>JAPCWZ010000010.1:25000-3004720 GCA_039105305.1 Apiospora arundinis | reverse complement strand
ACCCTAACCCTAACCCTAACCCTAACCCCTAACCCTAATATTAAAGGAGCTATTAAACCTAATATTTTATATATTTCTTATTTTACCTCCCCTTTTAATTATCCTTTTAATCCTCTTTCTAATTCTTTTTTTAATCCTCCTTTTAATTATTTTTCTAACCCCCTTTTTAATCCTCTTTCTAACTCTCTTTTTAATCCTCTTTCTTTTTATAATAAACTTTTCTTTTTATTTTTTTATTCTTTTTTATCTTTTTTTAACTTTTCCTAACTTTTCTATTTATTATTTTCTCTTTTTTTATTCTTTTTTGCCTTTTTTTTAATTTTCTTTTAAATTCTTTTTTTATTTTCTTTTTAATCCTTTTTTTAATCCTCTTTTTAATCCTCCTTTTAATCCTTTTTCTAATCCTTCTTTTAATCCTCCTTCTAATCCTCCTTTTAATTCTCTTTCTTTTTATTATAACCCTTTTTTTATTTTTAAATAAATTTAAATTTTCCTTTATTATAATTATATTAAATATTAGAAGGTATATAAAATAATTTTAAAATTAAAATATAATTTAAATTTAATAATATAATAAAATAATTATTATTTAATAATTTAATATTTAAATTATATATAATTATTTAATATTTAATATTTTAATTAAAAAAAAAGATTATATCCGAAAGGTTATATAATATAATAATAAATATATTTATTAAATAATAAGGGTTATAAATTCGAATCCCGTTATAACCTATTTTTTTTAAATTTTTATATAATAAAATAACCATTACTTAATAATTTAATATTTAAATTATATATAATTATTTAACGCTTAATATTTTTATTAAGGTAATAAAGATATATATAAAAGGTTATATAATATAATAATAAATATATTTATTAAAAGATAAGGGTTATAAATTCAAATCCCGTTATAACCTATTTTTTTTCTTTATAATAAAATAACTATTATTTAATAATTTAATATTTAAATTATATATAATTATTTAATACTTAATATTTTTATCCCGATAACGAAAATTATAACCGAAAGGTTATATAATATAATAATAAATATATTTATCGAATAATAAAGGTTATAAATTCAAATCCCGTTATAACCTATTTCTTTTTAATTTTTTTATAATAAGATAACTAATACTTAATAATTTAATATTTAAACTATATATAATTATTTAATATTTAATATTTTTATTAAAATAATAAAGATATATATAAAAGGTTATATAATATAATAATAAATATATTTATTAAAAGATAAAGGTTATAAGTTTAAATCTTATTATAATTTATTTTTTTCTTTTTTATAATAAAATAATTATTATTTAATAATTTAATATTTAAGTTATATATAATTATTTAATATTTAATATTTTTATTAAAATAATAAAGATATATATAAAAGGTTATATAATATAATAATAAATATATTTATTAAAAAATAATGGTTATAGGTTTAAATCCTATTATAACCTATTTTTTATTTTTTTATTCTTTTTACCTTACCCTACTTCCTTTTAATCCTCTTTTTAATTTTTTTTAATCCTTTTTCTAATTCTTTTTTTAATCCTCTTTTTAATCCTTTTTCTAATCTTCCTTTTAATCCTCTTTCTAATCCTCTTTCTAATCCTCCTTTTAATCCTTTTTTTAATTCTCCTTTTAATCCTCTTTTTAGTCTTTTTTTAATCCTTTTAAATTTTTTTAAATTAGGTAATATTTATTATTAAAAATATTTAAAACTATATTTATTGTTTCGGTAAATAATTTAATTATTTTAAATTTTTAATTTTAATTTATAATAGTTAATATATATATATTTAATAAAAATTAATTAATTCCGGGAAGAATTTTAAAAAATAAAATAAATTAAAAGTTTTAAGAAAATTAAGTTAAAAGGCTTTTAAATATTTTTTAAAAAGAGATTTAATATAAAAAAGTTTAATTAATTATTAATTTTCTATATAAATAAAATTTAAATCCGTATTCTTTTCTAATTTAATTATTTTTATTTTAATTATAGAATAGTTATAAAATAATTATTAAAGATTTATAATAAAATAACTAATTATAAAGTAATTACTTAATAATTACCTAATAATTATAATAAATTAATTTATTATAAAGTAATTATAATAAAGTAATTAATTATAGAATAATTATAATAAATTAACCTATTATAAAGTAATTATAATAAATTAATTTATTACCGGGTAATTATAATAAGGTAATATATTACCGGGTAATTATAATAAAGTAATCTATTATAAAATAATTACCGGATAATTATAATAAAGTTAACCTATTACTAGGTAATTATAATAGGTTAACCTATTACCGGGTAATTATAATAAAATAATATATTATCGAATAATTATAATAAAATAACCTATTATAAAATAATTACCGGGTAATTATAATAAATTAATTTATTATAAAATAATTATAAAATAACCTTAATAAAATAATTATAATATAATTATAAAATAATTATTAAATAATTATAATAAATTATTATTTTTTTTATTTTTTTATCTTTTCTTATTCTTTTTTATTTTTTCTTATTTTTTTTATTCTTTTTTATTATTTCTTATTCTTTTTTATCTTTTTTTATTCTTTTTATTTTTTATTATTAATATATATTATTTTATTTTTTTTATTTTATTCCCTTTTCTTTATCCTTTTTCTAATCTTTTTTTAACCCTCTTTCTAATCCTTTTCCTAATTTTTTTTAATCCTCTTTCTAATCCTCTTTCTAATCCTCCTTTTAATCCTCTTTCTAACCCTCCTTCTAATCCTTTTTCTATTCTTATATTTTATAATATTTTAATTAATATAAAGTCTTTATTAAAAATTTATAATTTTTATTATTTTATAATTTTATTATTTAATAAATAAATAAAAAGTATATATTTTAATTTTTAATTTAATAAAATAATTTATATATATTATATTATATTAAATATATTAAACTTCTAAAACCTTAAGGGTATAATAAATATAAATAAGCTCTTTATTATTATTAAACTATTTCTTTTTTATATAATAAATATTAACCCTCCTTTTAATCTTCCTTCTAATCTTCCTTCTAATTTTCTTTCTAATTCTCTTTTTAATCCTCTTTCTAATCCTCTTTTTAATCCTCTTTTTAATCTTCCTTTTAATTCTCTTTTTTATTTTATATTTTATAATAATTTAAATAATTTAAATAATAACGTTAAATTTAAAGTCTTTATTAAAAATTCGCGGTTTTTATTATTTTAAAATTATATTATTTATTAAATAAATAAAAATTAATTATTTTATTATAATTAATTTTTTAATTTATTTTAATAATTTAATCTAATTTAAACCTTAATAAAATAACTTATATAATAATTATAAAATAATTACCGGGTAATTATAATAAATAAACTTATTATAAAATAGCTATAAAATAATTATAATAAAATAACTAATTATAAGGTAATTATTAAATAACTATAAGGTAATTATAATAAAATAATTAATTATAGGATAATTACTGGGTAATTATAGTAAATTAACTTACTATAAAGTAATTACCGGGTAGTTATAATAAAATAACTAATTATAGGATAGCTATAAAGTAATTATAATAAAATAATTAATTATAAAATAATTATAAAATAATTAAAATAAATTAACCTATTATAAAGTAATTATAAAGTAATTATTAAATAATTATAAAAAATTATTATTTTTTTATTTTTTCTTTATCTTTTTTTATCTTTTTTTATCTTTTTTTATCTTTTTTTATCTTTTTTTATCTTTTTTTATCTTTTTTTATCTTTTTTTATCTTTTTTTATCCTTTTTTATCTTTTTTATTTTTTTTTATTAATATATATATTTTTTTTATTTTATTCCTTTTTTTACCCTTTTTTTATCTTTTTTTTAATCTTTTTTCTAATTCTCTTTTTAATCCTCCTATTAATCCTCCTTTTAATCCTTTTTTTAATCCTCCTTTTAATCCTCTTTTTAATCCTCTTTTTAATCCCTTTTCTTTTTATTATAACCCTTTTTTCTTATTTTTAAATAAATTTAGATTTTCCTTTACTATAAATATATTAAACTTCTAAAACCTTGAGGGTATAATAAGTATAAATAAATTCCTTATTATTACTAACCCCCTCTTTTTTATATAATAAATATTAGTCCTCCTTCTAATCCTCTTTTAATCCTCTTTCTAATCCTTTTTCTAATCCTCTTTCTAGTCCTTTTTCTAGTCCTTATTCTAATCCTCCTTTTAATCCTTTTTTAATTTCTATACCTTTTAATTTATCCCTTTAAATCTATAATATTTAAGGAATACTTATATATTTTTAAAATAGGAATAATAATAATATATATACACAAATATTATCGGGTAATTATTAAATAATTATAATAAAATAATTAACTATAAAATAATTATAATAAAGTAATTAATTATAAGGTAATTATAATAAAATAAATAATTATAAGGTAATTATAATAAAATAACTAATTATAAGGTATTTATAATAAAGTAAATAATTATAAAGTAATTATAATAATATAATTAATTATAAAATAACTATTAAATAATTATAATAAAATAACTTATTATAAAATTATTATAAAATAATTATTAAATAATTATAATAAAATAAATTATTATTTCTTATTTTTTCTTATTCTTTTTTATTCTTTCTTATCTTTTCTTATTCTTTTTTATTCTTTTTTATTCTTTCTTATTTTTTTTATTTTTTTTATTCTTTTTATTTTTTTTCTAATCCTTTTTTAAATCCTTTTTTTAATCCTCTTTTTAATCCTTTTTCTAATCCTTTTTTTAATCCTTTTTCTAATCCTTTTTCTACTCCTCCTTCTAATCCTCCTTCTAATCCTCCTTTTAATCCTCTTTCTAATCCTCCTTTTAATTCTCCTTCTAATCCTATATTTTATAATACTTTATAAGGATATTAAAGTTATTTAAATTAATTAATTTATCTTTATAATATATATAAATAATCTTATAATAAAAAAGTTAAAGTAAAACTTTATTAAAAAAAAATATCTTTAAATAATTAAAAAAAAATTTTATTATTTTTCTATTTATTACTTTTTTTCTTTTTTTCTTTATTTTATATAAATTTAACTATATCCTTCTAATTAATATTTTAATAATTATTAGGAAAAATATTAATAATAAAGGTTAATAGGATTAAAATAAAGTTTAGATAAGAAATAAAGCTAATCCGGAATAAATAAAGTATACTCTTCTACCTTACCTTATTAAAATTTACTAGCTAACCTATAATAATATCTTTTATACCGTATTATAATTTAAAAAAATTAAAAATAAAGGAATAAATTAAATATACCTTAACCTTTAAAAGATTAAATTTTTAACCTATTTAAAATATATTTTAATAATTAACCCTACCCCCTATAATCTAAATTAACTCTATCCCTTACCGTTAAATTAACCCGTGCCACTTCTTATACTATTCTTAATTAATTCTATTAAAGTTAATTACAGTATAGTTAAAAGGGTACAAGGCCGTACCGAAGACTAGGGTATAGTCTATTATTGCGGGCGACGCCATAGAGACCGTCGGCCTGTTATTGTGGGCTAAGGAGGACCTGGTCTTCAGGGCCTGTCAAAAGTGCCTCCATTTCGTTCCTGGACAGAACGCCTCTATCTCCGATCTAGAGCGCTGACCACCCTCTGCCAGCAGGCAGGTATGTAGCGTCTGTCCGGAGACAGAAAGAGCCCTGTACGCATTCCATGTTGTGAGATTGCTGGGGTGCCTCGGTAATAGGCAAGATTTACAACAGCCGGTTCGGTTTCCATGCAACGTGCCAAGCCACTTAGTGTGCTAAAGGTAGCTTTCAACATCTCCATGTAAATTGGCGACACTGAAGTCACTTTCTCCAGTCACACTGCTGTTGATAAGAAGGTACTCGAGATCTAACTTTAGCCAGGAAATATATATTCAAGAGAGCAGATGACCGTTCATCGTGGGAGAGTAGGCTCTCCTCCCGGTATCCGTGACACCATCGAGGTCCCGAGCTATTGCACCCACGACGTTCATGATACTTGTCCCAGTATGATTTATTCCTCTTCTCGACAGTGGAAGTCCACAATGTGTTGTTGCTTGCCATTTCTTTTCATGGAGGAGCAGCCGGTCTATTATCACGTAGTTCCTCATGGTCAACTTACCCTCATTATAACTCCTGCAGTCAGTGCCGCCGCCCGGAAGCCAGGTGCATATCGTGTGGAAATCGCGTTGAAGTTGTTCCAGTCTATTCACGATGCTTTGATCGAGTCCGTCATCCCTCTTCTGCTTCTTGGTGTAAGTACATTTTTGCAGATTGACAGCAGTCTCGTCGGTGGATTGAGTTGTCTTTGGTATCCAATGTTTCGTCGCTGGAGAATGTCTTTTAATTTCGGTATAGGTTGAACATCTTTCCCGATCATCCTCAGCTATGTACATTACCACTGACTTGGCGCGATGCTGTCTGATATACAGTCTCGAGAGCCACCAGGTGAAAGATATTCTTGACTCAATGCATTCAAATGCTGGTCATCACCCCTGGAAAGTGGGTGAGACGTCCATTGCGTCCATGTTCAGTCTCCATCCTACGCAAGCATTCACAATGGCTGCGCGCCCAGCAACTGTCATGCCTGTCAACAAGCTATCACTTGCATGAGGCGTAGCTGCACAGCAAGCAATGACCTTCACTCACAGAACAACAAGTCCAGCCATTTGCCAACCGAGTTGAATTGAACTGAAATGTATTGGTATACAGTTGTCATTTCAACATAGTGATGTGTGCTCCATGCTAAAGTAAGGACGTATATAGGCATAGGAGCTGTCTGCAGCGTCAAAGTTGGCCATCAGCCAAGACGACAGCCTCCTTGCCACGAGTGACAGACACCAGAAGACGAGACTATTTCTTGCTTCCTCGCTCTGCGTCAAATTGCAGTAGATGCCGTGTTTAGTTCGGTACTCAGTTCCGACACTTGGCAAGTGTACCGCCAAAAGAGTGTGCACCTCAATTGGGTGGTGCAACACGAGACTGTGCATCACCAAAAGTCTGTGAATCTCCTTTATGTGGTGCAGGACAAGTTTATGCACTACTAAAAATTGGCGCGGCGGGCTGGCTTAGGGGGGCACTAGCCTGTGCACTGGTTTTTAGTGGTGCCGGGCGAGAGTGTGCACCACTATAAATTGGTGCAGGGCAGTTAAGTTAGGTGGGCGCCAGCCTGTGCACCGACTTTTGGTGGTGCAAGCCCAGTCTCTGCATCACCCAAAAGTCTCTGCACCACCAAAAATCATTTGTACCAGCGCCAGTAGCTGTTCGCAGGCTTCGGCCACTCTCTGCACCACCCACGAAACGTGTCATCAATTGCAACATCTACTCTGTAGAACATTTTCAACTTGCGACTTCCTTTCAATTGAATCTGAGTGATCAATTGATTTTTCACAATTGCAAGCCGTTCCATGAGCCAGAAATATTGGTTCTACCGTAATGTGTGTCGTTTCCGATACAATCTGTGCATCTCTGCTGGCCTGCAGTTCAGCGCGCCCCAAGTTTTGGTGGTGCAGAAATCAACTGTGCACCACCAAAACCGGATGCACAGACTTGTGGCGCATCAAGTAGCCCCCCTTAGTCTATGCATCACTTACACGTCGTGCAAGCCCAGTCTCTGCACCACCAAAACAGGCTGGTAATATGGTGCACCACTCAGCCACCACCCAACGTCTTGCACCAGCATCACCAGCATCAATTGATTTGACCGGCAAGATCGCCAGAATACACCATCACAATCACGATCAATCGCCTGTCTTGGGATGGCTTTTGCCGTAGACATGGGCGCTGAAGAGAGCAAGTCCTCCTCACGTTGGTCGATTCGTTGGCCTGTTCCCAAACACAGAAGCTGCAAGTCTGGCAACCCAACGCGATGCGAGCATGCTTCCCGCTTCACTCCTCGATTGGGGTATACTGAGACTCAATACAAGTTTCACTTGCTTGTCATCTTGGTATCACGGTGTTCCTAGTGAGGAGTGCTTACTTAGGGGTTGCTTCACCTGAGCACCACGAATCCCTGCCCAGAGAACTGCATATATGGGGACGACATGAGTTCTGCGGGATGGAACCCTCTGGGCACCCTTGCCTCATTGTCTGTAGAAGTAGTAGAGAGTGTTAGCAGTACGCTGTTTGGGGCAAGCCGTTGCCAGCCGTTTAGATGCGAAGCAGATTAGACAGCAGATGCTTCAAACCACGTCCATGTTGCTTGCCAATGTTGATAAGTGTTCACATTAGGATGATGGCGGTTCTTACACATATGCCCTCTTCCCGCCGCCACCATCCTGGATATTCTCAGATACGCCAGGAGCACGACAACCTGCGGGAACCAGGTGTTGGCGGATAGGTCACTTGATCCCTTCACGACTAGAACTCGTGCAGCACGATGCATCTAGTCAAGATGTGGTGGGAAAAGCACTGGACCATATAAGCAAGGACGCCAGCCCAGTTCCCAAGTGCATCACCCGACATCGCTGCCACTTGAAAAGAATGGCCATTGAGAATCTCACTCCTATAATGCCAGTAAGGTACGGAGGAGAGGCTGGAAACCCGACTCTTGATACTAAGACTGGCACGGGCTCTTTAGACAATTCGAAAACTCGGTGCGAGAGCACAGAATACACTTGATGCTGTCACATAGAATCCACGTCGTTTAGCGATGCGTACAGCAGCATATGCTTGACACGGAGTGATGTGCTTGACACAGAGTGTAAATACCTGGGCCTGTAAGAGTAACCGCGCAAAGATAGCTGCAGATCCAGTTGTCGGTTCAGGATGACATGTTCAGGATTTTATGGATCCATTGGCTCTCGGCGCCTTGTTCGGGGTTCGGACCTGGTAGCTTCAGGATGTCCATATCCTGCATGAGATGTCTCAGCAACTCGTCGCGGAACATGAACGTCTGCAGTTCACCTTTCCATTGGTTGTGGCGCTCTCTGGCTCTTTCTTTAGGTAGGTTCTCTTCGCCCCGGTGCGATGAAATCTATCCGATTGCTTCTAGAGTGGTAGTCGAACGCCTACGAAAATCAACTTCCTCGATTGGTTTGTAACGATGGACTTGTTCGTTGGTAGATCCGGGTTGGCAGTCGACCACGGTTATTGGCATGGAAGCGAGGCCCCAGTTCATCCCCGGATCCTACGTCTCACGGACCCAGGCAGGATATGCGGCGTCAGAAGTTGCTTCTCACAAGATGATCGTGTAAATTCACACTGCTTTTGTGGATAAGCAGCATTTTTCGACAAATTCTATCTGCCAGCAGTAAAAACTGGGAAGAAACCTACTCATCACCGCGGCATCGGCCGAGAGATGATTTTTACATCAGATGTCCAGACATGGCACTAAGAGCGTCAGTGAGGCTAGCCTGCTCAGTTATGGGGGAATCCCCTCCATGGGTTCTCGTCATTCACGACACGTTCTTAACCACATTTACACATTGGACGAGAAAGCTCTATAATAGAGCCCGAAATTGGCAAAGGCGAGATCCCTTTTCACGACAGTATAAAGTGAGGCAATGGGGTACGCCACAATCGGGTGAGCTTCCGCCATTCGCCAGTCCGAGAAATACACGTTTCGAGATAGGTGTGACCTTTTGGGCATCTCTCTAATGGAGACATGTTCTCTTCAGATGCACTATACTGACATGAGTCTGTCCAAAATTAGACGGAGAGGTTGTCCCCTAGACGAGCTGCCTGGACCCGCACACACATGGCCATTGCTTGCAGGTAGCGAACATAGGCCTCCGTGCCGATGATGAAGGGATTTCCGCTGCTGCGGTGGTCCAGAATGTCAAAGTTGTCCAGCGCGTCGTCCTGGCTCGGATGGTTGGACATGAGCACGTCGGCACCCACCTCCGGCGCGACCTGGGCAAACTTGGCAAACGACGATAGCTGTTGCTCCTTGGCGGCGGCGTCTTTGGGAATGCCGCCGCCTCCGTATAGCCCGGCAACTGTGTCGCACGCCGAGGTCAGTCAAGAGTTTCATAGATGACGGATAACTGGCATCCATCACTTTTCCAGTCGGATACATGTAAAAGCACAATTTTGAGGGTTCATTACTCACCATGGCGCTCTCCTTGATCATATACGGGCAGGAACATACTCAAGGTTCCAGCAGTATGGCCAGGTGTGGCCACCACGCGGATCGTCGTGTTGCTGACAGTGAGGTCTTGGCCATACACCAGCGTCATGTTGCGTTTCGGGATGTCGAGGCCTGCAGGCTTGATCGGGTCGACCTCCATACCGTGCCAGCAGGCTTCCAGGGCGTAGACGGGGGTGCCAAACGTGTCTTGTAGATAGCGCGCGCCCCCATAGTGGTCGGCGTGCTCGTGGGTGATGACGATGGCGGCGATGTCGGAGCCCTTGTAGCCAAAGTGCGCAAGGCCGGGGAGTATCACTTCGCGCGCCTCGTCGGGGTTGTCCAGCGTGTCGATCAGAATCAGGCCCGCGCCAGTGTCCACGGCCCAGGACGCGACGAACCCATTTCCAACGAAGAAGACGGAATCAAAGGGCCGGTGCGGCTTGACAAACCCGAGGGTCTGGGCGCCGCTGGCCAAGGTTGGGTAGATCTGGGCTCGGAGGCAGCGGTTGGCGAAGTGCTGATACAGGTCCTTGCCGGCGATCTGCAGCCCCTCCGCAATGTACTTGGTTACGTTGGCGTGTTGCTCGTTGGGATACTCGGTCGCGTTCCACCAGGTCGTGAAGTTGGCCGTTGCACTTAGCCCTTGAGCTCGGCTGACCTGGACGCACGACAGCAGGCTCAGCCAGGTGGCCGCGTTGGTCGGAATTCTCATGGCGGGGCTCTGTTGTGGCTATCAAAAATCACAAAGGATCAAGGCTCCATAGCCTCTCTAGAGGAGCGATCGCGCCCCTGTGTGCTATTTGTATCCTGCGCCGACTCAGCGGCGAAGGCAGCAATACCCGGTTCGCCCATGCCGGCCGCTTCCCCCGCATCGACTAGAAAATGCCGGACCACCATATCTAAGAACTGACAAATCATCTCCCCCGCATATCTCGTTCCCTTTCCAGATAACCTGGGGAATGATCTTCTTACTAGAATGCAATGGAACTCCAGCACTCCACTTGACGGCATCCAGAGCCTGCGGGGTGATGTCGTTTCGGTAAATGTCCGACGGGCAATGTCCGGCTATCAGCTATGGTTCCAGAGCTAGACACGAATGGGCTGCAGGGAACTTGTACTCTGCAGGAAATCGATCTTGGTCATGTCTGCGTTGTGGTTTAAGGATAAATGTCTCTCATTGGTAGATGGAAGAGTCTCTGAAGCCCCTGAGGGCTAAACCCAGGACGTGCGACAGCGTATTCTCGGCCGGTCACGAAGATCACCGATCAGACGCCGTTACGAATATGAGGGTCCCTTCTATTGTGTATCATTGGACCTAATCTGTTTAATAAAATAGTCTGTACTTCCCCGGAGCTTTCTAGCCATGACACCAAAGAATTGGGACCTATTGATGGACATCATGAGCTCAGCATGACTCGGTGCGCGATTCAACGGCAGCCGCACAGCACCGTTTTAACCACAGTTGCCGCTTCAGGCGCTCACAAGAATCAATACAGGCCGAACTTTGTAGATATTAGGACTGATTCTACTGGCTCCGGCAACAACACAGTCGATGGGCAAACCAAGCAAAACATAAAGAGAGCCGAAGTGGACGAGGTTGCGGAGATTTTGTTCAAAGGCCCCCCAGAGAAGTTAAAGACAGTGTCCAAGGCTTACTTCCAGGGTTTGATGCCCCAACATGCGCCAACCGCCGAGACCAAGGGTGGATAGACGCACGAGCTGAGCCAGCAAGCCGATGGCGAGTGGCTGAAAAGCCTGAGGCGCTCGTACTAAGTCGGCGAGAAGATTAAAGACCACATACATAGGCTGGCAACTTTGCAGTGGCAGGTGGTTTCTCCGACTCCCGGCTATCAGTGGCCCCGTTGTTATTGACTAGGCTGGAAACATTAGAAAGTGAATAGGCTGACGAGAAACAGAGAGAAGATCGAATCGCCAAGATCGATCAACGCCACAGAAAAGATGAGCAACCAGTCTACCTGAATTGAGCAAAAGAACCCTTCTTAGAAGGCAGTTGTTACCAAAACACTGGAAAAGGGACATTTCTTCCGAAACGCGCCGGACGACGCGCTGTATAGCATACGCCGACGACAGTACAAGCTGCAATCCCGCACCGCATTGCGGCGAGCACACCAGATCGGGAACAAGTTCGCGACTTGAGCGCGGTAGCATGACGACAGCTACTACCAAGAATACCGGTTGAGGTGACCGTCTCACTTCTGTGTTGCAAGAGACGACAGCCCAGCGACCACTGTATTTATTCACTGTTTCGAATGACCAACGCACCCTACCTGTCTTGGTGCGCAGGGCAGAGCCTGATGTTTCCCCCGCCCCGTTTCTAACGTTCCGATAGAGGTCGGTCGACAGTGCTGTGAATTACCTCACGCATGAGTCTGACTCGATGCAAATTTAGGAATAGCCCTTGTGTAAGTCTAGTGCCTGTGATAACCGCAATAAAGAGTCTCAACCCACTTGGCTGGAGCCAAAGTGTCGGCGTCAGTGCTGGTTTAGATTGATGGTCGTCAGGCTTGATAGACGGGAACTGCGAGACTTGCATCAGCCGGCCAGAGTCTAATTTGGCCGCAAATTGACCAGTCATGTACGTCCAACTGACGAGGATGACCTCCAAGAGGAATATCTTCCCATAATTTCGACTGCATAAGTGTATTCATGTGATCTAAGGGTGTATAGCTAGTGTGCCGCAAAAGGCAAACTCTGAAGTATATATTAACAAAATTTCCACATATGGCAGGGAATGGGCCCTGACCTCATCGTGACGGCCCGGACCTAACACCCCGTTTGCGACAGTTTGTACACTCGGCAACTCCGGTTCTCTCGGGTCCCTCTAGCCCTTCACCAAACAATACGACGGTCATTTGATATGGAAAAGTGTTCTAATGTGCTATCCCGACTCCGATTCATATATCTATCACCTAGTGATCCCTCGCTCAATAATGTCCCGCACCAGAGCGACTGCATCGTTTAAACAAAGTTCAAATCTTGCAACATCCTCCTCCTGCCCTTGAACCAAGATTAAGGGATCGCTGTGGTGGACCTCGTAGTGAACGAAAACCGAGTCCGGGTTAGGCATCAAGAAGCCGCCCTCCTGCATTCTCAGGTAACCACCAGACCCCAGACAGTCCACCTTCGCCTTCTTTGGCGAAAGATGCCTGTCAGTGTACTTCCACGCCGACGACGCGAATAAAGCAGGGTGCGTCTTGCCCCCCTCCCACGCTGCGCCCATGAGAGCGTAGAGAGGCTCGACATAGCCGTGACCGTCAGCCACCCGTCGCACCGACTGGGCATGTCCAACGGCGGCATCCTTGAGCTTGCGCGCCAGATCTGTAACATCGACTCTGCCGTGGTGCTTGAAGACCAGAGCAGCCTCGACCCACTCGACAATGTCTGGCGTCAGGCACTGAAGCCAATCGATCCGACCCTTGGCGAACTTGGACACTGTGATCGTTTCCCAGACCGGCTCGAAGTGGCCGTAGAACGTGCGCGTGGCCATGAGAATGGCTATCAAAACGGTGCCCTTGGATCGTAGCCCATTGCTACCCAGAAAAGCCCGGCCAAGTGCTGCATAATGACAACGTGTGGCGCCGATAGCCGGATAGCGTGCTAAATTGCTAGCGGTTTGGGCGGCGATGGTGTCTACCATAGCGGGGGACAGCTCCCACGTGAGTGGACGCACGACCGACAATACAGGAGTGTCGGCCGCCGCCGCGCGGCCCATCTCGAAACCGCTAGGGGTGGCCAAGATCTCGTCGGTAATGTGCTCGCACAACTGCCGCGTGCTGAGCCCGTCGAGCTTCGAGTTCCCGGCCAGCAGCGCCGATACGCCGTTAGCGGCGACGCTGAACTGCAGCAGCTTGTCCAGCCAGCGGTTGGCGAGATGGCGGTCGTTGAGGAGGATGGACGTGCAGCGCGCCGAAGCCGTCTCCGGCGCGCCGTCGTCCAAGCACACGACGAACGCGCTCGCTTCGACGGCCGCCAGTGTGGCCGCGTTGGGGCTGCTGGCGGCGTCGTCGCCCATCCTCTGGAGCTGCGAGCGCAGGGCCGCCCACTCGTCGCGCCGTTTGGACGTTAAGACCGATACTTCGGGGGTGGATGTGGCGGCCGGCTGCTCCGGGGAGCCGATAATTTCGGCGAAGAGGCGCGCGAGTGACGCGTAGTCATCATGTTCGTGCACGGCCACTTCGTACAGGCGGCCTTTGCGCATGACCACGATGTTGTTGCTGGGGAGGTATTTTCGCGCTTGGTCGACCTCCAGCCCTGGCTCCTGTGTAGTGTGGAACAACCACTGTATCGTCTCCCCGCACAATGGCACGCCGTTGAGCACGTTCTGTTCGAGCTGCCCGCACTCAAGCCGCTTCTTGAAGTGGAGTGCGGCCACTGTGATTATGGCGGCGCGCTCGGCCTGTGTATGACTCGGAGCACCATCGGTGAGGTGACCAATGTAAAAGAGAGCGTGGTCTTGCAGAGGCTCGCGTCGTTGCAGGTGGATGTGTCTGTCGTAGAATTCTGCCCGCAGGGCCGCGTCGGAGGTGTCGGCCCTGGGCGTGTCTTGCAGTTCCAAACCTGGCCGGTTAAACTCGGCGATCAACATCTTCGTCTCTTCCAACTCCTCAGATGAGCAGATGGCTCTCCGAGAATCAGCCAGCATGCGCAAAGCTTCGGCAGTATCCGGGATGGGAAGTGGAAGCTGCCTCGTTGACGGTGGCTCCTGAGAAGACGAGCGTGTTGTGGGCAGGGTCGATGTCGGAAACGCCACGCTCGCGCTATCGCCTTCGGTGTTCTCGTCGCTGGTGATCAATTTGGAGCGCGATGTCACTTTTTTGGCCAGACTCCACAGGTTAGGGCTGTCAAGCACCTCGGAGGATTGGATTGGAGCACTGAACTCCCGCATGATCCAATTCCGGAGCTCGATGGCGATCAGTGAATCCAGGCCGAGGTCCGTGACGGACTCGTCGAGGTTCACATCAGCGGGGTCAGCCAAAATGAGGTCAGCCAGCTTTGTTCCAATGGACTGGGCCACAAACGCTTCAATCTCGCCCCGGTCCTCGTTAAGGGCGACCAGTTCCTCAAACGTCCTGGTCCCGTTGATGGTTTTGACGGCGTCTGTTTTGGCTGTTGGACGGACATGAGTGAACATGAGCGTGTGGGCAGCACCATTAACAGCGGTAGTCTCGGCGATGCTTTCTGGAGTAAATCCCAAGACGGCCTGGTGGCACCCGGCGTGGCGTGCCTCTGCGCTAAGTGCATACTCGAAGAAGGCGTCCAACTCGTCATGGTATATCGTTGCTAAGCCTTGGCGCCTAAGGGACTGGACGATGGTCTTGTTGTTGATCGAAGCATCTTCAATCACACCGATATTCAGTGTCATGTAGAAACAACTCGAATCCTTGCGGAACTGGGCGAGCGAGTCCTGGAGTGAGTTGGAGGCGTTGTAGTTTGCCTGCCCGGCTGTGCCAATAATGTTGACTGCCGATGAGAGACAGATGAAAAACGTCAAATCTTCTTGCTGTGCAAACACCTTCTGAAGATTCAGGGTGCCGTGCGCCTTGGCCTGGAGGACGCTATTGAAGCCTTCGGCAGTCATGGTGTCGAGCGTTGAGTCCTGGAGCACGACGGTTGCTTGTATGACCCCCTCGACCGGGGGAAAGGCCGTGGATTTGATTTCAGCCAGCGCCGCCTTGACACTGGCCTCTTGGGAAACGTCACACTTGACGCAGTGCAGCCGGGACCCGGCGCCAAGGCGTTGCAGCTCTCCCTCGACCGTCTCATGTTCGCCTGGTCGGGCTCCGCTGCGGGACAATGTGACGAAATATCGCGCTCCAGCCTTCGCCATGAGACGCAGCATTCTTCGTCCCAAATCACCCAGCCCACCAGCAATGACATACGTTGCGTTGCCCTCGAGTCTTGGAAGCGTGTGGGCTGGTCTTGTGCTCTTTACGGTAGAGGCATCCCCGACTTGCACAACATACTTGGTCATGCCATCTTGCCGGGCCAATTTGGCTGCTTCTTCGAGGGAATCCATCTGCAAAGTAGTCACCTTGAATGAAGACAAAGGCGACCCCAGGCCAATCATTACCATCATCTGTTGCAATAGCTCGGAAGCTTTCCGCGGACTTGTTTTGAGAAGAGACCCCAGATCAAAGGTCGATACCGTTCCATTGGTAGGCTGCACATTTCCGCGGCTTCGGGTTTGCACCAATGTCCCAAATGGTTTCAGCACCTTGATGATCTCATTCGGTATAGGGGATTCTGCACAAGCAAATACGACGTCGACTGCGCTGCCGCTAGCAAGTTTCCGTAACTGCTCTTTGAGAAATGGACTGTTCCGGGCGATAATATGGCTCGACGCGACCTGAAATGAGTCTTGCAGAAACTTGGCCTCGTCTGACCTAGTCACGGCTGCAATAACGCAAGCCCCTTTATGCCTTGCCACAGAGACGGCGGCTTGGCCAATATCGCTCGCAGCACCGTCAATCAAGACAAGCTGTCCCGGCTGGATGTCTGCGATGCCGATCAGTGCATGAAAGGCCGTCATAAAAGCAACAGGCAACGCGGCAGCAGCAGTGAATGGAATCTCGTCTGGCAAAAGCTCCACCTGCATTTCGGAGATTCTGGGACGGCTAGCATAAGAGGCTTCTGCCCAGCCAACTACTCGGTCGCCGACTTTGACGGTAGACACGCCCATACCTATAGCGGCAACAAGCCCAGCGTACTCGTTAACTGGAGTCTTGCCCTTCGCGTTCGATACCACCCCAAATGCCTTGGAATCTATCTCGACGAACCCTTCCGGTAGGGTTTCGCGGTGGCTCTCATCCTCGACGAAGATGGCTTGAGCCGAAGCGCTTTGCCTATACTCATCGAGTTTAAGCGGAACTCGAGAATATTTGAAGCTTTCAGCCTCCGTAATAGTCGCCTGACTACGAAGTATCTGGCGATTCAATGTATTGCTGGGGATAACCCTCGGTACCAAGACACTGGTGCCTGTATAGACGTATTCTCGCTCCCGCCCAGCATCTCCATTCTCAGAAAACGATCTGATGATTGTGGACAGAAAATCACAGAGCTTAGGCCAAGTCTCTTGAGTCATCATCTGTTGCACATCGACAGTGACCATTTCAAGGTGAATGTTCTCTGCATGCGCAGTTCGCGCCAGCCCGGTAATAAGATGTTTCCGGGGGCTCAGATTGTCGCTTTCTTCGTCTTGTATGCTGACCCAAATCACTCGAGCACGCTTTTGCAAAAGCTCAACAACTTGCCGGAACCTCTGAGTTCCGATATCGAAGAGGAGGGGTTTGGAACCGTTGTCAATCACAAGATTGATGGCGTCATCGTCTGGCTGCTTGTCGTCCCAGATGGTTTGTCGAATAACACTAATACTGGGGTCGTCCTTTTGGAGTCTGCTTGAGATTTGGGAGACAACGCTTCTGAGGGAAGGTGGAAGAGTGGGTTCAAGGATAACCCTAACTTCCGCGATAGGAGTAGGAATATCAGGGATAGTCTTCGCGACCATAAAACTGAGATCACCGGCATCGGTAACGAGCTGTAACTGGAAAGAAGCCTGATATAGCGCAGTCAACCACGCCTCGCTGGAAAGAAGTCCGGTGTCTCCAATAAAGCCTAGCACTCCATATGCTTTCAATAGCGGGCGCACCTTGGACAGGGTTGATGTCAGATGCGATACGGAGCGAATATTGCAAGTGTAAACGACATCATAGGAATTTTGCTCGAAACCTTGGCTGGCTAGGTACTTTTCGATACTCAGGGCTTGGGCTTTGATCGACTCATCCCACTCCCGTATTTCGATGGGCATATCGTCAGCGGTGTCTCGGACCTCTCCGGGACCACCACCTATTTCCATTACGGATAACCCCGATTGTTTCAGCGCCTTGTGGCGTAGGTACTCGGACAACAAAGCATAACAGCGGCTGAGCGAAGAACCGGACGTCATGGCCTCGCGGGCTCCAAGTGCGTCCGCCGAGATGAACTGTTCGTCGGGGACCCATTGAATTTGATAGCACATATTCCGTCCAGCTTGTGACTCGACATCCCTCAATGGCTCCGCAGCCAAGCTGCGCAGCTCCATTCCCGAGACAGAGATAACTGGAGTGACCGTCTCGGAGCCTCTGCCAGGGAATACGAGGAGATTTGCTTCCGCAGCTCGAAATCGACTCGACGTCACGGTAGTTACTGCCGAGAGCATACTTCCAGGCGCACTCTCCACCTCCAAGGATAAGTCCAGATTGTCTATCCGGACGGGCATCACGGAGCCCGCTCCCATCTTCTGGTTCACCAGGGGCAGACTGCTGTGCAGCAAGATATCCAAAGTGGAAGGATGGATGATGTGACGTCGATGATGGTTTGCTGGCATGCCGGCACGGGCGTCCGGAATGGCAACGATGGAGACAGCAACATCTTCGCCGAGATGCAATTCCTGGATGCCTGAGAAAGTTGGTCCGTAGGTGTTTCCAACCTGATTGAGCTCGTAATAGAGTTCAGCCCCTGACATGTATCGAGCTGACGCTGGGCCGAGCTGGCCGGCAGTCTCCCCGTACGTGACCAAAGTATCGAAGATGCTTTTCTTTGAGTCGGATGCGAATTCAACAATGATGGAACCCCGGCAATTCTCATTCCACTGCTCCTCGCCGGTGAGCGTAGTCACCGAGAAACCATGCTGCATGACATTATCGGTATCGGTTCCTTCGGGGCTAAACGCCAACTGGGCTTCCACTCTAGCGCGGCCATCGGGTATAACCAAACCCTTGAGGAACGACACATTCTGCAGCCTCATGCGCTGCATTTTGCGGGCGGGGTACCGCTCCGAGGCCAGCTGTGACGCAGCCTCCATGGCCATGCAGAGATAGCCGGCACCAGGGAAAACGATTAATCCATCAATAACATGGTCTCGAAGCCACGGCAGCCCCTCCACTCCAATCATGTGCCTCCAGACCGGCCGTAGCGGCGTATTGTCTGTCATCCGGATGCCGAGGAGATCATGGTATGGATGCTTCCGCAAGCGGTAATCTCGGCTTAGGCGGGACTCATGCCAATACCTCTTGCTCCGGTCCCACGGATACGAAGGCAGATTGTTCAGTACGGCTGCGGTCGCTCTTGTTGGGTCCAAAGATGACGCGGCGGACAAATCCAGTGCATAGCCCCGGGAGAAAATATCTCCCGCCATGGCTAGCGCACTGTCAATGGCCCCAGTGCCACGGACGAGCACGGAAGTATAGCTGTATGGAAGCGGCTCCTCCAGGCCAGCAATGCACTGTCTTGCTGGGCCTGCCAGTGCTGAATGCGGTCCTATCTCTATGAAGATGCGGTGAGGTTGCGTGTGCTTTGACGCTGTATGGCCCGCACGGCACAGAGCTTGCAGAGCATCGCAAAATCTGACCTTGTTGACGAGATTCGAGACCCAGTAGTCGCCGTCGAACTGACTAGACTTCAGACCCCCTATCACGGAAGAGAACATCTTGACTGCGGTCTCTGGAAGAGAGCTCTGCGCGACAACGCCAAGACTGGTTCGGTACTCCTCGGCAGCCGCTTGCATATGATGAGAGTGGTACGCGGTGTCGACAAGAAGCCTTCTGTTGAATATCTCGTGTATTGTCAACAAAGTAGAGAGCTCGGATATGGCGGAGGCATCTCCGGAGATTGTGACGCTACTCAGGCTGTTTTGACAAGCAACAACGGCAATCCCTTGCTTGAGGCTCTCCAGGTACGGGAGGATTTCGTCCTCGCCGACTCCGACAGCAAGCATTGCCCCGTTCCCGAAACCCTTTTCTTTTGCTACCGTCGAGGAGAAACCACGGAAGTATGCGGCCTTGATGGCCTGGTGTTGGGTGAGGTGGCCGGCGGCATATGCGGCGGCAATCTCACCACTAGAGTGCCCGACCACTGAATCGGGGACAATTCCCCAAGAACGGACCAGATCCACAAGGGCAATTTGAACTGCCGTTGTGACGGGCTGCGCCAGCTCGGCTTCCTTCAGCCGGGATGTCTCCGGCCCCCGACTGAGTTCTTCGGCCAGATCCCAAGGCGACCCTAGCGTCTTGAGGACCTCGTTGGATTTACATATAGAACCGTGGAATATGGGATCAGCGAGCAACTCGCAACCCATGCCAGCCCATTGAGCGCCTTGTCCGCTGAAGATCAAACTGACGTTGACCTCTGGTGATATTCGGGTAACAGAATCCGTCGTCTGCGATGCCTTTCTCAAAGATTGGAGAAGCTGTGCCTGGGTGGAAGCGACAGTACTGAAACGCCATGGCATGATGGACCGACGCTCCGAGAGCGTGTAGGCCAGATCTCGTAGGGAGCTCTTCTCCTCATGCTGTGAAACCCACTCCGCCATACTGCCCAGCATGCTATGCAGCGACGATTGGCTTGAAGCTGAAAGCGAATACAGCCGAGGGAAGCTCTCTACCATATCTTCTCTAGGGCAGCTGAATGATGGTGGGCGCTCCAAGACGGCATGCGCGTTTGTGCCTCCGTATCCGAAGCTGTTGACCGCAACTCGCAAAACACGATCTTCTAGCGATGGCAGCGGTTGTAAAGTTCGCGGTACCGTGATCTTCTTCTGCGCGAGATCGAGACTTCCCCGGGGATGCTCGAAATTAGCATTGGGCGGGACAGCGCTGTGCTCCAGAACCAAAATCGCTTTGATCATGGCAGCGAGGCCGCTGGCGCTCTCCAGATGGCCAATATTCGATTTGATCGATCCGACCATGAGCGACGACTCTGATTCCCGTTCACGGCAGAACACGCGAGATATGCTGTCTAGCTCGGCGCTGTCTCCAGCCAACGTTCCGGTGCCGTGTGCTTCCACGTAGCCCACCTCCTGCGGATCCAGCGCAAGCCCGCCCCAAACACCGCGTGCCAGCGCCTCCTGCGCCGAGCCACTGGGGAGTGTTATACCGGCCGTGTGGCCGTCCTGGTTGATGCACGCGTCACGGAGGACGGCCCGTATCGGATCTCTGTCTCGGAGGGCATCATCTAGCCTTTTGATGACCAGGGTAGCGATGCCCTCGCCGCGTCCGTAACCCGCACCCCGAGTGTCGAACGAGTAGGACCGGCCATCTTGGTTCAACATGTGTAGATTGCTCATCGAAACCATGTGGTCGGGGCTGAGTATTAGGTTGGCGGCGCCGGCCAAGGCCATATCGGACTGCCCCGAGCGCAGGGCCTGACACGCGTGGCTGATGGCGGCCATACCACCCGAACACCCCGTGTCCATGGTGACCGAGGGCCCCCGCAGGTCGAACAAATGCGATATCCGGTTGGCTAATATGGCGTCGCCTGTCCCCGTTACGTGGTATTTAGGGATACTCATCATATCCTTGTAGACATTCCGGTCGTAATCTCTTGTAAACATAGCCATGTAGACGGCTGTATTCGATTGTTGGATATCCTCCTGGCGAATTCCGGCGCTCTCCAGTGCCTCGTACGTGGTTTCTAATAAGAGCCGTTGTTGGGGATCCATCGAGGCCGCTTCGGCTGGGAGTACGTTGAAAAAGCCGGCATCGAAAGAGCCCACGTCCTGTTTGAGAAAGTGCCCCCCAACGTGATTATGGGTTCCATTCCTATCATCTGGATCTAGATGTAGAAACGCCTCTTCATTCCATCTATCTTCTGGGACTCTACTCCACGCGCTCTTTCCGCTCGCTAACAATTCCCACAGCTTGTCCGGATTCGTGGCATCTCCAGGAAACCGGCAGCCAATGCCAACTATCGCCAATGGAATGGGAGTTGCGCTCATGGTGGGTAGAAAATCGTGTATGGAGTGGGGGGTTGTGAAGAGCGCAAGCGATGAAAGGATGAAAGAGTGGTTGTGGAATGACACACGCAGAAAAGAGCAATTGCATGGTGAAGCACGGAGTCATTCACGCTGCGTATCTCAAATGACCGTTTCCTATATCTCATCGTCACCAATGGGCTTGCCCTATTCCGTAGCCCGATTGGGTTCCACCGTATACAGCCTATCCGAATCTGCCATGTACAAATTAGGAATTGCCGATAACCTACACCACTGCGAGCTTACACCATGACTAAGCCGCAACGGGAGTACACTGTGCTTATAGCTGGTTTCTAGGACTTACCCGGGGCGACAAAGAGAGGAACTTGAAAGTTGCCCCCTCCGTCTCACCACATGTACGCCCATCCGAATACTTCAAGTTCATCAAAATCGAAATGGGACTTTTTTCTGCCAACGGAGCACGACCTCCAACTGTCTCCAGTGATGATGTAACACCTCTGCGGTCTGTAGATGCGCTCTACCCCGTATCCTTTGACTTTACGCTTGTGTTCCAAGATGTCCTGGATGTACGCATTCTCCGAGGAGCTGCTGACAGATTGCTCCGGAAAGAGGGCTGGCGACAACTTGGGGCGAGGTTACGACGAACGGTACGTTAAAATGCCATCCCAACTACGTGTGTGAGCACTGTATTGATGTCTCCGGGTAGGAAAGCGGTGAACTGGAATATCACCTGCCTGCCGAGTTCACCGAAGAGCGTCCTCTCTTCCTCTTTACCACAGATAGGCATGACATGTCTATTCGCGACCACCCCGTCTTATGTGGTATACCAAAGGCGGAGAAGGAGACCCCAACGGTGTACAAATCAGCAGCAAATTCTTTCCGCCCTTATATGCGATCGCCAACTACCCCGGAGACCTTCGATGACTGGCTTTACAATGACATCCCACAGCTTGCATTCCACGTGGTGAACTTTGAGGACGCCACCATTGTCACCGTGACTTTGCTACATACGCTCACGGATGCTATGGGTCTCATGGCATTCTACAGAGCATGGACAGCAACCCTCCGGGGCGATGACGATAAAATTGCCCCATACATAGGGTACAAGGATGAAGACCCGTTGAATGGACTCCAGCAAGGGAAGCAGCCTCCAAAATACATATTTGCCGACAGGATTTTGCAAGGCTGGGGCTTTTTTAAATTTGTCTTCCGCAATATAATGGAACGATTTTGGTACCCCGAAGCCAGCATGCGGTTTGTCTCCATCCCAGGAAGGTATATCAGCAAGCTAGCCTTATCTGCGAGAGAGGACCTGGCGGAGTCTCGAAAGGATGGAGATTCGCCGAAGCCGTTCCTTTCGGATAGTGATATTCTTTGTGCATGGTGGACCAGGCTCATAGTCAGGGCCCTCCGTCCCCCTCCCAGCCGCACCGTCTGTTTGACCAACAATTTCGATTCACGAGATGTTCTGGCAGATTTGGGTCTGCTACCAAGCGCTAATATCTCATTGTTGGCCAATGCTGCGTATTCAGCCCCTTGTTTCGAACAGGCAGGGAGGTATGCTAGTACCAGCTGGCCCCTCGGATTGCTCGCGCAACGGGTACGGAGCACTATCCAGCTCCACCGCACAGTCGAGCAGGTTCAGGCACAAGACGCTGCTCTCCGCGAGAGCCAGGCCAAGACGGGACATGTGCCGTTGTACGGTGACTCGAGCATGCTGTTTTGCTCTTTTACCAACTGTCATCGTGGGAAGCTATTCCAGATGGACTTCTCACCTGCAGTCATCACGGACGGCGAGCAGCAGTCGCTGCCAAAGTCCAAGTCCGGAAGAGGACGCCCTGTGTTCATCAACTGCACGAGCATGGAATCCCGGTGGTCCTCAAGGAACGCTACGGCCATTTTGGGAAGGAGTGAAGATAGTGGTGACTGGTGGTTGGAATGTCGCCTGCGAAACGACGTCTGGGAGAAGATAGAGCAGCAGCTAGAGAGTATTCAACACAACTGTTGATAATACAACCTACCTATAGTATTGCAATTTCATTCTTCAACTATGTATGACATTAACACCAAAATGATATGTGATGTGCTCAATAATATCGTCGGCTATACTAGTGCCCATACCGTGCTCGCAATGAACAGTTAGCTCCACGTTCCACTCAGTTCTAAAGAGTATCTAACTATCTAAGTCTGGCTTGTATCCCCTTAAAAGTTCTTTCACCTCGCTCCAGACACGCTGCTGTAAGCTCTTCCACTCGGCTTCGGTTATGCCAGGTGACCAGTCGTCATAGTGGTCATTCACCCACATCCTCCCGTTCGCCTCGCGTCCCTGCAACAGTCCGGTGACCAACGTCCTACTGCCCTGCTCGGCGGTGCGCGCAATGACCGCATTGAAGATGGCCATGAACCATCTCACCCCTGCGGGGAACTCTCTGTACAGACTAGTCTTGCACTGGCCTGGGCAGCAAGCTAGAACGATCGGGCCCGCCGCTGGGTTGCCGCGGACCGTCCCTTGGTCATCCCCGATGGCCTCCACCAAACCGTCCAGGACAAACATTAGCATCAGCTTGGCTTCGTAGTACGCCCGCTGGGTGGTCCAGCGCTCTGGGCCGTTGAAGTACGCCAGGGTGCTCATGGCGGGGTCGTCGAGCAGCGGCGCCACGTCCTGGCTGGTGACGTTGCAGTAGCTGATCGAGTTGACGAACTCCAACACGCTCCCCGGAGTGGCCCTGAGGAGTGGCAGGAGTTCGATAGCGAGGAGCGTTGGGGCAAGCACGTTAACCTTGAAGGTAGTAGGCCAGCCGTCCTCCGCCGTCTCGCGAGTGGGCAGAGCCACCCCGGCGCTCAGCAAGAGACAGTCCAGCGTCTGCGTCGTCTGCCGGATGGTGGCGGCAAATTGACTGACGGAAGAAAACGAAGTGTACTCCACGGGAACGAGTTGGATGGCTGCCTCGTCTAGCGAAGGCACTTTTGCGAGAATGTCGCACTTCACGCGCTCGGCTTTCTCGGCAGTTCTCGCGCCAAGAATCAGCTTTTTCGGCTTCAGTTCTGCAATACGCATGGCCGCTTCATAGCCCTAGCAAAAGAATCTGTCAGTCATTTGAATAGTTTTGGAGCATTGGTGAGCGAAAGTGCTTACAATGCCGCTGGCGCATCCTGTGATAGCGACCGTTTTCCCTGCGAAAGACTCGCTGGGCGGCTCTGCTGGAGGGTTGAGTCCTCCTTGGCGCAAGTACGCAACTGTGACCTTGCCATTTGGCCCATTGAATTGCACCATCTTCACCTGCGTGGCTATCTGTACGTGGGATCTTTCATGCACGTTGGAATTGGAGGCGGCAGCGGAATGACGATCAAGCCCGTGTCTCTATATTTAATTGCCTGATTAGGCAAGTCCGACTTCATGGGAACTTGGTTTTACCCTTTCGAGAACATATTGAGGCCGCTAAGGGTGTACAGTCTAACGGCATTAGTCTAAGTATACGGGAGCTCAGATCATGGGTTGTGCAAGCTATCGAGGCCAACGAAAATAACATTCTGGTGTTTTGTCAAGTCTATGTAGTTCCTGCCAACCCCCGACGAGCCGCCTATGCAATCCCTTGTTCGCGACGCTGTGCTCGGGTCTATTCTGGCATCAGTTTATGTAAAGTTCTATTTACTCCTTTCGGTCCTCAAAACAAAGATCCGTGATAATACTGGCCGACTGAACTCTTCCGCCGCTCTTTCGACATTTCTCGCCCAGTTGTGCGGCCTTCTCCGCCATAGCCTGCGCATCGCCCTTCTTCCTGCCGACAGTTCTCAGTAGTGCCGCCCCAAACTCCTCCCCTTCAATGAGAGTGGGTGCCACGTAGTTCTCGTTGTCAACGACACAGCTATGTCCAATGTTGCGGTTCCCGTAGGTCCCTATTCCTAGATACTCAACACGAGTGGCGTAATCGAACGTGTCGTACCACATCGCGAGCACAACCTGTGGGACGCCGGCCCTAGATAACAAAAGTCAGATAATACTGTAAATGCAAGTAAAGTGCTTGCGTGAGAGGCTTACCATGCCGCCTCAAAATATGAATTTGCCCCGCCATGATGCACCGAGCATACGATATGGCCACTTCGTAGGATGGACACTGGGTCAGACTTCAACCAGCTTTCGACACGTACTCGTCCGTTATCGATTTCCCGCCCCAAAAGCTGTTCTAGATTCTCCTGGCCAGACTTCTCCGACGTCGCTTCGGCCTTGAGTTTCCACAGCACCTGGATATCGGGTCGCGCCTCGAGGAGGATGCGCAGGCCGAGGGCCTGCTCCCGCACTGTTTCCGCGTACGCTTCGAAATGCGTCCCGAGGGACACGAGGACGGTGGGCCCGTTTTGGAGCCAGCGTAGCATGTCCGGGTCGCTCGACTCGATGGGCGGCGCCGCGACGAGGATGGGTCCGCAGTCGTGTACGTTGGGGGGAATGTGCATCGGGAGGTCGGCCCCGGGAAGGGAAGGCGTGATCTGGGGGACGTCTTTTGCCCAGGGTGTAAAGCTTCCCAGAGCGCTTTCAATGCCGTGGGCCGCTCGAGCCTGGTTCAGGGCTACTACCTGCGGGTGCGAGCGACACTTTTTAGAGTTCCAGTAGCAATACATATTTTCCAAGACTTGGCTCCACGGCACCGGGTAGGCAAACCCCGTAGAGAATCTGAGCAGTCAGGCATCAGCAAACGTGAAGGTCTCGGGTGCCAGTGGCGCGATTGGGAATCTTACGCAGGGTATTTCCACCACGCGGCAAGCCACGGCTGTTGTGGTATAAGGCCATCTGCCACATTCCAAGGATGTAATACGGCATATCTTCGCTTCAGGGTGCGCACCATATCGTGCACCGGGAGAAGGATAGGGTCTATGACAACCAGTGCGGGGTTCAGTTGACGGGTTAGGTTGGCAGACCAATCAAACAGCGAGAGGTATTGCTCAGGCTCCATGATGGCGAGGGCCTTCAGCGTCAGCAAGGCGACTCGCACTGCTCCGTTGCGGCCGGGTGGGTGAGGCACATCTGCCTTCTTCCGGTCTTTGCCCGCCGCGGCCCAGGTGGCGAAGCCGGGAAATTGGGCGAGGTTGTGAAATGCTATGGGTGATATGGGCTGGGAGGGGTTCTCATCCTTGACCTTCTGGACGAGATTGTCAAGCCGCGGCTGCAAGGGCGCAAATGACGCGATATGGATATCCAGCCTACCCTGGCGGAGGAGTTCGTAGATAGTAGCAAGAACCACATTGACGTAGCCAAAGTCGCTAATCGCGAAGAAGAGAACTATTGGGCGTTCCGGCATCTTGTCTGCCATCGAGGACGGAGAAGGGTTCTGGGCTGCGTTAGGTAGCTGGGGTTTCCAATCTTCAGGGAATAAAATCATCCTACCCGGTTGTACAATGAATGGTAAATGGGAGTTTCGGGTCCAGTGGTGGTAATCTTAGCTGCTATTACTGCCTGTGATTTGATATGTGGGTGGCTGGCTGACCAACTTGGAAATCAACAGCCCCTGCCCGGACCTTGCCCCAAGGGTAGATTACTTATTTAGGAAATTATCCCCTTGTTATAGAAAATCCGAGTAAGCTCCCGGCCACACTGGCGAGGACAGCATTTTATCTCTAGCGACTTAGTCGGCCACATAATACGTATCGCGGCTGCCATATTCTTAACAAACCCATCATAAGCAAAATATTTACATTCCGCCGTTTAAACGTTTGTACCATCGTTGGTCGGCAACCAGGACATTTCCCCCCAGTACTAGAAAATGGAGTCCATCAAAACACTGGGGCCCAAGGTGGCTTTCATAACAGGTGAAAAACTCTTCCCGGCTAGCTTTTACACCTAGTACTGATTGTTGTTAGGAATCACCGGCCAAGATGGGTCTTATCTCGCAGAGATTCTGCTCGAAAAGGGCTACGAGGTGCATGGCCTTGTCCGACCGTCTTCCCAACGACGACAGGCTCTGAACCACCCCCTACGCAATGGGGTGACTCTCCACTACGGCGACATGACGGATTCGGGGACACTTCTCCAAATCCTGAGTGGAATCCGCGTCGATGAGGTGTATCACCTTGCTGCTCAGTCTCATGTGGGAGTCTCCTTCGAGACTCCATTGTTGACATGCGACATCAATGCCCTAGGTAGTCTGAGACTACTCGAAGCACTGAGAATCCTCCGGTTGGAGAAAAAGGTCCGGTTCTATAGTGTGAGTATTTCTACCTCTTACTGCTAGAGGATCAACCATCACTAACGGTGAAAGAGGCGGTTACCTCGGAGTTGTTCGGAAACGATGCGCCGGCCCCACAAACAGAGGCAACACCATTTCACCCCGTCTCGCCCTATGCCGTGTCCAAACAATTCCAGTTCGGCATCACAGCAAACTTTCGGGAAGCCTATGGCTTTCATGCTTCCAATGGGATTCTTTTCAATCACGAATCGCCAAGACGTGGTGAGTGCCGGTCTTGCTTGCTAACTTTCGCATGGCAAGTCGTCCAGCCCCTGCTAATCTCGGGAGCCAAGGTACAACTTTCGTCACACGCAAAATTACTTCGCAGGTGGCCTTGATTGCCTGTGGACAGTCGGAAAGCTTTGAGCTCGGCAACTTGAACGCCACTAGAGACTGGGGTCATGCGCGAGACTACATGGAAGGTGTCTACCTCATGCTTCAACAGCCCAAGGGTGGAGATTATGTTCTAGCCACCGGAGAAGCATCGAGCGTGAGGCGGTTTGTGGAAGCTGCTTTCAAAGTCATCGGAACCAATATCGAGTAGGCCTTTCCCCTTGCATCTCGCCCGTCCCCAGATCCAATAGCCAACTAACTTGGACTCACTCAGATGGTCGGGCAAAGGCGTGGACGAAGTCGGTACCGAGTCGGGAACCGGGAAAGTTCGCGTCGTGGTGAACCCCGCGTTCTACCGACCCGTCGAGAACGAAGACTTGCTGGGGTCTGCTGCCAAGGCCAAAGAGGTGCTTGGATGGGAGCCCAAGTATAGTTTTGAGGGCTTGGTGGAAGAGATGGTCTTGTCGGACATCGAGCTGGTCAAGAACGGCAAGATATTTTCCAACACAAACTTGGATTGGTTGGTGGACGAGTCCGAACGGGTGGACGAATCCGACGAGGCGGGTGAACTGAGACTGGGTGAGAAACTGGCGAATATGGAGGGCCAAGGCTCGGCTAACGGTGACCCATACGGGTTGTTAGTCGACGAGGTAAACAAACCCGCGAGCATGGGAGAGTCTGTCGTCGACGTGGGTAAAGGCTCCGATCGCTCGGTTGCTGGATCTGAGCACACAGACGACTCAGGCATTGGCGGACTGGAAACCGCAGCCAATGAGTATCGGCCATGCCAGACGATATAGTGCGAGTTCGGCTGCCTTGCCTTCTGCCTGCACACTACAATGAAATATGTATGTCCAAAATGGTAGCTTTGAATCTAGCAGCTTGATTTTGATTCTATCGGGACGTTCGTCAGAAACTCCACAGGGGTCTTTTGGAGCACATTGTTTAGGGCGTCCACAGCTGGTGCCTCGTCTCCTTTTTTGGGTGAGACTTCCCGATCTTCCAGCATCCAGCATCGTTACAGATTGCTATGAAAGCAGCGTGGTGGCGATGGCCTGTATGTGGGTAGTGGGTAATATTCAAGCATTGCCAAACTTTTGCACTTTTGGTAGCCTGCCCGCCAGAGGCGCAACAGTAAGCACACGATGACTGCAGATGTAGAATTCCCCACCAAAGGCCGTCAGACGAACTGACAAGCGAGCGGTAGGAGCCTTGGTGCTGACTTCAGCAAAATCAATTGTGGGATTCGGCGTTGCAATAGGCCAGCAATCGTGGTATCTAAACCCCAGTCTAGGAGATGCATCGCCATCCGAAACCTATCCTAGATAAGATACTGCAGACATGTAGCCTTTGCATTGGCGGATTAATAACGTTGTAGTGGAAGGATGGATTATACGGAGTAGGATCCCATAAACATTGGTAGCGAGCACGAGCTATTAATGCAACCCCACGTAGTATCCTTATCAAATCGGGGGAAATGTATAGAATAAGATGCCTCTACCTTTCTGGTAAAGCCCAAGGGCCCCGGCTGAAAATAAGCCGCCCAGCAGTGGGCGCTTAACCTAAAACCGACGTTATGCATAGTACTAGTAATTCAATGTGGGTGGGAAGAGCCCTATTGGCCGTAGCGCCCACGCCAAGGAAATCGACCCAAGACAATTGCGGTGGCGACGTACTTTTGGACGGCAATGACACGTTAGCCGACCCACTAAACAGCTACATACTAGAGTATCCCATCCAATGCAAGCCTTCCTAATGTGTACTAGCTGCCGCCAATCCCCGAAAGTCCTACATGGGGTGGGTTGGGCCCGGCGCCCCATGTGCGTGGCCCTTCCCGACCTTGGCTACGGCTATGGGATTCTATATACCTATACGACAACAGCATGAATGATGCATGCCTGAATCATGAGTAAGCCAGGAGGGCCACAATTGCACACCTGCATCCTGCGAGCCAGTATGTCCCCAAGGAAGAGCACTTTTCCAAACCATTTGGGATCTACAGTGCTCGACATACAAGAGTATATATACGCAAAGCCCTGAAAATGGCGACGATAAGCAGCAAATGTGTATCCGAGTCACGCCGTCTCCCTCTCTGTCACGCACCAACACCGGTCAGGCACGTAACACCACTTCTCCACCATGTTTCAAACACTCAAAGCTTCCAATGGAGGGCTGGGAGATTCCGAGTTCATTGTACGGTCGTCTATCGCGGCGTCAGATAGAGTCAGGACAGTCAAAAAGCAGGCTGCCTGTACGAGATGCAAGATGAAGAAGGTAGTTCCCCAGAAAGAGACCATTCCCTACGTCAGGATATTAATCGGATAATTCATTGCAGCTGAGGTGTGATATAGCAGGCAACAGCTGCGAGAAGTGCATCGAAGCAAGCGTCACCTGCTCATACAATAATAACACGAGAGGGGGTTCCGAAAGCCGAAGTTCATGTTCCGCTGATGGGGAGGCACAACGACCGGGCTCCCCGCCTACCGGCGAATGTATATCCGTGGTTAGCAAGCCCGATATCCCACCAGCGCCCTCTTGTCTTTCTTCTCCTGCTACTCATACCCGGCATACAGGCACCCCGCCGCCTGGACCGACCCATATCGACTTTGGTGACAAACTAACAGGGAGTGATGGTGAGCAGGGACCCAATGATTCCATTCTATTCTTGGAGCGTTCGTCAAGCTAATGCGCTCCCTACCTAATAGATTTCCAGGGAAACGACCCTGCCTCCACACTCATCGACTCGGCTATAGCGACACCTTCCTTCATGGCCGACCTGGGTGTCTGGATGAAATCCGGCTTGAGCCACGATATACACGGATTTGATGCGACCTCATCACAAAGTGGCGACCTCATCCACGGTTTCGATATCTGCTACTGCGTGGACCGGATTATCTCGGCAAACGCGACGATGCAAACCAAGCTGCTATGGGCCACCTCGCTGAACGGGTGCAGCACGTCCAGCATAGACGACATGCTTCAGTGCCAGAAGAATGTACTGGCCAGCTGCGGGGAGTTTCTAGAATGTAGCAAATGCAGTCTCAAGTCGGACTACATGGTGCTCGTCATTTCCATGTGCCGCGAGATGGTGAGCGGCATCAAGACCCTGGAGCACATTACGTCGCCGGAGCCGTCGGCACAGCAATGTGCATCACGAAGGACATCACATCCCAGCTCCTCCACCGAAATATCATCGGGCAAGGGCAGTAACTTGGGCGCCGGAGGTTGGCATCTCGACGACGAAGACGAGATGGAGATTATACAAAACTTGATTCAAGTCCGCATCAGGAAACTCAAGAAATTAGTTGACCAACTAGAAGTCGCCGTTATAACTAATCATGCGCCGTATGCGTGGATCGTCTGCGGTCTCAGAGATGTTCTTGATGGCAAGTTGCCTTGACAGCCTCATAAAACGATATCACGATGGACTTGAGTAGATAGACAAGCTAATCCACACCTTCTAATCATACCATGTGCACATGCAACTCTCTGATTGGAAACTGTCTTTCCAAGGAGTAGATTGTAGGTGCGGGCAATGTTTGAGGAGGTCTCATCTCATTATATTCCCCAAACTTGCATAGCTAACAGAGCGCCGACGGACTGCCGTAACCGCAAATCTGTGAGCTGTCAACCTGGTGATCTGGTATTGCACCAAAAATCTAAAAGGGAAATCGCCGGGGTCTCCCATTGTGGTATTACCAGGGGTAACTGCTTACGTAATGGTGACTTCCAGGATTACCAGAAGTGGAAAGTCCATAATTTCTAGGATTTGGGAGTTGGGGAATGCTCTCGTCCAAAGATCCAATCAAAAACAAGTAATAGACAAACGTCTACGCACAATTGTGTTCCGTAACAGAAACACCAACCCTCCAAACACTGTGTTTTGCTTTGACTTGTATTTCCAGCTGCCGACAGACGTTTCCTAAGCTAAGACGATCAGTTCCAAACTTTCAAGATGGGATCAAACGCAGCTCTTGACAAATCAACGGCTCCACAGGCTGTTCCCATTCCAGCACCGACACGTCGGCGCTTCGAAGCAGCCGGTATAGACCTGAGCGGTGGCTATCCCTTGCTTCCATCTGACTTCGAATATCTCCAGGATGCCGAAGCCAAAGGCGACCAAGTTCATCCCTACAGCGACGCCGGCATTCGTGCTGACCCCGAGAAAAAGGAGCTTTTCCGGGCAGCAAAGGCCATCAACCATCTTACCAGCCATGTAGGAACCGAGATTGTCGGTCTTCAGCTCAGGGAGCTCAGTGACAAGCAGAAAGATGAACTAGCGCTCCTCGTTGCCGAAAGGGGTGTGGTCTTTTTTCGAGAGCAGAGTATCACTCCCCAGGAACAGGAGGCTCTGGGCAGGTACTGGGGCGAGCTTTATGTACGTGAATTCTTCACATCTATTTTAGACTGGGTTTGGTTTTATGCTGACCTGTGATGCCTGTATAGCCACAAGGCCCGTATGTGCCTGGCCATCCTGATATCACAACCATCTGGACAGACTTCTTTGCTAAAACAATTCGAAAACCTACCTATCGTCAGCCGTTTCAAGGCTTCCATACGTAAGAAACACTACTGTCATTTCCACTGTTACTGAGTAAGCCTCACGACTGACCGACATTTGTCCTAGTGATATGGTGCATGAGCGCCACCCGCCGGGCTACACCCACCTCCACAAAGACGCCGTGCCGGACGTTGGAGGCGACCTACTCTGGGCGAGCGGCTATGCTGCGTATTCTAAGCTCTCGCCTAACTTCCGGAGCTTCCTGGACGGGAAGCAAGCGGTCTTCGTGTCGAAGGAAAGGTACATAGACCGCAACGCCCCAAGCTCGGGCCGCATCCACCCTGTCACTAGGACTCACCCCATCATCCGGGTCCATCCCGTGACAGGGTGGAAGAGCCTGTATATCGCCCACGGCTGGGTTTCCCACATTGTCGGCCTAGATAAGAAGGAGAGTGACTTGATCCTGGGTTATCTGAAAGACATATATGAGAACAACGTCGACATTCAGTGCCGATTCAAGTTCACGCCCGGGACGTCTGCCATTTGGGATAACCGGTAAGTCATTTCTTCCATGTTCGCTAGAGTAAGTGGCTTTATAGATGTAAATCACATGACTGACTCGCTTGGAAAGATGTACACTCCACACGGCAAGCTGGGACTATGAGAATGCGTCTGAGAGGCATGGAACTAGGGTTACAACGCTCGCCGAAGAACCATATTATGATGAGAAAGCAACTAGCAGAAGGCAGGCTTTAGGACTGGAAGACGATTAGGTAACTGCATCGTTAGATCTTCCAGTATTGAAAGCATTCCTTCCGCCATCATCCTTTACACATCGTAGTGCGCATAGATTCGTACTTGATACTAAAATTTATGACTGTTATGCGAGTATGACGTAGTAAGAGCCTGAGAAGAGCATGAGACATGTTTGTAAAGTCCAGGGAAAGATGTTGAAAGGGGTTGGGTTGAAACCTAAGGGTGCCATATAATCAAAACAGTGAATGCAGGGTTATGTGGGAGTAATCATGAGGTAAGATAGCATTGCGATAATTCAATCTATATACCCAATCCAAAGACAGTTCAAGCGGCCCGCCTCGTCCTAAGGGAGATCCAGGATTCTAGTCTCTCGCACCTTTTTTCCCTGCTCGGCGTTCAAGTATCGGCCACTCTTAAAGCTCCAATGCAGATTCGCTCGTGCGACGTCACGACAGGCATCAATGTATTTCCGGACCTCCTTGTCCGTCTCTTTGTCCCAACTTGGCAAGTTCGCAATGGCGTCTTCCCAATCTCTCTGGCAGTTTTCCATGAGTTCGCCGGTTTTATTCATTGCCTCTTGCTCCGAATGCCCCTGCCGCATCATTAGGCAGATTAGATTGTGTTCCACTCCAAACGCCTGTGGTTGTCGCATTAGTTGGGAATATTCCAAGCTTTGCCGCCATATCGGGTAGGAGACGACTTACGAGATCCTTCTTGTACGATAGGACGTCATTGACCCTGATCAGTGGCGTTAGTGTTACGTTCGTGACACGAGAAGCCACATGTAGGGAGACTTACAGCCATGTAAGGTCCGCTGCGACGCGCTCGCACGTGAGTACCGAGGCGTGTTCCATCGCCTCCTGTCGTGCCCTGATTCCATGTGCCCATCTACCAAGTCTTGCGTTAGAAACTAGTGGGGATCCCTAGGGCCCGTGAATGGCAATGCTTACTCCACAATTTGAAATAGACAATAGGCACCAATGGAGTGCCGTCGGGTTTCGATGTAGTCATCAAGGTCGGTGTCAAGCACCATGTTTCTCTGAGTTGCGTCAACTTGCTTCAGGATAGCGAACAGGCACTTTTTGTGGGTAAACTTCCAACGCTGCTCAAGCCCTGTGTTCTTTAGCATTAGCATACGTCCTTCCGCTCACGGAGAAGAAATTTATTACCTGGCGATGGGTTTCTCTGAACATGAACAGTAAGGTCAGTTCTGTTAATCCCAGTACACAGCGGCGGGATGAACTACTCACCTCTTGGAATCGATGCCAGACTGACTGGAACATGTACTGCAGTGGGTGGCCTTTTGGGTTCACTGGAGGGTGTGTATCGTCTTGTGTTGCCAACATATCGATCATCTCCCTGGCTGCCTCGATAGTCTTGTCCTTCATAGCGCCCTCATCGAACTCTTAATATCATCAGAATAGCTCTCACGTGATGGAACATGCGGACTTACGATCGTCAAACACAAAGGCCTAGCCAGGGTTTGGTTAGTAGTGTTTAAATAACGTGGCTGCAGATTACAACTCACCCAGATGCACCAATCAACCGCCATGCGAAAAGCAGCTTCATCCGCGTCCGGAGCTGCCAAACTGATCAGGTGGGCGAAATTCGCTTTGGTCAAGATCTTGGCCGTCCGCGCGTCCATTTTGACGAGTCTTATCTGGCGATTAGCAAGCTATGAGTATGCGGGCTTCTGTTTCTGGCTTACTCTTTTGTCCATGCTTCTGATCTAGGTCGGACCGCAGTCTCGTGCGGATTTCTCTCTGGTTCTCCCGACAAGATGCCTGCGAAAAGGTCTGGGGTATACAGCGTTCTGGTCTTGGATGTCTGGGGCCGTCCAAGCGGGATGGCATTGTAGATGAATGAGATCATTCCAGAGACCGACATTTTGCTGGAAAGCAATACATACAAAAGATAGAAAGATAAATCAATAACCAGGTGAGTTGCCAAAAACATAGCTTTGTCGTTGAAACCATGCAGTATGCTGCTATTTTGCATGCCGAACTCATGCCTCTTATTATACACTTGCACGTGACCTGAGGAATTTCCTAATCTGGCGATTCCTTGTTTAGTGCCCAACAACCCCTGGCGTGAACCCCGGTTGTAACACAATCTCATTGGTTGCACATTGTGCCGGAACTTCTGCACGAAAGCCACTTAATTGGAGGTTGGCGGGGAAGACCCCTTCAGCCCTTGTCGCCAAGTGTGTGGGAGTCCGTAAGGTCTGCTAGCTATCGCTCCGGTCTAAAGGAAAAGGGCTCGCTACGGTGAATAGCCTAGGCGCTGATTCCGATTTAGGTACCTGGGTAATCACGTGACCGTCCACTATCCAGTGGCTTTTATTCCATTACTATGCAGAGCAGTATCCCGTATAGGTAGATTGCAGAATCGGCCGAGCAAAGGACAACCAGCCCGGGTCATTGAAAAGTGACATACTGTATTGCATACAGGCCAACTGCGGCAGTATTCGTTACCTCGCGCGTACGACAAGTTGTTTATAGCGGTGAATGTGATTGGAAGAAACTCAATGACTGTATTGTAACTATCTAACCCAAAATAAACCAGATGCCACTGTCAAGTCGCTCCTCTTCTCCATCTGTGCGAAATGAACTAGTTCTTTTCCACCTGCATTTGTTGGTTGTGCCGTTTCAACCTAGGCTGATTTCTTCTTTCTCATCATGAGCTTCGCCTTGGGATCGGGAATGATGAATTCCAGCAAGTGTATGTTGCTCGGCTTGGCCTGGTGCTCACCGAACTTGAACTCGTAGTCCGCCAGAAGCCTCGAGACGACCATCTTGAGCACGCTGACGGCAATGTTTCGCCCCGGGCAGGCTTGGCTCCCGAAGCCAAAGCTAAGGTTCTCGAGGCTGGGCTGGCCGGCCTGGTGCTTGGACGCCTCTACGGCCGAGGCCTGGCGTTTTCGGTAGCTGCGCATCGGATCGAACTGCTCGGGGCGCGGCGTGATCTTGGGGTCGATCTGGTTGTGGATACTCACCCAGCCGAGCAATGCTCCTTTGGGGATCTGCAGGCCATCCTTCATGGTGAAATCCTCTAATGCGTAGCGGTTCGGCGTGACTATTCAGGTGTCAGTTAAAAGAGCAATTTCTGGGTAGTTTCGTAAGTGCCACTCACTAGATAAAGGTTGGCTCAGTCTTTGACTCTCATTGAAGAAGCTGTCGAGTAGCTCTAGCCTAGACACCCAATCTTTCACCGGATAGCGTTCGCCGATAGAGCCGACGTCGTTAGTGACGCTAAGGATCTCCCCCCGTAGTTTCTCAAACCATTCAGGATGTTGGCATGCATCAAAGAGAAGATTGGAGATGGCCATGGCCGTGGTATGAGCAGCGGGGACCAGAATGACCAAGACGAGCGTCGGTAAGTTCTTCAACACGTATTCCTTGTCTGGGGCATTATCTAGCATCCAGCCCAGCATGTTGTCTTCTTCTTCTTCAACCTCAATGCCGTCGGTCTTTCTTCTTTTGGCTTCTTCGTGCCTGGCTACGCAAAGGTTGGTGATCTTGGCCGCCCCCGACAGGCGTTTCCGTAGTCTCCATCTCTGGGGGATCACATTCGTGAGAAGAGGGTGCATCCATCTTGGCAGGAGTCGCATGATGATAGAGGCTGCCACAAAGTCTTCGGTGAAGTGTTCGGCGAGGTCCATCCATTCAGGACTGCGGCAGGCCTGTTTGCCCACGATCATCTTGCCTACGATGCGACCCAGGAGCATTTGGATGATCTTCTGGATGTCGACCTCGGTCCAATCTACCAGTCTGCATATCAGTATGGCCGCTTTGGTAAGTCTCTGTGGTATCGGCCAAAACATTGCTCACCATCTGCTTCGGGCATTTCGACATCCATGGCGAAGTCGAACTCTTTTCTCATGGCCTCCAGATAAATGCCCTGCTGGCCGTTGCGGTTCTCCGAAATGGCCTTGATGGGCATTTCTGAGTGACTCCACATGGTCTGCATGGCCCACTGGTCACCCCATTCCTGTAAAGTAAACAAGGTCAGTTTGGATGTAGTACGAGGACATAATACCGGCTGGAGGTGGATGACGAACCATAAAATTCGCCTTCCCTCGACTGAGCTTCGCGTTTGGGATCGTCCTCAGCTCCGAGATGTACTTGTTTGGGAGGATCGTAATGTCTAGATCCTGGCGACGCAGCACGAAAGGCTTGCCCCTCGCATTGTACTGCAGCAATTTTCAACACTTCTACTGCTGGAAAAATGACACTTCAGGGCAAGACTCACCTTCTTGTAACCGTCCTCAATAATTTTGTGTGCGTCTTTGGCGTATCTGAGCTGGAGCAGCCATGTCGGTTCCAACCACGACCAATAGCCATGGACAGGGGCGCCCGCGACTTTGATCCTACGATGTACCGAGAGGGATGAGTATCCCCAGAAGAGGCACAAAAGCAGGACAGCTCCCTGCCAAAGACTGAATTGCGACAGATAATGAGCGATGGGTGACTCTAGAAGCGGATCTAGGTGTTTGTTTTTGATGCCGACATGGCCGAGGAAGGACGCGTTATGGGCCATGATGGCTTTCACGACGACAAATTGCTCATGCTCGGTAACAGGACGTCAAATCAGACTGGGACTTAGGGAGCAGGACTTCATTAGAAATTTGAAAGGCCAGTATTAATCAAAACCTATAGTTCGACTGTAACAAGCCGGGTCTACTGGCAGAACTCGGACTAGCGCCCGGGGCTGCCACTTTCAGAAACTCCGAATTCGCTGTCCGCTGGCGACTTAGAGTTGCACAGCATACACTCTTTCCGATATAAGAGAAATGCTGGAGAGGGATATTCGTATCCGTCCTGCAATACACAGAAATTGTTAAGCAAATTCAACCTAATCCTTGAGCATGGACTCTATCTACATTTCCCCATACATCACGGCTTACAGTGAAGCCGGAGATGACAAGCCCAACGACGTCACTGAAGCAGATTCCGTCCGTAGTGCCTTGTATAGTTTAGACGAGGGTGTGCACACTACCCCGACTCAGTCAACTGGCACTTATGTGCTCAGTAGCCGGCAATGTGACGGTAGCGGCTATGATACGGATACGGACAAGATGCTACAGGACATGATCGAGGCAGACACAACAGGCACGGCCAGCACATCGAGCCCCGGCAGCACAATTCCAAGCCATCGGCTGTCAGGATCACATTCATCTATCAGCAGTATCGAAGACACGTTTGCAGGTGAGCAGCCAAGCTGCGGAAATGAACAAGATTCAAGTTTAAAGCAACACAATGAGCAATTGCAGGAAGAAAAATGGACAAAACCAGGGGGGATTCCGGCGAAACAAATTGACTCCGTGTTTGCCCGAGACTCTGCGGGGTTGACGAGTACAGTGAGTTCCCGGTGGTCTCGTTACACTTGTCGACTTGCGAGCTTACAATTTTGGATTTTCAGGTTGTCCAAGCCCCAGCTCTGTACGTCGAGTCGATGCCCGGGAAGAGGATACGCGACAAGGCCGCCATTGCATTGAACATCTGGCTTCAAGTCCACGACGGAGACTTGGTCCAGATTAATAATGTTATCAATATTTTGCATAATGCATCACTGATACTCGATGACGTGGAGGATGGATCGATCTCTCGACGAGGGAGACCTGCAACGCATATGGTGTTTGGAACCCCGCAAGCCATCAACTCGGCCGGGTATCAGATCAACACAGCCATTATGCAGGTATTGAAGCTTGAAAATACTCAATGCGTTGACATATTCGTCGGTGAGTGCTGCTGGAAGTTCCCTTGCGAAAGGAACGAAAGCTAACGATGTGCTAGAGGAGATGAACAAGTTGTACCTTGGACAGGGCCATGACCTCTTTTGGACTTTCAACACCACGAGTCCAAGCATCGAGGAGTATATGAGCATGGTAGACTACAGTAGGTGTCAAACTCCCTACTGAATTCTCTCACCAGCTGACCCTCCAATTTGCAGAAACCGGAGCGCTCTTCAACATGCTTGTGCGATTCATGGCCGCCAAGAGCCCAAAGGGCCCAACAGATACTCCGGATCTCCAACGATTGGTCGTACTTCTGGGGAGATACTTCCAGATCCGCGACGACTATATGAATCTAACGTCGGTGGAGGTGAGTTGTGGCAACACCTTATACACGCACCGAGACCAAAATTCGAGGCGACTAACATGACCGTATAGTACACGGATCAGAAGGGCTTCTGCGATGACTTGGATGAAGGCAAATTTAGTTTGACTCTCATCCACGCCTTGGATCATGCGACCGAGGCGAATTCCCAAGTACTCCGCCACCTACTGGCGCAGCGTCACATTGCCAACGGCATGTCTCTGGCGCAGAAACATATGGTATTGGGTATCCTAACAGAGACTGGCAGCTTGGAATACACCGTCACCGCTCTGCGTAGGATAGGCCAGGAGATAGGCCTGGAGATAAGCACCATTGAAGAGGTGACTGGGGTTAATAATAGGCCACTTCGGGCTTTATTTGAGATGCTGAAAGTGTAGGCAATGAATGATATCCCGTTTTAAGACCCGGGATTGGGTGAGATTGTCATATTGGAATCACGGTTCGCGAAGAGATGTTTTCGCAGTTGAGCTAGGTATAGAATACCCCAATCATTATGATACAGGCTGCTTATGTATTTGAGATCTGTCTAAAACATATCTAGTCTACAGCCATCCCCAGGGATCCCTAGCCACGATATGCGGTGATCATGTGAAACTGCGCTGGGGCCGCCCACGTGGCTTCTTGACGGGTGACGGTGAAGCCTTTGGACTCAAGCAGCTGCTCGATCGCCGGTCGTATCCCCGATGGCTCCCATGTCTCCACCATGACGTTGCGCACCACGTCCCAATGGGCATCATCGAGACCTCTCAGGACCTGCAGTTCTGCACCCTCGACGTCGACCTTGAGCAGGTCGATGCCCTGGAAGCCGGGGTAGCCGCTTAAGAAGTGCGATAGCCTTTCCAGCTTCACGGCTACCTTGGTCGCGCCACCGAAGCGTGCATCGGCAACCTCGCGGCCGCGTTTCTTGACTGCCTCCTCGTACAGCTTCTGTTTCTCTTGCGGGACCAAGGTCGAGTTCCCGGGGAGGTTGGGGAAGTAGGTCAGCTCCATGGTGCTCGCTTCTGAGGCCAGCCCGTACTGGAAAGGTTTGACACCCGAGGTGTGGTTGAGCTCCAAGTTGCGAGTTAGGATGCCGTACGTCTCTGGCGCCGGTTCGAAGGCAAGGATCGTGCTGGATGGGTACTCCTGCTTCATGTAGATAGAGAACAGCCCGATGTTGGCCCCGGCGTCGACGATGAAAGGTGCTTCGGGGAGGCTTGGAACTTTGTAGCAGTGGTCTTCGAATATCTCCTTGTAGATGAACTGCGCCTCATCCTTGCTGGTGGTATAGCAAGAAAGCTTGCCGAAATCAACAAGCTCGACCGTCATTGTGCCTAATCAGTGACAAGGCAAGAAGAACGGCGTTTGGTTGCGATATCATACTAATCGTGTTTATTGTGACTAGCTAATATAAGGGGCCACAACTTGTGCAGAAGTACTCATTCATAACAAAATAAACCAATTGCGGTACTGGGTATGTTCGGCCATTGCGCGAGGGATTTGCCGTATTAGGCTAGCCCACGTTGTCAGCAACAGTGGGCGCCCGATCTGGTAATGCCGCCGCTTGCCATACATGAAGCGACAATCTCTTGCTGTCACGCTCCTGGGTCTTTTCTTAGATTCTTGCGTCATTACGTTATCCCTCTAGATTTCACAAACCACCATGTTAAGCAGCGACGGAGAAGTCAAGCAGGCGATTCACGAGGATGTGCAACACCATCCTCCTGGAAGTGACCATGAGGCGAGCATTCCTACAGTAGGCGCAAATGAGAGGCGGCTGAAGTGGAAGCTTGATCTGCTCATCCTGCCACTACTGGTGTCAATTTTCTTTTTGGCGGTTGTTGGGCAGTCCAATATTGGCAACGCATACCAGGCAGGACTAGCCGAGGACCTTTCTCTCACGCCAAAGATGTTCGCCAACGTAAACAGCCTATTTCTTGTTGGCTACGTGGTGGGTCAGCTCCCTGCCACTCTCCTACTGAGACAACTGGGGCCTCAACGCCAGGTATGCACACGCCCTGCCTCATCCTGAATACCTAGCTCTAACATGAATTACCTTTTTTCTCCGATAGTTCGCAGGGGCAATGATCTCGTGGGGCCTCTTGACTGTCGGCGCTTCCTATGCGAAGAATTATGCAACCTTGGTCGTCTGCCGAGTTCTCATCGCCGTTGCCGAGTCTTTGATTCAAGGGGCCGTTCTGTACCTGTCGTTCTGGTATCGATACGAAGAGCTGGCGACTCGGGCCTCTGTCCTCAGCGCCACGAATGCCCTCGCAGGCGCTTTCAACGGCTTACTCGCCTACGCCATCCAGAAGGACCTTAACGGGCGCGGTGGCTGGAGCGCCTGGCGCTGGATCTTCCTGATCGAAGGCGTTTTGCCCGTGGTCTGGTCGGCTGTCATCCTGTTCTTGCTCCCGTCGACTCCCAACTCCATCCGCCGGGGCTTCAGCCCAGCCGAGAAACAGCTTTTGCTAGAGCGCGCAGCCTCGGCGCACAATACAGGCAACAACAAGGTGGTTGGCAAGTTGATATTTCGGGTCTTGATGGACCCCCAGTTCTGGCTCATTGCGTCCATCCAGAGCGGCCTTCTGCTGTGCTCTAGCTCCACGGCCAACTTCTTACCTGCTATTATGGCAGGGCTCGGGTACAAGGGCGTCCAAGCGCAGCTCATGAGCGCCATTCCCCATTCCGTGTCGTTTGTAGCCATCCTCGTGCTCTGTCGCCTCTCTGACTTGTCCAGGCTGAGAGGTGTGTGGGTCGTCGGTGGCAGCCTCGTTACCGCCGTCGGCTACACTGTGCTTCTTACCACCAAGAACCTCGCCGGGCGGCTGGTGGCAACTTGCCTGGTCACGGCGGGCGCCAACGCGCCGGCAACCATCTGTTTCGCGTGGATGGCCAGCGCCAATGTGGGCTACACCTTTCGAGGAAGCGCCCTGGCTCTGATCAACATCGTGGCTCACCTTGTCTCATTGGGTGGTCAACAAGCCTTTGTTGACCCCCCGCTATATCATCAGGGGGAAACGGTGGCACTGGCCGTCGCACTATTCACGGCAGTTTTGGCAGTGTTGCTGATGGTGTATTTCCGGTGGCTGAACGCCAAGAAACGTCGCGAGCAATATTCGGAAGAAGCGGAAAAATTGCGGGCATTGAGCATAGACGAGATCGGTAACCGGCACCCTGACTTCTTTTTTAGCTTTTGAGTATATAAATCGTAGACACTTTAAGGGAGTTCCTTAAATTGAAATCAACGAAATATAATGTAAATGGAAATAGAAATCTAACACTATGATTTTCGCTGCGATGTCTACTAATTGTTTCTATTTTCCCAGCCTCAAAGCTATGCAATCACTGAAGTTACCTTTACTCGCATCCCTTTTGTGTCCAGCTTGGGTTGGGGGACCATGAAGTCATGCGCAATCTCAACATCCGAGATATCAGTCTGGTGAAGATCGAATGTAAAGCGTCTGGCAAGTGTCGCAAGGGCGAGATGAAGTTCGACGTAGGCCAAGCTGTTGACACATCCTGTTAGAGAAAACTCCGAGTCCGGTGAGTTGATTAAACATACTTGATTCCAATGCACATTCGTGGCCCCTTACCAAAAGGAACAAAGTACCGGCTTAGGCTGTCGCCGTCTTTGAGTCTTGCTCCGTCCAGCCACCTTTCCGGGACGAAGGAGTCTGGATCATGGAAGATCTGCTCGTCGCGGAGAACATCAAGTGTTGTCATCGAGACGGGTGTGCCGGGGGGGATCACCCAGTCCTTGTACTGTATGGGCTTCTTGGGGGAGACCCGAGGGAGCCGGACCGATACACCAGTGGAGAGTCGGATCCCCTCTTTGACACAGGCATTTAAATACGGCAGTTGCTCCAAGACTGACGAATTGGGTATTTTCGATGGATCACTGATGGCCTCTTCGAGCTCAGCACGCAGCTTCTTCCAAGAGGATGGCGAGTTCAAGAGATGAAAGGACGTCGTAGTCAAAGCCCAGGCCACTGTCTCCACGCCGGCACCAATCATCTGTTGCGCTTCGGATCCCAGACGGCGTACTGTCTTCTCTGCTGGCGGCAGATTGCTTCGAAGCAATTCATTGAATATGGTTGGATGTTCGCCACCGGCTCGGTTCTTCCCGTCGCTATCTATAATGGCGGTAATCTTGGCTCGGAGATCCTTCCAGGTCGGTCAGCAAACCCCAAGGGTTAAAATTGCCGGGATGAGATCCTACTTTTTGCAACTCGAACATTTTGTAGATATTGGGCACCACCGTTCTGAGCAAGATTTTTGGGCTCAACCCCAGGATCTAGAAAAAGGGAGGGAGTCAGGAAGTGATGAAAATTGGCTGTGTTGATGCTGTGGTCGACTTACGACAAATGCGGCCGGGAACTGTAGTCCGAAATGCGCAAACTTACGCACTGCCTCGTAAGCAGAATGGAAGTTGTTGTAGAAGTCTCGGGACTCCAGCTGATTATACGAGAAACCAAAGCAATACGATGCTATGACGTCGCCTGCAAATGCGTTGAAGGCGTTGTTCAAGGAAATGACGCTCTCGGCCCCGTGGGAAGCCGCAATCCGTTGGCTGAGAATCTCGACCTTTTCGTGCACAAGTGGCTCGAACTTGGTGATGCTTCTCTTGGAAAACATGGGATTGAGGGGCGCTCGGCGGATGGCATGAAGATGGCTTCCAACAGTCGAAGACGTGGTGGTATTGGCGCCAAACCTGCCCGACATCCACGCATACCGTTCGTAGTCTTTGTTGCCGGTATAGAGGTCATCCCAGTATTTGCTGTCTTGAATGTGCAGCTCGAATGGGGTTATGCGGACAATGGGACCTTGGCATTCCATGTTAGATAGACAAGTTGCGCGACAGGTATGCCACACTTACCATATTCCCTATGCATGCGCTGGATCTGAAAGGTGAATTGGCCTCGCAAGACGACGTCGTAGTAGAATTCGTACCATTTTGAAATGGCGGCCAACTTGGGACCCGGGAACCGGGCTAGAGGGCTGAAGTACAGGCGGTACAACACAAGAGCGAAAACGTAGACGGCGTAAAGAGCTGCTGCAAGTGCGGCACCCACCACTACCGACGGTGGCATAGAGATTGGAAGCTCCATGCTGAATATCAGTGACCTCACTCAGCCAAATGGTGCTCTCGGGTCGACGATGTTGAACATTTCATCTTCTGTCATCACTCTGGCCGGTTGCGAAAGTGTGGAGACAGCAATCCCTGTCGGCATGACCCTTTTGAGAAAACCCGGGACCCCCTGTATCCTGAGCAGCACCATGATTGATATGCGACACCACACGACTGTGTTTTGGGGACCTTGTGATTGATTGATGGATGTCTATCTTTGCAAAACAATGAACAACATGATATCACTCAACTGGCCACAACTGTCACTGCCTAGCACGTCTCAACTAGCTTCTGGAGGCAGTCTATTGGTTGTCAGTAAATAACCGCCTTTCCACGCGCTCCATTGAAAATTTCCCGAGCTGACAACTGCAGGCCTACTGGGTTGTTGCCGCACTCTACAACCTGTTCGCCAGCCCTTTGCGCAAGATCCCTGGGCCATCCCTCAACGCTGTGTCATGGCTTCCTTGGTACAAGTACTGGTTCTCGGGCTACATGCATCGCGAGGTGTTGCGACTACATGAGCGGTACGGACCAATCGTGAGAATTGGTCCCTCGGAGATCTCGTTCATCGACAAGGCGGCGTGGAAAGACATTTACAGCCTGAAGCGATGCAGGCAGATCGAGCGAGATCCGACGTCGTTTCCCTCTCTCACACCGCACGGCGCCAAGTTTGACCTGCTAACATACAGCCCGGCCGACCACGCGAAGTACCGCAAGATCTTGAACCCCTGCTTCTCGGAGAAGGCGACCAAGGAGTATGAAGACACGGTCCAGGAGAATGTGGACAAGCTTATTGCAAAGCTCGTGGCCGCCGTTGGGCCAGGTTTGGAGCGCACCAACGTCACCAAGTGGTTCCAGTGGCTTACCTTCGACATGATCGTCGACGTGTGCTGGGGGGAATCCTTCGAATGCGTCTCGAAGCAGGAGAGCCATCCCTGCCTAGCGCTGTCCATGGATATGGTCTCGCTCTCATGTTTTGTCGTGTTCGTTGCCTGGTGGAAGGGGCTCAAGAACCTGCTCATTCGGCTGTCGGGCGTCGAGGGCCTGTTTGTCCGTCTTGTCCGCTCTAAGTGTGAAGGAAGCCTCACGTCTGGCTCGAAGAAATCAAGCATCTATTCCAACCTCCGTGCAGCGGGAGACCCTTTGGGACCAGCTGAGCTGGACGGAAACCTGACGGCGATTGTGATAGCGGGAAGCGAGACGACGGGGTTTGCCTTGACTGCTACCAGCTATTACCTTGCCAAGAACCCCGACTGCTTCCGAAAGGCTGCCGCAGAAGTACGGTCCACGTTTGCGTCGGCCGAGGAGATCAATGACGATGCTGTGCGGAAGTTGCCTTATCTCAAGGCCACCATAGATGAAGCATTGAGAATGACACCAGCTGAGCCCAATGGCTTGGCCAGGCAGGTCGTTGTTGACGGGCTGTATATTGCGGATCACTACATTCCCAGCAATGTGAGCCTCATCTTCAACCGACTGATCTCTTGTAAAACTTAATCCAAGGGGCTATGCTGACCATGTATATCAGACTTCGATTTACGTCTCTCAGTTTGCCGCTAACCGCTCATCGGCCCATTTTCGGCTCCCGGATGAGTACCATCCCGAACGTTGGTTGGGAGGCTCTGACTTTAAAGATGACCAGCTCGATGCGGTCCAGCCATTTCTTATGGGCGTCAACGTGTGTATTGGGAGGGGCTTGGCGTGGATGGAAATGAGATTGACATTGGCGAGGTTATTGTGGGAATTCGACTGGACTATCAATGATGCAGACGGGGATGCTTTCGAACAGTCGAAGGCTTGGCACGTCTGGATGAAGAGCCACGTGCATCTCCAAATTTCGAAAAGGGACGCTCGCGGTCTTGATAGCTAGGTGCTCAAAGTAGTCGCATTACCTTTCCATTTCGGGCGATATTGTTCCCAAACTGTGTATACTGCTCGATGTGGCCAGACACTAAGCAACAACGTCAAGGTAGCTGATAGGACGCAATGATAGACGTTGAGAGAGCAAGACAGCAGATACTTTTGGAAATCAGGCAATGAAGTAAGTATCTTATTGACACATTGTTATTTACGTAAGGAATACACTGTTCAACTTCCTGTCTGCATACCAGGCAACTGCTGGTGAAGCATGTAGAAGGGCAGTCTATCCTTGTACACTCTCATTTCCTTGATTTTGCCATTTTCAGGGCCCGCCAGAACCAGTCTGAAAAAACCCATCATTGGGACCGTGACTGGCTTGTCGGGATGCGACTCGAAGAGGGCAGTGGAATGTCCAAAGCTGTATATAGTGCCCTCGCTGGTGATTTCTGGGCTTGTCAGTAAACGTATGAGGGGTATTGAAATAGGTACTAACCGTTTTTATATCGAGAATGAGAAGTCTTGATACCGGGCATTTTCTTCATCGATTCTTTGAGATCCTGTACCAATGAGCCAAAACCGCCCGAGCACCGGATGTGTTATTTCTTACCCGAATAAAATTCTCAAGCCCCGACGAGGATTGCAATCCGCCCTCGTACTGCAAATCCACAGCGAAAATCTCGCTCAACCGGTCGTAATCATACGAGTCAAGAATGTCGAAGACCTATTATCATAAGCAAGCAGTGACGAACCCGAGGACGGAAGTAGACTCACCTTGGCCATGAAGGTCTCGGCGTCGTCAGCTGACATAATCTTGCTGTCTGCCATTGTAAAATGAGTTGTAGAGCCTGGAGCTTAGTTTGAGTCCCAATAGTGTAGAAGAGGTCCGGCTGATATTCATACGTCGAAAGGGGTACGATCGGGATGTACCGGATCGGGGTTAGTGTCATTCGGGCCCCGTAATAAGCTAACGGCTTAAGTAAGCACCACGCTCGGAACTACCAGAAGAGGTTTGTTGCAGGGATTGGCTTAACATCTACTATCGCCCCCGAGGATAGTACATAGCAGACACATAGAGACAATCTTCTTACAGTCGTAGCAGTGTCCTCACGTCGCGAGATTATAGCAAATCCCAAGATCACGACGCCATGGCTTTGTCTTCACTCTTTGCCGATTTTAAAGACTCCGTGCTTGGTCTCGACAGCATCAGTTACTGGCATGTTGCAGGTGCCATTATTGCCGCTACTTCACTTTACAGCTTTACTATTGGCATCTACCGCCTGTGGTTTCACCCTCTCGCGGGTTTCCCAGGGCCCAAACTGCTGGCAGCCACAACGTGGTACGAGGCATACGTCGATCTCTTTTACCATGACTTCCCTGCTCGACTAGCAAAGATACACGAAGAATACGGTATGTCTAGCCGCATGCAACCCATACTCTTACCGCGGCTAGTAACAGTCTTCTCAGGTCCGATCGTGCGCGTCTCCCCCAAGGAAATCCACATCAACGATGGGCAGTTCTTCCAAACCGTCTTCGCGGCGGCCGCAAAGCACCGGACCAACATAATTCCACCTCGTGGGCTCGGGCAAGAAGGTAAGCCAAGCTGCTCTGAGAATACTCGGTGTCATGCTCAAGTGATCAAATTAGACTCCATTGGTTCATCGCGAACACACGATCTGCACCAGCTGCGAAGAAAGCCTCTCGACAAGTTCATGGGCTACCACAATGTTGTCCGCATGCAGTCCATAATACATGAGGAGATCAGGACATTAGATCATAGTATGTCGTCTTTGAAAGGCAGTGGAAAGACTGTTCGTCTCGATTGCGTCTTTACTTCCTTCACGGGAGATATCGTGGGCCTAATTGCATGCGGCGAAAGCCCCGCACTCTTGGAAGGCAAGGAGTTCACTCCCGACTGGTACGGGCGCCTTCTAATCATTTTGTCCCATCCCCAATCTAATCAATTCAGGTACGACATGATTCGGGGCGCGGCGAGAATCATCCCGGTTCTGCGCCACTTCCCTCAGGTAGGAGAGTAAGTTAGCGGCCGACCAAAAAGAGAAAAACAAAAATCCCCCGGGAAGCACTAACACGCCTAGAATGACGCAAATGATGCCAGATTGGCTTGTGCGGATCCTCGTTCCCAAGTCTGCTGGCTTCAAGGTTTTGCAACTGGTAAGCGAGGCTCGATCCAATTCCCAAGAGTAACTGGGCGTTTCAAGTTGACCTTTTCCGACAGCTAGGTAAGAAACGCATTGCGCGCATCAGAGCCGAGGTAGCAAGCGAGAAGGCCGGCAACCAAGAAGAAGGCAGTTCCATGTTCCACCACCTCCTCCGGAGCGATATTCCGGAAGCAGAGAAGATCACCGCTCGCCTCAATGCCGAAGCCGTGTCCTTCCTTGGAGCCGGAACGTATCCTACTGCTGCCACTCTGATATTTGTTGCGTACTGTATCCTGGCAGATAGCAAAATCCAGGCACGTCTGCAAAATGACCTGAAGGAAGTCATGGCGAATTTTGACGAGGAAGTAAGTTATTCCCAGATGTAGAATGGTCGCAAAAAATACTGATTGTTTGTAGGTGCCGGACTGGACTAGGTTGGAACAGATTCCGTATCTTGAGGCGTGCATCAAAGAAGGGCTTCGAATTCTGCGCCTATTCCGTCGCAAGTCGCGCATCGCCACAGACGTTGATCTTCGATATGGAAATTTCGTCATTCCAAAAGGGGTAACTTTTAACCTGTTGAATATGCATACTCAGACTATTGCTGACACGTCCCACTCTTAGACACCAGTCAGCCTGTCGCCGTACACCTTGCATATGGATCCGGATGTCTTCCCCGACCCCGAGAAATTCAATCCCGAACGATGGCTGGGTGACGACTTGGATCCCCGCATGGAGCGCAACTTCAATCCGTTTCTCGGCGGTTCCAGGAACTGTATTGGCATGCAGTAAGCACCCCGGACGCTCTATCTAGATTTCAAGAGATATGCTGATCATTGGTATTTACAGCGTTGCGTGGGCCCAGATGTACCTGATCTTGGGAGTCTTGTTTCGACCAAACAAGGACTACCGCCTGCAGTTGGGCGACAGTGATGCTTCGGACGTCTATCCAGTCGTAGATAACGAATTTGGCGTTGCGAAGCACGATTCTCGGGGCCTCAATGCTCTCGTCGTCTAAACATCATACTGATCGCAAGCTGCGGATGATTAATAGCTTTTGACAGATACAGTGGTGAGAGTAGGGACAACAGCGGCATATCGCGTGCCGGAGACGTGAGCCGGCAAGTCGTTGACGGAAAGGAGGAACAGACCGCTCTCAGTGATGTCATTGATCGTATTAATAGACCTGCGCGCTCATTCATTTGTACCGTCCATCGTGCCCATATGCCAGGTCTAGGCTTGCCTTGGCTTGCTACAACATATAACTCTGGCATATCGCCCCAATGCAAAGGCATTAAATACGAATCTGTGTCCGACCATTTTGAAAACTTATGCTGCTGCATCAACCTGTCACACGATACACCATGATCGACTGCACAGCAAACAAGTCCAGTTCGGCACCACCTCACTTTAAAGTGGCGCTCCTCCGCCTTCATTATCCGATTCTTCTTCTTCGCCAAAGTCTGTCCCCTCCCTATCTTCACCGGAAAGGGACCCTGACGCACTTAATGAACCGGAATCGTCTGCCTCACTTTCCGACGATTCAGAGGCATACTCATCGCCTATGGATTGTTAGCATGCCGAAATAGTAGCAGAGGAGATCTGAAGTGACATGCTCAATGTGAATCTAGCGAGTTGTGACTCAACCTCGGCCCTGCTATGAGTGTCAAAGGGGACAGAGGGGGTGATTCCGGTTGTGGAATCAGCGTGCCACTGTGGCGCCATTCCCTTCTGTCTAATCTGATCAAGAACTTCATAACTGAGGGACTTCATCATGGTGACCATAATTTTGCGCTGCTCGGAGAACCTATCATCCTTGGTTCCGCCGGTGAGAACCTGGGGCCCCCATTTCGACCATATCTTGAGATGGGAGCGTAGTTCCACTGGCTTGGCCGGATGCGCCTTGAAGTACAGGTAGCAGCAAAGGCAAGCGGGCTTACTCGATCCGACAATCCGGTTGCCACCCAAGAATCGAAGCCTGTTCGTTTCGAAGTGGTCCAATACCTGTACTTCCGCATGTACACAAGGTTGAAATCCTGGCCGACTGTACTCGTACAATATTCTTCGGAGGAGGCCCATCTTCTGATCCATCATCAACAAGGCATCTTCATATTCTTTCAGACGAGGGTCTTGACTAGGAAGCATCCTTTTCAATATCCCTTGAAGATTTGTCATTCCATCGGGTTTGGGAGGCGGAACACTTGACACTGGAGTAATACACGATACCCGGGATGTGCCCTCCGCAAACAAGTACTCGAGACGAGAGGCGTCTTCCACTACTTGTTTGACCGCGCGTACATGATGAGCTAGACGTCCGAGGCTGTGTCTTAAGTTTTGGTAAAGCTCCGCATGAAGTGGATAAACGCCATGCCGTTCTCGACCTCGCTGAGTGATTTCCTTCATACAATTCGAATTTCGCTGATCGTAAGCGAGAATGCAGAGGCCTACACCATCTTTCCCAAAAAACATTTGGGTCCAGGTTCCTAGGCCTGTATCTGCAGCTTTTAGCACATTTTGTTCTTCGACGTTATGCGGACATACAAAACTCACTGGATGGGGATCCTATGAACAGCGACTTTTCATTGCACTTCCTGATTGAGCGATACAGGCTTTGCCTTTCTTTGGTGACTCTAGCGATAGAGAAACTGACACACCTGCGGATTAATTCGCTGTTCATTCTGTCTCTTTCGTCTTCAGGGAGCGAGATACTGTCGCGAACATGCCGTATTATGTCCTCAAGCATATCCTTCATGGTCGTGAGCTTCGACCCATTGTTACAGGCCAGCCAGAAGGTATAGCAAGATGCTCCATCTTCCACTCCAATGGCAGCAGATGTAGCCCCTCCCTTTTCGTAATCAAGTAAGTAAGATAGGTTGTCGAGGAGCTTGGTAGAGGTGGTCATGATAACATCAGTATGGTGCAATACTGCGGTGTGCTTGCCTCTTGTTTGCCCAAGAGCTACCAAGGTGAAAACATGCTCGTAGAATCGACTGATCAGTTTATCGTATGGATCTAGACGAGGTGTGGCCATGTTTCCCTTGTTTCCAATTATGCTCCAGGAAAGTCTTGTACAAACGGATTCAGAATCAGAATAAAATGATGTCGGCTACGGCGTTAGGGTAGATTTGCAAATACGCGGCACAGTTGGATAATGGGAACCACTCAATGTGCTGAGAGTGGCTCTTCACACACATACACAGAGTGGTGGTTTTTTGATCGGGTCCGAATCGTGAGTCAATTTCATTGACCACCACAACTATAAGTTTACATGCATATGAAGCTGGCCAACCAAAAGTGGTGGGCCCCCAGCTCGACGCTCCACTTTGCATGACATGACGCCCGGCTGAATAGCAGGCTGCTTTGCCAATTTACTTTTGGCCAACGGCCAACCAACAATTGGCGCTCTGGGATGCAACAAGTCAATAAAAGAACGTCCACCATGCGTCATCAGCGGTCACCCAGCCATCCGCCCCTCCTTCACCAACAGGATTGCCTGACGCAACTGACATTTGATGCCACTCGGCCCAAGTTGGTATTAGTGCTGCACAGGGCCACCCAGTCTCTCGCCAATCAATGCCAATATCGGCGAGATCTGTCCCGTGTCGTGTGGTAGGCTGATCGCTTTGCCAATATTACCATTGCTCAGCCATTTTTGACGGGGCTTTCAAGACATGGCTGTCCAAGATATCATTTCATCTTTGTATCGTCCACATTGGCATAATCTGCCGAAAGATTGAGGTTACACGACAGACGGATTGAAGATAGCTCTTGATACGTATCTGTTCGTCTCTTCGCTCCTCAAGGAAGATCAATTTTCCCGCCTATAAAGCCAGGACACTGGAAGGATATTTCTATCAAGAACACTGGAAGGATATTATTATCACGAAAAGAAGGGTCTTATTAGCAGATAGCTTGTTCAGCATACAACCATACAGAGAAGTCACTCCACCAGCCTCAAGATGTCGGACCGGGTTCTCCGATATCATTCTCCAAGCCCGGACTACTCAGACTCCGAAGACTGGCGTGCAAGCTCCGCACACTCCATTAACGGGCCCGTCATCCCGTTTGGCCCGTCCACAGCCCAAGGTTACGACTTTGGAGGGTGTGTGAATCCGCAAGCGCTCAGCATGAAAGATAACATGAGCAACGTCACTCCCATTCCAGCGCGGTCTGGTTCCGGCATATCCCAGTAGCGGAAGCCTCCAGATCCGCCACCCCCGACAGCCCCCAACCCCTCCTCCTCTTTCGTTAGTAACCGCAACACTGCATTTCAATCTCAACTTCATCAACACATGGGCATCTCAGGTGGCCCAGATGCTACACCAACATATCCCGACTCCGACTTTGACTATGAGAAGATGCGATTTCTGGAATCCACCGAGCTGCTAGCTCCTGTGACAGATCTCGAAAAGAGACAAGATAGCTGTTACCGATGTCCCTGGGTTTCTTGCGGTAAATCAAAACGCACAGCCAGGAATCTCAAGTTAGTAGCTAAAGTACGTACGGACAGGCACAGGCCATTGCTAAAACTCTACTTAGGAAACACTACAGGAACCATGTAAAGCCTGTTTACTGTCCATTCAAGTGGTGCCGCGACCAGATCCAAACGAAGGGGTGGGCTGCCGAGCAGCGTGACATGCGTCGCCATGTTTGGAACTTCCATGAGGAGTGGGCGGCATTAACCGGTATCAAGAAGGTCGAAGAGAAATGTAACAGATGCGGTGAAATGAAAAGAACCGATCGTTTGAAAAATCACGAGTCTCACTGTTCTGGAAAATAGCATAGCCTCGACGAAATCAATTGACTTTCTTTGCCACTCTTTCTCCACGATCTCATGTAAGAGATAAGCTTTTGGTAACTGGAAATACCCCCACGATGCGACCGTCGAATGATGAAGGCAAGTGATGTCAGCCACCTGCCAATTGGTGGCGCAGCACGGCGCCAAGGCCGAATGCAGCTTAGCGCCCAGCGCAATCCCTGGCTCTTTTGTTGGCTCCAAACCTAAATAATACGGTGCTGATTCGGTCCGAATCTGGTAGATTGGCGATAAGCGCCAACGAGTGCTTGGTGGTAAAGTGGCTGCTGCAATTGCAATGGCAACAATAATGGCGGTGATGGACGAGCGACTACTTTCAACATATTCACTTTCACATCGTTCATGTCGCAGCAGAGCCGGAGCTTGCGCAGTCCAAATTTACGTGATGGATGTCCTGCTGACTTAATTGTGAGATGGAATTGTCTGCGGGTCCCTCTTACGATAAGATGTTTTCTGTTGTCCTCTACGACAAAAGGATTGGACAATTAATGGCCTTATCACTGATGTGTATGTCGATTTCAAATCTGGAAAAAATGGGGAGACTTTAGAACATCAATTCATACACATGGTCATGAGCACGACGGAGTATGATTCATGTGAGGCAATGATATGGATAGATAGTTCTGTTTTGATCGAGTCTATCTATGTCTCAACCATTAGAGGGAGAAGGGTGACTGTAGCCCTGTGGTTTGTGTTGACAGAACAGACGAAATCCTTAGTTGGTCTAAGTTTCTCGGCGGTTGACAGCCCCGAAACTGAGCCGTACGAGTAGGATTCTAGGGCAATCTTGACGCATTCTTCGGCACGTCATTAAACAACTCATCCATAGCCTGCGATCTTGTTCTTTTCCCGAAGACTTTATATACCATCTGGGGTTGGGGAAGGGAGCCGGATGTTTCCAGGCGTACTGCACCAGTGACAGTTGGCATTGACAAGATGCCCGCAGATGTGTTGGAGAAATCTGCAGATGCACGTGCGGCAGGTTGGGTTCGGGCTGCACCTACCAGAGGAGCCAAGTTGAGGGCGCTACAACTACCTCGCGCATTATTCGCAGCAGAGGGGATGTTGGTGCTTTGACGAGGGTGAGGGCCCTTGTATCCTTGGTCAGGCAATTGACGGACCTCCTCAACAGTCATCGGCTTGCGATTGGGAGTCAGCTCGAGCTCCAGCATCCTGTTGAGCGTATTACCATGGTATGGAAAGATTGCCCCAAAGAATTTAGTTGGGAGAGACATTGCAAACTCTCGGCTCAGAGGCGCGACAAGACGCGGAACGCAGTCTAATCTATATACCTCGGTCCAGCTTCAAGCGACCTCAAAGGCGGCATACCTGCGTGATCTCGTACCTCGGATTGCCACCGTTCACGATCAGAAAGCGGTTCCATCTTGCAATCATCGACAGCGTGATTGAGGGTGTTGCATCGGTAGCAGCCGGGGATATCGCCGGAGCGGGATATGGGGGACACGCACTGCGCCAAAGTTTGATCCAATTGGCGGCAATTCGCACAGATACTGATTTGTCGGTTCGGTATTTCGTTGTCAATGGTTCGTGGAGGTCGCTGAGGGGGATGGTTATTTCGAACCGAGATGTTGTTGAGGCCTTGTGTTAGATAGGCAGGAGGCCGTATGGGCATCGCGCACTGGGTAGTGCTTGCGTGCACACCACGTCGTGCAGAAAAGCTGCCGCCGCTTTAATAACCCTTCTTGGGCTTCTCAATTGTCTTGGGCTCTTGAATGATCATCGCCATGCCCCACGTTTCCATGATGTCAGCCAGCTCGCGAAGTCCGTTTGGGCCAAGCAAGTGGTTGACAGCAATGGTATTCTGATTGATTCTGGTGTATGAGTTTTGACACAATTGACCTGTTTTGTTGAATATCTCAAACTGGTGATCAGCTGTCATGGCTATATTGAACCCGCCTGGCTGAGCCTTCAATGGCTGCTTGCGCAGGTTGTTGATGTCGTCGTCTGCGAGTCCTTTACGTGTCTAATCGACTTTTGGGTCGCGTTGCGCCTGGCGAGTGTTCTCAGCCGTCGCATTAACATCAAAGACCGGAGTATCATCTATCACGGTGTCTTGTTCGGATTCTTGTGTGATTCTCGGGGTACATGTAATTGCGAAGATCCTGGCCGAGAAGACCAAGTTCCAGAGCTGGAAATACCCGAACCAGGTGACTTACTATGAATAGAAGCCAATTCAAATTCTTGCTTCGCGCTGTTGTTATTAATTTTCCTGCCGGATCACCTCTTTGCTTACCGGATCAACTAGGCTAGCCCAGCAGAACCAAATCAGTTAATACCCTTGTTGGTAGAATTGTCCTCCCAGTTTCCTACATGCATACTGTCTCCTAGATGTAACTTCACTTCTGCGGCGGTGCGCATGCTTCTGAACGATGCCGCCGACCCCAATTGGCTGGCCTGGCTGGTCGCGCCGCGTGCTGGGCTCAAACCAGGGAATTTGAGCAATGAAGTTCAAATTGGGTTGCTGACTCACCATGGCGCTCAGACGCTAAGCGCTAGGCTGGTTTCCCGTACTACGTAGTCAACCCCTTGTCTAGTGGTACACGGGGTATCCTTGGCATAATCAACGCCGCTTATTAGAACCAACTCGTTCACTGAGCCTCCATCGATCTGTTTTCACCCTCAATCCATCTCATTCATACACAAAAGAAGGTGAAGGTGACCGCCATGTCGCAAGCAGAGGCAACCACCAATACCTGCTGCCATCCTTCACAATGGCTCATCCACCTTACGTTAACCGCGAGTACTTGCGCCTACTGGGTGGCCAAGTGCTAGATCTGTCGCCTCCTACAATTGACTTGGATGTCACCAGAACTGCAACCAACAACACAACCGAAGTGTTATGGCTCGGCTTGACTGGTTTCCTGGTGGGCTGGTTTCTGACTGACGAAGAAGGTGGGGCGAGTGGGGGAGACGCGTGCCCCGCTAATGCACTATATTCAGGTACGATTTTGGAAAGACCGACTCGTTTCGACTTTTTCCCTTCTTCGCCATTCTGTAGTTGAATCAAATCGATCCCAAACTGCTCCATTGGGCCGTTATCGGTGATCTGCCATCACACCAAGCAGCTTTCAATGTCCTCCCTTTCCCAGCCGGTATTCTTCCGCCAGCCAGGACAGCTGCATTAATCGATAACAGGACGTTCATTATCGCGTTTTGCATACCTCTTAAGGGTCAATATGGCAAGGAAACTGCCCATTGAGTCTCTTTCTACGTTTTTGGAAACAGGCTTGTGGCAGGTAATGTTGCCATCTCTTATTATCCCATTGCAAATCTCGCCGAACAGACCATCATTCAGGTTTCGCCCTCAACTACCACTTGCCTCCGGATACAGAGTTTCTAGAGGCTTTTCATGATGTACACAACACGATGACCTGGCTGCAGGCCCATCTCATTCTAACTCTCTTAGTGGTCTGAATCAACCAGGCTGGCCCAGCTAAACCGACTCACTAATTATCTGAACACGCAAATTATTAACTCGAAAAAAAAGCCATCGTACCCAATGCCTTCCAAACAATTGCGAGTTCGACATCGATCCCGCACACATAATCAATCTCGGCTAGATCCCTTGGTAGCCTCGTGGCGTCCCACCAATTACAGCACTGGTTCTGAAATAGCCAATGCTGGATGACCGAAATCGAATGGATCAAAAGACCCCCCGCTTCGTTTTCCTTGGCTCGTTTTCCTAGTAGCAACACTGATTTATGGTTGGCATACTCGATCGGAACCGCGAGAATGGAGGATGGGGGCCATTAGATGAGACCTGTACTCTCTGCATAGTACAGTGATTGCCCACCAACAGTGGTTTCTGCCTCAATACAACCAAGGTGCCATACACAGCCGACCCAGGGCGAGCTGGCGATCTCTATAATCTCCCACTAATACATTTAGGCATTGCGGGCTTGAATATCTCATTTGATGAGTCCATGAGCTTTGTAGTAAGGCAATCCTCCCACAACGTGAATGTACAATTCAAAGTTTAACCTGGTATACCGTGGATCTTCTGGAAGTCCTGTATTCAAGCTAATAGACAATGAGACCAAGTTCATCCAACAGTGCTTCTAACCTAGCCCTAGTATAAATTCACGTATATATTTTATATCTCTTTGATATAATGAGTTTGGGCTTGTCTACGTCCTGATTGAATACGGTTTCCTACATGCCCATAAACCAAGCTTGGGAATATCACTTCTTCTACACTATAAAGACAGCCGTACTTAATCCTCCTGACTCCTTAGTAAATCCATGTGTTGTTCGGGGGCTCTCCTCAATAAAGGTACCAGTTTTCGTCATCATACATCTCCACATACCCCCGCCGCCTAATCAGGCCTCTCATCATCTTTATCCAATCCTCCGGGTCGTAAGGCTCCTCTGGGTCTTTAAGCTCGCCAGGCTCATGGATTGCCATATCGGACGGAAGCTCTAGTGGCCAGGCTTTACAATATTGACGTGACCCCCGTACCTTCCCACGGGGACTGGATCGCGCAGCAGGCTCTTGAGCGAGTCTTCATCAGCTTGCAAGAAAACCTCGTAGCGTGAATCGATGCCCGGGCCACACAGGTGCTACGTCAAGAATCCGGCCATCTCGTCGCGCGCAAATGTCTGAAATTGGAGTCGCAGGTCTTCACGCGAGGCACCCTCGAGCGTGGCGGCGTCCTCGACAAAGATATAATCCATCTGGTTGACGAAGTCCGGCACTTCAGATTCGGCGACGTCACCGCGCGACTGGGCGAGAATAGTCTGCTTCAATGTCTCCCAGGAAACATCAAGTTCGGGCTTGTACGAGGTACGATACACAACCCAGCACCATTTCATATCATGACCCTGGTCCTCCAGCACCCACTTGATCTTTTGAGGGGCCGAAGCATTGTCTCATTTCTCTCCTGTACGATCCATCGCCTTCCTTTCTACCGGCCACGTATCTGCTGGGTCAGATCGGGCTGACGAGCAGGACATGAAGCTCCGATCAAAACGCAGGGATGTAGTAGTCGGTTCGGTGACTTGGCAGAATGATAAGATCGGTCCGAATCTGGGAAGACTGGGAAGTCTGCGATAAACTCCAACGTTTGCTCGGCGGTACAGAAGCTTCTGCAATCGCGATGCAAGCGGGCGTAAACTTGGGCACCAATAATGGCGGTGATCGGAGAGCGGCCACCGAGCATCGACACGGTAAAGAGACACGCGACGACAGCCGCTCATGATAACGGTTGTTGGTAGTACTTCGGCGAGCTGTTTTCGGAATAGATACTGGGCTCGATTATTCAGGTTGTGATTGAGGGGCAGTTGGAAGAAATGAGGGAAGAGAGCACGACGAAGCGGACTCCAGATTGGGTCAATTCAACACTTAATCTAATCAAGGAGGGAATGCCAAGACTAGTGGTTGGTTCCCTTTTCGGCTTTACCCATGCAACCGGACCGACATGGAACCAACAACACGCAAGTCTTCCTACATTGCTGCTGATACATAACGAATCCAGAACGGCGCCGAGTCAAAACGATCGTAGTCCTTGATATTTTGCGGATCTCCGAAAATGCGAAGAGCCAGAACAACGCTCTTGTACTGGCCGGGCTCCAAGTATGATCCATCGGCCAAGGTCCCGTTCACTATGGAATTGAGACCCAATGCTCGGTTGTAGTCCATTGGAAACCCAGTGATGGTTCTACCCACAAGCCCATCACCAGATACAACTTTGTCAAGCCTGACCAACTCGATCCGCAGGAGCGAAGATCCCAGGACCAGCCAGGTGTACTGGGAAGGCTGGGTCCCTGGGACATAGATGTTGTAGCCCTCAGGTGTGGTTGTCGCATTTGTTGCGTTGACAAGCCATTCCTTTGGGGCACCAACGGGCAGCGCCATCTGGAAGGTCGCGTTGGCGGTGACGGGGTCGGAGCGAGGGCTGTCACTACGAGTCAGCCACATGCGCTCCGAGGCCATGACGGTCAGGTTTCGCATGGCGGTGGCAGCCCCCAGGTAGGGAACGCTGAGCCTCGTGCCATCATTTGCAGATAATACCACGTAGCCCGAGTATACTGGAAGGATCGTGGAATCGAGATCCTTGGGCGGCACCGCTGTGACGCGGATTTTGGCACTGGCCCCCGGATCCAAAGAAAGTGTGGATGGCGAGATAGTAAGGGCGGCATGAGACTCGGATGGGACGGGAGTACTGCTGCGGTAGATTTGATACAGAGCACTCGTAGTGAACGCTGGGAGATGGGTCAGGTTGAGTGAGATCCCTTTGAGGCCAGAGTTTGTTACTGTAAACCTGTGCTCTGGGACAAAGTGCTCCGAGTCGTTGAACGACATGCTAGACTCGGAGACCAGGATCGTAGCAAATGCGGCGTCCAGGGCTTGGACCAGCCCACCGCCCTGTTGGATGGCGGGTCCCGCGAGCGTGAGATCCTGCGGCACCCAACTTGGATCTGGATCGCGAAGTGGGCTGGCGCTGATGAGGTTGGGCTTCGCGGTGCTGACGAGCAGACGCGTGAGCAGCGCGTTGTCATGCAGGATGCCTCCGCGAGCTTGCGACACCAACGCCACAACGGCGGCAGCGAGAGGAGTGGCCATGGATGTGCCCGACAGAACAGCGTAGCTGCCCATGGAGACGGGGTAGGTGGACAAGATGTCGCCTCCGGGAGCGCCAAACTCTGGCTTCAGTTCCAGCCCGAAGTTGGGCCCCCAGCTCGCCCACTCATTGGTAAAGCCAGGATCTCGAGTGTTGGGCGCCATGACCAATGTCCCGGCGGCGTCGTCGTAGGTCGGGACAACTGTGTTCTCGAATGAGGTAATCGCCAGAACCCCGCGTCCAGAAGCAGGGGCTGAGTCTCCAAACATACCCTCGCTACCGCCAACCTGGTTTCCGACCGCCACGGTGCATGGGACTCCGGCATCGACGATGCGCGACACGGCTACAGACACGGGATCTTCGGCCCAGCCACTGAAGGAGCCGAGTGATGCCGTGATGATGTCGCTTCCGTCTTCGAAGGCCTGGTTGAAGCCGGCGATGACTATATCCGACGTCGTGCCATCGTTGCCGCAGGGGAAGATCCGATACGCACCCAGCGTCACGCCGGGAGCAGCGCCAACGAACCCGAGCGCGTTGGTCTGGGCAGCAATAATGCCGGCGACGTGCGTTCCATGTCCCACGCAATTGTCCATGGGGTCATCATCGCCATCCTGGAGATCCCGCCCGTAGCTCACCAAACATCCCGGCCCGAAACAACCGCCCAGAGCCGGATGCGTGTAGTCGATGCCCGTGTCCACCACCCCGATGCGGGTGCCGTTGCCTGTAAATCCGCGCTCGTGCATCTTGTCGACTTGCGTCATGACGTGCGGTGCATACGGGTCTTGCTTACTTGCAGTATCACCCCTGTTTGCACGGAAACTCTTGTCCTTTCCTGTCCAGGCCACTCGGACTTGGGGAGGACCGACGCGCCTCACAGGCCAGACCTTCTTGACCCGTGGTAGTGCTGTTATCATGCTCCTTGTACCTGCATGGTTGCTGTCGCCTAGCAAATTGTGCGATCCCTCGACATGAAATGAGACGCCCTTGAAAAGGGAGTAGTCGAGATCAAGGCGTCGAGAAACATTTGCCTCCAACTTGCCTTGCACTTGGTCCAAGAATCCTTGTATGTCCTGTGAAGATTATTGGTACATGAAGGCAAGAGGGGAAGAAAAAGGCCACGACCAGTACTCACTCCGCCACTTTCCAATTCCGCAATGTAGGAACCCTTCACGATCGAGTCATCCAGAGGCAGAGGTTGCGTAGGCGGCGCATTGGCTGCGAAACCAAGGGTCCCGAGAGCCACGACCGCAACTAGGTAGTTAGTAGCGGAAATCATGCTGACGACAGTTCATGAAATATGATGTCCAAGCCAGACGGTGGTGCTTGCTCGTGGACGAAGCACAGCAGCAGCCATGGTGATCTTGGCTGGCTTTATATATGCGATATTTCCAGTCTCGACGTCGCAACCACTAAGGCTTCCATTTTCCGGTAATGTAAAGCAATGTGCCATCCGTAAATGTGTATTGAGCGACATTGAGCAAGATAACGAAGCTGGTCGGGCCAAAAGGGGAAGGTGGACAACCATTGTAGTAACATCGCGTGGTGATATGTGGACCTCGAGCCGCCGGACACGGAAGCACGCACGTTCTGGGCAGTAAATCTCCCCGCACTCCAGGTATAGATCGACCTCCGCACACCCTCGGCCGAGTCAAGGTGCTCTTGTTCTCCGAGACCAATGGCCGTTGACGATAAGCTAGTTGCGCTGGCGGTATTAGATGATCTGACGAGAGCATGCTGCTTAACTTGAAAAATGTTTCCTGACTCGTGAAAATAGTGGGAGTCGAGGGTTACATCTACTGAAGACGGAGCCAAGACGCCAAGAAGTCTTTAGAAAACATATGCTGGGTGGAGGCTTTAAGCAAGACTTCGCAGCGCTGAAGCCTCTGCGATCAAAACCACAACGTAAACTCGCTTCAATAGTGTAGGCGGTCCATTCTCAGTTGCTTGGGGTCAATCACGGCCATAGTGATGGTCCTATTCTGTGATTGATGAGCCTTGAGATCTATGGTGTGGATGAGAAGAGTGCACCATTCGCTCAAACTATGCAAGTGGCAATCATCGTACCCCTAGCAAACATCATGCCTCAAGGCAGAGCAGAATTTCAATTCAAATCACCACAGGCAAGCAGCGACAGGCAACGGCAGGCAGGTGTATATTACATATGTGTTCGAACTGGTTACAGCAGTTCCCCCGTCATTTGCCCAGATAGATCACATTTGCCCAGGTAAAGATGGTTCAAGATGCATCCACGAATAGCTGAGTACTTGGGTACATGAGGTCAGGTGCTGTCCAGTGAACATTGCGGCTGAGATGCAGGCCAGTCAGCCGGTGACACAACTACCGACCCCGCCATCAGGTTACCACTCATTGCCACTCTACCACTCTACCACTCCATACCATCGTTTGCACTAGGTGGCCACCTCAGAAGACTTTCGGGATGACCGATATACTAGGAGCGATCTCTGCCAGTCTGGACTTGGCCATTTTCATAACCAAGCAGGTTGAAAAGGTCAAAGACGCCCCAGAAACGGTGCAAGTAATCATTGACGATGTTCGCCGGCTCACCCGCATTCTGGACCAACTGGGCGACACCCTCCGGCCGGATCAGCGCGCGGGGTATGCGGCCGTCCGCCTCAGCAGCCAAGGGCTCCAAAACGGCCTCGACAGCGTCAAACGATGTGAAACCACGCTCGCCAAGCTGGGCCGCACCTTGGAGGACATCTTCGGCAAGGAACAGTGGAACCACGGCGAGCCCCTCCGCTTCGGCAAGCGCGCCAGGCTGAACTACGCCTACCACGACGGACCGGTGCGCCGACTACTGACAGAACTGCGGGAGTGCAAGTGGGACATCATGCTTAGCAACTCGGTCAACCAGCTATATCTGGCGAAACAGCCATCTCAGTGCGACACCATGCCCACCGTCTGTATGCAACGGCACATCTACTAACAGCAGAGATCAGGCTGCATCCTCTTGATTATGAGAAACTCGACTACCTACAAGTATTATGCGAGCTGGCGCTGGCGCAGAAGCAATCGAAACAGAGCACCACCTCAGGCTCGTCCTCTCTGCCTCCGTCAGATGCAACTGGGGCAGATGCGACCGACGTCTTCAGCCCCAATGCGGTGCATGGTCCAGCTGGCAGTAAGGGTTTATACACAAGTGCACTGTCCCAGAGTCCTGCTGTTCATCCGTCTCTGCAAACCCAATCTCCAGCGCCGAGTAGAGTCATACGCAAGGTCCATAGGAGCCTGCTGGACGAGAAAGTCCTCGACCAAGAGAGAATACGCTGGCTCAATGACCCGGTACGGATGCCCCAGGCCTATGGTAACTTGGAATAGTAGCTGATTATGAAGCAATAGTTTGACCAGCAATACATCAACATACACGAGCCCTTGGATGACAGACGCCTGGGTGAACTGACAGAGCAGAGTCAGAGCACTCACGTGGAAGAATCATCTTTCCGAATGAAGAAGGGAAGATCTAGGGGCGACTCGAGACCAGCTGCGTATAGATCAGAAGAGCTAGAGATAGCTAAAAAGGCCATGCTTGAGAAAGCCCAGCAAGGCCATAAAGCGAAGATCTATGGCAACAATGTTCAGAGCCAAGCTCCAAGAGAGGACTTGGTCGAGGACCTGATGCACCAATGGATTCTGTCCCCAGAAGAAAAGCCCGCGATGCCTGCTAATCCCAGCCCTACCAAATGCAAAAGGCGTTTTCGCCAGGGCGAGCTTATGTACGCATGCCCAAAGTGCGGGTACGATGACGAGACCGTCTTCTGTTCGGATTGCTTCAACTGGGTCGACCACCAAGGCCACGGCGCGGAATCGGTTGTGGCGAATCATGACGAGGCGTACTGCGATTGCGGACACTCTCACTCTATAAGGAGGCCGGTTACATGCGCAAACCATGGTAGCATGGTTCCCGAGAATTATGGCTAGGTATCATCCAATACGGCTGGATCATTGTGATTAACCACCGAAACAGCCGGCTGGAGTCTTGACGGTAATCCCACCGCCAAAACGCTACGAGGTCGACTTTTAAACCCCCATCGAGACCTATTGATTATCCAGCAGACTTACTGGGTCTATGGCGTTGAGACTACCTTGAAATTGTGTTTCTTGCACGAAACCTCTACGTAAAGCTCTGTGTTGTTGACTCGGACGAGATAACATGGGATGCAAGACCTGTAGGTTGCGATGGAGAAGCCGGCAGAGTATCGTCACGACGAAAACGTACAAGGTCACCAGGCAACCAAGTGCAAATTCGCCACATGCCACATTTGGGAATCCGGGGCTCTCTGAATCTTGGATGAAATCAGTAAATAGCACATAGCGTAGCTGATATGGGACCTATGTAAACGGTATCATAGTGGACTCTGAAGAAAAGGGACGCCCGATTTAACCATGTCGCACCACGTCATCAACGTAGAGGAATCCATACCCGCCCAAAGGGATACTAGTACTGCTTGGACATGGCTTCCATATTCGGGCGAGAAGCCCGCATATGCTGGAATATCGATGAGCCATCTAGCCCGTTCCTTGCCTTTCAGCTCGAGGCACGCGACTAGTAGTGGCAAATCGGTGCATCGGACGTGCTGTTTGGTGGCCACAAATGTCATCTCGAGCTGTGTCAAGATAGCTGTGGCAAGTGTTTGAGCTACGCCGCCCCCGTTTGTGCCAAACGGGTGTTGAAGACGGTGGATGAGTAGAAGCATCGCGAGCCGCATGACCTGGGCCTGGCAGAGCATATGCGCAACATCAGTGCCGCCAAAATGGACATCAAACTCATCCGGCATGGTAGGCTGCCATTGACGGACGGAGCATTCTAGATCAAGGAGTCCGTCTTGAACATCAGAAGCATCCATAGCTTTCCGATGTGCTATTACATGACTGAGCTTGCAGATGTCGTACAGCAGGGGCAACAAAGTGGCGCAGAGACCGACATGGCGATCGGCATACACCTCGGCCGGAGGTCGAAAGCGCAGAGTGGGCATGGTGCAGCTGAACAAACAGGCGCGCAGCTCCCACATGACGACACAGCTCAGCAAAACCCCAGGTACCGACTGCCGTTGCGCATTGCTGCTTGCCGTGGTGTACATGGGCTCGATGAGCCCTAGGGTCCGGCGGGCGATGGGCAACATATCGTGGAGCCGGAGCCGCATGGCAAAGCTCGAGACCATAGCCCCAAGGATCAGACAGTCGGCCATGGTCGGTATGTCGGTGACTTCGAGGGAGGCTAAAGTAGCCAGTGCTGACGAGGCATACCGGAAGCATTCACCCAGACGGGTTCTTGTAAACGCTTCGATATTATCCGCCCACGATATGACGCAGACTAAGAAGCTGTCAAGCAAGGTGGCTCGAGACAGCACCAGACGCGGGAATACTTGTCGGCGCACTTCGTTGCCGAAGGTCGACCCAACTGAGAATATGTCCAGGAGGCGGTTTTGTGCAAAGAAACGCTCGACCAATTGCTGGTCGCTGGCCGAGACGTCCTGTCCGAGGGTCGAGATGAAATTTGAAGGTGTTGCCACTTGAACAGGGCAACGCTCTCGAGTCCCATGGGCATGCTCGTGGCGACGCACGCCCGGCTTGCGGCCTGGTCTGCGCTCACGTCTGATAGTTTTGCAGCAATGTCCCAGCCGGAGGCAGCGGACGCACTGCGCATCATCAGCGGGCCAATCGCAGCGTTCCTTGACAGCATGACATCGGTCGCATGCCCGCGGTAGTTGCCTGATGTCCATGCACTGTGTCGGCATTTGTTATTGATGTCAAGCAATGAACATGATGGTGGCTGAGACAATCATGGGAGTGAACATCTCCAGCTGGTGTAGACGTGAAGTACAGTTGATGACCAATCAACTCTTGGAGGAATTATCTCCCCGACCCGCCGGCTTGCTTACTTGAATGTGGGACCGGCCGGTTTATTTCGATTCGTTGGTCTGGCCGCCGGGATATTGCCGGCTGCTAGTCAGGACTCCAGTTCTCAACGCTGATTGGTCCAGTCACCACAATACTACTGCCCCTGCCCCTGGATGAAGATATGTCCTTACTGCCGTGACAAACAATGGCATCCGAGACTATACGCATGTGAATGGAATAAAGAAAGTCCATTTATTGAAAGTCGGGCAACTCTACATGCGTATAAAGTCAGGCCATCTTCCTGTCGATAGAAACCAGAACCAAAAATGTTCCACAGCAATCCGACTCTTCAGTACACATCAACCACATTCTCGATCTGATCACCATGGACTCAACACACTCTGTTCCTGCTAATCCTGAGAGTTGGCAGGAAAAAGCGGCCAAGAAGCGCATTTCCTGCCAAAAGGCCATCCCAACTGCATGGACTCTTCCCAAATCCATTCTGGAATCCCTGCCAGAGATTTCTGGCTTTCCGACGACCCGGCTCAACCTTGTGGCAAGGGACATCCCACGGTCATCTGGTATTTTGACCGAAAGAGAGCTTGAAATCACCGAGTCCCATAGCGCATCGAGTCTTCTCAGCGGCCTGGCCGCTGGCACGTTCACATCCGTCGAGGTGACGTTGGCTTTCTCGAAACGGGCAGCGATTGCCCAGCAGCTGGTAGGTCTTGATATAGGAGTCGATTTTAGCTCAAAACTCCAAGCCAATAGATTATACTCACTAACTTACTTCCTAAGACGAACTGCTTGACGGAAACCTTTTTCGAGCAGGCCGAAGAGAGGGCACGACACCTAGACGACTTGCGCCTCAAGGGCAATCCTCTCGGACCCCTGCACGGGCTTCCCGTGAGCATCAAAGACTCATTCCAGGTGGAAGGGACTGAGGCCTGTATTGGAGCTGTCGCCCTCCTGGGACGAAAGTCAACGGAGAACTCGGCGTTGGTGGATCTTCTGCTCGATCTTGGGGCAGTCCTTTACGTGAAGACGAATGTGCCCCAGGTCTTAATGGTAGGCTAGACTCTTATCCATGGCACTATCACCGCCTTCTCCCCAAAGACACTGACATGGCAATAGACCGTCGAGTCTGACAATAACATATTTGGGCGCACACTTAATCCCTGGAATACCAGTCTTACAGCCGGGGGATCCAGCGGTGGAGAGGGTGCCCTCCTTGCATTTCGAGGATCACCACTTGGTGTCGGCACCGACCTCGGAGGTAAAAATCGAGAACATAGCGCACCCTTCAGCCACGAATGAAATACTGACGGGAAATATAGGTTCCATCAGGATACCATCTCTCTGCTGTGGGACATACGGATTCAGACCCTCGTCCGGGAGGATCCCTTTCGGGCGGCAGGTGATGCCCCTGAATGCCGGCATCGGTGCTATTGTGCCAACAGCGGGCCCAATGGCGAACGACATGTCGACTTTGCAGGTCTTCATGAAAGCTGTCATCGACGCCAAACCATTCGTTTATGATGCGGCATCCACGCACATACCTTGGCGCGGCATCAATGAGCCACCTCACGCTAAGCTCCGACTTGGACTGTTACCTGAAGACCCTCTGTTCCCACTACACCCTCCGGTTCGAGATACTATCGCAAGTGTAGTGTCGATCCTTAAGTCGAACGGACACGTCGTCATACCACTTGACGTGGCAGAATGCCATATTGCAGAGGCAAGCCAGATCAGCGGCCGACTACTCGATTTGGACCAAACTCCTGCAAGCATCATCAAGTCCGGGGGTGAGCCCGCCGTGCCCTCCATAACCGCAATGAGGGAGAACTTAGGACGAATCGGCCGGGACTTCATTCCACAGGAAGTGGATGCAATGGACCGCCTTGAGCAATTCGGCGCCCTGCAGAACCAACGGTATGCGATGGCAGAGTCCTGGCGGAAGCTATGGGTCAAGCACGACCTCGATGCCATCATCGCGCCATCGGCCCAGACTACGGCCATGGAGCATGGCCAGCACGGGTGGCCTGCTTATACCATGTTTCTCAACATGCTCGACGTAAGTTGCCTTGATGCGCCCACCGAATCCTCTTTATCCATGGCTGACGATCATGAACAGTACCCTGCATGTGCCATTCCGTTTGGGAAGGCAACACGAAGCGAGACGAGCTTCACCACGGACCAGAATCATTGTACTCCGGCTTGTAAGTGCATCTCCATGGTTTCCAGGCGCTCACACACTGACATGGCCATTTCAGATAACCCAGATACTGTGGAGGGAGCTCCCTGTTCGGTTCAGATTTTCACAAACAGGATGCGCGACGAGGAGTGTCTGGCGGTAGCGGCTGTTGTTGACGCCTGCCTACGAGGCGATACAACTGCTCATTAAATTTCATAGACAACACTTAGTAGTAGCGCCGAGCAGGCGGATACTTCCATCTAGCTCCTGGCCACTTTTGGCCGAAGGACTAGACCACCTTCGTTTCAATGCAACATGTTTTCCTGATTTCAAATTCTGCAGCGCATTTTCGTCCTGTCCAGGTGAGCGCTACGAAAACAGACTTTGGCGGGGAACCTCCGCCATGACCCCCCATCGGCTTGGCTTGGGGTAGGACTTGACTCGTGTGACGGCCACTTGGGATGCCCCTGCCCAGCTAATCCCGGTGATAGTTCGGACTCATCGCATTTCCAATCTATCGTCGCTCTCGAGCCTGTCTTTGAAAACACCCGCTTTCCCTCTTCTTCCATCGTCTATTCTTGGCCGAGCAAGCTTGTTCTTGACATTCTCATTCCGAGTCCACTATGCCGAATTTCACCGGAGGACATCGACACCTATGCCAGCTACAATAACAGAAAGCAAAGGGGGAAAGACTTTGATCGGTCATTCACATCCCCATAGTAGACACAAACCTTAGTTTAATTTTACCACGCCATGGGATTTCTGCCTTTGCTACCGCGGCCTGGGCAAGAAGGAAGGGGAGATATCTTGCCCTTCCAAGCTCCGAACCGGTATCCCAAGACCAGATTCAATAATATTGTCATCCTGCTGGCTTGCACGGTCTTCACGGCGTCGGTAAGTCTGGTCAGGCCAATCACACCTCAAGGTCTCTCTAATTGATCTAACTATCCTTCCTGGTACAGACGCAAGGCTACGATGGCAGTTTGATGGGCGGGCTAAACATCATGCCCCAGTATAGGGAGTACTTCCAACTGACCAACCCGCTCCGATCGTTGAACATTGCCATCAATTATTTCGGAGGGGCTCTTGCGGTAGGTCTAGCTCCCACCCGGTTCCCTTATAAACTTCAAAGTATCCAATGACTACACTCCGCCAATCTGTGCACACTCGTTATGGACTGACATCATCGTCGCGCCAGTGCCTCTGCTGGACCTGGGTCACCGACACCTATGGCCGACGCGTCGGTCTCTTCTGGGCGGCCGCCATCACGATCGTGGCGGCGGTGCTGCAGGCCGCCTCGGTCCACATTGCCATGTTCTGCATGTCGAGGGTGCTGATAGGCTTCGGTAACGTCGCCTCCGTCATCACCGGGGCTGCCTACCTGGCCGAGACGCTGCCGTGGGAGCAGCGGGCTTGGGGGTTGGCCCTCTTTGACGACTTCTTCTACGTCGGCGCCCTCGTCGCGGCCGCCGCCACCTTGGCCACGTTCCACATGTCGTCGTCCTGGGCCTGGCGTCTTCCTGCCCTGCTGCAGTGCGTGTGGGGCATCGTCTGCATCGCCTTGCTGCCCTGGATGCCCGAGAGCCCGCGCTGGCTGATCGACCAGGGCCGCGGTCGCGAAGCTCTCGTGGTGCTGGCGCGCATCAACGCCAACGGGGACGTGCGCGATGACCTCGTGCGCCTGCAGTTTCGACAGATCTTCCAAACCATCGAGTACGAGAGGAACCCCATGAAGTACCGCGAGATGCTGGCCAACAGAGGCGCCAGGAAGCGGTTGATCATCACGGCGACGTGCGCGTTGTTCTCCATGTTGACAGGCAACGTCATCGTCATGTATTATCTGGGCGACGTGCTCAATCATTCGGGGATTCATGACCAAGAACTGCAGCTTGTTATGGTCAGCGCTCCTTCGCCAGCTCGGCTTTTTGTGTATCAATTATAGGGAGATTAATAGGCTGACAAGACTACAGAACCTCGGTATAAACGCCACCTCATTGATCATATCCATCGCTGGAACCTTCTATGTCGACAAGCGGGGCGTCAAATCAGCAACTCTGCTTAGCACTGGCGGCTGTGCCTTGTCCTTATTCGCTCTGGGCATTGCATCGAAGTTCAACGATCATACAGACACTACTGCGGACGACTACGCGTCCGTCGCTTGCATATTTCTGTTTGCCGCCTGCTATGCGTTCGGCTGGGTTCCCGTGCTGTTCCTCTTGCCCGCGGAAATGCTGTACTTCCGCATCCGCGCCTTGGGCATGAGCATGTTCAGCTTGGTCATCTGTGTGACTGGTATCTGGGCCAACTTTGTGCTGCCGCTGGCCCTCCAGCATCTCGGCTGGCGCCTTTGGATCATAAATGGTGCCTGCAACCTCTTGTTCTTTGCGTTCGTCTGGTGGTACTGGATCGAAATTCGAGGAAAGACGCTGGAGGAGATTGACGCGCTGTTTGACGGCGGCAAGCGGTCCCAGTCGCCAGACGTTGCCGAGGTTCTTTCAGGTATGGCCGATGTCAACTGGAAGGATAAGATGTCGGTTTGGATGAAGAATCGCTTTGGGAGATCAGAAGGACCGGCGTCCATCTGATATGGTGACGGATATGGGCATTTTCATTATTTCAGCCAACTTTATTTCCTTGTAACTAACTCATCATTCAACCTTTTCTACTATTGTTACATTTGTCTAAGAAATCAAACAGGCTATGTAATACACTCGTTTTATGTTCTGGTCTATGCAGAGATGCCAACAAAAAGCTCCTGGACGTGCTTCCGTATTCCAGCATTACCATGCGGATTTGTTTTTCCAAGTCTGTTCCCCCTTTTGCGAAGAGCTCGAGACATCGACTTGTGTCGAAACCGTGATGACGCCGTCATGGCGAGAGTCGGATTCCGTCTTGCCACTGGGCGAATAAGACTCCCTGCGGTTGTTCCGCGTTAGCTCGACCTCGTCCTCTTCCATCCTGGTCCATTGCTCTCCTCGCTCCACCGAGATATCCCCCCGACGTGGGTGGCTGCGTTCCTGGCGGGGATCCGAGCCGCTCCGGTAGTAATTGTAGGCCTGAGAGGACTGTTTGGGCTTGCGGAATAAGGGGGCGAGAGTTGGTAGGCAAGCCGTGATGATGGCAACTGAAGGCTCAATGCAAGACCAACCAAAACCCGGGCCCAACCACCAGGCCACGTCAGGTTCGTGGGCGAGTTTATTGAGGTAAAAGATACGAATGATGCTGGAAACGCAGCTACTATAGTCATGGAAAATTTCGATTATTGTCAGTGATTGCCCAAAGAAAGAAAATAGGAGGTACTGGGATCCATGACAGAACATACAAGCTTCCCAACAACATAATAGCCATGATAGATATCTTCTTCTTCCAGCTCAATTGCAGCTTGGCTATGGTAGGAATCGGCAGAACCAAAATCACTATGTCGTTCACCATGTTGACGATTCCAAATGCCAGGTAAAACAAGGTGACGTCGATGCAGGTGCCCGACGCTCCGAGATACTGAGTCCAGTAATAGGAGACGGGTCGGCAGGCCGCGGCCATAACAATGAACATGATGATGGGATAGATGCCAGTCAGGCCAATAGCAAATCGCGTCTGCCACATGTACAGAGTATTGTTTGTCGTGTTGGTGTCGAAAAGGCGGTGGTAGAGCAGGAGGATGCTCACCCTCGTGGTGGTGACGGAGACTGCGTAAACATACGGCTCGGCATACACGCACTGCTCGTCGGGGCTGAATTAGTACAAATATTCGGAAACACTGCCCAGTGGTTGGATAATGAGTTTCCGCACCTTCAAGAGGGTCATCAAGTCTGGTGTCTGGACTGCCCAGATATGTTGCCCGGATCCAAGTTTGGCCGCGTACAGCGTCATGAATAGCGTTCCGGCCGCGCAGAACTACACGTTGGACAGATACGAGATTAGATATTGTTCTTGGCTACCGAAATAGTGCTCTCCCAACACAGTCCGAATTCTGACTTACAATAGCGCCAACGATAGTGTGGTCATCAATGGCCAAAGAGGCACCCCGAGTTACGCGAACGTAGACCCGAAGCATTACGGCGACAACCGCGAGGGAGAAGAAGGCACAGGCTACGCCATTGTAGACGGAGTAGTTCTCTTCGGTGAGATCCATTCCGACAGGCGGCGGCCCGAAAAGCGCGACTATCGCGGGGTCTATGCCGGCCATGGTGGAATTCGATGCTGCCATATCGCTGACCTAATCGTCGACCAGCAGTTCTCCCGCGGCGGAAAAAAGAAAAGGAGTTGATGGTAGCTGAGAGTTAGATCTCTGGGGAAGAGACCACTGAAGAAATAAACCAACATTACCGGTGGCAAGGCACTGGTAGACGCACCCCTGACCATCCGCCTTTCCGCATGAATGGCACCACACACACATGGACTTGCTTACGATGGAAAACGCGCGCGGCAGAACGTTTCGGCACAGCGGGCTGCTATGCTACCTACCTACCTACTGATTACCATAACCGATTACTGAAAGCCGATGAACTCGATCAACTAAGTTTACCGCCTCCAAGGACACAGGGTTCACGATCCTGCCGGGCATCGCCTAGGAAGGCACATTGTCATCGTCCGTGTTCATTTGTTCGGGCGGTAATTATGCATTCCTTCACTGATGAAAAAATGGCCTGATATGGAGTGTAGTGTGGACCATGGTGGACCAAACTCTGGTTTGGGACATTTTCGCTCAGAAAAGTGTATACTGTCTAGGCTGCCCAGTGTCCGGGTTTCCCACAATCCTCTCTCCCTCTCCCTCTCCCTCTCACTTGGGAAGTGGAGAGCAACTAAGCCTTGCAAATGCAGCGCAGCAGCCAGCTAATCCGCCAAAAACAGTAACCCCATCCGAGCGGGCGGCCGTGAGCATCCCCGGCCTTTTAGTGCGGCGCGGGGAGTGGGCTTTGGGTGTGATAGGCCAGACGGTCCGACTGCGTGGAGCCTCAAAGGGACCTCGCAGGGGGGCGGTGGGCCCGGAGGAGACCGGCTGCTATCCCCGAGAATCCCGCCTGCTTCAGCTCGTCTTATTTTTACTCGAGTCCAAAGGTAGCAGTAGCCTAGAGGACCGTCCCGCCCGCACCGTTGAGATGTGGCTGTTTTAGTCTGCAACGGTCGATCTGACCTCATCTCATCCCAGTAAAGGATGGACTAGCTTGGCCAGACTTGCGGGTGAGACTCCGCCTGTGCAGCGTCAAGATGAAGCTCAGGATGAGAAGCCAAGTTGGGAACTCCCACGAGACTGAACGGTTAATACATTCGTATCCCCGACGCATCCACTGAGACTATCTTGTCGGCGTCTCCCCTGCATGCGACCCCATCAAAAATTCTGTCTGCTGCGGCGCAGCCACCACAGTCGAGTGACGAGCGGGTGGTATGTGACGATGTGCGTGTGGGCCGACCGATAGGCGGGTACCGCAGAAGCACGCTCAGTGGTTTCCAAGGGGGTGGTCGTTGCAGTTCTATTGGGAATGCGACTGCGACTCCAATCTAGACCCCTGGTGGACTAATCAGAATCTTCACTCGGATCCTGCTCTCATACGAGGGGTGAACTTCAGGAGTCCCTTCCCTTCCTTTTTATAATCCCAGCCACGTGCGTACATGCATTGTTCTTGGATTTCCCCAACGACTTTTGCATAATCCTCATCTCCTCACCAAACATCACTGTAACCCCCGCCGCTGACTCACCTTAGCGAGAAAATGCCGTTCCCCGAGGTGTACCACGAGCTGCTGGGCACAGAGCACATGGGCCCCAAGGGTTGGATCCGGCAGGTCTTGTGCTTCGAGCTCCCCGAAGACTACGATATGTACGTTGAAGATCTTTACCTTGACAGCAGTTTTCGAGAACTTGGTTGTATCAGTGGACAAGGCTAACAGTGCGAGACTTGGCACGACAGTGATAATGTCAGCACCATGCTCAAGACCGCCTACGTGGCGATGAAGGCACGCACGCCGCCTGCTGGTTTCAAGCTGGTCCCGGTCATGGATGGCAAGCCGGGTCGCTGGCAGTGGCAGCGCTTCCCCGAAGGCGAGATCGAAGACTTCAAAGTCAGCGATCTTCGCGGAGACTTCGTGCCCTTTTCTGAGTTCAAGGCCAACGAGTACCCCATGGCTCTGCTAACGCCCGAGAAGATGGGCCCTCGGTCGATCTGGCCTTCAGCCGCCGACATGGCGCTCTGGTTCCATACCACCTACATGCAGGCCAACTTTATCAAGGGCGGCCTGCTCTTGAGCATGGGCATCTTTCACTCCTCGGCCGACGCCACCAGCGCCTATGTCATGACCAAGGTCATGACCGAGGAGATCCGCAAGTTGCAGGGTCTGCCCGTTCCGGACCCCGTCGACGTGTCGGCTCTCCTGAAGGAACGCAAACTGCTCGACAAATCGCGGAGGGCGCACCTGTCATCCACTCCCACGCTGAAGGATAACCCAGAGTACATCGAGCTGCCATTCACTCCCGAAGGCCCACCCCCCAAGATCTTGGAGCCAATCCACCAGTCGCACATTTTCCACTTCTCCCCCTACGCGCTCGACCAGCTGAAGAAGGACGCGGCGCCTACGCAGGAGAACCTCCAAGTTCTCAAGGGCGAGAAGACCGAGGATCTCCCCGACTTCATCTCCACCAACGACGCCCTGAACGCGCTGCTGTGGAAGGTGGTCATGGACGTGCAGCACCCGGACCTCGAAGCCGCCATGCGCGAGGAGCCCGACCGACCGTCCCTCATCCAGCTCGCCCTCGATGAGCGTCGGCGGGCGGGCATGCACCCCCAAACGCTCGGCAACCTGCTGGCGTGGGCGCCCATCTTCCATGACCTCCGGAGCGTGGTGCGCGACGCCACCCTCGCCGACCTGGCCATCATGATCCGCCGGTCAGTGGCGCAGCGGTCTGACGATGCCGACTTTGTCCACAAGCACGAGGCCGTGCTCGAAGGCGTTGAGCAGCTCGACCGTCTTGCGCCCCTCGTGTTCCTGGATGTACCCGGGCGCAACACGCTTACGTCCAGCTGGCGCGACAACACCTACTACGGGCTCGAGTGGGGTCCCATCTTGGGCGACAGGGTCAAGGCCATGCGGGCGCCGTCGGTGGGTGTCTGCCACGGTTTCCAGGTCATCCTGCCTGATCGCCCCGACAAGCCAGGTGTCGAGATGATGGTGGGAGTAGAGAACTCGGCGATAGAAAGACTGATGAAGCACGCATTGTGGACCAAGTACGCCGAGGATCCCAAGGTGTATTAAAAATACCCAATCACTGTACACATAGACATAGACTAGTCGGTGGTGTTTGAGAAAGCAACTGATTTAACCGAATTGACCTCAGATATTAATTGCGACATGGTAGTCGGCGATTTCGTCGTAGATATTCTACCAAGCTTCCACTGAAAAAGCTTCTACTGAAAAAGCTTCCATTAGATCTAGAAACTTCGCGAAGCGAAAAGAAAACTTAGCCAAGCAAAAGAAAATCACTGCTGTGCCTCGGAGCGGCTTTTAGGAAGTCACATCATGCACCCTACTTTCTTTCGTACATGAGTTCTCCTATACCGAGGCAAGACGCGATGTGACATGATAAGCGAAGATGCTCACTTCCACGTTGTGTTCCTTCGTTGCGGGTGGCCCGTCACATGCATAGGCAAATTGGGAAATGTAGGCAGGCAGGGGGAATGGGGGGGATGTCGTCAATCGTGGCATATCGTTCGATGTTTGTGCGTCCCAGGTCCCGGGGTAAAAGAATAAGTGATCGACAGCTGGTGATCCGCTCGCCCATTATTGATTTGCAAATTTGCCCGGATTCTTTGCCGGAATCACTGTCCAGCTACTGGTCCAGCGACCAAATTGAAGCTTGACCAGGCTTCCTCTCAAACTGGGTTCCTGCTCCGTGCTTTCTCCCAATCCACCTTGCTCTTTTCTCATAAAGATCGCCACGACCCCCTGTCGTTTCTCGGCGACGACCCAAACAGTCGGGATGAATATTCAGCAAGAAACAAACACACAAAAAACTCGCCCAGCTGTAAGCGTCCAAGGGAAATATGGCTACACATGCCCGAAGAAGGAAGCCCATCGATCGACAATCAGCCCATACCACGCAAATGCCTCATCACTGCGACGAAACCAAGATTGATATTTACGGTTGGCACTTTGATCAACTTGCAGCTCATTTAACTCCGTCCAGCAAAGCTTGCAACAAATTGGGGAGATTGCCGCTATCTTCAAGGGGCCCAAAACCCAAGCACCAACGGCCCTCTTTCCACAGGACGATACAACGTTGCTATGCATACTTGACGCGACCAAGATTGGGCGATGCGCATGCAAGTTGATGATGGCTGATCGACAGTTCTGTCGCTTGTTGCGGTTTTTCGCGCGCGCGTTACAATCAAAATGCCTCCGGAGTATCTGGACTGCCTATCTGGTACAAGCGTGCGGCGCATCTTCTTCCAGTCTGGTCTTGCCTCCACCCACCTGCTCATCATCCACTCCCCCCCCCCCCCCCCCTTCAACGCTGCGGGTAATTTTCGAGGCATGTATGTATTCTCCATGGCTGACTCAGTGATTGGAGAAATATGTCAGCTTGATATACATGGGTCTTTAGGTAAGTGTGCATATATATGCAAGCATCGTGTGCAGTCAGCCATCTATTCATAGACTCGAGCAAACAAACCCCGATCTGGAGCATGGCCGAAGCAGTCAGATTTTAGGCGGAGAAGGTTTTCCTTGCCCATTGCTGGCTGGTGGGCTACATGTGAAACATCCCGTGGTAAGCTGACGACCTCCTTTGATGTCAGATAAACGAACTCCAGGAGTTTGGGGGCGTCAGCGTGTGAGGTTGGACGATCCTCATATCGCCGTGTAACACAAACGAGAGGGTGATATCTGGCAGAGTTCTCATGTTCACCTTTGTGCTCTTCATCAAGCCGAGATGTCTTCTCGTGTTCATCTGTAAATATCAGTAGCCGCTAGAAGTCCCTTGGTGATTGATAGCTTTAAAGTATGACCGTTGATTGGAAATGGTGATAACATAACAACTCACGTCAGGGATTACATCACGTTAACAGCAGAAAGTTAGACTCTGAGATTCTGAGCTGCCATTATCATGTCTACCCAACCTAGGCTGCATCTGTGCAGCCGTCGTATACTGGGCTCGATCTTGTTCTTCCGTGAGATTTCTTATCCTCTGTTTCCTCTTTTTCCTCATCAAAAGCGAAAGTCGGATGGCACAAGGTCCGAGGAAAACTAGCTCGTAGCTTCACCCCTTCATGTATGCATTCACATAACCTGGCAGATACTGCTGCCCCTTTCTACTTTAGCAGGAGCAACAGCCTGGCCGCCACTCCAGACCTTTCTGATGTTCTGCGTGGCGGAGATGTCCTCAATCGGGTTTCCTTCCACCAAGACCAAATCGGCTCTCATTCCCGGTTTGACCCAGCCTCTATCTGGGAGAGCAAAATGTTCCGCCGCTAATGAAGTCGCGGCCCGCAGCGCCTGTACAGGGTCCAAGCCTGCGTTCACCAGTAGTTTGAGCTCGTGATGCAGCGAAGTGCCCACCGGGACTGTAGCAATGCCAGAGTTGTTGCTGTCTGTGCCGGCCAGAATGGGGACACCGGCCTCCTGCATCAGCTCGACGCTGCGCAGTGAATTTGCAAAGTCCATATTTCGTCTCAACACCCATCGCATCATCCAGCTTCGTGAGAAACCCTCCATCATCGTCAGCGTCGGCACGGCCACCATGCCTTGGCCAGCCATGCGGCGCACAATGTCCTCGGTGAGCGGTCGGTCGAGCGGGACGTGGGTGACGACGTCGAAGCCCGCGTGTAGGCAGCGGGGGAATGCCGCCAGGTGCGACGCGTGCGCGACCGTCATTTTCTTGTGCCGGGCAGCCTCCTGTTGGATTCTGTCCAGGACGGCCTGGTCGTGGCCGGGGACGTCGGCAATAACCTTGAGATAGTCAACCTCGTCTTGAGCCACGCGGTCCTGCACCCAGCAGGCCGCTTCCTCCGCGTCATGAATGGCATAACGACTGCCCATGCCGCCCATCCAGAAGAGCCACGCGTGCATGGATCCCTCGGCAAATCCGGGGAGCCCAGCCCCCAGCCAGCGTGTAGGGCCGCGGGACGCACGCAGTAGCTGGAACGTCCTGGGCGGTATGCCGGCCATGTCACAGACAGTAGTGACACCAAACGAAGCGCATGATGCAAGCTGGTCCTCATCGCGGATGTGGACGTGGCAGTCTATGAGGCCTGGCAAGAGAGTGCAGCCAGTGGCATCAATAACCTCGCTGCCGTCGTCTCCAGCATTATTGCCAGTATCTCCTTCCCCTTCTTGGCTGATCTGGGATCCCTCGATGACCACAGTCTTGGGACCCATGTATCTCTCGCCATCAAATACATGTCCATTTTTGATAATGACTCTACCCATAGTTATGTGAAAGGGCTGGATCTGAAAACGTGTGGAGGTGGTATGACTATGAATGAATTGCCTGATGGCGTGGTCAACTCGATATGCGACTCGAAAAACGCAGGTGTAATTGTTTTACTAACTGCGAGGTAATATGGCAGTGCGACACAGGTGTCAGCTGAAAGTCACCCGTCCGTACATCCTGGGTGTCCAGAACCATGCCTTTATAGAGAACTCTCTGGCTGACAATGACTGTGGTTGCACTGCAGACTGTAGAAGGCCGTAAAGAGCACTGCGATCGGATAATGACAGAATCCGACAGGTCATGAAGTCGGTTGGGCTCGGAGTTTATCAATCCCCGCCGCCAACAAACATAGTGACCGGTGACGGTGTTGATCAAAATAATAACGGCCAATTCCAGAAACAACAAGCAAGCACTCCCGCACAGGAAGCTCATGATCGGTAGTGTCATTCTTTATATCCTCTTGACTCGAGTGAACTCTCGCATGATCATGCATGGCTGGCCCAAACTGCCCCCAGCTCCCTCTAGCTCTTCTACATGCCCATCTACCTTGAGAACGACTGGAGATACTCCCACATCATGGCCGGCATCATTTTCATGCCCATGGTCGCCGCGCAGGACCTGCACGCCATAATCTTGGACATCCTCATGACCCGGACGGGCCACTACAGCTCCATCATCGGCATTTGTGACTCGACGCCGACACTGGATTTCAAGGAGGCTTCTTCAAAAGACAACGCTGAAAGCAGCACCCTTGAAAAACAAGAATAATGTCTCGAAGAAAAGGATAAAGCATTTCACATGAAGGGCAGATGGTATCAGACAGAAGTGTGACATTGTCAGAAGATGGAGAACAATTATATATGAACATTTACATTTACATTTTTCTTTTTTTAGTATGAAAACAACCCTACTTACCACACAAAGGCTGGGCTGTTCGGTAAACAGAGTAAACAGTTCGTAAACAATTCGCAAGAACAAAGCGCACAGTACGACTTACCGCGAGAACCTACAAAGAAGAGGGGTAGGAGGAGGAGGAGCGAAGTTCGGAAAACTCTTTTACCCCTACTCCGTCTCGTCTTCCACGGGGTATGTGTTCTCGTCAACGGGATACACCTCGCCGCCCGTGGCAAACCACACAGCCGCCTGAATGATCTGCTCAAAGACGGCATAGTGCTGAGCAGTCAGGGGCGCATAGAGGATGACCAGGTACTCGGGCACGGGCCGGCGGTTACCCTCGAGGGTGTGGTGCAGGAACTTCCAGAAGGGAGTCGCAATGGCCAGCGGGTGTCGCTCGCCCCAGCCGGCCTCGATGACGGTGCGGACGTCCTCGGGGTGCAGGACCACGTGCATGGAGCCGTCGATGCGGTGGGGGTGCGCAATCTCGCCGCCAAACTCCCACTCGCCGTTCTTGTCGTTGGCTCCGAGTGGCTGGTCTACGGGAACCACCCTCCGCAGCGCTTGCAGGTGGCCCTCCAGGAAGGACGTTTCGATGTTGAGGAGTCCCGAGTGCATCTCTGCCTGTCTGGCCAACATGTTGCTCAGGCGATAGAAGGTGGAGGGGGACGCCTTCTGGTCGATCTGCCGCTGTGGCGCCACGCCGTTCATGGTGGGACGCGGGCCTCCGCGCCGGGCCAGGTTGAAGAGGCGGCCGCGGTACGGGTCCAGGAAGGGCGGGACGCGCGGCGGCTGGAGGACGTCGAGCCAGGCGATGTACTTGAGACGAAGAGTGCGGCACCAGCCCCTGATGGTGGTAGGGGTGCCGCCACGACCCAGGTCCACGTAGGCTTGGTACCCGTCGTAGGCCAGCCGGATGAGGCGGTAAATCATCCAGACGCAGAAAAAGGGGAAAAGTAGCTGTGTGAAGAAACGAGACTGGAGACATACCTTATCGAACAGCTGGTAAAGCATCGACGCCAATGCACAAACACTACCCCACGGTCCGTCCCACCAAATCTCCGCCAACTTCGCCCAGAACATGGCGAGAAGCGCTTGAAGATTGGATGATGCGGTCGTCGGCTTGGCTGAGGCAGAAAGGGGGTTAGTGGCCTTCACTACTTCCGTCCACAGCATTGCGCATAGATTGGCAATCGAGGCGAGAAGTAGTTGAAGATGGGCTGATGCGGTTGTAAATCCCGAAGTCAGTCCCAAAGCCAGTCCCGAAGCGGGTGACGGGGTCAAGTTCGCGTAGGCTGTGGTAAAGTTGTCTGCGACCACGTTGGTAACGTTGGCTGCGATGGCGTTGGCTGTACTCGTGACCACGCTGGCTGTGGTCTCGTTGGCCGGGGTAAAGGGGGGGAAAGGGACAGGAGGGGTATTAAGGGGGAGACAGGAGTCGTCCAAACAGGTAGTCCACGTTAATGGAGTAGTGGGTTTCACTGGAGGAGGGGTTGCCAGAGCAGAGAAGAGGTAGGCTATAGGGCTGTAGTCAGGGGCCGCTCTCGAGTAGGCCTCAAGAATACGGTAAAAAACCATACCTATTGTAGATGGAGTCTGGCAAGAAGTTGCAATCGGAGTTGAAGCTGTGCGTCTGAAGGCTAGGGGTTGGGTATGTTCAGTAGAACAAGGTGGTGAGCCAGAAAGTGAGATCGAGAAGGTGGTGGCAATTGCATCTTTATATAGATCTGAGGGATGCCCATGTTATTGAATCGTGACTGTGAATTAGTACCATGATGTTACTCATCTTCCTAGGTGTTGCAAAACATTTGTGATGACATAAAGGAATCTGGTGGTGGTAGGGCGGGAACAGCGGCTTTGAGGCCAGATTGTTTAGTTAGTCTATCGCACGCATAGTATGCGCCCTCGGATTTGCGCAAGAGCTCTTTGTTGTCTCTTGAACAATGGTCCTTGTTTTGGTACCGTTGATAAACACGCGATCCGAGGTGATCGATATGGCCAGGCTTGGAAACCCGCCCGCCGCATGTGCTTTGGCGCGCCGAAGTCGCTGAAATCGTCGAAGAGGACGTGGAAAACATGGCCAGTGTCGAGATAGCGGTCGCCGGCGCCGACATGGTGTTCCCCACGACACAGCCCGGTGTAGAAGGGCGGGTCGACATGTGGTGTGCTCCCCTGAAGAAGCTTTTATCGATTCCCAGATCCCCACATAGCCATAACATTATCCTCGGCTGCCTGAATGGTCTTCTTGGGTCCGACATGGGTATTCTCGATGATATCACCCTTGACGCTCACCACTTTCTGCCGCCGGCCATACATAATGACCATGGTATTCGTGGTGTTCTCGACGGCGCCGACATGGCCGCCGTGCTTGGTTGACGCTGGATGAACATCGATGCAGATCTTGACCATAGTGCCAATAACACAACGAACTCTTCCGCTTTTTATTATGACAGGGTGATCTAGCCCGCGATCGATTGCCATGCCGACAGTGACGCTTGATGGTGGGTGGGCGGTTGTTGCCTAGCTTTTGCTACTGCGCATATGTTCATTGGAGCAGTGCTGTTCACTAGCATCGCGCTGGCAGCGGAAGTCTTAAACCATGCGGCAAGCACAGCGCAACAATCATGGGGCGGAAGCCTAGAGTATTGCGCGTTTGGTGCATTCTGTAGGCATTCGTGGAAGGTGCCGCTCGATCTTCAGGAGAGTTTGTTGGACGTTGTCGGGTGGAAAGTCTTGCAGAGCTCGTGGGTGTTCTCGGGGTTGGACATAACTACAACACCGTGGGATTGAGGCGCGAACCTGACCGATGACAACTGAGGCCGACTAGACGCACGTGGTCGGTTGGGGGTAGGGTTTCTCTCAGGTTGGCGAGAAGGTGTGGTAGGCTGCAAGAAATGCGACAGTTTGCGGTGTCGGAGGAAGTTGTCGGGTTTGATGCTGGTATGGCGATCGTACCGGAATTGGTTAGGGAGCCAGGGGCAGTGTCGATGCTGTCACATTGGTGGTCGAGCATACTCATTCGAGAGCGACAAAAGAGAAAACAGGCCTTTTTCAATCTCCATCAGCAGCTAGCGACAGCGAGGAAGGTCTCGAGGATTGGGACATCGTCTTTGGGGGACTGAAGATTGGTGTTTTGATGCTGAATTGGATTGATGACACCAATTTGGTGGATTGATGGGCGCAGTAGCTAGAGCTGAGAGCTGCTAGCTGATAGCAGGTGCCTTATTGGCGGGGTTCGGAGACTGGGCATTTTATTTTTGGCCGGGCTTATGCAGGTACCGCTGTAGCTGCCACTATGACGTGGGCCATGATGGGCTCCAGGCAGACCGCCCAGCACCCAGCACCCAGCTGAAGTCATCTTGCCTTGCACTTAGTTCATGGCTCCCTTGATCCCTTGAGGTATCTTCTTCGAGATTCGTAAAGTGGCAAAATGAGAACGTCCAATGGGTATACTTATTAAGACATATATATACAATTCCAATGAATATTCACACAACATTTCCGCTGCATCCTCTTACCCAAGTCTCGTCTCCTAACACCCTCCGCCATCCTGACCAGGCTCCCCCAAAGACGCCAGCCACTATTATACGGCCAGCTGCTTAGAGCGAGAAGACCGAGAAGGTGTTGTCACCACCACCTGCAGGGAGGTAAAATAAGTTAGCAAAATCATATTTCTACTGAATAGGAAGAAAAGACGCAAAGGCCGGCTGGATACATACACTTGTCGGCGTCGTAACCGGGGCAGGGCGTGTTGCACTTGGCATCGTCGACGAGGTCGCTCTGGGCCGGCAGCTTGCCGCAGTGGCAGACGGTGCCCGAAATGGCCATGGCCACGGCGCCGCACTGCTTCTTGCACTCATACTCGCATTGACCGTAGGACATGAATTGGCCCGTCGTGCTGAACGACGACACCGCCGTTGACGAGCACCCGACGTAGGTGTAAGCCTGGGCGACGGAGCAGGCGCCAAGAATAGCGATAGCAGTGAACGACTTCATCTTGATTGAGGTAAACGAGTGAGCAGGTAGGATATTGAGAAAGATCTGGTCTGGCCGTGGTAAAACGAGTGTGTGAGGGAGTGAGAGAGGACTGGATAGGCAGCGTGGTGTGTCTCGAGAAGCTTGTCGCGATCGTAGCTCTTATTAGTACCTACTAAGCACTTGGCCCAGGTTGGATGAGGGATCGATCACAAGGGGCAGAAGGAACGGCGAGAAGCTTGGCGCCAGGTCAGGGGCTCGTCATCTCATCTTCCTCCACTGCAGCACTGCTGACTGCAGTTTTCGTATGTTTTGCCTCGTATTGATTGGCGGCAAGATGGCAGGCCAGGGGACGGCCAGCGACGAAAAGATCCCCCGAGATGGAGTCTTCTCCTTCAGGATCCAATGAAACCCGCGCCGTCGCTGTTGCCTAAAATACACCGACCACGAGCGACCAGCCGCCAGCTCCCCGCCGTCTCCGCTTCCGAGGGCGCAGCGCAGCCTAGCGGCTTCCAAGTTCAGAAGAAGCTGACCTTCTGGGCTGACAGCTCACCGGCTCTCTGGCACGTCGGGGCACGCCAAGCAAGTCGTTCGGCATCATACCCGATGGTGTCCTAGATCATCCCAGGTCGTGACGTGGGAGGCGGGAAGCGGGAAGCGGGAATTCCCCTGATCGATTTCGTACACGATGATCAGCCCAGGATAAAAAGCTTACTCCTACAACAAAGATGGCTGTATATCAACGGCACTTCTCAATTGATGGAGGGTCTGCGGCAGGGCAGCAATGAGAGAATGCAGCGACACCCAATAATTGGCAGAACCCTCGGGATGCTTGCTTGCCCCAGCTGGCTGTGTTTGTTTTTGACCGGTTCCAATTTTCCCAGCTTTCTGGTCGAGCCATAACTGCAGACTCGGGTTCAGGGGCGGTCGGATCTCTCTCGGAGAAGCCGCCAACACACTTGAGTGCGGGGAGAGCTAATCTTACTGGAAGCTAATGGACCGACACACCCGGTACTGCCTTGCACAGTTGGTTGTTTATTGTCTGTCTGTGCCGTGAGGCTAAGCAGCAAGGCCGGCATGACTGATTGTATGGCATGCCGCCGACCCATCGCGCAGCAAGTTGTTTGACGTGGTTAACCAAAGGCCCCTTGGTTTGTGATACCTCGGCCCGTCTGAAGTCGAGGCCCTGGGTGTCGCACAATCGGGCAGAATACCTACTTCAATTCAAAGTGCTGAGATGAATTGGCCGCAATGCCCATGTCGCCGGCGAAACTGTCAGCCACCAGATTCCTCCGGCCTGCCCATATACTCTCAATCCTCAACGCAAAAACACGGGCTACTCCACACTTTTGGCCCCTTCTCCGTCCAATGCGACAGTGAGTGAGGCGTCGTGTTATGTAAAATTGAGACGAAGGATGCACATGCGGATAGGCTCGCTATTGCTCCAACATTATCTCGCTGGCATGAGGGCGGGCTGTCTTCCTCCTCGCGCGTATGAAAGATCACCACCAATCACATTCTTGTCTACAGTAGTAGCACAGTAGTAGCACAGTAAAAGGGAGTTGGAAAGAAAGAAAGGAAAAAAAAGATAGACACCAGTAAATGCAACAATTTCGGATGTTTGAAGATAAGGCACGTAGCGAAAACAAAAGCAAAATGAGAATGTAGCTCGTGCCCTGGATCGAACAGGGGTTGCCAGAATATTGATGGTAAGTCAGAATCTGGAGTGATAGCCACTACACTACACAAGCTTTGAGGTACCGAGATATCTTCATGATAAAACTTTTTTTATTTGACTATATACTAGTTGACTTCTTAGCCGGCCATGGCGTCGCCCACCATTGTTTTCAAGACCCGTGTCTGTGTTTTGGTAGACTTCATTATTCAGGCACCATCGTCGCGCGGCGTACTCGCTTCTCGGGCCGCCATAGAGCCTGCATGTCATACCGTGTGGTCAAAAGCGCGAGCCTGCGTATTGGTTTAGATGGGTGCGGTGAGGTGCTGTGATGTTTCCAGGTCAGTTGTTCTTGGCCAAGTGCTGGGTGGGTTAAGCGCCGCAGAGCCCTCAGCGACCCTTGGCCCAAGCAGCCTCCCGTCGTAGGCCTTCGATTCCTTGAACCCGCTCGAGCGATGAATGGTGACAGTCAGTGCTGCATCAATGTCTGGAATTCCCTACCTGGAAGACTCATGTTGACTTTATTATGACGACCGACCACTTTTCACCTTATCTTGCCCAGAATTCCAAAAGGTTTTGGTCTTCTACCGCAGGTTGCCCCATTTGCATCTAGAACTCTATTGACTGCAGCTTACTTTGAGCCAAACTGGTGCATCCCTGGGAGCAGATGTTGGATACATGGACACGTTCCCGTTTACTATGTAGGTAGGCAGCTTGTGGCCTGAAGCGGCTCCATGATGGAATAATTGGATAGACGTATAGGCAAACTGGTATTGTGAGACATGCAAGATTGATAACCGATATGGTTACTTGCACAGCCCTTGAAGTCAAAAGTACAATCTCAACGTCCCTTATCTAATGATCTATGTCACTCGTCCCTTCAGTGGCATCAGCTACAGAGGCCATTTAAATAAACTCAGTTGCAGCATGAGAAACTAGCGACCTATTTCAACACTTACGAATAAGCTGACCTGACAACTTCAAATTACTTCCTCCAGTCCTTCTTATCCTGGAATGTGGCCAGCTCCGATACCCCCGAAAGGCCGACATAATTGACAGAATTGGTGGAGCAGAGGAGGTACCTAGAACACCTGCAGGAACCCCCCACGCAACCAGGCACAACCCCGCCAAATGCCTGAAGCTCCCCCTAACAGACAACGGCCAAATGCCCCGCGTCGACCTCTCACTGACAGGGCTATCGGTTGTCCAGCTGCCAGCCTGCCAGACAGACTGCTTGCATGAGCAAGAACAAGATCAAGACTTCCTTATCCATAGGCTTCCTTCTACTTGACTTCCACACTTGACTTTCACCTCTGATTACTTCCACTTCTTCTACTTCTGTCTTTCACCATCTTCATCATCTTCATCATCTTCATCATCTTCATCATCATCATCACTCTCCCATCGCGAAAGCTTCATCGCACCATCGCATTCGTCACATCCATCGTCACGCCTTCCACTTCACCCTCACTTCCCTCCCAATACGTCTAGTCAATCAGGCAGCCAACGACGTCGCAACCATGGTCTTCATTCGATCGCCCGCCACCGAGAAGGACGACGGCTGGCTGGTCTTGGATCGCGATGCTGCTGCTGCTGCATCAGCACCCAATTCGCCGACTGTCTCGGCTTTCCATCTCTCGCTGAAGCCCAAGAACACCACCAACAAGAAGATCATGGCGAAGAAGCAGCAGCAGAAGCGCCAGGGCCGACTGCGAATCGTCTAGTACTCGATTAGCAATTGGCTCATCTTCTTCCTCATCAATCTTCTGCGTCTAGGCGTTGCAATCATCTCGTGGATCGACATCGCTTGCCTCAAGGTCTTCCTGTGTCTTCGAACCATCTTCCGCAAGTTCAATTCCGACGCCCAATTTATCTGCGCCAAAGCCAAATCACGGTTCCTCTCTATCTGCCGTTCCCTTCTGGCCCGCAGCGGTGCTGCAGCTGCTCAGGCCTTGGCTTGGATTGCATACTTAGGGACTGCTTGCAAGGTAAGTTGCTCTCTAACTACTCGTCCTCACTACCCGTGCATAGCTCGCTTTGATCTAATATGCTTTTCAACGCAGTCTCGCCTGTCTTGGTTCGGTACGCCTTCCTCCCAAGCCTTCAACAAGTTCTCAATGACTTGTATCGCCATGTGCGCCGTTATGGCCTACGCTTGTTTCATTGGCCACACGCTCAGCACCGTCGTCCTCAATGTCCCACGTCCCCGTGCCTGCTTCGGCCCCTACAAGCAGCTCTCGGTCGACATCTCGTCTCATTACATCGGCCCTTTCCACAAGGTTGCCGACTTGGATACATCGCACCGCGGTGATCCCGTTCTCACGATTACGCAGTCGGTCCAGTACCTACAGGAAGCCACTGCCGCTGCCGCCAGTCTCAATACTACCACCGCAACCCCCCTTTCCGACAAGCCTATCCAAGTCCCCTTGGAAATCCAGCCACTTCCTTCGGGTAGTACCCACGTGAACTTCCACGTTAGCGTCAAATGCCAGGCCGGCCCCCTCACTCTCAGCCGCCGCGATCACTACTACCTACGAAGTGACGGTCTGTATTGGCAATCCCATGTGCTTGATCCCGTGGACCGGGACAATAACGTCCGTTCTCGGTTGGCAGTCTTTGGCCATTGATCAATGCCTCTCTCGACCCTCTCCTGTGGCCCTCGCTACAGAGGCATCGCCATGGGTATTCTGTGTTGATAACGCAGAAGCCGTCGCCGGGGACACGAATCGGGTGTACGTTTAAACCGTCACGTCTTGATTGTTGGGAGATTTGCAGAACCAATGGAATGAACCAGGGTGGTTATGAAGTCTTTGGGATTTGCGCCTCTATTGAACCTTGATATTCGAGGGCTTTATTGAGTAAACCTGGTTGAGAAATGGATCATATCCAGCAACATCGTGCTGCAGGGTTGTAGTTAGCTGATAGATAGGCAAACTAGAAAAAACTGTGTCCTTATAGGATTGAGTTTGCTCTCAACCATTGTTTTATTGCTTCTTTGGGGCCAAGGGAAGCTCTAAGTCAATACTCGGGCTAGTAAGCCACAATCAATCAGGACAGCTGCGGCCAAGAGCCTCGAACACCCGATGTTGACATATGCGCTTATATATGCGCTTATTGAGCATCGGTCGCAGCGTTGCCTGTCACGGCATGATACCGATGGAACCCGTTGTGCGGGCGTGATAGCCAACACCCTAAGATGACGGTATCATTCGTAAAATCAACCATCCCCCTTTCCTGAAGAACGTCACAGGGTAAGCGAAGCCAAAGGGCCCTTGGCTGCTTCTCCGGGCTAAGCGGCTATCGCTCCGTCCTGGTGCGCCGGCACGCCTGAGAAGCGAGCTTCGGGCTGCCGTGGATATAGTAGCTACTAGTTACTCTAAATATGGATTCTGGGTGTGGGGGTTATAGTGGTTGTCCGAATCCGAGACTCGCATATCCGAGCCCTGAGGTGCCGGAGAAACAATGTAGCCTAAGGAAAGCTGCGAGCTGGCATTGTGGGCGGTCTTCAACCATGAGAAATGCAGAATGATGTCTCATCTCCATCTTCTTGGTTGAAAACACCAGAGGGCTCTTCCTTTCAAAGCATGATGCACGACGTCCTCCAAGTTGCATAAATGAACTAGTCCACTTTATTGGCCATGATCATCTATTCCATGAGAAGACTGTTGGTGTATAAACGGAGGCTTGAATAAATTGAATGATGAAATAATAGAATAATGCCGACGATTGTTGATGAAAGAGTTGACCAGTACATTCCTATGACCCCTGGACATGTAGATGCATGTCACTTTTATAATCGTCTTGAGTTGGATGACCCATAAATCCAGCTGGCCGGAGACTTTTTAAAATTCCAGTCGTTTTCGTTTTTACTTTCTACAGTATCGGTACAAGCCCCAGTATCCTCTTCAGTGAGTCAGTATTCCGAATGCAAAAGATGACTCCGAGGCATATATGAATTTTACCCCTCGTGTAGGATGAATTGAGGCTTTCTCCCTTTATATCTGCGGATAGTTGAACCGCTAACAAAAGAGAAAACCCCTGACAATGCCGCACTCACGACCGATTCCCCCCAAGGCAGGACCCAATGGCAATGGCAATGGCTGTCGGCCGGCGCTGGAAGAAGTCGGCAACTACCATCACAATCCACGCCCGCGAGAAGAGGATCCCAATGACAACGGGAGGTTCGTCCAGATGACGATCCCATACCCTCCTCATCACCACACTGGTCCGCCTCCGCTACCAGCACCACCTACAAGCGGGCACATGGGTTATGCAGCGTACGGCCAAAGACCCATGGCTCAGAGCATGCCACCACCTCCCGGGTATAGCGGAGGGAGAAACGACCCTCTTGGCCATCATTCGGCGCAGCAGTCGTTGTACTTCGCCGGTCAGAATTTTGACCCGGGAAATGCAGGGCTTCATGAACGGCCACACCAACCATACCATGTCCCTATGTATGTAAGTAAGTTCTGCCTAATGCTTTCCCATGTGGGCGTTTTCCAGAAGTACTAACCTTTGCCCTTTCGTAAAGCCAATAGTGAGACATGAAGCACCCCCTCCTCATCCTTCCTTTCGACCAGTGGTCCACGGACAACACGAGACCAAGAGAGTCCGACGACGACCCGAGGAGATTGATCGCATCTACAAATGTGGATGGAATGACTGCCCAAAGGGGTATGGCACGCTGAACCACCTGAACGCCCATGTCACGATGCAAAACCACGGTCCGAAGCGTACGCCTGACCGTATGTACTGTGTTCCCCCTTTGCTTTTCATTGGTTGTTGTTGATATCGCGCGCTAGGGTGAGACGATGCTAACATTGGCAGAATTCAAGGAGATACGCAGAGAATGGAAAGCACGCAAGAAGGAAGAGGAACGCCTCAGACAGCAGGAGATAACGGACAACGAGAAGGCGGAGCGCTCGCGTGGTGGATGACGTGCTTTGTGCTATGTGTGGTGGAGAACAATGGTGGTCACTATTTATATATACCGAGCAAAGGCATCAGTCTGAAGGCATCAGACTAAAGGCATCAGACTGAAGGTGTCAGACTGATATTATGAATACTGAGATCTTACTTTCCATAAGGTAAGGTTATGTGCCAGTCTTCTGATAGAATAGCTGGTGCGGCCATCGAGGTGGACCAATATGCTATGCGTATGACTTGGAGACCAGGTGGAAGTGTTTATAGCTTATATTGAGCAATAGTATCATGTGTACAGGGTTATATAAAGGCTGATAAATCTATATTCTCTATAGCATTGAAGAAAAGGTACTCTTCAAATCCATCCCCTCGCTCAGTCTGCCTAGATTCCGATGGGCAAGATTGTTCCGGAACCACTCAGCTAATGTCCTGTCATAAATGGGTCTTCCTGCCTGTGCCTGCAAGTCATTGATACTATTCGGATAGTCAGGGAAACACCGTGGATGTCGAATGAGACCTATCATGCCGCAGAGAGGATATGGTTAGCATTCTTGTGGCACCCGAGGACGACGTTATGGAAGAGATACACGTACCCGAGATATCATAAACTGCCAGACCAAATACGCCGTCAGGTACAGCAATCCACGCACCGCTCTTGGTGCTCGCGTCATAGTCCGCGAGAGTTTGCGGCGTAATCTGTGGCGCAGTTGATGATTTGAATGCGCCCAGGATGGACGGAGCCGGCTCATATTTCGCCAAAGCAGCTGTGCCGCGGCGCGAAAAGAGCGCATCGAAGAGGGGTGCGTCTCGAGATTCCGTCCAGTCTTGCGGCGTAACCACTTTGCCAGCCCAACGTGCCCGTACCGCGTCACCCATGCTCAGGTTGGTCAGGCGGAACACGTAGCCGCCCAGCACAAGCTGGTCTCTGCCAACGGTCGTCGCTGTCTTTACAAGGCGGCCCACCTTGGATATTGTACACTTCACGTGCCTCATGTCGAGCTCGGTCAGCGCAATGCCCCCATGGCCTTTATCGAACACCTCCGTGATGTCCCTTCCGCCATATTTGGCGAGTATGTGATATGCACCAGGGTGATGTTCAAGGTAGTCTGAGGGACACCAAAAAGAAAGGTCAGCATTGTCCATATGGGGATGTTGAGTGACAGGGGCGAGGGCGAGAAATAGAAACACAGACCTGTTATATTGTAGATTATGTTCTTGTAAGACACATAGACACCTATACACATTTCAAAGGTTAGAGGTGTTGATACCGAAATCGAAAGGCACATGATAATCAGGACATGAAGATATAATGGGCTTGCAACTCACCTGAGTCTGGCGTGTCGAAGCACGCTAGCTCCTTCTCAGTCATAACCAACTCATTTTCCACAGCGAATTTCGTGGTGTCCTGATTATCTGGCTTCACAAAGGCACATTGGTAAGGTCTAAGTGACGCTTGGAGCTCGTCCGTAAGTAAGCTTGCATCCAGATCTACAGGTATGGAGCCGTCAGCGGCGTGAGGACCTTCGACGACATCTCTGTCCGCCCTCGATATGTTCGGATTATCCCGGAGAAAGTCTAGTAAGGAGTGTGAACGAGTCAGCATAGTTGTCCGAATATGAGGAAGATTTGTAGGCACAACGTACTGGTTATGTTGTAGACCCTCCGCTTGTGTACACGCCACAGGGGGACAGATAAAGTGCCGTCGAATTCGGCCACCTCGGTCAGCCTGTACCACGGAATCAAAACCCCCTGCGGTCTTTTCTTTCTCAACTCAGCACGGACCGAACTCACCCCCGCAACCTCGTTGTCATATGGTAAGGCCCAGCCACACATCGTCAGTACTGTGAAGTCTTGCATGGTGTCCGCGATACTTTCAGGTACGGCGTAGCACGACCAGCCCTCAGTATTGGCCGTTCTGACCAGCACCAAGTTGTCTTCGGCAACTTCACTCGGAGTGAGGAAACGTTCCGCGGGTATAACTTTGCCCGCATAGTCCGTAGGACCTTCCTTGGGGGCGCGCAGCGCCTTTCCAAGACTCGAGATTGTCTGATCGACAGTGAAAGGGGGGATTTTGAATGCGAATTCCGTGAAAGACTTGGGGTCGCACCCAAGCGGACGACGTTCCCAGAGATCGTTGCATAAACGGAAGCAAGCATTGATCCACGGGTTCTGCACGCCTTCGATCCATGACAGGTGCGTGGACGCCAGCTTCGTGTCGAGTATCTCTTTCGCGATCGTCACGTACTGGCGGGGATGCCACAGTTGACTGGTAGTCCGGCCATCGGCGGATTGGACACGGAACTCCTTGCCTGGCCAAATTCGCCCAAACCTCCTCCCGACGATATCAGTATCTCGGGGCCCCCGCCAAATCTGCCGACGAACAGTATTTCTAGTATTCCCAGCGCGAAGGGTCTGCGCAGGCAAGCTTGCCATCATCCTTTGTGGATTAGGACCATCAGTGCTGAAAAAAGAACAGAGCTGGAAAAGTGAGTGAGGGGGCCCCTTACAGGTTACCTATGACGATCATTACCCAACAGCCAGTCCTTGAAATCATATCACTCGGCGCTTTCCTGTTACCGAGAGTGTCCATTGCCCGACGAGCTTCGCCGGCCAGGGTATGAGCGATTTCGCGACATGACTCCAAATCTTCGCGACGATGCCATCTATGGAATTGATTAATCCACTTTCTCAGCTGGGTCTTGCCCCAAAGAGTTTGTTTCCATATCCTTTCGATCCGGGCTTTATCTGGGTTCCTGGATGTCTCCTTTTCTTCCACTTCCCGAGTTCTCGCGACCATGGCGTCTTGAACTCGCTTGAGCATGGGTCGGAATTCGTCGACTCGCGGCTCCAATACGGGAATGTCCTTGTCCACGGCCCATGCTTCAGGACGTGGGACCCAGGCTATTCGCGGATGCTTTAGCGCGTTGGTACCCTTCTTATTCACCACAATATCCCAGTAGTTCTGATCGAAAACGGAAGAGCAGAAGAATGCCGGTATGATCCACCTGGGAGCAACATCTTTACCGTACGGAACCAGATCCCAGCCATCCCGCGGCTCTTGGTTGTAAGAGGCGAAAGAGGAAGCGGCAGGGAAGTGTACGCGGTCTGTCATGGCTACGATCTGTCCATGAAGTTCTCCAGGTGGGGTGGCTGGTAGCAACGAAGCGTATTTTAGACCCCCGAATATATGATACGTAAAGCTCTGACCCAGCTCTTGGATTTGCTCCTCTCCCATATACGGCTCGACCGTATCGTTGGCGGAGAAGCGGTATTCTTGGCGGCGAGCTGCATGTATAGCATGCACGAATTCGTGTAGGATCACTTCGGCCAAGTGGACGCGCGCTAATGATGCGTCGGCTGGCTCAGGATCCCTTTCCAGCAACAGCCGCATTTCTGCCTGGGAACATGGTGAGCTGCGGGACAAACAGACAATAAGGCGGAGAGGCCTGGGGGGATAGCCAAGATAATAGTTACCACGTCGAGCCAAATCATGGGGCGTTTTAGTTGCGTTTGAATCTCAGGATCCTCCATTAGGAAGACCTCACTGGTGACGCCATGCGGCGTCGTCGTCTTCGTGTTGCTTTGTTGAGTCTTCCAGCTTCGTTCATCTGTGCCGGCTCGGCGTTAGTCCGTATGCTCACCCGCGTCACGCATGGCTAAAGGAGTGAGGGCAAACCCACCACGGAAGCCCCATATGAGATATTCTGTGCACTGGCGCAGACGCCCGTGAGCTAGGTAAAAGTAATCCTTTCGAGAAGGCATGTCGTCGGGACGACGATACTTGATAACGTAGGTGCCATCGTTTGTTGGAAAAGGCCCATCGCTAGGGTTGGACTTCAGCGGCACTGGCGTACCGTCAGCGCGGAGAAGGTCTCCGAACAGCAAGGCGTCCATCCATGGGTCTCTCTCTTCTAGCAGCGCTGCCACGGTCCTGTTGCAGAATTCCAAAATGACACGCAACTCGGCCCAAATTCGGGGACTTCGAGGGTCCCAGGTCCGGATAGGGTCGTCTCGGCTTTCGTCGATAAGCGGCTCTTCACTTAACGCCCACCACCTATCCTGTCGGAAGCAATCCAGCCAGTTGTTTTCATTTACGTTAAGCAGTCTCGCCTTGTGACGATCACGGTTTTCTTGGTGGTCGTATCCAGCGGAATGGCCGCCACGTACGGGGCCACCCAGGTATTCATTCAATGGCCCGAGCTGGTACGAGTATACGTGGAGATCATCCTGATGTTCAAGTTAAAAAAGCAAAACAAAAAAAAAAAAACGTCCTGGTCGATCATAAAGAGCGAAATCAAAAGAGCGAGAGATGCTCAACATATACGGAAAGGATGGCTCACATGCTGAATTTGTCTGTTGAAAAAAAGCTCGTCGAGATTCGTTGGGTTCGTCACTTTCGGATCGGGCAAATCGTCATAATGAACCGGATCAAGACGTGGGAATACCGGGTTCAACAAGGAGTGTTCTGTGCCATCCCCTAGATCGCCATACATGGAAGGCCCGTACTCCTTCCGCCAAGGAGATATGGGCGATGCAGGCAGCGGAATCTCCTCCGGGGCACTCATCGTGTCCGGTTATAAGTGGATATCAAGTAGACCGAAATCGAGTTGGACTACGAGAAAAGCCGGTATTCATTTGATGAAACGAAAGTAATGCACCGGACCAGGTATTGATGGCATGGCAAGAGATGCAAGCCGAGGACAGCAAAGAAATGTTGGCAAACAAGGGACAAAGGGATGGGTGTTTCTTTGTTTTTACGGAAACGTTTCACAAATTACAGAAGCATACGAAAAGGCAATTTTTGCATAGGGTGGCTTTGTTCTTAAATGACAATTGGATTAATCAGCTGGTATTCGGAGCCTAAGTAGACAATCTTATTATTCTAAATGCGCGGCTTATACCCCTCCTTGAGCTGGCCGAAGCCGATGCGCGGCTGGTACTTGTCGGGCGTGCTGCCGCCAAAGTCCCAGACGGTGTAGAACTGGTTGAGCAGGGCGGTGCCAAACAGAAAGAAGCCGTCCTGGTTGCCCGGCTCAAAGGGCGGCCAGCAGGCGTCGTCCTGGTTGGCGTAGCCCGGGCGCGCCAGCTGGTCGCCCGTGAGCACCACGTCGCGGTACTTGCCGGGCCCGTCGGCGGCGTCGGGGTCGCCGCCGGCGAAGGAGAAGGTGACGGACCACGACGAGTTGAACTCGGTGCACTTGGGGATGTGGTCGTGGCTCATGATGGCGGCAAAGTCCCAGCCGATGGACTGGTACATGGTGTAGACGTCGAGGCTCGGCACCGAGATGGTGCCGGCGCCCGTGTCGAAGACGCCCGACGCCTTCCACTGGCCCTCCCAGCTGCGCACGCGCGTGACGGGCTGGCTGCTGCCGTTCTTGTTGTAGGTGCCCGAGAACTTGAGCAGCGGGGCGCGCCACAGCTGGTACTCGGCCGGGTTGCCGCCCTTCATGGCCGGCAGCCACGTCATGTCGCCGTCGACGTACTTGTCCTCGTGCGAGCCGCCGAGTGTCAGCACGCCCGCGCCCGGCTGGCCCTGGGTGTCGTTGAGCTCGGTGCCCAGGTACAGGCCAAAGCGCGGTGCGGCCAGGGCACCCTCGCTCAGCAGCGTCTCGGGCACCGTGTGCGTCTTGCCGTCGCTGATGGTGTCAAAGGCCAGGCCCATGAAGCCGTCGCCGGGGAGCTGCGCCCACGAGCTCTCGTTGGTCAGTAGGAAGGTCTGGTTCCACGTGTTGTCGCCGACGTGGAACGTGTCGCGCACGCCGGGGCCGACGATCTTGCCGCCCAGGTAGTCGACGGTGGCCGGCGGGCTGATTTGCTCGCCTGTCGATGAGGCGCTGAGGTTGTAGCCCACGCGAGGGAAGCCGCTGTAGTTTTGGCAACCGCCCTGGGCGCACTGCTTGTCCACAATCCACGTGGAGGCGCTGCCTGTGTCGAAGCGTAGGAAATGCTCCTCGGACGGCGTGCCGGCTTCTACGCTGACCATGGCGTAGCTGTTGCGGAAGGTGATAGGCATCTCAATGACACCGGCGGCGGTGGCGGCTTGGGCCAGCGCCGCGGCGACAAGGGCAGAACGAGCGGTGCGTGCCATGTTGCTGTCGGTGTAGGTATAACGAGAGACGGTGATTAAAGGTGATCAGCAGCGTCTGAATGCCGTTTCCTGGAGCGGCTCATATGCACATTTTATCCCACGATGTGGACTCGGCAGTTGCGGACATGACCATCATATAGGGGCGAAAATTGGACCCATTGCGGCCGGGTATCGCCTAGCGTAGCCACTTGGCAGGGGGCTGCGCCCCATGAAAACCCCAGGAAAAATCCTCTTTTGACACTATTGCCCTGTCTTTCTCGTCGGGTCTTACTGCTTGCGGGCGACCGACTAATTTGACAGGCGCTATTCATGCGCGAGCGCAGTCAACACGAAACGTTAATACGAGGTCAATCAAAAGAACAAGACCTCGCGCCATGACGTGGGTAATCCGCAGGGAATCCGCGGCCCGTTGCGCTCCATCACCGCAATTGACGGTGACATGAGAAGGATTTTCCCCAGATCATCAGATGTAGCTTAACGCCTCGTACATCGGAGGGCAGCTTCAATGGCTGCGACATTCATGTCGATGGTCACGGCGCATCGTGGGTACTGACCCGGGCTATACAGCGATAAATGTCAACCGGCATAGGGAGTGTCCTATAACGATAAACCGGGAGTTCACTTTGAGATGGCTCCATTATGAGCTTATGCTGGCTTAGGGATCGAACTCGCTGTTGCAGGTGTTGTATATGGCTTCCAGCCCTTGAAAATAAGGAATGAACGGATACGCGTTAATGGGATGTGCCGGGGGTACCTTCACATAAGCGATGGCGCCAGCTACGTACGAGACTACCTCTTCTAGGGCGTGGACAATCATTAACATCCCAGGTACGGCGCTGGGTAGTGCTTGGAATACAGAGAATATGTATAAATGTGGTTCTTCCCAAAGATAACGATTGAGCCAAGTCCTACGGCTACAAAGACCATACTAATAGATGCTAAACTTAGTGTGGGTGATGACCACTATAGTGAGTATTCGGGCGTGGAAGCACATCATCATCACAGACACATAAGGTAGAGAGTTTCATGCTGGAAGTGTTTCCATGTTCATCCATCATTATTAAATGTGAACTGCGCCGTAAATGGCCTACTCTTGAGAAAGTTCATCGTGTCCTCGCGTATCCGCTCATCCCGCTCGCTGACCACGTCGGCCACCGCCTCCGCGACCGCGTCGGTAATAGCGTCGTGGAGTAGACCACGTCCCCCTTCATCATCATGGAAGTAATCGCTCACAAGCTCCGGTAGGTCCCCCACCTTGTCGTTCACAGTCTCTTCCACCATGTCCTTGACGTAGTCGTGGGTCTTGTCTTCGCTGGCCACGATTCGGGAGTCAAGCTCATCCCAGAGCGGCTCTAGCAGGGGCTCCATGCAGGCCTGGACGTCATCAGCCAGGTCCCTCGACTCAAGCGCTTCGAGTCGACCTTCAATGCTTTCCACTCGGGCCAGAATCTTGGCTAGTATCATATTTTGCGTGTCGAGTGATCGTTGGATTCTCTCCATATCCGTTTCTTGTGGACGCTCGGGTTTAGATGCAGGTTGTTGTTTCTCGGGCGTAACATCGACATCGGAACTGCTGGGCGCGCGACGTCGCTTACGCGAGGGTGACGTGTGTCGTCTTGGGGACAGAGCAAGGGGCGGCTCGATCTTGGAAACGCTATTCGCGCTGTGCTCCGAGTAAGCCGGGGGCGCATCGGCAGATTCTTGAGCGCTGTTGACGTTTCGACCGCCCCTGCCGCCATAGAGGCTGGAGAGGTCGTCGCGTGGTGACGCAAGCCGGGGAGCCTGCTCGCAGAAACGTAACAGATGCCCCCGTGGCAGCGCTGTCACACCAAAGTACACGACAAAACTGGTAGTGGTCCTCGCAAACTCATCCCAGGCTGTCCATATTCCTTGTGAACTACGTCGTAAGCTCTGGAAGGGATGTTCGGTCGGCGCAATAAGCGTGGGTGGGCTGTCGAGTTCGAGACGAAGGGCGTGCACGCGACAACGCAATTCTTCCGATGATTCGCGGGCTTGGGCTTGTTCTTCTGCGGAGCAGTCCCCTTCATCGGCGCAACTCATTGTCCGTATCTGACTAGGCTTAATGGTCAAGAAAATGCGAGAGGTGGCCGGGGACCTCTTCATCTTGATGGCGGCCAGTAACTTGAGGCAAACAGAGCCCTTCACGACGTCATGATCGATGACAAATCCCAACGGGGTAGCCACGGGAGCAACCAACCGCTTGGTCTCTCCATTGGTGTCACGCCATCTCACAATTGCGGGGGTGTTTTGTATCTTGAATTCGAGATCGGAATTTACTACGGGCTCGGGTGAAGGAGCATCAGAGGCCTCGGAGGCAGTGGATAGGTCCATTGCAGGTTCCTAAATCATTTCATAATAGGTTAGTAGTACAACTCGCAAAGTGAGCAGAGGCACGGGTTTCGGTGCTTTTTCGATGCTGCGCGTGCAGGCCGGTTCAATTGCTGGACCAGACGACTTGGATCACTTGAGGCGGGTGGCGACAGAAAGAAAAAAGAAGAGAGAATACAGCGGCCATGTTGCATCCCCCATCCCGTAGCCAAGCCATGACGGACGCGACATTGCCAGTAGATAGTACCCGTTGCCCGGCATCCCGTCGTTCATCAACCGCTTTCGCGTGTCAACTGCAGACAAGAGCCTCCCAAGACCCCGGTTCTTCCAAAGAGCGCACTCGATGGGTAGAAAGCGGCATTTAAACGGTCCTGGTCGCGGAGTAACCAAACTACTCGGACAAGTGTCGCGCCGACATGGTCGAGCAGGTACGGCGGAAGTCCACTTTCGCGTGACGTTCCATTAGGACTGACCCTGTGTTGTGGTTGTGGTTGATGATGAAATGAAGTCGATGGAAACTTCAAGATGCGAAAAACAGATGCATGGGTGGTGGTGGTGATGATTGAATGATGGAGGTTGGGAACGAAACTGGAAACACCAGAACGTTAATGGAAAGAAGAGGGCCTGAGGCAGACAAAGGCAGAGAGAGAGAGATTGATTGATTGGCTGATTGGGTTGGCAGGTGATGGAAAGTGGGGTGACTCAGTGGAGTGGTCAGTGCGTTTTGATTATTCCAGCACTGACAGACTGATTGTTATTTAGGCCTACCTGTCCCTGGAATTGGAGACGCCTTCAGCGCATGTTGGTGGATTGATGGCTCATGTGGACAATGGAGAGTGAGGAACATTGGAAAGAGTGCAACCTCCATTGGTACAATACAAAACATCCACCGTCTAAATGGAAATTTATCCCCTTCAGTATCTACAAGTATCTATATGGAAATACGGCAGGATATCTGCATCCTATTGCCGACTTAGTGGCTCAATCCCTTGGACCTGGCGTATTCAACATCGCGATAGTACCGCGCCGCCGTCATCTCCCGCAACTTGCGCCCATACCTGGTCATCACGAACAGGCTCGCATTCCACACCAGGCCGATGCCCCCCACGATGCAGTACACACGCAAGTACCCGCTGGCGTTGAGCCAGGGCGTGATGCCGTAGTTGATGGCGAACGACAACGTGTTGCGGATCAGCACGCACGTCGTCACCATCTGGCCCGACAGCTCCGGGTAGCTCGCCATGGCATACCCCAGCGCCGCCGACACGCACAGCGTCCCGTTGGTCGCGATGGCCACCTGCGTCACCACCAGCGCGAACCAGTGCAGGTGGTACGTCACCCCGAGCCCGTACAGGATCAGCGCGAACGGCACCAGGAACACGCTCGCGATGAAGACGTACAACACGTGTTCCGGCTCCGAGATGCCGCCGTTTCGGCGCGCCAGGCGGACGGTCAGCACGCGGCCGGCTTTTCCGCAGTAATATCCGCTGAATTAGAAACCAGAGAGCTAGGGTTAGCTTGTCATCAATACCATGACGTTACTGAGATATTAGAACTTACCCCATAATGGATCCGAGGACACCACCAACATATGCCGCAGCGACAGTAGCCGTATTGAACCCGTATTGGGTGGTGTAGACGGTGCCGATTGTCGCATTCTGCACTCCCTGCCATACAAGACTATTTGCGCCGTACATCAGACTGCGAGAGGCGGGGCAGACACGTCAGTCTTCCAGGGTTTAGGCAATTGAGGACAGTCGCCCAGAGAACTTACCCAGCATACACCACGGCAGGGTAAGTGAAGCCCTTGAACGGGGCCATCGCAATGTTGAGTAGCCGGTTTGGCCGCTTCTTGTCCTTAAGCCCCAGCTTGTCCAAGTACGATTTTCGCGGCCAGACAACCTCGCCCGACTCGCGATCTTCGGGCGCGACAGGGGTTGTCATCTTGGAATCTGCCTGGTGAGCCTGCACGAGTGTCTCGGATGCAGCCGGGCTGCTCGCTTGCGGGGGCAGGGCAGGGTCGAGCTTCCGGTCATAGTTGGTCTCCTCCATCAGGAAGAAGCAGTAAACAAACGCGATAGCGCAGAAGATGGCCCACCACCAGAGCGTCCACTTCCAGTCCATGCCGTAGTTGATGAAGCCCGCGAGCATGGGGGCCAGCTTGCCCGTCAGCGCCAGAGACCAGCCGTACCAAGCGAGGTACTTGGGTCGCTCGTGGGCGAACCAGACGTCGACGACGGAAATTTCGCAAAGGGATTCAACGGGGGACCCGAAGAAGCCCAGGATGATGCGGTTCGCCGTGTACGTGCCGGAGGTGGTGCACAGCGGAGCGGTGGCCAGGATGACCACGTTGGCCAAGCATGAGAACAAGTAGACCGGCCTCTTGCCATATTGGAGGGCGATGGCTTGCCAGAAAATGCAGCCCCAACCGTAGAAGAGGAACTGATTGGTGCGAAAAGTCAATGATAGATACAATGTGCAAAGCCCGTCCATGATCTCCATCTGTCATTGAGGGGCATTCTAAACTCGAACGGGGAGCGACATACCATGATACCTGTTCCATTGTTAATGTCGGTTAACGTCAACGATGTATCCTCCCGTATTGGGGTAACGATGGAGTAGACGGCGCTGGCCGGGATGGCAACCATGATGGTGTAGACCACCACGCAGCTGGTCGACAGGATCTTGCGCCTGAAGGTCCAATTCAATGGATCCTCGGGGTCCTCGCTCGGGCACGGAACGAGAATGATGTCCATCTGCCCCTCGCCCTCGGCGTGCCTGGAGGTAGCATTGCCATCCCGATCAATGAGGCGAACAGTCCCGGGCGGAAGACGTTCGCCATCATCCAGCCCCTGGTGGACGGGGACGGCCTTGTGTGACATGGCGGAATAAAATACTAGAGATGAGGCCTTAACCAAGAAACTGTGTCCAAAAAGAATTTCTGAGAGACTCTATAAGTATTGCGATTTCGTGGTCAAAGCCTTTCGTTTCAAGTTGGATATCTCAATGAGCAGGTTCCCGCTAGATAGCCGGTTAGAAGATTAGCAATCAGGGTTGAGTGAGCTTGGCCAAGATGGCCTTCGGTATTTCTCTAGCGCCCGTATCTAGGGGGCAGGTCAGACGGAGCCGGGGTAATCAGCCTTTTACGGTCATGATTGGCCAATGGTAGGCTGTTGGTTCTTTGCTGGTGCCACTGCATCTCAGCGCCGGGATTCTTTTGTTTGCAGTTCGGATGCTGGCCAAGTCCCTCGGGCGCCCGCAGCCGGTTGTTTTTAGGATGGAGAGTGATAGGTTATCTCAAGTCGATCATCCATATGCCATGCCATCACATTGGAATACGCAGTACAAATACAGGCGTCTCCAGATCGGACGGAAATGGGACCCCAAGCGGGGGACGCTGGCGGGGAACCCCGACAATAACAAGATAAGGGGCCCCAACCATAAGCGGCCACCCCGCTTCTTCCTCTGGAGTCACACCAGCCAGATACCGCCTTGGCGAGGCAACAAGAGGTTGGTGTGTTTAGCATGCTGTAAGGAGTTGGTTAGTCATGTGATGCAGTGTCCGACAAGATGCAAGGGAAGTCCTGATAAGGCGTCCCCGAGCCCTGTACAATACAAACAATATATTTCTCGGCGTTATTATCACCAGGTCATCTAACCCACCAATAGAATATATCAAAGTCTAACAGAAACGTTGATTGGTCGTCACACTGGCATCTTCTGTGATGATTCCCCTTAGTGATGTCAACGCAACATCTGCGATCGCTATATCAAACAATCACGTTGGCCACTAATATTTCGTCTCGCTCGATAGCTTCTGCCATCCTGAATCTCATTTCCGACCCATCGCCCGCTCGATCTCGGCCAACGCTGCGAGAACCTTCTCGTCCTCCTGTCTTCTACCAACGACCTGCAAGCTAACCGGCGCATTACTGAACCTCTCGGGGCTGTACATGTCATGAACAAACTTGTCCTGGCTGTTTTTAGGGACATATTCCAGATCCTTGGCATCTAAATCGGGATTGACTTTGGTAACAGGAAAGACGGCGGCAGGATAATCCAGGAGGTTCCAGTGCGACGTGTAGCCCCAGTAGCGGGACTGGCCGTGAGGCATGGCTGCACCGAAAGAAGGGGGGCAGAGAATCACATCCACCTCTCGGTTGCCGTCATCTCCCGTCTTTGACCACGCTTGGGCATACCGGGCGCGGTACATGTCTCTCTCGTTGCATAGCTGGAGCATATATGTTAGCAAACCCTTCAACAAATCCAGGGGAAAGTTGAGTTACTTGCCTCCCAAAGCTCATGCATAGTCCGGTCCTTAACAGTTGGTTGCTCTTTCAAGATGAACTTGGTGAGTGGCAGGATGGGCTCGCCAGCCCCCTCGAGCAAGCCCAATGCTTCCTTCCCACCATCCGGCCAATAGAGGGCGGACAAGATGTCCCACCCTTTCTTGTGATCCAAACCCTCGCAGTCCCAGTCGACCACCTCCATCCCTGCTTTGCGACAGGCTTCAGCCACTTCACGCAGCGCTCGCGTCATCGGTGGATGAGGTTGTACGACGCCATCCCACCACTGGACGGCAATCTTGGGCGCTTTGGTGAACTTGTAGGGCGTCCATTCTTTGACTGTGAGGCTTGGGTCTATGCGCCAGGGCTTTGCCGACAATGCCGCCTTCATGAAGAGCTCCAGCCCTTCGCGATCCACCGTCATCGGCCCGGGGCAACCCGAGATAGTCTCTTTGCCACTCCCTATATTCCGGAACCCACTAGTGCTGAGCCGTTTAATGGTTGCCCTGCGAATGCATTTTATGTCAGCTCGCCGCACCAGGATGTAGAAAATAATTCCCAGACATTACTGACTTGAAGCCATATATACCGACATGTGCAGCTGGGCAGCGGATGCTACCTCCAATGTCGCCCCCAACGCCCTGGCAAGGTTAGTACCGTGCAGGTCTAGCAACAAGAAGGTTTTCTTACCAAGATGCTTCCGCGCATTCCTATCAGAGCGGACTCACCGCCCGAACTACCACCGGGGGTGAGTTCGCGGTTGTAGGGGTTGACGGTCCTTCCGTAGGCATTGCTTTCCGTCTCCAATTGCATGATGGTTTGAGGCTGGGTAGTCCGGGCGAAGAAAACACAGCCCTCGTTCCAGAGGGTATCATAGAGCAAGCTGGAGCCGTGCTCCTTGCCGATCCAGGCCACGAAGGATGCCGACGTAGTCACATTCTTGCCCACCATGCCATGATGTTCTTTTGTCGAGATGGGCAAACCGAACAGCGACCCTCGAGGCTCAGGCAAAGAATCGAGATGCCTTGCCCGTTCGATGGCCTCGTCCCAAAGCAGCGCGGTGAGGCAATTTGTCTAAAAGATGAGTCAGCAGCAGCACTTGGTTCTCGCAGCATAGGTCTTCATCCATACAGCCGCTTGCGCCAATGCCGCTCTCCGCAAGAAGGCGCGAGTCACTTCTTCCACGGTTATCTGTCTCTCGCGAAGAAGTCCTAGCAGCTCGGTGACGGTGTACCGTTCCGTGATCTCAATCTCTCGAGGAGTCAGGACGGCCTTGGGCAAGTCCTGGGAACTCAGAGGCAAGTCACCCGTCCCCGGTATGCCGTCAAGTTTCGGTTCGACCTTGGCAAGGGATGCATCTCGTTGTGCTCTTGCCCAGTCCACCTTTTCTTGCCACGTCTTGGTGTTTGATATACTACCCATGTTAACTCGGTTTGATTTGATAGCAAATTGGACGTGGGCGGGAGATATGCACATATGCCAAGATAAAGTAAAAGCAAGAGAAAGATAAAGGCGGTCTATCAGTAGCGAAGATGTCCTCTTAGCTTTTATTTGCTTTCGTTAAGCTGCAGGAGGGCGTACATAAGGGCGCCACTAAGCTTTGGACCCTAAAGGTGGTCAGCTGTCTTTTGCCGAGCCCGCTCCTACCGGGGTACGTAAGCTAATGCCGATGCTGATAGGACCTTGAGCCGAAACTTTCCCCGAACAGAGGAAATGCATTTATGGGCCAATAGCGGACAGCGGACAGCGAACAGCGGACAGTTATCAATCAGACAATGGCGATGTGAACGCCGAGCTATGCCGAAGTCGAAATAGACTATGTTGGGGGCAGCACTAGTGAACTTAGGGGGATGTTCCGAACTCATACTGATCTAACTCTCTTTTTTGCAGAAGTCAGGACTTGCTTTGGAACATGACATGAAAAGGGCGCTTTTACAAATTTTCTGGCCGTGTGCGAGCCGATCGGAGCTGCCGTGATCGCACAGCATACGTAAGTAGTTGGGGATCGCCCAACGTTATCGCTCTGCATGGCTGATTCCTATCTTCTATCGGACTGAAGACAATATTCCAAATTTGGCAGTTCCGAGAGACGATCCACTTCCGGCGCCCACAATCCCCGCAAACCCCACGATCACCCACGTCTACCCACGATACCCACGATACCCACCTTGGACCGCCTCCAAGCGTAGGCCCAAGTTTCTCTGCCCACTCGACCAACATAATTGCCCTGGTTAGATGCAACGCTTTCGAGCTCATGGAGAATATGCAGAAGAATTCCCAGCGACAAGAGCTCACGCTGAAGCCTCGGATCGGCGCCTCCGGCGCACCTTGAGCACAAAGTTCATCTGTGGCAGCAACGCGAGGTTCTGGAACAGGATCCCCGGCTTTTTCGCAATGGGCTGGACCTCGTAGTTCAGCAGCAGGTAGGCGATGTCCATCTTGAGCAGCTGCACGGCAATGATGCGCCCGGGGCACGCGTGGCGCCCCAATCCAAAGTGCAAGAACTCGGGGCTCGGCGTGGTCGCGCCGTGCGTCCTGCGCGCGTGCAGGCCCTGCGCCTCGCTAGCCGCCGCCGCCGCCTCGACCGCCCGCGAGTAGCGGAACGGGTCGTACGCTGCCGCGTCGGCCCCGTAGTGGTCCGGGTCCTGGTGGACCTCCCAGATGGGCAGGCCGACGACGGAACCCTGGGGCACCGTCATATCGCCGATGCGGAAACCGCCCGCGCTCATGACCTTGCGCTCCACCGACTTAAGACCCAGAGGGTGCAGGCGGAAGGACTCCTTCAGCGCCGAGTCGACCCGGACCAGCTTGTTCAGCGAGGCCTGGGTCCACTGGCCGTTGCACTCGGCGTAGACGCGCTCGATCTCTTCGGTCAAAGCGGCGAGATGGCCGCTCCTTGGGTCCAAGCTGAAGAAGTCGATGAGGAAGTTGGACAGAGCCAAGGGGCTGGTGTGGCCGGCGAAGAGGTTTATGACGTTTAGCCGCTCACAAATGACATAGGGGTCCCGCTCGTAAGCACTCTTGGCCCGGTACGACGCCTCGACATGCCACGTGATGAAGTCGTTGGGAGGCTCCCAGTCCAGCTCCGGGTCCTCCTGCTTTCGTTTCATCTGCTGTACTCGCTCTTCGACGTGCGGGAGCATCAACTTGGTAAAGGTCTTGAGGTTTTTGCGCATGCGACGGGTGACGAATGCGGCTGCAACTCTGTTGTATGTTGAACGTTGTTAGTACCTAAACAGCCATCTTTGCTCCCTGAAGAAAGTGCGTCACAAATGTGAGAAAGAAGACACCTACGGTCTTAGAATGCGGGGGAATGCTCTGATAATTACGGCATTGATGAGCACGTCGCGCATGTAGCTTATGAGACTGGATATATACAAGGGGTTGCGACCTAGGCCCTCAATCAATACGTAAAATTCCATCCAGAGTTGTCAAGATACCTAGTATCTAGTAGGAGCATGCCAATAGAGAAAACCCACAAGTGGAGGGACCAGATAGAATGCGGTTGAGGGTACGGCTGGCGATCTGGACAGTGGCTGACCAGAGACGGATCTCGACCCAGTCATCGTGGTTCAGTCCCCAAGTGTCGTCAAAGCTAGCTTCGATCTGTGCTTATACATATAGAACCAACTGAGTCATCATATAGTGATATCGAGTGAGGATTGATCTTGTCATGAGACGATGATATATCCTGGCTTTCCACATACCTCTTCTTGTAGTGTCGGGAGCATGGCTTCCAAGCTCTTCCCCGTCAGGTGCTTACGGATAGTCTCAATGATGATAGCTTCATTAGGCCTGATAGTGGGCGTGTAGTCTTCTTGCATATACTCATCAGCCACGGGGTAAGGGTCGAGCTCCGAGTCGGGAGCGTTGCCGATGGTGGTGGCATGTTCCTTTGGGACAATGACGGTGTCGCCGTTGAGGTAACAGGGCAACACAAACAACTGGCCGTGTTTGGTGAACTGATGTCATGTTAGTTAATCGTTACTTTGATGAGTCTCCTCTACTTGCACCTGCAAGTTGAAACAGTTACTGTATTGCATTGCATGTACCTTCGTGTATCCTTGGTGGATGGCATTTTTGAGGCCTTCTGCCTCACGCAAGTTCCTCAGCGTTGTTCGGATATGCGCAAAGACCTCATCCCGCAGTCCTACTGTGGGAAAGGGGGACTTCCGTCTTGATTGCCGGTATATCAGGTAGGAGGTGAGCCATGTTGCTACCACAGTGGCAGCAGTGCCCAGTTTGAGTGCCCAGTCCATCATTGGGAGTTTAAGGCGGGAATAGAGGTGATGTAAACAGCCGACGATGCTTCACACCCCAACGCAGTCTAGTATTTCAAGAGACGTTGCTGGGGAGGGAAGTAGTATACCAAATGTCCGATAGAGATTTCAGGTAGCAGTACATCGACAGAGTGTCTCGAATTTCGGGTTTCACCGAATGCATCTAAGCTGGTCCGAATCGGGACTTGGATGGGTTCACGGAAAGATATTACCCAACATGTCGTTTGGGATTTGAGTTTCTTGGCTGGCTGCCTATAGAGAGCTTGGCCCACTCTGGATGGAGCGTTATATCGCAGCGGGTTTCTCCGCCCTCTAGCATTCGTCTCGACCCTGGCAGTCCACGATTCAGTTATCGAGTGCAATATAAATGGATCAATATAAACACAAGGTCATTTCTCCTGAGCTGCCTGAACCGTTCGCTTGCCCGAAAAGGCCTTTGATGGAATTAAGTTTCTGGTTCCTTTGTCTTCTCAAACTATCCAACAGGGCCACAAAATGGAACGCAGGGTTACTAAAAACAACGAAACGGTACCCAACACAATTCTGGGAGTAGAAGAGATACGTGTATATAGCAAGTGTTTATAGTAATACACGTATTTGGCCAACCTTTTACATTAGCTTCCGTCGCCTAAATAGGAACTTGAAATCCTTGTCCAACCTCATTGTCCCTCTGGTTTCGGTTCCCATAGAGGGCCCCTGCGGCGAAGGTTTGCCCCTGGCATCAACGAATCCCACGGGCCGGACCTCTAGAGTGAACAGAAACAGAGCCACTGCCACCAACATCTCGGCCTTGGCGTAGAATCGCCCAGGGCAGATGGCCGCACCGCCGCCGTATGGGAAGTATTGTCCTGCCGTTGCTGGGTTGTAAAACTGGTAGCCGTGTCCCTCTACCGTAGAGCCGCCTTTGATTGGTCGCAGGAATCGATCAGCATAGAAGGTGGAGGCAGGATGGCCGTCCATGGCCCAAACATCCTCATCATAATGTGCCAGACACGAGGGCGCCATGACGAGTTTTCCCGGCTTGAGGGTGTAGCCCCCCATCTGGATCTCGGTGCGCAGCTCGCGTATGGCTTGGACCGAAGCACGCATGCGCAGACACTCGGCGTAGCACGAGTTAAGCAGCGGAAGTGTCAGGACTCGTTGTACATTCAAACTGGCCGATGGAATACCTTGGGTAGCAGGTGTGCAGCCAAGAATCTCCTGTTGGACGCGAAATAGAAGTTGAGGGTCCGAGAGAATCTCGATCAACATCCAAGACACCATAGGGATTGCGTTCGAATTGATGCTAGTTTCAAAGCTGGCATGAGTAGATTTTCCATTTTCCATAAAGCATCAATGAGCATCCAGAAGATGGCTTACGACCAAATCAAGCCCATCTCGCTCGCGGCCCTCCCATCAAGGCTAAGTCCGTAGTTGGCGTACATGGCCTCTCGAGTTCTGACCAGCCGGGACCCAAAATGGTCATCGAAATCCAGCCCACCACATCCATCGGCGTGACGCGGGTAGAGATGCGTCCAGGCTTGTGCAATGTACCCCTTGACAGCATCGAAGACACGCTCGCGTGCCTTCCATGCCGACGGGAAGAGAAAGCATGGCAATCCGTACAAGAAGTACATGAAGTTTTTGTCGTAATCCCAGAAGTCCGAGGTAAAGCTGGGCCAAATATCGAATATGGAATCGCCGACAAGAGTGCGGGTGCTGGCCCGGAACATCTTATCTTCGAGCAGGCTGTTGACGCACCCGGCGGTCCACGCATCATTCTCAGGGGTCGTTATACGATCAAGCTCCTCTCGGAAAAGGCTCACAAACCGAGTGGTAAGGATCGACACGGAGTCTGCACCTGTCAGATTGCTGTCGTAGTTACAATGGATAGCGCGCCAGATGCGACTGGACTCTGGCACGCTGTGAAAGGGGACTGCGGAGGATCCAGACGTATCTGCTTCCATCCTGGCCCCGTCCTCCCGCGGAAACTTCTTAACCTTCTCAAGAACGCGCACAGAGAACTCTTCGAAGGTCAACTCCTTGCTGGCTCTAAACAGCCTCTGCACGTCTTGCGCATTGCTGAGAATGTATGCCGGCTTCTAGTTGGCCAGGCGAATCTTGACAGGTCGCCCCCCATTCCTCTCCCTTTTTCGCAAATCAATATAATATCTGAGAATAAAGCTGATGGGCCTATAGGTCATGACTTACTTTACATATGCTAGAAACCCGTGCGTAATCCATATAAGGTCAAGAGCACTTCCTATCCAAGGGAGCACATATGGAAGGGTTGGGGGTTCCCGGCCGGCATCTTCTCTCTGCAATCTTCTCGGAGAAAAGCGAATGGAAGTGAAGCTAAAGGTTAACAGAGGAATGAGAAAAATGCTAAGCATAACTCGGCCGAGCCAGCTGGTCACAAATAGCTCCAACATGGTGGGTACCATAAGTAGAGAAAGAAAGAGATCTCTATGATATTGCCTAACATTGATTGATGTATTCATATGGTCGAGCAATAGCTGTGTCTCTTTCTAGCTTACCAGCTGTATTCAATGATTTTCCCCCTTGCCCGCCCTCGGTGATTTGAAGTTACATGTTCCCGCTCATCCTCATCAGGTCCTGACGCCAGGGCGACACTCTGCATGTACTTTTCCGCCTGTATAGTACTCGCGAGGAAATCCTGGCCAGGAAACTTGCGAGATTCAGTCGGAATAGCCAAAGAAATGGAGCGTGGTGCCATGCCCGTGGGACGTGGCGGGGCCAAAACGGAGATATCTCCAATCTGTAACTGCAGGGGTAAGTAACCAAGATCAACACAGCGATCCACCAAGTTCCATTGTGGGAATTTGTACGGATATGTACCGGATACTCCCTTTGCAACGCTCTAGACCCTGGATGTATTCCATGTGTTTTGGTGGTAAATCTTGCTTGCGTCGTCCATCCATCCCCTGGCCCTACCGGTTTGAGTCATGAATAAATGTGTACGTTGTTATTAGCCATCTATCTATCTATCTATCTATCTATCTATCTATCTATCTATCTATCTATCTATCATGCGAAAGGTGAAGGGGTTCTGCCACCCGAAATGGAACTCGCCGCTATGGATTTGGCCTACGTCTGAATCTAATGCTAGCTGTCAATGGGGGAATAGACTGAGAGCTGATGAAGATGTTCTTCGGTCTTACTGGAATGCGCTGGACCTCGTAATAGATCAACACATGCGCCATGATGAGCTTTAGCTCGTCGACAGCAAAGAACCTACCAGGGCATTGCGACTTGCCGATGCCCCATGCCAGGTGATTTGGACTCGCGTTCACGGCAGCTTTGACCCTGGTGTTCTTCTGGGAGATGGAGTGTGCAGTATGGCTTTGCTGTTGCTGCTGGGTGAAGTCACCGTCCCGCTCCCGAGAAAACCGGAAGGCGTCATATTGGGTGGCATTGGGATAAAGATGCTCGTCCAGATGGCGGCCCAGCACCGGCAGACTGAGATGGGCTCCGTAGGGAACGTGATCCCCGTTGCTAAAGGTAAATCCTTCCTTTGGCTCGACGTAGCGGTGCATGGCCTTGATGCCCAATACGTGAAGCCGCATACTTTCGCGGATAGCGCTGTCCATCTTGGTCATCTTGGATAGACCAAGCTTGCTATCCAGGCCATAATCAAACTGGATCGCGGCAGCTTCTGCCCTTAATGCGTCCGTAGTACTGGTGGGCGCTGAGAAGACGTCGAGCAAGATATTGGCCAGCGTAAGGCCGGTCGCATGGAAGGCGGCGGCGTTGACCATGAAGGCGGCCCGAGCTAGTGCCGTTGCGTCATGATCAAGTGCGTGATTGAAGGCATCCGAACCTTCGTCCAGAAGGAACTTCATGTATTCCGGTGGCTCATCCCATCCGCATGAGGAGGCGTCTGTGGCTCGTTTCTGACGCTTCTCTAGACGTTCTTGGGCCACGGGGATCACCATCCGTAGAGCCCGTTGGTGGCACAAGAGGCTGGGGACCACCAACAGAGGTGCGAGGAAGGGTTTCACGAAGTCGGGTAGCATGTAGATAAGCCAGGCAGTTTGCAACACCACCCGCGACCACCGTTTGGCATGCCTCAAAAAGGTCTGGTCTCTGCAAAGAGGCAAACCAACCAACATGCGATTGGTGATTTGGCCAACCACGTCGGCGCAAGCAGCCATGATGTGTCTCTCTTGCCACTCGCCATGCACTCCACCCCAGTGTTGCTCCAGAGCATGGGCTGTCTCGTCACAGATGGCCGGAGTCATGGCGTTCAAGTTTTTCGATACGCCACGCATGAGTGTACTCTCGTGGGCAGCCACCGAAAGCGGCACCCCGTAGCCGCCGAAAACGCACTCCTCAGCCAGAAGTTTGGAGATGTGCTTGTGCGTGTCCAGTAACACCGAATCGACCCTGAGGGCCTCGTCAAGATGGGCCGGGGACATCATGATCTCGGGCGCGCCTGTATGATCTACACAAACCCATAACTGGCCTTGCTTGCTGAACTTTACAGACACACGAAGAAAGTGATTAGCCATCTATTAGGCGTCCATGTAAACTCGGACGGACAAGTCTCACCTTGGAATAGCCTTCAAGCCCAAATTCGGCTGCACATCGAAAACTCCGCACCGCACCACGGAGTTGGCCAAACCATTGCGTCTTGCTGACCCCTACCCAGGGATATCGCCTAAGATATCGTCCTGATTTCTGGTACGAGTTTGCCGTCCACCAGATGGACAAGACTATCACAAGAGTCACGACCGTGACCAATTTGAACTCTGCGAGAATCGTACGTGTGAAATGGTGATAGGCGAGCATGGCAGCACCTCGCGTCTCTCCTACCAACGAGGGTAGCATTGTGTGTTGGTCTCGAAGTTGATGAAGAGTCGAGCAAAGTTGATAGTACTGCCAATGTTTATGCTAGTAACGGGGCCAAGTTCGCCTCGTCATTGTGACTTGACTTGACTTGAGTGCCGTCGACGTAGGACAGCCATGTGTGACAATTTCGCTTGGACAAACCTGCCATTGTGTGCCATGGTCGCATTCAATCCAGGGGTACCTTGGCACCTTTCCACGATGCACACGTATCGACCTCGAAACCGTTTCCGAGTCGCGCACCAATATGGCCCATTGCCTCACTCACCCATGCAATACTACTCAATGAAAAAAAGACCGGGTGAACCCGCTTCAGGCACCGGAATAACATGGGGTTCCCCAGAGAGCCACTTGCAGTATACCCACAAGGAGAAAGAACCCGGAAATCGGGTAAACCCTTATTTGCACCTGGATTCGCTTGTTCAGACATCCCTGGATGCAACCAAGTTTGCCAATATCATCCACACCCACTGGAATACCGGAATATGGAGACTGAACCATCCATGATGTTCGGATCATGCCACCAACGACAGAATTGAACGTCTAGGCCATCCATCCAACTTGCAGGCTTCGCATGTCACAATCCGCACGTGTATGGTAATGATAACAAAAGCTGACAAGCTGCGCCTGTGATATTAATGGGATTGATAACCCTTGCTAATTAGTGAAACGCTCTAGTTCGTGTCCGTCGCGTAGTAAGCAGCGCTTGTCGCCTACCTTGACAGCTTGACGCAATTACAACTTTTGCACCCAGCTAGTATCGCCAGGAAATGCAGTAACCAACACATGTTGCCATCTATGTTCCCATCGACCATCCACCGGTCGCAGATGAGCAAGTAAGTCTCTTGGTCAAAATCAGCAGATCAAGTGCCGAAGACAACAAAATGAGCTACCCAAAGAGCGGCTTGAAAATCATCGTGGTGAGTGTGGCTGTCGTCTTCCGGGCCACGCATCTACGTGCTAACGGAGAAAAATGCTGAGGCCGGCCTGCCACGAACCGGTACCATGAGCATGAAGGCCGCCCTGGAGCAGCTGGGATACGGCCCCTGTCACCACCTCTTGGAGCCGGCCTGCCAGATCACCCGCCTACGGAAGAGCGCCGCCATCCTGAACATGCCGGGCGGCGCCAAGCGCCAGCAGGCACTCGAGCAGCTTCTAGACGGCTATGAAGTCTTCCTAGATGTCCCCGGCTCGGCCTGCGTGGACGACCTCCTGGCGCTGTACCCCGAGGCCAAAGTGATCCTGACCACTCGCAAAGACCCCCAGTCGTGGTTGGACTCCTACGTGTCCATATTCCAGCCTCTAACAGCTCCGTCTTTCCGCCTCATAGGCTTCTGGGCGCCGGGTGCCCACAACTGCGCGCGCATGGTCATGGGCTGGAACCGCGTCTACGCGCATCGGTTCCCGGGTGTCCAAGTGCCCTCGGTCGACATGTATGAGAGACACTCGGCCCATATCCGCGCCATCGCCCCTTCAGGAAATCTTCTGGAAATCCCTGTTGGCTCGGGTTGGGAGCCGCTGTGCGAGTTTCTCCATCGGCCAGTCCCTACGCAAGAGTTCCCCAAGCGAAATGAGCGGAGCTACTTGGTCAACATCAATCGACTTACCTATGCCTGCGGTTCGCTGATCTGGGGTCTCATAATCCTTTGGGGTCCCAGTCTGATCCAGCAGGTGCTGCGGAATGAGTTCTTGGCCGTGGTACTCGTGATACAAGCCATGCTTTTCATGGCCATGCTGCACTCCCATAAACTACCTGCGCCGATGGCGGTCCGGGCTTCCGTGATATTCGCCGTGGCGCTTTTGCTGTACAGAAGCTTCGTCAACGGCGCCATCTTCTCGTTTACCGGAAACGGCGTGACCAATGCCGTAACGTTTTCCTGCCTATGCATCCAACTTCTTCGGGCAGCCGACGAGTTACTGCTGGATCCGTATCCAGACCACCCGTCCGATACCATCGATGCCTTTAACGTGCTCTGGAACATGCGCGAGGTAGGCACGCCTCGGCAGATAGCGCATTTGCCCAAGAGCGGCAGTGTGGCAAAGCCGGGCTATGGGCCTTCCCGACCAAAGTTCTTCCTCCGCTCCAGCCTGACTATCGTGGTTTCGTACTTGCTGTTGGAACTGACCACCATGGCGCCCTCGGCGGCCGACAGCCCCAAACCAAACTCCATCTTGGAACACGTTCTAGCCAAGGTTTTGGGCACGGTCGCCTTCTGGCTCGTATTGTCGCTCTATCTCTCGTTGATATACAGCGTTCTTGCCGCATTTCAGGTGCTTCTCTTTCTGAATGAACCCAGTGACTGGCCACCGCTCTTCGGTGCGCTCAGTGAGACTTGGTCCGTTAGACGTTTCTGGGGGTAAGTGGTTCTTATGTGCCTAACTTTGGGCATGCAAAAAAGAAGCCGCAGTAGTATCGATGGCTAATCAAGATGCGTGCAGGATCCGGTGGCATCAGACACTGAGAAAGACCTTTGGCTCACATGCGAGACACTTTTTGATGTTGTTGGGTGTATCCCCCGATGGCTCCGTCGGACGTTATGCTACTTTGACGCTGGTGTTCGCCATGTCGGGAGCCCTGCACTGGATGGCGGACCGCATACTGAGGGTGCCATGGTCGGAAAGCGGCGCCATGCATTACTTCCTGCTCCAGGCTCTCGGCGTCTTTACCGAAGATGTCTTCATGGCCGCCCATAGGCGGCATCCTTTGGTGCGGAGTCCGAGGATGCAGCGGGCCATCGGCTACATCTGGGTCGTGACATGCCTGGTTCTCTCGACATCCGAGTGGATGGAGCCGACGTCGAGGTATGTGCGGCCTGGGGTAGATGTAATGATCCCGTTTCGAGTCTCGTCTCTTTTCAGCAAGATTCCTTACAGCTTCACTCAGTCGAACTAACACTATGAGCTGGTACGAATGAGCCTTGGGAATTACATTTGTGGAATTAGAAGCTACAGTGCTATAAATAATACATACCGTAAAGCCTCTCTAGCTTAATTTGAGTGCTTGCGAAGTTCCCATGGAATATTGACCATCAAGAGCGGGTGATCCAGTCGTTAAAACGAATGGAGGTCAAATATTGGCGGCGTATAAGTTGCGTTGTCCCAGTTAGAGATGAACCGTATGCTTTTTTGGTCACACGCCGCAGCTATATCCTCTATGAAGTCAGGACCATCATGATGTCCTAGGCAGAGCTCGGAGAGACCCTTGTGCCTGTACCCCAGCTCCTCGAAGCAAGGAAACCGCTGCGGGACAGCATCCAAGAATCCCACGAGATCTGCTGATATTCTGGCATCGCATCGGACCACAGGGGCGCTCCACGACCGCTCTTCCACCCATCCATAGGCAACTCGGAGACTCCGCAGCGATGGCGGCAAATTGGCATCCAGTGGCGTGTCAATCCCACGAAGGGGATGATCTCCTTTTAGAAGCTCAGGCCACAGCAAACCGGCGTCGACTGTGAGATGCTCAAGTCGGAGCAGCTGAGGCAGGCCGGGCATCGGGTAGGAGTCGCTCGGGCCCTGGATGTCCAGTCTGAACGTTTCAAGCGTCTCCTGGCAGTTTTGCAAACCCCGGGCCATTTCCTTCGGCCACAGCGGTTGGCGAAGCCAGAGCTCTTTCAGTCCGGGACAGGCCCGGAGTAAGTTGGGAAGCTGGCACGAGATGGTGTAGATATACTTCCAGTGCGTTATTGCCTTGCGAGGTGTTGTCATCTTGAACCAGGCTTGATTGGGGGGGTTGAGGACCGGAAGCTTCATGGCGAGGAAGTTGTCATTCCTGCCAAAATCGAAGACGAGATTGTCGACTGCCCCGACCATGTCCACCACAAATTCAAGCGAGATTGGCGGGCCGTACTTCTTCATGACGAGTTCGAAGTGGTATACGGGCAGGCGCCGAGAGCTGGGATCGAGCTGCTGGATTGACGCCACCAATTCCGCCAGCCATTCGCTTTCTATGCCCGTTACCAGAGGCTGACTGACAGATACCGACTGAAGGTTCCTCGTGAGATAGACGGCAGCCATAAACAGGCTCGAGACTGGCACCCGGCGACCCTGTCCGTCATCCTTTGCACTCTTGGCAATGGCATCTAGTACTAGACTGGTGCTGGGAAGACAGCTCTCACGTATGGAGCGCGTCATCTCGGCCCAGAGAGATTCGTTCATGTCCGAGACTTTGAGGCCCCATCTGGGCACCGAGATGATGATACGAGGGAGTCCTCGCAAGTCCCTCCGAGTCAGAAGTGTCCTCACCAGCATAGCCAAAGATCGGGTGGTGGAGACGTGGATGTTTCGATAGAGCCTGTTTCGCAGCGAGTTGTACGTGTTTTTGTTAAGATAAATGATCTTGAGAAGGCGTTTCTGTGATCGGATAGCCCTGTGGGAAGGTGATCTTTCATTGGGGATGTGGGCAAGTTCATCGGCTATCATATAAAGAATGTCGGCATTAAGACCTGCAAGTGTAGCTAAAGCCATCTTAAAAGCACGATATTGATGAATAATACCAGCCAACTGAGAACAGGAGAAGGAAAGTCCAGGATGGGCTGGATGGAGAGATGGACGTATATGCTGACACGGCGATTGCGGGGCAGCAGCAAGATGGCTCAATTCTGGTGCCTTTGGCCGGTCTGCTTCAGAACTGTTTATAAGCTAAGTGATTATGCAAGTCTTGGCCGGAGATTACAGATGCAATTGTACAGAGGAGATTGAAATCGATCCCACGGCGGTGAGTCACCCAAGGCTCGAAGCTGATAGCAATTCGGGGGTTGTAGCGAGTGAGTGAGTGAGTGTGGTGGGACTAACGATTGACAGGGGTATAGTCTCGGCCTGCAGCAACCGTGTATGACCGTATCGGTGGTACTCAAGAACCCTTGTCACGAAACTTGAGCGAAAACGTATCTTACTGATACGCAGAATCAATTGACCCTAGGCCCGCAATCGTGCTGGCAAAGCCCCGCCATGAATAACTGAGCAAGAGCTCATGAGTGAAGGTATTAAAGTGTTATATGAAGTGCGAAAGGTATAACTGGGTATGGCTGAATTGATTTCGTTGCTATAAAAAAAGTCTACATGTCCCATGCCTCGACTGCAGCTTCCACGATGGGTCGGATGATCTTTCGCCCCGCGTCCTCACGCTCGTGCGTCCAGACCATTTGCCGGGTACCCAGCTCCTTGGCCCGATACCACGGCTTGACCTTCAACGTCTCGTCCGCCTCGATGGCCTTGGACACAGTCTCGAACAGCGAGTCGGCCTGGGCCATGTTGATACGCACATCGGTGCGTACACACAGAACGATCTCGCGGATCTTCTGCTTCTTCCCCTTATCGTCGCGCGTCTTGTACTTGTTCAGCGCGACGCTGATATCGGCGCCGACCTGGGCGGTCCAGGCGGCTTCGACGGCAAACCAATCAAACAGCTCGCCAAACTCAGTCTTGTTGATCTGCTGGTCCATCGAGTAGGGGATGGACGAGAACCCAAGGCTCACGGTAGGGGTGCGCGGCGACGGCGTGTCGACCAGGTCGCCCTTCCAGTCTCGCCTCAGGAGGTCGCGCAGGCCGAGATGGTCTAGGTCCTTCTTGGCGGACTTGAGCTCCTTGCTCAGGTCTCCCATCTTGTCGTAGAGGTCGGACTCGCGCCAGTTGCTCCGCTTCAAGACCCGTTCGGCTACCTTGCGATCTTCCTCGGTAGCACCATCGAGGCCCCCCGAGTCAATGGCGATGGCGGACAGAATCAGCTCTAGCAGCTCGTGGGGCATGTGGTACTCCTCAGGAAGGGCCTCCAACTCATCCAACATCTGCCGGGCGACCAAGGTGGTGCAGCTGGCCACCTTCTCAAAGACACGGGGCTTCGCATCCTGGCCTGCACCGCTGTCCTTGTGATGATCGAATATGCTAAGAATAGGGGCCTTGCGCCACTTCCTCAGTGGCACAGGGTGGTCGACGATAACGATCCCCTTGATGGCCTCGGCCAAGGTGTCGGGATCCTCTGGCAATTCGTCGAGGGTGAGAAGGTCCGAGTGGCCTGAGCTCATTTTGGAGTTGTCGAGGGCCAGCTTGTTCTCGGGACGCAGGTCCAGGGCGTCGGTGGGCGTCTGCAGCAGGGCGATGGCCTTGATGGGATGGGAGCTGTTCTGTGTGGAGTGGGACAGATGGTAGGCCCAGGTCAGGGCCGACGTCATCGAGTCGAGGTCGCCGCCCTCATTGCCCTGGACAATGGTCCAGTCCGACGACCTGTCGTTCTGCCAGTCAATCAAGAACTGGCGCTTGTTTTCGCGAGACCATTCGCTGAAGTGGCCGACGCCCGTCTCCTTGGGGCGCTGGGCCGCCAAGGTTGCATCGGGTTTAACCATGACCTGCTGGTGCTGGGGTGCGCTTGCGCTAGCCGTCGTCGCTGACAAGACAGCGAGCGCGCCGGCGACGGTGTATGTGTCCAAAAAACGCATGGTAATGACAGGCAGTTACTGACCCGGGAATCAGCAAAGCAAAGATAGAAAAAGAGAGTGAGAGGAAGTTGTGAAGTGCCAACAAGGTTAAAGAAAGTAAGTAAATAGTGAGATTTCGGGGCTGACGGATATTTTGACGGGAAACTGGGAACCAATAACAATGACAGCATCAGCCATGTGGCGCCGGGGTTTGACGCTAGGGGGGCCGCCCGCTAATATTCACGATTTCCTCGATCTTCCTTGGAATGTTTGCATCGATTGGTAGATTTCATGTTGTTTCTTTCCCAACACCATACATTAGGCGTGTGATCTACAGCTAGCAACACACCGATAGTGCTTGACTCGTGGTCATAGGGCAGTCCGAACCGAGCACAGCTGGGCATCTGCTCCCGTTCGGTATCTATCGTCGCAATTGATCTGCGCATGGGGTGGTCAGGCAACCGACCTGCAGTGCATCCCATTGCATCCTACCGACAAAATGTGTACTGAAAGTAAAACTTCCAAACGTTCAATGCAACCCGTCTTGAGCTGGTCCATACATTATACCGGCCCGATGACTAGGTACATACCTACCTTGGGTATAGATCCCGGCCCGCTAGCAAACGGACACCAAATCGAGTTGCGTCGCATTGATTGAAGCAACACTCGAGGTGTACGGACCAACCAGCAGCCTGTCCCGATGACGTCATACGACAGCAAGCATCATGACTGATAGGCACTCGATGCCTGCAACTTCTACTTGCAGTGCATGCAAACATGTCGGTCAAAGATCAGATGAACATGAAGATCAGTCACTAGATAGCCACCACTTTATCGCTGCTCTTCTCGGATTTGAACCACGGTCGAGCTCACGCTGGACACGGCAGGCCGGACGCATATCCTGCGGTGTGGTCTGGAGCTCTGGATGTCCTTTGGGAATGGTGAGGATGTCAATCGTGGCACTTGCGTCGAGATGCACCCGCATGTGGCCCGTCTTGGTTGAGACCATGGGCTTTAGCTGTCCGTGTTAAGTTCTCTTGGCTGGATAAATAGAGCTAGATACGTCAAAGTAGTACTATGTATACCAAACCATTAAGCAACTCTTACTATTCAGTATCCCAGAAAAAGATCAGTGTGCATTGAGATGACATACATATTCATTCACAAAGGATGCATTGCTTAACGTCTACTGAAGGATTTCCCCTTTTTTTCCCCCAGAACGGGTGTTCTGATTTAATATTAGATTACTAATTAGGTTCAGATAGACTTCATAAGTCAGTGATTATCGTTTCTTCATGCTTTCTCTTCATTGCCCTTATCCTCCTGCTCCTCTTCCACCACACCCATTTACAGGCGGACCATGTCGAAGTTGGGGGTACCAATGTATTTCTGGACGATGGAGGTCTTCTCGTCCTGCATCTCGAGGTTGGAGTTGACGAGCAGGTAGGCGCCGGTGGTGTTGCTGTGGGGGCTGACGCCGGTGGAGATGGAGAAGATGACACCGGAGCCGAAACGGAGCATGTCCCAGGTGCGACCCGAGTTCTCGCACTTGCCGTCGCGCACCTCGGGCAGGGTGCCGTCGGGGTTGCCGAGGACGTCGGCCGAGCAGTGGGCGCCGGGGGCCGTCTCCATGGTGCCGGGGACGTAGACGTCGAAGGCGTAGCTGTTGGGAACGGGCGGCGGTTAGGAACGTGTGACGTATATAACTATGCTCGAGAGGAAAGACTTACTGGCACATGACGCTGTGGGGGGTGCACTCAGCCGAGAAGCTGGAGACGCGGAAAGGCGTGTACTCAACCGCGGCGGCCGAGACGGCGGCGGCGGCAGTGAGGGCGGTGGCGAAGAACTTCATTTTGACGGGTTGAATGAGGACAGTGGTGAGGTGTCAGAGGTATGGATTGGTTGGACCGTTGGGGAATTGATCTGAAGTCTTGCGGGATGGGTTGATGGACTGGTGAGTGTGAGTGTGAGTGAAGGAGTGAGTTTCTTGTCCAAACGGACGCTCCTTGGACTCCTTATATAGACTTGCGTTGTATATGACAACCGCATCATCATCATCATCACCACAAGGCCTCGGCACGGCATATCTAAGCCGCTTCAATCAGGAAAACCGCCCTGGGTGGGGTCAACAACGGCGTTGAAGCGGGGACAGAAGCTGGGAAAATCTCGTATTTGATGGCCGATGGAGTGTCTTGGCCTCACGTGGTAGGCGAGCATGGTTCAACGGTTCAACCGCCTATCCCGTGTATGCACGCAGAACGGACGACATGTCCTGGCGAAGAACTGATTCCGGCAGGCATGGATTATGTAGTAAGTAGGTACGAAGTATCAATTCTACGAATGGCAAGCACTTGGTACCTGATCAAATGCGTCTCTGGCAGTCAATGTGCAGTCAAAACAACATTACCTTGGCGAACCAAACAAAATGTTTTCGCTATCTGCCGGCCCAGATTTCCACCCCTGTCCGAAATCCCTGCCTCCTGGCACACTGGCCAGCATCCATCGGAGAACTACAACCCTGGACCTGGCTAGTCACACATAAAATCGCACACAGAGCCGGGGTGGCCCGTAGTACTATTGATAGATGCAATAGGGCAACCTTGGCCGAGATCGTTCTGAGATTATGCGACAACGGTTTGCTATTGTGGGATATGGATATGCTGGCCGGGTAGTTCCGCTGGCCACTTGCAGCTCCGGCCGAAGTTGGCAAGATATGGGCAACTGGATCCCATAGATTCACCAGTAGTCTACGGACTCTACCCCTTTCATTCTCTCTATCGGGTCTGCACCCGCACCAAAAACGACATGGTCAAGCAAATAGTTATGATGTGGGCGACCTAGCAAGCTTGCACAGTCTCGAGTGCCGTCTGCTATATTTCATAAGGTTACCTACAGGGGAGTGTATGAGCACACATTGCCACTTCCTTCTCAAGATAATGGATTTGAATAGATCGAATTATCTCTTCTGAATAGAACTGAATGAAGGTGGCTATACTTTGTTGTGGCTCGTCCTCAACCCTTACCCGTCCGAAATGTCATATGGTAGTCTCACGCCTCTAATTCTCTCCTTACTGTTCAACTTGTGTTCGAGCCGCTATTCGTACCCATCTTGACGACTGACGCGGAATATAAGAGCGACACGGGCTCGATGTCCTCGCTTTTCTATGTAGAAAGATACTCGTAGCAGATGGATCACTTTACCAACCGGTTCATACTAGGCTGGCCCAGCTAAATCGAATCACTCCTTAAACGTATATGCAGTGCCGGTCATGATGTCTAATATCTCTGCTTGGTACTTGACGGACGTCTTAACCGTGTTGCGCGGCATATACTCATCCCCTGAATCGACGGTGCCCAAGCCATAGCTCCTCGGCCTCTCATTGTCCCAGAATGTCGCAACGTCGGCGCCATGTCATTACGGCGACTGACCTTGCGCGAGGAGACTATATTGATCAGCTAAAGCCTTGAGTACAGAGAACCCTTGCCCACGGAGGTAAGGCGCGTAGTGCGTATTTCTTTGGTAGATCTGAGCGTGGCTTACGAGAAGAGCTGGCAGCAGGGCGGCGCAACTTGTCCCTTAGGGAGGCGTTGCTCGAAGAACTTTGTGAGTTCTGGTCAGCCACGAATAGTCGCGAAGCTCTACCTCTGAAAGTGGTGTCTGGAATCCGAGCACAGACGACCACAGTGTCTCGCGTTCTTTCCTGTATTTATGTTCCTCCGTCTTGCTGCCCTGGTGGGCTCATTCCTCATCCTTCCTGGTATGCAGATTGGCCAAGATAGTCAATAGATTTGAGTCACATGGGCAGCCTGTTCAATAATCAGCTGTATCCTGAACAGTCTACGAATAGCCCAATCAAGTCCCAGTTCTTCCTATTTGCTTATAATTTTAGAATCCTTAGCAATGATGGCAAGAGGCATGGTGTGATGAATGATCTATATGTATACAAACTATACGGTGTAATGTGAAAGGTTACGCTGACCTCATCGTAGTTGCGTTGAGCTTTTAAAAACCCGGTTGCAGTCACGTAAGCGCTAGGCTCCTTTGGTGTATTGCTGCAAATTCCCTCTTCTTCAGGTGGAACGATCCTATGATGTCTGTCAGTATAGTGTACATCTATCTCTCTTCATGTTTCTCCTCGCCCTCATCATGCTACCTATCCGTAAATTTATCTAATCTGTATTACAAGTCGGGGATATGCCTCGTGCTTACTTACACTACTACGAGGGATAACACTCAGCATGCTCGCCACTTACAGGCATGAGATGCCTGTCTAAGAGAAAACCGAAAGCCTTCAAATACAACAATCTCCTGTAACCCCGGATGTTACCGATCACTTGTTCTTCTAGCCCAACGAACTCGATGTCAAGTTGACTTGCTCGAAATTGCAAACGGCCACATGGCTTGAATAAAATAGCTTATATAATACTTGGCTCCCAATGACAGCATCTATCTAAAAGCGCACAGCAGCTATCAAATGTGAAGCTATATTCGCAATGAACCATCCCTCCTAAACGCCATATCTCACACACACAAACACACACACACCCCGAGCAAACCGCCGACTCTCTCTTCCTCTCCTTCTTTTTTACCAGCTATATACACCCATGTCTAAAGCGCTTGGCCCGCGTAGCCTACTTTTACACGTTATTCCGCTTCACCGACTTGGAGAACTCGGCAAACATGCGGCGGAAGATGACGCGGCCGCTGGCGTCCATGGACTCGTTGAGGATGCGGCGGCCGCCGTCGGGCGTGACGCTCAACACGGAAAACATGCCGGGCTCGAGGGCGCGGCGCACGTCGCGCGCGACGTCGCCCCGCTCGAGCTGCAGCTTGATGTAGAGGAGCACCACTCGGAAGACGTGCTGCCCCACCTCGCGCTTGGCCGTGTCCTTGGCCGAGTCGAGGGCGTTCTTGTGCTTCTTGGTGGCGCCCGACGCGAGGGCCGCGTTGCTCGGCTCGCAGAGCAGCGTGAGGAGCCGGGTGAAGTTGGCGGCGTGGTGCGCGCGCAGCGGCTCGTGGAGCCAGGGCGGGTAGAGGAATGAGGTGGTGGTGTTGCCGCTGGAGAATTGTCTGGATGTGGAAGTGGATGAGGAAGACCTTAAGGCAGGATCGGCGAGGAGTACGCGGAGGAGCACTTGCAGGGTCGTGACGAGCAGGTGGTAGTGGCCTCGTAACCGGGTTCGGTGGCGTCGAATGATGACGCTGAGGAGGGTATGGAGGTCCGCGTATACTTCACTGGTGACGCGAGGCGCCTTCTCCAGCACAGGTCCTTCTGGGGAGCAGATCTTAGCAATGCTGGATAATGTGATGTCGATATTGGACTGGCTCGTCGCCACGGCGTGCTTCTCTAAAAGATCAACCATCGTCTCCGCAATGTTTTTGAAGAGTGTTGGCGATGTCGTCTTGGTCAGAAGAAGCGCCAAGGAGTTGTAGACAGTTGCGAGGTCGAATGAGCCGGATTCGGAAGGTATTGACGACTTCGCGGAGACTAGATATCTGTTAGGTCCATGATGCAAGATAGGGCGGTAGGTGAACTGCTTACATGGGATCGTGTCCACGATTCTCCGCACGATGAGACACGTCGCGCTAGAATCCTTCCACAAGTCGTGATCACCGACAAGGCGCTGAAGCAGTTCCAGTTTCTTCGCAGTCTCGAAGCCGTCCGTAGCGGCGTCGACAAAGGCCGAAATGGCTTCTTCGTTGTCGCCGGGATCGGCATCGGCAGAGCTTTGTTCCTTGACGAGTTCCTCGATATCCCCGGCAACGTTCTGATTCGAGGTGAGGAAGGTCTTCAGCTTCCATCCAGTGCTGTTGCCAGCCGCGCATAGCTTTTGGCTCGCTTCGCTGAGTCTCTTGAGTGTCTTTGAAGGCAGCTCGATGGGCTGAGCAGAAATCTCTTCTTTGATAGCTTCTGAGGCATCAAGTACCAGATCAAGTTCCGTAAGCTTATCTTGGTCGCCCTTATCGTCCTTCATCTTCTTCCAATCCGAAGCGAAACGGGTGAGGCTCTGCTCAATGATGGATCGCTGCTTTTGTATTAAGATATCAACATTGGACGCATCAGTCGATTTGCCTTGGTTTCTACGCTTGAGTGCAATCATGGCGCTTTGTAGGAGTACCAGATGTACCCTTCTGTTATCGGTTTCTGATACATCCAGATTTTGGGCGTAGGCAGAGATGCCTGCGATGTAGACGTCTGCTGTTGGGCCGGCATTGTCGACGACATGGCTAATATCTGGTCAGTGCCGCACAGCACGATGGTCTAGGGGCGGCGGATCTACTTACCTAACCGTGAGCTGAATCAGGCTTTCAAGGAGAACAAGAACATTCGCAGGCTGTGATGACAGCCCCAAGCCGAGTTCGACAAGATCATCGAATTTCATGTCCTGGTCAGGTGTTAGTAAAAGATACGAATTTTTTGCTGTTGTAACCGCAACGTACAGTATAGAAAGTTGGTTGTCTCGAAACGTGAAGCAAAACACCCATTATGAGCTCGGCGTACTCGGGTGACGACGAGCAGTGCTGGGCGATCTGAGTCTTCCATTTTGCCCACGACGACATGAGACTTTTTCGGCACTCTTTAAATAAGTAGTGAACGTTGAACATGAGTAATAGGGAAAGATCGGTCTGGGCTCCATCTTTTGTCCATGGGCAGGTATCGTTGGGTTCGGATAGGTCGCGCACAATCTCGCCCAGTAAGGAATGGAGCGCAGAATGTTCGGGTTTGAACTCATCCGCCAGGAAAACTTGCAGAATGGAAGTTATGCGCGGGGCTTCCGGGACGCCAGCTCGAAGGAGCCTCCTGAGCGCAAGCAGTATCTGGAAAAGATCTGACTGGAGGCCCTTGCTCTTGCACTGAGGTAATTCTTCGAGCTTCGCGAAGCTTGATAGAGCAGTGTCGGCGTAGTCGAGGAACTTGGGAAAGGCGGCCAAATCATTGAGATCCTCTACCTCGGTGCTAAGCCTTGCCACAAATGAGCATCCAACCTTCAACGTTTCAGCTGCATCAGGTCCTGTATAGCCCATGTTTGCGCAGAATTTGCAGTTGCACTTGAACGCTTCATAAGTGTCATGGCTGGCAAAAGAACCCTTTTTGAGGGTCTTTTTAACATCAGAGCCGTTCTCGGCCCAGATTTGATGAACCGCGTCGGATTTCAACCAAGTTATGGTCCTACCGACTATGCGGAACTTGAGACCCCGGACGTCTGCAGAGAAATCTTTCCCAGTTGGCTTCTCTGAGATCATATCAACAAGCTTCGACCCAACTACAGCAGCGTAATCCCATTCGGTAATGGCTGCGGCGAGGGCGTCAGTTATGATGAGTAGAGATCCCGGGCCACCATCTTGCGAGGATAACCACTCGACCAAGTTGAGCACCTGTGTAGTCGACAGAGAGTCCTGCATGATCTGAGCAAACTCATCTCGGAGCCTGGAATCCGCCCAGATGGTCTTGGCCAGTGCGTCTTTTGATTCAGCTTCCGCCTCAACCAGCTGCTGATACCATTTCTGAACAAACCCAGGCAGGTCTCGCAGCTTAGAGAAGGCTCGCATTAACGGGACCAATGTCTCGGCCGCGACAACACCACTATCGGGCAGATCCCCAAGCGACACGTTCTTAACCCGAGAAAACACCGTCGCAAGCAACTCGCTGTCCATAACGAACAAGTCAGGCTCGCACTGGACCGTCTTGGCCACGAGAGCCCAATCTGTGCCATCTTTCAGGGCATATTCTGTGCATATCCGACGTGTGGTAGCACTATCGACGGAAGACTTGAACCATATGGCGGTGCCCAGCATGCGCGAGATGATAGCCTTGTCGGCAGCACCGGCTTCTTCGAGGGCTTGTATTAAAAAGGTAAAGACAGCCTGTGTCCACAGGGCGAAATCTTTCTTGGCCAAAGGATCGTCGGAGTGCTGGGTTCCCACGGCGAGGTCCCATAGTACTTCAGCGCAGGTAGAGATAGCCTTGCCGACTGTGGCCAACGCAACCGTGAGAACATTGAGCCCGCCGTCGTTCGGGTTGAAGAAGGTAGAGCGGGCAGGGTTGACGAGGTTCTTCATGACGAGCCCCGAGGCTTCCCCAACCCACCTCTGGGCCACGGGATGGACCGGCCGTCGGTTTTCGTCCAATCCCAGACCCTCGACCTTGGAAATTAGGGTGCAGCAGATGGGGAACAAGTATTTGGCAAACTCGTCAGCGTCTCCCTTGCTGGCGGCATGCAGATCCCACACGTATGTCGAAATCTGGATCCACTTCAAATGTTCGGGCAAAAGGTCACTCCCAACAACATCAGGAACCAGTCGGCATATGGAGAGCAAAGGGGCGACGAGCTCGCGCAACTCCTCGGCCGGCACGCGGAAAAGCGACTTGACATGTTCGGCGCCAATGGTGATCTCTTCTGCGAGTTGGCTGGGCGCAGCGTCGAGGAGGGAGAGCAGTTTGGCCAGTGCTCCAAAGAGCGCACCGGCGGACTTGACGCACAGTTCCGGGGTCCGTAGTTGCTCGAGATCGAAGGTGGTGGCAGCTTCATCCTCGCGCTTCCTCTTCTTGGACTTCTTTGCCTTGCTCCCATCGATTGCAGCATCTGAACCGGGTTGTTGCTTGCTGGGTTTAGCCAGGTCCTTGGCGGCTTGCTGGAGGACCGAGAGGAAGCGCCTCTCGATGAAGATGCGTGACAGAGAGAATAAGGGGATTCGGTTGAACAGGCAGCCGAGGATGGTCCAGGAGAAAGGGTATCGGCGGACTTGCTCGGCGGCGTCGGTGGAGCCGTCCATCTGCTTCAAAAGCCATCGCAGGCCGATCTCTTCGGCGGCATGGAAGGAGCCGGCTTTGGCGGCGGATATCAGGGTCCATAGGTTGTCGATCTTCTCGTTCAAGGGTTGGGTGGTGTCTTGGTCGAGCGACCTGGCGCATTTGATGAGGGCCAGATACCTCTCCTGCAAGTTGGATTTTTGGGTCAGTCGGGGTACTCCTAGAGAAGAAAGAACAAATGAGTATTGACTTTGGGGGATAATTACATTTTGGTCTTCTCCCTTGGCCATGGCGACGTCTGAATTGCCTATGGCAGGCTGGACTTCAAACAATCAAATCATCAATCGGGGCCTTTTGTAGCGGCCTTTGAACTATCGTCACTTTTTCTGTCTGCTATCGCATCGCCTACTGAAAGCTCCCCGCGATAAGGTACAATCGCAACTTTTTGAAATTCTGCCAGCTCAATCCTGGGCGGGAACGCTAAACTTAATGCAAGGCACTAGCGCCTCACCGCCCCTCGGCCCATAGCTTGCATAGCTTACATAGCTCTCTTTCACTGCACAAGCTGCATAAAACAAGCCAAGCCAAGGCAAGCTCGCTTAAAGCGATAGGGCCCAATTGAAGGTCCCGGGGACGGCCGAGCTCCAAATCCAAGTCCAAGTTGGAGACTGGAGGAGAGCGAAGAGCTTCAATTTGAATCGCATGACATAACGACGTCAACAGAAAAGAACCTCTTTTTTTTCTTTCTTGTCACCACACCCCAAGTCGACACGACCAGGTTAGCTTCTACAGTCAGTCACTCGGATACGATCAATTGATTCTAACACGCCCAACCACAGAACAATTCAACCCACCATGTCTGACACCTCGGTTCCCCGGCCTTCGAGCGCTGTCTCGCGCCCCGTCAGCGAGGCACTTTTGAACGAGAAGGTAATGCACCCTCCATGACACCACCGGCCACTACTACGAACTGCCTTTCCGCACACGTCTCTCTCAGCCAGCCAGCATCTTGGGACATGGTGGTGGTGGTGGTGGTGGCGGCGGCATTTCTGTCCGCAATAGAACCAGTTACTAACCCAAAGTTTTGTCTCGATAGTGGGATCGCTGCCTCTCCAACATGCTCATCAAGTCCACCCTCGGCCTCGGCTTCGGCGTCGTCTTCTCCGTCCTCCTGTTCAAGCGCCGCGCGTGGCCCGCCTTCGTCGGTGTCGGTTTCGGTGCCGGCCGTGCCTACGAGGAGTGCAACTTCAGCCTCAAGCAGGCCTCGCGCGACCTCAAGCGAACCCCGGCATAGACAATCTGTACTTCTCCAGACTAGAGGGGGGGAGTGGATACCAAGAAGCAGCAACAACACACAATGCTCATGGGCCGGCCAACATCCCGTTACAACCTTGCCCAAAATAAACCAGGAAGCGAAGGCACCGATGGTGATGATGGACGGATGGATGGACGTAACTAGGGGAGCTGTTTAAAGGCTGGGCTGGCTGTCTGTCCGCACACGGGGAAGAGCCATCGTCATCAGTCACTTGTCAATCTGTACATACCTGCACCGCTAGATCGAACATGACGAGAGAGCGTGGAACGGAAATGGGGCAACTTGGGCCAAACAGATGGCCTGACGCTGTATTTCTACCTAATAGACGGTTTTTTCTTTGTTGTCTGACTAAACTCGAAAGACCCAGACATTGATCCTAACAAAGCCCAAGAACAAAACGCTGCTATACTGAAAATGCTGCATAGTCCTCCAGTGTGTGGTGTATCGAGTCCAATGCTCCAGATATCAAAATTTCCAGAGGCGCTGGCGTGTTGCCGGTGCCCAAGCGGTTATGGGTACGCGGTGCAGTTGTGGTCAGGGACTACGTGCTACCCTCCTGCAGAACCTCCTACCGAGCCTCCCGCAGAGCTACGTTCTGGTTCTCCTGCTGGCCTTCTTGCTGACCGGACCCCTTGAGGGCCCCCGACATCAGAGCAGTAGACTCCGTTACCTCCTCCTCCTCCTCCTCTTCCTCCTGAACAGGGGAGAGGCTGGACCGGCTCGAGCTGCTACGGTGGCGTTGTGAAAGGGGTCTTGGTAGTACGCTGCGTCCTCTTTCGGTAGGTACGCCCTGCCCTTCGGAATGGCTGGCCACAATTCCTTCCTCTTGGCCAGAATGTAGACGGACCGTCGTCGACACGCGGGGAATTGGTCGCCGTCGTCTAGACGGTAGGAGTGGGGCGGCCGCGTCCGCGCTGTAGAGCGGGAGGTAGGGTGCCCTGCAAGCTTGCCCACAAAACCAGCACCACAGGACAATTATGAAAACTGTCATGAGGGTGTATAAAACGACGAGGGCTGCCTGCAGGGCGGTAAGGTCAGGCGGCGGCAAGGGGCTGACAGCCGGCACGCCAGCTAGCGTCACCTGTGGGTGCAGATACATCGTGGCTGTGATGGTTGAGAGTGGCTGGCTACTGATGAAGGCTTGCTGTTGCTCGAGTGCGGGGGTGGTTGTTGGTATGGCTGCTTCTTGAGATGCTTCGTCGGCAACGCCGTCGTAGTCGTAGCTGGATACTTCTTGTTCTGTTGGTTCTGTTGAATGGTAATGGTGATGACGGTAATGGGGATGATGAGCAAGATGATGATGTTTGGGTGGTGGTTTGGGATAAAGCAGATTGCGAAGACGTTTGCGTTCCTGGTGGACTCGGTGGTGTTCTTGGAGTGGGCGGTAAGTTGGCCGGTTATGCGAGTAGAGGCGACGGGTGTGGAAGGTAGTAGTCGCTGCCGCTCGTTTGGTGGTTTCCATTTTCATACCACTGGCGTCTGGGGTAAGCACGTTGGCGGTTTATTTGCAGGTCACTGGAGGCCACTGGGATAATCAAGGAAAGCGTTGGCGGATCAGTTACAGACCCCTGGGATATTCAAGAACTGGGTGGCCATACAGACCAATATAGTAATCAACAGTGTACCTAGGGGAATCAAAATGGCAACCAGAAGGTAACCAAGAATAAGTTGCCTTGAGGATCAAGAAGATTGCGAAGTCGTTTGCGTCCCTGGTGGACTTGGTGGTGTTCTTCGAGTTTATCATGTATATATATCTTTGGCTAGGTATGTTTTGAAAACTATTAGGCATATCGAATCTGGAGGAAAGGAGTTCTGCAAGAATGGCCCCATCATCTACTCGTCATACAGATAAATCTGACTTGACGTTTGTCATTTCGTCACTTCACTCCTCCTTCTTGATTTTCTTGAAATGACGGTCCATGGGCCCCTCCTTTTTGACCGGCGCCTTCCTCTTGTGAGACTCATGTTCGGCATCGTCTGCGTGGTCTACATCCGCGTCACTGAAGGCGTGGTCCTCCTCCTGCATCTCGCCCTGTCCAGCTGCCTCGAACAGCTCGCGCCAAGTGCCGTTCTTGACCCTTTCGTCGTCTCCGTTGATGCCCACTTGGTACGCCGTCTTCATGGCGTCCAGGCACACCTTCCGCCGCTCGTTGAAATCCATCATGGGCTCAGGGTAGGTCCCCTCCTCGCGCTTGCCGCTGCCTAGCCCATTCCCCTCGATGCGCACACCGGCCTTGTCCAGCGCGGACTGCGGCGCCTTCCACGGCTCGTAGATGTACTTGGCATCCAGGTCTTTCAGCTCGGGTACCCAGCGGCGCACGAAGGCCCCTTCCTTGTCCCACTTCTGCCCGAAGGCGACGGGGCTGTAGCAGCGGAAGTACTGGGAGAAGAAGGCGGTGCAGCTGAGCCACTGCCAGTTGCCCGCGTTGCAGGCGGGTTCGTGGTCGAGCAGCCACTCCTCAAAAACGTCGGCGCCGCGCTCCCAGTGCACGTAGCACCCGCCCCTAGTCAAGAAACACGCCACCGAGTGCCGGCCCAGGTGGTGGATCCAGCCGTCGTGCTTGAGCTGCCGCATCAGCGCGTCGATCCAGGGGAACCCCGTGACCCCAGCCTTCCAGCGCTGGAACCACCGCTCCGCCTCCGGCGAATCAACGTGGTATTCGCCGCTGATGGCGTTGGTGCCCGTCTCGGTCCCTGACTCGACTTTCGACGGGAGGTGCCAGGGGATGAAGCGGCAGTAGGGGTTGTCGTAGGTCTGCGTGAAGGTGGGGCCGATGGCGGCCTGCGCTGCGAAGTACATGTCGCGGAATAGCAGTTGACCCGTCAGGCTTTCGGGCGGGCTGGAGGCGCCCTTGACTCTGGAGACCAAGTCTTGTACGCGCCAGTAGAAGAGGCGCGGGGACAGAGACCCGAAGTGGTGGTGCGGGGACAGGAGCGTCGTCGACTGCGGCTCGAAGGCGGCCGGGCTCGTCTTGGGCTTCTGGAATTTGGCCGCGTACTCCTCGTCGGCGATAATGTGGTCCAGCATTTTGAGGGCCCGTGTCTCGCCGCCGCGGTGGGGCGTCGTCGCGGGCGCGAACCCCAGGTCCTCGAGGACTTCAGGTGCGAAGTCGCCGTTGGGGCCGGCGATGCCCGTCTTGTAGGGCTTGAACTCGCCCTCGCGCACGGGCGCGTTGAGATCCGGGTTGGCGTCGGGGGTCTCCTGTTCGAAGTCGACAGGGGTCTCGCCGGGGTCCGGCAGCGACTTGGGCGCCGGGATGGGCCGGGGGATCTCGCCCACCTTCTTGCCGGCGGCCTGGAGCTGCGCCATGGACATGGTGGGCTTGCCGCCATTCTTGGCGGCGACGGCGTCGCTGTCCCAGAGGGTGCGGCCGTAGCGGGTCACGGTCTCGACGCCAGCCTGCCGGGCCAGGTCGGACACGACGCGATCCCGCTCCCGGGCGTACGAGTCCGTGTCGCGCTCGAAGACCAGGTGGGTGATGCGCCACGCCTTGAAGATCTTGGGCAGCACGGTCTGCGGGGCTTCGCGCAGGACGAAGAGCTTGGACTTGGGGTTGAGCTTGGTGATGGACTCGGAGAGGTCATTTTGGCAGTCTAGTCTAGAAGCAGCAGCAGTAGTAGTGCCAAGTTAGTTGCATGGAACCTTTTTTTTCCCCGTTGGAAAGCTATCCGGGGGTGGGAAGAAGAGAGTTTACAGGAATTGCCAGCGGTTGCCACTCCCCTTGGAGTGGTAGACGTAGTGAGGGTCGAAGGTGAAGATGGGGTATAAGACGGTGGGCTTGAGGTCGAGGGCGGCCTGAAGCGCAGGGGAGTCATGCAGGCGTAGGTCGGTGCGAAACCAATATAGAACCCGTGCTTCCTTCATGATTCAATTTCTACACGAAGCTGTTGCTTTTCTAAAGTGAAAGCTCTTGATTCTGTTATGTAGCTGGATACGAGGTGCAAATATACATACACATAGCTTGTTGCGATATGCCGGTCTAGAAGCATTTACTTTTCTCGGCCGAGTCCATGATGTCAGTGCCCCAGCCACATCAGCCAAACTCGCTAGGTTACCTACTACATGTATACAGAAAAGTAGTATCTCTTTGCATCAAGACTTGGTTTTTCTCGTCAACTTTTTCTCACCAAGATCCAGATGCAGATATCTACCTAAGTTTTGGGACAAGACGTTCGCAACTGGTGTGAGTAAAGTCGGTGGAACTGTTACGGAATCAACCACATGTTCGGCCCCCATGAGATTGAGAATGAGGATAAAGTTATATTGCCCTTGAATTTCCACAATAGTAATTGTTTTCTTCGGCTTTTGGGACGTCGGCTGCAGTGGCTTGCCAAGCTGCGCGCGTAGCATCGCCCTGAAACGATGACTTTGAAGAAGAAGAAGAAGCCCAGGGAAGTCTGGATTTTCTCTCTCTCTCTCTCTCTCCTCCTTACATACTTTGCTCATCTCTTGCCCAACTCAGCAGCTGGCCTTTCAGTGGAAGGGAGGGGGTTTTAGATCTGCGCTTGCGCAGGAACGGCACGCACTATCCCCGGGGCCCCCGGCTCACTGTGACGGAGGTGACACAGAAAAGCGCAATCTCCCGCGTCCTCGCCAACGGATCCTAGGATTAACACACAAAAGTATCCCACCCCTTGGAATGGCGGCAGATGATCACAGCAACCCCGCGATGGGGGGTGGGCAGGCCATGGCAATTCCCTCCAGGATCCCGACGTGGTTCAAGGGGTTGTTATGTATGTTTATTATTATTAAGCATAACGCATAATATGGCGGAAAAGATGCGACGATTACTCTGGGCAGACGAGGCCCCGTCCGCTAAATGTTGCATGCACTTGGAAAATGATGGAGATATATATCGATCCTATGCAGATTGGGGTTGGTCCCTTTTTTTGAGCCTCTCCACTCATCGTGCACGCCGAGTCGGCCGGGGGCCGAGATTTTGTTTATCCGATACAGCAACTCGTGGCCGTTTCTCATGCGCATATCGCATACTACCTACATATACGAGAATGCTCACCTCTCTGCCTACTTTTAGCTAGGTGAGCTTGGTAACAAGTAGCAAAGCCGTCAGGTGTTGTTATGTACTTAGGTAGGCATGTAGTTATATGCATTCCCCTCAAGCCAAGGTCTAGATCGGGCGCGCCCAGAGTGGATTTGGAAGGATGGAAGCAATGCGCCTGGGTGGCAGTCATTACGATCCATGCGGAGAGGAGATGATCGTGATGATTACCTATGCATGGCTCTTTTCTCCAGAGAACATTCACTTAGCCAGGCTACCCTACCAAGCACAAGTGGACTAGAAGCCAGACGTATATAACTTACACACGACTTTGGACACGACATGACACGACATCGAACATACATATGCACATGTGCATGCATGTATTTATAGTTCAGGGGGAGGGGGGAGGTTGATGTTCCTTCCCACACCTGAGCAAGTAAATAGGTACCTACTTGGACTCGGACACAATTGCACTCTAAACAGATCATTGATGCCAGGATTGCTGGACGAGAAGGGTCTAGTCCGTTTCCTCGAGGATTTCTCGAGAGATGAAGATCAGAATAGAAGCCAGAAGAGGCCAATTGACGATGCAGATCTGGGTACAGATGCAGGCTAGGGCTGCTGGGTCATAATTATTGATCATTTTTGACATGTACCTAACCTAACGTGTTGAATTTCTTTCTTTCTCGCTTTCTCGGAGCTCAGGAGATGTTTCCCTCTTTTGGTCTCGGGTCTGCACGGGCATTTATTTCCTGGCGGCCCTAGGATCTGTGCCCGGGGAAGGCAGTTAGCGGCCAGTAGCGGCCAGTAGGGGGCTTGGGCACTGTTGGGGGGCCCAATTGGAGCCATTTTGGGGGCATCTTAGAGGACGGATTTGGGGGGTTAGTAATTGAGGGACCCCACCACAATGCAATCCCTCCCTCCAGTGAAATCGGCAAGTTGCGAGCCAACTCTGTTGCATTTGTTTCAGAAACAGCAAGGCGAGCTGGGAGGAAACCAAGAGGAAACCAAGAAACCTTGGTCAATCAATCATCAGGCCAGAATGAAACCCCACCCATTCATTCATTCAGTCATCAAATTCCATCATCATTAATTTGAAGCTGAGCTGGTTGCAGTCTGCTGTAGGCTGTAACCACTCAAGCTGAGCTACGTATGTATTTTGGGGGATGCAGCATGTCGGAACAGCATGTCCGTAGAAGAAAGAATTGTTTCAATGAACCTGACGAATAACGGTGGAGGTGCAGGCGCAGGATAGATGGAAGAAACGGACTTGAAAAGAAATCATCATCATACATGTAATGATGTCTTTTTTTCTTTGTGACCCCTGGCATTCAATCTTAGACTGCAGCGCAATTGTGCACACGCTGCAGAGGAGAATGGAGACGGGTGCAGTGCACAGTGGGCAGCAGTGGGCAGCAGTGGGGACGGCATACCTGAGAGTAGGGGACTGGCAGCTTGTGGTAGGCCTACTAAGCAGTACTAAGGCCTGCTGGGTCTGGGCCGGGACGGGACAGGCAGAGATCCCAACCCCAGTCTGTTCAATCTAAAGCAACATGCGTCTTGGTTGATTGGATTGGAGTCTGAGTGTGTGTCGGCCAACATTGCGAACTTGAAATCATATCCCGACTTTGATTTGTTGATTTGTTGATTGGCACTCTCACTCGTCCAAGAAATTCTTCTTCTCTCACTACATACCTCTTACATACTCACTCACTCTCATGCCAGCGCCCATTGATGATGGCACCTTGTAAAATACACTGTACCTCTACCTAACCTAGGCTAGCCATCCATCTTGTACTACTATTACTTTTTTTCTGCTTCATTTTTGCTTCTTCCAGTCTTTTTCTGCTCTTCAATTTACTACTGCAACGAAAAGGTACCCACGCCCAACGCACGCGAATAAGGGAGATCCCAAGCATCCCAAGCATCCCAAGCATCAATGCACTTGGGCTGAGTCGTCTGGTCTCGTCTCCTGCCTAGTTTCGATCCCAAGTCTAGGAAAGTCAGTCCAAGCAAGTCCAGTCCAGCACAGGAATTTGAACTAGCCAGCCAGCCCGCCGCTGGAAATACCGAAATACCGGAATACCTGAATACTTGCCTACTGGCCTGGCCCGAACTCTGAACCAAGACCCAAGACCCAAGCAAGACCCAAGCAAGCCACCTCCAGAGTCCAAAACCCCCTTGCGACTAAACCGTACCAGTAACACCAAAAAAAAGTTACGACTCAATTCCCGACGAAACAAGTGCATGTCACTCCTTCACACTCCCTGCTCCTTGTCTGCGTCTGCTGCGTCTGCGTCTTCGTCTTTACTCTGCATGTTGGAATCGCCTTCTCTCGAATCATCGGTCTGCCGTTCCTCGTCATCGGCCCCAAGTGACCGTCACCGTCACTGCCACTACCAACCACCACTACCAGTCCATCTCTTCGCCCGATCCGGAACTTTCCAACATCTGGGTCGTCCCTCATTTCCGACTCAACAACCTATCAATCCCCTTCGGCTGAGCCAACATCATCCCGCCTGCCCAGCATGACGAGGCCACATATTGTCCGTGCCGGTGAGTACATGCTGACTCGCCAGCCAACTTCGATACCGCCTGCTTCATCATCCTATTTTGGGAAACCCGACCTTGTCTTTATCCAGATTGTCTTGTCTCTCTCTTCCCTTGCCAAGGCTCACAGCCACAGCCTGCGAGGGGGGAGGACCCAGGAACCCGAACCCAAGCCCAACCTCGTCATTTCCCCTGGGCATAATAACAATTGCATTTTCCCGTAACTGACATCTGCGATCTCGCAAAATAGATTCAATCGACCTGCAAGACCCCGAAGCCCCCTCTGCCAAAGACCACAAGAATGCGACAAATGGCCAACAGCCAGTAGGTGCTCACCAAGCCGAGACGTTGCGCGAGGTCGCCGCCGAGACCAAGGAGGAGAGGAGAATTTCCTGGGCCAATGGAGACATTGGTGACCTGCAACAATACGCCGAAGAAATGGAGAGAGCCGACATGGATGGAGACGATGACACCAAGGCGCAACAGAGGGACGCCTTGGCCATTTCCCTGAATGGCGGGAGCGGCGCATCCGACGATGGAGACGACATGGACACGGATGGAGATGGCGATCTCGACGACGATATGATGGACAAGATTTCGAGCTCTCCCTCGATCGAAGATGGTGGGTGCCCCCCAGAGATGCCGCCTTGCTGGCCGACACGCGTCGATTCTTTGCGAAGTCGCGTTTCGCACCCCCCTCACGTGCTTCCGGGCTCTCCTGTATTCAGCGAGGTCAGGTCGTCTTCACCGTACCTCGAGTCTCCTGAATACTTGCCGCTGGACAAACGAGACCCCCAAGAGAGGCAGTCAAGCAAGGCTTCTGCCCACGATACCGTCGAATCGCATGATCATCATCACTCAGGCGAGTATGCTGGACCGGAAAGGAAACACCCCCGTGACGATATGGATAGTGGAGACAAATGCGAACGCGAATGCGCCCACAACGTCCAGCCTACGGACCATCGAGCTCAACCTCGCGAAGCTGTGTAGGCCACTGCTCCAGCGGATGGGCAAGATGATGACGCGGCTTGGGAAGATATCGAAGAAGATGAAGAAGAACCTACTACGGGATCGACTACCGACAGTTCGGCGACTTCTGATCATGCCTCGCCGACTCTGGATTGCGAAAACGGCCTGGGCGCATGCGCTGTTCTGCGAGTGGAAGAGGATGACAGTATCATCTCTCCGTACGACTTTCTGGTTCCTTACCACGGCTCCGATGATGATGATGATGACGATGATTTTCCTTTATCTGTTGATTCCATATTTGTTGATTCAGGCTGGGGCAGCGAATGCTTACAAGATATAGAGGACATCGACTTCGAATTCGTTTACGCCCTTCACACCTTCGTCGCCACCGTGGAAGGACAAGCCAATGCCACTAAAGGTGACACCATGGTCTTGCTCGACGATAGCAACAGCTACTGGTGGCTCGTCAGGGTTGTCAAGGATAGCAGCATAGGTAAGCTTCCACGCAGCGCGGGCAAAGACGAGACTCGTGCTAAACGACATCAGGATACTTACCCGCAGAACACATCGAGACACCGACGGAGAGATTGGCGCGTTTGAACAAGCACAGGAACATCGATGTACGTAGCGGCTGTGCCAATTCCTATATCATCTGGAGTGTTGTTTACTAATGCACTATCTAGCTTGCGGCTACGATGCTTGGCGATCAAGCAGAAAAGACCAAGAACCCTCTCAAATCGGCGATGAAGAGACGGAAAGCCAAGAACGTCACTTTCACAGCGCCCACGTATGTGGACTACTCAGATTTCGACTATTCAACCGAGGAAGAGGATGCCGACGGGGAAGCGACTGGCCAACAGCAAGGCGCCAAGCAAGACCAGCAGGCGGCCACAGCTTCAGCCGCCGCCGGTGGGCTGGAGGACGATGAGAGCGCTCGAGTAGAGCCGCTCAAACCTCGGTCTCAGCTGAAGCAGGCCAATGCCGAAGAGGGGGACGAAAATGACATGGACGAGGATGACGGCAGGGCCAGCGATGAGATGTTCGATAACGCCAAGGGGACTCGGACTACCAAGAATGGCACGGTCCGGAACACGGATTCTTTCTTCAAGGACGAGACGGTGGAAACTAAGAAGATCACACTTACTCCGAATTTGTTGCGAGATGATGGTGAGGCGCGCGAATCCACCGATTCGGCCAAGGAACTGCGACAGAGGCCCAGCTTCGAAAAGGAGCTGGTGGCGGATAAGAAGGAAGACAAGAAGAAGAAGGACAAGAAAGACAAGGACAAGAAGCCCAGCGCGTTTCGCAGTCTCTTCTCGCGGAAGGATAAGAAGAAAGCCACAGAAGACGACGACGAATCGTTTGGAAAGAGGTCTATGGACGTTAACAGCGTCGAGACGGTCGACTCGGACACACGTGCAGCTGATGTGGAATCTCCCGACAAGGGCGGCCCGCAGCGGAGCGTCAGCAAACTGCAGAAGCAGCAGGCCAGGACGGAGCCCTCGCCCACGCGGAAGCCTGGCTCTACCACGATGGAGCTGGCGAACTTCATCAACGCGGAAAGCAGACCACCCAATAATGTTGCGAATACACCGCCTACGTCATTGAGGATGGTCGAGGCAGACCCGAACGACAGTGCCAAGGGGCTGGTGACGAGCTCTGGCAAGCCGCAGAAGCTTAACCCGGTCAAGAGCCGTGTCGAGCTGGATGATTTCGACACGTCCGAGGAGGAAGACGATGACGAGGATTTTGCCACGCCTGCAGCAGACCCAGCCCCGGCCCCGGTACTTGCGCCTACCCAGGAGCAGCAAAAGCAGCAGCCGCAGCAACAACAACAGCCGCAGCAACAGCAGCAACCACAGCAACCTCAGCAACCTCAGCAACAGCGAGCTGAGGAGAAACAACAGCGGCCTACGCTACCGGGCTCCTACCCCGACAGCTACATGAGCACCCAGACGGGAGGTTCGCAGCAGACGATTCAGACTGCCAGATCGGCACCGGCCATGGAGCGACTCTCCGAGTCCCCTGTGCACGTGTCGCCTATTGCGTCGAACCACCCGCCTGCCCTCATGGGAGACAACTCTAGCCAGGAAGACCGATCGTCACCCATCTCGTCACCGTCACCCGACGTGGCGGATGTCGACAGCCGCGGTCATCATCCCCAAGACTCGATGACGTCGACTTCGGCCACGGCCACGACATGGAACGATGACAACCTTCGGGCCTTCTTTGACTCCAGCACGGACATCCGGGATCTGCTGGTTGTTGTATATGACAAGACGGATGTTCCGCCGGCCGGTCCAGAACACCCCATCGCAGGAAGCCTCTTCCGGGAACAGAATGCCAAATTGGCAGAAATCACCACAGTAAGTTTTCTTCCTACTGAAAAATTACGTTTCATGGCAGTCAATTCAAACAGAATACTAACCTCGAAAACAGCAACTGGACAACATGCTTGGCGACTGGCTGGCCAGAAAACAACGACTCAGGGGCGCTGCATGATAGGTGTTTGTTTCCCTTGTTTGCCATACCCAACCTTTTTGTTTCCCCTTCGACTCGTTTGATTCTTCTTTTCTGCCTGATCTGTAAATTATGACTCAGCCGCGCCATGTCGAAGATGAGGCCGACCTGATTGACGATGGGCTATTATGATGATACGGATCCAAGCAACACCAAAGCATCAACGACCGGGACCAGGTGGTTGATGCCAGGCTTTCTGCAATGCAGGGGCTTGCGTGGACCGTCTTCAGCTACGATGACGTTGCTGAGCCTTCTTTTCCTTGCTCCTTTTTTCCGATTCGTGACCAACACAACAAATGGCGTCTGGGGATTTACGGACACACTGGATGGAGTTCGGCAGGAGACCACACAGGTCATTCCCGGGATATGAAACACCTTACTATACCACGGATTTAAAGCCCTAAGCCGGCTTTACCATATTTTCCTTTTGTTTAGAACGAACGAATCCATGATTGCAACCTCCACCCTCCCCTGGGGATTGAACGGTAGTTTGGGGGGAGGCACCGAGATGGCAGAGCATAGCAGAGCAGAGCATCTCGTGGAAAGAAGTGGGAGGCGTTGTTTCGAAGGGAAGAGGAGAAACGGGCTATAAGCCATTATGGATGGATGGGAGGGAGAACGGGGTACAGAAAGTAGCCACCAGATTCGGTGGCCCCTTGGGGAGCCGTACCCATGTAGCGACTACAACCACCAACACTACCACCACCACCACCACTTGTACAAAACATTGTTCGACATAGGTAGTAGTAGGCTAGCTACACTTTCTACCCAAGATTGAAGATGTTCCGTTGACTGGCCAGTGATTTCTATCGATCTATCTATCTACCTTCTTGACCTGTCTATCTGCCGTACAAGTATGTCGCCTTGTCTTCTGAGGTGGAATGTCCCGGCAGATGGGCCCAAGTCTGGATTAGTCGGTGATTATCTCATTAGTGTCCTCGGGCCGTTTCGAGTTGCCCGGACTTGGCATGCAGCTTATGAGAGATTAGAAAGCAGCACAGAGGTCCAGAAGCCCAGAAGGAGGTCGAGGACAAATCTTAGTAGTGGGCGATTGATAAGGAAAGTGACAAGATTAGATGAGGGCGGCACAGCAAGTGACAAGCCCACCCGAAGCCCACCCGAAGCCCGTACCAAGCCGCCAGAGTCTGGTTGGCATTGTGACGCTGATACCGGACGACGGAGGCGGGCGCCACTTTATGGAGCCCAGGCCGGGCCGATTCAGATTTCACGAAGAAGCGTTGGGCCCTTTTGGGTTCCAAAAAGAACAAAAAAAGCGAGAGAAGGTGCAGAAATTCCAGACAGGTACCGAGAAATGGAGCAGATGGAGATGCTAGCTTGGTGCTTTTTAGATTGAGCTTGGCTTCTTCGAGCAAGTTCTATGCAAGTGTGAAATGAACTGGTAGTCAATGCCCCCCAATAAGACCCTCCCCTTATGGGTGGTCCTCTTGTAGTACATACATACGTACGTATTCTGGTGTTTCGACGTTGTTTGGATTTGGATACGATAGATAGGTAGTCATAATTATTCCGTCCGTTGTATAATATGACAGTGTTGCATACATGCAGGGACGGAGATGAGAGCCTCAACCGAGAATGACCCAATAAGATCTTGATCTGGAATACCCTGAAAATCGAACAACCGAATATTTGTTTTTCCTTGGAAGAGGCGAAAGTAAAGGAACCCTGGCGGGATGATATCAGATCTGCCGGATAAGGCGACTGTCGCGAGTCATGGCCGGGAGCTTAAAAGTTTGTTTCTGCATGCCATCCGTTCAAAAGCGAGTGAGTGCCCTTGGCATTGATTGTGATTGGGCTTGGCCCCGAACGTGGCGATGCTTGTTGTGTCTTTGGTCTTTGGCGTTCTCTGATATCTTTTTCTCCGTGCAGTGCAGCGCAGTGCATATGGTACTAGACGCAATTCCGGCTCCAACTTCCCAGAAGTCCGGGCTGTCGCAAGTCTTCCTTGTCAAAATTTCTGGCAGACAACTGACACCTAGTACCGGTAGTATGTATCGCTGGTACCAACCAACCAACCAGGAGACATGATGGCTAGCGCTGCCTCGGAAACAGAAACACGATCAATTGCTTGCATCCAGTGCATTGCATGCTACGGTAACATGGGCCAAGATGTGATGATCTCTTGCTGCATCTGGATCGCCCTTTCGGTAATCAGGACAAGTCTACCGTACCGAGGTATGACAGATCTAGGGGGCTCTTCGCATCTTATTTCAAGGCAACGCGAGCTCTGTTACTACAAGTCAACACTGAAGAGGGCCGGAGGGCATTGCATGTACGTCGAGGGTGGATCGTCTATAAAAACTCAAAACTTCAAGGCACTTTTTTCCAGCATTGAAACAATGGATCATCCTTCGCAGCTACCGAGCTTCTATGGGGCTTTTCTCTGTATTGCCTTTGCCTTACCACTTACGTAGGTAGCCAGCCATTGATCTTGGAATCTCTAAACAAAGAGAAAAGAAACCTCGACTAGACCTACCCTATTACCAACGGTGACCAACCAACTAACTAGAAGTCGCCCGTCAAGTCTAACGGGCACCGGCGTTTCCGCCTTGTCCATAGGAGGTTCCAACTTCCAAACAACAAAGCCCCGTTTCCCATGAGCCCCCCTGCAAGCGTTCGTCGTCCATGACCCGCACCTCTAGCTTCCAGCAGCCCAGATCCTGGTAATGCATCAACGAGTCCCGAACAAACCCAGGCCTGCAGCTTTTTCTCGGCCTGTCACAGACGCAGAACGCCCGCCCTACCGGTCTGAGCAGAGGCAGGACTCTATCAGATCCCAACTGCCAAGGGACCACATCCCAAACCCAGCGGGTTCGGCATAGATTAGATGATGGATGCCCTGTACTGCCCTGGCCCCGTCCAGTACGTCGGCCGAGATGCTTGGTTGGTAAACAGCGTGGGCTTCGCTTACCAGAACGCTTACCAAACACCCATCGCGGCTCCACCCCAACGGCCACTTCACCACTACGCCAGTACAAGACGCCTTATGTCACATCTCGTCGTACTGACTAACCATCTGAAGAGATTGCAGGCAAAACACTTACACCATGCTGACATACCAGCCAAGTACTGTCTGTACGGTACCTGACATTCGGTACTCTACCCGCCCTACCAAACTAACTAGGAAGGCAGTCGTTGCCGTGGCTCTCTTCCATGGGGATCTGCCCCAAGGATGATGACTGAGATGTGACCGGGATGACAGACAAGAGGGAGCGAGGGCGCGAGGCTTGGCTTAGGCGCCCCCTGGGCCCTGGGAAAGAGTTTTGTCGTCATGGATCCTTTCGGTATCTGATCCAACTAGGAAATCGGCAATCTCGTTGTTGGTTGGGATTTGCGCCTGGGTTGTTGTTGGGTTGAGAAGGTACTACTACAGTAAACCGAAGACATATAAGGGCCCGGCTCCGATCCCCTCGAACCATCTTTCTCCCTTGGCTCTCTACGACCAACCATCTAGTCTCTCTTTTATACATACTACCTTACTATAAGGTCTTTTTAACTAAACCATACTATCCTTTCGTTCTCTCCCCACCGTCTGAGCTAGCTCAGCCTCACACAATCGCAAAGATGCGTGCATCTTGGACTCTCGCTTTCATCTCCCTTGCCGCGGCCGGCTGCGTCAAGCGCGCTCCCGCTGGCGGCCTGGTCGACGGCACTGACGGCACCTACGACTACATCGTCGTCGGTGGCGGCACGTCCGGTCTCGTCGTGGCCAAGCGCCTGAGCGAGGATCCCAAGGTCCAGGTCCTGGTCCTCGAGGCCGGCGGCTCCGTCGAGAACAACGCCAACGTTACCAACCCCCTCGGTTACGGTCTCGCCTTCGGCACCGAGATCGACTACGCCTACCAGACCGTTGAGCAGAAGTTCGCCGGCGGCAAGCCCCAGACTCTCCGCGCCGGCAAGGCCCTGGGCGGTACCAGTACCATTAATGGTGAGTGACTTATATAACTGCATCTACGTTCGAGAATAGTAACTAACCAGTCTTGTCTCACAGGACTGGCCTACACCCGTGCCGAGTCCAACCAGATTGACCTCTGGGAGAAGATGGGCAACGAGGGCTGGAACTGGAACAACCTGCTCCCCTACTACATCAAGAGCGAGAAGCTCGAGGCCCCCAACAAGCAGCGCCTCGAGGCCGGTAAGATGATGTTCGACGCTCAGGTCCACGGTCTCCAGGGCCCCCTCAAGACCGGCTGGTTGTTCGGAACCACCAACAGCACCCTGGGCGGCACCCTCAACGAGACCTTCGCCTCCATGGGCGTCCCCTGGAACGCCGATGCCAACGACGGCTCCATGGCCGGCTACACCGTCTACCCCTCCACCGTCGACCAGGACCTCAACATCCGCCACGACGCCGCCCGCGCCTACTACTACCCCATCCGCGACCAGAAGAACCTGAAGGTCATGCTCAACACCGAGGCTCGCCGCATGACTTGGAAGGCCGCTTCCAACTCCACCGGTGCTCTCCCTACCGCTGAGGGTGTCGAGATCACCACTCAGGACGGCAAGACCATGGTCGTGAAGGCCAAGAAGGAGGTCATCCTCTCCGCCGGCGCCCTCGTGTCGCCCCTGCTCCTCGAGAAGTCCGGTGTCGGCAACAAGCAGATCCTGGCCGCCGCCGGCATCAAGTCGGTCGTCGACCTGCCCACCGTCGGCGAGAACCTGCAGGACCAGACCAACAACGGCCTCAAGTTCGGCATCGCCAAGAACTTCACCGAGACGGACAAGAACGCCTACGTTGCCTACCCGACCGCCGAGCAGGTCTTCGGCAAGGACAAGCTCGCCGCCGTCGCCGCCAAGGTCAAGGCCGCCCTCCCCGGCTACGCCCAGCAGGTCGCCAGCATCAACGGCAACGTCACCAAGGCCGCCGACCTCGAGAAGTTCTTCAACATGCAGTACGACCTCATCTTCAACGCCGAGCAGCCCAACCCCATCGCCGAGGTCCTCCTCTACCAGCAGGGCGGCGTCTGGGACTCCGAGTACTGGGGTCTCCTGCCCTTCTCGCGCGGCAACCTGCACGTCACCGCGGCCAACACCTCGACCACCAAGGCCAACGGCGCCAAGATCAACCCCAACTTCTTCATGCTCGAGTGGGACGTGACCCAGCAGGTTGGTGCCGCCAACTTCATCCGCCGCATGTACGGCACCGCGCCCTTCAACGACGTCGTCGGCCCCGAGGACACCCCCGGCCTCAAGACGGTCCCCGCCGACGCTGACGAGAAGACCATGGGCGACTTCCTCAAGGCCAACTACCGCTCCAACTTCCACCCTGTCGGCACCGCCGCCATGATGCCCCGCGAGGTCGGTGGTGTGGTTGATAGCCAGCTCAAGGTCTACGGCACCGCCAACGTCCGCGTCGTCGACGCCTCCATCCTGCCCTTCCAGGTCTGCGGACATCTCGTCTCGACCCTGTACGCCGTCTCGGAGCGCGCGTCGGACCTCATCAAGGCTTCGGCTTTCGATCAGACCAAGTCTGCCTAAGCAAGTGGCTACTTGTTTAGGAAGAAGACGATGATGAGCAGAGCGATATGATGTGTGCATTTTCTTGGTTTGGCTGTAACAAAACATACTTTCGTGTACCTTTTTTTATTTCCAAAACATATAGACTCTTGTGATACCACTATAGACCAAACCATTACAAAATTATAGATTTCCTCTCAGGAGCTGGGTTACAAATCATTCTTACGCTTGCTTCTCCATGTGATTTCCTCCCTTGTAAACTGTCCGTGGTAAAACAACATAAGATAGCTCCTGCTTAAACGCGATCAATCACCTGGCATAAAAGGAAGACACGATGTGCGCCGCTGCGAGATATGAAGTATACTTGGCCCTTCAACTCCGTGTGCTTGGGTACTTCACCAGGACGGTGCGAATGGTATGGCAGTGACGACTGCTCCTGGAACCAATCGTCAACGCGAATTCCAAGACAAATTCGGGGAGTCATGGATGATTCGCATGGAGTTGAAAAAAGAGACTCTGCATCACTCGATAAAGACTTCTTTAATGCATACCTCCAATATCCTACAGTTCATCCACTAATACATATCTTGCGTATCTATGAGTACCTATGCTAGCACGTATTGACGATGGGTACCTCATCCACGATCCGCTCAGGCCGTCAGGCACCGGTGTGAGTATCAATATCTATCGTGTTGGCACTGGATAAGAGAGAAGGCAAGAAAGAAAGGGGCCGCCGACCATGTTCTCCCCACTGCCTACGGCGCGCTCCTCGTCGGCACACTCCTCGTCAGCGCCGACGTCGTACACACCTTGGCGGCCTATTGCATCCTGTCATAATGCCTGCCGGCAAATACTGTCTTCTTGTGCGCCCAGCCAGCAATAGAAAACCGAGCCAATCAACATATGCCATGAAACGCAGCCCGTGGGACTTGCTGCAGAGGAAGGGTCCCCCGAAAGTTTACCAAAACCTCCCGCTGAGAATGTGGCAAGGTAAAGTTCATCTTCTCTTTCCTGCACGCATCCAAGCTGCAAAGAATGGCAAGTTTCGGCAATCTCGACCGTGAAGATGGATCACGGCGACGATCCACACGGACCGTTTCAAGACCATTCTGGCCCTGATGGCACCGCTATCTAGGCTGCAGCCTGTTCTAGCAAGTCGGCGATTGCTATTGTTCTACTTGCTTGCATGCTAGCCCGGATGTGGGACGCGCCCAAAGCAACGTCCATTTGGTCGGAGCTTGTTGACAAGCGAAAGGAGCAGATCGCGATCACTTGCGACGGCTCAGAGCCTTCACATGTCGCTCCTATTGCGGCAGCTCAACAGGACTTCACGCGGAGGGAGTTTGGAGAATGGGATGCCAGTGCTAGAGCGTGGCTCGCTGTGGCAGACAGGCTTAAAGAGGCCCAGCATCGCAATATGGAGGACATTTTGATGATCCGGGCTCTACCGTTGGTGTGTACTGGTCCCTATCACTGACTAGCCTACGGTTCTACGGTGATCCTGTATTGGCAACCAGACAGGCCAACGACAACTCAAGAGTCTCAGTCAACGACTTCTCCCTCGTGTGTCTTGGTTCCTTATTCTCTGCATGGCAAGGAGAACATTTCGATGCCATGTATGACCAGGAAGAAGGGGCCAAGTTCATCGTGGCGCTATGGAATTCCATCGAGAATGCAGCGTCGAGCTGCATCGAGACCCCCGAATCTACAAACACATCTGCCCGAGACCTCGTCAGCGCTCAAGACTCGTGGCTGAGAATGCTACTTGATGCCTCCCGAGAGCTGCTAGAAGGCAATGACCAAAGCCGCAGAAGAGCTCGTCATCTCACTTCTCTTGGTGTTCGACGTGGTGCTTCGTTCCTATTGTCAGAAGAGACCCGACTGTTACCTTTCTTTGGATTGCTGGACCTCAATACATGGGCAGCATTTGCGCCCAGGAATTCGGATCGCGCGTTGATCCATTTCAGGGAGATTTATCAGCTAGTCAATGATAAGGTTAAGTTTTCTGATGCTATCTTGAGATACTCCGAATCTTCGACGGGCCATCACGAGCTTGCAGCCTTGTCTCCTATCAGTACCGGGACCAAAAGAGACTATAAAGGTGGGAACCGCTCTGTTCGACACCATGCACGGTGGATAAGGAAGGGGACAAACAGATCCCATGACACCCGTTGCTTTTGCGTTGGGAAATGCGAAGCAGATTGCATATGTCGACGAAACAAGGCTCCTTGCCATGATCTCTGTGGCGCGCCTCACATTGAATGCGACAACTTGCGGCAAGCAGTCATAACTTCCCTAGGGGAAGATTGTTGGGAGTACGACAGTCTTGATATTTCATTGGACTTAGATGGCTTGTACCTCGAATGGACGAATAAAGCCATGAACCAAGTCGGTACAAAACGAACCGCAGAAGGCGCACAAGCTTCCTCAGATGTGCCTGGCCAAGGGTCTAACCTTAGCATGGATGAAATTATGACGAGCTTTGATTCACAAGTGGCCGATTATGAGAATTGGTACAAGTCCAGGACCCATAGATATGAATATCTATTCGGAAATGACCACATGGCGGCCTATGTACGGTCAGAAGAGATAGCTGAGGCAAACGAAGATGTAGGCCTGGGTTTTTCCTCTGAAATCTCGACGTCTATCACGTTACAGGGCCTGATGTCAATGCTGTTGTCACGTAAATTAGACGGAACGAAACTCGTGGAACAAATTCTATACAACCTTCAAGTGACAGAACAGTCATCGTTGTCAGATCCGCCGTTTGTACAATCGGAAACTTCATCGCCTGTACAATCGGACACTCAACCAAATCAATTCGCCAGATCTATGCAGGTCCTGTGCACCATCTCGCTACTCTTCTCCTTCCTTCCCGGTGCTATGGTATCTTTGGAAGTTGTCCACCAAAGACTTTACGCATCCCCCTGGCTTCCGGCCCAAGACGTGGAAGAATCTTCAGTAATGCAGCTGCTCACACCTGCAAGACTGACTCGCCCCCAGGCATTCTCATGTATTGCCATGCTAGAGACCGGGAGTCTTCATATTACCCCTGATGAACTACATAACGTAATGGCTTTATCTATCGGGAATTCCATCTACGCAGCGGCGTCCCTTTTTACGGATCCTTGGGAGGCTCGTGAGAATTACGAGCTACGTAGAATCATCGGAAATGTTGGGCGAGCTGGAGTTTCGATGCTGATTCCACCTATGAATCCTATTCTAAAGAAGGGCGGCGTTAACTCTTGGGCTGCCATCAACCATGAGCGCTTCACCAGTGAGAGTCGGTGCATCGACCACTTTACGCAGACAAGTTTGCACCTGTCTTTCACCGGCTATGAGCAGCCCGTGGCAAGCAGCGTTATCCACGGGGCACAGGATATCGAGGCTTGCTTTCTCGAGGCTGTCGTCTCCATCTTCGACAGTGGACGAAAGATAGGCGACCTCGACATCATCCGCGGGCTCGGGAGCAGTAAGATTGCGAGAGTCCCAGAGTCTAGGTGCTGGCACCAGGGCTCCCGGAGGCGGGGAAGACCCAAATGGACATCTGTTGACACGTGGGACGAGCTGATGGAGATGCCGAGTGGCCGAACATGCATTGTCCGGGCATACGGCAATGCTCTATCCCGAATCGCAGCTACTGTTGTATGTGTGCAGAAAGATGTGGACCAGCTGTACATCTTGTCTCCAGGCGACGTCTGCTATACTTGCGTCGTCGGACAAGCGGGAAGCGGCGGTTCCGCCGAGGGTGGAGTCAAGGTAATCATATGTTGAGTTTCATTGTTGGAGATAGTTTGTTGCGCTTATTTCTTTAGGATGGGTTGGACTCGTTGGATCGAGTAGTTCTTATGGCGAGATGAGCCCTCAAACCAGTTCCCTTCAGATACAAAGACGGTTGGCTATGTAATAGGCGATTATTGAAAGCCCAAATGCCCGGAGCAGGAGCCACCATTGGGCTTAACGCAGAAAGGGGGGGTTCTATTTCTGGGAGGCTCTGTTAGTAACATTGCTTGATTTCTAGGATGAATGTATATGCAGGTCTTATACTGACTGACCGGTTGAGATCTATCTTCCCTTCGAGCGCCTTGAGAGATGCATGTCACTGCGGGCATCGTGGCCCACCCCAAGGCCAGATGGAAGCCCTGCTACTCATGGAGTTCCGAACGACTCACCACCGCGCTCCAAGAGTATGGAGCCCCCGGGTTGCTTCATCCCAAACACATCTATCAGGTAGTCTTGACAGTTTCTAGGTTCAAGGGAGATTTGTCCAAAAAAAAAAAAGAATGAGTTGAATGCGGCTTATGTGGATCGAACTAGAGTCTTGTTAGTGATAACTGACTCGAATGTTTGTTCCCGATTGTAAGCAATGGGTTGCTTACCACATGACCTCCAGATATTCTGATGAAGTTTGGATCTTCAGTCTGGCGCTCTCCCAACTGAGCTAAATCCGCTGGGATGTTGTTGGTGACGAAAACCGCGCTCATGAGGGCTTATACCTACCCAGCCAACTTTGTCACTTGGTGAGGCGATATTGCTCAGGGGTCGGGTACGAGAAGAGGATAAACGAAGAGGCATCGGTCGAAGTGGGTACCGCGATGTTCAGAAGTGAAGCACAACTCTGGTCAGAGTGAATACACAGGAGATGTGGTTGATCGGAAGACACCTGCTGAAGATCAAGTAAAACTTCTATGACCTACCTGTAGATGATATCCCTTGTTTGGCTGACTGACCCCTGAAGAAGCTCAAGAACTTCAGCCAAAACTTGAGGTCACACATATCTCCAACACCGCCATGACCCAAGTAAATGATGGCGCAATAGGTCGCCATCTCCTTCATTGAGTACGTCTGGCTAAGCAGACAGGATGGTCGTGAATTTGGTAGTTAGCCGTGGTTTGGCTGGCGGTCGAGCTTCAAGTTTGATGCAGAGAGGTCAGATGTAGGTGCAGCCAACCGGCCGGCAGTGCGGAACTCGGGATGCGTTCCGATCAAGGGTCCCGGAGATCGGATCGATCTTCATTGCGGTAGAATCCGGCGGCTGGGATTGTTTGGCGAACAGCACCAGAAAGGCCCATTTGCTACACGTCACGCAATGAACGAACACTGCCAATCTCCAGCCGCAAGTCTCCCATGGACATCTTAGACGAGCGTCACAGCTTCGGTGGTTGGGCAAGAAAGAAAGTTGCAGCCATCCGACTCTTGACCACAGCGGACTTGGCATTGGGTGGCGACGCATCGGGACAAGATCCGCGGGATTGACGAACTGTTGCTTGAGGGGAAACATTCCAGCCCACCACGAAGAACTGATCGTCAGGTACACAACGCCGATCTTTGGAGTGTAGGATTTTTGACTCCCTTGCCTCTTGCACAAGTCCAACGGGTTCCTCGGTAAGCACTTGTCACCTCCCAGGTGACCTAGACAATTGGTTTGCTACGTGCTGATTGCCTCTTGTCTCGTGGAGTTTGCTCTCAAGGATCATGAAACCTCTCTCCCATGCGGTAGGGATCTTGCACACAAGGTTCATCTGGTAGTTGTTGCAGAACGTGAGATCGCGTGTGTGTCATGGGTTGTCGAAGCTTATTTCGACAACATCTTGCTTGAATGGATGTAGCATTAACACTGTCTGTCCGAAAACTTAACTCACTAAGGCTATTTGTTATTCATGAGATATCGAAAACATAGTCACATCACTATGGAATAATCAAGTAGAAGTAGTGGCTTAATTGCGTATTTATTGGTTTGAGTATCGACCAAGGTCGAACTCTAGTAAACTTTGGTTGCACCCCAGAAATATCCAAATGATATAGCAAGAATGGAGGCCGGGGACATGCCGAGGTATATAGGCAATCCGAGGCAGAAAAGTATAAAAATAGGACTATACAGTACAGAAGTGATAGTAAGAATATGGTGGGCAGCACAAGGTAGACCGGCACAAAGTGTGTTGGTCACCCGTTTCCCCCCGCCGAGACGGACGGGAATCTATCTGCCCACCAGGCTTGAATTTGATTCGTGAGACGTCGTAGCATACCCAAAACAAGCAGCATTTTATCAATAAATAAGAAGTAATCGACATGAACAGCAATGACCCAACCGACCTTGCCCGCTGAAAGGCACCTGGGGGTGGAAAAGATGTGTAAACCGGTCTAGTAGTTTTTCTTCCGACTTGCGCCCCGCCCTAAGAATGTGTGTTACAAGAAAAATCAAAACGGGTTGGCCAGGCTGCCCCCCTTTTTAGTTGGAGCGGCGGTTGCGGCGGTTGATGTGGCGCGCCATGTGGTCATGGCCGTGCTCCTCGCGCTTGGCCGCGCCGGTGGGCTCGGGGAGGACGGTGGTGTAGTCGGTGACGGTGACGACGTCCCAGACCGTCTTCATGTTGCCGGCACCCTCGGCGGGGCTCTTGTTGTCCACAACAGCGGGCTGAGTGGGCTGAGGAGCAGGGGCAGCGGGCTCTTGCTGCTGGGCGACGGCCTGCTTGAAGGGCTTGGCGGGCGAAGGGCTGGGGGCGGCGGCGGCAGCCGGGGCCTTCTCGTCCTTGGAGTCACCACCGGAAGCGGGGGAAGAGACGCTGCCGCCGGAGACGCCACCCTTGCCCCAGCCGGTGATCTTGTTGTCGCCGGGGAGAGCGTGCAGGCCCGAGGTCATGACGCGGGTGTTGGCAATGTTGTCCTCGACGGTGATGTGGCAGTCGTTGTCGGTGTTCAGGCCACCGGGGATGTTGGGGCACTTGTCCATGCCGATGTCGCCGGCGTTGCAGGTGTCGATGATGGTCTGGAGCGTGTTCTCGTCCCAGCCGGCCAAGAAGTCACCGTGCGAGCTGTAGCCGGTGGCATCACCGTTGGAGAAGACGAAGGGCTGGCTCTTGCCGTCGTGGGCCCACTCGTTGACGAACATGGGGGTGTTCCAGTAGACCTCGAAGAAGATGTGAGGGACGTGAACCCAGCCCTTGGGGCAGTTCTGCTTGAAGCCCTCCTGGGTGGGCCAGGCCATGTTGTTCTTGTAGTCATCGAGACCGGCCTCGGGGTTGTAGCACGAGGGGAAGTGGATGTCCTGGCGGAGAGGGGAGGCGTAGCCGTCGCACTCGACCATGGGGAAACCAGCACCAACACCCTTGTTGTTGGGGTCCTGGATACCGGCCTTGGAGCCGTCCGAGTTGGTCGGGTAGAGAGGCGCGTTGTTGTCCATGCGCGGGCAGGTGAACTGGATGGGCTGGATGGGCTTTCCGTCGTTGAGCAGGTTGGTGCCACCGCCGAACTTGGGGGGATCGCGCGTCGCGGCGTCGCCAATGACCATCTTCAATCCAGGGGGGAAAGCCACGACCTTGTCATCAGTGGGCTCGAAGCTAGGAACCAATGTTAGCTTGGAGTCTTCATTTGTGTGTAGAGACGTGGACAACTTACAAGTAGTAGACGTTCATGTAGAAGAGAGGCACCTTGTAGAGAGTGCCGTTGGTGGGAGACTGGAACCACAGGGTAGGGACCCAGTAGTTGGACTTGTCGTTGGCGATCTTGGCGGATGTGCACTTGGAGTTCTTGAGGAGGTCGTCCTTGTTGACCGTCTTTCCGAAGCCGCTTCCTCCCATGATACCGTGGTGATGCGGCGACAGCGTGCCGGGGTTGACGATGGGGTCGAGACGGCCCTCGGTCATGAAACCATCTCCGTTGAAGCGGAGGACGGCGAAGGTGCGCTCGTTAGCGGCGGCGTAGGCACCCGAGGCCAGAGAGGCCGCCGAGGCGAGGGTGGAAAATCTCATCTTGACGGATTCGTTGTGTGTATGCTGGGGTAACGTAGAGTTGTGGTGTCTAAGGACTTGTTTCTTGAAAGAATGTAATGCCGCGAGGTGATACCTGAGCACCTAAAAAGAGAGAGGATTGTACTGTTGTTTTGACTGGGATCGGGAGTCGACAGAGAGTCAAGTGACAACTATTGTTGCTAGGTAGGTGGCCCTGGGTGAATGAATGGATGAATGACTACAAAGAGTATTCACTGAATGAACGACAGTACGGGCTCGGCCGACACAGCTTGGGAAGTGCTAAGACAAAGAGAGTGGACGGGGAAACAACACAAACAAACAGCTGGCGATGCAGATCGATGTGAGGCAAGAGACAAGGGAGGGCAAAAAGAGGGCTGGCAATGTCGAGAGACGCCGGGCTATTATACAAACCTACCCAGACCTGGTGAACCCTCGTCTGCCCAGTCTGCCCAGTCAGCGCTGCCCCCCGTCCACCCATTCTGTCTCCATCCACCCACCCTGCTAGTCTGCTCGGCGAGAACGAACTGGGCACTGGGACTGCTCGACTCTGTGCCTGGGGCTCTAGGTACGGCCCTGGGGGTACTGCTGGGGGGGGGGCTTACATTAGCCCAGTTGGTGGGTGTGCGCATCAATCCAATCAAGAGTGACTCTATGCCAGGTACGCCAGGTACGCCAGGTACGGCGCCACTGACGCTAGCGAGCGGGCGTCGATATGGGCGCGCAATCCAAGGAGACGATGCAGCGCCAATCCTCTCCCCCCTTCACATCGGCCTGCAGATGTGGGCGCAAGGGCCTGCGCGAGAGGCACGCTCGGAGGGTCGGGCTGAAAGGCTTGGCTTTGGTCGTCTCTCCCACTCTCTGGTCTGAAAGAGAAAAAAGAGCCAGAAAAAAACAGGCTAAGAGCCGGTGCAGGGGTCAACCACCCTATAGGAATCAAGCAGAGACACCGTCATATGGACTAAAATAAACCCAGGTTTTAAGGCTCTCCGTCTCTCGTACCCATACCCATTTAGCACGCTAGCCAAGGGGCACGAGTAGGGAGGAGTCGTCAGCTCTCCTTGTCTGTCCAAAGTGCTGTCCAGCATCTGTCCGCCCTGGCAGTTGGAAAAGGCCAAGAGGCTTGACATCTGAATGAACGGTCGGCCGCTGGAGCAAACTTGGCAGAAGACACAACACCCCCCTGTTTGATGCAGAGAAGAAATAAAGAAGCACATAATGTAATTGGCACAGCACATTTGATGCCCTGATGCAATCATCTCTTATTCCAAACCAATACCAATCGACCGATTTGAGGACGTGCCTTGCTTACTATACTAGTACTAGTACTACTACTATTACTACTTCTTCTTGTACCTACTTCCTGATCTCCTGGGCACCTTCGGCCAGATTGGGACACTCAGGAAAAGGGAGGGAGAGAGAATTGATTCTAGATGGCCGAAGAATCCTTAGGGAGTCCCACACTGAAAGGGAGAGAGATGCAGGGGCGGCAGGCAGTGACAGGGCTCCTCTGGCGGTGCGACCCCCAACGACCCCAACTAATCGCTGGTGCCGGAACAGAAACCGGTGTGCCAGTTCTCTTTCGTACTACCATGCTACTACTAGTCTTCATCAGAACTCACTGATGAACTCTCAGTGAACTGCTTGTCAGGAAGCGCCAGCCAGGGCCCGATTCCTCTGTGGCTTGACTTGAGACGTTGAAGGGAAATAAGCAGGACGCACTTGTTCATCCCAAGTCGGGAAAACGCTGCCGGCTTGTCAAAAACATAGTCGGCCATCACAAGTAGGCGGCTGCGCAAAAGAAAGAAAAAGCAATACGGACAAGTCGACTGTCTTGGCCAGAAACACACACCCTTTTCCCTTTAGCGCTTTGCTGTCCTGAGTCCTGGCCGATGACCTAACTGGGTGGCTGGCGATCAAGACGTGCGTGTATACGTACGTGGTAGCAGCGTAACAGCGTAGCAGCGAAGCAGACGTGAATAGCATTCACGCCGGCTGCTTGCTGTGCTTGCATATGATATGCACCCGAAATCTTACACAGACAGGTTTTTTTTATTTAATCGGGAGGTTCCAAGTCTGTTCGTCTGCAGCATGCCGAGCATGCATGTGGTGGTGGGTTACGGTGAGAACTACGGAGTAAAAGTTAGCATGTATTAATTATTATTAGTGCATGTGCTGACGAAGACTGGATGACTGCGCCTGCTTGAACAATTTCCTCCGACTGTGTTCTCGATCGCAGGATCCCAGCACCCAGAACTACTGGCCCAGCAGAGATGGATTGCCCTGATTCTGGAAATAATACGAAGTGCTGGAACTATGCACTGTCGGCCCGTCTGGGGAAAGACTCCCCGACGCCCCTACTGGTGTCCCAAGTGATTTCGAGTTGCCGTAGCAGTTGGCCTGATGTGTGGGTGCCGGTACTCGTCACGCTCGTGTCCCCGAGATTAATGATGAGCGCACGAGCCGTTCAACAACAAGGGAAGAGATTGGTTGATTGATTGATTCAATGCAGATCCCAAGTCCAAGAACGAGTCCAAGTGCGCGCGATTATAACACACACAGCACAACAAAAACACAAAAACAAGAAACGTGAGGTAGCTACAGCAGAAGGTAGGCCAGCAGGTAGGTAATTGATTACGTAGGTGTTCATTCTTTGCTCTTTGCTCTCATCAGTCTTCTCTGCTCAGTCCCCCTCACCCTTCCACCCCTCCCCCAACTGAATTGCTGAGCGTTAACATGATCATCCACCGTTGCCTGTCAACTATGCACTTACGGATACAGATGGGACGAAGGATTGATTGATTACCAGACTCACCTACCCTAATCTTCATCTCATATCGCACTGATCGGTCAGTTTGCTTCCTCTTTCGGGCGGTCTGAACCCCTGCCAGAAGAAGCCCTGTCTGTCCGTCTGTCCGTCTGTCTACACCGCAGCCATCCAGCACATCCGATCCCTTTCTTTCTCTGATCCAGGAACGGGAGCAAACAATAGCTCGATACGGAGTCATAGAAGGGCCTCGTCCTGCTCTTCCGACCGAGGGAGGACCTGCGGGACTGCCATCTCTTCGTCTTTAGTCCCCCCTGCACGTGAAACAACCTAAAATGGGGTGTGTGGTAGGGGGCAGAGGAGCCGAAGAAGGGGGGCAGGCTAGTTGGCTAGTTGGGGTGTGGATCCTCCCGAACACCGCCGGTTGCTCACCAATGCCAGGGGCAGAAATTCCCTAGGTTTCTTGGGTTCCTTGGGTTCCTTGGGGCCCTTTCTGCAAACCGGGGCCTGTAGCGACTGATTGGTTCCTCCAACCAAGATTACGGGTTCGAATTTGCTTTTCTGCAAGAAGGACGACTTGACGAGATCTCAGCCCCCCTAATCTCATCGACCAACAGAAGATAGATACCCCGTAGATAGGCCTAGTATGGCGAATATATCGCAACCCTCTCTATGTTCGTGATTCCTCTCATCGTAGATACTCAATTGAATCTGTCGATATCGGACGAGTCTCAAAGGTAGTATTTCAGTAGTTGGTTGAATGAGAGCTCGATAGCGCTTAGCTGATGAGCCAGCTTTCACTCGACACTGGTGGTGTCCGGTACTGGGTCAAAAGTTGAGGCAGCACGCAGCCAAGGTCCGTCCGCCCCCTCGGTAAGTTTGGGTAGCGAGCGACCTACGCGAGTAAACCTCCGGGATATTACATACAGTACCTACACAGCAACGACATCCTCTCGGGTTGCTGCTGATTGACTGGCAGCAGCAGCAGCAAACATTGTAAATGTATGTATGTGTGTATCTAGCAAAGCCACCAGCGATCTATTTGAGCCTCGTTCGAGTGATGAACAATGATCGGCTGGTGCCAAGCCCGGATCGTCGCTGTTTGTATGCTTATCTCCCGAACAGCAAGCACTAAGATGAAAAAGAGACAAGTAGAGAGAAAAAAAAATTAAAGCTGGCTGCTGCTGCCCTGTCGATTCGCGCCCGCAGAGCCGGCGACCTAAATTTGTTTCGAGATCGGCCGACGGGTAGACAAGGACTTTAGCTTTATTCGCTTCCGAGAGCTCTCTACCTCTCACTCACACACACACACACACACACACACACACAAAAACGCGCGCTTATTAGCATATCGTACGTTCTATAGGTCGCATCAATTGAGGAGTCTCGATTTGCCAGTGCAGTCAAGTAAGTGGTGGTGCTGTTGCTATTTACGCGCGCGCGCTTGGTGGGAGGGCCAAGAATTGACAAGAGGTCTATATTTGGGTGCGCTGCAGATCGTCATGGCCAACCAATGGTCCAGTAGATGGTGGTAAGCTACCATCTACCATCTATTGCATCACCACGCGCGCGCACATTACGGAGAAAGACCAAGAGTAAGAGAGAGTGACGTGAGTGAAAAAGCCTGTCAGCATCTGGCACCAGCTTTTGCGAGCGGGCGCAAAACAAAATACGCATTCAGTGCCGCGCGATGAGAGACCATCTCAAACCTCCATCCGAAGTATGCCATTCTTTTTTCCCCCTTCGGATTCGGCATGCGGCAAACAGAGCCCAGCCCGCCCGCCCGCCCGCCACGGAGAGGAAAGACTGCAGCGTGACGTACTCCCGTCACTCGTCGCACCAATGTAGAGCTGCAACAGCAGCGCCTACCACTATGGCGGCAGGAAAACATGGACGGCTTGCACTTTACACCGTAACTCACTCCACTGCCTGCCTCCCGGATACATACGTACATGCTTCTTCGGACAACCGTTTCGACTGGTCGTTTTTCAGCTTTTGCTTTTCTGGGGTCCTGTCAAGTGTCTAAACACACTAACGCAAGGGCAGAACGCCTCTACACCAGCCTACTGTCGCGAGCTTGCATAGGTGGCTTGTTAGATTTTTCTTAGTTAGTTCTCACTACACTACCCGGCCCCCCTGGGCCGGACGGCGCACACACATCCCGTTAAAGGGGGTCCTCATTGGCTTGAACTTGGACAAAGACAAGGTCGCGACACACAAGAGAATAAGCTAAGTATTCAAATTTCTCACGCCGCCATGGGGTTTCCCGTCCCTGTGGGCTGCGCGTTTGTGTGGGAGGAGTTCCCCCTAGCGAATCGGCGTCTATCCTACTTATCACCAATGGGGTAAAGGCCAACCCCTGGTTCGGGAAAGGTGCAACCTTCGCCGTAGCCACTGCCAGTCTACTTTGCCTAGGGGGCGTCTGTCAAAGGGTCCTGTCAACTTTAATCGCTGTGATATGGGTTCTCAGCCGGCGGCGGCGGGATGCTATGGCTGGAACGGATCGGTTTTTTCAATGGTAGACGCCTCCATCTTGAAGTTTTGAAGCTGTTACCGTAGTTGGGTTTCATGCTATCTGGACGAGTGTCACAGAGAAAGTAGCCATGGCGCGTAGACTCCCGTCACGCCCGGTCTAGCCCATGATGTTCGCCCAAGCGCATCTTACCTAGGAAGAGCCTCGACTCGTCCCCGATCTGAATACCGGGGTTGAACACATGCAGGATCTCCGTGACGAGGGACACATAGAGTCCGAGATGGCATGTGAGTGACTTGCGCAAGCCAAAGTGCCATCACTACTGTTCAGGATTACAGGTCGCATCACAAGGCTCATCATCTTGAGTACGCGAGGCAACATACGTTCCCAGTCAACGATGCCATAAGACGAAGCAGATGGAGATATGTGTAGTTTATTCAAGCTCAAGTGACATCATGCTCGTCCACTTTCTGACCCGCTATAGCAACATCACCTTGCGATCATTGCGTACGGCGGTCCCTGGTATTATCGCTCTGGTCTCTCTATATCATTCTGGGGGTATCGACAGGGGCCCAGCCTGAACGGACTTGGATCTAATGAATCTCTTCTCGTTTGCTGAGCAAGTTGACTGACCTTATCTTTGGTCGGTTTGGGGTAGACCCCCCAAGGTTCATCATACTTGAAGTTGCAGCTGGCTACAAGCCTCTCTCTCTCTCTCCTCCCCGCTTACTCATCGGCGTCTACTGATACCCAGCCTGTGGACAGATCCAGCTCCTTGCGCGAAATGAAGTGCCAATCCTCATCGGGTGTGACGTCGGCCGGCGGCAGGTTCTCATTAGGAGGTAGATTCAGGTCATCTGGATCGATCCTGCCCGGAGTACCGGCTAATGTCGTGTTCTCACTCCACGAGGGCGACGTACGGGTTAGCTACACCAACAAGCCGCAAAGCGTAGATTTAACCAAGGCAGAAAATGTCGCCTAGATGCGCGCCTACTTACATTGAGATATCCCCGCGGCCTGCGGTTCCGAAGATCAGGCGCTTCCAGGCTATTTGACAGCTCGCAATGACGCTGAGCGCGTACCTTTGGGTGCCCGGCGTGTCAGTTCCATAGCAAATAGTCTAGGACGGGGGGGCAGCATCAGACGGCTCACCTCTTATTCATAAACTTCCCATCCAGCGCGAACTCGTTGGGCTCCTCTCCGTCGGGGATCTTGTAGATGCGGAAGAAGTCGCGGGTGGCGTCCAGCAGGCCCGGGAAGTGCTCCTCGACGTCGCCGATGTCGTTGACCTTGTCGGCGACGGGGTCGCGCAGGTCGATGGCGATGACCTTCCAGTCGGACTCGCCGCCGTCCAGCAGGCCGAGGATGCCGAGGACCTTGACCGTCTTCACCTCGCCCGTGGCGCCGACGGCGCGGCCGATGTCCAGCACGTCGAGCGGGTCGTTGTCGCCCGGCAGCCCCGTGTCCGGGTGCACGTGGTGCGGGTCCTCCCAGGTCTGCGGGAAGGCGCCGTAGTTCCACAGGTAGCCCCGGTAGGGGAAGCAGTTGTTGGTGAAGCGGAGCTGGCCGTTCTTGACATTTTGGCCGATGGGGTTGATGCGCTCACCCCTCGTGATCTGTTATTCGCGAAGAAAGAAAGATGATGTGGTGAGCTGGTGCGTCTTTTTCTTTTGATAAACGTCTTGCTTGTTGCTTGCGCAAGTTACTTGGGCTCCCGAGCGTGCTGTGCTGCTGCTCACCTCGAACTTCGCGTTGGTCCATCGCGGGATCTCGACGACCATGTTCAGCGACCCTTCGCCGTCATGCGCGCGGAGCGGTATGTCGTGGAATGGCGAGATGGGCTGGCCATCGCGCTCGAACCAGATCCTATGGTCGGCGGTGAAGGGCTTGCCGGCTTTGCGCAACGTGTAGTTGCTCGTGTTGGACGCCGCCATGGTTGCTGGGAAATAGAGTAGGCCGCTAAGGATTGGGACGGACGGACGGACTGGGAAAGGGGGGAATGTGCGAAATGGGATACGGAGCTGATCTAAGAAAAAGGTCGAGTTCAAGTTTCCTAGTAGTAGGACGAAGATGCGCAGCAGCAGCCAGGCGTTGCGATACGTGCGTGACCCCAACTTGAAACGGCCTGCGGGGATTCGCCGTCGTGCATGAGTCGATCGCGGGGTATTTCTGGTCAATCTCTACTATTTTGAACGAAAGCCGCGACTGGCAACGAAATGGTCACCCTTTTTCTTTTACCTCCGTAGCTGCCCAACTGACAAGAGCGCGTTATTTAATCGCATGCACCGCCCCGGTTGAACACGTCAGTCGACTGTTGAGGGACACCGCTTCTCTCTCTCTCTGCATGAGGGGTTTCGAGCCCGAGTCGGCCAGAAGCCAAGATAAGATTCATGATGATGGTTAAGAGATGCGCATTATCAATAGAACAACTGGCAATCTTTCTAGAAAGCTATCTTTAAATAGTAGCCAACCTAGCCAAGTGCCCATGACATCAATGTGCCACACGATTGAAACCCCAAGTCGCCGTTTTGGGGGGCAATGGATGGGGGGTCGTCTGAGGGCGCGGGCAGTTGAACCGTTGGTGCCCCACCAGCATCATCCTGGCTAATTGACAGGACCCTCCTTTTATTAGACGAAAAGGGGCTTCCGACAACGACGCAGGACATACCTATCGTACACACAGAACGCTATAAGCAAGCGTATATAGGGAGAAAGAAAAAAAGAATACAAGAGGGGGTAGGTACGCCTTCTGGTGCCAGTGTAGTTATACATATACAAATAGAAGCAAATTATTGGGCTTTAGGGACACTAACATACAGGTCAAGACAAGTGCTGGCCTGGCCAACCATAGTTCAACTTAAGGGGAGCGGAAGAGATCCTGAGCCGCCTGCAACAAATTTTAAGGGAATCCAGTTGGATTGAGGATAGGGGCATGTGGCCGATAGTAAGGATGAGCTTTGAGTATGTCCAACTGCCAGCATTTGGACTTTGGAGGCATAGGGCGACCCAATCTTGACGATCGGTTCAGACGGGCTGCTTTTGGATGATAACATCTGTCGAGAGACTTCGTGGTAAACCACTTGTCAGTTGTGTAGACAGGAGCCAATCTAGGTTAAAAAGGCAGCCATAATTGATAGGCATACACCGTCGTGTAAAGAGTAGTACGTTGAGCGTACAGCGCTATATACCCAAAGCTTCTGCAACACAGGCCTTTGTTCTTATGGCCATGCAATGCTCCGCTCGGGGAGTTCTAGCTCCCCTAGGGGTCTTTGAAATTTTGCCGCGGGGGGTTTGAGAGGTTCTTGAGCCTCTTTGCGTAGGGTTGCTCACGCCTTTCCTGGCTATATTATGAGCCTCCGGAGCCTCCGGAGCCTCCATCTTCAACTGGGGGACACCCCAATCTTCCATTTCCACGTCGATAGTCTCCGGTCTCTGAGCAGGGTAGAATTTCTTGAGAAGTTCTGCTGCGGATGGCCGAGCTTCAGGATGCCGCGCAGCCATGAGTTTGAGCATCGTCTGCTCTCCGACCGCGACCTGAAGCTGTTTCATGGCAGCCGGAACGGCAATCTCGGGATCGAAATGCTCGACGGGAGGAGGGTATCGTTCTCGCTTACTGAAAAGGGCTACAAGGGTTCCACAAAGGGAATATATGTCCATCTTGACACTCTGGTCTCCCTTAACCTTGGTTATTTTTGGGTATAGTTCTGGGGCTTGGTAGCTGGGAGTTCCGCATCGCCCTCTGGCCTGCTTGCCATGCCTCCTAGCAAGGCCAAAATCGGCCAGCTTACACTGAACTTTTCCATCGTCTAGACCCGTGTACAATATGTTGTCAGGCTTGATATCTCGGTGGATGACATTCTGTTTCGCGAGGTATTCGAGGGCTCTGAGCATCTGCTCTGCGGCCGTGTTGCATATCTGTGCCCATTGAACATCCGCGATATTATTCTCCTTTGCCTCGACAATCAGGTCTTCTAAGGAACCTTTGAGCAACGGCATAATGATCTCAGGCACCTCCGTGTCAAATTTCTTCAGATCTAGAATCTCGATGATATTTACCTGCCCACGTTATCAAGACATGACGTTATTAGTTCGGCCCACTTAGGAATACAGAACCAGGTAGGGCGGCTCACATGTTTGAATTCCCTCATGAATCTAGCCTCCATATGTACTTGAGCCCTGTCTCCCTCGTGATTATTTCTGACGGGTATGACTTTGACGGCAAATTCTTCCGTTCTTTTAGATCCCCTTTCTGTAAGTAGACCTCTTGTCTTATAGACTGGACTAAAGCCGTCTCTGTTGATGGGAAGGCGTGTACCGGTTTCTTTAAAAGAAGAGACGAAGCCCTTTCCTTTAAATATCCTAGTGTTATGCCAGACATCTTCTATAGAACCGGCAAACTCGGTTGGGCGGCCTCCAGGCGGGCGGCTCCAGTTCTCCTTGTAGGATTTCTCGTAGCCTTGCTTGGCGTTGATCTTGGCTCTGGTCTCGTCAGTGATATACCAGACAAGATTGAAAGTAGACCCTGCTATTGTTATTCTGTAACCTTGGTTGTATTCGATGTGGTAACATGTAATTTGGCTGTGTTCATTGTCCAACTCTTTCGGGGTTAACGTTTGGTCGGAGTCCGGCTCGCATCCGACAGAGGAACTATACATCGAACAAACGAACAGAGTGATTTGATAATTGATGGGCCAAAACTGGAACTCGGCATGAACCCTTGACATTGGCATATTTGAGGCTGAAATCAGCTTGATATCAGCCTCGCGGCCGATACGGGTTATGATGTGGCTGCTGCAGGCCCCTTCGCGTGCGTGATATCCAATCTCGAACCCGAGCTGACCATTCTTTGCCTCGGATATGAATTTATTCTTGCTATCCAGGGCAGCGCGACCGTTCAAGTTTGTAGGAACTAGATGGAACAATGGCTCTGCGCGGGCTTCATCGGATCCGGGTTTAGGCGATTGCGACATGGTGCGAAACAAGAGAGAGATCTATGAAATGAGCAGTGGTGAGGATGCCATTCAGAAAGAGGGGTGTGAGCAGTATTTAAGGGGGAAAGTCATGGGAGATATCCGATATAACAGCACACACGAGAGGGAAGCCATGTTGAACAAGGGGTAGGTATAAGGTTGTAGCTACGTTTGCCATCCTAAACATCATACAAACTGTAGACTTGATATCAATGGCGTAGGAAGGTGTTCAGAGTAGGGTTGGTTTGCTGGTCCCATTTTCAATTTCACCTCATGATCATCTGGCATTTGCTACCGTAACGTGCATCAGGTTGAGCAAGTAGCGAGGAAGCACACTAGGATATGGGGATATGGGGGTATGAGGATAGGAGGATGCGAGAGGAGAGGCCAGTTGCTTCCGGCAAACCGTCCCCATGTCCCCCTGACCCCCCGCCGCACAACCAGCCTGGATGCAGGTGGGCATGCCGAGCTAGCCACTGATCATTCAACCTATACATACTGAAAGCAAAGGCGCTTCTGATATTGGGGCCTCGATTCAATTGCATCAAACACCCGCGGATGGAATGGGCCAGATAAAGATAAAGATGTTGCCGATGGTGTTGGTTTCAAGGAACGTCCAACGTCCAACGTCCAACGTCCAACGTCCAACGTCCAACGTCCAACGTCCAACGTCCAACGGTGTCCAACGGTCAGAAGTCAGAAGCATGCAGCATGTGCAGTTGACCTGCAGTTTGCCTAGTGGCGTGGCTTGTGCGGGCAAACGCGCTGAGGATCCCGGGCAGCCGGGGAATATGGACTTTGAAGTACGTCAAAGAAAGGTACATGCGACTTATTAAAGCACTTCAAATGTTACCCTGAGACGCGCCCATCTCCCCCCCCTTCCCCGCCAGCCATTTCCATTCTAATCCTATCATGCTTTAACCCTTAATTCATTTTTCATCGTCTTTTGGAATAATACCAAAACTGACCGTGATTTGGCTTTTCCGATAAGGCTTCCTATTCCAAGATGCCGCCTTTCTTTTTCGATGATGATGAGGATCCGGAGCCCGTCGCGCCAGAGGAAGCTGTCCCGGCTCTCGAGGCACTAGCCGCTGATAACGGCCTACGCGACCTCTCCCTTAAGCGCTTTGATGCAGATGAGCCTCCACCGTATGAATCTTCAACTGACCCTGAGGATTACGACCATGACAATGAACCCGAAGGCTTGCTAGATAAAGTCCTGGAGATTTTAGACCGCCCACTGAACGACTCAGAAATTGAGAAGATAGCAACTGGCGCCCATCACTTGTTGAGCCCAGCAGAAGCCTTCTACGGGGATGCTTTGAGGGAGGACGAGCGAACACCCTTTTCGGAATCCTTCAGGCAAATAGTAGGGTTCCGGCGTAGGGGCCTGCTGGTTCGCCATGTACTCAAGAACCGCTGGCGCAAGCTTGGCGTCTGGAACAATGCATGGGGCTTCGCCGGCCGCAATGTCAGTCCCAAGGATCGCTACAGGGACTGGCGGTGGAAGTGGGAGCCGCAAGGCGATGAGAACCGCGAAGCTGTCGAAGCCACACGGAAGCAGCTCGTCACGCGTGCCCTTCGTCTGCGCCAGACCCTGCGACGGGGCGAACACGCCCCCGGCGCACCTCTGTCGCACCTGGAACCAGACTCGACCGTGTCGCAGGCCGAGGCCTTTCTCATCTCGCGACCCTGGTTCGTATTCCGCCTGGAAATGTTCGAGGATACTATGAGGGCCAATCGTCTATACTCAGATACGCGCATCACCTTCAAGGATCGCTTGAGCCCGTCGGTTAAGGAAAGATGGCAAGAACGCGGGGAGTGGAGGCGAGAATTCCAGTTCGCCCAAGGCTATGGTGTGGACGTGGAGCGCGTCACCTCCTGGAAGTGGCGGCACGAATCCCCCTCTCCCGAGCCCGAAGACGTGAGCTGCATCACGAAGCCCCTGCAGAGCGTGGGCCTGCGCCACTACCACGAAGACCTCGGCTTCACCCCTTCCGAGTTCGACGAGATCGAGGTTCTGGAACGGGACCTGGACGAACAGCCCGAGAACTCGTGGATCGTGCAGGACTCGGATTTCGATCAGCCGCCAATCCCCGGCCAGGTCCACCGGAGCGTCGAAGAAGAAAGGAGGCTGCCAGCACTCGCTCCAAATTCTGCCAACAACGCCATCGGCATCGGTATCCTCCTCGGACATGATGCCACATGGTATGAAAGGGAGCAAACGCGTCTTCAAAATTTGAGGAATGAGCCTGAGGAGCCTCGGGAGTCGGATGAGCTGGAGCCACAAGATGAGCCGGAGCAACCAGTGATACCGGCAGAATTGCCACAACAGTCGGTGCTGACCGGAACTGTGCACGAAGAGTCTAAACAAAGCAATAAAGATGCTTCATCGCCGGCGCCTCGCCAGAGCGCCAGGGCCGCGGCCTCCAGGAAACGCAAGGCCGAGGCGCCGCTGCCAGAACCATTGCCTCCCAAGAGGCTCCGACAGACCAAGGCGCCGGCTACTCTGACAACCGCAGCTGCAAAGGGCAAGGCAGCATCAGCTACTACCTCCACTGGAGCCAAGCGGGGGCGACCGGCTGGACGGCCCCGGAAGACCGAGAAGCAAGAGGTCCTGGCCCCGACACGAGCCAAAGGTCCAGCAGTCGAGGAAGCACCAGGACCGGTCGCTCGGCGCGGGCGGATCCCAAAGGAGGAGACCAAGGCGGCGCCTTCTACCTCAACGACCAAGGGAGGAGTCAAGAAGTCCGCATCGGCGCCTGCGGCCCGGCGGGGACGTCCTGCCAAGAGCGAAACAGCGGCGAAGCCATCGGTCGCAGTGGCCAAGGCGAAGCAGCGTGTCATGGCCAAAGTGGTTGGAAAACGTGGACGACCTGCGAAGACCCAGGCCCCAGTGAAGGGCTCCTCCGCTTCAGTAATTAAAGAGAAGAGCACCGAGGAGGCGCCGCAAGCCACCCCGAGGCGCGGCCGGCCGGCCAGAGCCCAGCCACAGAGCGAGGAAGAGAAAGGCTCAACGGCTATCGCAAAAGTGACAGAGAAAAACAAGCCGGCTGCCCCTGAAGAGACCGCCACTCCCCGCCAACGCGGTCGCCCCACGAAAGCTGCTGCTGCTGCTGCTGCTGCGACACCATCCTCAGTGCTAAAAAAGAGTAAGAGTGACAGCAAAGAGGCCGTGTCCCAAGAAGACGACGCCGACGCCACCCCTCGTCGCGGACGACCATCCAAAACCCAAGCCCGAGAGAAGAAAGCCGCAAGCGCAGCGGTGGCCGCGTTGGCCAAGGGGAAACAAGGACAAGAAACGGCACCTGAAGAGAGTGTGGTGACGCCTCGGCGCGGGCGGCCCAGCAAAGCCGCGACTCCGGCTACGGCTGCACTGGCGAAGAGCGAGCGACCGGCGGTACCTGAAGAGGCTGCTGCTGTCGTGACACCGCGTCGTGGACGGCCCAGCAAGGCCGCAACCACGGCGGCGGCGGCGGCGGCGGCGGCTGAAAATGCTAAACCGCCTGCGCCTGAAGAGACCGTGACCCCGCGCACGCGTGGGCGACCGAGCAAAGTCACAACCGAGTTGGCGGCTGAAAATGACGAGACATCTGTATCTGAAGAGACTGTGACCCCTCGCACGCGTGGGCGACCGAGCAAAGCCGCAATTGAGGCGGCGGCAGCGCTGGCGGCGGGGACACCGCCCGGAAACGGCAAGCTGTCTGTAACTAAAGAGGCTGCGACTCCCAGTTCCCGCGAGCGGCTACGAAAAGCTGCTGCTATCCTGACAGCAACGGCGGCAGCAGCAGCAGCGGCAGAAATGATCGAAGAGGCCGCGCACGAAGAGAGTGACGATGTCACCACCCCCCGACGACGCGGCCGCCCTACTCGGCGGCAGGCGGCGCCGGGCCAAGAAGCTCCGGCTCCGGCTCCTGCTTCGGTTCCCGCCGCTACTACCGGGCCCAAGGGGGAAACTGCTACTTCCAACAAGAAATCAGGTGTTCCTCCCAGGATCGCGACTCCCCAACAATGGGTGGCAAATAGGGATAGAGTATCGAAACGGACGGCGGCTACTAAAAGTGGCGGTAGTGGTGGTGGGAGTAAGCCTGAGAAGGCTGTTGTTCCAGCTGCGTCGCCGGCTACTCGTGGGAGAGGGCGGCCTAAGAAGGCATGAGCTGATAGGAGTTTCAATGGTCTGCTTTCGTTGGTAATTGTATGTGTGTGTATTGTCTTGTTTCACTGTATCGGGTGTTTGGGAGTCTATTTATTAGGCTGGGTGCTTGCGTTTTTCTTCTCGAAGTTCGAATGCTTTTCTTTCCAGTTTAAGTAATCACAGGTGTATGAACTTTACGTTCTGCCATACCACTTGGAGCAGTGATGGCAGATCTACAGGTGTACACTATTTGATTTCAATCGATACCAAGTTGTTTGACATCTGAGTTCTTGTTAAGTCTATAGGTGTGACGTAGTACGTATGCCAATGGGGTTGGTTTCCTCACCCATCGCTCAGACTGAACAAGACATATATATACTCCTGCAAACAAATATATTACTTGATTATTCATCTACAACAACCCGAACATCGACTCTACGCTGACTGCTACTGCTTCTAGTGCCTCGTCGTCTTCCACTGCTCCATGAACTCGTCCAAATCGACATGAACCCGCAACCCCTTCTCGTACAAAGTACTGTAGACGGACCGCAGCTCCGACGAGTCCAGGTCGCGGACCAGCGTGCCAAAGGCCTCCATAAAGACCTGCTTAGACCACGGGCACCGCTGGATGGCGCGGTAAAAGACCTCCTTTGCCCGGGGCCGGAGCTCCTTGGTCTCGCGGCAGTACCGGATGTACGAGACCCAGAGCCCCACGTTATGCTTACACGAGAGGCAATCCTCCAGGGCGTGCTCGAAGGCGGCGCGCGTCGAGTGCGCGTTCCCGGACTGCATCTCGTGACGGACGGCGAAGACGCGGCTCGTGGCGCAGTCGTGCTTCTTGGTTAGGATGGTGTCGTTGAGCAGGGTGCGTACACGGTCATCTATGCTCAAGCGTGTTTCTTTCCAGGCGAAGAGGGCCAGGAACATGGTGTTGTTGGGGAAGAACTCCAGGAAAGATGTCATGCGTTCACGCAGAAACGCAGGTCGGTATGGTCTATATTCATTGTTAGCGTGACTTGTTTTTCGAAAACGAAACGGAAGAAGACATGAGTCGGTTGCTTACCCTTGATTAATGTACATGTATAAGAGCTGGGCGGCAAACTGGAGCAGCTGCTCGTGTCCCGTATTGGCCGCAAACCCCCGAGACTTGAACTCCTCGGAACATCTGGTGACGGCGGCCATGGCCGATTCGATATCGCCTTGTCCCTCTCCACGCGGCTCCTTGCCGCTCTGCTGGGTCAAATACTGCAGCAGAACCAGCGCCTTTGCGTAGAGCGAGGCGACCGTGTCGTTTCCTTGTGACGTCGAGTATTCGCAGTGGGAAGTCAGTGTTTGCCGCGTTTTGAGAATCAACGCCGGCGAGGCCGGCTCCGTGGCCGAGGAGGATGACGAGCTGCTGCTGCTCTCCTGGCCAACGAGACACAGTCTGGACAGACTCATAGTCAGGTTTCCGTACTGGAGGGCCATGCACGCCCACGCCAGAGCCAGCTGAAGTCTCTCCTCGGGCGCCAAGCCTGGCAGCTGGAGGGCAGCAGAGATGACATTGGAGCCCGCGGCATGGTTCCCGGCGCGGAACTCGTAGTTAGCATAGCCAATGTACAACTCGATATTAGTGGGAAATCGTTTCAGTAAAGCTTTGGCCGCCTTCTTCCCGTCGATCTTGGGACCGCAGATGTCGAAAGCCAGGTGATACGATGCAAGCTCGCCGCGACTATGGGAGCGACAGAGCTGTTTTAGTACGTTGGAAACCAGTGGGGGTTGGCCATCATGGATGAGAGTGCGGACTGATTCCATGTAGTTGAACCAAGCTGTCACAGGGAAAAGCACTTCGGTGCTTGGGCTGATTCGTTGGTGACTTTGGGGGAACTCGAGGGGTTTGTTGGAGCTGCCTTCGGTCTCGAGTGTCTGGATCAAATCTTGCTTCTTATTCTTGCCAGAGTGAACCAGGCCATTCATATCAAGTAGCGCATCCCGAACAAGTAGATCGCCCGAACCGTTAGATGGACCCGGCGCAGGCGGGAGCTGATGAAACACCAAGAATGCAGAAAGCAGCTGTTCTTGGACCAACTTCAGTGCGCTATCAGGGACGAAGAAGAGAAACTCCTCGATATCGGTGTACATGACCACTCTGTACGGGTCATCCTCGGTACCTTCGTCCATGGTCCGGGCCGGGACGCGGGCATGTGAACCTCGATGCTGTTCTGCGGCGGCCCAGGCTTTGTAGGGGTCCCGGGTGTTAGGGGCAGCACCGTTGTCGAAGGTTTTGATTTCTGGAGGCTCATCCGTACCCCCGTTTGTTTCGAATGCGGCCCAGCCTTTGGCTAAATCTTCCCCTATCCGCGCCACCTCACTCTCCCAGAAGCCTTGGAAGGTCGGAGGAACTGCCATTGTTGTATTATCATCGCCACCACGTATGCTTGCCGGGCGACAGAAGTGCAACTCGAGAATGCCCTGCCAGGACGCAGCTGCGAGCTCGCAGTAGCCGCTCTCGGCGACGAAGCGTGTCAACCTAGTAAAGACGACGACGAGCTGAACATACAAGACTTGATCGACATGCGAGGCTCCTTGCTGGGCAAGGGCAGCTCTTAATTGATGCATCTTGTTGAAGTAAAGCAGTTTGATATCTTCATACTTCAGAGTCGACAAGGTCGTCTGTCTGAAGTCCACATAGGCCTTCCAGATGGCAAAGCTGGAGCTCTGCTCGCGAACCACATCCTCCCATCGTTTGGCCAGGGCCTTGGAATCCCAGATCTTGGCCCCTTCGGCCATGGTGTGAAGAATTAAGGTCTCCCGTTGTTCGGGCAATGTGCAGTGGGGCAAGGCTTTCTCCAGCATGGACAGCTTGATGTCGGCAAAACTCCGAATTTCTGCCTGTGTCGGCCTCTGGCTGTCTCGTTCTCTAACATGAAGCAGAGTATCCTGGTGCTCCACCAATGCCAGCCAGGCTTCGATGTCTTCTGGGTGATGTCGCACGCGTTCTGACAGTTGCACTGTTCTTGCTTTGATAGGGTCTTCGAGATCCCTCCCGCGGGATTCATCGGCATCGTTGCCATACTCTTCATCGCTGTCCGAGAACTCGTGCGGCTTGGACTTCCCATGGATAGATCGGTACGAGGGCCCCTCATCGCCGGAAGATGCGACGCCGTCATCATCAGATCGGGGTCTTTTCCTCTTCTTAGAGGAGCCGCCCAGAGGCAGGAAATCTTCAGCGCCAGTGTAAGTCACGGCCTTCTCGGCCCGTACTCGGACGATCTGCGCGTTGGCGCGACCAGAGTTAGCCAACGGGTGTTTGCGGCCGCTGTTGAGCGCGGAGCCGCCGCCCTCGTAGAAGCCACGGAGGGTGAACTCATCGCGGTTGCCCAGCTGCTCAATACGGATGAAGCCGTCGGCGCCGAGGATGCGTCCGCGCCCGTATCTTCGGTACGCTGGGACGTCGTAGCGGTTGTTGCCTCCGTATCTTCTAATCAAGGGATCCCCACGTTTGTCGACTATGAAGTTGTCCCCTGTTGCCGCTCCGGAAGAGGGGCCTGCCGCCGACCTCCGCGGGAGGTCCAGGCGGTTTTCTCTAGGCGGCGATCTGTCATGACGTGACCGCTTATAATCGGATCTGCCATTCTCATGTCTACTACTGTGGCTTGAATGTCCATGTCGATGACTTCGCGATTTTGATTCCTCTTTGGGCTGGCTGCTGCTGTCTTTATCCTTGGTGTTTTCCGGGGCTGCATCTTTGGCAGGTGGTGGCTCAATCTTTGGTTTGAATGACGAGAAGGTGGGAACACGCGGCTTCTGCCCCTGCTTGGACGACATTTTTGTTGATGCAACGTCCCATCATATCGGTGCTTCAATTCCAGACTTCAGGAGCGATCCCCACAGGTCCGCGTGATGGGAAGGTTGAGGTGCAAGATTATTCGTGTTGTTGCAAATCTCACAGTGCTTGTACTAAGTTCATGTCCATGTAAATTGAACGCTGAGGGCCCAAGCTTCTACCGTGCCAGTACAGTGCACGATACTGTACTTGGAATGTCAGCATCTCCTTCGGCCAAAGAAAAGCAGCGATGATTGCCGCATTGCATCTACAGTAATCATTTCATTAATGTAGTATAATACTCTCGGGCTGATTCTATATGTAATTGTCATGATCGACCATGATCGACCAGTCCCAAGATAATCAATTGAAAGACGCAACCCATACATCCATCGTCCTCGGCTGCTCTCCCCCAAGCCCCCGAACCGACGCAATGGTGGCATCCCGAGCCGTCCGCAACACGAGCTTCACCCGCTCGTCCGCAATGTGCTCCTCCATTTCCCTGACAAACTCCTCGTCGACCACCGAGAGAGTTTCCCAATGACCGTCCAGCAGACCCGGCCGGGGAACCACAAACCCCTCCTGTTGCTGAGTCCACCCGGCCGCCCGGGCGACCTCGGCGATGCGCCCGGGCCCCAGCGGCGACCGGATGTTGGCGTCGCTGTCGGCCTTGTGGCTCTCGAGCATCCCCGTCGCCAGGGTCGCCAGCACGTGCGGCTCCGCGGCCCGCTCCGTCGCCTGCAGGGCGTACTCGGCGACGCAGAGGCGCGCCGCCCGGCCGCGCAGGGCGCCCAGGACGGCCGCGAGCACCGAGGGGGACGCGAAGTACCAGATGCAGTGCGAGAGCACCGCGACGTCCCAGGTCTTACCGCCGGACTGCTCCCGGGCGAGGAAGGCTTCCGGGGTGGCTTGGTGCCAGGTGATGCGGCTGCCGAGGGGGCTGGCGGACAGGTGGGTTTGGGCTTGGGCCAGGGTGAAGGGGGCGCCGTAGTCTGATGGTGCGGGGTCTATGGCATCGCTAGAGAGGTGGAGTGCATGCATTAGTAAGTGAATAGGCGGCAGGTAAATAATCGAACATATATATGGAAATGCATTAAAGGGGTCTTGAACTACATGTATGTTTGGTGACTTACACGGATCCGCCTTCCCCGACCACGTCGGCCAGCACGGCCGTCGCATTGCCCTGGCCGCACCCGATCTCGAGGACGCGGCTGCCAGGGGCGATGTTCCAGCGGTTGACCAGGTCGATGCGGTGCTCGGCCTGCCCGATCTCGACTTCCGGGCGCTTGGTATCGTGTAGGGAGTAGGAAGTGATCCTCGGCGCATCGGATACCGACAATAATCTGGGAGCGGCTGTCTCGGCCATATTGACTTATTGCGTAATTGGGGGCAAGCAAAATGTGGTATGGGCTATCGGTTATAAACGAGGCGTTTTGAGGTTTAGTACGTATAATAGGAAAAGCTTCAGGGTGCAGTACAAGTGGGCGGTGATGATGTAGCGTGTTAGGACGTTGAGCTGTCGTGGCTGGCGGATTGATGTGGATTTGTGACGAGATGGATAGCCATTTATATAGCTGGTATCTTTTGCTGTCCGAGTTTCCAACTGCTATCATTTACATGTTCATAGTCGTCCTCATTTCATATCTACTGGGAAGTCATACGAGAAATGCATAGGGAATTACTACTTTGGGGACAGTTTATGGAAAAGAAGTGACTCACAATCCTTTCAGCTACCAACCATGAAGGAATGACTCTTTCCAATTCGGTAACTACTAAGGTTAACCTTGGATTGGGGGATAGGCAAGGAAACATTGGCATATGCAACTAACCTTACTTAGCTCACAACCCCACAATCCATCATCAACATCACGCCTCGACCTTCAACAACACCTGAACTCCCGCCGTGGTAGTCTGCCAAATGTTACCCTTCAGACCTCTTGCATTGCTTCTCGGAGGAACTGGGTTTCTCCGCGCCCCTTCCTTGGCTGACGATGAGTGAGTCAATCAGACATCGACCTTTTAGGAAGGAGGTAGGCATAGGTCATCTCTCATACGACCTGGGGATATTTATTTACTTGTCAATTACTCTATTTGATGTGTAGCCCAGAAAGAACCGCTCAGTTGAAGAGTATTTCAGTCTCTTGTCACAATATCAGATTCCGAGAAACAAGAGCTCTTAGTAACCATGATCATGGTCATGAATAGATACAGACCATATATATATAGCAAGTCGAAAGAAAAGTAGAACAAAAGTTTCAATTCCAGGAGGTATAAAAGTGTGACGACGACGCTGAACCGCCCCGAGAGAAACCCTCCCCTCCCCTTTCCCATTTCATTTCATGACAAAAGTACGCAGACATGATCGTAACGACATCATCTCATCCGTCAGTGAACCAAGTAGATCAGATCATCCAATCCATCCCTCAATCAGAGCCCTCTCAATCATCCTCATCCGAGAGCAACTCGTCGACCAGTGACGACTCGTCGGTAGCATCGCGTTTCTTCTGCCTTACCGTCGCATCGCTCGCGTCTCCCTCGTCTTCATCATCATCCACGTCCATATTGTTGTCCTCGTCCGAGGTGATCTCCTCCTTCTTGATGACGGGTTTACGCGCCGACGACATGATTGTAGCATCCTTCACATCCTCGTCTTCCTCGTCCTCTTCCATTATTGTCTTCTCGTCCATCATCATCTCCACGGCCGACTTCTCGTCACCCGCCACCGACCCGGCCACCGACGAACCGGCCACCGAGCCCGTCACGCTTCGGCTCATCGAGCTGCGGAACCGGCTCTTCTCTTGCTGCTGCTCGTTGAGACCGTTGACGATCTTGCCAAGGCTCACGTGGATCTTGTAGAGCGCGTTGCGGCCCGTTGCGTCCGAGAGGAGGTTGTCCTCCACGGCCGACGAGATCTCCTCGTACATCTCGCGGATCTTCTCCTCGGTCGACACGGGCGAGATGTAGAGTTTTCCAAGCAGGGGTGCAATCGTCTTCTTCTCTTCCTCTGTTTCGGTAGTATATTAGCTTCCATCTATGATCAATCGTTCACGTAGTTATGGGGACAAGTAGACTTACTGCTGAAATTGCTGTTGAGCTTCTCGAGAATATCGCTGGCAAAGTCGAGATGGACATCGCCGTTGACAATCTTCTTCTCCAGATCCATAGCATAGCCTGGCTGGTAGCACTTGCGAGGATCTGTCCAGTCCACCAAGCATGCGCCGATAGTATTCAGAGTGGCCATCTGATCATCGACATCCGCATCTTCGTCGTCCAAACTCTCGCGGATCAGGTACAGCGAATGTAGCGCATCCAATGCGATAGAACGGAGCAAGTGCTGGTTCTCGGATCGGGAATAACAGAAGACGGGCAGGAAGTAGTTGAGGGCTTGGCGCACGCCCTGGTTGCCCGAACTGGAGGGGTCGAAGTAGGCGATAACCAGGGTCCGGAGCAGTTCTGCCGAGGCTTCCTGGTCGGTGACCACTCTGCCGAGCAGCAGCTTGGAGACGGCGACAGTGGCGGCACCTTGGACTTCCGGGTTCTTGGAGCCGGACCGCAGCGCCTTGATGTATACCTTGAGAAGCGTGGGGTTGTCTGACAGAAGCTTCGCTCCGTGTACATTTAAGATATCGGTGAGAATCTGCAACGCGGTAATCTGAAGTGCCGAGTGGCCCTTGCTGAAGAAGTGCATGAAGAGTGATAGGTTCTCTTCGGCAAGGGGTCGGTCTAGTAGTGAACACAGTCCAAGGCAAACAAGACCTCGCTCACGGACAGGCGCCTCGTGACTGCGAACGGCGGGTACCACCAAGTTGTTCAGCATCGAGACCAGATGGTCGTTCTCCTGGAGCGTGCCCTCAACATTGGAGAGCATGCATTGGACGATATGCAGGCATTTCATGTTGATCATAATCTCCTTAATGGCCTTGGCCCGGGCCTCCTCCTCGCTCAACTCGGGCTCGTTCTTTCTCCTTCCGTCGGGAGGGGGTGTACTGTCACTCTCGACCTCGGAGTGGGCCGAATGGAAGCTCTCATTATCGTCATTATCGGTGGCAGGCTCATCGACAATCGTATCGTGGACATCCGCCACAGCCTCGAGGACGACACTGCAGAACTCCTTTTCACCCGCCGCGTCGGGGGCGCAGATGTCACGGAGGACATCGATGGCAAGCTTGGTCACCTCATCAGGTAATTCGGGGATGGACAAGCTCTGTCTCAGCAGGGCAAACATCTTCCGGCGACCGACCTCGTCTGAGTAATCCAGAGTCAGGATAATGTGCAGCAGTTGCTCGACAATGAACTCCTGTTCAACGGTGTCCTCTTCGTCCTCTTCATCATCATCCACCTCCTCTTGGGCATTAACTCTCCGGATGGCTTCGATCAGGACATTCAGGTACCGCTCCAGGTAAAAAGCGACCTTGGTGACTTCGGGCAACTTCTCCTCGACCAGGGACTCGTACTTGCGGTTGCCATCGGCGCGACAGAAGTCGTTGAAACTGCGAGCCATGAAGACGCCCTCGGCACTCAAAGTCTGCCAGAAGTTGTCGTCGAAGTTGACGGCATTCCTGTAATCGGGCCTGCCCTCCCAAAAACCCTTCATGGCTTCGAGAGCAACTCCATTCTCCACACCTGAGTTGACCACATCGATTCGCTCCAGTAGTTCGAGAAGGCCGTCGAAACTCGGTTCGGCAGGCTCGGCGGCCTTGTCGCCTTCTGCCGGGGGACTGACGCCAGCGCAGTCCTCGATCCAGCGCTCGCGGAACAGACGGCCGGCGGCTTTGCGCACCGTCTCGTCTCGATCTCTCAGACCCCAACGCAACAGTTTCTCTCTCATAGAGAGCGACAGGTGGCGGAAATCACCAAGAGCTGGTAGTAACCTAGAATACACAGCCCGGCGAGTCTGAGGATCCTGGTCTCGAGCCCTCTCCAGGAGGTAGGGGAGTGTGTTTGGAAGGATGGGCAAGTTGACCAACAGGGAGCGCCTGACGTCGGCGCTAGGGTCGTTCTGCAATACCTCGAGGAGCTTCTCCAAAAGGCCTGTCTCGGCATTGTCGTCGCTGTCGTCTGAGTTGGCCATGCCCTCGACTTGGTTGCCAGCCAGTCGTCCGAGACCTAAAACGGCCTGAGCACGAACCATGGCCTCCTTGTCCCTGATTCGCTTGAGAAGACCGTGTCGCAAAGATTGGAAAAGATCATCGTCGATAGCATCGAGGGAGTTGATAATGTGTGAGATCAGCTGGGTTGATCGGTAGCGAACGAACTTGTCCTTGGCGGTGAGTAGGGGAAGGACCGTCTCCATGACCAGGGTTGTCAGACGAGTGGTGGGGGTTTCGGGCATGGTACTAGCATCGACATCCTCCTCGCCGAGCAACTCGTTGTCCTTGTCGTTGGCATGGCGCAGGAAGAGGCCGACAAAACGGATGGTCTTCTCGCCGACGCCCTCGCTCTTCTTGACGGGCATGACGCGCAGGACGCAGCGGGTGAACTCGGCGTTGAAGTCGGTCTCCTCGAAGTCGAGGCTGTCGGCGGCCTGGGACTTTCCCTTGCCGGCGGGGCGCGCGGGGGGCTCATAGCAGCAGGACTCGTGGATCTTGCGCAGGTTGACGACAAGCTTTCGGTGGGTGGCGGTGGACTTCTGGGCGTCCCGGAAGACGGCGCATACTTGGGTGCGCAGGGCGCTGTCAGGGGCTTCTTCGGGGATGTCGAGGGAGTTTGCGGAAGCGCGGGAGGCGCGAGTGGCGCGCCCCGTCCGTGTCGAAGCCCTGGGGGGCATTGTGTGTAGGAATGTCGAAAGACACCGGAGGTGCTACTTTTTTATTTGGTGATGTTTATGGTTTTGTTGATATGTACCAGTAGCGCTACGACATGTACGTTACTGTTGTTTTTGACGCTAAAGCGTCCAAGGCGGGGGTGGCCGAAGTTCGAGCGGGATGTCAATGTTTGACAAGTACGGTATGATTGGGAAAAGATGGTCTCAGTCAATTGGGTAGAAATTGGACTTGATTTCGGGAATGTGTGTATGTAAGCAAGACTTCAAATGGTATCGCATGAAAATGGACTCCTCAATCCATCAATTAATTGATCGATCAAAACACGCGTGCCGCGTCGTATTTGATGCTTCTGTATTTGTTATCCCAAAAGAGTGTGCTGGCAAGCAAGGCAAAGTGGGGGTTACTGGGCAACGCTCTAACTGTTAACTGTAATCCGTCTTTCAGTCCAGGTCCCTGCCAATTCAAAAATTTGGAGATCTCAGAAGAACACTGAAGTCTTGGCGGCCAGACCCCACACTTGCGCCAATCGATTAGCTGATAAGCAATTAATTTTCTTTGACGGTACGAAGGGTCTTGTCGCAATTGAGATTCAGAGGGCAGTTATCGTCTTGGGCAGTCTATTACCTAAATCAACCCAATAACTTCCCGCCCTTATATTCTCATACAGAACAAGTCCATTTCTTTAAAATGGCAGGTTCTGGGAAGCTCAAGCGGTCAAGAGACCAAGCCACCGACTCGGCCGCCAAACCAGATGCCTCTGTTGCTTCCGAGAAGCCTCAGACAGCCGCTGCGGACGAGGGTGCCGGAGAGACAGCCACCACCACCGACGCAACCGAAAGAGCCACCAAGCGACCCCGAGTCGAAGAGAACCGCACTCTGTTCGTTCGCTCGCTTCCCACCTCGGCAACCGACGAGAGCCTGACCGAGTTCTTCTCCAACTACTTCCCCGTCAAGCATGCCACTGTCGTCAAGGACCGTGCCACCAAGGCCTCCAGGGGATATGGTTTCGTAAGTTCTCAACCTGCCAACTGACGGACTACACCATCGAGGCACCGATTAACATTGCATCCCACTTGTAGGTCACTTTCACAGACGCCGAGGATGCGCTCGAAGCCAAGAAGAAGTTGAACAACCAGGCCCTCGACGGCAGGAAGATCACCCTCGATGTCGCTGAAGCCCGCCAAAGAAAACCTAAAGCTACCGCTGAGGGCTCCGGTGTCGCCTCCGAGACTGTCGCCCGTAAAGAGAAGAGAGTCGCCGAGTTGGAGCAGGCACGAGCACCCCAAAATGCAAAGCTGATTGTCCGAAATTTGCCCTGGAGTATCAAGACGTCTGAGCAGCTGGCCGCTCTGTTTCAGAAACATGGAAAAGTCAAGTACGCCGACATTCCTCAGTCCAAGGGAAAGCTCTCTGGTTTCGGTTTCGTCACCTTCCGCCGCCACAAGCATGCCGAGATGGCCATGGAGGGAGAGAATGGAAAGATTGTCGACGGTCGCCCTATCGCCGTAGACTGGGCTGCCGACAAGAAAGAGTGGACAAAGCAGCAAGATGGCGCCGCCGCCGAGGAGACTACTCCTAAGAAGGACAAGAAGAAGGCCAGCACTGAAAAGCCCAAGGCGGACGAAGATGAGAGCCCGGAAGATAAGGAGGAATCCGACGATGATATGGATGCCGACCTGAAAAACTTCATGAAGAATCATATGGAGAACCTGGAAGATGAGGACGACAAGGATGAGGATGATGAGGATGAGGACGAGGAGGAAGAAGACGACGCTGACTTGGGCGTCGATGACGACGATGAGGACGAGGAGGAGAAGCCAGCTAAGAAGTTGACCACAAACAACGACACGACCGTCTTCATAAGGAACTTGCCTTTCTCTGTGGATGACGAGGGCCTGAAAGAGCATTTCGAGCAGTTCGGCCCTGTCAGGTACGCCCGTTGCGTCATGGATCGTGCTACAGACCGACCGGCCGGTACTGGCTTTGTGTGTTTCTATAACCAGGACGATTCTACTGCGTGTGTGAGAGGAGCTCCCCGCCAACAACTGCCCGACAACCCCGGCAAACGGTCTATTCTTCAAAACGAGATGGCGGATCAGGCTGGTTTGTACACTTTGGACGGCCGAGTCTTGCAGGTGACGCAAGCCGTCAACAAGACCGAGGCCGCTCGCTTGACCGAATCGGGTATTGCTGCGCGTGATACCAAGGACAGAGACAAGCGACGCCTGTATCTGCTTCCCGAGGGTAGCATTCCCGCCGGATCGCCCCTGCACTCGTTACTCTCGGCGGCCGAGATCCAAATGCGCGACGACAGTGCGGCGCAGAGGAAGAAGCAGATCCAAGGCAACCCCAGTTTACACGTCAGTCTTACGCGTCTTGCTCTTCGCAACATCCCCCGCGACATGACCCCCAAGGAACTCAAGGCCCTCGCTCGCGAAGCCGTGGTCGGTTTCTCCAAGGACGTCAAGGCCGGCCTCCGCGAGCCCCTGTCCAAGGAGGAGATCAACCGCGGTGGTGCCGACGACAAGGAGGCGGAGCGCCGTCGTAAGGAAAAGAAGAAGGGTATCGTGAGCCAGGCCAAGATCGTGTACGAGAACTCGCAGGGTTCCAAGGTGGACGAGAAGGACGGCGCCGGCAAGAGTCGTGGTTACGGTTTCGTCGAGTACTCGTCGCACCGCTGGGCGCTCATGGGCCTGCGCTGGCTCAACGGCCACCAGGTCAAAAACGAGACGAGCAAGAGCTCGCGCCTGATCGCCGAGTTCGCCATCGAGAACGCCCAGGTCGTGGCCCGCCGCAAGGACATCCTGCTCCGGTCCACGCAGGGGCCCCGGAACCCGCCGCAGCAGGAGATGCCCGCCAACAATGCGCCCTTCGCCGAGAGGAGGACCGCCTTCCGGAACGCGGGCAAGCACGGTGCCAGGCGACCGGGCTGGAACGGCCAGAGAGACGGCAAGCCTGTTCGGGACAACAAGAAGCCTCAAGGTGGTGGCGCGGAGAGCAAAAAGTCCGGCGGCTTTGATCTCAACGGACCCGGGTTCAACAACCGGAAGCCTATGGGCGGCTCGGATGCCAAGCCCGTTCGTGGTGGTGAGGAAAAGAAGGGTAGCAGCACACGGGAAGCTCTGGACCAGAAGATTATTGCCAGGAAACGAAACATGCGGAAGAAGAAGTCGATGGCGCGCAGTAGCCACTGATTATGAGTGAGGATGAAAAGACTATTACAATTACATGGAAATGGGTGTTTTGTTCTCTCTTTACGTGTATCAGATACCTACCACATATCTAATCTTTGCTGTCTGTCTGTCTGTCGTACCATCAATATTCTAGTCAGTTCAGGGAAGGCGTTAAAAATGTCAGGTCTCCCGTCAGAGGGGCTTTTTTGGTTCATAACTCTGAGAAACCCGTTCAAGTTAGGTGGTAATGTGATGATGCTTGTGTCGTACCTTGCAGGTTTGCTCAAACCGACAAGGCTTACTTTTCGAAGTAGGGTTCGTTGTTCGATTCCTTCAGACCGCCAACGTGGCTGTAACAACGTATCTTCAAGACAAGCTGGGAAAACTCGTTATATAGATTCTCCAGTAATCTTAGGGGATAACAACTTGGATATACATATCATGTCCATCAGTTTTGCTTTACAGTCCTATATACCTAGGTACATAAATGAATGGATGAACGCCCAAAGGAGTGATGAAATAAGAATAGCAGCGCATGCTGAGTAGGGGGGGTATCTTCCATCGCAATCTTTCCTTCCATATACATACATAAATACATGATCATCGTACTCATCACTTTGTCCAGAACCATCCCTTCCCAGATGATGATTTATTGTCTTCCTCCGTCGTCTTCTCGTCCTCACGGTTCTCTGCCGCCTCGTAAGAAGACGAGGAGGACCACTTGAACTCCTTGCTGGCCGAGTGTTGACGCTGCGTCATGCGCTGCACCACGTTGCCCTGGGCGTCGTAGCGCGTCGTCGTGACGGTTTCGTGGGTCATCCAGGGGCCCACGCGCCGGGCCACGGACTTGACGGTCTTGCCCCCGTCCGACTCGGGGATCTCCTCGGTCCACTCCGCGTTGCCGTTCTTGTCAACATCAGACTTGGGGAGGTTGGTGGTACCACGCTCCCACGCTCCTACTTCCTGTTGGCGTGCCGCGGTATCATCGAGGGGGGTAACGACAGTTGGGGCATTTTTCTTGTCTTGGTTTGGGACTGGGGGCGGCAGAGGGACCAAGCCTGATTTTCTGTTGCTGCCGACACCGAGGCGTCTGGCGAAATCCGATTCAGTCTCGCGGTACAGATCTTCGGAAGTGTCGGCGTCGGCGCCGTCCGGGCGATCGGTCTTACCGCTGCTGGGGCCGCCCATCTCCTTTAAGATTTCCTCGGCCTTGGACTTGGCCAATCGTATGAAATCACGGATATCCGTCCCCTTCTGCATGGAATGCCAATCTTCTTCTCCTTCCTTTCCGAGACCCAGCTCCTTCCTGATGTCCCGGCCAATCGACTCGCCCAGCCGTATCAAGCGCTGCACAAACGCATCCGTCACGGGGCGCCCCTCTCTATCGTCTTTGGTGTTGACCTCCCGGAGCATCTCCAAGCCGGCCGACTGGATAGCGTTCATCAGGAAACGAAAGTCGTCGTCACTGCCGCCGGTATTATTAGAAAATACACCAGCAAATGGGATGCCACCACTGCTGCTACTGCCGTTGGGCGGCATGCCAAGCAGCCCCAAGATGGGCGATGATGGCCCGCCCATGTATAACAACTGCTGCCGCCTCCACGCCCTCTCCTCGTCGCACGCGGCGGCATCGCGGATGTACTGGCGGATGTGGCGCTCGGCCTGGTCCGCCGTCAGCTCGCGGCGGAACAGGTCGCTGGTGGCGACGGTGGCGATGCGCCGGGCCGCGGGCGCGAAGGACGCGGGCGGGAAGTAGGCGTCCCAGAGGCGGCGCCGCTCGAGGCTGGCCTCCCAGTCGTACCAGTCGCGCATGCTGCCGAAGACGCCAAAGGGCGGCTGCAACAGGGGCGTATGGAAACCGAGTTCGCCGCCGGAGCCATAGTTTGCTTCTTCCGGTATGAGTTTGGGCCGCGATTCGAGATCGGCGAGCGGCTGGCCCGAGCTCACGGCCAACAGGTCCTCGAAGGCGTCGCGGAAGGTGAAACGGCCCTCCCGGGGGCCCGACTTGACGTCCTTGGGCAGGGGCTGGGGGAGGCTGTACTGCAGCAGGAGCGGGGAGTAGGCCGAGTGCTGGACCCAGGACTCCACCGTCTTGTCGCGGAGACTGCGGGCCACGGCCGACTCGAGCGTCGAGAATTCATCTGGTGAGGAGAAAGGCCCGCCGCCGCTGCCCATCACAGGGGCCAGATCGTTGGTATGGCCAGTTTTGGACAATGCACTGGCACTGCTTTCATCATGCGCGGAGGCTGTGGTAGCGTTCTTCGGGGATGACGAAGATGAGGGTGACCAGATACCGCGGACGGTTTGGGAGATCTGGTCGTCTACGCGGTGCTTGAAGCGCACGAAGGGATTGGTGGATTCCGAGTCACCCGGCATTGTGATGGTTGGTGGCCAGTGACCAAGGTAGTTAGTTGGGCAGGTAAGTTCCAATGGCAAAATAGCAAAATAGCAAAATGTCAAAGATGTATGTACTCTGTCGGTGGTTTTGTTACTTCAATGTGGTCACGAATATCCAACTGTCAATTGAGTGTGATGGGCTGAATGGTAAGTAGAGAGATTTGATATTCAATTGGAAGAATAAATAGAGATAATTCCAAGTTGAGCATTACTTGATTGATGTAGGCTAGGTACGTATGATGATAGAACGATCACGAGATGGATGGAATGCTCCAGTAACATGGAAAGCTTCAAGATCCTGGATCGAGGTAGCAAACAACTTCGAGGTGGGGTAAAGAGCAACATTGAAGAGCACTGTAGCATCCCCCGGTACCTAAGGTACCCCCCCCCCCCCCCCCCCAACAGCCCAAGGAGTTCAGGTACCACTACAGCACCACTCCAGCTATGGACGGTAGAAGCTGACAGGCTCCGTAGTGGGGTTGATTCCAGCCCTGTCAGCCCAAGCTGCAGCTCATCCATCATCTTTCCGAAACCCCTTTCTCGAACTTCTGGCAACCTTGCGGGCCATATCCGAATGACGAAATCTACGGCCCGGACGATATAGGTACCCTTCCTCTGACGATCCCCGAATCGCATCATATCGCATCGTATCGCATCGCATCCAAGATCCATACCTTGTCCCGATTGTGGATTCCCTGCCAAATTGCGCCACGTTGTTCTCTCGCAACACCCTTTGCGACAAGCCCCCCTAAGCGTCGTCCGACTTGTATGCCATGGAGCGTTGGACAGCCATAGGATCAGACCACAAACACATCCGCTGAAAGAGAAGATGCGCCGCAGCCAGTATGGCTCCTACCTGTCGACTGCGCTCCTAGTCGCGGCGAATCTGCTTATCCCAGTCGCCATATACATCTTTGCGAAGGGCTTCTTTCCCTACAAACCTCTCCTGCCCGGCCTCGCCCAGTACCACGAAGCGCCGCAAGATGGACGACAGCCGGCACCGCCTTTTGACCGCCTTGTCTTCATGGTTGTTGATGCGCTGAGGAGGTAGGCCAACACGGCTCCAGTATGCGCCTTTGGTGTTCGCGCTGACAGAGACACGTATAGCGACTTTGTCTACACAGATGGGACAGGCTTTCAATTTACTCAAAGGTGAGTTGTACTCGATGCGCCAGCCCTTCTACATCCTCAATTACCTTCTAACATACCCCTTCAGCTTGATCAAAGATGGCGCCGCCATGCCCTTCACCGCCCATGCGACCTCCCCGACCGTCACCATGCCCCGGCTGAAGGCCATCACCACCGGCTCCATCCCCTCCTTCCTCGATGTCATCCTCAACCTCGACGAGGCCGACACCAGCTCCCAGTTGTCGGCGCAAGACTCCTGGCTCGCCCAGATGAAGGCCAAGAAGACGGGGAAACTGCTCTTGTACGGCGATGACACGTGGCTAAAGCTCTTTCCCGACACCTTCGATCGCGCCGACGGCACTTCGAGTTTCTTCGTTTCGGTATGGCACTCGGAGAAAAGGCACTAGGGGAAAATGACAATAGGCTGACCAGGATATCAGGACTTTACCGAAGTAGACAACAATGTGACGAGGCATATCACGTCGGAGCTCCGCCAGGACGATTGGAACACCATGGTGCTGCACTACCTCGGCTTGGACCACATCGGCCACAAGTCCGGGCCGCGCAGTGTGAACATGGTACCGAAGCAGCACGAAATGGACGGCATCGTTCGGGAAATCTATGGGGCCCTGGAGACCCAGCCGCATCTCCAGTCGACCCTCCTGGTGCTTATCGGAGACCATGGCATGAACGACGCCGGCAACCACGGCGCCTCGTCCGCAGGAGAGACGTCCTCGGCCCTGGTCTTCATGTCGCCCAAGCTGAAGAGCATTGCGAAGCCGGCTGCTGTGCCGGCTCCGTTCGACGAGGACTTCCAGTACTACACCAAGGTCGACCAGTCGGACCTCGCGCCGACTCTAGGCGCATTGCTTGGTTTCCCGGTACCCAAGAACAATTTGGGCGCCTTCATACAGGATTTCTTACCGTTCTGGTCGAATCGTAAGGACTGTCCCAAGTTAACTCTGGTGAATTCGGGTTTTCTAACATGGATCAGGACATGATCAAATGCATCTACTGCTCAGCAATGCCAAGCAAATCTTTGACATCATTGCCGCGGCATCAGGCGTATCGTTGACTACTGACTATGCGAGCTCGACATGCCGAGACCTGTCCACCGTGGCAGAAGAACTCGCATGCGAATTGCAGTCCATCAGCCAGTCAGTCAACACTGATTCGAGTGACGACCAAGAGAAACGATTATCCATGGTAAGTTGTACTCCGTTCGAGCAACGGCTGATGAGCTATCCCCACTAACACGTTGTTGAAGTGGCTACAAAGAGCACAGGAACTTATGAGCAGCATGGCCAGCAACTATGACATGTCGAAGCTGGTTCAAGGAGGCGCAAGTGCCGTTCTTGCTCTGACTTTAGCGATTGCATCCTTGATCATGGTCGGTGATGCCCGTTGGAACCTGCTTCCCTTCGCGGCAATCACCATACTGTACGGCATTATGATGTTTGCCAGCAGCTACGTCGAAGAGGAACACCACTTCTGGTACTGGTCTGCTTCTGCTTGGCTGTTCTACGTCACGCTCTCCAGAGCCACCAGACAGAAACGTACACCCGCAATCACAGCTGTTGCGGCTTTGGTGGTCATGCGTCTGATCCGAGGCTGGAATCAGACCGGCCAGAAGTTTGCGGGTGAGCCCGACATTGTCAAGATCTTCATGACAAGCAACCCGCAATTGCTCTGGTGTTTGTCCATCCTCACGTACCTCATAACAGCTGTCAAACTACGTAACCGACTCGACGGTTTGCCACGGGCCATCTCGGTCCCGCTGGTTACAGTCCTGATTACCACGGCTTTGTCCTTCAAGGTGGCCTTCTGCAACGAAGACTCCCCCGAACTGATTGTGGGCTTCATGAAGACGGTGCTTAGCTATCTTGGAGAGGCGTCGCTGGTCGGCAGGGCTCAGGCTGTGTTTGCCATGCTTGCTCTTGGCTCGGTGTATCCTGTGTACTCCCTTCTCACGCAGCCCTACGGCAAGTCCCGATTACAAGGTAAGTGCTTAAGAATTCCAAACAACTGCATCACTTGCCCGTTGCTTACACACATATACACACAGACATGAAAACACTGCATCACTTGTACACGGTCCTGGCCCTGACGCAATCCCGAGTGACGAACCTCCCGCTCTTCCTGCTGTTCCAGATCCTGCAGCTCTTCCTGGAGCGATTGGCGGCCCCAAGACTAGAGACTGCCGAGATCAGCACGACGTCGCTCGTGCTCCAGCTGGCGTCGTTCTTCGCCATGGGGGGCACCAACGCCATCTCGTCGGTCGACCTGTCGAACGCGTACAACGGCATCAGCGGGTACAACGTGGTGGCCGTGGGGATCCTGACGTTTGTGAGCAACTTTGCGGGGCCCGTCTGGTGGGCCTCGGCCACGAATGTGTTGTTGCTGCAGCGCAAGCTTGCTGCAGCTACGGCTACGGCTACTACAACTCCAACAAACGGTGCAGCAGAGATAAGCGCTACGGGCGGCACCATGACAAAAGACAGCGGTGAAGAGGGTGAGAGTAAGAGCAGCAGCAGCAGCAGCAGCAGCGAAAGTGTATGGCATCAGCATATCGCGTTATGGACGGTGTTTGTGACGGCCAGCTTGGGGTTCGTCATGGCGGCGTGCACGGCGCTGCGGACGCATCTGTTCATCTGGACCGTCTTCTCGCCCAAGTACTTGTACAGCATGGCCTGGAGTCTGGGGCAGCATCTGCTGGTGAATGTCGGGCTGGGTGGGCTCTTGTACTGGCTTGGGACACGATGATTTTCTTTTCCTACATCTAGACCTATACTATGTACTAACCTGCTTATATAATCATGCGGCGTGGTTGCAGCAAGTGCAGCAAACCAGATAGACGACAGTTGTAATAATAGAACCCTTTGCTTGCACTAGGACATGAGTAACGAGTAATGAGGGATGAGTAATGGCTACCAAGAGTAGGTAGGTAGGTAGGGTAGGTAGGGTTCTAGGGTTGTGCACATTGACTCGTGGAATGATTGGGTATCATTGGGGACGACTGTACTGGACTGGGAACGGCAGATTGTCTTGCGATTTGGTATTGCGCGATCTTAGCAGAATGGAGTGATAATCTGCAAAAAGGGTAATAAATTGCATTTTTCGCATCAGTTGCAGTGGCAGCTCCCGGCTCCGAAGTTCAGGGGTTGGAGCTGTAAGCAATGCTGTAAGGTTAGGAGCTGTTGGAGCTGTTGGAGCTGTACAATCTTGCTGTCCAAGAGCTGACCAAGGAGCGTTCTCGAAGCTCAGAAGCTGGTGCAGCTAGACGTCTAGAAGGCTAGAACGGGGGGCTCTAGCGCGTTCGGTTGCTGGACTTTACTGGAGCAAAGGCTGCAAAGCACTTTATGAACTGGAGCTGGCAGCAGGGATGGCATTGATTGGGACGATTGATGCGAAAAAGAGGGTAGATTGGATTGGGCAAGATGGAGGAAAATAGGGAAAATAGGATTGCCAAGGCTGGTTTGTCCCGAAACTAGAGGTGCCACGGGCGAGAGAGCCCAGGAGCTTGCCAGGAATCTAGCTCGAGAAGAGAGAAGGACACTTGTTAAGGCGCTGCGGGATCGCATCCGGCTGTTGTTGGTTCGGACGCGATTTTAATGACTGACTGCTTTAGTCAACCAACTAACCTAATAGTCGTAGCATACCTTTATGTAGCATCGTGCTCAATATTTAATTCGTCGCGAACGGCGTGTGGCCACCAATCCATCGGACACGTCGTCCATGTCACTTGGATCTTGGAAGACAAGCCAGGGCCATGCATGTGGTTTATGGGATGGTGGTGGTGTCATTCGCGCGGTATTTTATTTCGTGCTATCGCAGTCGCATTGTTCCGGAAGGCAAATAGTTCGTTCTTTTCTAAAAAGCCTTTCTCTTTTTTATTCTATTTGTATGTAAAATCACCCCATTTTGCTTTGTCGGATGCAACTCGGGGGAGACGGGGGACACGTACAAACGGCTTCTTCGGGCCAGGTTTTAATTACAGCAACTGCTGGTTGGTGAACGGACGGGGGTGGTCAGCTCCTGCATATTATACTCAAATGTACTAATTACTATATCAAGTAAGTGGCCGCCTATATGTGGTGACTTTCGGGGAGATTGAAAGGGGAGAGAGAGGGTAGAGGTTGAGGGGGAGAGCCGGAGATGGGAAAACGAAAAGAAAAAGGGAAAAAAGGGACACACACTACTGTACGCCTTCCGGCCAGCTAATCAACCGCCGTCATTGAAACACTTGAATACATCTTGAAGTACATACTGTATCTAGAGTAGGCCAGATTTCCGTGAACCCATCCAGCCCGTCATTTGATCAATGACAGCACAGCACAGCTCTCACCATCACGAACCCTTGTTCTTTATTCTATTACCATACGGAGTACTTGATTGAATCTTTGTTTACCCCCCTTCAAGTATTATTTATTATTTATGCTGCTTAATGCTGGAGTCCTGTACTTGCTTGACCCTCCTCCTTGCCTTATGTACTCCATCTGTTTGCTGTCGCAAACCTACCACTACTCGAACAATAATGCTTTTTGATTAATATTACCAGTCCTATTATACCAGATCGACCCAGCTATCGGCCTCCAAGCTCCAAAAGCAAGACACTCCCGCCTATCGCTCTCTCTCCCTCTCCCGATTTGTTGAAGTTGCTGTACTACTTACGACTTTGGCTATCCGTTATCTCTTGCCCCAACGAACGTAACTTTCCAACAATGCGACATTCCGTGCCTGTGTCATAGCGACCAAACCGCTTCCGCAACATTCCTGAAAGAGAAGAACCACCACCTTCCGCTACTACCCCCGAATTCCGAACTGCAAACGAACTTCCTCCCTTGCCGCCGGAAATATTTAAGAGCGCCGAACCATCAATCCCCCGCCAACCAACTGCGCCGACTTTCCTCTGAATGCCTGCCCTCGCTGGCAGCAGCGCAATACAAACTACCGGCACCCCACCAACACCCAACCCACTTGGGGGAATACAAAACACCAAGATCGCGACGTGAAACAGTAGAGCAAAAATAATACAGAAGGACACACACAAAAAAGAAGAAGACAAGATGTGGAGGAGAGCATATCTACTGCTGGTGCTGGTGCGCCTCTGGTTCGCCCTGTCGCCCAGCTACCTGCACCCGGACGAGAACTTCCAGGGCCCCGAGGTCATCGCCGGCCAGATCTTCAGCTACCCCGTGCGGCGCACCTGGGAGTTCACGAGCGAGTGGCCCATCCGCAGCGTCTTTCCCCTGTGGCCCGTTTATGGTTTGCCCATGCTCTTGTTAAGGTGGCTCTGGTCCGGCTTCAGCAGCAACAATGACAGCGTCCAGGGCGAGATCCCGCCCATTGCCGTCTTCTGGACCCTGCGCCTGCTCATGTTCGTCATCAGCTTCGTCCTCGAGGACTGGGCCATCCACGAGCTCGTCCAGTCGCCCCGCCACCGCCGCGTCGCCGTCCTGCTCGTCGCTTCGTCTTACGTCACTTGGACCTTCCAGACGCATACGTTTTCTAACTCGGTCGAGACGCTTGTTGTCGCGTGGAGCTTGGTCCTGATCGAGCGCATTCTGGATACTACGGTAAGAAGAGGAAGAACAAGAACAAGAACAAGGGGAGAGAGCGCTTGCGCGCGCGCGCACTCAGATACGAGGTCACTATTTGTATCGCGGAACATCTTTGCTAACTTTCTGGCCTTATCTTTCTAGTCGCAACAATCTTCATCGCTCTTGTCGCCCGCTGTACTGGGCGTGGTGTGTGTGTTCGGCGTCTTCAACCGAATCACCTTCCCAGCTTTCCTGCTGATCCCGGGGCTTCGCTTGATTCCCCATTTCTGGAACAGGTAAGACTTCTGTTATGCGCTTTTGTGTATACGTGCAGCCACTAATACAATATACTATGGCTACAGGCCCCTGATCTTTGCGACACTGGCCGCCTCGGCTCTGTTCACCGTCGTCATCGCCATCTCGCTGGACACGTCCTTCTACACGCCCCATTCCATCGGCTGGTCGGACCTGCTGCGGCACCCGGTCATCACGCCCTGGAACAACCTGCGCTACAACATCTCGCCCGACAACCTGGCGCAGCACGGCCTGCACCCGTGGTACCAGCACCTGCTGGTCAACATCCCGCTGCTGGTGGGGCCCGCGGCGGCCCTGCTCTTCTTCCAGCCGCACCTGTCACTGCGGCTGTACTCGGCCATCTCGGGCATTTTTGTCTTGTCCATCTTCCAGCACCAGGAGGCGCGGTTCCTGCAGCCCGTGATCCCGCTGATCCTGTCGTCGGTGCAGCTGCCGAAGAACCCGACGGTCATGAAGGCCTGGGTCGCCAGCTGGATCGCCTTCAACGTGGTCCTGGGCCTGCTGATGGGCACGTACCACCAGGGCGGCATCGTGCCCGGCCAGGTCTTCCTGAGCACGCAGCCCGACGCCACCAACGCCATCTGGTGGAAGACGTACATGCCGCCCATCTGGCTGCTCAACGGCAAGAACGAGGTGCTGCGGACGACGGACGTCATGAACATCGAGGGCGGGTCGCTGCTGGAGGAGCTCGCCAAGCTGGCGACGTGCGACACGCCCGCGGACCGCCGCAACAACGAGTACCTGAAAGAAGCCAACGGGACGTACCTCGTCGCCCCGCTCTCGGCGACGTGGTTGGACCCCTACTTGCCCAATAAGGGGCTCGACGGGCTAAGGTTCCGCGAGGTCTGGCGGCATCGGCAGCATTTCAACCTGGATGACCTCGACTGGGCCGAGGATGGGTTCTTGCCGACCATCAAGCGGGTGATTGGGCGGAGGGGCCTGGCGGCTTGGAGAGTTACGCGGAGTTGTTAGCTCCCGGGGTACTTGGGTTTTCAGGTTTACGAAAGGGAAAAAGGAAACGGAGTTGAGAGGAAAGGGGAGGAGCACAAAGAGCGCAAATGATATGAAATAGCGTTATTACTTATGTTGTATGTTTGTTGATATCGAGATACCCCTGGATAATTCGGTTAGATGAATTCCATCATTCACTTCTTGCAATACTTTCAACTGTCTATCACTGCATGCGCTTTATGTCGATGATACGGGACTCGTTAGGGGTATGTTAAAAGTTCACTTTTTGGACCGGTTCATCGGTACGTGAGAGTTGGACTGCTTTTGAATCTTTCGTCATATTGATGTAGCTGGTCATTTGTACTATTATGACGTTGATCATGCAGGTCCATTTCATATCACATACGTCTTGGCAAGCTGCAGCTCACGTTTGACATGAGCTTGAGTGTGTGTGTGTGTGTGTGTCCAGTACCTAGTTTGGGAGCACTGGGGGATCTCGGGGTGTTCCAAGCTCCTGTTTCCCGGGGGCTCGGCGCGGGACTGGACTAGCGCACTTGGGAACTTTTGGAGGGGTCCCGCTAATTGGGCGGCCGAGAGTGGGAAAACTTTCGATGGATTCCGTCCGAGCCAGTCGATTAATCACCACTCCCACCTACCCATTCAACATCGTCGGTGTGTGGAATAGGATTGCGCCGCAACTCCAGCAACTAACTATTGCAATTCATCTCTCGATCCAATTGATGAGGCCGCCAGTTGTGCGCCTGTAATCCTACCCAGAGGAAGAAAGAAAACAAATCCGCAACGCTTGCTGCCCCTCATAACCCAATCGCCACCATGGGAGGTCTCAATCTCGAAGTCTTCAAGGTGCGTTGACGAACGGCTCTCCCACACATCACGCCACCCCACCCATAGCAACCCTCTCTCTCCTGCCATGGATGTCCCCCTCGAAACCATGCACTCACTCTTCATTCCGTCTTCTTTCGCTCTGAGGAAGCACCGTTAAACTAATTGACAATGGCTTTTGTGTAGTTCGGCATGTACGTCATGTTCCCCATCGGCATCATGTACTACTTCGGCACGAACCTGGACGAGCGCTTCGCCGTGCCCGACTTCTGGCCCAAGGCCGAGAACGCCAACACGGTGCCCCTCGACCGCGACGAGATCCAGGCCGAGCTCGCCCGCCTCCGCGCCCGCCGCCTCTATCTGCGGGACCGCCGCCTCGAGGAGGAGGCTCGTCGCGCGCCCCCGCCTCCGCCACCTTCCGCGGAGCAGGACAACAGCCAGCAGAAGTAAATGCGATGCAGGGAAACTTTGTGTTGTAATCAGGGGAGGAGGGGTCGAGGGAGGGAAAGAAGAAAAAAAAAGAGGGAGATACCAGGCCGGGAAGATGCAGGAGAAGAAGGCCAGAAGACTGCGCCTAGGGAGATAAACCTGGCAAAAGTCGGCTACTATAGTTCCCTTTGGTCTACCCATTGAGGTAGAAAAGCTGATGAAGAAGGCGGAGAAACAAAAAAGCAATGCACCATCGGAGTTCAGGGGTATCTTAGGATGGGGTCCTGGTCCAGTCTTGACCAGACAAACTTTTGTATACGACTTGATTTGAGTCGAGTCTTGGGAGATAGATATTCTACGAATGTTACAATATTGTACAGTACTACTATAGTGTCATGTCGATCGTCTCTATATCTACATCTATATCTATATGCCCATTCGATGCGAGATTGTACACAGAGTAGAATAACACAGACAAGATGCCCTTCCTTCTTGTCTTCTTTCTTCTTAGTCGAGGTTCTCCTCGATAGAGTTCCAGAGGTCCTCGGCGACGTCGCCCTGCTCGACGTTGGCGTAGACGCCCTGGACGTCGTTGTAGTCGCGGATGGCATCGAGGAAGTCGGCAAAGGCCTGCGCCGTCTCGGCGTCGGGCAGCTTGACGCGGTCCTGGGACGGGGTCCAGACGATGTCGGACTCGACGATCTGCGCCTTCAGCTCTCCCTGGTTCAGCGCCTGCGCGGCCTTGTGCGTCAACGTCGGCGGCGTCCAAACGACGAACATGCCGTCGCCAATGTCCTCGACGTCGTCGGCGCCCGCCTCGATCGCCTGCATCATGACGTCGTCAAAGTCGTTGCTGCTACTGCTGCTACTCTCACCAGCCGCTGCCTCCGCATCCTTGCTTTCGTCTCCCCCTAGCTTCAACACGGTGCGCCCCGCCTTCTCGAAGAGGAACGTCGTCGGCGTGAGGATGCCGTTGTGCTTCTTGATGATCCCGCGGACATCGTGCAGGGCGCGGTTCCGGTTGTCGGTGAGGATCTCGATGACCAAGGAGACGGCGGCGCCGCCATCGCCTGAGGCTGCTGTCATGGTCTCCAGGACGACCGTCTCGAGGCTCGCGCCCGTCGAGGACCGGCCCTGGCCCCGCGCGATGGCGGCGTCGATGTTGGCCTTGGGCACCCCGCCCTTGCGGGCGATGGCGATGGCGTTGACGAGCTGCCCGTTGAACTTGGGGTCCGGGCCGTACAGGCGCGTGGCCAGCTGGATGTCTTTCGTGAGGAGGCCGCGCTGCGCCGACTTCTTGGCGTCGGCCCGGCCCTTGTCGTGCTTGATCTTGGACCACTTGTTGTGGCCCGAGAGCTGGGCGGCGCTGGTGCTGAAGGAGTTCCTACCAGCGGTGGAGGAGGAAGAAGAAGCAAAGGCGGGTTGCTGTTGCTGCTGTTGTCGGCGGCGACATTGTGTGCATATTGTCGAAGAGATGCCAGAGGGGGTGGGTCGAGAGGACCGGGAAAGGACTCGCAGGGCGGATGTCGTCGCCGGGCGGGCGCGGAGGATGTGCTCCATGGTGACGGGCGGGCTTGGCTTGCTTCGGGAACGGGTATAGAGAGAACTACAGTTTGGAGGAATTGCCCATCCTCTCGTTCTGGAATGTGTAGTACCAGATGCCGCAATGGTGATGCGCTTTGTGTTGCGCAGATTTGGGCGGTAGGTGGCCGATGAAGATGCAGGAAACCGGCAGGCAGCCTTACTTTACTTTTCAGATTCCCAATGGGTCCCTGAAATTCGGCTTTATTTTCTGGCACCGGAATGCAATACCCAATTGAATTTCAAGCCGGGACGGGAGCCCCAAGTTGATTGATTTGACGGATGGCAACCTTAGCTCTTTAGCGACACATGCATGTGGAGAAACCCTGCAAGTCGTAGGGAGGGACAGCCTGTATGGTTAGGGACAGCAGCCAAAGCAGCCTAAGCAGCCTGCCACCTACTCTAAAGGAAGTCAGTCCATACCGACAGACCATCCAGACCTATCAACAACAACATATCAACAACTTCACCACCACAAGAGGGCAAAGAGGCACTTGCTCTACATACCACTAATTACCTACTCGAATTGATTTTCCTACGTACGCCCTCTTTCTCTCTGCCAAATGCCTTCTTGATTGAACACACGACTATACCCCCCTCCCCCACTACAAGAGCTCTCTCTCTCTCTCTCTCTCCTTCCCAAATGTCGTCGTCGCCCGACGCCGCGACCGGCGAACCGAGCAGCAACTCGATCCAGCCCCCCGTCGCCACCCCACGCACGAGCGCCGCCCGCAACCCGACGCACACCCCCGAGCTCGACCTCCCCAAGCTGCAGTCGCTGCCCGCCGAGCAGCAGGACCTGTTCCTCCTGACCTTCATCTCCACCCTGCGCGCCCACGTCCTGCAGCTGCCCCCGGACGACTGCACCGCCCAGCAGTTCTACCTCAAGAAGGAGGTCTTCCAGATCCTCAATCTCACCACCCCTCCGCCCAGCCGCGTCGTGAGGAACAATGTCGGCCCCATCCTCGCCCACATCTTCGAGCACGGCGACCGCAAACTGCTCTTCGAGACCGTCAACGACCTCGTGAACCTCGTGTCCAACTCCAAGGCTAAGACTGACGCCGAGCTCCGCACCCGCCATGCCGCCGTCGCCTGTTTGGGAGATGTTTACGCCGCCGCCGGCGACAGCGTCATCGGCCTCCACCCCCTGGCCTGCTCCGCCCTCCTGAAGCTTCTGAAGAACACGTCGGGCAACGCCGGCCTACGGGGCGCCGTCCTGACCTCCCTCTCCAAGATCGTCGGCATGGTGGGGCCGAGCATGGACGAGACCATCGCGCGCGACATGTGGAAGCAGGCCCGCAACGTGGCCGCCGGCGACAAGGGCCACCTGGCCGTCGTGGCCGCCTGCCGCAGCTTGCGGTCGCTGTCCAAAAACACCCCCTATTTCCAGAGCTCGGGCGACTTCGACAAGGTGACGGCCGCCTTGTTCAAGGCCATGGACTCGAGCTCGACCAACGTGCGCCATGCCGCCGCCGAGTGCCTCGCCGAGGCCATGGTTAAGAGCCATTCGGAACTGGGCGCAACCGAGCAAAAGAACAAGAAGGGGAAGGCAAAACAGAACAAGCGCATGTCCATGGCCCCGGGGGCGGGCCTCGCTGAGGAGGACGACCTGCCCACCTCGCGGCCGGGCAGTCCAGCTCCGGGAGGCAAGAAATCCCAAGATCTCGCCATGTCGCTCCTCGACATGCTGCAGGTCTTGTCGGGGCATTATGTGCGCATGTCCACCACGAACAAGACCAGGGCCGCCTTGGCCGTCTGCTACGGGCGCGTCCTCCGGAAGCTGGGCGAGAAGATTGTCGAGGCCAACTACTTGAGAATAGTGGAGAACCTCACCATCGACCTGCTGGGAAACCCCAGCATTGCCAACAACCGGTACAGGCTGCTGATCTCCCGGCGCATCGTCGATACCATCCTTCAGGACGTTGTGGGCCGCAAGATCCTGGGCGAGTCCGGCCAGATGAGCGCGGCCACGGCTGTCATCAACGACATCTTCAAGAACTACCCCCAAACCCTCAAAGAGCGCCCGGAGCCCTCGAAACAAATGCTCATCGCGGCCCTCGGTGCCGTGGCCTCCCTGGTGGAATCGCTCGGTTCGGCCGCCAACAACTTCGCCGAGCCCTGCCGGGATGGCCTCCTGCAAGTCCTGCAGCACCCCAGTTACAGCGTCCAAGTCTACGCCTCCCGGTGCCTCAAGAGCTTCGTACTGGCCTGCCCACAGCAGCTTCTCCCCTGCTTGTCTGTGTGCATGAACAGTCTCAGCCGAGAGCTCTCGCTACTGACTGGCGGAAGAAACTCGCCGAGGAGGTGTGTTGGGTTTGCGCATGGGCTGGCAGCGACGCTCAGCGCCAGTCCCTCCCGGCCACTCTATGGATCCGTGGATATCAACAGTCGGGTTCTGTCCATGGCCACAAACCTCCTCAAGTCGAGCGGAAAGTCGGAATTGCGCGTCTCGAGCACGCAGATCCAGGTGGCTTGGATCCTCATAGGAGGTCTCATGTCTCTCGGTCCCAACTTCGTCAAGATCCATCTGTCGCAACTTCTCCTCCTGTGGAAGAATGCACTGCCGAAACCCCTGGCCAAGGACAATACGTCCAGCCGCAGTCTCCTGGAGGCCTCGTTCCTCACCCATGTGAGAGAGTGCGCATTGGGGTCGATCTTAGCATTCCTCCAGTTCAACAGCCGCTTGCTCACGGTGGATGTTTCGAAGCGAATTGCCACCATGCTGCAAAGCACCACGGCGTTTTTGAGGACGCTACCATCGAAGAAAGTCAGCGACGATATTTCCCAGCGGTTGACGCCGGCTCTGCAGCTACACGACCTGGAGCTGATGGTCCAGCGCCGTGTTCTGCAGTGCTACATTAAGCTTGTAAACCAGAGTCCTGCAGGTGGGAGCGAGGCATTGTTGCAGTCCAACCTGCTCACTCTAGCCATTTCTCTATTTGCGGACCCCGAAAACTACGGTACCAACTCTCTTGGTGCATCCATCGCCAACGTTGCGGGTGCTTTAGAGGCCGTGTGGGAAGTGGGTGACAATTCCGGCTTTGGTATCACCGGTCTCATTAACGGGTTCAAGTTAAAGAAGCTTCCGGGTCAGCAGCAGGAGTCCTCGGACGAGGAGCTGGCCAAGGCCGAGTCGGACGCCTTCAGCAGCATTGACGACCTCTTGAAATCGCCCATTTGCCCCTCATTGGAGCACGATGCCGCTGTGCTCTACGTGGGATCGTCTGATCAAGCATATCTCCCGGATCCACCTGCGACCGAGGTGGTCAACATGGCAATACAGCTCTTCGCCTTCGTTTTTCCGCTGACGCCGGCCAAGGTTCAAGAGAGTATCCTCGAGCAGGTCGTTACCTTCCTTTCGGCTGGTGCGCTGCAACGCGATCCGGGTCGCAAGGCTGCCATCAATGTCAACGTTGCGGCAGCCCTGCTTTCTACCCTTCGAGTCACCGTGAAGGAGACTTCCTCCGCACCTGGCGATCTTACGAACTTAGCCGTTGAGAGACTCCTCCAAGAAATCATCCGAGGCTTCGTCATTGATCCAGACCAGTATGTCCGCAGTATGGGATATGCAGCGCTGGCAAGGCTGTGCAATACCTGCGGAAACGCGTTCACCAACCATGAGATCAAGCACCTCGTAGACACGATTGTGGGCAACCGCGAGCCCAGCGCCCGTGCTGGATGCGCCATGGCTCTCGGCAGCATCCAGGCCAAGGTGGGTGGCATGGCTGCTGGCTATCATCTCAAGACCATCTTGGGCATCCTCATGTCTCTCTGCAACGATCCCCACCCAACCGTGCACTTCTGGGCTTTGGAAGCACTGTCGCTGGCTGCCGATGCTGCAGGTCTAGGGTTCTCTTCGTTCGTGCCCAGTACTTTAGGGATGCTTGCTCAGCTTTACCTTTCCGATACGCACCATCTGGAGTTATCGTCTGCCATTACGATGAACCTGGAAATGGAGCTATCGACACCCGCCGCTGTGGCGCGCTGTGTCGACTCCTTGATCAACGTTCTCGGCCCCGACCTGCAGGAGTCGACCAAGTCGCGGGAGCTGATCCTCACCTTGGTCAGCCAGCTCCAAGAGGAGGAAGACATACTCGTACAGCGCGCCAGCTTGGGCTGTTCGGAACACTTGTCACTATATGCACCCGGCAATATGATGTTTGCCGACTACGTGAAGCTGTTACAGAAATACTTCACCGGCGACGTGGGTATCCTTCGAGATGCCGCCGTGGATGGCCTGTACAACCTGATGAAGCGCAATTCCCGGGATGTTTTCGAGGCGGCTGAGCCTGGACTCGAAGACCAGCTTTGGCTCGTGCTGGATAGTGTGCCAAGTCATGACGGTATCCGTAACATCATCCGGAACTGGATGCGTCAATCTGCGCTGGAAGACACGGCATCGTGGCTCATCCGCCTTCAGGACGTCCTCCGCATGACGAGACCCAAGGCTATAGATAACGCGGAGAACAGCTCCAAGAAGCAAAGCGCCCCCGTCGATCTGCGCGACGAAGAGGTCGCCGGCTTCGCAGCTGCTGGCGGTGTCAGTGACGACAAGGAAGCCGCCATGGGCGCCGAGGTCGAGCCGCTCCGGTGGCAGGTCCGAACGTTTGCCATCGGTTGCTTGAGCGACATCTTTGCCTTGATCAACAAAGATATAGCAACCAACGGCGAGTCGCCGGCGCAGTTGGCTCTGCAGTCCAAGATTGCCGAGGTGGTACGGATGGCCTTCTCTGCGTCTACTTCGAGCGTACTGGAGCTGCGAATCTGGGGCTTGAAGATCATCGGCGCCGTGCTTCGCATGTTCGGCAAGTCGCCCGATCCTGATTTCGACGAGGCCATGCTACTAGAACAGTACCAAGCCCAGATTAGCTCGGCCCTGACGCCGGCTTTCGCTGCCGACTCGTCGCCCGAACTCGCGTCGGAAGCCGTCAATGTCTGTGCGGCCTTCATCGCCACCGGTATCGTGACGGACGTCGACCGTATGGGACGAATTCTCAAGACGCTCGTCTCGGCGCTGGAGAACTTTTCAAGCGAGACCGAGCACGCTGGCATCGGCGACCTGCAAGGTCTCAGCTCCAACGCTCAGGTCATGGTCAAGATGTCGGTTTTCTCGGCCTGGGCCGACCTGCAAGTAGCCAGCACCGAGCAGAAGTACCTGCACGACGTGCTCAAGCCGCACATCGGCAAGCTCACCCCTCTGTGGCTGTCGTCTCTGCGGGAATTCGCTCGTCTGCGATTCGAGCCGGACATTTCCATGACATTGGGACCCCCCTCCCTCTCGGGCAGTCTGGATACCATCTACGCCGCCCTGAACCGCGAGACGTTGCTGAGGTTCTACCAAGAGTCGTGGCTCAAGCTTGTTGACGCCATCGCCAGTCTCATCGAGCAGGACAGCGAGTTCGTATTTGATGCCCTCGACGGCAAGGAGACGGAGGGCGAGGGTATGACGACGAACGGCAAATCCAAGGGTCCCGAGATCAACTACCGCGACGAACCGGTGGCTTTCTTCTTCGTTCTATTCGGTGTCGCGTTTGAGGCGTTGGCCACCCGACCGGGTCAGGCTGACTCGCTGGCCACACAGGAGCAGACGCTGGAGATCTTGCAGGCTCTTAAGAAGATCGTGCATCCCAGCGTGTCCGGCCATGCCATCTACCGAGATGCGATATTCTCCGAGACTATGGACCTCCTGGATCGCCTCGTCTTGACAGAAGGGCTCGATGTACAAGCCGTCATCGTGGAGATCGCCCGGGCCTTATGCGTAGCGCACCCGTCGGCGCGCAAGAAGGAGCAGCCTGACGCGGGTGGCGACCTGACAGAAGATATAGAGCAGCTCTTTGAGCTCACGCGCATCATCGTACTCGTTCTGTCGGGCATGCTGCCGAACCTGGTCGATGCTGGCCAACAACAAGTGCGCCACCAGCTGACGGAAGAGGCGGTGCTGCTGATCCGGACGGGCCTCAGCGCCATCGTGGACGCGGCCGAGGTGTTCCCCGACATCATCAAGACGGACCTGCACGCGTGCATCATCCACATCTTCGCAACCATCCTGGCGACGCCGACGTGCCAGGACATCATCGTGCCGCAGGCCCTGCCGATGCTGAAGCGCTTCATCGCGAGCATGTGCGGCGCCGAGAGCATGATGGTCATGGGCGGCGCCGCGCCCGACTACAAGTCCCTCACGCACATCCAGCTCCAGGGCTGCCTGCGCCGCTTCATGTCCATCTACCTCAACGCGCAGAAGCGCGAGGGCCCGCACTCGCTCCAGTGCGTCAAGAACTGCCTGCTAGCCATCACCATCCTCTTCACGGGCGGGCAGAACCAGCTCGCAGCCAACGATCGGCTCGTGGCGCGCTTCTTGGATGAGATTATTGACTGTTTGACGGACCGCATGGTAAGTTTTACTCGGACCTTAAAAGTAGGGAGCTATATATATGCTAACATGGACAACCTACAGACTGCCAAGATCGCGGCCAACTGCGTCCGGTCTCTCCTCTTGCAGGCCTCGCCGACGCCGGCCGACCAGTCCATCGCGCGCTACCTCCTGCCCCGCCTCATCTCGTTCGTGACCAACACGGACCCGGAGGACCCCGAGGACGCGCGCAAGCTGGTGGCTTTGTCGTTGGCGCAGTACGTGCCACACGTGGGGCCGGACCATGCGCAGATCGTCATGGCGGTGGTGGCGCCGACGCTCCTGTCGCGGGCGTCGAGCGAGGGGGCGGGCGTCTACGCCGAGACGAGCGCGCGGCTGCTCGAGATGGCGTCGGCGGACCAGGCGGCGTTCCGGGGCATCGTGGCGGCCATGAGCGAGGGGCAGAAGGCGTTTATGGAGGAGGTGATTCGGTCCGGACGCTCGCAGGGCGGAGCGGGGCAGGGTGGGGATAAGAGGGAGAGTTCGGGGGGACAGCCTACTATTGCTTTGAAGATGGATTTTGGGGTGTAGAGAGAGAGAAAAGGGGGAAGGGAAAGAACAGAACGAAGAAGTGGAAGTGGGTGGGGGGCAAAGATTATAATAGATCACGTGGAAAAGACGGAGAGATGGATGATATCAGGACTGTAATGGAGAAAAGAAGGATGTACATACGAATGAATGAACGCACTATCATGTTGATGCGGAATCAGAATGTCATGATGTTCAAGAGACAAGACAGATTATATTGTGTGGTGATGATGTGATTGATATGTGTTTCTCTCCCTTTTATGCCAACATCTCGTCATGCTACTTATCCGTCTGTCTAATTCATGTGTGTTCTAAGTAGGGTATCTATTCTCGTCGAGATGTGCCTGTATACGACTCGACATCATGGCTTTTTCAATTTTCAACTTTTGGCTGGCCGGCCGGCTGGGTCAAGCCAGCGAGTGTAGCTGGGGGCCTCGGAATGTGTATACATTATTAAATGCATGCCATTGCTGGCTCGGTCATCACGGAAACCGTATTAGCCGACGTGTGAGTCTTTCTCTTCTTTCTCTTCTTTTATTTCAGTCTCTCTCCACCTCTTCTTCTTACCGTTATCTCTCTATGGATCCTTATTCGTTTCCAGGGTTTCAATCGCCATGAGTACGAAATCCGCGTTTCTCATTTCTGATGGCTGTCCAGTTCTTGAGTCAAGATAAGGTCACAAGGCAGCTAGATCATGATAGTGATGAGAAAATCTCTATTTGGGTTATATCTATTAACATGGAATATAGAAGGAGATCAGGGGAGATCACGAAAGAGAGAGAAAAGAAATTTAGATGAGAGTGACAACGGCCTCTTTTGCTCCTCCATCCTTGCTAGTACAATTTACAATTTCCCAATCGGCTCCTGGCCCAGTCATCGATTTGTTATATATGTAGACAGAGCCTAAACTCCTACTTGCTTTACGACCTTCAGAAAGAAAGGGGGCGGCGGCGGGCCATGAACGATGGAAAGGGGATGACGGGTGGCATAAACCATCTTCATAACCACAGCTCGCAACCAGGCAGATTCAGTAAGTAGGTATTGTTCACAGTTTCATGTCTTCTCTTGATATCCTCAACTCTATGGGGGCTTAGATGAGAAGAGAGAAAAGGGGAAAAAGTAAGGCTTCCGGCCCCTGTTCTAGTTTTATCATCACATCCGTCATACTGTAGGTTATCCTGCCTCGCGAACCAGTTATCTCTCTCTCGCGGCAGAAAGTCTGCTGTGCTGCCGCTATGCCGCCTAGGGGTTGCAGTGAGATGTGTCCCAGGTAAATAATAATCCAGTAATCATGGCCTATTTGAGCAAAACGCTAGCACGCTACACACACCACAAGCGAAAACACATGGATCTGAGCAACACTAACATCACGTATGGGGAACGGGAACATACACGCATATATATTGGCAACGTTCAGTGGAAGTAGGCGTATCATATGCCCAAGAGAAACCAGCATGGTATACCCGGGTACCGTGTCTGATACTTGTCTTTTTGTATTTCTTCTTATTCATGATGTGTTTGTGATCTAGTTCATGCTGCTTACAATCTCGTTGGTATAGGGAGACACTTACACAATGTCTACCCAAATAGATCCTCGTTGTATCCCATAATGCTTTTTCTAATACGCTCAGGGCCGTCAAGAAATATTACTATTTACAATCCCATTATCAGGAGAGAACCCTCTCCCCCTCCCTTTTTAGCAGAACCCGTCAAATCATCACACATGCTTGCTCAGTCAATCAAAATCTTGGGCTCCAGCTCCGAGTAATGCGACAAGAACGCCTCGAACAGCTTGATGGCGTGGTCGACGTCGTAGGTGCCGCCCGTCTCGCGGATCGAGTGCATGCTCAGCTGCGGGTTGCCGAGGTCCAGCGTGCGCACGCCCATCTTGGCCGACAGCATGGGCCCGATGGTCGAGCCGCAGAGCGAGTCGTTGCGCACCACGAACAGCTGCAGCGGCACGCCGGCGCGCTTGGCCGTCTCCTGCAGCAGCACCAGGCCGGGCGAATTGGTCGCGTACCGCTGGTTCGCGTTGATCTTGACCACGGTGCCCTTGTTCATCTCGGGCTGGTGGTTCGCCTCGTACTTGTGCACGTAGTTGGGGTGCACCGAGTGCGCCATGTCGGCCGACACCAGGAACGACGCCGCCGTTGTCTGCTCGAACGCCGTCGTCAGGTCCACGTCCGGGTTCGAGCTGACGTGCTCCCACGACTTGTCCGAGGCGTTTGAATCTCCGCTGCGGTGGCCGCCGGCCACCACGGATAAGCGGCGTACGACGGACGGTAGCAGGTCGGAGTTGGCGCCCTGGGCCGATGTCGAGCCGATCTCCTCGTGGTCGAAGCAGGTGATCAAGCGGATGCTCGTCTCGTCGTCCAGCTTGGTCGACTTGACGGACTCGATCAGGCCCATGACGCTGCAGAACGTCATGTTCAGGTTGTCGAGGCGCGGCGAGAAGATGAACTCCTCGTTGAGGCCGCCGAGGCACGACTTCTGGACGTCGTAGAGCACGAGCTCGAAGTCGATGACGTCCTCGACCTGAGCCTCGGCGTGCTCGGCGATGATCTCGAGGATGCGGGGGTGGTGGCGCTCGGCCATGACCTTGAGCGGCTGGAAGTCGCCGTCCGTCTCCATCTTGTCTTCACCCTCCTTGTTGTTTTCCTCCGTCTTGGCGGGGGCAGCACCGGTGCGGTTCAGCTCGGCGGCGACCATGCCGCAGATGGGGAAGAGCTCCGTCTCCTTGTTGGGGTCGAAGCTGGAGGAGCGGTCGAGGTGGATGGCGAGGGTGGGGATGCGGACGATGGGGCGGTCGACCTTGATGAGGCGCTGGACGAAGTTGCCCTTTCCGTCCTTGACCAGGACGCGGCCGGCGATGCTGAGGTCGCGGTCGAACCAGCTGTGCCAGATGCCGCCGCCGTACGTCTCGACGCCGATCTGCATGAAGCCGGCGCCGGCCTTGCGGCTCACGGGCTTGAGGCGCAGGGTCGGGGAGTCGGTGTGGGCGCCCACCATGGCGATGGGGTTGCCGGGCTTCCACTTGGATCCGATGGCGAAGGCGACGATGGTGCTGCCGTTGCGCGTCATGTAGTACTTGCCGCCGGGCTTGAGGGTGGCGGACCAGTTATCGCGCTCCTTGACGTTGGTGAAGCCGGCCTTCTCGAGGAGGGCGACGGAGGACTGGACGGCATGGTAGGCTGTTTTGGGGGAGGAAGAAGAACGTCAGTGTTCGAGATCAAACTGCGAGTATTTTTCTCCTACCACCAGGTTGCGGGCGGGAATCACGGGCGGGCGAGGCAAAAACTCACGGGTAGGCGAGGCGTTGACAAAGTCCAGGAAGTCGAGGGCGGACTGAGGAGGAGACATGGCGGCGGCGGACGTGCTGAAGCTCGCGGGGGGAAATCTGGTGGTGGTGGCTCGATATCGAGATGCTGCTGCTATCGATCGAAGTGCAGTGGACGACGTCAAAACAAGTAGACGACGGTTGCCAAAGCTCATTTAGCAATCACTCTCTCGACTCAATGGGCTGTTGCTGGTGATTTGATTGTTCTTGGGTGTGATCGTGGGGTAGCGGTGATCGTCCATGTGCCGCTCGGGTTAGTTTGGTGGCCTAGAGGGGAAGCCGGCGGTTTTGTTTAGGTAATATGGCGCCGCCATGTGATCGACAGCGGACAGCGGACAGCGGAGGGGTCTTTGGGTCTTTCGAGGGCAGGAGGGGTGAAGGTCGAGTATCCACTTCATCATCCGTCATGGATTCAGATTGATCTTATCTTATCGTACGTACATTTATTGGAGAGATTGGAGATTGGAGAGATATCTTTGCTGGAGTGAGTGAGTGCACTTTCAGATGGATTATCATATACGTGTAGAGGACCAACAGCTCCAGCCCTCTTCATCTCTTATTGTCTATGCGATTGTTGATATCACGACGTCACCGGGAGACGGCCCGGTGGGTTTAGCAGCGGGACAGAGCTAGCATAGCATCCGAGTAAGCTCTCCATGGTCCTGTACTGCCGATTCTAACTAAGGTCGACGGTATGGAGCATGTGGAATGGAACGCAGCCGGTTTGCTTGTGAGCAAACCATAGGCCATACTCCGTACAGCGATTTGAATCTGGAAAAAGACGGGATGCCCGTATGTACTACCTCGAAATACATACTGACCCCAACCCAGCAGGACTCTTGGTCCAGTTGTTCATCGTCATTGGGCAGCTACGCCACCCGCAGCAGCCCATCGACCAATGCCACATGGAAGAGGAGGAGACAGTGTTGAGTTTGCATAGGAAAAAGGAATGCCGCCTTGGAGTTGTACGCATCAAATCGATTCCCGCGACGGCCCTCTCCGTTCCGGTCCCGCGACATAAACACATCCATGGTACTTGCGGCTTGATGCACCAGTTGAAGAACCCATGTCTACCTTATGTTGTTCCATGTTGGCTTGGCCACAATTACATTGTGCGTTGTCTATCGGAATGGTAATGTTCAATTCAGCCCACATTCTGTTGGCTGTGCAAAGTATGTAGGTATACAGAAGCGAGTACGTAAACCAACACGAGCAGCGAGTATGCGACCTGCGGGGTGGCCGTCGGTCATGTCCACCTTGGACCACGGTGGAGTTGGAGTTGGGCATCGAAAGGACAGCCAGCGCATCCGTACTATATATACACTACCCAAGGTCAACTGTATATTCAATATTCGAGAAAGGAAGTATTCTCTGAGCTGAGGTTGTAGATGTTGGTTTATTTACCCCCTCACCATTTCTGGTGATAAACTTGGCTACTAGAACAAGTTGTTGCTGTTGCTGCTGCTGCTGCTGCTGCTGCTGCTGCTGCTACATGATGAAATGGTGCGCCCGCCGATCGGCCTGGGTTGGCCAGAAAAGACAACAGGATCAGCGACGAGGATGTTTACCTAAAAATGGCCGCTGGTGCTGCTGGCTTGTTTGGGCTGTGCAAGGCTGACGGCAGATGGATGCGCAGGGTCCCAAATCTTGGGATGACTTTTTGGAATTGTCCTTCTGGCCTATCTACCTTGCCTACCTTGCCTACCTTGTAGCTGATCTGGATTATGTATACTTAAGTCTACTTCTGGTCTCCCCCAATCTGACCTCCCAAGGCCATGACCCGCTTACGACTTACAATGAATGAGGCAGGATAACATAAGTATGTAACTCTGCAAATAAATGTTTGCGTACGGGTGTGTGGCTGAGGCATAGGAAATTGAAATTGATGATTTCCCACCCCGGACCTACAAGCCATTTTCCATTTCGCTTTCGCTTTCGCCGAGCAGTGGGCACGCCTGGTAATTGGTAAGTGGTAATTGGTAATTGAGAGGCTCCGTGATGCGCGTTGTTCCTATGGATCACCGGCATGCATACTGACTTACTACTACTGTATGCAGCGCAGTACATGCAACTACTATTCCGGAAAAGGCCCATACAGCACTGCTGCTACTTATGCTTTGCTTTTATCACGGATGAGGCCAAAAGCTTCCTTCTGATTGACTGCTGACCTTCCAGGAGTGTGTGTCCCCTAACGGATAAGGCCGGCAGTCTCGGCTCTCTCTGGGAAGTGGGAAAAGAGTCGGCTGCTTATTCCTTGGACAGTCAGTCTGAGGGAAGTGGTGGTGATGATAATAGAAGTGGGTGATACCCTTCCACCTTCTCCCCTCTCCTCCCCTCCCCTCCCCCCAGCTGCGACCTTCCCAAACGCGTGGCAGAAGAGCAACCTTGAAACTGTCATGGGAGAGGTGAGAAAGAGGGAGGATAGCAACAGGACAGCCCGGACAGGACACCCTGCGTAGCTCAATCTCCCACACTGACACCACCCCCGCGCCCTCTTTTTCCCGTCCAAGAGCCCAATCAGACAAGCGCGATGCGGCACACATTCGCAATCCCAGCATCCCAGGGTTCAAAGGGGGGTGCGCAGGTGCGTAGGTGGTGGGGACCCAAAATTCAGGGTGATGACCACAGACCACACCTGCAGTCGAGTGGTTGCATACTACATCTTCACCTTCAGATACCATAGCACGTTTGCCAGACCACCATCGTGCAACTTTGCGTACCTATGCATAGCAATACAATACAATACAATACAATACAATACAATGCATGCATACGTACATACGTTAGTAGCAGACAGGCATCTACCACTACGAAGAGGTAGGTTAGGCAAAGGACGAACGAGGACGAAAGAGAAACCAATGGCCGCGACTACTTCTTTTCGTTCATCACCAGTTTCATTCTCTAGTGAGTCAGCCGCCAATAGTACGGTTGGACTAGACTGGATAGGTCTATGTGCAAAGCCGTTCGGGACGTTTCCCAGATAGCCAATTGGATGGATGGGAAAGGCGTGACGAGATGAACCTGGACCTAAGACGATGGTAAAAAAGGAAAAAGAAAAGAAAAGCAATGGCTACCTACTTTAATAACGACTGACCGAAGATGGGCAGATGGGCTTTCTCCAGTAGTTCTTCAGCAGCCCTAACTACCTGCTTATCTCTGACATGGAAGAAGCAATGAAAAGATGCACGATCAATATCACGAGCGCTTTTCCTTGCTTGCCGTTTGCTGCCCACCGAGTCAAGAGACTCTTTATCTACATTGGTAGAGAGAGCCCAATTCGCTTCGATATTACGACAGCTAGTTAGTGATCGATCGAGCACAGTTGTTGCACAGACAGACAGATAGACAGACAAAGAAAGAGAAGAAACAGTGCCCGTCGCCCATCCCACCACCACCACAGCCAGCATTTCGGAGAATAATATACTCAACTGGCTTGACGTACGTATGGGCCGTCCATCGCGGTCCAAGAGCCAGCCAGCAATAAATAAGGTACGCCTACCGGGCCAGATAGGCTTCATGAAACGAGAGAGAGAGAACAGGCTAAAAAAGGATTCTAACGAAAGAGAGTATTAGCTTAAAGCAACCCTGGAAAGAGGTTAATGAGCCAGGCCAGCACTCGGTCTAGCGAGTCTAGGTAAGGTGGTGAAGCGGGGTAGTCGTTCTGCTTTCGTGGTTCTATGTAGGTATTTGAATTCGACGTGAGTTTTCATCATCAAAGGCGCATACTGTGGACGTCTTCCCAGTCCATGGGGTTTGGCTATGCAGAAACTGGTTCTCGATATATACGTCCAGTAGAGTATGTAAGTGCTTGACGATAAGGGAGGTTTGTCGCATAACGGCTGGCTGGTTCATACAATATAAATTATATGTATATATTCATTTCCATCTTGGGACGTTTTCTCTCCTTGCATGCCGAATCGTATCTGGAAACAAAAGAATTGGGAATTGGGAGCTTGGGCCCTCGTCCAACTAATAATGAGTTTATATTATCCGTCGCGATACCAAGCTCTGGTATCGCACTAGAAGGAAACGATGATGGATCATGGCCTAGCCAAGGTAGCATTCTGGACCCTGCTTAATTGACCTCACCGATACTTTTCGCCCCCCAGACAGAGTACTGTAGGCCAGAGGCAAGGTCTTGCCATGAATGAATGCTACCTAGGTAATGAAGACGATGGCATATTCCTTTTTGAAAATATGTAATTCAATTTCACTCAGATGATGATGCTCAATAAGTTCAGCGTCCTCCTTATTCGAAACGAATTCGAGATCGAGGCAGTACGTAGGGTAAACCGACGAAACACGTCAAGTCCAGCATGGTGAAACCAGGGTTGACGAAATGCCATCTTTAAAAAAAGGGAACCTGGGAAGCGAGAGCATGGAAAGACGCGGCAGTGGGGCAGGGGATCTCCTGTGCCGCCGCGTTCAGAGTAGTAGTAACCCGTTCTGCCATTCCATTACTACGAGCCTATAAGTTACTTTCATATATATATCTATCAATTGTTGGTAGTGTATTTGACAGCAAACGGATGGCAACGCCTTGCAACGGTAATGGTAATTGCCTATACCATACTCCGTGGTCTTTTTCTTTTCTTATCTTCCAGTAGGTAAATAGCTCACGAGTGCAAGTGGTGGTGGTCTCCTGGACGATTCACGCTTGTTTTGGGGCAGCACACCCGGGCAAAGCTGGATCAAGCAAGGGTGCAAAATGACAAGACTCCAGACTAAACCGGATGTGGATACAGGGAAAGAATGCAAGATCCGCGCAGGGGCACCACACGGCACACACACACACACACACATCCATCCAACAAAGGCCGTGTATCCCAAGTAGTGTGTAGTGTATGTGGGTGGTGTGTGAACGTGGATGAGAGACGCCGTCAATTGTAACTCATACACAACAACTGCAGACTTGATTGCGTGCACGTAGTAGTAGTAGTAGTGGTGGTGGTAGCAAGCAGCATAGAGTTAGTTGATTCTGGAATGCATACATACAGCAGCACCAGTGGCATCGATCATTGGCATATCGTACAGTAAGTAGTACAGTATACCCTTACCGCTTGCCTACGTGTTAGTAGAAATCTTGGGCGCTTTAGACTTGTTTCCGATGAAATTCTAATTTCGTAGCAACGGCAATGGCAGTGCTTGTCACGTAGGTCTAAGATGTGCATATTTGCCTGGAGTGAGTCTGGCATTGCCCGTTTTTTCCTTCTCTTGCCGTTGTTGGTCTTGGGGCCAACACGCATTCAGAACAATGCGACATTGTTTTTCCCTTTGTGTAAACCGTACAGGACGAGAAGGGTAGGTAGTGAGTGGATAGGCACCAAAGGGAGAGAAAGAGAGAGAGAGAGAGAGAGAGAGAGAGCCTTGTAACAAGAAACTGGGACACAGGACAGCACAGAAACGTGGTGGTGTTGGTGGGGTTGACATTTGGTGGAAAGAAGTAACCTATGTATGTACTGTACATACATACCTACCTGGGCCTTGTCTGGTCTGGTCTGGTCTGGTCTGTATGTAGTGGCATGGGCGGGCAATGAGGCTGGCTTTTTAGGCTGGGTTGGCTGAGATGGGATAGTCTCGCCCATTGCCGGCCGACACACTTTAATCCAGGTACGTGGCGGTTAAGGTACATTGATATATACCAGACACACCTAGTGACTGTGTGTGTCCCCCTCTCTCTTTCCATGAATGAATGTCATGTCTACTTACATACTGTGAGGCTATAGCTTAGACAAATGATTAGGTGATATATAGTCGCATATCGAGCATTACATTGTCTATTTCCTCTGTCAAAAGAAAAAGCTCATCACTCTCGCGCGGGAGCTATGCCACATGCAGGTCATCGTCGATAGGGAAACATATTAGCTACCTACCCATGGCGTTGAACGGTTTTGTTGCTTGTGGAGATGGGGATGGATGGTGTCGCGCTCTCTTCCACTCGTCTCTCGTGGGTCTGCGACTAGCTCGAGGGAGGGAAGAGGTCAATTCAGCAGAGACTCCCGCCTTTGGTACCAGTCCACTCCCACCTACCCTGCCCAGGGACTACAGTACTTACCAAAACGTTCGACTACTCCTCAACTGGCAGTGTGACGATGTGAACAGTCTCATGCCACTTACGGTTGAAGGGGGGGGGGGGGGGGGCCTCTGGAACGCTTTCGATTCGCCTACTTCAATTCTATGTGCGGTAAGATAACCTGGGGAGAGGTCGAGCGAGAGTCTTGTTCGCCAAAGAAACTTTCCCCAACATACATGGTACTACTACTGGAGAAGGAGAGAGGAAGATTGAGATTGAGAGGAGAGGAATGACTGTACCCAACTACACACTACCTAGTAGTAGAGAGAGAGACCTGGCACAGTATCAATTCGAGCTGCTTTTTTTCTTCACGTCACAACGCAGCCCAGACGCACGCAGCAGCTTTGAGGCGGGTGGGCTGGCAACATGAACCTACTTAAGGTGTGTATGCGATAGTAACGTGATGTATCGGTACCTCCAGAGCTCAACCATCGCTTCATTTTGGGACGAACAAGAGAGGGAGGCAGGATGCATCAAATCGGATTGATTCGACGAAAGGGCGGAAAATTGATCATCATCAAAATGCATCTCACCCATCTCAACATGCGCCCACATTTATACCATGGTCCCCTATCGCCCAGGCGCCAGGGCGGCGAGATGGGTATGTAGGTATGCACAGTAGAGAGGAGAGGGTAGGGTAGGTAACAAGGAAGAGAGCGGAAGAGACAGGGGAGGGGAGGCAGCAGCAGCAGCAGCAGGAGGAGTAAGAGGAGGAGGCGGGTATACTCAGTTGGGAATCTGGTCTTCGACTTTGGTCTTCAAGTCGGGCATCTGGGTAACCACACCGCTGCCTATTCGGGAAACACCATCCTTAGGAACAGAAGAGGAAGAGAGGAGCTTCGTACGCCCTCGCCTTCGCTTGTCTGTTCCAATCGACAGACAGCAGCTTATGGGCGCTCATCACTCATCATCATCATCATCATCAATCATCACACTCACTCTTTTTAAACTAGCTACCTAGCTACCTACTTTCACCAAATACGCCTTACGACAACTGCCATTCTATGTACCAGGAGCAGCCAGCCAGTGGATTGTAGTGTAGAGACACGCACACACACAGAGAGAGAGAGTGAGAGAGAATAAGTGCATGTACACACAGGTGACTTGGACCTTGACGAGGCGCCTGCTTGACATTAACGCTAAGGCAGGCTGGGATCCCTGTCGTGCTCACACTACTTCGGTACATCTGCATGCTAGGCAGATCGGTCCTCAAGTTCCCTCCCAAGTACCTCTGCTCCTCCCCTCGCGACTATGCCCGCACTGTATCTCTCTTTTGGCTAGCTCTGGCTCTTGTCTCTCTCTCTCTCTCTGCGCTGTGCTTCTCTCTGCTCCCAACCAAGCCACTCTCTGCCTGCCTACCTGCCACTCACTCACTGCCTTGCCTCACTCATCAAGTCAGATCTGCTGCTCCAATTCATGCAAGCTATATAGAGAGACACATGGGCGAGAACGCACGCATCCGGTGCCGAGCTGGAGATTTCGATCTGAGCCCTGCTTTGTTTTTCCTAATCCCCCCGTTGTCGCCGCGGCGATAAGTAGGCACGCAGCAGCAACAGCGGACGGCAAATCTGGCATATGTAGGTAATTGGGATAAACGACGTATGGCACCACTCTTTGTAAGTAAGTTGAGAACGGGATGGGATTGCCTTTTTGATAATCTTGATTCTGCGCGCTCGCTATGCCCTTGCCAAGTGCGTATCGAGAAACAGCTTCCTACTTTTCGCAAAAGACCTCAAGCTTGGCGCTCGTCAATTCAATGGAGAACATTATGTACGTATAATGTAAGTGTTAGGTATCAATCGACTTCCTACTGCTTACCCAGAGTGAGACCAAGAGAAAAGAGAGAAACCGCCCAAGGCAGCAGCTTCGTATTAGTAAAAGAAAGCCGTCCCCATCATCTCGATCAGGAGAGTAAAAGCAGTTGGGGGCAAACACATTTAGAAAGAAAGACGGATCAGAGTCACCGGCGAGGCATCATCCTTGGCGGTCGTCGTTGGAAACATGCACATACCACGCCGCTGTGCCGGTTCCCCCCATAAGCTAACTTGTCTGCCCTGATAGGAACGATCTTGGGAGTCGCGTTTTAGAGGCTGCGTACATGCAAACAAGCCAGCCGCTTCCTTCTGACTGTTACACATCTACCTACCTACCTATCTATAGATAGATATCTCTGTTCGCAATGCTCTCAGATACGATCGTCAACTGTGCTTTGTGTGCGTTGAGTCAAGACTGGGAAGTATCAAGGGTGAGAGGTATGTAGGTATCAATGTAGGTTAATAAGGTGTGTATACCGGAGTGGATACTGCGATACTGCGATACATGTACATAGCCGTGTGCAGGTGATGTGGCCCGTCTGGTGGATTAGTTGATGGGGCACATCAAATACAACAGATCGGCGCGCGTGACAATTCCATCCAGCATCACCAGGTAGGAGGCAGAAGAGCTTCTTTGCTGCGAATGACGATCAGGAGGATATACTGCGTGGGATGTGATGAAGACACAGGCTCCCAGTGTGGCTTCACTCCGACTTGAGCATCACCAGTTCAAGGGATTGATTGATGCAGGCGGGATTGGGTGAGCAGGACTACCTGTTTACTCCGTACTGTTTTGTCTTATGTTTGCGGCCTCTCTACTTTACTCTCTACCTACTGTATGGATTCCACCGTTTTTCTGCGCCCACTTTCGCCCAAAACATTGTCCTCGAAGAAAAAAAAGAAAAGCAGCTAGATTGATTAGTGGCCGGCGCCAATCTTGATTCCATCGCTCTTCACCACTCTGCTTGCCCGGTTTTCCGCATTCGCCATTTCAATCTTTCATGTTATGAGGTATGATTGTGCTTCCAACCTCTGACGAGTCTATGGAGAAATTTCTCTTGTACGCATGTCACACATAAACTTGGTAAACGAGAGAGAGGGAGAGAGCCTCCATCTTTTTTTCCCTATCAATGCGTGCGCGCGTGCAAATCTTGGAAGGCGAGAGAGAAAGAGAGAGAGATTTATCTGCCAGTAGAAGGACTGTAATTTCGTAGATTTGTTCTAGCTCCATCCCATCTTATTACCTATTACCTATTACCTACACTTGTTCTCTCTCTCTCTCTCCCTCTCTCTTTTCCCAATTGTATGTATGTATGTATGTATTCTCTCTGCTCCTGCTTTTGTCTGTCTGTCCGCCTGTCTTGTTGCAACGTTCGGATCCGTTTGGGGGCTCAAGGATAACGCGCGTTTGATTTGTTCCAGCACGACCACCACCCCTGTCTCTGGACCCCTTCTCTCCCCTCGTCCTGTTCGTTCCTCTTCCCTTTTTCACGGCGACTGATGGGTGACAGCCATAAGATACATGGCGTATATGCACATACCTGGTTCTTAGGTTCACATTGTTTCCAGGTTTGTCGTTGTTGTTGTTGTCGTACTTTGCAATTGTGTAGGTAATAGTCATCAATTGTATTGTCTGGCAATTGTCAATAGGCTAGTTGCTTTTCGCCATCTACATCCATACATCCATACACCCATACAAACGACTAGGTAGGGGTACTTAAACGTAAGTCGGTAGCTTCGATTTCCATTCTAATACCAACTTGGGTATGATCTACGAACCAAAAAGGCATATGCCGCCATCAACGACATCTCTCGCCATCTTTTTGCCCTGTCTACTTATCCGCTTGCTACCATAACATCATATCGCGCTCCTTCACATGACTTGAGTTGCAATCGCAAAGAAAGCGACTCAGGATACTGCGCCAGGACGGGATGAATCGAACTGAAGAGGGCAAGGTCGGTCTAGATAGATTGATTCAGAGGGGGGTGGTGGTGGACTGGGTAGTAGGCTTTTTCGTAATGCTGATATCAATGTCGCACTGCTCTCTCTCTATCTCTCTCTCTACATCGACCATGTATCTTTTGCTTTTGTTTTCTGTTCAAATGGCTGGAGGAGGCTGCTGCTGCTGCTACCTACGTACATACCTGCTCGCTCCATCAATCAATTAACTACATGGAGTCTTGTCTCCTCCCTCTGTTCCAGTTCTAGCAATTCTCCAGTAGCCTCCTCGACCGTCAAACTTCTCCTCTTTGACGACCGATCAAGCCACGCAAACTTTGTGAGGGGGTTTAGCCGGTATGCATTTGTAGACGATATCTATTCAGTTTTGAATAACTCATTATATCATCGAATATTGTATCTTCTGTTTCTGTTATTATGTAGGCATATATCAATGATTTGTATCTATCAATCTCCACGCTCACTGAATTGTATGTAGTTGATTGGGTGCACCCACCTAACAGCTGGGCGCTGTAAGTATAGAAGGAAGTAGATGCTGGGACAGTGCTTCTTAGTGAGCGACACAGTACTGAAACCGGGTGGCAGGTACGCAGCTCTAGGGGCCTGGGTACTTTGCGCCTTAGGGCAGTTGGGTGCCGGGGGCCCTGGCTAGCGCTGGCCATTCAGCAGTCAGGCTTGCAGTCAAGTCCTGGACTCAAGACGCTGGCAGTGGGAGATCCCCAGGTGCCCACTTTTGCCAATATTTGATTCATGGTTCTACTCGCTCTCTTTCTACACTCTAAACGCACTCGCTTGTTCTACTACTATCTACCACTACCACGCAACCAAGAAGGGCCCGGACGTTGCTCTTTTGCCTTTTACCTTCTCTTCCTACCACCCCCCTCCCCTCCCTCTCAAACAACACACAAACAACTACGAAGACGACGGCAGCAGCAGCAGCAGCAGCAGAAGAAGAAGAAGCAGCAGCAGATGTCTTCACCGTGTTGTTGATCTCTTCCAACATTGTGTGTTCCTGCGACTGACTGGTGTGCGGTGTCTGTGTCGGTGTCTGTCCCTCTCGCTTCTCACGCCCCATTCGGTACATCCGCCCTTGCCAGAGAAAAGAAAGAAGGAAAGGAAAGGAAAGGCAGGAAAGAAAGAAACAACCACATCCACTTCGACGACGACCTTGACAATCTATCTACTACTACTACTACTACTACTACTGTTACTGTTATTTTTCAACTACCGCCCGTTCCCACGATTGACACGCTTTCGATTCGAATCACGTTCAACTCTCTCCAACGGTCTAGTCGCGAAGAAACCCAGCACCACCTCGTGTTCTGCCGATCGACAGTCGCCATCGCGCGCTTCTCTTTCCGCGTTTCCAAAAACAAGCGTCGCTCAGTGTGGTACGGGCCCTTTGATGTTTATGCCGAATTCGAATGGGGATTTGCAGAGACTCGCGAGCATCAACGTCCCGTTGTTCGCTTGTACATGTGTTGGCAGACTTTCTCTAAAGAATTATGCGCTAACGTTCCTGGCTAGGATCATCTTCCATCCTGCCCTTCTAGCGACTGCTACCTCCCACCCCTCCACCTTCAGTTTGGTCTAGTCTGCATCTAGCCGCCTGTCGACGACCATCAAATAGCTGCCGCCCAGCTTTTGCGCACCTGCTATCTTCCTCGCCCGATACCTGTATAGACGATACACCTACTTCAAACTCATTCCACCTTGCTTTTCAATCGACGGATCTCTTAACGTCCGCCTAATCGAACACCGCTGCCAGTTGTGTTCGATCGTCTTACAAGATCGCGCTTTACCAATCCTAGCAGTTCCGCCACAGCTTCGCTCTGCTGAATGCATACATGTTTAGAGCGACAACAAAATCTTTTGAATAATCGGTCCGCAGCTCTCTAATCCGTGAAATTCGGAAAGACGTGTCTGCACCGCGATTGTCTTGCTCCTCCGCGAGTCCTACAGCACAGCCGCGACTTGGAGCCTCCTGACGGAACCAATGAGAGCAAAGGACGGTTGTGTATTACTTTAGGCAGCGCCGATCTTCTGACCACCCTGTCACCCGGGACTCGATTCTGCACCTTGTTTGCATCTTCTTCAAAAAGGACTCTTTTGCAACTGTATATTGTACAAATCTAATTCGACTGCGGCCATGGCCGCCAACATGCCACAGATGGGCGCTGGAGGCCCGAGAAATCGCCCGGGCACCCAACAGTTGTCAGCTGCCGTGTACCGGACGATGGTACAAAACCCCATTCACACACAAGGCTGGCAAAACTCAGTACACTTGAATATCCGCGTGGGCAACGCCATGAATCTGTATGTATTCTCCGATGACCGCATGACTCGTTCTCCACTAACACAACTCGCAGCATATCTAACTCCTTCCTGGCTTTACCGCAACTGGAAACAGAACAGTTGGTCCACACTGGAATAAACTTCGAGAGAGAAGCATTTCAAACTTCGCCAGATAAGGTGAGCAAATTGATTTATTGAATATATAGTGGCTCCTTTTGAAAACTAACTCCGAAGGCAGCCCACATATGAATCCAAGGTTTCCCAAAGAATCCAAGAATTGTTCCGCAAACGTCAAGCAAACGAACAGCATTTGCAAAACTCACTGAACCAGCAAGCAGCTGCCCAAGCGCATGCGCAGGCACAGGCCCAGATGTTCATGAATCAGAATGCGATGCATCAGATGTCGAGAGGGATGGTTCAGCCATCGCCGCAGGGCTTTCAGCACCTGCAACAACCGATGCAAGCATCGCCTATCCCGCAACAACCCCAGCAGCCGGGCATGGGCATGCCGAACATGGGAAGCAACCCCATGAACCCCAACATGCAAGCGATGCATATGGGTGCGTCGCCGATGCATCCCCAGGGAGGACCGCAAATGAACGTCAACAACATACCCCCGCAAGCTAGAGCCAAGGCCCATCAGCTTGCTCTGGCTAAGCTCCAGACTACGCCCGAGGACCAGAAGAGGCAACTACGCGCGATGGTCCAGAGCAAAATGTCACAACATCACCTCCAGAGACTCCAGGCCGAGGGCCAGGACCCGCTGTTGGTCTTTTTCCAGAACCAGATGCTGGTGCAAGCGGCTGGTAAGCAGGGACAGCCTGGCATGCACCCGAATGCCGCCATGAATCCAGCGATGCAGATGCAAGCCGCCCAGCAGCAACGTCAAATAAGCCAACAAGGTCAACAACATGGCAGCGACCTTGGCCCCTTCTCCAGTGAGATAATCAACCAGCAGAAGGCGGGCATGCTAGCCCAGGAAGCAGGCCAGATGGTTGTGCCTGCTAGTATAGGTCCTGGCCGTAACGCAACCCCCCAACCGATGGGAGGAGCCCAGGGACAGAACCAGGGGAACAACCAGCAGGTCCCGAATCACAATGGCCGGCCCCCACATATGCAACAGCAATTCAATATGCAGCAGGCACAGCAGCTCAAGATGGACCAGGCTGCGGCCCAGTCACAAGCGCAGATCCGCGCCCAGGCGCAGGCAAAGGCCCAAATGCAAGGCCAGCCTGGTGGGCTCAGCGGGCCTGGGGGAGTTTCCCAAAGCCCCGCCATGACCACGCTCAACGCACCCGTAGGACCCAACCCTCCTGTGGCCGGCATGAGACCAAACAACCAGCAGTCCCCCATGAATCAACAAGGGAATGCAGCCTTTGGGCAGGGACTTGATCCACGTTTCAACGGCCAGCAAAGACCTCAGATGAACCCCGCTATCCGCCAACAAATGCTCAATGCCATGCTGCAACAAATGCCTCCTCAGATGCGAGAAGGCTTCCAGCAACAGCCTGTAGAGAGGGTGAACGAGATGCTGGCAAAGTGGAGCGCGAGCCGAGGAGGCCAGGCCGCTGGCCGCCAGCAGCCTCAGCCGGGGCAGTTTGGACAAGGTAACGGCATGCCTCAGTTTGCCCAAGGCAACAACCCCAACATGCCCCAACCGAATGGCGCCGCCGGACCGAACTCGCAGAACCCCATGATGGTTCAACAGCAGCTCAACCGCATGCGCACCGGGCAAAACCAACCTCAAATGCCAAACAACCCGCAAGCCATGGCCATGATGAACAACATGGACGTACCCCCGCGTGTGCTTGCTCAACTACCGAACGTACCGCCGGAGATCAAGAAATGGGGTCAGCTGAAGCAGTGGGTACCGTCACAGCCGTTGCCTCCCAATGTGCCCGATCAACTGCTCTCCTTCCAGCTGCAGCAATTCAGAACCATGCTGGCTGGCAAGCCCCAAATTGCACAAGCGGTGGGTATCCAGATCCCGCAGCAAGGGCCGGGTGCACAGCAAGTTCCTCAGGGCGCAGGAGCTCCTGGTGCAGCCCCCCAGCAAGTTGCCCTTCCTCCCCATTTAGCGTCAGCCTTTGCGAATATACAGGTGACGCCGCATGAGATCGAGACGGCAAGGAGGCATGACAGGTTCAAGACATGGGATGAGGGAAAGATCAGGAGCTACCTGATACAGATGAAGCAACACCAGATCAAGCAAAAGTTCGGCATGCAGATGCCCACACAACCCCCCCAATTTACAGGACAGCCTCCTGCGGGCGCCGCACCTCCGAACCAGCCGCCATCAGCAGGCCCAGGTGCAATGCCGCGACCTGGACAGAATGCCGGTGCGGAGGCAACCCCCTCGGGTGCTGCTGCAAGAAATAGCACGCAGCAACAACCCCCTAGCAACCGTCCCACGCCTCAGCAGAATCCCTCGCCTGCTGCGCCGCCGAAGAACAACCTCAAGCGTCCGAGCACGGATGATGCGGCTGATGTACCCAATGTATCGGCTCCTCCCATGCAACGCCCGCCGTCTCAGCAGGCTCCTCCCGGAAAACCGCCTATTCTCACCCAGGCTCAGCTTGCAAGCCTGGCCCCTGATCAAAGGGCCAAGTATGAACAGTTGATGAGGAACCATCGGGCTGCTGCCGCACAGGCGCAGGCCCCTCAGACGAACCAAGAAGACATTGAGCGGCTGAGGCGGATCGGCGCCGAGGAGCAGAAAGCCTCTGCCAACGAGCAACTGCAGGACGTCCCGATGAGCCAAGAGCAACATGCTGATATGACTACTAAGATCCAGCGCATGGTATTTGAGATGAGCAAGCTAGGTAGAGCTCTGGGTCGCTGGTACTCGCTTACCCATGACGACAACCGTGCCAGAATGTTCTTCAGGATGGTAAGACTTTTTCCCTTGAAATATGAATTTGAACTACGAAGCTAACCAGTTCCACAGCGTATGCGCCTCGTGCGTCAGTTCCAGGACACTGAGGCGATGACGACGCCAAAGGAAGTATTCTCGGTTAAGCCGAAAGACTTGGAGCAAGTGAGGGCTATGATGGAGAGCATTGCCAAGGACTTGGCTGCCTCATTCCCTCAAGCGATACGAAAGGGTGGTTCTCAGCAAAATGCGGCCGACGGCGCGGCGCAACAGCAGACGACGCCCGGGCAAACGGCCACACCGCAGCCCACTCAGCCAGTTCCTCTGAACGCGGCCAACCTGGAGAAGAATAGCCAGGCACTTAGTAAGATGCAGAGGCAGAAGAGTGTGCCCCCGGCTGCTCCCACGACGAGCCAGCCTCCCTTCCCGCTCGGTGCTCCGTCGCCGCATGGACTGCCTTCTTACGGCAACAAGCCGGCCATCACGGCGGACAACTTGCACCTGCCCACTTCTCGGAAGAAGCCCAAGACGACGGCCAGCGCAAGTGTGTCGCCGCAGGTCAGCAAGCAGGCATCGCCGCAGATGCAGAAGCAAGGGCAGTCGGCCGAGATGAAGGCGGCGCCCAAGGCCCAATTCCAGTGCGCTATGCCGGACTGTGAGGCGAACAGCATTGGGTTTTCGACCGAAGAGGCCAGCCGTGCCCATTACCAGGAGGAGCATGTCAAACCCTTCGAGGACCCCGCAAGATTTGCGTCGGAGAATCTTGCATTCGCTCTTGGCCTGGATGCCAATGGCAAGTCGACTGCTATGGCACCGGCCGGCGGGTTAGAGCAAGGCGCGTCCCCCGCAGGAGCCACCTCGATGGCCCGCGAGGCGTCGATGAAGCGGTCCGAGAGCGCAAACGGCGCCAAGCCCGGTGTGCCGAAGAGCATTCCTGCCAAGGCAGCTGATCAGCAGGTTACGGATGTGACGATGAAGACGGATGGCCAGACGCCCGTACCGTCACACAACATGGACTTTGGCTTCGGTATGAACACGATCGACCCGCAGGAACTCTTCCAGTTTGGATTTGAGTCTGGGGGTGGTGGTGCCATTATGGACATGGGCGTGTATCGATCCATCACTCCCAATGACACACCGGAATCCAGCAAGGACAGTGCCTCGTCAGAGCCGAACAGCGACGTGTCGGAAGGAGTCACGCTGGACGTTCGCCTGGACCTCGGCCTCGACACGTGGCAGCCGTTTGAAGGCGACACATTCGTGAACACGGGTGCGATGGACATGGAGATGAGCATGTTCGACGGAGCCCAGCCAATGGGCATGGACAGCTCTGCCCTTGCCGGCTTCACATCTTGGGATGATGTCAACCAAGACTTTAACAAGCCTTTTGCCCTGGACACGTCACTATACTCTCTGGACACGACCAGCTGAGAATTGGTGGCGGTCCGGCAGTGTAAATGAAAACGAGGAAGAGGAAGGAGGACGATGTACATGCGTCTTATTGGCATTCACCGGTTGCGAATGTACCATAATAATCTGGTTACACAGTATAGAATGCGCGCCAGGTTTGGCGAGTGTGGGAATGTGTGTGTGGGCGGGAAAGAAGACCAAAAGCGTGGAGCCGAGTGCGGGCTCGAGTCCGGGGGGTGGATGGGGAAAGCAAAGGGGCAAGCAACAACCATTCATTCGGTGGCGTTTTTTTGCGAAAAGGAAAGGAAAGCCTTCTCTCTTTTTCTTGATGGGCTATTTTCATCCATCATGTCGGGTACTATGACATTGGTTTCCATGGAATTTGGTAGCATTGGAGTTGGGATTCAAACCAAGGTTACGGCCAAAGGGGGGGAGATACGGACCTTGTTTGTTTGTGTTGTTCATCATCCTGTTTTGAGAGAGATTTATTTTTGTTGTGCTTTTTGATTTTCATGTTCATGATGCGACACAGACACAGAACAACAACAACAACAACAACAACGACGTACGTACGTATAAGGGGAAAGAGGGGGGATATGGGGAGGACACAGTCGAAGCGATACCCGTAAAAGGAAAGGAGAGTGGTGGATATCCGGATGTATATGGGCATGCGTGCCTCGGGGGGTTTATTGATAAGATGATTACTGTTACTATTCACTGTTCGAGTTCTTGGGGTTGAATGCTGAAGCTTGAAGCTATGTGACATGTATGCAATGTCTGTGATGTGATATGATAGTAGAAGACTCAAACTTGCATAGTAGTCATCTTGACATGACACATTAGGTAGGCTCTGGCTAACTAACTGGGCAACATAAATAGACCGTATCGTGTTCATTTAGTCTCTTATTCAAGGCAAACATGGAACATCGTACGCAGCAGTACTAACTAGTATTATTAAATTAACCTTGCCCGCCCTGGCGACAGCAGAGCTGAGAGACGCGATGGTACCCAAGCTGCTTGACCTTGCATGTAGCTGGGAAATAGGTAGGGGTTGGGGTTGGTGGACTTCTGTGAAAGCTAGGGCGGGCGCGGTGCGGCGCGTGGCGGGGCTGGGAAGGTGGGAGGTGGGAGGGGGGACCCTGAAAAGAAAAGTTGCATAAAAGCTACAGGGCTTTGATCAGTGTTCTTCAGCAACGCCTAGTACAACGCCTAGCACTTCATAAAAAAGCTTCTAGCGCTCCAAACACGCTGTAAGCCACATAACAAAGCCCTGTAGCAGGGCCCGAATAGGCAATAAATAAATACTGGTAGTTTGCATAAAAGCCCGTCCCGTCCATCCCATCACGAACAACACCCCGGTCGGGAAATGGAGAACCTTTGGAGACTGCACGACACACACAAGCTGCAAGCAAGCTGGAGCTCTCAAGACGCGACGTGGGAGGGCAAGGGAAACGCGACCGGGCGAGTACAAGTAATTTACCTATGGCAATGCAATGCGCCTCGACTGGTTTCCCTTCCCACATTCCCACAATCACCAGCACCAGTTCCAGTTCCTCCATCATTCTCTCGATCAATCTTGTTGTTCATTTAGTTTGATTTGTAAAAAAGAGAGAACTACCTAGGTTAACTCGGTCTTTACTTGGAAACAAACCCATTCCCTCCCTCCCTCCAGCTCTTGCTTGTTCGTCATCCAATCATCCGTCGCATTCCACTTGCACGGCACGGCCTAAGTAAATCAACCCCTCCAACAACAAGAACACACACGCGCGCCGCCCGCATTTGTTGTGATACATGCATTGATGATCTGCCCACAGTTTCGATTCTTTAATTGAACTACCAAGCAAATCAGGCATACTCTGCAGTGATCCAATCTTGGACAAGTCAGTTGCAGCAGTACCTTGTCTCCCAATACTTTCCTACAGTATAAGAAAGAGAGACGCAGAGAGACGCAGAGAGACGCAGTGATACGGAAACATCCGCAACACCACACCACCAAAAGAAGAAGAAGACCAAAGAAAGCTATGGACGCCTCTCCGACCAAAAGACGTGCCTTGGCACCCTTGGACGCCAACGCGAACAAATCCCCCGCCGGCTTGACTAACAACAACAAGCTGTTGTCGTCGCCCTCGTCGCGCTTGAACGCCGCCAAGGCCTCGGCCAGCAACCAGCTCCATGCATACAAGAAGCCATCATCCATAGCGGGAGCATCTCCGTCTCCCTCCTCGAAGCGCGCGCTAGTGGCAGAGGAGGACGACGAGGACAGTGAAAACTCCAACCCGCTCCAGCTGCCGGCAGGAACACCTCCGGCCAAGAGGGCCTGCATATCAGCCGCGCCTTCTCCGGCGCGTACTATATCCGCATCCTCGTCTCCGCAACCCAGGAGAATGGCGGCGGCCACGGTAGCAGCGACGCCAGTCAAGACACCAACAACAAAAACAGCGACTACAACATCAAGGCAAGAAACAGAGGGGGATGTCGCGACGACGACGCCGGCGGAGCAGGAAAGGCAAATGAGGTCGCACTCGCCTGACGAGGAGACATCGGCCATATTCGACCACTCGGCCCTCGACAATTCCCAACTCACCACCATCACGGAGCCAGACGATGATGACTACCCAACAGCGGCACCGCAGCAACAGCAACTGCAGCATGACATGATAAGCCCCATGGCCGCACTCGCTGCTATTGCTGCTTCTTCCCCGCCGCAACAAACATCGCCGACCACTACTTCGCAACAACAACTTCAACAACAACAGTCGCCGTCGCCGCGCCTGACGCGCGAGCAGGCCCGGCAAAAGGCCGAGATCCTGCGGCTGCGCCTCGGCCTGGCCCGCTACAAGGTCCGAACGGGCCAGACCGACGTCCCGCTCGAGCGGCTGCAGCGGCGTCCCATGCCGTCTTCCGCGACGCAGTCGCCGTCGCAACAGCGTCAGGCCAGAGCTGCAGCCCCGTCGGCATCAGCTCCTTCGTCAACACGCAAGGAGCAGCAGCCGATCCCGGCGCAGCAGAGGCGTCTGTCGAGAGAAGAGAGCTTCAGCAGCGAACGGCAACACCAGCAGCAGGTCACGCCGCGAAAGGCGTTGCCCTCGGGCCGGTCCATGTCGCAGGCTAGTCAGGGCGGCTATACCCCGTCCGCTTCTCAGGAGTCGAGAAGACTTTCGACGACATCACCAGCATCAGCGCCATCGTCACAGCAGCAACAGTCGCAACAATCTCGACAGATGCCTCCTCTGACCCCAGACCGGGAAGCTCTGCAACGCCTGGCCGCGTCGGCGGCTCTCGATGCGTCGAGACGGATAGAGGAGGTCGCTACTGCTACTACTACTGAGGGGGATCGTGGCGGCAGCAGTTGACCGTCGTCGTCGCGTTGCTGTTTTGTATGAGTAATCAGTACTTACTTCCATTAATCCACTCTGTATAAAGAAAGGGACGGCGAAAGGTATCACTACCTGTGGGTTTGGGGGGGAAAGGAAGGCGGCTAGGACAGACATGGGTTGGTTGTTTGGGGGGAATTAGTGTTTCGGGCGGTCCATAAGGCGTATATTTCTGGGGCTTGTTGAAAAAGCTTTCCAGTTGGGCATTATCATCAACATCTTCTTGCGTCTTGCATCTTGCATCTGTGTTCGTCCCGGTGGCCTTGTGCGTGGAAAGGGTTACACAAACATAGAGCGGGGGTCACAAAGGTGTTTCTGCTCGGGCTTGGGACAGAAGGAGACATATGTATGTCTCGTCGCCGTCTATCAATGCATCGCTTATTAGGGGAGAGTTCAAAATAGGAGACTATACCTACTCATGATTCAAATGAAAAGAGTTGGCTGCGAAGACCATAGGCATGCACAGTCAAAGTCAAGGTCAACATTAGTTGCTGTTTCGCTGATGTTTATAAATATATACTTGTGTCAATACAGTGACTGGCCTGAGAGAGAAAGAAGAAAAAATTGCAGTGAAGCAACGAAATGTTTATAGATGCACATGGGTATGTATCTCATTTTAGTGTACAGCCAGATAACGCCCTCCTCTGGAACCACTCCCCCTATTCCCATCCCATATCATCCCATTTGTCAAGGCCCGCGGCACAACCCGTACACACGACCCAGGTAAGTAAGTAGAAAGCAAAGTTGGTTTCCCGGATCCTCAAGATAAAATGAATCATGCAATCATTCGTCGTTACATCGTGGAGAGATGGCAGTAACCTCGTCCCTCGTTGAACCACATCCATCCATCCAAACCCAGAGTTCATTCATTCATACCATGTTCAGGGGTATCTCCCGGAGACCGTGTCGCTGGCCCCTGTGCTGGAACCGGGATCGCCGCGCCTGTCCTTGCTGCTGCCGTGGGCGAGGAGGTAGCGGCGGGGGAGGCATGGGAGCAGGGGGCGGTGGTATGTTCTCGACGAGCGCTGCTGCCTCTACTTCTCCTCCATCCTCCCGGTCAGATAGGGGAGAGGAAGAGTAGTGGGATACTTGTCGGTGGTGGTCGCCGCCGCCGCTGCTGCCGTCATCGTCGCCATCGAGTTTTGCCGCGGTAGGAGTGTCGTCATGGCTCGCGGCGCATTCCTGGCATTCCTCCTCGAGACTTGTCGCCATGGTGGTGGCAAGGATGATGGGAGGAGGAGACAGTTCCTCAGTGGGTGTTTCGGCCAGTGTTAGCTCCATGTGGTGATTGTTGTCGGCAGTCTCCCCTTCTTCTTTTTCTTCGACTTTTCCCTTGGCTTGGCCTTGATCTTGGCGAACATTGTCAACATGGTGGAGATGGGGAAACAGACATTTGAAGACGACCTCGTCGGCGCAGCCGCAGCGGTAGGTGAATCGTACGGTCGAACACATGATCGCCTGGGCTGCCTTGTATTGCCTTGCAGATGCTATTTGGAAGTGGGGAGGGACGAGAGACAGAAAGTGGGAGCGACGGTTTGGCTGAGTTTCCCATTCGGTAGTATCGGTCGATCACAAAGAAAGGCGTAGGGTTTGTCTCTTCGATGATACTGGCAATGCGCTTCCTCGATGGGTTGTTGTTTGCTGATACGGTTGTCTTCAAAATGCGTCCATATGATTCGGGAATTGCTTCATCAAATAGATGTGCGCAAGCGGGCAGCATCAGACACTTGAATTAGGCGAATGACTCGATCGACTTTGAACGCAGTGGATGAAACATTACTGAATGTGCCTTTGGGGGGAAGGAGCAGCCAGCAATTCCATTTGCGCAAGAGTGGAAGGCAGGCGTAGAAAGCGCATCTCAAGGCAGGCGCAGGTGCGCTTTCCCTACTCTTGACTTGCAACATTGAAGTCTTCAATCGTCTCATCAATATTACCAATCGACACATCTGGAATCATCTCGCCGCCGCTTCACTTGCTTTGCTGGGCTTGTTGTATCTGTCAAGTCTATCTGGGCTCGTTGGTGGCTCTCAGACCGTTTTTCTATTTACCAAAGCCCGTCGCACTTGATCAACAACCCCGGCCTGCCGGCCCATCTGGCGTGTGTCAACCTTAGTCATGATGCCTGTTGCATACCTGCATTTGGACCGATCTTTGTTGATCCGTGCCGGCATAGGCCCCGATCTATCATTTCGCCGGTTTCTAAATGTATACTCGGCCGAGAGTGCCGATCTAAGCGGAGGAAAAAGGGGTCCTGCTTATTTTTCTGGGCAGCTGGGCATGCATCAATCTTGCCAGCCTGACATGGTGATTGGAAAAGCGCATGCGAACCCGCCGCCAATGGCCATCTCCACCAGCCCAATGTAACGTTGGGCCCAATCTCGTGCAATTCCCCCACCACGAGCAACACCGCAGGGAGGGATTCTGATTCGACTCTGGGCTTTCAGGTAATACCATTTCTGGGTCGCCCGCATGAGTGTAATTGGCCAATGCCACCGTCGCTGCCAATCCGGTTCGCCTGGTGCGCGACTGAAAGGATGCCGACATTACTACATTTCGGATAAGGATCCAGAGGATGCAATGTGACAATGTGCAGTATTTAAATAACACTGCCTGCCTGCCTGCTCAGCCTCACGATGCAGCTTGACAGCCCTTTTCTGCATTTCTCTCGGAGTTCCAGTTGGCGATCTTGCTACAAAAAGGCGCGCAGCACCACACTCATTTAGCTGGCAATCCATATTGATGTTTTAACTTGCCTATATACGCTCTTTTACTGTATACCCAGTCTTCTTCTTGTGAAGACGTCCATTCTTTATCATGTTGTTCCAGCGCTCTTTCGCCGCCGCACTGCTCGCGGCCGTGGGCTGTCTTGCCAGCCCCACGCCGCCCCTCGAAGTGAGCATGCTGACTTCCGACCAGACTGATGCAATGGTTCTGGAAGGTATCAATCTCGCCCATACCTCGCAGCTCGAGAGACGCCTCAAGGCCGATTTCTCCATGGCCAAGAAGTGGAACCACGAAGTGCTTTTTGACGGGTACGTACTGACGATCCTGCATCCTATATTCATTTTATATTCCTCCGAAGGATTCCAAGACAATGGGGCGAAGCTAATAATAGACTGGGGGGTTAAAGTGGCTATGCCTGGAAGCAGGACAACAGCGCCGAGACGGTCGGCCTGGCCATCACCTGTCTCGACTGCGAGACCAAGGGCAGCGTCACGGCCAAGCTGTGGGAGGACCTCCTGCACCCCTCGCTCCGCCTGCAGTTCAACGGCGTCGAGGCTTACATCCTCCTCGGCCTCAACGCCAGCACCTCCACCACTGTCTCCGTCAACCTCTTCGCCTCCAACACCCCGATCGGCCTCCACTACCCTGGTCTGAGCGTCGGAGTCGTCTTTTTTGTCGATCTCGTCTTCACCCTCGATGCCCACATTGACATGAGCGGCGGCTTCTACGTCAAGCTGGCCGACGATGCCTTCTTGCAGGCCGACATCTTCAAGGGCGACGTCAAGGACTACTTCTTCGACGGCATCAAGAGCAAGTCCCTGCCCATCACTGTAGCCACGGGCTCCGGGGCGACCTTCAAGGCCGACCTGCGCCTCCGTGTCCAGGTCGGTGCCGAGGCCAAGCTCAAGACGTTCGGCATCGGCGCCGGCGCAGCCATGGGCATCTACGCCAACCTCGTCGAGTTCGTGGCCGCCATCGAGACCACGCCCACCTGCGCGCTCGAGACCCGCGAGTGGTTCGACCTCAACGTCGGCGCCTATGCCCGCCTCGACGTCGTCGTCGACTACAAGACCCTGGGCCTCGTCCCCACCGTGTCGACCACCCTGCTCAGCGCCCCGACGCTCACCCAGTGCTGGATTCCTCAGAAGTCGTCCGGGTTGGTAGGTCTTCCGGGGAAGACAATCACGACCTCCGCGTCGCTCAAGACGGCTCCCACCGCTTTGCCGATGGTATCTTCCACATTGTCGGGAAGCCAAAGTAGCCGTACGGCCGTGTCTGGTTCCAAGACGACCTCCGCGTCGAACCTCTCGGCAAGCCGATCTACTTCCATGTCGTTGTCTGCCTCATCCCTGCCGTCTGCTGCTAGTGTTACTGCGAAATACACGGAAATCTCTGCGATCAAGGTCCCGACTCCTGTCTCCTCCACCGCTACACCATCGGTGGCATTCGTCTTCCCACTGAACGGAACCGGAAAGTACCCGGTTGTGACCAAATCTGGCTCTCATGCCGCTTCTTCCTCCTTGTCTAGCCGCCCGTCATCTCTTTCATCGGTCTCTTCGTCGTTGCCCGCGGCGGCTAGCATCACCGGAAAGCACTCGAGCTCATCCATTTCCGTTTCGTCATCGCACTCCACTGCTACACCATCGCCGCCAGTCGTTTCATTCGTGAACGGAACCGGAAAATACCCGACCGTTCCTATCAGCCATGTTCTCCCATCCAACTCCCAGGCAATTCCCTCGTCTCAGTCAGGCTCCCCGTCGCTGCCCGCGGCGGCCAGCATTACCGCCCAGCCTTCAGGCTCATCATCCATTACCGCCCCGCCTCCGCAGTCTACGGCCGTACCACCAGTGGCACAAGCCGTAATCTCCGTGAACGGGACCGGAAGATACCCCCAGTCTGCTAATGCATCATCATCCCTTACTGCCGCCGGCAACAACCAAACCCTCGTCACCACGACCCTGTACTCGACGGCCGCCTACACCGCCACCATCTGCGCGGCCGGCGTGGCCAACTGCCCCAAGGCCTACCAGCGCGAGGTGACCATGACCAAGACCATCGACTCCTACACGACCATCTGCCCCGCCGGTGCCCAGGTAACCTGGCCCGCTGCCGAGGCTTCGCCGTCGTCTTCTTCTTCTGCCCCTGCTGATGCCGCTGTTACTGAGCCTGCCACCACGTCTCCGCACGTCGTCACCGAGGTCATCGCTCTGACCAAGGTCCCGTCGCCGACACCCGAAACGTTCGTGCCGCCGCCGGTCCCGGCGCCTACGGCAGCTGCCTTTGGTGCGGCGTCCGTGGGTGAGGGAAAACCATCGGCCCCTGTGTCGAACGCGGCCGCGGCGGCTGCGTTCGCGGCGTTTGCGGCTGATTACCAGATCGACAACACGCCAAGAGTGGGCAACGCCACTTTCGCGGCAGCTCCGGTACAATTCTTCTCCTCGTCATCGTCGTCACCCACGTCGGCATCATCGTCCGGATCTAGCAGCAGCAGTACGGCCACCGGGACCGGCGCTTACAAGCCCACCCAGACCGCGCAGACAACTTCGTCCGTGCCGCTGACGGCGGGCGGGGTGGTGTCGTACGCCGTCGGCAACGTCGGGTTGGTGGTTGGATCCATTATGGTGTCGTTTATCATGCTGGGTTAAGGCAGCTTACACAGCCCCGATGGTGATGCCATGGTTATAACTGTGACTGCGAATGTGCCTTACTGTTTAGATGTTTATTTAATTAGCTGTATATACCCCAACATTTTGTCTTCTGGATAGCTGAATATAGCAATGTGCTTATCACCTGTGAAACTTCTTGATATTGAGGTGGTTCAACGCCATATTAAAGTTCTGACTACCCCACCTAGACGGACCACCTAACTATTTATTCAAGTTACTAAACGACCCTACTAAATAATGACCCGATTGATTGATAGATATATCCAACTCTTGTCTCACCAGAACGCTCACTCACTCAATGTTACACCTCCCTACCGAGATCCTGAGCGCCATCTGTCGCCAGCTTCCTAACCGTGACATCAAGAGCCTCCGCCTGACATGTTCGCTTTTGAAAGCAATAGCGCCCTTGCGTTTAGACCGTGTTTTCCTATCGGCCAATCGCCGTGACCTAGACGTCTTCCAGGCTATCGCCGACAGCGACATCTTCCGCAACCAAATTATGGAGATCGTCTGGGACGACACGATCCTCCCAGAAGACGACACCCAGGATGGCGACTCCGAAATTCATTATGAGGATAGCAGTTTCTGGGACAACGGCGTGGAAGAGGAACAGACCTATCAAATGTGCCAAGCCGACCCATATGAGGACAAATTCCCCGGCTGGTTTTTCCGGGCGTGTAAAGAAAGCCTTGAGGTTGTCCAATCCGCCGACATTCAGTCCCGAGAATTAGCGGAATGGACAACCCGCCCAATAATGCCCATATCCGAGTCGTGGGCCTTCTACCAGCAGCTGCTGCTGCAACAGCAAGAGGTGTTACAGTCGAACGCCCATGTACGCGCGTTCGAAGACGCCTGGGTTAAGCGTCGCTTCCCGGCTCTGCGCACTATTACCATTACCCCGGCCGCGCACGGGCGCCTGTTCTACCCGCTCTTCCAGACGCCCATGATCCGCAGCTTCCCACCCGGCTTCATCTACAACGTGCCGCGCGGGTGGCCGGTACGCGGTGACGTAGTCCCCAAGGCTGAGGAATGGGACGACGACGGTGAAGACTGGCCCGCTTTCCGCGCTGTCACGTCCATCGTGGCCCGCCATCTGGACCACCACCACCACCCCCTGCCTCAGCTGCGCCTGGACGCCTTCGAGCTCCCGACGGGGCTCAACGTTCGCGTCTTCGAGGAGCCATGCCGTGCCCTGGCCGACTTCACCGCCCTCGTGGCCCATCCCGCCTTTCAGCACTTGCACCTCGATCTCCTCGTCGGGGCGCAGGAGCGTTCCGGCTGGCCCGCGTTCACGAGGGGCCATCTCGCCCGAGCGCTCTCGGCGGCCCAGCTGCACTCTTTGAATATCCAGACCGACGCGTTCGCGGACGAGAGCGAGTGGGCGTCCTTCTGCGTCTCGCTGCGGACCGTTTGCCCGCCCGCCAGTCTGGGCGCGGTGCGACACTTCGCCCTCGGCGGGTTCTGCGTCCGGGAGGACGACCTGCTCCAGACCCTCGCCGCTCTGCCCCGGGCGTTCCTGCAGACGGTCCGGCTGCGAGACGTCTCCCTCGTCCCCCAGGAGGGCGGCGGGGATGGCGTGAACGGCACAGCCCGTTTCTGCCGTTTCCTCGAGCGGGTCCGCGACGAGCTGCAGTGGCGCGGCGTCAAGCTGACGATCGGCGTGCCTCCCGGCTGGGAGATGGCCGGGCTGACGCTCTGGGTCGACGTCGACGATTTCTTGTACAGAGGGGGCCCGAACCCGTTCAAGCTCGAATGCAGCACGCCGGTCGTCATTTCGGGGTTCGGCACATGGAAAGACCGGTTCAACGCGTCGTATGAGCGTCCGAATCTGGACGCTGCGGCAGAATCGAAGGAATATCCGCACTGGTACGACGTTATGGATAGCATCAAATGTCGTCAGTAGGGGGAGGGGGCTTGTGGTCCTCGGTGCTGGATCCTGTGCTGGCTGCACTGCATCCCCTTTTGATGATGTGTACATTAGTATATTAATATCAACTACTATATAAGTAATGCTGCTTTCCGAGAAGAAGAATCAAATATGAACTATGACTACGCGTCGCATGGGAAGTTCAACGAATCCCCATAAGATTCCCGACCCTTGTCGAGATTCTTTTTCGCCTCCTCTGGACCACAGACGGGGATGCGGATAAAGTTGGCTTTCCGGATGTCGATCATGCCGTCCGAGAGGGCATTATCCAGCCCCCCCTCCCTGGGATCCACCATACTGTCTTTGTTTGGCGCCATGATGTTCTTCTCGCCGTTCTTCCTGTATGTGTTGAGAGCTCTGTGGAAACACCCGTATGTCAGTCCTCTGAGTTCTTGAGAGCCAAAGGGGGGAAAAGGAGAAAGGGGGAGGGGAGGTAATAGGTCTTACCCAACGATCAGGTCCTCGGTGGTGATGTGACCCCACTTCTCCAGAGGGTTGTCGATGTCTTCGATGCCTTTTAACACGTCCAGCGTCCACTGTTTCACCGGTGGACATTGTGAACCCCCAGGAGACTGAAATCCGCACTTCATGGGGGGGCCGTCTCGCACGCCGGCGAGGATGTAGGAGTGTCCGTTGATGCACCGGTAGCCCATGTTGTACTGGTCAGGCTTGACGTTAAAGTATTTCCTCGCGTCGATCTTGCAGTTGGGTCCAAAGTCGACGACGACGGGCGCCGGCCGGTTGGCGCCCCAGGCCGCGGGGATGGCGGCCGCGTAGAACGCCCTCTCGATCGCCTTCTCCCGGTACCAGTTGGTCGTGTGGTTGCGGCTGCTGTCGAAGCCGCCGCCTTTGCCCTTGCCCGTGAGCATCTTTCCATCCGAAAACAGACTGGTGAGGCGGTTGACGTTGTCCTCGTCTCCGTTAAAGACCTTCGTCATCAGCGTGTCTGTCTGTGACATCCACGCTCCGATCGTCTTGTCGAAGATGTCGCCAAAAGCGATCTCCTCGCGAGCGTTGGCGGCCTTTCTGTAAAAGCGGCCCTCTTGTCAGCGCACCCGGAAGCCAAGCCCATTTCAGAGCATGAGGAGGGGGAAAAAGTCACAACGTACTCGAGTGTATCCCTAGCAACATCGAACCCAATATCCACGACACCCATAGTGGCCTCCTCGAGCGCCGCCTTCTTCTTTCCACTGGCGTCGTTGGAAAAGAAGGCTTTGGCCATGAGGGCTTGGTGGCGTTAGCTTCATCACCAAGAGTAGATACACGGTAGATAGACGGGAGATAGAGAGAGAGAGAGAAAGAGAGACATACAGCCACCAAAGAACCTCGTACCGGCCATGCCAATGGGAAGCTGAATCAGGGTCAGGAGGAGCGAGAACAACTCTTCGCCACCCTCGGGCTTGGGGGCGAATGTGCTGATGAAGCTGTCTGATTTGCTCCGCAAGTTATTGCCGGCGGCTTGTAGGGAGTAGCCGTAGTTTTTGATCAACTTGGGACATGAGTGTCAGTAAGTAATGTATATACGAAGCACAGAAGCCATTGCACAGCCTAGATCTACTCACCGAATGGAGCTCCGAAATGGAATTCCAGATCTCATATGCGCAAGCCCCGGTGTGGATTTCTTTGGCGTCGTTTGGCGAGTTATGTGTTATGCATGACATCCGTTCGCAGTTAGTTTGCTTGGACATGTCGTTGCAATTCTACATACATCATCATGTTAGTCCTCAAAGTTTAGGTTTTCGCACCTCCTCCATAGATGACGGGCGTGTTTGATGACTTACCGCACCGTTCTCCCTGTGCAGGAACTCCGCCACGGCGCGATCGAACTTGTAATCCACATCTTTAGCGTTATCATAGCACCCGAACCACACCCGGGTCGTGTCTTCCCAAGCAGACTTGCAATCGAGTGCTTCCCACCGTTCTGCAGGTGTGTAGCTCGACTCGATAGTGACCTGTCGGAGGGTGCATTGCTTGTTGACCCAGTCGCCCGTGCGTGTGCCTCGAGAGCAGGCGGCCGATTCGCCGGTCTGGATGTTGTTTTTCACTTGCGTCCAGTCCAGCTCGAGGTGGACGCCGCCGGGAATACCGTAGTTGGGCGGGTCGCGAAACTTGACCAGGTCGACGGCCCAGTCAATGGTGCCACCCAAGTTGTATCGCTTGTAGAGCTGGGTGCGCGAATCCTTCAGACTGTCGTCCATGTAGGATACCCAAAGGTCTCCGTCGACCATGATCTTGGAGTTGCTTTCGGTGTCTGTCCAGGTGCGGCCGTTGATCTCGGAAAGCTCCGCGTTGGCGAGGTATCCGCCTGTGTCGGTGCATCGCCCCTTTCTGGCGTACGACGTTTCGCGGTTGCCCGTGAAGAGACAGTTCGGGCCTGTACAGGAAGGGTCTACCATTTGGAAGCTACGGCCATAACTGCTGACGCCCACCAGGACCTTGTTGGATGGCACGCCCGCCTTGGTGATCATGGTCTTGAGAGAATAGAGTGGTCAGTCAATAGTAGTGTAATACACGAGTAGTTGGCTGCTCGGTAGTTGTTGAAGTAAGTACTCACCAAGGCGCCCATCGTCTCGGTCCGGTTGATGTGGCTCCGCAGACAGTTTCCAGTCGGGCAACCGGGGCTGGCCCACTGGTTCCCGGCATCCCACTGACCGTGCAGGTCATACGTCATGTACACAATGTAGTCGACTATCTCGCCTATTGCCTTGATGGGGAACTGCTTCAGGTACCAGAATGACGCAGGGGCAGCAATGGAAAGCGACTTGTCCTTCGGAAGCTTGCGCCTGAGGAGAGCAAGCAGGCGAAGGTAGTCAATAGCCTCGGAGAGATCTCCCGCTGGGATATCGGGCAGGTCGGGTGCCTTGATGACGCGTTAGTTTTTTTTTTCCCGCCACAACGGAAGAGGAGGGGAGATAGATAAAGGGGCATCGATGAACTCACAGAAGGGTATTCCCAATCGAGGTCGAGACCGTCCAGGCCATTGTCGACGACGTACTTGACCAGGTTGGTCGCCAGCTTCTCGCGATTCTCGGCCTTGACACCGTTCCTGAAGATGGGGTAGTTTGGAGCTTCGGCCGAAAAGACCCAGCCGCCAAAGGAGATGATGCGCTTCGGGCCACGCAGCTTCTTGAACTGCTGGAACTGGAACTCGGCAAGCTTGTTCTCCTGATAGATCTCAAATGTGTCGGTGATCATGCCAAAGGCGAAGTGGACGTGAGTGTAGGACGGGTCGATCTGGCTAGCGTCCATGTGCAGGCATTTCCGGCCCAAGTTGAAGCCCTCGAAGTAGCCGAGCTTGATGAATTGCGCAGGTGGGCTACTCTGGACAATGGTCATACCGCAGTTGGAAATACAGCCGTACGTATCCTTCTTGGCCGTGCCTGGCGGTCCCGTGTTGGTATCAATGCAGAAGTCGACTGTCGTGCCACATTGTCCCCACTATCCATTGAAGCATTCCGAATTAGCATGAAGCAAGTCAAGTACTCAGGGGCATCAGGGGGCAGCACATACAATGTTGCAGCATGTATTGAGAGGGCATGGGTTCATCTTGGCCCAGTCTTTCGAGCTCGACCCGCTGGGCTTCTTTGACCCGGGCTTCTGGGGCCCGCACACAGCATTGGCGATGGGGAAAGGGAATGGCGGCGTCCCCTCGCTGCGACACAGCCAGTTGTCGGGCCAAAACCCGTAATCGCAACCATTCCAGCCTGTTCAAGCCGTCACGTTAGCCAGGTCTCCTCCAACTTGATGGGGGGTCATGGATCACTTACCCCAGGTGTCTTTGTTAAAGCTCTCGAGTTCCTTAACCGTCAGACCGCTGGCAACAGCGATCTTGGCGCAAGAGTCTCCCTTCTGGATTTGGTAGGCGTCACAGGACCCGTCAGCGTTCTTCTTGGGGCGAATGTCCGGCAGGTTGCCCGATGTACAGCAGACACGTTGGCCTGGCATGAGACCGGAGCACAGGTCCGAGGCTGGGTTGTACTTGTAGAAGTCCTGGGCTGTCAATCCGTTGCCGCACCTGCTAACGAGCTTTCCACAAGTGTCGCCATCTTCGACTGTCTCGGTACGACAGTCGGCACGTGCGTGCAGCAGGCCTCTGACGGTACGGGTTGTGTTGCTGGATGTGCTGTTACCACCGATAAACATGGGTGCAATGGTGGGCTTGACCGTGGCGATGCTGACGCTGTCTAGCTTTCGAGTCTCGCCGTAAGACGATGTGTCGACACAAGAGCCATTAGACCACCGGCTGGCGGCGTCATGGACCAGAGAGAAATCGCCGCTGGCGGCCGCTATGAGACCAAAGATGGAGTCACCGGTGCGATCATCGCAGACCTGCACCAGTGCGGCTTTTGAGTCGGCAATGCCGACATGCCACAGAGTATCCAAGAAGGTCCCGAATAGCTTCTCGGCCACGCTGGGGTTCAGGAGATTGGCGCCCACGTAGACACCGGCTGTTGTGCCAGACACGGTGGCAAAGAGTATGGTCCGGTTGACTGCCTGAAACCCGTTGGCGAGGTAGCTCTGCAAGTGCTCGACACTCTGGGAGACAAGGCGACCACCAATGTCATTCTCAGATGCGGCAGGGGTCCAAGCCAACTCAGGGACGACGTCCTCGGCACCGGGGTCTGTGGGCAAGGGGGGTGAAGATCCAGGACCATTGGAGGCAATGTGGTCAAAGTCATTTGCCCAGACATTGCACGCCCGAACATGCTGTTTGCTGGTCACTGGGAGCCTTTCGGAAAAGTCCACGACCAACGGTCTGGCACAAGTCTGGAGCTGACCGAGCTCAGCCACAACGGTCCAGTTGGCTGGCTCAGCGCCCGATTGCATGCAGGTGGTTGGGCATAGATCTCTGAGTGCAGTTGCCTGGTGAGGACCGTGGGCAAGAAGACCCACGAGCCCTAGAAGTGGCAGTGAAAAGAGGCGACGTGAAGGAGCCATGATGCTCCGTGTCGAAAGGAAAGCTGCTCCAACAGGCAGGAATCGAGGGTGAGGTGGGATTCTTGAGCAGGAGGGCAGAAAGTAGCATTGAATCACATAGAGACAAGCCGACTTTATAGGGAAATGAAATCCCCATGTTGGACAAGAAGGGGGTGGAAATCGGCCAAGCTCCAGGTCGGACGAATAAATTTGATAGTCCTCCACCTCAATATTGACCACCATTAGCTATTCTATATTTGGAGAGTGGCATAAACGGAGACTCGAATAATTGGTTGTTCGGTTTGCTCCTCGCCTACACTTCACGTAGCCAACCAGAGTCTGCCGGATCGGTGTGTGATTATGAGGCATCGCGTGGTCTCGCCCCTGGCAGCCTGGGTCCAGTTGACATGTTGGTACTCCAAAAGACGAAGTGCCCAGAAGTACCATTGTCTTCCAGTTGGCCTAGCGAGAAAATTATACGTATCCCAACCAGTCCAGAACTATAAATCCAAGGCTTTGGTCAAGGCCATGCATGAATGTGATTGGAGCGGAGGAACTATAAGGCTATAGGGCAGACGGCCCGGAGAGACTATTTATACGCCAAGACATACGGCCCGGCATGACCCTTTATACGCCAAGAACGGCCCCGCGTTCCTTTTAGCAATGCAATCTCCGCCGTGCAGGGCCCAGAAGTCTCGGCACTGGTTAGCCGAGAGTGTGCTGGTGCACGATGCACTGGAGATTTTCCCTTTAGCCAATTCTCAACATCGTCCGTCTCGCCACCAACGTCCCACGAGAAACCCAAAGACAGCTCACGCCGCCCCAACGAGCGCCATATTGTTCTCATTTTCATTTTAGAGTAATATACTCGTTTTGGCTTCTTCACTTCTGCTATCTCACCACTGAATCGAACTCCTCAACAACAGAATAAATCATGTTCCCATCCATTCGACTCCTCGGAGTCATTCCGTTACTGGCTTCTGCCACCATGGCAGAGCGCTCTTTGCCCGCAGATCTTCAAGTCGACCTCATTTTCCCACAGCATAACACAACCTACACTCCAGCTCAGTGGTTTCCGGTCGTCTTTGGTGCCAAAAACCTCGACGCAGTTTGGCCCATGGGCATCTCCCTGGGCGTCGAGGTCATAGACAACGAGTACAGGAAGATCAGAAAGGGCCCCTCTTGGAAATACGAGCTTGCGAGTATTGATTTCACCAGGGCTCTTAATTCAACAACACCAGGCGAATACGTCTTTCATATACCGGCAGTCAACATGACCAACGGCACGACGGGCTCGTACACGGTCGCATGGGAGCTCAACATCGAGTACAGGTGTTTCGAAAACAGCACCGACAGGAGGGAGGAGCACCGACCGGCGCGGGAAGGTTGGAGCAATTCTCCCAACGGTTATGCGCGCCGCTTTATCAATTTCCACACGGCGCCGGGAGGACAGGTTCCCGACATCGAGGCCACCGTCAATTCGTGCCAGGAGCCTAACGTGAACTCTTCAACGGCAGTCCGTGTCACCAAGATGGGTGAAACGCACTGGAAGTATCCCCGCGAGCCTTGCCCGTGGCTGGAGACAGACATCAGGCCGAGCAAGTGTGCATTTCAGCCCGCTGCGAAAGAGCTGGCTGCCAACGTTTCAGAAGCCATGCTAGCCAAGATGCGATGCAAGGAGGGCTCGTGGCAGACGATTACTGCGCCATGCCCAAGAAAGAGCACGGCGTCGTCGCTGTACATTATGGGCGTGAGTCTGAGCTACATGCTGGCTTTGTCTTTTGGTTTTGCTTTGTTCATTGTCCTCTAGGTATTCAATCGCTTCTCATTTGCCATGTACATATACAGATAGTAACTGCTACGTAATTTATTGTTTATACCCCGAGAACGGGGTAATGTTGCACGGTAAAATCGGAAGTCTAACCACTCGGCGGAAGAGCCGCGCCTCGCATCCTGTCCTGTGCCGCAGGTGGAAAGAAAAGCTAGATTCTGGCCAGCCAGCTTTTCTCAGGTGGCCTTGTAAGCTTGGCTGCTATACATACTTGGATATCGTCTAGTCTGATGCTCTCCCGCTCCACTGAGCATGGCTCTGCTGTGCCTCTCTTGAGGTATTTAGCCGCCATCACAGGCTCAAACGAACACCCGCTGATGCGAGGCAATTTAATGCTAAAAATTGGCACCTATATAACACGACTTGGCAGCCAGGAACGGCGACACATTTGCTGTCCGGCACGGCTTATCCGTGGCTGCCTAATCCCCATAGTAACTTCTCACTCACGCGCTCCCAGTTAGGTAAGTACCAGGAGCCGGCCCCTTTTCTTTGCCTTCAATACCAAGGTGGCACATAGCTTGGCACAACCCCATGTCAGCCTGACTCGGGTCTACCCGAGTCTTTATTTGCCCAGGGGGTCCCCCCACACACCACCCACCGCTGCCAAGTCTTTATTACCCCAAAGATCTCTTTCGGCTGGGGTTCCCCATAACGTCCGAGTGGCACGATCGCACACCACATGAGATGTTAGCAATAAGGAACGATCGAAAGGCTGCCTACTGTGCCTCATACGCCTGAGAATGGTTTCTGCTGTGCCTTATAAGTGCGCCCACCCCGGATATGAACGCCATATGCGGGAAGGGCGTCGGATCCCGCTGGCTGCCGAGTCAAATGGAAAAGGCACCACAGTAGGAAGTATTTTTCGAATGCCGCTATAGCCCTTGTGCATCAATGGTGAAGATATCAGATTTTGTCTGCCCGTTGGTTGGTTGGTTGGTTTGATAATTAAATTTTGCAGCAACGCCAAGTAACGGTTGACGTTCTGGCCCCCCAACGGTATGTGGCGTGTCCGCTACAGCTACTCTGTAGACTCTTGACTTGATCTACATAATATACCAACCGGGACAACTTCCTTGTGATGTAGCTTTTCCTCGAAGGGTGAACATCTCTGACGATATGCGGGCAGGTGAAGGAAGACGGATATTGATTTCCTTTCCTGTCGGGCGCCAGTTATGTACACCGGCCCGAATAAGCTTTTCATATTCCATCTATAGATAGTTTTTCTATGAAAGGTACAAAGTACGACCACCACGGAACATCTTTGAGTAAGACAGCCAGCGCATGACCAACTAATATGGAAAATATCGCTATATCGGAGAAGCCGTCCGGGCCCGCACACGTCTTGAGTGTCGTGATATCTGTGTATAAAGGCGAGGATTTCCGGACATGAAGTATATTGGAAGACAGTCATCGAACTATAGGTACTAAGATATATACTCTGTCTTTGGCATTCAGTTGTATATACTTCCTCCTTAGAATGGCTCGTCTTTCTATCATCACCGCCGTTGGCGTTCTGGCTGCTCAAGCTGTTGGTGCCAGCATTCGCCGTTCCGACAGCCTCGAGCCGTTCTATGAGCACGATGCTGGCGTGCCCGCCGACTGTAATCTTTGGTGGAACTCGGACGATGGTTTCACCTGTGAAACAGCTCTCTTGCTCGCAGGTGTGTCTGTCGACGAATTGACCAGACTGGTAAGAAGATTCCTTGATCCCCGTCTTCGTTCCATTGCAGAAATTTCCGACCTATAATGGAGCGCATGCTTACGTAAGCCCAGAACCCGTCGATAAAGTCCTGCAGCGACTGGGTGTCTGACAGGTCCTACTGCATCCAATCCCCCTCTGCCCCGCCGGCGGAGGAGACCTCCCCGGTCCCTGTTCCACCAACGTCCACCTCGACAGCCCCGAATGTCACCCCTACCCCCACCCAACCTCCCAATGGTGTTGAGACCCCCTCTCCAGCCCAACCGGGGATGGTGAACGGCTGCAACCGCTTCCACCTGGTGAAGAAGGGCGACACGTGCGGCGCTATCGCATCCAAGGCCGGCGTCACCGTAGCCCAGCTGGCGCAGTGGAACAAAGAAATCGGCGGCACCGCGTGCACCGGCATCTGGGTCGACTATTACGTCTGCACGGGCGTGCTCGGTGGCGGTGGCGGCTCGCCGACCGAGCCAGCGCCCCCGGCGAACCCGACGCCGCAGCCCATCCAGGACGGCATGGTCGACAACTGCAACCGCTTCCACAAAGTCGAGTCCGGCGACACGTGCGGCGCCATCGCGTCCAAGTCGGGCGTTACCGTCGCCCAGCTGGCGCAGTGGAACACGGGCATCGGCGGCACCGCGTGCACCGGCATGTGGCTCGGCTACTACCTCTGCACGGGCGTGGAGGGGGGCTCGCCAACGCAGCCGCCCCCGGCGAACCCGACGCCGCAACCCATCCAGGACGGCATGGTCGACAACTGTAAGAAGTTCCACTTCGTGCAGTCCGGGCAGAACTGCGACGGCATCAGCCGCCAGTACGGCGTCAGCCTCGCCGACTTTGTCCGCTGGAACCCGGCCGCCGGGAGTGATTGCCGGGGGTTGTGGGCTAACACGTACGTATGTGTGGGCTTGTGAAGGAGGGAGATGCATTGAATTCAATTTCTAGGTGTTATATAAACCCATGTATATTAATAGTACTTTTTTAATTGATACCTGTTCTTGGTTACAATTACGATCCATGTACGCCGCAACTCTAGAAATAAGGGCGAAAGAAGGCCCTGGAAAATATGAGCTGCTCCCTACTCGACGCTTAGGACGTGAAGATAGGGGTAACTCGCACTTTTCAGGGCCTTGCCGTGCCCTTATGCTGCGTCCTATTTTGTTCACTCTTGTATCAGTGTATTAATTGCGATAACTATATGTAATCCGTGTTTGAGTTTTGTATCTATTCGGTTCAATGACAAGTTGGTATGGAATCTCCTTCTTGGTCACCTCACTAGTTTTGGTACAATGCCGGGCTAGGGTATACTGGTATATAATAATTGGTTATATTCTATATCGGTATACATTTGTTGGCCACAACTGGGAGAATGGCCACAGAGCTCGAGCTGGTAAAGTCGTCAGGTTTATTCTTTTTCTGTCTCTATCAACCTAGGGCAAGTAGTCCAATTGGCCCCTGATTCCACCTCACTACATGTCTTTCCAAACAACATTCATAGCTGCCCAACTGCGACCGGAACTGGTGTGCGTGGGAAGCCTCCTTGACGGTGAAGAAGGAGGCTCGCCTAAGAGATCCATGTCCTGGGAGAAGCTGGATGGCTACGAGTGAAAATCCCGACTTGCCGGAATCCAACAGCCGCCTATCTACGCCAACCACTTGTCCTCGAGCACCTTGAAAGACGACGGCTGAGCGCCCTGTTCGGCCGTCCCCACGGGCACGCGGTTGGGCTTCGCGCCCAGGACGATGCCGAGAACTCGAACCCAGCTGCTCGTGCGATTGGACAGACTAAAGAGGTGTTTGACAGCGAGCGTTAGCCTGATGATACTCCACTGGTAACCAATTTTTTTTTGGAAGGAAAAAGAAAACAAAAAGAAAAAAAAGCTACGGTATAGGGGGTATTTCTTCTTACGCATGCATCATGCCACGCTGGAAAACAACCTCTCCAGGACGGCACTCCGTCGCCACGGGCTCGCCGTAGCTGGGCTGGTTGCCGTCGCGGATGACGTAGGGCGCATCGCCGGGGGTTATCAGGCTCAGTGTGCCTTGGAGGATGACCAGGTAGTCGGAGGAGGTCGTTCGGTGCTTTTGGTTGATGCGGTTGTTAGTTTTTTTTTCCATTTATCTACTTGGGGGAAGATCAGGTCACACAGCCAGCCCCTTTTGCAAATAAAAGAGCTGCTTCCCGCGTGAACTCACCATGACTCCTTCGGTGTTAGGCGCAATATCAATATAGTACCTGATTGATAAGACAGAGTCAGGAAACCCATAGATCGTGTACTACGAACAGGTGGACAGGTACTGGTTGTGTATAGTATCCCATTATATCCCACTTACATGTTTGTGCCATTAGGCAGCACGATACCCATGCCCGGAACGTCAGCCACGGGAAGGACCCCACTGTGTGCGGGTAAAAATAAAGAGAGTCAGTCATTTGTACTATTACCACTAGAGATGGCGGTGAGGGGGAATGGTGGTGGTGGTGAAAGAAGAACTCACTGTCCATCGTTGCTCGTGGGTACCTGCGTGTTGGTTCCCACAATGTATCGCACCAGGGAGCCGCCGGGAAACGGTTGGGCCTCGAGGGTGTCAATCTTGACCTCGACACCCGGCTCGGCATCACCCGCATCGCCCGTGCTGGCGGCTGCGGCGGGGAGGGGAAGGTTCGAGGCTACGATGCGCCGGGGCGCGGGGAGGTCGTGGTGCGGTGCCGACATGGTTGATGTGAGGAGAGGCTGCGAGCTGGTATGTGTCTCGCACAAACGACCGAGTACTTGATTTAGATATCGGTTTTGAAGTAACTGAGGTGGGCGAGTCTGTTCCAAAGGAAGAAAATAATGGATAGCTAGTTGGTTTTTGAAGCTGATGCTGAACAATTAGTCCCTAGTGGCGGCGAGACCGCCTGTTATATACTTCGGCGACGCCAGCCCGTCATGCTCCCAGTAGGACATAGTGTAACGCCGATAACCTGGTCTCGTTCTCTCGTTAGCTAGAGAACGAGCGACGATATTGTTGACGAAGGATTCCATCTAGAAGGCTGACAAATGTTGTCTGATTGCTAAGCATTGCGGATCGTGTGCGGCGCAGTCAGCAGCCAGCCAAGGGGCCCGCGACTAAACTATCTCCCGCTAGTTCGCATTGTAGCCAGGAACAAGACCAAATCGAACTTCCAGCTTCTCCAGTCCATTCCTGAAGACTGATTGGTAATCTGAATGAGCAGACGCTCTCACAATGTTTTTGCAAACATGTTTATTTACACTGCCGTTGGACCAGTCGGCTAGATGAGGACAGGTTGCGCGTGCAAATGGGCCGACTACCATGATGGGGTGCAACACAATGCTGGCACCGGCTCAAGCAAGTCTGTGTGAAATCTACCAACTATCCTTTAGACGAGATAGACATGGGAGCCATGAAAGTGACCGGACATATATGACTGGGACGGATTCTCGTTTCCGGGGGCCATCACAGAGACTGGATATCCATCCACTAGAAGCACTGCAAAAAAAAAACACAAGAGGCATAAGAAAGATGTGTGTGTGTAGCTGTTTCATACCCGTGAACAGGTATACATATACACCGAAGAGGAGACTAATCTCAAAAGAACCACCACATCCTTTGACCAACGATGCCCAACCCGCCTCGAGGAGGCTGGCTTGATGCCAAGCCTGGCCGCACAACACACCTAATATGTACAACACAAGCAAGACCTGGAAGTGCCTCCCGATTTCAACACACACACACACACGCACGCACGCACGCACACCTAGTTCTGCTGGGCAAATCCAACGGTGATGGTATCCTCCCCCGCATCATTGGCATCCTGATGAGGCCCAAACACTGGATACTATCCCTCAGCTGAACTAAGTAAGTTGTTGTGGCTGCTGTTGTCCATCACGAGCAACATCGTCATACTGGCCGCCCGTGTCTTAAGCCGCGAACTGGAACACGCGTTGCTTCTTGCAAATCAGGTCGCTTGAGTTTGTGCAAGTACAGAAATGAGCTGGATCGCAGGCGTTGCGGACTTCCCATTTTGTGCCCTTGCATTGGAGCTGTAAAAGTAATTAACAGTTGTCAAATAGAGGATCAGATCAGATTTTGTGTGTGTGTGTGTGTGTACGTGTGTGGCTGCTTTTCAATATGGTACGTCGTTGTCAAGTAGATGAAAAGGGTAGGCAAGTAGATATAATATCACTTACGACTTGGGCGGCATCCTTGCTGCAGCAGTGCGGGCCATCCGGATCGGTGTTGCAGGTCTCGCCTACTTCGCAGAATTTCGGGGGACAATGGTCCACGGCCGCCACGAGGCTGCCAGCGGTCGCGGCGAGGAGCAGGACAGAGCTGAAGAAACGCATGGTGGCTGTGTGGGAGTATTTGCTGCTAGCTTTGTTTGTTCGCTTGGCTCAAGCAGAGTACGGAGTGGAGAACCAGGGGCGATAAAGAGGAAATGTGAGGTGTTGTGGTGGAAGGTTTGCAGGCGAGAGAGGTAAAGAATAAGGACGATCCTTATATGCTATTCTCCAGAGGCAGGTTGGGAAAGTCTGCGCGGGTACCTTATGAACCGAGAATATTGAGCAATCACCAACCGTTGCAGCGGTTTTGAGCAAATTGGCATACTCGGTCATCCCCATGCCGACCCCTTCTCTCCCTATCTGCTCGCTGCACCCTATACACCCAGAGTTTCCCGGGCACCTTTTATCTGCAATGCACGTGGGAACTTGATCGGCAGATATTGGATACAGCCGAGGTGGAAACGACCGTGTGCTCTCCCCCCTGGATGCGTCTACAGCAAGGGCCCGGGAGGAAAGTGCTCATTTTTCTGCGCAATCGAACCGTCTCAGACGTACCCACTGTGGCTTCTCCCCCCTTCATGGTCGTCCATTCGATACCAGAATATTGAGCGTCAGTTACTAGCATCTTAACCAAGGCCGATGTGGCATCTCAGGGGAAAGGAAGGCTTCTTGAGCAACGTGGGCCACTTCTTGCTTCTCGCTGCCCCGAATTTCCTTTCCTTTCCTCCCCTGTGGTCCAATGCGGAGGCAGAAATCGATACTCACAGCAAGTAGATGACCCTCAACAATACAGACTCAAAAGCAGCCCCTATCCAACTTTTGATGCTATGCGGGTTTGCGCTGACCGCACAGAGAGTAATGTGTCACCATATGCCTCTATCGGCAGCCACTACGACGTCATCGAGGGCCTTCGAGCAGGACCGTGGACCGCGATCGGGTGATCAGACAGCCCAGAATATGCCCCAACGGTGGAAACCCGATGCCGCAAAGCTCCCTCCCATACATACATTGGTACGGGCCAAACAAACACTGGCAGCTTCGTAGAGTTTAAAATGGGTTCCCTGGGTATCTTTGTTCAGAGGAATGATGATGCTGCTGCTGCTGCATTGTAGCACCTCCCCATAGATCACCGGCTGAGTCGATCGAGCTGCGTAATGAGCGTTCTAGCCTGACGGTAGCCAGACGAACTCACCTATCGCTGATGCGGGGGTGGTGCAAAACCACCTCGAGTAGTACGTGGCCAAGACGAGGGAATAATACTGCGCTGTTAAAACAAGAATGCGTGCAACTTGAGCTCAACATATATCAAGACCCTAAGAAATGACCTGATGGCCTGTTGTATGTTTGTCGTCCCCCGACCCAACAACAATAGACCTGATTGCCTCGGAGTTGAGACGAGGGGTGATGGGTGACTAAAAGAGTCAAAGGACAGTTTGACTCCATGGGACCTGTGGGAGGACTCTTGGCCAGACTGGAAGCTGTCCCTCTAATCCCCTCTGGCTGATGTGCCGCGTGGGTCGGGGTTGCGATCTACGTAGATGGCACGGAAGGCCGGAGATGTGGGACACGGTACCATCGGGTTGGCTTCGCGGGGGTTTGCGGGGATTCGCGGGGATTCGAAATCCTCTTGTTGGGGGACGGGGCTAGACAGGTAAGAAAATGAGAAAGAAAAGTGCGCCGCGATCCCTCTCTCTCTCTCTCTCTTTTCCCCGAACAGGGTCAATAAGGGGGCCAGCAGTATGTTATATTTAAGTTGTTGGTTGCACAAGGACAGATCTTTAACTTCCATTCGCTCTCAAAAAGGGGATCAAAGTATGGCACACCTAAACCCCCTTGTACCTGCAGTATTACTTCCCTAAGTACTCAAGGTGCCGAGGAACGACTCCCGAACCTGAGTAATAAATATTTGCTCATAAGCATCTGCGACAGTCACCCCCCAATTAATTGCCCGGCTTCGCAGATAGGCCATCGTAACCTGGGAATATTGGCCATCACGAGGAGGTATGTGTGTCCTCTTGAGCGCCACCTCTCTTAGTCAAGTGCTTGGTTGCCGTGAGCGGAAGAGCCTGAAGCGGCAGGCGTTGTTTTGTTATGTTGCTGCACACGAGCCTCCATCGGTCGGTCGTTTAGGCGAGATGAAGAAGCTGATCTAATCTCGGAGAACAAGGCGGTTGGGTTAGGTTAGGCTTACCTACTAATTTAAGGTAGGTAGGCCATCAGACCAACGAACTACAAGCTTACTTACTTAGTATGTAGATATGCAGTGGGCTGTCCGAGATGGATGATGACGTAGCGTTCCCCTCTTCCGACATCTCTTCGTTGTTTATCTTTGCTTTGTCTTCCTCATTATCATTATAGCCGCCGCCGTCAGCCCGCCAGCGATGGATAAAGGAAGGAGGGAAGGATGAATTGGCCGTCTTTCATTCCCCGACAAAAGTCCATCCTCCGTGGCTGGCGCTTACTAGGGAAGGCAAGCAGTGGATGCACCCGAATCCTGTGTGTACGTAACGTATGTACACATGTGCACGACTGCTTACATGTCCCCCCTCCCTGCTGCTTCGCTGTTGGTTGTAGGCTGTGTATGTGAGGTGAAATCCTCATCTAGATTGGTATTGATTAATTGCGAGCCTGGGAGTATGGTATGTGCCACAAGCTGACCCAAGCACAGTCAGCCGACAGGGCCTTGTTTATTTGTTTGGACGAATCAAACCATAACCGTGGGACCATGGATCGACACCTTTTTTCATCTCATGGTGTAGCGGCTGTCAGAACTAGGACTAGCACGCACTGACGGCGCGTTTCAATTACAGGGGCTGGAAATTAGGACGAACAGGAACAGGACAGGGGGTGGAGGGTCAAGCGCCGATCACTAACGAACTCTCCGTGACAGCCGACTGCAACCATACGTTATTGTCCGATTTTCACTAGGGGGCAGTAAGCCAGGCACCGATATCAATCAAGCATTCAATAATCACGGGGAATCAGAGTAAGAAACTGGTGAAAATGGTTTCATATGTTTTTGAAATTCAGATCGTATCAATGATTCAGATATATACATTCGAAAAAGAGACGAGACAGGTTTGTTTAGGGAAGACACAGGGTGGATTTATTTTGTCATGTGGCATCCTAGGCCCAATAGATACAATTAGAAGCAATTAGGTACAAAAGCGCTCATGCCATGAGAAAACCATTTCCAGAGCCTGTCTCAGAGAGTTGTAGTAGAAGTTGGCCAAGTGACCAGTGGTGGTATCGAGAAGCATCGCAACATCATCACCCACATCCCTGATCTAAGCTTTAAGCAGCAGTAAAAGCTTAGAAGAGAGCGGCAGCGACGAGGCCGGCAGCAGCGGCGAAGACGGAGGCGCCGACGGCACCAGCGCCAGCGGTGACCGGGTAGGTCGAGCTGGGGCTGGGGGGAGAAGGCAGACCAGCGGAAGGCTGCTGGGGCTTGTTGGGGAAGCCGCCGGAGGGGGCGGGGACGGAGGGGTAGCCGCCGTTGTTGCCACCAGCGGGGGTGGTAGGGACACCCTGGCCGATGGTGACGGTAGAGTAGATGACGGTGGGCATGCAGGTCGAGATGGTCTGGACCGAGGTGACGGGAAGACCGGGGTTGCCACCAGCGGGCTTGGTGGGCTGGACGGGGCTGTTGGAGGTGACGCTCTCAACGGGCTTGCCAGGGTTGCCACCGGCAGGCTTGGTAGGCTATTGGGAGAAGTGTTAGTGAATCTGTTTTTCTGGCTTGTCTTGTGTGGAGGATTTCATCAAAAACTTACGTAGGGAGCCGGGGCGGTGTCGTAAGGGCCGGAAGGCTTGCCACCGGTGGGGACAACGGGGACAGCGGGGGAGGTAACGGCCGACTTGGAGGGGACGACGGAAGAGACCGGGTAGCCGCCAGCGGGGGTGGTGACAGCGTAGACGGTGCTGGAAGTCACGGTGGACTTGGCCGGGCAGTTGGTGACCTCAGGGGCACACGAGGTGATGGTGTGGTACTGGGTCTCGTAGACCATGTTACCGGCCACAGCGGTGGCGAAGAGGGCGGCGGTAGCGGCGAACTGCATTTTGACTGATTGGGTATTTGTACGTGTAAAAACGACTAAAGTTGATTGTAGGTAGAGGGTGGTTAAGAGAATGTAATTAAGCAATTAAGGCTTGTTTGAGAGTTGGTGAAAGAATGGACGACCGAAGTCAGATGAGTCAGTTTTGGATATTGGCTGGTTGGCTGAAGAGTGAAGGGAAAAAAGAAGAGTGCCAGAAGCCGGAGGATGGTCGTATATTAATAGGCTGTGGTGGTGGCCGCGGTGGCCAAAGAAGCACGACAAAGGGAATAGGAGAATCAAAGATATCCACACCCTGGGAAATTAACGACGAGTAGGTCATGACTAGTGGGTCGAGCATCCCGGGCGGTTCATGGGCACGCATGGGGCAGAACAGAAAAAGAGACATGCAGACATGGGCCAGGACCACTGATCCACTAACAGCCCGACATGGGATGATGGCTGTACCTTGCTTGATTACAGTAAGTGGTAGGTGGTGGTAAGGGCAGTCATCAAAGTGCAACAAGCGAGAGAGTCCTACCTACTACTAGAGAGTCCCATGATGCAAAGACGATTGGGTCATTGGGTCTGGCCTCCAACTTACTACTAGGTAGACTAAACAAGCGGGCGGCGGGCGGACAGACTGCGAAAGGGAGAGGCGCTTCTGGTCTACCAATTCCCGAAATTTGATAGGCTATTTCTCACACTACTGACTATACTAGATGCAAATGGGCAGGACATCTAGGTAGCCAATAAGAAGCATCATCACGTATGATACGATGCCATACATTCAGTTCGAAGCACATTTGATTGATTTGCTATCAAGCCTTCTTCTACAGCAGACGGTGAGAAAAAAAGGTGTGTGGTGTGCATCGTATATTTTCCCTACAGTACAGTAGTCAGTACCCTGGCCCCCTCTATCTATCATGGGGTCGGCTCCGCTCACGTTGCGCGATCTGCTACTGGATGGCAGCATCTTCAGCAGCGGTAAGCGGTGTCGGGGTGTCGGGCTGGCAGGCTGCCTCTACCTACGGAGTAATAAGGGTCGAGGGCAGGAGGGGGGGCCTTGGCTGGCAGGCTGGGCAGATGCAACATACGGAGAAGGTTGCAGCGCTACTTGTGCCCCCTTGTTGGCAATCCCTATCACTAATCCCTAAGAAATTAGACGAAAGTACACCGACCAAAGCAATTGCGCTCAGCGCTCCAGCGTGTTAAATTGAAGGTGGTGTTATGTCAGCAAACAATCTGGGTCGGTGGTGAATCCATCATGAGATCCTTTCATTGAAGAGGCCACCCAGTCATTTACGATTCGATTGGGTTCATTGTTTCTAAGAATAGGTAGAAAAGGGGGGGCTTGTGGTGGCTTCTTTCGCGCACACAATCGAAGACAATTAACGGTTTGTGTGGGCTTCGAGACAATGTTTCCAGTTTCCAGCTTCCTGCTCCAGTCTTGCCAGTGGTCGGTGAACAACCGATGGGAAATCATGGGCTTTGATGGGCTGGCCAGGCTTGGAACACGAGGCGCGATGGCTCCAGAGGGCGTTGCTTTTTTGTCCACCCGCCAAGCTAGGAAAATACTTAATCGTTAATGTCTTGATGTCATGTAACGAGAATGTGGTAGAGCCAAGTCTTTGCGGAAGAAAACCACGCGCGGCCGGGCCCCCCTAGCAAAGCAGCAGAGGACAGGCCCACGGTTAAGAAAACAAAGTTGTAATTGGAGATGCTGGTGCAGAGATGCTGATCTTGATTTCGGCGGCATGAGGAAAACAAACACACAAACAACACCAACTGTTATTTTAGTTTTTAGCAGTGTCGCGTTCGTCAGGCCCGGATGTCCAAATGCGGGGGTGAAGGTGTAAAAAAGCTGGGCTAACTGAGTATTTCCGAGAGCCACTGATAGGCCATTAAGGAGCGGAATTCATGTTGGGAAGTGCCGCTAATGCAGGTACAGGCGCCTCCCTTTTCTCTTACCTTAGTGCTTAGACACTTAGCCCGCAACTTTGGTTAGTCTAGCCTGCCAGCGACTGTGTTGACCGTGTACTGTATCTTTTGCCACTCTGGGTACTGCTCGCTTGGCCCCTGGAGCACGCGGTATCCTAGCAATCTCCCTCTTGATCGGCTTGGTGGTATTTTGCAGCTGACAGAGAGAGATGGCAAAGTGGTGCTGGCGACGATCATGGAGCATTGGGCACTCTATGACATATCCTGAATGCTGTAACATACCATAGCTCAAGCCCTACAAATTCCCAAGCCCCAGAGAACTGTGGTTTGCTTCGTGTTTGGGGGGCGTTGAGGGGGGCGGATTAAGCATTCGGTCCGCCATTGTTTCACTCTGACAACGTCTGCCCGCCGATCGTCAGCCACTCCTCCATGCTTTTTCCGTCCTGTTCCTGTTGGTGTGTGTTCCTTGCCCAGGTGGCCGGCCTAAAGCCGCTTACCTGTCCCCTCCCCTCCTTGCCTTGGTGCTTGGCTTCTAGTGCCAAATCGGTCGTTCGGGAGAGAGAGCTAAGAAATGGAAGACCGATGGCCAGATTGGGACAGACGCGCTTGATGAAGGAGCTCTTCCGCCTCTCCTACTTTCTCCCTGCGCCAAGTCAGGTAATTTCTCGCCCTTGCATTCGGCTAGGCCTAGCATTACTAGTAGTATCTGATAGGTTCTTTTTGGATCGTCAATCTCTCGTCACCCGTGTTACCCTGCCGGATTTGGAAACTGCACTTGTGTATGTGTGTGTGTGTATGTACTGGCTGCTGGCTTTACCGAGAACGGTCCGCCCGTACGGTACGGTCGGTCAGTCGTGCGACCACCATAACCTAAGGGCTAAGGGCAGGGGAAAGGCGAGAGAAGAAGGTGATGGATGAGGTACCCCGGTCCAATCAATTGTCCCGCGCCTGCCGCTTCGAGCCGAAGTCAATTTTGTTCTGCACAATGCGGAGGGCCAGCTTATTTGGTCCTTTGCTTCACGAGAGGTGCATTGCATGAATTACAATAGAACGCAACTTCAGGGTCGGAGAAATTTGCTAAGGTTAGCCGCGCCGTAGAAAATACATAGTAGTATGTGTAATACCACCGCTGCTTCGCTAACCAATCGATCAAACGACACAACATGCAAAAATATAGCAAGTAGCAAGTAAATGGCAAGATGACAACCCGCTGCACCACCCAGGATCACACCTTCAACGTGCAATCGTAATCAAATCTATACAACGCTCGACCATGGATCGTCGAATGGGAACTTCCAGCTGGTGGCAGGCCTGGATGCTCGCTAAATTGCGAATATTGAGCGAGTACATTAGCGACAGTACCTAGCATCGGCCCAGACGGCCGGGTGGCCCATTGAAAAGGGGTCGTGCTCGCAATCGATCCTGGCGGGATCATCTCTTAACACTCTTGTCAGCTTTCTATTATTGAAAGCGGGCTTTGCATCTGATCCGCCAAGTCATTCTCATCTCAACTCTCATGTCCTTCCATCCTCTCTATTCTGCCTATCTATCTTCTTTGACTGTCTGTCTACCCAAAACCACCTGGGTATGGGGGTTTCTTGAGACGATCGATGCAGCGTCAATTCTTTTTCCTTAACGTCCCTTGAGTGCCATCCAGAAAATGGACTGGAGATGATTTCCCTGCCAATCTTGTGAGCTGCTGCTGCGCAAGCCAGCAATATCTTATGTCCTCCCTCGAAACGACACACGATGCATGAGTCCACGAAGTCCTGTTTGCTGCGATCGAGCTCTCTCAACGATGGTATACAATGTCTGGCATACCTCTATTGATTCCATAATGGCTGCCGCCTATTGGATACTGTAGCGAAACGATGTTCACCACTATGCAGTCAGACCCAGGAAGGTGGATTTCATGGCAAGTGTTTCTGATGATGTCGAATCCAGGCCAGTGCACCTCCGAGCCGGAGCTTCGGGGTTCGGCCAAATGGTGGACATATCGAGGAATCCAGCTGATGAAAATCACCTGTGCTATGCCGCAAAGAAGAAGACGGCTAGCTGCGCTGCAGCAAGTTTTACGTTCGACCACCCCGAAGAACATACCCCTGGGCAAGGCAGCCAGTCACCATGCCTGATACGAGTGACATGTCAGGCCGTCATAGCACTGGCGTGCCGAGCAAGCGCTTTCTATCGTGGCCAGGGAGATGATAGCACCAGCACCCGGCTTTCCATACTGGATCCTCCCTCTCCGACCTTGATATAACCCTACGTGGAGATACGGCCTGTCGAGCAATGTCGAGTACCGAGAGACAGAGCCCATATGTGTATAACTTAGCTATCCCCGAGGTATGAGGCCCAAGACGACTTGACGATCATAGGTCCATGCAAGGTGGAAGAGCCCACTACCCATCCTGATCCTCAGGACGAAAAGACGAAAGCCCCCGTCTGGACCGTCGCCAAGTGCGCATCGGAGCCCGGCTTATGTTGCAAGAAAGCATGCCTGTGTTCTGCCGAGTTCTCTGGTATTTACTGGTGGACATGCGTCATCTTGGGAGTTTCTAGCATGGATGCACGTTCACACCCAAGCCAAGTCTCGTTGTAGAAGTAGGGGGAGCATCCACGTCGGTAAGGGATGATATACCAGGTACAGTCTAGTGGTGGGAACTCTTGTTTGCCTCGCGTTCCGACTCCTCAAGTTGCCCATAGTAGTTGGTCTGCCAGGAGAGGGTTTTCACCAAGTGGCATCTGAATTGGCTATCTAACATGACGACATATCTGTCTGGGGCGTGGCATCACGGAAGAAACCAGGGAGTGCTTCGTCCAGTCTTACCGTGGTGCAGATGCGCCAGAACGGGCAGACAGGCATTGTAGATATCGTAAAGCCCGTGCTACACCTGGTCATAGCAATCAATGCAACGTTGGCCCCTTTCCTCTGTGCACTCGGCAAGCAAGTACCGTAATTGGCAGGCTGGGCTGGGGGAGCTTTCAGGTGGGGTTGGATTGAGGCAGGGCAAGAAGTCAGGGCCAACAATTGGAATTTAACCCCGCTGCTGTCATGCTTTCTTTTTTTTTGGTCGGGGTTTTTTCTTTCACTTATTAACAGGCAGTGCTGCCATGGCCATGCGACAAGTGACTGACTTGGGCGAGTGAGTCAATGTCAATGAGGGGATGAGGGGAGGGGCACAAGGCACAAGGCACAAGGCAGAAGGCAGAAGGGACCTTGTCACTTTAGGCCATTACAGAATGTTCACCGCCCTGGCAATAAAAGAAGGTGAGGAGGGAGGGAGGAGCCCAGCCCAAGCCTAAGCCCGACCAAGCAGCAGCGGCACACACAACATTGAACCACAACTGCAGCCCAAAGGTGGGGGTGGTTGGATTGGATTGTGCACAATCTCGTGGTATCGCAGTATCGCAGTATCGATATCGAAGATCCAGCACATGCACAAGCACAAGCAGAATAGGAAGAAGCCATAGAGAGAGAACTTATCCAAATCTTTCCCCTAGCCTTTTGCTCAGCTCAGTGACATCGTCAACTCCACTCGACTCTCGACTCTCGACTCTGCCTGTTCCGCTTTGTTGCTCAGAGTAAAGTCTTTTTGGGCGCCCCTCCGAAATCAACAAACATCCCACATCCCACCTCCTACCGCCTCCGTCCGATTTTCACAGACAGATACCGCCGACCGATCAAACCACCTTCACACATTCCCAACCCCACCGAATCTACCACCAAACCCCGGCAGCTCATACCGTCTACCACCCGACGCTCGCCGACCTTCCTCCAGCCCTTGTTTGCTGAAGCATGCTGCATGCACCCCACCGTGGGCTGCCTGAATCGTAGCAGCTGCAGGCTGTAAAGATGGACTCTCAAATCGAGAATGCCATAGAAATCGTCTGGAATCCCACCGGGGGCGACCCCAACCTCAAGAGCCAGGCCTTCGAGTTCCTCGACCGCATCCGATCCGACCCCCAGGCCTGGCAGGTCTGCACCACCCTCTTCACAAAGAACCCGAGACCCTCCGAGATCGTCCGCCATGTCTGCCTCGAGATCATCAACAGCGGCGTCCACGCCGGCGTCCTCGGTGGCCAAGAGATGATGTACCTGCGCGATGCTCTGATGGCCTACGTCAGAGACACCTACGCTACCTCCAACCCGGAACACGTCGACTCGGCCAACATGCAAAACAAGCTCACCCAGACCTTGACCTACCTCTTTGTTGCCCTCTACACCCAGGGCTGGGAGACCTTTTTCGATGACTTCATTGCCCTCACAGGCCAGAATTGGGACAGTGTCCAGGGCGTCACTCTGTACCTGCGCATCCTCGGCAATGTTCACGACGAAATCGCCGACGTCATGGTCATGCGCCAGGGCAACGAAATCAAGAGCCACACCGACCTCAAGGACCTGGTGCGAGCCCGCCACGTCCACGCCATTGCCCAGTCTTGGCAGGGAATACTGGCCCGCTGGGCCAACCAGAACGATAGCATTGCAGAGATGACCCTCAAGGTCATTGGCAAATGGGTCAGCTGGATCGATATCTCCCTCATTATCGGCGATGGCATGCTCAACCACATCTTCCCCTTGATCGGCCGTAGCAGCCCTTCCGGCGGAGAAGACAAGGTGCGAGACTCGGCCGTCGACGCCTTCACCGAGATAGTAGGCAAGAAGATGCGGCCCGCCGACAAGACGGAAATGATCTCCTTCCTCAACCTGCGCGAAATCATAACCCAGCTCATTGCTAGCCCCCCACTGAGCGAGTACAAGGGGACCCCACGCTATGATACCGATCTGGCCGAAGCTGTGGCCAAGCTCGTCAACACTGTCATCGCCGACCTGGTTCGTGTGGTGGAAGACCGCTCCACCGACGACGCCACGCGCTCCAAGGCGAACCAGCTCTTGCAAGAGTTCTTGCCACTGCTCCTGCGCTTCTTTTCCGACGAATACGACGAAGTCTGCTCCACCGTCATCCCCTCGCTCACCGATGTTCTCACCTATTTGCGAAAGTTGTCGGATCTCCCCTCGGGCTTCGCCGACATGTTGCCCCCTATCTTGAACGCCATCATTATGAAGATGCGCTATGACGAGACGTCTTCTTGGGGTAACGAGGACGAACAAACGGATGAAGCCGAGTTCCAAGATTTGCGAAAGAGGCTGCAGGTGTTGCAGAAGAGCGTTGCTGCCGTCAAGCAAGATCTCTACATCGATGTGCTGAGCAACCTGGTCGCCAACACTTTCCAACGCTTGGATGAGCAGGGAACGCAGCTGGATTGGAGGGATCTGGACCTGGCTCTTTACGAAATGTACCTGTTTGGGGAACTGGCCATGCCCGGCCAACAGTCGAGCTCCAAGAACCAGCAGTCTGCCTTGGCATCGGATCGTCTGATGGCGATGATGGCCAAGATGATCGAGTCAGGTGAGTCAAGATGGATGCCCCATCCATATACCCATTGGAGGATACCCAACTGACCCGTAGCCTAGGTATTGCGAACTTCCCCCATCCGGCCATTTTGTTCCAGTACATGGAAATCTGCGTGCGATACTGTGCGGTTTTCGAGAACGAGCGCATGAACCCCTTTACCGGCCAAGTCTTGGAGACATTCGTGCGCCTGGTTCACCACGACCATCCCCGTATCCGGAATCGCTCTTGGTACCTGTTCCACCGCTTCGTCAAGCATTTGCGGGCCCAGGTCGGCAATGTCGCCGAAACGGTGATTCAATCCATCGCCGATCTCCTCCCCATCAAGGCCGAAGTACCCGGAGACGATGCCGACGATGACATGTCCTCGGACGAGCTGGACAATTCGGCCGACGCTGTTTTCATGAGCCAGCTTTACCTGTACGAAGCCATTGGCTGCATCTCCTCCACGACAGCTACGCCAACCGAGAAGCAGGGCGTTTACGCCAGGTCTGTCATGGATCCGTTGTTCGTGGATATGGAGCAGCATTTGCCCCGTGCCAAGGCAGGCGACGCCCAGGCTCTTTTGCAAATTCATCACATCATAATGGCATTGGGCACACTGGCTCATGGCTTTTCCGACTGGACACCGGGCACGACCTCGGCCAACCAGCGCCCCCCGCCCGCCAAGGAACTCTCCAATGAGTTCTCTCGGGCTGCTGAGGCCATCCTCCTCGCACTAAGCGAATTGAATGCGTCTTCGGAAATTAGAACCGCCTGCAGATCAGCATTCTCTCGACTGCTTGGTGTGCTGGGAGTCGCTGTTCTTCCTCAGCTGCCCCAGTGGATCGAAGGGCTCCTTTCTCAGAGCTCCTCCAAGGACGAGATGGCCATGTTCCTTCGACTGTTGGACCAGGTCGTGTACGGCTTCAAGACGGAGATCTACGAAGTTCTCAATCTTCTATTAACCCCATTGCTCCAAAGAGTATTCGGTGGTTTGAGGGAGCCCATCAACGGCACGGATGATGAGATTCAACTTGCCGAGTTGCGTCGCGAATACCTTGGGTTCCTCTTGGCTATCCTGAACAACGATCTAGGCAGCGTCCTCGTTTCCGAGACTAACCAAGGATTCTTCGAGGATCTGATCACATCCATTCTCGGCCTCGCCCGGGATGTCGACCCCGCGTCGGGCAACCTTCCGGTGAGCCGCATAGCCTTCGCCTTACTCGGAAAGATGACGAGCGTCTGGGGCGGTCCCGATGTGGCCAACATCTCGGCGAACCCCTCGGCCCCAAGCGGCACACCGACCCCCTCGATTCCTGGATTCGACCAGTTCTTCATTGACCGGTTCCACACAATTTGCTGGGAGGTGTTGCGTGACCCCAACTTCAAGCCGTCCAACGACGCCCAGACGCGACAGGTCCTCACCGAGATTGCCGGGCTCGAACAGGCCATCTACCTCAAGACAGGCGACGCCTTCATCCAGAACTTGCAGTCTTCCGTGTTCCCCGCCGTGGGCATTGATGGGTCCGACTTCCTCCGGGCCATGACGACGTCGACGGATAGAAAGACGTTCACCAAGTACCTTCAGGAGTTGCAGAGATCCATGCAGAGGTGAGTGGGGTGAGTGAAGCATGGAGAAATAGAGAAGAGGAAGAGGACAAAGGAGATGACTTACTTTGGGGGGACGGAAGAAAACGAACAAAGCAAATAAAATTAAAAATAAAAAACCCCAGTTGGTTTATGTCGTGGGAGGCAACGGGAATGTCATGTCATTGCAGTAGCTGGCTTTCTAGCATTTGCATATATTGGAGTTTACGATAGGGCATTATACCAAATATACGCCTGCCGGAGGGAAGGGGTTAAGAAGTGATCCCCGAAAAAAGGAGGCATGTTCCTGCTGTTCATAACGAAGACCCCTACTTTCTTCATATGATGTGATAAGGAAGAAAACATGAAGAATTGTCCAGTTTCGGTTTGGTCTGGTCTGCTTGTGAAATGTATCAAATCGCTTGCCCACTTCATAAAGGTATAGTAACAAGACTGACCTGTCTTTCTGTGTTGGGTGGAACAGGGTTGGTACCGCGTATTCCCCGTATGCCCACCGAAGCTGTCGCTACTCCTATTAAGAGGACGCCTTTCCCTCGGCTCGGTGTTGATGGCTTGTAGATTGTCGCTGTCCGTTTGGGGAGAGGTGGGGAAATATTAATAGCCGGACCAGAACTGGTATGGTCGAGTCGAGCAGGGAGTCATACTTCGAGATAGTCGAGTTTTGGAAGTATCGTCAACTTGACAGATGCTTGGGATAAGGGGCAATGTTACGTGGCTACGTACCTACTATCCTCATCGCCTGAACGAACAACTACTACCTATACAACGACTATTACATATCTAACTAGTCCTCTGAAGCGAAGAAACCTGAAAAGACGTCTGGGATGATGTCATGGGCGAGCTGATGAGTTGTATAAACCAAACTAGCTGCGATATCATACGCAACTACAGAGTGGGAAGTTTGGGGGTATTAGTTATTCCGTTGGTTGCTATCGGCGTTTATTCCCAGTTATTCCACTGTCGGTTTATTCCATCACCAGTCGTATAACAGAGTTGTTCGATATTACTACTCCAAGCGGACTATCCGTTGCTATGTCCGCTTATACTCAGGCTGCTGCCCTTATTCCACCCCAACCGACCGACAACTAACACACCACGCTCTCTTACGAGCGAACCACCAACCCCATCTCAGCCATCTCTATGGCATTGCCATTATCTTCTGTCGTTGCTGTTGCTCCTGCTGTTCTAATGCCCTTTCGGGCCGACGTATACTACACGCCGGGCGAACACGGACAGAAGCCGCAAGCCACTGGTACAATAACGACCAAGAAAGGGAGAGCCCAAGGCTTCCATATAAAAACGGTAATGATGGTCGATCCCAGCGACAAGACCAGAAACAGCACCGCAAATCCGGAAAGGTCTTTCAACCAATCCTTGTTGGTCGGCACAGCGAGCGACAGCCGGACCGACAACAACACCGAGCACACAGCGAAGCAAGCAGCAGCCAGCATCGGGTAGACAAGCTTGTCCTCGTCTTTCAATAAGGCAACTGCTAGGACGGCGTCAGTGCCGGATATCGGTGGTGCGTGCTTGATAAATAATTAATGATTATTCAAAGAAGAAAACGGGAAGAAGAAATTTCAGATTAGAGAAACTAAAATTGAACTTACGCAGATCGAAATGGTTGCGAGGCCGTCAAGAATGGTCTGGTCAGCGACCCAGACCAGAGCAGAACAAGCGGCAGCCAGCATCGGGTAGACGAGCTTGTCCTCGTCTTTCAGCGCTGCGGCTGCACCAACCTCGGCGGCTGCGAGGGTGGCACCGGCACTAAACATAGGCCAAGCATTGTCTTAGGGCTTGTAAACCCCTAGATACTCGCCAACGAAGCCAGCGCACTTCGCCATCCACCAGCCCAAACGAACGAAAGCCCCGCCGCAGTTCTCGAGGCAAGGCTCGAGGTAGTCGTCCCAGACGTCGCGCGCCCAGTCGACGCACCCGCACCCGCACGCTCGGTGGCGGCGATGGCCGCAGAGACAGCCATGATGCTACTGCTGCTGGTCAGCAGTAGCAAGTTGGTGTCGCAAAGCGGCAATCTTGGCCTCGTCGTCGTCGTTGTCGTCGTCGTCGTTGTCGTCGTCGTCGTCCTTCTTCTTCTCCCCCTTGCTGGAAGCAGCTTCGGCTTTCTTCTAGGTCTTCTTTTTCTTCTTCTGTATATACATGTCAGTTCATTGAAGAGAAGAGGTTATAAAGTTCAAGAGCACTTACATACTTGAACTTTTTGGACTCTGAGGAGGCGTCGGTGTATTCCAGGGCTTGAAATATGGCATGCGCTTGCTACATCTGCAGAAGCATCAGACGCACGCAGATGAAGAGAGAGTGGGGAGAAAGTTAGAGAGGGAGAGCGAGCGAGCGAGACAGACAGCAGAGCGACCAACGAGATTTCGAAAAGAGCATTGGTTGAAGGTAAAGAAGCCGGTTCAGGCAGGCACAATGTGACATCCAATCAAACACAACGCAATTGCATTCCTCTGAACCACAACAGAAGGGGCAACCCCCGTAGAATGCAACGACGTGGAGGTGCAAGCTGGCTCCTGCCTTCAAATTTCTTGACCCTGACACCTTCCACTGTCATAATGTGCCTCGTCATTTCTCGCACAACAGCACCCATACACGCAAACCTCCGATCCGTGATTCCGAATGCCAAAGGCAGAGCTGTTGCCAACTTGCGCCTCATGTGAAATGGATGACGACGAGGTACCAAGCAGCAACAACAAAGCAGGAATCAAACGGCTACGACATGGATGGCCTGGAAAATGTCGCCAAGTTATCATGGCTACTACTTCTAAATCTTCTCTCATTGTGCTAATCATCCATTTCATTACATTTTCCTTTTCGTACGATACTCTCCGTAGATCATCAACTGGCCAGTCGAACTAATTCAGTATGCCACCAGCTGTTTAATCAAACATTCCATTGATTGCCATCGTCGACGGAAGCCGGTGTGGCGTTGGCTATGGTGGCAGGAGAGAAGTCCAAGAAGCTAGCGGGCTGATACCCCTGGTCACTGAAAACTACGACTGGGTCCGTCGCACTGGTCCGAGGCTGGCTACTACCGGTTATATCGACTTGTATCTGGGCATGCGACCATACTTTGGTCCTATTGCTCAGGCTATACCTTCTGGTTTTCCATAGGAAGATCCCAAAATTGCTTATTACGAGGGGGCTTCTAGCAGACCAAATCCCGCCCGGAACCTGGAGAACCAGGTTACGTTCTTTGGAATTTGCGCTTGCATCTGTTTCATCATTGTTGTCAAACTCTGTGCCTTTTCCGGCCCGAAGACTTTCTCCAACACAAGGGACGCGGTCAACCTCGTGCTCCCTGCATCTTCCAGCCAGCAGTCGGGGGAGGCCCCGTGTTGGACGAGCAGGTCGCAGGCTGCGTACCAGGCCCCTGTGAGGTCGGGATTATCTTCGTCCCGGTTCTTGGTCTCGTACATGGACAGTAGGAACAGGGCCCATACCGTGCGCCCGTCGTTGAGATAAACCTGCTGGTTGGGGCTCGCGCCAAAGTCCAGCAGCAGCCGGACCATGTTCACGTCCACGCTCGGGTCGTCGCGGTCGGAATGGTAGGGCATCTGGATCGCCGTCACCCTCCTGGGACGCAACGCGTAGTCCAACAGAGGTCGCCCGCTCTTCTTCATCATCGTCCGGTGGGCCTGCAGTTTCTCCCTTACGTAGCAAACGAGCCGGGCCTGGACGGCGAGGGCCAGGTAGTTGCAGTTGCCGCCTTCCCGGTACTCGTCGAGCCCGCGCGCGGCGGGCAAGTCTCTTGCGTGCGTCCAGTGGTTTCGTAGGTTCCCGGCATGGACGCGGTTGACTCGATCCACCTCGTCCAGGATAGGAACTAGCACAGAATAATCCCCCTCCATCACCTCGTACTCTCGAGCGTAGTAGAGTAGCTCGTCTACCAATCCAATGGTGCGGCGTATCGAGTCCTTTCTGAGCCGCGGTCGAGACAGGTCATTCCTTGCCAACTTCTTGAGAAGATAAAGACTCATGTTGCACAAAGATAGCAAAGGGCTGTACTTCAGAGCTCCTAGTTCCCTCTTCAGCCTTGGGAGATAGCAATCCTGCAGAAAATCCCGCACAGTACGGTGCATAAAGTCCACAGGGTTGCGCAGAAACGTAGGGTGGCGCCCCGGGCTGACGGTTAAAAGGTCGCCACAGCGGTTGATGATCCGGCTCCTCCATGGCGTTTCAACGCTCGAAAGTTCCTCTTCCGTGATAGGAGACATCTGCGCTTCTACCGCGTAGAGTGGATTTTGATCCTCCTTGTCCAAGAGGGAGAATGCGTAGAGGGGCAAAGGCTGGACTTCCTCGAGGGTTATCAGGAATATCTTGGCCATTTCGTGCCTGTAGGGCTGTTCGATCTTGTTGATGACCCTTTCGAAGTAGGCTTCCAAGTCCTTGGGGAACATGCCCATGATTTCTCGGAGCTTGGCGCTGGGCTCGTCGTGATTGACCGCTTTGGCCATGTCGCGGGTAATTAGATATACCCAAAGCCAGACACCTTGGGCGTGCTTTGCTATGGTTTCCACCATCTCTTTCAGCAGTGCGTCGGCGTTCTCGAGGAGTCTGAACTTCTTGTTTTGGCTCAGAATACGACGGACATGAGCCATCATGTCGCCCATAGTGAAGTCCTCTATCGCTAGAGAATACTCCTTCTGCTGGAATATGTTTTCCAGGAATGGCCTATGTCGACTTGAAACACAAAATTTCACGTGCGGCCCATGGGATAGTGACGAGAGTACGTGAGAGAGGTCTTCTTCGTCACCGCCGTACTCGTCCAGGCCATCGATGAAGAAACAGAATTTCGTTGGCACGTCTTCCCTCTCCGTGATGGTTTGAAACGCAAGCCTCAGAGCATTAAACTCCCATTGCTCGTGTGCAGGATGGTCGTAGCAAATGTCCGGGATCAAGTCTGGCGCTCTACTGAGAATCTGGTAGAGCAAAGACTGGAGCAATCCTACTTTGGACTTTTGCATTTCGAAACCTTGGTTCCAGAAGAAATAGCTTGCAGTATGCAGCTCCCTGGAGCCAGCCCATTGCCGCAATGCCTTCTGGGTCTGGCAATCCTTGAACGCGAACTTCATCAACGTAGATTTGCCGCTTCCAGGCTATACAAGGTCAGACCACGAGCACGAGAGTTGTCTGGATATCCGACTTACTTTGCCGCCTATCCAGAACATGCCACTGCCACTTTTGAGCCAACTCATGAAGGACGTCTGGGACTCGTCGAATATCCAAGAGTTCGTGAAAGTGTCGGCGTCCTCGATGATAGACCAACGACGGTTTATTTCAGTAAAGTGGAGACTTTCGATCACTCTGATCTTCTTTTCTCTGTTGACTTTTTCAATCTCGAGACTATGCAGCTTGGTCAAGAGGCTTGTGGTTTGTGCATCATGCTCTTCGAGGCTCTTCGATATTCCAGACAGTTTTAGGATGGTTTCCTCCTGGATATCTTCAAGCCGCGAGGAGAAGTTGATAGCCAGGTGATCTGCTGATTGATGTATTGCCCTTATCTCTGCCATGGTAGCCGAGTGGCTCTTTCTGGAGATACCGGTGGCTAAAGTCAGCGTATGCGAGGGATAGCAAGGCAAATGAAACAAAGAAAAATTGGCTGACTTGCCCCTGGAGTGCTCGATTCATATTGATCCGTACCTGCTTGTCGAGCAGTCTCAATTGTGTGCAAAGGTCGGTCACCTCCTTCTTCCCCATCAACTGACGGAAGGTCACTCTCGTGACTTCCAATGTCCTGGAATGGCCATCGCGTATCTTCAGTTTGTCGAAAATCTTGTCAAGCTTTTTCACGATATCATCGCATTCGTTCGCCAGATTCATAGCCTCCTTCTCATCTTCACAAAGATCGTGGGGTCGGGCGACGGCTCTTTGTCGAAGGGGGAAATTCCTGCGGCGGATATCCTCGATGACCAGGCTGAGCCGGCCAATCTCGTCCGGCGTATCATTGAGAGATCCGTAGAGTGATCTCCCAGTAGACACAATCTTGATGGCGATATCAACGAGACTGACTATGCTGGCTGTCAGCCCGATGACTTCTGCCATCTGTCTTGCGCAAGCCTTGGACGAGGGGGGGAAAAGAAAAGGGCCAAGATGTCGTAAATGGGCTTCTTTGGACACTGTCGTGGCGCGCGAAAGTCATGTGCTCGCGTCGTTCACGAAATCTTAGCTTCTGAGGTTGGTTGGTCGGCGAAGAGGACAACTGGGGCACAGCCTGACCCCCTCATCTGACACCCCTGACCAAACAATCTGCCTTGGCAGGCCACGTCGGCACCCCACTTAGCCACAACCATCTTTATGCATTCCGGATCAACCAAGCCAGCCCAGCAAAACCCGAATCACGCATTATCCGTACTACGTTGAAAGATTCATAAATAAAGATGTCTACATAGCTGGAAGCTGCCTGGAACAGCTCATGTCTCCGTAGTTCAGTAAGTCTGTCCTCATAAAATCCAGAAGCGAGGAATTTCGGGGCTGACCTGATACTAGGTAGGCTACACTCATGGCCGGAAGATACACCAATGTCGAAGATAACGAAGAGACAACGAGCCTCCTGGGATTCGACATCGAAGCAGGCACGGCGTTCCGGCATCACGACTCCGCATGGATCAGAGTCCCGGCACTAGCTGCAATATATGTCGCTGAACATCCTCGGCCCTTCATTCTGCTGGTTTCATTCACCTCCCTCGTCGTTTTGTTGGTATTTTTGGTTCAAGATATTCAACAGGGAGCAGTGCCAGTCCTTAAGATGATCGCCATAGCCTTGATTGTGATAGGGCAAGTAATCAACTTACGGTTACAAGGGGTTAGATAAGCCGGCAGGCATTCGAGACCGCTCTTTTGTGTCCGGATTGTTCTATCGTTTCTCTAGAGGCGATATATCACCCAGGTTGATACGAACATTAAACAGCTTTGAAATATACCCAATGAGGGCTAAACAGTAGACAATTCGGCTAAGCTAATATGCATATATACTTGCAGTGAGTTCTTGGGTATAATTCACCCATGAAATAAGTGTATTTTGGGCGATGACTCCAGTGGTATACAATAGGTGTGTTATGATGATGGGACACTGGGATCAACGGGATAGCCGGATGATTCCAAGTAGAATTTGTTATCACATGGAACGCTGGATATGGAATTATCGCAAAAATGTAACGAGTCCCTCTCATAGCTCAAATTTATTGTTCGTGCCACGTGTGACCATTACATGAGCTTGGAACTTCCTCAGTGCGGGGACTCGTTGTTGAGAGCAGCGAATCCAGCCTCTCGCTTCCTTCATGTATCAATCAGGCTGACATCAGGCCTCCACGCACGTCTTGAGCGAATCTCTGTCATTCCGTTGACTCTCGACTTCGTTCCCGGCGACATCCTTTTCGACATCCTTGTTACTGGACTGTGACTCCATCATGCCCTTTACCTTCATCATAACTCTATAAGTGCGCTGCACCTGCCTCTGCTCAGAGGCTTCCAAACCTCCAGTCAGACCGGCCACGAGACCTATGATGGCGAATAATGCGAAAGAAACAAAGACCAAGACCAAGACAGTTTGGAAAAAGGTCACCCAGCCTTTGGTGATTCCGATAGCAGCGAGTCCGTCAACCACTGTGTCTACTGTCGAGGCGGCCCCTGTAGACTGAGCTGCACCGCCCATGCTGCTTATTGGGCTGGGGTCGGGGTCTAGGGAGAACGTGATGTTGTGGGTGAAACCCGGGAAATTGATGGGTATGACCGGCATCGTGGGTGGTTTTCGTAGCGATGAACACCGGGAGAGGAGGTGACAAATAAATTCAAGCTTGTGTTGCTTGCCTTTGACGAGTATTTCAAGATTTGAAATGGAAAGAGCTGATAGAATAAAGGCGAAAGTGAGACGATAGCAGCTCTAGATAAATATTTATCGACATGAAAGGGTTTTGGTGAGAATGAAATTTAGATGCTTGAAAAATATTCTAGCCCGTCTGTGTACTGAGTTTCATGTTTTCAAGGGTCGTCAGGGTTATACCGCAGGATATCGGTGGATACGGGAAACTCAGTAAGATAGACAAACACCAGGCGCATTAGTTATCGCCGGCTATCTATTATCTATCAACTTTAAACGCATGATAAACTATCTCAGCTTCCGGGGATACTTCATCCTCGAATCCTCGAGTAACTCGTCTTGGATACATCGAGGTGAAAGCATTATCGATATCCTTACTAAACCCTAACAGGCATCGAAGATTATATCGTAGCCTGAAATCCTTCGTCAGGGCTCCAAAGGGTGGTAACTTCAGGACGGGCAAAACCATGGGACTCTGAACCATATTTGAATCGAGACGATGAAGACAACACCAAAGTTCTTCCAATGGCGAAAGTGCTACTTCCACCAAGTTATGTCATGGCATAACCTAGAGATATTTCCATACAACAACATCGCCACAATAGGATCCCACCCGTGATCCGTTCATTATGACAGCAAGTTGAATAACCGAGTGACCAGGGAGTGTACTAATGAGTTAATCAGACTGGGGAGTTAATCGCCTACAGAGGGTATTATGCGGGAAGTAAACCAACCACGCCCTGGCAACGTAACTATCGTAATCTTTAGGATAACCAGTGATCGGATGAACTCAGAGTGAAATGCTTATACTTGTCATGGAGCTTCCATTAAACCAAAACTTCACGTATCTTGGGGGAATATATTAGGCAGAAGGATTCTGCAATTTCCAGTTAAATTTTGCTCTCAACTCCGCAAAAAGCTGGCTTCCTTGGACTCACACCTCTTCAGTTGCAACTTGTTCATCTTACATTATTTCCATCTCTGGGAATATCTACATATTAACCAACGTCCCATACTCACACCCAACACTTGGAAATAAACACCACGTAAGCAGTCTGCACTTTGCATTACGTATACATCATCTAACAATAACCCGGCAACAGTCGCGCAAGCATCCTTCTGCCAAGTCACGGCACTCACATTCGCCTAAGCTCGCAACAATGCACTTCAAATATCACTATTCGGTTCCCAACGTCGGTCCGCATGCCACTCCTGGCGTCACCCAGACCTTTACCATTCCCCTTGACGTGAAGATCCCAACCCGCACCATCACCAGAACCGTCACCAACACCGTAGTCGCCAAGAAAGTCATCGAGACCGTCGCCTATAGAGTCATCAAGACCGTCACCGAGACAGTCGCGCCGACGAGCACGGCGATACCACCTTTCAACGCCACCATCAATAACCCACCCGCCGTCGGAACAATCAATTGGTTGGTGGCCTCCTCATGTTCGGCCCTGAGCATTTGCCTCCTGGTCATGACAATGACAGTCTTCTATTGTTCGGTTTTGGCTGGAGTCAAATCACACCGGGGTGCTAGACAGGGGTTAAAGAGGGCCAACAAAACCTACGAGAAGATGGAAAGATTGGGTAAGGCGGCCAATGATCAAGTCAAGACGGTCAATGGTGAGATCACGGATGCCAACAAAGCAGTCGGCAAGCACAAGAGTCTAGTGCGTGAAGCGCTCGAGGTTGTGGAACAGAGACTCACAGCCCGTGATGCCGCGGAGAAAGTGGTGCAGCCTCCAGGAGACGTCATCGACATGGAGCAGGACAGTGGGAGTGACTCCTTCGATCTCGTTGACTATGAGGAATGATTACGTTTGTCTCTAGTGGCTGTTGAAATGGTGATTGCCCAAATTACTTAGTCATTGCGCATATATAGTTACTTCTCCATAGTCTTCCAGGGCTTCTTTTCTCTGGTATCAATCAACGGCACCCTATTCAATGCTACTTCGTCTTCTTCTATCGGTGATAAACACATATGTTCAACGGATCTCCCAGCTAGCGAAACCGGGTGCAGACGTAACAATGCAAAGCATATTTCATGTCGCCGCAATTGGGAGGGCACTGGAGACGTATCGTCGTCCGCTTAAGTCTTTTGCCCGAGGCCGGTGGCCGACGGCGTATCGGCCGCCAACTCCGTGGATCGAGTAGGAAGACGTCGTCATGTGTCTCGACCAACCGAGAATCTGGTTAATTCGTAACCCCGTTCCTATTAATTTCTTGGGCCAAAGCACGGGCAGATCCACCCCCGCCAAAGCTTTCAACTCGTCCATCGTCGGTGAACCGTACCCGGTCCCATTACAAGAGCCTAGATGTCGATCGATACTCATCCAATCATGGCGACAAAGCCGTACGATACATACTTTACGAGAGTCCGAATTTCCTTCTTCTGGGTTAGTTTCTATTTTAAGAGCCGGTTCTGTGAGACTATCGTCGGTCCCACCAACCTGCCAAGCTTTGACAGCAGTCGAAGGCCAAAGACGTTGCGGGATAGCCGTGCCCGCGGCGGCGTGCTACTCTCCTCGGTGCTTGGCTCGAAATATTGAAGGAAAAAACATGCGCATGATGATAAGATGTTGGAAGTGGGTGTTGTGAACGCGCTCAGGTCGAAATTGGACATCATGCCGCCTTCTCCACCTGGCCCAATCTGGCGATGCGCCGGGCCCGTGTCTGCAGCAGCAATCCACAAATGGCTGGGATGGTCCCCGCTCCCCGGCATTTCGAAAGCTCGTGTTGGTGCCTTGCGTAGCATCGTCTCCAATCCATCCGTGTGCCCAGGTGTGCCAGGGGGTCATCGACTCTCATATATCTATAGCCATCGGCAGTCGCGCCTACGATAATGACCTGGACTTTTGCTTCTATCCAGCTCATCCTGACTGACTGTCAAGAGAGAGAGAAAGGTCGCCAAGATGAAGATCTCTAGCGTCTTCTGTGCGCTTTTCGCCGTCGCACACGTCGGTGCAAAGGCTACTGCTGATGCTGCTGCACCTGCACCCAGCAACTCGGCCGATTGGGTACACGGCTCTTACATCGTAGAGCTGAAGAACGACGAGAGCCTCGCCAGCCTCTACGATGCGCTTTCGAGCGAAGATGGGATCAAGACGGAGGAGCGCATGAAGATGGGCAACTCCAAGATCTTCAATGGCGCCTCCTTCAAGGTCCTGGATGCAGCCGGTCACGACTCCCTCAAGCTCCTCGACCTGATCCGAGCCAAACCTGCCGTCAAGTCCGCCTGGCCAGTGCGCACCGTGACGCTTGATGCAGGCAAGACGGAAGAACCCCCTAAGACCTCGGCTCCCTCCTCGGGCTCGCAGAAGCGGCAGGAATCCCATGCCGCCGATGCCGATGAGCCATGGATGGCCGATACGTACATGCCTCACCTCATGACGCAGATCGACCGGCTGCACGCCATGAACATCACCGGCAAGGGCTTCAAAATCGCCATGATGGACTCGGGCGTCGACTACAAGCACCCGGCCCTGGGCGGCTGCTTCGGCCCGGGCTGCCTGGTCGAGGGCGGCTACGACTTCGTCGGCGAAGCGCCGAAAGGCGGTGCCCCCCAGCCCGACAACGACCCCTACGACGACTGCTTCGGCCACGGCACCCACGTAGCCGGCACCATCGCCGCCCAGGCTGCGGGCAACAAGTACGGCTTCTCGGGCGCCGCCCCCGGGGCCAAGCTGTGGTCGTACCGCTGCTGGAACTGCGCCGGCGTCGGGTCCAACGAGATCCTGCTGGCGTCTTTCATCAAGGCCTTCGAGGACGGCGCCGACATCATCCAGTGCTCCAACGGCAAGTACGATGTCGCGGGTTGGGCCGATGAGCCCTGGGCCCTCGTCGCGTCGCGCATCGCCCAGACGGGCGTCCCCGTTATCGTGTCGGGCGGTAACTCCGGAGGTCGCGGCATGTTCAACCCGTCGACGCCCGCGAGCGGCCTGGGCGTCGAGTCCGTCGCCGCGGTGCAGAACAAGAACGACCCCATCTTCGTCTCGAGCGGCGCCTACACGACCGATGAGGGCCAAAACAAGACCAAAGAGCATGTCTATGGTTTCTTCGCTGGGACCCCTTACCCCGCGAAGGCTTTGACACTTCCTCTTTGGTCGGTCGGCAATGACACCGAGTCCACCACGGATGCCTGCAAGCCGCTTCCCGACAACACTCCGGATCTTTCCGATAAGCTCGTGCTGATTCGTGTCGTGCCGGATGCGAGGGCGTCTAACTGCTACCCACTCGACCAAGGGGCGAACATCCGGGCCAAGGGGGGCAAGTACATCGCATACTATGCCTATTCCAACACGTACGTTTTCAAACATCCTCCAATCCCTCTCTTCTCCGATATCAGCCTACTAATTATATGTTGTATCCAGCACTTGGGATGAACAGTTCGTCTACACAGAGGGCCTAGAGGGCGTCATCTCGGTCGCGCCGCACCAGGGCGCCGCCTGGATCGAGATGCTGGGCCGCGGGGTCCAGGTCAACGTCTCGATCCCGGACAAGGCCTCGACCAAAGAGATCCTGGTCGAGCTGGAAGACCACGAGACGGGCGGCTACGCGGCCGACTTCACCTCGTGGGGGCCCAACTGGGAGCTGGAGCCGAAGCCGCAGGTCGCGTCCCCCGGCGGCCGCATCCTCAACACGTACCCCGTCAAGATGGGGAGCTACCGCGTCATGAGCGGCACGTCCATGGCCTGCCCCCTGGTCGCCGGCGTGATCGCGCTGATGGGCGAGGCGCGGGGCGGCAAGCTCGACTCGAAGCTCTTCGGCCGCATCTTGTCGACCACGTCCAAGCCCCTGCCCTGGTTCGACGGCAAGACGGCCTCCCGCGACCTGCTGGCCCCCGTCCAGCAGGTCGGCTCGGGCATCGTGCAGGCGTACGACGCCGTCTTCGCCAAGACGCTGTTCGACGTGCAGAGCCTCCGCCTCAACGACTCGGACCACTTCGTCGCGGAACACAGCTTCACCATCGAGAACGCCGGGGCCGAGGCCGCGACGTACGAGATCGGCCACATGCGGGCCCTGTCCATGTACGCCAAGATCGCCACCAACGCCGGTGACGTCCTGGCGGGCTACCCCAACCCCACGGTGGACGCCTGGGCCGAGCTCACCTTTAACCCCGATGTCGTCACCGTGCCCGCGGGCGGCAAGGCCAAGGTCGCGGTGACGGTCGTCCCCCCGCAGGGCGTCAACGCGACCCGCCTGCCCGTCTACAGCGGCTACGTCAGCATCAACAGCACGCGCGAGGAACACCTCGTGCTCCCCTACCTCGGCGTGGTCGGCAGCATGCGCTCGGCGCCCATCATCACGGCCAGCGGCTCGTTCCTCGCCAACTACGGCGCCCCCGCCGACGCGGGCACGAAGTACACGCTGCCGACGCCCGACCCGGCCTTCGAGCCCGGCACCGAAGACAACGGGCGGCTGCCCAACTTCCTGCTGACCCCCGTCATGGGCACGCGGCTGCTGCACGTCCACGTCGTGGCGGTAGAAGGAAACAACAACACGATGAAGACGCCGACGGGCGTCGCGTGCATGGGCGCGCTGGCCGGGTGGCCGAAGCGGTACCTCGCCTCGATCGGCCAGCGGGCGTACTTCTTGGGGATGTTGGCGGACGGAACCGTGCTGCCGCCAGGGTCGTACAAGATGGTGGCCAGCGCGCTGCGCATCTTTGGCGACGAGGCGGTGGTCGAGGACTGGGATGTCATCGAGACGGTGCCGTTTTCGGTGCAGTACGCTAATGGCACGGCGCTGCCCACCACCAAATAAATAGTTGGTTGGTCGGGGAAGAGAAGCAAGCAAACCTTAAGGTATGCGAGGAACACAAAGTGGAGCCAACAAGTCGTGCTTGTTGTGTTGTCCGGTACTTTCGGCTCCTAAATCATACAGGGGACGTTCTTTGCTGCAGAGGCATCCGACACGAAAGGCCGGATTGGTGCCGATAGTAGTATTAATGTGTATCCTAATAATCTTAATCTTGTGAACTTGTTATCCTTTCCGTCGGGCGTGTAGTCGGATGCACATAATTAGTGCGTCCCCCATTTGGTAATCAGAACAGCTGACTATGCAAAATGATAATAACGTAATCATAGATCTTGCAGCAACTCGGAATCTCTTGGAGTTATTGAAGGATGTGGGATGGGGGGTGGTCTAGATCTTTACCGCTACGTGCTTCCCCCTGCATGTTCAGGGGTCTCTGTCTTGTACATAGACGAAGCCTGCATTGCTTGGCGCATGCTAGCAACCCCGGCTGCAGCAACGCAGCTGCAGTCAACTATGCGATGCCGAGTTTAAATGGTAAGTGAGGGAGGGGGTATCGTCATCCCCATGTAAGTTCGTGGCATGTTGTGCAATAATTGCGATGTGGTATTGAATTGAGGGACGATGTTCTCACTATAAATAAGAAGGCGGTGTCTCACTGGGTGGCCGGGACTGGTTGGGGTTACCGGTGTCTCAATATCCCGCCTCGGTTTCTCTCCAAATAACACCGCCCCTACTCTTTTTCGGCGCATCCGTACAGAAAAGATGGGTTCCAGCCAATACCGCAAGTTCCTGGCTGTAGGCTTCGCTGCCTTGGCAACTGCTCTTCCGGGCTCAGGCTCAGGCTCGTCATGTCGTGTACTCCCTGGAGATGCGGATTGGCCCAAGCTGCAAGACTGGCAGGACTTAAACAAAACAGTCGACGGACGCTTGGTCGGGGTCATCCCCCGTGAGAGCGTTTGCCACGATGCCCCCTACAATCGGTACGACGCCGAGGCGTGTGCCGCATTGCAGAAAAGATTCGATTTCCCGATCTTGGAACGGTACGAAGAGACCCAAACCCCCGCTGCTGAACCCTTGTGTCTTATGGGCATTAACATTGCAATAATAGCATGGAAGTTCCTGGCGAATTCATGGATATGAGCTTTAAGAACTACTCGTGCGATGCCTTCGCGGAGCGTTCGGCACAATGTGACCTAGGAAACCATGCCAGCTACGTGATCGACGTGCGGGGTGCAGAAGATATCAAGGCCGCACTGGAGTTTGCCAGCAGCCGCAACATACGGCTCGTCGTCAAGAACACCGGCCACGACTACCTAGGCCGGTCGACCGGGGCCGGCGCCCTCTCCTTGTGGACTTACCACCTCAAGTCGACAGAGTTTATCCCGGCGTATGCATCGTCCTACTACGCCGGGCCCGCCATGAAGCTCGGAGCCGGCGTTCAGGGGTTCGAGGCCTACATCGCGGCCAACTCCACCGGCCACCGCATCGTCAGCGGTTCCTGCCCGACGGTCGGGATCGCCGGGGGGTATTCCCAAGGCGGCGGCCACTCGATCCTGTCCAGCAGCCACGGCCTCGGCTCCGACAACGTGCTGGAGTGGGAAGTCGTCACCGTCGACGGCCGGCACCTCGTCGCCACGCCCGACAACGAGCATGCGGACCTGTACTGGGCCCTGACGGGCGGCGGCCCCGGCAACTACGCCATCGTCCTGTCTATGACGGCCCGGGTCCACCGCGACAGCATCATCAGCGGCGGCACGCTCGCCTTCAACGACTCCCAGGTTGGTAATGATCGGTTCTGGGACGCCGTCGGCGCCTTCCAGGCGCTCCTCCCGGACTTCAACGACAACGGCGGCAACTCGTTCGTCTACGGGCTCACGGCCGACAGCTTCAGCGCCTGGACCGTCACGATGCCGGGCGCGGGCCCGGATGAGTCCGCCGCCCTGATGAAGCCCTTCCTCGACGATCTCAGCCAGCGCGGCATCGAATACCAGTACAAACCGCACGTCTCGCCCAACTTCCTCGAACACTTTTCCCGCGCCCTGGGCCCGCTGCCCGAGGGCATCATCGAGAACTCGGGCTTCATGGCGAGCCGCATGATCCCGCGCGCCGTCCTCACCAGCCCGGAGGCCAACGCGCGCGTCACGGTGGCGCTGCGCGACATCAGCGGGCTGCCCGGCTACTCAGTCGCCTGCCAGAGCCTCAGCGTCGGCCGCGCCGACCAACCGCACCCGGCCAACGCGGCGCTGCCGGCCTGGCGCGACGCCGCCCTGCTCTGCCTCCCCAAGGGCAGCTGGGGCCCCCGCGCGCCGCGCGGGGTCATGGCGCAGCGCCAGGCCGAGGCCGTGACCGCTGTCCAGGCCGTGATGGATGCGGCGTCGCCCGGGGGCGGGGTGTACATGAACGAGGTCAGCTACCTGCTGCCGGACTGGAAGGCCGCTATGTACGGGAACAACTACGACGCTCTGCTCGGCGTCAAGCGCAAGTACGATCCGGAGTCGGTGCTGTATGTCCTCGATGGCGTGGGTAGCGATGCTTGGGTTGAGGGCGCCGATAAGCGCTTGTGTCGCGTCGGTTCCTGATTTCCAAAAATTCGGGTCGTGACCAGGCTGATCACGTTGCTTGAAGCTGGATGATACTAGAAAAAACTGGGAAGGGCCCCAGGGTTGCAGATTATGGCGTTGTATTCTAATTCTATATCATGCATCTCTAACAGCCTTTGGCCCCGAGAAACCCATCGCTTGAAGTGCAGTTGTCATAACGCAGTGTGCCCAAGAGAAACATAGCCATAAAACGCCTTCCCAGTTCAGGTATTCCTCCGTGTCCCAGCTTAGCCATCTCATCTCACCGCAACCGCGACAGAATGACCTGCGAGATCATGATGAAGGCAATGGCGGCCATCTTGAAGACCGGTACGACGCCGTTGAGGAGGTCTTGGATCAAAAGGAATACCAAAATGAGGATGGGGACGAACAAGAGAGCCACAGCAAGGCTCTTCCAGTCTCCAGATGCGTAACATCCGTCTCCAGATGCGTAATAACATCCGCATCCATGTGCCCTACTTGTTCTAGCAACATCATACTCCACGACGGCTTCGACATCATACCCCAGGAGAGGTTCTGTCTCATACCCCCGGGGAGCCGCTGTCTCTTCGCCGCCCACGGTACTGGTAGCGTTTCCAGGCATGGATATGTCCTAGTCCTGGTATTGAAGTCAGTTTCGGGAGTCCCTCGACCTGTCATCTCAGGTGGGAGAACAGACTCACTCTCGAATGATTGAAGGGAGTATGGGTTGGTCTGTGATGTAAAAGCACTGTCCGTGATGGATGTGGCTTTGTATTCGTTCACGGGGTGTTGGTATTAGCAATTAAGGCGACGGTTACATCATACGTCAGATGGATGGTATGCCAAGGTGGCCTGTCAGGCTGTGTGTGAGATAGGAAAGAAGTGTGTGGATGAGGGGTCCAGCACTGCCGACCTCAGCATGTGGAATTCATGGATGACTTGGCACGTGATTGTTGTGCGCCAAGGTAAGGTGCAAAGAAGCTTATTTCCGATAGTGTCTTTCTTGTCGCCTAATGTTTGAGTGGAATAATCACTCGCTGAAGGTTATTAGGCAGAACTTGCTCACATAAACATCAAAGGATGCTTCCACGCTCAGAGGGGGCCAATCGCGGGCTATGCTACTTGCCAGTCGGCTTCGTCGAGAGGCCCAGCTAGATGGACAGAATGCACGATTCCGCCACGCTGTCGTTGGATACGGGGCATACTTATCAAGATGCAGGCTCTTGGGCCAATGAACGGTGGTGGCGCAGTCGATCATGTACGACCTGCAGTGATAAGCCACGTTTTCCCCGCTCGAGGGATTTCAACTAATGTTCCTCTCATTCCCGTCTAGCGATATGACTTCCCTAACCTTAAACTCCTGGAGATGGATCCCCTTTCGGCGCTGGGTGTAGCCAGTAACATCTTGGCGGTGATCGACTTCGGGTGGACTCTCTTGACGGAAGCACGAAACATCCACAACTCCTCTTCTGGGTTGAGCGGCGAAGCTGAGTTTGTGAACCAACTTATCCGAGATGTCGCTATCCTCGACGAACGCCTGCCATCTCAAATGCACGTTGGCAGAGAGCTACAAAATCTTCTGGCCGAGAGCAAGAACATCACCGGCCTTCTGCAAAAGGCTTTGCAGTCGGTGAAAGCGCAAGGGTCTCGATCGAAGTGGAGCAGTTTCCTGTCAGCCCTGAAGCAGACATGGGGGAAAGAATACGTCAAGGATCTGACGGCTAAAGCTTGCTAGCCTCCAGACTCAAGTCACGATTCATCTCCACATGTCCACACAGTATGTCGCATCCCGATGTCCTCGGCATCGGCTGGTGCGTTTCCGGCTAACACCATATTAGCTCGGAGCTCAGACATGGGATGGCGGCGGTATCGCAAGCCATTGCTGATATCAAATCGACAAATATCAGGCTTGAGATGGAGAGAAGGGAAGATTTCCAACAACTCCAATCGAAACTGATACAGGCTATCGAGGAGAGTGCTATAGCAGGCGAATATATTGCCACTCACACCGATAACCTCGTTGATGAGAAGGAGCCGGTCGAAATCGAACGCTCCCAAGCATTGACTAACCTTGCTGATTTCAGGAAGCTCCAAGACATCACAAGAGTGATCAGTGAGACGGCAGAAATCACCCGAGCAGACCAACAAATCCTTGATCGGTTGTATTTCAACCATATTCAGGCGCGTCACCGCAAGATCGAAATTGCACATGCGCAGACCTTCCAGTGGGCATTCGAGGACTCGCTTTCACATCAGCAAGATACGAAGCCCCGCCTCAGGGAGTGGCTCGAGAGCCGTGGTGGAGTCTTCTGGGTGTATGGCAAGCCTGGAAGCGGCAAGTCGACATTCATGAAATTCCTTTGCTCCAGCTCAGACACGCCATACTATCTTCGGAACTGGGCTGGGCGTAAGAAGCTTATCATAGCCAAGTTCTTCTTCTGGAATGCAGGCACCGCGTTGCAGAAATCACAAGAAGGGCTACTAAGATCCCTGCTCTTCGAGATACTCCGTCAGTGTCCAGAGCTCATGTCAACGGTGAAAAGCGCAGCACGGGAGATTCCCGATTGGGATGATCCAGATGCGTTACGATACACTCCGAATCTATTGCTCTTCTATAAAAGGGTTCTTGGCCAAGACATTCCTATTAAATTCTGCTTTTTTATCGACGGATTGGACGAGTTTCAAGAGAATGGCCGCGACCACTTGGATTTGATCAGGTTCTTGAGACAGCTGCAGCTATCTCCTGACTTCAAGCTGTGCGTGTCAAGCCGTCCCTGGACTGTTTTTGGTGATGAGTTTGGGCTGAACCCGGAGTGGACAATCAAGCTTGAGGACTTGACCCGAAACGACATTCGGCGCTATGTCTCGGACAAACTCGACGAGCACCCACAGTTCAAGAAACTCACTCTCATTAACGAAAATTACTCTCATATAGTAGATGCGGTGGTCAACCGCGCTCAGGGAGTGTTCCTTTGGGTTTATCTTGTGGTTCGGACCTTGTTGGAGGGTCTGACTTTTCATGACTCGGTGAAAACTCTTTACCAGCGACTTCAAGAGTTTCCGCCAGATCTGGAGTCATTCTTTCAGCATCTTATCGACTCCGTCGCACCCATATACCGTACACAAATGGCAAGGTACTTCAAAATAGCAACCATTGCTGATGAGCCATTGCCAGCAATGACGTACTCCTACCTCGACGACATTGATGACAACCCGGACTTCGCGATTGTTCTTGCACAGTCAGAGCTTGGGTTGCAACAAATAAGGCTAAGGCATGATCAATTAAGGCGAAGATTAGACGGCCGCTCGCGAGGTCTCCTGGAAGTTGTTCAGTGGACGGATGGTCGGCCACGCATGGCGACACCCGGACCCGACCCTGCCCCGATCGAGTTTTTCACGTACAGGGTAGACTTCTTACATCGGACTGTTCGCGACTTCCTCCACCAGTCCGCGGATGTAGCATCTTCCCTACAACACATACTTGGCAGCGAAAACTTCACACTCACCGCCTGCCATGCTGTTCTGGCCGAGATGAAGACTGCCCCGGTCTATTGCCTGGAACACTTGCTCTATCTTTCATTTTTAGTTTATGAACTCTTTTTCTTTGTTTCCGCGTCATCGGTGGAGAATCCAGGCTCGGAGACAGCCCTCGAGTACATCCTGGAAGCTGCAGAAACCTCCTACGAATCCACTGCATCCCGGATAGACAATCGATTCGAACCATTCTTGTTCATCGGCCTCTCAGCACGGATCGACCGCTTTGCATATGTTCGTGCGAAGCCGGTTGCCAGATCCAATATGCAGCAAGCCCGGAGTGACTCTGCCAAGCATCAAGCTCGACCGGCGCTAGATTTCGCCTTGCAGCCTGCGCGCTATGCTCATCCAATATCCACGAGGGCAGTGACACACTTACTTGAAACCGGAGCAGATCCAAACGAGACTTTCAATTATCACACAGTCTGGACTCACTTCTTGATGGAATTATACGAAGCTGGCATTCATGACAGGGAAAAGACGTTCGAGCTCATACGCGTGCTGGTACTCCACGGCGCTGACCTGAACGCGGAATTATCCCTCTCTTGGGATGGCAGTGGTCGGACAGTCAAGGCAAAAACGTTGATCGATGAGCTGCTTACCCCTGATGTGGCAAATTCTCTCTACCAGGAAATTAGACATGCATCCGGTCAGTCAAAGGTCACAGGTAATCTCAAGCAACTGCTCCTAACCGTGCCAATAGAAACGAAGCAAGGGGAGATGGTATCACAAGTTAAGCAGGCGTGGTCCAAAGGGAACAGGATAATGACGGTAAAACGGCATACATTGAACAGGAGGCGGTCCCACTGAGCTCGGAAGATTGAACCTACCCCTGTCATATCCGAGTTGTGTGCTGAGGCCTGAGAAGAAAACTAACGTACATCTAACTAGGTTAAGAACGAATGAGCTTAGACATGTTTACGAAACATAACTTCCAATGTAACCACCACACGGGTCCATGTGCATAACGTGTGGATGTAAAAAGAGCCAGCATACTGGTGCCCGCATGCTTTCCATGTCGCGGAAGAGCGGATGCGGTGTAACTTTAAAGGCTCCTCGCACAAAGCATAGTTCGGTTAGGTAACATGTGATATTGGCAGATACCCAGGTAGTACGATGAAATGACAACCAATTAGGTGATGTCTGGTTGTGGAGGTTCCAGTCAGTTGGGTGGGCATTGAAAAAGGGGGTTGGAGTAAGGAGTGCACCGTCGGCGTCTGGGTGATACCGAGGATGTTGTTTGCGAGCCTTGCATTATAGTAACTACATGTATAACCTGTAACACCTGATATGCACGTCTCTCAGTAATCCATAGGCATACTCCTCGGCAACTGGGATAGTGGGCTGTCCCATATTATTGCTCATAACGTCACGACATCTGAAATTCAGGTGCAGGGGCCATATACTACTATTTACCCTCACTCATACTTTCAAAACTCCACTCAACTACTCTTACCCGAAAATCCCAAAACTTTAGATTATCTGTCATTCCAGTTCTTAAGCTAAGGAAGAATATGCCCTCGCCCACCTCCACCATGATGCACGCCATCGGCGTCTCCCAGTACGGCCCTGCCGACAACCTCCAGTCCATGGAGATCCCAAGGCCGCCGGCGCCGACGGGCCGCCAGATGCGCGTCGAGATCAAGGCCGTGTCGGTCAACCCGATCGACATCAAGGTGCGCGCCGGCACCTACGACGACCCGCCGGACTACTACGACCGCGTGCAGAGCCTCACCCAGGGGGAGGCGCCCAACAACCTGCACGTCATGGGCTACGACGGCGCGGGCGTGGTGCGAGATGTCGGCCCCGATGTTCGGCACTTCCAGGTCGGCGACGAGGTCTACTTCCTCGCCAGCCCCGTGAAGCAGGGCACCTACGCCGAGGAGCTGCTGGTCGACGAGCGGCACGCGGGCCACAAGCCGCGCTCGCTCGACTTCGTCCAGGCCGCCGCCATGCCGCTGACGTACGGCACCGCGTACGAGTCGCTCGTGGACCGGCTCGGGATCCAGCCCGGCGAGAAGGCGGGCATCCTCATCATCAACGGCGGCGGCGGCATGGGCTCCATCGCCTCGCAGATCGCGCGCCGCGTCCTGGGCTTGCCCGTCGTCATCACGACGGCGTCGCGGCCCGAGACGGAGCGCTTCTCGCGCGACGTAGGCGGCGCCACGCACGTCGTCAACCACCGCGAGGGCGACCTCGTGGAGCAGATCCGCGCGCTGGATCTACCAGACGGCGTGCCGCTCGAGTACGCGTACATCACGTCGCGCACGGAGCAGTACCTGGCGCCCATCGGCGAGGTGCTTGTGCCGTTCGGGCGGGTCTGCAGCATCGTGCAGGCGCGCTTCGACCTGTACGGCACGCAGTTCATGAGCAAGTCGCTGACGTTCGTGTGGTGCTGGATCGCCACGGGGCCGTACCACGGCTACGTCCACGACCGCGAGGAGAAGCACCGCGAGTGGTACGAGGAGCTGGCCGCGCTCCTCGACGCGGGGACGGTCAAGTGCCACCTCACGCAGCGCAGGAAGCTGACCCTCGAGAACATCCGCGAGGCGCACAGGGCCACGGAGGCGGGGAAGGGCATTGGGAAGACGGCGCTTGGGGTCGACGAGCCGGGGGAGCAGCAAACCTTCTGCTAAGTAGGTATTGTTACAACGAGTCGAGCTGTGGTAGATTCAGCACAAGAGGGAGATTTGATTTTAGTCGAAGGTGGTACTGAGTGTGATTGCGAAAACGTAGCTTCCCCCGGATTATGCCGACCTATACAGGCTGCTCTATGGGGTTCGGTATTGAATGCCGGACAAAGATGGGGAACTAGAAGGCAATGAACGTAGCGTCCCTATTGCTTATTCAAAGAAGTTCGCAACCAACAGTGGCTTGTTAGAGCAGACAGGATTGCATGCATGTTCTTGGCGCACGTGGCGTGGTAGAATCAGAGGTTGTGTATTAATCAAGGGGCAGCGAGCGGTCTGTCCACCTGTAGTTCCTCATTTGGGTGTACACTCCTTCGGCCTTCATGTGCGGGGCATCGTGCGTCTTCGCATCCGAGAGACGATTGATCAGATAAGCGGTCGTCTCGTCGTATGATGAGTTCGGTTAAGTGGGTGATTGACCTGTCAATAAACGGCCTTGCAGTTTGTTGCTTGCCGCCCCACCGACTGTGCCCCTTATGTGGGAATATACCCCCCGGTCGGACAGGGCCGACGATGCGGTCTGACCTATTGCAAGCCGTGGCGCCTCCGGATCGGCCCGGAAAACATGGGGAGACGGACTTGCTTTTGCTCGCAACTCGAGACGAAAAAGGTAAAGGCGCCCGCCCGTGCTTCGGCTTTTGCGTTCTGTTTGAAACTGCAGCCCCGGCTATCACATCATCACTTGCATATTGTCATCTATTTATTGAAATGCACATGCATATGCATATGCACATGACAAGCCTTTCAAGCGAAGCGATGCTGCTGTGGTCCGATTCGCATGCCAGATGCCTTGACGCACGATTTGTCGATGCACGATCCCTCCCCTATATGGTATATACCGTTCAGCTATTGACAGCTACTTACCCCGGAAGCCGTTGGAGGAAAAACACCGCTGCTTGCTTACTTATCTACCAGTAATCCACAACCTTAACGGCATCAGGTTCGACTCCGTTGCCCAAGTAGGTAGGCCGCTTTTCACCAAAGCAGCTTTGTGAACCGCCCTGCACTTCGGCTGCCTCCTATCACATCCGAAATCCAACACAATGGCTTGGACGGACAACACTGCTCTCTCCACGGTCCGACGCGCGGCGCGAGACCATCGTAGTTGCCGGGAAGGCCTCCCGAGGAAGATGTTCTGGGCGGATTTAGGCGTCCTCTCGCCCTATGCACGGCCCTTCCTATCAAAGATACGGCTATCTTGACCATGACTATCCACGCTGACCGGATTCTTACCGACATCATTCCCATCTTGGGTGGTATAGCGAGTCAGTCCCGCATCGGGTCCATCGTGGGGATAAGATCTTCCAGTTTTGAGCGAACTGGTGGGGAAGGGGGCCTATAAGTAGTTATGACAGACCTCACTCACGATGCAGAAACCACGCCATATATTGACTCGCAGTATGTCTATCACCCGAATTAAGTTTCGCTTCGCTTTTCTTACCGAGCGAGGACGGTCTGCCTATCCACTGCATCTACCGATCCTTTCTGTCTGTCTGTTTGGTCTGCAGCTGGGAAGCGGGGCCCACGCAGGTGCTGGGTATAATATGGGGTGTCGTATGACGGAAGTGGACCTGGCGGAAAAGGTCGTTATCATATCGCTCCCAAGTCATATCTCAAAGTTGACAGCTTGGGCGGCGGCGACTGTGATTGGCTCCGAATTCGTTTTTGCTGAATCTCGCAACTAAACGTGAGCCATGTTCACTCCCTGCGCGAACGCCCTGAAACTGAACTGACGTTTAGACGTGCATGGCTTTCACTTTTCGCCTTTCACAATTACGATTTTGCATCCCAGCTTGTCAACATGTCGCTCTGCATGTGTCAAGCCAATTCCAACATATATAGGAGTATGTTAAGCCTTCAGGCTTGTTGAAACGAGAACTCCTGGCCCAAGCCCATATACGACCATCTCAGAAACGAGCAGGCACTGGTCAGAGCTTTGGACCCTCGCGTCGCCTTCCTTTTCGCCATCTCTCCTTCTTATCTACAACACCCTCTTCTTTCACCATGAAACTCTCTCTGCTGGTCTTCGTGTCTGCGATAGCGAGGGTGACTGTCTCCCAGGGCATCAACTCGAGTGTGGCTCAGCAACAGAATGCCTCGGGCCAAGTTTCCCAACAACTCCATAGCTTGATGCCAGATGGTGTCACTACACTACCACCAGCATGTGCTGTAAGTATTAATCGTTTTGCTGAATCAGCCAGGCCGCTAACCATTTTGCAGCTCAAATGCTACATGCAATCTGCCCCAGTCGCGCCAGTCACGTCCTCATTTGATCCCATACAAGCGCTGTGTTCTAAACATGTCAGCCCAGACCCAGCAGTTGCCGATCAGCTGAAGGCCTGTCTTTGGAATAGCTGCACGGTGCTCGAGCTCCTGCAGGGCAAGAGATACACGGCCGAGCTGTGCCACGAACCCAAGTCCGACCTCGGCCCGACCATCCTGGCAGTCATTTGGGTCACGGAAAGCATAAGCATCATTGCCATCTTCCTTCGGGTCCTGGCGCGCACCTCCGTCCTCGAGAGCAGTAAATTCGAGGAAAACAGATGGGGCTGGGATGACACCACCATCACTGTCGCATTAGTTGCGAACCTGTCTGCTGGAGTTGTAGTAACGCTTGGTAAGTTGCTCTCCGCCTCACTTACAATACGGGGTGCATCAAACGCCGTTTTGCAGAAGGAGGAATACTAACACGACAAACCTTGGTTCCAGCCATTACGAAAGGTGGCTACGGGCAAAATGTGTGGATGTTGAAGCCGAACCAAATCACCTATGGTATCAAAGTAAGTATTGCCTATCTTCGGTTCACAGGCCGGTTTACTTCGAACTGTCATGTGCTAACCATGCCTCGAAGCATCTGATTATCTCGGAGCCCATCTACCTTTTCAGCCTGGGTATAGTCAAGGTGGCCATCTTGCTCTTCTACCTGCGCATCTTCCCGAGCAAGAGCGGCCACCGCCGCTTCCGCATCTTCTGCTGGGTTTTGATCGCCGCCATCTCCGTCTATACGGTCGTCCACATGCTCATCCTCATCTTCCAGTGCTGGCCGGTCAGCCACGCCTGGAACCAGTTCACCGGCCACAGCCAGGGGACATGTTGGGACTACCGGCCGAGCGTCCTGTCCCACGGCATCTTGAACATGGCGTCGGATTGGATCGTCTTCGTCATGCCCATCAAGAACCTGCTCGACCTCAAGATGAAGAAGGCCAAGAAGGGGTTGGTCATTGCCGTGCTCGCTTTCGGGTTGGGCGGCTCGGTGTGCTCCATCTTTCGACTGGTTGAACTGAACCATGCACGGCGGGCGGATTTCAAGACAGACCCCAACGTCGCGCTGAGGTTTGCCAAGTTCTTAATGTGTAAGTTACTGGATCCCCCTGCATGATACAAAAAAGAAAAAGCTGCCGATGACCAACTAACACATGTTTGCGCTCATTACCAGGGTCCACTGCCGAAGCCAACGCCACCCTCTTCTGCGCCTGTATGCCCATGGCCGTCCAGGTGGTCCGCCGCATCACGGGCAAAGTGCACGCGTCCTACCCGCGTTCCCAGAAGCTCGGACAGAAGATCAGCGAGTACAGCTCCTCCTACGGCCACACCGACGGGTCCACGCAGCACACCACCACCATCACCACCAAGGCCAGCCGGCGGGGCCACCTCTCCATGGAGCTGACCAACATATCCGAGATCGCCTTGGGCGGTGCGCGGGACGAGGAGAAGGGGGGCAGCTCGCATCGCTGCGGGAGTTCGCTATCGGGGTCTTGGAACTCGGGTCCGGGGACGGCTGTTTAATGTATTACTTAGTTATAGTTAATATATGATGATTTCAACCACATCTACTGATCAGGGGCTCGTGATATGTCTTCTTCTTTGATTTAATCTATAATATACAGTCTGGTAACCGTAACACCACCGATGTACTATAAATTCGTCCTCTATTACATGGGCATAGTATTTACTATTCTTTCCCTCCTCTTGTTGTCTGACGTACATTGATACAAGCACATGTATTCAACCACGACCCCACACATCCCATGCCTTGCGGCCGAGTTCCCCCTGTCCAACTACTAGGTTATGCCACTGCCGAACATCACCCAACACGCCATTAAGTTTCCTAAACGAGGAACGCAGCGATTCCCACTGCGACAGAAAGCACATACACCACACCGGGGATCAGCCCACCAATGACACCAGCTCCTCCAGCCGTCGGGACCGGGAGGGGCGCGCCAGAGGCCGTGGCGTTAGGTGGCGCAGCGGCTTTGGAAGAGGCGGCGGTGGCGACGGCGGCCATGGTCTGCAACAAGACCGGCGTCGTCGTGTAGGCCATGGGGTCGCCGCTGAAGGGGACGCTCGAGAGCGGGAGCTTGGAGACGGGGGAGGCCCCCGCGAAGGCCAGCCGCTCCGAGGCGGGCTTGGACGGCGTCAGGGAGGCGGCGCGGTCAAAGGGTCCTCCCAGGGGGCTCAGCACGGCGTCAATCACGTGCGCGATGCCGTTGTACAGGATGGTGTTGGGGAAGGTGATCTTCGCGTTGTTGACCCAGGCCGAGCCGTCGGGCAGGACGGTGAAGGTCAGGTCGGCGCCCTGGAGCGACTTGACCGTGACGTTGCCCAGGGACGGCGAGAAGATGACGTTGTTGGGGATGATGTGGTACTTGAGGACCTCCTGGAGCGTCTTGGTGTCGGCCGCGGCGACCACGGAGCCGATGGACCGGAAGGCCTCGTCCTTGGGCACGAGGATGGTGAAGTCGGAGATGTTGAGGCTCTGGACGTCGTCGGCCCCGGTCAGCCCGAAGCTGATGCCGAGCTTGGCCGCCTCCAGCGCGCCGCTCAGGGCGAGGTAGCCGGCGCGGTACAGGAACAGCTCGAGTGGGGCGCCGAAGGAGAGGGCGGTGTCGATCTTGTGGATCGTGATGCCTTCGCCCAGCTTGATGTCCTGTTGGAAGTGGTAAGTGAGTGCACTGCGGGCGGAGGATGACTGTGAGAGAGGAAGAGAAAGATATATAGAAAATACCACGAACAGCTTGGGTAACGGTAGAGATGGTCTGCTCCCCAGACAAGACGCACACATCCTTGCCGTTCCGCACGAGCCCGTTATAGGCGCCACCCGTGAAGTTGGAGAAGGGCTGCACCGCCGTAATGTACGAGTCGTCCAGCAGGGTCTGCGCAAAAAGGGGGACATCCGTGACGGCCTTGGCCGGGTACGCGCCGTGGAACACGTGGTTCGCCAGCAGGGCGGCCACGGCGACGGTGTCGTTGCGCAGCTCGACGGCCTGGCCCTCGGGGGTGTCGCGCGGCACAGCCGCGAAGGCCGCGTTCGTCGGCGCCACGATGGTGATGTTGGTGGCGGCGCCGAGCGTCGCGGCGAGGCCGTCCACGAGGCCCACGAGCTCGAGCAGCGTGCTGAGGTCGGGCTGCGAGGCGAGGAGGGCGGCTAGGTCGCCCTGGGCCAGGCTGGAGCCCGCCATCATCAACACGCAGGACCACACGGACGAGCGCATGGTGAGAAAAGTTTGGATATTGCTTTGGGTATTTTAGGTCTGTGTGTATGAGGCTTGATGTTGCGATGCATTTAAACCTATTGTCATTGATGAAACCGACGTCCTTTTATACATGTTGAACTCGACTCACGGTCACGAACAGGTAGATGCCTACTTCCCATCAACCAGGAAGCTCAGCAAAGCAAATCTCGTGATTCCAACGATATAATCTCAATGTACGCATCATTGATTTCCATGATTGATAATATGTTGTCTTGCACAGCCCTCGCCAAGACTCCAGAAACCAATCATGGAAAGGTCACCCAGGGGTCTGAATACAGCCAAAGTCGGCAGGCTCCACCGTCGTATACGAACAATGCATGCTGAGACCAATCACACACACGACGACATCTCTCGGAGCCGAGAGGGACAACATTTAAGGCACCGATTTTTGGCTTTCGGCGAGCCATTCCGAGGTATTAGCCCATCCCTACTCGCCAGGGGAGGCACCAAAAAACAAATCGAGTTCCTAGGGGGATTGAAGCAGTTACAGGGTGTCGTTCACCTGGCTCTTGGCTTAATCATGACGTGGACGATTACTTGGCGAGGAAACGGTCAATTAAACCTGGAAGATACACATTACTGTCAGGGGTAAGTTCAACGTTGGCTCGAAACATATGACACCGAAATAAACCGGTAGCAACTAGGCTTTGCCATGGTATAAGCAGCTGGTAGCTGCTCCTGGGCATGTAAATTAGACCTCAATTGTGCATTGCTTGTATCAGGTGGATACTGGATCAACGGTCGTCCGACCATCCATGGAAATCCGGATCTCTCTCGCTGCCACTAAGCGCACCTTGACCAGAATCGCCTTCCAGACCGTCGAGCTTCAGCAGGCCGTGGACAAAAGGGGGCGCAAGATCAGTTTCTCGTAAGTTCAGTTGAACGCTGATTAAAGTGCCTGTTGAACAGAGAGGCTAATACGGGTATATAGGGTCTACATCGCCATTGCCAATGCCGTCACGGTTGCCGTCGCAATCGCCGGCGCAGTCGCCGACGCTAGGTGCCACCGGTACGAGCCCGGCACCTAGAAGTCCCATAATAGCTAGCGCTTCGGGGAGTAGCGATGCCTTCGAGATAAGCAGTATGAGCACTTGCATCAGTAATGAAGAACTCGGATCTTATGAATAACCTATAATTTACTATGTAGATAACTTAAGCCTACTATAGCTATAGTGTAGTACTGTACGATAACAGTCTAACTTGAGATACCAATATTGTTTCTCCACTAGCCTTGTGCTTACGTGGCTTCACGCCTGGAAAAGACGCCGAAACCCTGACGAGCCCCGTTTCAAAAGATTGTTCTAGAAGCCTCTTTACGCCAAAGAGGGCTTGGTTGTTCTACCCTCTTCGTACTTCCCGTCTACTGGCCGCCACATAAGAAAGAACGTAAACGGTGGTACCTTTTCCGCCATCTTCATCCACCCCTCGTCCGGGGAATCCGTCGCTGGCGCCGTTACCGTCTCGGCCAGCTCGATGAAGCCGTTTGCTAGGTACAGCGGCCGGCCTGGCGGTGTGGCGTCCAGGAAGATCTCGAGACCCAGCTCGTCGGCCTTCCGCATGCCCCAGTCCATAATCTGCTGCCCAACGCCCCGCCGGCGGTAGTCCGGGTGCGTAAAGATGTTGAAAAGGTCTGTATAAAAGCTTCAGCGCCCAGAATAGTCGGGGAACTAATAAAGAAGAAAAAAAGGAAGAAGAAGAGCAAAGAAGAGTGCAAAAAGGAAGGACAAAGAAGCAACTAATTTGCGAGTGCTTACACAAGTGTGGTTTGCGGGCCACCTGGGATCTCGGCCGCGCCATACTCTCGAGTGCCTGCTCCGCAAATCGGCGCGAGCCATCGTCGGGATACCAGACCGCTTCCGTCGTGTCTGGCTCGGCGAACGGGTCGGCGTCGTGGATGTGCCAGGTGGCGCCCCCAGCGATCCGCCCCGTCTCGACGTCGACGACCTTCTGCCAGTGGCTTGTCGGATCGGATGCGTGCCAGCGCGCCAGCCGGGAGGCGCCCTCGTCTAGGGAGAGCTGTGCAGCCGCGGGTGGGAGCCCCCGCATCGGGACGATCACCTCGGTGAGGGGTTGCGGGGGGCTCTCGTATGCCGCGAGCAGGCAGCGGAGGAGCGCGGGGAAGTCCACTGCCGCGTCGATGTCTTGGAGCTGAAGTGTCATGTTTGTCAACCGTGTTGGGGGCAGAAAGCCGGGCAGATGTCCTCGTAGGGCAGCGAGATGTCTTTAATAACGAATTTAAATGTGAGACAGTGAGTATTCCCTTGCGAGCTGTGGTATGGCAAGTCGACTGGGAGGCCCTTTCGTATTGCCCCAACGTGCAACGGTAAGCTTACTATTACTTGCGTTGATTACACGAGTTGGGGGCTGGGCCTGGTATGAAGACACATGGGCCTGTGTTACGACCCCATGATACCAGAGTTGCCTTGTGTAATTCTATGCCGAAGATACATGCCATTATGAGTCAAGATCATCATAGGGGGGGTGGGGGTGCATCGATGGTATATTGGATGAGATCCTGTACGGCCGCCATCCTTGCATATCTGTCGGTTGGTTGTCCATGTAGGTGTTCGGAGTTGTATCACTTACGAAAGGGGCATTTGTGCTCCGCAAAGGCGGGTAAAGCGGGGGAGGGAGGGGAAGGGGGTGTAAGGGGGTGAATGTATTTCTAGCTGCATATGACATATTACATGCTTGGCAGGGTTGCAGCGCATCAGATATTGCGCAAAAATCTTCCAATTTTTACGGCCACCTCGTCGGCGCTCTCGCCGAACCCCAGCATCGGACCCAAAAAGAAGGTATCGTGCACCGCGCCCAACTCGAGGTTCAGCTGCACGTCATTCCCCTCGACCCCGCGCATCTCCTCAACCCACCGCTCCATAAACTCACGCGTTAGCTCCCTCTCACCAATGTTTACGAAGATGGGCAAGGGCAAGGCCAACGGATGGCCTAGGGGTGTGACGTAGGGGTCGGACACCCCGTGGTCTCCCCCGTAACAATGCGAACCCCAGGCCCCAAATGAGGAAGGTACGAAGTCGGTTTGGAAGTTTGGCCTGTCCGCCAGCTTATACTCAAAGGGGGCGACCCACGGTGAGAGAAGCACGGCGGCCCGGGGCCAGGGAATGGGAACAGCACCCGCCTCGGCCCCATGCTCCGAGAGGTAGCGCAGGAGGGCTTGGATGAGATTCCCGCCGGAGCTGTCACCGATGACGACGATGTGCGAAGCGGGGACACCGAGTGTGTTGAGAAGGAAGAGGTAGGCGGCCAGCACGTCTTGTGCCGCGGCTGGAAAGGGGTTCTGGCCACCGTGCCCGGAAAGGCGGTACTGCACCGAGAAAACAAAGTCCAGCCCGCTCTTCTTGAGCAGTCGATTTGCGATAGAGCCGAACATGGCGTCGCGCCCGTCACCGGCGATGAAGGCGCCACCATGGACGTAGAGGGCAACCATGCTAGAAGAAGCTAGTTCGTTGTTCTTTGGAACACACGGGGACCACGTGCCTCCACACGTCATGGGCTTGATAGTCGGGGATGAGAATGGCCCCCTGTAGAAGTCCGAGGAGGGAGGCGATACGGTCTGAAACCTATTGCCCTCATTCCCCGGGTTTAAAGTGATGTTCTCGGTGATGCCAACTCGGGACGCGGCATCAAGCTGGCAGTAGACGAGGCGGGTCATGAATGTCTGCTTGGCGGTCCATGTTGGATGCGGTCGAAGAGAGGGGATCAAAGACACGACAATGTAATAAGGCAGATAGAATATGGTCAAGGAAAGATATGACAGCTGAAAAATTGCTTTAAATGGTTGGTGGGAGGCCAATGGGTGCCCGCGTCGTCCCGCCATATTGTGGAAGACTGAAGTGAATTGGTCACGACGAGGTTATTGAAGGACTAACTAAATACACACATATATTGGCGTAAAAGTCGTGGAGAGCTGAAGGAAAAGTTTGATGAGGACCAGGAAATAGGGAGGCACGTATTTGAATTCCAGGGCCTGGTGCCACAAGCCACAAATAGCAAACAAAAAGCAAACAAATGCTCGGGGGCGACGGAGGAATGGGAGGAGCAGGAGGGGCAGGGGGGAGGAGGGAGGGGCTGGAGGTACAGGCCTACCTTTGCTTGGCGCGAGCTCTGTCGAGGCGACAACAAATACATCAATAATGTGCCTTGATTACTTACTTAGCCTACATGTACTTATTACATAGGTAACCTCCCCCCCCTCCCCCCCTAAATGCACTTGAAGAGCAGCAACACCTCCTTCCACTCTTTTCTCACGATTATTTTGAGTTTTATGATTGGAAAATGTCGACAACTGACCCATCGACGATCCAGCCACCGCTGGACTTTTCCGATAAAGGGCCCGACATCATCAGTTCCGGGGCCGTCCTTGGTTTCGTATCGACTGTCATTGTCGCCTTGCGCTTCTGGTCCAGGAGACTAATCCACCAGCAATTTGGATTAAGCGATTACCTTTGTCTCGCTGCTCTCCTTTTCCACCATGGCGTCTTGGCAAGTGGCAGCGTCATGGTGAAGCAGGGAGGCCTGGGAAGAGACTTTAGAGTAGTGTTTACCGAGGACCCAGGCTCTGTCACCATTCTCTACCAGGTTGGATTCTCTTTGGATATGCATGGCATGTATAGTATTGACTGACTGATGAAAACAGGCTCTATTTGTCGGCGAGATCACTTATACCTTCAGCTCTCCGTTGATAAAGCTCTCGGTACTGGCCTTTTACTGGAAGATGTTCCCTACCCGCACCGTCAAGGTAGGGTGCACGCTTCTCGGCTTTGCATGCGTGGCTTGGTGGATTGCTATATTCATATTGAACTTCACCCAATGTCGACCCCTAGAAGCCTTTTGGCGCATAGAGCTCCAAGCCCTACCAACGACCAAATGCATCGACCCAATCCTGGCTTTCTTCGCAAACTCGATTGTGAATTGTATCATCGACTTTTTCACCGTAATCATGCCCATACAGGAAGTACTGAAACTTCAAACCACCACACGACGCAAGGTCAATATCTCAATAGTCTTTCTACTCGGTGGAGTGTGAGTAATATCATCTTCAAAGTATTTCGCGTCATTTGTCAAGCTGATCGAATCCTGGCAGAGCCTTTGCGGCCAGTCTGGTCCGCACCATCTTCGTTGGTTTTCTATGGAAACAGGGCGTCACAAATTTCACCAGTAAGACATGCCAAGCAAAATGATTTTTTCAAGTCACAAGCTAACAATAGCAGAGCAATTTATCGTCCCTGCTGTCGCGTTTGAGGTGGAAATCTACGCGGCAATCATGGGAGCTTGTTTGCCCATGATGGTCCCTGTCTATCGCAAACTTCGGTTTGGTGACGCGCTGAAGCCGACCAGCGGCGGCTCAGGGTCCAGTAAGACTCCGTTCAGCGGCACCAACACTGTCGTCGCTGCCAACATGCATCGTCGGAATATGGAGCTAGCTAGTGGGAGTGGTGGCGGCTCATTTGAACAACTTCGTGGAAGCGAAGACGGTCTCACCCCGGCCAATTATCACCGAGGCCACCGCAGTCATGTCAGCAGCAGCCCAGCAGTCGATGGGTCTCGGGACTCTGACAACGAAAACTACCCTCTAGAAGCTATCAAAGTGAGACGTGACCTCACCTGGCGTGAGCAGCATCGTGACGGAGGCGACGGCTCTCACGTCTAATCGCTGCGGGGTCACTACATGTCCAGATGAACGTACGGGGTTAGATTGGGATGAATTGGTTACCTAGTTGGGGTTGTACTCGAATCAAGTATTTCTTTTCCCCCTTGTGAATCAGAGTTTTGGTTTCCTCTCTATCCGCAGCCACACCAGGCCTTATTATTACCTTGGCGCCCTCATCCCCGCAGACTTCCCTAACGGTTCCTCGGGACCGCAGCCTATGGGTGCCGGTTTGGATGCTCAAACTGCTTACGGTGCCGACGGCAGATATTAATTTAAAATGCCAAGCACCTCCAATAACGGACCGGGGTATACCTCAGCACGCCTGGGCCAATCGGGGTGATGGATGGGCCTCCAACAACGGACTAGAGTACAGGCTCGGATGGGTTGGTCAGCCCTAACACACCCTCCAAGGCAGGCTGTGCTCGGGTTTTACTGATGGGGAAAGTGAATGCCGAGTTGGTTGCATTCATTGCGTCTAGCGTCTTATATCCGATAACCCTGATTCAGCCAATCAAGCCAGTTCGCAAGTAACCACCGGTGTCACTTGACAAAGTTGTAGTAGCGACGGGACATACCGCTATGGGGGCCATGTGCTAACTTTATCTTGGCTACATATGCATTGGCATTTATAGTTGCACAACGAAGCTCCTCTTTTGGGGGCGTGTTTTACTCAGGACACCCGCCTGCCTAGACCCAGGTGCGCGGAGCATGGGTAGCCTAATTATATCAAGTATGGTTACATCTTGTATGACTGCAGATTTAAGCCATCGTACACGTCATCTGTGTTACACAGCTATTGTAGGCCAACATTAGAATTCTCATTATTATGCAAAGCCGGTGGATCTGTGGCAGAAACGATATCACATAGTAAGCACTTGACCGGTAATGCTCGATGCGTATAGCGGTAGGATAACGGGGCGTGCTAATAATGCTATTAAGTGCTTCACTCCGTATTTAAAATACTCGGGGCTTTACTTGGTACCCAATCTATCGTAGTAACGAGTCACGAAACCGAGGTCAAGCCAGAAAGGATCATCTATTGAAATATACGACGCTCCCTACCTACACACACCAACCCCATTTTGACATCCCATCACCGCTGCCATGGACACCGCCCATCCAGAACCAGCTGCTCCGCCAATTGGTCCATTCATGCTCCGAATCCTAGATACAAGATCTCAGGAGTCACAGCCGCCTCAAGCTCGGTCGACCTTCTACCGTAATCTCGATGAGGTCCTCGAGCTGCGTCGCTCATCAAGCAGTTTTTATTCCGTCTTGGAGAATACCTGGGACGCCCATGGCACCACAGACTTCTACTCTGGCGACATACTAGGGCTGGGCAAGAGCCATGTCCGGCGTGCAGAATTCCTTGCCGAGCTTGCTCGCTACCCCGACTTCACCATCGGACCGACCGGTTCCCGTGCGATAGACGGCACATACTCATACCTCAAGAATGCGGAGCTTGAAATTGCTTCCTTCCACGGTGCTGAGAATGGCATATTGACCAGCTCTGCCTTTGAAGCCAATGTGGCCGTTTGGACCGCCGTACCACGACCGGGTGATGTCATCCTCTATGACGCTCTGGTGCACGCAAGCACACATGAGGGCATAAAGCAGAGCTTGGCCATGGACAAGTTTGAGTTCCCGCACAATAGCGTCGACGGGTTCCGCCGTGTTCTTGGCGACATATTCGAGTCCAACAGGCTGGTCCGCGAAGCCAAGAGAACTGTTCTCGTCGCTGTCGAGTCTATATACAGCATGGACGGCGATATATGCCCGCTGCAGGAGCTCGTCGAAGTTGCTCACGGCTTTTCACGGGGACAGGGCAACGTACAGTTCGTTGTAGATGAGGCTCACAGTCTCGGCGTCATTGGGCCTAAGGGAGCAGGGCTCATCTGCGAGCTTGGCCTACAGAAGGAGATCGCGATTGTGGTGCACTCTTATGGCAAGGCAATGGGCGCAGTCGGTGGTCAGTTCATGCCCATTCCCTCAGCCAGCCACTTTGAAACCCGACATGTTAACTCTTTCGCGCACGCTAGGATTCGTGCTTGCCAGCACGTCTGTTAGATACATGATGTCCAACTTTGCTCGGTCAGTCATCTACACCACATCACCATCGTTCCCATTCGTCGCCGCGATCAAATCAGGGTACAAGTTGCTTGCCGATGGACACACCGAAGAGGTACGCAGTACTTTGATATCTAGACCTATCCAAAAGAGAAAAAGAAAAAAAGAAAAAAGACTCGACAAATACAAGAAACTTACATTTTCTAGGCACAAGAGCGTATCCAGCATCTTGTGAGATTCTTCTTTGAAACACTCACATCTCACCCTGTCTGGGCAACAGCACAGCAGACGGGTCTCCTCCTGGTACCGCTCGCTAAGGATTGGGAAGAGCGTCCCTTGCTGACGCATATCATACCCATCTTTACCCGTCAGAAGTATAACTGGTGGCTGTTCTTCCACATCTTGGACTCTACCTTCTATACGTTCCCGATGGAACACCCTATAGTGCCGCTTGGGCAGCGCCGCGTCCGCGCCGTCCTCCATGCCTATAATACTGAAGATGAGATACGGAGATTCGTTAATGCAATATTCACTTGGGTGGAAGAGATGATGTCCATTGAGAATGGTAGCACTGAATACGCTGTCCCACATGCATCTAGACGAGTGTATGCGTGGATGGCGCAGGAGAAGCTGACGGGATTTGGGAAGCCGTAAGGGTTGCACCGCAGACGCAGCTGCCTAACCGCTTACGGGCATTGCGCTTACGAGCCTGGCAGGAAACATGATTGCATGCATTAGTTACCATGTAGATCATCCGTTCCCCCCGTCTATTGTTGTGCTTAATGTGGAAAGGATATACTATGTACAGGGCGCGAAACCCCTTTCAGCCCGCCGACTTTAACGGCACTGATTAATGGCACCCCTCCCCCCCTGTACCTAACGTTCGAATTCGGGCTCCAGGCAGGTTACGGTAGCATGCTACTCAAGGACCCTGATCTAGGATAGCGGCCGTTACACTGAATCCGATGTGCCGAGGTGATTCGTGTAACATGGGACCGTCGCTTGACATTCAATGATATGTACACATCTAGCTAGATAGTGATGCATTTGTCCGTCCTCGGTGCTGGGCGGAGCCTTTCTGGAACCCAGCTTCCAAAGCTGTCCTCGTCATCTTGCGTACCGAAGTATAAAGAGACTAAAACTGTCCCAAGCACAACTGACATTTGGTTGCTCTGCTTGGTGAACTTATTGTCAGACATCCTTTCTCGCTCGACCTCAGGTTGAAGATTCTCGAGTCATTGCACGCATTTCCAGCCCTTGAACATACATATTAGACATTGGTTAGTGTGTCCAGAGGTAGTTGGTCAATAATGGAGCCAATAGCTATTGTTGGTCTCTCCTTTCGACTGCCGCAAGGCGCTGAGAACGAGGATAGCCTATGGGATATCCTAGAGGCTGGCAAGAATGTTATGACCGAATGGCCGGAGTCCCGGGCCAATCTCGATGCTTTCTACAGTCCGAAGCCCTCTATCCACAATGCTGTATGTATATCTGCCTACATCTCCAGAAGTTCAATGTCATCGTTGAGTTCTGACACGAGTGAAAGCTGTCTTCCAGAGGCGGCTATTTTCTCAAGGAGGACCCGGCTGCCTTTGATGCTCCATTCTTCTCCATTACACCGAAGGGTAAGTAACCGGGTCCAGGTCCATCTACATGCCTGCTGACAGGCACAAAGAGGCAGCATCGATGGATCCGCAGCAACGCTGGATGTTGGAGGCAACGTATCGAGCTCTGGAGAACGGTACCCCCCACCTTCTTATCAATGATAAGCGTATAGCTAACAGTGGGTAGCCGGTATTCCCGTGGAAAAGGCGGCCGGAACAAGCACTGCCGTGTTTGCGGCGTCCATGGCCGATGACTACGCAAAGCTTACCTACAAAGACCCAGATGAAGTCCCAACTCATGTCAAAACCGGTCTGGGCTCGTTCATGCTGGCCAATCGGCTTAGCTGGTTCTTCGATCTCAAGGGCCCGAGTATCCAGATCAATACAGCTTGCTCCTCAAGCCTGGTCGCGACAGACCTAGCTTGCCAGTCCTTGCGGAGCGGCCAGAGCCCGATGGTATGTGCTATTAGAGAGAGGTACGAGACAATTCGCTAATAAGGATCCAGGCCATTGTCGCTGGCTCAAACGTAGCTCTAACCCCTGAAGAGCACATGGAGCTGGAGAAACTGAGCTTGCTATCGCCGGATAGTCAATGTTACAGCTTTGATCGTCGTGCAAATGGATACTCCAGGGGTGAAGGAGTACTGGTACTCGTTCTGAAGACGCTGAAAAATGCCATTCAAGACGGTGACATGATCCGCGCCGTGATTCGAGCCTCTGGCTCCAACCAGGATGGCCACACACCGGGACTCACCCAACCGAGTGCTGATTCCCAAGAGGACTTGATCCGAAGCGTGTACAAGAGCTGCAGCTTGGATTTCGGTCTGACAAGATACATAGAGGCACATGGTACGATCTCTACCCGTATGAAATTCTTCTTCGTGAGCTGGCTGACCCAAAGTGATTAGGTACGGGTACTCAGCTGGGAGACTCGGTCGAGGCCAAAACCATCGGTCGTGTTTTCCGAACTTACCGGTCACCCAAGGAACCATTGTATATGTAAGTCACCTATACAGAGATACTGGAAAATTCCTTCTAACCATAAGACACTAGCGGATCCGTGAAAACGAATGTTGGCCATCTGGAGGGCGCCAGCGGTATTGTAGGGATTTTGAAATCTGTTATGATCCTGGAAAGAGGCATCATCCCGCCGAATGCCCTGTTTGAGAAATGGAACGCCAAGATCAATGCCAAGTTCAACCATCTATGTGTACGTTTTCTCCCTCTCTTTTAGTGTCGATGGAAATACTGAAGTTTTACAAGGTACCAACGTCATGCATTCCCTGGCCAGCTGCCGGGTTGCGTCGAATTTCGGTGAACAACTTCGGCTTGGGAGGCTCCAACAGTCACATAATACTGGACGATGCATTCCACACATTAGAAACCATTGGTTCGAAGAGGCTGGTTCATATGTCAGACTCACTACAGAGGTTCGCCCTATGCCATCTCGACTCGGAATCCGTCGGCGTGGCGAATGGCCATAACACGGTGAAAGAGCTATGTGGGGTCGATGCTGAGGTAAATTCCACCAAAGAAGAGAATGGTTTGCCCAGTATCGAATTTGAGCCCTCTCTTTCCAATTCGAACCAAGGTCTGAGTGTATCACAAACCTATGAGCCTTCTGGTGATACCCCAAAGGCTTGGCTGCTCGTTTGGTCTGCAAAAGACGAAACCGCGCTGAAGCGAGTTCTTCACGACTATGATGCATTTTACGCGGTAGCAGGACAGCAGCGGCCTGGCTTCGACAGATTTGTCGAGTCTCTAGCATACACGCTTTCTGCTCGGCGAAGCCTCATGCCATGGCGGTCCTTCGCCGTCGTGGACAGTCATATGCACCCCGACACCGCCAAGATCTTGTCTTCTACTTGTGTACGTTCCTCTCGAAACCCCGGCCTTGCCTTCGTCTTCACAGGTCAAGGGGCTCAGTATGCTCACATGGGACTGGACCTGCTTGTTTACCCTACTTTTCACGCAACAATGACCCGAGCAAGTGCGATACTACAAGAGTTGGGAGCCAGTTGGTCTTTAATGGGTAAGTCTAAATTTATTCAATTCAGTCTACTTTATCCGGAGCCATCCATTTAACTTTTGCGTGGGCAGATGAGCTCAAGCACACGGAGAGAATCAACTCACCTCAGATGAGTCAGCCGCTATGTACTGTCCTCCAGATCGCTCTCGTCGAGCTGCTTCGTTGGTTTGGCATCGTTCCCGACGCTGTAGTCGGCCATTCGTCTGGTGAGATTGCCGCAGCATACGCTATAGGCGCGCTATCTCTTCAGTCTGCCTGCAAGGTCGCATACCACCGTGGACGACTAGCTCAACGCTTAACCGCGGGGGCTCATACTCCTGGTGGTATGATGTCCGTAAGCATGGCAGAGGCGGATGTGGACGCATACTTGGCCAAAGTCTCCCTAAGCCCCGACATCACGGTGGCATGTATCAACAGCCCTTCAAACGTGACTCTTTCTGGTCCAGAAACGGCGATTGAGGAGCTGCACAGGCACCTGGAAGCAGACCAGATATTTGCGCGGATAATCAAAACCGGCGTCGCCTACCACTCACCTGCCATGGTGCCCATTTCCGAGGAATATGCGTCGTGCCTGGGCACCTTGGAACCAGGTGCATCCGATCATGACGGCATCCTCATGGCTTCGTCTGTCACCGGCCATAGGGTTACCGCTACTGGTCTATTGAACCGCCAGTATTGGGTGGACAATTTAATCTCACCAGTGCGATTCGCCGATGCGCTCCGGTATCTCGCCTTCGCAGCGCCTACTGTGGACGGACTGAAGGCATTGTCTAGCTTCGCCGAGATAGGGCCACATGCGGCGTTAAAACGGCCCATCAACGACACACTCACCCAAGCCGGCAAAGGCAAAAGCCCTACGTACCTAGCTGTTCTATCCAAGTTCGAATCGCCAGTCAAGACTGTTTTGAGGTTGGTCGGTCAGCTCTTTGTGCTCGGTCACTCGGCCTCGGCATCCGTCACGGCAGCCAACCAACAGCAAGCAACCGCTCAGGGGATACCATTCCTTGTGGATGCACCTAGTTACCCTTTCAATCACTCCAAGCTGTATTGGCACGAGTCCAGATTAAGCCGTGACTGGCGCCTTCGCGAGGTCTCGCCACAGCCCCTACTAGGAGTGCCTGTCATGGATTGGAATCCCCTTGAACCAAGGTGGCGGAAGATACTACGAACCACCGAGATCCCCTGGCTCCAAGACCACATCATTGGTGAGGACATCCTGTTTCCCGCTGCCGGATCGATCATTATGGGGATAGAGGGGGTGAAAACAATGCTCCGGACTCGTTACCCTGTTCGGGGATTTCGCATCAAGATTGCTACTTTCTTGAAGCCAATCGTGATCCGAGCCGAAGCCGACAATGAGGTGATTACACACGTACGTCCACTCCGAGAGACGTATGAGAAATCGGACCTTCGATTCGAGGTGCAGATATTCGCAGTTACCGATGGCACTTGGAGCTTGTGCTTCAAGTCTACGATACACGTCGAAGAGGAAGAACCACTGAATGGTGTCGTCGATGACAGCCAGGAGATTGAAGTTGCTTCTCAGATCCTGGTCGCAGAGTACGCTCGCGCCAAGGAAGTGTCGGTCAATCACATCAGCAAGCAGTACTTTTACAAGCGGCATCGCGAACTGGGCCAAAAGTATGGTGATGCCTTCTCCCTAGCCGATGACATCTATTGGGACGGCGATAAGCTTGTCGTGGCCAATGTCAACGCAGGGCCCCCGGTTGAGCCATACGAAGGCATTGTACATCCCGCTGTTCTCGACACGGCCTTCCAATTATGTTACGCGGCGCCATGCAACGGCATGTCGGGCAACTTAGCCACGACCGTTCCACACCGAATCCGCGATGCTTGGATCTCGGCAACGGGATGGCAGTACCCAAATACCAGTGGAATCCGGATGCTGACAAGGTCGTGCCTCAAAGGGTCGGGTATAGGCATTGAGAGTTCCGTCCAAGTCTTGTCCAATGATGGGTCGCGCCTCTGTCACATGGCCAAGTTGGAATTGATGCCCATTGTAGGCAATCACGAGAGCGACAACGACACAAGAAAGCTTTTTCACCGGATCGACTGGAAACCCCATCTTTCTCTGCTGAGTGCCGAGCAGCTACGTGATTTGTGCTACGCATGCAACAACCCATCTCCAGGCGAGGAGGACTCGACAATAAAAGACTTTCATGATCTCCAAACCGCTCTGCGGTCGGTACTGCGGCAGAAAACTGGTCAGATGCTGCAAACGGACTGGACCAAAGCTCCTCGGCACATGGAGGAATACGTTTCGCTCATGCAAGGCGAGCTACAAAAGACGCAAGATGAAGCTTCCGATAACATGACTGAAACAGATTTGGTCACGAAAATTGAAGCGTTGGGTGTCAAAAGACCTGCGTGGAAGATTTTTATCCAAGTCGTGCAAGACTTCCTCTCCTTCATACGGGGAGATGTCAGTGCCACTGAGCTTCTGACTTCATCAGATCTGTCAAGGAGCTTCTATGAAGACCTGTTAGGTCGCTTCCACAACCAGACACTGATGACCTACTTCCATCTGGCAGTCCACCAGGCGCCACCCCTGAGAGTCCTCGAGATCGGTGCAGGCTCGGGCGCCGTAACTCAGCTTGCACTTTCCATCTTTGGACATATTGAAAGAGACACCGGCGGTATAGCGTTCTCCGAGTATGTCTTCACCGACCTCTCGGACTCTTTCTTCGAGATGGCGCGCCAGCGATTTGGGGAATACAAGGACCGCATGGCGTTCCGATCTCTAGATATCGAGCGAGACTTTGCGGACCAGGGTTTCTCCCCGGCGAGCTTCGATGTCGTTCTGGTTGGAGGTGCACTGTATGCCACGAGGCGTCTGCCATCCATTGTTCAAGACGTCCGACAGGTGTTAAAGCCCGGCGGCCACCTAGTCATTTGCGATACCGCCATCCCCGAAAGTTTTGCCATGAGCTTCATGCTCGGTTTATTGCCCGAGTTCTGGATCAAGACCGCCGAAGGCCACACCGGGCTAGCCATGACACAGGCTGAGTGGGACACTGTGCTGCGAGAGGGCGGATTCTCCGGGAACGATCTAGTCGTTAGGGATGACGATGACGATATTGCCCATCGTGCTACCATCATCATCTCCACCAACCCTCCGCTCCCCCAGGAAGGCCAAGAGGCGACAAAAGCTTGGCTGATCGTGCGCGAGGAGGACCACTACCAGAACGAGGTGGCCAAGTCGCTGACCAGAGCTCTAACCGAGATGCTACAACGCGAGCCAACCACCATCCCACTGACTGGCTTGTCTGGCTTGCATATTGCCACTACCGACTGTGTGGTGTTTCTCGCCGAACTCGGCAATCCTTTGTTGGCCGACGTGTCTGCGTCAACATTGGACTGGATCAGTTGGTTGGTGCAACAATCCAATAATCTGCTGTGGGTTGCATCGGGAGATGCTGGTGATGATGGATGCAACGCAAATGTTTACCCCCAAAACGGCATCAAGGACGGGTTCTTGCGCACGCTGCGTGCCGAGTTTACCAACAAACGTATTGTCAGTCTCTCGCTGCACGAGATGCCACGGGACATTGCAAGCTGCGCGCGTCAGATCTCTACCGTCATCGACTCCTCCTTCAAGACTAGTGGTTTGTCAGAGCTTGAATATGTCATCCAAGATGGCCATATTCTAACCGGGAGGCTTGTCGAGGACAGCCATCTCAACCACGAACTATCCTCGTCCATCTCGCCCGAAACCAAGAGCACCTCTTGGCTGCCCGGCCCTCCTCTAAAGCTGGCGATCCAGGCCAAGGGTCAGCTTGAAACCCTCCACTTCATAGAGGACAACGACTACTACCGAGGTCTCGGTCCGACCGATGTTGAGATCGAGGCCAAAAGCTGGGCGGTCAATTTCCGGGACGTCTTCGGCGCCTTGGGCCGGCTAGAGGAGCCGTACTTTGGAACCGATTGTGCTGGCGTCGTAACCCGTGTCGGTGACGAGTGCACGTCTGTGTCGCCCGGCGATCGCGTCTGCATGTGTGTCGTCGACTGCATGCGCATGTATCCGCGCGCCACGGAAGCGAACGTGGTCCGAATCCCGGCCTCGGTCTCATTCGAGGAGGCGTGTGCCACCATCAACCCAGCCGTAACGGCGTGGTATTCGTTAATGGACGTTGCGCGGCTACGCAGAGGGGAGAAGATCCTGATCCACTCCGCCGCGGGTGCCACGGGTCAACTAGCCATCCAAGTCTCCCAGATGGTGGGGGCTGAGGTGTTCGCTACAGTTGGTTCCGACGTGAAGAAGCAGCTACTTATGGACCATTACGGAATTCCGGCAGACCACGTCTTGTACAGCCGGAATACCACATTCTCCCAGGCCATCATGAGGCTCACCGATGGCTATGGCGTAGATGTAGTGCTGAACTCACTCGTCGGCGAGGGCCTGCGATCCTCCTGGGAGTGCATCGCCCCCTACGGCCGCTTTATTGAAATCGGCAAGGTGGACATCAATGCCAATTCGTCTTTGCCCATGGCCTCCTTCGCAAGCAACGCAACATTCGCTGCCGTAGATGTCTTACACATTTTACTGCGGAGAAAGGACATGGCGAGTGAGTTGCTGCACAAGACAATGGCCATGGCTTTCGATGGCAGGCTCCACCATCCCAGGCCCTTGAATATATACGATGTTGGATCTGTGGAGGATGCGTTTAGATACATCCAGAGAGGAAGGAACTCTGGTCGTGTCGTGATTTCTATCAACCCTTTGACAAAAGTGCAGGTAAGTCCAGTTTTGCACATCCCGCACATGACTCCAACCAAGCCTGGCCTTGGACAGCTAACACGCTTCAGAAATCTTTGATCACCCGTCGGACTTGGAGATTTGATGGGGAATCGTCCTATCTTGTCGTAGGGGGTCTCGGGGGGGTCGGACGCTCCATCCTCTCATGGATGGTTGCAAGGGGGGCGAAGAACCTTATTGTCCCTTCAAGGTCAGGCGCGGCCTCCCATGCGGCGGCAAAGGCAGTGAGGGAATTGCGGGAGAAGAACATCACCATTCTAACGCCCAAGTGTGACGTGGCTTCACTGGAATCACTCATTGGATTACTGGACGACTGGGGAAAGTCGATGCCTCCTATTCGCGGATGTATCAACTTGGCGATGGTCCTCAACGTAAGTGCTGGGCGTTGTCTTGATCCGCTGGTTTGCCATACATATACTGATAGCCCCTTTTCCAGGACGCCGTTTTCGAGAACATGACACACTCCCAGTGGATTCGAACCATGGACTCCAAAGTGGCCACGTCCTGGAACCTCCATACTCTCTTGAGCGGTTTGGACTTCATGATCCTGTTCTCCTCCGTCTCAGGCATCGTCGGGAACCCTGGGCAGAGCAACTACGCTGCCGGTTGCACATTTCAAGACAACCTAGCCCATTGGCGTACCAGCCACGGCTGGCGAACAACCGCGATCGACCTCGGCGTCGTAAGTGACGTCGGCGTGGTCGCCGAGACCGCCGACCTGAAACGCCACTTGGCCGAGGGCGCCCAAGGTTTCGGCCAAGTCGACGCGCGCGAGATCCTCGCCCTCCTCGACATATGTTGCGATCCCACCACCGCCATCGGCACTTGTCCGCCTCAGATCATCATGGGTCTCCGCACACCCGCCGACTTCCTCGCCCGCTCCATTGAGCCTCCCGAGATTCTGCAACGGCCCCTCTTCGCGCACTTCCAGCATGCCCCATCATCCGCCACAAGCGGCAGCACAGCCACGGGGAGCAGCAGCAGCAGCCCCGGGGCCCTCTTCCGACAGGCCGGCACGGCCGAGGCACGGACGGCCGTGGTCGTGAAGATGCTCACGAAGCGGCTGGCACGCGCACTGGCGATCGAGCCGGGCGACGTGGATGCCGACCGCCCGCTGCACGCATTTGGGGTTGACTCGTTGGTCGGCGTCGAGCTGCGGAACTGGATTGCGAGGGAGTTCGCGGCCAACTTGCCTGTGTTTGAGATCGTGGGCGGAAGGACGGTGACGAGCGTAGCGCAGCTCATCGAGGGGTGCTCACAGGTAAATAGAAGAAGCGAATAAAGGGGGGGTAGAGTATTTTAATATCAATAAATCGATCTTTTCGAAAATTATACCTGGATATCCCCTTGATTGCCAGATACAACTAAAAGACTGGGTACTTCAATCTGAACTTCTAATTGGAGGCATAGTTCACTCAGAGAGACATGCCACTATCTTCACGTGGCGTGCATGTCTATCAATTGGATAAAAACGAGCTCCAGTCTTTTAGTTGTATCTGGCAGTCAAGGGGATAGTATAGACGCGGGGTACGCGTCTCCCCCACTTACCCCACATTCTTCATTAGTTAAAAACCAGCCCACCAAGCAACCAGCCATGCCGGACTATAAAACCTTCTTTATCTTGTACCTTGAGTATCTCTGAGGCCCAACCGCCGTGCGGGGTCGCCATGGGACCTGGGCCATCGACTCTTGCTAGCAGCAGCCTTTGTAACACATGCCGTGGACTGTGTGAGAACGGTGCCGGGTGGTGCTGGGCACCCGATGCCACGGGCAAGGAACGCCCCTTCTTCTATCTGCACCACCGTAGGCTTTCAGCACTGTTTGCCAAAGCGAAGGCGGGCTGCGGTCTGTGCTCTCTGTTCTGCTCTGGCTTCGGTTTAGAGGACTGCAAAGAACTCATTGGTGGCGACAGGTGCGAGACTGAGGCCGAGAAACGACGGCTTTTATTAGACGTCTCCCAACAGGATTCGAAGATTGTGCAGCTCGTGGCTAACGCGCACGATCATACATCCGACCCTGAATCCGGAAAGCGTCGGTCCTACGAAGAGTCGGACCTGGAATCTCTGAGGTCGGCGTTTGGAAGAGAACGTCTCATTATTAAGTGGCAGCTACCGGAGTGCAGTAGCGAGCACGATACCCTGCCAGCATTCTTGTCCGTAAGCTGGTTGGGCTCACGACATACGGCTATTCATAATCCTAATATGTCACCCATTCGCGTTGTCGTTAAGCACGGTACGTAGAACATATTCATTATATAGTGTCCCCAAGTTTGCTCAAGGTGGGTAGGCGGGCCTTCACACATTTGCAACTTGTTGTAACTGACGGTTGCTCTGACTTCCTAAGACGACGCTCTTAAACGTTTCGCAACACCGTGCGTGATACTGCCTGAGTCGGATCTCCTCTCAGAAACTCATATAGCCCGGATCTCCCATTGGCTCAAGACCTGCACGGAGCGGCACGAATGCTGTCCAGGGGATGACGAGCCCAAAGAGATTCCCACACGGCTCATCGACGTCAATAGCAACGAACCGCAGAACGTGAGGCTAGTCAACACTCACCGCGGTAGCAAGGCGGTTTACGCGTGCCTTTCGTACTGCTGGGGCCAGGGGGGTCAATATTGCACCTATAAACACAACATCAAAGAACACATGCAGCGTATCTGCGTCTCCGATCTCCCAGCTGCCGTGGCAGACGCCATCCGACTTTGTCGCGCTCTACGGATCCCATTCTTATGGGTTGACGCCTTGTGTATTGTCCAGGACGACGAGGTGGATTGGAACCGGGAGGCGGCAGCAATGGCAAGCATCTACGGCTCTGCGGCCCTCACGATTTCGACACCAAGTACAGCCGCATGCTCTGAGGGATTTTTGGCCCGCGATGTGGGCAGCCGCTCCAGCTTGGATTGGGTTCACGCATATTCAGGGACCAGAGGGGTAGTGACAATGAGAAGCTGGCCCTATCCCCTTTTTGATGAGTCGCCGCTAGATGAATCAAAATCCCCATGGATGCAACGTGGCTGGACGCTACAGGAGTGGGTGCTTTCCCCCCGCCTATTGCACTGTGGCAGTACCATGACGATGTTCGAGTGCCTCCATGGTAGGTGCTATGAAATCTTTCCAGACACCCCTGAGGGTTCCTTTGTTGTCTTTGGACGGCAACATCATAACGGAAGGCCTCCCCCGAAGCTAGTTGATCACCACATTAAGACTGGGCCGACTGCCGCCGAAACGGAGAGTAGGTGTTCTGGTCCCTTGAGGGCGAATGGGATGACCAGAATGTTTAAAAGCCTCAGATATTGGAACGACCCGAATACCTGGCCACTGATATCATGGGCGGCCATTGTAGAAGACTTCTGCAGGCGCCGCCTTACCCGCGACACGGATAAGCTCCCTGCCTTGGCTGGTCTGGCAGCACAATTCCGGGCGTACAAATACGCCACGTGCCCAAGACAGCAACAATACGAATACGTTGCTGGTCTGTGGTGGTGCGGCAGTTCGACGAGTGACGATACAGAGTTGCCACAGGGTCTCCTCTGGTTAGGAGATCCTTTACCGGGCAAGTCGTTGTCCAGGCCAGCGGTGTACCGAGCCCCGTCCTGGAGCTGGGCGGCCGTCGATGGGCCCATACAGTTCCATGGATCTGGTGTCTCCGGTGTCTCAAAAATGCAAATATTGGATGTCTTCTGTGACTACGAATGCCCTGGCTCTCTACCTTCGGCCAGGGCCGGTTGGATTGACAGTCAGGGCCTGCTGAGACGCGCATGGCCATTCGAAATCAGTTATCGAGAGGGACTCGGATTGACCACTGGAGTGGAGGGCCACGGGGAAGTCAAAGATGACGACAGGTGGTGTGTGTTTTTTGACGATGCAAGGCTCGAAGAGTTGAGAGAGCTTGAGATTTTTCTCCTGCTCGTGCAGACATTCAACGACTTACCGGGCAAACCCGATTCAGTTCACTACGCTCTGGTGTTGAGACGGGCTGTAGTTGAACAAGGATGCCAATTAGACTGTTTCGTTCGCTTGGGTTTGGCTAAGTTCTCCTATGATTCTAGTGGTGAGAAACATGATTATTTTTTTAACGATTGGGAATATAAAAAGTTACGGCTTTTATAAATAATATACTTTTAATTTATTTCCTAGTATTTTATTAATTTAAATAATCTAAATTAACATTTTTAAATAAAATAATAAATATTATTAAAATTATTTTATAAATTATATTTTCTTTTTTTATAATTTATTATAACGTAATTTATTATTAAACGAATTATATTTTTAAGGGAATTACTTTTTTAATTTTTAATTATATTTAAATTTTAATATATAATATTTTTATAATTATAATATTAATTTAATTAAAAAAAGATAATAATAATAATAATAATTGATTTATTATTTAATTTAAAGCTTAGGTTTTATATAAATATTAAAGCTTTATTAATTATTATAATATATTAATAAGCCTTTTTAACGTTTTTAATATATCCTTTATTAAAATTCGAGCTTTTAATCCCCTATAATTCTAACCTTTCATCCTCGATTATTATTTTAAAATTATATTATATAAGCTTCAAATATATTAATATATTTCTATTATTTAATAACCTAATCTATTATTTATTATTTATAATTATTTATATTATAAAATATACCTATTAATATAAGAATAAAGAGAAAAAGAGAGGGGAAAGTAAATTAATTAATAATATAGAGTTATAATAATTTAAAGTTATATAAATAATCTTAAATAATAAAAATAATAAAATATTATTTATAAAGGAAGGAATCTTTTATTTTAATAATATAATATATTTTAAATAATATAAAGTATAGGACCTCGATTAAGGCTATTATAATATAGTTATAATAAGGTTATAATCGAGTTATATATATAATAGCTAAATAGGGTTAATTAAGCTAAGACTTAATTGAATAAATAAATATACTTTTTTTATCTTATAATTAAATATTATAATTAATAATATTTTTCAATTTATCTAGATTATATATTATATTTAATATTTAATTAATATTTTTATATATCCTTATATTTATATTTAGAAAGATTATAAAGGGGCGGTCTAAAAATAATATTTAAGATTTAATTAATAAAAGTTTAAAATAATAATAAATAATTAGAATAAATTTTTAGAAATAATTCTTAAATATAAACCGTTATTTATTTATAATTTTAATTATTAAATTTCTAATACCTTTATTATATATTAGGATTATTTAAGCTTTAATATAATATTAATATAGTTTTTAATAATTAAAAATATTATTTTTAAATTATTATAATATATTATAATTAAAAATAAAATTGGGTAATAACTTTATATAAATAATATTATTATTAATATTTTAATATATTATTATAACTTTATAGGAGACTTTTAATATTCTTAAAATTATATTAAGATTAGAAAAGAGATTTTTAATAATATTTCTAGTATATTAATAGCTTATTTAAAGTTATTTTTTTTAATTTAATTTATTTTTAGAAAAGTTTTTTTATAAATATAAGGTTTAAGTTTAAAAGATTAATTTAAATAAAATTATTATTATTTAAAAGTTTTAATTTTAATAAATTATAAATTTAATAAAGGTTATTTAAATAATTATAATATTCTTAATTACCCCGGATTCGGTTTAAAATAATTATAATTATTTTTAAAGTAATATTTCCAGCGATTACTTTAAAGGGAATTATATATTTATAATAATAAAAATTATAAAGCCCTTTTTTATTATTAAAATAATCCGGTTATAAATTTTAATAATAGGAATAATATATTATAAATATGTTATAAAAATATATATAAAAGAAATTATTATTAAATTATATAATTCTTTAAAAAATAATAGGAAAATAATTAAATTTTAATTATAAAGTAATTTAATTAATAGTTCTTAAACTTTTATTAATTATATTAATTAAATTATTTATTAAGGTATTATTAAATTTTTTAAAGCTCCGATTTTAAAGCTTTTAAGCTTTAATATTAAAATAATTAATAATAATATTATTTTTACGGAGGAATTTAAGCCCTTTTATAATATTTAAATTAATAATATTATATTCTGTAAATTAAGGGATATTTAAATATATATAACTTTTATAACTTAAATTAAGTTATTTTTAAAATATATTAATTAATAAATAAAATATGTCGAATATAAAATTAAAATAATTATATTAATATAAAAAGTAATAATTGATATTATTTTAATAAATTCTTTTTATTTTAAAACGTTAAAAAATATAATAATTTAATTATAAATATTAAATATTAATATATTTTAAAATATTGTAATTATTTATTTTAATTAATTAATTAATTATAAAATTATTAAATAAATATCCTTTATTATAATTAAATATAATTAATTTAAATTAATACATTACTTTATTATTTTTTAACTATTTTTAATTAAATAAATTATATTTTATAAAGAAATATAATAAATTTTATTGGATTAAATAATATTTTTAATATTAAAAATATAAATATATTATTATTTAATATATTTTTATATATAATATTTATAATTTTTACTTTTAATTTTATAATATAAGGAAATACCCTATTTATTCATTTTCTATTTTTAATAAAAATTTTAAATATATTAATTATAAAGGATAATATATTATTTAAAATAATTTTTATAATTACCGGAAATTAATAATTATTAAAATTAATAATATTTAAAAAAATAAACTTTAATATTAATTTATTTTAAAATTTATTATATTAATTATTATTATTACTTTTATATTAATTATTAAATCGATTATTATTAATTTTATTAACCCTATTCATTTTTTAAAAAGTTTAATATTCTTAATACCTTTAACCTTTAGAATAAATTTTAAATTAACTTTTAAAGTATTAATATTTAAATTAACCTTTAAAGTATTAATATTATTATTATTATTATTTATATTAATATTTATTATAATTATTTAAAAATAAATAATTATAGGAATTATTTAATAATTAATTAAAGGTATTATTTTAAAATAAATTATTAAAGGTATTATAATTAAAGTTAAAATAATTTAATAATTAATTAAAGGTATTACTTTAAAGTAAATTATAAATATTACCCGGTAATTTATTAAAAGGGTTATTTTAAAATAAATTAACGAAGATATTATTTTAAAATAAGATATTAAAGGTATTACCCTAGAATAAAATATTAAAGGGGTTATTTTAAAATAAAATATTAAAGGAATTATTTTAAAATAAATTATTTAAAAAATTACTTTATAAATATTTATTATCTTTAAATTTAAACCTAATATTATAAAAGATATTATAAAAAATATTTATAATCCTTTAAAATCCTCCTTTCCCGAATTAAAAATAAATATTATTTATATATTTTTTAAAGTTAAAAAATTTATTTTTATATTTTAACCCTTTTTATAATAGATTTTATACCTTTATTAATAAATTATTTCTAAGAAATTTAAACCTAATTATTATAATCGATTTAATAATAAATTAACCGATATTTTAATCCTTAAAGTAAATATCTATAATATTATACCTTTCTTGAAAAAATAAAAAATAAAATTAAATAATATTACTTATTTAATAATATTAAAAGAATTTAATATTACCCCGATGTTATATTATATAATATTATAAAAAAAATAATTAAATTTATTTTTGAAAAATTATATTTAGATTCCTAAATTATTTTTCTAAAGGTTAAAAATAAATACAAAATAAAGAAAAAGCGGCCTTAATTACCTTTAATTTATTAAATATTTAATAAATAATACACTTATTTTATATATTTTATAATATAATATTTATAAATTAAAAGAAAAAATAATAAAAACCTTTTTTAATAATTTAAAGGTTTTAAATTATAATATTATTATACTTTAAGAGCCTTGAATTAATTTTAAAAAATATAATAATTATAATCTAAAAATTATAAATTTTACCTTTTAATTTCTAACTTTAAATAAAATTATTAAAATAACTTTTTATATAAATAAATAATCAAATTAATTATATATCTCTTTTATTAATTATATAAATTATTTAATTATATTTATTATTTTATATAATTTAATTATTATTATTATTATTACCTTTAATATATTATATATTTATAATATTTATAATAATTCCTTAAAGGATTAATTATTTAATATCTTTCGAAAATTAATTAATATTTTTTATAATTATAAAATAAGTACTTTAAAAATAACCTATTTTATTATAAATAATTTTAATATTAAAAACTTTATATAAATTATAAAGGATTTAGGGGATAGGGATGCTATATAAAATAATACCTTATACTTTAAAGACTTTTTAAATATTAAAGGCTTACAAATAATATTATCCCTGGGTATTTATATTAAATTAAAAAAACCTTATCTTTTATAATTAATTTAATTATTTATTATAAAATAATAATTAAATTATTTTTTAAGTATAAAAAGGTTAATAAAGTATATTATAATTCTAATTATTATTTTATTTATATTATTTTTTAATTATAATTATTATAAACCCTTTTATATCTCTTTAAAACGTTTTAAATAAATATATTAATAAATATATTTAAAATTTAATTAATTATTTAATTATCTTAATTATAAAATAAGTTTTTAAATAAATAAATATTTAAATTATTTTAAAAAATAATATAAACCTTTTATAATATAATTAAAGAAATTATATTTATAATAAATTTTATAATATATTATAAACCCGGCTTTTTAATAAAATATAAAATAAAATATTAAAAAATAAATTAATGTAAAAAAGTTTAATAATATATTAAAGCCTTAAAAAATTAAAAGATATATTATAAATTTAAGAATTAAAAAGGTATAATAATAAAAAATTTGATTAATAAGAATTTAATAAAAAAAGAAAATTTATATTAAAAAATTAAAAAAGATATAAAGGTTAATAAAGATATTTCAATTAATTAATTAAAATATTTAAAAATAAAATATTACTTTTATTATTAATAATTGAAATATTTTTAAAAGAAAAATTAAAGTATTTAATAAAGTTTTCTTTCTTTTACTTTTAAATAAATTACCCTCTTTATTATTAAAAATCGAATATAAAGCCTTTATTCCTTATTTATTCCGTATTTAAAATAAAATTATATAAATTATTTTTAAATTTAAATTATATAAAACCCCAAAACTTTTTAAAATCCCTAATTATATCCTTTACATTTTAATAAACCTCTTTATATTCCTATTATATTTATTATTTAATTACTATTTTTTAAAAACCTTTACCTCGTTAAAACCTTTATTATAATAATTTTAAAGAAATTTAAAAAAATTAATTATAATATTATTTAAACCTTTAAATTAATGATTGTTTTAAACATAATCGATAAAACTTTAAAGTTAACCTTTATTAAATAAATTAATTATTATATTAAATATTATTCCCTTTTATTATAAAATTATATTAAAATTTATAAAATAAGATTTATAAAATATATTATTTATATTATATTGAAATATATTTATAAAGTATATAATATTATTAATAAAAAGGATTTTTAAATAATTACTTTATTAATATTAAATATTCCTAAGGTATTTAATAATATTAATTATAATATATTAATAAATTATTTAATTTAAGAAAGCCTCCCTAAATATATTATTTAATAAATTAATAATTAATTTAAAGATTATTATATAAAATTTAAATTCTTTAAAAAAAGTCGAATTAAATCCTTTAAAATTATAATATCGCTTAAAGGTCCTTATTATTATTATTATTATAATTATTCTATAATATAAACTTTTCTAATAAAATTTTAAAAAAAGGTATTATTATAATTAATATTAATATAATAATAATAAAGGTTATTTTAAATATAAATAATCCTTAAAATAATATTAATAATAATAATATAACCCTTTTATTAAATAATATTTAAAATTACCCTTTATAAAATAACTTTAATTATTTATTATAATATAAATAAATAATATTAATATTTTAATAATTAAAATATTTATAAAAATTATTTATTAAATATTAAAGAAAATATATAAAAAAGCTATAATATAGATAATAAAATATAAATATATTTTTATATTATAAAAATATAAATTAATATATTTTTATATAAAAAGGGCTTTAATTCCCTATATATTTATTAAAAAGGTAATAGTTATAAAGCTATTTATAAGGGTAAATATAGTTAATTAAATTATAATAATACTTATAGGGATAAGTATATATATTACTATAACTATTATTAACCCTAATAGTATAATATTAAAGGAATATATTTATATACTTAATATTATATTAATCGAACCGGCCTAGAAGGTCCGGTATTTAAATATTTAATTTAATTTAAGTTTTCTTTAAAATTATTATATTTAAAAGATTATTTTAAAGGTTTGAAAATTAATATAAATATTTAATATTATCTTAAAGGTAAAATAAGGATATAATACCCTTTAATTATAATAACTTTATTAAATAATAATAATATTATAAATAATATAATATAATATAATATAATATTAACCCTATATTTAAATAATAAGGGAAAATTAAATAAAATAATACCTAATAATATTATAAATAATTATTAAAGGACTCCCTTTTTTAATATTATTAATAATATATATTAAAATATATATTATTAATTAAATAATAACTTTTTTAAATTAATTATATAATTTATTTTAAATTATATTTAAATCCTTTAATAATATATTATAATATATTAATATTTAATATAATATAGAAAGGTTATTATAAATATCCCTTTATATATTTTATTAAATATTATTAGTAATTTTATAATATATAATTATTATTCGAACTTATCATCCCTTTTAGCATCCTATTATAATAAAAATAGGTTATAATAATTATCTTAAAAGGTAAGAAAGTAAATAGAGCCTATTATAAATATATATTAAAAACTGTCGGGTTTAAATTATTAATATTCTATATAAATAATAATAATTATAATAATAAAATTAAAATAATAACTTTTTCATTATAATAACCGACTTTTAAAATCGGAAAGTTCGAAATAATATATATAAAATTTTTTATTTAATCTATAATTTACCTAATTAAATTATAAAATATTTATATAATATTAAAGGTTATCCTATAATTACGGAATTAATAATTCTCTTGAATTAATATATTTATAAATAATTAAATTATTATTATCTTTTTAAAATAATTATAATAATAATTTAAATGATAATCATTATAATATATTTTAATTTAATTTATTACTTTATAATAACAAGATATTTCGATTAATATTTATTAAATTCTAATATATATAAAAGTATTAAATAATAAATATATTCATAAATTAATTAAAGCGGTTATTAAAATATTAATCATAATAATTATTAAAAGGGCCCGATATATTTATATTATAACTATGTTTATATTATAATTATTTATTATAATATTTATAATAATATTTATAATATTTATAATACTTATTAAAATATTTATTATAATATTTATTATAATATTTATTATAATATTTATTATAATATTTATTATAATATTTATTATAATATTTATTATAATATTTATTATAATATTTATTATAATATACCCTTTATTAAAGTTAATATTAATATTAATATTAATTATCTTAAAGGATATAATAATAATATTAATTACTTTAGATTTAATAAATATATTAATATTAATTATTTTAAAAGATATAATAATTATATTAATTACTTTAAAAACTATTATAATAATATTAATTACTTTAATAAATATTATAATATTAAAGGTCTTCCGGGCTATCGATATTATAATAACCGCCCTAATAATTTAATATATTTAATATATCTTTAAGGCCTTATATATATTTAAAGGTTATATATAATATATTTTATAAAAGGGTATTATATTATATCCTTTTATATTTTAAAAGGGTTACTTTATTATAATATTAAAATATAAAGTAATTAATATTATTTAATATTTTTTAAATTTAAATTAATAAAATTAATTTCTAAGATTATTTATAATTTATATAAAAGGATAATTTATTATTATATAGTTATAATAAATATTAAATAATTTAATATATATTTTATATTTATATAAAATATAAAATATTATAAAAAGAGGTTTAAAGGATATTTAATTCCGGTTAAATATTTCTTTAACCTTTTATTTTTACCCGGGATTTATAGGAATCGAAATAAATATAAATAATTATTATTTTCTTCCTCCGGATTAATTTTTCAAAATACTTTATTTAATTAAAAATAATGGATGAACCGCTTAAGAAATTCTTAAAAGAATCCTTAAAAAGGCCCCCGGGCGATCCTTTAAAGGACGATCCCTTTTAATTTAACGGTAATAAATAATAAACCTTTTAAATTAGAAAATAACCCCCTTTAATATATAAATATATATATTACCTATTTAATTATTTTATAAATAAATTATTATTCATATTAATTAATTCCTTTAAGGATCGATTAAATTAATATATTAATAAATTTATAAAATAATAAATAATTATTAATTATATACCGATAAATTTTTATATAATAATATACTTTATAAAACTTCCTTTAATACTTCTTTTAAAAATATCCTTTCCGATATTTATATATTTTTTTTATATAATTAATATTAAAAAAATATATCTTTAATTTATTTTAATTATTATAATTAAACTCCTGTAATTATTTATTAATATTTAAAATACCCTATCTTTAAATAGAAAAATATTACCTTTATAAATAATTATTATATTATAATATTTACCTAAATTTATTTAAATAATTACCTTAAATTATTATTAAATTTTATTTATTTTCCACTCTCCTTTTTATTCTTTATTATTATATTCTATAATATAAATAATTACAATTATAAAGAATTAAATAATTAATAAATAATAGGTAATAAAGAATATAGTAATACATTTAAGGCTTATATAATATAATTTTAAGGTAATAAATAGTAATAAATTGATAATATTTATAAAGTAATAACTTAAATATTTAAAGGTAAATATTGTTATAAATATTAAGAAAGCGTTATAAAGGCGTCATTATAATATATTATAGAAATTAATAGAACTATAATGTTTATATAAGGCTAGGCCTTTAATTAAATATTAAATTAATTTATATTATTATTATTATTATAAAAGTTTAATAATTAATAATCCCTTTAATCCTTAACTTAATATATAAGGACTTTATCGCTATCTTATATTAAAGGATAAAATAATTTTAATTATAATATAAATTATTAAGAATTATAATATATTTATTTAATTAAAATATTAATAATATATAAAAGATAGCTTAATCGTTAATTAAATATAATTATATAATAATTTAAGTCGATTTTATCTAAATTAAATATAAAGATATAAAACCTTATTATATTCCTTACCTTTATACTTTCTTTAATTAAAGAATTAAATAATCTATTACTTTATTTACCTTATTAAAAATAAATAAATTTCTTTTTTAAAAGGAAATTAATTATATCTTGAATATCTTTAAATTATATTAAATACGAATTTAATAATTATATATAAATACGGTTTATAGAATATTATTTAAATCCTTACTTTTATTAATATAAACCTATTATTATTTAAAGTTTAAAGAATATTAGGTATTAATATTATATATTTTATAAATTATATATAATAATTAAATGAATTTATAATTAATATTATTAAAAATATAAATAATTAATATAATAAAATACTTTAATATTATATATATAATTAATTGGCTTTATTTTTAATTTACCTTATTTATTAAATCTTTAATTCAAATACCTTTAATAATATTATATAATTTATTAAATAATATATTAATCGAAATCTCGATCTCTTATTTTAATTTATTATTAGGTATTATAAGCCGTTAATATATAATATATTTAAGGGTAATATTAAATTTATAATATTTAAGAATTTATTTAATTAATATTAATTAAAGATTAAAAAATATATATATTTTAATTCCCTATTAAGATTATATATAATTATTTATTATTAGATATTTATAAAGAGAAAATTAAATTAAGTAATATATAAATTAAATTTATCAAATGTTATCCCGTTTATTAAAGGGTATAATATTTAATCGATATTATTTATTATAAAATAAAATATTTATATAAAAATATTATTAATATTTTTAAAATATTTAAATAATAGGAAATATAATAAAATACTTAACCCTTTCCTTTCCTTATAAATAATAATATAAATTCTTATTCCTTATAATAATAATATATTTAACCTAATAATTTTTATTCTTTAAAATAATAATATTCTTAACCTAATATCTTTTATAGTTTAAAATATAAGTTTTTCCTTTATATCGAAACTTAAAAATAGAATAAATTAATAAAATAATCGAGATAAATTAAATAAAGGGTACGGTTAATATATTTAAAATAATAACCTTTAATTACAATTCTTAAGCCTATATTTTAATTATTAAAATAATATATAATAAAATAATTAACTAAATTATATTAATATAAATTAACTTATTATAACCTTTATTAATATATTTAATATAAACTTATTTATAAATACCTTAAATATATTTATAATTATAATTATTTAAATAATTATAAATTAAGAGCGTAATTATAATAATTAAAAAGTTAAATATATTAAATTCTTTTAATTTTATTTTAATCTTAAACTCGGAAAGTCTAATAATTATATTATTAGGATAAATATCTTTTATTAAAACGTTTAATATTAAATTAATTCGATTTAAAATAATATTAATATAGATGTTACGACCCGACCCGGCCATGCGGCTTAGCACTATTATCGGAGCGGAGCTACGATAACCTGAGGCGCTACCCTACGGTCAGTGCTTATAAGAGAAACCCTATCATGATAATAAGACTTATAAAAAGGTTAATTCCTAGGAGTACCGCATTCCTAGGAATATCATAGTCCTAGGAAGGGCATGTTCTTAGGATAACTATATCCTCGTAATTAGTACCGGTTATGTAATAGAGTATTAAGAGTATAACGCTCCTAATAAGCTAGGAGCGAGGGATTATAGCGTTCCTGGTAAGCCGTTAGAATAGAGTAATATATAATGAATACTATTAAGGGTTTAATAGAAACTTTAGTAGAATATACGGGGGTTTATATTAGGTAATACGAGAGAGTATTTAAATATATAATAGGTAATCGCTTATTAATATAATAAATAATAACTGTAATTTAATTATAATTAAGTATAGAATTTAAAGGTATTTATAATAAAGTCGTTAAAATAATATACCTTATTAATAGGTTAAGATTAATATTTAAATTAATTATTAAAATAAAGAGTATTTATATAAAATATAAAGGAAAGTATTTATAATTATATATTTAATTTTCCTTTATTAATCCGTTAAATTATTAGGTTTATTATTTATTTAAGATAAGTTTAATAATCCTTTTTTATTAATTTATTAATTTATTTTAATATTCTTAATAAATTAATAAGCTATTATATAATTTATACTTATTATTATATTCCTAGGATAATACCTTTCCCCGGAATATAATTTTTTTAAGAATGGGGTTTTTTTAGGAATATATTCGTTTTAGGAATATTAATTCCTAGGTATTTAATACGGGCTGTTAATATAATAAATCTTTATTAATATTAACTGGTAAATAATATTTTTAACTATTGGATTATTATTTAAATTTTTTTTTATAAATAGGGCTAGCTATTTAATTAGGTCGGGTTATAATATTATTCTCCCCCTTTACTTTACTTTATCTTTAAAGTGTTAGGGTTATAAATATTATTACTTTCTTATTTTATCGGTTTCTTTAATAAATTCCTTCTTTTTTATATTTTTATTATATTATTTGTTTATTATATTAAATTATATTAAAAAATTAGCCCTTTATTTAAAATTTAAGAAAATTAAATAGCGTTATAATTTTATTACTTTATTTAATAAATTAAGTTTTGAAATTATACTATATTCGCTTTATTTTAAAAAGGGTTAAAGGTATATTATAATAAAGGGTTTTTTTATTATAAGGAGTATATACGTTATAACCGATTTTATAATAATTCTAGGTTATTGATATTTATTATATCGCGGGTTATAAATAAATCCCGCTGCTTACGTTCTGAGGAGTAGGAGGCTAATAATTCGTTTTGGCGGGCTAATAAGGCTTTAGAAAAGGCTTATTGAGAGGTTTAGGAGGCTTTCGCGCGCCTGGAATGGGTTCGGAAGTAGTGTAAATCGCTTATAATTCGGGGTATCGAAATAGTTAAGCGTAGCCTTTGCTTTTTTAACGAGCTAGAGGCGGTAGAGTGCGTTAAGTCTAAGGTAGTTATTAAAGCTTAATCTTTAGGGGCGTTCGGGGTAATAGATTAGAATGTAATGGATTTTAATTTTGTTTTTCTTTAAATTCCGCCAATTCCTTTATAATATTTATTAAATATTTCTTAAATTCTTAAGTATTATTTTCTAATAGGTATCCTTTTTATTAAATAAGGTATTAAAAGCCTCGTCCTTTCCTTTATTTATTAATAATCTTCTCGACTTTATATTTATATTAATCTATTTCAATTTTTAATTATATATCGATTTTTACATTTTCGGGGACTAATTTAAATAATAAAATATAAAATATAAGGTATATTCGTATTATTTTAAATAACAATAATTAATAATTAATTTCTAAAATAATTTCTACGATTTTAAATAATCCGATTTTTTTAAAATCTAATTTATTATTAGGTTATTTAATTTTAATATTATATTATAAGAAGTAAACTTTTCCTCCCTTTTTAAAAGTTAATCCCTTTAATTTAATTTAATTAATATATTTTTTTATTTATTTTTAGAAGAAAATAAGATTTTATTATAAAGTAATCTAAAGTTTTTTTAATTTCTTAATTTATATAATTATAATTAATATTAACTCTCTTTTTAAAAATCATTTAATAATCTCTAAATCGTACCCGTAATTAGCTTAGAATAGTAAAATATATGTAACTTTATTATCTATATTATTATATATGAACTATACTATAAATAATAGCATTACTTAATTATTTTATTTATAATTAATATAATATTGTAAATATTATTCTAGAGTTTAATTTATCTGTTCGGTTTATCCATCTATTTATAAGTAATAGGTTATAAATAATTTATATTTTATACCTAATTATATTATAAATAATTTTTAGAATTTAACGATAAATAGTTTATTTTAATCGGAAATAATTGTTTCCGGTAACTTATATTAACTAATAATAATTCTAAAGAATATATATATAAAATCATTAATATTATTAAATTCTTTATATAAAAAAAAATAGGTATACTTCGTAAATTTATCCATAATTATTAATATATTATTATATTCAACCTTAATTAATAATTTTATTAATAAAGGTAGTTTAACAATAAAATTAAATACGATTATTTTCTATACCTTATCTAATAATAATATAGGTTATAACTCCTTATATAATCGGTACCATACAGCTTTAACTTTATTATATAGGTTATATTTATTAATAATTTATACGACCTAATTTTTTAAATTTTTATAATTAAATAATTATACAATCCATTTTTATATCTTAAATACTCCCTAATATTTATATACAGGGTATAAATGGAATTCTTAAATAAATCCTTATTAATATTACTCGGGAATAAGGATCTTACCTTAATAATATACGAGCCTATTCCTTAATACTTTATATAGTAATTATAAGGTAGCCGTATCTATTTATTTATAGTATTCCTTAAAGCGTACAACCTACTTATTATTATACTAAACGTAGTTAATTATATTTAAATATTATAATAATATAAAGTTACCGTCGTTATTATATATAAAGATAATTCGGGTCTTTAATAGGATTTCTTTATAATAATCCGGTCATCGGCTAAAAGTATTAGCTTTTCCATTATCGCTCCCTTTATAATAAATAATAATAAAGTTAAATTTTAATAAAAATTCGGACTATTATATTTATCATTTATTTAATTCTTTAATAATAATAAACATAATTAGGTTTTTATAATTAGTATAAACCTTTATTAATTCCTTAATTTTATTAAAATAATATCGCTATTCTTTAAAATTTTAATAATAATTATTAATTCCTTATTATATATCTAATAATTAAACTCTAATCTATTTAATTTCTTTAAAAAAATACGATAGGGTATAACTTCCCGTTATTGTCTCATTAATTTAATTACCTTCTAATTATATAATCTAATATATTAATCTCGACCTTAAAAGGTTTCGCAAGGTCTATTACACGGAATATTAATTCATTAATAATTCGTTCCTTTATAATTTAGAAAGTTTCTTTTTCTTTATCGGTCTATTTAAATAATACGTCCTTTTTAATTAAATTCATTAAGGATATTACTAACTTACTAAATTCGAGGATAAAGATTCGATAATAATTAGCTAATCCTAAAAAAGATTTAATTTTTATAATATTTATAGGCATTAATTATTCCTTAATTATCGATATTTTAAAGGGTTCTATTCGGATTTCTCCTAGGGATATAATATATCTTATAAAAGTAACCTATATTTAATAGAATTCGCTTTTCTTTAGGTTAATTAATAAATTAATATCCTATAATTTTTAAAATATTAATTTTATATATTCCTTATATTATTCTTCGTTTTCGGAATAAATAAGGATATTATCGAGGTATATTATAATAAATTTATCGAGATATCCCTATAATATATAATTAATTATAGATTAGAAGCTAATTAATACATTAATTAAATTAAATAATATAATTTAATATTCGAAATATTTATATTTAATTCGGAATACGGTTTTTTATTTTTCTCTTTCTTTAATATAGATTAAATTATATACATTAAGGAAATTAAATATTATAAAGATTTTAATATATAGTAATTTATCTTATAGGTTATTAATTAGAGGAAAGGGGTATCGGTTTTTAATAATTATTTTATTAAATTTCCGATAATCGATATATATATATTATTTAAGCGTTCTATCCTTATTCTTCTTTAAGATGAAGAGAATCGGGAACCTTATAGGTAATATAAATGATTGAATAACTCCTTTCTTTAAATTCTCCGTAATATAATCCTTAAAGACCTGCTTATATTCCTAATTAAATTTATATATAAGTATAAATAGGGGTTTTTTCCTATCTTTAAAGGGTATTTTATAATCTTATTATATATAAGGCGGTAGATTTATTTTTAATTTCCCGTTAAAGAGGTTTATAAATTGCCGGTATTTTTCGGGTATGGTTATTATAATGTTCGGTTTAGGTTCTTTAATAATAATATATACTTTAAATATTTTAGGTTTATTAAGGGATTGTTTCCTAAATCGTTACTTATTAATTAAACCTTTTCCTGGTATATTCTATTAAAGTTAACCTATTCTTTAATTAATTTTAAGATTACTTACCCATAACTAGGGTATCCCTAAAATTATATTATATTTTATAATATCTATAATATTATATATAATTCGTTTATAACGTCCTTTAATATTAACCGGGAGGTTCGCGACTTCTTTCTATATTTCTTTATTATTATAGGTTATAAATCCTTTATTAATAATCTTAAATCAATATAAGGCATTCTTTTCCTATTAATCCAATTCTAGGTAATTAACGATTCGTAATAAAATATAATTATTTTACGCCCCGTAATCTAATAATATTTATATAGTAATTCCTTTAATTTTAATTATTAATATAATATAGTTATAAATATCCTAATTATCTACCGTTATATATAAAAATTTATCTAATCCCATCGAATATCGTCCCTTTATATCCGGCGATAACCGTTTCCCGATCGATATAATTCTATATAGGTAATAGGTTCTTATAATTAATTTTATTATTACTATTATCTCCTTTCTTCCCTATAGGGTATTTCTTAATATATTAGGGGAGGTATATTAAAGTCTTTACCTATATATAATACTAGTCTTAATACTTAGAATTCTAATTTATTTAAGGATTTAAAGGTTTATTAAATTTATTAAATTTTATTAATACTTTTATATATTTATATTTCTTAAAAATACCGGGCACTTTATTTTAAATATCGATAAGCCCGCGATTTTTTCTAAATATACTTAAAGTATTAATTCTTAAAATACTCCCTTTAATCCCGTTTTCTTAAATAATATTATTATAACTATTATAAATTTTCTTATATCAATAAATATACTCGACATTTATCCAGAATTATTATTTTAACTTTCCCAATTATATAATCCAGGTATAATTATATAATAACTTATTTACTAATCTATCGGGGAAATTATTCGTTCTCGAATTTCTCTGTAAGGTACTCTATACATACATTATATATATATAAAATTTATAAAAGGGTAAAATATATTTTATTTATAGGGGTAATATAAAAGTTATTACCTATAATATAATTACTAATAATTCCTTAATTAAACTTAATTATAATAAATATTTAACGTAAGTACTTTAAATTAAGGTAGGGGGTACCCGGGATAGCTAGTTATCTATCGATTTTTAAATCCCTTAATTTAACGATCTCGTTTACAAATTTATTTATAAATATCTCGATTAACTATCGGGGATCGTCGGTTTACTATTCTTATTTAACCATCTCTTTATCGTTATTAGAGTTATTGGTTTCTAAGGTATAAGTAAGTGTAAATTTTTAATTAATTATTACGAGGGCCCGGTTATAATTTTTCTTATTTCTTAAAGCTTTTAAGAATTATCCGATACCTTCCTTATCCATTAAGTACGTAATATATCTATCGTTATAACAAGTTATTTAAAATAGGTTACTGTAAGGCATGTTTAATATATTATTAGTATTACTTCTTTTAATAATTATTATAGGGGTAACCTCGCTTTTAATAATATTAATTTATTATCCTTTTAAAATACGCTAAAATTCTTTCTTTAATTTTCTATATTCCCTAATATAATATCCCCTCTTTTAATAATTATAATAAATAATATTTTATTTTCTATTATTCTTATTATATTTAATAGTATTAAGGTTTATAAATCCGTTATAATATTTATAAACGGTAATTACCTTGATTTAAATATTAACTTATTAATATAACCGTCCTATATTAACCCTAACTCATTCGCTTTACCGGATTTATCTACCTTATTTCTCGTAATATTATTTATATAAACGTATATCGATTTTAATAATAAATTTTATATATATAAAGAAGGTAATTAAGACGTTTAAATAATTAAATTTATCCTTAACTTCCTCCTTTAAGCCTTAATAATATATTATAATCTTAATATCTTTAATAAAATCCAGATAGGTTAGGATATATCGGAATTTAATAATATATATTATAGCGGATCCCTTTTATTAAAGGTATTTAAATTCCTTTTTAGCTTATTATTTCTTATTAAGATTTTAAAAAAATAATTTAAAAATATTTTCGAAATTATTATAATTATTAAAAATCTATTATATCTTAACGTAATATAATTTAATTTATTAATTACATTTTATAAATTTATTTAAATAAAGCTCGAATTATAATAAAGCTTTCCCTTTAAAGAAAAATACCATATAAACAACTTTCTAGATTAAATCTTTAAATATCCCTTTATAAAATTTCTAATAAACCTTAATTTAAATAAGGAACCTTTAAAGGTTTCTATTTATCTTATCGAATAAGGATAATATACTAATTTTAACCCTTTCCTTAAATATAATAAGGGTCTTAATAATATTAACGGCGGCTTATAGGAAATGAACCTCCTTACGGAACTCGTTAAAGTCATCTATTATCGGCCTTAGATCATTATATTAACTGCTTAATACATCGAACTCTTTCTCTATCCATTAATAATTTTTATTAATAGATCGGTAATTCTTATTCTTTTACTAAAAATCTTTAAAACGTTTAATTAATATTATATACTCCTTCTAACTAACCCTATTATTACTATCCTTATCGCTATCAAGGTCTATCTTAACGGGTCGTCGGGAAGGGGGAACTAATATAGCCGGAGCTTTCCCATAAAGATTATTATTAAATCCGGGGGTAGACATATTTCCTATAAAATTATTACTTAAGGGTCTAAATAATAATTCGTAAAAATAAAAATAATTAAAATATAATGAATATTATTAAAGATTTAATAAAAACTTTAATAAAATATACGGGGGTTTATATTACGTAATATAAAATAATATTTAAATATATAATAAATAATCGTTTATTAATATAATAAATAATAACTATAATTTAATTATAATTAAATATAGAATTTAAAGATATTTACAATAAAGTTATTAAAGTAATATACTTTACTAATAAGTTAAAATTAATACTTAAATTAATTATTAAAATAAAAAATATTTATATAAAATATAAAAGAAAATATCTATAATTATATATTTAATCCTCCTTTATTAATCTATTAAATTACCGGGCTTATTATTTATTTAAGGTAAACTTAATAATCCCTTTTTATTAATTCATTAATTTATTCTAACATTCCTAATAAACTAATAAATTATTATATAATTTATACCTATTATTATATTCCTAGGATAATACCTTTCCCCGGAATACGGTTTTTTTAAAAACGAGGTTTTCTTAAGAATACATTCTTCCTAAAAATATTAATTCCTAAATATTTAATACGGGCCGTTAATATAATAGGTCTTTATTAATACTAACCGGTAAATAATATCTTTAACTATTAGATTATTATTTAAATTTCTTTCCATAAATAGGGCTAGCCGCCTAACCGGGTCGGGTTATAATATAATAATTAATAACGTAATTTAATAAAAATTAATAAAGGAGGGATTAAATATATAATTATATATACTTTCCTTTATATTTTATATAGATATTCTTTATTTTAATAATTAATTTAAATATTAATTATAATTTATTAATAAAGTATATTACCTTAACGACTTTATTATAAATACCTTTAAATTCTATATTTAATTATAGTTAAATTATAATTATTATTTATTATATTAATAAGCGATTATTTATTATACATTTAGATATTCTTTTATATTATTAAATATAAACCCTTATACGTTTTATTAAAGTTTTTATTAAATCCTTAATAGCGTTCGTTATAATAAATAATAATTAATTATATTTATTTTTATAAAATTATTATTAATTATTATAAAATATTACCTTTATTTAATATAATATATTAAATATAATTTAAAAAATAATAATATATAATAATTTAAAAGTTTACTTTATTAAAATTTTTATTTAATTTTAAATTAATATAATAAATATTTAAAAGAATTTATAAATAATTTATTAAAGATAATATAAAATATTAAAAATTATAATATTTTATATTTAAATATTTAAAGCTATATATAATTATAAAGTATTTAATATAATAATTAAATTATAAATTATATCCTATTTATAGAATATATTAATACATGATTTATAAATTATAAATATATACTTTATAACGGGTATAAACCTTAAAAGCTTTGTTATTTATATTAATAAAAGAAATTAAATTTATAAAGAATAATTAAAGATAATTAATTAAAACATTCCTAATATTTAATTTTAAGAATTTTAACCTTTAATTAATGATATAATAATATATAATTTATTCCTAAGAACCTTAATAAATTAACTTATGATAATACCTATAATATAATTATAATTCTTAATTATTAATTATATTAATTTAATAAATAAGTTTCCTCTTAAGATTTATTTAATTAAGGATATTTATTAAAATTATAATAATTATTTTAAAGAATAATTTAATTATAAAGATTTTAATAACTTTAAATACTTTAATTATTAAAATAAATTTATTAATAATTATCTTAATAATTAAAATAATCATTATAACCATAATTAAGGATAAAGTAATAACTTATTATATAATATTAATCGAGGTTATAATAATTTATATTAAGGCTGTAATCGAAATAATTAAATTTAAAATAAAAACTTATAATATTAAAATAATTGATATTATATTTATAATTAATAAATTCGCGCTTATTATTAAAGTAAAGTTTATAATAAAGTTAATAATAAATAAATAATTAATTTAAATAACCTTAATTATAATATATAAAAGTTTAAATTAATAAATAAAAATTATTTTATAATAAAATTAATTATTATTATTTAATAATTTAAAATATAATAATACTTTCCGTAAAGTTTATTAAATATTAAGAATATAATAAAATATTTTAAATTTAAATATAATATATAATATATATATTTATAAATTCTTATATTTCCCTTTAATTATTTAAATAAAATCCGTAAAAAAGGATTAATATAAATTATAAATAAAATTATAATAAATCCTTATTAAATAAAGATATTTAATAAAAAATATCCCCGGAATCGCCTATTAAATAGCATAAATAAATATACTTTTAATTAAATAATATTAAGGTTAAATTAATAAAGGAAATATTAAATAATGTTAAAATAATAATATAATCCGAAAGGGATATTAATATTATAATAAAACGATATTTTAAATTAATAAACCTATTAATATTAAATATATATATTACATTACCTTAATTATTAGGATTTAATATTATATAATTTAAATATAGATATATAAAAATATAAATCTTTATTTTAAAAAGGATTATTTAAATATATATTAAAAAAAATATATTAAATAATATAATAAATTATTAATAATTAATAAAGAATATTATAATATAAATTATTAATATAATAAATAAATTTTAAATATAAAGTATTATAAACTATATTATATTAATTAAATATATTAAATTTTCCTTTTATATCCCCGGTTAAAATATAATAGGATATTTAATAATAATAAAAATACTTATTAAAATATAAATATTAAATAATTTAAAGTTAAATATCCTATTAAATATAATATAGCTATTAAATTATAAAGCTAAACTAAATTATAAAATATAAATAATATTATTAAATTACTTTATAAAGTTTTAAATCCGTATTATTTATATTAAATAATATAAAAAAGTTTATTATAAAATAATAATTATAAATAATATTATAATATTATTAAAATTTATAACTTTAATTTAAATATATTAAGAAAATTATTTCTTAATGATAAAGGCTTTATAATTAATACCTTTAAATTAATAAATATATTAATATTTACCTTATCTTAGGGATAATATAAAACTACCTATTTATATTATCGAGGTAACCTTTATTTTTATTTTTTTTAATTTAAATAAATTCTAATAAATTTATAATTTATTATTAATCAATTTATAACTTTTTAATAACTATTATATTTATTAAAAGGGCCTTTTAATATTAATATTTCCTTTTATTAATTATTATTAATATTTTATAAATTTTAATATTCTTTTTTAATTATAATATATTTTATAATTTTCTTTTCCGCAATAGTACAATTCGTTAATAAATATCCTAGGATAGATCTAGCTTTATCTTTAATATCTTTCCTTTTAAATATAGTTTTACCGTTAATTAAGGCTATAAAAATATGCTCGATTATATGTAGCTTATTTATAAAGTAGGGTTTATTAGCCTTTTTTAATCTATTTTTCTTTTTAATAATTTAAAAATACTAGATATATGAAGTAATAATTTCCTTTATTTTAAAGGGTATATTACTTATAATTATTTTAATAATTTTATAATATAAAGTTTTTATATATTTATAATTCTTTTTAAAGTTTTTTTGTTAAATTAAATATAATTATATTTATAGATAATTAAGTATTTTAGGGTTATTAAGCCGATTTTATTAATAATATTTTCCGATAATATAGCTTTAATTATATTATTATTAATAGGTATATATATTATATTATTAATCGAGGGAGGGGAATAATATTAAATAATTATATTAATAATAAAGTAATATTAGAAATAGAAATATATATATATATATATATAATTAATTAATAGAGAGATTTATAAATTCAAAGAGTATTTATTTATTTTAAGAGATTTTATATTTATTTTTAAGGGTTTTTTTAAAAACCTATATAATATTAATATTTATATTCCCTTAATTTTAAAAACTTTATTATATAAATTCTATTATTTCTAATAATTCTTTAATCAATATAATTTAATTAAAGGTATATTAATAATTTTAAGTTTCTAATACCTAAATATAATATTGTTATTAGACCCGGGTTTATTTTAAATCCTATATTATAAAGTTAGAAAGTGGCTAAAGTCTAATTATTACTATAGGAATCTTAATATTTATTATTACCTATCAATAGAATTTTATTTATATTCTTTTTTATTTAAAATTATATTTTAAGTATTAGTATAAGGATATTATTAATTAAATATTAAAGCTTTTTATATTAAAATAATCCTGTTTAATTATATTTAACATATATATATTATAAATTTATAAATATATTAATATTTACCTATTTAATAAATGATATTATCATAATTAATAATATAATAAAATTAATAATATTTTAAAGAAATTAACATATCGGTTAATTATATAATATAATAAAGATTTAATTTATTAATATAACTTAAAATAAAATAGAAATAATAAAAATAATTATATTTATAATTAATATAAAAAATAACGTTATTAAAGGATAATATTAATTTATTATTAGATTTGAATTAAATAATTTAATATATAATATATTAAATAATCCCGATATTATAACTAATAATATATAGGTAATATTTAATTAAATATACCTATTATAAAATAAAAAATAATTATTAAAAATAAAAAATTTAATAATATTTTAAAGACTTTAATAAATAATAATATATATATTATTATATATAATAATTAATTTATTAAAGTATATAAAGACTTTATATATAAATATATTAAGCTTTAAATTAATTAAAGTATTATTAAATTATTAAAAAATAAAAAGATAATAATTAATTTAATTAATAATTAATAGAATTAAAAGTTAAACATTAAAATATATCGTTTAAATATAAAGGATAAAGAGTTCCTTAATGAAATATTTAACCTAATATATAAAATAGGTTATTTAAATTAAATAAAGTAATTAATACCTTTTGAATACCTAATCTTTATTATTTAAAAAATAATAAATAGATATTAAAAGGGATATATTATAAATACCTTTTAAGCGTTTAATAAAATCATTATATTAAATATATATTTATTATCGATTTAATAAATAATTATCATTAAATTAAGGGGTAAAGAATTTATTAATATTATTAATAGATAAATTTGTTTTATTAAATCTTAATCGTAATAAAGTATAGGAATTAGATAATAATTATTTCTTTAAAAGGGTTAAAGGTTTTTAATATAATCTTAATAAATTTTCAAAATAACCCCTCCTTTATTTAATAATTAAATTTTATAAATATATATATAAATAATATCGTTATTTATAATAATATTTAATAAAAATACCTTAAATATTTAAAGGCTATATTTAAATAATTTCGGTTTAATTATAATTAATAAAAAGATAAAAATGCTTATACAATTATTATACTTAGTAATATTTATTTAATTAAAGTAATATATTAAAATAATTAATCAATTTAATTAATTTATACTTTATTATAATTAAAAGTTGAAATTATTATAATAATATAAAATAGATTTAATAAAAAAGGTATATAAAAAAAGGTATTTAAAATTTTATAAATAAAATCTATATAAATTTCTTATTTAACCTATTAATAATTTAATAAAATTATATTTATTAAATTAAATATAACGAAAGATTCTAAATTCGATATTATAATATTCTATTTAAAATATTAATAAAAAATTAAAATGTTTTCTTAAAAGATATTTAATTAATCCTTTATTTTAATAAAATCTTTACAAAAATTAAGTTATAATATTAAATTATTAAATTAGAAATATTTAATTTAATCTTAATAATTAAGAAATTATAATTTTAATTATAATTAATTAAAGCTTTTATTATAATCTTTATAAATTATTAAGCCCTTTTAAATATTATAAATTAAATAAATTTATATTTAATTAATTTAATAAAACATAATTTAAAATTAATAATAATTTTTATTTACTTCTTATAATATTAATTAAATATACGATATATCTTTAAATAAATAAATATTATTTTAAATACCCTTTCTTAATTGTTTATTAAATTAAATAAAGTAAATAAAAAGGTAACTAATAATAAGTAAAATTAAATAGTAAATAATATTATTAAGGAATTTAGGTATTTTATATATTCGAATACCTACTTAAATACTATTTAAGTACAAGAAATAATATAGGTATATAATAATAATCTTAAATAAATAAAGATTGTAAAAATCTTTTAAGTAATAATAATTTAATAAATAAAAGCTAAAATTAAATAAATAACAAATTAATTATTTAATATAATAAATATATATAGTAGGGTAATTTCTTTATTATTTAATTTCTAGTATTAAATAAATAAATAGAGTTTATTTGTTTTATAAAATATTTTTAATAAAAGCTATTTATATATATTATTTAAAATAATAACGTAATTATTAAAGTAAATTTATAATAAAATATATTATTTAAAATTAAAGAGGATAGATTATAATTTATAATTAATAATAATATTTTAATTAAAGAAATTAATTAAATTATATATCCGTAATTATTTAATTTATTTTTATAATAAATAAAATTATTTAAAGAAATTAAGGTTATTATAATTTAATAAAATCCTATAGGTTTTATTTAATCTAATTATTTTCAACCTTATTATAAAATTATTAATAAAGAATATAATATATATCCCTTAATATAAACTTAATTAAAATAAATTTAATAATTTATTTATAATTATAAATCGATTATTTAAGAAAAAATTCCTTATCCCGGGTTATATAATATATAAAATTAAAATATACTATAATATTATTATAATTATTTTATTAATTATAAATTCAGGAATTCCTTATAAAATAATTTTTAATCGGGATTTTAAATTCATTATTTTATTTTAATAAACCTTTTTAATATAATAAGGTACGAAATTTACCTTTTTAATAGGGTATTATATTTAAATAAATAAATAAAGTAAATATATAAATTAAAAAATAAAGATTACTCTTTAATTCTTATATAATAACCTAAATTATCCCTAATTTAAAATAATCGTTATTTTTTAATATAACTTAAATAATATATACTTAATTATTTTTAATTATTTAATTAATAAAATTATATAAAACTTTACCCTTAAGGCCTTATATTAATATTAAACATATTTAATAAATAACCGGATTTTAATATTATTAAGGTAATTTATTAATAAAAGGTATAAAATATAATAAATTTTATAATCGATTTTATAAAATTATAATATAATAAAACTCGTTAATATCGCGAATATAATATTAAAGATAAGGTTTACCTATAATTATATAAAGGTTATAAGTTATTAAATAACCGGTTATATAAATAATTATAATAATATATTAATTCCTTTATAATTTTATAGAAGATTAAATTATTAATATATAAATTAAATTTCTTAAAATATTAAAAAATTTATTAAATTATTTTAATTATTTAATTCTTCTTAACCTTAAAAGGTTAAAACTTATTTAAATATATAAAGCTATAACCGGGGCGTATAATAATTAGTAATAATAATAATAAATAAATCTTTTATAAAATCGAGAAATTGATAAGCTAAACAATTTTATATATTAGGCGTTAATTAATAATTAAATACCTTCTATATTAAAAAAGTTATTATAAAAGGTTTAATAAATAATACTAGAGGGAATTATTAATATAGAATATAATAAATTTTATACATAAATATAATATAGGATATAAAATAATTAAAGAAAAGTTAATAATTAAATAAACCGAGGAGCTAATAAATATATTAATTATATAAAATATTAAATAAGGTATTATTAATTAATTAATACCGATAATAAATATATAGCTTATATAAAGGTATAAGCACCTTAAATTACTTATATAATAATAAGGTAATTATATTTTTTTTAATAAACTATTACTTAATAATAAAGTAGCTTAATTTAAATAAACTTTTAAACCTAATAAGGTTATATTTAATTTTAATATTTAAATAAAAACCGTTAATATTAAAAAAGTATATAATAATCCTTAAAGTACTTTAAATAATTATATATTTATATTACGTACTTTAATATAATATATAATTAAGATTAAATACAAATTAATAATAATAATAAAAGTTTAATTAATAAAAGTATTTTTATATATAAATATTTTTATATGTTTATTATTTAATTTATTATACCTTAAGATTTATAAAATGTTACCCTATTATATTAATTTCTAATATTAAGGATAATAATAAATTAAATAATTTATCCGATATTTTATTTTATTTAAAAATTTATTATATTATATTTAATAAAGGCTTTAAAAATAGATATATATTTTCTCTTTATAATACCTTTATTATTTAATAAAATAGTTAATAATTATAAATATAAGATTTATATTAATATTTAATTATATAAGATTATAATATAAATTACTTAATAAGGTAGTTATTTAAGATTTATATTAATATTTAATTATTTATAATTATTATATAAATTATTTAATAAGATTAATAATTTAATATTATAACGGCTTAAGGTATAGAGTTCCCTTAATTAAAATTAATAATTTTAAATTTTATAAAGAATATATTGATTATTATTAACTAAATAGGTATAAGATTTAAGGTATTTAATATAGGTAATAAAATTAATATTAATAATAATAATTACCCGATCCTTTATTATAATATAATATAATAAACGAATATATTAAATATTATTCTTTAATTATTTAATTACCTTTTTATATTAATATTTAATATATAGAATAATTATAAGTATATTAATATAAATATATTAATATAAATATATTAATATAAATAAAAATTATTAAAAAATTAATAATATTATTTTAATTAATAAATAAAAATTAGTTAAAAATAATTAAATTTATATTTTAATTATATATTCATTTAAGCCTTATTATAATATAAGTTACGTTATAAAATAATTAATTCTTTAAATAAAGTTATATAATTAATTAATTAGTATTAATAATTATTATTTTATATATATAGCTTTTATTTAAATCGATATAATCTTAAGCTATAAAGACTTTTAATACCTTATTTAATTAAAGGGGTTCCGGCTCTTATACCTTTATAATATAGAGATTATTCGCTTTAACGATAATAATAAAGGTCTTAATACCTAAATAATTATAATTTATAAATTATTAAATATTATAGTATTTAATTAAGAGATTTATAATTTATAAATTAAAACCTTTCCTTTATTATAATATACCGTTTATTATTTATTTTATATAATAAATTTAAAAAGGATTAAGAATAAAGTTATTTATAATAGAATTTCCTTATTAAATATAAATAATTATAAATATAATTTAAAAGAAACAAATTAAATAAATTATTTAATATTAATATATAAACGGGTATAAATTTTAAAGTTTATTAATAAATATATATTATTAAATATTAATTAATTTTATTAATTAACCGGTTAATTAAGAAAAAATAATTTAATTATAGTATTTAATTAATTAAAAAGAAATATCCTTAACCTTATAAGATTTTAATAATTTATTAATTATATAGATATTAAGATAATGAAATATAATTTAATTAATATTATATTCGTTATTATTAAAATCGCGGAATTAAAGATTAAAATAAATATAAAAATCTAATAATAAGTTAATAATTATTAATAATATATTATTATATTTAAGGTTTAGTTTGATATTATTAAATAATAATTATAGAATATTTAAAATAAGTTTAATTAATTATTTATAATAAATATTTAAATCTCGATTTAATTAACGATAATAAATTAAATAATAATATTAAATTAAAAGTTTATTTAATTAAATATTATATATATTATAATAGATTAAATTATTTAATTAAATACCTAATTTAAGAGTAAAACCTAATAATATATTATTATAATTAGGGCCTAATAATAAGGTAATATCTTTAATTCTAGCTTAAGCTTATTATAATAAGGTCTTAGTTAACCCTTAGCTAAGGTAATTAACTTAACCTTTAAGTAAAGCTTATTTAAGGTAATATTTAATTAATAAAGCTTATTTAAAATAATACTTAATTAAAGAGCTAATTTAATAATATTATCCTCGCTAAACTTTAATTTAATTAATAATTTATTAAAATTTAAAAATTTAAAATAATATTAATATTAAAGCCGCTTTATTAATTCTTAAAACTTAGATAATTAAGAGAAATATATAATTAAATAATTATTTTAAAGGAGGTAATTATTTTATATAATTAATATATATTATATAATAAACACGATCTTCTTTTATAAAGGGGAGGTATAAGACCTTAATTAAAGTTATTATAATATAGTTATAATAGGGTTATAATCGAGCTATATATATAATATTTAAATAAAGCTAATTAAGCTAAGGCTTAATTAAGTAAATAAATATATTTCTCTTATTTTATAATTAAGAATTATATAAAATTATTATAATTTAATAATAATAATTAAAATATAATCAAATAAATAATATCCCGATATTAAATATATTAAAAAGAATATACAAATATTAAAAAAGGTATTAAAGTTAATTTAAAATAATATAATAATATATAAAAACTTATTAATATATTATTAATAAAACAAATGATTAAATAATATTATTTTATAAATATATAATTAAATCGACTAATCCTTAAAGGGATTAATTAATTTAAATAATATATTTACGATTATAAAGTAATTATCTTAAATATACCTCCTTTTTAAAAGAAATAGTTTAAAATAATTATTTATAAAGTAATTTCTTAATTAATAATAATAATATATTATTATTAAATTTTTTAAATTTAAAGGATTTATTATTTATTATATTTAAATAAAGTTAATTATCATTAAGGATCCTTTACATATTTTAAGGGAATTTATTAAAGCTTTAAAGAAAGATTATTAAATATATTAAAGGGGTTCTTTAAAGGTTTTTTTAATAGATCCTTTAAGGGATTATTCTATATTTTTATATAAATAAAATATTTTAAAAAGCTGATTTAAAATAAGAATATAATAATAATTTTAATATATTTAAATTTTTATATAATTTTAGAAGTAATAAACGGGTTTAAAGCTTTTTAATCGAATTTAATTAATAATTAAACTTTTTATTAAAATTTAATATAAATATAATAATTAAAGAATATATAATAAATTATTTAATAATTATGATAATTATAAAATAATAAATTTATATCCTAAATAAATTAAAAATAATCTTATAATCCTATTTATTTTATTTAAAATTAAAGAATATTAATTATAATAATATATTTTATATTTTAATATTATATTAATATAACTTTTTTAAATTATTAAAAATAAGAATATAACACCTTTTTATATATTAAATATTCTTATTTAATAATTTAATAATATATTGTAAATATCTTAATTAAAGTATATTATATAATTATTATAATATAAAGGATTTAATTAATAATAAACTTTATCCAGTCTTTTAAGGTATATTAAGCTTTAATATATTAAATTATTAAAGTAATTATTATAATATTAATATAATTTTTAGCTTTAAGGTAGCTTAATTTAGGGTAGTTATTAAAGTAGGTATTATAATAGATATTATAATATATATTAATATAAGCATTATAATATATAATATAATAAATAATTATAATATAAAAGTAATTATAATATAAATATATTAAGCCTTTTTAATAATTATTGAAAAAGGAAATAATAAATAATTAAAATAAATTTTAAAAATAATTCTTAAATATAAATTATTATTTATTTATAATTTTAATCATTAAATATCTAATACCTTTATTATATATTAGGACCTTTTAAATTTTAATATAATATTAACGTAACTTTTAATAATTAAAAGCGTTATTTTTAAATTATCGCGATATATTATAATTAAAGATAAAATTAAATAATAATTTTATATAAATAATATTATTATTAATATTATAATATATTATTATAATTTTATAAAAAACCTTTAATACCTTTAAAATTATATTAAAATTAAAAAAGAGATTTTTAATAATATTCCCGATATATTAATAGTTTATTTAAAGTTATTTTTCTTATTATTTAATTTATTTTCAAAAAAGCTTTTTTATAAATTTAAAATTTAAATTTAAAAGATGTATTTAAATAAAATTATTATTATTTAAAAGCTTTAATTTTAATAAATTATAAATTTAATAAATGTTATTTAAATAATTATAATACGCTTAATTACCTTAAATTTAATTTAAGGTAATAATCTTTAAGGTAATACTTCTAAGGGTTATCTTAAAAGAGTTATATATTTATAATAATAAAAATTATAAAACCTTTTCCTATTATTAAAACGATTCGATTATAAACTTTAGTAATAAGAATAATATATTATAAATATATTATAGAAATATATATAAAAAAAATTATAATTAAATTATATAATTTTTTAAAAAATAATATGATTAAAAATTCTTAAACCTTTATTAATTATATTAATTAAACTATTTATTAAAGTATTATTAAATCCCTTAAAGCCTTAATTTTAAGGCCTTTAAGCCCCGATATCGAGATAATTAATAATAATATTATCTTTAGAAAAGAATTTAAACTTTTTTATAATATTTAAATTAATAATATTATATTTCTTAAATTAAAGGATATTTAAATATATGTAATTTTTATAACTTAAATTAAATTCCTTTTAAAATATATTAATTAATAAATAAAATATATTAAATATAAGGTTAAAATAATTATATTAATATATAAAATAATAATTTATATTATTTTAATAAATTCTTTTTATTTTAAAAAGCTAAAGGATATAATAATTTAATTATAAATATTAAATATTAATATATTTTAAAATAGTATAATTATCTATTTTAATTAATTAATTAATTATAAAGTTATTAAATAAATATCTTCTATTATAATTAAATTTAATTAATTTAAATTAATAAATTAATTTATTATTTTTGGTTATTTTTAATTAGATAAGGTATATTTTATAAAAAGATATAATAAAAATTTTTAAATTAAATAATATCTTTAATATTAAAAATATAAATATATTATTATTTAATATACTTTTATATATAATATTTATAATAATAATAATAATATAAATTAATTTATTATTTTACCGAAAGCCTAGCTTTATATAAATATTATAATTATATTAACTTTTGTAATATATTATAATAGCGCCCTTATAATACCTTTCTAATACTTATAATAATATCTACCCTTAAATATTTAAGTTATTACCTTATAAATATTATTTAATTATTATTATCTATTACTTTAAAATTATAGTATATAAGCCTTAAATATATTAGTATATTCTCTATTATTTATTATTTATTAATTATAATTATTTAATTATAAATATATTAAATAATATATTATAATAAAGATTAAAAACAAAGGTAAAATGTTAAATTTAATAATAATAATTTAAAGTAATTGTTTAAATAATTATAAAATAAATTAAATAATATAATAATTATTTATAAAAGTAATACTATTATATTTAAAGGTAAATTATTTTAAATATTAAGAATAATTATAGAAATTTAATTATAATAATTAAAATAAATTAAAAAGGTATTTTTTAAATATTAATTATATAAACGAAATATAAAAATATTAAAAAGGATATTTTTAAAAAAGAATTAAAATTTTATTTATATAATATATTAATATATAAAAATTTATTAATATATAATTAATAATCGCTTAATTATTTTATAAATTTATTAATATTTAAATTTAATTAATCTTTAAAAAAACCGATTAATATAATTAATAACATTTTTATAAAATAACCGGGTAAGTAATATATATATTTATATATGAAAGGGAGCTATCTTTTAATTTAAAAGATTTATTATTTATTATAGTTAAATTAAGGGGGATTATCCCTTAAGAAACCATCCGGGAGCTTCTTTAAGAGCTCCTTTAAGGGCTCTTTTAAGGGCACTTTTAAAGGCTTTTTAAATAATTCATCCTTTATTTCTAATTAAATAAAGTATTTTAAAAAACCGGTTTAAAAAAAATTATCCTTATTTATTTTAATTCTTATCAATCTTAAATAAAAATAAAAAAGTTAAAGAAATATTTTTTAAATTTCTTTTTATAATATTTTATATTTTATATAAATAAAAAATATATATTAAATTATTTAATATTTTCTAAAATTATATAATAATAAATTAATTCTTTATATAAATTATAAATAATTTCAAAAACTAATTTTATGAATTTAAATTTAAAAGATAATAAATAATATTAATTATTTTATATTTTAATATTATAATAAAATAATATTTTTAAATTATAAAAAGATATAAAACAATACCTTTTTATATAATATATTATTTTATTTATTAATTTAATATTATATAATAATTTTTATAATTAATATATATTATATTATTATTATAATATAAAAAGTTTAATTAATAATAAACTTTATTAACTTTTATAAAATATATTATATATAACTTTTAAATATATATAAAGCTTTAAAGATATATTAAATATATTAAAGCGTGGTTATTATAATATCGATAACCCGAAAGGCCTTTAATATTATAATATATACTATAATAACTAATACCGGTATATTTAAATCTATAATAATTAATATTATTATTATATTTTCTAGGGTAGCGGGCATTATTATAATATCCTTTAAGGTAATTAATACTAATATTAATATTAGCTTTAATAAAAGGTATATTATAATAAACGTTATAATAAATATTATAATAAATAAGTATAATATAAAAGTAATTATAATATAAATATAATAAACCTTTTTAATAATTATTATAATAAATACTTTAATAATCGTTTTAATTAATTTATTAATATATTTATTATTTAATATTCCTATATATATTAAAATTTAATAAATATTAATTAAAATACCTTATTATTATAAAATACTAAATTAAACCGAAATATATTATAATAATTATTATTTAAATTATTATTATAATTATATTAAAAAGGTAATAATAATTTTATTATTTATAAAAATATTAATTTAAAAGAATTATTAATTCCGTAATTATAAAATAATTTTTAATAATATATATATACTTTATAATTTAATTAAATAATTTTTAAATTAAATAAAGGTCTTTATAAATATTATTTCGAACTTTTTAACCCTAAAAATTAATTATTATAATTAAAAAGTCGTTATTTTAACCCTATTATTATAATTATTATTATTTATATAAAATATTAATAATTTAAATTTAAAAACCTTTAATATATATTTATAATAAGCTTTATTTACTTTTTTACTTTTTAAAATAATTATTATAAATTATTTTTATTATAATAAAATAATAAAAAAGATAATAATTTTAAATAATAATTATATTTTATAAAATTATTAATAATATTTAATAAAATATATAAAGGGGGATTTATAATAAACTTATTATATTATATTATATTATTAAAGAGTTCGAATATAATTTCAAATAAATTATATAATTAATTTAAAGGAATTATTATTTAATTAATAATATATATATTTTAATATATATATTTTAATATATATTATTAATAATATAAAAAAGGGAAATCCTTTAATAATTACCTATAATGTATTTATTTATAATTACTTTAATATTATTAAGTATTATTTTATTTAACTTTTCCTTATTACCCGGATATAGGGTTAAAATTATATTATATTATAATATATTATTTATAATATTATTATTATTTAATAAAATTATTATAATTAACGGGTATTATATTCCTATTTTATATTAAAAATAATATTAAATATTTATATTAATTTTTAAATTTTTAAAATAAGTTTTTAAATATAATAATTTTAGAACAAATTCAAATTAAATTATATTGTTAAATATTAAAGCTTTTAAATTAATTTAATTAATATAATATTAAATATATAAATATATTTATTATTATAAATATTATTATAATAGTTTAATTAAATATATTTATCCTTATAAGTATTATTACGGTAATTTAAATAAATATACCTACCTTTATAAATATCTTTTTATTAAATATATAGGGAATTAAAGCTCTTTTTATATAAAAATATATTAATTTATACTTTTATAATATAAAAATATATTTATATTTTATTGTTTATATTATAACTTTTTTATATACTTTCTTTAATATTTAATAATTAATTTCTATAAATATTTTAATTATTAAAATATTAATATTATTTATTTATATTATAATAAATAATTTAAAATTATTTAATAAAAAATAATTCTAAATATTATTTAATAAAGAAATTATATTATTATTATTATTATTACTTTAAAGGTTATTTATATTTAAAATAACCTTTATTATTATTATATTAATATTAATTATAATAATATTTTCGTTTAAAATTTTATTAAAAAAGTTTATATTATAAAATAATTATAATAACAGTAATAATAAAAACTTTTAAAAAATATTATAATTCTAAAGGATTTAATCCGATTTTCTTTTAAGGAATTTAAACTTTATATAATAATTTTTAAATTAAATAATTTATTAATTTATTATAATTAATATTATTAAATATTTTAAAAATATTTAATATTAATAGGATAATTATTTAAAAATCCCTTTTATTAATTATATTATATATTTTATAAATATATTTTAATATAATACAAATAATATATTTTATAAACTTTATTTTATAAATTTTAATATAATAATTAATTTATTTAATAAAAATTAATTTTAAAGCTTTATTAATTATTTCTAAAAAGGTAATTCATTTAAAAGCTTTAATAATATAATAATTAATATTTTTAAATTTCTTTAAATTTATTATAATAAAATCTTTAAAGGGGAAGAATTTTTTAAAAAATAATCATTAAATAATAAATATAATAAAAATATAAAGAGGTTTATTAAAATACAAAAAATATAATTAAAAATCTTAAAAAGTTCCGGGGCTTTATATAATTTAAATTTAAAAATAATTTATATAATTTTATTTTAAATAAAAAGTAAATAAAGAATAAAATCCTTATATTTAATTTTTAATACTAAAAAAAATAATTTTTTAAAGGTAAAAGAAAGAAAGCTTTATTAAATATTTTAATCTTTCCTTTAAAAATAATTTAATTATTAATAATAAAAATAATATTTTATTTTTAAATACTTTAATCGATTAATTTAAAAATCTTTATTAACCTTTATATACCCTTTAATCTTTTAATATAAACTTTATTTACCTTTTTTATTAAACTTTTATTAATAACTTTTATATTATTATATCCTTTTAATTTTTAAATTTATAATATATTTTTTAATCTTTTAAAGCTTTAATATATTATTAAACCCTTTTAAATTTGTTTATTTTCTAATATTTTACTTTATATTTTATTAAATATTAAATTTATAATAAATTATAAAGTTTATTATAAATAGAATTTCCTTAATTATATTATATAGAATTTATATTTTTTTTTAAATAACTTAAATATTTATTTATTTAAAGGTTTATTTTATAATTAAAGTAATTAAATAATTAATCAAATTTTAAATATATTTCTTAATATATTTATTTAAAGCTTTTTAAAGGGGTATAAAGGGATTTATAATAATTATAATTAAAGAATAATATAAATAAAATAATAATCGGAATTATAATATATTTTATTAACCTCTGTATACTTAAAAGATAATTCAATTAAATTAATTATAAAAAATACAGTATTTTCTAATTTAATACAAATATTTAAGGATAATATTATTTTTAAATTTTTAATATTCAAAAAATCTTTAAAATATAAAATTTTATTTTATATTATATCTTTATTTTTTAAATCCTTTATAATTTAAATAAGGTTTTTAATATTAAAATTATTTATAATAAAATAAATAACCTTTAAATTAATTACTTTATAATTATAGAAAGTATTAATTAATTTACGGAAGGTATTAAATAATTAATCTTTTAAAAGGTTATTATAAATATTATAAATATATAATATATTAAGGGTAATAATAATAATAACGATTATAATATTAATAATAATTAAATTATATAAAATAATAAAGGTAATTAAATAATTTATATAATTAATAAAAGAAATATATAATTAATTTAATTATTTATTTTTATAAAAGGTTATTTTAATAATCTTATTTAGGGTTAGAAATTAAAAAATAAAATTTATAATTTTTAAATTATAATTATTATATTCTTTGAAATTAATTTAAAGTTTTTAAATTATAATAATATTATAATTTAAAATCTTTAAATTATTAAAAAAGATTTTTATTATTTTCTTTTTTAATTTATAAATATTATATTATAAAATATATAAAGTAAATAGATTATTTATTAAATATTCGATAAATTATAAGTAATCTAAATTAATTCCTTTTTATTTTATATTTATTTCTAACCTTTAATAAAAACAATTTAAAAATATAATTTTCAAGAAATAAATTTAATAATTTCCTTTATAATATAATGCTTATTAAAGGTAATATTATATAAAATAATATTAAGGTTAACTTTAAATATTTTAAATATTATTAAATAAATAATATTATTTTATTTCCTTTTTTAGTTTTTTTAAAGGAAGTATAATATTATAAATATTCGTTTTAAAGGTTAAAATATTAATTAATTTATTAAATTTATTTTTAAAACGGTTATAATAATTTAATTTAAATTTTTTAAAAGGTATTCATTTATAAGGGTAAAGGATTTATTATAAAAAGGGTTAAAATATAAAAGTAGATTATTTAATTTTAATAAATATATAAATAATATTTATTTCTAATTTAAAAGAGGAGGATTTTAAGGAATTATAAATATTCTTTTTAATATTGTTTATAATATAAAATTTAAGTTTAAAGGTAATAAGTATATATAAAGTAATTTTTTAAATAATTTATTTTAAAATAATCCCTTTAATATTTTATTTTAAGGTACTTTTTTTAATATTTTATTCCGTGGTAATAATTTTAATATCCTACTTTAAAATAATACCTTTATTAATTTATTTTAAGGTAATCTTTTTAATAAATTATTAAATAATATTTATGATAATTTATTTTAAAATAATATTTTTAATAAATTATTAAATTATTTTAATTTTAATTATAATAAATATTAATATAAATATTAATAATAATAACAATAATAATTTATAAATTTATTAAATTTATAATATTAATATTTCAAAGGTTTATTATATTAAAGGTATTAATATTTTAAGGGCTTATTATATTAAAGGTATTAATAATTTAAGGATTTATTATATTAATAATATTAATATTTTAAAGGCCGGTTCAGGTATTAATATTTTAAAGGTCGATTTAAATATTAATATTTTAAAAGCTAATTTAGGGTTTATTTTAAGGATTAAAGGTATTATAAATATTAAATCTTTAAAGGGGTTAATAAGGTTAATAGGATTAATAATAATTAATTTAATAATCGATATAAAGATAGCGATAATAATTAATATAATAAATTTTAAAATAGATTAATATTAAAATTTAATTTTTAAAATATTATTAACTTTAATAATTTCCTATTTTGAACGGTTATAAATTTTATTTTAAGTAATATATTATCTTTTATAATTAATATATTTAAAGATTATATTAAAGGTAAAGGAAAAATAAATAATGTATTTTTTTATATTATAGGATTGGAAATAAAAATTATAAATATTATATATAAAAATATATTAAATAATAATATATTTATATTTTTAATATTAAAAATATTATTTAATTTAATAACAATTATTGTATTTCTTTATAAAATATAATTTATTTAATTAAAAGTAATTAAAAATAATAAATCGATTTATTAATTTAAATTAAATAAATTTAATTATAATAAAGGATATTTATTTAATAATTTTCTACTTAATTAATTAATTAATTAATTAAAATAATCATAATATTTTAAAATATATTAGAATTTAATATTTAGAATTAAATTATTATATTATTTATTTATTTAGAAATAAAAAGGATTTATTAAAATAATATAAATTATTATTTTATATATTAATATAATTATTTAAATTTTATATTTAATATATTTTATTTATTAATTAATATATTTTAAAAATAATTTAATCTAAATTATAAAAATTTTATATAATTAAATATTTTTTAATTTAAGGAATATAATATGATTAATTTAGATATTATAAAAAAGTTTAAATTTTTTTATAAAGGTAATATTATTATTAATTATTTTGATATTAGGGTTTAAAAGTTTTAAAACCGGAATTTTAAAGGGTTCGATAATATTTTAATATATAATTTAATTAATATAATTAATTAAGGTTTAAGAATTATTAATTAAATTACTTTATAATTAAAATTTAATTATCTTTTTATTATTTTTTTAAAAATTATATAATTTAATAATAATTTCGTTTATATATATTTTTATAATATATTTATAATATATTAATTTTATTATTAAAGTTTATAACCGGATTATTTTAATAATAAGAAAGGGTTTTATAATTTTTATTATTATATATATATAATCCCTTTTAAAGTAAGCTTTAAAGGTATTAGTTTAAAAATAATTATAATTATTTTAAATTAAATTTAACGTAATTAAGGGTATTATAATTATTTAAATAACATTTATTAAATTTATAATTTTTTAGGATTAAAGCTTTGAAATAATAATAATTTTATTTAAATAGGTTTTTTAAATTTAAAATTAAAATTTATAAAAAACCTTTTTTAGAAATAAATTAAATAATAAGAAAAATGGTTTAAAATAGATTATTAATATATTAAAAATATCGTTTAAAGTCGTTTATTTAATTTTAATATAATTTTAAAGGTATTAAAAGTTTTTTATAAAATTATAATAATATATTAAAATATTAATAATAATATTATTTATATAGGGTTATAATTTAATTTTATTTTTAATTATAATATATTATAATAATTTAAAAATATTATTTTAAATTATTAGAAATTATATTAATATTATATTAAGATTTAAAAGGTTTTAATATATAATAAAGGCGTTAGAGATTTAATAATTAGAATTATAAATAAATAATAATTCATATTTAAAAGTTATTTTTAAAAATTTATTTTAATTAATTATTATTATTTTTTTATTTATTATAAATTTTATAAATAAAAGAGGTTTATAAATAAAGTAATATATTTTTCCCCCTATAATTTAATTTAGGATTTAATAAAATATTTAAATAAACGCTTAATTTTTATTAAAATTAATTAATTAGAATTATTAAAAAAGATTTCTTTAAATTTAATATTATTAATAATTCGATAAATATAAATTAAAATTCTTTTCAAATATTTAAAGGCGGAAAGTAATTTACTATATTAAATTTTATTATTTAAATAATAAATAATATATAATAATAATAATAATAATAATAATAATAATAATAATAATAATAATAATAATAATAATAATAATAATAATAATAATAATAATAATAATAATAATAATAATAATAATAATAATAATAATAATAATAATAATAATAATAATAATAATAATAATAATAATAATAATAATAATAATAATAATAATAATAATAATAATAATAATAATTAAATATAAATATAAAAGGGGATAATTTATATTATCTCGAGTAATAATAAATAAAATTTATTTAAATATATTTTAAATATTAATTTTATATACTTTTAAAACCTTTTTAAATATATAGAAAATATTTAAATTAATATAATAATTATTAATCGGTTTATAATTAATAAATTTAGAGATTAATTTAAAATTATTATTAATGAATAGTAAATTGATTTCTATATAAATTAATTAATTATATATAATTTATAAATCGAAAGTAATATTAAATATCTTTTTATTATTTAATTATTATTATAATTTTTTATTAAATATTAATAAATAATTTCTATAAAATCTCGTTTTAAGATAAATTATATTTTATACTAATTAAATATTATATTATTAAATAAATTAAATTAATAAATAAATAAATAAATAAAATAAAATAAAATAAAATAAAATAAAATAAAATAAAATAAATAAATTTATAATTTAAAATATATCTTTAATTTAATTTAAGATACTTAAAAATAGAAAATATAATAATAAATAGATTTTAAGGACTTTATAATAATATTAAAGTTAATTTTATATAATATTATAATTATTAATAATATAATTAATAATATAAAAAGTTTATTAATTTTAATTAAAAAGGGATATAATAAATATTTTATATATATTTACTTTATTTTATTATTATAGATATAAATTATATATAATATAATATTAAAGTATATTATATAATATTTTTTTTTATTTCGAATACCTTTTAAATAATATAAATAATATAAATAAGGATAAAATAACCTTAATATTTATAATAAAGTAACTCCCTTTTTTAAAGGAAATATATCTCTTTTTTATATTTAAATTTATATATATATAAGAATATAGTTAATTATTAAAAAGGGGTAAGAAAAGTTTATTAAAGGATAATGTTTAAAAATCAATATATAATATTATATAATAATTTAATTAAGATTTAAAATAAGAAATATATTAATTATTTATATTTTTAATATTAATTATTTTATATCTATTTTAATTTTTTTAATTTTATTATTATAGAATTTATTATTTTATTTAATATTTATTTTATGTTTTTATTAATTATAATAATTGTATATATTTTATTTTAATAAAAGTATTTTTTTAAACTAGATATTATTATTAAATAATATATTACTTTTATATAATATATTTTCTTTAAATTTAATTTCTTATTAAGTATATTTTTTAAATCTTTTTTCTTTAAAATTATTTAAATTCTTATTAATTTTAATTATTTAATAATTTTTAAAGGAATTTTAAAGGGTTATTTTTAATATTCTTTAAGCTCTTTAAAAAAAATTTAAAAAGGATTTTTTAGGGATATAAGAAGAAATTACTTTATAATTAATAATTTTTATAAGAAATTTACCTTAAGGTTAACCGAGATATTTAATAAGTAATTAGGATTTATTTATATTTAAGCTAATATATAATATACCTTTTTAATAAATAAAGGTTATTATAATATAATTATATAAAGATTTAAATATATTAAAATTTAATAAAGATTATAATATATTTAATAAAATTTAAATATTATTTAAGGGTTTTATTTTATAATATTTAAAAAAATTTAAAACTTTTTTAAATATAAAAGGTGTTATATTTTTTTTATTATATTATAAAATTAATTATTATTATCCTTTTTATTAATACTTTTATTTATATTTAAATAATTTAATAAAATTATATTTTTAAAATATAAATATTTTATAATATTATTTTTAATAAATATTAAATTTTTATTATTTTTATTTATATAATTCTTTTTTTAAAATATATTTATATTTTTTTAATTAATTTATTAATATTATTATTAATATTTTTAGGGTAAAAGGTATTTAGGGCCAGTTTAGGTATTAATATTTTTATAATTAGTATTTTAATATTAATTTTATTTTATTTAATAAGTAAATTAAATATAATATAGAGTAATTATTATAAATAATTATTATAAAGTATTTTCGATAAATAAAATATATATCTTAAGGTTAATATAAATAAAAGTAATAATAAATTAATTTTTATAATAATATTAGCTTAATATTCGATATTAATTTAATATCTAATATTAACTTAATTCTTAATATTTTTATCTTTATTTTTTATTTCTTTATATATATAAAATAAGTTTAATTTCTTATTAATTATTTTCTTATTTTTAATATTAAGTTTTTTATTATATTTAATTATAAACTTTTTTTTATTAATATTAAAGGGACTCTAATATTAGAATCTATATAAATCTTATTAAATTTATATTTAAAATATAATAAATCTTTAAATAAATAAACGGGTATATATATAATAAATATATAGAATTTATTATAAATATATTATTATAGAAATTATATATTAATTTATTTTTATTAATCCCGATTATATCTTTATTAATATTATTTAATTATAATTTAATATTATTAAATATTTTTTTAAAATAATAAGTTCCTTTTTTATTAAAACGGTTTATTAGGATTTATATTTAAATAACCGGATACTTTATTAAGAATTATTATAATATTAATTTAATAATAATAATTTAATTTCTTATATATAAAGGTAGAATTTTATTAAAGGGATTATTTATATAATTAATAATTATAATTATAATAAAATCGGTTTTAATAATATTATATTTATTATTTATATAAATTTATAAATTAGAATATATATTAATTATTTAAAAGATTATATAAAGGATAATATATTAAAATTATTTTATAAAAAAAAGAAAATAATATAATATCAATATTAATATAGAGATAAAGGTTAAATTTAATAAAAAAAAAATTATAATATAATATAAGTTATTAAAGATAGAATATTTTTATTAGGATTTATTTATTAAAGATAAAGGGGTATTTCGGTTTTTTTATTTAATTTCTAAAATTAATATTAATTATATTTAAATAATATAAAGTATATATATATAAAGGAATAGTATATAATTAATTATAATTATAATAACTTTATTTAATAAATTTTATTTTTAATAAATTACTTTATTTATTAAAAATTATATTTATATTTATTTATTTTATTTTATTTTATTTTATTTTATTTTATTTTATTTTATTTTATTTTATTTTATTTTATTTTATTTTATTTTATTTTATTTTATTTTATTTTATTTTTCTTTATTTATTTACTTATTTATTAATTTATATTATTTAATAATATAATAATTAATTAATATAGAATATAATTTATTTTTAAATAAAATTTTATTAAATATTTATTAATATTTAATAAAGAATTATAATAATAATTAAATAATAAGGTAATATTTAATATTAATTTCAATTTATAAATTATATATACTTATTTATTTTATATAGGAATAAATTTATCCTTTATTAATAATAATTATAAATTAATTTTTAAATTAATTAATTTAAAATTAATTAATAATTATTATATTAATTTAAATATTTTCTATATATTTAAAAAGGTTTTAAAATTATTTAAAATTAATATAAAAATTATATTTAAATAACTTTTATTTATTATTTATTATTAAATTAATTTTTAAAAATAAAATTAATATTTTAATTTAATATTATTTAAAATAATATAAATAATAATAATATATTTATTAATTTATCTTTAATTATTTATTATAAAGAAAGAAATAAATAATTTAAAAACGATATAAAATATATTATAGATATTATAGATATTATTATTATTATTATTATTATTATTATTATTATTATTATTATTATTATTATTATTATTACTATTACTATTATTATTATTATTATTATTATTATTATTATTATTATTATTATTATTATTATTATTATTATTATTATTATTATTATTATTATTATTATTATTATTATTATTATTATTATTATTATTATTATTATTATTATTATTATTATTATTATTATTATTATTATTATTATTATTTTTATTATTTATTGATTAAATAATAAAACTCGATAAAATTTAATTTATAAAATACTTTTTAATTTATATTTAATAAAATACTATTAATAATAAATTTAAAGAAATATTTTTAAATAATTCTAATTAATTAATTTTAATTAAAATCGAGTATTTATTTAAAATTTTTATTCAACCCTCGATTAAATTATAAGGGGAAAAATATATTATTTTACCTATAAGCTTTCTTTTTATTTATAAAATTTATAATAAATTAGAAGGCTTTAAAATTAAATTTATAAGAAAAAGAATTCGAATTCCTAATATATTTTTTTTATATTATTTATTATATAAATATTTTATTAAGTATTCTTTTATTAATAAGATAAGGAATATTTTAATTTAATTAATATAATTTAAATTATCTTAATTAGATTATAATCGATTAAATAATAATAATAAATTAAATAAATTAAATAATAAGAATTTAATTAATAATAATAAATATTATAATTTTAATAATAAATATTATTTAGGATATTAAATATAATTTATTATATTAGATTATCCGTTATATTTTAATAAAAATCTTATATTATAATAGATAAATTAATTTTATATTATATATTTTTAAATTATATTTTAAAATATAAATTAATTTATTTAATTTTTTTAAACGGACCTATTTAAATAATAATTTATTAATAAATCGAGATTTTCTTTATTATTAATTTTAATTTAAAAATACTTTTTAATATTAATTATAATAATACCTTTAAAATATATATTTTTAATATTTAATAATATAATAATTAAAAACCGATCTCGATTAAATCTAGTTTTAATTAAATAATTAATATTATTAAAGAGTTAGAAAACTACCAATTTAAATAAATTAATTAAATTATTAAAGGATAAGGAGAATTAAATATATAAAAAAAACCTTTTTAAATATATAATTAATTTAATATCTATATTTAAAAATAAAATAATATTTTATATTATTTAATGTTTATATATTTATATTTTAAATTAGATTAAAGAAAATTATTATTTTTAGAAAGATAAAAATTTTTAAAGATAATAATAAAAATATAAAATTTAAATTAATTGAATATAATTTTAAAAAAAATAAAAATATTAAAACTTAAATTTAAAATAATTAGTAAAATAAATATAAAGTTAGTTTTAAAAGATATATATAATGTATTTTATATTAATATACTACCTTAGATCGATATATTATTATTAATTATATTAAAAAGATAATTAAAAAATAAAGAATATTATAAAATTAAAAACTTAAATCGATCGAATATAATTATAAAAAAGTAAAGATATTAAAAATTAAAAATAAAATAATTAATAAAATATTTATAAAATTAGTTTTTAAATATATAAATAATATAAATTTTATTAATTTTATTAATTAAATTAGTATATTATATTAATTATATTAATAAAGATATTAAAAGGTTAAAATTTATTTTAAATTTTAAATAGATTTATTATATTATAAATATTTAATTAATAAGTTTAACTTAATAAATAAAATATTAATAAATAGTATAAAATTTAATATATTTATTTATAATTAGAGTTAATTAATATATATTTCGTTTATTTATAAATAATTAATTTAATAATTATAGATTAAAAAGTAAGTTTTTAATCGATTAAGTTTAATTACTAATTAAGACTAAAGTGACTATAATTATTATATTAATTAATAACTAAGATTAAAATAACTTAATAACTATAAAAGCCTAACTATAGTTAATCTTTTAATTAAATTAGTTTAATTAAAAATTAATTAAAGATTAAAAACTCTAATTAATTTCTAAACTTAATAATAAATATTAAATAATTTATAATATATTCTTTAATTATTATATTTATATTAAATTTTAATAAAAGGTTTAATTATTAATTAAATTCAATTAAAAGATTTTAAGACTTTCTATTACCTTTAAAGCTATATATAATTTTATATATATTAAAATTACCGTTATATTCCTATTCTTAATAAATCTTTTAAAGTATTTTATTTATATAAAAATAAAGAATAACCTTTTAAAAGATTTTTAAAAAAACCTTTAAAAAATCCCTTTAATATATTTAAAAACCTTTCTTTAAAATTTTAATAAATTCCCCTAAAATATTTAAAGGATTCCTAATAATAGTTAACTTTATTAAAATATAATATATAATAAATCCCTAAAATTTAAAGAATTATTAATAATATATTATATTTATTAATTAAAAAGTTATTTTATAAATAATTATTTTAAATTACCTTTCTTAAAAAGGAAATATATTTAAAATAATTACTTTATAATTATAAATATATTATTTAAAATAATCACTTTATAATTATAAATATATTATTTAAATTAATTAAATTAATTATATAATTATAAAATAATATTCTTTAATTATTAATTTTATTAATAATATATTAATAACTTTCTATATATTAATATATTATTTTAAATTAATTTTAATACCTTTTTTAAAATACCTTTCTTAATATTTATATATTCTTTTTAATATATTTAGTATTAAAATATTATTTATGTAATTATATTCCGGTTATTATTATTAAATAATAATAACCTTTATATTATTTAAAAATATATTATATTATTAAAATAAAAGATTCTTTCTTTTATAAATAATATTTTATTACTTTTATTATTTAGGATTATTTATATAACCTTAAATTATTATAATTTTTCGTTATTAACCGATTTACTTTCACTTCTTTTTTTCTTTTATTTTTGTTTTAATAAATATATTTTATAATATAAATAATTATAGATAATAAATAATAAATTAGGATATTAAATAATAATAATATATTAATATATTTAAGGTTTATATAATATAATTTTAAAGTAATAAATAAAGGTAAAAGCTTAGAATTATAAAAGGTTAAAGGCTTAAGCTTTAATAAAGGGATATATTAAAAGTATTAAAAAGGCTTATTAATATATTATAATAATATGTTATAATAATTAATAAAGCCCTAACGTTTATAGAAAGCCTAAGGCTTAAATTAAATAATAAATTAATTCTTATCATTCTTATTATTATTATTATTATTATTATTATTATTATTATTATTATTATTATCATTATAAAATAAAATATATAAAGGTTTAAAAATAAAATAGATATTTATTTTTATAATTTATTATAATATAATAAAATAAATAAAATTTATAAATAAATATATAAATTAGAGATTTCGTTTTTTCCTTTTATATTATTAAAGTAATTAGAAAAGGGCTTTATTATCTTTAGATTATATTTAAATTATAATCTTATATAATTTTTTAAAAGAAGTATTTCTTTTTAAAATTAAATATAAATTTAAATTATAAATATATTTTAATTAAAAAATATAAATATAATATTTTATTTATTTAAACTTTAATAAAAAGTTAAATAAAGAATAGGTTTAATAAATTTTAATTATAATATAAAAATATGTTATTATTATTAAAGAAATAATTATCGTTTTTTAAAAATAAATAAAGGAATAAATTAATTAGTATTAAAAAGCATTAAATTTTAATATTAATAATTTTCTTTATATAAAAAAGGTAATTAATATAAATATTTATTAATATAAAAATAAGTTAATATTTTTATATATTTATAATTCCTTTTAAATTATTTCCCGTAAACGATATATATATAAATTTAAAACTTTTATAAAATAAAGAAATAATATTTAATATATTAATTAATTATTTAAAGATTTGGATAATTTATTATTTAGATAAGTTCCGGAAAAATTTAATAAAGAAATTATTAATTTAAAGAAATTAAATAATTTTAAATATAAAGTTATTTATATTAAAACTTCCTATATTTATTATAATAAATTATAATATAAAATAAATTAGGAAATTATAAAAACAATAATATATAATATTTAACTTTTAATTTTAAGAATTTTGTAAAGAAATTTAAAGAAATTTATTATTAATATTTAAATAAAGTAAAATCCTTAATATATTTAAAAGAATAGAAATAAATAATATTAACTAAAACCTTTAATAAGGATTATTTTAATAATAATATATTAAAAGTTAAGGAAGTATATAAATTCGTTTAAAAATATATAAAGTTAAAATAATATTTTATATTATAATATAAATTTAAATAATAACTAATTAAGGAAAAGGAGAAAATATATTTATAATTAAATAAAAGGTATAATTAAAGTAAATTATTTAATAAAGTATAAAGAAATTAAATTAATATAATATTAGTAGAATTAAAGCTTTTTAATTAAATAATAAAGTAGAAACTTAAAGTTAATTTTATTTTAATTAAAAAATATCGAATTTAAGTTATTAAAGGAGGTAATAATATAATTATATCTAACTAACCTTACATTACCCCACTTTTCATTCTTTAAAAAGGTTATTAATTAAATTAATCGAATTAACCTTCCTTCCTCTTTTCCTCTTTATTATAAATCTTATTTATTTAAGCCTTATTTATAACCTTATATTATATTAACTTAAATCTCGTAATTATTTTATTTATTTATTTAATATAATTTTTATATTCCTTAATTCTATAATATTAATCCGGTTAATACTTCTTTAAGTTTTTAATATTAATTTATAAATTATATTATAATTCTATTATAAATATTATTAAATTTCTTATTAATACTTCTTATAAATAATATTAGTTAAAAACTAATGTATAGCGTTAAAGTGAATAGGTGTAAAAGTGAATAAATAAAAGATAGAAAGGGATCCCCCTATTAATTTAAAAAGATTAATTTAAACAAGCTAGGATATAAGGCTTTATTATCTAATTTATTTATTTATTAATAAGGTTATATATTAATATTAGCTTTAAAAGAAAAGGAAATTATCTTTAATTTTAATTTATATTTATATTTATATTTATATCTTTATTATATAATATTTTAATTAATTAATTTTATTTATTCCTTTTTAATTTTAATTAACGTATTATTCTTACGGAATATAATTAATATTACCTTTATTTAAGATTGATATTTATTATTTAATATAGAATTTAAGGGAGGGTTTTTATAAAGATACCTTTATAATTTCTTTTATTAATGTAATTAATTATTAATAATAAATTAAATTAATTAATTAATAATAATAAATTTTTAAATTATTATATCTCTATAAGGTTATCTTTATAATTATTTAATTTATATAAATTCTTTTAATTAAATTTAATCTTACTTTAATATTTATTTAATTTATAGCTTATTTCCTTTCTTTTATTAATATTCCTTTATTAATTCTTTTTATTTTATTATTAATTTAATTTATAATTATAGTTTTTTTACTTAATTAGGTAATTAAAGCTATTCTTTTAAATTAATATTAAAGAGTTATTTTTATTTTATATATTATATTAGATTTATTATTTCATTTATTAATAATAAGTCTAGTTAATAATAGCCGTTAATTTTATAAATCGTTGTTATTTAAATTTAATAAAAGGTGTTTAATATTAAAGATTAAATAGATTTTTATTTCTTTTAATAACTTAAATTTATATATTAAACGTTTATACCTTTTAATAATTTTAAAAAAGTTAATATATTATTATAAGAATTTCTATTTTAATTTATTAAGGAGATTATAATTTTTATATAAACGGATATAGATTTTATTTTTTATTATATATTGAATTATTTTATACTTTATATTATATAGGTTTTTAATTTTTATTATTATAAAATTAATAATAAACTTAATATTTTTTTAAATAAGGTTTTATCTTTTAAATTATTATACTATTTAATAAATTAATATTTATAATAATATGTAAAGATTTTTATAATTTTATTTTAAAAATTTATTTATATATTAATAATTTTATAATTTTAAAATAAATACTATTAAAATTTTATTAAAGAAATAGGATAATTTCCAATTAATTATTTTTAAAATATTTAAAGATTTAATATTATATAATTATTTTTATAATTTAATGTTTCTATTTTATTAATTTATTTACCTATAAATACTAGGTAATTATAAGTATTAATTTTATATTATAAACTTTTTAAAAATTATATTAAGAATCTTTAATAAATTTTAAATCTTAATATAATATAATATATTTAAGAAATAATTATTTATTTATTTAAAATATATAAATTAATATTTATATCTATTTTTATATATTATATTTAATATTATTAGAAATAAAGAGGATCTTTTTAATAAAATAATATATAATAATAAAGAATAAATTATATATATTATAATTAGGTATTTTTTATTAAATATTTATAATTAAGATAATTAATAAAATGATAATAAAATTAATAGATATTATAGATATAAGTTTTATATTTTTTTATATTAATATATAATTATTTAAAACTTTTATTTATTTAATTTAAATAATTTTATATATTAGATAATATTTAATTTATTTTTTAATTTAATAGGTTTTATAATAAATTAAAAATAATTTAAATAATATTAATATTTTTATTTCTTTAAAATATTATTTTTTATTATAAATTATTTTAAATATATTAAGGAAATATTTTTTTAAAATATATAATTATTTTTAAATATTTCGGTTTATATTATAAAGTAAATTATTAATTATTTTAAATAAATAATTTATATAGATAATATTTTTATTAAATCTTTATACCTATTTCTTTAATATTTATAATAATTATATTTCGAATAAATTATTAAATATTTCTTTATATATTTTATGTTTATTATATTTTTTTTAAGATGTTGTTTTAAATTCTTTATTTATAAATATTTTATTTAAAAGTACTTTTTTATTTAATTATTTAATAAGTTTAGTTAATTTTAGTATATTATATATAATTTATAAATAACTTAATATATTAGGAATAAAATTAAAATATTTTAATAAATAATAAATATTAAATTTATATTAAGAGAAATAAATAGATATATTTATTAAATATTTATTAATTTTATTTATTATAGTTATTATAAATTTAATTTAATCTATAATTCTGTTAATAATTATATAAGGTATTAAAATAATTATAAATTATATAATTAATTAAAGAATTATATAAAAAAAATTATTATTTAAATAAGGTGTATTATTTCTAATTCGGATAATTTATATTATAATTTTAATTGAAATAGATATTTATTTAAATATATAATCGGTTATACCTTAATTAATAGAATAATCTTTTTAAAATATTAATTATAGCCTTTTTTAAATAGAAAATTATTATTTTAAATTTTTATTTAAATAAGGTATTTATTTAAAGGAATACTAATATATTTAAATTTTAATAATAAAGGATAATTTTATTATATATTAAATTCTAAATTATTTTAAATAAAGTTAATTTTTATAATATAAGGTTATAAATCGTAATTTTATAATAAATGGTTTATTTATTTATATTTTTATAAATTATTTTTTTTACTTCTTTTTAATTTTTAAAAAGGTTATTTTCCTTCTTTAAAATAATTATAGAATTTAAATATAATATAAGAAAAGGTATTTCAAAAAACTTATTATATTAAGGTAGGTTTTTAATAATTTTAAAATATAAAGGAATTTAATTTTTTTAAAGGCTTTAAATAAATTTTTTATAAAAAATATTTTTAATATATTAATTTAAAATTTTAATAATTTAATCAATAAGTATTTTATATAAGATTTTTTAAAGTTAATAAATATCTTTTTTTTAATAAAAAGTTTAAAAACTTTTTTAAGGTATTTAAAATAAAGTTTTTTATTATTTAAAAAATAATAATATTATTAATAAAAGTATAATAAAAGTTTTTAAATTTTTTAAAAGTTTTATTCATAAACCTTTAAATATATATTCAGGCTTGGAAATTAGTTAGAGTTTTTAGTCTTTAGTCAATTTTTAGTCAGACTAATTTAGTCAAAAGACTAACTATAATCAACCTTTTTTAGTTACTAAGTTATTTTAGTCTTAATCAATTAGTTAATATAATGACTATAGTTACTTTAGTCTTAATTAATAATTAAGCTTAGTCGACTAAAAACTTACTTTTTAGTTTATAATTATTAAATTAATTATTTATAAATAAATAAAATATATACTAATTAATTCTAATTATAAATAAATATATAAAATTTTATATTATTTATTAATATTTTATTTATTAAATTAAACTTATTAATTAAATATTTATAATATAATAAATCTTTTTAAAATTTAAAATAAAACTTAACCTTTTAATATCTTTATTAATATAGTTAATATAATATATTAATTTAATTAATAAAATTAATAAAATTTATATTATTTATATATTTAAAAATTAACTCTATATATATTTTATTAATTATTTTAATTTTAAGTTTTAATATTTTTATTTTTTTAAAATTATATTCGATTGATTTAGGTTTTTAATTTTATAATATTCTTTATTTTTTAATCATCTTTTTTAATATAATTAATAATATTATATCGATTTAAGTTAATATGTTAGTATAATATATATTATTTATATCTTTTAAACATAGGTTTATATATATTTTATTAATTATTATAATTTTAATTTTTAATGTCTTTACTTTTTTAAAATTATATTCGATTGATTTAGGTTTTTAATTTTATAATTTTTTATATTTTTTAATTATCTTTTTTAATATAATTAATAATAATATATCGATTTAAGTTAATATATTAGTATAATATATATTACTTATATCTTTTAAAAATAGGTTTATATATATTTTATTAATTATTATAATTTTAATTTTTAATATCTTTACGTTTTTAAAATTATATTCGATCGATTTAAGTTTTAGGTTTTTATTATTATCTTTAAAAATTTATATTTTTTTAAATATAATAGTTATTTTTATTACAATTTAAGATAAAAATATATAAATATTAGATAATATTAAATTTTATTTAGTTTTTAAATATATATATTAAAATAATTATATATTTAAAATCTTTTATTTTATTTTATATTTTTAATCCTCTTTACTCTTTAATAATTCGATTAATTTATTTAAATCGATAATTTTCTAATTTTTTAATAATATTAACTATTTAATTAAAGCTAGATCTAATTAAGATCGATTTTTAATTATTATATTACTTAATATTGAAAATATACATTCTATAGGTATTATTATAGCTAATATTAAAAAGTATTTTCCAGCTAAAATTAATAATAAAGGAAATCTCGATTTATTAATAAATTACTATTTAAGTGGGTTCGTTTAAATAAATTTAATAAATTAATTTATATTTTAAAATATAATTTAAAAATATATAATATAAAATTAATTTACTTATTATAGTATAGGACCTTTATTAAAATATAATGTATATTCTAATATAATATATTAAATTCGATTTCCTAAATAATATTTATTATTAGAATTATAATCCTTATTATTATTGATTAAATCGTCGTTATTTAATTTATTTAATTTATTATTATTATTTAATTGATTATAATCGGATTTTAATAATTTAATAATATCGGTTTCGATATTTTCGTTTTTGATATTTTTATATAATAATAATAAATTATTATTTTTAAAATAAATAATTTTAAATCTCGGATTCAAAATTATATTTAATATATAGGATTTAAAACCTTAAAGTATATAACTATTTATATATTAAAGAAAATATTTATTTAATTTAATTAATCTAGTTTTAATTATATTAATTAAATTAGAATATTCCTTTTCTTATAAATAAAAAGATAATTAATAAAATATTTATATAATAAATAATATAAATAGAAATAATAAAATAATAAATACTATATTATGGGTTCGAGTTCTTTTTCCTATAAATTTAATTTTAAAGTTTTCTAATTTATTATAAATTTTATAAATAAAAAGAAGATTTATAGGTAAAGTAGTGTATTTTTCCCTTTATAATTTAACCGAGGGTTTAATGAAAATTTCGAATAAATGTTTGATTTCGATTAGAATTAATTAATTAGAATTATTTAAAAATATTTTTTTAAATTTATTATTATTGGTATTTCGATAAATATAAATTAAAAGTTTTTTTAAATCTTTAAAGGTGGAAAGTATTTTATAAGTTAAATTCTATTAAATTTTATTATTTAAATAATAATTAATAAATAATAATAATAATAATATTAATATTAATTAAATATAAATACTAAGGGGGATAATTTATTTATTTATTGATAATTGTCCGAATTCGATATATTTATTTATACCTTTTTGAAATAATAATTTGATATCCGTAGTATATTTAATTAAAATTATAATTCGATGAATTTGATTTATTATATTTAAAATTAATAAATTAATAAATATTAATATAATAAGAATTAGATAAAATAATTATTTATTGAGATAAATATTATTATTTTTATTTATTCCTGGTTTATTGTTATTTATATACTAAAATAAATATAATAATTCTTTTTCCGATAAAATATATAATTTTAAAGTATTTTAAATAATTAAATTAATAATATATATAATATATTTAATATTATTTTGAAATTATTTATTATTTCCCTATGATAAACGGTTGAAAATAAATTAATAAATGTATTATTATTATTTATATTATTTTGGGTAATATTAAATTAAAATATTAGTTTTATTTTTAAAGATTAATTAAATAATAAATAATAAATAAAATTTATTTAAATATATTTTTAATATTAATTTTGTATAGTTTTAAAACCTTTTTAAATATATCGAAAATATTTTAATTAGTATAGTGATTATTAATCGGTTTAAAATTAATTAATTTAGAGATTAATTTAAAATTGTTATTAATAAACGATTAATTAACTCCTATATAAGATAATTGGTTACGTGCGGTTTATAAATTGAAGGTAATATTAAATGTGCCTTTATTATTTAATTGTTGTTGTAATTTTCTATTAAATATCAATAAATATTTAATAAAATCTCGTTTAAGGATAGATTATATTTTATGTCGGTTAATTATTATATTATTAAGTAAAATAAATTAATAAATAAACAAAGCATTATAAAATAAAATAAATAAATTTATAGTTTAAAATATAAAATTAAATTTTAAAAAAATAATGAATCGATAATATTAAATACGAAATTAGTTTTAATAATAAAATGTAAAATTTTATTATAAATAATATTATTATTAAATTCGATATCGGTATTTATATATTATCGTTTTCTCGATAATTCGAAAGGATTATTATTTATATTATCGGTTTCTTTTTTAAAAAAGGTATTAGTTATAAATAAAATAAAATATAATTATTATATAAAATAAAATATAAAGGATATAATTTTAATTTACTTTTTTATTTTGTTTTTTTTCGATTCTATATTATAAATAATATTTAAAGATTTTTGTTTATAATGTTATAATAAATTCGATAAATTAAAATTATATAAATTTAAATCCGTAAACCATGAATAATTATAATAATAAAATTAATAAATATTTTAATAATAATAATAATAATAATAAAATTAATAAATATTTTAATAATAATAATAATAATAATAATAAAAATTAATTAATTTACATAGTGTATTTATAATATATTTTTTGATTTTTTCCGATATCGATTTTTAATAAAGTTCGTTTAAATAAACCGTTCTTTATAATATAAATCGATAAATTTTCATTATTTAATTTATAAATTAGATTATTAAAAATCTCTTTTCTTAAATTCGAATTTATCGATAAACCAGGTTATAATTCAATATCGTTATTATCGGATTAAAAAAGATTCTTCGATATATCATCTAATAAATAAAATTAAAAATTAATTTAAATATTTATATATTAAATATTTTAATTTTAAAAATTAAAATAATTATTATATTTTTAAAAATAAAATAATAATATATTTACCAGAATTTAATAAAAAAGATTCATTAATATTTCGATTAATATATCGAACAATAGGTAAAAAAGAATCGTTATCGAATCCAAAGGAAGATATTTTAAAAATAAAACGTTATTATAAATAAAACGTTAATAAATAAAATATAAAAAGTAAAGGTAAAAGTAAAATATAATAAAGAAATTTATTTATTATTAAAATAAATAAATAAATATATAATAAATATAACTTTATTTATTATTAAAATAAATAAAAAGATAAAAGTAAATAAATATTATAATATATATTATATAATTTAATTAAAAAGAATTTAAAAGAAGGGAATTTATTATCTTTATATAATTCTTTAAATTTAAAAATAGATTTAACGTATAAATAAAAATAATTTATATAATATTAATAATATAATATTTAAAATAGATTTTAAAACGCATAAATTATTTTATTTATACGATATTAATAGTATAATATTTAAAATAAATTTTATTTATACGATACTAATAATATAATATTTAAAATAAATTATAAAATATGTAAATTATTTTATTTATACATTATGAAAATTTAATTCTATTTTTAAATTTAATTCTATTATATATATAATTAGATTTCCCAATAATTTTATTTTTAATTTAAATTATATATTATTAATACTATATCATTATACTTTATATTTTATTATTATTATTTTATTTAAAAAACTTTAATAATTTTTTTGTTATTATTCTATTTATCGATTATATTATTATTTTATTTAAAGAATTTCGATAATTTTTTAAATAATTATTTGATTTATTCCCTTTACCTTTTTTAATTTATTTTTAAATTATTAAATTTTTAAATAAATAAAATACCTTCAATTTACTCTATTACCTTTTATTACGTTAATTCATTAATTTATATTAAAATCGACTCGATTATCAATATTTTAAATTACGATTCCCCTCTTAAACTATACTAATTTAAATTTAAAAATTATTATAATAAGGATTTAAGGCTTATTATTTATAAATTTTATAAATTCGGTAATATGGAATATAAGGCCGATTATACCTATAAATACCTTCTTTATAAAGATTTATAACCGATTTTATACATAGCTATATGGTATGTAAATTAATTATTTAATTCTTTATTTATTATATTATTTATTTATTATATTAATTTTATTTACTTATTAATTAAATTAAAGGATACGGATCCAATATTATATTTAATATATTTATTATATATTTTATTATTATTACAACACGAATATATACTAGGTGAATTATTAATTAAACGTATTAATTTATATATTAAATTAAACGATTTATTAAAGGCGGATAATAATATAATTTATTTTAATAAATTAAAAGAGGAGGATATAGGTTATTATAAAAGTATATAATAAATAACGCGTATTTTTAAAATTATATAGCCTTATTTATATTTAACGTTATACTTTTTAATTAACGATTATTTTATAAATAAAGGTAATATAATATAGGGAAAAAGGACTTATTTAGAAGAATTATTATCCTAGATTTGATATAATAAGGATTATTTAGATTTATAGAAAAAGGTTTAGCGTTTAATAAATTAATATATTATGATTTTTTATAAAAATAAATTTTATAAATAAAATAAAATATTAATTAAAAAGTAGGTCCTATATTATATTATATTTTATTTATATATATATAAGGTTAAAATTATTATATTTTTATTATTTATATTAATTTAAATATAAATTATTAATAAAAAGTAAATTAAATAAATATCTAATTAGATTAAAAGTAAACTTTTAAAAATAAATATTTAATATTTTAACCTTTTTATAATAAATAATTATATTTATAATAAACCTTCTATTATATATAATATATAAAATTAGAGCCTAAATATAAATATAATTACTCTATTTTTATTTATTAAATTAAGAAAGATATTAATTAATTTTAAATATTATATTAAATAAAATCGAATTAAATCGAAAGTAAACTTTTAAAAATAAATATTTAAAATTTAAATTTATTTATAATAAATATATTTATTTATTTTAAACTTTCTATTATATATAATATATAATATTAAAATCTATTTAAAGATATAATTAACTTATTTTTATTTATTCAATTAAAAAAGATATTAATTAATTTTAAATATTATATTAAATAAAGTCGAATTAAATTAAAAATAAACTTTTAAAAATAATAATTTAAAAAAGTATTTTATTTTTAATATATAATATAATTTAAAATAATATATTTAATATATATATTAGAATAAATAAAGGTTTATTTATAATTTAAATTATTTAGTTTTTAATAATTAAATTAAGAATAATATTAAGTATTTTAAATTATTTATAAAATTTAAAATCTATTAATAAATATCTAAAATAAATTATTTAATTATTAATATTAATTTTTAAAAATATATAAAAAATATATATAATTAATAAAAAAAGTAACTAATTAGTCGATTAAATAGTCACTCTTTTAGTCTTAATCTAGTTAATTAAGTGACTATAGTCTGACTAAAAAATAAATTGATTAAACTTAGTCGACTAAATTTAGTCAATATAGTGAATTTAGTTAGATTTTAGTCACTGACTAAGCTTAGTCTTTAGTCTTAGTCTTTAGTCTTAGTCATTTTTTAACAAGCCTGTATATATTAAAGAATTTTAAAATTTTATTAAAATAATTTTAGATTTTTTTAAATTTTAATAATTTATTAAATTAAATCGATTTTAGAAATTAAGGTAAATAAGAAATTAATAAAAGAATTAAATAATATTAATAATAATAATAAAGTATTTATTTTAAATTATATTAATAATATTATTTTATAATAATAAAGGATAATAATTTAGGATTATTATTTTATTAAAAAGTTTTAAATTTATAATTATTTTCCCTTTTTTAATATTATATATAGAAATAATAAAGGGTTTATAGAATATTTAAACTTTTTTTAATTATAAAGTTTATTATTATAACCGTTTAAAAAGGTTTTATTTTTATAATTAAAAGGGTATCTTTATAATATAAATTTATATTTTATTTATTTATTTATTAATAGGATTTTTATTATTTTATTTTTTAGGATATTAATTAATTCGGTATTTTTAAATATTATTATATATTGTTTAATTAATTAAATAATTTCTTTAATAAATTTTATGTTTTTAATATAAATATATATATTATTATGAATAATATATTTAAATAAATTATTTAATTGTTTAATATTAAATATTATATATATTAAGGTAATTTATAATCGGGTTAATTTTATTATAATTTTATTCTTTATTTCTAAATTAAAGTTAATTTTAACCTCTTTATTTCTTCAAATAATATTAAAAATAGAATTTATTATAGATATATTTATATTTATAATATATTTAAAGGTAATTATATTTATTATTATATTAAATAATATTAAATACTTTTTTTAAATTCTTTATTATTTATTATATTTTATTAATTAATGAAAATATAATATTTATATTAAGGATTATATTAATCTTTTTAATTTATAAATAATTAAATAATTATAATATAAGGTTAATAATCGAAGTTATTATTATCGATAAATAGATTAAAGCCTTTATAATTCCTTTAAAGGTTATAATAAAGTAATTATTATTATTATTTTTTTTTTCATTTAATTTAATTTTTCTTTTTTAATAATAATAATAAGTTTATTTATATTATCAATTATAAGATCTTTAAAAACTATATTTTTATTTATTATTAAATTTATAATTATTAAATTATATAAATAAAAGGTAGAATATTAATTAATTGAAAAAGATTTCTATTAAATAATTAAATATATCTTTTTTCTTAATTATAAGGTAATTTCTTTATAATTTTAAACTTTATAAATAATTAAAATATTCCGGTTTTTAATATTCAAATTTATTATTAAATTATTTAAAATTTTAAATAAAATAATATTAATTTAATAATTAATATTTATTTTATATAAATATATAAAGTCGTTAGTTAATAAAAAGTTCGGTTAAATTTTAATATTTATTATAATAGGGTTTCTTTATTTATTAATATTAAATAAAAATATCTTAATTTACGCCTTTTAAATATAATAAATAGGTTTATTATTTAAATTATTAATTATTATATTATATATTTTAAATTTATATATTAGCTTTTTAAAAAAAAATATTTCTATAATTCCTTTTAATATTATTATCTATATATATTTTAATTTTAAATAATTTTTAATTAATTTAAACTTTAATTTATAAATATATATATTTAAATTATTTTAATTTATTAAAATTTCCATTTATAAAAAGTTTTTAACATTAAGGTTTTTTAATTAAAATTTTCGTACTTTTATTATTATATATTTTAATAATTAAAGGTTTAAAGGATTTTATAAACTTTTATTATTAATTATTTACTAATAAATAAATAAGTATAAGAATAAGGAATTTTAAGAAAGGAAAAGAATATAATAATATTTATAAATATATTTATTTTCTAATATTTATAAAGGTATTTAAATATATTCTTATTAAATAAAGGGAATAATTTTATATTTATATTTATAATTCTTTAATTATTTATTTAAATAAGAATATTAATAATTTTATATATATATTTACAAATTAGGAATAAAATAAATTTCCTTTCCTTTAAAATTATAATATTTAAAGTTATTTATTTATTAAGAATAAAATAAATACACTTTTATTTAAGAATTTTATTAAAGGATAAATTATAAAAGCTTTAATTATTATAATTATAATTTTATAAACGATTTTAATTATAATCTTTATTATTATTATTTAATTTTATATTATTATATCTCTTTAATTTATAATTTAATAAAATAAAGAATTTATATTTAAAATAAAATAATTTTAACTTTTTTAATTATAATAATGATAATAAGATAATAAGAGTTAATTTATTATTTAAACTAAAGCTAGGCTTTATATAAATATTAAGGTTATACTAGTTATTATAATATGCTATTATAGTGCATTAATAAGCCCCTTTAATGCCCTTAATGTATCCCTTTACTAAAGCTCGGGCCTTTATCCTTCTATTAGCCTTTTATCCCCCTTTACCGCCTTAAAATTAACTATATAAGCTTTATATATATAAACGCGTCTTTATTATTTAATATTTTAACTTATTATTTATTATATATAACTATTTATATTATAAAATATACTTTATAAGATAAGAATAAAAAGAAAAGGGGAGAGGGAAGTAAATTAATTAATAACGAAAAGTTATAATAATTTAAAGTATTTATATAAATATTCTTTAATAATAAAAATAATAAAGTATTACAAAGGAAGGAATTTTTTATTCTAATAATATAATATATTTTAAATAATAGGGGGCTGCCGTTATTTAGTAATAATAGCTAGAGCTTAATTAAATAAATAATATCCCGATATTAAATATATTAAAAAGGATACGTAAATATCGGGAAAGGTATTTTAAAAAAAATATTATAATTAATTTAAAATAATATATTAATATATAAAAAATTATTAATATATTATTAATAAAGTTAATAATTAAAGGGTACTACCTTATAAATATATAATTAAATTAATTAATCCTTAAAGGGATTAATCGATTTAAATAATATATTTATAATATCGATTATAAAGTAATTACTTTAAATATACCTCCTTTTTAAAAGAAATAATTTAAAGTAATTATTTATAAAGTAATTTCTTAATTAATAATTATAATATATTATTAATAATTTTTTAAACCTTAAGGATTTATTATTTATTATATTTTTAAAAAGGTTAATTATTACCGGGGGTCCTTTAAGTACTTTAGGGGAATTTATTAAAATTTTAAAGAAAGATCTTTAAATACGTTAAAGGGATCCTTTAGGGATTTCCTTAAAGGGCCTTTTAAGGGGTTAATTATCCTTTATTTCTATATAAATAAAGCGTTTTAAAAGATCCGTTTAAAGTAAAAATATAGTAATAGTTTTAATATATTTAAATTCCTATATAGCTTTAAAGGAAATAAAAGATTTTAAAACCTTTTAATTAAATTTAATTAATAATTAAATTTCTTATTAAAGTTTAATATAAATATAATAATCGAAGAATATATAATAGATTATTTAATAATTATTATAATTATAAAATAATAAGTTTATACCCTTAATAAATTAAAGATAATCCCGTAATCCTATTTTTTCTATTTAAAATTAAAAAACAATAATTACGATAATACGCTTTATACCTTAATATTATATTAATATAACTTTTTCGAGTTATAGAAAATAATAATATAATACCCTCTTATAAGGTAAATACTTTTATTTAATAACTTAATAATATATAATAAATTTTATAACTAATATATATTATATAATTATTATAATAAAAAGGGCTTAATTAATAATAAACTTTATCGAACCTTTTAAAGTATATTAAATATAGCCTTTAAGGGTATATTAAGCTTTAAGGGTACATTAAACCATTAATGCGATTATTATAATACTAGGTATTTAAAAAGCTTTTAATATTAATATAGTTCCTAGCTTTAGGGTAACCTAATCCTAGGTAATAGGCATTATAATATATATTATAATATAGGTATATTAAGCCCAAACGGCTATTATAATAAATACCTTTATAATTTCTTTAGTTAATTTATTAATATATTTATTACCCAATATTCCTATATATATCGAGATTTAATAAATATTAATCCGGATATTTTATTATTATAAGGTAATTAATTAAACTATTATTTATCGTAATAACTATTAATTAAATTATTATTAAAACTAAATAAAAAAGGTAATAACTATTTAATTATCAATAAAGATATTAATTTAAATAAATTATCGATTTTATAATTATAAAGTAATTTTAAATAATATATAAATCCCTTTTAATTTAATCAAATATACTATAAATTAAATAAAGGGTTTTAAATATATTATTTTAAATTATTTAACTTTAAATATTAATTACTATAATTAAAAGGTTATCGCTTTAACCTTATTATTATATTTATTATTATTTATATAAAAGATAAATAATTTCGATTTAAAAGATTTTAAAATATATTTATAATAAACTTTATTAACCTTCTCACTTTATAATATAATAATATTAACTTTCCTTTATTAAAAGGGGATAATAAAGGGGATAATTATCTTAAATAATAGCTATATTTTATAATACAGTTTATAATATTTAATTAAATATATAAAGGGTAATTTTTAATAAAATTTTTATATTATATTAAAGGCCGATATATTATATCTAACCATTAAAGGATTTATTTATAATTAAAGATAAATTATATAATTAATTTAAAGTAATTATTATTTAATTAATAAAATATATATCTTTATATATATTATAAAAAGTATTATAATCTTTTAACTATTAATTACTATTATTAATACCTTTTATTATAACCCCTTTAATACTTTTAAATATTATTTTATTAAACCTTCCTTTATAACTTTAATATAAAATTAATATTATATCATATTATAATATATAATTTATAATATTATTATAACCTAATATAACTATCTTAACTATAAGGTATTATATCCTTATTTTACTTTTAAAATAACTTTAAAGGTTTAAATTAACTTTTAAACCTTAATAAATACCTCTTATATATAATAATATTATAATAGCCTTAAATTAAATTAAATACTTAAATATTAAAGTTTCTAAATCGGTTTAATTAATTTAACCCCCGATAACTAAATATATTCTACTAATGGGGTATTATTAAAGCTTTTAAGGATTTAATTAAATATATCTACCTTTATAAATATTATTATATTTTTAATAAAGGCTTATATTTTATATAAAAATATATTAATTTATATTTAAGCGATATAAATATATAATTATATTTTATTACCTATATTATAACTTTATTATATACCTCTTTTAAAACTTTATCATTAACCTTTATTAAGGGCTTAATAATTAAAATACCTATATTATTAATCTATATAATTATACTTAACTAATTACCTTATAAAGGGATTACCTTAAAATAACTATTATAATTAGCGTTAATAATACCTTATATTAAAGGGTTATTTATACTTAAAATAATCCTTAAAGCGGCTATTATACTAATACTCTTAATATATATAACCCCTATAATTATTATTATATTAATATTATTAAGGTTTATAGCCGGTATAATTATAATAATACCTTTCTTTAAAATTTTATTAAAAAGGTCGATATTATAAAAAAGTTAAAGAATAAATAATAATAAAGAGCTTTAAAGGATATTATAATTTTAAAGAATTTATTTTAATTTATTTTTAAAAAATTTTAATTTTATATAACGATTCCGAAATTAATTATTAATTTATTAAATAATAAACTGTAATAAGCCTCTTTTAATTAGCTAATTAATAAATTTATTATAATTAATATTATTAAAAGCCCTTAAAGTATTTAATATTAATAATATTATAATTAAATATTCCCTTTTATTAATATTATAATATATTTTATAAATATATTTAAAAAAATATATAAATTATATATTTTATAAATCTTATTTTATAAATATTAATATAATTTTATAATAATAATAAAAAGGTTTTTATATAATAATTAACTTTAAGGCTTTATCGATTATTTTTAATAAAGTTATCGATTTAAAGGCCTTAATTATAATATAATTATCTTTCCCCGATTTTTTTAAAATAATAATAATAAAGTCCTTAAAGGGGTAAAGGCTTTAAAAAAGGTAATAATTAAATAAGGGGTATAATAAAGGTATTAAAAGGTTTATAAAAATATAAAAGATATAATTAAGGATCCTTAAGGGTTTAAAGGCTTTATATAATTAAGGTTTAAAAATAACTTACATTACTTTATTTTAAATAAAAGGCGGATAAGAGATAAAATTATAATAAATGGGCTTTAATATAACCTTTATTAATATATTAATAATTAAAAGGAAAAGGAAAAATACTTTATTTAATACCCTAACTTTCCTTTTAAAAATAATCTAATTATTAATAATAAGGATAATATTTTATTTTATAGCGCTTTAATTATTAAACTTAATTATTTTTATTAAATTTTATATACCTTTAAAGCTTTTAATATAAACTTCGTTTATTTTATTTTATCAAGCTTTAATAAATAATTTACGAATTATAATACTTTTTTAATTTTTTAATTTAATATACATTATTTAATTTTTTAAATCCTAGGTATATTATTAAACTTTTCGAAGTTTATATATTATTATATATATTATTTTATATTTTATTAAAAAATTTAACTTATAATAAATATATAAATTTAATATTAATATAATATTTTTAATAATATTATTATATATAACGATAATATTATTAAAGGTTAATTATATTTACATATCGATTAATTTATTTTAAAATTATAATAATTATATTTATAACTAAAATTTAAATAAGTTTATTAATATATTTTTTTAAAGTTTTTAAAGGGGCTAGAAAAGGGCTTATAATAATTATAATTAAAATATTATATAAATATAGAAATAATTTAAATTATAATAAACCTTATTAACTTTATAATATTTTATAAATATATATACAACTATCCTATAATAAATAAATAGATTAATAATTAAAGATAAAATATCCTATATCCTAATATACATTCCGGGAAGGAATATTACTTTTAAATTATTAATATTTAAAAAATCTTTAAAATACAAAGCTATATTGTAATTTAGACCCTTATCGCTAAGGTTTTAAATAATTTAAACCAGACTTTTAATATTAAAATCCTTAATAATAAAGTATACTATATTTAAAATAATTACCTTAAAATTATAGAAAATATTTACTAAATCCTTTAATATATTAAAAGATTAATTATTTAAAGGATTATTATAAATATTATAAATATAAATAATATTAATAATAAAGATATTAATAAAGGGGCGGTTATTAATAATAAAGGAGGGGTTAATAGAATTAATAATATTAATAGTAATAATTAAAGTAATTAAATATTTAAAATAATTAATAAATAATATTTAAAATTAATTAAAATATTTATTTATAAAGAAATAAACTTTAATAATATTACTTTTATATTTTTATAATAATAATTATAATATAAATATTATTATTTATAAATTATAATTATTATAATATTAAAAGTTAATTTAAAGCTTTTAAATTATAATAATATTATAATTTAATATTATTAAATTATAAAAAAAAGATATTATTATAAAGTCCTTAAACTTATTTATATTATGTTATAAAATATATAAAGGGAGCGCTTTTATTATTATATATTAAGGAAATTAAAGGTTATTTAAAGGATTTCTTTTTATAAAAAAGTTTATAATTATATATATAAATAAAATTTCTTTAATAACGGTTTAATATTAACCTTTATTATATTAAATTTATAAAGAGTTATTTTATAATATTATATATTATTTAAACTTTTAATAACCTTAAAAGGCTTAAATAATATTATTAATAATTAAATAAGGATATTATCCGGCTTATATTTATTATATTATTTCTATTCATATTAAAGGTTCGTTTTGTTATTATTATCGATTAAAGGGGGATTAATTAACTTATTATCTATCTTATTATCTACCTTAAACCTTAATATTTAAAAAACTTTTTTAAAGGCTTTAGGAAAATATATAATTAACGGTTATTAAGGTCCGAAAAGTTAAAGTTAAGGGAAGGATATTAAAATTTAAAGGAGGGATATTAGAATTTAAAGGAAAGATAATAATTAAAGTAATCTTTATAAATTTATATTTAAAAATATTAAACTAATTAAATTTTATATTAAATTTTATATTAAAGGTTATTAAATTATTTAATATAATCGATAATTTAATTAATTAATTAATTAATTAATGATTATATTAAAGGTTATATAAAATAATTTAAAGTAATTTAATTTTAAATAATTATATTAATTATTATTATATTTAATATTAATATAATTATTAACGATATTAAAGGTAATATTAAAGATAATAATATAAATAATAATAGGGATATTTTAAAGGCTTCTTATATTATTAATATTAAGGTTATAAAAAGGTTAATAAAGGGTAATTTATAGGGTTTAAAGGTTAATACATTAATAGGTATTTCTTTAAATATTATAATTTTTAATATAAAGGCTTTTATTATAAATTAATAGGTTACTTTACTTTAAAAGGTATTTTTAATATATATTTTATTATATTTATAATATTTATATTTAAAGTTTAAAAAAGGTATTAATTTCGATAATTAATATATTTAAAGTTATAATTATAAAAAAAGAAAATAAAGTATTTTCTTATATTATAAAGTTTTATATAATAATTATATATATTATATTTAATAATATATTAAGTAATAATATAATTATATTTTTAATAATAAAAATACTATTTAATTTAATAAACTTTTTTATATCTTTTTATAATATAATTTTTATTAAATTATAAATAATTAAAATAAATTAAATAATTTATTAATTTCGATAAATTAAGTTTAACGATAATAAATAATATCGATTTAATCACCCCCTTCTTAATAAATTAATTTATATAAATAATTTTATTATATTAAATTATATTAATATTTAATATTTATAATTAAAAGGTTATATTTTTAAATTTATTTTAATAAAAAGAATAAGTAAAAAGAATATAAATAATTATTTTATATAACAAGATTATTATAATTATATTATTCTTAATATACTTTATTTATTAATTAATATATTTAATTAATAACTTAGCTTATATAATAAATATAATATATACTTAAATATTTCTCGATTTAAGAAATATAATACTATAAATTTAAATATTATTAAATAATCTAGGGAATAGCTTTTCTAAAGGAATAATATTAATATTTATTATTTCTAAATTATATATTAAAAGCTTTAAAGGAGCTTTAATAACTCTTTAGTAAATAATTTTATTAATATAATTAATAAAGGTTTAAAAATTATTTTTCAAATTACTTTATAATTAAGATTTAATAAATTTCCTATTATTCCTTAAAAGATTAAAAAATTTAATAATATTTTTTCTCTTATTTATCTTTATAAAGTATTCTTAATAAATTATTCTTATTCTTATAATTAAAATTTAAATATATATTATCTTTATAATAAAAAAAGGCTTTATAACTTTTACTATAATAAATATATAATTACCTTAAAATTAATTACCTTTTAATAAATTAATATCTTTAAAGGATCGATTTAAAACCATTTATTTAACCATTTAAATAGCCTTTATAAAGTTTATAATCTATTTTAATTAATATTTTTAATTAACGGAAATTTTATTTAAATAAATTTCCTAAATTTATACCCTTATATTATAAAAGAATTTTTTTAAAAATAATTAAATAAAAAGAATAAAAGATAAAAATTAATTTAATAAAATAATTATTATATTATTTCTACTATCCTTTTAATATATTATCAAAATATTATTAATTTTTTAAATATTTTTTATAAATTTATAAATATATATTAATATATTATTTAATATTTTTCTAAATATTAACTATAAATAAAGTTATTTCCCGGCTATAATATTATTAAAATTACCTTATAAATAAACGATTTAATTATTAAAATCCGCGCTAATAATATATTAAATTTAAAATAGACTTAGAATATAGCGATCGATTTAATAATTTAATAACCAACTTTATAAATTAATAAAGGCTATTATTATTAAATTATTTTTAAAAATTTATTCTAATTATTTATTATTATTCTTTTTTCTTTTTTAATTATATTTATATAATCTTTAAATAAAATATTATAAAAGAAACATAATAATTTAAGGTTCTTTTAATATTAATTAATATTTAAAATTATATAATATAAAGAACTAATATTTAATTAATATTACTTAAAATAAAAGATTTTATTATATATATATACCGGATTTTATATTAAATAAATAAAGTTAAAGTATTATTATTATAAATATTATCTTTAAAGGTTAAATTCTTTATTATAAAACGTTTTATTATAATAATAAAGTATATTTTAAATCGTGTAATTAAAGCGATAAATATATTATTTTAAATATTTTATTATTTAAATTATAGCTTTTTATATTAAAATAGCTTATATATTTATTAATCTAATATGTTATTATTAAATAAAATATAAAATATTTTCATAAATTATTAATTATAATTATATTAGATATTATTATTTAATAAATATTCTTAAAACTTTTCTTTAAAAAAATGAAAATTTATAAAATAGATTTTATTATTATTAATAATAAAACCTTTTCTTTTTAAGTTAAGGTAATTAGGTTAGAAATAATTTATTAAATTTTATTTAAATTAAAGTTTATTTAAATATTAATTTAATATTTAATCTTTAATTAATAAATAAAGTTATATTAAATTAAATTATATTTAAAATTAATTAGAATTTTGTATTATATTTTAATTTAATAATAAATTTAGAATTAATTAATATATTAATATTTAAATGTTTTAAAAATATTTATTAAAGGTATTTATACTTTAAGTTTATATTAATAGATTTAATTATATATTATTATTAAAATTACCTTTAAATATACCGAATTTAATTATTATAAAGGGTATATTAATAAATATTATAAGATTAAGGTTATTAGGTTATTAGGGCTTTAAGGCTATAAGTTATTTAAAGGAATATTATATTAAATTTAAATTATTATTTTAAAGGAATTATAAATTAAAATTAATTTAATTAATTATAAATTTAATTCTAAGGATTAATTAAATATTTAAAGATTAATTATTTTAATTATTTAAGGCGATAAATAGGTTTATTAATATTATTTTTTAATAAAAATTATTTATAACCTTTAATATATTAAGGTTTTTTTAAAATTAGTTTTATATTTTAAATTATTTACCTTTATTAAAGTAAATATTAAATTATTATATATTTTAAATTAACGTATTATTATTTAATTTATATTATAGTTTAAAATTAAATTTTTAATTATTATTAATAATTAGGCCGTTAAAAATAAAATTATTTAAAGTTCTTATATTTTATTTATTCCTTTATATAATATTATTAAATTTATTTATAATACTATAGAAATTTTAAATAACGTTAATCGGTTATTTTTAAAAGGTTTATATAATCTACTAAATAATTAGAATTTAAAATAATTAAAATATAATTATTAATTTAATTAATTTTTATATTAATATTTAATAATTTTTAAAATATATATTTATTATATTATTAAATTTATTATATATTTTAGTAATATTATTTTAAAATTATTAAATAAAATTATATTATTTAATAATTTTATAAAAAATATAATTATAGAATTCTTTATTAATTAATTTATTAAAATATTTCTATTCTTTAATAATTTTTAAATCCTTTTTAATTATATATAAACTACGATTATTAGTTTAATTTAATTTAATATTATTTCTTTAATTAATTTCGCTTTTATTAATAAATATTTATAATAAATGTTTAAAGAATTTATTAAATATTAAGGTTAAAGGAGGTAAATATAATATATTTATATTATTGATTTTAATTATTTCGGGTACATTTTATTAATTTATTATATTTATAATTAAATAATTAAAATAAAATAATATAATAATAATTTAATTATAATATAGGAAGAAGGGAAAGTTATATTTTTATAAGTATAAATTTAATTAATAAATTAAAAAATAATTATAATATTTTATAAAATAAGGATTAGGTTAATATTAAATATAATAAGAATAAATTTAAATCCAATTTAATAATTATTTATATATTTAAAGAAATTTTAAATTTATTTAAATATTTTTAATATAATATAATAATTATAAAAAGGTAATAATTATAAATTAAATTTAAATTTAAATTAATTTATTTTTTAAAACCTTTTTTATTATTACGGAAATAAGTATTATTATTTAAAATTTAATTTTAAATAATTAATAAAAGATATAATAAAATATAATTTTTTAAATTTAAATTTAATCCTATTAATTATAATAGGTAATTTAATTCAATATTTCTTTATTTAAAAAGAGAAATATTATTATTAATATATATTATTAAAATAAATAAATATAAAAGTAAATAAATAAAAGATAAAGAAAGATCCCTTTATTAATTTAAAAAGACTAGCTTAAGTAGGCTAAGATATAAGGCTTTATTATCTAATCTATTTACCTATCGATAAAGTCGCGTATTAAAAACTATATTAAATCCTTTTTAATAAATAAAATATTTTAATTATAATTAATCGATTATTTTTATTAAATATTATTTAATGAATTTTATAAAATTATTATTTTTTATTAATATTAACTTTATTTATTTAAATAGATTATTATTTTATAATATAAAAAATAATTATATATTTAATATAACTTTATATATTCTTTATAAATAACGGAAATTTAATTTATATATAAAGATTTTAATTTATTTATTAATTATAAACGGTTCAATTTATTATTTTAATTATTTTAATTATTTATTTTTTAATTATTTATACTCTTTATTTAAATATAAATATATTTTATTATCTATTTTAAAATACTAATGTTAATAAGTTTTATTATATTAAATCTTTATTATATTTATAATAAAGTCGATTATTATTTTAATTTATTATTAATTTATTTTTATATAAAATTATAATTAAATTACTTAAATAATAAATTAATTACTATTATTATTATTATTATAGGCTATTATTTTCTCTTATTATAATTAATGGCTAAAGTCGAGAAGGACTGTCGTAATAGGGAGGAGGAAAGGGGGCTATAGCATTAGAAGCGGGCAGGTGCTGACGGGTGCTAACGTGGCCGTACGCCTCACTACGTTCTAAATAGAACACGGAAACACGTAGCGCCGGAGTGCTGCTCGTATACCTGAATGCTTAGCGCTGCCACAACCAACAGCGCATTTACGACAGCTCAATTCTTAATGCCTCCTATCTCTGAAGTTGACACCAGCTAACGAAGCATATGCAAAAGGAACCAATGCTGGACAGACCCCTGTATATGGTGATCAGGGTGTTGGCTTTGATACCGCCTTGAGATATGGCGCTTACTTCCATCACCCCGCATTATTCAGGCTCCCTCGAGATTCAGTCGGCCCCAGCCCGTGCCTTGACCAACCCACGAGTGCGCGCCCCCTATATCGATTGGTATCACTCGGAATCAGATGAGTCGTAAGCAGTCACATATTTCACACCCCAGCTATCTCGATGCCACGCTTGTATATTCCAATTCGAGCTGACTTTATTGTTTTGCCTGCCATGGCAGATGGGCGCAACCAGCAGAGCGCGCCTACCATATGGCGGTTCAGACCCTCAAGAAGGAGCTCAGCCCTGAGGAGTTCCGCTCTATCACCCACTCGCGCCACAACTCCATGCTCGATGTGCAGTCCGCCGTCCAGACTGCTTTGAAAGACTACGAGACCCGAGCCAAGGCCTCGAAAGCTCGGATGTGGCTGAGCAGCTGCTCGTCGCGTGTCAAGTACTATGAAAGCATGTTAATCTCATTTGCTTCCAGCCTCACAGACGGGTCAATGTAGTCTCTGACCGTATTCATAGCTGTCTTCGATACATTGGCGCAGCACTATCCTGAGTTCACATCACTAGCATGGGGTACATTCAAGTTCCTCTTCACGGTGCGAATAATTCTAGGGATTAATCCGAAGAGAAGGACAGCTAATAATGTCGTGACTAGGCCGTTCTGAATCATGAAGAGCTCCTCACGGAGATCTCTAAGGCCATATCGCGCATCGCTGACCTGCTACCACGGACCGAGCTTCATTCAGAACTTTACCCGACAGAGCGGATGCGTGAGGCCGTGGCCCGCCTGTACGCCAAGATCATCGACTTTGCCCTGAAAGCCGTCCAGTGGTTCAAGAAGAGCAAGTTCAAGCATTCGGTCGCCGCCGTCTTCGACCCCCTCAAGCTCAGCTTCGGGCCCGTCATTGATGAAATTAGGGAGCTCTCGCGACGGGTCGACGAGCTGGCCAACGCCGCCTCCAAGGCTGAGATCCGGGACCAGCATGCAAAGATCGACCGTTTGGAGCGGCAGATGAGCCAGTTATTGGAAACAGTCATCGGTCCGTGTTACATGTTTTCTGACCCGGGTACCTCCGAAGATGTTCAAAATGCTTACAATTTGATGGTGCAGCCCAGCGATCCTTAACAAACGAGATTCTCGTGGACCTGCGCGACCAGAAGCAGTTCTTCCGTAACTCGCAACTGGAAGACGTCCATCAACTGATGCTTCAGCAAGGAACGCCCGACAGCGAGTCGAGCCTGGCCTTCTGCCGCTCTATGCGAACGCGCCGGATCCAGAAGCTCGCCACGCAACTGCCCGCCGCTTCAGTCCCTGCTCTGAAAGCTTGGGTCGATGAGCCCACCTCGTCCCTGCTGCTGGCTGAAAGCCGGGGGATCCGGACAAGCCCTCTTGATTTCGCCGTGGAATTCACGACCGCCGTCATCGATAGCGGGTATCCCATCATATGGGCTCTACCGTTTCCAGTCGAGGAATCCCTCTGGAGAGACGAAAATGCGGTGTCAGTGCCGGCCGCGCCACAGGCACTCTCAGTGGCAGGTATTTTGCGATCGCTTGTCTTGCAGACTCTGCAGCTGAGCGCGGCTGCCATGACGGAGAGCCGTAACCCGGTCACAGTTCGTCACCTGCGCGGTGCTGATACGATAGACCAGTGGTTTCAGCTCCTGGAACGCTGTGTGTCTACACTGCCAGTTCTCTTCACTGTGGTTGATATTGGCGTTCTCGAGACTGCTATCAGGATGGCGGGGTCTGGCGGCGATGAAGACGATGAGGGAGGTACGTTCCACGGTAGCAGAGAGAGCTACCGTATTAGTGATTTCATCGACCGGATGTCGGATATGGTTGCGAATCGCGGCTATCAAGGACGGCTTAAGGTGGTCATTGCCGCAGTTAACTTTAGAGGGGCATGCTCGATGGATTCGTACGAGACTTTTGGGAACATGCGCATTCTTACGGATAGGGGTCGGCAAATTGGTCGGCTGATGAGGCAGCCCAGATACCGCGGCATGTTCAAGCACCGCAACAAAAGGATTTCGGAGGAAATTCGCACCGCAGTGGGGAAATTCGAGAATAGTAACAGGTAAGGCTGGAGGTAGATACTGTCGAGGTGATTATTGTATACCAGCACCAGCAAGAAAGTACACCTTAGAAATATCCGTATACAAAACCTCTGTGCTCAGTGGCCGGATCGTGGCAGAATACCCCGTTATAGCAAAGCTGGAAAGTAACTTCAATTAAAAAAAAATTCGTATCACATTAATAACAAAAACATCGGACATGTTGCAATCCCCTTTACCTGATGCCTTCCTCACGTGCCCACTTGTCATCCGTATGCCCCTTCACAGTCTTTAGATACTTGTTGAAAGCAGCCGACGTCTTCATGACCTGGTTCAAGTGCTCCCAGTCCAGCCTCTCGCTTCTGTGCTGCGCTAGTTGCCGTGCCGTAAGCAGTGCATTCCGGATCTGCCGGCCATTCATCTCCTCCCCGGCAAGTTCGTCAAGGCGTCCTTCGAGCTCGGGCATGTTGGCATTCTCGCCCGACCCCTCGAGCATGTCAAAGAAGTTCTGCCAAATGGCCTTGCGCGACTTCTTCGTTAGGTTGTCGTAGTGGATCGCGACCTGTATACGGGACTTGAAGGCTTCGTCAAAAGTTCCTACGCGATTTGACGTCAGGATGAGGATGCCCTCGTGGTACTCTAGAATACGGAGGAAGACTGTGGTAGGAATGTCAGTTTCTCGATGCTATGACATAAGTAGGATGGATTTGAGGTTTGTTTGGCGCACCGGAGACAAGACTGTTTCGGGCAAGGTCGGCCATCGTTCTCTCTTCCAGGAACACATCCGCTTCATCGAGCAAGAGCACTACTTGCAGTTAGCCAACAAAGTTTTCTTACACTCTGTTGAAGGCGTACCGCAGTCCCATTTCTTTCCCAGGTACATGACGGTTTGCAAGTACTTCTCCACCTCCTGCGCGTTGGTTCCAATGTCTCCGCAAGTGACACGATATAGCGGTTTCTCGGCGATCTCCGCCACACTGATGGGCAATAGCCAACAGGTCAGCATAACTGTCTTGGGAGTGTAGGGCGATCGTAGTTGCCAAATGTACCTCTCAGCCGTCAATGTTTTCCCTGTCCCCGGGCTGCCGTGTAGCAAGAGGATCAGGCCATTGCCTTTGCCCTTGATGATATCATCCATGTTACTGTCCCTTGACTTTTGCACGTCAACAAGTGCGCGAATCATCTCTTTGGTTTTCTCATCGAGTACGAGCTGTGTGAATGCGTTCTTATTCCAGTCTACTTGTGGGAGAAAGTCGTTGATATGGAGCTCCTCTATTCCTCCTGGTCAGTAAACAGTCCTTCATGGATTGGAGCGGTGCCATGTATAGCCAGGAACTTACTCCATTTTTTGGAACCGAGATGAAATCCTTGGATTACATTGGGCAAGAGAAGCTTGCAATCCGGTGGCATTTCTTCTGTGGAGTCGATTTTTTGTGGCCACTTGTCGTACGTGAACAACCTTTTATCTACCGTCCTGGCATTGTCCTCCCTGTACATGACACAGAATGTTGCTACATCTACTACGAATCTGTCGTTGGTCTAAATAATAAGTTAGCAGATAGCAAATGCAGGGCAATCACTGGTAACAAACGTAATAGCGGTCATGATTCTCGTCCCATCCAGTGTAACAGAGTAAGCTCTGGTGGCGCATGTTCCAGTAACGTCGTCCGGTTTCTCTGAGCTTTTCGACGTCCTCTGGCCTGGCATACTTGAGAGGATAAACACGGAGCGTGCTAATGGGGACTTCCTCGACTTCGAATCCATCAGTGTCCTCGATCCAGGCATTTCTTCTTGCTTCTCGGCCATTGTAGTGCCAAGACCAGCCTTCCAATTCCCATCTCCTCTTCTTCTCATCTGATGCCGGTGCTGGAAGGTGCTTCAACACACCAGCACTCAAGGTCTTTTTGTCTTCGCTGCGGATCACAATAACCTCGAAGGGTTTGTATAGCTTGGTAGAATGGTAAGCAGTGACGAAGCCCCGTTGGAAGAGGCTATTGGCCGAGCGATATTCTTCACCATAATTCCTTTCCAGAAATTGGAGTAGGGGGTCGACGAAAGGTCTATAGGAGCTTTTCTGTTGCACCAAGTCATAGAGCTTCTGATAGTGGTGAAACAAAAAGAGATAAGGCGCTGTCATCTCCCCAACAAGCCACCCGCGTTTGTCCGACCAGTGACTGTAGGGCTCGAATTCGGCGATACGTTTGAGTGCTTCATTCAAAGCTGTCGAGGTAATCTGCATCGTCTCCTTCCTTTCGCTGAACAGGTTGGTATCCCTGAATGCTTGAGTCGCCTGGCCACACTCGTACTCTTTGGTGATGATGAACAGAGTATCTGGGTGCTGCTGTAAATAGTATCCCACATCAAGAACCGGGATGTTGCCGCATAAGCCCCTAGGCTCTTCGGAGGCCTCTGCTTGATATTGTGGCTCGTCCTCATATATAAGGCAACTGTGGCTGTGCCAGGAGACACAGCAGACCACCCTATGGAGAACTTGCGAGCATGGCACCTTGTTCTCTTCGATAGGCAACTTGATAGGTAACTCCTTCGAGGTGCTAATGTTCAGTTCAAGGTCCCGTGCGCCCTTGTAATATAGCCTTGACTCGAGCGATTGAACGGTGTCCAGCAAGTATCCGATATATCGAGAAACATCATGTGAATGGTCCAGAACGTCAAGTCCGAGGTACCCATCAGCAATTCCAGCAAGGGCTTCAGCGAGACCAGTACCTTCGGGCAGCGTTTTAATGTCAGTAGACGACCTCGCGTTATTCGGATGAAGGGATTCATTCTCGAGACGGTCAGACAATGCTTGGTCGAGCTCTTCGCCCCCTTTCTTGACATCCTTGGGCTCATGGCCGCCTTCTTTGCTGACTTGTTGACGCGTCTCACTCGGAACAGCCGAGTCACCGCTTTCAGTCCCAGTGTTTTGAAAGCTATTGCGTCCTGGCGACGGAGGTATTAGCTGCATTTGTGCCGAGCTAGACTCCTCCTGTACCACTTCTTCAGACCCTGAGGCTTCACCAGGTACCGAGACATTGTTTGTGGCCGCACTATGGCTACTAGAAGCCTCGGCAGTTCCCCGGGACCGAGTTAGAGAGTGCCTCCATGGCGAGTTTGTATTCACCTTGTTTGCCATCCATGTTCCTCCGATAGGTCGGCCAGGAGGTGGCACTCCGTAGCCGGGTGTAGGGGGCAAGCCCCGTCCTGGAGGATGCACCCCGGGTCCACGGGTAGGGAACATCCCCCGTCCAGGAGGGGGCATTCCGCGTCCAGGAGGGGGCATTCCCCATCCAGGAGGGGGCATTCCCCGTCCAGGTGGGGGCATTCCCGGTCTAGGGGGAGGGGGTATTCCACGGCGGTAGGGTACCTTGTGAGTGGAACTCATAGCCCGCCCACTGCTAGGCCTCGGGTTTTCGTCGCTTTTCGATTTGATATCTGAACGATCAGTTAGAATTGCTATGGCCGACTTAAGGATAACATAAATACCTTTCTCTTCCATTTTAGATCCCAGATCAGCAAGCATCTGGATACCTCTAGCTGCCTTCCCCTTGGTATCATCCTGGGCAATTGTAGCATCGATGAACAGCGACCCAGCCTTATTTCTCTTGGGACGACGAGGCGCATTGTCAGACGGCGAAGACCTACCGCTGCTCGAATAATCTGTATCGCTCTCGTAATCAGGCTCGTACAACCTCCGCTCCGGCTCCGGTCTCATGACCAAGTGCGGGGCACCAGGCCTCATATTGTCTCCTTCCATCTTTCGTCTTTGAAACGTGAGCCCACCGCCTGCCGTGGATTGTACACTAAACCAAGCTGGATGCTGATGGTGCAAGAATGTGAGAAGTGCTTTCAGCCAGCCCTAGAGTGATGTCAGCAACCCCGAGACTAAAGGTCGGATCGAGATTGCGGATTCCTGAGGCAGCGTTGCGTCTGGTTGTTTCGGTGAACAGGATCCAGCGAATCAAAACTACAGCGCCATGTTCTCAGCCTGCTTAGAGTACGTACCCTATGTATGACGGGTCAGGCTGCCCCAACTGTAACATGCATATATTTGGGGTAGCTTCTATAGTTGAACACTTATACAGCAATGTGGTATGATTACTTGCAATAACTAGCTCTGATAGGACCGACGTTGTATATAATGACTGTAATATTAGTTTCAGGTAGCTCTGGGCGGGTTGCGCCCGAGGCCTCCTTTGCTCACATACGTGGTCATCTTATTGCCTATCATGCTTCACGGATTTTGTTTCCTTTTCTTTCTACGTGAGTTCATGGGTAGAAATGAACAAATTGGATCACATTATAAAGTCCATCTCGTTCCCACTACAATGCGATCGTGTAGAGCTACACACAACACAATTGTCATCATTCACACACGAACTTTGTGTACAGGCTAATGGAGAATTCTGAGACCAGAGATGACTTGGAACTCGAAGGAGCCATAAATCCGGGGATCGCATCCAGCGGAAGGAGGTTTCGCGCGGAAGTCGAGGAAGCCATAAGCTCGAGCATGGCGCCCACCGGAAGAAAGTACCTCGCAAGGATGTATTATGATTGCATACGTGCCTTGTGCGGTCCTTGTTCGCGAATACGATTTCCATCAGAGGAAGAAAACGTCGAGTAGAAGATTCCCATCCCACAATTATCGCCTTCTTGTCCATTGTGTCGGCTTTTTGACTGGCTCCTCGAAGTCTACACTGATGTCGAGCGCCATTCAGGCGGCTTCCTACGGGTTTCAACGTCGACGCACCCTCTCAGGCAGTACTTCAAGAGCGGAATTCTCGGAGCGGGGACTCCCCTTGATTTCATTTTTGTCTTTTTGCAAGCAGAACTGGAAGGCACCGCCACGAACCCAGACACCACGAGATACTGTGTGGTGTCAAAGTTCCGAGATTGGGTCTACCCATGTCTCCAAACCTCACGCAAAGTAGGCGACATCTATCAGGGATACCGGCACCCTGACTTAAGCGACTTCGTTGCCTATCCTAATCATGTCAATTACGAAAATATCCGGTCACTGATGGCAGCTTGTATTCATTCATAAGCACGGATGCTGCCGGCCTGGGGCAAAGGCTTTGACCAAACCCCTTCAGCACTTCCGTCTGATTCATTGCGAGAGTCGAAGAGTGATTCTGATCGAGGAACCTCGCGACTACGTTGCGCTGTGCTATGTTTGGGGGAAAACTCCTCACCTACCAGATGAATTAGGTGCCGAGCCAAGATATCCTGCTACAATCCAGGACGCAATCCAGGTGACTATGCAATTGGGGTTCGAATACTTGTGGGTTGATCGGTACTGTATCAATCAAACATCGATCCATAAGACAGCGCAGATTCAACAAATGGGACAGATATATTACCAAGCTTCATTGACTATATTTGCCGCCGCTGGTCCCGACCCAAGTTACGGTCTTCCAGGAGTCAGCAGGGCACGCCTTCTACCAGATACTGTAGTTCACCACCCATATGCCATCACACCGATACCCGATAAACCCCAACGGTACATTCAACAGAGCATATGGGCCACTCGAGGTTGGACATACCAAGAGGCATATCTTTCACGGCGACGCCTTTTCTTTACCGATGTACAGTTATACTTCGAATGTGCGACTGCCCCTCGAGAGGAATTCTTATTCTACCAAGGGCTCAACAGTGCTCCCTCAGATGACTGCTTGTTTCCGCGGCCGGACCTCAATCTTCTTGATAAGAAGACATTATTCGGTTGCATTGTCGATTATTCCCGTCGGGAGTTTGGGTTCATAGGCGATCGACTAAGGGGGTTCCTTGGTATCCTAGCAGTTTTCGCTACTAGGAGTAGGTATCGTACATACCATATCTGGGGTGTCCCGGTCAAGCTCACCAGTTATGGAATTCAAGGAACATACAAGCCTCTTCTGGGTCTCTTTGGATCTACGCCGTCTGATAGAAGCCCAGATTTTCCAAGTTGGTCTTGGGTTGGATGGTCAGGTCAAGCATTGAAGATGGACTTCCAGAGCGAAGACTATCGGTCGTTGGTTTACTCAGTCGAGTTAGACAAGGGAAACCGGACGGAGGCACTGACTTCCACGTTATTACGACGATACTACTCTTTCGGAAGCCCCCCTGAGGCTGTCCCCGCGGTTCTGCGCCTGTCTGGCATGAGCTTTCCTATATATGCGGTGAAACATTTCAGCCCGAGCCCAGGGTGCAGATTGGTACTGACCGACAAAGAATCGTATGGTGTGTTCCCAACCGACCAGGGGTACTTGAAAGAATTGGTTGAAGATTCGGACTGGGTATGTTGGCAAGATCCAGACGGTGTATGGATCTACGCAAACTACCACCTCATAGACACGCGTTTCATGGATGGCCAAGAGGGGAATAGGACAGAGCTGCTCGGTGTTCCCCTTGTTATGGAGTCAAGATTGGGCAAGCGTTTGGTTGCTATACTTCGAGCAGTAGAAGGCGGTCACGAAACAGTAGGCTATCTACCGATTCTGAGTGCCCGGTTTAAGACCAAGTTCTTCCAAGCGGGCGAGGATACAAAGTGTGAAGGCAACTTGATAGAGACACAGGAAGCATATTGCTTGGGTTGGATGAAGCTTGCGACGATTCGGTGGTTATAATGGTGTCGCGGCAATGTGCATAAGAAGGTTGAATAAGGATCGGATCAGCGCACTTCACCAGGCTGGGCTGCAAACAAAATCAATGGTGAGACTTCCGACAAGCTGACGACATCTTGAACGCCATCCATAGTTCTCATAATCGCTGAGCTGCTACTTCTACCACTACTCCTACCTCTGCAAAAGACTTAGATCATGCAATGACTACTATATTTGAGGTAATTCAATATGTATTGAAATCAGCAATAACTAAATGAAAGTCAAGAGGGAAAAATCAAAATATAAAAAGAATATGCAGATCAAAAAAGTGCCGTATAAGCGAAATGAAGTATGCCCCCGCCACCTATCCATTCCGAACACCCACCCCTGCCAGCATCTTTGAGCAGTATCTCATAGTACTTATGAGGTGAAAGGACCAATGACTACATCCTTCCAGTTAGCAGGCGCTTGGTAGGGTTGTTTCTGTCCGTTGGTTGGTTGCGGAACACCTGCGTCTTTGTGGTCGCACTTTCCGTTGCAGTGGACAAGCTTGTTGATGGGCATGCGGAAGTCGAACTGCTTCTGTCCGCGCACGCAGATTTTGCCATCGCCCGTGTTCTGCTGCACGTTGCCGTTGGTGCACTTGTTGCACTCGCGCTGGGCCTGGCCCCAGACGTGCAGCACGCGGTCGGCGTACCAGACTTGGTGGCAGAGGTCGTTGCCCTTGCGGCCGGAGCCGTCGTTGTTCCAGGTGCAGGTGACGGTCGACGTGTCGGCGCGGCAGGCCTGCGTGAGGTCCGTCGTCGTCTTGGCGTAGTTCCAGCTCATGGACCCGCCGAGGGTGACGACCTCTTCGGCGAGCTTGACTCCGACGTCCAGGATCTTCCAGTCCATGCCGTTGGTCGTCGAGGTCCCCGTCGTCGTGCAGTCCTGCTTCGTCTCCTGCACCGCGGAGCTGCACGAGTCCTTGGCCCCGGCCGGGCAGTTGATGGCGGAGCCCGTCTGCCGCCAGTCGTAGTACTCGACCGCCGACTCGACGAGGTAGTACACGGTCCAGCACTTCTTGTTACCCGAGCCACTGTTACACTCGTCGTCCTTCCCATTGCGGGGGATCCTGACGCCCTGGTTAACCTTGTAGGGGGGCTTGGGCGTGTCTTTGTTGCTGGGGTCATCGGCGGAGTTGCAGCCCGGGATGTGGCCTACAAACTCCTTGACGGTGGCGCGTTTGGCGAGGTCAAGCAGGACGCTCGAGTCCACCTCTTCGCCATCCATGAGGAAGTTGGTCGAGTTTGTGGTGTCGTCGTGGACGAGCTCGATGTTGTTGCTACGCTTCCCGTTCCCGGGTTTCTTCCCGAACTGACCCCAGGGGTCAAGGACACCCGCCCAAGGGTCGTCTCTCTGTTCGAGAGCAGGGGCGGCGACCGCCAGCGAGGCAAGAGCCAACATGGATGGGACGACGTAATGCATGGTTGCTGTGACAAGGAATGATATAATACTGGACAAGACGAAGAAGAATTAATCTCGCAAACGAGAGTGGGAGTGAGATGATTGCGGTGAAGGCGGTTGGGGATGGGAGACAGACAATGTTGTAATTCCAGGCCGTCAACATGGCCCTTTAAATATATTTTCAGTCGCTCTTCATACGATCCAGATGTAGGGAGTATCAAACTATTTACGCCATGTATTCTACAATGCCTATGCATCTCTCGTTTATTCCATTCATCTCCTTTTGGGCGCCATGTGTATGGCCTATTGTATAGATGAATTTCTAAATATATTACACGTCGTAGCAATCCTACCTTTCATACAACGTACTGTACAATATCTATCTATGCTTCTTTCGTTTATTCCATCGATACCACTTTGGTCCTTAGCCACCCTACTTATGACCTAGATACACATAAAGAGAACAAGGCTTCCAATTTCACTATATCACACGAGGGACACTGTACGTGTTATCACCCATGTCCCCTGAGCTTACTGTACCCTGGTGACAGCTGATATGCTCGGAGACATTTTCAAAAGCTTGTTTGTCCGTGCCGACTTCCGTACAACCTTCTAATCACAGCTAATTCCTTAACCACACCTTATCCGCAACCCGAGCCTGCTGCTTTCAGCGTGGCAGTGCGCGCCCCAATGACAGTAAACCACACCACATTTGTAAACCACAACACCAGCCAGTTGCTTCCAACAAGGCAGTGTGTACCGGATTACCTGGAAGCAAGTGCTTATGCTGGGATTGGGGCGGGCTTCTCATTACATCTAGCCGTCGTGGCTGTTTGTTGTATCATTCAGTCGCGAACCGTCACAAGTTTCACGCAGCGAGTAATATCCGAGAGGCGCGTAGCGCTCGGATGAATAGTGTCCAAGACACCGAGAAGGAACACTGCTTACTGTTCAAAATAGACCGGGGCAGTATCGGAGGGTTGAAGTAATTGCAACGAGTACATGCTACACATCTCATCCTCTTACAATACCACCCATTCGGGGCAGATATATGGTCCCCCCAGCAAATCATCCAGCACATCCCCGGGGTCCTGCCCTTTCTCCCAGCACTCCCGCTCCCAGTCTTCCATCTCCTGCAACGTCGAACGCCCGAGCCAGGACGGCTCCTCTTCGGTCACAAGGCCGCCACAGACGTCGTAGTAAGTGGGAAAGTCTGCACTGTTCATAATCCTGATGCGGGGTCCGTCAGGGCCTTCTTCTTCCATGCCGAAGCGAAAATGGCGCTGCCGCCTGTGGATCTCGACCGAGGCCGGGGGTGGCGGCGAGCTGCCGGGCATGAAGTGGCGCTCGGGTGTCTCGTAGCGAGGGTGTAGCTTGGGGAGGTCGAAAGCCACACTGGTAAGCCAGGGCATCTCGTCCGGCGCCATGTGCGCGAAGAAGATTGACAGGGCACTGCGTTCGTCCGCGTGGAACTAAGAGATGGGTTGGTCATGGTCCAGCCAGAGTCGAACCTGGCGTAGATGCTGCTGCTGCTGCTGTCGCATATGGGGGGATAGAGCGGGCCACGTCTGCTGCCAGAGGCCTACCAGCGTACGAACGGGGCCACTGCTATCATGCCCTACTGGTAGTGGTGGTGGACGGACGAATATTGTTGTGTCTGGTTGTACATGACTGACGTCGACTGCTCTTGGATCTGTACACGACGCGTGCAAACTACTCAACATGTCGAAGAAGGATAGCGGGAGGTGCAAGGTGATGCTCAGCTTCCCGATCGACGGGATGACTGCCAGTAGAGGGCCGCACCGAGTCGGCGCCCATCCGCAGCTCGTTTTATCGCCCTGAGCTAAGTAGTGAAGGGTCTCGGGATCCGTGACCTGGACTGTGGTATTTCTGAACGCCTAGTCCGAGATTTCGGTCTTTCTCTTATCGAAAAGGTGATCAGTTAGTAGCAGCCAAAGACCATGCCAATGCTCGCGACGAGCAACACCTGAAATCTGCCAACCTGCATGGATTTGCATGTCCGAAGCATGCTAGTCATTATAGCAAATCTGCTGTACTCCTCCAAGTTGCCCCTTTTAGTCGATGATGCCCCCTGACCTGACCCGGATGAGCTGCTTGGTCACCCAGGCCGCATGCCATCTCCTCACACCGCCAATGCGGACCCCATGTCGACTGGGAACGCCGTGCTTCCAGTACATCCTGCAGCACCGACGCCTCTCTCGAAAGAATACCATTGCCATCGCGCCTGTAAAGGTAGTCGTTTTCTTCGGGCTGGCTGCAAGCTGCCATGGTGAACCTGCCCCCGCGGATGGAAATGTGGATCCCATCGGGGATGAGATGATCATAGATCTCTAGGCGCACCTCGAGGGGGCACGATAGAAAGGGGCTTCTATGGGCAGTATATGTTATCATGATTGCTCAGAGAGGGTTACAATGGTTGAGGGTTCTGTTGGTGTCGTCGATATGAATATGGCGGTGAACAATGGACATCTCGGAAAATAGGGGTGGGCCAAGACTGCTGTGCCTCTCGTCTGACAAACCCAACTGCATATCTCAAAAATGCAGCCCGAGGATCCCTGTTGCACGCGAATCTCACCCCCGCCCAAGCTTCCGGTAACAGGACGACATCGAAGCAAATTATTACTACTCAGCCCTAGGTTTCGAAGATCCGTATAAATCACCAATGCCAATCAGGTATACTCTGGACGGTTGCACGCCATTTACTTGGCACGATGCCAACTGCCCGACAGCCAAACATACGACGGAGCCCTGCACATTTCTGTGCTCGCAAGGACCGCAAATGCTGGTGGAACCTTGCCTCAACACACCCCTTGCATCGCCGTCCATTTGCAGATTTCGTATTCCTCCCCTCCTCCTCCCGTATTGCGAGATCCGGCGGGGCTTATAACAAACAGGTTTGAGCACCACTCGTTCCCTATACTTTTGCTTTCAAGCATTGGCGTTCTCTGATTAATTACTGAACAGAACGAACAACTCCCACCATCCTTGCTTCTTTTTTTCCTTCCCTTTCTGCTCTCTGGTTCTTCTTCCCCCTCCCATCCATGGTAAATCGTTAAATACACGATATCATCACCATGGGCATCATCACCCGCGCCGTCGCGGCCCTCCCCTTCCTCCTCATCGCCGCGTGGTGCTTCCGAGAAATGGCCCTCGACCAGCTCGACGCCTCCGCTCGCCCCTCGGCCGAGTCCGGCTTCATCGAGTGGGGCCACGGCAAAAATAAAGTCGCCATCCTCGACCACTTCCACGGGGTCCCCTTTCTCGACCAGCTCTGGCGCGGCGGCACCGCCGTCTTCGCCGTCTCGGCCTTCGGCATGGACGGCGTCGCCGCCTGGCAGGTCTTCACCTTCCTGGTGGATCTGGGGCCCCTGTACGCCATCTGGATCCTCGAGTCGCACCGGGGGGCTAACGCTTGGTCGCCTGCATACATGTACGTTACGTGTGCCTGCATAGTTTCTTTTTCTTTGCCCCTGCCCTTGCCCCCCTGGGGGATAGATATAGAGAGAGAGTGTGTGTAGCAGCAACCACATCGTGCCATACCGCGACTGATTTATTGGTTCGATTTCGATCAACTAACTACTCACATACGTAATAAATAGTCCTACGGTGTTTACCCTCGCCGCCCAAGTCCTGGGTGCAGGCGGAACCATGTCCGTCTTCTACTTCCTGTGCCTCGTCTTCAGCCCGTCGGCCTCGGAGCTGGCCTCGAAAACCCCGGCGCCCCGCCGCACCGTCTGGTCCCGGGCCAACGTCCTCCTGCTCCCGCTCGTGCTGGCCCTGCACACGGCCGAGGTCTTTGCCATGTACCTGTCCCCGAGCTACGAGGCGCGCCACTACTGGGTCTGGGCCTGGCAGCTGACGCCGCTGTGGATCGGCGTCGGCAACGTCGTGGCCGGACAAGCCCTCCTCAAACTGCTGCCACCATCAGGCAGCCCGAGGATCCCGCAGCAGCAGCGGTCGTCGGCTTTTGTTGCGTCGATAGTGTCGAAAACGCTGCTCGCCGTCCTGGCTTCGGTGTCCGTCGCGGTCTGGCTCTACACCATCCTGTCCGCCCCGCACCCGCTCGCGGCCCTCTTCGTGCCGGGGCCGGAGCCGCAGGACGGGCTCGTGCTGCGTAGCCGGAAGTCGCTGCAGGCGGACGAGGTCGGGGTCTTCGCCGGCAGCTTCCTGTGGCTCGCGTACTCGTTCGCCGACCTCTACCTGGCGAACTTAGTAAATCTGGGGGAGCTGTTGGGGTGTGCGGCGGCCCTTCCGGTGGCCACCTTGGTATTGGGGCCGGGCGGCACGTTCGCGGCGGGCTGGTATATGAGGGAGCGGATGCTGGGCTCGGCTTGAGGGAAGTTAGTTGGGCGTAGAGGAGAAGTGATTGGAAAAACAACATTGCGGGAAAAAGCGAAGTTTCGGTGGATAGAAAGGGGGTAGGGCTGGTTTTCCTCGAGTTGCTCATGCTAGCTAGCGAGTTACCTAAAAGGCCCCGTTGCATCTCTCGTTCTGTTTGATTGTTGGGTCCAAGGTTGAGGAAACTGGACGTGATAGAACCAATGCAGGAGAGGAGTAGTCACGTCCTTTTCCTCTCATGACATTGTCCTGACTTCAGGTTGCCTATGGCCAATATCACTGCCCGACTCGTGCAATATCACCATCTGTATATAATTTTGGCTGCCGGGATGTACCGAAGTCGAATACTGCTACCGGCAACTGTCAAGTTGCCTTGGCCATCCGACAGCTGGGGTGCCTTTTACTGTACTTGATTTGCTATGTCGGTATCTGTTGCGTCTACCCGTCCCTATTGTATCTACGCTGTCGAATACAGACCTGGCTTGACTCCAATTAAGGTCTCGCCAACCGGCCGTAATAGGCTCCAAAATGTTTCGCCCAGAGCTAAATAGTTCCCCAAAAAGACATAATAAAGGAACCAGAGAGGGGCACTGGGGCCGGGCAAGTGGGCGTACAGCCCCGGCCCAATGTCGGTTGACATGTTACCGTAAACCGCTGGCCACTCGTGATGTCCTAACTCGTGCCTTCCATGCTCCGCCTCCGTATGCTGCTGCAACACCGCTTGCGCCACAGGCACACCGCCCAGCACGCTTTCCACCCTAGGCCGGAGCGATCGGCTTCACCGCCCCAGACTTGACGTCGTAGACCCAGCCGCTCACGACGGTGTCCTCGCGGATGGTGGTCGTCTGCTTGAGGAAGGCCAGGTCGTCGCGGACGGCCTGCTCGACCTCGGGGAAGGGCAGGAAGTCGAGGGTGGCCAGCTCGACGGCCGCGGCGGGGGGCAGCTCCTTCTTGACGACCTCGCGGATGTCGTCGTTCGTGAACGTCAGCATGCCGCAGTCGGTGTGCTTGACGACCAGGATCTCGCGCGTGCCCAGCAGCTGCTGCGAGATGACAATGGACCGCAGGGCGTCCTTGGCGCACGCGCCGGCGTTGCGGATCACGTGGGCGTCGCCCAGGTCGATGCCGAAGGCGGCGGCGGGGTCGATGCGGGCGTCCATGCACGTTACTGGTGGCGGTCATCAGCATGTGGCGGTGGCAAAGAAGCATCATTGATTGTTCGGGGAACAAGAGACGGGGCAACATACTGACGGCATACTTCTTCCAGGGGGGAAGCTTCAGATCACCATTTTTGAACTTTTCGCTGTACTCGGCGTTCTTCTTCTTCAGATTCTGTTGGTTGGGCGACGCCATGATGTGCGATGTTGGGGGCATGGTTGGTGATCCTGGATGTGTATAGTTGAGCAGTGTATGATCGCTAGTGGGGTAAAGCAGTGATGGAATTCAATATCATGACCTCCGGGAACCTGGGGATACGCCTATTAAGTATGCAGGTATAGTCGCACAAGTCGGGTTGCTGATTGGCTACCTGGGCGATGGGAAGAGGGGTTCAGGGTCTCGCGTCATGCCGCATCCGAAATCACGCAAAAGCCGGGGCGCCTTAGAGGAGCTATTCCCCAATTCTGCTGTCTTCTATTTTTTCTGTCTTGTGTGTGTCTAGCCACATATGCTAAACAGAAACGGAGGCGTCATTGCTCGGCCGGCTCGTCGGGAAGGGAGGCAAAGTGGGTGGTGATGTTTTGAGATCCCCGTAGCTTCTCTCTCCCGACCCATCGAGAAAAGCCCCAGGCTGTCAGGCCCCTCCGCAATGATCACGTAACGGAGCAGATTCTGCGTCCCAACTTTGGGAGTTGGAATAGCTGGGAATAAGCCCAGTCTATGCGGCAGAAGCAGTCAGACGGTTTAAGGGTTGCACGAATGCACAGTCTATCAAGGGTTCATCCGAAGACCGTCCCATCCAACAGCAGCGAGACGCTTACCTCGATTGGCTACGTCATGTTGAACCTCGAAGTGCACGCGGCGAGGAAGACATTTCCCTTTTCTCTCCTTGACTAATGCAGTACGAGAAAACGTGGGTAATATAAGCAAGCGTCAAAGAGGTGTTACCAAGTGTCACGCTGAAGTATTTGTAGTATGTGAGACGAGGCAATCCTCTTGGAGTTGTGACTGTGCCTGGAAAGAGTGTGTCGAATGCAATTTAGCGCAGACCCTGGGAGCTGATGAGACGCACCTTTTGCAGCTGAGGTCTGCCCCAGGCGTGCTCTGTCACATTAACTGAGCCCCTCGATTCGATACCTGGCGAGGGTGGATGCATTCCGTGGACCGGACGCGAAGCAAGTACCGACAGGGGTACGCGCTTTCGTGTAAATGATCCACCAGCCACAGGTACTTCCACCTCCAGCCTGGCATTTGTGCATCAAAATTGTGCGCAAAACTGCGCTGATGGTCACCTGCGCCCGCCGGACGAGCCTTTGTGCTGGCCATGAATTGCACAAAGCATAAACCTGTGCATAGTCGCCATGTAATGTTAAGAGCAAATTGATGCAGACTTACCACCCAGCCACTTCCACGGCTCCATACCAAACGCGAACTCTAGGTACTCAGTCAGGAGCACCCCTTGATCAACCGGTCAAACCTCTTCCTCTGGATACTCGAAGAAATTAGCCGCACTCCACCCAAATGTGACGAGAAGCTGATCAGACTGTATTGATTGAGAGTAGCTTGGATTATCTCAAGACCTAATTGCAACTGGATGTAGTAAAAAGCACAAGGCTTGTGGCACCTAATGGTAGGATGAACTTGCCCGCAATGCCAACCTCACCTTATCCTCGAGTCTCAATGGATCAACCAGCTAGGGGAAGTGCCGCAAACACGCCTGCTCCCTGCATTGTTGGCAAACAGCTGCGAGTCAAGGACTACGACTACATCATCCCTAGTCGATTAATGGCACACACAGGCCGTTCATTTCGTCGACGAGAGCGTTGATGCCACTGGCGCTGTTGATTCCCCTGCCCGGTATCTTGGGTAACTCGTGGCTCGACTTGTGACTGCATCTCTACGGGGCAAGAAGCAGAGCTACTATTTTCATTAGAGCCACTTCTATCCCCTTTTCTTCCTCTTGTTGACTTTTCCTAATTCAATACCGAGGCGGGAACCCATACTCACAACGAGCAGGTTACCCTCAAATATACCAACCCAAAAGAAGCCGTGGTATCAATGGCTGACTGATCTATGGTGGTTTCTGGTTCTCTAGTGTCCATATGTCTTCGTCAATAACCCTTGGCTGGTCACCACTGTACAGTCCATTCGTTAGACTGCAGGTGTACCCTTTAGTTGTTCCATTAATTTCCAGACTTCTGGTGCTCAATCCTAGTGTGCTTAGTCGTAAATCCCACTCTCATCACCATGAAAACGATAAGGGTTGTGTCCAGTGTTATTGAGTGTATCGTGTTGTACTGGCTGCAAGTTCATTATAAATCGTCCCGTGGAGTAATTGGACAAGTCGTTATCAACACAGTCCATGTTGATATAGTCCATATTTACGAAGTTATTGGAGCGATGCGATCCATATCGGGAATTCACTCCTTGGTATCGGTGTCGACCATGTGTGTGGGGAAATGGGAATAGAATACCACATCCATATCAGTGATGATGAGGATACAGATTCTTTACTGCGTTTCAGGCTCCTTGATATTATTCCATTACCAGTGTTCATCCGGTTGGTGGCAGCGTTGGTCCCACTGGCGTCCTTGATTCCCTTTTCATGCTATTGGGGATGGTCTGAGAACAATGGAAATGAATTTGCCCATCACGCCTCGAAGAGTCCTTGGCATCTTTAATAACTTTTGGCCCTTCATAGGACAAGTGCCATTAAAAACAGCCTCAGAAGAAGTCGCGGGCTGTAACCTGGTAGGTACAATCTTGTAAGTGGTGATTCTGCATTTCAGGTTGGAGTCAATCAAGTGCGGAATAGGCCGCCCTGCCGCCCTGCCGCCCATCCACTGTGGGTTGGATCGCCCCACTTTGAATTAGCAGGAGGTTTCTCCAGAACCTTTGAACTTTAGCAGCTAACCTTAGATTGTATATGACTGACTTCCCATCCGCCAACAAAAAACAACAACCACACACCGCCGACCAACCCACCACTCACACATTATGGAGAAATCTGAGCTACTGTCTCTCGCCAGAGAGTATGCCAAAAATGAAGACCTATTCGAGCTCCTGGGCATCGACGCCCTCAAAGCCGAAGACCCAGCCGAAGTGCGCCGCGCCTGGCGCAAGTCCAGTCTGAAATATCACCCGGACAAGGTCGGCGGCCCGTCGGGCGATGGCTTCAACGACGCCATGAAGGCGAAATGGGAGCTGCTCGAGCGCGCCCGCGAGATCCTCTCCGACCCCGCCACCCGCGATGCCTACAACAGCGCCCGCAGCGCCATCCTGATCCGGGAGCAGCAGCGTGCCGCCATGGACGCCCAGAAGCGCGCCATGATCGACGACCTCGAGGCCCGCGAGAGGCTCGGCACCGAAGCATACAACGCCATGAAGCGAAAGCGCGACGACGGCAAGGTCGCCGAGACGGAGGAGGAGAAGCGGGCCGCCATGGAGCGGGCGCGCAAGAGGCGCGAGGAGCGGCAGCAGTTGATGCGGGAGGCCGAGGAGAGGGAGAGGCTGCGCAACAACGACAATAATAACAACAACAACGCCTCGATAATACCGGACCACCAACAGAATCAGAAGACGCCGGCGGCGGCGATGGCGGGTTCGGCAACGCAGCCTCAGCAACAACAACCACCACAAACAGAACCGCAAGGCGATGCTGAGCCTGATGATGATCCGAACGATCCCAGAGTCGCAGATCTCAAGCGGCGTCTTGAGGCAGTGCGGCAACGGAAAGCAGCTAAGAAGGCGCGCAAGGAGAATAAGGGTGCCAGCAGCACTGGCACTGCGGAGGAACCGGAGAAAACGGCTGCCACACTCGATACGGCAGCACCAGCACCAGCAGAACCACCCAAGGCTGCGCCGAAGCGCAGTGCGAAGATGGACGCGTTATTGGCGAGGTTGAAAACTGCAAGCTCATGAGAGTAGTAACCTGTCATTCTATTTCTCTATATCTATTGGGACACGCAAGGCTAACGACTTTTCTTGATACCAAGCCGCGATGTTCGAAGGAGGAAAGGGATCTCCAGAAAGAAAAATACAAAATGTTGCAACTTGAGGTGAGAACCTCGTCCCAAATATGCTAATCTGTTTGGCCCACCAGGAATCTATGCACTCGTTCGTTAAGTCACCATTATCCATGATCGTAAATATGTACAATTTCGAGGTAACGACAGAAGGTACAGTATATACATAGAAAACACGGGAATCTAAATCTATCTTATTTAATCCACCGCCACAGCTCACTCTTCCAACGACGAGCCACCTGTCCCAACTCGTGACTCGCCCTCTTCACGCGATGCGCAACGCCCGACATCTTCGTCGGCGCGACCATAGCGACCGCTCTGCCTCCTCCCCTCATGTGCTCCGCCATCCACGTCGCCCACTCCCACGGCGCCGCCGTGCCACCGGGCTCGCTGTTGAAGTACTCCCAAGCCGCGACCCCGCCAAAGTCCGGGTACCGCGCCGTCAGGTCGCGCAGGGTGCCCGCGACGGTCTCGAGCGGCACGAACCCGCTGCCGTTCGCGGGGCTCGTCAGCAGGCCCATGGTGACCTTGTGCGCCGGGAACCCCGAGTCCACGATGGCCTGGTAGTCGGCCGCGGATCGGGGGCTGCCCCAGCCGAAGTAGAACTGGGCGTTGTAGAAGTCGATGGACGACCCCCGCTGCGCCTCGAGCTCGAAGTAGCTGAACCCGCTCAGGTTGCCGCCGCCCTGCCGCAGCGCCGCGCCCACGGGGGCCAGCGTGATGACGAACCCCGAACCAAAATCGGCGCGCAGCCGGTCGATGAGCCGCACGATCCCCGCGAGCGACATGTACTCCTCGACGTCGAGGTCGACCCCCTGGAGCTGGTACCCCGCGAGGAAGTCGCGGAGATGGACGTAGTACCGCTCGAACTGCGCGGCGTCGCCGTCGAGCCGCTGGAAGGAACCCTGCGCGGCGCCGCCGACCATGGCCGTCACCGTAACGCCCCGCGATTGCAGCTCCGCGGCGTCGCGCCAGACGGCGTCGAAGCGCGGGTTCGCCGGCGGGAAGTCGTTGAGCCGGATCCAGCCGTCCTGCTCGTCGACGACGTGGATCGCGGCGATGAGGACGTGGGTCGCGGCGATGCCGGTGTTGGTGGTGACGAGGGGGAGCATGGAGATGTGCTCCGTGTCCGAGTTGTTCACGTTGGTGGTCTGGTAGTAGACGACGACGCGGTGGTCGTTGACGGCGGCGGCGGTGGTCGCGGTGCTGGCTGCTGCTGCCGCCGCTGCCGACGCGTTAGTTATAGGAGGGGTAGCGCTTGCCATGGTGGGCAATAACAGTATCAAAGATAGGAGGATGATCTTGGTGGTGAGCCATGTTGTTGTGACTTTGCCGGCTAACATCTTTTACACTGAACTTATATATATGTAAATGCCCCTTGTGATGTGATAGAGGAACTTCAAAGACTCGCGGGGTCTGCTGGTGCATGTCTTGGAAGGTTTCGTGTCTTCTGGTCGTGTCTTACTTGGCCCCTGACTCGGATGGGGGATACTAAAGGCAAGCATGCAAGCACGAGGACATTTGCGACAGACACCAGGACATTATCATGCCTTTATTATATCGCTGCTGTGTCTCCTTGAAGATGCTAGCTATTTCTATTTCTGTCTTGTTTGATGGCGACCGTTAGACATACATGCAGCCTGCAGTCTCATTTTTATCCCATGCCGTTGCATGGCTACTTTATCTTCTCGCGACCCTATTGGATTCCATCTGTCGCCTCAAAATTTGCCGTAAGTGCCGAATGCCACCATCATTCTGCCGGCAGAGCCCCTTGCATAAAAACTCCGAAGCCAGCGAAATAACAGATTGATGATGGATACCCGAAAGGTGCCAAGCCATAATAGACACAGCCACTGTCATCGACACATAACTTATGTGCACATTTGATCCTGCGATTCGCTCACTCAATCTGGCAAGTAAGTAGGTGGACAAGGTCATGAAGTTCTCTATGGAGAGTTAGGTCACCTACAAACCCGTTACTTGACTTGACCAAAAGGTGGTGACATTGGACAGGCGGATGGGGAACGTTTACTGCGTGACCTGAGCATTGGGTGCTCAGATGGTACAGGCGCCAAGGCCGTTATATGTGGTGGTGTATGTGGTAAGCTACCAGCTTTCAACTTGGTGTGGCCCTCTTTATCATACTTAGGTATACCTAGAAGATATCAAGCTAGATGCAACCTTATATACCATCTCAAAGAGACGGATCGCTGGAAGCGGCTTGGATTGTAGGTAACTATCCCATGCCCATGCTCAGCTGTCCGTCACCAGCCAGATTTCCTCAGCCAGCCGGTCAATTGCTACCGACATAAACCATTACTGTCTACATCATCTCTGCTTATCTCACTCTCAGCCCAACACTGAAACATGTGGTTACCTGAGTGATAACCCGGCGGGTTTTCTCTACTAGAAGTTATGGATGTTGGTGTTATATGTCACCAGTTATGCGGCGAATGTGGCATGAGGAAAGGGATATTGTTGGTGGCTGATGAACAAGCCAGTTCTTAAACACCCACACACCCACACATATATAACTTTGAAACGGAGTAAGGAGGGCACAAAAGCAAACACCCAACCAAAGTCACGTCTTCGTCCTGCGCCGGTTACCAGCAGCATCGGGCTCGGCTGCTCGGCGGCTCAGCGTGCTGAGGTCAAGTACTGACACATAATGAGCAGAGCCCTAGCTGGACCACTTATGCAGGACCCCGGCTTCTGTGACCAGACTGCAGATCATTTGATCTATTCATGGTGATAAATCCCGACTTGTACGCATTCATCATGTCGGCACCTTCCTAGTTTGTTCGTTGAAGTCTACCATGAGTCGAACCGATCATATGGATGATAATCAAATGGGAAGTGGAGGTGCTCTTATATTCAAGGATACCCCCGTATATTTCCTCCTGCTGTCACTGGTAAAAAGATACGGTGGGCGTCCCTTATGTGTTGCATGTTGCATGGTTAGAAGCTTACTTGTGACAAGAAATAAGAAATGCGCATTGGGTGAACTGCACATGGCGGGGGAGGAGGGCCTGAAGGACAATACTATGTCCGCCTATCGCCGATATATCGAATTAAGGTTATCGATATGGGAGGCAGCAGCGGCGGAAGAGTGGATTAGGAGGATTAGAGTATTAGCAAGCATTAGGAGATAGATCGGCGTTCGTTCCCCGTCATTGGGTCTTTGGGTCTTCTGCGTCATTCAATAACCACTTGCCGAAATAAAGAAACTAGGCAGCTTCCCGCCTGCCTAGGCTTCCTGGAGTCCGGGCGCATTAAGTGGCATGTCTTTGAATACAATCACTCTGCCTCACAAAGAGAAAGAGATTTTCTGATCTTCGGCCATCGCTTGCTTCTAGGTATGTAGCCAATAAACACCAGAACCCAAGACCAGTCCAAACCTTGCCGGCGCATCGACTTGCCTGTGCTTTCTCCGTTATTTCCACACGAAGCCGGCACTTGCCATTTGTTGCGCATTATCCGACTCCCGCTCCAACTTGTCAACACCCACACAGGACATCAGCCATGACGTCCGAGATGGAGGCAAGTGGGAGCCACTCGGATCGCGACAAAGAAAACGACCTTGAGGAAACCACACAACAATCAAGCGAAGCGACCACGATCCAAAATACCACCGCCACCAACAATCACAACATGGCAGGCAGTTCGGCAGCCGACGGTAGTAGCAGCATGGCAGTAGACGGCCAAGAAAATCCCGGCGAGATGGATACCGACGCATTCGACGAGGCCGCCATCCTCAAGACCCTCACCTCCAACGTCCGCGACCAAGACGACCTCGAGCGCGAGATCTCCCACCAGGGCAACCTCGCCCTGATCGCCCGCGACGACAAGGGCGACGAGAAGCGCATCGAGCGCGCCAACGCCAGCATCCGCAAGTTCGAGGCCCAGAAGAAGGCGCAGCAGGACAAGTTCGCCAAGGCCATCGGCCAGCCCGCCCTCAAGATCAAGATCCGCGAAGAGATCGCCCGGCTCGACCAAGAAATACAAATCTGTCGGGGCGATATCGCCGACTGCAACGCCCGCATGAGAGAGCGACACCAGCAGAATAATGATCCGAGCGCCGAGTCCCAGAACGCCAAGAGAAAGCTGCCCGGCGAAAGCCAGCAGGCCTTCTTGATCCGGACCGGCAAGATCACCCCGCTTGCCAAGGTCGCCAACCGCCGCAGCGAACTCGTGGATGGAGAGCTGGCTAATGTCCTGGTTGAGGCCGAGGAGGAGGCGGCGGCAGAGGAGGAAGAGAAGAAAGAACAACAGAACGCTACCGGACCCAGGTCGCACAAGTACCTCCCGGCACCTGGAATCTCGAGTGTTTCCGAGGAGCCCGAGTTGCCAGTGGCCCCAGCCCCGCCCCCGCGCCTGCCTTCAAGAGCAGTCGAGTCAGAGTTCTCTCTGCGCCCGCGGAAGAAGCGCAAGGTAGCGGGCGAGGACTTTTCAGACGAGCCATCTCCTAAGCGTTCTCGTCCTTCCTCTGCTGCGCCGGAGGACGACTTCATCGCCGACGCTGTAGATGACGAAGACGAAGACTCAGACGACTATGATATGACAGAGCGGCCTCGCAAGGTGCCCCAGAAGAAATCCAAGAAGGGATCCAAGGGGGGCGACGAGAAGGTAGATCTGAGCCAGATCGACGATGGTAACGAGGAATCGTACCAGACCCGACTGGCCCAGTGGATCGAGGCAAGACGTCGTGAACGACGCAGAGTACGGCTTGCCCAAGGAGCAGATCCTGCGGCCGAAAACGAAGAGGAAGAAGAAGAAGGACAGAATGGTGACAAAGCTGAATGGTTGAAACCCCACCCTAGAGTTCCTGACCTGGTACTCGAGAACGACCTGGCACTGCCTGGCGACATCCACCAGGCTCTCTACGACTATCAGAAAACAGGCATACAGTGGATGTCTGAGCTATACGCCCGGGGTACTGGTGGTATTCTCGGCGATGAGATGGGTCTCGGTATGTTGCCCCCTCCCTCTTCCGTATTCACTTGACAAAGCTAACATGGTTGTTGTAGGCAAAACCATTCAGATGGTCTCCTTTGTTGCTGCCCTGCATCATAGCGGACAGCTCGATCGGCCCGTTATCGTCGTTGCTCCAGCTACTCTCTTGCGACAGTGGGTCAACGAGTTCCATCGCTGGTGGCCGTCGCTGCGTGTCTCGATTCTACACTCCTCTGGTAGCGGCCTGCTCAACGTCCGGAACGAAGACGACATCGAGGATGAGGAGCTGTCGTGGCGCGAACGGAGCAAAGTCAAGCGGTCCAGCAAGGCTGCGCGCAAAATTGTGGACCGGGTGGTGAGCCAGGGCCACGTGCTCGTCACGACGTATGCCGGCGTCCAGACGTACGGCGACATCCTCATTCCCGTCGAGTGGGGCTACGCGGTGCTGGACGAGGGCCACAAGATCCGCAACCCGCACGCCGCCATCACCATCTACTGCAAGGAGCTGCGGACGTCGAACCGCATCATCCTGTCGGGCACGCCGATGCAGAACAATCTGACGGAGCTGTGGTCGCTGTTCGACTTTGTCTTCCCCATGCGCCTGGGCAACCTGGCCGATTTCCGCCGCAACATCGAGCTGCCGATTCGCATGGGCGGCTACGCCAACGCGTCCAACCTCGAGGTCATGACGGCCGAGCGCTGCGCGGGGATCCTCAAGGACACCATCAGCCCGTACCTGCTGCAGCGCATGAAGGCCGATGTGGCGGCCGACCTGCCTAAGAAGACGGAGCTGGTGCTGTTTTGTGATTTGACGCGCGAGCAGCGCGCGGCGTACGAGCGATATCTCGACTCCGGACAGATTCATGCTATAATGAGTAAGAAACTGCAGGCTCTGGCAGGTATCGATATCCTCCGCAAGATCTGCAACCACCCGGACCTGCTGGATGCTAAACTGAAGAACCGCGCGTCGTCCGATGACTGGGGCGCCGTGCACAAGTCGGGCAAGATGGCGGTGCTCAAGGGCGCGCTGCAGCTGTGGAAGCGGCAGGGCCACAAGACGCTCCTCTTTAGCCAGGGTGTGCTGATGCTCGACATCCTGGAGAAGTTCCTTCGGGACCTGGGCAACTTCCGGTACCTGCGCATGGACGGCGGGACGGCGGTGAAGAACCGGCAGGCGCTGGTGGACGAGTTCAACGGTGACCCGGAGCTGGACGTTTTCCTCTTGACGACCAAGGTGGGCGGGCTGGGCGTCAACCTGACGGGCGCGAATCGTGTCGTCATCTTCGACCCGGACTGGAACCCGTCGACGGACGTGCAGGCGCGCGAGCGGGCGTGGCGCCTGGGCCAGAAGAAGGACGTCACGATTTACCGGCTCATGCTGCGCGGCACCATCGAGGAGAAGATTTACCACCGCCAGATCTTCAAGCAGTTCCTCAGCAACAAGGTCCTCAAGGACCCCAAGCAGCGCACTGCGCTCGACCTGCACAACTTGCATGACCTGTTCACGCTGGGCGACGCGAACGAGGAGACGGAGACGGGGAGGCTGTTTAAGGAGTCTAAGGTCCAGTTTGACGAGAAGGAGAAGAACAAGTCATCAACCAACTCGGAACAACAACAACCAGACGACGACAACACAATGGCAACAAGCCAGGTGCCTGTTACGGCTGCCACCGACGACCCGCAAGACTTGCTCGGCATCGACGGCGTCGCCAAGCTCGAAGACTACCAGACCGACTCAGCCTCGGAGCCGCCGCCCACCGAGGACGACCGCATCATGCAGGGCATCTTCGCGCGGGCGGGCGTGCACTCGGCCCACCAGCACGACGAGATCATGGGCACGAAAAAGGGAGGGCCGTCTGCAAGAGACTCTCTGCACAGGCGCGAGGTCGACCGCGTCGCGGCGGCGGCGACGGCGAGCCTGAGACGGGCGCACGAGGAGGCGCGACGGACGCCGGCGGGGACGGTTACGGATACGGGGGAGTTCTCGGGGTCTACTGCTACTTCTTCTTCTACGACGGCTTCTCCTGCTCCTCCTATCTCTTCGTCGGGCGTGCGGCGTAGCGGCGGTGGTAGAGGAAGAGGAGCCGGAGGGCCCAGCTCGGGGGCGATTCTAGCGAACCTCGCGAACCGTCAGGGGTTGAACAACAATCCCTCTGCTCCTTCTTCTTCATCCGCCGCACCTGCAGGAGCAGGAGCAGGAGCAGATGCCGACTCGTTGGCGGCCCAGTTCTCGCGCGACCTCATCAAGTTCATCCAGGCGCACGGCGGGCGCGTGCCCACCAAGGCCATCAAGGACCACTTCGACGGCCGCTGCCGCACGCCGCGCCGCGTCGAGGTGTTCAAGGAGGTGCTGAACCGCGTGGCCCGGATGGACAAGACGGGGTCGACGATGCGGGGGATCTGGACTTTGCGGGATGCTTGAGGAGATGAGAGAGAGAGAGAGATGACGGGGAAAAAGAAATAAGGAGGTCTACCGGCTAGTTGGTCAGTCAGTCATGGACTCGACTTGACTGGGTGGTGGTTGGGCCTTTTTTCTTCATTCTTCATTCTTCTGTCTCCTTGATTGATACCAGGTTCACGGGAGGGAAGGGAGTAGGAGTATATTGTACGTTTATTAATTAGCCAATCAGTCAGGGGACGGCGGCAGCGGAGAGAAAAGAACATGGGAAGAGAAAGAGAGAGAGACGACAGACGGGATGAGCGAAAGATACCATAGCATTGGGAGGCGTTTCCATCTCAGAACTGGCGATTCCAGTTATTTCATCCGTCGATACATTTGCTTACACTGCGGTTCATTTTACTCAAGACTCGCGATGCCATCAGAGTAGCATAACTAGAGCAAGAGAATAAAGCCTTATGAGACACAAACATCATCATCATCATCATCATCATCATCATCGTCACCTACAAACTATGTTATCAAGATAGGTCACGGTGTTGGAGGTCAGATCATTGAGTCAAGTCATAATCAAGCCGAGTGAGTTCTTGTCAAGCAGTGTAGAGTGTGCGAGGAGAAGCATCATGTTGACAACGAAATGGCTTATTTGTCAAGCCAGCTTCATTATCTTGATTGGTAGTAGTCTAAGTGCTACGGAGACCAGGCAGCTTTGGTTAGAAAACCGCCGTTCTCCACGTATTGATGCCACCGCACACAGAAGAAGCTCCAGAGAAGGAGCAGTCAGATGATGCAAAACCTCGCTTTGACACGTTGATATGTCGTTCAAACCGCCGTAATTTTTGTTTGTTGTTGTCTGTTTCCTCATCTCTCCATCAAGCCCTTACATAAGTCGTAAACTGTCGTAAAATGAACCCATCCAGCAGCTTCGCAACCATGAAGAAAGGGGAAAGAAGAGAGAAGGGAGCGAAACCACACTTCGTAAAGGGAGATACGAAATATGGCGCTCAGAGACGACGACCACGGCGACCACCCTTTCTGCGGGTGCTGTCGGAGGGGGTGGGGGTGACGTCCTCGATGCGGCCGATGCGCATGCCAGAACGGGCCAGGGCGCGCAGGGCGGACTGGGCACCGGGGCCGGGGGTCTTGGTGCCGTTACCACCGGTGGCGCGGATCTTGATGTGCAGGGCGTTGATGCCGAGCTCCTTGCAGCGGATGGCGACGTCCTGGGCGGCCAACATGGCGGCGTAGGGGGAGGACTCGTCACGGTCAGCCTTGACCTTCATGCCACCGGTAACACGGCAGATGGTCTCACGGCCACTGTTGTACTGTTAGTATGTCTGTCTATTTTATTTTCATCCTCAATAGATGTCGTGATGGTGGTGGTGGTGGACGAACCTGAGATCGGTGACGTGGACGAAGGTGTCGTTGAAGGAAGCGAAGATACGGGCAACGCCGAAGACGAGCTCGCCTGTAGAAGAGGATCATGTTAGTAGGCAGTACTTTGACTTGAAGCTCAATCTTGTTTCGCCATGGTCATTTGTTTCCCCTCCACCTCGTCTGGAATAATTTCCAGATTTGACGGGGAAATTCCACCATGACTTCTTCAAGAGAATTGGTTGACTTACCCTCACGGACCTGGGGGCCCAGGGAGATGTTCTCCTTGGGGGCGGCGGGTGCTTTCTTGGGAGGCATGTTGACTGAGTTGACGACTTCTCTGAAATCTTCGGGTGGTGTGGTTGATCAATGGGATGGTTGGACGGGTAAAGGAAAAGAAGAGACTTGACCGCGCAATTGAGAAATATCACCGACACACACAGACTGGGGGTGGTGGGCAGTGGGCGGTGGGCTGGGCTTTGGGGTCTTGGCGTTCTGCTAGCACTTTCTGCACTTTCTGCACTTTCTGCCTGCTACTGTCCAGAACTTTCACAAGTCCTCGAAAAGGCACAATTGGGGGATTAGGGTTGGATCTCAAAGTCTGGCGGTGACGAGGGGCAAGAAAAGCCCTAATCTTTTCGAGGCCTGTCAATGGTGTTAAATGGACACCCCACCAAGCTCAGTACAGGTCTCTCTCATTGGCTACAGCTCACTGGAAGCACCCGTTAATTGGGCTTCCACGAAAAAAGACGAACCCACGAATCCACACATTTTGTCGTCCCCGGCCAAGCTCTCCCTCTCTCTCCGCTTTGCGTCGTGAGGAAGAAAAAAAGTTCCTACTGCTTCCCGACTTTTCGACTTTTCTTTTCGACTTCGCTCTCCAACTCCGACAACTACTAACCGACACACCCAGAGTCTCCCAGCCTCAAATCAACACCGTCACAATGGCCGGCACCAAGTCAACGTACGCCCATCCCTGATGTCCTTCCTTTCTCTCTTGTTTCCAAATGCCCGGTTCTGGATTACTTGCGAGATTGTCCGTGGTCCTCTCAGCCGGTGCTCTGTTGCCTCTCTTTTTCTGAACAACCATCATTCAATTGATGCGAGTCATTAAAGACGCAGCAGCACGTCGGGCTTGATCCCTCTCGAGTTTCTCCCTCTGATCGCCAGGTCACCACCGAGGTGGCTTGTCGGCAGTAGAGATGTTTCTCGGGGTGTTGGAGATGAAGAAGGCTTTTGCTAGCATCTTCTCTCTTAAATCCATCTGCCGCCTGTCTATGTATGGCCTTGCACAGTACTGGAAAATGTCTGTCGCATGGCCATGGCATCAAGCGTGCACAAGCACTCGGGCTTCATTGTCCTGAGGTGTTGTCGGATGAGTGTCGCCTTTCGGGTCCCAGCTTGGCACTGCCCTCGCATGGTTCTTCCCGTTAGCAAGATCTCACCGATCAAATCTATCATCATCGAGTTAGCCACCGCTGAGAATGTCGCAGTCGATCGGCAGTTCTCCAACCGGCGCTCCCCTCTGTACTCGGGAGGCGCGAAAGCGTGCTCTCTGTACATTGCAACTTGTGGACTACGTACTAACCCGACTGTCACAACAGCACCGTCCCTACCAAGGACTCCATCAACGTGCCTGAGACTCTTCTCAAGAAGCGCAAGTCCCAGGAGAAGGCTCGCGCTGAGCGCACTGCCGAGATCGAGCAGCGCAAGAAGGTAAGCCACCACTTTTCCCTACATCCACCACCTTGGTGGTTCTCAACATGATGCATAACATACCACTTGCCGACTAGACCTAAGGGTCGATGCTGTTGCAAAATACCATCTTTCGGGTCTGATATTTTGAGAACAAAATACCATTTTACACATTCAGTCTGTTTCGCAAACAAGCTTTGCTAACTCTTCTGAATTTAGATCAACAAGGAGAAGCGTGGTGTCATCTTCAAGCGTGCCGAGAAGTACGTCAAGGAGTACCGCGATGGCGAGCGCGAGAAGGTCCGCCTGGCCCGTGTCGCCAAGCAGGACGGTGCCTTCCAGGTCCCTGCTGAGGACAAGCTGGTCTTCGTTATCCGCATCAAGGGTATCAACAAGATCGCCCCCAAGCCCCGCAAGATCCTCCAGCTTCTGCGTCTCCTTCAGATCAACAACGGTGTCTTCGTCAAGCTCACCAAGGCCACTCAGGAGATGATCAAGATCGTCGAGCCCTGGGTCGCCTACGGTTTCCCCAACCTCAAGAGCATCAAGGAGCTCATCTACAAGCGTGGTTACGGAAAGGTCGACAAGCAGCGCATTGCCCTGACCGACAACGCCATCATCGAGGAGTCCCTCGGCCAGTACGGCATCGTCTGTATGGAGGATCTCGTTCACGAGATCTACACCGTCGGCCCCAACTTCAAGCAGGCCTGCAACTTCCTGTGGCCCTTCAAGCTGTCCAACCCCAACGGTGGCTTCCACGTCCGCAAGTTCAAGCACTTCATCGAGGGTGGTGATCTTGGTAACCGTGAGGACAAGATCAACGCTCTCATCCGCCAAATGAACTAAGTTCTTGGTTATGATGCTGGGCTCCGGGGTTTCTGCTTTTTTTCATGAATTTGGGGTTGGGACAAAATCGGCAAGGTTTAGGGATTCTAACGACATCGTTTCGTTGCATGGCTGATCGGCGTTAAAAAGGCTGCGGTAGCTATAGTACCCATGAATTGACATTTTGATGACCACCCCATCATTCCTTGAAGCCACTCTTTGATACGTGAAGTATGTCTTGTGTATCGTAGCTGTAGTTGTATCTCGTAGTCATTGACTGCTTACCCTTGCATTGGACCAGCATGGGTCCTGCCGTTCACACCTTCCGCCACTGGCTCTTGCTGTGGCACGCCTTTGCACCATGGCTACTTAGGGGCGAGCCAGATGCTACCACGAAGCTACCATCTCGCTCCATGCCTTCCGTCGCCCAGAGTCTTTCATCATGTTGAGAGTGTCGTATTGTGGTTGAAAGCTGTATCTATACATCTATGTGGCTCACCATGGCTTCCGCATGCTTATTTTACAGGAGAGGCTGCCCTCATTCTTCATACGCCCCTATTCAATCCATGCCTCGTCGGCTCGTCCATTGGAAGTAAAAAAATAACCAATCAAGTAGAGTAAGTAGCTCGCTTGTAGTATCAATCAGATCTTGATGTCAAAACTGGTGCCGCAGCCGCAACTGCTCGAGGCCAGGGGGTTGTCCACGATCTTGAACTGGCTCCCGATCAGCTCCATGGTGTAGTCGACCTTGCTGCCCTTGAGCAGCTCGAGGCTGGGTGCGTCGAGGACGATCTTGGGGACTGTGGCGAGGGCATCGACCTCAACGCCTTGTTGCTGAGTGTCAGCGTCCTCGCCCTCCTTGACGAACGCGAAAACGGTGTCTTCTTCGCCGACACCCGGCTCGGAGGGCGCGGTATCGGTTGTCGTGGAGGTCGCGCCGGCTTCGGCAGTGACTTCGGCCGAGGGGGAGGGTAGCGTCGAGGGCAGGGTCGTGAGGGACATGAGGTATTGGAAGCCGTGGCAGCCGCCGGACTCGACTTGGATGCGCAGGGCTAGGTGGGGGTTCTGGTCTTTGGTCATGATTTGGGAGAGGCGCTGTTTGATTTGGTTGGCTGCATTAGTACCTACTCATCGGTTGGATGGACGGAGCAGCATGGAAAAGGGAAAAGGAGAGACATACATTGGCGGCGCGAGGCGTGATCTCGAGAACCATGTCGTTGCCGTCGTCGTCTTTTTGCGGGTTGTAGATGGCTTGCGTCATTGGGCGGGCGCTCGTCGAGCTGAAGGCCCTTATTGTCGTGGGAGTCGTGCAAGCAGCGCATGTTGTTGTTATTGTTGTTCTCCTTGGCAATGAGGAGGATACTGGGCTACGGCTCTGGAGGTGGGCGTCGGCGGCGGCGGCGAAGTACCGTTGCGCTGCTGCTGTACTTGATCGGCTGTGGAAGCTCCGGGCCGTGGTAAAGGACGGCGGGAGCAGGATGTCGAAGACGGAGGAGGAGGAGCGCTGTTGGGGCGCGCAGGACCGGGAGAGCTGGACGAACAGTCGCGCGGCCGAGGCGGCGTTTGCGCACCGGGAGGAACGCATCGTATGGAGGAGTGAGGAGGAGGGGTTTGAAGATGTAGTAGTTATAGGGTGTGTGTGGCGGGGAGATGGGATGTGGGTGCTAATTTACTCGCGGAACCGAAATCAATGTCTGGCGGGGAGAGGGAGGGAAATGATCCCCTTGGAGTATTGGTACTCGGGTATGAATTGACAGAGCTAGAGAATCCCCATATGCGATTGATCGGTTGGACTCGGCGTGGGCGGGCGAAGTGACTGGACTGACTGACTTGATCGGGGCTTGCTTGCATATGTCATCAACATTTTTGTTATTGCGAGTGCGGAAGGCGGGGGCAATTGGCAGATCCCTGTCGTCTATCGGCTATTACAGCCAACCCAACAGCAGTAACTCAAATACCTAAAATACATGCTTGCGTCTTCGGCTATTGAATATCAAATCGATATTTCTTTTTCTGTCTCTGTCTTCAAGTGAACGTGAAAGCCTACCTATCTATCCACCATTTCTTACCAGATCCTCACTCTACTTGGATCTTGTGAAAGTGAGAGAGACGCAGAACACAAGACAGACAGACAAGATATCATCATCATGGCATCAGCAGCAGCGGTGACCAAGCGCTTCAAGCTCGTCTTCTTCACGCCCCCCTCGGCGGCGGCGGCCTGCAAGCGCGCCATCTTCGCGGCCGGCGCCGGTCGCTACCCGGGACCCGGGGGCTACACCGAGTGCGCCTGGACGAGCAGCCTGGGGACCGGCCAGTTCCGCCCGGGGGACGCGGCGAACCCGCACATCGGCGCGGCGGGCGGGGGGCTCGAGGAGGTCGAGGAGGCGCGGGTCGAGACGCTGTGCGTGGGGGAGGAGACGGTGAAGAAGGCGGTCGCGGCTCTGAAGGAGTAAGTATTTATTTAGCATTTTGCTGCTTTTGGTTTGCTGATCTTAGGTTCTTTCTTCTTATTGTTGCCCGATGACGGGTGTGGCATTTCACGTATTTATGTGTGATTCATGGATGAAGAAGAACGATGTTCTGACTTATTTGCTTGACATTTACTTGCAGAGCTCACCCGTATGAGGAGCCGGCGTATGAGGTCTACAAGCTGGAGGACTACTAAGCAACACACATTTGATACTCAGGGCGTTTTCACGAAGCACTCTGTGCTGTGAGAAATTGCAGTCTGTCCGTTTGCAATGCCAACATTGTATTGGACATCCGAGCCACCCTCGTATGTCTTATTGGGAAAGGTATCTCTGTGACGAGCATCGTATAAGTGCCTCTAGCATGAAACGAATGCATTTGCTTGCCGTACCAGATAAATACCTAGTTATACATATGCGTAAGGACCCAACTACCGTCAAGGGGCTACATCAGCACCAGCTTGACAGATACAGGTCTTACAATCGTCACTGCCATTGCCACCAAGAGTAAGACTCTCTTCAATGAGAACACCAGGGCCGCTTGCAGACAATCCCTGAAGCTTGCTTGGTTTGGACTGCTTCAACAGTTGCCTCTCCCATGATGAGGATAGGCGGAAAGCCTACTAAATTGCCCTTATACCTGATGAGCTTGATTGACATGGCTACAAGGCAGGGCTTGTAAACATGCATGGCTCTCCTTCCTTGTACGAAGATGATGCTGTCTGAATATGAAGCGGTTTCGATAAACTGACTACCCACCATGACAGTCACAAATTGGCGGACTCACACTCAGTCCTCTTTCAACGTCGCCTCACAACTGACTGCCCTCCCTGTTCCTCTCTCAAACCCCGTAGGCCTGGCCTTCCGGCTCGGGAGGCCAGCTGGCGATCCAAGCCACCGCAAAGATGGCCGCCCACATGACCAACCACGAGATGCCCAGGCCGAGTGCCGTGAAGGCGGCGCCGATCAAGATGCCCACATGGATAATGGCGAATATGGCCAAGAAAATGTCAAAGTGCATGCGGCCCTATACGTGGGTTTTTGTCAGTTTCGATCGATCAGTTACACACACACACACAGCCTCTCCCACGATAGGTACTTAGGTATATATTTATGAAAAGGATTTGAGATTTCGCCCATCATATAGGTAGGTAGGTAGTGTACTTACCACCATGATCCCCAAGACCTTGCGGCGGCCCCTGGCCTCGCCGATGGTGGCCAGACACCAGGCGATGAAGAAGAAGCCCAGGACGCCGAGGATGGAGTAGATGACGACGGAGACGATGTGGCCGCCGAGGGCGTTGCGGACGATGCCCCAGACGGACATGGCGGTGCGGGCGAGCAGGATGGCCCACATGCAGAGGCGCCGGACCAGCTGGGCCTTGTCCGACGTGGCCAGGTTGTAGGCGCCCCAGCTGAAGGCCCAGCACGTCCGCATGTTGGGGCAGTTGCGGTCCTTCCAGCTGCCGCCGCCAGCAGCAGTAGGGGCGGCTCCGGCGTTGTAGGCGCCGTAGCCGGGGGCGGCGCCGGCGCCTGGGCGGGGTGGGAGCTCTTGCGGGAAGGCTGACATTGGTGATGGTGGTAGTAGGTATTGTTTGGTGGTGATGGGTGTGGGTTGCGACTGCTATCAGTGGTGTTTGTTTCTTCTGTTGATACCACTGGCGCTGTTGGTGATTCCTCGCCTTTCAAGTTTCGGGTTGATGATCACTTGACAGAGGATAGATAGCCCGAAAGAAAGATGCGAAAAGGCAAAGTCAGCAGCTTTTTGTTTGCCAAGTGTCTTGGTTATCTGTGTGTGACTTGGATCTCGGTAGATCGGGTAGAAGCACACGTACGTATCACCAAAGTGCGTAATGAGTGAGATGTGCGGGTATGAGAGAATATGAGTAAGTGAATGTGAATGTACGAATTGGATTGGTTTGGGTTGGAAGATGTGTCTTGTTATGACTTAGGTTACTCCCGTGCCGCCGTGCCGTGATACCCTTAATTGTCGCCTTGCTTGTTGGGGGAGATGGGGCTGAGCAAGGAGGAATAGGGAAGAGTTTGACTTATAACACTTGGCAATGCTGCTGGCAGCCTCTTCCCCGCGTAGATCCTTCCTATCCTATTCTATTTGTTTCGTGTCAAACGGCATTTATAAGTACTTAACCTTAGGAGGCTGCATAGAGTGTTTGAACACTGAAATTCCTCGTCCGGCCACATTTTTGAATGGAAAACAAGTACTTGGAATGGCCATCACCAAACCTTTTGATATTGTTTTAGCACCTGTCGTCGCCATCCACGAAGGACAGTTTATGGAGATCGCCAAGCTCCCTTTCGTCAACCGGGCTCCCCAAGCCCGCCAGCCCGATCCAACTAGCCCGCCCTCCGCCACATCCCGTCTGATGCTATTTACAGAATAAGCCTAGTAATCAATTGCCCATACCGCTGAGAAAATGACTTGAACAATACCAGAGATAATCCTGCACAATGGCAGGACGTTGTCCACACCACGCATGCAATACAACAAACAGGCTTTGGCTGTCCAAACGGTCCAGACCGCGTAGATCGGACGACGTGCGATTCATGGCCGTCATCACCACCCCGGTTCTTCCTTCTGCAATGCACTGCGCCGACCTCCCCCCAGGAATCATCCCATCGCACTTCACTAACTACTAGAAGGTACTGGGTGTCGGGGCCAGGGCCAGCTTTTGCCGCACGCCGCGCACTTTGTGCGTGAACTTGCTCCAGCCGTGTGAGCCAGGTTCCGCTTCATAGTTGTTGCGCCACTATGCATGTCAGCATCTCAGTATAAGTGCCTACTTATAAGCAAGAAGGGGCTAGAAAAAGAAGAAAAAAGGAAATAATCGGATTGATTCGAACTTACCAGCCGGAGACACCAACAAGCCACCAGCGCATCCATGGTCTGCCTCGTCACCGCGCTCGTCACGACGAGCTTGTGCTGCCCGTCCGCCTCGTCCTCGATGGCGAGCCGCCCGCCGTCCGCCGTGGCCCATTCGTACTGCAGATAGCTATTGCCATTGTTGCTGCTATCGCTTCCTCCTCTGGACCGCCGCCGCCGCTGGTGCCGCTGCTGGAACTCGAAGATCTGCCCGGCCTCGGTTTCGGCGTGCCGGTACGCGTTGTACCCCTTGGGCAGCCCCGCGCCGCCGTCGCTGCGCTCCTTCAGCACGACGACCCGGCTGGACCCCTCGCCCTGGAAGTAGGGCACGTGCGCCGCGGGCCGGCAGAGCCCGAGGTTGCCGATGGACTGCTTGGAGAGGGCCTCGGCCTGGAAGGGGAAGCTGGGCGAGAGGGCCGGGGACACGTGCTTCAGGTTGTACACCTTCCTCCGGCGGCGGGTGATGCGCGGGACGTTGCGGGCCGTGATGGCGACGCCGTGCTCGAGCCGCTCCAGCGTGTGCGTCGAGTAGCACCGCGCCAGCCGGTCCACGTCCTGCGACAGCTCGTACAGGGGCTGCGACGCGGCCGACTCCGGGTGCACGAACCGCCCCGCCATGATGAGGATCACAGGCGGCAGCTCGTCGGCCGAGCCGTGGTCGTGGCTGAAGTTGCGGATGCTGCGGCCCTCGGCGTCGTAGTAGGCGGGCGGGTGGAGCAGCGCGTCATCGTCGCCGAGCGGTTGTGGTCCGGACATGGTGAGTGGGGTAGTAAGGTTAATAGCTAGCTCTCCCGGGATCTACTACGGTAGGTATAGGTATATGTTCCTTTGACAAGGTCGCAGTGTGCACTGCGATCTTCCTAATTATTTCCTATGTGGTCACTTATTGTCGCAACTGCTGGGGTATGGGTCGTAGATAGGTGATAGTACCAAGTCATGATGTCGTCGAACCATGTGAGCTATTTAAACACCCAAACTCTCCCGAGTAAGCCCGCAGCTGCTGCCTGCAATTTGGTGGTTTTCCATCATATGGGCAAAGGCGGGGAGGGGTGAGCCGGTGCAGCCGCAGCCGCCGCTCGGGAAATATAACCTTCTGGCTAGTAGTATGCTTGCTGCCATCACGAATTAGGCGGTGCACATGCTGATAATCACCTGATCCCATCCGCACCCAGGTACTTTTTCTCTGAATCCCCATTTGTGGAAAGTGTTTTGACAAATAATTCAGTTGGCTGCAAGTGGCCAGAAATGTTGTTACCCACTCCTTGCCTTAACCACTTGTAAGTAAGCGTGGGAATATACGTGACGCATTTGGCAGTTAGCTTACGCCAAGTAGAGGTAGTAGCTGCCTAACAGCCCATAGCCGCCGCCGAGCATCGTGACAACTGGCAGTGCTGAGTGTATAACCCGCCCCCTTTCATTGCCGCTACTTCTTGATATTTGTCAAGATAACAAATATCGCTAACATGTATATAAGCCGCAAGCTGCTATATGCCTCCTTATGTGCAAGTATGCACAGCCACCAGGCCAGTCCTCGTTTATTGGAGAGAAAGCTCAAGACTTCACTCACTCCACTACTCCACTGAGCTGAAGATGTAATTCCACCTATCAATAATTGGTCTTCGCCGAGACGAGATGATAGCGCACTGAACACAAGAGCTGCGAGATATAGAGGCTTGAGAAATCCCGCATCAGTGTACTCTGATGGGGTATATACCATCGCAGTCTCATTGGGTAGCATACAGAGCTCTCGCTGACTATCAACGGCACCACGAGAAGGGTCTACCGCGATCCGCCGGTTTGGCCGGCACCCATGATGGCAACATCGAAGAAGAAACATGATGTCGCTGCGCGTTGCTGTACATGGAAGCGAAGCCGGTGACGCCCAGAGACCTGTGATATTCGGTGGAGGATTTTGCGAGGCGCTGGTCTATATATCTTCGAAGTTGGTGGAACAAGCAACGTTGAGGAGTATATGGGCATCGGCGACGAATACTGGGAGACCGTACAGGCGATCGCGGTCGTCGCTGGGGTCGAAGCACGAGCTATAGGCGTCGTCTCTGGTTGGATCCGTGGCGAAAGGCGCAGGTACGTCTAGGTTAAAGAGGATTAAATTGGTCTACAGCCATTACCGCATCCTCAACCGCGGGCCTGTTGATACTCCGCGCTCCATGACAGAACATGACAGTATATGTGGGCAGCAGCACATGCTCTTGTAGGAGTCCCGATCCTGGTCCACCACCTCTGGTGCAAGAGACGGGCCACTGCCGCCCAATCGGGGAGGCGGTGACCATGCCGGAAGAAGGACTGGACCTGGTCGGGCCTGTAGATTCGTTTCCTGGCAATTTCGTTGAGTCCCTCGATGAATTCAACGGCACGACCTATATCGTTGCTCGACTACGACCTCGAGCCCGACCAGACGATGACCCGGGAGGTACCGGTATAGAGTCGCCCCCGTCAACTACATCTATTGATTCTTGTGTGACGGGTTTGCCAAGTTGATAAAGATGGGATCAACCCACCTCCATACTCAGCTTAACAGGTCCCCATAGAGCGGGATACGTTCTTCCAGCGGAAAAGCTTCAAGGGTAGCTGACATGTGATCGTCATTATGGCTGAACTTAACCAATCGTATATGAAGTGATTGAGTCGAGCTGGGTATGCAAGAATGCTTCGAATCTATTACGATGATGAGGAGGCGGCAATAGAACGAGAAGCATAGGCAGTCTGATGAGGCTTATGTCTCGTTAGGAAGCTTAGGGACTCAACGGCATCCATCAACCTGACTGATGAATCACAAAAGAATAAAAGGGGGAATGACACAAAGTATGACCAAGAATGGTACTGGCAAACGTAGACCAGGCTTTTTCTCATGGAATACTCAATGGCGTTAGATATCTATGTACACGGCCACCCAATCCATCGTCATCCTTGGCCTCTTCAGCTCCAGACTTATTCACGAACTCTCTCTAGATTCTAGACCCTCCGCCCCGTCATCAAGTCTCCTTTCTTGTTTCTCACACATAGGATCATCATCGAGATGATGTCCCAATACTCAAACCGACCGACCGCACCGACACTACGAGCTCGCAGCCACGGTGAAGTCGACGCACGACTCGTAGGACTGCTTAGCACCAGTGCCGTACCACCACCATTGCAGCACCTGTATGTGTAGAAGAGTTCGCGGTCAGCACATCTGTCTTGTAGCAGGACACTCCCTCACTCCTATTCATTTAAAGGGAAATGGATGAAAGAAGGAAAAGGGGGGGATGGGGGATTGGGGGGTAGGGACAACACCACTTACACAAGCCCCAGCCGTAGCGCACTTATCCCCCAGGTCCTTAGGGACCGTCACGTTGAAATCGACCTGGTCCTTGGGCGTCTTCTTCCCGTAGAAGTCGCGCTCATCCGCATACCCCTTCTCCCAGCTAATCAGCGGAGCCCCAAGAATCTTGTTGGTCTTGGTGTCCACGACGGACACATTCGCGTTGCCCGTGTGCGGGATGGTTAGCTTGATCTTGACGTTGACGCTCTGCCCGGGCTTGTAGGCCTGGACATTCGCCACGTTGTCGGCGAACTGCAAGCCCTTGCAGAGCCACAGGTTGCACAGGTCCGCGTGGTACCCGGAGTTCTTCCCCGCCGCCAGCTCGGGCAGGCCCTCGACGTGCGACGTGTTGTCGGCCCGGATCGTGTCGACGACGGCCTTCCCGCAGGCCGCGACCGAGGCGTCGCCGCCCTGGCGCGCGGGCGGGGAGGAGACGTAGCCGTGGCCGAGGGCCGTGGTGGCGAAGGCCACGAGGGGGAGGGCGACGCGGGAGAGCATGGTTGGCAGTGAGTAGCGTTCGTTTCCTTCTGTTTCTTTTTCTTTCTTGTTTTCTTCTATGTCTTCTGATGTGTGGGATACAACGACGATTGTTGACGTGGTGAACTAACTGACAGGTTTCCCTCAAAACTTCGGATGGGGGTGACTCGGTGGTATATGTATGTATTCAGGTGGTCTTGTCTGGCGGTGTAGGAAGCAGCACCCCCAATGACTCGCAGTCCCGGCGCCTTTTATATGACAGGTGACACACCCTTTTAGCATGTTCAGCAGCGGGCAGAGGCAGCAGCAACCCCCTGGGATCTTTGATACCGCCCTCCTTCCTGTTCTTCAATCTTCAACAACAACCGTGTTGAGGACCTTTCTTCTTTCCCCTGTTGTCCGCACATTCCCGCATCCCGCATCCGCACGCACTCCCGCATGTGCACGGCATCTGGGGTGTGTTAGGCTGGCGCAAGAGTGAAAAGTTCCCGTATATACCGTTGACCTGGCTCTCGAACTCCCACCCTTCACTCAATTTGGTCAGATAATACTTAATCTATAACGGCCGCCAAGAGATGCTTGTTGGGCAGGGTGGATACGTCACGGCCAATATCGCCGGGAAAATAGGGATCGGATGGTCTCCTGCGGGAGTGCATGTCGATCTTGGAGGGGAAGAGGACAAGCATTGCGGCTAAAGCAGGGCACGTTTCAACTTCACAGGCAAACGCCATTGAAGAGACAAACTGAATGGCCTGACATATTTGCTGCTAATGCACACCCCTATCAAGTACGAACATGAATGTTTGGTTTGAGGCTCCGGCGACTCAAAGGGGCAGGTGTGACGATTGAAGACTTAGGTAAGCACAGTGTATCTTTCATGAAAGACGGAGAAATCAGGTCCCCGAGAATGGACCCCCGGCTTGCTTTCGTCACGGCGAAAGACACAACATTGCCTATTTCGGCAATTATGTCGTGGGTGCAATTGGTAGTTCGCAGGACAGGCCAAGCCGTACCCATAGTTTCCGGCCGCCTTCCCGATAATGCAAAGATGCGATTCTTTCCTCCCTGGAAAATGAGCGTAAGATCGAGTTTTACTTCAGCATTTTCGACACGAGCTGAGACAGAGGCCTGTGCCAATTGACGCTTATAAGTCGTCACACGATTTCGGAAGCTTCCAAGATACTGGTAGGGTATGTCCCTTGAAATATCTTCAAGTGACACGATGTTAAGTTCTCGGCGCAAGGGCTAATGACAGGCCCACTGGCGATAGAAAATCCGGAGAACAATGGATCAAGTAGCGACGGAGCGGCTAGCCGGTAGCAGACGGACGCCCTCGGCCGTTCATGTTGCGTAGAAATGATATCTCACCATATGGTTGGGACGATCTGCACGGAGAACTAGGACTGACCCGTCCTGGACGAACACATCGCTGGAGATATCTCGAGTGGCAGCAAAGGCTGAGCTCCTGGAGCTTGACAACACATAAAGATCTATTAGTTACACAGTATAATGAGAGAGTACTACCGACCGGATCATTCCATCGCCAAGTTGGTATGCAAGGTGGTCGAAGCCGATGACCACGCTCCCCAACACCGCTCCTCGCCGAGCCACACACCGGGTCCAATGGCGAGCATCAATCTATCTGTTATACAATGTGTTAGCTAATGGCAAGCCTCCTTCTTTCATCCGGTTGTATCCCAGGTCTGTCGCCAAGGCCATCCCAAAGCATTCGGCCCATCATCACTTACACCTGAGCCATGACGTCTGCGACTCCCAGGCCGACGCCCTCCTCGGTAACAGCAATACCATCAACGACTTCCAAAGGCTCCTCATGGAAACATCCTTCCACCAACTCTGCTTCCATCATAGGAGATGGCATCTCGTACAGGAAGGCATCCCTGTCAGGCGTGGAAGGCCGGCAGCGTGGTGTGCTAGAACCGAGCAGCGGCTCGTCTGCTGAATTCTCGATGCCAGCTGCATCCAGGTCCAGATCCAGGAAGTCTGGCAAAGTCCGCGGCGCAGTCCAATCGCTATGCGTCACCGCATCTGCATTATGGGTCGGATAATCAAGATGAGCCGCAGCGAAGTCTGGAGTGTTTGTGGCATCCGTGTTTGGCGTGGTCGGGGTACAGGCCTCGTAAGGTAGGGCTGTACAGACAGCATCGTCGTCAATCATCTCCATGAAACTGCTCCACATAGAAGACGTGGAATCTTCTGCTGGGATCAAAGCGTTGGGCTGATATCCACGGTTAGCAGGTGCGAGTAATATGAATGTGGGGACCGTTGGAAGACACGTACCCAGGGAACAGCGCGGTAGCCGATGTTCTGGACTATCTCAGCATCCACGAGCGGCCTGGATCCTTGAAGATGGAAGCCGAAGCCGGAGATGGCTGTTGGTGGTATGTCTCCTTTGACAATGCCATCGAGACTCAGAGAGGCACGCTGCTCGCAAGTCGGGCGACAGGCATGACAGCACTTGAACTGGCACTCATCCCCCTCGGAAACGACCCAAGGTTTGTCGACATTGGGCAAACTGGCGCAGGCGGGAAAACCAAAGCCTGAAGGAGGGTCTCCCTTCCGCCTAGTCCCCAAGGAAGGATAGTAATATGAGCGTCCCGGGATCAGTCGTTGCTGTCGTTCCAGAACCTCATGCAGCTGGACCCAGTTAGACACATGACAGCCACTACATGAAGGGGAAACAGGTAGACTTACATGTTCTCTTTGCTCCAGGATAGTCTTAATCTGCTGCGGGGTGTAGGTTCTCAGGTCGTCCACCGTGATCTCCGTGAGGAAGTTGAGCGGGTCTGACCTCGAGGCCGGGCCGCGAGGGCTCGGGGCTGGCTTCCTGTCCAGAAAAGAAGCACCAAAAAGATCAAAGCTGACCTGTTTGTCGGTAACGTGTGAGCAGGGGAAAGGAGCACATTGAGAGAGAGCATGGATGGCTTACAGGACGACCCTTTTCCATCTGGTCTTCGATCATGAACTCCCTGTCTTGGGTGCACCGGTAAAGCCATCCCTATTGGCCGGGCCGATGACACATGCTGCAGACAAAGTTGGGTTCGTAGAGTCGGGTCATGGTGGTATGAGTGCAGGTCGGGCTGAAGAAGCTGCTCTGAGGGCGATGATGGACCAAAATGGGGGAGGGCGCAGAGCGGGCCAGCTTGGCGATAGCGGGCCTGGGCGATGGAGGAGCAGGACAAGTGCCGGGAGTGTCGTCCCCATCATGTTGGGTTGCGGAGGCCATGACAGCCATGGCAGCATGTATTCGACACCCTGATTCCTAATTGAGAAATCGGGCCGGCTGCGAAAGAATGGATGCAATGTGCAGAATGTATGTTGGATTAGTGGATGATGATGATGATGGGGGGTTCAATGTTCAATTGGCGATGTCCTGCTTCACACCAATATGCCACCTCGAGACAGGCAGCCCGCAGCAGTCCGAGCTTGACATTGAATGGGTAAGTAAGTAAGTAATTAAGGGCCCAGGTGGTGAATTCAGGTGATCATTGATCAATTGAATGCTGCCCGGTAAAGTACATCAATACACCGAAACCAAAGCTCAACTTGAGTGGTGGATTTAGTTATTTAGTTGGGTCAGGCCAGGCCAGGTCGGGCGTTGCTTCCTGCATCAATCGACAGTTAAGGTCAAGGTCAAGGTCAAGGTCAACTGGTCAAGAAGCTTTAAACAGGACATTCCACATGCCACCTCCGCCCTACCAGGTTGAGTAGGTCGAGCCAGCTCAATCGAGTTACATACCGAAACCCACAAGTCTAGAAGTTCACCCACCCACTTACATATTAAGTTGGTACACCTGCATGCTTAATTCCGGAAATATCGAGATTCAAGTCACTGAGTCTGGGTCTGAGTCTGAGTCTTTTTTTACATTCTTCAACGGCCCAATCTGCTGCAAATTCTTCAGTTAGGTACCATCAATCATTGATCATTGATACCTAAAGCCTAGGTAAGGTGCTGCTGCATCTTCCAGGATCTTCTTCGCCTCTTTTCTTTTTGGCGACAGTTCTTCGCTCTGCCTGTCTTTTGTGTGCTTCTAGTTTCTAGTGCAGCAGGTTGTAACGAAGAAGTCCGTCAGCCCGTATCGAGCAAGCCACCAACAACAGGCAAGCTGACTGACTGACACTGACAGCCACACAACATGAAGTAAACGAGGAGCACAGCCATAAAGTCAATGCTGTCTGCCCAGAAGCCTGCCCTGGCCACTGCCAGTCAATCCACCCAGGGCTTACGTGCATGACAGATGGGGAGAGACAGGCAAAACTTAACTTAGAAGAGAGGAGACTCTCAGGGTCAGTCCAGCCTGACCAGGGCTGGCCACTGCCAAAAAAGCGACAAGCCCAGACCGCATCCAGATCAGGCCAGACGATGCGATGATGGAATCGAGCTAATCCCTCTGATCCCCGTCCGACCTTGGTCGCGACTGCAGATTTGATGGGGCAACCCATCGAAACCATCGCCCAGCGACCGAAAGCGAAGAAGCGCGTCGGGTCGGCTTTGGGTACCTACATGGCCGACATGACACTACTGTACCTCCAAATTTGGAGAGTCTAGGGGCAGGGGCAGTACTGGGGGAACATCCATGAATATTGACTGATGATGTGTTTTTTTTTTCTCTCTCTTCGGTGTTGCTACCTACAGTAAGATCCGTCCGTCTTTGCCTCTCTTCGTCTGCTCACGTCTTCTCGTACCTATACTCACTCCTAGCCAAACAAAATAATGGACAGCAACGCGTACAATACTAGTATTCTCAAGTTCGCTGTCAACTACTTATACTAAGAATCGTCATCGTCCCAAGCGAAAGTGGAAGTGGAAGTGGAGAGACTGTCGGTAGATACAGCCGCTATCTGTGAGTGTTCGTCCCTCTTTCACCGCCTGCAGTCCTTTATCTGTCGAGTTGTGTTGTCTCTCCAAGGTTGGTTGCTGGGGACCGGGCTGGTTTTGGGGTGGGCGAGTGGGTGCGGCCAGGACTTGCAGGGATCGCAGGGTTCAAAATGCTACACCAGCCCGTACCAGCCTCGGCTTGATTGGCTTGATGGTAAACAAACCCAGCCGCCCGCCATCAACTCGCATTGGCCCTCCCACTGGGACTCCCCCCGTCCATCGTCCACCCAAGGTTCCCACCTCTCCAGCTTCAGCTCGAGCTCCAGTCTGCCAGCCATCGCACGCACGCACGCACGCAAGCAACGCAACGCAACGACCAGCCAGCCAGCCAACCCAGCCCGCCCAGAAAGTCCAGAGATCCATTCAGCCATTCTGCTCTGGCCACTCAGTCCATCCATTTCATTATTCCTGCTATTCAATAATTGCATCTGGCTTTTGCATTGGGCGTCTAAATGCTCCGTTGCTAATCCTTCGCCGCCCGGAACAGTGATTTCCTATTACCCGTCCTAGGACCGTCCTGTGTCAAAGGAAAAAGGTTCTCCACGTCCGCGCCGACGACTTGCTTTCCTCGCGTCGCCGAAAAATCTCCCTCAACCCTTAAATAATCATGTCGCTCAAGATTGAGCGAAACACGGTTCGCCAGAACACGGGGTCCGTGGTCGACGCCGCACGCCAGACCGCCCGTGATGCTGTCCACGACGTCCGCGATGTTGCCCGCGAGATAGTCCACGGCCCTGCCGATGGCCCTCTGCCCGGCACCAGCGGCAAGCACCCCATCGCCGAGACCATCGGCACTGCCATCACCGGCGGCAAGAAGGCTGCTGGCACCAAGGGCTACATGATGGTGCGTATTCTCTCTCCCTTCCCCCCAGTCTGAGGCTTCAATGCCTGTGTGCGTGTCTCTGTGCGACCGGCTCGCTGACCGACCGTGCTCGTCGCGTCTACTCTCTACAGGCCTACATCAACCAGCTCGAAAAGAACCCGCTTCGCACCAAGATGCTCACGGCTGGTACTCTGGCCAGTCTGCAAGAGCTCATTGCCTCGTTCCTCGCCAAAGACCGCAACAAGCATGGCAACTACTTCACCTCGCGGGTGCCCAAGATGGCCGCGTACGGCGCTCTGGTCAGTGCGCCGCTGGGCCACTTCCTCATCTGGCTGCTGCAGAAGGCCTTCAAGGGCCGAACGAGCCTGAAGTCCAAGATAATGCAGATCATTGTCAGCAACCTCGTCATCGCCCCGATCCAGAACTCCATCTACCTCGTGGCCATGGCCCTCATCGCCGGCGCCCGCACCTACCACCAGGTGCGCGCCACGGTCCGCGTCGGCTTCATGAAGGTCATGAAGGTCACCTGGGTCACGTCGCCCCTGTGCCTCGCCTTCGCCCAGCAGTTCCTGCCCGAGTCCACGTGGGTCCCCTTCTTCAACGTCGTCGCCTTCATCATCGGCACCTACATCAACACCATCACCAAGAAGAAGCGCCTCGCCGCCCTGCGCAAGAAGCACTTCGGCGACGACCGTGGCGACGACCGCCGCAGCGGCCTCGGCCGTGATGACCGTCGCGGCGATGGCCGCGGTCAGGGCTCCATTGGCGGACGCCCGGAGGACTACCCGGGTCCCATGGGCCCCAACCCCCCCTACTAAAGAAGTAACACAAATACCCCAACAAACCGCGAACGATGTTAATGCCCCATGGATGAAGAAGAAGAGGAAGAAGAGAGAGAGATGTATAGGAAATGAGTTGGTAGTGTGTGTTTGAGTGAGTCATGTTGTTGGCGTGAGTCAATCGTCGTCGGAGTCGATGTGTTTTACCCCCCTTGGCTTGGGTTGTATATCCGGGAACCCCCCCTTTCAGCGTTATATGGGAAACGAATGCTACTGTAGGTTTCGAGGCCGGGCTAAAACGGGGATTTTCTCGCGGGTAATCTTCAACGGCGAACTTTTTCACTGAGAGAGAGGAGACGAAACATTGTTACCTTGTATAATCTTCTCCAACCTGCTTTCCCGCCTGTGCAAGCTTTGGAATTTATGTGTAGATAGCTTTGGAAATGGAATTATCTTATCTTTTTAAAAACTTTACATTCTCTTTGGCTCGTTGCTATGTACAGTTAACCTCCCAACCCCCGACCACTGCAGTGCATCTTTCGTCCTCGTTGGAGTTCTATGGGTTCACGAACTATATGGATTGTTGGCGATCTATCCTGAGCTCTCACTACTATACCCCAGGGACTCGAACTCGGTATGGATTGTTCTACAGCCATACCCATGTGCTACGAGCAGACAATCACACAGAAAACAATATCGCGAAGCACTACAACCAGCCACCGAACGAATGCATAGGTAGGTATGGTCCCCGAGTTCCCGACTGGCATGAAGATAATACGATAAGGCGTTGTTGCTCTTTGACGAAGAAGTACGTACGACTTGTTGTTTGGACATGTGGGTTGTGTCTGCACGTGGGCAGCTGGTCTACCGAAGAAGAAGGCGAAGAAGGGAGAAAACAAAAGAAAAGCTGGGATAACGAACTCGTCTCGTGACGAGGTTCGATTCGCTCAAGTGACGACAAGTGTGAACGAGAAAGCGAGAGTCCCAATCCAATCACTACTGCTATATAAAGAAGTGTTGGCGAATGAAAAAAGCAAACCCACTCACTCACTGGCTTTGGGGCAACCAACCCTCGTCACCACGTACGATGATGTCAAGTCTTCCCCATGCGACTTTTTCGATACAAGTCTTTCCAGATTCGAGAAAGGTGTCAGAAGGGCTTCTTGGAGAGGAGATGACCACCACCAATCCCCCATTTTCCCAACTCAAAACATAGGTTAGGTAGATTCGGTTCCATGTGCGACGATGGGATTTCTCATAACGTGTACATTCATTGGCCCGACCCGACTGGGACAATCCCTACAAGCAGAGGCAAATTCGATAAACCGGTCTGGGGAAGAAAGAACACATCATCCATCCCATAAGTGAGTAAGACATAAACTGTCGACGTGGACGACTCGCCTGGTTTGTATGTGTTTTGTGTGTGTATAGCCAGGAGGAAGTTTCCCGTTGCTCTACTGCCCCTTGGTTGTTGTTCTTGCAGTAGTGGTGGTGATTCGTTCGGACGTGTTGGGCGGCACTTGTTGGCATTGCGCCTCTCCAACCCTTTACCGACGTCGTTTCTGTGGTGTGCATTGTAGTTGTGCTTTGGGCCTGATGGTTACGATTCGCCGAGGACGATTAACCAATGTGATTGGCTACGCACATCGTGTATGTGTGTGTGGGTGTGGCCTATGAAGTTTCGAGAGATGGTGCTATATTTATCGGCTTTCTCACTTTGCCCGTTCGTCAATCACTTCAATGAAACAGAACCGTATCACGAGGCCTCCCCTCCTGTATCTCCATGATCCCGTTCATTCGTCTTGTACGTTTGTCCGTTCACTCGGTCCGCCGACCCCACGTCGTGCCATGTCCGGTCGATCAAGGCAATAAATCGATGCGCGGTATGGGATCCCCAGACGGCTGATGAAAACTGGGAGAACGGATTGGGGTTAAGGTGTGCTTTGGGTGGAAGTCATATGCCTTTCGTTGTTGTTCTCCGATCGTGTTTCCCAATCGTTGGCCCATTTGTGCCACGATCGGACCAGAGCCAACTAATCCTATTGGACATCCTCTCGGTTAGGTGAGACGAAGGTAACGGAGCCCTAGACCCGACTGCCATACACAGACAGCTGAGCCTCTTAAGATATAGGTAGATCAAGGTCGCTATAGTTCATGGCATCTCCATTGGCGAATTCATATCACAAGATCTGCTCAGTCCCCTCCACAATTGTGCCAAACGACGGGGGCTTATTGGGGGCTCACGGAACACATCCAGGGCGTCCCATACGGCCATGTCTTAACTCATCGTCGTTGTTAGACTGACGACCACACACTACAGTGCGTGATTATTTGGCAAACACACCGGAGGTCAGATTGCTGTGTGCTTTTCAACGACAAGGTACTGGACAATTGCCATCTCAAGGGTCGTTGTCGCGACGCTGCGGCGAGGTAGACCTTTTCGACTCATACACACACATGACCGACCATTCGTACATGATGATAATGAGATGCCGAGTGACTGACTGGGAGTGGTGCAATATTATTGATTAGGGCAACACCTCGAGTGTCTTTTTTGGGAGGGAGGCGGCGATATCTTGCTACAAAAAGAATAGCGAAAAGGGTAAGGGAAAAAAAGACACCAATGGGATTTGAACTCGGGGTCCAAAAAGCGAAGGAAGTGAAATATCTAAAGGAAATGTCAAGAGATGCGCATTTATATGTTCAATCAGATACCATTTAGCTACTTCGCTGGGGATTTCTGTGTTGTTTAGACATATGACAGGAGTGTTCTTGGTTACGGTGCTTGGGTAAGTCTGAACACAACTGACACATCAATTGTGAGGAGCTCTACTGGACGGTCAAAACGCTGACTAGACGACGTCGTCCTTTTGCCCGGTTGGCGACGGGTTGGCTTAGTTGGTTAGAGAACTGGCTGCAGCATCGTGACATCAATCTAGACACCGGGAGCCTCTGGAAGTCATCGTCGGCGACCTTCCTCCCAACGTCCTTGACTGACTGGATCGAATGTGTCCCAACGAACAAGCGACCGAAAAGGTATCGTGAAACACATGACTACGATCCCTTAATGATGGTTGCTCGAACAATATACAGAAAGCTCGTGAGGTTACCTCTGACAATATGTTGAATACTGCCAGTTGTATATCTGAAGAGAAACCAGCTGAGTGAAGGAGGAAAAAGAATGTCGACGAAAGGGGAACCCCTGTTATGCTGTCCCAATCCGCCGCCGGGTCCTCATCGAAGTCCATCAGCCCCTTTCTCACGACCGCAGATAGTTGCCCGGACTAGGAAAAGAACATGCAGCAGCACCTAACTGTAGAGAGACACCATAGCTCCGTAATCGATACCCTTTGAATAAGAGCAGCTAATCAAGCTTACGAACGATACACGGAGAGAGCATGTAGCGAAATAGGTAAAGGGCCCCGAGTGTAGACGAAGCAGAACGAACGAAGCAGAACGAAGCAATGTCTCAGTGGTCATGGCCGGGTCGACTTGGTAAATCTCAAAAACAGCGGCAACCGCCCGTCACGAACGAAAACAATAATTAAGGGGACGAACTTCACTGACAATAACAGATGAGCTGCCAACTTTTAAATGTGCGCTGCAATATGTTCTCGCTATGCTCTTGTGTGGTCGAGTCTACTATGTCATCTTTGCGAGTCATTGTGTAAGACCGACCTGTTCCCCTTTCCTATTATTCGAGAAACTTGAAGGCCAGGCGCATCTGTCGTCCCCGTATCTATCTGGCTATGTTACGGTCCAAGAAGACAGGCAGACAAGGTCTTGCGCATTCATTTGGACGAGACTTAACGCTGCCACAGTCGTTGTTGTTTTGGGTGATAGTCGCAGATAATGAACCGGGACTTCGCAAAAGTCATATACATATTCGAATCAATGGGGTTCACATTTTTGGATACTTGAGACTGGTTCAAAGGAGACAAAAGAGAGGTGTGTATGGCTTCGTTGAATTACATATCGTTTGGCAACCCTTTCTTTCTATTGGGTATTTGTCATACTGTACACAGATACTACGGGTGATACGCTCTATCGGCGAATAGACACGTCCAGCAACCCACTCCCAGGTAGGGAGATAGGACATATTCCGCTACTTCCTACAGTGAGGCGCCGACCATATCAGTTTGCTTACGTGTAGTCTGGCATTGATCGGTCTGAGAACAATGGTGTCGTTGTATGCGAGGCTTAGGGTCTGTAAACCTTTACCAGCATGTCCGCGGACGCTGACCTCGGGACTGCGGGGTCGGCTGTCCAGGTTCCTCGTAGGTCTCGAGGCACTTGATGCCGTCTGGGTACTGGGGTTTCAGAACCGTTCGACCTCGCTCTGTGGGTATTACGGACGAAGTTGTGCTTGAGCGCCAGTTGCCTCGGGGATGTTAACGTAGCGGATAAGGGTTACCATCACGATCTCCAAAGTCAGTTTTGGTGTTATCGGCTTGGGTTTCGGAAACCCCACGCTGGCTTACTTCCCTAACTCCTTACATCAAGCAGGCCGTCGTGACTAGTATCGTGGACTGTGAACAATTCGCAGTTACTGCATCCCAAACGAAGCTTGAACGACGAGGGAACGCCCTAATTCCACGTGCATTCCGACACCTTAGGCAAAGAAGGGGAGGGGGGCTTATAGACACTTCGCCGAGTGAGCGCTCAGCACGGTTGGCTTGACTCGATACCAGGGGCGAGCGTTCTCAGGGTCAACCATCGAAGAGGTGAGCCATGTTCAGCGAAGATACACATATTGAATATTGCTGAGGGTGTGTATTTTGCCATACCGTGGGCCTGAACTACTCTGGATGCCCAGGGGCACCTGTATCGTTGGGGAGTATGTAGCCAACCTGAGAAGTCAGAAATACTTGTTTTTGACTCGCTCATGATCTCATTCCCGTCCTTATGTCTCTCATCGAGGATGGCATACTCCCCAGAAATACCCATTCTCTAGGGGTATGCTGTTGCCTCTACTGGCACGCTGCCTGCATATCCGTTGTTGGGTGAGATACACACCCCATACCTGCGTTCTTTACCATTTTCGGACGGCATAGCACATTCACCCATCTCCGCCCTCGTGATCATTGGAGAAGCTCACATACAGACGGCGTCAGCTCGGAGCCCTTGTTCGCCGCCGATCCTCGAAGAAGCGAGAATGGGTTCCTTGACGCCTACCAACCACATCACCACCAGTGACGCATCCGACGAACAGCAATAGGTATCTGGCAAGGGTGAGTTAGAGCGGCCACATGAAGCGGCGAGAGTACGATCGATGCCATCTTTCGTGAACCAGCCTCGTTTTGTTAGTCTCGCCCACCTCTGGTTCGGGCACTTACTCGCAACCTTCCGAAGGAAGCATCATCGTAGAGATCTCGCAAGGCGCGCCAGCCGAGATAAGACAATAAGAGCGGCGAGGGAAGGTAGAGTTAGCAGCACAGGAGCAGGAGCCGAGAAGCATGTCCGTACGTACGTACTTTCCCCCAACGTACGGGCCCCTCCCCGTTGAAGCCAAAACACCGATTCACGGCAAGGAGTCGTCCCGGGATAGTAAGGACATAGCCTAGACCGTCGTCGACACCTGTCGACAGGTAGCAAATATCGAAGCGAAGATTATCCGCGTGCTCCATCCAGTAGGTCAAAGGGGGGACACGTGTGGACGGACGGTAAGAGCCGACGAAACGACTGTTGTTGACTGACCCCTGACCGACGATGTCAAGTCGTTGAGGACCTCACCACGATCGCATTCTCTTGTGTAATATCAGGGAAGGAGGAGTATGCGCTCGGTTATACCACCGAAACAAGCAGAAGGAAACAAGATCCACGAAAAGTATATTATCGCATTGAAACTATTCTGGAGGGGAACGTGGGTATGCATTGCCCTTGGATAGATTGCTCTGCATGCGAAACTCACAATCTGAGAGCATATCTCACGACACATCATACTACTGGCCAGCGAAACGCTACGCATTCTCGGCGTTTAGCACCACAAAAGGTGGTCTCTCTCAGACTTTCAGTCATGCAACGTGGTAACATCAAGTAGAGGTTAAGACGCTACGCTACGCGAGGTGAGTTGGAGCAACATTGCATGTTTTGCGGTGACCGACAACCATGCATTCAGGAGAACAAAAGAAAATAAATGGCACATTAACCTTCTCCGCATGGCTGAGAAAAGTTTGGTTGATACGGAAACATGATACGGAACCGGCACCGGCAGGTAGGTGGGCGCTTGAAAATCCCTTTTTGCTATTGATTTGTCACTACTGGGAACCCATCATCTCCTGCCAGTCACAGTGGGCGGTCAGATACAAGGTGGGACGAAACAAAGGTTCGTCATAAGCCTGTTTCGTACATCGGCGGCTTTCGGTAGGAGGAACGAACACGATGGACGAGACCGACCTATCGATTCCCTGGGGGAGCCGCGACGGTCGATGATGTGACGGCCGAGAAAGAGATCGCGCCTTTCCCCACAACCGCGATGTCACACCGTGGCGATAGATGCCTCCTCGCCCTCTCCCTCGACATACTTCTCCGTAACGCTTGGTTCAGTAAGTAGCATCCCATAACTTGTCGAGATCAGTCAAGGACTGTTACTTCATGCCCCCAAGACATGAGATGAACGGGTTCGGTACGCTCGCTTCTGGAGTGGATGGTCTTGGGGGCCAGACCAAGCCATAGCATAGTAGCATGATCCTCCAGGCGCCCCGCGAATCTATTCAGCATTGTGTGCTTGGACGATCATATTCCTTCCTATATGTTGTCTCGTTAACAACACGCTGCTTCGGTTGTGACCTCCGCAAATCGCGGTTACCTCGAGCGATGCTACAGCGGGTATCAGAGGGAAGGAGAGGAACACATCTTTCATGCCTTCGCATCATAACGAGTGTCACTATAATCCATCAGTATGATTTGCCGTCATGCCTTCACCAGATGATAGGATGAACCTGAGGCACGTACCCTTGGTGCAAGATATCCAAGAGAGAAAGCGAGGGTGACGCTAGTCCGGCCGGCGAGAGGCGTACGGTTCCCGGCCCATATCTGAGTTTTCGGGGGCAGCACGACGATAGTGAGCCACAATACCTACTTACTGCTTGCTTCACAAGTTGGGCATCTGTGGTGTGACCGGAAGGCGCCTCCCAGCGAGCGCGATGTTACCTCGAAGGCCATTGCATTATTTAGTGAAGTAGCACTCATAATGTCAGCAGGATCTGAAGTTTATGCCCGATGGACCACTACAGTATCAACGGACAGACAAGCGGCTATAGCGACCTTCAAATAAGGATCAATAGAAACTTAAGCGCTTGGACGATCTTTTTCTTCTTTCCCTTTCCCCAGTCGGCTAGTCAGCGAAACAAGACCGATAAGGAAAAAAGATCCGTCGGCCGTTGCCCTGGCTAGACCGCAAAGAGTCCGTGGCCCACGACCGTTTTGGCAATACGCTCGCGAGAGATCGGCTGTCGAACAGCGGTTGTCATATCAATACGACATCATGGCATTAATGCTGGCTTGGGGGGTGAAGGGTGATGACGATGTACCGATATCATCATCATCATGCTCTCATATACAGTATGTATATAGGTAGTAGGTACATACAGTACAATACCTTGTGGCTGGGACTTGTGTAAGCGTTGCTCGCCAAGGTAGTAGTCGGTGGTAGGTACTTACTTGCACGGATGGGTCATGTTTCTGGATCGCTGGTAGGTAGATGGTAAGCCGCAGAAACAAACGATGTTCACGCAACTCAAAGTGAGATGAAAGGATCGACAGGAAAGAGCATGGGCGGTCTTCTGCTCCCGAAGGTACTGCGAAACAGGGCGATGCCACTGCATGCGACGAGAAGGCAGCAGGTACACGTCACATCAGCGGCGGCACTTTTCTCGAAGGCTGGGAAGGAAGATATCAGAGGGCTGACAGACAGCATGGCCGGCGCTTGTGTAAGCGTGTCTGCATGAGATCAAGAAGTTGAAGGCTGTCGCAGCAGGTCGCCTTGAATGTGGAAATTGTCATGCATAGGGTTGTGGTGGTATTGGGGAACGCAGGTAAAGCTAGCAGTAGCAGCATCCTTTTGCGCAGCAAGCATCCCTTCCTTCACCCAAGATTAGCCCGAGATTTACCTTTTGGAGGGGGGTGTAGTGGGTGGTGGTGTTCTTCGAGAGGGAATGTAACCCTCCTCAAGAAAATCCCCTATTAGTTGGAGCGAAGGAGAGAGACAGGGAGTTGCCAAGTGCTGTGCTGATCGACCCAGCCGGGTGGTGGTGGAGAACAAGCCCCCATCCAAAACTTCCCGGACTCCGATCAACCTACCTTCGACCAAGCTCGTGATATCAAATACTTGCTTGTCTAGCCTGGTGGGCGGGCGTCCTGGTATGCACGGCTCCGGCAGACGACTGATGAAGGTAGGGATGGGGGAAATAGAAATTTGCTAGTAGTAGATGGAACCGCCATCCATGTTCTCGGCGATAACGTACAATATGTGGCTACTGCGGTGGCTGACGGGGACCACAGGCCGCACCAGACTCTTGGATATTGCCGTCAAGCCGTTCGAGTGCTGGCAATTCATGATTGGCGCAGACGTTTGCGCGCCCCCAGCCGGGATGCCTGGACTCGAGCTGGACGGACTTGTCGAGTAGCAGCGATGCTAGACTCGGCCGGTATGGATATATCGGCGATGTAGGGTCCAACTTGAGGTCCAAGGGCGGCTGTGAAGCATGGACGGGAGCTAATGAGCAAGTCCTTGTTGGTTGTCGTACATAGTAGTACTCTCGCTTGTTCTATTACCAGTGGCGCCGGCATTGATGGGCACTTTCCAAGTCAGATGCCGTTCATGGTCAGTGGGAGTCAGTGGTGGTAAGTAGTGAGCTGATCCATGAATCAATCACCCGGGCTGACCGGCGGGTATCTTGGCGGAAGGTCCCGAGGGGGACACTTGTAACCTGTGTGCTTCGTGTGTAGCGTGTGTAGCGTGTCCAAGGTGTCGTAACTTGACTTGTAACCCTGACATGAAGGCGGCTGCAGGCTGTAGGACAGCTGATGCAATGACGGGCCTTGGTAAATTAGCATCATCCAGCTGGTCGGGTCTGCAGCCTAGTTGGGACGGTGTTGGCATGTGCGAGCAGGTAGTACGAGTCAATGAATTTTGATTGTTCGAACCCGGTACTGTGCGTCTGGTGTCGTACCAACTGGTGGCTGACGATGATCTCAAGTCACTGTCAAGGTCAAGGTCGAAGGCAGTCTGTGCTATCCCGATGCCCAGTACTGTACTGTGAAGTCAAGCTGACCCAGTGTGCAGATTGTGGAGAGAGGGAAAGAGCGCTAGAAGGGGAGCTTGGGCCAGCGCCGTTGAAAAAAATACACTAGAATAGCAGATCAACTGGCGTCGCCGAAAAGAGTGGGATGACTTAGATCCCATCTGGGCAAAAGTGTAAATTGCTTCACTTTATGCATTCATGCGTTCACGACTTTGACGCGCCCCGCGCGCGCCTTTGGCCTGCTTATACCTACTTACAATACGTGCCCGCGCGGGAGCTTCTCTCTATACGGAAAGATTGGCGACACTATTGAATTCTCCCCATTCCTGCGTCCATGCCCTCCTATCTGGTTCTGTGGGGAGGAGATGAGAGAGAGCAGAAAGACAAAGCAGCATGCGGTCTGTCATCATCTGTCATGTCATGGCCCATGGGAACGGCGGTATCAACTGCTGCAACTCGAAGCGCGGCTGACGATACGTAATGGAGACTTGCTTGCTGCACCGGCCAACGCGATGAGAAAATGGGGTCACTGTCAACTCAGGCTCACGTAGGGAGACTCGGGTCGAGCCTTTGCCGGACCAGGTTCAGTTCCGCCCATTCTACCGCAGTCACTCCTCTCTGCCTCAAATCAGGCCATGTCAACCAAACTTCTTGCAAATAAACATCATTGGCAGCGGAGATCGTCACCAGGGAACAGGAAACTGGGGGCCGCTTGTATTTGGAATCTTCTTTTTTTTCTCTTTTCCTTCCTTGCAGTAGGGAGTTTCCCTGGCCGGCTACTGGCTGGTTTGGCAGATTCGCAGCAAGCTCCGTACCGTAGCCCCCCGTAGAGACCCCCGTAGAGGCCCCCGTAGCCACCCCTTCTTCTTGAGACGGTACCTTGCAGAAACCCATTCCGTATGGTATGATGCGCATTATTGAGCAGGGTAGTTCGGGTAGACAGGCTTCCTGGTCGGCCCTGAGATTGACTTTTTCCAGGGTTAAACTGGCCTGCCTGCTGGCTAAGGCACACCTAAGGCTTGCTGGGCCTGACAATTGGGGGGCCCCTGGAGGTGGCTTGGCCATGTCAAGTCTCCAGATCCGTGGTTCCACACCGGCCTTGGCCCCTCTTCAGAGCCTTCACTTTTTTCGTATATGCCGACCGCATGGTTGCAAGAAGTGTATCCTCGTGATCCGTATCGAGAGTCTGGATGAGGCTCTGAAGCCTTCACGACGTTGCATCTGTACGACAAAGATACGTTTCGTCTTCCTCGCCCAGTCGCCAGGTCGGCATCTCTGAAGCACTGCGGCCAGGCGCCAAGTCCCCGGCCAGTCTGCTCCTCTAGAGGCTCAGAAGAATATGGTACTTACTGCTTTTGGGTATGCGATTGCTGGAGTGGATGCTGAATGCTGGATGCTGGATGTGGGTGCGGGTGCGGGTGGGTGTACATGCATGCATGACAGCAAGCTATGAAATCACCCGAGAAGCATTGCAGATATGATGGTGTGTACAAGTAGGTTAAAAGAAGACAAGTGCAAGTGGATATGATATGTATGCGCGCACGCATCAGAGAAGCTTCGCTTCAAGGTGAGAGATGACATCTGCATGCCTATGGTTTGTACGGCTTTTGTTTTTCTGTCAGCGCGGCATGCTTGGCCAAACCCGGAAGCGCAGATCAGACACTCGAGAACTCGGTCGAGTGCTGTGGCGGGCCAAGCAGAGGTTGTTGAACCGTTGGCATTGACCCCGAGTGAAGCCGGAGATCACAATGCGGCTCTGGATGGCGCCATGTTGGCCATTATGAGCAAAGGCGCCAAGGCAAGCGCCAGCACGAGAACGTCCGAACCTATCACCATCATCTACGAACTATGCAGACTAGACTTCCTCATAGCGCTTTACTAATTAATATTCGATCCATGTAGCTCCCTCCCCGTGGTCGGCGCGGGTAAACCGCGATGCATTAATTGCGTTGGTTATGAAAGCCTGGATACCCTGGGCACGGAACAAAGTGCAATGTCTACCCCACGAACGGCTACTTGAGTGTAATACAAATCAAGGTGTGTATGATGAGCGGCCGGGGTCATGGGTATAGCCGTATGTAATCTTGCTAGGTTAGATAAATCAAATAGCAAAACATGACAGTAGTAAATATTGTGTTCGTCTCGATATATTGGATGATGGAGGATCATTTGAAGATTCCGACAACAGTATTACTGTATCGTCAATCCAAGGCCACGAGATACATATTTGACAAGCTGTCAAACTGACTGACAGAGAGGTAGTTGGGACGAATGCGGCAAGTGACTCGTATCAAAATCCAATTAATGTGTCCTGCAGGCGCTGAACAAACCCCTGCCATCCAGATAACCGGATACCGGACAGGCTAAGATGAGGGGTTCATGCTTCTAGAAAAAAAATAAGTAGATACACACTCCAAAATACATAACAGTATGATGATGATGCTTTCGAGCTGCATACAACCCACCCCCTAACCCAGTACGTGTCCTGTCAGGTATGTACCGACATTACCTTCGCGGGCCGCCCAAAAGGCCAGACAGGGTACGGCGCATGTATCATTGTTATCACCACCACCACTACCACCACCACCATCTGTGGCTTTTCAGTCACTACCCCATCCCATCCGTACCTACGTAGTGGTTGCTGAAGTGAGATTGGATAGTTCATCTAGCAGAAATGCAGGGTAGATAAGATAGGATGGCAGTTGTGTTCGGACTACCAACTCAGCATTGGAGTTGGGATACACAGCATTAGAATGCTCAACAACATCGGCCTACTTGATGTACTTGATGGAGTTCAGAAAAAATAGATGAATTGAATGCTTTCTATTTTTAGGCTGGGATTCCCTACCTTTCTTCTTAGTCAGTGCCTTCCTAACGATAACGATCCAACTGCCTAAAGTAATTGGCTTCTCACCCCCCTGCCAGATATACAGGCACAGCTAGAAGTAGTAGCAGTTAATAGAGTGACTCTATTCCTAATCGGCCACTTGTTTGCGATACTACAGCATACTATAATGGTCACGTACATCATATTAACTTGACATTGATCGTGTGAATCTGGGGAAATGTCCATTTTGGGATCTGGTGTCTCCTTCCCTTGTCGCCTTGTCCCCTTGTTCGTCCGTACCTGCGTCAAGTCGGACTTACCCGTTCGCACTTGCTGCAAACTGCAAAGCAGAAAAGATGGGCTCCAGGGCTCCTGGGCTCCTGGGCTCCATCTCCACCCAGCTTTTTGGTTGCGTCTCCGTCTCCGTCTCCGTCTCCTTTCTCCCTTCCTCGTGCATGTGCATACAAATGCCATCATTATCATCACCGCCGCCATCACGCCCATGCCCATCTTTCAGCCTCCAAGGGGTCCAACCACAAACCAGAAGAATGCTATCTATTTTTGACCATTGATTATGACTTATGCACGGTCGTCATCCCCGTCTCGCAGCAGCAACCCCCGTCGGCGCTAGAAGCAATCTCCTGGATTCCAGAAGCTGAGAGCACGCATAATACTGCTTTTAATTACCTGGGTATGTTGAAACGCGTTTCGTTCATGCGTATCCATGGCACTTTAATGCCCGGGCCCTGACAGGCTAACAGCTAGCTAAAGTAGACAGGACAGCAGTCGGTTGCTCTGCACACACACCAAGAGACACGCAGACACGCTCGCTGCCTTCATTGCCGCCCTTCCAGCTCCCTTCCCCGTGCATGCATTGATTCCACGATATTGGGCACGCGCAAAACAAAGCAAGCTCCGTTGACCACACCGGCCAAAGTCTCCGTTTATTCTGGCTCGCACTATCCGCCGTTGCCAGCCTACATACGATACTTACGCACAATTCCTTACTACTGTTACTACTACTCCTACTACTACTACACACACAGTACTAGGTTATGTACGCGCTACGTACAGTCGCAATATCCACCTCGCAGCATTTTCTGCTTCTATTCTAGGTACATCCGTGCAGTCGCCATGACCCAAAAGCCATCGATTGGTTGAGCTTGCGAGAAGACCTCCGAAAATGCTATGGGTACTTACTGCATCTGGAAAGTTCCCGACTTCAATTCCGTCACGCCCGTCTCTTACAGTCACCAATGTGGGGGACCAAGGCACGTCAAGAATTCAACGCGAAGAAAAAAAGCCAGCCAGGCCAGCCAGCAAGCAGGTACGGTACACGTTGAAGCCCGTCATCAGCCTCAGCCCTCATCTCAGGTACCATTCGCACCCACCACCAGGAACCGGCGCGGTTTCGACCTGGCTTGCTTCCCAGCCCAGCCCATCCATTTACGTGCCGTGTACCACTCCTCCTACTTTTTGACCTGCTGCATCACCAACTTGGTCGGTTAATGACATGACAAATGAGGTTGGAGTCAATCTCTGTCGCCACGCGATGTCACCATTTGAGACTGGTGATACTCTGCGCTGGCTTTGCCGTCTTCTCCTTGTTTGAGTCCAGCCTCGCCCCACGCCCGTTTCAACGGCGGCGGTGGATTTGTGGTGCCCGTACCGCCCTCGACGGCCTGCTGGCCTCACAGCTATCCCCTGCCCGACCTGCCAGTCAACTCGTCAGCCTGTGCCAACTGTGGCTAAAAGATTCCCCTTTTAGTGGCAAGTGCCCTTGTTCTCGTCGGCAATCGGGCAAGGGGGATTGAGCTGTGGCTGCTCCATTGGCAAGCTTAGCCAGACCCGCCTCGCCCTATGGCGTGTCAGGATCGCGATTCTTTATTTCCTTGATATAACCCACCCCGGCGGCATTATAGCCCCCCTTCCAAGCGGAGCGCGACAGGTTCTCCCACTGTTCTCCCACTGCTCCATAGCCGTTGTACTTTCTACTTGACCAAGCTTACCGACAGGGACAGGGCCCTGGCACCTGACCCCCCTCCCAGATTCAACACTGTCCCCTCGACTTGGGTAGGCCCTGGTCCGAAGGATGGCGCAGGGGTGCCGCTGTAGGAGTGCTGCGAGGCCAGCAGCCGAAGATTCGCTTCTTATGCTCTCTGCCCAACTGCATGGCAGGGCTTGTTTCACTCGTTATTTCTCCATTCGGCTGTCCTCGACCTTGTAATATGTATCGTCCTCTGCGCATTTCTCCCGCAGAGGTACCTCCTTCGGGCTCCAAGTGGGCCAGGGTATGAATCCAGTCGTTCATACCTAGCAGACCTAGCAGACCTAGCAGTCGATTTTTACGGTACCCTCAGTTCTGTACTGTATTCAGGACCCTACCCTGCGGGTTCTGCTCGCTCGAGTCTTGTCCTTGGGGCGCTGTGGCCCTGTGGACGTCGAGTCGGTTGGTCCCAGTTGCATCATCACCACCAGCCCCCGGCCCTGTTGTAGGGTACCGTTTCTATAAGCAGAAAGCAAGCCCTTGAGCATAAGATTTTCAAATTATGCTACCGTCATCTCTGAGCTAGGTGACCATTTCTCCACTCTCGCTCAGGAACGATACCTGTCCGTCGCACATGGGGAATCATTAAGCTGCTTTAACCATCTGCTGCTGGAAAAGAGAAACCAGTATTAAGGTACCCGCCTGTCATGTCCTAAGCCGGTCCCTGTCCCGGAAGACAAACGATAAGGAAGAACATCAGACGATATAATGCAGACGTCGCCCGCTCTTGCTTATTCTGTGTCCCGACTTACTACTTTGTCTGTCACCATATATTAGAAGCAGTTAAGAAGAACTCGAAGAAGAAGGAGGACACAAACAAGTTTCCGTTCACCTAGGCACAAGAACGACAACTGACTACTACTACCCATTACCACTACTACTATTACGGTGGCAACTGGCGGCTCAGAAAAGAGTGTGGCAAAGACTTTTGTTAACTCTGGATCTGATTTATTATTCCCTTACCCGAACCCTCTTATTATCGACGAGTTGGGCTTGCTTGCTTGTATGCTGGCTTGCTTACTTGACCTTACGGGAAACTGACCAACTACCTTCGACGGCCGAATCCTACATCAAGCTGCACCTCGCCAACCTACCGGACACCGACTGGACCTGCCGTGGTACCACCAACACATGTACCGGGCTTGTGGGCAAGTAGAAGCCCCGCCGCCAACGCATACCTCGTCGACGAGTTCCAGGCAAGACGGGCACCATTTTTACCTCACGCGACAAAGGTCCTCCCACCCCCCAACTATCTCCTCAGCAGCAGCCCCGAGGGGCTCAAGTCCACCAAATTCTTTCCATTCAGAGCCCGGCGACCGTCCAGAGCGGTTCGCTCTGGCGGAACCCATGTATCGGAGACACGCTGGCGGGCAACTACCGAGTAGGGCCGGACTACAATGTCGGTTACTCTCCACAGGATACACATGCGGGCGAGCAGCAGCAGCAGCACCAACAGCAGCAGCAGCAGCATCAGCAACAGCAAAGCCAGTCTCAACACGCATACGACTCGCACCACCACCACCGAGGGAACCCGTTACAACACTCCGGCCCGTCCAGTCTTCATGAACAAACCCCGCCGCACTCGCACCACACCATGTCTCAACACCATGCCACGACGCCGCATCAGCACCAGATCCTGATGGACCCGTCCCATCTCGGCGGCCTTCCCGGGAGCCGGCATATGGGCCACCCGGGTCCCTCGCACTACGGCGCCCCCGGCCCAGCCACCCACGGCCTGCCGCTGTACCCCTCAATGACACCCACGCAACCGCAGAGCGCGGGCTCCAAGCGCAGCCGGCCCGACGACCTCGACTTGACCGTTTCGGGGCTCGCAGACCTGGACCAGAGCGACCTGGACTCGATGCAGCAGACGCCCATGGGCAGCGCCTACACGCACGCCCCGCCCCCGCCGGGCGCGCCGCCTACACATCACCATCACCGCCTGCCAGACCAGGGACCACCTACGAAGATGATGCGCCGGGACACAGGTGATGGGGGCTTGTCAAGCGCAGCTGGAGGAGGAGCTCCCAGCGTAGTCGGCCAGGTGGGCATGCCAGCACCGGCGCCCCGGCCAAGGGGACCCAAGCTCAAGTTCACGCCCGAGGACGACCAGCTCCTCATCGACCTCAAGGAGAACAAGAACCTGACGTGGAAACAAATCGCCGACTTCTTCCCAGGGCGATCTTCTGGGACTCTGCAAGTTCGTTATTGCACCAAACTCAAAGCCAAGACCACGCAATGGACGGACGAAACAGTAAGTTTTCTTCACTTCTTTCTTTGGTCTACTTTCTTCGTCTTCCTTTTGCTAATTACTGATATGTACTATAGGATCAAAAACTTCGCACTGCTCTGGCCGACTACGAGAGCGAGAAGTGGCGCATCATTGCCAACAAGGTCGGCACCGGGTTCACGCCCGTCGCGTGCCGGGAGCGGGTGGACCAGCTCCTGGGCGGCGGGGCGAGCGGGCTGGACAACGAGGGCATCGAGGGTGTCGAGGGCGAGGACTTATAGCAATCAGCGTCTCCGCCGGGGGCCGTTTCGGCTCCTGGGTCATCCGGGGACAACACTATCTATCCGCAGCAGCTCCAGCAGCAGCAGCAGCAGCAACATCAGCAACACTCGCACCACCAGCACCAGCACCAGTCTCAGCACTCGCACCAGGCACAGGGGATTCAGCTGCCTGGACCTAGTGCGCTTCAGTCGGCGCATGGGCTCCGGTGAGAATTGGGGCCCATTGCTGATTGCTTGAGCAAGACTACGAGAAGAGCGATGGCAGTAGCAGCGGGCTAATCGACGGCCTCTTTTTTCCATACGATGAACGAGCGCAGAATCTGGTGGGACGCAACAGCCTAATCACGAGCAAACGTTGTTGGCCAGCAATCCATTCGGGCGAGGCTGGTTCTTTTCCAAATGGCTTCCACAATATACTTCCACCATGTTTCTGGCTGTACGACGAAGACGACGACATTTTCGGGGGAGGGTTTCCAATTGGAGTGGATTTTTCATAAGTTGGCGAGGGGGGCGGCGGCGGCGCGCGACTTGATCCTTTGAATTAGAGATACCAAGAAGAACCTCACGAAAAGGGGGGTTCTTGCAATGTTTTGACAACCTTTTTTTACACACCTTTTTACCCATCACGACGATAGATTCATGTTGGACTCTGGAATAGGTCCCTCTCACGATTACTCATCCCCGCCCTTCCCATCTCCATCTCTCCTGTCACTTTTTTGACGCGACAAATACACGCTGTAATACCCTCCTATACACTTTACATACCCATATGACACACATATACCATACCATACCCCCAACCATTTATTTACTCATATCACGATCAATGTCCAATAATATACCCCCTTATTATACCAATTTATCTATACAATTACTTCTTCTTTCCTTCCTTTTTTTAAACTATCATTATCATGGCACGATGACGAGGGCATGTTACGCAGCGATAAAGGGACTCTACTTTTTCTACACTATATATTTCTCCGCATTTGCATGCATTCTGTTTACTCATTGGTCGGAAGGCAACAAACAAACCGGGCTACAAATATTCAAATGGGTAGACTGGGGGAAGGAGGCAATTCAAGCAGGCAGAACTTCAAGATACCCTGGGGAATCGATTTAGCGAAAGCGACTTGTTCTTGTTTTGCGACTGGGGAGGCGGCAGGCTGGATGGAGACAGACGGGCAAGCGCGCGGTGCGCGTTTGTGTGTGATGGGGGCTACTACATGGAATCAGAAATATCTCAACCCAATCTAAAGAAAGAAACTCAAATCATGATGGCAGTCATCATCAAGAACACTTGAAACAAGCCAAGGTCTATTGTGCTGGGGAGGAACGGTTTCGGGGAAAAGGGAATCGCAGAGTTAAGCCGAGCAGCATGATGATGCTGACGCGAGAGAGAGAGAGCGCAATGCAATGCAAGCTAGCAAAGCAATTGGGAGAGGGATGATTGGTACTCGGTTCACGGAGAGAAGGAGAAACACATCACTAAGCTCATCGCATAATGAATATGTACATAATACCATAATACCATACTGCCATCTATTCTTGACCATGCATGCGGCTTCGTCTCCCCACGACAGATTCGGGTTTAAAGCAGTATGCTCGGATAGGCAAAAACAGTGAGAGCGAGCGCTTCGCGAATCGAGAGGATCCTCGGTTCTGCAACTCATCCAGAGACGCCAGGCGAGGGTTGGCGTGTTAATGCCGTGCCGTGCCGTGTGTCAAGGTTGCCCCAGAAATATCATGCCATGCTCTGCCACTGCCCATGCCCACCACCACCACTAACACTTCAACGGTCGCCAGCCAGCCAGCCAGCCAGCCAGCCACTCCTTAAGGCTTACCGGTACATGCTTATGTAGCTAAGCATGACTTGTTTCGTTTCATCTTTTGCAGCCTTTCCCCGCTTCGATGGAAATAATAAGCTGACCGTTTTTAAACTAAACTCTCCGTTGTATGTGTGTGTTGTGGTACCACTACGATCGATGGGGTGCTGATTTGTTGCTTACCGAGCAAGGGCAGCTTGCTAGCTAGCTAGTAGCCAGTGAGGTAGTAGGTCGCATATGTAGTGTAGTGGGATGTGAGGTACCTACCTACCTTTGGAACAACCGAACTGCCGACGGGTTCCTTGAAACAAGGCGTGTCAGCGTGTCAGCGTGTCAGCGTGTGTGTGTGTGTGTGTGTGTGTGTGTGTGTGTGTTGGTGAGCTGTCTGTATTACTTGCTGCACCTCAATCTATATCTGAACCAGAAAGCTTCAGTGGCTGTTTCTCACTTCTCCATCCCTCCACGCCTTCTCCGTGCTACCTTTTTCAGCCGCCACGGTGGTGTAAGTCTGGTCCCTTTACCCCCTTCAGACACGAGCTGGAGATGACGGTTACTACATTGGTCGCGCCAGAACTACTTACACCTCGGGGCCATGTATGAGTCGTATGGAAGAGGAGCAAGTGTGTGCCGTGATACGTGCTGACCCGTACATATGTATCCAGAAACCGGGCAGGTGGCCTGTCACATACATACGGTTCCGCGTCGACCAGGCCTTGTTATTAGATAGATAGAGATCTGTAATACGTAGATAGATAGAAGATAGAAGATTCGAAGCAAGGCAGAAAGAGGCAGGGGGGTGTTGTTGGCTGGGCTGAAGGCGGGCGGCGGCGGCGGCGGGTACCCTTGCCGACTGGTGACTGGGGGGAGGGAAACAGCTCCATTCTCATCACCACTATCTATCTGGCCGTTCTCTCTCTCCTCTTTCCATTTCTGGAACGTCGTACAATGGCCCCTTCATTTTCTTTCTTTCCTTCTTTTTTTGATTACAGCCTTGCCTTGCCCTTCGCTTGGAGAATGGCCGTTTCGGCCTTGCTTCCAAGTCTGGCTCAGCCAGCAGAGAGAATCCTCCGAGATCCCAACAAGTTTCCTCCACATTTTCAAGGCGCGAGATATTCCCGACTGGGATCGCCAGTGAGGAAAAAGGAAACAGAATGATCCGACAGTTGCAGTAGTTTCCAGCATGAGGCGTTCGCCTGTAAGTGCTACCCAAGTGGCGTAGAAGAAAGAGTCACGCACATTATCCTTCCATCTTGTATCGAGTAGTATATAGCAGTTATGTCGATCAAAATCTATATTTGGACATCTTCACGAGCGAGAGATATAGATAGATAGCCATGAACGCATTCCATTTGGCGCCTCGCCACACCTAAAACGCCTCTCCACGCCTCACGCCTCGCCATCCATGTATTCAAGGAAGAGGTGGTGGTGGTGTTGTCGTTGATGGCGGTGCAGCCAGCAGCTTATGTGCGCCCCATTGCCACGAACGAACGAAAAAAACCGGTAGGTAGGAAAGGATCTCTGATGATCTAAGGTAGATCATCTCTCCCCTCTTCCCTGCCTTGCGGAGCTTGGATCGCTTGTTCGCCACGGCTCCGAAAGCTGCTGCTGGCCCTGCGTTTGGCCCATTCATTCCCCCTTGTCCTTCGCCCTTCAAACGGGAAAGATAATTAATTAATTAATTGTCCGGTATGGTACATGTCACCAAAGTACCCGTGGTAAAGGGTTGCAGTAGCAGCAGCAGCTAGGGGTGGCCCTGTGGCGAGCTTGGGCAGCAGCTCTACATACCTAGTCTATCACAGGGGTGAGGTGGGAGGATACTAGCCAGGTAGGCCAGTAACTTTTTGGGCAGGCAAAAAAAAAAAGAGAGGTATGTAGGTAGGATGAGTAGTAGATACATCGAGTAGGTAAAAAAACAAAAAGGCTTGACAGGGTTCTCACCGTTAAGTCAATTACCGAGTGTGTAGCATCCCACTTGCCGCGTGACAGATTGGGACGTCGTATGCTACGGATATTCGTTGCCCCTTACGGTACGGTACGGTTCGTTCACCCCCCAAGAGTTGGGAATTGGCAGCAGTAGCCGGTCACCGAGAGCTGCCGAGCGGGTATGTGTCGCGGGCGGTCCCACCGGGGGGGTCGACGAGTTCAAGTCGAGTCAGTTTTGACAACGTGACAAGTTTGGACTCCAAATCCAAGGGTGAGCAATCCCTTCCTTCCTTTCATCTGTCGGTCACCTTATACCGGGTAGAAGCCCCATCCATTCATTCAGTATGTACTGTATGTAGGGGTTGTCCTCGTAATTGTTGTTGTGACTTGACTTGAGAAATAATTAACTGCCCGGTCCCTGAAAATTCGGTGCAGTGGTGTCGTAGCATAGATGTCACCATGGGACAGATGTGCCGGCCGAAGTGGAGGATGTGCTACTGGGATTCCTCCTCCCATGAGCCAAAAAAGTAAAAACGCAAAGAAGAAGACAGAACAGAACAGACCCTGACCCGTTTAACCTTGTAAATTTCCCCGGTTTGCGGGCGACGAGAAACCGGTTTTTTGGTCTCTGTCCGTAACGACTTCAACAACCTTTTTAAACGAATAAATCTCTGCCAGCCACTCAACTCACTGAGTGAGTCACTGCAACTTTGGCTCTTACTAGGAACAGACTCTGTACTGTGAGTACTTTGATGATGAGGAGTACACAGTAGCCAGTTCAGATGTAACGGCGGGTAATTGGTTGAAATGTCGACATCTGCATACAGACACTCCGTGGTGGAGTACGACGACGGGACCCCCGTGAAGAGATGACGAGAGAAAGAAGGCTGGAGATGGAGACGTCTTGGTGGCTACCCAATCGCGCGGCCAGGAGGCATGTGTGGCATTCGCATCTGAAACTGAAACGGGTATCCCGGGGGGCAAGCCAAATAAATGGAAGCCACGACGACAATACAGAAAAAGCGGCAGGCTGATGGTGATGGCTTGACTTTGTGCTTACTGCCTGCAATGCGCGCCGCATGTTTTGCTTTGCTGCCAGAGAGAGTCCAGAAGGAGAGAAGCGGTCAGGTGTGATCGCTAATAGACAGGCAGGTACCTGGACGCAGCACTAGCTTGGTGTGCTAGAAGAAAGAAAGGGCATCCATTGTGAGGTATGTATGTGCTTCTGCGGCCTGATGGGTGAGAGTGAGAGAGTGAGAGAGCGTTGGCGTTGGCGTCGCCGCGTGTAGGTAGACAGGCCGGTTGTGTACAGGATACACGCGGTTTGGTTATGGTTGTCACCAGTACTTGCGAATAGTCAAGCCACAGATGCGACCCAAGGCTGCAAGCTATGTGGGTTTTTTTTGCCAGGCCAGCTTTCTGGTCGAGAGATCTGCCAGGGGGGGAGCCCCGCTGATACAGCAAGCAAGCAGCTCGCTTCGACGTGTTGTACCGGGGTACCATACCCAGCGACTGCAAGCGAGGTGTGTTAAGGTGTCTTCTTCATCTTGTCATTGCGCTGTAATGTCTGTCGTCTCTTTCCTTACCATCTTGCAAGATTACAACGATCCATCGTCGGTTTTAGAGGGGAGAGAGAGAAAGATAGACGGCAGAAAGAGGCTGTGGGCCTGGCCGGTGCTGACGTGTTTCTGTCCAATATTGAAACGTAGAGGAAATGAGAAAGAGTAGTAGGGAATAGAATGGTGTTATTGCCAATCCGTTGAGATGGGCCCTGGAGATATCGATATCATCATGAGCCGTAATTGAGTTCACAGCAGTACCGGTCGGATCGTCGTCAACTGCCGGAATTGATGCGGTGAGGGGTCGTCGCTTGTAGGCAAGTATCCAGCACTTACAGCGACTAGGCAGGGGGAATGTCGCCCTTGTTTCGCTGGTAGCGAGCGATAGGGGAATTTCTTGCCTTGCCTTGCACCTTGCACCTTGCACTTGCACTTTGTGTCCTGACTGTCTAGCACTAATCTAGGTATCTGCACGCAAGCGACCGACCGACCGACCGACCGTCCGTGAGCGTGAGCGTGTGTGTGCTAACTACTTACTACGTGCCTACCTCTTTACCTTAACGAGTAAGGTCCACCGACCTGACGGAACCAGGTCAGAACAGAACAACCTTGACAGGGTCGCCTGATTGGGCATCGTCGTAGATTCGCTTCCCGGTCAAGCAGCCCAGCGCACACGCGGATGTGTCGAATTGCCAGCCGCTGCTGCAAGGCATGTATGCGCGCAGTGCAGCAGCGCTGTAACTTGTCGTCGGCCTTTTGCGGTAGGTAGGTACTCTGTGTAGACTCTACATACCTACTTTACATAGGTTGGTGGATGCAGATAGATGCAAGTAAGCATACACATACACATACACATACACATACATCTTCACACGACATATATAGACGATAGCAGCCTCACTGCATGCAGCCAGGTATGTATGTATGTATGTGAAGTGGCTATAGCTGTAGCTGGATCTGGATATAGTATCTGTACGCGTTGCACAAGAAAGGGAAGTGGGCAAAAGGAAATGAATGCACGCGCTTGGTGAAGGATGTGCCAGCCAGCCAGCCAGCCAGCCAGCCAGCCGCTGCCCGATCGATTAGAAAGAAATGCCCCGAGAGTGAGTCTTTAGGCGGGGAAGTGGGCCACCGCTGCTGTGTAAAGTATGTAAGCCTCCCTCCCCCGCCGGAGATCCAGCTGGCGGCAGACGGTGCGGTGCGGTGCGTTGTTCGACAATGTCTCGTTTCTGTACATGTGTTTCCCAAAAGGGAAACCAAAAGGTGACGACTGGACTGGCAGCCAGCCAGAAGGGTTGCATGTTTGGTTCGCTTCGCGTCTGAACTCCCGAGTTAGTTGACCTGTATGTATGTATGTACTGTATGTATCATTCGATGAAACGGAACGAGCCTCGGTACCGAGGGGGGCTTCAGATGGCATGATGGATGATGACCTTCGGTTGAATGCCGACTCATCATCAGTATCAAGCATCACTTGTACTTGTCCAAGTTGTTGTCCTTGACCATGAAGATTAGAACTTGGCTTCTGCCAAACCCAGACCCGGCCTCGCTTGTCTTCAGATCCTATTATGACGCTGACACAATAGCAGTCCGGACGCGAATGAGGAAGTAAGTGGTGCCAAGGGTCGTCGTTTAATCTACGCTGAGTTGTAGGTCCCAGCCCGAATCCAAATCCGGTTCGTCCAATCGGAGGTTTGTTCTCTCCCGTGTCCAGACGCGCTCCCTCCGGGGGGGGCCGTCCAGTTTTTGAAACGAAACGACTGCTACATATATCATATACCGTACGTGTATATGAAAAGAAACACACGGCTTTCACAATATACCTATGCCGAAATGATTTCACACATAGAGTTCATCCTTTTTCATTTGCGTACGGCTGTCTTCCGTAGTGGGCTGGGCTGGGCTCGTATTTCGCTTCCCCATCGTTCGGCCGAACAGGACGTTTCCGGCCCTCTGGGCCGCCAATAATACAACAGCACCATGTTGGCCTTAAGACAATACAATCATCACTATTCTTTCTGTGGCACAGCGCAGCAGCGACCAAATGAAATCCGATGGAGACACGCGGCTTGAAAACGCCAGATACACACAGGCTATCGTCGGGATGGGTTGTTGAGCTGCCCCCCAATTATACCCTCTTCTTCTTGTTGCTGACGTACCTTATTTGTTCAGCATTATTTAGGTACTCCAGGGAGGGGGTAGATAGGGCTTGCTTGCTTGGGAATCCAGGGCAGGTATTTGAGCCTTATTGAAGATGACTCGATGGAGGAAGAGCTTTCCAGCAATCGATTGGACCGCATGCGCGTGTGCTCCCCTGCCCGGGGCCTTGCTCGCGATCTACCCGTTGGGCAGTGTAGCAGCGCAGTGTGCCTGCCTGCCTCCCTGAATGGGGAAGCTTGGGATGTTGCAGCCCGCTTCGCCCTCTGGACGCCTGCCGTATGGATTGGCACCATTTCTGCTTTTCGTATTAAACCGTTTCCGGCAACCAAGGCGAGAGAGAGAGAGAGGGGGAGGAGGCACCGATTGAGTGGCTGGCAGGCAGCGCAGACAGGTGGTAGTGAGACGACGTGTTGCAAAAGTAAGCCAAAAATGCTAAGCAAAGTACTCGCTACTACGAGATCGTCGGCCCTCGCTTCTCTGACTCCTGTCAATAAGATGGCTGTTATTGCCCACACCACGCACCACGAACGACCACCCACCCTGACTTGCTTGCAACCCTGCTCCGCTCGAGAAACTGCACTTCTCGAGCTTCGCTCGCCATTCACAGCAACGCAAAACCTCCAGCCCCATCCAGACAGCCCATGATTCCGAGGTGCGAAATACGCCCCCCAACCCCAAGTGGGCTCGTCACTGTCGCTCGACCGTTTGGTGCGGTGGGCTACTGCAGGTGACGGGCAACGAGTCCCTCCTCTTTCTTCATGTGGCGCAACACACATCCTGCTTCTAGCTGGCCCTGCAGATAATAGGTACAACCAAAGTCTGACCCTTCTGAGTTGTCACGCAGCATCATCGGTCTGCATGAAAGGAGGGGGTAAAATTGTCGCAGGCATGGAATCAGATAGATTACCGACCGTCCGTCTTCCCCCCTGATTTGGCACCACAATTGGGATGGCTCTAGACGAACAACGAAGCGAGTCGACCGACGACGGCTTGTCCATTCGTGTGATGGGAAGAGAGAGAGAGGAAAACCCCAAGTCCTCGTACCCAATGGTGGCGGGGTGATATGAGAGAAAACCTTGTCCTTAACAAAGAAAAAATTCCGCTTGTTGCTGACCGTGCCGCCGTCAATAACTGTCCTCTGATATTGGTGATCCGTGAACCAGCAGCATTGGCCACATAGAGTTCCCTCCTCCTCCTCCCATCCCACCTCTTCCTGCTACCGTAACGCCCGCCCACCTTTCCGAAGGGGATTTCTTTTCTTTCCAAAGTGACACTGTGTTCGGTAGTTAGGCTGGTTTTTTAGTTAGAAAGCGTTCGCATGTACAGAGTACCCGTCCATTCTGTAAACCCAAAAGAGGAGCAAGGGTGTTCCAATATGGGAAGCTCGGTCACCATCATGTAGATAGATGCTGGAGCTTCCCAACAGCCAATAAGCAAGCGGATGGCATGGCTCGAGTAGTAGTGGTATCTAAAATCTCAAATTTCCGAATATGACGCTCTGGATGCGGCTTCGCGCCTCGCCGCCGCCTCCACCTCAACCCGCCGAAGCGCGGCTCCGGCCTCGACCAAGGAGATGATCATCTGGTGCGTCGGCAGCCGCAACTTGGGGTCCAGCAAGGCCGCCGTCTCGACCAGCCAGCCATTGAAGGCGTGTATCTCGGTGGGCCGGCCGGCGCGGACGTCCTGGAGCATGGAGCTCGTGTTGTCGCGCACCTTGTGGCCGACGTCGAGAACCATGGCGCGGAGGCGGTCGAAGGAGAAGCGCTCGAGGAGGAGGGCGTTGCTATCGTACTCTTCTCCTTCCAAGATCTCGCGGCTGATGCTCTCGTTCGACACGAGGGCTTGGAGGACGCGGCTGGCTTCTCGGATGAGCTGGTAGATGATCCGGGTCAGTGTAGCATCGGCGAAGATGGCGCCGTTCTTGCAGTGCAGGATCGCCGTGAGCGGGTTGATGACCGAGTTGACGACGAGCTTCTCCAGCTGGAGAATCCACAGCTCGCCTCTCGATACCGCCTTGCCGTCCAGGTGCGGCGCATGAGTCAGTTGGTTTATCAGGTAAGCAGCTGGTGAATCACCACCACTATCGCCTGGCTGCTGCTGCTGCTGTTGGCGGTTGTTCAGTAGTACGGACCCGACCGAGATGGAGCCTTGGGAAGCATGCACACTCTGGAACGGCTTCACGGAGGTGACGCCGTGGGTCGTGACGCAGGCGATCCAGTTCGGCCCGTCACCCTCGGGCCAGCGACGGGCGACGTAGTCGGCGCCTTGCGGCGGCCACATGGGACACATGCCGTTCTGCGTAAACGCGACGGTGGACTCGGGCGCGAGATAGCGGCTGAACCTGTCGACCTGAGGCAGTGCATCCTTCGCCTTTGTCGCCACGATGAGGTTGGAGATGCCGAGTCCCCCGCCTGTTGGATCTCGGGCATTAGTACTGGTCTTTCACGCACATAACAAACGAAAAACAAATTACGGAGAGCTGATTTGGAAGGAAACCCGCTCACTCGCTCACTCACTCACCAGGCTCCCTCACCGGCCCCCTCTGCGGCCTCTCCTCGGTCCACCACTCCACATCCACATCGAAGCAGCTCATCTCCCTCTCGCCGCCGCGCGTCATGACGATGCCCGGGCGCACATGCCACTGCTCCAGCAGCTCGCGGCGATGGACGACCAACGTAATGCGCGGCAGCTGCGTCTTCGTCTTCTGGAACTGGAAGAGGCTGCTGGCCAAGAGGCGGCCCAGGTTGCCCACGCCGAGGATGAAGATGCGCCGCCGCCGGGCGTCCGGGGCCTCCGCATCGGGCGACGGCGATTTGCTGAACCGGGTGAGACATTCCGAGTCATCGGCGAAGCCCGGGGGTAAGTTTGCCCTGTTCCAGGCGTACAGAGGAGGAGGAGAAGCCTGAGCCTGGGCGTCGCGGGCGGGCGTGGAGAGGCACCGCGTCATCATTCCGGCAGTGGCAGCAGCAGCATGGCATGCCTGGGAATTGAGACGGAGCCTCCGTAGAGTGAAGAGCTGCTGGCGTATGGGCATTTTCTCAAAAAGAAGGAGACATCAATTGAAGTCTAGGTAGCCAAGCAGTAGATACTTGGAAGTGTGTTTGGGTAGGTGACTTCCAGTATTGATATATCAAAAGGTAAGAAATGTTGACTTCCCCTCCAAAGACCATGTGGAGCTTAGGCCACCACTTCGGATACAGCTGCAGACAATCCAATCCCTGAATTTTTCCTTTTTTAACAGTTATTTGGCAGAGCATTTAGCAATCACGTCAATTGAGTATTTTGAACAAATATGTTAAAATCATGTTTTCGTGATCGAATTCAAATACTAGAAAGCACGTGCTGCTCTGCTCGCAATTACTTTTCCCATCATACAAGCAGGATAGTGCTATTTACAACTTGAGAATACACGGAAGCTTTCATTCCCCAAAAAGTGAGAACGCCTTGTTGGTTCGGTTCTCGTAACGATGATGAACCGACTTTAATACATGTAATGATATCTCCTCTTTCCGCTACCTCCCCCATGAGGACGGCTCCTTTCCTTTCCTTTCCTTTCTACCTCATCTCTCTTAAGCAAACTGATCATCCCGGTCCACCCCGACATCCTCCAACTCCGCAAAGTTCTGGAAGTGCAGCGGGCGGTGCATGTCCGCATAGAAGCCGAGGGGCGTATCCAGCTTGACCTCGACCTTCTTCTTCTCCTGGGCGCTAAAGGCGTTACCCATGAACGAGTAGTTCCACTTGGCGTCCACGGGAACCAAGAAGAAGCCCTTGTAGCGCGGGCTGAGCAGCAGCTTTCGCTTCGTGCCCATCGACGTCGAGAAGCCCTGGGGCTGGTCGCTGCCGAGGTCGCGGTTCTCCACGCCCCAGCTGAAGCCGCCGGGTGTCAGGCCCCACGCCGACAGCGACACGGACCCGGGCGTGAACGACACGTCCACCGTGATAGACGTGTCCTTGTCCAGCGCCGAGTGCCGGTCGCACAGCCGCGAGTGCTCCGTCACGTCCGCCGCCGACATGTAGGGAAGCTCGTTGCCCGCCACCGTGTGGATCACGCCGAGCGCCTCCATCGACTTGAGGGACTCGTGCGACGGGAGCTGCTCGGGAAGCTGCACGTTGCGCAGGCCGCCGATTTGCGGGACCAGCACGATGCAGCGGATCTCCTTCACCTGGTCGTTGTCAGGGGCCGACACACCGTAGAGGTAACCAGCCACTTGGACACGAAGATCGGCAATGGTGATGAACTTCTTGAGGATGTTGTTAGGCATGACGTAGGTAATATCGTCCACATCGTTGTCCACCGAGGAGACGTAGATGTTGTTGGATCGCGTCCGGAGGTTGGATGTAGCAATCGCCCTGGTGCGCCACTCGGTCTTGGACGCAAATGTTTGCTGTTCGAACTGCGACGTCGTCGTGACAATGATCTCCTCGCCATCTTTGTTCTGCGTCTTGGTAGTCACGGCAGTAAGCTGTGCCTGCTCTTGCTGCTGCTTCTCAATCTCCGCAGCCTGTTGTCTCTGCATCGACGGTGCCGAAATCTCCATACCGAGAATGATATCACGGACTTCACTGGTCGTCAGACTGGAGACGTTGACGTTGTTCTTTTTTCCGTAGTCGTGCAGAATCAGATCACGTAATTGCGTCTCCACCTTGATCCAGTCCTCATCGGACAGACTAGGCCAGATGTGATGCTCTTGCGTGATGACTGTCTTGTCGGGGCGAAGAATGAGTTTAGTCTTGTCCGGGTTGACATGCAGAGCACGCAGAATCAGCACCAGACGCGAGAAGGCCGTGTAGGACGAGATGCTCTTGAGCCACTCATCGTACAGGTTGAACAACACCATCTGAGGCTCAGTAGCACGCAGAATCATATCACCCAGCTTTTCCACCTTCATGGCGGCCTGGAACGGGAGTTGCAACTCCGAGGCTCGGATGGAGATGTTGGGGAAATCCAACAAGTGGACTTCGAGAGGATCCAGCAGACCCTTTCGGGTAACAATAAGCTCCTTCGGCTGTTCTTCCACCGGAAGAGATCGGATGAGGGCTGCCACTTCTTCGGCCGTCTTCCACTTGGCCAATTGTCCAAGACGTTTTTGACCGGCCCAGACACTGGTATGGATGATCTTCAAGAACAGCTGACCTGTTCGGGGGTTGAAGATGAAAATGGCACCGTTGATGGGCTTAGTGGTCAAGTTGCCTTCGAACGTCTTGTGGATAGTGACTCGGTAGACGTTGGTGTCATCGATGAACAGCTTGGTCTGGTTGCTGAACAGCTCTGAGTAATTCTGCGAGTTCAGGAACTCCTGGTTACTCTCGGAAGCGTACAGCTGAAGACCCTTTCGGATACGTTCGCGCAAGACATACAAAGCGGGGTTGGCCTTCATAACCTTGCCCATAGCTTGCTGTACGAGAATCTTGAGACCCGGGAAGTACTGTCCGTAGGCGGAGTATAAGTTGTAGGCAAGATCGATACCGATCATGAGACCCGTCGGCGAAGGATAAATACTCATGCTGTCGTTGGTGTAATCAAGATACTTCGCGCGAGTGTATCTTTCAATGTCGTGAGAATCGTAATCACCGTATCGCAGCTGGATATCGAGCCAGAACTTATTGGTTGTCGTAGGCTCAATGACATCCTTGGTATCGTAAAGGAGGGAGGGTCTGGTGACATTCCACTTGTTGCTGGCGAAGAGTAGGATATCGGCGCAAGAACTGTTCATCTTGTACGACTTTCGCGGATGGATAGTCTCTTTCTGCACTGTCTCAATGCCGAGCGACTCAAGCTCTTGGTCGAACACTTGACAGAAATCCATGACGACACTCTCGTGAATCTTCTGCCACAAATGGGCACGGAAGATCTGAATCAAGGAGATCTTGAGCGTCGGAATCTTGCCGTGTAAGAAGATACCGGTAAGATCCAATTGCACTTGGAAACCAACGTACACATTGGCACGGTTGATCGTAGGTGACCACCAGAGCGTGAAGCGACGGTTAGGAATCTGGTTGAGACCGGATCTTTGGGCGTTGGTAAGCTTCTTGAACTTCATGGATTCTTCGAAACCACTGGCCTTCTCCCAGAAGAGACCTTCCCACGAGGGGAATCCAGTGGCCTTGAAGAGAGTGTGCTCAAGAATGGTTTCGACACCACCGAGAGCCTGGATAACATCGGTACGGTAGGCGTTGAGGTTCCAAAGTTTACCGTCGTGCCGTTGGCTAGTCCACCAGAACGGGTTGCTCTTCATGAGCTGGTAGACCTTGAACTCACTTCGTGCGCGGAAACCCTTGTCGAAGCTGAGTGTGCTTCTATCCTTCTGGAAGAGGGTGTTGATACGGGGAAGACCACGGTCCCAGCTGTCCTCGAGATCTTCCAGAGTGAGACGTCGGTTCTGCTGGTTCGCTTCCAACCGCTTCTGAGAGTACTCGGTCCATACACGCTGGGAATCAATGAACTCGGCTTCCCAAGGAATGATGTATCTGAAGATGTTGGGGATGAGAGTTTCCTCATCGTGTGTCATACCGGCACGGTAATGAGTGACACCGGTATCAGTCTGCTTGGACCATCGCTTGTCACTGGCAGGGATCAGAATATGCGAACCCGAAATCATACCCAAACCACCAAGTTCCTTGGGGGTGTAGAAGACGGCAGGGGGGAAACGAGACGGCATCTTCGAGTTCAGACCAATCTTCACTCTTGTCTGGATCTTGGTCTCGCATTTGACGATAGTGTCCAACAAGTTGATCGTGGACACTGCAGCCTCTCTGTAATACGTGAACAGAGCAATCAGAGCAGTGTTCCATTTGTTGGCGATCTTGGTGAAGGTTGTGGAACCAGAAGACATCAGGATCTGTCTGATTCGGTTGTTGAACTTCTGAATATCCTCCTCCGTAACCTGCAGGAAGGCATGGGCGGTGCGCTCTTTGGTGGTGTTGTCAACGAGCGACCAGACACTGTCCTTGATCGGGAACTCGTCATTTTGGTTCCGGATCTTGGGTAGGATGCGGACTTCGAATCCGCACATCGAGAAAAGCAAGTTGGGATTGTCTCTACTATAGACACTCGCAAAGGTATCGTCCCACTCAATCGTTGTTACGGACCGCGGGAGGCGGTTCTTCAGATCCCAGAAGACTGCGCGGCCCAGGTTCACATCGTGTCTCATTAATCGCATGCGCGAGTCTCTCGGCCAGCACTTCTTGCTCTTGTAGCCAATAACATTCTCGAAGTTGGGGTCGGGCTGTTCCGTCAAGAATCTCTGGATCAGATCCCGGGACTCTTCAGCATTGAAGCGCAAGAACACCCAGATCTTGTCAATGTATCTCGTGTAAAGGCGGATGGGGTGCTTGGTTTCTGTCTCGCGGTCACGGAATTGGAGGAAGTCGTTGGGGCTGTTGGGAGGCCCAGCAATTTCGCTGGCTCGGTTCAGACCCAGAAGGAGTAGATCCAGAACAAGACCATAGTATTGGAAGACGAAGCCAGAGAACTGGAGACCGCGAATCATACCGTAACTATTGACATGGTTCATATCCTTGTAGGTCAATTGGACATTGTTCTTCGCGCTGATGTAATCCGCCAAGTTGTGATCCATAATAAGTCGCAGAAGACGGTTGAGGAGGGTAAGATCGATCTTCTCGTAGACCTTGGAAAGCTCGGTCTCGATCATGACGTTGCATTCTCCATCAGCAGTCTCCCATACTTGGTCTAAGTTGTTGATACCCTGCGCCCACTTGTAAGTCAGAAGGGGCGGCACCTCGGAATCGGAAGGCTTGATCCAGGCTGGGAACAGATGACGTTGATCGGCCTGATACCACAGGTATTGGTCAAGGTACGCATCGCTGATCTTCTCGATGGGCTCAATGTCGTAGACAGGGTTGATTGTGCTGTAGTTGTCGTTCATGTCGATTTGGACTTCCTTAAACGCACGCTGCGTCAAGAGGAATCGCTTGATACGTTCCAAGGTGGTTCCGGGGCTGTCGTAGGCCTGCTCGATCAAAGCAAGCTCCTCACGTTGGCTTTGATTGAGACGACCCTTCACAGAGTATGCCTCTCGTAGTCTTTCGAGAGCAAGGATAAGAATCTTGGTGTCGTGCTTGTATGAGACACTGGGGAAGGGAATGGGGGTGAATTTGCGGGACTCGAGCCAGTGGACTGTTGTAGTATAGATAGCTACGGCTTCCTCGGAAGACACGTACGGTCCATCCTTCATGTAGTTGTGCTGTCGCTCTTGCTCGGCCTTCAGCCATAGTCGTGTCAGACGACCCACGTTCTTCTTCGCAACGGTCTTGTCCACAGTGGCACCCCTTCGGATACGCTCACGGTTGTAGTGGGCGACCGAGATCCACCAATCAGCCTTGGACTTGACGTATCGAAGGATAATGTTTTCGATAGGGGCGGGCAGACCGGGCACTTTCCATGGGATGTTACTCTTCCAGCATCTCCAGGCCTCTGACAAATGCTGCAGAACAGTGTTTACCTTGTTCTGCTTGATGCCCTCAGGCATCATATCCATAAGATCAGCCATGACGGAAGCTCGCAGTTCAAGATCGAAATGGGATTCGACACGCTGTTTGGTGACAGTCTTGGCCACTCCTTTGGAATGGCGACCTTCAAACTGGCGAGACAGCAGGTTTCCGAGCCATCTCTCAAGGAGAGGAATAATACCTCTCATGAAGAAGAGCCATACTCTCCAAGCAGGTGCCCAGAAACCACAACCAGGCCCCTTGCCGACAGGAGCGCTGTTGAAACGGTAGTATATTAAATGCTTCAGATCCTTACATGAGCGGATCTGGTGCATAAGCTTGTATTTGTATCGGTACATGCCCGTAAGCTGCCCGACGTGATTAAAGGCATAGAGGATACCATCGGCCAGCTGGAATGCATCGATATTTCCTAGTCGGTATTGGACTTGAGCATCCACGATGAGCTTGGTCAAGCGAAGGATTTCTCGCATGAGATGGAAGGCATTTCCGAAACGAGACTTCTTTCGCTCCTTGGTAGTCAAGGTCTTGACGGGTTTCAAGTTGAAGTTATAATCGAGATGAAGATAAGTAAGGTTCTTGCGATGAATTAGGAGGTTAAGCATGTTGAAACCTTGACGACAGACCTGAAGACCTGCTTCGACCCAATCAATGGTGGTCTGTTGGAAGAACTTGGTCTGCTTTAAGCTCTTCAGCAGGTTCTGCTTGTTTAGAGACTTCGGTCGCTTCTTGTGTAGCTCGTTCAAGACAAAGGTCTTAAGCAGCTTCTGATATGACACACGGACCTTGACAGGCTGCTTGGCTGGGCAATGTTCAAGATAGAACTGCTTGACAAGCGGCACATCCTGAGCACGAACCATACGACCAGACCGTCGATCAAATGGGAAGGGGGCCCACCAAAGACCGATTGCTGCCGCGGTGTCGTCGTTGTCCAGTTCCTCATCAGCGAGGAAAGGCTCGACGCCGGCTGGAAGCTCGAAAGTATCATCCTCGGGCTCCTCGTTGTTACCCGCGCCGAAAAGCTCGTCTTCATGGCTGATGGTGATATTCTTCGGGGCAACCGATCGGGAAGAAATCGGGTTGATAGAGGGATCGAAGTGGAAAGCAGGCAAGTTTGGGTTGTCCACCTCGCTGTACACAGTCTGAGGGTGAGAGTACCAGTTCAGCTGGACACTCCTCGGCAGCGAGTTGTACAGATAGGGGTATGCAACGCGTGACTCGGTACGGAGGGGGTTGCGGAAGATGATTCTGTCAATGGCATTGAACTCGCCAAAGTCCTCATCGTTGGGATCGATATCCTTGTACAGCGGTTCGAACCTAGGACCACCCGGAAGTGCGACGTTGAGAGCCTTGGCTGTCATGAAACTCTTCATGTCAAACAAATAGAGGTAGTTGGGATCAAACCTCTCGCTCATCAGGGGTCGGCTCAGTCGGTGCAAGGTTGCCATTTGTTGCAGTGTCAAGTTCCAGGTCTTGTAACTCGGTCCGTTCACGTGGGATGAATCGAGGAGAGGTCGATGTTCGTAGAACCATTCAAACACGGCCGCGTCTTCATCTTCATCAAGCTCCATCTGAATTGGCTCGAGAGGCTCAACATCCTCAATGTTCTCGGACCATGACAAGGGAGGCTCCTCATCATCAAAGGGCGGGAATCGCATACGCTTGAATAGCCTTCGATCGCTCTTCTCCTTCCTCATGGTAAGCCACATAGTGGCCCATTGTGCGTGGAAAACCGGCTCGATGACGCGGGGTGTCTCGTTGACAAGGGTCAAGCAACCGTTGACGTGGTACAAGACCTTAACCTCCCTCGCCGACTCCCAGGGCATAGGCATGTTCTCAAGGAGTTTCATGACGGCGTGGGGCATGAACTTCAGCGCGCCAAGGTAGCTGCGCTTGTCGCTTGTATACTTCTTTTGCGATACATCGCCGATGTCCTTGACAATCTTGCGCAAATGCTCAGGCGGCATGTCAGCCTTCTGTGTTTCCACGAAGCCAGCCTTCCGCTTCTCGCCGAAACGGTTGCGCTGCATACGAAGCCATTCCTTCTTCTTCTGTGCGAACTTGGCGACTTGGGGATCGGTGGGAGGACGGTAGCCTGGCGGCGGCGGCGGTGCTGCTCCAGGGGGAGGAGGAAGAAAGTCGTCGGATGGAGGCGGCGGCGGCGGAGGAGGTCCCCAGCCTGGGGGTGGAGGGGGTTGAAAGGACGACATGGTTCAGGATTGATACTCGAAGATTGAGCTGTCTGAACGATGCTATCGCTTTCGCGCCGCGACCAGTCGCGCTTTACGTAGCGTATGCCTGGCAAGCGCAATCAAGGCTGCAGATGCAAAAGAACGTAGGAAGATGTTTGGTATTATTAGCTCTGATGCACCTCTGATGTGCACACAGATTATTCGATCCAACGCAGTAACAAGTGCGTGGATTCGGGAGTGATGTTTTGATGGATGAAGTATGGGTATCGTCAGTCTTCAAGCATGCTTCATCAGTCGCCTCTAGAAAATCTCGGCTGCATTGCTCTCAAGGTCGACCAAGCTTGCATGGAAGGTTGCGAAACTAACCCAGCAGTGGCTAGCGCGACCGAGGCAGACGCGAAGGTGGCGTCGAGGTAGAGTCTGTGGCTGGAGGCAGTGAAGTGTGGATGAGCAGTCAGTGCTGTGGCTAGAATTGGCGGCTGGTGAGATTAGAAGCGATAGCAGAACTGCAACCCCACTGCAATCCGTCCAGCGCCAATTGATTGGCTTATCTTAGCGGGCTGCACTGTCCTGAGCCTGCACACACAATTTTCCCAATTTTTCTACTTGCAAAAAGCCCTTCGTCCCAGGAAAAGTATCCAACGACACGATCGCGAGACCTCCCGTTGAAGACCGACCACCACCACATCACCGCTTCGAGACAGCTAGTCCCGCAACACCGCCAAGATGCCTAACAACAGAGTCACCTACCGTCGCCGCAACCCGTATGTTTTTTCTCCAGACGATTTCCGCTCTTCGACATCTGCCGGCCTATTTTTGGGCAGGAGAGAGGGCATTTTTGGAGCACCCAAGCTCCCATGATCTGGATGGCTACTAACGTGTGTATCGCACAGCTACAACACCACCTCCAACAAGACTCGCATCGTCCGTACCCCCGGTGGTGAGCTGCGAACTCTGCACATCAAGAAGCGAGGCACTGCCCCCAAGTGCGGTGACTGCAAGGCCAAGCTCCCCGGTGTAAGTGAATTTTTCATCTACCATGGACTCCGACAAAACCGAGATGGGCGTGGGAAGTGAATGAGGAGAGGGACCAATTGCCAGGATCAGTGGTGGAATGCGCGACCGCCATGGCAGGAATTTTGCATCACGGGCAAACTTTTCCACCTCTGATCTCGACGAAACTCCACCTCTCAACTTGCCTACGAAACGATCGACCCCGCCTATCTCGTGTCCATCTGTCCGGCTATCAATTGAGGAACACAACACTGACTTGCTCCTACTAGATCCCCGCTCTCCGCCCCCGCGAGTACTCTCAGATCTCTCACCCCAAGAAGACCGTCCAGCGTGCCTACGGTGGTTCGCGATGCGGTAACTGCGTGCGCGACCGTATCGTCCGTGCTTTCCTGATTGAGGAGCAGAAGATCGTCAAGAAGGTGCTCAAGGAGCAGAACGAGGGTGCCTCCAAGAAGAAATAGAGTGCTGGTTTATGAGAAAAGGAAATGAACGGTGGAGAGTTTTCGGTCCATCACATGCTTCTGGTGTTCTTGGGGAACAGGGCAACATCATCGTTTACCGAACGGCTGGGTCATTTGCACAATATGGCCGTTCACTGTTTCTAGGGCTTTTAGCGTCTAGATGATCGGAATGGAATGAACATCAAGACGCACACACGACCACTTCGTCAACGTGGGCCTCCTCCGACTGTGTACCGACTTCTCTCGAGGATTCTGCTGGAATGTGACTATCGCAAGCTGGGCCGAAGAATTGCATACATGCAAAGCATGGGTTGGCGATAATCACCGACCCTCCCAGGGTCAGCTACTCAAGGCCTCGGCCGCGAGCAACTACTTATGGGTTTCATGTCTACCGCGGCCTCAGTTCAGGGACTAGAATCTGGTACATCGAGTTCTCGTCCGCAATCTAATCCGACGTGTGTCTCCTGAAGTTCTTTACTACCACTCCTAGACTCCGAAATAGGAGGACTGCGTCCCATATCGCGAAGTAAATGTCGGGATTACAATCTCGATAAAGTAAGACTCATGCCAGTAACGTCAATTAATGATAATCGTTCTATGCCATGTATAAAATTTATTTTCTTTATCTTTACTTCTGCTTCACTGTTGAGCTAGCCGCTGAGTATGGATGCCATACTGTGAGAGGGTGCCAAGCAATTTTCGTCCCTTGCAAAAGATCGGCTTTTGTAGCACCGACAATTTCTCTTTTTTAGTGCTGGGCATGGTACTCTCAATGACGTTCTAGCTACTGTCTTCTATCTATGACCATTCAAGCTTGCACCTTGAATTGATCAAGACCAAAAGAGCTTCCTATCCCGAAACCATGATCAGCTCAATTCGACGGTAGTAACGAATATTCTATATCATGGCCTTGAGAATACCACTTTGCCGGTCTTCCGGCGCATTCGCCGCCTGCAGCTCACTTCGGCAAGCCGCCGGTGCTAGCTGTCGGCTACAGACACAGACAGTTACGCCCTCGGTTTCGAGATCTTACATCCAGTCGCAAAGACTTACCACCACACCCAAATGGAAGACGACGACGATAACGAGATCCTTTCAGACATCCGCCGCACGGAGAAGAAGAGACGACAGCAGCATTCAGTCCGGCTCCGACCAGCCAGGCCCAACCGACTTTGGCGCCCTCGACGTCCTGGGCAACACGCCCGTGCCCTCGACCAGCGTCGACATCTGCATGTGGTCCGGCTTCCAGCTGAACAACGGGACGCGCGTGACGGACGGGTCGGGGGTTCTGCTGGTGGGCGGCGAAGCCTTCTCGTGGCGGCCGTGGGAGGCTAACAAGAAGGACGGCAACAAAGCAGAGGGAGAGTTCCGGCTGGTCAACAAGAAGGGCCAGTGGGACGTCGAGGCCAGCACGCTGGGCCTGCTGAGCGTCATCTGGCCGCGGCCGGACCTGCTGGTGCTCGGGCTGGGCCACGAGATGCGGCCCATCAGCCCCGCGCTGCGGCAGGCCATCAGCGCGCTCGGCATGCGGGTCGAGGTGCTCGACACGCGCAACGCGGCGGCGCAGTTCAACCTGCTGGCCACGGAGCGCGGTGTCGACGACGTGGCGGCGGCGTTGATCCCTATCGGGTGGAGGGAGGGTGTCGGGGCCGGGACTGGGGACGAACCTGATATCACGCACGAATAGGCAGGAGTTATTGTCTATGAATGATAAATCCACCTAATTGCCTAAGGCCAGGGGCGCTGAAATTGAAATCACCTCCATTTCAGGCTTTGGCGACTGCGATTGATGTCTACTGGGGTCATGCTAGTGCTACTGTATGTACATGTGTGTACTACCATTTGACGGATGATCAGCGAATGCATAGTAAATCAAGTCCCGTACGCCAAGCAACAGAACACTTGCCTCGTCAATATGTCGCCCAGGTTGCTGTCGCAAAAACAGCAAGGCAGAAGCAGTTGGTACATGCGATCATTGACCGCCTTAGTGAGCAGTGTCATATACCACTTGCAGCAGCCAGTGATAGTGATACATGGCAATTGATCTGTTTATCACAATAAGCACAAGCCGCACCCGTCTTGCAGCAACCGTAGCTTCCGGGTTCAATCATATAACCGGTCACACCATGAATATGATTCATCACTGAGGTGTCCTAGGTAGGTAGGGACATGTATGCCAATGCCATCAAATATCAAATACACGTGGGCGAGTGCTTCCTTATTAGCCGTGCTGTAATCACGGTGGTTTGCATAATTTCCAAGCCGTGCAAAACGGAGCAGCGACGAGTCGGGTTGAGCCAATCAAAACCTTACGTCATATCGGGAATGTCACAATTACACCGATTTGTGCTTTACTTCCTTTAGCCAAGCACAAGCAAAGCAAAGCAAGTAGGCGCTTCATGTTTTAGTCCATAGTCCATCATCGCCGGCCACTTCCAAAATGTGTCAGAAACCTCCGTCGTGACTGCCCCATTTATCAACCCAACGCTCATAAGGCAGAAGCTTCGACCCAGCCAGACGAGCAAGCGCCTGAAGACGACGCTTTGCTCGCCGATGGGCATCAGGCCTTTTCATCATTACGCCATGGCTGGAGGGTAAAACACCATCACCACCACCATCATCCATCACACATCATCCATTTTACTACTACGTCGCTAGATTTTGGTCTTCACTACATTCATTGCTAGAACTGCATCTCACCGCCCAGCATGGCACCAAAACCAGAAACAATGGACGAAGACCCCAAGCTGCTTCGGGACCACTCCGAGCTGAGGTCCTTTACCACCAGCCGCTTTACCTACCCAGAGATTCGCGTCTTTTACCGCGAGCATCCCAAGGCCGCTGAGCTTCCTTCAGACCCCGCGCCGCTGCCCTTGCTGGTATTTATGCACGGCTTGGGCGGCTCGGTGGCCCAATTTCAGCCTCTTTTGACCAGTCTCACCAACAACGCCTCATGCCTGGCTGTCGACCTGCCCGGCTGCGGCCTTTCTGGCTTCGCACCTAAGTCGTGGGATGCCTACTCAATACCTGCCCTGGCTGAGCTGCTGGAGCTCATCATTGGCCAGTATCGAGACGAGGCACGTGGGCAGGGCGTCGTTCTGATTGCTCATAGCATGGGTAGCGCCATGGCTGCCCGGCTGGCCAACACGTTCGGCCCGCACAAAAGCATATCCCCCCACGTGCGTGGTGTCGTTGGCATCTGTCCAATAGCCGAAAACCCCAAAAACACAAAGACTCTCCGCCTGCTGTTGTGGATCCCTACTTGGCTTTTCAACTACTACCGGCGGTATGATCAACGGGGGGGACCCTATAGTGCTAGTGTCACCCGGTTCCTGGGGCCCGAGGCCGATCTCCCATCTCGCGAGCTCCAATATCGCTTCAACAGGCAAAGCCGCACTGCCGTGTTCCGGCGCATGGCCTGGGCCTGTCTTCCTACCTTTCGCAAAGGGAAACCTGTTGGCGGCTTGTTCGGAGAGCCTACATGGGCCGGGCTCAAAATCCCTGTCTTCCTCGTCGGGGGTATGAACGATAAGATCACGCCACCTGACAATGTCGCTATGATTGCAAAGCTCTTTGAGTGGGACAGACCTTTAACATTAGATGGTTCCAGTCGTTCCTATCATGTTGAGCCGATTGCTTCCCTAGTGCCCACCAGCAACCCGATTCAGCAGCTCCCAAGATCTATTGGCTCTATTAGTGACAAGGACTTTGAACGACGGCGAAAGCAACTGGGGAGTACCGAGGAGTCATACGAGGAGTCATCGACCCCTCGCGACGATTCCCAGTCAACTTTGCCCGACGTTCCCGAGCAGCCTCTACACCCAAAGAAGGTTATAACAACGACAATTCTAAGGGCGCCAGCAACCCACGGCTTGCTGTTCACGCCGAAAACCGTGCGCACCGTGTCTGGCTTGATTTGCAACTTCCTCTCGGAGAACGTTACCCGGCGGTTTGACCTAGGCTGGCAGTTGCAGTATCTGTCACGTGAAGGCAAATGGGATGTCAAGAATCTGGTCAAGTGGAAGAATGTCCAGCCCGTGTCCAAGGACATTTGTGGTATATTCCGCGCCATGAAGACACTTCGTGAGGTCGACGAGGAGCATTCCCCCAGAGTCTTCGTTCCCAAGTACGGCCATCTCATCAAAGACATCATCGACATCAGCCACGACAATCCTGTCTATGACGCCCTGGGCCTGGAGAAGCATGGAATCAAATACCACAAGTTCGCAACTGTCTCGAAGATTCCTCCCACGGATGCTGAAGTCGACACATTTATCAGCATAGTAAGTAATCGGAACCTCTCCGTTGTGTCTTGGTATTGGAAGCATGCAAGCTAATCATCAGTAGGTTGACCGCGTTCGAGAGGACCAGAAGACCAGAGCTAAGGTTGAAGGGTGGAAAGAGTACTATATTGGCGTTCACTGCCACTACGGATTCAACCGAACCGGCTATTTCATCGTATGCTACCTCGTCGACCGCTTGGGCTTGGACGTCCAGGATGCCGTCGATACGTTTGCTGAAGCCAGACCTAACGGGATACGGCATTCACATTTCCTCGACGCCTTATCTCTCCGATATGAAAACAAGAAACAGACATGATGGGTTCCTTCTCCATTCTATCTTTCTTCTTTCTCTTTTTCTTTTCCTGGTTGATGGTGTTGGACGGTTTGGGTGCGGATCTGGTTCTGGCATTCATTGATTAAGGCGCACCAAGATGGATTTTCTTCTCAGCGGTTATAGGGTATAGATCCAGGCATTCTTCCAGCGGTATTCGGCGTAAGCGCAACAGGTTTCCTCACGGGCTTCGGAAACTTTATACCTATGAGCTCTACTTGTTCGTTTGCTTATTATGGACAGCTTCTTTGTCGATATTGGTTTTCCACAATAGCAATGTTTTTTTCCTTCCGATTAAGCTTCTTGAAATTCTTGGAATACATGACCAGTGACTGGTAGCTGGTGACTCAACCACTTTTTGTCCACCCCCTGAATTGCATAACCCTCTGAGATCCAAGGGTTGGAAAAGTGAATACAATGCGGAAAGGCCTCATCATGAAAACTAAACAACCTTAACAGACAGGCGATCAGAGTCTACCTAACTCCGCCGGAATGACTACCAACGGCAAGAACTGGGCTTTTCTTTCCACTCTTGACCTTTCTCCGGTAGGTTTTCCAGAAGGGTACATATAAATGATTCCCGCAGTTGAGATGACCATATCCTACAACTATTCGAACACATACAAATAATTATTTCTGGTCTACAGTCTTTCCTGAGATCGAAATTCTCAGATTCTATACACTCACAAGACGCATCAACCAACTACAAGAAATACTGGCAAGATGCCTAATTTTCCCAAATCACTGTCAACACTTATTGTTGGCTCTGGTAGACTTCGGCCAGCCAAGCCGCTGAAGCTTCCAGCAGGTATTGTTCTATCAGGGAAGCAACGTCCAATGTCCCGGGTTGGATTTGAGCAGCCCAACCCAGCAGTATTCTACCCGTCGCCACAACAGATGCCTCCTTCCGGAGAGCAATCCAGCAATAACAACGGCTCCGGGAATGGCGAGGACGATGAGAACACAACACCGATCTTCATCGTGTGGCAGCCCTCCTATTCCCCAAACCACCCTCAAAGGTTCCAGGCCGTGCCGCGGTGGCAGTTCGAGTACCTCTTCCAACACGACAGGCGACAGGCCTTCCTCCGCGATGCCCTGATGCGTAACGCCTTCAGGACGGAGAAGCTGCGCTATATGCAGCAGCAATACGAGGCACATGTGGCCGCTCACGCGGCTGCCGCCGACGATGGCTTGAGCGTCGACGTCTTGCAGCAGGTTGTTACCCCCAACACCACCACTAGGGGATGGTCGGTTCATCTGCCCACCGTCTGGAGGAAGCTTGAGAAAGCAAAACAAGTCATAAGCACTCCTGCTGGGATGCAACCGCCAACTCCTCCTCCTCCTGGTGGTGATGATGATAAGAAGGATAAAGACAAGACGGCTGCTGCTGCTGCTGCCACCGCCGGCATCGACACCACCAAAGATAACAACAAGTACACCAAAGGCGCCTGGGATGTGCCGCTGCCCAACATGAAGCTCAACCTCCCCGGCCACCCCGCGACCTTCGGCTGCGGCTCCTCCGCCCTGCACAACCCCTCCCTCGACAGGATACCCGGGGGGAAGAACGACGACGACCACTTGTGTGACGAGCCCGCCATCACGCTGCACTACCCCAACCCCGCGCAGAACGCCGAGGACCGCGTCACCTACAAGGGCTGGATCGACCGGTACCTGGCCAACCTGCGCCTGCGCATCTCGGACCACCCCGCCACCTTCGGCGTCGAGCACGGCGACGTCGACCACCCGAAGGACCATCGGGACTTGAGCGATCCCCAGGTGCGTGTCTGGAAGTACGACTGGGAGCTCGAGCGCGCCATCACGGTGCGCACGCGCGCGCAGGCGGAACGGGCGGAGCGGAAGGCCCAGGGGCTCGAGATGGTCAACGCGGCGCGGGAGGTGCGGTTGGCGAGGGAGGCCCGGGAGGCGAAGAGGGCGCAGGAGGCCAGGGGGCTCGAGATGGTCAGGAGGGCGCGGGAGGCGCGGCTGGCGAGGGAGCGCCTGGAGGCGAGGAGGAAACAGGAGGCCAGGGTGGTCGGGGAGGATGAGAAGAAGTACCTCGAGCTGCTTCGCAAGTGAGTGAAGAACGAAGTGACTGCTTGGGTATATATATATATATATATTGATGCGTTCAGTCATTGGGGGTTCTACATACACATACATGGATACAGCTGGCTTGATGGTAGGGAGTTAGGGGGTTTCATTTCCTCAGACTGCATATATGTTTAGAACTAATTATCTAACTGTCCAATTTATCGATTATCTCTAAGAAATCTAGAGCAGCAGTGGCCTGTCTTCTGAGCAACAGTATATCGCCGACTTCCAGGTACTTCAAGGCCTCCACCGCGTGCGTCCGCAAGCTCTCACATAGGTACGTGCCGTTGAACTTCTCGTCCTCCGCGGTAACGATAGGTTTGTCGGCGTAGTACTGCGCCGCCATATCCTCGCTGCCGCAGCGGTGCTCTTCTATACCAACTCGTAGATTGGTAGCCATGCCTGCCTGGACTTGGACATTATCCTCGTTTTCGCTCTCTTCCACCACCATCATCCGAGGTACGGATGTAAACGACGCAAGATAAGTCGGCGTGCTAGTTGCGCATAATACTTCAGCTGCTCAGACTGTATTGGATATTGCAAAGTTAGTGATTATCAGTGACTCTTGGGACAATTGCAGATGGCTTGCCTGTCCTCGGGAACTTACGATGCGGGTGTTTGTAGTGGCAGCTCATATCCTATCATCAAGTAATGAATGTCAGATACAACCTACTTCTCTCTCATAGCAGTCAAAAGCCCAAATGAGTTCTAGGTCGATTATGTCAACGATAGATGTGTTTGCATGGGAATTAATTGCTTGGTAAAACCCCCGATCTCTTTGTTCTCATGGTCCTATTCAGATGCTTTCGGCGGCTGTCAAAATTCCCATCTGGGCTACCTCGCTACCCTTGTTCTGGACCAAGGGGCTGACTTCCATTGTCACTTGGCTGATGACCCTGCAAAGCTACAGTGAGTATTTACAATGTTTTACGCTCGTCGTTATATATCAGCCTATGCAGACGTATATAATCGTGTATCCAGTCCATTTGGATAAACCCATCTTACCAATGGAGAAGCTCTCCTTTCTGAGCCGTTGTAGTTCGGGGTGATGAGCGCGGGTCCTCCACGAGATTATAAGGGGGAAGTTAGGTATCCTGCATTGGTAATCAGGGGCCAAGGCCTCCCTCTTATGGGCATAGCTGTTCAGCGAAGGGGATCCGGAAACGAGAGTTTCTGTGAATAAATGCTACGCAATTTACATAGGTATACATGTGGGCAGACACACATATATAGATAGATCGCAATTAGTCTTGGTCGTTTACACGTTACACCCCCCTTTATTTCTACACTGCGGATTTGATCTCACGTGTGACAAGCTCCAAGTAAGTTACCCCGTAACAAAACATGACAAGCCAAGCAAAAAAGCGAATATGTACGTGAGACTCACCGACGAGATGGCATATGGATAGACAGATCTTTGGGTCGATAAGATGGATGTGAGTGATGTAGGTAAGACAGATCTCACATATGCCCCTCCCCTCCCTCTCCAAGTACATAAAGTCTTATCAGAGGGCCGGTCCGTCAGCATACATACATACATACATAGAGAGTGTGTTTGTTTGCTGTCCTCCTCCTCCAACACTTCCCTTCTCCTTTTCCCACCCCGCATCGTGAGGGGAAAAGGGAGGTGGTGGTGTTTGGAGAAGACCTCCCTCCTCACCGCTCAACGCCTTCGAAAGGGGAGAAGACGCGGACGATCTGGCCTGCTTTCTCCAAACTACCTACGTGCGATGTTAGAAGGCGTAAGAGAGAGAGGTACGCTTAGCTCACTAGGTCGATCTCGTAGGACAAGATGACTGCCCGTCCATTGATGGCTGGGCGTATGTATATCTTTCCTTGCCCGAGTAGATGGGGTGACTGTTCTCCTACAACTCCTGCTACGAGATGCCACGATTCGGGCTAGTATATCAACACATGCCCACCACCAATGAAGCCGCTCAATCAATAAGTCCGGATTCACATGGCAAGTATTGCGCGTATGAGACATTCGCGTCAATATCACACCGGAAAACAACACGCAGAAGCCCGCGATCATATCAGAAAGAGGAGCTACGTAGGCATGTAAGACGGCACCGCAGTCCCCCGGCCCAGTCTGCGATAAGGTGTCGTAGGTACCCCGGGCGCGTAGAGACGAGCGAGCGGCTGACTTGACTCCAACTCACACCCCGCCGAGCCGAGGCAGGAGGGGTTGTTTATTTGTTCCTTGCTTTGTTTTATTTCGGGGGCCCGCCAGCAACTACACAACTACATAAGGTCTGAGACAAGCAGCAAGCAGTCAGCAGTACGCAGTCCCGGCCGCGCGGGCGCGAGCATATCACACACATACAATGGACAACAGATCTACAATTTACGTGGGGGGATTGCACAACAACTGCCGTCTCAATATTCTCCGGCGTCGGTATGACTGCATTAGATGGTCTCTCCCTCCTTACGACTTTCTTTTTCCAGTATCTATCTGCTATCATCACAGCTAGCTAGGTAGCTGCATCTCGACTTTGAGAAGAGGGACCAGCGCGCGATAGGTAGGGAAAACCGAGCTTTCACCGCCGCCTGGTTCGCCCACCACCCAATCACAAACGAACAAGATATATCGGGGATCCTTGAGAAGAAGGTTGAATCAACTGCCATTGAGAAATGCCATTCGCCACTAGTCAATCGGTGATGCGCAAGCAATTCCCTGCCCAGATATCCCAACAACCATTCCGCTACGGGCAGCCGCCGTTGTCCAGGCGGGCTAGCTAGCAATAGCTACTACCTGGGGGGCGTGATGGAGGGGCAGACAGGCAATTGGAGGAATGGCGGGGTGCTAGCTACATCTTAGGCTTAGGTGTGCTTTGCTTTGGTCATCGTCGGTCGTCGTCATTCCGTTCGCGGGCCGATCGACTACCACAAATGGCCTGGCTGGGGCACCGACCGTTTCCTTTCTTCTTTTCTGCAAGGCAACACGAACCTAGGGCTTAACAAAAGCGAATTGATCCAGAACCATCCAAAAGATATTCTGATTTCTGTTCGACCACTAATTTCCCGAATACTAAGTCCACTAACTAAACTGAAAATGAAGATGACGGCCAGGTCGGAAAACCATGTCCGCCGCCGCCTACTAGTGAGTGGTATATAATTGTTGTGGGTTTGTTTATGTAGCTTTTACTCAGCCACTTTCACGTCACAGTGTGCGCCTAACCTCAGCTTTTAAGTGTAGTAGTGTTGTATGTATATGTAAAAGGAAGCTTCGTCCCTCGGAAATAAAGAAACGCGCCAACGTTCAAATGTTCGCGCCTTGCAGGCACCAACCACTAGAAGCAAAGAAGCAGCGGCAGCAGCAGCAGCTCGAGACTTTTGGTTGATAATTGGCACATGTAAAAAACGTCTCATAGAAGGTTGGGTCGACGGTAGGCCCGCCTGGCTTTGAACAGAAGAAGGCCGTCATCTAGAACCTGCCCTGCCTTACCTTTCGTTCTTTGGTAGCTAGCTCGTTCAATTGAGAGGACAGGACGGTCTTCTTTCTCGCTCCTCCTGCCGCATGACGTCTGTCCGTCATGCTGTCGTCAATCTCACACCGAAATCACCTACTGCCTCTTTATTGACGTCTCTCTTCCAAACGTATGCTGTGCTCTCGATCGAGGTGCATAAGTGCGTGTGTGTGTGTGTGAAGTAATAGATAGTGTGGTGTGTATGCTGTATGCTACCTCGGGAGATAGATCCAGCAGCGCCTAGCAACTAACTACTATGTAAGGGAGGGAGGGAGAAGGGCACAACCGTTGAATAACTTACATGATGTCTGTCCCTCGGGGTGGATGGTGATGGTTCAATTCTTAGCCGTAGTGGTGTGTATCCGTACCTCTCTCTCTTTCTCTCGTGTCTTATGGTGCAGCAGCATGGGCTGGCTGATACTGACTGCACTGCTGGGGAACTGAACTCGATCGACCACATACATACATACCACTACATTCTCACACACACACACACAGAGAGAGAGAGCTAGCAGGACGACTAAAACATCAGAAGGTTCGTGGAGGGGTGGAGCCCGACATGGCCGCGGGGCCCACTCCCTCCCCCGGCTGCATGACCACCGGACTAGGCAAGATTAGCAGCGGCGGCTTGCACGGAACAGCAAAGACCCAAAGGGGCGCCAACTTGGGACGAAGAGAGAGAGAGGCAGAGAGGCAAAGAGGGCTGTAAGTTTTACCGGGTGTCGAGAGAAGCGAATGCTGTCTGTGGTTTAGTGCCAGTGGACATACATAGTAGACTGAGGGACAACTAAGTACAGAATGTATCCAAGATAGTAGAAGAAGAAGGACGGCACTTGAGACTTCGGCTATTATCTTGTGTTGTACGACTACCTGCCTACAGTACCTAGAACTCAAGTCAGCTGAGGGTTGGCATCCGATACGATGCAATAGGCCACGGGTGGGCCTCCCCGGATGAATCAAGGTCCTGTCTGTGCCAATCTGTGCGGACTTTAAATCAATCCATGATATGTTGTGCAATTGCGTGGGTGTCGTTGTACTTGGTAAGAGTTACGCCGTTGAATGCAACCTACAAACCACTACTGTACTGGCAGCAGTTCTCGTAATAGTCAGAAGTAGGTATTGCTATTTGACGTAGTAGGTTACCATCCATTCATTAATGGCCGCAACAAGGCGAATGAATGCCTCCTTCCAGGTCACTCACTCACTCACTCCCATGCAGGGAAATGGATTGCCCAACGTCATTAGGAGTGTGAAGCAATTCGCAAGAATGGGAGTGAAAGGGTGTCGAGCCACTTTATCGCTGGGCAGCCCTGGTTGGTCGGTTGTTTCGTTGCCTCTCTCTCTCTCTCTCTTGGTCAACTTCGCTAATAGGTAGCATGTCTGTTCTGCATGTCAGACAAGATATCCCGAGCGAACGTGGCGAGTAACACACCTTAAAGAACGCCCTTACTATGCATGGCATGCTCGAATGCGCACTAAAAAAAGGGCCGCCAACGTCGTTTTCTTATTGTTATTAACCTTCTACATATCCCCATCCCATACATACATAGGTCTAGATGTACAAGGCAAGGAAGGTCGTTTCAAAAGCTCAACGCTCATACTGTGTGGCTTGCGCATCTGCAGTGGTCCAATTAGCCAATCGCAACTCCCCATCCACATTCAGCCAATATATCTAACCATCGCGAAGTCGATCCCCATTCCAGGAACTATCGCTTCCTAGCGGTGGGACTTCAATGGATGGATGCAATCTAAGAAATGGTCTGGCAGAGTTGACAAATGCCACTTCGTCAAGTAGCCTAACGGGATTGGTGAATCGACGCTATATACATTGGGGGCTGATTCCGCGATAATTGAGCGACATGCTTGAGTAGGCAAAGGCTGAATGTCGATCAACATGGCGCTTTTCTAGAAATCTTCATTACCTGCAGGCATCGGGCCTAGCAAATGGCATTAGCTCGTCGCCGCCGCGGGTGGCCATAAGATCGTCAAATCAGATGCCGTGTAACGTTGAATTCCAGTCGAGCTCTTATTTATTGCCTTAGGAAAGCCCTCAAACGCACACGGAAGAGGTCAAGGCAGCGAGCAGGGACAGTAATACTTGTAGTCAAGGGTCCAAAATGTCGCAACTGGACTGGATACCTGACGCTGCTGTGGTTCGTACATACTTGCTACGATGCCAAGATACCCAACAACTGCACAAACCATTCATCGACCTGCTTGCTAGGTTGCAGTTGCTAGCGAGTGATTTCCGCACCGCATAGTCCGCATGCTAAGTCCTAATGCCGTTTGTCTCGCCCCTGGTCAGACAGAGTAGCCATTGACGAATAGTTGATGATGCTCGGCCTTACAGAGCAGGCTCGGTTCGACTTGGACTACTACATGCAACAGCCAGCAGCAGCTCCCCCTGACATCAGGTGCAACCCACAGCATATTCTCGGGTGAATTGTTGGTCATTGGAACTGCCGATGATGGCCCGGTCCATTGATGGGCAAAAGAAAATACCTGCAGACAAGATGAATAGTGGCCCCCGGCTTGCAAGGTATATTCGTGCAAGCCGGTGGGTGATCGGCTCTCACGAGCAAATCAGGCCCTTCTAGAGTTACCCGAACCGGCCACTCACTCTAGAGAGGGCTAGCAGCTGGTTTTAACATGGAGCCCAGACACGAATATGATGCCAAGTTTCGAAGGAAGTTGCTCTTGCACACACACACATTGTATTGTGGGTGTGCGTGTGTGCGTACGTGAAATGGGTAGGTGTGTGTGGGCTTGGTGTTGGCACAATCCCAGGATCTCGAGGTTCTGGGATGCTGGTCACTGGTCCAGTCCCTTTTTTTCCTTGACGAGATCGGCATCCCTCAAATGGACGTCAGCTGAGCCAGTGAAAACGCAGCAATGTGGGCCGCTTAGCCCAGAGGAGCTCTGAGTCTGGGGAAGACAGGGATGTGGTGGGTGTGGTGGGTGGTGGCCTGGTCTGCTGCATGGATGGACAGCCTGGGAATATCTGCGCGCAGAGTGGCCGCTGCTTTTTTCCTAATCAAGAACTCTGGTCGGCCCGCTGTAGGGCGTTTCTGTTTTTGAAGATGCGCATGTCGAATGATACTGACTGAGAGTTCTGAGCATGACGCCGCTGGGGTTAGTCGAGGGCAGTTGCAGTCTTGCAGAGGATATTGCCACTCGTCGAGCTCATCCCAAGCTTGCATTGCAGCGAGGGTAGAGCTGGAGCATGGCAGTACGTATGGTATCAGCGCCATGAAGGGATATGACCTTGATCGAAACCGCTCTCTGGTCACTGGTGATGTTTGGACGCTGAAGATTGAAATATATAGTTTCAGGCTTGTCAACGTGCCTGCCGCATACGTAGTAGCAACGATACAAGATTGCAATCCGTCCGATGCTGAAGCTTTCGCTGGGAAAGCAATTGGCAGCTTGCAAGGTAATCGCCAGAAACGTTGCCTGCAGAATGGGACGAACTTCCACTTTTTTGCATACTCTTGGATCCCCTACTGGCCTTGGTGATCCCATGAGATCTGGGACATCCACGCATGGCTTTACCACTAGTATTCCCATTAGTATCTCCTCCGTGGGGGAGTCAGACATCGGCATTCGTGGTTTTGTATGGGTTTCGTTTCCGGGGTTTGTTAGTGCATGGCAGTACAGTACAGTATGTAGAGGATCAGTCCAGACACTGCGTACAAAGGGACCGGCCCCGAGATGGTTTGCATGTCCGATGATTGATGTAGTAGCTCCCTACATTGATGACGATGATAGGTGATGGTATGCAGGTATGTATGGTGGCCCTGAGTGCAAGCCAGGGTGCCATCCATGGTTGCTCCGGTGCTGAGGCCCCCAATTGGCATGGCTGGGCCTCAGAAGACCAATGCAAGATGTGAATGAGGTAGTAGTACCAATGGCAAAAGAGCATCTCCATCAATGTTTAAATGGGATGTGATGTAATTTGGGGGTTCAGGTCAATCCATCTCCATTTTCGAAATGAAATGTTGGGGAATTTTGGAGAAGGTAGCTGCTTCCCCCATCCGAGGCTGGAGAGGCAAAAGAGGTTATATCCGGCACTGCTGTATGTAGGTATGTAGCTTGTCGCAGCAGGACTCAACCACTCAATCTAACCGGTTGCTAACAAACTACATGACCAGCTACCTCGTATTAATTTTATACGGCAAAGATATCTACATAGTAGCACGCGCCGTATGCCTTCAACGGGATCGCAAAGAAAACCAAAGCTCGGAAACAAAACATCAAACCCAACTAGCCTCGGGACGCAGCTCTGAGACTAGGATGGCCGATGGCAGATGATGGTGTGAAGGGGACCATCATTAGCTCTAGGGTTCCTGGCTGGCTGCTGGGTTCTTGTCCGACCTTTCCCCAGATTGTCTCGCTCGCTCCGTTCAATCTGTGCGCTGTGCGTTATCCCGCATCCAGCTGGGGTCGAGGGGTGGTGGGTGGTGTGTGTGTGGTGGTTGGGGAAAGAAAGTCTTGGGACCTTTTGCACGCTGGCATGTCCGATATGGAGATGCAACAAGTCAGTCGCATTGGATACCAGGTCAGACCCATATGATTCCCACGCAATAATGGATTGTCTGCCTCCCGGCCTCCTGATCATCTTCTTCTTTCTTCGCTCTCATTTCTCAAGCTGGAAGCTACAACAGCTAAAGGTTAACCTGCTGCTCGCTTCGAACGAGAGCGCCACTAGGTGTGCCCGAATGTGGAACTGCGCCAAATTAATTGCAGTGTCGTATAGGCGATGCGGGTGAATATGTTTCCGTTCACTAAAAACTCGATACACATATGCAACCTGTCACGTCGGCCTACCGGTCCCGTACTGGCTGCGTGAGCGAGGGTATGAGAGGCATGAGAGACATGAGATGTAATGAGAGAGCATGAGCATAAGAGAGGGAGGGCATGGCAGCATGGGGGTGGATGACGCGCTCGTGCATCTCATCTGAACAGCTCAGACGTGAGCGATCGGATTGCATCGCATCGAGCCAATGCGTGTTGTTCCCGTCTGGGTTACAATAGATGGTCGTAATGTTCGCCATGGGACATACATGGTGGCATCCAGAGCATCAATCCAATGGGGGCATGCATAAATACTGTAGTTGTGCAGGCTCGAAGGCAGGCCAAACAGACAGACTGCCAGACTGCCAGACTGAGGGCGTACATAAAAAGCCGTGGAGTCAGTTCATGTAGCCGGGCCCCAACCCCTTGAGCCGTTGGTAACCCCGTGCGTGCGTGCGTGCGTGCTGCTGCTGTCACATATCAAACACCAATCAAAGTACCTACTTACATCATCATCCAATGAAGACTGAATGTAAAACGTTCAAAGGACCGGCACAATGCTCGGCTACAAAATCCCGAGAGCCGATGTTACTTACTACAGTAAGCAAGCCAGCCAGCTGATCTCGGTCTCAATAGCTGTATCGCTGTATCGCTGGATTCCGGATTCTGGATTCTTGAAAGTGAAATGCCCGTCCCAGTTATTGAGGCTATGCTGCTGGCTGGCAAGTAAGAAAGAGGCAGAAAGTCCGCCGACATATCCTGATAATGGCAAAATGGCCCACTGCCCGACTGCCTAGATCCGTTCTTGTGGGTAGCCGTGAGAAGTCAGAAACAGCAACGAGTATGTAAGTCATGCTACTATTGCTGCCTTGGCCGTCTCGGACCAGTCAGATGAAGCAGCAGTGGCCGGGGGGTGCTGCAGCTGGTAGATTGCATCCCGCCTGCGGCACGGTTCTGGTTTCCCACGCACGCACGCACGCACGCACGCACTGCTGCTACTGCTGACTGCTGCAATGTAGCATTCTGCGTTGAGAGAATTATAGTAGATCACTGTTGATCATCAATGTAACGGCGGTACGGTAAGTCTGGAGCTCCGGCCAGGCTCTGGCCTGTCCTCGTATGCCGAATTGCTTAAGCACACGTGCTGGGAATGTCTTCGAACTGACGTATCTTGTTCGTTATACTTGATACTCTCCTTTACGTATACCTAACATAGTATCCATCTACTCCGTATAAATATGTAGGTCATACCGAATGCAAACGTCTTGGTTCCCTCGGTGAAGGACAGACGACGAGATGCAAAGGCCGACCCAGACCATGCAACACGAAGACGTTCAAGGCTCATCATCATATGTAGTGGTAAGTTGTGCCGGTGGGGCGCGCCGGAGTGGGAAGAGGCTGCGATACGCCGAAGTTGGTGAAATCCATCAAACCATCAAATCATCCTGTAAGCGTTGAGACACAGGCTCCATTAAGGTACATGACACTCCTCGACTTACAGCTCAAAGGTCGGCGCCAAGCGTACCCTAGCTACATGCCACCATGCCACCATGCCACCATGCTAACCTGTCTTTCACCAAAAAATGCAATTCTGAATTGTTGGTTGGCTGTCGTATTAATAGCTCATCCAGGGTCTGGCCTCTCTTCTCTTTTGCACGCTAGGGGGAAATCCAAGATTGTGCAAAGATCGACATGCCACTCGTAGAGTCGTAATCCAGTGCGAGCACCAAAAAAATAAAAATTAAGAGTAAGGCGTCAGTTAGGCATTTTACGTCAGCTCTTTGTCAACACCTGCTGTCAACGCTTTACATACTATATGCAAGATGATACTGCAGGACTGTAGGAGAAAATAAATTGGTAGGCAACGAGGCAACTACTACTACATCTGCACAAGTCATTATCTCACCCAACCTCTGCCGTCCGTTTTCTGCAGGGGCTGCCGTGGCTGCCGTGTGGCTTACTCCGAGCCAATGAGAGCTTGCGTATGGTATTGGACTACTGCCCTGCTACTGCCATTGCCATTTGATGATAGTCTTGATATGGCACACCATAACTGTCGATAGTATACCACTTAAGCAGACGGCGCCGGACTGCAGTGCACAAAACCAGAAAGCCGACGGTTCGCGTATCTTAGGTTGGGCCTCTTCATAACCCGCCAGCCGCCCTTCTTTCCAGATGGTCCGCAATATCGACCATGGACCTCGGCCGCTATCTCCTAACAACCCACGCCCTCTGCTCCAAGTGCGGCCGATTCACTACCGACTGACACTTGGAAATAATACTAGTTGTGTCACAGCGGGTGCAAGTCTGGCATTGATGTCGTCGGGCCATGCTTCTTTCGGATGACTTTCGGCCTTTGCGTGGCATGGCCCATACCACCTTCGTTTACTCTTGCTGCTTTGCTGCTTGCTGCTAAGCTACTAGCAGCCGCAAAAGCGATCGTAACGTACGTATGTACATACATACTCACCTCACCGGTCGCCAAGACATATTGCGATATCACGCAACAACTCCTGGTTGATCATGTATGTAGTATCATACATACATACCTAGGTAGGTAGCCTGGCAGGACCCGTGGGGACTTGTCCAGATATGGATGGATGGATGCGACGAGACATCCGCCACAATCCGCAGTAAAGCCGGTCTGCGCGCATCTGGAGTCGCTGTAGACTTCCTTCTCGAGTCCCCTGGCTCAACCCGATATGAACTCCCAGATTGCACGGAACATCGGCCAACTATAGAAAAACGGGCATGGCGCAGAAACGCAGCCAGCAAAAAACAGGCAGGCAGGCAAGGACAGACAGGATGCGAGACGCAGCAGCAAGCAGCAGCACGCAGACGCAGACGCAGACGCAGGACCACACCGGAGAGGATGCGACGAGGACGGTGGACTGTGGACAAAGCCCACCACACCTTTTTCCAGCAATGCAGCTTGGCGGACCAGCTAGCCAGTCACATCCCACCTTGGGAATTGCCCCTCCAAGGGTCCTCGCTTTTTTCTCAATTCCATTGTTCATGATGCCCAGCACCGCAGGAGACTCCCTGCTTGGCCAGCCTAGCCAGCCCAAAGGAAATGGACGATTGTTTGGAACTAGCATCGCTAACATCGCTCAGAAGCTGGCCCGGGCGAATTGATTGATTGATTCTCAATCCCACGTTGGCACAAAATAACCTTTTTCCTGTCTGCGATCTATCTCATCCAGGATCATGGATCCTACGAGACACCGCCTTTTGCCGGCCCTCTCTTGAGCTGAGCAAGCTCGTCAATCAGTGTTTCCCATCATCTCTCGTCCTGTATCCATTATCCATGCCATGATATAAGCGGGGAGGGATATCAGGAAATCCGAAATAGTGAAACGCACTTGGGAAACAGAAATCAAAGGCAAAGGGCAGGCAGTTTTTATTACCAAGCACATCGGAGCCGCGACGTAATAAGGCCCAGGGTTCGGTCGAGCTACTGTAAGTCTGTATGCAGCTGTGTACCTACTTGGGCATGGTCTGGGTCGGTCGAGGTGTGCGAGATGGCCCATGGGAAAACGAGATGAGCTTTTCTGGCCCTTTTCGTTCGCTCTCGTCGCTCATTGATTGACTTTGGGCCTTACTCCGTTTTATTAAGTGAGAGCGTGTGAAAAGAGACAGAGATACAGAGAGACAGACAGACACACAAAGAAAAGACCATGCCATGCCATGCCATGTACGCGCCGGGCAGGTAGAGTCTACCCTGCGCGAGAGACGTCCTTGTGACCAAAAATGCGACTCCACTATGGATAGCCTCCGATGAACCCTGAAGAGAGCCAGTCAGCGTGCGGGCTGGGCACGCGGCTATGAGAACCCATGAGAATCTGGGAGCGGAATCCCCTGTCGGTCACTCTGTTTTCCATGCTGCGTCCCTGGCTCGACCTACATTTAGAGACGTCAGTCCTGAGGCGGCATGTACAAGTACGACACGACTAAGGTAACTCTCGCCGGCACCAAACTTATGACTACTTACTTACTTGGTCTTGGTACTGCCTTTGGCATACATCCCACCAGTTACGTGTATGTGTGTGTGTGTACATCCCCATGCCCTGCCAGCCGGGCCCAGTTTCGCCTGCCAGCCTGCTAAAACGGATGTACCTTACTTGGCTACATATGGAAACAAGCCGGCTATGCGTGCGTAGGTAGGTATCATAGCAGCAAGTAGGCAAGTGGTGACATGAAGTATATCTGATGGTAATAATAATAGAAGCAGTAACTGGTAATTCTTCTATTATGGTTTTGCTCCATGTGCTATTAGTGATATGGTGATAGGGATGTAGTTTAAAGAAAGCGTCGCACTGTGACACTGCCTGGTCTCCCATGCTCATGCCCATGCCATGCCAGTTTGATGCCATGCACAGATGGAAAGGCTGGTGGTGCTGCAGCAGCATTGGGCCTAGTCGAATGAATGTCATCCAACACCGGACAGACACCAGACCAGACCAGCCAGAGAGAGAGACCCTTCCTTTTCTCGGGGTTCCAATAGCGTAGTAGCGTGAATACTACTACTAGGTATGTGAGTGGGAGTGTGTGTGTGTGTGATTTAGTACGTAGGTAATGTAGGTATGTATGTATGTACTCTTTCTTCCAGCCGAGCTCTCTCTGCTCTGACGGACGAGACGGACTTTTTTTATTGTTTTGTAAACCAAACTCTCGACCTCCAAACATTCACACGCTCAATTCTCTTGTTTTTCACTCCTTCTGTCCCTCTGTCCCTCTGTCCCTCTGTCCCTCTCTCTCCTTCTCTCCCCAGAGCCATTGCTTCCCTTCTCTCCCGCCTGGCTGGAATTGAAGAAAGCATGCGAGCGAAATAAAACGAGGCGAACCGAATTGAACCGAATTGATAAGCCGTGTCCCACCAGTTCACCGACGATAGCAATTGCGCCAATTACACCCCATTGCTCGAGCACCGAGCCCGTCACCTCTCTCCAGTTTACCTGTTAGCTGCTACTACCTCCCTGTACTAAGAAAAGCAAGCTACTTTTTTGGCCTGCCTGCTTGCTGCTTGCTTGCAATTGCTACCTACATACTACCTGCCTTACCTGGCGGCCTGGCCTAACCACTACTTTGCTACTTGCTACTTGTTACTTGCTTGCAATTCACCCATTCACGTCACGGGAAAGAAAGCTGTACCAACCAGGCTGTGGGCTACATACGCTACAGTCTCACTTTGAGTGGGAAAGGAACCGAAGAAGAGACAGACGGTAAAAGTAGAAGAGAGAAGAAAGAAAGAGGGTCCCTTCTTTCCCGTGTTGTCACCACACACACACGCAAAACGTACACAACAAGCTCGCACTGCACGCACGCACGCACACACGTACATACATTGATACGCATAACATACAAACTCTCTTAAAACCCGACACACACACACACACATACGCGCACACACGAGAGCGAGAGACAGACTTACTAGCAAGAAAGAGAGAGAAAGAGAAAGAGAAGAGAAGAGAAGAGAAATAAGAGGTACATACATACCAGCTAGGAGCCAGGAACCAACCCATACAGCCCGAGATCGACCCAAGCAAGACGAGCTGCGAGCTGCGACCTGCTCCTTCGAGTGTGAGACTCAAGACCAAGAGACTGGCTTGACTTTGACTGGCTTGACTGGAGTGTTCGAGAGAACTGGGTCCCCCAAAGGCACCCCCCGCCACAGCCCACCACTCTCGGCCCTTTCATCCCACTTTCCAAAACGCTCAAAGTCAACTTTACCTGCCAACTTACTCACAGCTTCTTTGCTCAATTATCCGATCTGCCCCTCGATTGATTCGAGTCACAAAACGACCTCACAGAAAGTCGAGTTTCGGGAACTACAGCTTGGACAAACCACCGCAACAACCCCTCCATCCCCCCCAAGAACCACGGGAAAACAAAAACAAGCTTCACCCAAGATTCCTTCTCTTGACAAAAGGGTCGTCATGTCCAATCCTTCTCCTCCTGCCGCACCGGCCGAGAATGCCACCACCAACGAGGGTATGGAGCCATTTCCCGTCTGTTCCCTTATCTGCCTGTTGTGAGCGAGAGAGTTGCCCCTCACTAGAGCTTCATCCCACCACCCACCACCACCCACTTACTGCTGCTGCTGCTGCCACCCACATTCACGCTGCTTGGCTCGTCGCTGGGAACGACGACAAGTCAATCCCGCAAATGCGATTTCCATGCAGCAAGCAACGCGGTCCAGTAATGACAATGTTGACAATTTGCTACCTCAATCAATCTCCTTGTCACCGGCTATGACTGACTATAATTAATTGTGAAGCTTCGACAATCACGGTGAACACGGCAAAGGCGCCCGCCAACAACTTCCCGCCCCCCAAAACCGACAAGCCGCGCCCTCATACCTGCCAGACGTGTCAACGTGCATTCGCTCGTCTCGAGCACTTGAAACGTCATGAGCGCTCCCACACCAAAGAAAAGCCCTTTGAGTGTCCCGAATGCACACGATGTTTCGCCCGTCGCGACCTCCTGCTCCGACATCAGCAGAAGCTACATCAGACAACCACCCCCTCCTCGCGCCCGCGAAACCGTCGCGAGAGCGCCAGTGGTGCTGTGACGTCCGCCCAAAGTAGGGCCCGGAAGAACAGTGTCGCTAGTACAGCCACAACCGCGACCACTGCTGCTGGCGGCAATGCGTCCATGGGTCCGAGGCCGCGTGCAAACACAATAAGTCATGTTGATCAATCGCACATGAACATGATGGCTCAGGCAAATGCGAACGTGGCCAGAAGCCATGCGCAGCCTACACACAGCCGGCATGCTAGCCTGGTGGGCTTCCCCCAGCACCATAGCATCGACCAAGCCTTTGGCGGCATGTCTTCGGTTCTGGGACACCGCGGCATCCACCACGGTCTGCCCAAGCTAGAGACCCATGGTATCAACAACATGGACTTCAATACTGCCTTGAGGACAGCTCCGCCGCTGCAGTTCGGCCAGCCAGACTTCGACTTCGAAGGTCTTCTCTTCGGACAGCCAGGTTCTTCCACCATCAACCCCAACGCCCTTCATTATAGCGAGTCTCCCCATTCCATGGCCATGGACCCAACCTCGCCATTCGGTAATGGATTAGCTGATATACCCACAAGCCAGCACCTCGATGACACATTCGACTGGCTTACGGGCTTTGAGCAAAACATGTCTTTTAACAACCCAAATGAAAATGCCGTGGATGGCTCGTCACCGTCCGCTATGAGCACCACTAGCCAGAGCGGAATAAGCGACGTCATGTTGGATGGCTCCAACCACCACCCGGTCGTCACCACCTCGTCGAGCTCCATCTGGCAGCCGGCCGTGAGCATGGGACCTCCTATGAACCCCTTCAGCATGGACATGAACGGCTCCGTCTTCCCCGACCTCATGACCGGTGCTCCCGTGTCGCCACAGCCTCCGCACAAGACCATGAACGACGTATACTTCTCCACACCGCCGCCTTCCATGAGCTCGCTTAGTCCGTCGCTCGTGCCGGGCCTCAACACGCAAAACCTCAACCAGGCCATGAACTTCGGCACCGGCCCAGAAACACCAACCTCGATGAATGGCACTCATCAAGGCCCATCTCCAGTGAGTACCATCACTGACGCCACGAGGGCAGCCATCGTGCATGCACTTTCACAATGCGCACCCTTCGGTGGCCGAAAGTATTCCTTCACCACGCCAAACTCCCCGCTATCCCCCCAATATCAGGCGAACACGGACAACGTTCCGGAGTATGCCCGGAGTCTCCCTAGCACCCATGAGCTGCAACGATATGTCGGGAGCTACCTCCGCTTTTTCCATCCCCATCTACCTTTCCTACATGTACCAACCTTATCCTTTGACGTACCATCTCAGCCTTCCAGCGGCAGGACTAACACTGTCGGAGGCAGCGGATGCTTGATTTTATCCATGGCAGCGATCGGTGCCTTGTATGAGAAGGAGCACACGCAATCCAGGGAGTTATTCGAAATGGGCAAAAAAATGATACAATTATATCTTGAAGAACGACGAAAAGCCGACGTCCGAAAAGCAGACTTCCGCCGGACCCCCATGTCGGACCATGGTTCACAAAATTCGGAGAGCGCCGTCCACACCCCGGTTTGGCTGGTTCAGGCTATGCTACTCAATGTTATCTATGGGCACAACAGTGGGGATAAAACCGCCAGCGACATCGCCTCCACCCACTCCGCAGCACTGGTCAGCCTCGCCCAAGCGGCCGGTCTATTCCGCCAGCTGAGGCTCGACGGCTCCGATAGTCACGACATGCAGATGGGCGATGCGGAAGGCAGCTGGGGCGGGATCAAGGCCGAGTCCGAGGAGCAGGCGGAGTGGTTGAGGTGGAAGACCGTCGAGGAACGCAAACGAACTCTCTACGTGATTTTTATCCTTTCAAGTCTCCTAGTGTCCGGATACAACCATGCCCCTGCCTTAACAAACTCGGAGATCCTCCAGGACCTGCCATGCGACGAGGAATTCTTCGCTGCTGAAAGTACCGCCGCGTTCCAGCTGAAAGGCGGCGTTAGGGCGGCCGGCCACAATCGCATGACGTTCCACGAGGCCCTTGGTGAACTCCTGCGCACAAATGAAAAACAGCAGAAGCTCGCGCTGCACAGTACGGGCCAGCCGTTTGGCTCCATGGTAAATATGGATGATATTCCTAAGAGCGAGCTGAAGCCGAGTACGTTTGGCTGCTTGATCCTGATAAATGCTTTACACAATTACATCTGGGAGACGAGACAACGGCATCATAACAAAGTGTGGACCAATGAAGAGACCGAAAAAATGCATCGTCACATTGAACCCGCCCTGAAGGCCTGGCAGGCAGCTTGGGCTAGCAATCCTCATCACAGCCTCGAGCGCCCCAACCCGTTTGGTATGGGGCCACTATCGGCTGATGCTATTCCGCTCCTTGATCTTGCCTATGTCCGCCTATTTGTGAATTTGTCGCGCTCCAAGGAGAAGTTCTGGCAGCGGGACTGGGATGGACTGGCCGAGGAGCTCTCGCGCGGGAATGAGATTGTGCAGCACGCTGAGCATTCGCCTGAATCCAACAACGACTCGGTCAACGAGACCTCGGACGCCTCTGCCACTAGTTCGGTCTTTGTCGATTCGCCGCCAACCCAGTCGTCCTCGCCCGACTTTTCGACCGCCAAGTTCCCTCCGCCAATGCCCGCGACCCAGCGACGACAATCTCAGATTTCCAGCCGCACCATTTCGAAGCGTGAGAAGCACCTCCGCAAAGCTGCGTTCTATGCGGCCGATTCTCTCGCCATGGCGGACAAGCTGGGGGTGACATTGGCAGACTTCACTAGCAGGGAGTTGCCCATGCAATCAGCAATGTGCGCTTTCGATTGCGCTCAGGTCTTAGCCGAATGGGTGGCCACTCTGCAAGATCGCGTGGGACGCTATCTGGGAATCATCGGACAGGACGAGGTTGATTTGTCTCAGGTGCCAGCAATTATGCTGCTCGAGGATGAAGACGTGAAGTTGCTTTCCAAGGTTCAGGAGGTGTTGGCTAGTGCTGAAATGAAGGTCAACTTGGACCTCGTCAGTGGCAATGTGAGTAGTGGTATGGTGCAGATGGACGATCACAATGGATATGCGGCCAAGGTTCTCCGGTTGACGGCATATATGCTTGATAAGTCCGCTGTGTGGCCCAGTAAGTTTGTCCCTTATGTCAAATGACATGTCTTTCTTGGACTTGTTTGAACTAACCATTGCACAGTTACCCATCTCATGGCACGCTGCCTCGAGACCCACTCGAACCACATGAGGGCTCGAGCCGAGAAGTCAGTGATATCCAGCGAGTAATTGCTGGATGTCAAGCGTGACGAGCCTTATTACACGTCGTCATTCCCTCCTTACTCGCCCTTGTACGCATATACATCATTCATACGACACGCTGTTGGATTTGCGGGTGGCTACGCTCGACGCGCCCCAGAACAAAGAGTCTGAAGGAAATGGGCAGCCTCGGCACTTCGAGTACAATCGCTAGCGTGGGCGGCTTCTCGAAATGCATCCCATCAACCACAGCAACCGGGATGAGTTGCTATCGAGACCGCCATCCCCGAGATCACGAGCTTCTAGCTGCCTTTTCGACGGCACCGCGTAACGAAACCAAGGACTTTGGCATATTCGCTTTATGTTTGCGGGAGCTCTCATTGGTCAGACGGTCGGAAACACCTGGATTTTATCGCTATTGTCGCACTTTTGCGCGCTTGATGGGATCGATCCTGGTGGGGTATAAGTGCAGAGAGGAGTCTTGCTATTGATCCTGCGACCGGCGCTCAATACCTCGATTACGGACTCAAATTGCTACGCCGAGCAGTCTTCCTCCCGCCTGCCTGACGTTAGAAGATGATTCTATGGCCTGCAATTGGCATCCGGCCATTTTGTGCTCAGGTTGACACCAAAACACTACGGCGAGCATCCCTTACTACTGCCGGTTAACGATACATGTGAACAATGACAAGAAGAAAAAAATTCAAATCCAAGGACATTTACGAAAACAAAAACCATTCAAAATAACGATATCCTGATGAAGAAATGCTTCATGCACGTGATGCTATGACTCTTAAGGGGGCTGGGTTTCTCTGGCGGGTCGCATTGGGAACTTATTTTTATGATCAGTTCGGGGCTTCTCGCTCAATGATGAGCGAGAGCAAAGTAAAGGAATTTATATGGCTGGGACAAAACAGCTTGCTTGTCAAGTGACCAGCCAAAGGTTATAGGAAACATTTTTGTATCTAGGTAGGTAGGTAGGTAGGAACTTATGCATCCCATGTCTTCAAGGACTGGTTTCCAAATAAGAAATAAATAAAAAAGAACTTCATGGAAGGCAAACTATTACGGTCTTTGGGGGCTCCGGGCTGGGGTTTCTAGCGAAGGTGATTGACTCATTGTGATAATGTTTGTTCCCTGAAGTTTTCGAGGAATCTCGCGTGGATTGAATTCTCATGACTGACATTGACGATTCCTCTATTAAACTACCCCTGAAGAGCTTCTTGGGGGTATCTTTCTATCTATCCGACAATCTAAGCGAAACCAAAAAGGAGACTCTGAGTCTACATGCGAGTCATCGCATTGTCCCCCTTTCCCTGCCTTCGTCCCTGCCCAGGACCAGCCTCTAAGTTCCCATTCTTCCCCTTTCCCCTTCCCTTGTCCCGCCCATCCCATCTTCTTCGATAGTGGGTTGCCAGATACACCACAAAATGGTTTTGATTTGATCATGGTATGTTTACCACATTTTACTCCATGAACTTCTGGTGCTGCTCCGGGTGGCTCTTCTCGACGTTGCCCTTGATCATCTTGTTCATGAGCATGTTGGCGTCGATGGCGACGCGCTCCTCGAGGGTGTGCTGGGGCGCGCCCTCGAGCACGCGCCAGCGGCTCGTGATGGTCATGGACCCGCCCGTGGGGATCCTGCCCTCGATCAGGGCGTCGATGCCTTCGCCCGGGAGGTTGGTCAGGGTCAGGCGGAACGTGGTCTGTCCGATGGGCCGCTTGTCCGTGACTTCGTACACCTCGGAGGGTAAGGTGTCCGGGGACGTGGCCGGGTTCGAGGACACGGGGGCGTAGGTGATGAGTTGGGGGCACGTGGTGCGGATGTAGCGGTCGTGGTCGTGCAGGGCGGAGAGGACGGTGTCGCGGGAGACGGAGGTGGGGATGGGGGTGGTGATGGTGGTTTCGGTGGGCATCTTGGTGGTTGGTTTTGGAATTGTTTATATGTGTATGGGTGTGTGTGTGGATGGATTTGGTCAAGAGGCAAGTCTGGATGTGTTTCTAGTCAAGAGTATTGATGACGAGAGATTGATTATATTGGACTGGGTTATTGATCTCGATCGAGTGTTCCAGTCGAACAGGGTATTAGGTATATATATATAACCCATGCCGTCTTTCTGGACGGTGTCGCCGCACAGGGCGTATAAGCGATGAGGGAGCGCCTTACGCATAGCTCATCGTCAACAAGTGTTCCCTAAACTTTGTTACACGCGCTGGGCTGATGGCTGAAGATGGCGCGAAGCTTCGTGGCGCCCAGTGCTCAGTAGGGCTTGCGTCAGCTCCGAGATGGGCTGACTGATTCATTGCGACTTTGGCGGAGTTTATCTCCTTGTCGCTGTGTGTTTTGGCGACGACGGCGTACGTCAAGGTCTAACCAAAGTTATGCCAGCGTTTGCTCGTCCCCTTCCATAGAACACATGCACACACTTTTCTAGAATCTGGGCTGACGCGCCCAGGATTTCGTGGCTCGGGCTGGCGCTGATGGAGGCTTGGGTTAGTTGGGGCTTTAGCTTGGGGGGGCTGGAATTGGAATCCGGAGTTGTGGAAGGGGGAGCCCGGGGAGAGCGTGTGGATGAGGGACGGTCCCTCGATGCACACAGTTTGTTGGTATGCAGTAAGCAGCGACTCAGCGGGCAGCGTGCTCCCTCTGTGTGTAAGTAAAAGTAGGTATGATGTGTTTTACCCCTTTCTTAGGGATTTTGGCATATACACATACCGTCTTAATAAGCTGGCAAGCAGTGAGTGCTTGCTTGCTTGGTCATCTTGTTTTAATGGAAGAGTTTGGGGAAATATTAACAATGGATAACTCATCTCCTGCCAACTGTGCAAAGTCCCCCGACCGTAAATAGTTCACTTGCTTGCGTTAACTTATGATATATACTCAAAGAAGATACTCGAGTGATGCCACTACATGTAAGCGTGGGTAGCTCAGGAATCTCTGGTTGATATAGTAAACCATTTCGCATATCTTTTCGCTACACGACATCCGCTGCGTCATGTACCATATGAAACTCGGTCTTCTTCATGATCCGCCCCTGGCTCGCATGATGATCATGCTGGATCATGGACTCCTGGCTCTCGTTACGGCTGTCTGCATTGTCGCCCGTCGTCACACTAACCTCCCTACTGACGACGATCCTCCCTTCCTTCCGGCCCTCGGCGGCTCCGTCTGGCCGCCACGGCTGTAGTGCATAGGCAGAAGAAGACGAAGACGAAGGGACAGGCGCTGCCGTTGCCGCCCGAGTCCCTCTCGACCCAGTCCAAGTCCCCGTCGTGGTGCCGGTGCGCGACGTCTTGATCTCGGCAAAGTAGGTGGCCAGGGGTGAGAGGGTGGGGACGCAGACCACCACGATGGCCAAATTGGCCTCGATGTAGGACCACATGACGAGCTTGGAGGGGTCGAGGAAGTCGGCTGGGTTCTTGATGGTCTGGATGCGCACGATCTGGATCACGGTGATGAAGAGGCCCGTCGCGAAGAGGCCGAGCAGGACGGCTTTGCGGCGCTTTTGGATGCGGGATTGCCATAGGGTCGGGAAGGGAAGGAACATACTGTATATATGTACGAATTGTAATAACATTAGCTCTCTTTCCACTCTAAGGGGTGCTGGATGCGGGTGTGTTTCCCTGAGACAGAGAGAGAAAGAATGGAGAGTTCGATGTTTTGCTTTGCTGCAAGTCTAGGGTAATTAGAGGTACAAAGCGGGACATGACAGGAGAGACTTACACGACGAGGTCGAAAACCATGGTAATCGATGCCATGCTGATGAAGAAAGGCACCGGTGCCACACAGAACCCAGTCGCGATGGACGGGCTCCATGCCGCGCCCGGGGGTAGACACCGGCTCATTTGCACCACGAGGTAGATGAAGTGGAACATGATGCAGCCCACAGCGACGGTGATGATGGTTATCCTCCACCTCCGACCAGGGATGATGCGGAGGTAGGAAAACAGAAGGCTGAGTTTGAAGCAGAGAACACTGATGATGTAGCTTTTCGGAGGATCCCCCAATGTTTATTATTAGGGTGTTGTCTGCTAGGGAAGCGGCGAGAGTTGTTGGAATAGAGAGGTAGGTTACTTACAATGGCGCACTGATGAATTGTATCATAATGATGTTATACTCATTTTGCTCGGGTACGTCTCCTTGATTTCGAAGGCCCAGGCCCCATTTGGTCTCTTATAATGACCCTGGAGTCAGCAGCACGAACATGAAGGTGGGCACGCGTAAAGGATAGGGGGGAGGCCTCACGAGTAATCGTACAGACGGTGTAGCCACAAGCAGTTATCTGTGCCAGCCAATGTCAGTGGTGTCGAGGATATGTTTTTTTTTTCGACCACTATGCACCTACCCAGGCTATGATAATGGCCCAGTCGTCTTCAATGGCTACTCTGTTAGCATGTGTAACGATGATTCTAATGCCAGGCGCAGCAATAGGTATATCTGCTTCTGGGTCGTCTTACCGGCACCAACGGCCTTGAGAAGATAGAACCGCACATATGCTCTTGAAAGTACAGATAGAAGCGATGCAGTAGAGAAGACAACAGCCATGGCGGCGAGGTTAGCCCCATTATCGGGGAATTCGTCGTCGACGTTCCATGTCCACGCCATGGTGGTATATGCACATCTGATGTTAGATATATCGTAAAAGTTGGTGGGTCAAACGAAGAAGAAAGAGCAGACATGTAATCAGCATTATATTACTTATTAAATATGTGTTCCAGACTTTGTCAATATTTACTCGCCCCTGAGAGAGATAGAGAGATCGCCCAAGTGTTTGCTCGGGATCTCGCTAAGGCAGTCTCTTCTCTCAGCTTCAAACGATAGCCAAGTTTGAGACCTATCAATTTTCACCTAGATTGGCGCCACTTGGCTGCTGAGCATATCACGATACACGCAGATCATAGGTCCTAACGCCTCGCCGGAGACACAAGCCGTAGATCCGTGCTTTTCTGATGAAGATTCTCGAATATGAGCAAACAAAACGCACGGCTGGGATTTGACGCTGATGCTAGTGACCCAGGCTGTCGGGTCATCCATTCATTCGCCCAATCATGTAGGTACTTACCGATTCACAGGCAGAACCCCTGCTGCGCCGCAGAAAGTTTCCCCAGATATATATATCTCTCATTGGCTATGGGTCTGTTGTTAACACAAGAGTATTTTCCAAACACACTTCAAGGGGATACACCCCCTCACGTCGCTAGCAAGCCACTATTGTTTCTAGAATGAAGCTGCCAGGTCTCCAACTGTGCGTAGTGGCGCTCAGCACTGCTGCCACCTCCTCTGTCGCTCGCGCCTTCCCGCCCAGAGACTCAGTCACATCATTTTGTAAGTGCTTCCCTGGCGATGCGTGCTGGCCTTCAGACAAGGAATGGGCCAGTCTGAATGCCACCGTGGGCGGGCGTCTCATCGCGACGGCGCCCCTGGGAACCCCTTGTCATGACCCAAGGTACGATGAAGACACCTGTCAGAGACAGCGGAGCCAATGGCAGACAGGGAATTCAGTAAGTTATATCACCAAGGGGGGACAAAACGATAACCTATATATGTGCATACATATTTCAACCCAGGATGCATAACAATCCCGACTATCTATCAACACAGAACTACCACAATCATGGAAACCAACACGCGAAAGTGGGATATTATAACCAGCTCATGTCCAATATTTCACCGAATGTGACTGAACCCCCCTGGAATGCGCCTTGCGATGTATACGAACTACCAAAGAAAGATACCATGTCAACATCACGAACATATAGAATCTAATATACAACGGGGTAAACTCCTTAAATAAACAATATGCGCATTAACCCCTTTTACCTACACTATCCCGGGCCCCCTTTTCATCTCTTCACCGGCGTCAAGTACACCTGCAACGGCGGCTTGTCCCAGACGGTAAACGCCTTCTGCCCTACCAGCCACCCCCGGCTCTCGTCGGCGATACGCATATCAAAGTTAAACACAATCTTGGCGAGGATGAGGCGCATCTCAGCGTACGCGAGGTTCTTGCCCAGGCAGTTGCGAGGCCCCAGGCTGAACGGCTGCATGGCCTCGAGCACATCCCCCTTGAAACGGGGGTCCCCCAAGAACCGCTCCGGGTGGAACCCGTTCGGGTCGGTCCAGAGCTTCGGGTCTTGCGAAATGGCGTAGTGCCAGACGGCGACGGCGGTCCCCTCGGGGACAAACTGGCCGGCGACGGTGGCGCCGCCCTTGGGAACCACCCGGGGGAGGCCGATGACGACGGGCGGGTACCGCCGCAGCGACTCGTCGAGGCAGGCCAGCATGTAGGTCAGGGAGCTGACGGAGCTCAGGGTGATGTCGGCGTCGTCGGCGAAGGTCGAGCGGACCTCGGCCGTCAGCTTCGCGAGGGCGTCGGGATTGGTGAGGAGCAGGAAGGTGGCGCCGCTCAGCAGGGTCGCGGTGGTTTCGGACCCGGCGACGATGAGGAGGCTGGCGTTCATCTGGAGCTTCATCATGTCCAGATCCTGTGTTTTTGGGTCAGTCAGTCGACCCAGTTATTGACTACGCCCGCCCACATATCATCCTGCGATGCAGGATAAAAGGACGAGAGAGAAAGAAAGAAAGAAAGAAAGAAAGAAAAACAAGAAACATACCAATTCATCCTTTTTTCGAATAAGCCCCTCGAGGAAATCGGGTCGCTCCGCGCCGAGCTCCATGCGCTGCATCAGCTTCTCCCGCGTCAACTTCTGGTGCTCGTCGCGGCTGCGCATGCCGCCGTACTTGCTGATGGCCTGCACCAGCGGGCTGGCCCCGATATTCATGAGCGCGTTGACGACGCCCGTGAACCGGATCGTTTGGGTGATCATGGCGACCCAGGGGTGGTAGCTGCCCTGCTCGAGGCAGCCAAAGGGGCTGCCGAAGCCCAGGTCGCCGATGACGTCAAAGGTGCACCAGTTGAGCCACTCGCGCATGTTGACGGGCTTTGGGGTGGTGGCGGTGGCATTCGGAAAAGAGCCGTCGGAGCAGTTCTCGCGGAGCCGGTGGATCAGCAGGTCGACGTAGCCGCCGATGATGGGCTCCTGGGCCCGCATGCTGCGCTCGCTGAAGCCGTGGGCGAGCTGGCGGCGGAGCTGGCCGTGCAGCTCGCGCGACCGGGCCGAGATGATGCTCTCGGGGACGGACTTGACGGGGCGGTAGAACTGGTCGTCCTTGGCGAACTCGGGCTCGCCCGGCCCCCGGTGGCCGTAGATGTCCTTCCAGGCCTGCGGGTCGGTGAAGGCGAGCTCGTTGGGAGCGATGCGCACCACGGAGCCATAAGTGCGATGGAGGCCGGCTACTTTGGTGCCCAGGTGGCCCTGGAGCATCCAGTAGGCGCGCGGCAGGTTGGAGGCGCGGTGCAGCCGGGGGCCCGGGAAGGCGCGCAGGGGGTGCAGGAACAGGTTGTATGCGAGCCAGCCGGTGTAGTAGGCGGTTCCCTAATGCGGCAGGTCAGCATGGCGTTGATTGGGCGGCGGTGCTGGTGCTGGGTGGCGGGCTGTGCCGCTTCTCTCTCGACATGTCAGAGGGGGAAAAGGGGTGGTAGACGAAACGCGCATTAGGCGGGATCAAGGTCAAGATCAGGCCTAGGTCCAATCCTTAATTCAAGGTGCTGACAACAACATACCAAGACAATAGCGAGAAGTGCCAAGTTGGGCAGGCCAATATCAGATGCATGTAGAAATCCCATCTTGGCGAAGTCTGGATCCTGGAATAAATAGTAACTAGCGATGCTTTATTGAACTTTAAGCAGCATGCAAACCATCTTCGGACGATGCGGAAAGCATTGCATGATACCAGAAATAGGTTCCATGGAGATATGGATGGGGAGAGACCCGCGTGTCTATTTATTTAACTCTACAGATCTCTCCCCCGTTCGGGTGTCTCGTGCCGGCATTCAATGCAACGCAATCGAACATCCATCCATCTATACATAAAAGCGTCACGGAACCCCCATGGATGGATGGAAGATCGGCCCTAGCAACAGGGAGGAAGAGACACCGGAGTTGGGTATTGAAGGCATGCGAGCGAATCCCGTAGCGTCAATTGGCCACATCCCCCCAGCATCATCTAGGTGATTATGATCTATCAGCAAACAACTTACTCACCAACGTGCAGATCCCCAGGATGTATGCTTGCTCTCTGCCTTCTTGCTGGGGTATTGTTCCCACACTCAGTCAGCCCTGTTAAGAAAGCGGGGGGATCTCGCAAGCCGATACTGGAACTGGACCAAGGAAAAAGGTTGGTGATGTAACCCTCTACTCATCGACTCGTCCTTGTCAGGGGAAGAGGGTGGGGAGCGATCGGGTTGATTCCTCCCCGCGATTATTCTTGGTGGGCTCCCGGTTGCTCAAGTTCCGATACTAGTGAGCATAAAAATCGGTATACTATAACGTCCCTGCTATTAACCTACATATTACTATGTATGACCTTGCTTCGGCACTGGTTGAACGGCAGAGCCGGCTGTCCTATCAAAATCGCTAGCGCAGTGTGTGTGGGTGGCATCCCGGGTGTCGTTCGCGCATGCAGCCTCTCTTCGGATGTTTGGCACGCCTATTCAAGATTATGCAAGAAGTCCTGTTGAGCTACTGGGTGATGCGTCCTGCTGTGCTCCCCATATAATGACACCATCATGCTGCTAGCGTTGGAGCAACACGGAGTTCGGGATCTCCACCCGATGTCTTGAATCCCGCTCTCCAGTATATCTATCTATCTATCTATCTATCTCCACGAACGCATAGACATGAGACAAACTGTGGGTGGCGGGTCGAGTGTTCCGGCTTGGTCATATGGAAAAAGAAAAAAGAGACGTTGACGAGCTTTCACGCTTTCGCATGGTAAGTGTGTCGTCACTCTCCTCCCAGAAACTATCGTGAATGGCATCGGAAATATATAAATAATCACGTTGGACCCATATCGACGATGGGAGAAGAGGCAATATAAGAATTGTCGATTATGTCGTCAGGCCCCCATCTAACCTGGCAAATATCGCATGGAAACACACAAGTTCAAGAGAGCACCTCCCTTCTGTCTCTGGAACAGACCTCTCTAAGTTATCCGCGACGCTTTGAAATAGTGTGTGAGACCTTTTCATCTCCGAGGAAAGTGTCCTTGCGCATACATACATAACCTTGATCAAGATCTGGAGAGACTTGCCACGCGGTCGAATAGCTCCTAATCTCCGAGCCATTAGCAATCAGAATCAATGATCAGAGAGGCCAGGTGATTAGTGGTACTCGTTGCTCTGCGTTGAGGATTCGCCCCTGGGGAGGGATCCTACATGGAGCAGTGAATGAAGCTAGAGAGGGCGTTGCTTGGATCCCACACCATGTGACGCATACAATCGTGGTGTATCACGACGATAACACTCAGCATGTATGTATATATCAACAACTAAGTATGTATTTCCTACCAAAGTGTCATCCAAATGCTATATGTATGTATATTGTATGCACCTGTATCCTCATTAGTTATACCGAAAGGATACAAAAAATCAAATCTCAAGCCCCCAAACGCCCTTTCATGACTGATCAAAGTCCTTCCTGTCTTGGATGCGTGTCCTAAGCAAATGGCCCCGCCAGCAGTTGTTGTTCATGGGTTTCGTAAGCTTGCGATACAATGACTGGAGATAGATTCCCAGAAGCAAACCAGCAAAACGCCAAAGTGAGAGAGCCAAGGCCCTAAAGAAAAAGAAATCCAAATGCATCATGCCCTCGCTCATGTAGTATCGCTTGGTAACGATTGTATATATTGTGAAAATGAACCCGTATCTCCGCTCAACGGGAATAGGAAAAGAAAGAGAAGATGGAAAAGAGAAAGAAAGAGGAAATGGAGAAGAAAGAAGAAAAAAACACGCTGTTTCGAGGACACGTTGGCGCAATAACGAGATGCTTAACCTTGTAGGATCTCAAGTTCAGGGGCTCGAGAGATTTGCCACAAGTCACAAGTCCCAATGCAGATTAGGCCCCAACCGAGACCTGCGCAGACGTAACCCCGCCCCCCTGAGCCGCATCCTCACCCGGCTGCTCCGCCTCCTGCGTCGGCATGAGCGGCCGCTTCGGGTCGTAGCCCACCGACTTGACGATCCCAAGCCCCTTGGTGCGGCCCTCGCGGAACAGGAGGCGGTCGCCGGGGACGAGGTACTCGGGCCGCTGCACGAAGCGGAACGCGACCGTGGCGCGGTCGCCCGTGCGGATGAAGGGCCGGTCGACGTCGATGATGGCGCACGTCTGCGACACGGGCCCCACGTGGAGCATGGCCTGGTACTTGGTCTTGATGGTGGTCGCGTGCGACAGGATCAGCACCTCGGCGATGAACTCCTGGTGCACCTTGGGCTGGGGCTGGCCCTCGACCTTGGGCAGGACCACCATGCCCTTGCGCACGTCTTTCCGGCGCACTTTCTTGAGGGCAAAGCTGGCCGACTGCCCCGCCGACGCCGCGGGGACGTCGATGCGTTTCCGCTGGATCGAGCGGACGCTGGTCTGGGTGAAGTTGCCCAGCGAGTCCGGGCCGATGAGGACGTTGTCGCCCGTGTGGATGACGCCCGACTTGACGATGCCGCTGACCACGGTGCCGACGAAGGGGACCGAGAACGTGTCGTTAACGTGGAACTCGAAGGAGGCGTCGGCGTCGTAGCGGCCGTGGTGCGGCAGGATGTTGAGGAACGTGCGCACGAGGTCGAGGTTCTCGCCCGTCACGTTGGAGACCTGGAAGATGGGGCAGATGCGCTGGCTCACGAACTGCGTCGCCGTGTTGATGCACTCCTCGCGGTTCCGGATGAAGACGGGGATCTTGCGCGCGCCGGGCGACTTCAGGATCTTGGTGATCTGCTCGAGCGTCTGCTGCAGGATGTTGGGCGGGCAAATGTCGATCTTGGTGACCACCACCATGACCGGAACATTCAGGGCCAGTGCGATTCCGAGATGCTCCTTACTCATGCCGACCAGCCCGTTATTGGCCGCCACCATCAGTAAGCAGTAGTTGGGGCTGCTGGACAGGAGGCCAAAGACGGTCGTGCGCAGGTACTTTTCGTGCCCTGCCAGATCCGTGAAAGTGATGACCTTGGCGCTGCGCTTGCCGATCTCCTCCCACGAGAGCTTCCTCCCGGGAACGTCGGACGAGATGACTTTCCCGGTCGTGTCGAAGCCCATGATCTCCATACCGACAGAGCTGGTCCGGCCGGTCTCGATCTCGTGCTTGTGCCTGAACAAGTTCACGCGAGCCTTTCCACGGCCGTCGTCAAGGTCCCCTTTCACCAGCACACCCAGCATGGAACTCTTGCCGGCATCGACGTTGCCCACCACCGCGATTCGCGTCTCGATGACGCTCTCGGCCGTGCTGGGGGCCTGCCGTATCATGACCTTCCCGCTGCAGTCCTTGTTCTTGTCCTTGCCGGTCGCGACGGAGTCGGCCTCGGCGTCGCCGCCGACGTTCTTGGTGAGCAGCACGTTGCAGTCGGCATGGATGGTCTTGGCGGCCTTCTGTAACCGCGCGAGCGCCGTGTCGAATTCGGCCTTGGTCAGGCGCATCGAGTCGCCATTGTTCTCGAAGCCGAGGTCGAAGACGGCCTCGGCGTGCCCCTCCAGCAGCCGGGTGTCGATGACGTCGACGAGCTGCTGCAAGCTCTTTTCGTCATCGTCGGCGGCTAGTAAGAGTTCGCGGAGCGGGACTTGGGGAACGGCGTCGTTGAGGTTTAGGGAGTCGAGGATGTCGAGTTCCTCGTGGTGTTCCTCCTCGTCGCCTTTGGTGGTTGTTGCTGCTGCTGCTGTCGCTGTTGCTGTGGCGGGTTTGGATGCAGGGTAGCGCAGGGCCTGTTGTTTCTCGACGAAGTCGGCGAAGTCGCTTAGTGCTGCTTCTCCTTTCCGCCGTTCGTGGGGTAACTGTTTTGCGGTTCGGGATGTCATATTGGCTGAGGGTTTAATATTCGATAGCCGAGTAGGTAGTAGTTCGGGTGGCGATATATTCGAGTTGGTATCATTGAATTGGACGATTATGTGTCAATAAACGAAGTGGAGAGCTGGTCGCTGGTGGCAGCGAAACTTGGGCAATCGGACGATGGCAATGACAAGATTGGTTGGTGAGGGTCTGTAGGTGTGCCGTGAAGTAAGTAGGCTTTTATTTAGGTGGGCTTGAGGTCTGTTTCGCCACGAATAGATAATGATGATGAAGTTCGACTTGTTAAGTAGGTCTCGCTCGAATCTTTGTCTCTTAGGTAAGTTTGATGAAATCGCAAATGTTTGATGCTGCTGCAGCAGTTGGTAGCTATCGCTTGCGCTGCCGGAAATGGAAAGAAAAGCAAAGTGCGATGGGATTCTCTAAGCGTACAAGAAGACAACAGTATCTACACGAAGTTAAATAGGAGGGATCTCATGAAAGCCGGACTCGAAGCTGTCGAGTCATAGAGGCGCGGGCGGCATTCGGATCGTATGAGTAACACGGGGAGGTAGGGAGGTTACGTTTAATGGGCTGGCCAGCTGGGAGTGATGACTCCAACACCAATTGGGATTGATTGGGGGCCACATCCATCGCAGCCATCGCCTGCCAAGCTCCGGGGGAAGGTCGAAAGCCCCACCACTTACGCCTGGATGAGGTGGATGAGGGAGTCGACTCTATCGATAAGAGCTTCAGCTGAGGTGAGCAGTGCTTAAAATCATGGAGCAGCTCGTCACAGCATCCGAGACAGTTGAAGAACAATAGGAAACACAAGAGCATTGTGAAGTCTCAATGATGTCATCAAAATTCATATTAGTACATTCTACAGCCAATGCCTCCTGTTCACCCAGGTGGTGGTCCGTTGGCCGTGATAGTCGTAATTAATTAGGTAAGGTATCATAAGTGAGCTAGCCAACTCCTGCTTCTGTCTTCCTCTATTTGGACTCCTTCTTCGCCTTGTCGATGATCTCTTGCGCACGCTGCGACTTCTTGTCCAGCACCTGCTTGATCTCGTCCATGGTCTCCTTGAGGAGCTTCTCGCCCTCCTCCTGGTGCTTCTCGGCGACCTCCTTCATCTGCTTGAGCTTGGGCAGGATCTCGCCGCCCTGGGGGATCATCTGGAAGTAGCTGTCCAGATCGAGACCGAAGCTCTTGCCGGCCTGCTGGCCCTTGGACTTGGCGTCATCAACCGTCTGCTTAACGTACTTCTCGAACCCGCTGAAGTCCTTCTTCTCCAGGGACGAGCTCAGCTGCTTGAAGAGCTCGGTGGTGTTGCCCTGCTTCAGGGCATCCTCATTCTCCTCGAGCAGCTTCTTGGCCTCCGGGTACTTCTCGAGGTAGGGCTTGGCCTGCTCGATGCCCTTGGTCCACGCCTGGTCGCCGAGTTTCTTGACCTGCTCCGTCTTCTCCTCGATCAGCTTGCGCGCCTTGTCGACACTGGCCATGCTGAAGCCGCTCTTGAAGATATCGGCCATTTGCGCCCACGTCTCGTCGACCTGCTTCTTGGCCTCGGGTCCGTACTGGTCGCCCATCTGCTTCAGCTGCTCGACGTGGGGGCCGATCTGCTTCTTGAGATCGGGGTGGTTGTCCATGAGGTCACCAATCGAGTTGCCGGCGAGGTTAGCCAGCTTCTTGGACAGGTCGGCCAGCATGTCGTAGGCTTTCCGGGCCGTCTCGAGGCTCAGGCCGGACTTGGCCAGGCCCTGGAACTGCTTGTAGGCGTCGTTGACGAGCTTGTCGGCCTCGTCCTTGTTGTTCTCGCGCACCGTCTCGAGGTCCTTGAAGGCCATGTCGACGTACTGGCGGCCGCCGGGGAACCAGCCGACATACGCGTAGCAGAACTCCTTGACGTAGTTGTAGGCCTGGTCCGCGCTGGGCGTCTTCTCCTGCAGCTTCGCGGCCGCCTGCTCGTACGTCTTGTTGGCCTCGCTGGCCGTCTTGCTGATGGTCGACGTCATCTTGCCCGCCGCCGTTTGCGTGTAGATGGCGTAGGCGATGGCGACCGAGACGGCGCCACCGGCCATGCCCGAGGCGAACGAGCCGCCTGCTGAGCCGCCGGCATTGCTGCTGCCGGTTGTGGTGGATTGGAAACGGGTCTGTTGGGGGATTCTGGAGGTTCTCAGCTGGCGAGCAGCTCTGGGGATGGCGGCCCGCGCCGAGGTTTGTATCGCAGACATGATGAATGGGATGTGATTGAGGTAGGTTCAATTGGTGGAAGGGGGTATCTTTGAGAGGTCGGAATTGGGTATTGTAAGTGTACAGGATGTTGATGTCGGGGGTTTCACAGAGAATAATTGGCGAGAATTGATGGAATACAGCCGGAAGAGATTCAGTTTTGAATAGCGAGTTTATCTACTTTCTGCGTACCCTAAGCACCTCAGCCACCGTAGAGGAGCGGGCAGGCTTTTCCTACGCGCGGTCATCGTGAATTCAACAAATTCTCGATGTCAATGACGCAGTGGTTGCGTTGGGTGACTGTCCCAATGCAGGAACGCAGGCTAGCGATGCGGGAAAGTATGGGGGCGGCTCACAAAAGCCACCAGGTTGGACCAAACTCTCCGGGGGAATGACGTGGGTTCTGGTCAGAGCCGAGACAAAGCTGTCGAGACAATCGAGGGAAAAGGGCTCAAGCAATTACTGGCATCGTCATTCTTCAGAAGCAGTTGAGTTTCTCCTAGTAGCTGCGCCAGCTTTTGGCCAGTCTCTCGAGTCTCTCTTAGTCAGGGCCACCGGAGCGCTCCAGGCACTTCGGAGACGATTCCGAGAGAGCTAACTACGTCAGTGTTGGAAATCCTAAATCCCGCCTGCACTGGCGTAGGTAAGTAGGTAGCCTCGAATCCAGCTGCTCCTCAGCTGCATATGTGTGCGCTGCACTCTGGGAAAATCTGCTTCTGAGAAGCCCTATCTCACACCTAAGTAAGTTTTATCGTGCACTTCATGGGGGGTGCCGACGCCCAACCACAGGTCAGAGCGAATGCAGTAGCACAGTCAGTGATACGTCCGAGAAGAGGTCTTCTACTCCATGACCAGGTTACTGCATCGTGACAATCCGCGTGTTCTTCTGTCGCTGGGCTTGTAATTCCTGTATTGTTGTATGCGTGAGGTCCGAAGATTCTTAGCAGGAGCTACACCAACAACTCAATCGTGATGTTGTCCATTGCATTGTGATTGATACCATCTCAATGCCGGGAGAGTGTTCTTCTGGGATTGAAGCGCGGCCTCGGCACAAAACTCAAGCTACCTTCCCAGCCAAACCATGAGCCGGCTATAAGCGGGTTTGCAATACTGCGGCATTGGTAACTTGGTCAGGTCGAATGAACACCCTTCAGGAGTTGACCTAGTTGGGAGAATGCGCATCACCTATACTTATACCGCATGGCCAGAGGTCCTTCTCCCGCTCTTGGTTACATGGCATTCAAGATGACAGAGAGAGCGATGGATCGCATAGAGTTGAGCTTCTATGCCCTACGCCTGGCTTCACGTGTCAATGTGGCTTTGGATGGAACTGCTGCTCACCAAGCTACTGTCGATCCCCCTTACACAAAGTGATCTAATCTTGATAGCGATGCATTAGATAGAGAGCATTAAGATGCACAGATGGGCCCCATTCTCTCTCAGCTTTCCGCACTCACTCTCCCACTCAGCACGTTCTCGGCCCTTTGCAGATTTCAGCTTCAGTGGGTATGATTTTGGACACTCACCTAGTAAATGCCAATACCGTATAGACGCATAGACATGGCCGATTTGCATCAAGGCGAGTGCCGACGTCGGGTGCCAAGCCAAGTTATCTGATCAAACCATTACCCACCCCGGTCTCGGTTGATCCCCTTTTCAGTTATCAGATCCGTCAATTTTGGTGGCCCCCCTCCTTGTGTCCTTGTGTCCCCTTCGCCAAGGCCCCGCCGCCAGCCGGCCAGCCTCTCACTCGTACGGGCCCCATCTGTGGCCTCACGGTAATCCTTCCCCATCGGCCCATTTCGACGTTTCTCGTTTGCTCGTTGGCAGGTAGGAAACGCGCTTCATGCATCAGTTAGCGTGAAAAATTCTGCTCCCCAAGTCGGTTTGCGTGGACTTCGTTCGAAATAGGAAGTCGGATGGTCCCATCGCGGGTACTTGATGGTACTTGGAGACTTGCGAGTACATGAGGTGTACTGTACGGATGGCCATCGCTAACTCTGGTGGGGACTATTGATGAAGAAGATGCGAGTCCTCGTCTGGGGTCCTCACATGTAGGAAGAAACCGCGTCCGGCAAAAAGGGAACCTCTGACGTGATAGTTGGCTAAAGCTGGCCACTACACAGACAGGGACTGCCTGTGATATGAATGAATAGGACGACAGCCGATCCAAAGGCTCTTGATCCAGGCAGATGGAATGTCCGTCGGCATTGGGTGTGATGGAAGCTCCACTAGAGCTTTCCAAGCTCTCCGCGAACGAGAAAGATGGTGTCCTTTCTTCACCACTGCTCACCACCAAGTTGTTGCCAATATCATCTCGGCGTATCTATCGTTAGCACACCCTTCACCACCAATTGTATAGTGCTTGCGTACTTAGAATAATCAATACTCACCTGGCCTGTGTTCAACTTACACACGATGGCAACCACAACCACCACCACCGCCAGAGACAGCCCGGTGCTCAGGTTACCACACCCGTACCTGACATCTTACTACCTCGTGAAGTCCAGCAAGAAGTCGTCATCCGAAAGCAATAATGGTGCCACCTTCTTCCAGCTCGAGACCCGGAACCCCGAGGCCAACAGCAAGCCCCTGCGCGAGCCCCTCCACAGCGCCTCCCTCTACTTCACCGAGCTCGCCGACCTGAAGTCGAGCGAGCGCCCGCCCGAGTCCAACAACACGCCCTGGGGCCGCTCGCGCCGCGCCCCCTCGTCCACCTTCGCGTGGGAAGGCCGCGAGGCGCCCACCCTGGGCCAGGCCTGGCTCCTCATCCACGTCCTCTTCACCCTGCGGCCCTCGACCGAGGTGTTCCGCCTGACGCTCGAGGGCGCCGGCAAGGACCAGCTGGCGCACCAGCTCAAGGCCGTCGCGCTCGCCGTCGACCACCCGGTCGCCACGGGCCTCGTCGACGAGCTCGTGGTGCTGCGGAGCACCTTCTGGCAGGGCGCGGGCTCGCCCTTTGGCCCGCGCAGCGCCTGGCTCCCCGAAGACTCTTCCTCCCCAGACTTCAGCACGTCGGCGTACCCCATCACGCCCCTCCAGCACACCATGACCAACGACCCGGGCGTGGCCCTGACGTGGCACCCGCGGCGGCCCGTCAAGCCGCGGCCCGGCTCGACCGTGTACAGCCGCTGGATCCCGCACCTGGGCGAGCACTTCTCCATGGTCGCGCTCGACTACACGGACGCCGAGCACCTGCGCCTCTTCCACGAGTGGCAGAACGACCCGCGCGTCTCGCAGGGGTGGAACGAGACGGGCACGCTCGAGCAGCACCGCGAGTACCTGCGCCGCCAGCACGTGGACCCGCACCAGATCACCCTGCTGGCCAAGTTCGACGACACCTTCTTTGCGTACTTTGAGGTGTATTGGGGCAAAGTATGTTTCTCTCTTTTTCTCTCCTCCCATTGGCATTAACAAGACCGTGAAAAACAATGTACTGACACACTTCCTTTCCACGCATACAGGAAGATCGCCTCGGCGCCTACTACTCCGCCGGCGACTTCGACCGTGGCCGCCACTCGCTGGTCGGCGACGTGCGGTTCCGGGGCCCGCACCGCGTGTCGGCGTGGTGGTCGAGCCTGATGCACTACCTGTTCCTGGACGACCCGCGCACCATGCACCTGATCGGCGAGCCCAAGTACACCAACAGCTCGGTGCTGTCGTACGACTTCATCCACGGCTTCGGGCTCGACAAGTTCGTCGACCTCCCCCACAAGCGCTCCGCCTTCATGCGCTGCTCGCGCGAGCGCTTCTTCCAGCTCGCGCCCCTCGGCGGCGGCGGGGACGCGGGCGAGGGCGGCGGGGAGAAGGTGGTGGGTGGGACGTTGGTCGGGTTGGTGCCGAAGCTGTGAGAGTGTGCGTGAGTCGATCGTAGTAGTTAGTAGTTACATTACCAGCCCTTCTTGGAACCCCTTCGAGGGAGAAGGGTTTCTTGCACGGCCATTCTGATCTGTTAGGACGGAGCCCGCAGGCAGTTTACTTGGGCTCGGGTGATATGAGGTGGAAAAGCATCCTGTATATAAAACGTCATCTTTCATCTTGCCATCATGACCAAGATTTAGCAATATTCTTTTCCTAGAGCTTGATACCTCTATGAGTTTAAAATGTCTTCCCAAAATACCTCATCGTAGAAAATCATGGAGGATGCAACCTGACCGACCCCTCTTTCTGGACTTACATTTCTGCTTTTTGCAGTCACTCACGACGAAGAATCGAGACCCCTTCACGACTCGCGTACCACAAGAAGAGCATCATATTAAACTTCAAAATCTTTATGTTTCCAATGTGCTAGTATACCTTAAATTGTATGCTCAATGCAACCCAATCCCTCCAAGTGGCCAATCACAGCGGGCACACCCCTCCCTATCCAAGCCCACTAACCCAACCCTCTAGGGGACCAACGCCAAAAACTCCGCTGTAAGCCTGGGGGAAAAAACTGGTTACGGGAGAAACCCAAAACCTCTCTCTATCTAATAAGGTCTAGACCTTGACAGGGTCCTGTCCAAGGCGGAGGTAATCCCATACGACTATTGACGAAGAGTTAGCCATTGACACAAGTCGCATGCGAAGTAGAGAAGAAAAAAAGAAAAAAATCGAAAAAGAAGAGAGAAGTATAAGAATGGGAAAAGTAGAGAGAGGGGGGAGGGAAAAGGGGAAATGGAAATTGCGCTTACTCCTGAACCCTAAATCGCCCTCAAAGAACAGCTTCAACACATCCTCCCCCGAGTCCATTCCCACCTCGGGCCCGTACGACAGTCCCTTCTTGCCCACCGCGAGCCCGATCATGGGCGGGATCTCCTGGAGCTCCTGGAACTCGGGCGTGTGCTTCTGCTCCGAGAGCGACGACAGCTCCTGCAGCATCAGCTGGTGGATGTTGAGCCCCGCGTACCGGCCCTCGTGCATGGCGCCGCCGCAGCGCTTGATGCCGGACCAGTTGATCAGATCGCCGACAGCAAAGTGGCTATCCGCATTTTCACCAGAAGCAATCTGCATGGTGGGCCGGATGTTCACCAGCCCCTCCGCCGACAGCGCGCCCGGGGGCAGGTAGTCGGTCGACGGCACGCTGCGCGAGATGGCCTCGATGACGACGCTGGCGACCATCCTGTGGCCGTTGGTGAACTCGACGTCGTACCCGTCGCCGCCGGGGCGGGGCGTGCTGTTGACCAGGCGGTGGCTCATGAGGGTCTCGACGCCGGCCTCGTGCACGAGCTCCAGGGCCCGGTCCTTGACCTCGTCCGGCAGCGGCTCGGCGGAGAGCAGCTGGGCGCGCGAGTGGGCCAGCGTCACCTGGACGTCGGGCTGGACCATCTTGAGCTCGGCGGCCATTTCGATGCCGACGGCGCCTGTTGTAATGTAATATGATGTCAGTCAGCTTTCCGTAGTGTAATTAGGGGAGAGAGGGATTGTATATGTGTCTTGCAAAAGCTTACCTCCACCGACCACCAGGACCGGGTGCGCGCTGCCGCGCACCGCATCGATGTGCCGACCGGCCTCGAGCAGGTACGTCTTGCGAGTGAGGGACTGGGGCACGACGGGCCACACGCGGCGGAGGCCCGTGGCGGCGATGAAGTAGTCGTACGTCTCGGTGACTTCGGCTTGCGAAGCGGAATCGAGGATGGTCGCCGTCCGCGTTTCGGGGTCGACCTTCTGGACGCGGCCGTGGACGAAGCGGACGTCGGGCCGCTGAAGGATCTTGACGTCGGCGAAGTCGACCCAGCACTTGTCGGCGTAGTCCTTGGAGGAGAGGGCCAGGGGGGATCCGATGACGTGGACTGTTTATTGTATGTATGCCCGCGGTCAGTCTCACACGGGGTACTACTCCAAACCAACAAGGAAGCTCTTGTGGTTTGTTTATTTTTGACTTGTAAGTAGGCGTGTATTTTTACGTACAGAAACCACTACGCTCGTCTACGATGGTGATAGACACTGGGATCCGGGCGTCTAGGGCGCTGTCGCACTTGTCGAGCAGGTTGATGGCGGCGGCGAGGCCCGAGTAGCACCCGCCGGCGATGAAGACCTTGAAGGGGTTTGCGGTGCTCCGGACACCCTGGTTGTGCGAGTCCATCATCTTGGAGAGAGTGTGGGTAAAGAGCGACAGCAAGGGTCACCAAAGAAAAGAAGTGGTGGTGGTGTAAGATACAGAAACGTATGTAACTCGGAGACGATGGCTGAGATAGGCAACGTAGGTCGACGGCGATACGACTGAATACCTAGCAACGCGGGGGGACAACGACAATAGATGAATGAAAGGTATGAGGTAACTATGTAACCTTACTCCAGTTTACGAACGACGACTCACAGGGAAACGATCGAGGTTTCAGGGACGAAGAGAGAGAAAGGGAAGCTTCGGCCCCTCGGTTTAATGTTCAGACGCCGGATCAGATAACAACTAGCCTCGATCAGATCCCGGGGAGAAGGGCAGGCTAGAATACATACCCAACGAGAGACATTCTACTACCTATCTGCGGCGAAGCACCAGCTTCCTCAAGGTGGGCGAGGAACTTTTCCTCCTCTCGCCCATCATATTCACCCGTGGAGGAGTCCCAGCAACCAGCCAGCTGGGCGGCATCGGGGTTCATTCCTTCCTTCCAAACATGCCTAGCATGCGCCGAAAAGAAAAAGGATCCAGGGACTCCATCTTGGCGACAGGATCTGATACACCGCAGCGGCCCCCCGCCCAGCCCAGCCCATGATGAGGGATGACTCTTATCAGATCCGATGGGTGCCGGCAATACTACATAAGACCAGCCACTAGTGTGAGTTGGTGAGGAGCGGCGTAGGAGTGACGAAAAGAACCCGACGCTTGGCGCCCTTGCTGCCCTTCTCTGCCCGACGGAGACCATAGATTTTTCTCTCTCTCGGGGGTTCAAGGGTGTACATCGTGGGAATTGCTGTGGGGTTGTGACCAAGGAAGCGGAATGGCCTGATGTGGAGCCCATTTGTTATCAGATCCGCACATTGCAGGGGGGTGGCTGCAGGACTAGTGTGCCTCTGTAAATGCATATGCCTCCAGCGAGTTTTTCAGGTACTACGGTACATCATACTCGTTCGTTCGTTCGTTCGTTCGTATTCGCATAGCTTGAATCAGATAACGTGCATTCATATCGATTATACCTACTGAATGGCTTTATGTTTGTGTATACTAGCATGACTGCATTATACGTATTATAGAGGACATGATGCTATTCATCCTTAGCTGCTCACCAACGAGCAATTGCTGGAGTACTGGAGACTGGACAGAGGTATGGAACGTGAGAACTTTTACTCTATTTATGTGTATACATCTCTCAAAATTACATGTAAAACTTCAGGTATCAACGCCAACAACTACAGCTTCTCCAGCCTCGTCTCCTTCTTCTTCCTCCTCTCCAGCACCTCCTCGCCCAGCCGCGCCATCTTGAACTTCTGGATCTTGCCACTGCCCGTCAGGGGCACGTCGAGCGGCACGCCGCCCTGCCCCAGCCAGAAGACGTGAGCGGGCGCCTTGTGCTTGCCCAGCTTCTGCCGGACCCAGTCCCGCATCTCCCCGTCCGTCGGCGTAGCTTTCCCCTCCTCGGCTTGCAGGAACGCGGCGACGGCCTCGCCGTAGTGGGCGTCCTTGAGGCCCGTCACGATGGCCTTGGTGATGGCCGGGTGTGCCATGAGGCGCTCCTCGATCTCAAGGGGGTAGATGTTTTCGCCGCCTGCGAGTGTGACTGTTAGTAACTAGAACCATCTCATATGATGACATTGTAAATAGACGGATAGAAAGGGGTGAATGAATGTGAGCAAGCAAGCGTACCTCGAATGATAATATCCTTAAACCGCCCCGTGATGGTGCAGTACCCCTGATCGTCAAACACCGCCTCGTCGCCCGTGTGCAGCCACAGCGTCCCCGCCTCGTCGCGGACCATGACCTCGGACGTCTTGTCCGAGTTGTTCCAGTAGCCCGCCTGGAGCTGGTACCCGGAGATGCACAGCTCGCCCCGCACGCCCAGGGGCACGACTTGTCCTTCGTGGTCCACGATCTTGGCCCGCGCGTGCGGCATCAGCGTCCCCACCGTCGTGAGCCGCTTGTCGATGGCGTCGTCCGTGAACGCGTTGAAGCACGTCGGCGACGCTTCCGTTAAACCGTAGCTGCTCGTGAACTCGCGCATCCCGAACCGCTCCACCATCAGCTCCATCAGGTACCGCGGCACGGGGGCACCCGCGACGATGCCCGTCCGCAGCCGCGCGCGCTCGCGGAAGTTCTCGGGGAGCGGCAAGGAGAATAACGTGTCGAACATGGCGGGCACGCCGTGCACCGCGGTGCACCGCTCGTCGGCGAGGGCCTTGAGGACCGCGTGCGGGTCGAAGACCTCCTCCGGGAACACGATCTTGGCGCCGTGCGTGACGACGGCCATGAGGCCGAGCACCAGGCCGAAGCAGTGGAAGAGGGGCGGCGGGCAGCAGAGCACGTCGTCGGGCGTCAGGCGCATGCGGTCGCCGATGAAGCGCGCGTTGTTGACGATGTTGTGGTGCGTCAGCATGGCCGCCTTGGGGAGGCCCGTCGTCCCGCTCGTGAACTGCAGGTTGCAGACCTGGTGCGCCAGCACCTTCTTTGCCATACTGCTGCTGGTGTTGCTTGGTATCTGTTGCTGCCCTTGCTTGATGAGGTCCGCGTAGGTCGGGTAGGCGCCCGTGTCGCCCCGGATCATGACGACCTGGGGCGCGTCCTCCTTGGCCGCCAGCTCGGAGAGCAGCTGCGAGTTGTCCGTCCTCCCTATCGTCTTGGTCGTGAAGAAGACCTTGCAGTCCGAGAAGGACAGGGCGTACTGCGCCTCGGTCGGCGTGTACGTGTTGTTGAGGATGACGAGGATGGCGCCGAGGCGCGCGACGGCGAAGAAGACGGCGGCGTACTCGGCGCAGTTGCCGGCCATGATGCCGACGCGGTCGCCCGCCTTGATGCCGTGGGCCGACGCCAGGGCGCGGGCGAGCTGCCGGCTTTGCTGGTTCAGCTCGAGGTACGTCCAGCGCGTGCCCGTCCAGGGGATCACGAGGCACTCGCGGTGGCCGTGGTGCTGGCACTGCAGGTCGAGCAGCTCGCCCAGCGTCAGGTCGACCAGCGGCGGGTCGACGGGACCGTGCAGGATCGAGAGGGTCTGCCGCCGCCGGAGGAACTCGAGCTGCTGATGATCGGCCACCTCGCTGGGCAGCGAGGTTGTGGTTGTTATCGGCTGTGTAGCCATGATGGAGATATATCTAATGAAACACACACACACGCAATTTGGGGGAAATCTGAACCACGATGAAAAGGGAGGTTTGGCAACACGAAGGACGACGATATCATATTTGGAAATAGTAAAAGTGTCTCTAACCGGGCTCGAAGCACATGCTACAAGACCCGACACGCTGAGTGACGAAGGTCCCTCCGAGCAGGCGGTTTGGTGGATCCAGATGGCATACTAGGGCCTGATGGCTGCATCTTGCTACGAAGTACCTCTCTGTTGGATAGTGGCATGTCCCCATTGTGTGGTAAGAGAAGAACCCAGGGATCAGGTTTCTCCTACCCTACAGTACCCGGAGAACCAACAGCAAAGGGGAGGAGGAGGGACTTTCCCAAACCCGGCTAAAAGTGCTTTGCGGGACATTACGGCGAGGCCTCGCTTCCGGACTCCTCTGCGATCAAATCAAGCGAGAAAGATCTTGAAGAGGAGAATAGGCCCGGCCAGGGATGTAACAGAAACGCGAACTGGCGAACGAGTAGAACGTCTTCCTCGAGGCAGGGATGAGTAATGGGAAAAAAAGAATCCCACATCCCCCTATTCCCAATAGGAAAGGAAGGAGGGGAGACCTTGCTACTTGAGAACTGCATCGCCGCTACGTGTACGTGGTAGGTACGGTACGGAGCCGCCATTGCTGGATCGACCGAGCGACCTGTTATCAATCAGTGACTAGGTTAGGGGGTTCACTCTAGCTAGCGTGCGCCAAGAGAATGGGAGCTAGGATCAGCTTGATGAGTATTATGAGCTGCCTATGCTGGATATATGCATACCTACCCATTCCCATACGTATACGGGCATTCGGTTGGTCCTGCCAGCAGTTTGTGTATAGCTGTGCTCTCTCACAGCAACGGTTGACTCGCTGTATCTCTCGAATTTGAGGAAATCGAGGTAGGCACAGGACAGTCAGCCCAGTATAATCCAGTATTTTGTCCGGTCAATTGCGGTCAAGCATACTGTATGTAGCTGGCGGCGCCGCATTGTTCTTCCTCTTTCTGGTGTGGGCATTTCGCCGCACCGCCCGATGGAACAATACATACGAAGAGTCCACCACGGAAGAAAAACAATGATGTAAGTGGGCACGTCACTGAAACCGACGGACGCAAGTCTTGGATCAGGGATAGCTCTGGCTCTTGATGGGTGGGGAAGCCAGGGAGGGAAGCCAGAAAAAAAAAGCTGAGCTCCTCGTAATCTTATCAGATCATCTGATTAGATCTGAATTTTCCATCACTGGATCCACAACGTAGCTGCGATGTCGGCAAACCCACCAGCGGTACAGTGTCGGTATTGTTATAACGGGGTTCATAGGCAAGTGGCATGAACTACTTGCTACATGTGTTAAGGCCGTCGGGTCGGCCCAGTAAAGCGACAGGCTCTTGAGTAGAGATTAACATGTGTTGACGTAACTCTAATCAAAACTGGGCGAACGGGATACCACCCCGAATTTGGCCAAGTGACGTGGTATCAGAAATGCGAAGCTAAAGTTTGAAGGTGTATAGTGTATGCAGTTTCGTATCCATAAGTAGCATAAAATGCATGTGCATTAAATCTATGTATGTCTGCACATCTAGATCTATCCAAGCCAATGTATGTGTGCCGTGATGATAGTGGTATCTCTCCCCTGTATCGACCATAAAACGCCCCCAAAACGCCCGACAGGCTCATGTTTCCCGTGCCTTGCATGCATGCTTCTTTCTAGTAATGACAGTTCGTTCGCTAAATAGAAATCCCATCCTCGCAGTCGTTCAAATCGTGAAACTTCGTAATCAAATGTGGCTGGGCCCACCATCAATATCGCATGAAAAAAACGGGCTCATATCACCTTGCCCTTGACCTGTGTCGTCTGGCTCACCCGCACATCCCGCCACATCATGACCGCCACAATCTGCAGCAGCGCGAATGCCGTGCCCGTGAGGCACATCTTGACCTGGGCCTGGTCGTAGGCCGTGATGATGGCATCGCGGACGGGGCTGCCCATCGGGTAGCTCAGCTGCCGCTTCATGTCCGAGCAGAGGAGCGCGAGCTCCTCGGCCGAGAAGTCCGGCAGGAGCCGCGCCAGCGCGTTGGGCAGGGTCGAGTTCCAGATGGCCCCGCTCAAGGCGTTGCCCCCGGCGGAGCCGATGTAGCTGGCCAAGGACAAAATGGCCATGACCGAGGCGAGCTCCGCGTGCGTGCACACGGCCATCACGGCCATCTGGCCCACGACCACCAGCGTGCTGCCGCCGACGGTGATCATGACCTGGCACAGGACCAGGAGGCTGACGGAGCTATCCGGTCGGCGGAATGCGATCATGGCGACACCTCCTAGTATATGAAAGGGGAGCCCAGCCCAAGCCAGCCACTTGTAACGATCCGTGACCCGGATCAAGTAACCAACTACAGCCGCCCACAAGCAGCTCCCCAGTCCGTAGATGTGGTCGATATAGCCAGCTTCCGCAATATTGAGGCCATGAACCACTTGCAGATATGACGAGTAGTACGAATCCCAGGAGAAGTAGGAGACAAAGAGCACAATCATCAAAAGGCAAGATCCGCCGGTGTTCCGGGAAAACAGCAAGCCGAACGGGATGATGGGCTTCTTGGCCTGATACTTCTCATGAACCGCGAACGCGAAGAGCGTCGCGAAGCCCATGGCGACCAGAACCAGGCTTGATCGGTTGGACGACTTAATGCCCAGGGAGAACGGGACGAATATCATGGAAAGTCCCATGGCCAGCAGAATGACACCAGTGACATCGAATTCCTCCAGGTAATATCCGAAGCTCTTGGGCGCAATTTTGACGTCGGGTGAAGTCGGTAAAACGCCCAATTTGGCGGCCTTTCGCGCATTCCTCATGAGAACCACGAGGATGGGCAGCGACAACAGCAAGAACGAGATGGAGGAGAAGCCGAAGGCCCATCTCCAACTACTCTGTTCGTAAAACCATCCCGCGATGGGGGGTCCAATAAAAGTCGTGATCAGGCTCGGAGACGTCGAGAAGGCGAAGGCCAAGGCTCGGTTCTTGAGGGATGACGTATCGGCAATAATAATGCTGAGAATATAACTAAATCCGCTGAGGCCGATTTGGTAGAACACCTGCGCATCATATTTGGTCAGTTGCCTTGCACCATCATCACCAACACCAACAAAACCATTATTTCGCAAAGTTTGGAGCAGTTGCAGTAACAGTGCATTTGCATGCAAGGTACGGTGCGTAAACATACCTGGGCGGCGGCATAAGTTTTAATGTTGGTGCAGGCGGCCATGAGGATCAAGCCTATCGTGGCTAGTACGACGACGGCCGCTAAACCTTGGGGCCGACCCCATGCGTCAATGACTTTGGAGATGGGCAGTTTCAGGACGCCGCTGAGAATCGAGGCGACGATGCCGATGGTCGGGATCAGCGAGTGCGAGGAGAACTCGCTGGTCACATAGGGCGTGAGGTTCGAGATGATTTGCCATTGCAGTGCCGAGGCGAAGGAGCACAAAAAGATACTTGAGAGAGGGGAGAGAGGCAACCCGGGTTAGCTCGGCCCTGATGAAAGTATATACGGTTCTTCTCGGAGCTAATAACACCGCAGCAACACAACACGTACAAAAAATAGGCCACGATCAGCGTGGAGCGCGTCCAGACTAGGTTGATGGCGTCGGCTTGCTGCACGCCGGCTTGGGCGAAGTCGTCTTCATTTTCAATATCATCACGAAGGCCGGCCATCGTACTGTTGTTATCGTCGGTCTCGGAAATGCTGACGTTGGCTTGGTCTTTGGGCGACGTGGACCCATATACGTGGATAGGCACGGAGCCCTCGGCTGGGATCAGCGGTCTTCGACTATTTGCGTCTTCCATTTCGTTAGGCATGGTTGAATGAGTATTGGAAAGGGAACCCCTTTCACAGAATACGACGACGACAAAATATATAGCAGATAGGTATTACATTTCATTAAAAAAAAGGGGACGTATGAGATAAGTCGCGAGGGACGAACAAGTAAGGGTATTTAAAACAGATCGACGTCAGGATCAACGCGGGCACGGCGGGCATGGCGAGAAGCGAGGAACGGAAACAAACCAATCAGTTGGACTGGACGAAGCCCAAAAAAGAAGGCCAGGCCGCGCTTACAACGTGGGAGTCAGAGCAGCACGAAATGTCAGGGCTGTTGTCACGGAAAGGGTGCAAGGTTTCAGGGTTTCTTGCAGACTTGCATGCCGTGCTGTGGCCTAAAACCCTCTTGACCTGCAGGACAAATGGCAGGACGTTCCAAGCTGATGGGTCACTTTCTTTTTCGGAACTTCACCGCCACCACACGATAGATGGAGAGGATTTTGAGGCGCGGGTAAGGCGATTAAGCGAAAATAAACATTTGCTATACCGGGTTCGTAGCATTAAAAAAGAGCATAAGAGCACAAGAGCATAAGCAGTAGCGATAAGGTCGGAGATTGCTGCCTTAGCTAGGCGATGCTGGATGGACAATTGCTTGCTGCCTTGGTTGACAGCATTGACAGTGCGAATCTGGGGCTGACTAGCACCGAGGCTTGCAAGAATTGACCATGTGCGATTGTCATGCGATCAGTGAGGAGGCAGAGAGGAGGAGAAGGTGGTGCAGAAGCGGTGGTGGGAGGAGCAAAAAAAAGAGTTGGATTGATGGACGGGACCCCGCAGCAGCTGTAAGCCGTAGCAGTGGCAGGGCAGACTATTACCCTCAAACTGCCCTGCCTGCCCGTCACAGTGGTTGAGTGGTTGAGTGGTTGGTTGGTCCCTGGCAGTGGTACCTACAGGACCGGCAGGACAGGCAGCAAGGCCCTTACTATGTAGGTAACTACTGCCCTACCAGCCTAGGTTAGGTACTGCCAGCCCACTGTGCATCAATGATGCCCGCCCGCATTCAAGTGTCAAAACAAGTGGGAGGCAGAAGGGAGGGCCCGACCGCCCCCCCCCCCAAGCCATGACTTGGTTAGTGCCATCTGATAACTTTGATTTGCTTTTCGCCCGGGATCTCGTCAGTTGACTCGACGAGGGCCGCGGGCGTTTATTAACCCACCTCTTTTGTCACTATTCATTTCGTGGCGGGTGACTCTTGGCTTGGCTACTTGGCTACTACTGAAAAAAGAAGGGTGCCACCAACTTGGTTTAGGTAAGGATGCCGAGCAGGTTGCAGGTTGCAGCCATACGTGCTGATGGAGATGGATCTGATTTGATTAGATTGATAATAGTTTTCCGGCCGTAGATCTTCGCTTCTTCCACTCTCGTGCACCCTCTCTCACATTGACGTGTACGGATACAGAATAGCGATATTAAGTTATCAGATGCTGCACGCCAAGCTCCACTGATGGCCAGGACTTAGAGAAGCGAGGTGGGGTTCATCACTTTTGCGCCCAACGGAAGGACCAGATCAACCAGAAGTATCGCCTTGTACTGCTCGAGGTTCCATCTGTGACATCCTGGGCAGTGTCCTGGGGACCCGCCCCTAACATTGCATCGACGAAAACAGCACGGCTGCAACCCTTGGATAGGCCTTTCTCATCCGGCTCCGCAGCCATGCTAATGCCAATGCCAATAGCTATGCGACGCGCTGCTGGTGATGTAGACAGATCGGCCTGTGATGCCATTAACGGGGTTTTTCGTACAGTACGGGCCTGGACGCCGCCAAGCATGGATGCGGAGCCAATTGCTTCCGCACGCCGGGGCGCGGCTCTTCTTCTGCAGTTGCATATGATGGAGGCTGCTGTTGAGCCTTGCCTTGCTGCTTGAGAAGTCTTCATTGCAGTTGTTGACGGTCTTTGCAAGAAGTCGGATAGCAAGCACAATGGCTGAGAAAGACCTCCAAGGGCAGACGCCAGCCTCCGAGGCTGGTGCTGCTGAAGCTGCAACAACCAATGACGGCAGCAACGGAGTCGAGCTCGCGTCGTCGAAACCGAAACCGCGGTCGAAGCTGTCCCGGGTAAGTTGTATATGCATGCCATGTCATGTCACGTCATGTCATGTGCTCTCTTTCCGAATATGACAGATGCAACCATCACGGGGGAAGAAGGATGTACGTTTTGCTGACTTACATGCGCCCTGAAAGTTCATCCGACACTTCACAACGTACTTCCGCCTCCTGGGCTACGCCGAGCCCAGCGTCATCGACATCGGCCTCCTGATCACGGGAACCTTGTCCTGCATCGCGGCCGGCGTGCCCTTCCCGCTCATCGGCATCATCTTCGGTCAGCTGCTGGACAACCTCAACTCGGCGACATGCGCGGCCGGCGGCGGCGCCACCGACGACCCGGTCCAGTATCAGGCCGCCGTCAACGACAAGGTGCTCAAGGTCTTCTACCTGGCCCTCGCCCAGTTCGTCCTCATCTACATCTACATCGTCTCCTGGAACCTGTTCGGCGACCGCCTCGCCCACCGCCTGCGCGCCAAGTACTTCCGCTCCCTCCTGAAGCAGGAGGTCTCCTTCTTCGACAAGCTGCCCGCCGGCGAGGTCTCATCGCGCCTCAGCGGCGACATCGCCATCATCAAGTCCGGCACCTCGGAGAAGGTCGGCCTGGTCCTGGGCGTCATGGCCATGTTCGTCACCGCCTACATCGTCGCCTTCATCAAGTACGCCAAGCTCGCCGGCATTCTCGTCTCCCTGCTGCCCGCCTTCTTGTGCATGGGCATCGTGGGTGGTCACTACGTGGGCAAGTACTCGGGTCTCGTGTCCGGACACATCGCTGCGGCGTCCTCGGTCGCGCTCGAGAGCTTGTCCAATGTCACTATTGTCCAGGCGTTCCGCGCCAACGAGCGTCTCGAGAAGAAGTTCGTCGAGAAGCTTACCGACGCGCGCAAGGATGGCATCAAGAAGGCCGTGGCTACGGCTATCCAGTCGGGCATGTTGTACTTTTTGGCTTATTCCGCCAACGGTCTGGCGTATTGGCAGGGTAGCCAGGCCATCGCAGATGCAGTGAGCGGTCGTACTACAGGAATGAGCGTGGGCACAATCTACACTATTATTTTCATTCTCGTTGATGGTAAGTAAACTATTTGCTACAATGATGACTGGTAAAACTACGGCTAACAGCATCTATAGGAACTATTGTTTTGAGTCAGATGGCACCATTTTTGCAGATTTTTGGGTCTGCCGCGGCGTCCTTTGCTCGTCTCGAAGAGGACATTGGCCGTCTATCCAGTATCGACGGTACGGTCGACAACGGTGTTGACTCCTCTGACACTGTCGAGGGCGATTTCAGACTCGAGAACGTCTCATTCACTTACCCATCTAGGCCTGATGTGCCCGTCATCCGTGACGTCTCCTTGCACTTCCCCAAAGGAAAGCGCACCGCAGTTGTGGGATTATCCGGATCCGGCAAATCAACTATCGCAGGCTTACTCACCCGACTCTACGATCCCGACGGAGGTTCTATTTACGTGGATGGGAGAAACCTGCGCGATCTAAACGTCCGTCAACTACGAAGTCACATAGGCCTGGTGCAGCAAGACCCGCTCCTCCTGGACAGGTCCGTTCTGGAAAACGTCGCCCTCGGCCTCATCAACTCCCCACGACCCGCTCACTATGACCTCCAAACCTTCCTCCTCGGCAACGGCTTGGCGGAAATCGCCGAGAAAGTGCGCAACGGTATGGATATGAACACAGCAGCTGCTGGCTACGGACAGCAGGCGGTCGAGATTGTCCAGATGGTACAGCGGGCGACGACCATGGCCGACGCGAGCGCCTTTTTGGGTCACCTTGAATACGGCTACGGTACCATGGTTGGTTCCAATGGTGATTTGCTCAGTGGTGGACAGAAGCAGCGAGTCGCTCTCGCGCGAGCCTTGGTCAAGGACCCCCAGATCCTGGTTCTCGACGAGGCTACTTCGTCGCTGGACTCGGGCAGTGAGCAACGCATCCAGAAGGCCATTGAAGAGGCTACGGTGGGCAAGACGGTTGTGTCCATCGCCCACAGGCTCGCGACGGTCAAGTCGGCCGACAACATCATTGTCATGCGCAACGGCCGTGTCATTGAGCAGGGAAGCCACGCGGAGCTTCTGGCCAAGGACGACGCCTATGCTGCTCTCGTCCGGCTGCAGAACATGGGCTCGGACAACTCGAGCATCGCGACTTCGAAGGTATCCAAGGATACTGACATGGACCTGGAGAAGACGATCGAGCCCATTAACGTAGCAGAGGAGGACCCTGAGAAGTCCGCAGCTGCCGGAATCGACGAGCCTGCATCATCGGAAGCGCTCAGCGAGGAGGCCAAGCCTACGGCTAAGAGAACTACTTGGGGCACTATGAAGACGATGCACAGGTTCACCCGACCCTTCTTCCTGTTACTCCTGGTCGCTTTCACCTCGTCCCTCGTCGTCGGCGGAGCCTACTCCGGCTCCGCCGTTATCTTCGGCCACACGGTCGAGGCGCTGAGCCCCTGCGAGGGCGAAGCCAACATCCGGTCGGCCGGCAGCTTCTATGGGCTGATGTTCTTCGCGCTGGCCATCATCGAGCTCTTCGCCAACGGCGTCAGCTGGTCGGCCTTTGGCACCGTCGCCGAGCGGGTCCTGTACTCGATCCGGACGCTCTCGTTCCGCTCCCTGCTCGAGCAGGACCTGCACTGGCACCAGTCGGAGAACCGCACGCCCTCGACGCTGCTGACGTTCCTGACCAACGACTCGATCGCCGTGGGCGGCCTGACCGGGTCTATTATTGGCACCATCTTCTCGATCGGCGTCAACTTCATCGTGGCCGTCATCCTGTCCCACATCATCGCGTGGCGCATCGCGCTCGTCTGCCTCGCCGTCGTGCCCCTGATGCTGGGCGCGGGCATCATGCAGATCCGGCTACTGACGCAGTTCGCGGCGCGACACGAGACGGCCTTCGCCAAGTCGGTCAGCATCACGGTCGAGGCGGTCAACTCGATCAAGACGGTGGCGGCGCTGTCGCTCGAGCAAGAAGTCCTGGGCACGTACCGGCGGTCGCTCAAGACGCCGCGCAAGGAGATGTTCCGGTCGAGCATCTGGATCAACCTGTTCCTCGCCCTCACCAATTCGATTTCGAACATGATCTACGCCCTCGCCTACTGGTGGGGCGCCCGCCAGATCATCGAGGGCCGCTACACCCAGACGCAGTTCTTCATCGTCCTCATCGCCCTCCTCGTCAGCGCCCAGCTCTGGGGCCAGCTGTTCACGCTCGCGCCCGAGGTGACCAACGCGGGGCGCGCGGCGAGCCGCATCTTCGACGTCATCGAGATGGGGTCGGACCAGACGCTAGACCAGAACAACCACAAGAAGAAGACCGCGACTCACGAGGACCCCGAGGCGGCCGCGGCGGCCGAAGGCAAGGTAGCAGCGGCCCCCCAGATCAAGGAGGGCGGCATGAGCGTCCGCTTCGACAACCTGTTCTTCTCGTACCCGGCCCGCCCGAACCGGCAGGTCCTCAAGGGCCTCGACCTCTCGATCCGCCCGGGCCAGTTCTGCGCCCTGGTCGGCCCCAGCGGCGCGGGCAAGTCGACCATCATCGCGCTGCTCGAGCGCATGTACCGCCCGGACTCGGGCCGGATCGCCATCGACGGCGAGGACATCGCGGCGCGCAGCGAGCCCCTCTTCCGAGACGAGATCGGCCTGGTGCCGCAGGACAGCATCCTGTTCGACGGCACGGTGCGGTTCAACATCGCCCTGGGCGCGCGCCCCGACCGCGAGCCGTCCCAGGACGACATCGAGGCCGCCTGCCGCCTCGCCAACATCCACGACACCATCGTCGGTCTGCCGCAGGGCTACGACACCCCCTGCGGCACGGGCGGGTCGCAGCTCTCGGGCGGGCAGAAGCAGCGGCTCGCCATCGCGCGCGCGTTGGTGCGGAAGCCGCGCATGCTGCTGCTCGACGAGTCGACGAGCGCGCTCGACGCCGAGTCCGAACGCCTCTTACAACAAGGGTTGGACCAGGCGGCCAGCGGGGGGATCACGGTCGTGGCCATCGCGCATCGCCTCCACACGATCCGACGCGCGGATGTGATTTTCATGATTGAGGAGGGGCGGTGCGTCGAGCGCGGCACGCACGAGGAGCTGATGCGGAAGAGCGAGAGTTACCGGGTCAATGTGCTGCACCAGACGCTCGACGGCTAGTAGGCTTGCCTTGCCTTGCCTTGCCTTGGCTGTCTGGTCTGTCTGGCCTGTTCAGGGCTGGCTGTCTGTTTGTTTGGTCTATCTAGTGGTCTAATTTGTCTCTCTGCCCTTCCTTCATGTCGGGTCGCGACTCGGCGCATTAGGGTCACATATAGAGTTTGGGACGGGCAAGGACGCATCTACCCGCCAACTGGGCTTTGCATCTTGGGGGTTGGCACATGGGAGGGAGAGCTAACTAAGGCCTCGCATCTTGGGGAATGGGACGGGGGGAAGAGGCTACTGCCTGTCGTATCTAGATCCCCCCCATGGTCATGGTTCATTAGACCGTAACCGTACATAATAATATCTGTTCTTTTTTGCTTATTGCTTATTTCGCATGTTCCATCCGAACGGATCCAGTGACGGCGTCCCCCTCAAACGACTACTGCAGGACGACGTTGTGGCGTTTGCGGGGAAGTTGGTTAGTTAGTTGTGATGAAGTGTCAGGAGGATGAGGAGAAGGTGGTGGTTGGTGGTTAGGGATTGAGTGTCGAAACTCGGGCCAAAGGGGATTCGGACAAATGCATCTTTTTTCTTTCTGGTCGTTTGGTTGCTTCTAGTCGTGGAATGCCCCACGAGGAAACGAGGAAGCTAGTTCAGATGACCTGAATCCCCGAGTAAGGGACCAAGGGGAGAAAGCTGAAGGAATGAGCTGGCCTTGGATGCGTGTGCATCTACTCCGTACGCGCATCTATGCTACGCTTGAGCTGCCGCCCCTCCTCAATTGGGAAAATGATAGGTTTGGAATGAATAAACGAAGGAAATGATTTTCCCACGTTGCTGGATTTCCGACGGCTTGGCTGGTAGTCGATCGACTACTTGACTCGACTCTTATTAACGCAGATAGACACGTTGTGTTTACGGCTTGACGGTAGAGCTAATTTAGTAGGTATAGCTAGCATAGCTAGGACAAACCAACTCGGTCAAGATTTGCCCCCCCCAATTTCCAACTACTACGGATACTATTCCGACTACTCGTCTCGTACTGTAAGCAAATAACGGCTGACCCCGTGACTGATGACTGACTGACCGGAATGGAATGAATGCATGAAGATGGCAATGCAGCAGGCAAGTTTTACACAGGATTCCATTCGGCCGAACTGTGGCTCAAATTTGACCGGGCATTGGTCAATTCGACACAGTTCAGGGAATTGAGGCTTTTATTTTTATTTTTTGCCTCTGTCACTCAACAAACAATGGAAAATCATAACATGATACCGTAAAATATTCACCGAGTTGACAATGAACTCATTCCGGTCCGGCCCTTTCGTTTTAGACTTATCGGGCAGAATGTCGGTGCTGTTGTCGGGTTTCGAATGGAGCGGAAACATTCGAACATACGGCTGGCAGGGCAAAACCGCGTGATCAAAGTGCCATCGCATTGGGAAGGGACTGGCCACCCACGAGAAAGTGGCCTGATCATGCCATTCTGCCCTTCTAGTTTGCCTGGGTGCTGGGTGAGGGTCCCCGAATCGCAGAGCTGCCAGTGGCTAAAACTGGGACCGGCGCTGTCCGACTCAACGATCCCACATATTTTCTCGGGACTAGATGGGAAGCTGAGCGAGGAGCTGAGAGAGAGTGAGAGAGGCTGGTTCCGAAGTCTGGAGACATCAAGCAAGCCAAGAAGGAGAGAGAGGCAAATAGTGACAGGGACAAGAAACGAGGAAGCGAGTCTAGCGAGGAACCTTGGGCGACTCGACGAGTGAGAATAGAGAGAGAGAGAGACCCTGCATGAATTGGTAGGAGTACAGTGGTCGTAGATACAGCACGTAGGTTGCAGGCAACAGAAAGAGATACGATACGACGACAACGACGATGCTACCCAGCTAGCTACCCCTCCACTACCCCTGCCTTCGTCTGGACCCCTCCCCCTCCCACTCCCACTCCCGACTTCCTTCTACACACAGGTCTCGATGCGCGATGCACGCCCGAAGCCGAACGACGACAAATCACCAAGTCCCATTAGGCCGGGCCCCAGAGTAAGGAATTGGATGGTTTCACGCAGCCAAGGCCGTCAAGAACCAACCGGATCTACAGCTCTACTATTGGATTGGCGGTACATCTGGCTCTCTCGCTCTCTCTCGGATCTTAGTCAACATCCCCGTTTTGCACACACGCTGCATTGACTCGCCCATCGCATCGTTGCGTGTCCCCATTGCAGCTGCAGCTTTTTGGAGAAGCAAGGCCAAACCAAAGCGACGAAATTATGCCCGCTCGTCCGAACATAACGGGCATTACCCAATCACGGCGGCCCTAAAAGTGGTAGCTTGAACCTTATACGTAGTTCGGCCCTGCAGCGTGTTTGCGTGTATACTTGTCTGCACCTTGTCTGCACCTTGTCTGCTTGTCCTGCTGGTGTCCTGCTGGCCGTTGCATCATTAAACGTCCGTAATAGTAATAGTAGCACTTCGACCAACTTGTGCAGCCCAGCCAAAGTCTCCAGTTGTGCGGGCCACTAAGCACATCCTCTAGAGTACCTACAGTAGATCGACCCAATTGTTCTAAAACAATCCATTGCAACCGAGCTGGAGATGGAGATGGAGATGGAGATGGGCATAGACAGCAGCTACTACTGCTACTGCTACTGCTACTGCTACAGCTACAGACACCGACACATACGACGTGTTCAAACTGCAACCAAACCATTGAACATCCATTCGAGACTAAACAAGGACAGGAAACTAAGCTAATGAGACAAGTTACTCAAACCACCACCGCCAGACCGACCTCTTGCCCTGCCCTGCCCTGCCTATCCTCCCGGGCGCCCGGCGTTACTCTCGGGATCCCCCTCCCGTTTTCCCTTGCCCAACCAAACAGTGCTACCTGCCGACCAGGACCGCGCGCCTGTTCTGGTAGCTGGCTCTCCCACCTCTCCCTTGCGGCGGGGTCCCTGGTCTGCTTGGAGCTCCAAGGTGGTGCCATATGCGTGTGATCTAGACCCGTTCGTCATGAATTGTCAGCCCGCTCTAACACAATTCCCGCTGCTCCTAAGGACTCCTTAGCCATGGCCGCCGTCTTCCGGGAAACATCTGATTGGATTTTTGCGGCGTAGGCGGACGTGAGCAAAAGGGCTGGCCTCACAGTAAGAGTAAGAAAAAAAAATGTCTCCGTGTTTGCTTTTTTGTTACCTGCATATGTGTTGTTACGAAGTATTCGGGCCAGCCCACGATCGATGACGGTGCAAGTTTCTATGGTACCCAAACTACACTACTGCTACTGTGTGACACTACCCAAGGCATGAGATGAACGAGCATTTGTATAAATAGGTTTTGATCTTCCCTCTCTTCCCATTATGGCATCTCGGATCATCAAACCAAGACAACTCAGCTCTCTTCTTCAACGAACAACATTCCTACAACACCAGACTCCCTGTCTATTCGGAGTCTTTCAACAACACCCATCACACCGTTTCTCTGTCTATAGTCCAGCCAGAAACTCTTCGCCCATCATGTCGGTACCCGCAACCCAGAAGGCTATGGTGGTCGAGACGGTCGGAGGTGGTGAGTATATTCCTTTTCCTTCACTTTCTTCTCTTTTCACATCTCAACAAGAACAACATCGTTTCTTTCAACCTCATTAGCAATGGATGGACGCTCTCGAGGTGTCCTCCAGTCTGGTTGATTCCCACATGCTGCTGCTGCTGCTGCTACCCGCCCTCCACCATGTCCGTTCACCAATGCTGATTCGCTCCCTTTCTAGCCGTGCAAATGAAGGAGATCCCGGTGCCCAAGCCCGGCCCCGATGAGGTCCTCATCAACATCAAGTACTCGGGTGTCTGCCACACCGACTTGCACGCCATGAACGGCGACTGGCCCCTGCCCGTCAAGATGCCGCTGGTCGGCGGCCACGAGGGCGCCGGTGTCGTCGTCGCCCGCGGCGAGCTGGTCAAGGACATTGAGATCGGCGACCACGCCGGCATCAAGTGGCTCAACGGCTCCTGCATGACCTGCTCCTTCTGCCGCCAGACCGAGGAGCCCCTCTGCCCCGAGGCCCGGCTCTCGGGTTACACCGTCGACGGCACCTTCCAGCAGTACGCCATCGGCAAGGCCGCCCACGTCGCCCGCCTCGACAAGAGCATCTCCCTCGAGGCCGTCGCCCCCGTCCTCTGCGCCGGCATCACCGTCTACAAGGCCCTCAAGGAGTCGGGCGCCCGCGCCGGCCAGTGGGTCGCCATCGTCGGCGCCGGCGGCGGTCTCGGCTCGCTCGCCCTGCAGTACTGCAAGGCCATGGGCATCCACGCCATCGGCATCGACGGCGGCGCGGAGAAGGGCCAGATGTGCAAGGAGCTGGGCGCGGCGGCCTTTGTCGACTTCACTGTGTCCAAGGACGTCGTGGCCGACGTCAAGGCCGCGACGCCCGACGGCTTCGGCCCCCACGGCGTCATCGTCCTCGCCGTCTCCGAGGGCCCCTTCCAGCAGGCCTCCCAGTACGTCCGCAGCCGCGGCACCATCGTCTGCGTCGGCCTGCCCGCCGGCGCCTACCTCAAGGCCCCCGTTTTTGATACTGTCGTCCGCATGATCCGGATACAGGGCTCGTACGTCGGCAACCGCCAGGACACCGTGGAAGCCCTCGACTTCTTCGCCCGCGGCCTCATCAAGGCCCCCTACAAGGTCGTCGGCCTCAGCGAGCTCAGCTCCGTCTTCGACCTCATGAAGGCCAACAAGATCGTCGGCCGCATGGTCGTCGACACCAGCCGATAAATCTGTCGCTTTTCCTTCCTCAATCGGGATTGAAGAAAAGTGTTACATACTTACAAGCGGCGGCGTTTTTATGATGGTCCTGGGCAACTGGGATGTTCTTGTATAAGGGAAAAAAGAAGAAATTCCATAACGATATTGCTTAGCAGACGCAGCTTATTTTAATTCAAATCAAAGTAAAATGTTTAAAAACCCCCATGGTGTTCGTGATGATTTGCAGCATGTGACATGGTTGGGATGAGATAGCCATTAGAGGCTTTCATTCAGCTGAGTGCACGCATCTAATTCATACTTGGAGGGAAGAGAGGGAAGGGAGCTGTAGATATGGACTTGGCTGGTCCATCAAGGTTGTCCTCAAGGTTCTCATCATCATGGCCAGCTTGGGACGAATGGACGAATGGATGAAGATGATGGCATTGCCAGTTTTTGGCAGCTGTAGGTTTTGGTCCCATCATGTTTTCTCTTTTCTCATTGGTCGCGTTTCACTGACCAAGCTCTGTCGGCGACCACTATATTTCAGTGTTGTTCGTCGCTAACCCGTCTACCCACCCATTGGAATATTACGACAACCCGCACTTCCGCTCCAGTATATCCATCAAATCTATTCTTGTGCATTGGCCATTTGCATTGAAGCCTTACATAAGTGATCCAATTTGCTTTTTCTGGATGATCCCGGGCTGTCGGTGCACAGCCAGCATGACTAGAAAAGACTAGAAACCCCGAATCACGCTCCCTGATTTGGCCCGCAAAACGAATCTAATGCCGACTGACAAGCCCCGCTGATAGCCCAGTATTGCCAGTAGCTCCCTCCATTACGTCGGTTTTGCCGGGGACAGATTCTGACAAAAGGAAGAACCACTAGCGCTGACAGGAATTGAACCCATCCCCTAGGTTAATATCTGTGTCTTCTGGGACGCGCCAAAAAAATCCTTCGTCAGCTCGTTCCCGCCCAGTTGCCATGCTAAAAGAGTAGTGCAAACCTAGGGAAGCATTACCGAGCGACGCGAAAATCAAGAATCTGGGGATTTGTTTTGACTACTGCAACACGACTTTAATCATAATTCTATCTACAACTATATTCATTCCATCCTATCATGTCCCATTATTGAACTGGTGGCGTGCGTCCTCTCCTCATTGGTGTCTAAGAGATTCTGCTTTCAAAGTATATATCACGGATCGATCCGGTAGTTTTCTTGTGTGTATGCGCATGCAGCAGTCGTCGAAACCAGCAGCCGATCCCAGAAAACTCGGCTCATCCGCGCCCTGCTCACTCAGTCAATCAATGTCCGGCATAACATGACGAGTACCAGTCCCGACAGCCAACATGGCAACTTCCAAGCAAAAGAAGATGAGATGAAGCCCAGCATGAGCCGCGGCCAGAGGCAGGGTAGCACTGTCTCCAAAAAGGAGCCCGTCCCGGCTGCGTCCGCGACCGCCGCGCCCAAGAAGCCCGGCAAGATGGCCCAGCTCGGCTTCACCCCGATCGATCTGCCGACCTTCCTGCTCATGGTCAAGTAAGTAATTGCCACAGTTTCGGCATGCGAATCTCATGTACTGATTTGAATCTGTTGTCTGCCATCTACAGGGGAGCTGTTGCGCCCACCATAGGCATCGCCATCTACCAGTCCTCCGCCGTCGCCAACTACTTCACCACGCTTGGCTATCTAGTCGGCATCATCAGCGTTCTATGTGTGCCGATCCTGCCCCGTGGCAAGTTTCTGCAGAACCTGGTTCTGAACTTGCTCTTTGTCTGCGCCGGAGCTGCTATGGGATTGTAAGTTGTGCACCTTGTCTCAGAACTACGAAGACACACCCGCCAATCTCATCTTCACTCCCATCTCGCTCGTCTGTTATTAGTCATGATGAGGGCTAACCTTGAAACAATGTAGATTGATCTTATGGTCATCGCTACAAGCTCGACTGCATACGCAGGTCGGTCCTTCCATAGACCCCGTCACGAGGCGGCCTACGTATAACTCGAGCCAGTCCGCCGTGTCCGGAGTCTGTAAGTCCCCCTATACTCTGTCCTAGGCAAATCTATAAACCTGAATCGAATCGCTAACCAAAAAAACCAGGGCTCTTTGTCAGCATCTGGTTCGTCAACGTGCTGCGGGCCAAATACCCGACCCTGAACGTCCCCGTCATCCTCTACTCCATCTTGACCAGCATCAGCTGCACCTTCAGCCCCCTGATGACGAGCAACGCCGCCTTCGAGTCCGTCATCAAGCGCATCCTGGTCGCCATGCTGTGCGCCATGGCCCTGGCCACCGGCGCCTCGCTGCTCGTCTTCCCGCTGCCCAGCCGGAAGGTCACGTACGCCCAGATGAAAGGCGCCATAATGCTCATGCGTGGCGCCGTCAAACAGGAGAAGGTCTACCTCCAGAGCCTCGAGAACGAGGACATGTTCGCTGAGCCCGAAGCCGCCGGCGGCATGAGTTTGCTGCAGAAGATCAAGTCCAAGCGGCTCGAGCGCAAGGCCAGCAGGGCCAGCAAGGCCGGAGGTGCCCCGGTTCCTCCCCCCGCGCCGGTGATGACCAACAACCGCGCCGAGGCCGAGAAGGTGAAGCAGACCATCGCGACCCTGCGCCAGCTGAGCGGCAAGATGCAGGCGGACCTGGTCTTCGCCAAGCGCGACTTCGCGTGGGGCAAGCTCGACGGCTGCGACATCAAGCTGCTCTTCTACCACCTGCGCTCGTGCATCATCCCCATCATCGGCCTCTCGACCGTCATCGACATCTTCCAGCGCATCGCGGAGCGCCGCGGCTGGAACACGGACAGCGACACCCCCGCCGAGGTCGTCGAGGAGAAGAACGCCGAGAAGCGCATCTGGAACGAGATCATGAAGCAGCTGCACGAGCCGCTCGAGACGCTCTCGGCGGCCCTGGATCAGGGGCTCGAGCACGGCGGCATTCTGTTGGAGATCCTGCCGCGGCCCAAGAAGGCCAAGAAGGCGGCTGCGGACGGTGCTGATGTGGAGGCTAAGGGAGACGCGGTGGAACCGGGCGATCCGGGATTCGCCAGGTCGCTGGAGGAGAAGGTCAAGAATTTTGAGGCGGTCAAGGTGGATATTCTGAGGACTTGGGCCAGGGAACGGGGACTGGCGTTCGACGAGTCGGCTGCGGCGGATATGGAGAGCATGCCCTCGTTTCCGGCCAATGGCAACAGACATCAGCGTGATCAGTTCCAGCTCTTCCTGTTGCTGTATATTGAGAAATTGGTAAGTTCTTTCTTTCTCCCGGTGGTCAACCCCAAGTACAGTTGATGGTGTTTGTGTGTGTGTGCTAACCAAGCTCGACACAGATGACGGAGATCGCCGAGTCTGTCCGAGGATTCGTGCACTTTGCCGACCAGAAAGTGGCCGACGGGACCATGTCCAAGAACCGCCTCATCGTGCCCAAGTACCGGCGGATCAAGAAGTGGATCTCGTCCATCTTCAGCCCCGCCAACGAGGAGGCGGCCGAGAGCAACGACCTGCTCGACGTCGGCACCGTCGTCTACATGGGCGACAGCTTCGCGGCCAAGAAGAAGGACCCCGAGCACCTGCCGCCCGTGAACTGGGTCGAGCGCGTCGGCGAGGGGGTCCGGGCCGTGTCGCGGTTCTTCAGCTCCGAGGCCAGCACCTTCGGCGTCCGCGTCGCGTGCGCCACCATGACCATCGGCATCGTCAACTTCCTCGAGCCGACCCAACAGTTCTTCCAGGAGCAGCGCGGCGTCTGGGCCATGATCATTATTGCCATCGGCATGACGCAGACGTCGGGCCAGTCGATCCAGGGCTTTTTTTGTAGGGTGGGCGGGACCGTCATCTCCATGGTGCTGGCGCTGGTCAACTGGTACATCGTGAACGAGCACACGGCGGGGATTTTGGTGTTCATGTTTGTGTTCCTGGTGTTCGAGCACTACTTCCTCCTCAAGTTCCCCCAGTTCACCCCCGCCGTCATGATCTGCATGGTCACCCACGTCATGATCGTCGGCTACGAGCTGCAGGTCCTCAAGCTGGGCGTGCGCGCCTCCGAGGCCAGCGGGCAGAAGTTCTACCCCATCTACACTTTGGCCCCTTACCGCCTCGCCTGCGTCGCGGCCGGCTGCGCCGTCGCCTTCTTCTGGACCATCTTCCCGTCCCCGCTCACGGAGCGCACCTGGATCCGCCGCGACCTCTCGGCCACGCTGTACCTGCTGGCCAACTACTTCAGCGTCATCGACGCGTCCCTCAAGGCCAAGCTCCACGGCACCGGCGGCGACGCCCGCCGGAAGCACTCGCCCGGCAACCGCCTCAAGAAGCACCGCCAGCTCCTCCTGGGCAAGCTCCTGCTGCTGCTGCCCTCGCTCAAGCAGCACGCCGACTGGCAGCGCTGGGAGCCCACCATTGGCGGCGCCTTTCCCCGCGCCGTCTACGAGGACATCATCATGCGCGCGACGCGCATCATGTCGTACCTCACGCTCATGGCGCACACGGTCGGGTACACGCCGCCCGGGTCGGAAAACGCCTCGGGGACAGTGGCGGATCGTGCTTGGATGGACGCCCTCGCCGAGCTCATGGCGGACGTGGTCCCCACCAAGCGCGGCATCGTCTGCACCCTGACCCTGCTGTCGCACTCGCTCCAGACGGGGCACTCGCTGCCGCCCAACATGCCGCTCCCCAGGCCGTTTGCGCTGACGCGGCGGTTGGGCGTGCTGGCGCAGCGGCGGCACCGGCGGGAGCGTGAGCGGGGGGACTCCTCCATCGAGAGGGACGATAGTGACAGTGGTAGCGATAGCGACACCGAGAGCGATCGCAGCAGCATCCTGAGGCAGGACGAGGTGGCGAGGAAAACATCGGCATCATCGTCATCATTCACGGGAGGAGCGGCGCATAGTGGCGGGCCCTTTGGCCTGCTGGACGCCAAGAACATGGCCGAGAACGGGTACGCCGAGTTCGCGGTGCTGCAGGTGTGCAGCAGCTTGATCTGCGACGACCTCGAGGACCTGGTCCGGGACGTGACCAAGCTGGTCGGCGTCGTGGATTTCAGTTTCCGGGTCGAGGGGAGCTCGTCGACGTTTGGCGGGGGTTCGTCGACGGACGGGGAGCAAGATGTAGGAAACAGTGGAAAGGGCAGGAAGAGGGATTAATTGATTGATTGATTGCTCCCTGGTTCCTCTTTACTCTTCCTTTGCCCCTTTTCTTATTCATTCGGTGGATGCGTAAATGATGATGGGAGGGTATCGAATTGGATAGAGAAAAAAACGTCTACTCATATGAAGCCGGAGTTGGACGCAAATGCGTATAATAATATATCACTTTCGCATGTCGGTTCTTATAATCATGGCAGTGTCATATGTAGATATAGCCGGGGATTGACATTCCACCCTGGGTGCCGGGAGTCTTTCAGTCTTTCTCCGCTGCAAGCCTCATGCCTGTCGATGGGCAAACAAACATTCCTTGAGTTTGACCCCCACCACCACCCATCTGCAATTGCCCCGAATCCTTCGTTGTTTCTGCACCCCCAACTTTAGTTATCGTCTTCTCGCTGATGTCCATATGCTTCGCTACTGTTGCTTTAATTTAATGTTGACAAGACGTACATCAAATAGCCACAAACTGTTTGCCCTGCGAGCCACGCTCAATACCCGAAGCAATGGCACCAACCGGGATCGGACACTGGCCGTGTACCTTGATAAGGTTCGCAAGGCTGACTGGGCCTGGAATCGGAAGACTGTCCTCTTCCTCTTCGAGCCACCAGATCCGCCTCGCCTCGTCCGCGACATCAAAGCAGACGAGGACGGCAGCTCACGGACCGGGAGGACAGACACTTGAGCGCAGCAGCATCGATGAGCGAATCCCCGCGGGGGCCTGGGACTCGCACATGCACATCGTGGATCCCCGCTTCCCGTTGGTCAAGGACACGCCGCACAAGCCCGAGTACCACACCTTCGCCGACTGGCAGCGCTTCGCGGAGACGGTCGGGATCCCCCGCCCCGTCTTCGTGCAGCCCTCGTTCTACGGCCATGACAACAGCTGTCTGCTAGAGGGTCTCCGCGTCCTCAGCCCGAGCGGGGCCCGCGGCGTCGTCACCTTCGACCCCGCGTCCACGCCCCTGTCCGTGCTGCAGGAGTGGGATAGGCTGGGGGTCCGGGGGGTGCGGATCAATCTGAAGTCCGATGGCGTGGTCCTGACCCAAGCCGAGCTCGCAGCGACGCTGCAGACATACGCCGACGCCATCCGCCCGCTGCGCTGGGTCGTGCAGATCTACATGGACATGGCCGCGATCCCGCTGCTCGAGCCCCTCGTGCCGGGGCTCGGCGTGCCCGTCTGCATCGACCACATGGGCCACCCGCCCTTGGCGGATCTGCCAGCGTACGCCAAGACCCAAGACCCGGCCACTATTCCAGGCTTCGATGCCATGGCGCGTCTTCTCAAAGCCGGCCATACCTATGTTAAGCTATCGGGCGCGTATCGCATGGCCACGAACCCGGACGGCGTGACGGACGTCCTGCCGCTTGCGCGCGAGCTGCTGCGGGCGGCGGAGTGGAGGGTCGTGTTTGCGACGGATTGGCCGCATACGCGGTACTACGGCGTCGATGTGCGGCCTTGGGTTGGGGCGTGTTTGGAACTGTGCGATGGGGACCAGGCTCGCATTGATAGGCTTTTCAAGACTAATGCGGAGGAGCTTTGGGCTGGAGTTCACTGATTGGTTTCTTTTGGTGGAATATCTTGTTGTTGGCTTGGGTGCTAGCTTGGTTCGATGTCGTAGGATACGACGAATTGCGAAGGTCCTACAGTAGGGCGGGCCAACAGGTCTGCAGGCAACGATGAAGTCAAGACCGGAAACAGCGCGCGGGGATCTTCGAGCATCCTCTGTAAGTCGGTTGGATTGGCGGCGCAGAGAGGTGATTGTTTCTTGTCGAATTAAGTGACATGTTAGTAAGAATGATTCAAAGACCCGAGGCCTGGACATCCCTTGGCCCAAACTCAAGAAAATAACACTACAGTAATGAATATGGGCTCTGAAATCGTCACGCGGCCCCAGCGTTCCTCGAAGATGGTGTGGTAATCAAGCTATCGGACAGTCCTATCTTTGCCATTCTAGTGGATCAAAGTCCCCTTTTTATTCGGTTCCTCCAGACCTGACGGCCCCTTGTCGCATCACCACGTGACCTTGTAGGCTCTGGGAGGGCTCGAAGGACCGGTACGTATACTGGTGTCCCCTGAGCCGAGTCGCCTAGCATATAAGGGTGATCTAGAATCCGCGTGGCCATCATTACTTTTACCCGCGTGGCTACACCTCGGGCAGACAAATCCTGGAACATCCTATCGAACAATCGAGGCCAGACCACTGGGATCCTTCGGTCTTTCAAGACACCAGCGTCTATGACAACATATACCACCGGGATATGGTTGATAATGTTTCCGAATAGCATCAGCAACTCATCCTCAGAAGTAGGCCCTCGAAGTTGAGCACAAATCCGAGCGCCAAGAGACTCTTTTACTTGAACGTGCGGAAGCCGTAAAGATTGTGCTATAAGAGACTTGACAACTTCTTCTGTTGACAGTGGGCCGCTACCAGCTACTCCAGAAACGTCTTTCGCTGGTTCGAGAATCCAAACAGCGGGAGCGCCAGAGGCTTTAAGCAGCTCTACTATGGACACAAGAAGACATTGGACCTGGAGTCTTCGATCCCAAGTACTTTTGAGTAGTAAGATGGCGGACTGAGGTAAGTTTGACCATTGTTGGAGCATCCGTGTAGTCCAAGAAAGATCCATGTTGCTGGAGCTCTGACGCAACATCCGATTTTTCAGGATCAGCTTCTGCTGATAAACGATACTTGGATCCAATTGTCTGGGATTTCTCAAGCTCTCCAATAAATTTGCTAACTGTGAATCTTCAAGAGGGAGGTTCGTCTCTAAGAAACCCCCTTGAGTCGAATTTCTGAGCGCTGGACAGTTTCAGCTTACGCCACAAAGGTCAACAACGGTTCAACCTGGGATACTTACAAAGAATCATCTCCCTCATTTCCCGTAACTCTGAATGCATGTCCTCGAGGGTGTGGTTCCTGCTGTCCAGCTTCAAGTGCATCATCCTTTGTTCGGCTTGGGAGCCAGACAAGGCCAACTTGTCAACCAAATCGGACCGCAGCTTGATCTCCTCGAGAAGGTCCCCGTATCGAAGACTGGTGGGCCGGGAAACAGAATGCCACGCATGCTTCAGCCAGCTCTCTTGGAACCATTCTCTAGCTCTTATGAGGAACCTGATGATATAAGCATATAGCTCAGCTACTGAACGTCTCAGCCGACTTGTGGGATACAGGATCAGCGTGAGCTCGACCCTTGGCAGTAGTTGAGCTATCTGGCACAAAGCTTTGGTCAACGTGGATATAGTTGCTTCATGGTTTAGAAATGACTGCCGGCATGCCATATTTAGCTATACTCAACCACTCTGCGTAAGGGACGAACTTACCACAAGCAATAGCCTGATGGCACCCCATGCCAACGCAACATATTCAGGATGGTGTTGCGCAAACACTTCTATTATGTTGCCATAGTGAGATAGGAGCGCCGCAAGCTTTCCTAGTCTGTCTCTTATCTTCTGGCTCTTTCTACTCGCAAAATATGTAGACTGGGCCTCCAACACGGCCGATTGTACGGCGGATAGAGTTGCTGTGTTCCGATGCTGATGGACCTTGGATGGGTCGCTAGTAAGTTCCGAGGCGAATATTTGGAAGCCCTCTTGATATGCATCATGAGCCGCGGTGTATCTTCGCACAAACGTTAGATCCATGCAAGTACTGGTAGAGTTCCCAACATCTGCATACTCATCTGTCTTGTTATCGCTGTACCACTCTATGAGCTTCTGCATTTTCCTTCGTTTTGCAATCGCATTCGGCGGGCGCTTGGTTCTGGATTGAGGGGTTTTTGAGCCTCTCGCTCCCGGAACATGCAAGCCATAATCGGACGGAGCGGCCGGTTGAGGAGGTGACCGAGATAAGCCCCCCGGTCAGCCAACCACATACTCATCTAATCGTGGGGACCAAGAGTGATCTGACGCCGACCCCGCTGCGAATGCAAGTCGATAATCCCGATCCTAACCCCGCCGCTGGAATATTGCGAACCTATGCCTGGTGGTGTTCTACCCTCCGAAAAAGACTCCATTATGCAATGAGTATCATGAAAAATCGCCTATGAGGTAAGTCCTTATATTTTGTTTGTTCCAGGCATTGGTCTGCCCATTGAAATCTAGGTATATTGACGTTGCGAGTTCTAGTGAGGTCTCCAAAAACCCACCCGTTGCAACCTCGGCTTTGCTCGACGGCCTCCTCGCCAACAATCTCGACGCGGCAACAAAATTGTGGCAATCCAAGCTTCCGTTTCAAGACCCGACAGATGGGAAGGATATAGAAGCAGATCCAACGCCGATACATTCGCGAGTTGCACGAGTACGTCTTGACGAAGGCACGATTTCCGAAATTACGATATCGCGGGACCGAACCCGGACTTCCAACTACCTCCTGGACCAACTCCTAGCAGCAAAAAGTATATCACGAGAGACTGAACATTGGCAGCTTTCTCGGCTTTGGTGTGACGAGACACTGAGTGTGTCCAAATCAGCATTAAGGGTGATTATATCTGCCTCGGTGTAGGAGCAGTGCACGCTGACTTAGCTTCGCAGTTGCGCTCGAAAGCCTGGGACAATCGCGCGTTTCTTAACATCCTCGACTTCGGTAGCAGCGAATGGTCCTGGCATGCGATCGTGAAGGAAGCAGAAAAGTTCGTCCACCCAGATGCCCTTCTCCAGAAGCCCCATCCATCAGGATTCGACACAGACAGCGACGAGGATACCGTCGTCGACGATAAACATTCGATCAAACATAGACCGCAAGAGAAATCCCCAGTTAGAACTGACGACTCTTTAACTTCACGAACGCCCGAGGTGGTTGAACCGTCCAGAGTAAAGTCAACAGACTCACAAAACAACATGGACAAAGGCGGAGGCAACAACAGCCTTGACCTGAACATTATAAAGTCACTCTTGGAGAGGATCGAAAAGCTTGAAGCAGACAATGTGTCCCTGAGGGACATAATCAAGCAGAGTGACTCAGATGACCCTGTGACGAAGCTGCCGAACGGATGGAAGAAGGTACATCTTGTGGGAGAACGCACGTTCCTAGATGAACCGTCGTGGCAGCCGGAGGAGGACGGAAAGCTGACTCTGAAGGGACACGAACCCTTGCTAGATGAGGATGCGTATCTAAAACGACACCCAGAGATTGCTTTTCTCGTCGTTCTGGATTACGGCTGGAATCCTAAGCAGAATTCTGAATCAGACCAAGAGAACAAAGGCGGCAGCAGCTCAGTTGCACCAACCAAAGAGAGCATACGCATGACCACGAGACCTATGCAGCGAGCTTACGACTGTTTCCTTGACAAGACACGAATGAGAGAAACGCAAAACAGGTGGTCTCCATACACGGTTGATGCACCCTACTTGTTCTGGTACTTTGCAAGACCCGAGCACGTTGGGGTACTGTCTGAAATGTCCGATGATCAAGTTGAGCTCATACGCCTTTTGGGCGAATATATCGAGGAATCTCAGGCTGGAATTTACGACCAAGTGACGAATAGACTTGAGCGTGGTTTGATAAGAACCGATCAGCTCGAGTTCTTATTCCGGCCTGGGAGTATTTTGGTAATGCTCTCGAACGGACTACCCCGAGGGCGCCTCGTACTGGACTTCGCTGAACACATCACTATCCAAGGAGACAAATTCAAGAGCGTAGAGGTGAGAACATGGGCTATACAAGTGGATGAGCACTTCCGGCGGGAAGACATGCATTGCACCGTGTCCAAATCCTTAGAGGAGGAAGATGCTAGGGAGGTGAAAATCACCTCCTTGGAGGCTTACCCCCTATCCTTTGCAGATGAGCATCTTGTTTTGAGTCTGGAGAAGCGAGCGGCCCTGTTCTGGCAATGTCGCAGCCACCGACTTGTTCAATACGTCCAAGATTTACACAAAAATGTAGGTGCATCATCGAGCTTTACTACAAGACCGGTACTGAATCAAACAGGAACCTCAGCGATACATCATTGACCACAAGACGTACAAGAAGGTTCATATGAGCGGTTCTGGCATCATGGCGGATCCGGTATCCATACCTGAGATCTTGGGTTTCGATTCTGAGACTGGGCCAAGTGGTGATCATTGCTACTTATTTCCCCCCGAAACCATCGCCTATAATCTCGAGCGCAAGTGCTGGGGTGAGAGACTTTCATATTGAAGATCTTTTCGAACGTCGTATTTACTGACCTCCCTTTTAGAAGATATCGCGGTCGACTACATATCTGAGGTACAATGGGACAAGAAAGCCTTTGATAACCTGGTGCTGAGTGACAGCAGGACCAAAGAGTTGATCCATGCGCTTATCACTACCAAGCTAGCTGTCGAAGAAGGCCAAGGGGCTGACCTGATCAAGGGAAAAGGCAATGGACTGATAATGCTACTCCACGGAGGGCCAGGCACTGGGAAGACGTTCACGGCCGAGGCAGTGGCCGAGATCGCTGAAAAGCCTCTCTACCGCGTCACCTGCGGCGACATCGGGACGAAGCCGCAGGACGTCGAGAGGTACCTGGAGTCTGTCTTCTACTTGGCGCGGACATGGGACAGTGTGATTCTACTGGACGAGGCCGACGTCTTCCTCGAGCAGCGGGGACTTTCGGATCTAGACCGCAACGCGCTAGTGTCGGTATTCTTACGGGTGCTTGAGTACTTTGAGGGCATTCTAGTGCTGACCTCGAACCGGGTGGGCACCTTCGACGAGGCGTTCAAGTCGCGCATCCAACTGGCTCTGCACTACCCGAACCTCAACGTACCGCAGCGACGCAAGATCTGGCGTACTTTCCTCAACCGCCTCCGCAACATCTCCGTCGGCCAGATCGACTACGACGACATCTTAGACAACCTCGACGAATTGGCCCGCCGCGACATCAACGGCCGCGCCATTCGCAACGCCATCACCACGGCCCGGCAGCTGGCCCAATATCGGAAGCAAGTCATGATGTTTGCCGACCTCGAGTACGTCATTGACGTTGCTTCCAAGTTTGACGACTACATCCAGACCGAGGTTCGCGAGGGCCTGACTGACGACCAGATCGCGCGGGAAAGAGGTGATCGGTAAGATCGCGATACGGTTTGGATTCGACAACCGACCCCCATTAAATTATAACGGGTAGTCTATTCCTGGGTGATGGGCAATGGCGGCATGATTTCAGGCCAGAAAGGAGCGGTTTTGGTAGAACCAATCTAGTTGCCCCTAGAAAAACGCATTCTCAAATTGAGAAGATATATTGCTCCAATACAGTTCGGATCATGACGTTGAAGTAAAGTATCGTATATGTTGAAATAAAAATAAGGATATATAACCGCGTAATTCCTAATCGGGAAAAGGGGCTAAACCCGAGAGGTGCGACAGCATATTCTCGATTACAGATACATAACATGAAAGTCCCTCGATAGGTGGAGAGGATGAGCCACAACTGAAAAAAGGAAAAAAGAAATGAAGAAGAAAAGAAAACGCTGTTCTATGATGATTCATACGCTACAAGACTACCATGCTAGCCCGCTTTATTTCTCGTACTATGACGAGAAGTATATGTCCCTATTCTGCAACCCATTATGACTCGGGGTTCAGGTGCTGCGACTTCCTCCTTTTCGATAATCCAGCTCTGAGACCTCCTTATGATCAAGTGTATATCTTAGAGCCGATGAGCAAAGCAGGTGGCTATGTCCTCCATTCCTCAATTTGGTATTCGAGGAGCAGACTTGCCATTGACTCAAGTCCCCTGTACATTGCTTCATACATTGCAAATCTCCTGTCTTTGGCATTGAGCCGGGCGGATCCCTTGGTAAGGAGCATTATGGCGACCTTCTCGTTCTCATTATCAACAGCTTTAATCAACGCCAAATCCAGCGGGAAGTCTGCAGTAGCGGGCTGCTCTAGCAGAAACTGTACAACATCGGGGTTCCCATGTTCCACGGCTGCGATGAAGATGTCCTTGTCGACAGGAAATCCGTGGTTCCACAGGAAGACAACAGTTTCTAATGACCCACCCTTTGCTGCGCGGCGCATAGGAACCTTCCACTTAGCGTAGTTGCCATCGCGGCTGAGACCTGGATCATTCAGGCAGAGAATGTAATCCATGATGGGAATCGCGCCACGAGAGGCCTGGTGTTCGAAGGTGGTTTTCAGTAATATACCAAAGTGCACTGGATGAGTAAACCCTCGGGTAAAATAGTCTCTGGCAAGCGGTAACAACCTTTCGAAGATAGGGAGGCTGGTAGTAATGAGCAGGGCTTTCGTTATCAGGTGCGGTTCGAGCCGTGTACCCAACTTGAGCCCTAGTTCAAGAGTCGACAGCTGGTTACCTTCGCTCGCCTTGGAAATGATGTATTCGGTAGCCTCCTCGAAGAGGTCGCCTAGGTGTTCTCGGGTATTTGACATGCTAAGAAGCAAACTGAGTGCCTCATCGTGACCTTTGTAGGCCGCCGCACCGATCGCGTAGAGGAGATTATCCATACTAAACGCATTATGAGTCTGTGCCTTTGCAGATGCTTGAAGTCTAAATTATGTGCGATCACAAAGTAGGTCAAGTAGGTGTGGTAACCTTCAATGTGATAGTGCTCTGGTAGATTGGAAAATAACTCACTCTCGATCACTGGGAACGGCTTCCATGAATTGCAGAATCCCTTTCAAGAGGTCCAACTCGTTCAGCCAAGCAAATATGCCCAATAGAAGTGTATCGTAATAATCTCTTGCGAGGTTCTTGGAAATCTGCACGTGGCTTTGCTACACCAGCGGATCAATTTTCCACTTGTCCCTGAATTTTTGTATCATAACGCAGCTGCTATTGAGAGTGCTTTTCAAGGCGACGGTGTAGGCGTCGGTGTTGGCATCGAGGCCCTTGTAGCCTGTTACTCGTCCGGCAACCAGACGGCAGATACCGAGGCGAGTGGAGGCTATGCCGCCCGTGGCGTAGGTTTTGTCACGAAGGGCTTTGTATGCGAAATGATACGGCCAGTGGACAGATGATAACTGGTTTACTTCGTTGTCAAGAACCCCGGACTCGATGATGGCGCGCCCGACGGCGATATTCCAGGCTTTGCTCACGTATCGCAAGCGCTGTGCCCGTTGGATGCCGCGGACGAGGACAGCTTCGATCATGATCTGAGAGACGATCTCTGTTGGGAGTGATGAGAAAGGCATCGTTGGCGTTTTAGTGGCCGTAACCGACGTGTGATGTGCACAGGGGATTGCTAGAAGTGCAGCGGGATAGGCAAGGGAGATGCTGGTGAGAACGATGGGCACATAAAAAAAAGAAGAAGAAAAAACTGTGGAGGTTTGTTGATGTTGGCAAGATCAAGCTCCCCTTGAATGAAAGTTGATTTTTGTGTAGTAGACAGATGAGTTGGTGTTTCGTAGTGGTGTTGGGAAGTGGTATTTGGTAGTAGTACTGGTAGTGGTGGTGGCCGTCCAGTTGAAAGGAAAACAGAGTTGACGTACGCCCGGTCAATCAATCGCATTGTCGACACGGAAGTGGCACACTGAAGAACTTGGAACAATGAAACACTGCTGGTGCCATCGGTGCGAAAATGCTTCGGTTGCACTTTCACCTCCCTCATCTGGGGTCATTGGCGAGGGAGGTAGGGTCGGTCTTTCCTTCTAACAACAAGCTAAAGTACCTACGGCTTCGAGCTGCCTTTGAATCAAAACACACATTGATTCCATTCTCAGACTCGGATTCTCGCCAATCTTGCACAATTTGGACCATTTAAACATAGTAGGATAATACTACCTTGGACTACAACACAATTGCTGTCTATTTCAATAGGTACTTAACTCAATAAGCGGCGGGCATGACACCCAGCCTTCCGCCATCCTCGACAATGATGCTTCCGTTGCAGTAGGCCCCGGCGCGGCTCACCAGGTACAGGATGGTTCCCGCCATCTCGTGCTCGGTGCCGAAGCGCAGCGACGGGAGGAAAAGGGGGTGGCCGTACTCCTTGAAGCTCGGGTCGCCATGCTTCTCCATCAGACCACTGGCCATCTCAGACGGGAACACTGTGAGGGGAACCAAAACAGTTAGCAGCCATAGAAGGAGTGAGGTAGAAGTTCTCAGGTGCGTAGGGAGTGAGAAGAGAGAGAGTAGACTTACAGCCAGGAGCCAAAGCATTGACCCGAATCCCATGCTCCGCCAAGTTACTGCTCGAGTGCTTCGTGAGGTGCATAATCGCCGCCTTGCTCCCCGAATACGCCGGTCCCGACACGTGGGCGCGGCTGAAGGCGGAAATGCTGCTGGTGAAGACGACCTGGCTCTGGACGGCGGGGACCTTGGGGCTCGAACTGGCATCCGCGCTGGGGACGCCAAACACCGTCCCTTGCGCGTCTTTCGCGTGCGACACGGCGTGCTTGTTGCCCGCGTCCAGCAGCTCCAGGAACGCCAGCATGGTGAAGTAGGCCCCCGTCACGTTGACGTGGAACGCGTGCGTGAAGTCGGCCATGTCGACCGCCTCGAACAGCTCCCGCCGCAGCTCGGCGACGGACTTGCCCGCGCCGTACCGGGCCTCGGGGCCGCCGATGCCCGAGTTGGCGACCAACAAATTCAAATAGCCCGCGTCCTGGGTCACGAAGTCGACGGCGGCCTGCAGCGACGTCTTGGAGGTCACGTCGCACTCCACGGGGATCATGACTCCCGCTGTACTAGAGGAAGAAGTAGAAGTGGCAGTCTTCTTGAGGTCGGCGGACGCCTCGGACGCGGCTTTCTCCAGGACGTCGCGCCGGCGGCCGAGGATGTAGACCTTTTTGGCGCCGGCGCCGAGGAGGGCCCGCGCCATGACGAGGCCGATGCCGGTACCGCCGCCTGTCACGGCGGCGACCATGCCGTCGACGCGAAAGAGCTTGGAGGTATCCATCGTTTTTCCTTTTTCTCGACTTGAATCGTAAGCTCTGTGACGTGAATCTAGATAAATGAAATCCGCCGGAAGTGTTGTCCCTTTGCCGTTAGGGCAATGAATACAATTGGATCGGTAGCTGTTGTTGAGAAGAAGGCCAGATAGTGATGGATGTCGTCCGTTTGCGGAGAAGTTGCGAGTCAAGAACCTAACGGCAAGCCACGAGGGAAGCAGGGAATAACGGCAAGTTCCCTTTCCTTGAGGATCGGCAGATTGAGGGGAGTCGGTGTAAACATATACGTGAAACGTAGCCAATCAATCGCCTTACACATACATGCAAGGAGCATGGCAAACGGAATTAAGCTTCACACCAGCTTGCAGATCAATGGGACATCGTTACCTCCCGGACATTGGGGCCTGATCATCCGTGCCTAATCTCCGCCTTCATTCCCTCGTCTTTACGATATGCCCGTCCGGTGTGTGACGCGCGGGGTTGGTAACCCCCCACGGATATCCGGAGGGTTCGGACATGTAAGCTTTCGGGGAACGACGACGAGGAGGTAGCTTGCATGGGTAAAGCGCGACGGTGGTCTGGCCCTCCTTGGCGTTTCCCCATTTCATGAGATGCGATCTGCACGGTCGCGAGACGTTGAAAGTCAAAATGTCGTGCGAGGGGCCAAGGGTGCGCTGAGCTGAGTCATTCCTGTCAGAAGCAAAGACGTCGGTTGTGTAACATAAGACCTGCCCCTCATTGAATCGTAGGTCTCGTTTCACGATGATTCAGTCCCCCTTTTGTGGAAGTCGACAGCAGGTAGTTAGTAAGATCAAGTCGAACAAGGTATGCATGCATGTGTGTCACATCCAAAAAGAATTAAGATTGTTAAGTGAGTCGAGTTAAACGGGCTAAGTAAATAGCCCTCTTATCATTATCGAATAAAACGCTTCCAGGAGGCCTTGCTTTGCCGTTCCCTGCGATGCCATGTGTTATATGTTTATAAAGCACGAATAGCCAGCTCTGTAAATGTGTGTAGCGCCATCAACCAACATATCATGTGGGATGGGCATTTCGATTCCTGTCTCCTTGAACTCCGTGTGTAATGCAAAAAAACGCTGTGGTTGTGTGTGAAGAATCTTCAACTTTTCCTCTCCCCGTTCCTTTCCCTATCCCTTTCCCTTTCGTCTATTGAGTTGTTGAATAACCAAGTCTCAAATCAAAATTATAAAAACGTTGCTTGAGGGGGTATAATGTTGTTGTTAAAAACAGAAAAAGCATTGAACTCGCTGTGGTGAATAGAAAATCCAGTCTTTCTAAATTCGAAATGATGATTGGAGCTGTCGCGTGTGGTGGTTGCGTTGGTCTCGTTTCTTCATTAAGGTAGATATCGTCGTGATGACGAGGCAGCGCTCTGCGTTCCACTGCCGCCGCCCGTCTCTAGGCTGCTGCGGGCCGTGGCGGTCCGCGAGGCGTTACGCGAGGCTTCGGAGTCGCTAAAGCCGTCGAGGGTCTCGTAGTTCAGCCCGTCGCTGCCGATGGGCATCTCCTCGATGGTGGGGAAGTAGGACGGGGGGTCGTACGAGGGCGGGCTGGCGGGCACGTCCTTGTAGATCGGGGGCGCCTCGTTGTCCCAGCTCACGCCCAGGCCGCCGCGCTCCGTCAGGGTGGTGCCGAAGTGCATGCGCAGGATGCGGGCGACGCCTGTCGGGGTGACGTGTTTGGGCTGGTTGATGGGCGCGTACTCCTGGACGACGACCATTTCGACGACGAGCTGGTGCGTCACCTCGGTGCCGTCGTGGCTCTTCATGTCGCACACCGACTTGGAGTGCGTGTTGCACTGGTACTCGACCTCCATCTCGACGCTACCGTTGGGCGAGTAGTCCGACTTCCAGCCTGTGCTGAGGTCGGCGGAGCCGATGGTGCGGGACTCGGTGCGCTTGATGCCCTTCTTGGCGGCGGCCTCGTCGGCGTCGGGGTTGCGGGCTGAGGGCGAGTGCTTGGCGCAGGCGGGGGCGACGGTGTTGAGATGCTCCTCGAGCTTCCACGAGAGGCGCTTGAGCTTCCAGTATTCGACCGTGTTGACATCGGCGTTGGTCTTGACAATGCCCTCGAGGCGCAGCTGCAGCTTGTTGCTGCCGATGGGGTGGATGACCTGGGGGTAGTGCACCGAGGCGGCGATGTTGGTGGGAGGGAAGATGCGGACCGAGTGATGGGGCAGCTCGGGGACGGGCAGCGCCCGCTTCACGTCGATGGTCTTGGCCAGCTTGAGCGAGGGACCCGACTTGGGCTTGACCTCGGCCGTGAACTCATACTTGACGGTGACAACGGGGTTGTCGGTGGTGGCAGGGAGATGACCCTCCAATAAGACGGAAAAGGGGAACTCGTGTAAGCCTGTGAGATGTGTCAGCGACATGCAGTTCTGATGCAAGGGATTTTGTCAATATGCATCGCATATAATTGGAGTCAGCTTACGTTGATCAAGGGCAGCCGGGTCGGCGAGGAAGCTCCATTTCTTGAGCTCCGTCTTCTGGTTGATGCACTCAGGGCAGTGATGCTGGTAAGGCCGCTTCTGAATGACGTGGATGTGCAGGCGTGCCTCGAAGCTCTCGACCTCGAAAGGGACTTTCTCAACTCCCAGCAACAATTGACCCGAGACCAAAGCACCGGTGCTGTTCTCGGCGTCGCCGTGCAGAACAACAGGCGGCGACTCGATCTTCCAATCCAACGAGGCGTTCGGGTGCGTGAAGTGCTCCTTGTGCTTGGAACCGCCGAAATGCAGGCCCGGTAAGCTGAGGCGGTGGTGCTCCTTGTGCTCCTTGTGCTCCTTGTGGTGGTCCTTCTCCTTGCCGTGGTGGCCGGGGGTGGTGGATGGCGACTCGGTCATCTTGTTGTGGTTGGCCGGGGTTGGTGCCCAAAAGTTGGCGTGGAATCCGCTGTGGGTGTGGTCTGCTTCGTTGGGCGTAGGCAAAGGGGTGGGCATGGGGGTGGTGTTTGTGCTGTTGTGTGCGCTGGTGTGGTTGCTGTGCTGCTCGTCAATCGAGGATGTATACGAGATGGTGCGGGTGGTGCCTTCTCTGGGCCTGGTGGGGGGTGTTCGCGAACTCGGGCTCCTCCGGCGCTGGACGGAAGCTTTGATGTTGTTGATGCTTTCATTAGACGAGCGAAAGAAGCTCGTGACCCGGTGGTGCGGCATGATTATAGCCGGCATCAATCAATCAACTGACTGCCTGACTGCTTAGACTTTGCGCGCAAAGCCCTTGGCCGACCCGCTTGTAATGGGCAATGGGCCAAAAACAAGTCAGAATGATGCGATAACCGGTGCGCCCGTAATTGCGATTCGTCGGTTCTGGTTGGTCGCTGGTAGTACGTTACAGGGGGGTTCGCTAATGCGTCACCACTGCCTGTTCTTCTCTTTCTCTTCTGCGCCTCCTGTCGGTAGGATGGAAGTAAAAAACCCTTTGCCGACTTAAATGGGAAATCCGGGGGTAGCGCCACTTGCGTGCCTTGATCTGGTCACCAGATGCACGCAGGTAATACCCGGTTTCGGCTGGCCAAGTAGGCGGTTGAAGAAAAACTCGAAAGGGGAAAAAAAAAGAGTTTTGCTAGGTAGGGCCTTGGCGATCGTTTTGCCTCCTTTTTGATTTGGGACCACGAGAAATCCTCCACGGAATAACGGATGGATGCAATCGAATAGAATGTTCCTCCTGTACGGCGTTTGATCGGAATGTAATAATTCTCTTTTGCCTCTCTCCCTCTTGAGTCGATAGTTTGCTGGTTGCTGGCTGCTGGCCGAGCAGTCTTTGTTCAATGGGTTCGTTATTATACCGAAAACAGCCAATGACAGCGAGAGACGTAGGCTGGTGGTGTAAGTGGTGGATGGTAGCCTGTAGGTCTAGGTATAGCGGTGGATGACTAACAAAGGGGGTATAAGGTGTAAATGAGACGCTATTGCAATCAACGCTGTGAAGTTGACTCTGCTCACGAAAGAAGTGATATTGAAAAAAGGGATTCAATCAGGTATTATAAAAAACAAGGCTTACGAGAGAAGGACCGGTCGAGGAAATGAGGCTCATTATGTATTTCTGTACTTTTTTTGCTGTAGTCATGTATCGTCAACTGTCGCAAGCTTAGCCCTCCCTCGCGTCATGCTGCAAACAAGTCTTTCCATCATGTAAACTATGTGTCATGAAATCGAGGTTACGAAGTACCTGGCCCCTCCGGTTCCAGGGGTCTGAGTCTGATGAGTCTGAGTTTCTGGGAGACTCGTGGAAGAGCTCTGGCATTCTAGAGGGGGGAGGGGCCCAACGCAGTAGTACAGTAGTACAGTACCAACGGGCCCAGGGCCCAACAGCAAAGCAACAGCAGCCGCGTGCCCTCTACTCCTCTAGCACTTGGACAATCCAAGTTCCAGCGGTCAGCGCCGCGGGTAGCACCCAAATTAGGTTACCAACAGTGGGAGGGGTGGCTGAATAGTGGGCATCATTCGCAACCACTCGTTCAGTGCTGGGTTTCGCTCTTTTCGTCGCCCGCCCGCCGCTCGGGGTACCTTGACGACCATTGTACTTGCCTAATTCAGCAGTATTTCGCCTGGGCCTGGGCTGGATCGCTTACAGTACCTCGAATAATAAATCGAACGAGCACGACATATCACACAGTCCAGAATTCCGTATTCTGCCATGGACTATTGCGAACATGCCCGACAAACGCAACGCACGACCAACTGTCGATAAGTCTGGCTATCGATATGGCGGTGCTGCGGTGCTGCATGCAACTGGGTCATGAGTGCCTGTCACTTGACCTTGTTTACATAGGGGGTGAGGATTGATTGTCCTTGGGATTTGCCTATTTCACGATGTTTTCTGTTGTCCTGCCCTGGCGGTGACCTGCGCTTGCGCTGCCCGGCCCTTAGGCTCTTCGCTCTTCGCATCGGGCGCCGCCACCACTAACTAAACAAACCTGCGCCGGCTGCCACCCGAAGATCGACACTGCATTTACGCAAACAGGAATGAATAAATGCGCTGGATCGCAAGAAACCGCATTCGCATAATATTGCATTCTCTAAACAAATCATGGCAAACAACGACCCTTCATTACAGCTTGTTTGCATTCTTGCTATATCGTATACGGCCCCAAGCTGCCAGGCGCTTACATGAGAGATACATGCATACATGTCTGAGTACGAGCTGATGAGTCTTCTTCCACTGCTTCGTTTCAATGTTCGACAATGTAAAAAAGAAGCCCCCATAGAGCCGGAAACAACCTAGCGTGGTAGCCAATTTCCGTTTGGAGACACAGCCGTTTAGCTTTCCCGCATGAAACCGCATCGTGGAATCTGCGGTTGGCTTGATTGATTGATCACCGCCATGAATTGCATGCAGTTTACCGTCCGTAGGTTATCTTAGGTTATCAAGACTGGACGTCTGTTAGATCTTCCGGGCGCCAAACCCGCTGCGCCGCCCGCTGCCCGCCGCCCCCATACATTCCAACCTGTATGATATGTATGTATGTGTGTGATATGTGGTGTAGTAGTAGTATGTAACCCACGTTTTTGGAGAAATCTGCAGCAAAGGGCGCGCCGCCCCTCGATAATACCTACAGAACTGCGGGTGGTGGGAGAGCGTGGGAGCAGCCAAGAGTTGCGGGTTTAGCGGTCGATCGTACGAGATGCATAGGGGAACACGCACCACCCGAGCTCGTGAACGGACGACGTTGCTCTGACTGGGTCCGGTCTGGACCGCCGCAATGCTCCTTTTTTCATGTCTCTCTGTCTTAGTCAGTTCCAAGTCTGCCTGCGACTTACACGTACTCATAGTGAATCCACTGCCCGGGGAACATGAAGAACCACTCCAGCATCGCATCAGAAGACTCGGGGGTGCAGACAGAAGAGAAACACGATCCACCAGCAAGCAGCAAACCAGCAAACAGTCAAACAGTCAGTGACTGCAGCAGCAGTAGCCGCCGGCATCAAGCATGTTGCTGCTGCTTTTTCTCTTACGTGAAACTCGGGAGAATCGCCCTTATATGCTTGCGCTTATGCGACGCGAGAAGCAGCGCCGAAACAGTGACTAAACGAAACGACGACAAGATCGCATCTTTCTCTGGCTGAAAATCCAGAAAGACCAAAAAAAAATCTCGATATTACCGGCATTGGTCTAGTATGTACTTGCGTGTGCACCTTCAATTTGTAGGACCCTCCGTCTCGCCCGTCCGTCCCTCCAAGTCCAAGCTACAGGACCTTATTAGAATCCGCAGTGGAGAAATGAAACTAACGTTTTGGTGACTCTTTTTTGAGCCTTTTTCTGCCCTCTCTTCTTCTCATAGGTAAGTAATTTTTATTTACTATGGGGAGCGGGCAGCAAGCTAGTAATTACCCAAGGGGAAACAAACGGTCAGCTGTGCGTCCGAAAATTTTCAAACTACTCCTCCTCTTAAAATTGAGCTGGAGGAGGATTGGGTATTTCCTGGGACTGGGAACTGGATTGTGGAATTGGAAAGTCACTTTCCCGCCGTGGCACCGTAAGGCTATACTTACCTTACCCGCCATGGCCTGCCGTGCTTGTTTCCCCTGTGGAGCATCCCACCGAGAGGAAAGAGTGGGAAGAATGTTGTGCCATACTAAGTAAAATTCAACCACGACAGCCGTCGTAGGATCCGTGGATCTCTTGGACGGAAGTGAGAGAGTGGGGTTAATTATGTGACCCCTCTCCCAATAACCATGGCAGAAACGAACACAAAAAGTCAGGTACTTTCATCAACCAAGGAGATTGGAGCTGAGCAGGGGGAGACTCAAAAGAGGGAGGAAGAAAAACAGGAAGAAAGAAACATCGTCGGATTCCGTTGGATGCATTGGAATGAATCTGCCTGGGCCGCTCTTGGACATTCTTTCGCTGTGCATGCGGCGCGCCCAGGCTTATTTTTGTTCCTGGGTGAGCGCAACTTCCAACTCCTATTGGGCGGCAAAGCTTCCGTGGGCCCTGGGGAATTATCCGGTGACACGTTTCTGGCCCATCCGCCCGCTCTACTTTTATGTATCCCGCGATTTTCAAAGCAAAAGCCTGGTCGGTCTGCCAGCAAGCAAGCTCCAGCCTGGCCGAGCCGGGAAAGATCACTTCGTTCTGGACACTTTGATCAGCGGGCTAACATCTGGCCTCGGATTGTTTTCAATTGTGGGTGTTTATGAGTAACTAAGCAAGATAAGCAACAGCCAGCAGGCTGTCATTTGTTGGTTCGTAACTGTAGATCAGATCTAGAACACCAACATGGAATGGATTGACAGTTTTGTTGCCCCCTTTTTGCATATGGTCTACAGTACATAGCTAGATAGGCAGATATCTCGGGGCAATCCCACTGTCCAGGAGGCCAAGAGTCCCCTGGAAATAGAGAGATCGCACTAATATCTGGTGTTTAAGCTCTGAGCTGCCTGCAGCATCCCCCTTCCCTTCTTCCCCGCAGTGTGAAAGCCTCACCTCGCTGCACCCTGGAACACCCCAGCCGTTGATCATCCGGAGGTGATGGGTGATGATGGGTGATGCGATCACGCTGGCGGCGGCTTCCGTGACATTTCCGCGGAGAGATCCTACGGCCTACCGCTAACCGCGAGCTCTCGGAGCTCTAAAACGATCACATGCTCAATTTTATAGCTGGCAAGAATTGATACCCTGCTAGATAATAGTCTAGATCGACTATCCGAACAATAATTAGAAGTTGCCTTTCATGAGTATGATCTGGTGGGTTTAGGGGACGACGATATAGAAGAAGCGGAACCCAGTGAGGCCTGTTGACCCTCAGGAGCCCGGAGCTGAGAGATCATTAGCTCCGGCCTGTCTTTGCCTCTTTGGTCATCCCACATCGTGATATACCTGACCCTTATCGCCGATGCAATTATTCCAAGTATTCTCTGAGGCAATCACCAATGCAGCAGGCCCAGAGGTTATATGTGTTACATCAGTTACTCTAGCAGTGCGACAGAGTATTTGACTTTTGCTACGCAGACCTTGTTATTCACCTTGTCTTGTGGATAGGTATCCGGAGAAAATAGTCAGATATGCAGCAAAGGGCGGCGCATCGAATGACCCCCCCCCCCCCATCCACACCAGCAAAACGCCGATATGTCCATACTGTATATTGCCTGCAGACACAAGGCGGTGGGCTCCATGGGCTGATTGTGGTCGCTGGCTGCCTGTATGCAAAGTGTGTGTGTGTGTGTGTGTGTGTGGCGGGGGATAGCTTCCCCGAGATTTCCCCAGCGCCGAGATTCTTCGCGCTCACTCGCTCGCTTCGCTTCCCCAGACTTGGGTCGGTCGTCGTGCCATTTTCGGGGTGGTGCTCAGGTGATGCCAAGTTTTTGCCAATACCTCCAAACCATATTTATCACGTCCATCTGCCTACCCACCCATGTCAGGTATATGCACGACTTGCTCCTTATTGTCCAAATCTGTTCTACGTGACGAAAGCGACAAAGGAAGAGGGTTCGAGAGAATTCTTCCGTATATTGTCTTACTACCTGGTGCCAATCCTTTCCCAATCGCTTCTAGGGGGCTCGTGGCAGCACAGTCCTGGCATCATCCGTTTTCCTTGTGATGCTTGGCAGCAAGCCCAGCTCGCCGCTTTCAACCACTCAGAGCCCATCGGTTTTCCCAAAGGGGAAAACGCATTGAAGCTATTAGCCAACATTTACCTAATGGCCCGTCCATCTCCCACGTTTTCCTTGGGAGAAGCTGGAATTGCTTGAGAAAAGGTTGTTTGCTTGCCTTCTCGCATTTGTCAAAGCTCTTGGTCGGAAAGATTCCAATTGGGTCCCGATAAATCTTGAGAGCTGACAGACACCCGATTTGCGGTGCGCGCCAGGAACCCAAGAACAAACCGAAACGGAAAAGCCATGTGGTGTATCTCTCTCCCACGATTCGTTGCCGTCGTTTAGCATGACAGATGCTGCGTAGCAGCTGTCAGCGCTGCTGCTGCCACGCTGCGTACTACCTAAAACCTAGAACAAACCTGAGGCTGCCAATCATTGATGCGACGAACCGGTACACACTGCCGGCGGAGAAGGGCCGTGAAACAGCTACTGCGGTTGCTGAATCGGTTTGTGCATTGCATCCATCATCTTGCGAAGCTATTCGTATTATGGGGATCGAGATCGGAACTACTACTACACAGCGAGAGCTTATTATCAGAGGCCGATAGAGAAACGAGATGCGACACGCGGCATCATGTGTTTGTGACTGATGGCCGACCCGCAGCGGGAAGCAGGATTGGTGGGTGGTGGGTGGTCGTATTGCGGTGCTACAACCACTCCAGTCTTTCTTCCTCCTCCTCCTCCGCCAAAGGATGCGACGAGTGTTATGTGTGCTTGTTTACATTTGTACCTATAGGTGATGGATCGGAACCGGCCGGTCCTGCAACTCACAGCCAATAGCTTGGACACGCGACCTGATTTTCAGAGGAGAACCACCGACCCCCGACCGCCAGCCAGGTACTTACTTCACTTCACACAGGCTGGCTGGCTGGCTGGCTGGGCGAGTGAGTGAGTAAGACTGTGAGTGAGTGTGGTGGAGTCCTACTGACACGTAAGGCTTGGGTAAGGGAAACGACTCCGCAGAGCCGCCCCAACTACCCGAAGCACGTTCTAGACGTTCCCTCCGTACAAGGCTGATGTCGCAATTGCTTGGTACCGAATGCGCGCCTCGAGACGCTTTGCTTCGGGATGTGGAGTGGTAGGGACTCCAGCTTGTCAAGGTGAAGCGCCGATTACTTAATGGACGGGCAGGTTCGACCAAGAATGTGAATGTGTGTGCCCTGCAGTGCTGTGAGAGAGGCTGCACACGTTCGGCCCTTTCATGTCGGGGGGCGAATCCACAGGGGGGCGGGCGAGCAGAGGCGTGTTTTGGGACGGTGCGGTGGTGGGAGGAAGAGGGGAGGGGAGATGCGGTGGGAGGAGACACACAGGATTTTTTTCAAGTTTCTATTTGGGGCTTGTTTCTCATTCTGTGGATCGGGCGGGATTCAAAGAGGAAGGAGCAGACAGAAATCGAGGGATTTTGAAGCCATCGTGAAGGACGACGAATTTTTGGACTGACCGTTCCCAGCCCCAGTTACCTACCCGGTTGGCGGTGGGGCCTGCGATCGCACCGGCCTGCAAAATTTCTCTGATCTAAGAAAATCCTGTGCAGGGGTCACCCTCGGACGGTTGCGATTTCCAGAACAGGGAACCAGCTTGCGGGAGCGCCCTTTCTGCGGCCATAGCCCATGGCATAGCATGGCATGGTGCCTGGCGAACACAGATCGCGGGAGACCTTACAGTACTACGTACAGCAGTAGCGGGAGTCTGGGCAGACGTGACTGGCTTGGTCTGTGTGTGCATTGCGATGATGATGCACACTATTTCTTATCTTATCTGATGATTGGGGAAAGGGGTCTAGAATCATCATCATCATTATCATCATCATCGGTGGGAATGTGACGTTATATTCTATCGTACAGTTGGGGTACAGATCACTCGTAATTGTACATGGTCGCTGATCATAGCTATCATAAGGCTGCTGCTGATCCGCTTACGTAGCTGGGAATCCACTGTGAAGTCAGAACACGGCTTGGCTATAGCTTTTGAGTCTTCATCGCTCTCCAGATTCTCCATGGCAATTTCCAGCCACCGCTTCGGACCGCGAACGGGTCAAAGTTGGTCGCCTCGAGTCTGGCCAGGTAGTCGCTGGCGGGGACTCCTTCGAGCAGCACCCCAAAGCCGCGCCTGATGTCCCGCTTGGTGCTGTCCCCTGAATCCTCCATGATGTGATTGTGCTCCGCCTCACCCTGGTGCTCGTATTCGTGGCCGGGGTCCTCGCCGGCCTGAAGCTTCTTCAGCATCTCCCGCGCCGTGATGAGGTGGTCGTTGGCCCGCGTGGCGACCTTGAAGATGGCGTCTTGGAACCCCTCGGCTTGGGGCCCTTGGCGGTACACATCTTCCTCCCGCAGGCCAGCCTCGGCCATGACGTCGAGCGGCAGCAGTAGAACGGGGTTGCGCCCGCCGCCCACAACGTCGGTCCCCGAGGGCGACTGGACGGGCGGCGACGGTGCCGCGAGGAAGGGGACGCCGCGGAGGACGGCCACGATGCCGCAGGCCTTGCCGATGTGGCTGGCCAGGTGGTCGACGTGCATGGACTGGATGGGCAGGGCGGCGAGGGTTGAGTACATGAGCGTCGAGTACGTGTTCTCGGCGTACTCCTCGAGCGCGGCCAGGTCGGTGAAGGGCCGGTTGTCCATGTACTTCTCGCGCGTGCCGATGACGCGCAGCATCCAGAACTTGATGGAGTTGGGGCTGATCTCGCCCGGCCCCGGGAACTGCTCGGCCAGGTCTCGCAGCACCTTGTGTAGCAGGATCATGATGGGCTGCCCCTTGGGCGGCTTGCCGGCGAAGGTGTTGTTGACGGCGTCGCGCCAGAACTGCATGCGCATCTGCCCGATGGTCGGGTTCGAGACGAGCTCCGGCAGGCGCACCAGCTCCAGGTTGAAGGCGCGCAGCGCATCATAGGCATCCTGGCGGAACTTGGGGATGAAATTGCGGATCAAATAGGAGTCGTAGTCTGATTTCCTACTTACGTATAAGCATATGGCATTCCTTCTATAACGGCTGAAGAAATCAGAAAAGAAAGAAAAAAAGACCTACCTCAGTTGATCAACACAATACTTCCGGGCACTCTCAATTTCCGCATTCGTGACATATGATCTTTTAGAATATGCGCCCTGCTGCAATGCTTTGGGCCATTGTTGGGCCTGCTGCCGCGCTATTCTCACACGATACATCTAGAATTCTGGGGGCCCGATCAAGCTTATCTTGAACCCATTGCTTCTAATAAGCCAATAGATCACGAATTGCTCTGATGCAGGGGGTTGTTTGTCCCTTCTTTGTTTCCAAATACCAAATCGTAGCTGCTTCAATGATCAATATTGCACCATGATATCACTTTTGCTTTTTGGCCCGGCGCAAACGCAAGCACGCGTCACTAAAAACCGAACCGATTGAAATTCCCCAACCACAATTGGCTGCTGCTTCCCCAATTCCACTTAAGCATAGTCACATGACCTACGCGACAGAAAGAAGGAGGAAAGCGCGTCCTGATTAAAGTGTAAACGATAAGCTTGGAGGCATTCCGCGTCTGGAACCCCAATTCCATCCAACTGTATCCTAGAGAGCATATCGACTTGGGAGGCAAAGACACAGACCTGCATCTTGTTCTCAGCTTGCAACTATGAGCTGGCAAGATCCAGAAGAGCCTCCGGCAAAAAAACGGCGGTTTTTCTCAGATCCCGTCGAAGAATATGTTTATCCTCCAGGCGTAGGCAGTTCGACGGCCTCGACAACCCCTGCCCCTCCACCACAGCCGCCTTTGCCCGAAAGGCCAGCCCAAGATGCATCCTCGACCAGCCTGAGCAAGCCCGTCGATGAACACCCAATTGCCTTCGATCTGGGCACTTTCGAAAGCTTCGTCGGCAATGAAGTCGAACCGGCCGTCATCGACGCCTTGCGCCGCGCCTGCCGGGGTGACATCCAAAAGGCTGTGAACATGTACTTTGACGGCACGTACAAGAAGCTGATGAAGGCCTCGCCGGCGCCGAAACCTGTCAATACGAAACCGGCCACTGCGCAGCGGAACCTATACCAACCGAACCCATACCAACATATCCATGACGCTGCACGGAGAAAGTATCCCGATGACTCAACCGCAATGCATATGGAGATCTCTGCCCAGGTTGACCTTCTCAAGTTGCGCAACCCTCCTCCACCCGAACGATCGATTCCCGAGTCACGATACATTGGTGCTTTCGGAGCAGAGGGCTGGGCGACGAGGAGTGGAACGAACCTGCTCAAGTTCGGCGACCCAGTGCGGATTGAGCGCCAAAAGTCGCTGCAGCACCGACCCGGACGTGATCGAAACGATGTGCTCGTGCGGTTCACCGACGCGAAAGGCTCAGAGATCGGACGGTTGACCAAAGAGACGGCCAGCTGGGTGTCTTCCCTGATCGATCAAGGTGTCTGCAAGTTCGAAGCCACCTGCTTCTACGCACCGGAACGGCTCCGCACGAACGAGACGGTCTTTCTACAACTCAAGGCCTACATACTTAATTCTGCTTTTGAGAATGGAAGTGGTGATTTGGCGGGCAACCGAACAACTACCTTCTTCGAATCAAAGGAGACCAGCCAGGAGCGTGATCTGAGACTTCGACAGATCTCGCTCGTAAGGTTGTTTAAGGAGATTGGCCTGTCACCTACACGAGCAAACGAAATGGCGAAAGATGGTCGGCAAGGGCTACTTGAAGCTGCTGAATCTGATGAGAAGAAGGAAGCTGCCGGCACTAATAAGACCAACCCTCCTGGATCTTCGCCCCCAGAAGATGTAGAGGAAGGTGAAGAGTTGGAGCAGGGGCAGCTGGATGCCCTGTATCGAAAGGCTCAGTCCTTCGACTTCAACACTCCTGAGGCCGAGCCTGCCGATACATTCGCCATGGACTTGCGCCCATACCAGAAGCAGTCTCTACACTGGATGCTATCAAAGGAGAAAGACCAGAAGAATGAGGATCGTGGGGTGTCGATGCATCCGCTATGGGAGGAGTATTCTTGGCCGACCAAAGATTGCGACGAAAAGGACACTGTGCAAGTCGAAGAGCAGCCTTATTTCTACGTCAACCCCTACTCTGGTGAGATGTCTCTGCAATTCCCTGAACAAGAGCAGCACTGCCTTGGTGGAATTCTGGCCGACGAGATGGGATTGGGCAAGACGATTCAGATGCTGAGTTTGATTCACACACACAAGTCAGAAGCAGCAAACAAGGCTGCGGCCAACCCTATCGATTCGGTCAACCAACTTTCGCGCCTCTCGAACAAGACTAGCAACGTTGTGGATGCCCCGAAGACGACCCTGGTGATCGCTCCCATGTCGCTGTTGGCGCAGTGGCAAAGTGAGGCAGAGGCAGCCTCCAAGGAGGGGACGTTGAAGTCCATGGTCTACTATGGCACCGAAAAAGTCGGAGATTTGCAAACCATGTGCTCGCAAGCCAACATTGCTTCAGCCCCTGACGTGATCATAACTAGCTACGGAGTAGTGCTCTCTGAGTTCAGTCAAATAAACAAGAAGGGCAGTTATCGGGGCTTCCATACCGGGCTGTTCTCTCTTAACTTCTTCCGCATCATCCTGGACGAAGGCCATAACATCAAGAACCGTCAGTCAAAGACGTCTAAAGCCTGCTACGAGTTGACCGCGGAGCATCGGTGGGTGTTGACGGGAACACCCATTGTCAACCGCCTGGAAGATTTGTTCAGTCTTATTCGGTTCCTTAGGGTCGAGCCGTGGAACAACTTCTCGTTCTGGCGGACATTTATTACTGTGCCATTTGAGTCCAAGGACTTCATGCGGGCTCTGGATGTGGTGCAGACCGTCTTGGAACCTCTCGTCATGAGACGTACCAAAGATATGAGGACCCCTGACGGAAAGCTGTAAGTCTTAAGCCGACCCATGGTCATCTTTCATCTTTTCTTTCAATGCATGCCTTGCTAACTGCTCATATCTAGCCTTGTACCGTTGCCCGCGAAAACCATTGAGATAGTGGATGTTGAGTTATCAGAGACCGAACGCAGCGTGTATGAACACATCTTCACTCGCGCGAAGCGTACATTCTCGAACAACATCGAGAAAGGTACGGTGATGAAGGCATATACCACCATATTTGCCCAGATTCTTCGCCTTCGCCAGTCCGTTTGTCATCCACTGCTTGTGCGGAACCAAGATCTGGTAGCCGATGAGGAAGAGGCGGGGGCACAAGCGGACGCTGCCGCCGGACTGGCTGATGACATGGACCTCCAGTCCCTGATTGAACAGTTTACAGCCAATACGGCCGTGGAGAAGAACGCCAATACGTTCGGAGCACATGTACTCCAACAGATCCGAGACGAAGCTAGCAACGAGTGCCCGGTATGTACAGAGGAGCCTATGATTGAGCAGACAGTTACGGGCTGTTGGCACTCTGCTTGTAAGAAGTGCCTGCTCGACTATATAAAGCACGCCACGGACCACCACCAGGTACCACGGTGTTTCAACTGCCGCGAGCCGCTGAGTCTGCGAGACCTATTTGAGGTCGTGCGACACGATGACGATCCGACCGCAGGCAGTTCGACACCCAAGATCAGCCTCCAGCGGCTGGGGGTGAACGAGTCGTCGTCCAAGGTGGTGGCTCTAATCAAGCACCTGCGGGCGCTGCGCAAGGAGCACCCCACGATGAAGTCAGTCGTGTTCAGCCAATTCACGTCGTTCATGTCGCTGATCGAGCCGGCGCTGGGGCGGGCCAACATGCGATTCCTGCGGCTGGACGGGTCGATGGCGCAGAAGGCCCGCGCGGCGGTGCTGGACGAGTTTCGGGCGTCAAACCGGTTCACCATCCTGCTCATTAGCTTACGGGCAGGTGGCGTGGGACTCAACCTGACGCAGGCCAAACGCGTCTACATGATGGACCCATGGTGGAGCTTCGCGGTCGAGGCGCAGGCCATCGACCGAGTGCACCGTATGGGCCAGGAGGACGAGGTGAAGGTGTACCGGTTCATTGCGAAAGAGAGCGTCGAGGAGCGCATGCTCAAGATTCAGGACCGCAAGAAGTTCATTGCGACGTCGCTCGGCATGATGACAGATGAGGAGAAGAAGCTTCAGCGGATTGAGGATATCAAGGAGTTGCTAACTTAGATATGATGAACGTGAGGAAGAGGGAAAGGCAGGACGGAATGATCCATGCATATGTATTGTGTATATAATAAACCTGGGGAACGACGGTTGCTGGCTGTGTGTATTACCACTAGAGAGAGAGGGCATATGCGAGAGCAGCATGGGATACGGAGTTGTGGGAGTTTTGCCTATCACTATCAGATTTGCAGGCTATGCGTTGATGATCATCATGATGGAGGGCAAGACTATCATTGTCGGCATTTGCAAGGCCTGGTCTTATGCATGGTTATGCGAGCGAGTTTCATAGCATCTACTTCTCATTAACGTTGCTCATGTAGAATTCGAACAATTGGACTGCGCAAATGCGTACAAATTCATGCTTTGGATTGCCTGGTCAATTTTGCCATAATGTGAAGCATGAAAACTTGTCCCTATTCGGAACGATTCAGATGTACTTGACGGACAGTTTCGGTCCTACATGCCAAAGGCCGCTTGAAAGTTGGGCAGAAATTGAACATGGTAAACAGGCTGGGTCCTGATCGATCCGAGAACGGTTTCCTAAACGTCTTCAAATCACTGCCAGCGGAATTGCTTTTGTGCCATACGCAAAATCAAAGGTACAGATAATTCGGCGTTGACCTGGATAACGAAGAGAGGAAAAGGGATATGTTTCCGACCCAAACTTGCTGCTGTACTATGCAGCGATAAGCAGATCTACTTCCATCAATCAACAGGCAAGATGGCCGAGCGGTCTAAGGCGCTCGACTCAAGTGAAAGCTTGACCATCATCAGATGGTAACAATTCGAGTCAGGAAACTGGCGGGGGTTCGAATCCCCCTCTTGTCATAACTTTTGCATTTTTGGACTGCTGCGAAATGCACCTTGTTGACATATATTTGCATGCACCTCTCTGTCTAGATATCTAATGTCTCCTTTATGTTTTCCCGTGTCCTATTTTTGTGACTACTTATGTTGAATTGATTTTTGATTGATTCTAACTTTAGGGATTGACGTTGCTTTTTTTACTTTTTAGGCTGCCAGGAGGGGCTGGGCTAACGAACAGAGCAGAGCTGTCAATTGTGATTTTTGAGTTGAGCTAGAAGCAGCACCAAAACCATTGACGCATGCGGTGGCAGACAGACCAGGCGTTTGGCAAACCCCCACACGCGATCTGAGAATCTCGAAGTAAACCAGACGCGTCCAAACTGTCCAGACCAGACCAGACTGTTACAATTGACCAGAGCATCCAATGGTTCTGTAGCCTTATCATTCTATTCCTATTCAATTTGAATGATCAAACACTTTACAAAGTCATTCTTACTCTTTTTGTGTGTCTGAGCCTCTTTGCTGCCAGTGGATCGCGTGGGCGGGCAACTTGACTCTAAAACCTCCAATCCAATACTTGCCTCTCAGCAGCCCATTTTGAAAGCGCGCGCTCTCTCCCTGGCGTGGTTAGCCCAGCCCGCAGTTTGACGAGATGCCGCCCCAAGTGACGACAATACCAACCTGTAACACGTGTCGCACATCTGACGAAGAGGTAAGTAATATGTATGTACTTTTTGTTTTCATATTCTTTCTTTCTTTCTTTCTTTTCTTCCTTTTACATCTAGATTTATGCAATGCATTGTTCTTCAAAATGCCGGTATATATATAGTTTGGCAATTACCGTACTAATTCCAATCGCAGTGCACATGGAAGCGCCAGGATGACCAATGCGATAGATGCATAGATCACGGCCTCCAATGCCGCCGACCACGCCCGGCCCGCGCGTCTTCCATCGAGGTTAAGGGCGAGGCCACGCGCGCGTCCACAAGCGAGACGGAGCAGGCTGCTCCTGCCGTTTTCCGGAGCAAGAATACCTTGCAGTGCAATACGTGTCGCAGACATCATCAAACAGTAAGTTACCCCTTTGCTCTTTCCGCTTCTCCGATATCTCTTATTTCTTATCAGTGTTGGTTTTGCAAAAACTCACTCTTGTTTATATAGTGCCGGCCTCGGGGTAGAGTGTGGCCGCAGAAGTGCGAGAGATGCATCGAGAAGGGATGGGACTGTACGCCGCCCCGTACCAAGCAGGAATATGAGCAAGACAAAGGGACAGAGGGCCGCATGCGTAAGCCCTATGTCAGACGGGGCACTGCTAGAAAGTCCTCCGCCCAGCAGCAGCAGCAGCAGCAGCAGACGCCACAGGACCACCACACCAACGGCATGCTTATGCTCGTGGAATCCGACATTATGAATGACGCGGAGGAAGTCGAGGATCAGTACGAGTCATCGTCAGAACGCGATCCGGAGTCTAGCATCCTCGTTGGCGGAGGAGATCATCATTCGGCGCCGCTCGCCAAGCGACAGAGGACCGACAGCCATATCAACGGCGGCGGTGATGAAGGCAGGGCAGCTGGGGCCCGAGTCGCAGCCTCTGCTGCTGCCGCTACGCCAAGTACCGCTACCGCCCGCGGCAGCAGTAGTGCTGAGAATGACTTGCAGAAAACCATCCACACTATGGAGGAAGAGTTTCAGGAGGTGCTTCGGATGGAGCAGGAGCGGCACGACGCCGAGATCCGGAACCTCAAGGCCAGGTACGAGCAGGAGCTAGTCAAGCAGCGGGAGCGGTACGAGGGACGCATCGACGACCTCATCAAGATCATGAAGAGTATGGGCCGTGTCGACTGATTGAAAGGGAGCAAGACGGGCGGGAGGGGCGTTTGCTTGCCGCTCGTTTGGCCTGCTCTATGGGAGCGTGCCGTTGTTGTATTACTAATTTGCATGGGTGGACGGAAGTGTGTAAGTGTAACGGGATGCTGGTAAGAGCATGGGAAGGGATGGTTAATTAGGTGAGCTACAGAACTGCTGGGCCGGTGTTTGAAGGTGTGCTTGGTTCTGGGCTCTATGCCTATCTCGGCACTGGAGGAGATGAGCACTATTGCACAGTTTTGGGGGGAATCCACAGCGATTCGGTTATATTGAAACACTGGCGGTCAAGGCGACAGCTTTCGCCTTTCGAGATTGATCTCTTGAACGCGCCGCTGCAGTCAATCAACAGGCAGAGGGTATCCGGTCTCTGAGACGGAGGAGGTCGTCACAGAGGCCCAGTACACAACTAATGTCAGCGCATTCAATTTTATGCTCTCGGACGCAGTCTATTTATTATTTTGGAATATGTCACTGAAGCGTCGGAAGGAACCATGAACGAATAGGATGCTCGGCAGACACGGGATGCTACCAAGATGACATGCCAAGACCTGTCATTTCTTTTGGGTTGGTGACTGACTTAGATATTTTGCTTTTGCATCGCGCACCCGACCCTCCCGATCCGGATGGACCCATGCGATTCGCACGATTTTCTTTCCTAAATCAATCTCCGAGCTGCGCCAGAAGTCGAAGGCTCAAAGGTATCGAAGGTATTGAAGGAGGGGGTTAGGAAGACAAAAAAGAATGTCGCTCATTTTAATTATGAGATCCATTTGTGGAGTCGTCGTGCTTCCCACCCGCGAATCCCTACTCTTAACTGGAAATTTGAGCGAACACCCATGATCGTGACCATGGGTTGACCAGTGGGAATGGGCCAGCAGGTGAACCCACGCGCAGCTGCCGAGGGAACAGAAACAGGGGGAAAGGTAACCTTTCGAGCCTGACCCCATGGCACCGCCCGCTCCTGGTCTGCCGATGCAATCACCGCCTTATGTATTCAAGAAAAAGAAGGGGAGAGAGAGAGAGAAGGAGAAGGGCAGAAGGGGGGTCCCAGCAGTCACCACTAGAAACAATAAAGACATGATTGTCGCCCGCTTCAACCATCATGTCGATTCCTTTCCGGTTTGGGCACTCTTTCACTCACTAATTGGAATTGCTTGCTTTCCGTCCTATCTTTAAACCAATATACCCACCCACTAATATCCAAATATGCCGTCGTTATCGAACCTGTCCGCTTTTGCGGGCTTCCTGTCCCTCGCCGCCGTCGCCGTCGATGCCAAGCCCGTTGGCTACACCGTCGCGCCGCCGCCATCGCAACAACAGCATAGCAGCGCCAACGCTACCGCCGTCGGCAGCAGCAGCCATCACTACGATACTACTGCCAAAAACGCCACCACGATTAGCAGCGACGGCAGCGTCAAGAATGGCACCAGCTACCACAACAGCGCCATGATCAACTGGGCCACCCTGCGCTGCCCCCAGAACATGGACGGCAGCGACGTCAACGGCATCCTGCCCACGCCGTCGTACGGCACCGAGGGCCGCGCCTGGATGGTCTGCACCGAGACGCTGATCCGGGCCCCGCCGCGCGCCGTCTACGACGCCCTGGTCGACTTCGGCAACTACGGCAAGTGGAACAGCTACGTGACCAACGTCGAGGTCGTGCACCCGACGTCCAAGGTGCCCCTCCAGAACAGCGACGACCCGGCCCACAAGAAGGCCGTCTACGAGGGCATGGACCTGTCCTTCACCTTCAACGGCCTCGGCGGCAAGGGCGTCGTGACCACCGGACCTGAAGTCCTCACCGTCTTGACCGGGTCCTCCTCTTCTCCCGTCGGCTCTTCTTCCGTCAAGGCCACCAAGTCCGGCAAGTGCAGACACTCCGCTGTCGCCGCGACCAGCGAGAAGAAGGCCGCCATCACAGCTGCCAGCAACGGCGGTTACCTGATGAACGCGTGGCGGTCCGACCTCAAGGTCGCCGACGAGCTCATCCGCTCCGAGCACCCCAACGTCCTCACGGACGCCGGCGAGGGCCTCACGCGCTGCGTCAGCTGGGAGACGTACTACGAGGGCAAGTCGACCGAGACGTTCAAGATGCTGCAGTCGCAGATGCAGGCCTTGAACGACCAGCAGGGACAGGACCTCAAGGCGTACGTGGAGAAGAAGAACTAAGAAAAAAACCCGAACAAAAACCAAACCCAAATGAAGAAATCGTAAAAGAAAGAAAAAGAAAATGAGAGTGGAAGGAGTGGTTCGTCGTTGTCGTTGTCGTTGTCACGGGGAGTTCGAACCTTTTGGGGGCGAGAGCGGAGGAGCAGGAGAGAGCGAGATGGGCCAGTAGCGTTTGCTTCTTGGCCAGTCATGTTTTTACCTTGGATTACAGATACCTTTTGATACTTTTTGCTCGGTGAAGAAGAGGAGAGGCGAATCGCGCGCTGTCGTTGCTCTCGGGCAGCTGCGGCATCACAAATAACATTCTTGTATATACTTGAAAATACCCTGATATACATGATTGATGTCAAACAGAATATACATTTCTTCAATTACATCGGAGCTCTCAAACGTCGAAGTTACCTATGATTACAAAGTGAGGCGACCAAGCCACAATCCCCAAACTCAGGGTCTGCAGCGGTGTCGGCATTTGTTGAGGCAATGGCCAATGCAATGCAACATAAGTGAACTGCAGATAAGTCGATGCACTGTAACCAGCAGGCAATTAGCTGGTTCAATGTGGTTCAATGGCGCCGCGGGTACCTGCGTCGCTTATCTTTTGGGCCTCCCCACAGCATTTGGCTGGATGGGGTTTGGCGCTATCAGGAGTGGCTGGGGATGAGACAAGAACGGTCACGAGTCAATAAACCGAGGCGAATGACGCATGCAAACAACCATCCATCCATCTCCCTATCTATCTATCGTCGTTCGTGTCAATCATCTAAACTTCCATCTTCATCAATCATTTCTTTCTTTTTTCCATTTCACGTCAACATCGTCGCCGCGGAGGATTTTTCTAGGGCTCAACACTACTCGTCGCCATGGTGGGATTCACTCGCCTGCACCTGGCCTGCAGCGCCGCCTTGCTTGGCACCGCCTCCACTTATGGCATCCAGCAGCCCATGTCGGATGACTCGTCCATCGCTGCCGCTGCCGCTGCTGTTGCTCCAGTAGAGCACGCATCGAAGCGGCCGTTGGTGAGCTCCAAGGCGCTGCAGGATTCCATCAAGGGCGAGCACCTGCTCCGTCGCGCGAAGAACCTCTACGAGATTGCCAAGCTCGGGGAGGACGAGTACAACCACCCTACCAGAGTCATCGGAAGCGACGGTATGTAATACCTCACATGTTTATGTATCTGCGAATCGCTACTGACATTACACACCAGGTCACCTTGGCACTCTGGCTTACATCTATTCGACTATTGCCAAGTTTGGCGACTACTACAACCTCACATACCAGGCTTTTCCTGCCGTGACTGGCCGCGTGTCTGAGTTCCGCCTCGTTATTGGCGATGAGGTCCCCAAGTCCGCGGAGCCCATGTCGCTGACTCCCCCCACTAAAAACAAGGAGCCCGTCCATGGTAACCTGGTTCTGATTCCCAACCAGGGCTGCGATGCCTCGGACTACCCTGACGTCCTCAAGGGAAACATTGCCTTGGTGATGCGGGGCAAATGCTCCTTCGGCACCAAGTCGGAGTTCGCCGGCCTCGCCGGCGCCATCGCTGCTGTCGTCTATAACAACGAGGAGGGCGAGGTGCACGGAACCCTTGGCACCCCGTCCGACAACCACGTCGCCACCTTCGGCATCTCGGACTCCGAAGCCGCCCCCATCATCAAGAAGCTCGAGAAGAGCAAGACGGTGGATGCCATTGCCTACATTGATGCCGAGGTCAAGACCACCATGACCGACAACATTGTCGCCCAGACGACTGAGGGAGACCCCAACAACTGCGTCATGCTCGGTGGCCACAGTGACAGTGTGACAGCCGGCCCTGGTATTAACGATGACGGCTCTGGCAGCATGACGCTTCTGGAGATCGCCACTCAGCTCACCAAGTTCAGTGTCAACAACTGCGTTCGCTTCGCCTGGTGGGCTGCCGAGGAGGAGGGTCTGCTGGGATCGGACTACTATGCCGCCTCGCTGCCCGAGGAGGAGAACCAGAAGATCCGCCTCTTCATGGACTACGACATGCTGGGTAGCCCCAACTTCGCCTACCAGATCTACAACGCTACCAACGAGGCCAACCCCACGGGCTCTCAGGAGCTGCGGGACCTGTACGTGGACTGGTACAAGTCCCAGGGCCTGAACTACTCCTTCATCCCCTTCGACGGCCGCAGCGACTACGACGGTTTCATCCGTGCTGGCATCCCCGCCGGTGGCATCGCCACGGGCGCCGAGGGCGTCAAGACCAAGGAGGAGCAGAAGATGTACGGTGGCAAGGCTGGCGATTGGTACGATCCCTGCTACCACCAGCTGTGCGACGACGTCAGCAACGTCAACATGACGGCATGGGAGCTCAACTCCAAGCTGGTCGCCCATTCCGTCGCTACTTATGCTGTCTCATTCAAGGGCTTCCCCAAGCGGACTTCCCTTGCGGCCACTGAGGCGTATGAGCAGAAGACTAAGTACCACGGAAGCAAGCTCTTCATCTAAGCGATGGGCTTCTTCGTCTGGAGACGAAAAAATGGAATGTCTAGAATTTGTGTACGTAGATCTATCATGCATACTAAGTTGACCAAATAAAGACTTGGATAATATACTGCCTGCATCGAGTACCAACCCAAAACGTGAAGCAAATGCCCATCTCACTCAAGAATTCGATCCAGCAACATGTACTCAGCGGATGAACGGGAAAGGCTGAGTGAGTAGAAACTTTGCCCGAGGCGGTTTGTGTACCTGGGTGCAAGGTCATTGTGAAAGACGAGGAAAGGCCAGATACAATAACATCTCCCCATAAAGCAGGACAAGGAGCAATATTTGCCTGTCGTGTAGTTTATCGCGAAGAGGGGAAAGGGAGATTATGGTGACGAACAAGGTTTCACCAGAGGATGTCCAAGGGATTCCTGTAACTATGTGTCAGATGGGGATGATAACGTATTCCTCGCAGTAAACGCTCCGGGGAAGAGATTGCGTGAACACGTGGATAAGTGAGTCGATGAGTTGTCCCGTCTCCCCATCATCCGATGATCTCGCATTTCCGGCCCCCGCATGCGGTGTACATATCTTTATATGTATGATGGAGATCCTCGTGCAACTGTTTGCCTTTAAGGAACTCGAGGTGATTGGACCTCATCGTCGGAACTTGGTGAGATCTCAGTCTCAGGGGAGCCGGCACGGGAGCTTGCTTGCTTGCTTGCTTGCTCGCAAAGCCTTACCAGTACGACGTCGAGCCGAAGCGAAGCAAACAAAAAGATGGAGAGCTGTACTACAAGGAATGACGCCGAGTCCCTCCACGCATACGATGGCTTCCTTTTTCAACTTAAAAGAATCGGCATCAGCTTTGGAGCCTCCCAAAATGTGACCCAGTCTATCTCTGCCAGTACTCAGCCACGCCCAGAGTTCATTTACCCCTGAAGAAGAAGAAGCCCCCTTTCTTCTACTCCAAGACAGACAGATCAACCCATTTCCGGCCCATCATGTCCTTGAGCACATCCACCTTCACCCGGGACGGCACCGCCTACGCCCTCCCGCCCCAGACTACGGCCTTCACGCCGCCGGCCGGCCCGTGCGCCACGGCGTCCATCTACTGCCCGTTCGTCGTGGGCGAGGATTCCGGCCCGCTCAGCGATCTCGTCTGCACCCAGGGCTTCACCACGACGATCAGCTGGGGGGTCAGCTTCGATAGGGCGCAGGAGACGTGTTTTCCGTCGAACTTCTTCAAGGTTTTTGAAGTGAATGCGGGTGAGTGATTGATTATCTTAATTTATGGATATGATTGGTGGTTCGTTTCTCGTATGTCGAAGGCCAAGTCTAATGGATAACAATTGTTACTTACCCCTTTCCGCAACAATAGACGCAGATCCGCAATATCCCGTAGACGAGGACATGATCACCGCAGCCTATCCGGGCACCGCCTGCATCCGTGACTGGACCGCGGCATGCACCGCGGACATCACCCTGACGGCCTCCGGTTCCCCTTCTGACGGCGGCGGCGGCGGCGGCGGCCAAGCCACGACGAGCCGCCAAGTGTGGTGCTGCGCGCCCGGGTACAGCTGCACGACGGCGTCGGCCGTCTTCACCACGGAGACGACGCCCGTGCTCGAGCGGCACTGCTACAGCTTCCTCAACAGCCGGACGGCGGTCTGGGCCTCGTGGGACCCGGCCGCCACGGGCTCCGACGGGAGCCAGTACTACACGTACCCGACCAGCATCACGTGGGATCCGCCCAAGGACAAGTACACGGTTTATCACAAGCCGCTGCCGCTGGCGGTCAGCGCTTGGGTCGGTGGGGATGGCGGCGAGACGGTGGGTACGAGAACGGCTGATCCTGCGGAGGTGGCTGAGCCTACCAAGTTGAGAATTGAGATGTAATTATTGGGGGTTTGGTTGGAGGTTGTGGCAGTGGGGGAAGAAAGGGGAGAGGGCTGGTTGGTGGTGGGAAGGGGCACTCTTACTTACTGCCTGCTTCTCCTGGATTGGGATTTATTTACCTTTCGAGTTCGATATACGACAGAATTCATGAAATTATATCTCGCAGTTCTGGTTAGAACTCACTGCTTTTCCCATTCGAACATTGATTGACAGTTTAGATCGCACTGTTCAACTGTTCCACTCAGCAAGGCAACAAACAGACTAGAACATATTATGCCACGCGCCTCAATTCCCTGTACCCGACCGAAGAGGATCTGATTGTCCTGGAGTACTTGGACCAGGCAGGAGTGCAGACCCACTTGCGGCGTGAAGTCCGGGGGAAGTTGCGTGCGTGACTTCCATCCATCTTCAAGTCGTGTGCGAGTTTCAACATGAATTTCGATCCAATATTGCTTGACTCCCCGTTCCACAACCTTGTACTCCGCGCGGATAAAACGTTTGCCAAAGAAGCTGGAAGCGAGAAAGCCTCGCCATTCGAGGGACTGTGATTCGTCATTTCCAAAGAGCAGAAAGAAGTGCCTGTGCATTTCGAGCTTCAATCGGAATCATTTTTGTCCGCTTTGTCACACCACATGCAACGCAGATGACAAACGTTTGTTCCATTTGACCCCGACTTGCTTATCATTACTCAGATTACGTCAACCCTGTTCCGGCAGTTCCTTAGGTGGACGCAAGGGGGGACGCAAGTCTCGTTGAGAAAACCTATCATCGGATCTCTTTGAATTGATCTCCTTTACTTTCAACTCACCTCACCACCTCACCACCTCACCACCTCACCACCTCACCACCTCACCACCTCACCACCTCGAACCCGAGCTACAATATTTCGACCGAACCTGACAAACAACCTATCCTCAATTCTTTGACTGGCAGTTCTTATCTTGTTTTCAAGATGGCAGAATCCCGATCAGCCCAGGACGTCATCAAGGCCCTGAACCTCACTCCTCACCCCGAGAAGGGCTACTTCATCGAGACGTTCCGGGATCCCCAAGGCAACGCCGAGCACAAATCCAACAGTACTTGCATCTACTACCTCTTGGAGGGTGAATCCGGCTTGTCGCACTGGCACCGCGTCCTCGACGCCGTCGAGGTCTGGCACCACTACGCCGGCGCCCCACTGCGACTGTCTCTTTCCTGGGACGACGGGAAGCCCGTGCGGGACATCATTCTGGGCAAAAATCTATGGGCTGGAGAGCGACCCCAAGCAGTGATCCAGCAGAAGGAATGGCAGCACGCGCAGTGCCTGGGAGACTGGACCTTGGTGGGGTGCTCGGTAGCTCCCGCATTCACTATGGAAAGCTTTGAAATGGCGAAGGAGGGTTGGGAGCCACGGCAGATGTAGAGAGGCAAGGGAAGGGAGTACAGCCAGCAGCTAGCCGCCGACCCCAATCAGGTGCTGCCCCTCCACCAACCAAAATCGCTGACCGCGTGTGGTTACACCCGGTGACTCCGGAAGAGGAATGCTTTCTTAAATTAGATACAACCATCAGATCAATAAATAAACGAAAGAAGCCTAGCACAGGCTAAGGCTGCATCTTTTCCACCAAGTGCCCCTATTTGGTTCTCGGCTTTTTAAGGCTGACCCTCCTCTCCTTCCCCCCCTTCCCCCCTTCTTTTTCACCCTTTAGTGCATTCATTTGTCTACATATTATTACATAATCTCCAACCACTAAACACCATGGACGCCCTCAAGGAAGATCTCCCCATGTCCATGACCATGGCCGCCTTTTCTGGCATCGCATGGTACATCGGCCTGGAGCTCAACTTCACCCTCTTCGTTCTCTTCAAGAAATGGCGGGGGCTCTACTTCTGGTCGTGCGCCCTGGAGTCCTGGGGCGTCATCCTGCAGCCGCTGTTCATCATCCTGGCCGACTTCGGGGTGTGGACCGACCTCAAGGGGTCCATCGTCATGATCTACTTGACCGTGTTCCTCATGGTGGTGCCCCAGAGCTGGGTCCTGTTCTCGCGCCTGCACCTGCTGACGCACAACACGACGCTGCTGCGGTACATACGACTGCTGTTGCTGTTCACCTCGGTCGTCTTGCCGTTGCCCACCATCGTGATAGGTACTCTTACCGTGAGTCGCTCGTTAGAAAGGCAAATTTCGTTCGCTCGGAGCGGGAGTGGAGGCGAAAAGTAAAATGGATGAATGCGCCGTGAAACTAATGGGGGAGATAACCCGTATCCAATAGCAAGCCACAGCCATGGGCGCGTCTCTGGAACACGCCAACATGATCTGGGACCGGGTCCAGGTCACCATCTTCCTGGCCCAGGAGAGCCTGCTGAGCCTCCTGTACATCCATGAGACGCGGAAGCACCTGCGCCTCGTGGGGTTCGTCGACGACAAGCCCGGGGCCAGCCTCTGGTCCCGCCGGGACGGCCTGTTCCTGCACCTCATCGGCACCAACCTGCTGGTCATCGTGTTCGACGTCACGCTGCTCGGCATCGAGTACGCGGGCCTGTTCTACCTGCAGGGGGCGTTCAAGCCCTGCGTGTACGGCATCAAGCTCAAGGTCGAGTTCCTGGTGCTGAATCGGCTCGTCAAGAGCCTGGAGCACCACCGGCGTAATAGTAGTAGCAACACGGGGGCGCTTGACGGCGGGCGGCGGCGGGACGGGAGTGACAGTTTCCCGTTGGTTTTGCACCCGTCGAGGTCTGGTCAGGTCTCGTCCAATTAGCAATCCTCCTTGCCTTCGAGAGAATGATTGTTGAAGCTTCCCGTGTCAAAAGGAATCTTGTGATCATCTTGACGGCTCTCCGGGGCCCAATACCCATATCACTGAGCACAGTTGCCCGAGACTTGCGAGCATTACTTCACAGATGAATAGGAAGAAGCCCAGTCTCTCAGATTAACGTGATAATTGCAATTTAGAAGACTGGCAAAGATTGCCCAGTATTGGAAAATACCTCGATGGGCAGGTTCCTCCTGTTGTTGCCGATCATTTCCGTCCCATGCTGGATGGTTGCAGCCAGCTAGTTGGTGGACAAAGACGAAAAAGGGGCGCGGCGCAGACCTCTTGAATTGGATACAGAAATATGGGAAGTTCTATCTGATAGCCCAAGTTTATATCATGAGTGTTGTAGCTCACGGCCACCAGCCCTAATGGCTCCCGTCTACTATAGGGGACTAGCTAGAAAGCTTATTAGATGTCGCAGTGACAATAGGGGTAAGCCCTCAATAGAGACTGGCCTGCTACACTAGTTATCTTTTTTATTTAGATAATGTAATCAGACAGGAGCCAATACGGCTATTTGTCCAATAGCAATTCCTTGATTCAGACCTACTTTGCCAAGAAGCCATTACGTCTGAGGGGCTCGCGGCTAACTTCTGCTTTCCTCATGTACATACAGTGCTATTAATATCAATCAGGTAACCAAGCCACTCGGCAGCTCGGCAGTCTGTTATCTTGGCTGATCACACCGGCAGCAGGCAGTGCATGATTAGCGCTCCCTAAATCAGGCTTTGACGTCGTACTACAGGGACTTGCAGACAACCTTTCAGCTTTTCTACTGGCTTGTTTCCGAGGGCAGATAATGTTGACGCATGTGGCGCAGCTCACTGCGTCCAAGGCAAACGGCGCTGGCATACATTGTTTGCCTGAATCCTCTGGCTGCATAGCCAGCCACCTACCAAGAAGTGCCATTTGGCAGTTGTCTATAAACATGATGTTTGTTCAGCAGTCTACTGGCCCAGCATCGCCATATTCGACTACATCCGTATCCTTCTTCTCACAATCAGTTTATGGCCCGAAAGGCTACACTTGTATTACACTCGAACTAACCACCACCACCATGGCGTCTGCTTCCCCTCAATGCCCCGTATGCGCACCTATAGTTTCATGGTCCGAAAAGTGCCTGGAGCTCAGGTGGGACGCAACCGATTGTCATAATCATTATCCGGGGGGGACCACATTCGGTACCTTCGACCAAAGCTTTAAGAATGGCTGTCAAGTTTGTGGGATTATCCACTCGGCCGTGTCAAGATTCTTCAAAGACCACCGGAGCCATGCCGACATAACTGCTCAAACAGTGGTCACAGTTCAATATCTCCCGCATCGCAGAAGCACAATCGAATTGGTTGTTGATATTGGTATTGGGGAGCCCTTAGGACTTTTCACAGAAGAGCGTAAGTTAATTAGCCCAAACAATTCTCAAATTCATCAGAAGACATTTCAATTGAATCTTGTCAGGCGAAAGCACTTTACCCTTTGCGTTCGGCCAACTTCGCCCTATAATCACCGATTACTCCTCTCCGGAACTAGATCGATTCATTCAAGAAGCTCTAGGAACGTGCTCCAGGGATCATCAACGCTGTGGTATCTTACAATCTGTGCCTCTGCCCAAGAGGCTTATCAATGTTGGTGATACAGATCAATCTCCATTCCTATATACGAGCTTCGAGGGAGAATCGGGCCAGTATATTTGCCTGAGTCATTGCTGGGGATCTCCGAACTACACTCTCAAAACACTGAAAGGAAATCTGGAAGCCCATGGCCGAGAGATCCCTATTAGCGATATGCCGCGGACTTTCAGCGAAGCAGTTATGCTCACTCGTCGGATCGGCCCTCAATACATATGGATCGACTCTTTATGTATTGTGCAAGATGATGAAGACGATTGGAAATCTGAGTCGGAAAGAATGGCGCAGACGTACACCAACTCGTTGATTACCATTGTTGCTGTTGAGGCCGCCGACAGTCGAGAAGGACTTCTCCCCCGCATTTCTGCAGATCAGTGCAATATAAGCTATATCGATTGGCCTGTTCCGGATGCACAAATTCACAAAGTCTACATCTGCCAGACCCAACATTGCTCTAAGATATGGGATGCTTATAATGAACTCCGACAACTGAAACTTATGGCATCGGAAAATGCTGTTCTATTCAGCCGCGCATGGACTTTGCAAGAACTGCTATTGCCGCCACGACTACTCATGTTCACTGATAGGGGTCCAATCTGGTATTGTAACGAGAGCTTCCAACCAGCCACAGACCCGATACCTTTCGATTTCATGCTCTATTTCAAGGGATCTTATCAAAGTCTACTTCTGGAAGAATCGCCAGGCTCCGGATTAGATCGACCAACAAAACTATTTACTGAGTCACAGATAATCAATGACATTTTCAACATTTCGACTTTTGCAGATGGATGGGTTCGTCTTGTGGAAATGTATACCTCACGCCATGTCGCTTTCCGACAAGACCGCTTACGCGCCCTGGCTGGCCTGGCGAAGAAGTTCCAACAGCAAAGTAAGGCGGAGTACGTGGCCGGGTTATGGGATGACAAGGCATCTCTGCCATTTCTCCTTGTATGGGATGCTGTTCCGGTAGAAAGCAAGAGGGAAAAACCATGCGAAGACCCTACTGACTGCACGCGCTCCTGGAACCCGCCATCTTGGTCATGGGCCTCGGTCGAAGGTGCAATATCCTGGACATGGGATCTTGATGACTTCCGCGCGGACGCGCAAATTATGGATATTTCGTGTCAGTGGCAAGATGCGAACCGCTTTTCCACCTCCCTCGGCGGCGAGGTCACCATGAAAGCCAGAGCTTTGAAGCTGCCTCATTCGAGTCTGTCCTACTCCTCACAGGACGATTCCGCAGATATTAAAGTGAGATATACCTCGGACAATATAATGGTGGCACCGGGCAACTATTACTACCAGATTCCGTACGAGGACCTCTTCTCCCAGGAACTGTTATTCCAAGTACCCGCACAAAGTAGAGAAGCTTTTTTATTCCAAGCGCCAGGCAGTGACTGTGACTTACATCGTCTGGATTGGATCAAGAAACATACTACTCACTCTGTCGAGGTATACTTCGTGCTACTGGGTTATTGTATTGAAAGACCATTTACATTAATCCTTGCACAGCATCCAGGTACGGGGAACTTCATCAGAATCGACTCCGGGGAAAGACTATTCGATTGTATTTATAGGTTGAACGATTATGATCACACGGCTGCTGAGCACTTTCGTGAGAACTTGGAAAAACTTTTCTCGCTCTCCATGGAAATCATCCTGACTTGAGCCAAAGAAGCTTGTCGATACTAACGGGCTAAACATTGAATCGAAATTTGTTTAGTAAAGAATGTTCTGTCCGAATAATTGGCTTAGTAGAGACCGGAAGTTAAGGGTACAAGATTGTACAATGGATAGGGCTAGTATAAGCCCCAATAGCACGAGTAATGTATATTTCACCCCGTAAGAAGATGTAAAGTCATTCTCCCTTATATTTAAAAATTTTGTGTGTAAAAGATAAGGAGTGAGTCGATTTCGCTAAGCCAGCCTAGTTGATTCAGACTACCAAAAAAGAGAAGAGATTCTCCCTTATATGTCACTTTCCCCTGATCGGCCGAGTCCAAGGGGCAAGAGCACCAAGAATATGGTTGATTGAAACCACCTTTATCAATAAGTCACACGTCCTCATTCGCTACTGCTACTTGATACCCAGCCTGGCCCCATATTGTTGCTGATTATGCAAGACCGTTCAAGGTTGACACTGTTTCCGGTGGTGCTAAATATATGCCCCTATTTGGCCTTCAAACATCGCAGCCTTGAGCGAACAACGCTGCCACAGATCTGGAAGTTTACAATCACCAAGGCCCCTAATCCGATGGAAACTTCTACGGCCTAAACAAAAAAGCCCAATTAGCGTCAACTATTATATCAGGATCTGGCGCGTTCACGGAACCATACCACTCACGGGCCTCGTACCTACCTGATCCCGGGGGATCAGGGGGGTCAACACATAACAGAGATACCCAACTAAGAACAAAAGCCACGAGTAGCTCATCAGCATCATCGGAGATTGCCATGTCCATGTCAAAATCGGGTCTGTCTTGAAGCACGGCAGTTCATTCCCTTCTTCAAGTCTCCGCTCTGAGGTGCGTTTTCGGTCTTCCCGGCCGATACACAGCATCAGCCGACGGATCTCTTCATTGCTCAAAAGGGCAACCTCTTCCGTCGTCCGGGGGAGTTGCTCCACCAGGCGCAGCTGCGAAGAGCTGATCAGCGCAAATATGCTGAGGAAGAGACTCGAATACCACAGAGTCGGGCACAGCCAAAAGCTGGTGGCCGTCCCCGGCCATGAGAAAACACCTATGACAGCAGCTGCAGATAGCAATGCCTGTTAGGGTAGGTCAGCTCTGTTGCGTTAGTTGGGCATATGCTCGTTTGGGGTGGCGAGGGATCAGGCCATGTAACTCATGATCTAAGGCTGCACTCACAGCCTTCTCAACGAAAACGAGTTCTTGTTGCTTCAAGCCTCGGAACTTAAAAAGCAGGATGCGGACCTTATCCACATCGGTTTGGTGCTCCAAAATCTCATTTATGGGCTCTATCGTGTAATGATATAGCGCACCGTTATACGTGCAGCTCGACACAATGAGGAATACCGAAGGCGAGTAATGGTACAATTTTCGAAACGAGTTCCACAGCCATAAGGCTACTAGCTGAAACATGGTATGCCCAGATAAATATGTGTGATTAGTGAGGTGAAGGGGAGAAAGTGGAAGTCTGGGAGGCAGCTTCCGTACGTCTACTTAATTTAGTGTTTTTTCACGATAAGGCCAACCATTTCTATGAACGTCGATGTCTTTCTTGGAGTTTGCCTCGTTTTCTACCTGCATTAGTGTCCGATAATCTCACCGATGTTGAGGCTCGTTTCTTTTCCCTGAATTTTACTGGTCAGTACGTCCTCAGCCAAGACGGCTTGATCAAGGTGGCATCCAATCATTGAAGGACATCCGCAACCTAAGGCAGTGCAACCTGTTTTCCTACCCACCCTTTATGATAACGAGGCAGACTTGAAATGCCAATCGGAGGAGAGCAGGTGGTACCACCAACATCATGGAAGAAATGGAAGCCCTTACCGTCAGTCCCGATGGTTCCCTTCTATTTCCTTTCCGTTCAACCAACATCCTCAAAATCTTCCCTGTCATATGAAGTCGGAAGAGTCTATCATGATGGAAATCGCAATATGCGTATATGGCCTTCCTTCTCTGGTTAATGAATCTATCCATCTCATTAAATCACAGCGTCTAAGGTGGTATGAAGAAAAGCCTTTGTTGTACCATCATCGCTTTTTCCCTTTTAACACTTCCAATCGACGCCGAACCCTCCGATTATACGACAATCCCCAATCAGACACTCCTTACTTTGACTACCCATACTACGATGATGAATCTCGCCCAACATATGACAGGGCCGTGACTAAACTGGTGGAGTTGCATTCAATACCACTTAAAAATAGGATGGCTCGCTCGAGTTCGACTGGTTATGCCACCACTTCTCCGCTCGATGAATCGATTCCTAGTCACTCTGATAAGTACGAGAAGCCTGTTCCCATCTCTCACTGGGCCATAGTTGTGGGCAATCAACTCTACGAAGGACGCAGAGCACAGGATGGCACACTTGAGTTTTGCCACTACACGGTCGGAAGTCCCGACTGGTACAAAAACCACTGGAACCGCAAACACAAAATTTGGCCACTGGGTACGACGCGTCTATGCCATGAACAAATCATCGACTATGGTAAGAGCAGTTCTTTACTTATTTTGGAATAGTTTGCTGACAATTTGGGCTTGCCAGGACGTAACCAATTGACTGATACATACGCCGACAAACATTATGATTTATTCGTGAACAACTGCCAGAATTTTGCTCAACGCCTCTTTGAAAGAATTTGCCCAGAAGGGCATTTCCCGTTCCTGCTAGGACAGGGAATGTTCGACAGCAACCCATTTATAAAGATGGCAGTAAATTTATCCAGAATAAACAACGACTGCAAAATGATAGTGGATAGATACTGCCGTCGCAGTCGCCGTCGCCACTCAGGACAGCCTGTTTCTCTGAAGGACGAAAACCTCCAACCCAATCCTACATGACTTTAAGTGGCCGCGGTTGGCAACTACACACTAAAGCAAGGGATAGGGCTAAATGACTAGGGATTTCACTTGTTGTTCATGTTTTATTCTCTATTAGATTATTGTCTATACGAATTCCTTTGCACCAGGGCCATCCTTAAGTCCACATTATATAAAGTACCCAGCCTTTTCTGTTTTACCCAGAGAGAGGGATTTTGATAGTTCATACATCAGCTCAGGCTCGTAAGGTGTTGACTCGGTATAAAAGATGCACCGAGATCACTTGGGGTCACCTGTCACATTCCATGATCGGCGGTGCAAGGGGGAAAGACCATATTGATACAGATTATTGCTACCTCCCTTGTTCAATCATGCTCTCATGATATGCTACTACTTGATACCCAGCCCCGCCCCATGCGGCCGCTGTTGCTGATGACTATAATGATGATCCCCATGGCTACTAGATCCAATCTCACTAACCGTCCCCTCAGCCCCCGTCACCTCGCTCCCCGCCAGCTCCGAGATGGGCTCCTCCATCGGCTGGAACTGGTTCGTACCGCCACCACCACCGTGGTGATACTCGGACCCCATGGACGAGTGCGACGAGACGTGCCGGCTTTGGGGCGTCGACGGCACCCAGTGACTGTTCCGGCTCTGGTCATGCTGCCCGGGCGACAGCGGCGGCGCCGCCGAGTACGCCCGCATCGAGCTGCCGTCGTAGAACGAGTCCGGAGGGCGCGGCGTCGTGCGCGCCGAGCTGTTGACTAGGGTGGACGGGGTGTTGGGGCCGTTTTGGTGGAAGGTGTCTGCTGCAAATCGGTCAGATTAAGTTTCTTCAATGAAGGGGACATTGATGTTAAATCAAAGAGAAAGGGAGTAAGCAAGAAAAGGAAAACTTGCCTTTGTATGGACTGTACATGGCGGAATGTTGTGAGTGTGGGCTGGAAACGACACCCATCTGCACGTCATGAGGGGGAGAGGGCGGTGCTTGGGCGGCCGGCGGGTGGTAGAAGACCTTCTTCTGCTGCTTCAGACGCCACACCAGGAAGCCGATGACTGCCAGGACGACAACGACGCCAATCACGATACCGACAATGGCGCCCGTGGGAAGCCCCCCCTTCTTCGACTCGTCAGAGGACGACGACGCGGAGGACGACGACGACGACCCGCCGGTCAGAAAGGGTGCAGCGCTGGCCTCGTCGCTGGCGAGCTTGGCGGCCGTGACGTTGCCCGGGTGGCACTGGCCGCTGACGCAGGGGTTCTCGAGGCAGCACCCCAGAAAGGGCGGGTTGTTGTAGCTGCAGGTGTACCAGTTCTTGGCGCCGCCGACGAGGCAGTCCTGGCCGGGGATGTCGCCGTAGTTGCCCCGCGAAAAACTCGAGCTGCGCAGGGCCGACGTCGTGCAGATGCCGCCGTTCTTGCACGGGTCGATGTCGCAGCAGCCCATGAACCGCGTCGGGCTGTCCTTGCAGATGTAGAACTGCCCGCCCACGGGGCACGAGAGGCCGTAGCGCGACCGCGGGTTGTCTTCGTCGGAGCCCATGATGTCTCTCTGTGTGTGTATCTCTCTCTCTCTCTCTCTCTCTCTCGGCCGATAGGATAAGCGGGTAGTAGCTGGCAACTACTTATTTAAATAGCTGGCAAGCAATGGTTTAATGATTAGAGTGATGAGTCCACCACCGTATAGTGTATATGGTGTTAGTGTATATGTTTGTTATGGGTATCAAAAAACTGTGGGCGGGAGGTACGCCGGTAGAGGGAACCACAGACGGGTAGGAGTGAGTAAACAACGAGAACAAAAATGAAGAAAAGAGAACCCGAAAGCAGGAGCAAGCTTGAGACCATTGGCGGGTGGGCAAGCAAGCTGTCATAAAGGTCTCGTTAAGTTGCCTGCCTGCCCGCGTGCCCAGCCCGCCTTACTCCATATCCTAGTGATATTATTACGACTGCTGGCTGGCTGCTACGGTGATTGATGGTGGTAGGGTGACGTGATATACGGGCCATGCCTGCATGCCTCATTATTCGTGTGTTGGCTGTACGTTATATGCGGGTGTGTGCATGCGAATCCTGCCGGATTACGAAACAGTGCGAAAGAAAGGAAATAACCGACCAGCCCCCCGTCTCCTCTCTGCCTCTCCGCCAAATGCGACATGCAAGAAAGCGGGCAAAAAAAGTCCGAGTCGCGGACTTGGCTTGTCGAGCTGGCAGAGCTCGAGGTGTTACGCGCAGGGATGGGGGGTTAGAACCGTCCCGTTGGGTCAGTTCAGTAATTTGCGTGTCAATTTTTGCAGACCGGGCTGTGTCCTGTGGCAGTCGTATGTAGATCCTTGGGCGAGGGGGGCGAGGCTCGAGGCTCCGGCTTATGTGTGCAGTAGTAATTTTACTTATTTCGGCTTAGCAGTGCAGTAGTAGACTGCGAGATGGAGCTAGCTATTTATAGGCCGCTAGCCAAGCGGCCAAGGGTACTGCCCCGGGGGCCGAATCCTTTTTCTCACTAAGGCTGACATTAGATCAAATTTATTAACTTCAGCTAGGACTCAATCTTAATACCTAAATATCTGCCCTCATTATTTGCCAACGGGCCATCGAGGAAAACACCCTTCGTAAAGACCATCCACTAAAAGATGATGTGATATCTCATCTGAAAACAGCCGATCTGACCTCGACTCGGACGTTGGAAGAGCCGCTCTACTAAGGCCTTGAACCAAGAAAAACACGGTTATATAAAGTCTGCCGGGCTGAACTCTGTCCAGTGGTCGAAGATGGCTGACATGGTTCGGATGTTTTCGTGGGCGTTGAATAGTTCAGCCCACATCGGACGCCTTCAACCTAACTTTGGACCGAGGGAAATGAGCCTCAACATCTAAATTTCTTTGCCCAATTCGACCGATTCTAGAGTCTTTCTGATCGGTCCATACTAGGCTGGCCCAGCTGAATCGAGTCAAGGCAGAGGCAAAATAAAAGACACTGCTGCGGCTGCGACGCCCTAGAAGGACCTGAACATGTCAAGATCAACAGCCCCCACATGCGATAGTAAGTAGTTATCCCGGGGCTAGGCTCCCGCATCAGATTCTGACTTGATGATGGTTGACCCCACGAACTGCGCTTTGTGACCAGGATGGTTCTCGTTTCTCGTCTTTGGCAAGCCAGCTCGAGCTAGTCTTCTGCTTCCGGAACCCTTTCAGTGTTAAGTTCTCCTCGGATCCGATCCCCAACCGTCCTTCGGCTATGTCTAGTTCCGGAACATGTGGACTACACTGACGAAGTGTCAGTCCCGACCAGATGCGGCGGTGGGTAGACAATCGATGTTTGCTAAAACCCAGGAGCCAGGTCGGAGATTGAAACCGTAATTACGCGAAAGTTGCAGGCTAGGTCTTCAGGCTCGTACGTTTGCGAGCACAGTACAACAGAACACTGTGTAGGCGAGCAAATATTGACAGCTCCCCCGCACATAATTATGATGGGTAAGCCCATCTGTAATTATCGGAAAGCTGTGCCTCGAAGTCGAGCTTGACTTCTTCCTTTTCGGACCGGACAAGAGGGTTGCACCCACCAGCTGTGCCGATGAACTGGCACAATGCTAGCAGGGTGGATATGTCCTAGCCTGTCAGATATTGTGGATCTCGGCATGTCCCTGTCTGTGCTACTCCCCCGTTCTCTGATTGGCTAAGGCCTCCTATAACCCCCAAGCGCACATAATACGTTGGTAGCAAGAATTCACGATATGTTTCACAATTGGAACCGACAAACAGATATGCCTGACCTCATGGATACAGACGATCTTATATACGAGCAGTGAAATCAACCTGGCATTTGTATCACTGCATGACGTTTGCTTGCTTTCTCAAACTGTACCCCCATCCTCATCCCTGTTCCTGAATAGCCAATCACGAGCTCAAGCAAAAATCCCTTGCACCAACAGCCGCCAAAAACATTCCACATCTGCAAACGGGCTGTACCAACCGATATGCGGGTTGGTGCCCAAGCTGAACCAACTCTCTGGGCAAACCCCAACCACGAGCTACCAAGCCCCTTCAGCGGTATTCAACGTTATGTGCCAATCATCCACCCCTGTTCCCGGCGGCATCCGCGGCATATGTAGCTTTATGCACATCATCGAGAGTGCCAGATTCCTTTCATCTGAACAATAGATATTTGACACAAAAGTATCCGATTTACCTATATCGGAAAAAGAGAGATATCATCATCGCTGGATGAGTAGTTGATCTGAGATGACTGAATAGCCTCAAGCTGAACGCCTCTAGTGGCAGTGTTACCAAGGGCGAGAAGAGTCTGGCCAATGAAGACATAAATACCCCATGCTGTGTCCTGGATCTACGGCCAGGGGAATGTCGTTACTAACAAATTGAGGTTTTTGCGCCTTGCTTCGTGAAATGTGACCCATTGGGACGGCCCCCCTTGATTTTCAGAGCTTTTGTAAATTTGGAACGAAGGGATAGAGGCCGTCTCGGGATTTCTTTATTAACATGCAGCAGGATGCATCCAATGCATCTTATGTGTGGTCTGATGTCAAGCACACACATACAAGGAGGAGATACGTTCGGAGTTTCGTCTGATGAAACACAAGTATATTTTGTTACTACTCCAGTATAACGATGGATCGCTCAGTATCGTTCGGCATCACAACGGTTCTGCTGCCGGGGGAGAGCGCCTCCATTGTCGAAGAGGTCATGAGCATTCTCGTGGGCAACCAGGCCGTGTCGGAGCAGGTCGTGCGGACCATTGCCACGTTGCCTCCTTGGCAAAGCGTCCTGCCGTTATCTGTCTACGAAGCAACAGCAGCTGTGCCAGCAACAACAGCACCAGCAGCCACGGGCACCGGTGTCCGTACCCATATCGCGATCTTTTCGACTATCGCAGAAAGCCCCAGTGCTACTGCTTCCCCTAGCTTAGAGACGACGACGACTTCTGCAGACACCACGGCATCCAGCAGTCTGAACACCGCATCATTCTCATCACCATCACAGTCGCTACCTACGGCAATGAGCACGAACAGTCTGACCAGTTCTTCCCTACCAGCAACCAGCCAAGACGTCCCGGGGTTAAGCGCCGCAGCCATTGCCGGGATCGTGATTAGCTGCATCATCGTTGGCATTCTCATTGGCTTCGCAGCAGCATGGTTGTTACTAGTCAAACGGAAACGCCGGTGGCAACCATCCCGGCCGGCGTCGTACCAGCCAGTGAAAAACGATATACAAGAGAAGAAAGCTGCGACCGTTGCGCCTCGTCTTCCTCCCCTATCTAGTTACAGTAGTAATCTGTTCCAACTCGATCAGTTCTTAACGGAACCGAAGCCGGACCATGACATAGCGTACGAGCTCGGGGCTCTGGACCGGTCCATTCGCAGACACGTGGCGGTTCATTATCACATGAACCCTATCAAAAACGAAGACGTTAACGTGGAAGACCTGGGACAGGTCTTGGTCAAGCTTGGGATGGAGGATGATAGCCATGCCGGTGGCGGTGATGCTGTCCAGCAGAAGAAGAGCCCTTCAGCGAGTCGCCTCGTCTCTCTCGCCCTCGATCTTGGCACGCGGTCTCAGGCTCTGCGCCACATCATTATGCGTGTCGCGCTTGGTAGCACCACATTGAATTCCAACTCTCCCATATCGATGCTGCCCCCATTCATGGCGTCGTTCGCTCGATTCCTGAGGGAACCTGGACCACTAGGCCACCATCAAGGGCAGTCACCAAAACACCAGGATGGTAAGTTACAAATGAAATATTTCATTGATTTTAACAGTCCGGCTTAGCTAACGACACACACCCCTACATACAGTCTACGCCGCGGCCGTAACTAAATGGCGACAACTGTCCGTCTTTTTGATCCGCCCGAACCGTGGGGAGTCGTCGTCCATCATCAGCAGCCCCCTGATCCCTTCGGAAGACGTCAGCACGCAGCAAGCGCAGCAGCTCGCTCTGGAGCTCAACCGGTTCCTGGCCCCCTTTGTCGCTGCGGACGGCGAGGACGAGGACCTCGAGAACCTCTCGCGGTACGAGCAGGAGAATGACCTGCGCGAGGCCCTGGTGGAGTGCGCCACATTCAGCTACCTCCTGTTTTCGCAGCCCTGCGAGTACGAATTTGACTTCGTCTCGGGTGAAGGAGGAAAAGAAGAAGGATTAGAAGAGAAGACGAAGACGATGAAGTGGAGAAACAGTATAAGTAGGAAGGAGGTGAGTAGCGGTGCGAGTAGGGAGAGGGGGAAGAAGAAACAGAATACGGCGGCGGCAGTGGTGGTTTGTCCGGGACTGCGGAGGGTTCGCGATGAGGAGGGACGGAGGTATCCGTCACCTCAGGTTCTTAGGGGTCCTGTTGTTGCGGATGAAGCTATCATCACCACTGTTCAATAAGTAAGTACACATAACGATTAAAGGGAGAAGCTCAAAATTTTGTGATTGGGCTGTATCATCTCAATCTTGGCGAAGAAACGTGGTGCACAAGTGTGACTTTGACCAGCGTTACCTTTCAGGACTTAGTATTAGAAGTGACCGTGCTCGCACTAGAGACAGTCGAGAATATAAGAAAAGTTAATAGAGTCTAGATTACGCTGGCGACGGACGAACTTTTAAGCCAAGATGCATGCAGTTTGATTGGCTAAACAGTATAACTCCGTTTTAACTATACTCTTTGAGCGGTACTTGGCACAATCAAAAGGATGATAAACGAGTGACTTCTACTTTGAAAAGAAATTCAACATCCGCCTATTCCATGAGAACCCCCCCGAAGCATCCTCCTCCACTAACCCATCGGACATGACAAGGTCACCTCCGTCGTGCGGCGAACCCGACCAGTGAGTGCCAGTCCTTGTTTTCCTCGGCCTGATATCTAGCACTTTCCAGGGCAAGACGAGCATGTCGCGAGGCTGTGAGTACCTGTCAGTAATTATCAACACGTCAGAGGAGGGACAGGAGTGAAACCAACCAGTTGATGGAGCTGGGGATGTTGTCCTGGTGACAGTACGAGTACTTTTCAAAGCAGACGTCGCATGTCTTCCAGTGCTTGGTGCAGAAGTTGCGCTTGTTCAAGTCCCGGGCGCCCAGGTCCGAGACGTAGGCGTCCAACACGGGGCGGAGCTCCTTGGCTTCCTCGATCGTCAGGCCGGAAACGGCCGTGGCGGCGAGGAAGGAGACGGCGGCGGCGGTGACGGAGAAACGCATTTTGACGGGTGAGTTGTTGGGTATTGTATAGTAGTGGTCGGATGTGAAAAGGACTGATGAAATAGAGATAGAGCTGTGTGTAAGCGATGTAGTGTACGAGATGAGGAGACGGAGAGGAATTGGCAAATAAAGGGGATCATGTCGTGCCTTTTATAGATAATGGAAAACCGTCGCTAAAGTTCCTCCAACTGAAAATGTTGATCAACATCCCATCAGAGCGTTGGGCTTGCATAAGACACACGACACCTCCGGACTGCACCAAGATCATCGGTATACGCCGTAGATTGCTCGAGATTGTCTCATGGTCCTCGAAATGCCTTCTATAAAGCCAATCGGGCTTCGATATCATACAAGTATCAGCATCAATCCTCCAGAGGATCGTAAGCAAGGAATTTCAGCTCTCTTGGCCTACTTCACAGCCTAGCCAGTAATATCATCCGATTCCGTCAACGGGCTGTGCCATCTTGGCTTACCTCACTGGCCAAGATCTAACATTCTTACATCAGCACAGCCTACATCCTGTACCCCGTACCCCCCGCGTATCCTTCGCGACCAGAGAGATGATAGACTATGCACAAAATTGCAACATACGTAAATACCCCTATCTAACCTCGGTATATCAAACAGACGAAAGACAGAGTTGACCCCGGCTGGAAGTTTTGTAAATTCTTACATTTGACCATAATCTGCATGTGAATGCTATGGAGATGAAACCACAAGGTACCGTGGCGCGGAACAACAGCATTGCATATTCCGTCATCTAGTAACTGCATGGATTCGCCAAGATATTCCTTTAGCTTTGCTCATAAGCCTTCTCGCCAAGATAATTCCTGGAGGCGATCATGGTCGAATGGGGAGAATTAAACGAGGATTGGCAGATCAGGGCTGGTTATCTGTTTAACTATTAATAGATGAGTCGATCAACAATCATACGATCCATGTTGAAAGACAATACCAACGTGGTCGTCGGTAAGAACCTCGATTTCACTGTCCGCATGATGGCAGACTGGCTCGGCTGTTGCTTGGTCAATGCTTTCCGTCTCATCAAGACAATCTGTATTTGTATATAAATAGTTATCACTATGCAATGATCTTAAGCTTCTAGCCTTGTGAATATTATTAAAGACGTCGAGTTCTATAAGATGTTCTTTGTTAAATCGTTCTCATCTTCTTCCAACCAACCCAGTCTACGTTGCAAGTCAACTTTAGCCGACTATTTGCGTTACTCTGCCGTCAATTTGCTCGATGTGCTGGTAATTAGTGGTTGACCATGAGATAGAGAGGCTTTCGAAAGGGGGTTAGGCGGCTTTCCACTGACTACTAGAACGAGCCCACGCAGCTTCTGAGACGCCAAATAGACTCAAGCATAGTGCAGCGCCTGGTCAAGAGACAAGCCGCGATACTGTCATATCAGCACCAACTCATCAAGATTGTCCTTATCGATGCGTTGCCAAACTTCTCCCTCCATGACAGACCCGAAGAACGCAGGACCTACCACCTCATAGTGACCCGGCCGTTGGTTTTTCTCTCGTAAGATCATGGGTAGAGTGACACCGGAGATCAGCGCGACGAGATCTCCATCGTTTGTCTTGTCCGAAGCATACCCGAAATCGCTCAACATCTCAGAAGAACAGCGGACGAGGCTCATTCGGTTCCAAGCGAGAATTTCAAAGATATCGTTAAATCGAGAGCCCCAGAAATAATACTTCATGATCCCCACAGGCACACCCCATTTCGACTCATACTGCTTGTGTGTTTTGGAGGTTAGGAACTGCCACAAACGTATCCTGGGGCCCATGAATTGCACCGTGCGCCACCTGATGTATTGCTGATGCGATAGTAGGCTGCGCGCGACGTCCTTATAATCGAATCCAGCCATGGCGTGCATAAAGACCGCAGCTGCGTCTCCGGAAGAGTGGGGAGTATCTGAGGGGGCCGTAATGGTCGAGTAGACGATCCGGCTGACGATCTGAGCCCGGACCAACAATGTCTTGGCTCCCGCGAACTTGCACTGGGCCTTCGACCCGGGCGTTGCGCCCGAGAAACCCCTGAGCAACATGAACCAGCACGTCGAGACGGACCGCCAGTCAACCACCCAAGTCGGCGCCCGGAGCATCCTCGACGGGGTGAAAAGTAGTATATCGAGGGAGCCCGTATACCGTACCACCTGCTTGAAGAGCAGTCTGTAGAGGATATCCAGCGTGGTGTGGGAATAGTCGGGCATCTTCTTCTGACCCTGTTGATTTTGGTGGATGAACTCGTAGACGCCAAAGAACTTGTCCTCGGCTACCGAGGATTGTCGTTCGGCGATTTCCAAAACCAAGGACCTGTCCCACGACACCGGACGGACGAAGACCAATCGAAGCCATCTTCTTAGAGATGAACCCCGAGATGGGTAAGTCAGAGCGAAAAAGAGTAGCACCAATATGGGAAGTATCACCAATAGGCAAATAAACCCAATGAATGAGCGTCGTTTTACATATATACCGAGGATTGTCAAACAAAAAGTTGCAAATACTGGAAACGTGACATGGAGGGTCAATATGGTTATCAGCCAGGGTCGGATCGCCTTGAGTACCACTTTGTAGGTCGCAGAGTCCCCGATGGGAGACCGATTATCTTCCAGTTCGCCTGCATCCCTGCTTGCAAGTTGGGCGTCCTGGTGGTGACGTCTCCACGTATCTTTCAGGCTGCACCACCCCTCTATTCCAGGAAGGTTAAACTGCAACATTTCTACGTGATCAATGCCTCTGATAAACGAAAGCCAAGGGATGACCTTTGTGCCGCAGATGACCTGTAACTGGCGGGGGAGCACGGCCTCTTGCAGTGTCCAAAGACGTCGGATCCAGGGCCGAGAAAGTATATCCCTTAGCCCAGCACGGTATCGGATCTCCTCGTAGGAACTGGTTGTCAAGCTGAGGTACAAGTAAAAAGCCAATCGTACTGATGCTAAGGAGCCTGTTGGTACTCTAGCTTCGTGGAAGGCAGCGTGGTCGAAGGCGAAGAGACGGATAAGCCTGGGGCCTCTAGCTAACCACCCCATCACCCCATCGGATTTCTCGTTTCCTTCTCCGAGCCAGGCGTAAACGGTTTGTGCGGACGAGTATACCTGACCCATCAAAGTTATTTGATACGCCTTCTCCGAAGTTTCAGCCTGATTAATGCAGATGGCGTCGATCCAGATTGTGATGGCCCCAAATATTTTCCTCAAGTGACGCAGCGCCGACAGGCAGTTCCTGGTGACCTCGATCGAACAGCCGTTGCAGTCAATGGTGTCCCTGGCAGGGGATGAATATTCACCCCACACGTATGACAGTGCGGTGAAAGATGGGCTGTCGTCAAGATCGACGAGACGAAGGTTGCCCTTGATCCGTGACATATCCCATTGATCATAGGCGCCGTCGAGATCAAACACGCGGATCTGCCTTCCTTTAGGCACCAGTGGGAGAGATTCGTAAGGGCTGGGTCGGGCACCTGATGGGGCCGAGATATTTTGGGGCGACGTATTAAGCTGCTCGTCCAGTTCCATATCGTCATTGTTCCAATCGGTGGAATGTGGCCCCCGATCAGGATGCCCTGGGGTATTCAGGAGCATGGCTAACAAGCTGACCGAAAAGCGAACCAGAGAGTATCTGAGATACGTCGCTGAGATAATAATATGCAAGAACAAGCAGGGAAAGTGGCTATCACGTTAATAGCGATGCCTCGAAAGTTGGAGGTCGCGAGGAAAATGGATAATAGTATTGAGATTGAAAGCCTGGTCAACATAGGACAAATGCTGTAAGGAAACGGGTTTTGGCACTGCCCCTCTTCGTGCCTCCATTGGTGGTCAGCCCCTGTTTTCAGATGCCATGCCTACCTGGGGGCTCACTGGTCGAACTGGTCTTGACTGGAAGTTGCTGTGCAGGTTGATCGCTCGATGAAGAGGATGACTTGGGATTCACCGGCTATTGATGGAATGCAAAGGGGAAATGGTAGGTAAATGGGAGGGGTATCACGCTGATGGGAATGCGACTTCATCATGTTTACCAAGCTGTGTTGTGCTGTGTCAAACGCGGTAGAGCGAATGTCATCTGTACCTCGATTGGCCGTTCATGACCTGCAACGGGTAGCATTCTTGTGGAGGTTCATCCCCTTGTAACTCGGCAGTTTACGATTGGCCTTGAGCATAGGAACTTCATTACTGATAAGCTCGCTGTCGGCTAAAACCATGCGCGGATAATCAAGGTTGTGTGGGATTGGTGGTGGTTGGATAACTTGCATGCAAGTCAGGACCTTCCGTAGCGTTGCCCCAAACACCGAAATATCGTGACAAACTCAAGGAGTTAGGGGCCAACTCCAATTAAACATGTCAATTGAACGCAGTAGCAAAACGGTGCGAGAATTGATGATTCCATTGCCAATCCTGGTAGGACTTTCGTTTTCTCGCATCTGTTCAATGCTCTCACAGGAGGTTGAACTTCGGACAGACCAGAGACAATGTTGCATGGGCAAAGTAACCACAACTGAATTGGCAGGTGTTTGATGGCACGAACGCTAAATTTGCTGGTATAATCCATCTACCACTCGTTTTCCACGGTCGCGACCGCTCAAAGTCAATGACGCGCAGGTGTACATCACTGCATGCGTCCCTGGCGTACCTAGCGATCCGCCTAACCAGCCAGGAACGCCTGCTCTGGGCGCCCCGAGAACTCTCATAGCTAACTCCCTCCCGGACGTCGTTGGCCTCAGCCTCGTGAGACTGAGCCTGTGATGCATGTCGTCATATTCGATACCAAGTCGCCGTAATGCAAGCTTGATTGAGGGCATCTATCAATGATGCATATAGCATACCTCCGCGCGCGGCGACTTCATTTCCTATCCTCAGATGCCATGCTCATGAGGAGTTGTGCGGTGAAACGAGCACGACGCTATCGCCTGAAGGGTTCTGTCAGTAAACAATCGTACAACCCCGCCAATCTCAGGCTGACTGCACATACCTCGAACAAACAACATCTCCGACTTCTTCGTAACAGTCTGCGCGAGGTTAGTATCTGACCGCCGGTCTATCTGCACGCGGCATGGCAGCAAATGCAGGGAGCGACTCACCCTGATCTCCTCATCATTCTCATCGTCATCGACCACGTATATGGTCTCCAGGACATCACCCAGAACCAGGTTCATGTGACTGTCGTAGGCCTAGAAGGTAAAGCGCATGAGCTCGATGTGTCCTCATATAGTGGGTACCTCCGATCCGAAGAAGGTAGGGGGGAGCGACGTACGTGTAACCGGCCCTTGAGTTCGCGGTCTCCTCGCAGCTTGACGAACACAACTTCGTCGAGCAGCAGGCGCACGAGATCGAGCGGCTCGGCGACAGAGCCGGCGGCGTTGGAGTCCTCCACATCAGCCATGTTATGATATTGAAGTGAAAAGGTGGTGTGGTGAGATTGATGTGCTTGTTGCAACGTGAAGTCCAACCCAACGTTGCTGCGCTTCGGAAATTCAGCTTGACAAGCTTCACCTGCTTGCGCGGGTCAAATGGATTTGGTGGGGCAATGGAAAGACGAAGCTGGTTTTGTGGCTTTTGGTTTGTGGCTTTTGGGTAGCAGCCTTGTTTGTGGCTTGTTCATAGAATGGTCAAACTAGCCACAGCTGAGCTGCTACAGCCACAGAAAGCATGGCAATTGAGTGTACAGGGAAAGACCTTGCTAGTGCTTGCTGAGTCTGTGGCTTCTTCCGCTAACAAACAGCTAAACCCAGATCCGAGGTTGACCATAGCACGAACCGTCGATGTCTCACTCCACCCATCACACGAACTAGACTCCGCCGTGACGAAGTCATGAAGTTGGCAGAGAAGCCCAATTCACGACCCGCTCCTATCGTCGCTCCTTATCAATGATCGCGGCCTCTTTGGCAGTGGAGCTGGCCGGGCCTCGACTGGCGCTTCAATGTCCCGCTAGCAGAAGGCGCCCGTCTCTCGTGGCCCGTCCAACTTCACGATGCTGCTCACCATCGCCAAATCCCCGCCCATTCAGTCATCTATCATCAGGTCCACCCCGGCATCCGTGGATCCACGCGGGAACCGGGCTGTCCCAAGCCAAATTCTTCCATGGAACGGCCACCAAAGCTGCTCATGAAGCGTTTTCAGAACCGCGACTCTTCTTAGGCAAAGAGGAGGCCGACCTGCTGGCCAGTCTGCAATCCCGGTACCCACATGTGACAGTTCCTACACCTGTTAATCCCTTCGCTCTCTTGAAGGAACAAATCTCAAAAGATCAGCAAGCGGCAGCGTCCCGTACCCCAGCTAAGCTCCCGCAGTCTCGAGATGCGCAAGCTGATGCCTTGGCTAGGGATGATGCTAGGGTATCCCCGCGTCACCAACGTCACTTCACGGACGCCTTGGATGCATGCAGGCAATGGGATAGTAGAAGACTAATACTCCATCTCCGGCACATTGTAGCCCTTCCGCAAGCAGATCTGGAACAGGCTATCGCAGCCCTTCCGTATACCACGGTGTGGGAGCTCTTGCGGTCTTTGGACCCTAAGCAATTCGCCAAGGACAATGATCCGTCCGACGGAGCACGCATCAGCGTGGGCATGTGGCACATCCTCAACATGGACCAGCACATGGACAGCTACGGCACCCGGAAGCTCTTCAAAACACTACTTGCTCGCATGCTAAGCCTGGTAGAATGCGTCCAAACCAACGGTCGGCCACTGGACCCAGAAGACTACGTTCCTCTATTTCGGGCCTACGGCACTTGCTCGGATATCGCAGGTGCCAAGAAGCTTTGGGATCACCTGTTTGGCCGAACACTGCGACGACCAAGCCCCGTTGTTCTGAACGAGTATATTAAAGTTAGGTTCCTCGTGGATCCTATGTACTACGGCTATGATAAGACTCGGATCGTAGTCACACCCCGCAATCTGCACAGGAGAGGATATCTCAGGTTCCACGCATCCCTGGGAAGGCTGGACAGGCTTCGGTTTAACCGCCAAAAGAGGGCCTACCGGTTCGGGCTCGACAGAAGCTCGCCGGACGTGGCAATGTCCCTCAGTCGCCGCACAAGAGGCACTGGTCCCATCACGCGGCTGTTCAAAAGCTGGATACATCGACGCTATGCCTTTACGGAGGAAATCCTTTGCGACTTCATGAAAGGGTTTGCTCGCGCTGGATCGCTTCGGTTCATCGGCATGAAGATCTTGCCCGATTACTTTGGCATTCTTACCAAAAAGGACAAGAAGACGGGCGAAATTACGACCGAGACTGTGCTTCCCAACGTAGCCAAAAACGCCAAGCGCCCGCGGCAATGGACGCCTACCGCGCGCCTGTTCCAAACGCTGGTGGAGGTCTACTGCTCCAACGGACAGCTGGGATGGGCTTTTACTTTGATAAACTTCATTTCCCGGGAATACAAGATCCCCATTCCGCCCGAGGCGTGGTTCGAGCTGCTGGAATGGAGCCACGTCCTCAGCAGCACTCCCGTGGCGACGGCCTGGAAGATGGCCGGCTGGTACCAGCAGATCCCGTCCAAGGACGCGACAGAGCTAGTGTGGAACACGATGTCGCAGCCCCCCTACAACGTGCAGCCCGGGTTTGACCAATACGCCATCCTGCTGCGCGCGCAGATCGCCCGCGGCCGCTTCGTGAAAGCCGACGACCCCATCATGGACAAGATGCGCACGCTCTACGATGAGCAGTGCGCCCGCTACGAAGACGCCGTCTTCGCCTACACGGCAGCCCTCCGTGACGGCGTCCGCCCCATGACGGCCCTCTGGATCGCCTACCAGCGCGCCCGCTTCCGCCGCCAGCAGATGTGGTTCGCCCTCAGCCTGATCTGCAAGCGCAACCTGCTCGCCCTGCGGCCCGTCACCGACCGCTCGAACGGCGTCGCCGACACGCGCGCCGTCGTTGACGTTCCCGACTTCGTTTGGCGCAACGAGCGCTTCGTCGAGAGCGCGTCCACGCGCTACCGCCTCGCCACGGGCTACGTTCATTTGCGCGACCCGGCGCGCCCGGGCCCCATTTCGTTGCACGTCCGCCGCATCGAGCAGCCCCTCCGCATCCCCATGAAGGCCAAGGGGCAGTGGACCGTCCAGATTGTCCGGCCCAAGCGCTGGAATGTTCTGAGTGAACACTCCCTCGCGCCGCTCAAGAATAGCCGGCTCGACCCCGCCCCGCTGCTCTCGGGCAGGCGCGACACATTCCGCTTGCCGAAGCCGCGGAATCATGTGCAGCGGTTCGTGTACTTCAAGCGGGCTCGGCAGTTTGCGGCGGAGGGGAGGCGGCTGGAGGCGCGTATCCAGCGTCACCTGGGGCCGGAGTCTGGTAGCCAGAAGAAGTCGTATCACCTGGGGTCGGAGCCACGTCGCCAGCAGAAGAGCAATCGGAAGCGAGGGGAGAGGCGCAGAAGGCGCCGACTGAGCATGGAGTCTGGCCACAAAGAGGAGATGAATAGCTCCCCTGAAGTCTAGGCCTGAGGGGTGAAGCGAATGAAATTGCTTCCCGTCTGATGGGGTACTACCAAGTCTCCCCGGGAAGAGAATGTTGCTTGATTGAATGTGTACATATTTCGCGGTTTTGATGATGGTGATGGCCTGTTTAGGTGGTACATACATACTGTACTATTTGTTCATCTACTACTAGCTGTATTACTGGAAGAAACTACCTTTTCTCCCTCATGCTCCTCCTCCTTCTGGGTGGGGTGCGCGACGAAATTGGAAAAACGCAACTGGCTGGGTATGGCGTCTGTAAATGAACGGGCTTTGCGAAATCGATGGTAACTCCAGTCTGACTACGAGCGTAGAAACCCCAGGTGAAACCCTAAAGAAGAGGCCATCCATCCGCTGAACGAAGGTCAAAGAAACGAGGGAAATCATGGTATATTTCGTATCTTAGTATCTATCTACATGGCTACATATGTATAAAGTGGAAGTCGTATGTATAATGGCTTATCTTTTTCCACTTTTTTCATTTTTGATTGATTTTTACTTTCTTTTCTGAAGAAGGGGTTTGCCAGACCAGGCGCATGCAGCCTATTCTTTGCGTGTCCGTAATCCGCAAAGCAAGCCATGCATATTGGTAAGGAGAGGTGACTACTACCTAGCTGACTGACCAGGTTTCTGGTTCTGTTGAGGGCACATCAACAACTAACTATGAACCGTTCTCCAACCGCAGCTCGTTGATGTACATGTATCGGCTCAGCGTGATCCAGCCCCAGCGGAACCAGACCATCTGGCTCTGGTGGGCCTGGGTCATGGCCTGGCGGGCCGTGGCGGCGCTCTCGCGGCCGCCCAACAGGCCCGTGGCGGCGACCAGGAGGCCCGGGTTGCCCTTGTCGCTCTTGTTGCTCTTGTCGCGCTTGTTGTTGCCGCCGCCCGCGGACGACGTCAGGTTGGCGCCCGCGGCGCCCAGGGTCGCGGAGAAGATGGTCGCGAACACATCGAGGAAGCCGCAGTACTTGCGCACGAACCCGACCGTCGTCAGCGTGTACAGGTCGACGGGGCAGGCGTACCCGGGCTTGCCCGCGGTCAGGGCCGAGATGAAGCGGCGCGCGCCGTGGTACAGGCTCTTGTGGTTCGGGTGCCCGGACACGCCGCCCTCGTCGAAGGTCAGGAGGACGTCGATCGAGGCCAGGGGTGGCGTGCCCGAGCTGCTGGATCGGCGCGAGAGGTGCGGGGCGAAGGCCTGGCAGAGGAGGGTCGAGATTCTGTCCGTGTCCCAGGTCGTGGTTATGGAGTCTGGGAAGTTGCTATATTGCGTGAAAGAGACGGGGTAAGAGGTTAACAACTATTATAGACCCGAAAATGTGCGATCATGTCGATTTGTGGTTGAGCCGAGGCTGGACGCCACTTTTTCTTCTCCCAACGGAAATCCGTTGTGGGAAGTGGGGGGAATTGGGGGACAGGCCAGTGGGAGAGAACACGTACGGATCATCCAGAACGAGGGCATCGTCCTCGTCGCGCAAGCCCAGCAGCTTGGCGCTCTTCTTCAACTCTTCCCTGCGGGTATCGCCGAGGCCGTCCTGGTTGCCGGTGCTGAGGCACAGGATCTTTACGTGGTTGCCGGTGTCGGGCCGGGTCAGAGCCAGTAAGGTCGGGGCAAAGAACATGGCCTCGTCGTCCGGGTGCGCGATGAGCAGGCAGATGCGCTTGTTGCGCAACGTCGGGAAGCGGTTCGCGATCACGGACGCCGTGTAGACGTAGAGGGAGGGCAGCACCACGGCGGCAGCGACGACGCTGGCCGCCCAACCGGTGGCTTGGGCGTTCATGGTAAATGGATGATAAAATGTTTCAAAATATTGTGACAGGATAATACAAGAGCAGAACAAGGTTGGAAAGTGGAAGTACTCACGGCCTGCGCAATTGGGCAATTGCTGCTTGCCGTGAGTCCCAATTTGGAAAATTTGAGAGAGAAGGAAAAGAGAAGTAATGGAGATACGGAAATAGCAGGTCTGTTAGGGACCTGATGCAATTGAATTTGGTGTTTCGAGTTTTGGAGCTGGTGCTGGGCTGGTGGTTGCGGGTTGCGGGTTGCGGGACAAGCAAGAACTGGAAGCTCAGTGGCTCAGTGGACGGTCAGCGCGGGGCCAGGGATGCAAGTAGCAGGCACTGGCAGCCAGTTCCTGCAGCGAAGAGGGGGAGGGGGAGCTGCTAAGCTGCTAAGCTGGGAACCTGGGAACCTGAGCAGTCTCGTGTCGCGTGCTTGTGTGTGTGTGCAGGTTAGCGCCCAGGCGGGTTGGTTCTAGTTTCCTACGATTACTTTAGATGTGAGATACAGTAAGTCGTATTGAAAGCAATCTGTCAATCAATGAATCAATTGTTTGTAGTATCGTTTCAATGATGATGGAGGAGTTGAGACGAAGAAGAAGAGAGCTACGAGCTACAAGTATGTGGAAAAGGCACGAGACGAAAAGAAAACGGCCTAGTTTGTTGCTGCTTGCTGGTCACGTCCCCCTCTCACCGCCAGCCAACAACAGCACACATGGCGGCAAGTCCGGGGAAGAGGGAAATTTGACGTGAATATCGCGAGATCCCGGCAGTGACCTACAAGTAATTGCATAAAACCTACCTAAGCCAAGATGCCACCCTCCAACCCGTGGCTGGCGAAGCGGAATTCAGAGCCGCCCTTGTTAGTGACGGCCACTAGTCCTTCCCTGCTTTTCGGGAGGTCATGGGGGGTTGCATTGGATGGACGACGCCGTTATGCAACTGTGGATCATCTAAACACCCCTCCAGCCTAGGCTGGCTTCTTCGCGCCTCGGTCGGTTTCGAGTCTTGGAATCTGGATTTCAGCTTGGTTGTTTTAGAATTAGTTACCGACGGACGCGCGCTGTGTGTGTGTGTTCTACTCAGGTACAATAATACTCAGGCACACTATGCCAAACAGCAGCTAAACAGAGAGGGCAAGCAACAGCAACTAACTACCTGACCGCCTTTACGGGTATCGCATGCAGGCGATCAGTTGACAGATCGAAACGCCACGTGAGGATCCTAGAAAAGAAAATATGATGGGCTCATCAAGTTTGCTGTCTGTTTCATATCCAAAAAGCAGTTGTGGCATGGCAGTGGGTAACAGGCTAGCAAGTGAAAGTGCAAGTCTAAATATGCAGTTATAGGGGCTATATCTGTAACCCGGACTCAGCTCCAACCCAGAGCTCCCGAAGCTGCAGCTGTCAGTCCGTCCATGTCTGTGTGTATGGGAGCTTATCGAAAGTCAATTCCGACGTCGACGCCCATATATTCGCTTGGCCAGAGCTCTTCAAACCCCCTTTAACGCGTAAAATCGAAAGAAGGAGATATAAACGACGAAACCCCGCCCAGCAGCGAAGATGGTGCAGAGCCGCAAGGAACGCAAAGCCGCCGAGAAGACGCCCGCCGGCATCAAGCTCTCCCACCCCGACCGATCGGGGCCTACGGACACGACCCTCCTCGACTGGGCAACGGAGCGGAAGCTCTTTGACGAGGCCGACGCGAGGCAACGCGCCCTCGGCGGCGGAAAGAAGACTGCTGCCGCCCCTGCTGCTGGCGAACCGGTTTATGTCGGGAAACGAGAAGATGCAGTCCTCACCACCACGGCCGATCGCATCCTTGAGGCCATGCTCTGGACCGTCAGCCTGTGCACCCTGCACTTCACCCTCGACGTGCTCGTGCAGCAGCAGTACGCCGTGAACCTAGAGTGGCCTGTTGTCATTACGCGATCGTTGCGTGCGTTGCTGGGTAAGTCTTTCCCTTCCCCCCTTCCAGGCCTACACCTATACACCTCGCGCGCCCCCTTAAATACCACGGCTGACAACGGACCCGACCCCCCTTAAAATAGTATTCTTCCCTCTATTCTACATCATCCACCCGCATCCCTCGTCGCCGATCCTCGTGCCCGGCCTCCCGAAGCGATACCAGGAACCCATTCGACAGACCATTTTCTTCGCTGTCAGCATAGCGGCCGGCTGCCACTTGATCAAGATCACGAACACGTATGGATACCTGGCCGTCATGAAGCGCTCGCCTCCGCTGGGCTGCCTGTGGGTTTGGTCCGTCATCGAGCTCAACCTCCTACCTGCCGCGGCGTCGGTGGGTACTGCGCTGGCATACCTGTGGCTGGGTTTCAGGTAACAGGGAGAGTAATAACAAGAAAAGGGGGAAAGAGGAAAGAGTGAATAGAGAAGCTGGATAGAGAAGTAATACCCACGTACACGGGTTGCTACATAATGATAGTGTAGGGGCTGCTTACTCGGTGTGAGTTAGGCCCTCGCCTGGGAGGACTCCGTCTCTTGTGTTGTGACTCGACCTAACTCAGATTGCAGGTTACGTAAAATGAGTGAAGCCCGGTCATACCTGTGTTTCGTGTCATTCAAACCCGACGCATCTCGTGCGCGAGGGTATTTCACAGTATCGGACTTCACGAATACTGGACTAATGGATGTTATGCGCCGCGCTCAAAAAAGGAAAGGGATTATCTTCGACTTCCCAGGCGTCCACAGTGGTCCCCTCAACGGCCCCTGAAACCGTATTGACATTGTAACGACCTGCACTGGCTTTGTAGTAGTATCTTCCAAGTCCCTTTGACACCTTCGTTGCATCTAGCGACTTGGATGCAGAGCCTTTTCGTATCAGTAGCCTTGGGAAAATTATCCGCATGGCTTCAAGTGACGGTAAGGTAGTCATGTAAGATAGTTGTTCTTGAATACCACTCATTATGTCTCAATGTGACGATATGTCAATTTTTACTCGATGCCGGACTCGTATTTAAGCTTGCCCAAGGCTTTCCGAAGATGCAGTTTCCCTATTCTCTGCAGGACACTCGTAAATCAATCAACCACCAAGAATTCGATATCCAGATCCAAAGAAACAGTAAAATGGCTTACATGTGAGTATTACCTACTATGTACTACTATCCTGGTAGCCGTCATCTAACCCTGCCCGCCCTCCAAGATACCAAACCCCCATCTGGGCCCTGCCCAACTACCAATTCAGATACCCCGAGCTCTTCCAACAGCAGCATCACCATCAGCAGCAGCAGCAGCATCATCAGTACGGATTGGAACATGAAAGTAATCGCGTCGCCTGGGAATCCTACATGGACGCCCTCACTAAGCAGCTTTACGGCGATGACTACACCCGGTGCCGCCACTCCTGTCCTCCCACGGACCCCCGCCAGCTTTCCCACGAAGTGGTGGTAATGGACCACCTCTGGGAGCTCGCCTCGCAGACCCGGGCGATCCGCCTTCTCCTCGAGGAGCTGAATAGTGCGGTGAGCGCTCTCGCGCCAGCCGACTGCGACTGCGACTGCGATACCGATCCTGATGTGCTGGCCGAGTGCGACGCGCCGGGTTGGTTCCATCACAGTGATGGCGACGAGGAGGAGGACAGCTTGGAGCGGTTCCAGTGCAACTCCTGCGGCTCCGATCATCCTCACTTCGCCGCCGCCTTTGCTGCTCCTCCTCGCCCGACAAAGGAGGAGGAGGGGGAGAAAGAGAACGAGCCCACAGAAGAAGAGAGCAAGGGCAAGGGGAAGGGAAAAGAAGTGAAGCAGGAACAGCAACAAGAGGGGGAGCCTGTTGTTCCTAGCTGGGTAGATGAGGTGGAGCGGAAGGTTGGCAGTGAAAGCGAACTCGATACATCATCGGGGCTGGGCAGTTCGGCATGATTACCTAGAGAGGCCTTCAGTCAGTCCCCGGATTCCTCCTCCGCTTACAATCTTACACAACCAATGGGTATCGCAGATTGCCCAAGTAGATAGGCGTGGGTAGGTTGGCAGAGACCAGATAGATAGTTTACTGCTAGGTCTCTAACAGAGAGAGTTACGGTAGTCTGGTTGTCAGTCGTGTCTCGGCTTGGGCGTTAATACCGCCAACGCCGCTGTCTTTTTACCAACATCGCGATATCGTGCAACGGGTAAATCTATGAATGGTTCCAGCGGCTTCCGACGCTACGCAACTGAGATCCTCACGGCCGTCATTGTGATTGGCAGTGCATGGTTGCCGATTCAGCTCGACACTTCAGTTTTCGAGACGCGCGAAATCGCCAAGTAGATGATCGCGCACCTCGATCATTTCATGTCGGATTTACTGTCTCCATATCCACCTGTATGCATGTAGATAAGGACAGGCAGGCCCAGTTAAGTCCATCGATGTAGCCGCCGGGCATCTAGCCGATCAAGGAGGGGCCGCCGGGGGAGGATCCAATGCGGGGGAATTGGGCGCGCCCCTCTGGTTCTCGGCAGGAGTTCCCCGTCGAATGACAGGGCAATAAACGGCGCATCCGGGAAGCAAATAAACGACGAATAGCCGTACTTGTTCCTCCTGATTGACAGCCTCGAATTATCCGTTGGTCTTGGAGAAAGCCGCCCAATTGGGGCCGTAAGTCCTTCGCTGTGAGGGAGGGTGGGAGAGATATGCGCTGGCAATACGCAATAGGGCTGCTGCTGCCGTCTACCATCGTCTACCACTATCACCTTCATCATGTTGACCTAATAAGGCGTGATGGGCATTGACCTGGGATGAAGCAAACTTTCATTTCGCGGATGTCAGCATTCTCAGTTGTTTGAGAGTTTGGAGCCCGTCCCGTCGGGCAGCAATGCAATGCCGTCACGACGGACTGCTGCTTCTTCTGACTGACTGACTGGCTGGCTGGCTGGGTTCAATTCTGGTTCTGGTCAGCTCACTTTCTTTCCATGCGGAGGCGCCCTTGTCTGTGTAAGCTCAGCATCTGGAAGACCTGCAATCGCTTTGGTGCTACCCAAGGCAATTTGGAGATGCGTCGTCAAGCCATCTAGCCATTTCTCAATTGAGAGATATTGAACGGTGGGTGGCACCGCATCCAAGACGGCAGCTTCGCGCCAATTCGTATTTGGTAGCCGAGTTCGACCTAGCAGAATCTTCTCGTTTGAAGGCCAGTTCATTTATCAATTATCGGTACCAGACGTTCGTTCAGGTGCCAAGTGTGATTGGTGCTGACGGATAGCCCTGATGGATCTAGCAATCAGCAGAAGGTTGCAACCATCAAGATCTAGGATTGCAACCTGAAGGATGACACCCGAGAAGCCCAACATCGTATTGTAGTAGTAATAGTCTCGTGAGGGAGAAAAGGGAGGCTTTCGAGAACCTTTGGGGATGGACGGAAGAAACCCAGTGGCGGCGGCCTTCTACCTACCCTTCTAGCGCTGCGTGTGCATGAAATGTGTTCCCGATCGACCTCCACACGCCACGCGGGCAGCTTTCATGCACAACCGTACTCCCGAGAAACACCAATGGGGAGCCAACACCCCATGCATGCAACCTATCGTGAAGCTTTCATTCCTCGAACTCTTTTGCATCTGCAAGTACACACAGTCAATGAGAGACACTTGCTGTTAATTGATGCTCCACTTTCCACTGCAGCACATCTCATGTTGGTCCCCGTCGGCTGTAGATGCGACTCTGGGGTAAAGCTTCCATTTCGCCTCTCTCTTTCTTCCGGCCCACGCGAGACACACACCCCCGACGTCGCCTCGCAGATGCAATCAGGCGAATGGGATGCGGATGGGCTGTGCTCATTCCCTCTCTTGTTCTTTGAGGAGTGATACCATGTACGTACCCAGCATACATATAGTTCCATTGCCTTATGCAAGCGCTGTTGGCGTTGGGAGCCGAATGCGAAAGTGAGTCGAATAAAGTCTGGCCCATGATCCTCCAGTCTGTCCCTTGTACATTGCCTCCTGGATTTCTTTTCTTTTCCCATCTTCTCCTGTTCGTTTCGGGACTCTCACTATGCTGTCTATGACATTCTTCTTTTCTTGGCCAACAGTACTCCTTGTAATCCGCATTTGAATAATAGCAAGACCTAACCCCTACACCCACCCGTTCTTCCCTTGTATCACCACCACTACACGTATAACATTGAACGGACCACCATGTACATCCCTCTGCCGCCCACCGACCGTGCCGGCTCCACAGCTGCGGGGCCGAGCCGACTACACTTGATGGGCCACAGAGTAGCAGTGGACACAAGAAGAACACAATATCCCCAAGCCGTAACCCGCATTAGCAATTACTTTTCACATATATGGGGATGGGCAGCAAGCCATATTACGAATAGAATCAACAGTGCATCAAAGGACAACAAGAGCCACACCTTTGTGTCTTCTCTGCGAAAACGCACAACCTCACAGGATCTCGACGTCACCATCGGCGTCGTCGTTGGCGTGCTTGTCGGTGTCTTCGTCTTGGGCACCCTCGCCTTCTGCATCATGTACCGCAACTCCATCCGCTTCAAGCGCAAGAAGAAGTTCCGCAGTCATCACCGCCATAAGTCTGGTGGTTCTCGCGGCTCCCGCGGCTCGAAGAGTTCCAAGAGCTCGCAGAGTTCTGCTAGTAGCGCCAGTAGTGCGGGTGGTGATGGGGGAGGAGGCGGCGGCGGCGGTGGCGACGCTGAGGCAGCTGCACCAACCCCTGCTGAAGGGGGTTGAGTGAACACGATGCCCTCAACCCTCGACTCACGTCGCTGCAGTGGGGGCGATGATGGGACTATTCTCTCTACGTGACTGATGACGGTTGCAACCTGTTGTCTGTCGTTAGGATTCAGCCTAACCTTGTTTGTGATGATATTGTTTTGATGGTGTTCAACCTCTGGGTGGTGGTAACGAGAAACGGTTTACTTGATATCAGTGGCGCAATTTGGGTTCGAGTCTTTTGTATATGATAGGAATATCACATTGTATGATGGAAGAGCTAGGTCGAGAAATGACTTATAACTCATGGGCACCCCTTACGAGCTGCCCGAAATGTAGGATATAAAAGGTACTTTATCGAGAATACAAAGGAAACGGCAAAGCCTCGATGTTACTTGTATCCGCCTAAATTTCCAAATTTGGCCACGATTCTGACTTATAGTGAGTAGAACTAGTAATTCCCATGTTCCGGTGGGGGTCGGAAAGTGAATTCGTCTGCCTATCATACGCGGGATATTTGGGAGCTGATTGGCTCAAACAAAAGATGGGTGGATTACTTTATGCAACAGAGCGGCACCGTGGTTGCCTAATGGTCTCTTGCTTCCCTGTTATTTGGACCGCGGGTTGAGGCCTCTCTATGTAAGATCGGCCTTCTCGCATCCTGCGGCCGTCCCTTAGAAATCATCTCTTTCGCTCCGATGGCAAGGCTTGCTACTAAAGATGAGAGATTCGCCGAGGCGACGAGCGATTTACTGGACATCGCGTATATCAATTACAAATCTCGGCAACGCCGAGAGCCTTACCTCGCGCTTGAAGATCCCGATTCCATCCGCTTGGTGGTCATCAATCCAGGCGAATGGACATCCCCTATTTCTTGTCACCTAATCTACAGGAGACTGGATAGCTCACCCGATTATGCCGCCTTGTCCTATGCCTGGGGTTCACCCAGGGCTACCAGACCCATCCTCGTCGACGGTGTTAAGTTTCAAGTGACGGTCAACCTCGAGTCAGCCTTGAGGCATCTAAGACGGGAGTCGGATCCCCTGACCATCTGGATCGATGCTATAGTGAGTTGGTATCTATGGAAGTAGGGCATCTGAGAAGCAATTGTGGGTATTAATCTGTTGTCAAGGCCATCAACCAGGAAGACCTCGATGAGCGAAGTCAGCAGGTCAATTTGATGCGTCGAATCTACCACGAAGCATCCAAAGTCATTGTGTGGCTTGGCGACGGCGTCAGACATCGCATCACGGACTCTTCGCATTATGGCAAACCCCCGGCCAGGGTCACTTTCCACGGAGATGATGGGGATCATGAGAAGATTGCCACGTTCATCGATAAATGGAGTGTTTCCCGAAGGCCTGCAAAATATACCGCTCTTGACGTGTATTGCCTGATCCGCATGTTCATAATGCAGGAACAGGAGCAATACAGCCTTCGGCGGCTGCATCCTTCCCATTTGCTGGGGCTCGCAGAGGCCCTTCGCATTATGACAATGAGTCAGTGGTGGACTCGGATGTGGGTGTTTCAGGAGGTCGTTGTTGCCAAAAGCGTCATGTATCGATATTCCGGCGTCGAAGCGCCCCTGGAAATGTTCACCGAGGCCGCCTCCTGTTTGCAAAACTATGGCTACCCGATGCCCCTGCAGTCGGACGTGGCTAACGTATTACACCATTACTCCAAGACCCTGAGCGACATCGAACGCTGGCGCGATTTCAGGGGCAAACACCCGTCCAGGCGCCGCCTGGACAACACGAGCGATCTTCTTGGCCTTCTTCGAGCAACATCATCGCGAAAAGCATCAGACGACCGCGATAGAGTGTTTGCTCTCCTGGGACTCCTTGACCTCAAAGAACACCTCTTGGTTCCCGATTATCAAAAGACTACAGCGCAGGTTTTCATGTCGGTATGCTAGGCCAATATAAAAGAGACCAGAACCCTGGATGTTCTTTGCGGAGACCTTGGTCGAAAGAACAGGAGTGACCTGCCATCGTGGACGGCGGATTGGAGTGCTATAGTCTCCGACAGTGACGAGGCACGACTGAAGTTGCTCGAAAACTACAACGCCTGCGGCCCTGCCAAGGCGAACCCCATCAAGAACTGGGAAGAACTGAAAATCGCAATGGAGTCATCTAGCGTTGATATAGGGCTGTCATTTGAGGTTCCGCCGTGAGTCGCACATGTGTTTATGGCTCTGGCATCTCAGAAACCTCCCGAAGCAGACTCCTCAACCAACGGATCAATGATTGATTACAGGGCAGTGTCCGCAATGTGTCGTTATGTCGACTTGGACCCCAGCTGTACACATCAGGCGATGAACTCGTTGTACGAACACCCTAAAGGAAAACGCCTGTGTGGACCCGCAACACTAGTGGGTGAAGTGTACGACGTCAAGGAAGCTGTTCACGAACCGATCGACCTCGAAACTATCCGTCAAGCTATAAAGTGTGGTAACATGCACCCTGGAGGCAATCCTGATTTGAGAAGTGTGGTCTTCGACATGAAGTACGTGAACGGCCAGTTCTGCCGGCTACAGCAGGATGACCTGGAAGCATTGTCTCGCTGGGGAAAAGAGCGCTTAGGGCAAGATCGGACTGAAGGACGCTCAACAGATGGCCATTCAGCATCCTCGATGCTATTCACTGACGACTTGGGCTTTGATGTGGTCTTCAAGACATTGGCTGTCCGACGGAAGATGTTCTTTGCGACCAATTACGTGTCTGCCCCAGGGAAGATGTTCTCCACAAAGTACGTGGCGGGATGGGGTCCCTTGGATACACGGCGAGGCGATAAAGTGTATTGCCTTCCGGGTGGCAGAACCCCTTTTGTTTGTCGGGACGAGATTGACCAGTCTGGGATCGAAGTTCTCCGGCTCGTGGGAGACTGTTATCTTGGACGGTTAATGGATGGCGAGGGGGTATCGACGGCCAACCTCAAACCCACATGCCAGTTACAACATGCCGTTCTTCCAACAATATTCTGGGATTACTGCAAATACGACCTGGTAACGTACTTCAATGAATCGCTGGTTGAATCGCTGGTAGAAGCCGGCAGGGAGGCGGAGCTACGAGGGAGAAACCCATTGTGGTTCGAGAAGGCGCGTGAAATGAGACCTAAACTCCTATACATCGACAAAGTAGGAGTATATGATACATGGGTGGGGGAGGTTCATAAATGGGCTGACGCCTATGAGCAATGGGATTTCCTACCTGTTTTCCTACGAACGTGGAACAGCGCTCTTGGCATGGCTTTTCGCAATATCGAGAGGATGCCCAAACCTCCTGGGCATATTATTGTTGCATAGTCGCACTGGTGAAACTACTTAAGTTGGAAACTTACGCAAACACCTATGTAGGGAGGACTATATCATCGATGGGAATATCCCCTTAACCACCGAGTTCGGCATAAAAGTGCTGGGTCGGATGGGGAAGTAGATGTTTGCTTGTCGAGTAATGAACCTAGTTGTCGCGCGGTCCCGACGATATCCCAATTTCTTAAGTGCATTGTCCCTATCAGTCGAGATTTTACTACCTGGCATGGATGCCTTTATACCCGCCTGCTACGTAATAGGGGAATAATTGGTCCTTTAGATTAAACTGTTACCCGAGGAAGTGGAAGGTTCAGACGGCGCGAACTTTGGATGACAGCTGAAGATTTGATTTGGCCCTTCCAAGATAGATATATACCTGTCTCCACTCTGTGTGCCGTGCCTGGCGGTCAAGGGTATACACATTGGTCACGGAACGACCCCGTTGCATCCTCCCCCAAAAATGGTACGACGGTGTTCTCCACTGGAACAACTCCCTTGCTAGCGCCCTGTGACATCCTGGGCTGCAGCCAAGAGTGCTGAACAGCACAAGCTTTCGCCATGCCGTTATAAGCGTCACCAGCACATGGCTTGTGGATCACCACGGTGTAAAAGGCAGACCGTCTGGTTGGTGTAACAATATTTAGACTTCTTACCTTGAAATACATAGAAGGTGATAGGACCGTCGAATCCTGCGCGGGAGCCTGCTTCACCAAGCATTCACGCCAATCCACCCTTTTTCGCCAATCCATCCGGGCATATGATGTCAGGGGGCCTGCAAGAGCGGGAAGAGAGTCCTGCGGCATCGCCTGACCGGCTGCCGAGTGCCGCATTGGCACAGGGCGGAATGTTTATGACAAATCGTGTGTCAATGAAGCAATCGAGGAAAAGCAACGGTTAGGTCGGCCGTTGCGCAGCTGGAGTGCGCGACATTCCGTTTCACCCGTTTGGCGTTGCTGCGGAATGATCCTGGATGACGTGATCCACTGATCCTGTCACCCCTCCTCAGCAAAAGATCGGCAGCTGAGGATTTTAGCCATGTGGCGTTGTGGTATCCGATTTATGTCTGGGCGCGCTGATCTCATTGCTCGAGCAGTTGCACTGCGCAGACACGCAATCCAGTCTAGACTCCTCTACTGTCAGCGAAACCAGCAACATGATCAAGATGGATGAGTGAGTGGAGGAATGCGATGCAGCACTGCAGGTGAAGCAAAATGGGGATTGAAGAATACAACCCTGACTCGCGAGTTCTTACCCCGTGGGGCCGGTTTGGTAAACGCCCCGCAGATGCGATATAGCGGTTGGCCGGCTGGCCCCCTTATCAGATGTTGCTATGGGGCCGGGCCTATAAAACGCACGATAGCTCAGGGCTCAGGGTCCCATAGGCTCAGGGGTATGGCGTGTATGGCGTGCGAGAAGCCCCCGGTGAGCAACCAGGCAGCCCACACCCTTATCGATTGGCCAGGAGCGCTCCCCACTCTTTCAGCTGTAGCTTATCCCCCTCAGGGCCATCGACAGCTACGACGAGTACGAATTTCGCTGACACGGTGGTCAGCTCGTGTGGATACTACGGAATAATTATGTGTGATTCCAATCTTGGTTCTGCTCTGCTGTAACTTTCCGAAAGGCCGTTTGTTCTATGGTCCTCGACATGGTCCTCGACATGGTCCTCGACTAGGTCCTCGACTAGGTCCTCGACTAGGTCCTCGACTCGATGGTCGGACCGGCTTACTACAATAATCATGACCCCAGCATGCAGCCTATACGATGGTCGGATCTAGGTAGCCGTGTTCTGCCGCAAGGAGGGTAAGACACGGAGAGGGCTTGGCTGAAGCTTCGCTACGCATTCCTTGGCTGAAGCTTGGTATTCGGTTTCCTTGTTTCATGCTAACACCACGCTTCCACAGCCAGCTGCCAACCAGCTCAAGATGAGACAACAATGCGGAATTACAGCGTGGTCTTTTTTCGGTGTCGGTATCAGCTTGCACAGCTTGCGTATTAGGTATAACTGCCTCGAAAGGGAAGGTGACGACTTGCCTCTACCCCTGCTATAATTAGGTTAGCAGGCTGTCCTCAAGGTGAGTGGGTGACAAGGATAGGGCGTAAAGTCCCAAGTAACGTCCCCACGCTATAAGCACATCTCAACCTCCCGGAACATCTACCTGGTAGGTATTATCTCACATTCCTTCCATCAGCCACTTAAAAAGAACTAACGCATGCGTGTTGCGGCACCCGATAAGCGCTAATAGAACCCGAGTTGCCCGACTTCGACGACAAACCTCCCTGGCTTCTTCCGTCCACGAATGTTGCACATGTATGTATATTAGCTGTCAGGTGCGCTTGGCGCTACGCCAGAGGCTTGAAAACCGTTGACTAAGAATTGTCTAAATAATTACACGGGAAGGCCTCCACACTGTCTTTACCTTATTCTAGAGATTCAAGCGTTTTTCTGATACACTCATCTCTTCATCGTATTCAACATTACAATGGACCCGGGCCCCATCCACCGCCGGCGACGGCCTGCTATAGCCTGCACCGAGTGTCGTCGCAGGAAGGTTAGCTGCGATCTCGCATCGCCGTGTGGACCTTGCCGGAAGTCCCGCTCCTCCCTCCGCTGTGTCTATAACAACAATAACAACAACAACTCCACCGGTAGCAAGGCCAAGACCCGCAATGCCAGCACCGAAAGCCTCAACAATATCCACAATGCCAATACCAGGAGAGCGCATGCCAGAGGACGTCGCAGTACCAGTGACTTCAGCTCCCGCCAAGGCTCGGAGGAGACCCCTGAAACAAGCGCCTCTGGGTCGAGCGCAACAACTTACACAAACTTGTCTGATTCGGAACATCAGTCGATATCGTCGGCGCCCAAGATAGCGGACCTGGACCAAGATATGTTGGATTTGGACTCGTCAGCCCTGGATATGAATCTCTTCTCCGGCTTCGACTTTCTTAACATGGACCAACTAGGATACCACGAACCTCCTTCCCACCCCAAGCCGTCGCTATCTCTTCCAGAAGGGCTGTGGGATACAAGTAAAACCCTCGACTTCCCTTCCATGTTCCACTGTGGCCAACTCAATTTTGACTTGGAGAATTATTGGGATTTTCAACCTAGCACGTCGCCTCATGTCGAAGACCGGGCTGCTGTCGTGAAACAGCCACCTTCTTCCGAATGGCTGGATCTAGGCGTCGGACGTGAGGTCGTTCTCCATCTCCTCCGCAAGTACACTCGGGCCGTCCCCAACGCGGATGTCGCTGTACTCTCAGGAGATGAGATGGCTCGTCCACTGATGGAGATCTTAGCCAAGCTCGAACAGGCGGCGCTTCAGGAGCTCGAGAAAAAGGGTATTCCAGCGCCCTGCATGTGGCCCAGTCCCTCCTCGTCAGACCTGACAGTTACGGCAGCTAGGAAAATGTTGCCTTCACGTCCGCAGTGCGACGCCTTGGTGAAGACCTACCTTAATACGTTCGAGTCGGTGCTGAGCATCGTCCATGTACCATCCTTCCTACAAGAGTATGAGAGGTTATGGGACTCTCCCTCTGCCACCATGACACGAGAAGATACAGCTGCGGATGAGACTTTCATCTGCAACCTTCTCCTGATCATAACGCTGGGATCGTACGCAACTTTGAACCCCCATGCATCCACCGAGGGACCGAGCGCTCTCCAGGGCCAAGCCGCCTGCTGGGTCACTTTCGTCAAACACTGGACCACACGGCAGATGGTGTCGGGATACCGGGCGTCTATCGGCACGGCTCAGACAATGTGCCTCATGGCGCTGACGAAGCTCATACGTCCTCAACACAACGCGGTAGCCGGTGTCAACCTGCTGCTTGGCGATTATGACCTGACTCGCATCGGGTTCCAGATCGGGCTGCACCGCAAACCGACAGCCAACATGTCCAAGAAAGACGCAGAGATGCACCGTGGCCTTTGGGCTACCATGCTTGAGCTTTCGTTGCAACAGTGTTTCGATAAGGGGCTGCCGGCACCATTGACACCGGCAAGTTACGACTGCGAACCGCCATCAGGCAGTGATATAGAAGCAGAGAAGGGAAACGCCTATGAAGATGACACAAACGATAGCGGGGAAAGCTTTGGTCATAGACCAGGAGGGGTGGGAAAACTTACCATTATCGAGATGCTGGCCAAGACCCAAAAGCTACGCATCCAGGTTCTTGATGTCCTCAACGCACCAAGCAGCCCCCAGGCATATGACAGCAGCCACCAGCTCGCCGCAGAACTCAACGAGGTCTGCAATAACAACTTGGCCACGCTTCGGAGAACACCACCTTCGAGCACTCGGGATTTCCAGATTCACATGCTCGAGATGTTCACTCGGCCATTCGTGATCGCCCTACACTGCCCCTTCGCCGACCAGGCCTCAGCGGCCAATCCCACATATTACTACTCGCGCATCATGCGCATGGAGCTTTCCGCTCTGCTTCTGGCACACCCGTGCAGCCCGGAGTCCGTCCATCACGACGACAACCAAAACAACAATGGTGGCAGCAGTGTCGCATCGTCGTCGGCGTCCTCTTACTGGCAGTTCATCCCCAACTTCATGACGAAGCAACAACAACAGACTAGTCAGACTAGCAATGCTGCTAATACCGACCCAAATCCCTGGGACCTCATGATGCAGCACAACAACAACATCGATGCCATCCACAACATGGGCGGCTCACCCAACAGCAAACACCACACTAAAACCAACAGCGATGATTCTACAGGTATGATGAAGACCCCAGACCAGGAAAGAGAAATGACTTCTTCTTCCTCCTCCGAAACTCTACCGCCCGACGTCTACGCCTCACTGCTGCTGCACGGCCATGGCTTTTACGCCCATGCCCGGCGGCAGGCCACGGCGGCGTTGTTCCTGGACCTCATCAGCGAGCTCGAGGAGCAGGCCTTCCCGACGCTGCAAGGGGCGACACGACAGCGGCTTCGGGAGGTTCTGCAGAATGTGGTGCGAGTGTTTGAGCAACGCGTCGTCTGCGCCGGCGGTACCCACTCGACACGGGAGTTCGTGCTGTTCTCGGCCGCGGCCGCGTATGTGGACGGATTACTTGCTCGGGAGCAGCGGGGCGGCATCGGGGTTGGAGTTGGAGGCGTTGGGGTCGGGATCGGCGGTGCTGGTGTAACCTTTGATCATATCCACAACAAGCCGGATGACGTGGACGGAGCCGTGGCCAGTGCGGCGACCAAGGCCCTGACTTTGTGTGCCGAAATTGTGGGCCAGAAGAGTATGTCTTTGTCGTCGTCGTCGGCGCAGTCGGTGAACCTTTCTCCCACGGGGCTGTGAGCCTTCGTCGTCGTCGTTGTCTGTTCAACTGGCCAGCACCATCATAGATGGAACCTTGTTGGGCCTCTCCCCTATTCGTGGTTACTGCGCTTCTAGATCCAGGACTCTCTAATTATAGAAGAAAAGGAAGAAGACATAAGACATATTAGATAGATAGATATACTGCATGAGCTCAACCTCTTGCTGGTTGGTAAGGAGTCACCGACTTACCAGGGGGATGAGCATATTGATGCAAACCCACCATATCTTTATAGAGAATATGGAATATGTTCCCACGCAAATAAATACTTTGACAGGGATTATAAATGTGGCAATACATCACACGAGGAGCGGAGAACCGACAGCTTCAAGTAGGTCGTGCTTTTGAGGTTTGGGGATGGAGTGAGGGAAAAGGGGGAGACGCAAATACAAGACCCCATGTCATTATACACAACACGAGTCAACACTGCCCCAATATGCATATCGTTTTTCGGTTCTGTGTTCCCGAAATATATTAGAACCCTATGTCTTTGACCTTGGCCGATCGCACGATCGGCCAGCTGCATATCATAGACATCATTGATCACAAGTCTTCTCCCAGACCGCAGTTGTCCGCAGTTTGCAACTCATAGTCCGCAGCTGTTGACCGCAGCATTACGACCACGGAGTTGACACGTTTCTTTTGCAGCAGCAACGACGCAATCTCGACGTGTTATGCTACATAAAGCAAAGAGGGAAACCCTAATAGTTGATCTTGCCAAGATGTAAAACGCGTCACCCTAATTCAGTGTGAGTGGCTGTTCGGATGAAATCTCCGATGCGCACCTTGACGCTCTTTCTACCTATTATCTTATCGTCCGATGTCTCATAAACAAATTACTACATCACTGTCTCAACCGTCGTTCGGCAGTTGCTCTGCAGAAGCAATGACTACCGACGGATGCGGTCGAAATAAGGCATAAGGGTGGTTATCCCCGAGACTGTAAGTCGCGGCTCTAATATTTTTCCAATCTGATTAATCAAATTACCTAAGTTGAGGTATCATCCCCCTCCTTACTTCTCTTGTACTCAGCGACAACTCATCCATTGACAACACTGACCGACTAACTGAGTAGAAAGCTGTCCATGATTTCTGGGTCGTACTCGGTGGTGCTACGGGGATCTCACTCTCACGGACCTCAACCTTCGGAATGCCTTCACGACACCCACTGCCTCCGTCTTACGCGGCCCACCTTACTGACCTGCCCACACGCACCTGCAGGCGGCCACGAATGTGACTGAGTCATACTATTGCAGACCGCAGAGCGCTATATGCAATGCACGAATATACACTGCATGTTGGATGATGAGGGAATAACCGCTCGGAGGCCCAACGTCGCATTCGACCGAACTCCCTCCGCTCCGTCCGATCTTCGTCCGAAATCGCGGCGGTCGGAACCGTCGGGGGGGTGGGTGGTGCCTCCCCTAAGCCTCATTCGGCTTGGTGCTTACCGGCATGACCCGTGCAGCATTAGCCCCTTCGCTTCGTGAAATTCGTAAAAGTACCCGTCACCCTTGCTGCAGATCCAGCCGGCGATCCGCTCTAACGGAGCTGACGTAAGGGGGGGCAACCACGGAGTAAAGTCTAATGGGAGTACGTACATCCTTCCTTCGTTCATCCTGACCTCGGAATATCCTTTGAATCGGAATGCTCCCCCAACACAATACACAACCGTGCCGTTCCGTCCGCCCTCACTACCTACCTATTACCTCGAAAGCTCGGGGTTTCTGCTGGCTGGAGAGATGGTTATCCCATGGTACACGCTAAATGCCCCGTCGGTTTCCCGGCCAATGAACCTGAACTGCCCCGTGAGATACGGGTACAAAACTGCGGTATGGCCAGCTCCCCAATTGTCAACCTGCAGTACTAGTGTGACCTTTGCCATTGCTTCCCCCCCGAAAGCTTGACTGCCACCCCTCTCTCCCGCCTACTGCCACCCCCACACACCCGTTCCGCTAAACGAACAAGCCACACCCTAATCCAACTGACCACGGGCTGACCACCTGCCATGATGACGTCGTCTCCCGCCACCGCTTCTCCAGCCGTCGCGGACCAGCTTGATTCGCTGGCCGCCCTCCTCACTTCCCGTGCCCAAGCCGTCCGGAGCGGGGCCGCGGTCCCGCCCCAGCAGCATATCCAGCTCGTTAAGGGGCTTAAGGACGCCGCGGGGCTCGTCAACGAGGCCCGCGAGGACCTGGGCGATCTGATGATGTCTTTCGTCCAGGTCACGGCGCTGCGGCTCCTCATCAAGTGGAAGGTCTTCGAGGCGATTCCGCTTGAGGGGACCATTTCTTATGCGGATGTTGCTGCTCGCGTGGGGATTGATGTGAACCTGATCAGTAAGCCCTCCCTATTTACTCTGTTTTCTTCCTGGTCGTATTCTTCTTGGGCATTCCCAGGTATTGCGGAGGCGTTTGCTGAAGCTCTTGCTCTTGGCTAACTCAACATAACCACCAGCCCGCTTGTCTTGGGTTCTGGTCGCCACTGGTGTCCTGAAACAGGATGGCAGCGACAAGATCCAACACACGGCGAGGTCTCGACCCTATGCCTCGAGGAACCCGTTGAGTGCCATGATGATTATCGGGTAAGTTTCAGTGTGCTGCCAATCCCCCTATCAGTAGTCCTCCCTTGCCTTTTAAGTCAAGAAAGTGCACGGAGTCTTCAGAATGATACTCATGATGTGGAAATGGCAAATTTAGTTTTGACGAATACCTCCCTGCACTTCTGGCTATGCCGGGGTACTTTGATACCTATGGCAAGAAGGAGCCCTTCGGCGAGAAACATACCGGTAAGTAAATAAGCCACCCCTTATTTCTTCCTCCCCAGGGACCGCAGACCTCACTCCAAACTTGGTTCGCTCTTCGTGTCTGGGCGGACCAAAGCGTGCCCCTTTGCCCGGGGTGAGGTTAACTAGAGACCATAAACATGCCCCTTTCCCATCAAAGTCATTAGCTAACCCTGAGAAAATCCTACAGTCAAGGCTTTCAGCGAGGGCAACCCAGAGCTCACGGTCAACCAGATCCTGGCGAGCAGCCCCGAGCGCTTGGGCAACATGACCCTGGCCATGGCGGCCATGGAGAACATGTACCCGCTCTCGGGCGTGTACGACTTCAGCTGGGTAGCCGCCAAGGCCGCCTCCGATAGCAACAGGCCTCTCATCGTCGATGTCGGCGGAGCCAAGGGCCACACCCTCCAGGCCATCTGCAAAGACACCCCCAGTTTGCCCATCGAGCGCTGCGTGCTCGAGGACCTGCCGCGGGTGATCCAGGTGGTCAAGGACACGGCCGATGCTGGGGCTCCGGCGCCGCAGCTCGTGGGGATGGACTTTAACCAAGAGCAGCCCGTGAAAGGTACCGTTATTTCCTCACTCCCATAGTTCTCTAACTTTCCACCTCATTAATTAGTACTTGCTAACCCAATACCCCTTTTCCCCGCGATTAGGCGCCGTAGTCTACCTGATCCGCCGCTGCCTGCACGACTACAGCGACGAGCAGTGCGTGGGGATCCTGGGCTACCTGGCGGCCGCCATGGCCGCCGACAGCGTGCTGCTGATCGGCGAGACGGTGCTGACGAACCCGCCGTCGCGGCCCACGGCCATGATGGACATCCTGCTCGCCACCATCGGCGGCAAGGAGCGGACCATTGACGCGTTTGGGGCCGTCGTGGGGCGGGCCGGGTTGCGGATCAAGGGGGTCTGCAAGCAGGAAGGGGGGGATTTCTCTTATATCGAGTGTATCAAGGCCTGAATTACTTAAATTGATAGATTGAGGAGAAGCGAGTCAACGGCTGCTGGTCCGACTGCAGAAGCTCACTTCTATCTGCCTAGGCTACTATATTCTTCCGTCACTTAGTATACCTCCTGATGTGCACATACCACGTTATCCATAATACCTCCTAAAGTTAATCTCCTTCTTCTTAGTATCGATCACTATAGCTTGAAACCTAGATGCTGGTTGGTGATCAAAGGTGTATGTGAATATAGAGCACTTTGTATACTATGTAAATGCTAGTTAGACCTGGTCCTAAAGGCCATCCAGCTGGGTCATCTCGTTTTCGAATAACCTCTTCCTCAGATTACTTTCTCGCCTTTCATCCTCCCACGAATTCAAAATGCTAAGAGACCCTTGGTAATGCGGGTGTTCTATGCCCAATCGATCTTTTCGTAGCCGCACACATTGCCCCATCAAAGATATGGCTTCATCATCTCTGCCCAGGTCTTTTACCACCAAAGCAAGATTATTCAAATTTGCCAGCGTGTCTGGATGGTCCGCTCCCAACTTTTCCTTGCGACTCTCTAGCACTTGTATATCCAGCTTCTCCGCTTCCTCGAGTCGACCTCGGCGTTGTAGTATCACCGCCAGAGTGTTCATACTGGTTAGCGTGTCTGGGTGATCTGTTCCGAGCTTCGCCTTGCGAATCCCTATCACTTGCATTGCTATCTCCTCCGCTTTCTCCAATCGACCTTGGTTGCAAAGAATCCACGCCAGACTGTGCATGCTGCTCGCCGTGTCTGGGTGATCCGTTTCAAGTTTCTCCTCGCGACGCTTCAGCACTTGTACCTGCAGCTCCTGTGCTTCCCCCCACCGACCCTGCCCAACCAGCGCCCCTGCCAGATTATTCATAGCCAACAGCGTGCCTGAATGATCCACTTTGTATAGCTCTTTTTCAAACTCCAAATACTGTCTATATAGCGTCTCAGCAGTCGCCCACTGACCTTTGTAGAGATGCGCGCGGGCTACCAAGCTAATAGCCCGTAGAGTGTTCATATGTGCCCTTCCAAAAGTCTTTATCGCATACTTCATAACATCCTCAGCCATCTTCTGGGATTCATACCCTCTTCCTATCTCCATGAGATACCATGAGGCTTTATAACGGATCAAAAACAGTCGGTATAAAGACTCTTCATCTTCTGGTCGCTGTGTTGCAGCCAATAGAACATGTGGTAGAAGCGTCTGCCATGTCGCCCAGTTCTCATATTCTCCATTCGGTGGTACCTGGGTGGCAAGGCGATAGATGAACTCAGACATCCACCTTTGCTGTTGTCCCTCGGCTTCAAGCCATATCCTCGTAGCTAGCTGCACCAATCTGTGCATCGTGAACGTATTGTTCTCATTGACGGAGATGATTGAGTAATCGCGTAAAATCGCAATATCGTCCTCAAATTCGTCATCCCCGTTAGAACTCGAGTCAGAGTCGTCAACTGATTTGCCATTAGCAGATCGTTTATCTGAAGCCGTCAGGAGACAACCGGGGATACTTTGGCGATCGCAGAAGCTCATCACGGAAAGCATGTCGGTTGCGGTGGGTTGCATTTCACGGATATGTTCGAACGAGATTTGCCAGGTAATAGTGATTGAGTTTTTGGCCTCTCGGTCCCGCCGCAACTGTCCGCGATCGTAATTTAAAAGAGTCACTTTCTTCTTGTCGTTACGGGTGAACATCTCGACGTATTGTTGCACGGAACAACGCGGAGCCTTATGCGAGATGTAGGCTATGGCTTGGACGATTGCTAACGGCATGTACTCGAGTGTCTCGACAAGAGATCCGGCAGCTCTCATATCGTTCTGCGTATCCTGAATGCTCAGCCGCAGCTTCTTCTCCACCAAAGACAACGCATCTGCCCTGTTCATGGGTTCGACTGGAATGATACCATGTGGTTCAACCAGTTTGGTTGCTGCATCTCTGTTTCTGGATGTGATAAGGATAGCGCCATGTTGACAACAAGGAACGTATGAGATGAGCGGCTGGTCCTGAATCTGACTAGCTGAACCCCTCCCTTGCTCATCTCCTTGATTTGCCGGACTGCGAAGTAGAAAGCTGGCGTCATCGACGTTGTCGAGTATTAGAACCCATTTCCCACTCTTCTCGCTGCGCAGCCAATTGTATAGTAGTCGGAAGATGTTGGTCTGGGGATTGCTTCGTCCGGGTAGCTTGAGGTAGTCTGCAATGTCTCGGAAGCCCTGCTCGTACCGGGCCGCGCTACTGGCGTGGACCCAAAAGACCCATGTATCGGACGATTGTTCTTCTCGGACTCGGTAGGCGTATTCGATAGCGATCTGTGACTTGCCGACCCCACCCAGCCCGACTAGTGCAGTCCTTGAGGCCGGCTCGCTGCATAAGTTGTGGACTTGGCTGAGGATTGTGTCGCGCGAAACGAAATCTCGGTCGCGATTGAAAGGGATGAGGATGGTCGGCTTTGGTGGGGTTTCTGATCGTTCAGGGGGTTCTAGGGTTGAATTAAGCGTTAGTGCCGCCTGGGTGAGGGGCTACTATCGTTGAGTCGCAGCGGCAACTTACCTAGAATGTTGTAACACGGTCAGAATGAAGCACCTGGAAAGCCTAGCCACTAGCTGGTCATGCTTTTTAACACTAGGAAAACTTACGGGTCAGATGAAGATCTCCTTGAACGACGCCCTGGAACAAGCGGCTTCCGTTGCTCGCTCCAGCGTCGCCGAACTGCTGGCTTACTGTCGGTCGCTCCCGCGCCGCTTTCGACATGGTGGAACTTGATAAACGTCTAATAAGTGGGACAAAGTGTAACTAGGCTCGGTTGGGAGACATGCCAACTTTGGCTGCGATGGATGAAGAGGTATGCTGCGGACTGTTGATGATCGCCTTCGAAGACAGAATATTCCATGGAACAGCAGATTGGTATCAGCCTTGCGCTGTAGAAGATCATGCAGACAGGATCACGTGCTCCTCATAGGCTGCCAATCGATTCTGCGGCTGAATATCTACTGCCGCAATCAAGATGAGAAGGCAGTCCCCTCATCGGCACTTACAACACCATACCTACTTGGTCATCGCATACCATGGAACCATTAAGCGCCACCGCGAGTGTAATAGCTGTAGCGGGCCTCGCGGCGCAAAGCGCAAGAGCTGTCTATCAGGTGATGGATGGCTTAATCGAGGCACCGCACGCGATCGCCAACTCCAAGGCTCTCGTCGCAGGCACCCAAGACTCGTTGAATTCCCTCGCAGGAACACTAGCGACAAGCCCAGAAACGCAGGCCAGGTTTGGATCAGTCCTGCGATCAATTGACCTCGAGAAGACATTAAAGTCTACCCAGGAGTTATGCGACCGGTTCCATACGGCAATCACCGGTTACACAAGACATTCGACTGATGCTAGGTTCAGCAATCGTGATAGAATGTTGGTGAATCTGCACGAACAACAAATCGCCCAGTTCAACAATCAACTAAGCGGTTGTCAAAGAACAGTTTCTCTAGTTATAGAGACGATTACATTGTATGTCTTCCTTTTCTTTTTGTTTTCTTTTTCTTTCTTTTTTTCTTCTGTTTCCTACGCCTCAAGACGTTGGCTGGGGATAAGATATTGGAAAGGAAATGCAACCCAGAATAGACTGTGAACTTGGTCTTGCTAACCAAATACGCCACCTACAGGATCGTCACTTACCGTATCTCAAGCGACGTTGCAGAGCTAAGCGAGCGGCTGCAAGCCCAGGAACAGGCTCTATCGGCTTTGACCACAGAGTTATCAAGAACGTCGACCACCCTCGAGTCCATAGAAAACGCCATAGAGGATAACCAGGCCAGCGTCGAGCGGTTCGCAGTCCTCCAAAACACCTGCGAAGCCACCCGAAAAGCTACGCAAGCACAGCGAACTGGCCAGACCTTCGGGGACATGCAGATAGATCAGTCCTTTGCCGTGCAAGGGATAGTTGGTGAGGCTCAAAGGGGTGTAGACCAGTCCTTCGGAAGGCTTTCGGCGCAGAACAGCAGTAGGGGATTCCAAGGGCAGATGGATGCGGCGTCGTTTGCTCGCATGTTCGGATGATACGATATGAAAGTAAAAGAGATGACGGATGAAGAACACGCTTGGGACCACATGATGTGAAGCTCCCGTAGGAGATGATAGCGCTGCGAATAGCAGATAGGAACTCATTCTAGGATATTGGCGGAGCACAAGTTGGATGCCTTCAGGATAGACATATGGTGGCGGAGAAAGAATTGAAGTACGGATGTCTAAAGCATAACCTGATACAACGCCGGTACCCCCCTTAAGTGCCCTAAAGAAAACAAGGCCAAACTCCAACTCCACGAAAGTTAAACCCAAAACTAGCACCAATGACTCATCGTATCACATGCCTCTCCTACTCCCCAAGGTAAGGGAACGTCATCTCCTCATCCGTATCCACAACCCCATCAAGGTACGCCGTGATCAACGGATCAATCCCCGCCTTCGACGCGAGCCCCATCCACTCCCGCATCGGCAGCTCGTCGAACTGTCCTCCGTACACCTTACCCAGGTGCGCTGCAAAACCCTCCATGGGCACGCGGACGTTGCTCGAGTGGTGCTGGAAACGAACACCCCCACCTTCACCCCCGTCGCTCTCGCTGGGCAAGAGGACCGCGTCCACGATCCCCGCCGCAATGTCGTCGACCGACGTAAAGTCGATATAGCCCCGCGACCGCCGCAGCCGCGGCACGCACTTCATGTCGAGCGAGTAGCGCAGGATGGCGTTCATCGAGTCCGAGTTGGGCGCCTGGTCGCCGACGGGGATGCAGGGGCGGTGGATCGCGGGCGACCACGACGACCCCTTGTCACTCTTACTATTCAATATCTTCTCACTTTCCTCTTGGTGGTACGCCGCGAGGTTCTCGAGGAACACCTCGCCGGCCCACTTGCTGGCCGTGTATCCCTCGCTCCCGTCGAGCGGCGGCAGGAAGGCCGCGAGCGACTCGGCGCGCTGCTCGGTGCGGCCGCCGAGGAGGGCGACGCGGTTCGAGCTTACGAAGAGCAGTGGTAGGGATCGAGGTAGCGCGAGGGAGGCTAGACGGTGGGTCGAGCCTAGGTTCGGTGCGCGCAGGGTCGGGTAGTTGTTGAGGCAGTGCCCGCTGGCACCTGCGTGGACGATGGCGTCGGCCGTCTGAGACAGTCGGGACTGCTCTGCGGCGCTGAGACCCAGCGTGGGGTCAGCCAGGCTTCCAGTGTAGCACCGGATCTTGTCGTTGTTGGCAGGCAGGAGGTGCTCGTCGTCAGTGGGGACGGCGATGCAGTGTATGGTACCGACGGTGGGCGATTCCAGGAGCTTGGCTAGGATGCGGCCGCCGAGGAAGGCGGTGGATCCTGTCAGGACCACCTCGAGAGGTTTGGTGTCGTCCTTTTTCTCAGTGTTCGAATCTTCAGGTGCTGATATCGTCTCTTGCACTTCCTTCTTCAGCCATTCGGGCACCGCAGTCTCCGCGGCCCAGTCGATGTCCTGGACCTCGTCGGCATTTGCCAAAGCATCCGCTTCGCGGGCCTCAAAGACGGTCTTGGCCATGGTCGCCAGTGTGCTATCTCGGTACAGCGCGCGAGTTGATACTTTGATGCCCATGGACTCCCGGATCGCTGCTTGCAATCGCATCAGGACCAGAGAGTTGCCTCCGTTCAGGAAGAAGTCCGAGGACGGAGTGAGTCGCCGTCCAGCCAAAGCTGATTGCGGTAGCACCTTCTCCCAGAGAAGTCGCAGCTCACCCTCGCGGACATTCATCGGCACTGCCTCAGCGGATGACTCCTGTTGTGCTTCGGGCAGAGGCAGGGCCGCGATGGCTCGTCGGTCCAGTTTGCCGTTCGCGTTGGTTGGCAGGGCGTCCAGAACGATGATGGAAATAGGCACGAAGTATTGGGGCAGACGCAAGCGACTGAGGATCTGGCTGAGCTTGACCTCGTCAATATCCTTCTCTTGACCTGGAGTCGCTGTGGCGTGCGCGATGAGCACATCACCATCCCGCTTGGAGACGATGACGGCGTTGAGCATACCATCGGCAGCATGGAGGAGAGCGACTTCGATCTCTTGCAATTCAACCCGGAGGCCTCGGACCTTGACTTGCGTGTCTCCATCGAGACGACCAAAGCACAGCAGCGTGCCATCTGACAGGAGTCGCCCTTGGTCGCCGGTGCGGTAGAGTCGCTCTCCCGTGATAGGGTCTGCGACGAATCTCTTTTGGGTCTCTTCGGGAAGGTTGAGGTATCCGAGAGCCAACCCTTCACCACCAATACAGATCTCGCCCGTGTTGTTCAGGGGCTGTGTTCGACCTGTAGCGTCGATGATCTGCACGGTATAGTTCGGCAACGCCTTTCCGACTGCGTGTTTTGTTCTTAGGATCTGCTCCTCGCTGTTGTCGTCAGCATCACCACTGTCAAGATCGATCGCTTGGAAGGTGGCAGCAGCGGTGATTTCAGTAGGGCCGTAGCAGTTAGTCAAGCGAAGGTCCTGGAGATCCAGTTTGCGCAGCTCCGTCCGAAGCTGCGACGAAATCGGTTCTCCACCCATGCAGGCATTGCGCCAAGCAGTGTGGCCCTTAAGCGCCGCGTTGTCGCCGTAGCGCAGCCAGGCGAGGTACTCGGATGGCGTCGCGATGGTAAGCGAGACCTTCTGGGAGCACAGAAGGTCTGTCAAGGCGACGGGGTCGCGGCGCTTCTCGCTGGGCACAATGAAGAGGTGTCCGCCATTGGCCAGGGCGCAGAACGTCTGGATCACGGACATGTCGAAGCCCAACGAGCTTTGCTGCAGGACGTTCTCCCGCTCAAGGTTCAGTTCTTGCTTCTTCAGGGCGAGATGGTTGACGAAGTTGGATTGGGTTAGGACGATGCCCTTGGGTGTCCCCGTCGAACCGCTGGTGAAGAGCAGGATAGCGGGGGCCTTGGGGTCTAATGGCTTGATCTCTGACAACTGGGCTTCTTGGCCTTCAGTTGAGAAATCATCCAAGCTAAGTTCCTGGAGGAGACTATGACTCTCCCCCTTCAGTTCCTGGACGCGGGTCTTGGTGGCTTCGTGGTAAACAAGCATGCTCGGCTCACATGTCTGAACCATGGCAGCGTGGCGAGCTACTGGTAAACTCACGTCTAGTGGCACGTACACGCAACCAGCCTGGAGAATTGCCAGCATAGCGACCACGGAATCGGTCGACGGCTCACAGAGCACAGCAATGCGATCACCAGTGATGCACCCTGTGTCGCGAAGCGCCTTGGCAGCATTGTCGACGCGCGCAGCAAGCTTGGAGTAAGTCAAAGTGGCCGAGCCATCAGATACGGCAGGCTCAGCTGGATACAGGTGGACCATGTCTCGCACTCGCTGTGAGAGGGTTTCGGGCCAACCGAAGTCTACCTTAGGCCCCTTTCCAAGAGACAAGGCCTGCTGAACTTGGGCGTCATCGTAAAGCGACGGACGTTCAACACTGATCTCGGGATCCGCAGTGAAAACGTCGATGAGACGTAGGTAGATATCGGTTACTAATTATTGATGTCAGCATTTACCCACTCATCATTGATCAGTGACCTTAGGGAGGGGAATACATACTCGCACTCGTCGCGTCTGAGCTATAGAGCGCACTCTGACAGTGAAGGTCAAGATGGTAAGCATTACCCATATCCATAATGCCCAGACTAATATCGTATGGTGGCTCGGCATCTTTGCCATCATCCAGGGTAAGCTTGACGGAACAGTCCGGGCCCAGTGGCTGTTCGCCCCACCCGGCAGCCCGGTAGTTGATGGCGGCCTGGAACAAGGGCGGCGTCACGCCATCAGCAGAGCGCGGCGCGTTGACGGCCTCGAGTAGCAAGTCGATTGGCACACCGGCATGGGAAAAGGCCCCTAGCGCCTTACGCGACGCGGCGCGCGCAACCTCGGCGAAACTGTCACGAGGTGCCACCTGGCCCCTGACGGGCAAGACGTTTACGAGGCACCCCACGAGCCGTTGAGATAGCTCTTCTTCGCCGCGGTTGGCGTCAACCACGCCGATGCAGACGTCCTCGACGCCCGCAAGGCGCGTGAGGAGAATCTGGAGAGTAGCTAGATAGAAGTGAAAGGGGCTGACGCGGAGCTTGGCGCAGACGGCCTTGACGGCAGACGCCTGCTCGGATGTCAAGGTGCGGTAGTCGCTGTGGATCCTCTTGTCAGATTGCCTTGAAGAAGGCTTATTAGGGCGGGCGCGCAGGGTCGCCATGGGAAGCATGGGCAAGGTGTCAGGGAGAGTGGAGAACTCGTCGCGCCAGAAGGCCAGCTTCGTATCGTAGGCCGAACCCGTCTCGCGCTCCGTCTCACGGGCCGTGTACTCGATGTGCGACGCGACCTGGCCCAGGGGCTGCATGCGGTAAGCGCGATCAAGATCTTGGAGCATTACCCCTAGACCGACGACGTCGCTGATGATGTGGTGGTACCCGAACACCAGGTCGTGTTCTCCGGCACCGCGGCTGAGACAAGTGACGGCAAACGTCTTGCCAGCCTCGATGTCCCAGTGGCGCGTCTTCATATCTGCCATGCAGAGTTCGAATTGTTGCTCGTCGGCGCCGGACACATGTCGGAACTCGAACGCCGATTTGGGCATGAGCCCCTGCATGGCGTAGCCGTCGCCGGCGGCGTGATAGAAGCACATGCGGAGGCACTCGTGGTGCTGCGCGACGACGTGGAGGGCGTGGCGGAGGCGGGCGAGGTTCAGGTCGCCCGTGACGCGGTAGTGGAAGACCATATTGTACGCCGTAGGGTCCTCGAGGTGTTTGCTGAGGAACCAGATTCTGGCCTGCGCTCGGGACATGCGTTCTTGGCGGACCGTCTCGATGGGCTGCTGAGGCGATGGCGCTGATGATATCTTGGTGGTCGTATCATCGTTCCAGGTCTTCTTCTCCTTGTTAGCATCTGAAGCTTGCTGCCCGTTGATGGATGACGCGGTGCTACCCGGCCTGGTGATGGACAGACCTGTTTCGGTAGAGTTGCCGTCTTGGCTTGCGGAAGTGACCGTGTCATCCTCTGCTCCAGAAATGCTGCCATTGGTGCTGGTGATGTTGCTGCTGGGGACATCTGAAAGCGATTTCTGATGACCCTGAGAGGCCGGAGGCACCGTGGCCGAAGCGTCACCACCGTTTTGGATCGGTGATTCCGATTTAGTCGTCGTCTGACCGTCCTTCTTGGACATCTTGGACAGAACTGTCTTGGCAGCATTGTTACAGATAAGCGCTGCGCTGTCACCACCAAGGAGCTTGACCACGGGAACCTCGGTACCCAGCTCCTTGAGGAACCAGGTACGGATCTCGACAGCGACGAGCGAGTCAATGCCAAGGTCGATGATGGGGCGCTGCGCGGTTTCCAGAACACGACCTTCGGGGAGGCCAAGTGTCATCTCCAGCTTCTGGGAGAAGGCCTCCAGCACCACTTCTGCGGCCTCCTCTTCCGTCTCGGCGTCTTGGGCACGCTGCATAACGCTTCCTGTCTTGGCCACCGCACCCTGACCCGAAAGACCGTTGTTGACCATAGCAAATGGTACAAGGTGGCCCAGTCGTGGGTTAAGGAGCCAAGGGATCTTGGACTTGACCGCATCAGCCACGTCGGCATCCAGGGGCCTGGTGGCCGGCTCGATACCCATGATGATGTCGGGCGAGATGCCATTGCTATCAGACTGTCCGCCGCGAATTGCCTGGGCGAAAGCGTGATGCACATCGGTCTCGGAGCAAGGGATAAGTCGGATGGTACGGAAGTACTCCTCAAGGAACGCGGTACGGTCCTTCGAGGAGACGACATAGCCGACATCGGTAATGTGGCCGACGTGGATGATGGAGCCGGCCTGGCCGCGGGCGCGGCGCTGGGCCGCCAGGCTCTCCATATAGAGGTTGGCGATATGATAATTAGCCTGACCATTGTTACCCAGCACGGTGGCGGACGACGAGAGCATGATGAAGAAATCAAGCTCGTCAGCGGAGAATACGGAATCCAGGATCTCGCTGCCATCAACCTTGGGTCCCAGGGTGCCGTTCAGCTGCTCGAGGCTCATGTCGAGGAACAGCTTGTCCGAGAGCACCATGGCGGCGTTACAGACACCCGCGATGGGCGGCATGGTGGTTCTGACAGTCTCCACGACCCGCTCCACAGAGGCACGGTTCGTTACATCCATGGCCACGACCTCGATCGAGGCTCCGGCACGCCGGAATGGCTCGAGCTCGGCGTCGTCGACGCGGGGGTTGCGGCTGGTGATGACCATGTGCTTTGCGCCGTGGGCCAAGACCCACTTGCAGATGGAAAAGCCCAGCCCACCGGCCGCACCCACCATCAGGTACGTCCGGTCGGATTGGAAAAGCTTGTCGGTGTTGAGAGGCGCCGCCGTCAGAGGGAGAGACTCTCGCTCTTCCCAGTTTGTGATGTATCTCTTGGCCGTCAGGGTCGAAACTTGCGTGCCGGCTAGGCCGACTGCCTTTACAGTATCAGGGATAGACAACATCTGCGTATCAATAGCAGACTTGAAAAGGCCATCTTTGAACCAGGTGGAAATGGCTGGGACTTCGTTCGAGCCGGTCTGCTTCAGGAGGTCCGCATTAAGACGACGGAACTCGCAATCCCCTGGTAGGGAGTCACAAATCGAGTCCGTGAGACGGGGTTGCATTGTGGAGCATTGAACGAAAAGAGCTACATCACCCGGGAGGACACGCTGGATGCTTCGCTTGGAGGATTGTGCGTGTAGCTTGATCCACTCGTCAGGTGCCTGCTCGTCTGATGTGGCAAAGTAGACCCGACTGCCTTGTTGAGAAAGCAGAGGGCTCAACTCGGCGGCCAGAGATGGCTCGGCGCCGTATAAAAGCACCGCACGACCAGAAGTTGCCGAGGACGAAATTGTCTGGGCGAACAGTTGGTTGGCCGCTGCAACAAGCAACTCAGGTGTGCAAGAGTCATAGTTGAGGGGGATGAGATGGTCAGACGGCACCGTGATGATTGAGGCGTTGGTGCTGGACAAGGCCAATACTGGTGAAGAGGAGCCTGTGCATTTTCCGCAGACGAGGTAGAGACCCTCGCCTTCTTGAGACGGAAGGTGAAGCGAATAGTCGACCTGCACTTTTGACGTCGACCTCTCGTCAATACCAGACTTATCTGCGGCACCGTCCGAAACCTGCAGTGTGACTCTGTTGGATCCATAGACAGCCCGGACTGGGAGGTCGGTCGCATCGGTTGTGTTCGTCACTGTGCGCTTAGACGCAATGTAGGTCTGGTTCAGGTCCTTGTCGGGAACCACGCGGGGGATCATGACATCTCCGTTGGCAAAGACCTCGACCTCAGGCTCTTGAGCCCACATCAACGCTTTCTCCTCCGTGCCTTCTGAGCTGATTTCGCTGGAAGCAGCCTCTTTCAGGCGTAAGAAAGCCTCGATTGCGTGGCGAGCCCTGACGGCCGGACCCAGGTTGGATTCGAGGCCGAGGACCTGGAGGTGCAAGTGCGGCATCTCCACAGGGGCGATGCGAGCAATGCCGTGGAACATGGTGGCACGGGGCGCGTGCTTCTGGCTGTTGGTCGCGCTGGTCACCCAGAGGAGGTTGTTGGCGTTCATGAGTAGCTTCTGCAGCGCGGCCAGACAAGGTCCGGTCATGGTCGACGCGAAAAGGGGCTCGTCGAGATCGTGGAGACAGATGACGTCGGTGCCCGGATTGATGTCGAGCAAGTCGTCAACATCATCGACACTCTTGATGGAGCGCATCCGGTTCCTCCAAGAGCGAGGCAGAAGCTTCTGCATCTCGGAGAGCATCTTGGTCGTCGCCAGGTTCTTGCCACCGACCAGGAGTAGCTCTTCGGCGGGGGCGGGGGCCGAACCGATCTCAGCGAGGGGCTCGCGCAACCGCAGCACGGTATCATCAACGGCCTGCGTGACCAGCAGGGCCGTCGTGTGCTTAGACTCGTCGGCGACGTCGTGCTTGACCATGTCCAGTCCCGAGAACCCTGTGTTCTGCAGGATCTCGTCCCAGCGCAGCGTACGGACGATGGCGCCGAACTTGCGCTCAGGCTCCTCGCCGGGCCACCAACTGGGCAGACCGCCGAAGATGAACGGAATGCTCATGTTCTGGACACCTGTGGTCTCGAAGAGTAGGAGGTAGCCTCCCGGGCGGAGCATTGAGCGCACGTGCTTCATGGTGCGCTCGAGGTTGCGCGTGGCGTGCAGCACGTTGGCCGCGACGACGATGTCGTACGAATGCGGCACATAGCCTTGGAGGGCCGGGTCGTTCTCGACGTCGAGCGTCTTGAAGACCATCTTGTCCACGAAGTCGGCGAACTTCTGCTGAGCGGCGGGCAGGAAAGCGGGGGAGACGTCGGTGAATGTGTACGAAGCGTAAGCGTCATCAATTGCGTTCAAGACGCTCCAGGTCTGGGACATCTCGGTTAGCCCTCATATATGTATGTGACTTAGAAGTAAAAGGAAAGAAAAGGAAAACTTACCGTGCCACCAGTGCCCGCACCGATCTCGAGAATGTCGCAGCGCGGGTATTTGATGGTAACCTCTCGGAGCGCGTCAGCCAGGAATCGGTTGACACGGATACAACCCAAGTCATCCATGAAGAAGCGGTTCAGGAGATCATCCTTGGTCATCACTTGAAGCTGCGCAAGTTCGCCTCGGACGATCTGCGTGTAGTTGCCACCCACCGCGTGCAGCATTTTCAGCTGCACCGCGTCGGGGTGGGCCGCGTCCATCTTGGGCAACAGCTCGGGCCCATCGGATAGCCACTCCTTGCGAAGCATAGGATGACGGCCCGTGGCGGCCAGCTTGAGGTGCTCAGCGTTGGCCGCGAGCAATTTACGGTGATGCGGCTGGAACTTGCTCTGGTCGTCGCTGGCGACCTCCTTGGCCAGACGTTGCGCGTAGAAGAGAGCCACGCGCTCCAGATCTTCAGTCAGCTCGAGAAGCTCGTCGTCCTCGACTGCGTCGCGCTCCATCTCGGGTAGCCCGCCGACGGCGATGTCGCGAGTCCAAATGGTCTTGGCAAAGACTGGTCGGTCAAGCGAGGCGTTCGGCTCGCCAACCATGTTGAGGGTCAGGCCTTCTACCTGGACCAGGGTCTTTCCGGAAGCGGTGTAGACGTTCACGTCACCGGTCAGCGAGTTGGCGCTCTGCCCAACGGCCCAACTCTCGAAGTCGGCCTGCACCTCTTCTTCATCGTTGGCGGGCTCAGACGGCCGAGGTGTGGCAGACGGATCCACCACCACACGGTCAATGTGCGATGGCAACAAGGCCGTGGTGGTTTGACCACTGGCCGGATGAGATTGGGCGACAAGAAGAGTTTGGAAAGCCACATCCAGCTGAGCTGGGTGCACAGCGAACTTGTCGCCGAGGAGAGAGCTGCTCCATGTACCACTGGCAATTGCATAGTCCAGAGATCGGCTGCTCTTGGTAAGTGCATGGAAGGGCCCTGTGTACTTCAAACCAACCCCATCGAACATGCTGTAGATGCGATCACAGCCGACATCGACAAGGTGAGCTCGAGCAGCGTCGCGCAGTGGCAAAGCAGGGGCATCTGATGACGATTCCCCAAACTGGACCGCGAACTCGCCGCTGCATGCATTCATCATGGTGCCCGCGACAGCATCGACACAGACGTAGTACGAAAAGTCGCCGCGCATAGTATCGTCCTCCCCGCGGTTGGGAGAGTTGTCATGCAGCCGGACAGTGAAGAGGGTCTCCACTCCGTCCCGGTTATTGGGGACCACGACAGGGCGCATGATGTCCACGTTCTCAACCTGGATTAACCGGACATGGCGGCTCAGGGTCTTCCCGAGCTGGCCGGCAGCCTCGACAGCCAGAGAAACATAAGCGGCACCGGGAAGCAGAACTTCACCAAGGACCTCATGGCCGCGCAGCCAGGGCAGCTCGCTGAGACGGAGGATGTTTCGCCAACGCATTTCCCGCTGCGTGTCGTCGGGTGCGCGTCGTCCGAGCAATTCATGACCTGTGTCCTTGCCTGTACGGTAACGGCGCGACAGGGGGGACTCGCGCCAATGGATCTGCTCGTGATCCCATGAGTACGCGGGCAGGTTCTGGACGACCTTTGGAGCGGGAACTTCCTTGGCACTCTGGAAGCCCTTGCGTAGACCAGCGAAGTCGATAGCTGAGGGTCCCAGCTGCATCCACATCGTTCCGATACCCGCACCGAACGCTTCGACATCATGGGTCCCGCGCTTGAGCACGCCCGTGTAAAGGGGCGTAGATCCATAGACAGCCTTGAAAGTCTGCTCGCTAGGACCCTTGAGGGCAGGGTGGGGCCCGACTTCGATAGCCAGATCGAAGGGCCCACCGTGCCACAGCGACGACTCAATAGCCTGCGTGAATAGCACCGTCTGCGCCATGTTGGCGACCCAGTACGGACCCTTCAGCTCCTCGAGGTCGCCCCTGAGCAACTCCGTGTCCCCGCGGACGCTGGAGCTCCAGACACACGTCCCCGACCGCGGCGGCCGGACCTCGATGTCGCACGAGCGCAACGACTGCAGGTACGGCTCGGCGCAGGGCAGCATGTGGTGCGAGTGGTACGCCGTGTCGACCTTCAGCAGTCGTGCGAAGACGCCGTCCGCATCGAGCTGGGTCTTGGCCTCCTCGATGGCGTCGGCGTCGCCCGAGAGCGTGACGCCCTGCGGCGCGTTGCTGGCGGCGACCTTCAGACGGCCCTCGAACTGGGGCCGCCCGCAGAACAGCATGGCCTTGTCGAGGGGCAGGCCCGCCGCCATCATGGCGCCGCGCTGGCCGTCGGGGCCCCGGGCGAGACCCGCGTGCACGCCGCGGTAGTACGAGATCTGCATCGCGCCCGCGCGGCTGATGATGCCGGCGGCGTAGACGGCGGCGATCTCGCCCGAGGAGTGGCCGACGACGGCGTCGAAGCGGACGCCGCTCGCGTGCAGGAGGTCGATCAGGCCGAGCTGGACAGCGGTGGACAGTGGCTGTGCGAGGGCTGCTTGGTGCAGGCGCGATGAAGTTGCGTCGGCTGTGAGCTCCTGGACCAGCGACCACGCCGGGACGTCCGCGGTGGGCAGAGATTGCAGTACCTTCTCGCACGCCTCGATGGTGCTTCGGAAAAGGGGCGACTGCTCCAACAGCCGCCGGCCCATCTCGGGCCACTGGGCTCCCTGGCCGGTGAAGATGCCGAGGATACCTGGTGCTTCCTTTGGATTGATCAAGCGTGGTTGGTACCCGATGTTGCTACTCGATGTCTTCTCGTGCGACTGCACCCAATCTTCCATGGACTTGAGGGCATCATCGCGCGATGCAGCCGAAAAGAAGGTTCTTACACCATGTGCTGATCGACGAGTCTGAAGCGTCCAGCTCAGATCTCCCAAATCAATCTCGGGGTGCTCTTTCAAGTGCGTGAGATGCGCTTGGACCGAGCGCAGGAGAGACGTTCCCGATGCAGCCGAGAAAAGCAAAGGTCCCGCCGTCAGCTTCTGCCCAGCTACCGTTTCTTCACGGGAAGTGAGAGAAAGGAATGACGAAGACGGCAACTTTCGCTCCTCTTCGAAGCTTTCAATGATGGCGTGAGCGTTGGTACCCCCGAACCCGAAACTATTGACACTAGCTCGGGCCGGCGTGCCGGGCGGTAGCTGTGGCCACGGCCTGGCTGTTGTGGGTATGCTCAAGGGGCCATAGTAGGGCGCGACAGATGGGTTCAACTCTTCGAAAAGAAGGTTGGGTGGAATCACGCGGTGCTTGATGGCGGCGAGTACCTTCATCACACCTGCGAGACCAGCACAACCTTCCAAATGGCCAACTACTGTCTTGATTGAGCCGACATACAGTGGGTTCTCCTTGGTGGTGGGACCATGGGCTGTTACAAAGGCGTCGCTGATTGCCCGTGCCTATTAAGTTGTATTTCGTTAGTACTGACTAATAGCAGGGAAACGGGGAGCGTTTCCATAACACAATGGGCGAACTTCTCGGGTAACAAAAGTCCGGAAAACATGGAATTTGAACTTACCTCGACGGGATCACCCGCTTGTGTACCAGTTCCATGAGCCTCGAAGTATTGCGGACGGTCTTTAACCGGGTCAAGGCCAGCCCGACGATACGTTTGCTGGATGAGAGCTGTCTGTGTGGGTGCAAAAGGCATAGTGATACCGGGGCTCTGGCCGTCCGAGTTGACGCCCGAGCTACGGATAATGCCCTCAATATGGTCACCGTCGGCGAGCGCTTTGCTAAGGGTCTTGAGTATCACGGCGGCTGTACCTTCACCGCGAGCGTACCCCTTGGCCGACTTGTCCCACATGCGCGATCGCGCGTCGGGAGACAGCATGTGAAGCTTGGACTCGGTGATGTAGAGACACGGGTCCAGGATGATGTTGGCTCCACCGACGACGGCCGTCTCGGCGTCTCCGTCGAGCAGGCCCCTAGCCGCCTGGTGTAGCGCGACCAACGAGCTAGAACACGCTGTGTCGATGGTTACTGACGGGCCTTTGAGGTCGAAAACGTACGAAATGCGGTTCGATATGATGCTGTTGGCCGTACCCGTGGCCGTGTACTGAGGGATAGTCTCTGGGTCGCGGAGCTGGATGACGGTCCAGTCGTTCGTCATTGTACCGACATGGACCGACGTCAACGACCCGCGGAGCTGCTCTAGTGTCAGTCCCGCGGCATCAAAGGACTCGTAGACCGTCTCGAGCAGCTGGCGCTGCTGCGGGTCCATGCCTGCCGCCTCCATGGGGCTGATGCCGAAGAAGGAGGCGTCGAATCGCCGCGTATCCTCCTCGAGGATGTACGACTTGTTGATGACGTTGGTCGAGCCATGGGCCTCGGCGTCGTCGCTGTGGAAGCGATTCAGGTTGAGACGCTCCGGGTCGAACTCCTTAAGCACATCGCGCGGCTTCTCCAGGAGGTCCCATAGCTTTGAGGGCGAGCTCGCACCACCGGGGAAGCGGCAGGCGGAGCCGATGATGGCAATGCGCTCGTCACGGTGAACCATTTTGTCTATCTGAGATCGTAGAAACGATTGTTTCTTTCGAAAGTAGAATGTGAAAGGGAGGGTATGAGGGAGTTTGCCAAGGTCAGATAGGAGTCATGAGATGATCAGTGGACTGGCTTGGCAGTTGGCTTTTGCTTGTGAAAGCGTGTCGATACCAGAAGTACAAAAATGGTGATATTACATACGTCCTATGATTCTCCAAGACTCGCAATAATACCAGAATCGTTTACTTTCTACTGTTTATCTATATAGAGTCATTCATTCCATACACCTATGATAGTGGAGTTGCATTGACGGCTTGTTCCAGCTGGTGGCAGGAGATAAAATCGTAAAATCGTAATACTCCGTATACTACAACGCTCATGCACACGGACTGTTCAACCAAGCTCCCACGTTGCTGCGAATCTGACGTAATCGAGAATCCTTCTAGGCCTCTGATGGGTCTTTTCCTCGGGTTTCCTATCATGAGAGGCATTTTCATGTTCTTGGTTACAATTTGGTTTGGGTTCAGTAGAATATCCCGATCCGGGGTGTTGCGCTGATCTCAGACTGTATACACACGGGGTCGGAATATTTATGTGGGGAACATTCGCCGTGTCATTGAATGGGAAAGGCGTTCGGGTCTGTGAGACGCCAGGATATGTGAGAGCCAATCAGTAAGCGGAGTATCCCATGTGGATATCCCGATAAGTCAGGGGAGCCATAGGATTGCCCCATGTCAGTCTCCTTGCCACACAGCATGGTGATATGAAATTGCCGTCAAAAGGATCAAGTGTTGTTTTTCCATAGACGAATTATATTATTGGAAATAATGATGATATATGCTTAAAAGTCTTTGGAGTCTTGTCTTACGTAGTTTTACAGCTACAGGTACATTTTCTTCAGGGGTCTACATAACTTTATCTCATGTCCTTTCCGCTGTTCAGTGCCATTTTGTAATCTGAATAATCGTTGTATTAGATAGCCGCGGCCAAGCCCAAACCTTCTTCCGCCTCTTGAGTTTTAACAAAGTTCAATACTTTACTCCAAGAGACTTCGCCGATCAAACAGGATAACTCAAGACCAAAACCATGGCAATCTCTACCACCCTGCCCCGGTCTCAGACCGCCCTCAAGATCAAGGGAGCCAGCAAAGTAGCCATCTCCAAAAACACCCCCCTGCCCACAATACGATCTTCCGAGGTTCTAGTCCACGTCGCCTGCATTTCCCTTAGCCCCGTCGACAGCAAGTCCGCCGACATGTCGCCAGCTGAGGGCGCGACGAGCGGCACGGAATTCGCCGGCGTCGTCGTGCTCCTTGGCAATGAGGTGAATGCCGACGGCTTCCGCGCCAGCCACGGCATGAAGCCCCTGCGCATTGGCGATCGCGTTGTCGGCGGCATCTTCGGCAACAACCCCCTGCGCCGCGACAACGGTGCTTTCGCCGAGTATGTTGCTGTGCCTGCCCGCCTCATCTGGCACGTACCCGCAGACATGTCCCTCACCACGGCTGTTGCTCTGCCGGCAGCCATCGCTACTGTCGGCCTGTCGCTTTGGCAGCACATGAAACTGCCTATGCCCGACGCGTCTGCCATGCTTAAGGGAGCAGCAACTTCCAACAAGTCGTCCGGTCCATGGGTTCTGATCCACGGCGGCGGTACAGCGACCGGGTGCATGGCGATCCAGGTTCTCAAGATGGCAGGGTACCAGATCGTCGCGACCTGTTCCGCCGGCGAGAGCGCCGACCGCGCCCTCCGTCTCGGCGCCGCTGCGACGTTCGACTACCACTCCCCCCAGTGCGGCGCCGAGGTGCGCGAGCACACCCAGGGCAAGCTGAACCTGGCGCTGGACTGCATCACGGACACGACGTCGATGGCGCTGTGCTACGACGCGTTGGGCCCCGCGGGCGGGCGGTACGTGGCGCTCGACTCGTTCCCGCTGCGGGGCCACACGCGCCGCAGCGTCGTGCCGGACTGGGTGTGCACGTACACGCAGTTCGGGGAGCCCGTGGCGTGGGCGGCGCCTTACAACTTTGACGCGCGCCCCGACGACCGGCGGTGCGCGGAGGCTTGGTACGCCGTCGCGCAGGCGTTGCTGGACGCGGGACGCCTGGAGGCGCACCCCAAGGAGGAGCGGCGTGGGGGGTTGGAGGCGGTGGCCGAGGGACTGGATGAAGTCCGCAAGGGCCTGGTTCGGGGGAAGAAACTGGTCTACCCCGTCAGCAGGGAGTTGTGTGTGGAGTGATGCGATGGGGATATGACTATAGTTTGTACACGGCATCTAAGTACTCATCAATCTAGAATATCATAGTCTGTGATCTTGAGCCTTCATTACAAGATTGATGGATATCTTTATTTTCTAATTATTGTTGCTGGGCATCAGTTTAACAGTAGTGGTCAAGCAAGTGAGCGTGGATCAGTGGTAGTAATACTGCTTAATGTATTTTCATACACAGAACTTATGTCCATGATTTGTCCAAACACTTGTGAAGTAATCAAATTTTGATGTGCTCTTTTATACACAGTGCAGTCCAATACTCATCTACAAGTTGGTTTTCTTAAGGCCAATGAGATTTATATACCTTGCACTCTAAAGAATATCGATCACATCTACCAAAGATGATTTTTGTTAGGATCTGCAAGTCTTGAAAAGTGGCCCTGTTTGATACTCTCCGAGTAATGATCGTGTTGATATTTTGTTACAGAATATGGACATCAAAAGTGTCTACGACTGCTGCTATCGATCATTTGCCATCCGTCCAATTCAACTTCCTCCCATCAATATGTCTATAAACATATACTGGTGCTTACATTTAGGCCTTCTCAACCCGTCTCTTGACTCGGATCTTCACGCCCGGGGGAGGAGTACTCAGCTCAGCGATCTGGCCGTTAGCTGGTCGCTTGCCATTGTACTCGGGCGGGAACTCGAGATCGTAGTGCTTCAGGATGTACGCAACCGTCATCTTGAGCTCAAAGTCGACCAAGAAGCGGCCCGGGCAGGCATGGCGGCCATGGCCGAAGGGCAAGTAGTCCGGCGAGGTGGTAACGAACGAGTCCTTATGGTAAGCAGCCTTTTCCTTTGGCTGCTGCTCGCCGTTGACGGCCCCATTTTCCTGACTCTTCTCCTTCTTCTCCTGCTCCGCCCAGATGGGTCGCGAGAAGCGCCAGGGGTCGAACACGGCCGCGTTGGTGAACTTGGCTGGGTCCATCTGCGCCTGCGACGCCAGGAAGGAGACGATGGTGCCCTTCTTGAGCGGGACGCCCTTGTCGGTGACGAGGCCGTCCTTCATGACCTTGCGCAGCAGCCCGCGGTTGCCGAAGGGGAAGGTGACGCGCATCGACTCGCGCGCCACGCTGTCGTGGCCGTGCATGCCCATCAGCTTCTCCTTGGTCCAGCCGGCGCCGTCGTAGCCCAGGCAGCGCGCCGCCTCCTCGCGCAGCTTCGCGATGGACCCGTGCTCGCGGTCCGAGTCGACAATGTTGAGCAGCATCTGCACCGCGGTGCCCGAGGTCTGGTGCATCGATACGAAGTTGGAGGCCGCGAGCCGCGTCGCGATGATGCCCATGTCGTGCACCTCTTTGGGCCGCTTCTTCTCGGCGAAGCGCAGCATCACCTGCAGCTGGTCTTGGGGCTGGTCGTCTGGGTCCTTGCTGAGGGCGGCCAGGCGCTCGTTGAACTGGGGCGCGATGTGCTGCTTGATCTTGTTCAAGTTGCGCCACGTGTGGATGCTGCTAAGACGCGCGACCACGGGCAGCAGGAACGAGGGGATGCAGTTGCCGATGATGGCCGTGAGCATGACGCCCTCGATGATAGCCAGGCTGCGCGCGAGGTAGTCATCGTTGCGGCACAGGGGGACGCCCACCGTGAAGCGGCTCGAGGCGGCGGCCATGATGGTGCGCACAGACTCGTCGACGTGGATCTCCTTCCAGTTTTCGGTGTCGGTGCCAAACACCTTGGGTACGATGTAGTGGAGCTCGTCGTCGACGGCAGGGATGAGTGATTGCAGCATGTTGTTCAGCTGAGTCTTGACCAGCGCAAACTGCCAAGGGTCACCCCAGTACCTAGAATGCCCCAAGCTGTAGGTGGACAGGTTGGCCTGGAGGAAGGCTTGTGACACGCTGAGGGCGCTGTCCGGCTGAGACATGGCCCACTCCACCGAGCTCTCGGGCATGATCAGATCGGCGCGGCCGCCGTATCCTGGCACGAGAACTGCCTCTCCTTTCTTGCCAAACTATAAGATCGGTTAGCACAGTTTTTGAGAAGCTGCATTCTGTTCGTTGAACGTGGTTGAATCTTTGCTCACCCTAAAGTATGCCTCGGTGTACAAAGCAGCACAGTCATAGTAGTATCTCAGGCGTGTCTTGAAGGTGAACGTCTTCTTCCCGTCAGGTTCTCCTGCTAGAGGCAGACCCAGATTTCCATACTCGCCCATGGCAAATGTAGCCTTGTAGATGGTGACACCAAAGCTCAGAGCGGCGATCACCACCGCTGGCAGGAGGAGCTGGCTCACGGGTGGCATGGTGTCTTCCCACTTTGTCCTATAGCTGGACAGCATAGTGGGTATGCTGGCGATTGGAGAAGAAGCCATTTTGCAAGTAGTCGATTTCCACAAAGTGTCTTCGGAGTGGTCTTACAGGGGAGATTGGTTGTTTGGTGAGTAAGAGAACAGGAGTCGATGTTTTGGAACGACTAGACCAATAACCAATATAGTAGGTCTGAATCGGAATGGCTCGACGGAAGCCGGCGATGTGAAGCTTCGACTGGGCCTTTGAGAAAATGAGAATCGAACCACGGATTATTGCGGTCGGCATTGCTTACCTCACCCAACATGTATTGTAGTATTTGCCGGGATTTAGGGGGGATTAGCGGATTATTCGTGAAAGATGATTGGTCAGTATACTGCGTAGTGGGGCCGGAGTAGCTCCGCCTGGAGTTAGCCGGGTCGGAGCAACCATCAATTGATGCCCCTGAGACCGACTCTCTTCAGAGATAAACCCAAACGTGCCGTAATCTGTTAGGCCGGCTAGGATTATCAATCAATGAGAAAACTCGCCGAAAGACTAGTTTGAGTCAGATCCCTCTAATTAGTTCTCTATCTGGGCGACAGGACATGGGTTGTTCGTCGACGCAGACCTCCCTTTTCTCCAGCCATAGCATCTTGATTACGTACACAGATATTGACTATACACAACGGGAAACAACCTACACTGGCCCATCTCAACGGTACTGATGCACTTTGAGTTCAGAGTGTCACCTCTGCCTTCAGCAACACTGTTCCAAACTATTGCAACTGTAATTACAATCTGTTCAACATATGTGCAGATATTGTTAATCAGCTTCTCCAATTACCCAAGCTTGAATGATGGAGCTCAATATTAGCAAGCCGTTGACCCTGAGATGCGGTCTCACACTGCCAAACCGCCTGGTAAAGGCGGCCATGGCAGAAGGCTTCGCAGACGTTGATCAGCTGCCAGCCAGCCAGAAATGCTTAGCTGTGTACGGCGAATGGGCTAAAGGAGGATGGGGTCTTGTGATAACAGGTAAGAGATCTTGATTTATTCTATGAATCATGTTTCTCTGGTCATTTTGCAGCTAAAACGCCACGATTAAGGAAACGTGCAAGTCGACGTAGCCCACCTAGGCGACCCCGGCGACATCGCCGTCAACGCCTCCCTAACCCCAGAGCGGACCGCGGCCGCCTTCAAGACCTGGGCCGCGACCTGCAAAGGCGCCAATGGCAACCACGACGCCAAAGCCGTGGTGCAGCTCTGCCACCCGGGCCGCCAGATCGCGTTCAAGAAGGACAAGATCGCGCCCAGCGCCGTCCCCATGGACTTCGGTACCGCTCTGGTGCCCCGCCTCCTCAACGCCTTGGTGTTCGGCACCCCGCGCGCCATGACCCTGACGGAAATCTGCGACGTGGTCCGCCGCTTCGCCGAGGCGGCGCGCGTCGTGGCCGAGGCGGGCTTCGCGGGTGTCGAGTTGCATGCGGCGCATGGGTACTTGCTTGCCCAGTTCCTCTCGGCGAAATCCAATACGCGCACCGACGAGTATGGGGGCGGTGCCGTGGCACGGGCGCGGATCGTGGTGGAGATTGTACACGCTATCCGCGACGCTGTACCGCTTTCGGAGTTTCCCGGGTTCTGCATCGGCATCAAGCTGAACTCGGTCGATGTGGGCTCGGTGGAGGGACTGCGAGACTGCCTGGAACAGGTCCGCGTCATCTCCGAGGCGGGCATCGACTTCCTCGAAGTCAGCGGCGGCAGCTTCGAGGACCCAACCTTCAACACAGGTCTTGGCCCTGGCTCAAACGCTGCACTGCCAGTTGAGAAGAAGAAAGCTAGCACGCTTGCGCGAGAGGCGTTCTTCATCGAGTTCGCCACCGTCATCCGCGAGCGGTTCCCCCAAGTCCCGCTGGTGGTCACGGGCGGGTTCCGCAGCCGCCGCGGTATGGAGGCGGCCCTGGCTGAGGGCGACTGCGACTTGATTGGCCTCGCGCGGCCGGCCATCATGGACCCGCTGCTGCCACGGACAACCTTGCTCAATGGCTCGGTGCCAGATGAGCAGGCCAATATCGATGTGAAGAGGATCCCGCCGAGTCGGTTTGCGCAATTATTGGGCGTGAAGCTTCTCGGGGTTGCCCCTGAAAGGGTAAGTGAGAATTGCAATTTGCCCTGAGACTCCTAAAATATCCTTGTCATCATACTTTCTGGAATAATTTGGCTTCAAGCTGACATTATTTCGTTGATAGGACTGGTATACACACAAGATGCATCGCATAGGCTCCCTGAAGGGGTCTATTGTCATACTAGGGGCCAGCAGTGGACCAGGCCACGCCCTTGTGGACAGAATCCTGTCAGAGCCCTCTGCAGCCACAGAGTACTACGGGCTCTACTTTCTAGACAAGTCTCAGGATGCCAGGAGCTTCCGCAAAAGCCTAGCAGCAAAATCTGAAGCAAGACAGCATGCATGCAAAATCGTGGAGCTCGACTTTGCCGATCCTGTCAGCGTGCGCAAAGCAGCCGGCGAGGTCAATCAGCTGACGGCCATGGGAGCCATTCCACCTATCCGGGCACTTGTAATTGGCACTGGAGCGGTTGGTAGAAAAGCCAATGTTGCATCGTTATCACATATCTCCCCACCCCTTGACGACACTCTCTCACGCTTTCTCCTTACACTCATGCTGCTTCAGAGTATGGATGCAGAAAACGGGAAAGTCGTCATCTTCGACGACGAGCAGCCCGCTACCAGACTAGGAACGTCTTATGAGTTCGCTAAAGAGCGGCAAAGCTTATTGGAAAAGGGGAGCTGGGGTGGATCCTCAAGTGCCATAAGGTAAGCAAGACCCACAAAGCCTTTGACTTCAATGGTCTATATAATGTCCATTTCATTCTGGATGAGATTCTTCTTTCTGCTTCCCTGATACTTTAAGACCATTTTCTGACAATTCACTTGGGAGAAAACAGCCAGGAGCTCGCCCAGCATCTCGAGAAACACCCAGAGCTTAATGGAGTGCCTGTCGCGAAAATCGATATGACAAGTAGCTCTCAAAGCAACAACCAGGGCACTTTCGGCCAGATGCTCTCCTGGATCCTGACTATTATCTTCTTCTGGCTCAGCAGGGGTCCGGCACACGCAGCAAGGGACAAGTCTGCTGCAGAGGAGGCTCTGCGTGTGGTGCTGGACTACAAGAACGGGATCTATGTTAGTGCTGCGGCCATCTCTGGTGAGTATGATGAAGAGAAGGGGGATGAACAAGCTGATGTAAGGAGGCGAGTATGGTCTGATCTTGTTCAAGCTGCTTGTATCCAGGATGCGCATACAGTGCTATAGTTATGATTGGCAATATTGCCTCAGATCTTAAATCTTGAGTGCAGGTAGGCGTATTAGGTGCAAAGAAAGACTACATTCCTAGAGGAGATAGCAACATTTCATTGTTTGATCACACCTTATTCAGACTCTACGAATGATCGCGCATAAGCAGAAACATGCTCGAAGTTTTGAGACTGAGTATCGAACTTTCCCACCCCTTTCCTTTCTCCACTCTATATGAACCCAGCCCAGCGGACGTCAAAGTTCACGAAAAGGATAACGCCTTTCATAAGTTTAGGGTCGGATAGCAAAATGATTTCTATGTGACTTTCACAATAAGGATCACGCTTGAATGTTCTCGCCGATTATATGATGATCAAAGACTGGCTCTATTTTCATATGATCTACAGTATCCTGGCTTTCAAAGATAGCCACTAATGATCCTCCACAAACAATGTATCCGCCAGCAGAAGCTGCAGAAATGCTCAATGCACTATGATACAACCTTGTCCACCAATGACCCCAGTCTTCCTAACTGAGTGATTAAAGTATTTATTTTCGGTGCTCATGACCGATCTAGAAATAAATGTCTGGGGGGAAATGCCGCCAAAGGGGAGTGGGGAAATGCAAAAAGAAAAGGGCGGGGGACGGAAGTGCGAGATGATTCCCCCAAGGTGGTTATGGTTTTTAAGAGAGTCCAAAGAGCCCCTCGGGTGTGAAGATCTTGCCACTGAGCGTCACGAGCCCCCCGAACAGGCAGAGCGCACCGCTAACCATGGACACGTTGAAGTAGTCCCCGTACGCGTTGAGGATGGCGCCGTTGACGGGCGGACCAACAAGGCCGCCCAGACCGGCAATGGCCATGCCCATGCCCATGTAGGTGCCGACGTCGCGGGCGTTGGCGGAACAGGTGGAGAACGCCGCTGAGCCACCTGAGATGATGGTGCCTGATGAGAAGCCGAAGAAGACTGAGTACACGATGATGCCCGCGTTGCTCGTTGTGCTGCTCATGCAGAAGGTGATGATGCCCGTCGCGATACCGCCGAACCCGAACATGTTGAGCTTGCCGTACTTGTCGGCCAGCACTCCCGGGATGACTCGGCCGAACGTCGAGGCCGCGTTGACGATGGACAGCAGGTAACCCGCGAGGGTGGCGTCCATGCCGCGCGTAGTGGCGTACGCGGGCAAGTAGAAGAAGGGAGTGAACATGCCAAAGAACATGAAGAAGAGGCCGACAATGAGGATAAGGAACCGGGGCTCGCGGTACGCCGACAGCAGCCAGAACTGGGTGGTGCGGGGCGGCAGGCGGGGGCGGACCGTGAAGAAGGCGAACGTGATGAAAGGCAGGATCATGAAGCCGATGATGCGGACGGACCAGCCGAAGCCGAGGTTGGAGCCGTTAAGCATCTTGGACAGGGCGATGGGGATCACGATGCCGCCGATGGAGGAGCCGGCGACGACAAGACCCAGGGCGCCGGCGCGGTTCTTGACGAAGTACTGCGACACGGTCGCGAAGGCGGGGAACTGGAGGAGGCCCATGACGATGCCCTGAAGGACACCTTGGCACAGCATGACCTCCCAGTAGGTCTTGCAGAGACTGAGCAGCATCATGGAGACGATATAGATGAAGGCTGCCGGACGCACGACCTGCGATCACATCACAGTCAGTTTCAAATTTTGTAGCAGAGCTTGAAATATGCTAGATGAAGGGTCGAAGTAGTAGTAACATACCTTTGATCCATACCGATCGAAAAGGGGTCCCGCGACCATACCAACGAAGAATTGGATGAACACCGCCAGCGAGCCGATCCACGAGATCTTGGACGCCGACTCGCCCTGCAGCTGGTGGGTGAGGTAGTACTCCTCGAAGGTACCGAAGGAGTTGGCAAACCCGAGTGTGGAGAAGAAGATGGAGGCGCCACCGGCGGCCGCAAGCCAGGCACGGGCGCCACCTTCAGGGGCTTCATCATCGGCGGTCGGGACCGTCTTCTCATGGTCTACCGGGCCCGAAGACAGATTGGCCGAATCGAAAGAGTTGTTGTTTGCTGTGTTGTTTGTGACATGGTTGTGTTCGTGGTTGTCGTGGTGTAGTGTGGAATCTGGGGGTGTGATGGGCTTCTCCTCGTGGTCATTGTGGTTATAGTGGTGGTGGTTGGAGGTGTCGAGCTCTGCTGGCGTGGACGCCATTTCGTCTGAAAAGGGCAAGTAACTTGCCAATTTGGGCTTCCTGTAGAGGCGGGTAGGAACGCCGAGCTGAAGGCTTGGCAGCTTGGCAGCAGTAGTGTCAGTGCGATGTTGTACTAGTGTGATGGTTCTGCCGTGTGTGCGTGTGTGTGCGTCGTGAGATTTTGTTCTGCGTAGAGCAAAGATGGTTAATGACAGACTAAGGTCGGAAACACAGATCTCTGAAGCAACCAAGAAGACGGGTTATAAGAGTAGGTCTAGATGCAGCGAAGCGGCATATGTCAAAGGTTGGTTGTCTCACAGCGCGGGTTGGAACGTGGTCGGAGATAGTTAGGTCGGACATAGTTCGGATCCGTCAGCCAGTCCACCAATCAGAGTGTCTCCTGCTCGGGAATCGGGCGTCGGACTCGGGGTAAAGCCTGGCGCCTCCGACCATAAGCGCAGTTGCCCCACCTCCCTTTGATGTGTTATCGCTTCACTCGATGGTCATTTCATCATATTTTTATTTCCCACTCAGTCATACCTCTCCTTGCCATATGCAAACTTGAAATTGGATTGATATGCGACCCGGTCGCACCACCTGGCATAAGTATCCACCTTAATCAATTTACTTCCGGTCACCACCAGCGGCAACGTGAAGCCCAACATGCCCGATCCCGACGGACGACGAAGCCGGTCTACGGTGTGAGTCTTCCCCAAAAGTGTTTGCTCCCATTGCCTTGATGACACGCAGCGCTTGTGCTGACTCCCGCAACCTTCCATCCAGATCTTGTGCTCTCTGCAGAAAGCGCAAGGTCCGGTGCGACCGGCAGACTCCATGCAGCAACTGTGTGCGCTCAAGGAATGAGAATTGCGTATATGAGAATGACAGACCACGGAATCATGTCGTTGACTCGGGCCTCCGAGCGCCAACCCTCATCACCAACAGTGCATCCAGGAGCAGCAGCAGACCAACGATCCCCCCTTATGGTGTCGACTCGCGCACTGTCAGCTCTTCGGCGCCCACGACGCCTCCGAGCACCTCGGGACCCGATGAGGCCAATCTGGAGCAGATGAAGCTCCGGATCAAGCATCTGGAGGAACAGCTGGCAACCGTCGTGCTCAAGCCTGACAGGTCTCCCGTCCCTATCGCCAACTCCCAGATCCAAACCACAAGTTCTCGGTTTGGCGGCACGTTCCATGTGCATTGCGGAAACGATCCCTCTAACCAATCGCATGGAATCGCCCGCTCCGTCAGTCACAAGAACCGATTATTCGGTCAAAGTCACTGGGCTGTCAATGGAGTCCTCCAGGTGAGAAGATGCCGTATCCTGGTGCCCCTCTCCGTGAAAGTACTAACTCCTCCTCAGGTTCGCGAAAGCTTTGATCTAATTGAAGCGCATCTTGGCACCGAGACACCAAGTGCTTGGACCGGCATTGAACAATGCAAATCCCTAGCGAGAGTCATCAAGACTCAAAGAACCCCTTTGACGCTATGGCCATTCCCAACCTCACCTGACTTGCCTTCTAAAGATGTTGCCGATACCCTTGTCGACTGCTATCTCCGCACCTCCGAATCTATCTACCGCGTTCTGCACATTCCTACATTCCGCAGAGACTATGATGCATTGTGGGTGTCCGATAGTACACCAGATGCGAACTTCCTGGCCCAGCTCCAACTCGTACTTGCCATTGGTGCGACGACCTACGATGAACACTTCTCTCTTCGATCCTCAGCTCTGCGATGGGTTTCTGCTGCACAGGCATGGCAATCTCAGCCCAAGTTCAAAGCGAGACTAGATCTTGGCTCCATACAGACTCATATTCTGTTTTTGATTGCGCAAGAAAAGGTAGCATTTAGCGGAGACTCCACCTGGATTCTCGCCGGGTCGCTCATCCGGAGAGCCGTCTACATCGGTTTACACAAGGATCCGACCTACCTACCCCACAAAACCGCACTGAACATTGAGATGCGCCGGAGGCTTTGGAATACAGTTATGGAACTCGCACTGCAATCCAGTCTGACTTCAGGGGGGCCACCATTCATCTCCATGGGCGACTTCGATGTAGCAGCCCCCAACAACTTCGACGACGACCAACTCATGGCCGACGACCCCGTTCCTCAGCCAGATGACCACTTCACCCAAGTATCGGTGGCTATCATGCTCCGCAACACCTTCCCGCAGCGTCTAGCAATCGTCAAATTCCTGAACGACCTCGGCTCCTCGGGGACGTACCAGGAAACGCTGAGGCTCGATACCGAGCTCCGGGGAGCCTACAACCTTTTGAGCCGGACCTTCCAGTCTTACAACAATGCTGGCAGCAATGCTACCCCTTCCCGGTTCGAGATGCGCGTCGTGAACTTCATGATGCACCGCTACCTCTCCTCTCTGCACGTCCCCTACTGCAGCGCCGCCCTGCAAGAGACATCGTACTACTTCAGCCGCAAAGTGGTCGTCGAGTCCTCGCTCAAGATCTGGCACCTAGCCTTCTCCTCATCCGCCTCCTCCTCAACGGTCAACGACAGCTCCATCCACAACAACCAACTGAACAACAACAACCATGCCCTGCCCGACTACGACGAGCTGGCCCGCCTCATCACCTGCAGCGCGGGCTTCTACCCGACCGTAGCCATCCAGGCCGCCTTCCTGATCGCCATGGAGCTCCGCATGCAGATCAACGAGGAGGAGGGCATGTTCTCGGGCATCACGCTGCGGCCGGACCTGGTCGCCGTGCTCGAGGAGTCCAAGGCGTGGTGCCTGCAGACCATCGAGGCGGGCGAGACCAACGTCAAGGGCCTGCTGCTGATGAGCACGCTGTCGGCGCACCTGGAGGGGCTCTCGCGGGGCATGGAGAAGAGCGAGATCGCGCGGCTGCTCGTCAAGACGGTGCACGACGTGAAAGAAAAATGCGTGCCGATTCTGGAGCGGATGGCGACGGTCGTGCAGAACGACAAGACGGCTCAGATGCCTCAACAACAGCAGCAGGGGTTTTCGGTGGAGGGGACGGAGATGATGGAGGATTGGGGCTTTTTGGTGAGTAGAACGACTGCGTGTCCTTGGTTTCTATCAATCTAGCTGTCTGGGCTCATTGCTAACTAGTGATTACAGTCTTCAGATGCACCCCTCGACATGACGAATAACGATCCGATGAACTGGGTGTTTAACGACAATGGGGATGGCGTTTTGGGCTCTTCTTTCTGGTGAAAGGAGATGTGATGTTAAGCTTTTCTTTTTTGTCAAGCATCTCCTTTTGATCTGTACAATACCAAAACCTCTGATGCGTAAGGGGATTGTATAATAAAGCACCAAATAATATTGTTATATCAGAGGTTATAACCTAGAAACCTATATAGGGTCTATAAGGTCATAGCCGCTGAGCACCATGAAGAGCCAGACAGCGGTCTAGATCTTGGCCACGGACAGTTTCCGTTCACACTGCCACCCCTTTTTCGAGAATATCCTACTCGATTTTGCCCGGGGAGCCGTGGTTTTCGCAGTCGACCCACAGGTCGCCCATTTCGGGCAGGTTGGGCCAGTTCTTGCAGAGCTTGATGTTGCGGCAGGTCTGCTTGGTGTAGCCCGACCCCGGGTAGAACGAGGCACACCGGTCTTCGGTGAAGACGGTGGTCATTTCCGGCGCCGACGGCGAGTGGCGGTAGCACTGAGCCAGGCGGAAGAGAATGTGTAAGTCACTGCGTTTCGAGGCGGTGGAAGATGGAAAATGCAAGGGGGAAAGAAAGTGCGCGCGATCTAGACTTACCCAGGCATCGGGGTACTCGTAGGTGGGCCATCCGTAGTTCTGCGTGCACAGGTCGTCGACCCGCCACCGGCCCTCGTCGTTGGCGCAGGCACAGGCCTTGCTGTCCATGACGAAGTTTCTATCAGAGGGAAGTGGATTATTAGCGAGCGCCAATACGTTGAATGAACGGAGAGCAGGGCAAGGAGGGTGGCTCGGGGGTTTCTTACGGCGGCTCGTCGGCGGCGACCTCCGGCGCGGGAGCAGCCATGACGGCGGCGGACAGGGCGAGGATAGCAGCAAGCAACTTCATGGTGGCGAGGAATTAATAAGGCTGATTACGGAGTAGGTTGGGCGATGGGTATAGATAACGACTATGGGCTAGAGCGTGGTGAGAGGAGAGAAGCAAAAAGAAGTGAAATAGATGATGCATTAATACAGCGTCTTGATAGTCGTTTATCCCTCGAGCAATTACTGCCATTACCATGTGATTGGATTGTCTGTCATCATTTGGCATTTCTTTGTCATGATTATTCCATCTTCCAAAGCAAGGCCCGCCACCTGTCATCTATTGCCATATTATTTATGCCATGCTGTCGTGCCGAAGTGTATGCTGCACTGCAACCTTCCATATGAAGCGGAAAACACGGTTCCTGACCTGTGTCAAGAAAGTGCCGCCGGAGCTACTGGGGAATGTGGTGTCACTGCAGGATGTCATGTCGGCCGAGACTGTTGACGGGATGGCGTGTCCCCCGCATCAATCGGCTAATTACCGGACGATATACCGTTCAGAGGTGATCCAGTGGGGCCGTTTATGCTAAAACACGACCCTACGCTGTAACCTTAAGTATATGTATGACACGAGGCCCCTGCTTTGATATCCATCCCCTCTGCTTCTATTCTTACCCCAAATACAAGGCCTGTTATCGCCCAGGAAAATGTACCAGGGAACGGGAACGGCCTTCGACTCCGGACCAGCGTTTCATTGGGCGCTTACACTGGTGGGCCTCCCGCAAATGTGGAGGAGAAAAGAAGGGACCACAGACACGAGAGGGGAGCGGAGCAATAGACCGTAAGACGATAACTATATCTCTCCCGAAATGGATTTAAATATATTATCCTATCTTTCCTTGATTTCTTCGTAGTATTTATAACATATATCTGAATATGACTTTACAGATCAAGCAAGCAACTGTCGCTTTCATATGTTTCTCATGACAGTAGGATGTTTCTCCTCCAGAATAGTACTAAGCTCTTCCCAGAGCTGCTTGCCGACTTCAATGCCTTCTTCACTTCGCACGAAAGCGGATGGTCTGTTCTCGCGAGTATTTGGGTTAGCCACAGCCAGTCTCATTCTCTGCTTCGGAATGATCCCGAACAGAGCCGTCGGCGGAAAAAGAAAAAGGCAGATGGTTTTGAACTTACTCAGACACTTTGCATTCGCTCAAGTACTGACCATGCGTATCCATGCCGCCCGCCGCGGCGTGCACCATCGTCCGCGCGCCTTCCTCAGGAGTCCTGGCCGTCATCCTTTTGAGGCCCGCGACGACCACTTGCATTCTTGCCGGCGCTTCGTTCATGAGCCCCGTGTTGACGAAGCCTGGGTTAACAGTGGATGTGATGATCTTCCCCGGTTTGGACGAAGCAGAGAGTGCGTTGGATAGTTCGCGTACGAGAAGGAGCTGTATCATCTTGGAGACTCGGTACCTATATGAGAGCGGAAACGTCAGAGAAAAGAAAAGAGACTATCACCATTGGGGCCAGTACTACGTTGCCAGGGCGCCATATAGTCGTGTGTATGCATCGGAAGAAACCTCGTACTCACCTGTCCTGCATGCGAGCCTGCTTCTCATCCGCGAGATCGCGTAGTATCCGACCGTCTTTGCCACCACTGCGCTCCGGGAATGAAGTCAGGAAGTGAATGAATGAACCCGTGAAGGTCAACACAGGCTCTTTGTTGTACTTTGTCGCCGTGTCGCGCAGCATAGGCAGCAATAACATCGCCATCAAGAACGTGTTCACGACGTTAACAGTGATCGTGCGCTCGTTCCCGTCGACGAGCTCAAAGCCGCCAAAAGCGTAGACACCGGCATTGCAAACCACGACGTCAAGTCGATCGAGCTCGGTCCGCGCCCGCGCCGCGAATGCTTCTACGCTTTTGGCGCTTGCGAGGTCGACCTCCCAAACCTCGAGAGCGGTGTCAGGCAGCCGGACTCCACCGGCTGTGGGGCTGTTCTTGATGTCCTCGACGGCTTGCTGGCCTTTGGCTTGACTGCGCACGCCCAGGATCACCTTGGCGGCGTCGAGGCGGACGAAGTAGCGCGCGGCTTCGAGGCCTAGGCCCGTATTGGCACCGGTGATGATAACGGTCTGGCCGGCGAAGGAGTGCGTCGGGATGGGGAGGGCGAGCCACAGGTGCGCGTGCAGCCACGCCAGCAGTGGTGAAGACATTTTTTGCTTGTCAGAGAGAAACTGAAGCTATAAACTAGGCTTTAGATGCCTAGATAGAAAAAGTCTGATGAAATTGTCCTGGTCCGAACCAAACACGCAAGAGGTCTATCGCTGCAGACCTTTCAAGCTGGTCGACTACGTGATTGAGAGCCTGTTTACTCTACGTTAGTAACTTCAGAATACATTTGCGATCTCTTAATTGCTGGGGATTACCTACCGAGGTCTCCGTAGGTCCAGAGCTGGCACATCCTGTGAGTTCTGACAACAGCGAATTCAGCTTGGAATCGTCCCGTTTCGTTGAATTTGCCGAGGAAAATGCTTCAAGAAATGTAATTGTGCTAAAGGGAAATACGATATACAGTGCTCCGTATCATCTGAATAATGAATTTTAAGTTGCCAATCAAAAGCTGAACCGAACTCGGGGATTATGTTCAAGTAAGCGAATATCCCGAAGTGGAGTGGGAATTGTCTCACTCCCCGTGCTCCACCCCTGAATACCCCGTCTGCATTAGTTCTTCCAGACCCCGTCCTGAAGCGGGCTTCAAATCCCACCCCACCTCCGAGGCACCCTTCGCCTTCGGGGAACGGGGCAACAACGGCGCTTCAATTTGACCTTGATGAGTAATGGGGATGCGATAGGCAAACTTGTAAGTAAAGCTCAGTCCGAACTTTTGCATTACAGCAAGGTTTACCGGGCCTCGGGCCTCCCGGATTTGGTTCGGACGAGTACTGCATGACGTAAATGGGTGATAGTCGCCCATGGTATCCTGTGTAAGCACGCGTATAAGCTGGCTTCTGGTCAAAACTTGTGCCAAGAACCGAGCAACTACCATTGACTGCCCCGACTCACAGTAGACTTCAAAATCATTGTCTCTCGCCAGAATCAGGCCACATTCCAGTTCTGGACAATTTGAAGCAAATGCCCCTCTGTCAGCTTTTCAGTTGAGAGAAGCTATCAATTACCTAGTTGACAAGATGGACATGCTCAATAGCTACCTCGATGAACGTCGTGTCAATGTACCCCTCCTCATCCTATCATGTAGCTTAGTCGCCGTCTTGGTTGTCCGAAGCCTAGCCACGGCCCGGCTAAACCAAAAAGAAGGCATCGACGGTACCCTACCGGCGCCGCGGCTCTGGCAGTGGGACCCGTTTCTAGGCCTCGACACGGTCATCAGCCAGGTGCGCGCGCTACGGGGCGACTACTACCTAGACTGGCTGCGGGCCCTGCACAAGGGCCGCCCCAACACCTTCTCGCTGCGCTTCTTCGGGAACCGCTGGTTCTACACGATGGAGCCCGAGATCCTCAAGGCCGTCTACGCCACCAACTTCCGCGACTTCGGCGTCGAGCCCATCCGCCGCAACTCGCGCATCACCATGCCCTTTGCCGACAAGGGCGTCAACACGACCGACGGCGATGACTGGGCCTTTTCGCGCGTTCTTATCAAGCCCTTCTTCGAGCGCGACGTCTACCACAATACGGAGCGCATCCGGCCCTTCGCCGACCGGTTCCTCGCTCTCTTCCCCCAAGACGACGGCCAGACGTTTGACGTGCAGCCCCTCCTCCAACGCTGGTTCCTCGACATCAACACTGACTTCATCTTCGGCGAGACCCTGGATTCCCTCCGCGACCCTGCCAACGGCAAATTCGCCCTCAACATGGTCACGGCCCTACGCGGCGCCCGCCTGCGCGCCCAGTCGCACCGCTTCCTCTGGGCCTTCAGCTGGAAGTGGTGGCACGACGCCATCGACGAGATCCACGCGCACGTCAACCGGCACATCCGGCAGACGTACGCCGAGCTCGACGAGCGCGAACAACGCCAAGCGAAGGGCCTCCCCCTGGGCCCCGAGCGGACGGACCTGCTGTGGCTCATGGCCGGCCAGATGCGCGGCGACCTCGAGGGCTTGCGCTCGCAGGTCTGCCTGATTATCGTGCCTACCAACGACACTACGTCCATGTTCATCAGCCACTGCATCTGGTTCTTGGCCCGCCACCCGGACTCCTGGGAGAAGCTCCGGGAGGAGGTCGCGGCTCTGGGAAAGGATGCGCCGCTTAGTTTTGAGGCGTTGCGGACTATGCCGTTCCTCAACGGGGTCATGAACGAGAGTGAGTAATCCTCCTGTTCCTATTTTCTTTCTCCCCCTCTCGTCTAGTCCACCCTTTCTATCTACTGATTATGAAACTCTTACTAACTGATTTGTCTTCTCTTCATAACAGCTCACCGTCTCATCCCCAACAACGTAACCCAAGTCCGCGCCTGCATCGCCGACTCGACCCTGCCCCTGGGCGGTGGCCCCGACGGCCAGTCACCTCTCCGTGTCAAGAAGGGCGATATCGTGTCCGTGACCAAGACGGTCATGTACCGAGACCCAGCAACGTGGGGCGCGGACGCTGACGAGTGGCGGCCGGAGCGATGGGACGGGATCCGCGGGTCCTGGGGGTTCCTGCCGTATGGTGGGGGTCCCCGTCGCTGCCCCGCCCAGATGATGGTCCAGACCGAGGCCGCCTACATGCTGGCCCGCATGGCCCGCGAGTACAAGCGCCTCGAGGCCCGCGACCCGAACCCGTATCGTGGCGTCATGCGCATCGGGCCGTCGAACAAGCACGGGGTCAAGATTGCGCTTTACAAGTAGACTATAGTCCGAGAAAAGGAGTGGGCTTGAGCCGTCGGTAGCTTATAAGGGACAGTGATCGATAGTTCACATGAGCACTGTGGCCGTCGAGGGACCCCCTGTCGAACAGCACGTTGTGCCCCCTGTAGTTTCTATGTCGGGTCGCCCTCGAGAGCCGACGGTGGTTGCTCAGCCCGTTGTAAGGGATTCTTCCAACCCTGGACACAAATTGCTGCGCCCCATTGTGGGACGACTTGGAGAACTATATCCTCTCGTTCTAGTTTACCCAAGATTATCCCAAATTATTCCACATTATCCAGTACTGTAGTTTATACCACCGATGACTTTACTCGAATCAAGTGATTCTAGTTCGTGTATTATCGATGTAAGAAAATATATATATATACCGGATTCTTGTTAAATCCCCTCCAAGCTTAATACCTCCTCAGAGAAGATAGATTTGCAGTTCCCATTTATATTGTCGTCCTGGTACTGTCTATTACCCCTCGTGCTCTTCCCGAATGCCCCTCCATTCAATTCTAGCACCAAGATTATCAAGTACACGTACCACGCTGGGAATTGCAATTCCTTGAGAAACATATGATACACAGTGTCTAATAGATCAACAATGTCAGTTTGGAGCAGTATGGCCCCCTCGTCGCTGCCATTCTCTTGTATTTTATGCTGCCCGTCGTTTCTATTATGCCAGGTCCACGGAAGACGTATCTTCGTACCCAAGATATCCACTCAAACGACCCAGCATATCCCACCACCCTTGGAAGCGAACCATGGTTGAAAATCAGAGGTTCAAGGCCCCCCACACGGCCCGTACCTGGAGCTGTAGGACACTCGGACCCTGGTCCACAATGAAGCTGTATTCACACCTCCGTCACATCAAGTCACAACCTCTACTTGTAAAACTCCAATAACTCATATCTAGCCACACAGTCGCCGTAGAGACTTCCAGTCAGCCGTGTCCAACATCGATACTAGTTACCTCGTCTCATTCTTATGGTGGAAAGCGGAAAATCTGAACGAGTCCGTGGTGTAGAACAAGGAGAGTTGAGCTGATAGCTTGTACATATTCACCCAATCGTCCCAAGTCCCACACCTGCCTGCACCAGCTTTAACTTGCAATATCTTGGCACACGGTGGACGTAGTTACTTGATTTTTGCTGTCATCGACAACAGTATTAGTCTTCTTGGTTGGTTCAATTTTTGGAAGCCACGGAAGAGTCGGTATTGTGCTGTGAAAGAGTGTTCTCACAAAGAGGGTGGCTCCAAGTCACCGAACCATCACCACCCCCCATCCAGCCCGGGTCCAACCATTGTCACAAGCTGCGGATATAGCTGAAGTCAACCATGGTCACCTCATCGCTGCCCTCCTGGTTATCTCGTCACTGCCTCTTATGATGATCCTGTTGCTTCCTCTATACAGGGCCAACTTTGGGCGTGATTATATCGTCGCTTCGTCACTGCTTGTCACGACCATCTCGTCGCTGCCACTCATAACTATCCCGTAGTTGCCTCAAGATAGCTGGCTTTGCTTTTAATTATCACGTCGTTGCCTCCAGACAGGACCGACTTCCGCCGTTGATATCTAGCCACACAACCAATGAAATAAGTCATGTTTAGCCGAGGGCGGTTTTCATAATGGGGTACTCGACCGGTTCCGAGGTCACAGAGCCGGAAAGAGCCGTTATGGCGTGGTACAGGAGTGTTTCCAGTTAAGGGGGGAGGGCTTAGGTCACCGACTCGTCACGCCCTTCCCAACCAGCGCAACTTCTACCCTTGATATCTAGCCGCACACCCAACGAAATCAGACGATTTTTCCTGGCAGCGATCTTCATATCAGTATGCTCGGCCGATGCCGAGCTCAAAGAGCCGAAAAGAGTCGATGTGGCATAGTGAAGGAGTGTTTGTAGGCAGTTGGGCTGCCTAAACAGTGACGCATAATTAGCTACGACTTACATGAAGAACTTGGTGATTTCCACTTGTTTGGTCACCCCCCAAGCTACAATTACATTCACATTCACATATTTTTGTGCCGAATAATCCGATTTAGTGACTGCTTGTCCCAATCATCCTCTCCTAGGCCAGGAAAGCACATAGTTTTACAGCTGTGCCCCGGATTATTTACTAGTTCCTCTCCCACTTGTGCCACCAAACCTTTCCCTTCCCTTCAACGCCAACCCTCCATCACCATCCTTCCTCTCTTCCCCCAACCTTTCGAGCATCGCAACGTCGCAGAATATTTATTTTGCGTCGGCAGCATTCGATTCACACATTCTCTTGCAGTTCCTTGCAATATAGGCTACTAGCATTCACTTTCTGCACAAAGGTAAACAATTTTCTCTACCCTCTCTCCTTTGTGTATCCCGTCGTCGCAAATCCTTGAGTTGAAGGATTTCGTCGCCTTGCCGCCTTGTCGCAAAGCGTGTCCGTCGCTCTTTCCTTCTTTCCTTCTTGTCCCGGCACCTTTTGCCTCCCAAGTCTGCCGCCGCATCGGATCTATACCGTTGCCGCGGTATCTCTACTGTCGCCGCGATCATTATATCGCGTTTCTAGCCTTGCGCAATCCCTCGTTATAAAGATTCATACCGCGTTTTCCTTCCGCGAGGTCTTGCCGCGAGGTCTTGCCGCGAGGTCTTGCCGCGAGCGACATCATTACTGACATCTTCATCGTTACAGACGCTCAACCGCATTCTCACCTCGTTCACATCGCGTCAAGATGAACAAGCCCGTTGTAAGTCCTTCTTGTTTTATATTTCAATCCGCTCGTCGCTTCCTCGTCTATAAATATGCACCTTTGACCCTTTGCCTACATCAAACCTCCTACCCTTCGCTCTTTCTATTCTTTTCGACACACTGTTATCGCATTCACTTATCGCGTTCTTTGCGACAATGTCCAAGAACACCTTTGCCGCCGCGGCTCGAATGAGCTCTGCTGACCAAGGCCAGTACAACATCAACCTCAAGCCGGCTGGCTCTGACGAGCGAAAGTCGCACAACCAGGTCTACATGCCTTACACCACGCCTTACACTGGCGTCGGCCAAGTCGTCTCGAACCAGAAGCCCATGGCCGCTTCGGGTTTCAAAGTCCATGAGAGCGCAAAGCCCATCACTGTTGCCGCCTACAACAGTGTCGCCAATCTGAACCAGCCCATTGCCCACAATGAGAAGCCCAAGGTCGGCGTTCTCCGTCTCCCTGGTTCATACGATATGAGCGAGCTTTCTACCATCGATCGCTTGGTGCGCCGCTACCGCGGCATGAAGGACCTTCCTGGTTACAAGGGAATGAACCTGGAGCAGCAGCTCGCCCTCTACCCGGAGATCGAGAACCTCAGTGGTAATGAGATCAAGGACCACGCCGCCGTCCTCAAGAAGCGTAAGGAGAACGATGTCTTAGTCTTCAAGGCTTGGAAGGATGTTTCGATGAGAGTTAACGACGTAAGTCACATCCCATTCACCCACTCATGCATACGTGCATACACAATGAGAAGATAGTTGCTGACTTGTGCCATTAATCAAAATAGTCCTTCAAGCATCTGGCCGGCTCCTGGATGGCCATCACCTACCACGAGAAGCGTTTTCGGATGCAACGTGAGGCCCGCATTGAGCTCATCCTGAACAATATTGCGATGGAGGTTCAGTTGCTTGAATGTATGAAGGATCATCCTGCATACAACGCCATGGTCAAGGGTATGCGCCCTGAGCATGACACTAAGAATGACGAGGCCTCCGAGGTCGGCTGTTTCCACCAGTCGGATGACGGTGCACCTACCCTGCAGGCCTGGTGGTCTCAGACTAACGATACCACTGGCAAGATCCTGAAGGCTCCTGACGGCAGTATGAGCTTCTCCCCCGCCTACATGGATAAAGTCAACGAGCAATACCATCGCATGCGTGAGGAGAGACGTGCCAAAGAGGCCAGCTGCGCTCCCCGAGTCGTTCTGGGATCAGTTTCCGAGAACGCTGGTGAGGAGAACAAGTTGCCTCCTGCCCCAGCTCCGTCTCTTGCTTCGAGCACCGCTGGTGAGGACCTGGAGGATGATCAGGGTGAGGATCGTCCTTACCTCATCAAGGAGCTTGGTGGCACCCGTGCCAAGGACATGGCTGTCACCCGCCCCTACGACCCTGAGCGTGACGAGGAGCTTGTCATTCTGGACCTGCCCGAGGCCTCCTCCGAGGATGATTCTGAGAGCGAGGATGACGATGACTACGTCGTCATTTAAAAGCATTGAGTTCTGGCTATGAGATGTGTTAATGGCATTCCAACGGAATAATGGTTACAAAGCATGGTTATGAGACATGATTATGAGACATGAGTTACGGCAATGGAATCACTGGTTTCCTGGATGGGGTTAAAGGTTACTCCAGGATAGTTAATTCGAGAACATGGCCAATGAAACATCTATGTTCAATCCGTTTTGTGTGACATTTTTTGCCTCCGCTGTGATAAACTTGATCAAATTGATGATACAAACTAAGATTAACAGCGGGATAACCACAAATATACATAACATGCACATCATTGCTGTTCGATGATTGGCAATGGGGCAACTCGCGATGAGATGACTGGTTGGTCATGTACAGAGGCCAACGACAAGCCAAATGGAGAGAATACGTTTCAAAGGTCACTGCGAAGGATGTGGCAAAGACGCCCTCGACTGGCACTGCAGGCTGTGTGCTGACCTATACCCTTGGCCACAGTCAGCGGAAGCGAAATCAGAATAGTCCGCCCAGACGTCCTTCGAGCGTAGTGTTGACAGCTTCTAGGCTCTGCCAAGAGGTTCGGTATGTTCCGGCGTGCGGCTATGAACTAACTGCTCACAGTCTGCCAAGTTGCCAATTACCGAACGGCTTTCGCTCAATTCCTAGTTGGCCATCGCAAAGATCCGACATAGCCTGTCTTGGTCACCGGCTGAGGAGAAGCGGTGGTGCCGTCCAACCGAGCAAGCGAAACGTTGTCAGCTTATCTCAGCCGCCTATTCCTGTCCGGGGAGCCAGGGCTTGCAACCAAACGAAGCCAGGTATAACGGCCACACTTACTATTACAGAGGTTCTAGAAATGTTTATGCCACGCTCGGTTGCTAACTGGACTGAGCCAATCCACTACAAATGAGCCCTGGTAACAGGATGATGCCCAGAGTTAGCATCACGTCAAGGTGGTATTTCATGTCAGAGTAACAAATGTTGAGAGATTTGGCTTACACGTTACGCCGTATCCTTTATGGAAATAGTATCAGGAAAATCAAATGATCATTGCGTTGGCAACGAACAAGACTCCGTATCCTTTCAGCTGGCAAAGCGCGGCCTAGAATCTAGAACCGTCGTATGGGTAAACAAGCATCTATCGTCGGAGCCAAGCTGGGTTTGTTGGCATGAAGCATCTATTTTCCGTGACTCGCAACAGAGTGAATCCTCTACACCACACGCCGTACCTGGTAGCCAAGGTAATATCCCAGGAGTACCACAGCCACCAGAATTGGTCGCCAATAACGAGAATAGAGCCATGGATTCGAGGTCAAGGCGACGGTCGTAACTGGAAGGGTATAAAATCGTCCAAAGTTCCCTCCCCTTGTTGTGGACTTTGCAACATCCCCATCACACAACCACGATCACTCTCTTCAGATTTCCTTAATCTGTTCAGATTTCCTTATTGTCTTCTTTAGATTTCTTTTAGTTCCAACATCAGTCCAAAATTTTTAACTACCCTGTTCATTCACTCGAAATTTTCCAATTCACCAAAATGCGTTTTGCTCCAATCACCGTGGTTCTCTTCGTGGCCACCGCCACCACTGCGTCGGTCATCGCTTGCGACGGGGCAAGCCCCGACGTGGCTCGAGTCAACGACGAGCTTGAGCAGCCCTTCAATGCCACAGAGATGGCCACTGGTGACGACGACAACACCGAGTTTATCGGCCAGGAACTGAGCGAGGACCTGAGCGAGGAGGAGCTCGAAAGCCTCCTGAAGGCCCGCGACGGCAAAGTCATAGAAATCAGGAAGGGCGGCAGCGGTGGCGGCGGGAGTGGCGGAGGCAGTGGTGGTGGCAGCGGAGGTGGCAATGGCGGCGGCGGCAAGGGCGGTGGTAAAGGCGATGGCGGCAATGGCCGCGGCAAAGATCCTATCAAGATCCCCGAATTACCCATCCCCGGCATCGACTTGCCCACCTTTGGGGTCCCCAAGGTCGTCTTCGGCATGCAGAAGCAGAACAGCGACGGCAAGGTGCACTGGACCGTCTGGAAGCACGGCGACAACCCCTGCACGAAGAACGTGGTGTTGAACGTCAAGAGCGAGTCTGCCTGCCAGAAGAAGTTCAAACTGGCCAGAAAGTCTGGCATCAAGCTTGCCAGCTGTCTCGGCAAGGACAACCTGCCCCACGCCCTCAAGCACAAGGACAAGGAGATCCGCCGCTGCAAACACAAGCGCGTTAAGCACAACTGCCCCTTCACCCGTGATGTTGTTGAGCGTGGCTCGTGCTAGATTCACATATGAACACGCACGCGCAGCACCTTGGGGGGAATCTGGTCTTGTTAGAGGATTGGTGAGATGGAAGACAGTTGGCTACAGGGGCTTTCGAAGTGGGTTTTAGTCACCTGGTGTGGTCAAGGGGTTACGCTTCTTTGCTTTTCAGACTTGTCTACTTACACACTCTTTACTTTGCTTTTACAGATTCAATAGACTTTGCTTACTTACATGTGATTCATTGCCTCAATGACTAATCGGACCATCGGGTTACTCCTCGTATTATTTCAAATTTACTTGGAGTGCAATACGAATCACAGGCAAGTAGCCTATTAGTTCGGGGTGGATGTGGGTACAACAACAGCCGGTATTCTCAGGAGAGCACTGTGGGCCACTTCTGTCTTCCTTGAGCTTTCGGATCGTTTTGCACATGTGAGAGCATGGGAACAGCTACTTAGCTCAACACCTCTATACCCAAAAAGTATGTCGATCACCTTCAACGGGCGATGGAGAAGGGAAAATGATTGCGTTTCAGTTAGAAGCTCGAACTTACCAGCAGGACCTCCCAACATGCTAGACTTCCTACTAAATGCAATCGACAGAAAGCCGCCATATCACTCCTCCGAAGAGAAATCAAGGGGTATCCGTAGTAAAACGGCGCGAAATGCGAAACTGGGATGCTGGTCTTCGGTGTAAGTGCTTCGCTCTTGTGTAGGTGCGTGATAAGAAAGATGGGTAGTAGCCCACTTTTAAAATTGGCGATTGGTAAATTTGTAAACCCTGATATGCCGTAATGGAAGTGCTGGAGCTACTGCTACTACTGCATGGGCAAAGTGGGATAGCTGACGATGGGACAACCTGGTGATAGAACAGCTGCTACTGGAATAGCTGGGTATTATTACTATGAAGCAACTAGGATAACCAGGGGAAACGAATCGCCCAACTGCATATGGCAGCGCCAGCTTATCCGCCGACATCATCATGGAAGGCATCCAACATCTCCCATTCATGCAGAACGAGAAAGGGAACCTGCAGAGGCGGGAAGTCTCCGATTACTTTGAATAGCAGGTATGTACCAGTCTAGTGACTCATCCAAGATCTTGAAACTCAAAATAGAATGTGTCAACATTCATTCTGATTGAAGCGAAAATGGCAGGGGCTCCAAGGAAGTGTGTACTTGAGCATGACTCACAACTCTCCTCGTGTCACCGGATATCATAAACTTACGAAACGAGGAGTCTTGTCACGTACCCTCCAAAGTCTATCATCACTCGTAATCAAGGCAAGCAAGATTGTAGTATCTTCTTCTCTGTATTAACTTCTAGGTTGCGAGCTGCAAATCTGTCTATCTATGCGATGCGATGCGACGCGATTACGCCCTTTTTGCAATTAATCTGTGTGTACCAATCAATTGATTTTGTTCATTACTGCCTGCTGAAAATCCTCATATCCATGCATCCAAGCCTAAGCCCACTTGCCAAGCAATGCCATCAAGCCAGCTCCGAGCGCGATACAGCCCAGCGCCAACAGCTTGATGCGCAGCCCAGCCTTCTGCATGTCCGGGTTGAACATGAACTCGTGCGCCAGCAGCTCCACCAGGCCCGTGTACAGGAGGATACCTGCGCTAATGGAATCGAACACGCCGTTGACAATCAGCGTGGTGGGGCTGCTGGGCGACAGCGTCGTGCGCACGCCGAGACCCACGGCAATGGCGATCGGTGTGCTGATCGCGTAGAGGCCGGCCAGCACGTAGGGCATGTAGCTCTTGGCCTTGGGCCACGACGCCGTCGCAAGCCGGGCGCCCAGACCGAGTCCCTCGAAGGTCTGGTGGAAGACCAGCACAATGTAGAGGATGTCGAACTCGTCGCCGGCGACGGCAAGAGTTAAACCGATGAAGATGCTGTGGAAGATGACGCCGAACTCGAGGATGAAGATGGCCGTCATCTGCGCGGCAAAGGCAGAGTAGCTGTCGTTCTCGGTGTGGTCGCGCGCGTGTCCGAGATGGTCCTCGCCGCGGGGATAGGAGAGGTCGCCATCTGCGCCGGGGACTTGGAATCCCGACTGGTGGCGGTGGCCCTCTGTGGCTTCCTTAACACCATCATGGCCAGCCTCCAAGTCGGGTTGCGGGGATTGAGCGTTGGGCGGGGATGGCGACGACGCATCGCTACCCCTCTTCTTAAGCAAATCGAGCGAAGGGTCCAAGGACTCGGCGTCGTGCTTGTGGCCGTCGAAGATGTCGTAGTGCGCGATCAGGATCTCCATGACGAACATGACCATGATGGACATGAGGCAGATGCCGGCCGCCCATGAGTATTGCGAGATCTCGTAGTTTTCCAAGCAAGGGGAGCCGAGCGCTTCGAATGCGGGTGTCAAAAGGTGGATGAGCGCAGTGGCGATGATGACGCCGGTACCGAAATACTTGGCGACGAAAAAGGCCAACTTGGGCACGCGCATCTTGGAGCTTCTAGCCAGGACGACGGGCAGCATGGCGCCGATGAGAGAACCGATGAGGATGACGAAGATGGAGGAGACGCGGAGGCCGATGCGACCATCGAATTCGTTGCCACTGTCGCATTGCGTCTCTACCGTGAAACCAGCGGCGGCGGGTTCGGAGGCGGGAGCGCCGGCGCCCTCATCTTGCCGGGCCTTGAGGGCGAATGAGACGACGTCTGCTGCGATGCGATCCATGTTGGAAGTTTGGAAGTTGGAGGCGGAAGATAGAAAGGCGAGGTTCCGCCGGTCGAAACGAGGAAGTTGTGCTGAATAAAGTTATTCCTTAGGCAAAGAGTAGGGTTCGTGGCTGATGCGAGAGCCGAGTTGCCGGAGCGCAAGTTGCTGCCGGTAGGCTAACTTGAGATCCAAGCTGGGCTGCGTATGGCTTCGGAGACCCCTGAATGGCCAAGAAGCTTACTTAATCCACAAAGCTTGATTGTTCTCTTGGAACCACTACGGTGGGATGGAAGGATTAGACCACGAGATCGGCGGCGAGTGCCAAGTAAACTCTAAGCGTCCAAGAAAGCTTGGTTCTGGAAACGTGCAGCTGCAAAGGTACCACCGTTAGCCAAGATGCAGCGAGGAGGTGTGTCTTATAGTGGGTGACAGGTGCAGGAAAAGGCAGCAGGAAGAAAGTAGACTAGGAACTACTAGGGGAAGATTCACCGAGACCATGGCCCCGGGACAGACGGACAGACGAGAAAGATTAGGAGACGATGGGGATTATTGGTGCAATGTACGACCTCAAGGTTCTCTTGTCTTTCTGGTATCACCGCATGTAGTAATCTCGCATGGTTCGCTGACTGTGAGTGGCTGCTGAGTCGAGGGAGACGGCATGAGCAGCCGGGCCACAGCCAACATGAACGCATGCACCTTGATGGCCACATCCACGCCAAAGAAGGCATATATCTCCGGCTCGCCGAGCATGAAACCTTAAAGCCCAAACTAGACTTGGGAATCAAGGACTCGAACCGTTTACAGCTTGCCTAGCTGGGTTGGGGGCATGCAGGAAGCAGGGCTTGCTTGGTGTATGCAATGAAATACATGAAAAGGAACTTACCGAACGTTCGTGAATGGAACAACAGACGGGCCAATCGCCTGAGATGCCGACAAGGGCTTTCTTTCTTAAAATACAGTGTTGCGAGAAGCTGTTGAGAAGGCTTGTTCTTTCTTCCTGGCAGACGGAAGATAAACAATGCACAATGGTGTTGTTGTTGTTGTGCAGCGTACGGGTGATGTTGGGGCTTTGTTGTTGGTTGTTACTCCTTTCGTCGTCAACTGACCAGCAGGGTGCGGAGAGCTGGTTCAAGTCACCACCAAAAAAAAGATCCCGGGTGAGGTAGCCGTTGGAAAATGAACCGGCTTTCCAAGACTCAAGAGAGAAGACCTTTTGGAAGGAGAGAAGATGCGGCAACAATGACAGGCAAGTATGACTCCGGCTGTCTGTGACGATGTGCACTAAAAAAGAACCCTGTATGACAAACTGTAGGTCGCGTTCATTCATTCATTCGTAAAGTCCGGGATCGATTTGACAGTTGGAAGCCCAAAAACCCTCTCAGTTCCAATGCGCGATAGATACTGTACACATGTTGAAGAACGAATACTGACGAAAAACCCGGCAGAGCGGGAGGAATCGCAGCAGTCGGCTGGTGAGTGAGCGTCACGATCCCGGCGCCCCGTATTAAGGGCAGATTGAGGACCTTGATGGACAGCCAAGACAGCTTCTCTCTTTTTTCTTGCGGCCGGCTTACCCATTTACAGGGCAATCTGTAGCGGAGCCAGGGAGCGGCTAGGCTGGAATGGTTTTGAGTGGGGGGTTGGATTGGCTGCAATAGAGGGGTACCCCCTGTTGGCTACCGAATCTTTGCTTGGTCCGGCAGGTTTTCAGCCTCTTCAGCCCCACGCCCGAAGCAGTAACTGACATCCCATGTCAAAGTCAGTACTGACTCAGGACAGCCAGCCCTTGTTTTTCAGCAGGTGGCAGCCCATCCAATATCAATAGCCAAAAGGATAATCGATCACTTTTCACCTGGTTTCTTTTTTGCCTGAATAGCTTGATAGATGCTGCGATGCTCCCAGGAGATAGAGGATGGAGGTCCCAGTAATATTCGACCAAGACCCATGTGCAATATGAGGGGCTTTTCCATCCAGTGATAAGATACGTCACAGACCCCTGGAAAGCGCCACTGATTGGGTTTGGCTAGCAGCGAAATCAACACGGCCCCCAAAGTACCTGCCATCAAGGTCCTCGTTTTTTGGAATCCCTTTTTTTTTTCTCCATGTTCCAGCCAATCACAGCTGAAACATTTTCACTGTCCATCAAGGTCCCCGACTCTCCGGGACCATCTTGCACAAGAATCAGCTTTTTCTTTATGCGGTACCGCCGAACAACCATCCGAGACCGAAGTAATATCCCCGACTTTTCTGCAAGATGGGCCCAGCAGCTCGGTCGGGCCATCACGGCGCCCAAATGGCATGTTACGGCTTTTCCATCCATTGTGGTCATAGATAAGCAAATGAGATGCGACATTTTTGTAGCTGATGGCCGAGAGTGACCATTGGCTGGTGGTGTAAGATGCACGTTTCATTCGTTTCTTCTGTTTTGTAACTGCGCTGTTGCTGTTTGTAGGTATATCCACCGTCTGCAGTCCACAGTGAGGTACTTATGCACATCCCCAAATCTCAATTCCATCTGCGTATTCGAATTGAGCCGCATCGTCGTACGACATGTGCGATGCCGACATCCCGTCTTGCATCTGCGGGGTTGTTCGCTTGCCTGCATGGAGGTTGTTTGGGTGAGGGGTTACATTTCCATGGTCAATATAACGGACTGCCGCTGTGATGACAAACAGTCAGCGCATGAAATAGTTTCGTTTTGGTGTATAGATATCGCATGGTGATTGCAATCAGTTCTCCGAAGACGCTCATGAGGTGAACTGCACCTCGAGACCCAGACTCCGGAACGGCGAATCCAGTTTTCGGAGGTCGACACCGCTACCCAGACTGAAGAGTAGAGATTTGATACGGCCCTCCCAAACAAGCCCAAGCTTCATGTGTTGGTCGAGCCGCACCTTCAGCACGCCCGGGTACTCAGGTTCGTCCGACTCGGCTTCCGCTTTTTGTGGAGGTGGCTGCTGCTGAGACGGTTGCGGTGAACTCTTTTTCTTCTTCTCATTTCGGTCGTCCAGCCTCCACTCCAATTTCGCTTGGAAACTACGTTCTGCTGGTGCCACCGTCATATTCTTCGTAGGCTCTGCTTCCACTTCGTTGGCCGAGGGTGGAGATACCAGTTCCGCAGGTGTAGAAGTACCGAGTGTAGCAGTATTGGGTGTAGCAGTACCGAGCGCTGTTGCTGCTGCGAGCGCCGGATCATCCATCCTCCAATCCATCTTTGCTTCGAAACTTCTCTCAAACCGAGAAGCAAATGCCTGTTCCATGGCGATATCATTTGTAGTAGCAGCTGTTGCGGTAGCATCGGTCATGCCGTTGTCGCGGTTAATGGTCCAGGAGCCCTTCTTCCGCCACAGTTCCATGCCCAGTACCCAGTCGCTCTCGTAGCTGTAGACATTGAAGTCCATCCGTGTAGCCAAGGAGCAGTGCTGGCCCGCCATGACGGCGTAGCTCCAGCTCATGTTGCCCATCAGGGGGTTGATCGTCATCGTCGCCGTCAGCGGCGTTCCCTTGTGCGAGGGCAGCGTCGCGAACCGGAGACCCAGACTCATGCCGCCGGACTTGTTAAGGGTCCCGTAGTAGAGCTCGGCGCCCGCGCTGAACCGCCCGTAGATTCTGTCTCCATTGCCGTTTCCATTTCCATTGCCGTTACCAGTTGAAAGTATGGTGGTGTTAGTGCCATCTTCCTGCCCCTGCTGCTTGAACTTTTCTGCGTCGCCGCCGAAGTTGTACAGTCCGCGCACGCCCATCAGGCCACCGTCCGATGACGCAAGACCTTCAATACCGTACCGGCCCTTGTCGTACTGGACCATGCCCAGCACCGTGCCGCCATTGCGCAACGTCTGGTCGGATACAGCGCTGATCTGCAGTTGCAGCGCATTGGTGAAACGCTTCACCACGAGCGCCTCAAGCATCGACCTGGGCAAGTAAAGTCGCCCGTACGCCAGGGCTTCTTTTCGTCTTTGGTGTTGTCGCAACAGCAATGCATCACCCTCGGCAGCAGCACCGCCATTGTCACCATCACTACTACGATCACCGACCGGCTTATTATTGTTGTTGTTTACGGTCGTCGGTGTAGTTTTCAACTCTTGCAGCGGCTTGTAGCCCTTCAGCAAGTCGGGCAGGGGGATGCGGGCGCTCTGGGCGATAGTGTCGTTTAGCGGGACGGTCGAATACAGGTACGAGACAGAGCCGTCGACAACGCCGACAGTGCCTAGTTGGTAGGCGGTCGCGAACTGGGGCGTCGCGAGTGAGCCGAGCGCCAGGCGCACGCCCCGCGGGGTTGGGAACTCGAGCAGGCCATTGGCGGTCGCATTGAGGGACGAGTACGAGTTATCGCGGTTCCAGCCCGTCGCGGTGTAGAAGGCGCTCTGGATGTAATCCATGAACTCGCGCATGGTGGTCGGTTGCTTTACTTGTTTTTGCTGTGCAGCCAGCAAGCAAGCGATGCAAGTCGTTCGTCTGTTGGATTCGAAGGGAAGGGTCGAGGCAGTTGTCTCGTGGGTAGGAGAGTATAGGATCGCTTACCCGGAGGTAAGCTCAATGGCTACCGTGGAAGCATTGGTGAATCTGGGCTTGGTTGAAATGAGTGACGACGCAACCCAAGTGCTGCAAGATGGGTTGCTTGATGAAGCTTGTGATGGTTTACTTTCTGATTGGAGGCTGTTGTCAATTCGGCAGCTTTATCGATAAGGCCACCTTCACCATAATACATCGGTACATGCACGCTTCTTCTAGCGTAGATCAGGTAGGTACACTACGTGGCGCCTGAGGTGCTAGACTCCAGCTGATAAGGCAGTTGAAGTGCTGGCAAAGGCCGTCTTTTCTTCACCCAATTGCTATTGGAATCATCCTCAAACCATCATGCACTTCGTTTGAGCCTCTGAGCAATCATAGAAATTGTATGTTCACATGGCGTTGTTTCTTCAACGTTTGGCGGGGTTCACTTTGTAGCACGTGATCTAGGCGAGTTCCAAAGGATTGGGTTTCAGGGGTTTCCAACCTTTTATCAACCTCATCCGAAAATTGCTCCTTTGGAAGCATTGTACATGCCTCTTAACAGCCAAGCGCATATCTACGACAAATCCGGCGACTTAAACACGTCACCAAAGACCAGAGAGGTATCACAGTCGATGACGTGTTGACGGCTGCTTCTGGGCTACTAGGCTTCGGCCAGTGTACAGGGCGTGATCGATTTGGTGCGGTTCGGTGTCTATTTACGAGCAACATCGCTGGGCGGCTTCCAAAGTCTGTGGATCACGGCATGAGATGTCCTTCTAAGCTACTACTCGGTTGTTCACCGAAGCACAAGGCCTACCAAGCGTCCTGGCTAGGATACTCGAATCCTTTCAGGCACTTCGAATCTGCTCTACGAAACTGGGAGCCTGCTGCCCACTACAGCCATTGTGCGGAACAAGACGGCGATGAACTCAGCATGTGTTGATTCTAGATGAGTGACAGCCTTAGCTGTTGGGCGAGCTATACCCCGCTTGTGCTTGCTTTTTATGTCCCAATTCATCTATAGTGCATGTAGATGCACAGTCTCGGGCCAATGAAGTGCTAACTCTATGCAATATCGTCACACTCACAGCGGGGCAGTGTATGTGCGAGTCTTGGATATCAGCACCATCGATCGGCTTTTCGTGCCGTGTCTCACAGCTGATCTGTGAGATGCTGTTCTGCTTTGTCAAGGCTACACTTGAACCCATATATTTCAAGGCTTTGGGCACCCAGTCTTCCACCGCCCCCAAGCCGGATGTGCTATTCCATGTCGCCAAACGCTTTTGCACGAGGCTGTGCTTCCATTTCACCCAAGCTAGAAGGTGTAGAACGGTGACGATAGGCCTCTTCATGTCATGCGTGTCAGATTCTTACATGACCAAAGCACGTCTTGCTTCATTTTTGGGGTCTAAAGCTTCCGTAGCTCAAGAGAAATACCAATAATAGATCCTGAGAAGAAATAGGAATGTAAGCATTCGACTTTGGGAATTATAGTAATCACACGTTCCTGGGTCGAGTTTTGGGCATAGATCCTATATATCATCCGTCCACCTCTGTCCAGATCATCTTCCTACCCTTATGGCACCAGACGGCATCCTATGCTGCTGCTTTCTTCGCCGTGAGGCCGCCAACCCGCAATTTATTCTCTCAATTTGTTCTTGGCACAATGAAGTCACCCTGCGTCTCCCCTTCCAGTCAACCTTATCAGGCAGAATCCAAGGGCCCCTTTTTCGACTATGAGCTGGGCGCATTCGACGAGAGAACATCGCATACGAAAGGGAAAGACATTGCACTCTACCCTGAAGAAGCTCGTAACCCCGAGCCTGCTCCGCATCCCCAGTCGACCGGGACCCGCCGCTTCCCCGTATCCATCCCCTCCCTAATGTGTAGGTAGGGTGGCAATTTTTGATTCAATGGGAAGCTGTCGCTGCAAGACCAAGCTGGAGGGAAAAGAGGGCAACCACTCCCTGCATAACTTGATACGGCTTGCACGTCACGCTCACTTGTTGCCTTAAGTACAGTTGCTTCCCTTTATTGACCTTGATCCGGATTGCAAAGGCATTTTTCCCACCAAACCCTAGGACGACCTCGACACCGACTCCCGAATCACTGCTAGCGTCATGCCACCCGCCCTTGGGATTCACACATCTGTGGACAATGCACTATGGGACGGGTCCTTTGAGGCTCTTACACTCCCACCATGGCCTGCCACTGGCCGATGCTGGTTGATGTGTTGTCAACAAGGGAATACGGGTTAATTAAATTGAAGGAGGGCATTCGTAATCCGCAACTGCGATTTTGCCCTTCACTCCCTTCACCTATGCCCGCATTAGAAGGGAATACACCGTCCGGCGGGATCATCGGAATGGCAGAAAGCGTTATAACTTATTGGTCGACCATGCCATATCGATATGTCGTTTTCTGCCTATCAGCCTGCCCGATCTTTGACCTGTGAATTTGGAATTCGAACCCAAGTCGTCAGGCAAAAACTGAGTTCAATATTCACGATGCATTCACCGTCCTATTCTCCATTTGCGCAGATGCAGTATACCCATTCTTACCAACCAGGGCCGAGCTTCTCTTCCACCGAGCACTCTGACGGCTCAAGCTCCGGTACTTTGGCTAGCCAATGGACTAGTACTGCCGACTTCCCTCAGCAGCACAATATCGCTCCCAGAGCAAGTTTTTCGAGCACTACATGTGTCTCTAGACACGAACTTCCTAAACAACAAAACTGCGGGTGAGCTTCAGTCTACTACTTACTTCGCCATGGGGAGTTAGGCTAACGTTGTGCAAGATTCCTGACGCGGGCCGTCGACAATTGCTCCAAGAGCCGCTTCTATGCTTCAGCACTCGAGTACTACTTACTTGAGGAGCCTGCCCCTCCCACGCCAGACGGTGTCCGTTGTCTGATGGGCGACTGCCCAAGAGCTTTCCGCGATGCTAGGCAAATGCTATGGCATCTACGAGAGTGCTCCTTCTTCAAGGACGGGAAGTACAAATGCCCGGAGTGCAACACCACCGAAACGTTTCGCACGACTTCCTCCACCAAGTGCTCCTGGTTGCGTCCGCGATTTAGCTACAAGGCTATGCTTCATGCCTCTGCCGAGGTGATGAAGCGCATGCTCGGGCCCAAGTCCAGTTTATGCACCAACTGCCGCCACACCCTAAATGAGGATCTCGGGAAGACGCTACGAGGTCGCGGTGGCTCGACGAAGGACTCCGAGGACTCTCCGCCTTCTTACCCGGATCACCACGGGAAGCGGCCAAGCACAGACTCCTCGTGCTCGTCCGGATATCCCAGACCGGGAATGGCCGAGCTCTTCGACACCTCATTAAACGAATTACCGTGGCAGCCAGGTCCCGGAGCAATGAGCGAGCTCGTGGGTGATGCTTCTTTCCATCCTCAATCTCAAACTCAGTGGGTGTTCAAGATGGCTGACGCCCATCATGGTGCAAGCCTACCTCAAGCACTTAACACAAACCACTCGACGCCTCCCACAGGCATCTCCGGCCTATCCGCCAGGTCGATGGGAGGGTTCTCAGCGGACGTTTCACCAACTTCATCCGGGAAGTCTCCCAATAATACATTGGACAGCGCCATTAATGCCCCATTTGCCGATCTTAATGCCCTGTTTCGCATGGACACCCATCATCATGCGAACCGTGTAAGCATTGAACAACAACAGTCCTCCGATGGTCTCAGTGGCCATGTGTACAGCAAGCAAACTTCCTCACAAAACCTGACTGCTTCTACCCTGGGCAACCCGAACATGCCGACAGAAAGCGACATCTTTCTTCAAGAATCGCACGAAGGCGGCATCATGCCCATCAACATCGATAACGGGAATAGCCGTGCCAGACAGCCAACGCCTACGCTTAGCGTGGACATCCCGGTCGGAGTTGTGCAAGGCGAGGAGACCGTCATGACTTCGGCCATGACTTGGGGCCCGGACTTTGCGAACTTCCCGTTCGACTCGAGTTTGGATCTGCTCAATGACGACCTAAACAACAACGCTGCTGCCGCGCCGCCGACTCCAACTATGCATGGCTTCAACAAAGCGATGATAGTGGCGAGATCGCACACAGCAGCAGCAGCATACGGCAGAGCCACTGCATTACAGAATAGCCGCAACATCATCCGCGGCCAGGAGAAGTATGGTAGCTTCTCGTCCTCGGCAGACGACATTCCGCCAAGCTCGGCAGTGAGCAGCTCCTCCTCTTCTGGCTGCTCAACCGGGGGAACCGATTCAGTATCCCCGGGCAGCGGTGATGTCAGAAAACAAGAGATACTGCTGCCGTCGTCTTCGTCTCCGTCGTCGTTGTCGCCTGGACAACTGCGCTGCTCCAAATGCGACTTTGTTCCCACCGGCAAGCAGGAGAAACTCCTCGCGTACTACCAGAAGCACCAGGCGATCCATAGCGGCCGACGCTTCCCCTGCCCGAAGTGCGGCAAGACGTACTCGCGCAAAGACAACGCCGCGTCGCACGTCAAGCGGGTTCACAGCAAAGGTTCCTCGGCAGCCCCGGGGACGCCATCTTCATCTCCTGCCGCCGCTGTTGGGAGCAATGCCAGAAAACGACACGGGAGCGGGAGCGGCTACAATGGCGACCATATGAACAGTGCGCAGCAGCGGAAGAAGTCCCGGAGCCACAGCAACGAGTCTCAGGCTGCTGCTGCGGCGGCGGCTATGCTGGCGCCGGGCAATGGCGGCGGGTGGTTATAATAATGATCATGGGGAACCATGTTCACTGGGCAGCAAGATGGGAATCTCCTTAATGTTACTTTTCTTGGCCGTATTGCAAATCTGGTCTCCTATCTAGTTACATCCCTCTTCTGGCTCTTTCATACTAATTTTGAACGCAACTCCGAGAGCTGCAATTAGCAATAATACCATATAATGAATTTATACAATGTTTAACATAAAAATCTCATTCTGTGATTTGCTTCAAATCTCTCTCACGAATGTGACTTGAAATAACACACACGCCTTATTTTTGATATCGAACGTAGAAACAGATTTTTGAGCTTCGTGAAACGTTCATCTGGAAACATGATTTTACCATTTTACCATTTTCACGCGTATCCTGAAAATGAAATTCTCTAATTCCGAAATACCAAGTTTCGTACGTGCTGATGGGCTTGAGCACGGGATCTCACGTCTGCGGAGATCTGGGGCAAACAGCGAGGGAGGAGGTAGCCAGGACAGAACAGGAGGCGGCTCAAATCCAGTTCCCTATAGATGGATGGTACAGCTTGGGGAGACTATGAGGAGAGTTCAGGGATGACATCAACCTTGTTTTCCTCACATACACAAGTGGGAAAAGGTTTAAAAAAGCTTCATTCCCTTAATGCAAGCAGGGGCAATAAACAACAAACCCGTCTCATGACACCACTTGGGACCAAAATACGACAGACGCAATCTCGTCCGTATCCTGAAACGAAGTGCTCGTCGGATTAAGACCAATCAGCAGGAAGTGACATTCGTAAGCATGCGGCTTGAAACGGGGTTGAAGGGTTGCATCATTCCGGGATGCAGTCCAAAATGATCCTCCGGTCAGGGAGCAAGCCCTTGCCTTCGTTACTAACACATGCGCGCGTGAACACACACACATACACACACACACAAGGGCGCGTGTCTTCCTGATATCGAGAAGGGGAAACGGGTCGCCTTCAGAAGGGAATGAGCCAAGCTGCTAAGACAGAGGGATGCCGTGGGCACTTTCGAGTGCCGCCTCCCATCACATGCGGCAAACGATGTGGTGATAAAAAGCGCATGCCCATCCTCTTCACGGCATCTGGAAAATTTGGCTTGGCCAGAAACATAAACCATCATCTCTCTCGAGTATCTCTTTGCATCTAAACGACTTTTGATCTCGCTACTACCCAGCTGGTGAAGGCGTATCTCTCACGCAGATCACTTACTCAACTACTCACTCACTCACTTACATACTTCATTATGGGTGGCAAGCACAGGTCAGTACAAACAAGCCCATCATGGACAAAGTCCATATCCCCTTACCCATCTTGTGTCGTTCCACTGCGTTGCTATCTCGCAATCAACCTTAGCTAACGCCTCCGGGGGTAGTGGCAAGGGCGCATCGTCCTCTTCAAAGAAATCCAAGAGCAACAATGGCTCTGGGTCCTCGTCCAACCGTGAGTCCAGTTGGCGCGACGAATGCCTCCGGGATGACCAGCCGCATGAGCGCGTCGCCCAGGGCCTGCCGTCTGGGCGCGGGGACTCGGCAGCAGCACTGGCGCAATGGAACGCGCAGTGGGCATCGGCCAGCAACAAGAGGTGATCCGGGGAATCAAGGATACATCTTTCAAACTCAGGGAAGGGTTAATGGCATTCCGAATGCCGGTGGAGTAATGTGGTCCCTGGCTGGACTGGAGGTGTAGGATTGATTAGGACTCAGACACGAATTAGGCCCAGTAATGAAGGACAGTGAGGATGTTGATAGCAATGGTACTTTTCACTAATGGAAACTCTGAATTTCAACATTATAATTGAATACACTTGATTTGACGGGATGCGATACTGGTTTCTTGCCAGTAAGTTGTGGTGGCACCTCGAGAGGTTCCTGTCCTAAGGTTGTCTCCTCGTGAAGTGAGGTGGGTCGTTGAACAATTACATTGGTTTAGAGGTGGAGCAATAGCAAAAAGTGCTTGGGGCTCAATTGGGTGGAAGGAAATCCACAAATTTACAGCAGCTGAGCCACCAGCCACTGTGGCTACATAGTGAAGAGAGAAAAGCTGCAGCACGGACAAATCAGATTCACCAAAAAAAGATTATTGCGGGGAAGGGCTGGTCGACCCTAACCTTAGCGGCCTGTGGTAATTCCCTCCCCTCAGTCAGAATTTCGCGGTCCCAGCTCCCAAGTCGCAAAAATTCCGTTTGGCCCTCCCAGAACTTCAACATTCCACGACGACGACCAACTTCCGACACCCTCCAGCCCATTACGCAGTCAACACCTTCCCGACTTCACCAAACAACACCGCCAAAATGCCTGGAGGTATCACCGTCCGCGATGGTAAGTTGTACCTCTGCTCCCACAGGCTCGTGAAGTAAACCGCAGATCCGGCATTCGCTAACATTTCTCCTCGCCAGTCGATGTAGGTTCAACTTCTTCCGAAAACCCAGCACCTTGAGAGACGACCTCGCGCACTGCACTGCACTGCCAGCCAAGCAAAATGGGACCCGACAGATTTCGACTCTCCCCTCTATCATTGCAAGACCGCCGGTTGCCATTCCTGGCAGCATTGTAGAAGCGGACGAGAAAGCGACTGGGTACCCTGTGCGCAAGCAAGAGGATCGGACATCACATTTGGAGCAGGCGCGAGAGGGTTGTTAATACTTTTGATGACGGAATATGCTAATGTGATGTGTTTTGATCTTTTTCAGGCGCAGAAGTTGTAAGTCTCATTCCAGCACTCTACGAGTGACACACGTGCCATGATATGCTAACACGAAGCAGCATCGAGAACTACTCTTCTTTCTTGAAGCGTCAGGGCAAGCTCCCTATCCCCGGTTACGTCGACACTGTCAAGGTAAGAAATAAATTGTTTTATCTCTGGTTGGGTGGCCCATCGGGCTTGCCATCTACCGTGCTTTTCTGGTCATAAGTACAAACGCTAACTTGGATTGACACAGACCGGTCCTTCTCGCGAGCTTCCTCCCCGTAAGTTCTCACACCTCTCCCTCCGTCCCCTTGTGGTTGTGTCGCGTGGCAATTTCTTTTGCTTCGTAATATGATGACTTTAAACAACCATCCACAAAACCTGAGTTCGCTTGCGGACAAGGATTTCAACCTATTGTTGCTGAACGGCACATCCACCAAAAATCTTATTTTGCACCATGTGTGGCTATATCCCATGTTGCGACCACAACTGACTCGCTTGTCGACAGAGAACATTGACTGGTTCTACGTCCGCGCCGCCTCCGTCGCCCGCCACGTCTACATGCGCAAGACCGTTGGTGTTGGCCGTCTCCGAAAGGTCCACGGCACTGCCAAGAACCGAGGTGTCCGCCCCTCCAAGCACGTCGATGCTTCCGGTAGCGTCGACCGCAAGATCCTCCAGGCTCTTGAGAAGATCGGTGTCGTTGAGATCGACGAGGAAAAGGGTGGCCGCCGCATCACCCAGTCCGGCCAGCGTGATCTTGACCGTATCGCCCAGACCACCGCTGAGGCTGAGGAGGAGGAGTCTGATGACGAGTAAGATTGTCGCGTCGTTACAGCAGCTATGAGAAACCGGCTATGACTCCGACATCTGATCGGGATTGGGAATCTGCGGTTCATGAGGCATGGATGGCGTTAAAAAGGGATTTGCAGTCTCGGACCTCGTAGTCCTGATGAATGGAAGAGAGGACAGTTTTACTGCCTCCAATGGATATTTTCCTCTGATACCAATTGATGCGTTGTGCTTTCTGGGATTACATGATCTATTCTAATGAGCACCACGAGACTGACTTCCTTGACATCGTCAACCAAAACATCTGCACCTTCTTCATCCTGACACTTAATCTGATGATGGAATGAAGCCCCATCGACCCAATGCATTGGTGATGTGACTTGAACTATATCCCATCCTGCCTGATATATCTCATACTATTCTGCCTGTCCTATTTCTCTGTTCGTGCTTGGCGTACATCGCTGCCGGCCATCATCTGCCTTTCTTTGGGAACAACTTCATTTCCATTAACCTCTGATCACTACTCTCAAAACAGCTTCTGGTAATTGCGACTGGTCTTGCGAGCTACCATAGGTTCTTGTACAAGCTGCCTCATCTTGATGAAGATCTCGCCGAAATCAACTCACACCTAACTCCACCTACCTACCAAAATATCACCATCGTCTCTTTCCGCTAGTTGATCAATCGTCGCACTCGCATTAAATTTTATCATACGAAGGTAAGTATTGGTACTCATGGTTCATCTCAATGGCGTTCTTTCCATTTGCAGTTTACCTTCCTGCATTTCTCCTCATTATATATATCGTGATACCTGCACATTCAGATCGTAGGAAGGTACTGAATTTTTGGAATGGCCTGCTAACCCAAGCATCGTCAAGACCCACTCAAGATGGCATTGCCGGTTGAACAGTTAGGACTCAGTCCTGTGCACCTAAGATGTTTAGATGGTAACCTGCACCAAGTGATTACACATATTGAAGGTGACCCGGATTCATTGGAGCTGGCAACGTCAAATGGCGAAACCCCATTGATGCTGGCGTCCCTTATGGGACACTACGAGATTGTGCAGTTCCTTGTCATAAATAAGTCGGCAGACATCAGTCGATTGGACAGAAACAAATTAGCAGCCTCCAATTACGCCGGTGATAGCGAGTTCGCACGGCAAGCCAGGACCGAATACGTCGGAACGGGAATTGGTCGAGAGCATCCGCTGGCTGAACAAAAACGGCGGGAAATTTTGGGCCTGCTGCTGAATCCTACACGACGAGCCATCACGAAAACTCGACATCGCCAGGGTGGAGACGCAGGTTTCCATGAATTCCGCATGGCCCCGATGGGTTCCAAGATTGGCGTCTGGGGCCTCATCGGAAGCGTTGAGACGGGCGTACCTCTCCCCGACATCAAGACCCTGGGCTTCATCATGCCTAAGAGTGATAATTTGCCCATCTGTACCCCCTTCGATTTCGCCAGGCATAGCGAGGATCCCGCCGCGCGCGGCCCGGCCTATTACGCCACTTCGGGGTGGAAGTCCAACGAAAAACGAAACCCGCAAGTCGTCGATTCCGGCCTGTGGGGCTGGGTCGCCCACAAGCTCGTCGCCCCAGTCTTCGGGCACATCTTTCCCAAAGGAAGGGACAATGGTAACAAGGTCCCCAACCCGGAACATGGAGGGCGAGTAAAGGCCAGTCACGTGGAGGTGGTGTTGTCTACATTCTACGCCTTCTCTCTGACGGAGGCGCTCGTCGCGCGGCAGCCAGGCCAAGACGAAGAGGGATACATCCAAGAGCAATTCATGCATCTCGGCCAGATCCAGTTCATGAACCTGGGCACGCGGCGAGACATGGTCATTCACCTCGATTCCCACCCGTGTGATAGCTGCGTGGCCTACGTCGAGGGCATTGAGTGGCTGACGGAATTGCGGTTCACCTACAAGGGCGGGTGCGGCATGGTATCTGATCCCCGGGCGGCCAAGGGGGCCCGGTTCGCGCCGCCCCAAGACCAACGGCGGATGGACGTGCATGACCATCTTGCGGACGCGCAGGCTGCTCTGGCCCGCGATCCCGCTCTGATGGACGGATTCCGGTACAGGTTGGCACAAGAAGACGCGGCAGAGACCATGCCAGGAATAAGTAAGAGGAAATCCAAACCGAAACCCAAGCCAAATAATCACTGTTGTGCGTATCTGAACTCACTAACAATTTGCTTGCAGATCGAATTGAGGAAACCCCTCCCCTCATTGAAGACGATGATGACGATGAAGACGACTCTTCAGACTCAGAAATGCTGTTCACACCGCCACCAGTGACCCCCAGCGACGTCTTGCAAACCTTCAGCCAGCGGATCCGCGCATTCGAGTACAGTCCCAGCATCAAAGAGCCCCCCGGCAGTGGCAGTGGCAGTGGCAGTAGCCAGCCGCCTCGGCCTCAGCGCGCGGCCCGCCGACCGCGGTACACACCGTTCATCATCCCGAATCCTCTGGATCACAAACCCAAGTGGCCAACGCCGGTGTGGGAGGATCCGTTTGCGGCCAACCCATCGCGATCCAGGGGCTCTACCATCGTTGAGTCGATGGACACCGACGAGGAATCGCCAGTGGAGGAGGCTACCGGTTCAAAGGCCGATCCTTTCGTCATTGAAGATGACGATGACGAGGAAGAGGAGTACGAGGAAGAAAAAGAAGATCGTGTCGGACAAGCAGAGATAGGGCAGGGCAACTATTACATCAACATGCAATTTGCCCCGCCGCCGTAAGAAGAACCACAGTACGGATCACCGGAACTTGGCTCGCAGGGTTTGGGTTTCACTTGCGCGTCGACGTGAGTTCTCAAGGGTTTTAGAAGGTTACTGCATCATGGATATGTTCAGGCGTTTGACATGACGGTTCACGGAAGGGTTCTTATCGCGAGATTACGCCTAGGTTTGGGATGTGGGTCAAAAAGGACAGTACGGATATAGAAAGGGACGGATACCAAGGCATTATCGGTTGGTAGGAGTTATCAGGAATTACTTCTATGCATAGAATGACATGGAATCTTGACAGGACAATGTTTGTTCAGATGATTGGTTCACTTCCCTACAGCAAGAGCTCTCTGCTTTCCGACCTGTCATGAAATATCTTATGAAACGGAAATTGCGGGCGCGGAGAGGGGGTAACATGTACCAGTGGGTCGATATCTCATCAATTAGTGCGAGCACCTTGATGAGTTTATTGGGGGCTTATTCTGACTCGGAGTACAAGGAGTCTTTACAGATATAGACGGCTGCGTTCCAGGTCTTGGGCCGGCGGCGCCTATGCACACATCTTCTCGAATTCAAGTAATTAGTGCGTGACATTTATCTTTCTATCATACAAACATATGACCCACGAGCCTGTCAGCAGAGAGCAAGAAAACCAACCAATTATATTAATATGTTGCCCACTTGTGATTTGAAATTCGGATTGTTAAGGGAGCGTTTATCACAAGAGGCGCAAATCCCAAACATCTCCTCCTTCGCTTCCAGACGATGCCACATCCTCGTTACCCCCCTGTTTGGTCTCCACCCGCAAAAGTGTCGACTTGGCAATAGCACTACAGAAGAGGAAGTTCACAAGAGCCAAAGATGCCAATACGATGGGTATCTCTATTATCACGGCCTGACAGAACCAATACATTATTAGTAACAGTACTTTGATGAACCCCCCGGAAACGCTCCATAGAACATCACACCATTGACTTACCTGATGCGTATTCTTGTTTTCCACCCCTTGAGGGATGATAAAGAACACCAGCGCGTCGCAGATGAACCCAAGCAGAAAAAAGATCCAGGAGGACCATGCCAGGATCTTGGGAGACTGCCATACCCACGACAAGGCCAAATTCCTCTTCAAGGTGGCTGATTGGTCTCCTCCTTTTTCAAGCCGCACCTCATCCTTGGTGCTGCCCCTGCAACTGCGGCGGCGGTCCTCCTTTGCAGCAACCATCAAAAGCAATCGACGGATCTCCTTGTCGCCCAAGCCATCCGCCTCCTTACTTGTCCGAGGCAGTGGATCCAGCAACCGAAGCTGTGGTGTGTGGTTCAGCGCGGAAATGCCGAGGAACAGGCTGGAACACCAAAGGGTAGGACACGGCCAGGAGCAGGGAAGAGATGTCCCAAGGAATGCGAAGAAGGTGATGGCGGAAATAGTAGCAAGTAGTGCCTTTGGGTTTTACAGCCGCACAATCCTAGTTAGCCAAGATGCACACTCCAGAAGGAAAGAGGGAGAAAGAGAAGACACAGGTCTTTGCGTAACTAAAGAAATTGATATCATAAATAGGATGGAACTGTCATGGCGTGGACTTACAGCTATTTCGACGGATTGGAGTTGTTTCTGCTTTGAGGCTCGGAACTGCACGAGCAGAGCGCGTAGTTGGGCGGTATCGCCCTGATGCTCCAGCATCAGCTTTGTGAGGTTGGACATATTGTTGATTCGGAGTGGTAGTTGGTGTGATGCTCAGTGTATAAGTAATTGTAAGGACATGTTTCTGGCCAGGCAAATGGAAGATAAAGTGAGAGCATTCTTTAACATCAATCTCTGACTCCCCACCATCGGAGAAATCCTGTTAAAGATTTGGATATTCCCAGGCTACCATGAAGTTTGCTTTTGCTGATTGAAACTTAAAACGAGGAAAACACCAAACTGCAATACCTTTTATTTATTGACATAATATCACATAGCTACACATTATGGAAGTAACCCAAAGTTACTTTTTCATCGTATAACAGCGTGTTGAAGTCTTTGAATCAAACTATTCCGATGGAGACCCCGCCCCGACCTCCCTCTCCTTCTCAGCCGTCGCCGCATGCTCATGGTGCCGGCTCTTCAGCACGCCCGCCTCGGGATCCACGACCTTCTGGTGGTTGTGCGCCGCGGCGACGAGCTCGGGCCGCTCAGCGCTGAGCCGCTTGAAGGTGGCCTCGGCGTCCCAGACCCAGGGCGTGGGCGCGGCGAACAGCAGGTCCATCTCCTCGAGGGTGCGCTGGTTGCTCTCCGGGTAGAGGGCCCAGACGACGGGGATGGCCAGTATATTGCAGGCCCCGAAGATGTGCAGCGTGTTCTCGCCGATGGCATTGAACATGACGGGGCACAATAGGGTCAGCCAGCCGTTGCCGATGGACCACCCAACCACGCCCCACGCGTTGCCCTTGGCCCGCACCTGCAGGGGGAAGATCTCGGCCGGGTACAGCCAGGGCACCGTCAGCCAGGTCGCGCCGAATACGGACGTGAAGATGAAGACGAATGAGGCCGCCGCCGCGCCGTACGAGTTGGCTTTGCTTAGGTCGCCGTTGGCTGTGGCTTCCATGCCCAGCTTCGAGAAAGCGCCGGCGAGGAACATGGCGATGCCCTGCCCCACGGCGCCCCAGTACAGGGTCCAGCGGCGGCCGATGCGGTCGAGAGTGAAGACACAGATAAGCGTGGCGAACATGTAGAAGATGTTGTTCAACCCGCTAATCCACTGGCTCTTCTCTGTGTCGAAACCGGCCGTGCGGAAAATGGTGGGGGCGTACACAGTGACTGTAAAACGAGAATGGTTAGCTGATTGAGAGTGTAGACAGAAAGAACACTACTGACCTCCGGCAATACCCGTCCATTCCTGGATAATCTGCAGCCAGATGACCAGCTGCACGCGGCGGCCCGTGTGCAGCTCGCCGGAGCCGATGTTGAAGAACATGTGGTAGTACGAGTTGTGCTTGGACTCCTTGGTCTCGAGCTGGGCGATGTTGCGGATGTCGTGGTACTCGAGGTCGGCGCGGACGGCGTCGTCGCCCGTGGAGCCGCGCAGGCGGCGGAGGATGAACTGGGCCTCGTCGTCGCGGCCCACCTTGACGAGCCAGCGGGGGGACTCGGGCAGGAACCAGACGACGGCCAGCAGGACCAGCAGCGGGATGATCTGGAAGGCGATCGGGAACCGCCACCGGAACGCGCTCTCGCCGTTGTCGATGAAGGACAGGCCGAACTCGAGCCAGTAGGCCACCACCACGCCGAAGATGTTGAGCGTGAACTCAATGGCGATGAACTGGCCGCGCGATGTGTGCTCGGCTGTCTCGGTGGCCCAGACCGGCACGATGGCATTCAGGATTCCGGTTCCAATACCGTTCACCAAGCGAGCTATGTTGGTCGGGTTAGCCAAAGGCCCGTATGGACTAGATTAAGCTTGCCACTTACCGCAGATCATCCATTGGTGGTTCATAGCCGAGCACTGCAACACGGCCCCGATGATGGCCCAAACAGCGCCAACGCCGATCGTCTTGATGCGGCCGAGGCGGTCGCCGATGGAGCCGCCGAGCAGGCAGCCGCACAGGGTGCCGAGGTAGTAGACGGAGACGATGCCGCCCTGCAGGAGCGAGTCGGTGATGATGGGCTCATTGGTGACGGGGTCGACGTGGCCGAAGCCCATGAGGTCGATGTAGTCCTTGGCGTTGTTGACGCCGCCCATCATGCCCTGGTCATAGCCGAAGAAGAAGATGGACAGGGCGGCGACGCAGTTGATGGCGATGAGCAGCTGCCGCTTCTCGAGGAAGTTGGCGACATTGAAGCCGGGGAGGCGGTCCATCATGACGGCGAGCTTTGTTTATCTCATGCAGAAGGGTCTTTAGTATACTCTGTTTACTGCTGTGGTGGTGATTGATACTCGTTTGGCTGGATTAGGGGTTAGTCATAACCATAGCCGAGCTTGAGGGGAGAGTGCAGGGACATCAGGGGAACAGTAGGCATAGGTGCGAGGGCACACGATGCTTCATATACGTCACGAGCACAGCGGCAGCCAAGACCAAAGGCAGGGCCAATCGACTGACTCGTGATGATTCGGCAGCTGGCCTCGCTGGTTCACCAGGGTCCGAAAACGCGCCGAACCCCCAACTTCCGGGGGAGGGTGGAGTGGGTGTGTCTTTTGGCCAATACCCTTTCTTGAAGAAGATAGATTTTGCCCGACATTTTCCCCCGCAGAAACCCCAACTTCTATCCCCCCACCAAAATTCATGGTCTGCTCACTATCACGCGGCGGCGGTCTGCGAGTCTCCTGCTGTGGGAACAAGGAATGAAATCCCGGGGTGTGCCCCATCAGCTCCATCTGCGACAGCCCCGCCATTGGCTGGTCGGAAGGGAATGTTAACCTGACGCTGCAAGAAGCTTCAGAGTTCAAGGCTTCGCTGCCGTAGTGCGGCTTAAGTGTTTACGCGCCCCAATCAGCGTCTGCGGGGGAATGCTTGGAGAGACCCGCTTGCGGGGGCTAATTTCCCCAATTGTGGATAGGCCATGACGTTGATATCCATTAAACGATCGAAAGTCTAACGATAGTTCAGATCTCGAGTTGAAGGCTGATCTAGTTCCGCATAAATTACAATCAGATGAACACTATCGGACGAGAATTGATGACCGCTGTACCTTCCGGACTCTTCGGTCTGGGCCTCCTGAGCTAACATGATGCTTTCACCACTGAATTTGGATATCGAGATGCTTGGACTTCACCGCATTTCTGAAACGTCCCTCGTACCAGCGTGATTCGTGTCTCTGATTGCGACCAGCGAGCCAAAAGCAGGGGAGGAAATAGCCAAAAAAAACCCATTATCACTCTGTTCTCTGGTCCAGTGAGGACCTCTCCGGAATTTAATCCTTTCTAGCAACCCTAGCACGCTTACTAACAGTGACAGGGACATTGGCGTCCTCATTGTCACTCCCTTGTCTTCTCTTCGACCTTCTCCGTGGGGCTTCCTCGTGCCCTGCCTTTCCGATGCTGGCCCTGGTGGGCCGTAAGGCAGTGTAGCTACTACCAACATCACCACGGGGCATTGGCTTCTCGGCAGACACTCCTTGGTCCTCGCCGATCTCCACCTCGGTGGATCTCATGGGCTCCGGGGTGACCACGAACATGTCACTCGCCGGCGACGAGGCGGCTTCGGACCCGCTCAGAAGCAATCGGGGCTCTCCGACGGCCGGGAACCTTTCGCCACGACGCCTGATGCGGCTCAGGCTGTTGGAGAAGTAGCGGAGCCACGGCTGCGCGATCACGGCATCCCTGTAGTTCACCGTGTTGAACCCTTCCCAGACGACGGCCTTAGCTTTGATCTCCCCTTGCTGTATCAAATCCTTCAAGTGGCTGGCGATGCTCTGGAGCATGGGCGTTGTGATGTCGCCGTCGAAGACGAATCGCAGCAGGAAGTCCTGTCCTCTTTCCTCGCCCACGTCGTCCTCGTCGTCCTTCTGGGACGCCTCGACGGCTCTCGTCTTCGCCTCGTTGGTCAGCGGCGCGATCATGATCTTCCGCTGCGTCGGCGGTTGCCCTTCCGAGAGTCTTGGGCACTGCTTCTTCGGAAAGTGCGGCGCGTCGTTGTGTATGGTTCGAAGCAGTTCTTGCGTGCTGAAGCGGGTGTGCTTCTCCAGGAGATGGTCCAAGGACCAGATGAGCGCCCTGGTGAAGGACTTGGGGCCCGGCTTCCTCGTGGTCGACTTAGCAGAGGTGGCTGCGAGGTACTCAAAGGCCCGGTTCTGGTAGTGCCCTCGGATGTTGCGCTCGAGCTCGCCAGCGTGGCAGCAGTCAAAGATGACAAGAACGTCCGCTCTCGTTTCCTTGATGTTATTCTCAGCCGAGTCCCATACAATCTCATGGAGGTCGCCGTTGGCTTCTGGTCGCGAGGTCGATCTATTAACGCCTGGTTAGACTTCTGCAATAACGTGCGCGGATAAGAGAATACGTACGCCGCCAGTCTTAGGTTACCTCTTCTATTACCTGGCCTACCATGTCCGGCGTAGTATATGATCAACATGGTATTCGAGCTGTCGTTCTCATAGACAAACTTTGCCAGATAGTGGTTCACTTGAGCTTGGGCTGATTTGGAGTCTTTCGTCAAGATCTGTCTGGTAGTTTCGAACATGAACTTGTCCTTGAACAGATTCTCCAGATCGGTGACCTTGAACAGTCAGCATATGAATTTCCCAGAGAATCTTCGTTACTCACCTCCTCGTCCGTTTTGAGGTCATCTATATCCTTGTGCCAGGATAGCAAAAGCACAGATACCTTGGTGTAAGGAATATATTGGCTTTTGAGGTCCCCCATCTCAATGTCCCACAGAGCTTTGAGCTTGGAGTCGTGCGTTGCATGTTCATCTTGGTAATCTTTAGTGGGAGAGTTATGTAGTTCAGGTATTTGAAGATGTGTGCTTGCAGTCGAGACGCGATTGCCCCCGGGCGGTGCCATTTTTCCAATGGTATTAACTGTGCAACCAATGTGGTCGCTCACTTCCAATCCAGATGGCACAGTTCGCAGGCAATTCGGTCTTGATTGTCCTAAAGAGTGAGGCGAAGGATGGGAATCGTCCACTTATATATCAAATATTCATTTGGAGGCACTCTTTTGCTTGCACAGCTAGTTCCAAGCCACGGATGCGGCGCAGCGAGGCGTTTCGGATGGTGAGGTTCGATGTTCCCGTTCTACTGTACTTATGCAGCATTGTAGCGAGGTACAAAAACGTTCCACACGAAGGGATTTCGGTGAGTGCATAAAATGGCGGGTAGCAAATGATAATCATTGGCCAATCCTGCATGGTGGCTGATGAAGAATCCCCACTGCGGTGAGATTGTCTCTCAGTCCGCTCCCATAAGTGAGAGAGTAAGCCTCAGAGCCTCGTTTTGGATATGCGAAGTTGCTATCTTAAAGAGTGCCTTGCCCCCAGGCTTTTTTTCCTTAGACACCCATCTACTAATAATCCCCATTTGACCGCTCGTTTCCGATCAAAGATTTGCTCAGCCCAGCCGAAATTCAGCCCAGGCCATGTCCGACATGCAGGATCTTGCTGATCAGGTGTGTGGTTGTTTTTACATTTTGATCGAGAGCCACTACGGGTCCATGTACTAAATACATACAGCGTCCCCCAACTCCGGAAAAGAGATCAAATGTTCAACCGTCGGGAGACCTAACGGCTGTATGTTTAGTTTTTCTGAAAATGACTGGCGAGCTGGGTACTAACGAATTGATCAGCCAAAGGCCAAATTTCGGAAGGGCGACAACGCATGGTTTATGCCTTCTAGTCATCATCCGACTGGTGAGGTTGAAATCGTAGATGTGAATTCGGAGGGCGGGAAATTTGTGTACCAGATCAAGGAAAGGGGGAGCAGCGACCTGTACAAAAAGGGGGAGTGGGTAGCGCAGAGCAAACTGAGTAAATCAGATGGGAACATATGATTCGTTAGAAAATCAGGCTCGGCAGTATTGAGCGGCATTACCCCTCAATGCGCCCAGAGACATTGTTGCATATTTATATAGCACATATTCGGTCATCTTTAGCCACAGCCTGGTCTTTGGGCATATTTGTCGAGGGTTATAAATAGAAGATAAATCGTCTAGATGCTCGCTCTAAATCCAGGTCCGGCTTGAGTACATGGTGCCTATGACTTTCCTTGATATAGTCACATGAGTAGTTCCTTAGTTTCCGTGCTCTCCAATTCATTAGTTTACCATGGCTTCCCCTGTCTCTGACAACTATGATCTGGAGAAAGGTCTCCCTGATAGTCAGCCCACCAGAACAGCAACAGAGACTTCATCTGAGAGTGGCTTACAAATCACCACCACCAAACGTACAGCTACGGCATCTTTCAATTGGTGGAAGCGAAATAAAGCAAATGGAACTCCTGAACCGGCCAGAGAACCACTTTACAGACAGTGTATGTAGAGAAACCCTATGAAATAGTATACTATCACCATTTCTAACGATACATTCGGGTGGGTCAGTGAGCTACAAAGAAAGGAGTTACCGATCGGTCGCGACGTTCCTCGATAGTGATGAGAATTTCATGATATACCGCCGTTTCGGATACCTGCACGCGCGCATGCTGATGAGGCTGCAAGATAAGCTGAGGATGCTAGAGGACCGTCTGGACGACTACGACGACGAAGACGCTGGACATGAGACAGATAAGGAGCTTCTCATGTCCAGAGACAGTGATGAAGCAGCATGCAAGAATATGGAGAAAAAAAGGCCAGGAGCACTGACACGGACCAAGATACTAGACGAGATCGAGGTTGTCTTAGGGAAGTACGGTATGTATCAGCAGGAACGTAACATTGGATGGGAAGCTCACAAACGTACAGACGAATGGCTTTTGAAGGCCCAGCAGATGGTCTCCCTTAACAGACCTGCTGAAAGGGACTATCGCAGCGTCGAGGAATACATGAACAACAGGAAGCCATTGATAGATGAGGAGTATGGCTTTATTTACCAAAAAGAAGATCTGGTCACTCTGCGAGACGGGCGAGAGATGGCAGTCTTGGATTCTTTCACAGAGAGGCTGCTACGGACTTTCCGCTGCTCATTGCTACAGGTAATATACCATCTACACACTTGCCTCTAGATGGAGGTTTTATGAGGGTTCGATGACTGACGCAAATTCTTCATAGAAACTATTCTGCACAAAGGTACTCCTATATAGAATTACAAATCCGATGGTAGGAATACTAATTTCGAGAACCCTAACAACAGCGCGATATGGAAAAGACAGACGACCCGGAGATTCAATACTACAGCAAAGCCCGCAAAGACTGCTTCAACACGGCGATCTTATGCCTGGTTCTCCTAAGTCTCCTCGTCCTCCCCGTTCTGGTTCTCTACAGACTGTTAAACGACCATCCCAGCGATAAGGCGTACACGGTGAGCATTGGGGTCCTGCTCGTTTTCGTGCTGGTGTTCTCGGCCGTGTTATCCCTCTTCACCAAAGCCAGGCGCCACGAGATCTTCACTGCTGCGGCAGGGTGAGTCCCTGACCTCGTTCCAAAGGTTTATGGATGGTCCAACTGACTCATCACAGGTATGCAGCTGTTCTGGTGGTATTCTTTGGTAACATCTCATGACCAGGAAGGGCCAGGGGTGGATGTGATAATCTAGTGGGCTGGCAAAGTCTTTCCTCTTTCATACTTAGTAGGGCCACGAATGGTTTTCTTTACTGTAGGGTGGCTCATTTGACAAACGGGCAAAATGGGAATGTCTCGGATTTTAGCTTCTTTAAAATATGTGTTTCGCCATTTCTAGATTGACTTCGTAGAGGGTCAAACCCCTTTTGTGTCGTGTTGTGAATATGAACAAATCGGGAACACAGTAATCAAGGTAGAGTGGTTGTGTTTCTTCAACCTGGTACAATCATATGCCATGCCTCAATTAACACATGCAGGACAATATTGGCAGAGATCACTTTGCACCCCTGGAGAATACGGACTACCCCTATTTGGCGGAATAATTAGGGGTAGCTCCCATATCCATCCCCACAGCTCTCTCTAACTATACATCACCACTAGAATTCCGTATCACCAACGCACTATCGTTGGGTAATACGAGATAGGCTATTGGATCAACCAAGTATAAGATCAACATCTTCCAGGTCGTGGTTGTCCCAGCTTTCCTTTTCGACTTCCCCAACCCCGCGCCGGTAGGCAACGCCATCGATCCATTCGACCCAAAGAACGGTATACCACTCCCGAAACTGTGGGTTCTTCACCAATTTGACACCCTTTTCTGGCGTATTATATAACCTTCGCAGGCTGAGGGCGACAAGCTCTATGATACGGCCTTCATCTGACTGGGCGGGCGGAAAGTCCGATACCTGCTCCTCGAGGGGCACCTGAAGGTACCCACAGTGATGCCGTCCGTCTCTCATAAAACCCAGTGCTGGAATTTCGGACAGCTCTTCCTGGGTAAACCCATCGATTTCTTCGTCGTGATCCCTTCCCTTTCGCAGAATGGATATGGGGGATCGCGCGTGCCCCAGGGCTTTTAGATACGGAGTTGCTTGCTTGGCGCCAAACCATCCGCGTTTAGTGGTGCAGGAGAGGAAAGCGTGCTGCGGTGGTAGCTTCATTTCAGCACCCTCTCCACTGATGTTTTGGATAGGGAATGGACGCCAGTATTGCCTGCCTGGCAGACTCGCGTGCGTGAATACATAAGCTCCATGCACTAACAGAGCCTGTTTTGACGACTTTTCTGGCTGTAAGTGCTTGGAAGAGTCAAAGTTCTCCTTCGTCCAGCCTTGTGTGAGCAGCAACTCGGACCTGTCGTCTGTGAAATGACTATCGTGATTCCACAGTGACGGCTGGATGGCACGCCTCGTGCTGGAAGTGGGCGTTTCTTGGCTGTACCATTGAGTGATGCTTCTCGTCATCCAACGATCGTTTTCGGACATGTCATCGTACAGCTCCCCGCTGTGTTCATCACCAAAAGAAAGCGACCCTTCTTTCCAACCCAACCAAGACCACGAGGGCAACTGAGAACCCCGGAGCATGTCATGGTGCTTCCCTGAGGGTGTTCGCTTTTGTGTATTTGCTTCCATATCTGTTGTGTGCCATGCTAGCGCATGATCGAAAAACAGCTCTGGATGGCCGTAGACAAATCCGCCCTCGAAGGAGCGACTCAGTATAGCAAGTAATCCGCTTGCGCCTGGTAGGGCATCTTCCGAGAATGTGAGATCTCTTCCGTTGTACTCGCGAGCAAGGCCAGCGAACTCATCAAAGTCCGGCAGCCCCAAAAGTATGTTGGCGAATTTGAAGTCCCACCGGTGGCCCCAGTCCACTTCCTTGGCACCGTAAAGATCTTCGTGGAGTGTCGCGCAAGAGCAGACCCAATGGAACTGTTTCTTCCCGACTATAAGACGTCGTTTGGAAAGGTGGTATTCCTGGAATGTCCAGGCCCTGTCAAAATAAGCCGCATCTCCGCTGGTGAATCGAGGATTGTCTCTGATAACCATCATGTCGCTGTTCCCTAACGGAAACGTAGGTTGGGACAGCTTCCGTGGCTGCGATGTTCCCCTCAGGCCCGGTATCCCATCGCTGGCGTTCCCGTCGGCTACAACAATTGTGAGTTTGGCAGAAGCGTAGATGACTCCCATCAGCTCCAACTGGTCTGAAGTTTCCTTTCCGCCATCTTGGACAATGCACAAGGCATCAACCCAAAGGTAACGCTCTCCAAGTAGCCGAGTGAGTCCAATAGTGTCTTTGACGGTTGGCGAGATGAGGCCAGCGAACGGGGGCTCCAACAGGCCCCCTGTTTGCTTCAGCGATTGCAAGACACCAATCGTGTTTCGTAAATATGCCCCATCCCCCCATTTGTAGCTCAACGCAACGTAGTCTTGTATTCCGCTTCCGGATACCAAACAGTTGTCGACAGTGTCTATGAGCCAGGCCGGTGAGGTGGTTCCGGAAAGGTGAAGGGGGTTTTCACAGATGTTCGCATGCTCTGCGATGCATTCACCTAGCCATTCTCGGAGTATGCCTGTGTCGACCCAATCTGTATCCAGGACACGTCTAGTCCCAGGTGTTCCAACCGTACACGACTCATTGACCAATATAACTTCGTGATATGATGTGACGTCAACGACGTCAATGCTTACCAAGGTAATCCATCCAACATATTCGGAGATGCCTCTTACCCACAGGTGGCAGTTGGGGCTTTTCACTGTACGGCCCTCTCTCGACGGGGTCTGTAGCAGAAACTGCAATAAGGCATCGTGACCCGGACAAGGGGTTTTGAGTATGTCATTCACTAGTCCAAGTTGGACGGGCCGTTTCTCAGTGAACGCTGCCTTGATGTCTCGACAGACGCCACAGGCTTGCTGGATATGCGCACCCACTTCCATATTGATTTGAGTAGAATATATCGATGTTATCAAAAGTGCAAGTGCGGGGGTGGAATATGAACAACCGACGGCTCATTAGCGCTGCTTATGCGGAGATGACAGATACTAATACAGCGAAGCGGAGCACGGCGGTCTTTAAGCGCCCATAAGCAGCATGACGCCCAGATGCATTACTGATGCTATGGCTGCTCCTGCCAAATACGCTGTCCAGGCCATGGAGGGCAAATTTGTCTTGAAGTTAGCGAGTTGGAAGATACGATAGATAATCTCGGTTTTCTTTAATGTAAAGAGCGGAAGATGATTCAAAGGGGAGTGCTACGTTGAGGTGCCTGCCCCTGGGCTATTCATTACCGAATCTAGTGGTGTACTTTGAATCCCGGAAATTTGCAGAACAATCATGGACATGCGGCTTTCTTCTCTTCCATAATCTGGACGAGATATTTCCTGATAAGCCTTTAGCGATTGCCTCACTGTGTTTCCCAAGATGACCGACAACTCACCAACTTGACTTGCTTTCATTACCCCTTTTTTTTCTTGCCCCTTTTCGCGGCCGCACGGACCATGCGTTGAAACAAGCTTGACGAAATTCGAAACCACCAAGACCCTGAATCGCGCGCATACGTAGTAGGTACGCAGTCACTCCAACTCATTGGCCAACCTTTCATCAAAAAACAAAACCTCAACATCCAACGAAACAGACAGAGGTACTTGCGCGCGAAGAAACATTAAGTGCAGTTTACAGTATTCAATTGAGTGTTCCCTCCGTCCTCCATCGGAACACAACACCCCCACACCCACCAGGAAGGAGGCGCAAGCAGCCATACCCATACACATCACAATGGTCACCTCCCCACCCCCACCAACCACCACCACCACCGCCACCATGCGCGCCTGGACGTCAACCAAGACCGGCCTCCAGCTCGACGCGCACCGCCCCTCGCCCGCGCCCGCGGCCTCCGCCGTCCCGGGCGCCCACCTGCTCCTGCGCGTGCGCTACGCGGGCCTCAACCCGGCGGACCTGGCCCTCATGGCCACGTTCCCGGCCTGGCTGCCCTGGCGCCGCAACCCGATCGTGGGCCTCGACTTCGTCGGCGAGGTCATCGCCGCGGGGCCCCAAGCAGCGCAGGCGTCGTCATCCCCGGACGTGGCCAAGGCGGGGACGCTGGTCTGCGGCGCGCTGGGCGTGCGGCAGGCGTTCTTCGGGGCCGGGACGTTGGGGGAGGTGCTGATGGTGCCCGCGGACTTGGTCGCGGCGGTGCCGCAGCGGTTCTTGTCGGCGCGGAATGGCGGAGGGGAAGGCGAGAGCATCAGGGCCGCGGTGGCGATGGGCGTCACGGGCCAGACGGCGGCGTTGGTGTTGCGGGAGGCGGAGGCGCGCGGGAAGGGGAGGATCGCGGAGTGGGCTGGGAAGAGGGTGCTGGTGAACGGGGCCAGCGGCGGCGTGGGGTCGATCCTCGTGCATGTGCTCAAGAACAGGGGCGCGCACGTGGTGGGCGTGTGCTCGGGGGCCAATGAGGAGATGGTGCGCAAATTGGGCGCGGATGAGGTAAGTCTCTCACGTCACTCACTGCTATTCCTCTCGCTCGTTTACTTTGGGGGGCGAAATGAGAGGCATTTAATTCAATGACCGGGTTCTAACGGGGAATGCAGGTGATTGATTATAAGGTGCACCAAGACGTCTACGGCTTCATTGCAGAATCAACGCCGAAGGATCAGCAATTCGACTTGGTAGTTGACTGCGTGGGCGACGACAACTTGTACACGCGCTGCCTGGGCTATCTCAAGCTTGAAGGGAGGTTCTTGTGCATCACGGGTGGGCCGTCGCAGGGCGTGTATCCATTCCTCATGCATCAGATCCGACCTGTCTTCCTCGGCGGCACGCCGCGCAGCTACAAGATCCTCGGGATGGGCCCTTCCGGGGCGGGCGCCCGGGAGGTGGCGGATTGGGCCGAGAAGGGCTACCTCAAGGAGGTCGCGATCGATTCTGAGTTTACGATGGACGAGGTTCCTAAGGCATATGAGAGAGTGGAGTCCAAGAGGGCTAGGGGGAAGGTGGTGATTAGGATAAGCGAGTGAGGGCAGGAAGTTGAAATAAGTAATGTGTGCGTCAAGGAGACAGAAGGAATATACATCCTTAAACTAAAGCAGTATTCAACAAACGGACATGCACTTAATGTCCTCCTTGAAAAGTCATCAATTTGCCAAGAAGGGCTGTTTCGCGCGACAGAGGCTACATCAGTACCGCTGGCTCCCTTATTCAGATGAACTCGACACTGACATTTCTTCAACGCACGGCAGCTCTGAAAAGTCGAGATCAGCGTGCATGGTACATTGTCGTTCAGTTGATACTGGTTAGGCGCGCTGAAACGGCCACGGCAGGTCAAATTTCATGTTTTTGTATGGTTCTTCGCGCATTTGGTGGGTGAATTCCATGTTAGTCGAGCAATTGGGTGGTTAGCATTTGGCCGCCGCCGACCCATACAAGTCACATCGGCACGGCTTCTTCTTTCTGTACGTTATTCGACTGCCAATATCGCCGGACATCAAGAGTTGGCTAGCCGGATCGTTTGTTCTAGGCAATCGCTCGCTACACCGACTGATCAAACACTTTGGCCGTTTCGTGGATGTCGCTCCCAAATGGAAAAGGAGGAGAACCTCGATTTCAAGAAGACGAGGTGCAGCGAACGAAACAGCTAAAAAAGCACCCGCCTGAGTCGCGCAAGTGTCTGGGCACCGCAGTTGCTAGCCAGGTAGTTTGCGATTGAGTTTAGAACCTTATTGCTTTTATCTGATCAAGCCTTTCTGGCATCCCCGGGGACGGGACTTGACGCTGTCTGTCGCCTGTAGTCGTACTGGACCGTCGAGGCTCCAATTGCCCCTCGTCTTGGCCGACTTGGCATGCGATGCTTATATGAACCGGTCTTGGATCAGATTAACCCGATCCCAATTTCCAAACCTGCCAAAGAGAGAAAAGAAAACCAGATGGCATTCGCGATTGCGCAATTCGATCCGCCCAACTACCGATAGTATGGACGGAAACATGAGGTCAACCTCCCAAAACGTAATCCCATCGCGTTGGCTCAATGACTCGGGCGCGCGTTTCGATGCCCTCGGTCTAGGCGCGCTCACTCACTAGCTAGGCCAGGCTTACAGGCGAGTTGCACCAATGCTTCACAGCTAAGCCCTCCGCGATTTGCAGGCGATGATACAGGCAACTCAGCTGCGAAATCAACATGCTTACCTAGTCTTAATTCAGCTGCTGGCCTGCAATTGGGCAATTACATAGTTGCCTCGGACTCATTGGCCATGTTAATTACGTGCTCGGCATCTTGATCTGTTTCCATCTATCAATGTAACGCAGACATCATAGCTACTCCTCTTAATGTTTCCTCCATTTGCTAGCTCGTTTCTGGTGGTCGCCTCCTGCACGCGACGACCCTTACGACCCCAGCGTGGGGTTGCATGCCAAGCAGATTCTGGTGGACGATTTGTAACACCATCCGCCATCTGGGCCCCTCGATTTCCATTGCAATTGGGGAGTGTCGGCGTCCGACCACCACAGGCGGCCGCGTTCATCTGCCAAAATTGCCAAAATTAGCTTTGTCGCCAAAAGGCCAGGCCCCGTACTGGGCCCGGATTGCTCAAGAGCTACCGGGCGATCCCACATCTTGGCCGAAAGCTGAAGCGCCGCCAAGCCTGCTAGGCCCCGGTCCCTCTGGCCCTCCCCGAAACACACACCAGGGACGGGAGGCCAAATGTTTGTTCCAACTTGGCTTTGGGCACAAGCATTTTGCTTGAGTGCTTGGTGCTATCCCGAAAGTATCACGGTTGCAGCAGGATCGGGGTACATACAGGACTCCAATGTTATCCATATTAAAGAAGCTTGGTATATCTTCCTCGTAACTTTCCCCGTTTCTCTCTCTCTTCTCTTCTCATCAGTTCATCTTCATCTCTCTTTACCCTTTTTACCGTATAATTATTTCGGCTTGAGTGCACCGGTGCATCATTTCTATTCTTAATTCCTCTTCAGATCTGGTCATCTGTGTTTTTCTCAACTATACCTACCTCCCTAATCCAACAACCAACTACCCGTTACCACCCAAACTCTACCAACATGTACGCCCGCACCGCTATCGCCATGGTCTTCGCGACCTTCGCCACCTTCGCCGTTGCCGCCCCTTTGAACATCAACCTGGGTGCCTACTCGCCTGCCCTGGTAGTCGGTGATGGTGCGCTCACATTCGAAGGCGAAGCAGGGAAAAAGGAAGGAGCCAAGGCTGCCGGTACTGGCATCGCCAGCGAATAAGTGGTGGACAGCAAGCATGCGCCTTACGCAAGGTAAGACCCAACACTACATAGCCAACTCAATGGCATTGTTCACTTTGAAGTCGTCAAGATTGCTAACATGTACCTCTGTTTCACAGGCTAGAAAGGATACTGCTCAAGAAACCTATCTGTCGACCACGCCCAGAGGGATGGCTTCCAAGCCAAAGCCGCTTTCATCGTCCATGCGCGATGTTGAAACGCTGTTGATAACGGTCACAGTGGGGAGGCCCCATCGCTTACACTTGCCTCTCCAGCATCACCACCGAAAAAACAATCTCTGGAAGAGAGGGCCTGGCAAATCCAAATACATGTAATATGAGAGAAAACACAAGATACCTTATTAGTTGATAGCATTCACTATCAAAAGGTTCATTGATACGGGCGAGATGATACCAAATACCATCGGAGTTAGTCGGGTCGGAGGGAAGGAAACCAACCAGATGAAGGAAAAGCTTGGTTGGGTTGGTGCTTTGCCGTTTTTTTTTTCTGCAAGCGCAAGCCCCACACCTGCCAAGTGCCAAGAATAGAAATTCGTTCCAAGCCGTTTCATCAGCCATCTCTGACCGTCACCAGATTCCGAAACCAAGATCTGCCATCTGCCTCCTCTGCCGCGATTGATTGTTGGTAATTGCTGACTGTGTAATTAATTGGCCAATGATAGACGTGACCGTCTCATATGTGCAGTCGATTGGCTCGCTTGGGTAAAGCGTGTTTTTGGTTTTTCGCGTGCCACTGGAGGTAACGGAAAGAAGCATTTCCCATTTCGTTATTCAATAGCAGACCATTATACCACGTCAATCTAGATTTCTCTATTTCCGTTTTTATTATTAGACTTAAGCAGTGCGCTGCTTTAAGGGAGCTTATAATTGAATAATACTTTAATATTTAATTCCGGATTTTATCCCAGTACACTACATTCGTTATGCGAGTCAACAATTTTGACTCGTCGATCACGTAAATTTGACGAACGTTGCGCGACTGCGACCGCAGCTCTGCTGAAAAACTACAATCGAAGGCGTGTTATCAAGCCAACGTACGAAGTCAAGAAGGGTAGCCTCGCGAAACAAGTGGAAGCGCTTGACGAAGAAAAGCATAAGATTGCCCGAGAGCTGCGCAAGGTCGATACCAAGTACAAGGCTCTGCAGGCGGATCTCGTGCACCTCAGCGCCGGTTACGAGGATGACAAGGCCGATTTGAGCCTCTCTTTGCAACACATGGTAAGCAGTTCAAGTAACCACGAAAAGAAACCCTTGGGTTTCCTTTCGTGGTTCGCGTGGCATCCTGTTTTAGTAAACAAGTCGACCTAATAAACCCAAGCTTGGCGATATTACCAACCCTCCCAATTCGCAACATCTGTCTAGTCTTTACTAACATCGAACGAAGCGTCAATTGAAATCGTGCAGAACGCCTCATGTCAACGCAAGCCGTCGCTGTCCAGTGTGTTGTAGGAGAGCGGATCAATACCTACAAGCAATCAGCCTGGTGTAACACGTACTGGTCGCGCTCGCCGACCCCCACGTCGTTACTCTCCCACTTCACCCGCGGCCAAACCGACCCGCCCTTCGCACGAGCAATACAAGCGCGGCTGCGAGAGAGTTATCATCCAAGCCTGGCCGCCGGACCGTTACAGATGATACCCCTGACAACCGCCGGAAACGGGGTCATCGGTGTACATTACGACGACATGTTCGATGCAAACAGGAGCCCGGAGGATATACCCAAACACTATGCATGCCGAATCGCACTTGAGGACGGCTTTCTTCAAGCTGTTTTTAACTGTGGGCCAATTTATCGCATCTATGACAACAAGCGATTGCGGATCCTATATCATGGTGATGAGCGATCCCGGTTCTTACATAATGGTGGTAGTCTCTTACTTCCCCCTCAGCACCGACACCGCTTCGGCAACCAGATCCTGCCAAATTGAGGGTATAAAATAATCAATCTAGCGCAAATCATTGCGAGCAGAAATGACCAACTTGTCATGTAAGCAACCTGCTATGAAATAGCTTTAATGAGAAATTACTAATGGGAGGTAGGAAGTCGGGGTATGAATGCGACGGTTGTAGTGAACTTTTCCGAGCAGGCATTTTCTACATGCCAAAGCAAAGACATCAAGTCATACTGGATTCAGCCAAAGTTGACGCTTCTAGCAAGAGCTGCACATTTTGCCGACTTGTACACAGGTTAACAACTTCTCATCGTCAGAGAACCTAGATAACCGAGATCTGGGTCCAGAGTGCAAAGCCAGACATCGAACTTGTTTTGAAGTTGGGGAAGAAACTTTCTACGGAGAGAGATGACAAGGCTGAAGACTGCTACAGATTTTTGCTGGAGGTCCCATATTTGGGTAATCCAAAAAGCGACCTGGAACCATCTAGGTCCGGCTTCCCAACGCATCTGCGGACACTACCCCCAAACATGGTAGGCCAAAGCTGGCTGGACCCCGGCCAACGCTGGTCTGTTATTCGGAGATGGATCAAAGTCTGTTCGACGAATCATTTGACCTGCAAGAGACAAGGTCAATCAAAACTTCCTTCACGCTACTTGGAAATTGGGAGATCGGGTGACATCAAGGTGGTTACCTCTCACGGTCAGTATGGAGAGTATGTCTTTTTAAGTCATTGCTGGGGCGGGAACATTGATTGCACACTTAACAAGAATACCAAGCACCAGCTTCAAGAACGCATCCCACCACATCTCCTGTCTCCAGTGTTCCTGGACGCCATCGAAATATGCAGGGAACTGGGGATGCGACGTTTATAGATCGATTCTCTCTGCATTGTGCAGGACAGCATGGACGACTGGCTCCACGAGTCGCAAAAGATGGGCTCATACTACTCGAGCTGCGCTGTATGTATCGCAGCAACAATCTCTGCCAACTCTCATGGCGGTATGAAAATCAAAAGCCGGCCCAGAGCCGTTCGATCTGAGGGAATAGACGCTGAAAAGGGGGGTTTTGCCTCATAGCCCATCCTGTGGGCCTGACGCAAGCCAATTTGCATTTTTCCTACGCAGACGACCATGCAGATCTGCTTCGGGAGTTCCCGCTCCTCACACGTGCGTGGGCATTGCAGGAGCGGTGGCTTGCCCCCAGGGTTCTGCACTTCTGCGGCTCCAAAGTCGCCTTTGAGTGCAACGAGGTGACGACCTGCGAGTACAGATAGAGAGGGAGAGATCAGGTGAAAATGGAATCCCGGTATACAAGCGTATCGGATTTACAGAATACTCAAACTTCCAGGAAGACCAGAGGATCAACGAGATAAACGAATACGAGGAAAGGGAGTTTATGTAATTTAATACAGGCACACAGTCACACAGTTTTCAATTGGGAGACGGGGCTAGGCCCCTGGGGTATAACGTCGCTTTCTCGACTGCGGTGTAAATATTAGGAGTGAGACTGAAAGACGGGATATACGATGTACAGGGCTCTTTCATCTACGTTGCCCATCTTCATTCTCCGGAATCAGATTCTGCAACTCGACCGGTGTCTCCAGGCCCTTCTCGATCCCCTCAAGACAGCCCGCACACACCATGGCCGTCACCGGCGCCTGCTGCTCCACCAGGAACCCGGCCACTAGGTTCAGCAGTTTCCAGGCGGCCTGCAGGAAGACCAAGTCGGCCACGAGAACCAGGAGGACGATCTTGCCCCAGCTCTTCTTGCGTAGTATCGAGCACGTGTACTGCTTGTATATGGTAGCGCTACGCGTTCCCAGGTTGCCCATATCCGACTTAAAGGCGTCCCAGCTCTCATCCAGGGGGACAAGCTTATTAGAATGCGGTGGCGTCTGAAGTCTGTAGAGGAATGCGAAATTCTTATCTCGGTCAGAGTCTTTCGAGAGCATGCCACCCGGCTGCCTGTTGGTGTTGTTGGCCTTGCCGCTTAGGAAGTAGCGTAGATCTTCCTCTTTCAGTAGCATGTTCGGTATGTCAGGGTTCCCTAAATCTGCTACCAGAAAGGAGTGCATGATTTTTGCAAAGTATGAGGCTTCGGTTAAAGCCAAAGATATGTTATTCTATTAACTCGGTTCGCCCAGTTAGATATACCATCTAGGAGTATTATAGGTGAATGAGCCATACCTTAGGGTTATTATATCGGTCATCTAAACTCAGTTTCAGTTCATTCTGCCACATTTCATCACCATACGGGTGGGCTTTTAAGGACGGAATCAAGTAGAACCACAATTTATGGAAGTCGACATCGCGGATGCTCCTAGACCACGATTAGTAAAATAGCCACACCTCTTAAGTAACAAGGGGGGAAACAATGAAGGTGAAGTGGAATCAGAGTTAAGGACATACTTATTCTTCTTCGCTGGCTCGAACGTGAATGTAAACCTTCCCCGATTGAAGAAACCGTCTTCCTTCCGCTTTTGCTCGAAACGGCCCTTCTGGGACAGCACTTGTAAGAGGCTGAACCAATAGGTATTAAGCAGCTGAGCGCCCCACCAGAAGCTCGCCTTGCTATCAGGGGCGATGATATAGTCCCACAAATCTTTAGCTACGCCCGATTTCTTCATGCTAATATCGATTCTCGCCGGGCCCTTCTCGGTGTGGAAAACGCAACTGAGTTATATATCAGTATCTGAGTGTGGCATCAGGAGGAGAATGTGGACGTACGTGGCTTTAGCTTCGAAGTATGAATTCCCAACCCACGAGATCCACCACGTAGGTGGCTCCGCCATGTCGTCCTTCGTAAGGCTTATAATGATATCGGTTGGGTGACAGTCCTCAAGAGGGTTGTTAAGGTACGGGACCGATTGGACCACGGTTTCATTCTCGTTAGTCTCGGGGTTGTATTGGTACACCTTGTCGACTGTGTATAAGAATCCCTTATTGGTCGTGAAGAAGCGGCTACCGACTGAGAGGTCGAACGGCTGGCACTTAGGCTTGAGATTTTCGCCGTCCCACCATCCGAAGGGTAAGTACGGAACCTCTTCCTTTGTGGTTTTATTTGGGTCAAAAGAGGGTTCCTGTTTCATGTCGTACGCATTGGCAGGGAAGGTCATGAAAGAAAATAGAACAGAGAGCAAGAGGCCGCCGACAATGACGAGAGGAGTGAACCATTGAAATGGATATGGCCTGCTGATAGGGTACGAGAATCGATAGAGGTGCATTTTTGGTTGTGGAAAAGAAAGATGAATCGATGCTCTCAACATGCTCCACCTCCACGTTTTGATTGCTAAGTGACCCCGAGGGGAATAAATAAGGAAACACAGGAGCAGATCATGGCAACCATGGGCTTTGTTTCCTACGCGGGTCTCTTGGCTCTTGCCTGATCTCTCCAGCCTGTCTGTATGGTGACGTAGTCTTACGCAGATCCCCGCCGTAAGGCATTTTTCACAGAGGAAAGAGCAAACAGCCTATGAATAGCTAGCAAAGCTGTGCTGTATCTCTGCTATTTTGGGAATGTGGCGCTCCAGGCGGCTGAGGAGATCAATCAGTGTGCATAGTTATTGGGCTGCTACCGAGTCTGCAGCGGAAACACGGCAGTGGCTGCCCCTTAACTGCAATGGCGGCCTCTTGAAAAAGAAAACATTGAAGGAAAGGAACACAGTGAGCCGATGCTGCATACCTGGCCTAGGAAGGTGTACTAAGTGCAACAGGGAATCAGATTCATGCTTAAAATTACACACAGCATATTTATTAATTATGTACAAAAGACTAATCTATATTTCTATACTATAATATTAAGATATTTATATAATATAAGCGTTATGGAGTACTCCAATCCAATATCCTCACATAATTTAAGGTAGGTACATGCATACATTGCAGTCGATCTTTTCCTATTGACTATTAAGAACCGCCTCATCTAGTGTCCATAGTATCATGTAATAGTCATAACATAACATTGGTCTCATTTATTTCTTGTGCTTCACAATCTCTGAAGGATCCTTCTTGGCCTCCTCCTTGTTAACTGCCTTGAAGCTGACTACAGACGCCTCTTTGCCGCCGACCGTCTGCACAACGGCCCGGTACTCCCCGTCCTCGCGCAGGTCCTTGAGCGTGACCTCGCGCGTGCGGGCGAGGGACTCGATCTCGTCGAGCCTATCGAGCGTCGCCTGCAGCTGCTCGTCAAAGCCCGGCCGCCCGCAGACGTCGCGCATGGCGTTCTGCATGGCGACCGAGTCGGCCTGGACCATGCCCATCGAGTCAATGTTGAAGATGTTCATGTGGTCGTGCGCCTTGATCCAGTCCGGGTTCGTCATGATCTCGCGCGCCTCGTACAGCGGGATCTGGGGCAGCCGCCCGTCGTTGTCGTTGGAGGTGTGCGCCCCCGCCGCCCGCATCGTCTTCTCCTTCTGCACCAGGGCCCGCGCCAGCAGCATCGCCGACGACGCGATGTCCTGCGAGTCCTCGGCGCCGGGGTCCAGGTCCCCGCCCAGGATCCAGCACTGGCTCATCAGCCAGCGCCGCTCGCGGTCGCAGATGGTCTCGCACGCCTCGAGCATGTCGGGCGAGCGCGCGACCCGCGTCAGATGCCGCAGCCGCCCGCCGATCTTGTCGTAGACCTGGTGCAGGACGGGCGAGGGGACGTCTTCGTTGAAGCTCTGGGCCCGGAACTCGCGGAGCGCCTTGATCGCGACACTCTTGGGGATGTCGCGCACCGGCGTCACGCGCATGCGCGTCGCCTGCCACATGAGCCGTTCCGTGATCCAGTACTCGTCGCTGTTGAAGACGACGGTGACGAGGTTGCTCGCGGCCCACATCTCGGCGCGCTGCTGGATCAGCTCCAATAAGTCCTGGCCGTCCTCGTCGTCGCGGATGAGGTGGGCGCCCGTGATGATCAGGACGAGCGGCTTGCCCACTTTTTCCTTGCGCGTCAGTGCGATCTTCTCCATTTTGTTGAAGGCGCGCTCAATGTCTAGTAGAGCAGTCGTGTCGCGTGGTCCCTTGAAGCTGAACAGGCCACCGATGGAGTCTTCGTGAAACTCAAAATCGAGGGCCTTGCCGAGGCGCACACGGAAGATCTCTGGGTCACCATGGGCCTCGAGCATGGCGACGCCCTCGCCGCCGATCTTGCGCATGGCCTTGAGCAGCATCGACGTCTTGCCCGTGCCCTTCTCGCCCGTGATCAGGTGGTACTGACCTCTAATCGTACCGTCCACGATGCCGTCGATGACGGCCTGCTCGTCGCGGGGGATCCAGTCGTTGTCCTCGAAGTCGACCGTCATGAGCTCTGAGTGGGGGCTGTTGGGGTCGACGTGGCGGCTCATGGCGGCCAGCTCGACGCTCGAGTAGCCGACGGCGAAGGCGTTCTCCATCTTGCGCAACACCAGCCGCTTGTAGTAGGCGTGGTACGAGTAGCCCGCCAGGCCCAGCACGAAGATGGACCCGAATGCCGTCGCGCTGCCCTCGATCATCTTGAAGAGCGCGGCGCGCCAGCCGGGCTCCTGGTTGTCCCCGCCATTCTGGTACCCGCCGCCGCTAGCATTGCCGCTAGAGCTGCCGCCTGAGTTGCCGCCCTTCGATTTCCACGAGGATTCGGAATTCTCGACAGTCTCTCGCACGAGCACAGATGCACGTGATGGCTCTCCAAAGGCCTTTCGAGGAAGCACCACCAGCCGCGCCTTTTGGTCCAATTAGCTAAGAATTTCTTGGAAAGTGCAATTGATGATAACTCACTGGGCGTTGTCGCGTGAGACGCCCGAATCTACTCATCGAGCATTCTCGTAATGCGGCGCGCGTAGAAGTGTGTTTGGTTTGTATGGAAAGCGGGAATTAGGGGTTGAGGTTTTGGGAGAGAAAGAGTTGCTGGCGAAAAAAGGCAGCTGGAGACCAGCTGGGCATTTATTGTTGCAATCTGGCAACGCGCTGTCAGCCACGCTTGGCGGCCCTTGGCAGCTCCTTGGCGGTCTTTGGCGGGGCTGCCGCACGGTTGTCAGATTACCCAGAAAATATCCCTTCATCGACCAAACGTAATCGAAGATGCAGTTATGAAAAGTGACAGGCGATTGAATACGAGGAGACAGGATGTGTGGCGGCAAGTAATCATACTGTTGCGTTGAATATAACGATGCCTCTGCAAGTAGCATTTGGGTATCGTCTTGTCCAAAGAGGCGCTTACCAGCTCATGGATTGTGGTAGTGTGATAGCGCCGCAATTGGTAAGAGTGTCTTGCTAGAGCGAAACAATGAAGTCCATCACATACTGGATGGTGATTTCGCGGACCGTTTATCGTCTAGTCTTAAGGAGAATCACAGTCAATAAACCCATACAAATGTATCGAAACGAATTCATGATGTGGTCTGCATACGTAAAGACGAAGCAGAGGCTCGCAGATTGCTGCGACGGTCGAAGGCCTCCGATCCGTTGTCGCTTGTACTAGGCACTTCTTGCATGGACATCGCAAGAACTCCAGAACGATGAGATGGGCTACGCTGGAAAGAATCAGCCAGCAAAGTATCACACTCAGATTGCCAAGGATGAAGCCCCGAATGCAATGTTTCCATTTTTATCAACTCAACCACACTGGACACAAGGGGCGGGTGCTTGAATAAGAAAATAAGAAAACAAAAAGTATGGCAGCCTTGCTGCATGTATTGTGATTCCGTGTTTAGCCCCCAAGTGGCGCTAGATTCTCTTCAGCCGGGCTGTAGATGCGTGTTAATGGTGGTGATTGTTTGCTTCTAGATTAGCCAAACGCCGAGCTGAGATAGCCACAATGGCAGAAACTGTCACCAAAATGGGATAGCTTTTAGGAACAGCCGCCGTTTTTTCCTCAGCCCACCATCCACTCGCCCGACTCCAGCCTAAATCTGCCATCGGATAACCTCAATCTGATTAAACACCATTAACCAGGATACAATATGATAGCCTCCGACCTCCAGCACCAGATATTCAGCTGGAATGACAAGGGTCGTATACCCTAGTAGTGGGTCAACATGATCCGCTTCCCATCTACATGGGCTGGTGACACCATCACCTGCACCGCTGTTGATCTAGATACTTGGATCATGTACGCCTCATTTGCAGCTGTGTGCCCAGCAACGTCTCTTAATAGACCAGGCTGAGCTGGCTGGCCATAAATACCAAAGCTGGTCCCTCTAAGGTTCCCACGGAGGGAGCCTCTGGTTAAATCAAGAGGATAGAAGTCGATTACTATATTTCCTGACTTGTCCATTCAGCACTGAGCCTTTATCGCACTACACAAGAGCTACTCCGTGTCATAAACAACTGAACAAATGCCCCTCCACGATAAATTTCAACCGTTGCCACGGACCGAATATGCCCCTGAGCAAAGGATACAGCCCCCGCGGAGTTGTTGGGGCAGGGTTGGTTTGAAGGGCTGGTTCATCCTCGGGGGGTTGACTATCCTGCTACTTGGATGCATCGGCTTTCTGAAATTCCTTTGGTCGCAGGCGAGTGCAGCAAACTCGAACATAGTTCTGACATACTTGTGGATGATCATTGCCTCCAGGAACTGGATAGTACGGTCAGTCACCATCACAGTGGCTGTTATGCGCGTCATCATATCCATCCAGGCCGGTCTCACCACGGCCATGATCGCAGCGCTGTATCTGGAATCTTCTGGCACACGTCTGCAGCATCTTCCCATCGTATCGATGATGAGGACTGTCAATGTGTCTCCCCTGAACTTCGTTTTTACTACGGACAATCTTATCTTTTCCTCGATCTCGTCTCGCCGTCTAGCTTTCGTTTGCGTCATGGCCACTTCAGCGCTAGCAATCCTGACCCAATTCATATCAACAGTTCTCCTGACCGATTTCGACACTGCCTCTATTCCAGCCCCTCTGGTCACTGGCCCTATTTTGGATCCCTTTGTGACCCTCAAAAACGCCGCCCCCATCCGTCTCGATAAGGCACCTGATGCATATTGGCGTTTTGCGGAACAACAGAACTCTCCAGGAGTTCAAACGACAGTTGGAAACACAAATTTTCTGCATACTGGTGTGACTCACCGAGCCTCACTTCCCTGGCCCCACTCGAAAGATCGTGTCGGTCTGAGGAGCTTTTCGGGAGTAACGGAGGTTTGGGATGCTGGAGTCATCTGTTTCAATCCGAGCATATCCAGAACCCGATGGGTAGCGAACAACACTTTCACGGTGGACTTTGGCATCGTCGACAAGCACCCCCAATACTCCTGGTACGGTCCATTTGTCTCAACGAGCTCGACGTTCACCCTGGTCTGCCAAACACCTGACGACAGGCAGACGAGCAGAACCGCATTGTGTAAACTACGCGACTCAGACCAGATGCACAAATTCGCACCTGCAGCCTTGGTTGGGGTACTGATGTACAACTTCGAAACTTCCAAACCCAACTCCACGTCATATCGTGATACCAGCCTCTATGACGAGATTAAAGACAAGGTACTAGGAGGTGATGCAAGCAGCCGGGGATGGAAATCTTTGAAAAAGGGACCGTGGGCACATTTACTCAACAAAGCGGGTAGGGAGATGTTGTCCCTTAGCATTTGCATCACCGACTATACTATTTCCAGGTCCGAAGTCGTGACATCTGGCATATCGTTGTTAGCAGAGCCGCGCTTAGGCGATTCAATGCCCGGAGAACACGTCACCCCTTTGAACGCGACACGACGGTTACGTCGCCAGCTAGGAATTGAAAACAACGGAGGTTCTGCGTCGCATGAGGCGCGTGGCATCATGAAGTTGGATTCATTCATGGATTCGAATAAGAGCAGACCTGGTCCCCTGAAGGACATCGCTATGGACAATAGATCTGTTCCTCTTTTCGTGTATGGGGAGACATTTGAGAATGTGCATTGGGCGCATATCAAGCTATTCGACGAGATCCTTTACTACACCGGCAACAACTCAGCGCTCGCCATTCAAGCTTTCTCGACTATCTTGAATCAGATGCACATATTCCACTTGATGGGACTGTTCGCGATTTCTGACCCGGGCTATTGGAAGGCCGCAGACAGCTCACTCGTGACAGAAGGCACATACAGGCTCTCCCAGCATGTTCTGGTCCCGCTCTACCGCGGCGGTCTGTATACTGTCATTGCCCTGGTAGCTCTTCATATCGCTTTTGTCATCCTAATCTCTTTTCACTTCCACCACCGGACAAGGTCGACGCTGCTGGGCAACGCGTGGCAGTCGATTGCGCAAGTCGTTTCCGACCAAACGTATGAGGCGCTCCAGCAAGCAGACAACTTGAAAGACGAGGAGGTCAACAGGATCTTAGGGAAGCACGAGTCGAAGGAGATAGGGGTCGTTCAAGTGCGCGACAATGGACGAAATGAGTTCGGTCCGAAGTAGAGTTCGAAGAAGGCCTTTAACATGTATTTCTGGAACAATTTTAGAAGAGACTCCTAAGCTCTTGTGGATATATTTAGCTATAGTTGGGAAGGTTAATGATCCGAGAAAGGGGGGAAGGGAACAGATCTGGTAATTAATGTCTTCTTATTACGCTGTCTATGGTCAAGCTGGTTTAACGCCAGATACAGGGTTATGACTTTGGTATCTTTGTGCTTCATTGAATATGTTTCTCTTCTTTTTAAGTAAATATTCGTTGCTAATAGTCTCTTCGGTGTAGCTATTGAGCGCTAAGAGGTATTGATAGCTCGACTTTGACTAGACGTAGTTATCGCAAGTATCCCCAGGCTAGCTTTAAAATGACTGGGCTGACTGCCATCAAAAAGCCAATCGTATATCTTGGTTGAGAGGTGGCCTCCCTGTTGGCTCTCACTTATCAGTCGTCTCCATCTTCGACTACAAACGGCGATTTCCAAGTTTTCCTATCACGCTTCAGACCACTCTGGGTCGGGTTTGCCGAAGGTTCGCTGTCACACGTCGACACAACCGTCGCCTGAAACTCCCTTCTCTTCGGCGGTGGCTCCTCAATCTCCTCCTCTGTCTCCTCTTGCTCATCCTCGCTCGAGTCGTCGGCATCACTAGAAGAATACAACGAACGTCCCCTTTTCAGACCCCGCTGTTGGACATCTTGGAACATGCCCAACGTGCTGCCGCTCAGCCGATCAAATATCTCCAAGACCCCCCTCTCGGCCTCGAGCCGGTGGACCAAGCGGTGCGGCCCTGAGGGACCTGGTTCCACCCACGTGGCCTTGATCTCGGCGTACCACTGCGCCTCCTGCGGCGTCAGGAACTCCTCGAGCGGCCGCTCGTGCCGCCAGTGCTGGCCCGGGAGCGCCTCCCAGCTCCTATCCCAGATGCGCCGCTTCATCCATGCCTGCCGCACTTCCCGGTACGCCTGCGAGTCGATATTGGCGGGTGGTAGGCTCACTCTTGTCGCTTTGGTGCCGTATTTACTGTTTTTCTCCTTTGCGTAGGCCGACTGCCGCCACTCGTCGAGGAGGCGGTCACGCACTTTGTCCACCTGATGTCGAAACTGATTGCACGGCCGCGAAGCGTCTCGATGGCGGCACATCCGCGCATAGGTGTTGGGATACTTTTCGAGATCGAGGCCGTTGGCGTCGATTAGGCACATGACCTCCTGGTGCTTCCAGACGCCGACGTTGAGGTACCGCTTCTGAATGAGGCCCTCGAAGGACGGTTGCCAGATGCCCTGCTTCACCCACTCCCCCTTGACAGCCTGCGCGGCTTGGCTTCGCATGCGGTTCGTCATCATGTGCCGGGGTAGTTTGGGGTGCACCGCGGAGCGCGGGTCTTCCTGCCAGATGCGCTGCAGCTCCTCTTGAACGAGATCGAGGAACTGGTTCTTAGGCAGGGATCGGGTGCGGTCCAGAATGTACTGGTAGCGTCTCTGGCGGGCCTGTAGCTCAGTGGCTGTCGCTGTTGTCCAATTTTGTTGATTTGTAGGCTGTACAGAAGTAGCCATCGGTCGTGCGGTTTGGGCATGGGGCGGCGGCGTTGGCGATGGACCAGGGACACGGGTAGCGGAGAGTTTGGCGTGGTGGACTTCGGACCGTAGCTTCTCGACATCGCGACTCAGGGTGTTCGCAACTGCCTGGATGTGGACCAGCTTTCTAGTAAATGAGTCTACCATGATGGCTCCTCTCGGTGACAATATACGTGTACCCAAGGCTAGGTCGATTCCTGGAAAGTGGCTCAAGAGATTGTTCCTGGATAGATGGGCTCATCCGTCGATGACTGCAATTGGCCAGTGAATGATATTAAAGTCTTTGAAAACACCAAAACACTCCTTTGCTGCTGCAATGACCAGGTGAAACTTTGATAGTGTTGTATCGCCGCCAATACTCCACACAAAGAACAATCAAAGCTTATGCTTCGCTTCAGAAGTTTGCACTTGAAAGGAATAAGTAAACAGCTAACTTGTAACAAAGAGTTGAGACACTGTTCCCAGTCGACGCTAGGCCACTTTTCTTTGATCCTCCAGATATGCCAGAAACGTGCACAGAAATCTCGCAGACAAATTAGAAAAGCCTCGAGTCAAGGCCTGTTATGTGGATCATGGCGGTGACTGGCCTCTCCGATATACTGTCACAACGTATATTATTTGTGAGATGCGTCTTACAAATAATCTATTGCTGCAACGTATGTGAAAATTACATAGCAGCCTTCCAAGGCACCGGCATATAATGGCATGGAGACCACAGCCACTAAAATTCTCCATGACAGCCATGTCGAGCCGTGCGTGGCCCATCTGATCCTGGCTGTGTTCTGGTGGTGTATCCCCTGGACTTCCTTATCTCCGTGTCGTTTTGTAGCCTACCGGTCATATTCTGTCGAAATCGCACCTATAGACACTGACCAGGTCCAGAGCAGTGTTTGTGTATTCGGGGGCAATTTCAGACAAGGGTAAGTAATGCTAGACGCACCAAGGCACGCAAAGGTAAATCTCAATATTATGGCTGCCGCTAGAAATATAACTTCAATCACAGTACTAATTTTCAAAAATCTCAATTTAGGATTGTGAAGTTGACTGAGATCATCTATTATTTTATTTTACTATTGAACTAGCGGCTGGCGCCTCGCTCGTCCAGGAGTACAACCACATCCATATGACCTCGTGCTAAAGCAGCCTCACGAGGTGAACCTGCAGAAGACCCATCTACATTGGCGCCGTGATCAAGCAAGAGTTTAACCGCGTCAATATGACCATTCGTTGAAGCATTAAGAAGAGGCCCCCCCAAATTATCCGTGTTCACAGCGGCACCTTGTTCAATCAGATATCTGATTATCTCGACATGGCCATGGCATGAAGCTAAATAAATAGGCGTGGAACCGGGTATCCCGTACCTGCCGTTGCCATTTTTATTCACGTCTGCACCTTGCTCGACGAGGAATTCAACCATATCGATACGGCCTGTGGATGAAACTTTCGTAAGGGATGTCTGCCCAACATCGTCAACAGCGTTTATATTGGCGCCTTGTTTGAGTAAGAGCCTAGCCATGTCGAGATGGCCTAGTAAGGAAGCAATAATGAGAGGAGAATAGGCAGGCATGCCAAGGTTTACATCAGCGCCTTGTTCGATCAGGAGTTTAGCAATGCTAATATATCCCTCTCTCAAAGCGAGATAAAGAGGTGTGATATATCGATCGTTTTGGCCATTTATATCAGCACCGTAGTCGATTAGAAGTCGAACTATATCGATCTTGCCTTCTTCTGAAGCCTTTGCAAGAGGCGTTAGTCTAAGATCCGGGGTACCATTCACATTGGCGCCTTGCTTAATAAGAAGTGTGACCATGCCGATATGGTTTCGTTCTATAGCATAGAGCAGTGGATACCGCCGTTGCTTATCCATGGATGTGGCATCGAAATGTTCGCAGGTACAAAGGACTTTTAGAAGCTTCTCATCCCCGACTTCAGCCAGGTGGGACATCACCCCTTTCTGCCGAGAAAAGGAAAAACCCCGGCTGAAAGCACCACACCAGTCTTCATAGTCGGATGTCTGTACTGGGTCGTTCTCAAGATAGGGGTTTGCTTCCTCTCTTAGTTGTTCGGTTTCGATCAATGCCTGCACGGCGTTTGCACTTTTTGTAGCTAATGCAGCGAAGAGCGGTATCCCATATCTCTCATCCTCCACTTCCAAACAGGACTGAGTTGTGGATTGAGCATGGATGAGAGCACCCAGGTTGTTTTCGGCTAAGATATAGCGGAGGCTTACCGCTGTCGTGTAGCGTCGTATCTGGCGTCGTTCGAATAGGTTGTGGTGTAATACCCATTGTGCAAGTGGAAAGGAATTAAGAAACTCGACCTGGTTATGGCCGTCGCTTTGCGCCATGTCAGCGTGGTATAAAACCGCCTGGTTGGCATATTCCAGAAAAGGTAAATCTCTGTCGGCATCTTCTCTGGCTTTATTTGCATCTACCGAAGAAGCTTTGGGCATATCGACAGGTATGCAGAGGTGTGCAACAGGCTCGCTATTCAGGTACGTAAGACAAGCTTGTTTTAGCACTTCATGGCTTTTTCCGTGAAGATTGGATCCAGCAGCTGGCCAAACTGCTTGGAGACCATCGTCCTTCAATAAGAAATCTCGCACGGATTCGTGGATGAATTGGATCGTGGGGAGTTTTGATTTCGTCGACTCAGCCAGTCCTTTGGAGTTGTGGAGGACGAACTTTGCAATATCATCGTTGGTGATCTCTTCCGAATGGCAGTCGACCAGGCTCTCGGGCTCAACTCCGGAAAGGATGGCAAAGTATAACTGTTTTGGGGTGAGAGGTTGTTTCGCAAAGAGCACCCATTGTATACAGAGGAGCAGCCCGGGCCCGTTGTTCGTGTCGCGAGTCAGGATATCGTGGAATAGAGTGTGAAGGTCGCCTGGTATCTGTTGAAGTCGTTTCCTGAGACCGTGCTTGCGGCCTGCATCCCACTCCCTGTTGAGAATGTCGACAACAAGAACAACCCACATGAACACGCCCGACGACTTCTCCTGGAGGTCAGATTTGATATCATCCACCGTCTTCCCGATACCAATACGGAGAGCACTGCCAACGTAGCTGGATATGTCCTGGCCATGTTCTTCCTTGTCCTCGAGAATTATACTGCGTCCTTTATTGATGGTGATATGCGGGTAATGCCTGCTTGCGAAACAGATGTGGAGTCGATTGACGGTATCGCAGAGTCCGCTTAGGTGTGTAATCATTTCTCGAACCTCTTTCTCTGGGCATTCATCCAAGGCATCGATGAGACAGACGACGCATGCTTCACCGAGTCCCTCAACGGCCTCATCGAAGAGCTCTGTAAGCAACTCAACCGACCACTGATGATGATCAGCAGGGACTTTGTCCAATACACCCTGTAAATTCGTGTGCATTTCGAGTAGCTGCAGAAGCAGCGAGCGGTACAGTCCTAGGGTCGTCTTCTCTAGTTCACTGCCACGGGCGTTGAAGAAGAAGTGCAAGGTACTTTTCGGTTGTGCCCGCTGGGTCTGGGTAAGCAAAAGCTTCATGAGCGTCGATTTCCCGGCGCCTGGTTTCCCTTTGATCCACAAGAATCCACCTGGATTGTGTGTCACTCTATTCTTCGACCATTGTAGGTACTCGGGATCCTTGAGAAACCAGCGACACGTTTTCCCGTGGGCCTTCTTGATGCTCACACGTCGAGCATCCATTTGGGCAAATCGTAAGGACTCGAGAAGCACTCGCCGGCGTTCTTCCCGCCTCTCGTGGTCTTGTCGCCCGAAGTCTCTCGCATGGCTGTGGTGGGTAATGTTGATGTCTCGGGCGGCAGCAAGGTGACCAGCGTTCTGAATGCCTTGGCCATCGAAGTGATTCGGTTGCTGGCCAGACCTAGGGAGGAAGCCGTAGGGGGTGTCGGAGCGGGGTTCCAGGTCTGGCTCGGTGCTGTGGTCAAGCTTCTGTCGTTTCGCAGACCGATCCATTCTCTGTACTGGACAAAATGATTCGAGTATCAGTGAGGATTCAAAGCACTACGCCAGCGGTACTCCTTCTGCGGACATGAAACAACATCACGACATTGATGTGAACGAGACTCGCGGGCAATTGAATGAAAAGATTGAGGACGGTTGGAGAGACCGCTGATTAGCGCTGACATGGAGAGGCTATGCCTTGTAGGAACTCAGCGTGGCTGGCTCGATAATCGCATTAATGTGGCTGTTGCTGTTAAAGGCTGGTACGAATTGGAAGTGTAAAAACTCAAGGCGTTTCTTCAGTACATGTGGCAACAAGGCAACCAACCAAATGAATGGCCAAGGCATAATCGCAAATTTTCTGTCCCACTGTCGTATTCTACCTGCGGCTGAGTAGTGGGAGCTTGGCCAATCAGCCCGTCATGCAGCTCTCCAACCATTTGCGGGACGGAAATCGCTCACTTGAGTTGGATTACTTCTAAGGCTCAGGCTCCCCAATACGGCGAGACCCCAAGATCACCACAACATGGCGGCATACGATGATTACACTGTGGCTATTGTGTGTGCCATCGGTTTTGAGATGAGCGCCGTCCGCTACATGCTCGACAAAGAGCATACACGATTGCCCACGAGAGACGGCGACTCCAACATGTACACCCTCGGCGAGCTTAGCGGCCATAACATCGCCCTCGCATGTCTTCCTGGGAGCCAGGGCAAGGGTGCCGCCGCCGTGGTAGCGACTAATATGGCGCGCACCTTCCCCTCCATCAAGTGGCGCTTTCTCGTGGGCATCGGGGGCGGGGTCCCGAGCAGCAAGCACGACATCCGCCTCGGCGACGTCGTGGTGAGCATGCCCGAAGGCCAGTATGGGGGTGTCGTCCAATACGATCTAGGCAAAGACAAGGACGATTCGTTCCAGTTGAAGGGGTTCTTGTCGGCGCCGCCTTCGCTGCTGAGAAGTGCCGTCGAGACGATGCGATCTAACCACTTCGTCCAGGACAACAAGGTCGAGGAATACGTGTCGGCGATGTTGCGACTGGGAAGCCGCCTGAAGGTGTACGCCCGGCCACACGCTGACACAGATGTATTGTTTGACGAAGGCTATCCTCATCCCCCAATCCCAAGGCCGGCGCGTGCCTTTGAAGGCCCTGAGATCCACTACGGCCTGATCGCATCTGGCGACAGGGTTATGAAGAGCACCGCGAAGAGGAATCAAGAAGTGCAAAACATAGGCGACATCCTATGTTTTGAGATGGAAGCCGCCGGATTGATGACGGAATTTTCGTGTATCGTCATCCGGGGCATCTCGGACTATGCCGACTCCCACAAGAGCGACGACTGGCAGCATAACGCCGCGGCCGCTGCTGCCGCATGCGCGAAGGAGCTACTGACTTACGTGGATCCCCAGAAGGCCAGAACGAAGGAAACCTCCTCTGATGAGGTATCTGCAGTTCAGGGTCAGTCACGAACAAGCCCCAGTTTCCACGGGCGCGGGGTGCAGAATATGGGTTCCTTCTCCGTTGGAAGGAACATGGTCATTTCCTAGGGAGCGAGCTGATGGATGTCAGATGTTTCTACGCCGTAGTACTTAATCCAAGAACAATCGAAGAGAAGCCTAACTTCCAAAGCTTTTCGCAACCTCGAGACGTCAATCAGGAATTCTTGTCGTTGACACAGATTAGAAGTGAAGAGGTTGAAACAAACTTAGCGACCAAAATCCTAAATCAACCCCGCCATTCCACAGAACCCCGCTAGTACTTGCTCAACCGCTAAAGGAGCCCAATCTTCAATCGACCCTCACTGGAAGATATTTTACGAACTCCCCTTACTTCCTGCACTCTTTCGATACGGAACAATAAGGTCACTGCAGTGCTGGGCATAGGCACAATGACGAGCCAATAGCCTTGGAGTGCTAGAAGAAATGAATCAATGTCGATATGAACCTCTGGCATGGGATTGGACGGTCTGCTCTGGGCTTGCCTAGTCCATGCCACCTGCACCTTATGTCTGTCTGCACCATGGCCAATGCAACGACGATACATTGAAGATTAGGTATGGATATTGATCGCCAATACTTCTCCGATTCCCGAGTGTTATACCTTAAAGCAAGCTTCCTTGGCTTCGGAGCCTGTCACGCTACTCGCTTAACTATACTCGATATCGAGAGGGTGACGGGATGATCAATCTTCCACGTACAGATCTATTCACTGAATCTTCTGGAACCTAGGTTATTGTAATTCAAGCTCGTATTCCCGCAAATATGGCCTTGGGATTCCTATACATAAAGTCATTATTACGTATCAAAAATACTAGAAGTCTCGATAGTAGTATAACAAGTAAATTGAGCAAGGGGTCGAGCAAAGATTTTGTACGGTGTATCACGGTCGGATCCGGGCTATGAGAGGAAAGAATACCAATGGTCTGGTTATGGTGCCGACTAGGTTAGCCGCATAATCTCACCGCAATCATGAACCCAAGACGGGAACTGCCGATGAAAAAGGCAAACCTTTTCCATCGCACCTAATAAAACGCCCTTTTATTTTCCGCAGCTAGGGAATACGGTGCTACGTAGTGCAGTAAAAAAGAATCATGATATGAGATTAGGAACGCAGCCGAGGCATTGGAAACAAACTACTTGGGGAGCTTGCTTGGATACCCCCAGCCACGTTACCCCAACATCCTCCACACCCCCAACTAACTAGCGACTCCGCAACGTCCAAATTTTCGGCGTTTTCCCCGCCCTTCGGTTGCCCGAGATGAAGTACTGGGGCCCCCCCCCCCCCCCCCCCAGATCGCACCAGACACGCGATCAGAAAAAAGAGCATCCACCGTGTGCCGGCGGACACTCGTGTGTGTGTGTGTGCGGGGACTTACTGGGGGAAGGATGTGCGTTTACCCGCAACGAAAACTACCGGCTGTCGTCGGATTGCATGCGATGCCTACCCTAGCAACACTCCGCGAACAGTGGCTGGTCCTTGCAACTGTTCCCCCGGCCGGGGTGGTTTTGAGGGCCAGCTAGTACATGTATGGTCGGTTAGCTCTCCTGGCTGGATGTGGTCTGACTCGTGGAGAGAGCGGTCCTTGGCGAATTGCTACACCACATTGTTACGTCCACACAGCATGGTTGATCTTGCATGGAAATCTGTACGTAAGAAAGCGGAGGAGGTCAGGTCCTTCTTTTCCAATAGTATGGATCGTGGAGTAAAGTGCCGGAAAGCTCCTCGCTCCGCTTGGGTGATAGAAAAGCCAGGTCGTTCCCCCTTCGAATGGTGATCTGCGTCGTTATTGTATCCCCTCTGTTCCTTTTTCTGTCTCTTGGTCTCGAGATTTTCGACGAGAGATAGCCCGCCATGGCTGAGAAAACGATATCGGCGCCGCAGCACATCGCTGACGCCGAGACTTCGGTCAACATGGAGAAATCCCAACAGGTGCCTCTGTCGGCGCAGCAGCGCGTCGACGCCGCCGTCAAGACGCGATGGTCTTCCATCACCTCGAACCCGAAGCTGCTAGCCATCGCGCTCCTCGCATCGTAAGTCTTGCCTTCCAAACGAAGAACCGTGGCATATCCACATATCCATGCATGTACTGACTGATTCCCGTATGTAATTATAGATTCGGAGGATTTGAATATGGCTACCAGCAGGGCATCCTCTCGCAATCCCTCGTCATGGCCCGCTTCACCGAGAACTTCCCGACCGTCGTGGCCTCGTCGACGGCGACGGGCTGGCTGACCTCGATCCTGCAGCTGGGCGGCATCGTCGGCTCGCTGTCGGCGGGCTTCGTGGGCGAGATGTTCTCGCGCAAGTACGCCATGTTCTCGGGCTGCTGCTGGACGCTCCTGGGCAGCTACCTGTACATCGGCGCCACGCAGGGTAACCCGGCCCTGCTGTACGCGGGCCGCTTCCTCACCGGTCTGGGGGTGGGAACCTTCAGCAGCGTGGGCCCCCTGTACAACGCCGAGATCGCGTCGCCCGAGACCCGCGGCTTCATCGTCAGTTTTTACCAGTTCGCCACCATCCTCGGCATCATGCTCAGCTTCTGGATCGGGTACGGCTGCAACTTCATCCACGGCGCGGACGGCGTGCAGTCTGACCTGGCCTGGCGCCTGCCGTCCATCATCCAGGGCATCCCCGCCGCGCTGCTCGCCGTCGGGGTGTGGTGGATGCCGTTCTCGCCGCGCTGGCTGGTGAAGGTGGGCCGGGACGAGGAAGCCCGCAAGACGCTGGCCTGGCTGCGCAAGCGCGACCTCGACGACGACGAGGTCACGGCCGAGTACCTCGAGATCAAGGCCGAGGCCCTGTTCGAGCAGCGCGACTTCGCCAAGCACTTCCCCCACGTCGCCGAGGTCCAGAACAACGGCGCCGCCGGCCGCACCGGCGTGCTGAAGCGCGAGCTGTACGGGTACGTGCAGCTGTTCCGGTCGTGGGACAACTTCAAGCGCGTCGCCATCGCGTGGCTCGTCATGTTCTGGCAGCAGTGGAGCGGTATTGATGCGAGTAAGTTACATGATGCAGATGCAGTCCACCTCCCATTCCCCTCATCTTGAAAACAAAGAAAGCAAAAGGCTGACCTTCTTCTTAAGTCATTTACTACGCTTCCAACGTCTTCCAGAGCTTCGGCTTCTCGACAGGTACTATCGCTCTCCTCGCCACCGGCGTCACCGGCTCCGTCTTCATGGTCAGCACGCTGCCCGCCATGGTCCTCATCGACCGCCTGGGCCGCAAGACGATGCTGATGACGGGCTCCATCGTCATGTTCGTCAGCATCCTGTCGGTGGGCATCATCGTGGCCAAGTTCCGGCACGACTGGCCGCACCACATGGACGCCGGGTGGGCCGCCGTGGTGCTGATCTGGGTGTACATCGCCGGGTTCGGGTTCGGCTGGGGCCCCGCGTCGTGGGTAGTGATTTCCGAGATCTTCCCGCTGTCGATCCGCGCGCGCGGCGTCTCCATCGGCGCCAACTCCAACTGGGTCAACAACTTCGCCATCGCCTTCTTCGTCCCGCCCATGCTCGAGGCCTGGGCCTGGGGCACCTACATCTTCTTCGCCGCGTTCCTGGTCGGCGGCTTCGTCTGGGTCTGGTTCGTCCTGCCCGAGACCAAGAACGCCACGCTCGAGGACATGGACCGCGTCTTCGGCAGCCACACGGGCGCCGAGGACGCCGCCATGCTCGCGCTCGCGCAGCGCGACGTGGGCTTGTTGGACTTTGTGGTGGCGCGGGAGCGGAGGCGGACGGGGATGGTGGAGGAGGATGAGTAGACGTATGAAGAGCAGCAGTATAGGCACACGAATACTCTGAACTAATACCGAGGCTTTACTCAACTGCTAAGCAGAACTTTGGCTCTTTTATATATTGCTCATAAAGTTGGCTTTAAAATCCCTGAGATGATTTTGGTCAAGCTGGCCTCATGCATCGTCCTGATTGATGACGTTCAACAAAGGATCAGGTACTACCCAAAAACTAGAATACAGAAGATACCTAAGAATAAAAAGATGAAACAAATATAAACCGCCGGAGATTTCTCTCCATCCGCACGATGTGCATTTGTAATCTCCTGATCGTTCGCCAAGGAAACGCCTGTTAGAAATCACTCCCATGATATAACCCTACACCTGAACGCCCGCTTCCTGAACTACCACCATACCCACATGGAATTACCGGCTTGGGTTTTCCTCTCGGCCGTTTTCTGCAATCATTTTATGTAAACCTGACCGGGGTCGACCCTCGTCTTCCTCACATATCACAGAAACTCTCTGCGCCTCTGGACGTTGATGTTGATATTCCACTGGCGCCGAGGATGCAGACACGTCTCTCGTGCTAAATTTCTGGCGCTGTAGGTCGTATGTGAAGGATAACTCAGTGTCCACATTGCGCAGGGTATCATCCTCTGATGCCCCCGAGTAGCTGCTATTATATGTTTCCTTTTTCTTGATCTTCGTTTCTTCGTCGCCTATTCCTGGTGAGCTTGCACTTTCGCGACGAAGCTTCGGGTATGCGCGATCCGTGATGTCAAGACCGGCCAACAGGTCCTCGGGGTGCGTGACCGGGACCGCGTCGGTGCAGCCGCTCCACTTCCCGTAGCCCAGCTCGTCCTGCGCCAGGCGGTGCAGCTGGAGGGCGCCGTTGGTCTTCCACTCCAGGTACTGGTACTGCTTGTACTGTCGGCGGGTGTGTAGGCAGCGCATGAGAGGATCCAGAGCAAAGGAGATCACGATGAGGAGGGCGCCGAAGATGTACGTGAAACATAGCCCGAAGACGCTAAAAGATGCGTATCCAACATGGCGAATTTTCTACTTTCCTGTCAGTTATCGGACTTCAGATTTATTCTTTCTTCTCACTTTCTTGTATCCCGACTTGTTCAAGACGGAGGGGAGGGGGGTGGGAGGAAGGAGGCAGCAGAGTTTCAACGTACCTGGCTTTGGCAGAAGTGGCGCTCTTGATCGTTAGCTGGTTGAGTAAGTATACCGCTCTCTAGGGTTTCAGGGTAGTAAGTATATCCCAACGCCGTATTGACATAAACGGCCTGGGTGACAGCGAGGCTTGTGTTCCACCAATTCATGACATCCAGCTGCCACTGGTTCTTGGCAACGTGAGAGTGGACCCCGTTGGCCAGCGATTTGTGCGACTCCAACGCTTTGGGTCCAAACTTCTGAACAATGTCAAAGATTCCTGGCCTTTGCGCAACCGTGATGAGCCTGGGCCAATGGATCCTATACCCACGTTCCGGGATAGCAAGGGGGCTCTCTCCCAGCACGAAGTCGTCCATCGTCATATTAAAAAGGGGGTATGCGCCTGCAAGAGCGTCATACCATCCTGCCAGTGGTCCACATCCTTCTGACGTTGGGTATTCAGAATTGCACCACTGGTATTGCTGAACACAGCCCAATGGCGAGGCTGCCTCGGTGGGGATATAGAATGGGGTGACAGAACTGTTGGCGGACACAGGACCCATTCTTCCCCCAACACGGGTTGTCCTGTACCAGGCGTCATCTGACTTTTCGAAGAATGAGACCCCGTTTCCAGATAAATATACGATCGTGATGTCTCCGTCTGTTCTGTTTAGGGCGCGGTCTGGAATGAAATCGCTGGTACCATTGACCACTATGCCTTCCCAGGGCGTCGATATCTGGGCACTTGAGTGCAACACTGTTAGCTAAGTGTGGAACGCGGAGGTCAAAGATGCAACGTGTATTCTTGCAATTACTTGGAGAATAGAACGTACCCTACTCGCAGATCCAATCCCGCCCTTGCATGATCAACATCCGTCGTCAGGTTGTACTGAGCGTCCAGATCTGGCACCGAATATGTGTAGTTGACCGGCGGGTCGGACTGGTAAACTTGAGCACCGTAATGGTACCTGACGAATGTTCTGTTGTCGGTGGTGTGACGGGTCGTGTAACCATCGGTTTTCAGCGGCGCACAGGACAACACTTTCCTCCAGAAAAACCTTTGGTTCGCCGGGGCATTGAGGCCTAGATGGTCATTGCTGTCAATGTATCCAGTATCCAAATGAATATTCGTCGAATTGCTAAGACAGATATCCGACTCAAATGGACATGCAGAATTGCCATCCTTTGTAACTGTAGGTAGAGTCTGGACAACCAGTCTGTTGCAGTCAAGTATGTTTGATCCCTGACCGGCATAGCACTGCTGTGCGTAGTTATCCGCGTCTGCCATCTTCGTAGCCTCCCAAGCAACTTGTGTGTAGATCTCGGTAGAACTGATGTCACTCGCGCGGCCCAGGCTAACCCGGCCGCATTTGTCCCCTTTCAACAAGACCTCATCGCCGGTAGCCGAGGTAATCTGGGACGAGTAACCACCGGCCAGGGTAAACCCCACGATGAATAAGATGGCGAAGATGAGCAGAGGAGAGAGATGCAAAAGCGTTTTGGAGAATGACCCGCGCCGGGCCCACACAAGGAACAAGAGGGAAACCAGGCCTGAGTCGGCGCTTGGGGAGTTGCGGAGGACGACCTGCCGCTGGTGGTAAATGGCGTTCTGGGCGCCTCTTTTCGAGCTGCAGGAATGGAAAGCGAAACAGAGCATCTTCCAGAGTCGGGAACCCACGAAGGGGATGAAGATGGCCGTGAACGCAATCAGGATGTTACCACTGCTCTTTGTCATGGTGAGCGTGGAACCCAAGGTCGCTGAGCCCCGGGACCAATTGGTCCAGACACCCAGATAGACTTGACCATCTGCCTCCATTCTGTCTAAGCAATAGCTAACGAAAGGATGAAGGATTGGATAGTGGCTTGGTTGGTAGTGGAACACGCACGGTGATGGCGAGCCTGTGCCCCTTCGTCAGATGGGGTTATATAGGGTGCATTCTGTGTAGCAGAGAGGATATGACTCCAATTTTGGCCGCCGAACCGCCCACAACCATTGCGTTTGAGTAAACGCAACCACCAGGCAGTTGAAGAGTGTCTGGAGACATTGTGGATTGGCCAAACGGAAAACAAGAGTGCCAAGTTCTGCAGCGCTGTAATCGCGAAAAAATGGATATGCACTGATAATGTAGACGTTAAAGGGAATGATCTTCCACGATGTTCCTCCGAGAGGATGTTCCGGGACGTGGGGCCGCTCTCCACGGCTCTCCACAAGGTCCAGCTACCAGCGGCGCAGGCGGCGCAGACGGGCTTAAGGTTCGCACGTTTAACGCCCTATAACCAATTCGGTCTTGGCTATGCAGATAGCAAGGTAGATGCTCCGCGTGCTAGGTGCCATGCAGTTCGTGTGCCTGAATATAGCGGGTCTTTCTTTACGCCTTGTGGGCGAAAAAGACCGTCCGTCGTGCCACCGTAACCTGCATTTGGATATGGTTCTGCAAGATATGGCCTTTTTAGGACCCCAATCTCGACTTTTTTTGTTTTCTCATGCGGGTTGGAACTTCCCATTTGCCAGCAAGGGTCTCCTCATCCGGGAAGATTTGACATGACTGGTGACGCTGTTCGCCCAACTAACGGAGACATTGACACCTTGAACTGTCCAACCCGAGAGACTTACTCCCGGCATCGTTCAAAAAGACGAAACGCCCAGGGAGTAGTACTCCTGTAAGACAGACACGAAAGACGAGCGAAGAACCATATTGTCGTCGTGGGGACCCATAATTACCGGAACAACCCAGCCAGAGCTCAAGTGCTGTGCCGCCGCCATACCCGTCTTGCCGTGTGTGCACGGCACTCAGCATCCACGTTTCCCGCGAGGCGTAGTAAAGAGGATCGAACCGCGTCATCATCCTTCCGCGGCCACTAAATAGAGTGCTTACGGGATGGAAGACACTAGCGTGCCCCTGAATGTATCAGCCCCCCAACAACTGTCTGGTCAGCTACAACCGCAATATTGAGACTTCGGCATTCCTGATGTGCCTAATACCTGCAAGAGCCTATTAGAAAAATTAAGGGACTAGAGAACTGAGTGGTCATCGCCAACCAGCAATGTTCTTTCGCGAAGTTTAGGGAGTTCATTCAGAGGGGGGACAAAATGAGCATCTACGACCACTCTGTATATGATTCCCATGAGCGACGCTGGTGACTGGCTGGATGAGGATGAATTCCATCCTTTCCCATAATGGGGCTCATTTCAGGGGTGCTGGTCTATACTGCAAAAGAGTCGTACTGGCGTGATTATACAGATGTTTCTGGCCGTTCGGCGGCTAACTACCTACCAAGCAATTAAAGTATCTAAACGGCTTATTGAAGAACACAATCTACCTAATGTCTAATAAGCCATTCACTCTTATCACGAGACACCAACCTATACAGCATCAGTGGTTTAGTGGTAAAATCCATCGTTGCCATCGATGGGCCCCGTGTTCGATTCACGGCTGATGCAACTTTCTTTTTACCCTTTTGTATTTTGTTTCTTTTCTTTTCCATTTCGCCCTGGCGTATTGTTAATTAAATTCATGGTCATGGTCTGCCTAAGATGCACTTTGCTTTTCCTACTTAACTAAACGGCTATAGCTTAAATGCTTTATACTATTGTGAGTAGCCATTTCGGTGACCTAAAAATACAGTGCAGATGGTGTATTACAACGTATTGGAGAAATGCAGTGCAATAGAACCGTTTCAGCTTCCACCCGGAAAAAGCGCCGGCAGATCTCCAACTGGCCAATCTTTTGGCTATCAATCTCGTAACCGATGCAAGGGGGTTGGTTGGTAGAAAACACGCCCCTTTGTGTTAGGTTTAACCGAGAGTCAGTTGGTGCACACCACGAACAAGCATTGATTCAGACCGTGTCGACCGCTACTTTCTCCGAATGTTTTCACCTAAATCTATTAGCCACCAAAACCACTTCCATACTTGAGCTACTACGGGCACCTTTTAGTTCTACCCCTCCTGGTTGAGCCGAGAGACCCTCACCATGATGCCGGCTGTTCAAGGCCCCATGTACATGGACACGCCACTGGGCATGATTTCTACTCCAATGTATGAGACGGGCAAGGTGAGTCGCTACCGCAGCCCATCCACCACCAGTGGTCATTTTGAACCCTCTTACTTGCAGAATTGCTAACAGTAGCTATCCGTCACTTAGAAAGATCCGTTTACCCTCGAGGCGTCGAAGATGGCTTTGAGCCACAACGCCTTCATCCGAGGTTTCAATAGTATCTATCAACAGGCCCCGCGTGTGCCCGCGGTTGATAAGGCCGACTTTGTTGGGTACTGCATTGCTTGGCATGACTGTGTCGAGGCCCACCACCGCTATGAGGAGACCACCTTCATACCCAGCGTGAACAAGGCCGCTGGTCAAACCGGCCTGATGCAAGCAGCTATCGAAGAACACGGTAAATAGAAATACCCCCCTGAACCACCAACCCTCTATTTCCAGACTAACAGATGGCGCATCCGAAACTGTCGGTGGCGTGGTCTAGCTTTATTTCACGATGGCATGGAACGCTTCAAGAAGTATCTATTGAAAGAGGGCATGAGATTTTCGGCGGCCGAACTCCTCGCTATCATGAGCTCCTTTCAGGAGGCCTTGCATTCCCACTTCAAGGCGGAGCCCTCGTTGATTGTGGAGCTAGCCCAGCACAGCACACCTGAGCATCCCATCGACATCCTTACCATAGCCGACTCAGCAATCAGGAAGCAGCTTACCCTGGGCCTCGTGGTGAATACTCTTCCTGTGTTCTACCTCAACATGAATTACGCCGAGTTCGAAGACGGCATGTGGGACGGTGTCTTTCCCGCTTTCAAGGGGCCAAGCAAGGCATTGCTGACCAAGGGCGTTCCCATGTGGCACTCGAAGCGATGGAGATTCTCCAGCTGCTCCCCGGAGGGGAAGGTGAAGAATCTTGCCTTCTAGTCAGCAGACCAGCTAGTAGTGTGCCTTCTCAAGGCAAGCTGCCAGCTACCAACATTACAATCACCAGCAATGAAGCTTCTGTACTTGTTTGTCCTTCTTGGATATGGCTACTTCGGTTTGGGTGCCCGCGTAACTACAGATTCCCGAGTAACAGCCGGCCTGACGGCGTATTTGACACCGAATAGTACTGGTGAGAGGACTAAGTGGTCTTCATTCAATATCCAAGCATCATTTCCTGGAGACGCGGATTTCGCAAGTGCCACGACTGGATGGACAGTCTTGCGCCCACACCAACGTACCAAGTGGCTGTACGCCCGAAGACTGAGGAAGAAGTCGAGACCGCTGTGAGCAATCTCTCTAGAGATGACCAAGTATAATTAAGGCTATTTATATATAGTTATTAATAAAGTATACTTAAAAATTGCCTAAGTTTACTAGTAAGGTTTTCCCGTAAGGAAGTCTATCCTCTTTTACCGGACGTATATTTTTCTTCTTGTGTAGAGATATGAAATCATACTTGGTATGAAACTGTACTAACTATTCTTCATACAATTACCTCTGTTGGATCTAACTGGGAATCCTCAAAGCCTTTCTCTCCTCAGGTGCAGCCCGGAACGTTCCTTGAGAACTTCAAGTTCTGCAGACACATTCCAAATGCATTCACCTAGCAGGCCTCGTACTCCAGACGTTCAACTTCGGCCCTGTAGGATAAATTCTAACACTTAAGCTTGCCACAATTCAATGCAACACCGTAGCTACGAGCCTTCGCACTTCAGTCACTGATTTCTCAAGTCAAGTAGATAAAAAGGGCCAAGGGTAAACTCGGAGCTGGTCTTTCCATAGAAAGATACTCTCCATTATCGAAAGATGTTTGTATAGAGCGGGAGATACACCGTCTTTGGAATTCCACGGGCAAGGCATGAGCAGAAGTTATAATTTGTCATCTTAGCTCGGATATGGCTGATAGCTGGCGGATAATTACTTCCACGATCCACGTGTGTAGAGCCATATGAACAATAGCAGCAAGTCCTTCATTGTTCTCTGGACGGGGTTGCAGAACGATGATGATGATCTCCTTCTCTGAAACAACTTTACGGCCAAATACAACAGCAAAATTGAGAGCTTAACGTCCTGGATATGCCTACTGAACCGATGATTAACAGCATAAAATCCCCTGCCCGCCTTCACTACACTGGACTGAGTATACATCGAAGTAAATCGTCGCTCGTCTGACACCCGTGTCACCACCCCCAACGCAGCCGGAGCGAAAGCGCCATACAACTCCTTTCCGAATTGCCTGTATGCGACGAGCAAGTTGTCTGCGACGCTTATCAGATGTGATCTAATCTCATGCGGCGCAGCGCGCGCGGTCACTAAATGAAGCGCTGATGAAATGTGGTTAGCGTGCCCCCCCTGAGACCCCTAGTATGCCTCAAAGTGACGCTAAGGAACGGGCCATCACGATTCAAATCTCACAGTAAACAACAGCCTAATTCGACTTCACTCTTTTTATTCCTTTCTTTCTCTATGCCCTCCAATTGCCGAGACACGAGGTATTGGTCTTGGCACCCTGCAAGTCACTCGCTCCTAACTTAGTCGCTCTTTTCCCATTGATTATCGTTCGTTTTGATTTATCCCTTTCTTAATAATGCATCAATCCACATCCGTCGTCGCCGCCCTGCTCGGCAGCGCCGCCCTCTTGGTCTCCCCCGTCGCCGCCGCCCTCGACAGCAGCGAGCTCGACGACCCCAGCGTCTCGTTCCGCACCTGCTCGCCGCTGTCGGTGAAGGCGGACACGCCGTTCCTGGTGAAGGCCGTCAATTACACGCGGTACCACGACACACTGGGCGGCGGCGCCTTCGACCCGGACGCCCAGTGGAACAGCCTGCAGGTGTACCTGGCGGTGACGGCGGGCAACAAGTCGCTGGGGTGCTCGCACGCCCAGAACCCGGCCAAGTGCGACGTCCCGACCACGGCGCCCGTGTGCGTGCTCATCGACTGCGTCCCCCTGAACCAGGACCCGCGCCACCTGTCCAACGGCGGCGCCACCGCGGTCACCGACTTCGTGATCCCGGGCGGCGTCCCGGGCGGCGCGGGGCCGGACGGCCCCTGGTACGACCTCGCCATCACCGAGTTCGCCCGGCACGCGACGGGCTACCGGGCGACGCTGGCCAACCTGAGCGCGACCGAGTGGCGCAAGCCGGAGCTGTACGGCGGCAACTCGTCGAGCCTGCGGTACGACAACGGCTGGCGCGGCTTCAACCTGACGGACATGGACCCCAAGGCCCTGGATGGCACCTTTGAGAACACGGGCTTCTACCCCTACGAGCTGCAGGGCCACCCCTGGCCCGGCCTCCACCGCGTCCCCTGCGCCGCGTACCCGTGCGCGCGCAAATGCGCCGACGCGGCGCTGGGCACCAAGTTCGAGGCCGAGTGGACGCGGGCGGACTACGCGAACGCCCGGAGCTGCATCGACAAGTGCGAGGGCGTCGACACCGTCGTCAACTTCTGCCCGGACGCCTACGGCGGCAAGCAGCAGGTCATCGACCCCCAGGCGCTGGGGCTCGACTCGCAGGCCGCCCTGGCCGCCTACGTGCCCGACGGCTGCGCCGTGTTCCAAGCGGAGGCGTTCCCCGCGGCGGCGGCGAGCTACTCTGCGTCGATGGCGTCCAAGACCTCTTCGCCTTCGTCGGCTTCGTCGGCCACGACGTCGCCGACGGGCAAGAGCGGCGCGAGCGGTAATGTTAATGTGAGGGATGGAGTCACAGCCGCTCTGGCGGTCTTCACAGTGACGATGGCGGCCTTCGTGTTCAGTTTATGAGGCTGACTGGCACACTACCACGTTTGACCGTTCCTTGTTTTCAATAGCATAATACATCTAATGAATATACCACCCATGAACTCGTGGACTGCACGCCCCCAACATACAGAGATGGTGTATGATGTATAAATACAGCGGTGCCAAGTTCCCAGACATTCATGAACATGTACCACTAGAGTCACAAGAGCAGATATTGCATAGAAGTCTGAGGATGAGCTCTTGGTTGGAGGAGTAGACTTGTGTTTTAACGGGTATTCTATGTCTTGTACCTGACAACAGTAGCTTATTGGTACATTGTATAATTATACATCGATCCGCGAGGTCCGTTCCCGCAAGGAGGTCAATCCATACTGAGCAGTAGTTACAGAGTAGTGGAAGAATAGCGGCCATGACCTCCTTCATGAGTGAGAAGCGCCCCCGTTGCCTTCATTGAGCTTCGACCTTAGCCACTCCGGTACGAAGGCCTTGATCTTGAGTTTCTGAGCCGCTGGGCTGCCTTCCTCTTCGCCGCCACCCCATTGCACCAAAAACTCCTTGCTCGGGTCGAACGGCGCTGCCTCCGCCGCCTCGCCGGGCAGCTGGACGTCCGTCATCATCTGCAGCCGACAGAGTCCCAGACCGATATTGCCCACGCCGTCGAGGAAGACGCCGGCACTCCGTCCCTTCCTCCCGCCCGTCCGGCCTATGCTCACATAGTTCGGGACCTCGGCGGCTGACAACGACGACAGACCATCACCACCTTCTCCTGTATCTGTGGTAGTGGCCGACGGCTTGTACTCGAGCCTCTCGGGCGCCGCGTCGTTCTCCCCGTACAGGACAATGGGCAGGATCCGCTTGCGCACGACGCCACGGTGCTTGGTGCGGATCGTCAGCTCCTGGCCCAGGTAGCAGCCCTTGCGGAAGTCGATGCCGCCCATGACGTCCATGTTGGCCTCGAGCGGCAGGGCGGTGTCGCGCTGGATCTCGGCCGCGCCCTCGGCGACGCCGTCGAGGTATCGCCGGATCCGGTATGCGTCCGCGCTGCTTTGCTCTGCCTGCACGCTGGGGAGTGCTGCTCCTGACGTGCCAGCAGGGCCCAGCACGCGCAGACCCATGGTCGGAGACCGCGGGTCGCGCAGAATGATCTTGCCTTGCTGATCCGGTAATAGAAGGTTTGCTGCGTTCTTCTGCCCCTCTTCTGCCCCCGCCTCGCTGCTGCCATTTTGGGCCGCGAAGGTGGCGTCGTTCCAGACCTGCCACACCATGCACTCCTCGGGCTCGAGGGCGCGGAACTTGAACTTGCTGCGGAGCTTGTATTTCTTGATGTGGCGCATCACCGCGCCCGTCTGCGCGTCGTCGCACTCGATGAGGAAGGACTCGGTCGGCAGCGGCGCGTCCGGCGTCCCCATCGGCTCCGCGGCACCACCGCCCAGGCCGAGCGTGTCGGGGTAGATGAAGACGTCGTACAGCACGCGGCCCGTGGACTGCAGGAAGCCGGTGTAGAATCCCGCGGGCAGGGGCCGCCGGGCCGTTGTCGTGAGGTCCGTCATGTTGGACGTGACCATGCCCTGCAGGAACTTGGCGGCGTCGACGCCGGAGACAGAGATGACGCGGCGCGAGGGCAGGGCGGCGTAGCCCGACGAGGGCGGCGGGGAACTCGGAGCAGGAGGAGAGTGGGTTTTGGTGGTGCTATCGTTGTTACATCTTTGCGACGAGGAAAATGTTCGGGTCGGTGTCGCAAGACAAGAGCTGCAGACGAATGGCGAGGAGCTTCGGGTCTCTGGTCGCGCAATGCTTCGGCGCAAGGCTGCTGCCGCCGTAGTCGCGGAGCGCGCGCCGGCGCGTCGGGGCAGAGCTTGCATCGTAGTATGGAAGATGCGGGTTTGCGCCAAAAGACTGCTTGTTGTATGCCTTCTTACGGCAAGGCTGTGGTTTGGCAGCCTTGCGGACTTCGATGCTCAGAAGCTGCTGGATCAATGCTACTCGCCGCAGAATCACATGTGATCATGGAAGCTTGAACCCGTCGGCGTTTGTAGTGTATGTCCGCCCTTGGTGCATTCCTTCGCGCGGATGCGGGCGATGATGTCAGGATGTGTTGGGTTGGGTGAAAGAATTGGCGTTTAGCCGGCCGTTGCGGGCATGAGGTGGGGCACGGATTTTGGCGGTCTTAAGCTCCCGACCGCCGAGCCGAGGGGTCAGTCAGTCAGTCAGTCTAGTCACAGACCAGACTAACCTTACCTACGGATAGAAAAGGCCACGGGATCAGCACTGGAAAGCGAGCGAGTACAGCACATGATGACCGTGGCATCTTCAACGGCGCCGTTGAAACATCCCGGTCCCGGCTGATTCTGCATAGGGTGGTTGTATCATCTGGTGCGGACCCCGAGGGGAGCCACTACTTTCCCTTGACCGTTAGTCGAAACGATGTGTGTGCCGCGTCACGGCGGCAAGTCTTTCGCTATATTATAATAATGATGATTCTGATATGAACGACGGACTTGGTAATTAACTGGACCCCTCCCGAACTGCCCTGCCGTCTCAGGCACCCGGAGTGACCTCGGACAGAGATCTTGTTTCCCTATCGGATCGAGATACCAAACAAGTGCCCTTTTGGGGCCAAGGCGTGGCGTTTGGTCCGAAGTTTGAGGCTTCGACCCGCATAAGTTGCCAACTTCAATGTTCCTGGTGACGACTAGTAATAAGTAACATAACGGCTTTTTACGGAGGCGAATAATCTTTTTTTGGTACTGGCCCTTGCATAACTTATAATACCTGTAATACCCGCTATACTGGACTGGAGACGTTTATGCGCAACTCCAGTGCGGGTTAGCCTCCAGCGAAACGATATGCCAACTTCCAGTATTGCACGCCCCCCAACCCTGGAGAAACAATAAACGGCAGGAAACAGTATGCGATGCCGCCCAGGACACCGATCATGCAGCTGCGACTGATTGACTCGTTGGCTGACCGCTCCCCGATGCGATGCGCCCACCAAAAATGACTTGGCTGGGTAATCTATTCAATCTATCGATACTGGGTGTTAGCTCAGTACCAGGCCAGAGCCTCACATGGGACGCTGGTCCTTGGCTATCGACCAACCACTACCACACCACTAGTCTATCGGGTACGAGCGAGGGCCTCACCCGGTTTCGAGAGCTGCATCTCCCGAGACTGCCCTCACGAGCCTCATTGGGCCTCAGAAGGGAAATTGGAGGTGGTGGTGGTCTTTTGCTTTTGTGCAGCAGCAGGCGTCCACCGCCCGCCCGGTCAGGCACGTACTGACTGTATTGGCAAACAAGTAAGACAGGCCTGTCGCCCTTGTTTCTCCGCCATTTCGTACATACAGTACATCCCAAAAAGGGCCATCCCACCAATGGGCGCGGGATGATTCACCCAAAGACAAGGACAACACCGCCAGGCTGGTCGTCCCGCCCTATCAACTTCAAGCCACCGCGCTGATCACTTGGCCTATCATGACTATTCTTGTGTGTGTGTGTGTGCGCGCACACCAACACATCGTACACCATGTACGTAGATAGATAGATACACACAATAGATTGCTGCATGGTGGTTGCGTCGCTGCAGAAGGGCGTCGCTGTTGCTGCTGCGCGCCGATGATTCATTCACCGCACTTTTGCCCACTACCACAACGGGCTGATGCGACCCTTGTGGCGGTGGGGGATTTGCAGCCAGCTTGCTATCCGTACCTACTAGTTCACAGACGAAAAACCACGTATGTACCCTCCTCTCTACATGCGAAGAGGCAGACTGGCAACTGGATACGGTAGGTACATGCAGCTCGGCAGTACTTGATAGTAGTAAGTAGTAAGTCTCGAGTCACAGCATTCGAAACACTCCTCGCAGCTGTGTAGTTAGCTGTGTGGGGTTTTGTGCCTCAATCAATCTTAGGCCAATCTACATTATCTCGGCAACGGGAGTGCCAACTTTCACTTTGAGGGGATTCCCCGGCCGCGGGTTGTGTTAATCGGTCGATCAGTAAGGCAGGCACACTGACCAAGGCCTGGACCTTTCTGATGTGCGTGTGTGCGTGCGTAAGTCGGGATAACACTGGAGTTATGAAAATGATGTGCACCTCATAGGGCGGGAAGGTCTCGATCTCCAAACCGGCTCTCGCATTGGTTAGGTACGTAAACATTGGATCCCTTACATTCCTCTCCTCATAAAGAGAGGAGAGCACCCGGTTGGTTGACGAATCAAATACCGAAAGTGGGTAGAGATACGGTAGATTATATACACGCCCCCGGAACCACATCTCATCACACTGGATATACAGCGCATCAACATCATGTAAGTGTTTGCAAGTTTGCAAGGCAGAAAAAAAACTAGCCAACAGGACATTTTAGTAGACTTGTGGTGACTATGCAGAGCTGTAACCAGTCAGTATCTCTGTAGAGTTCTGTTTCGACACCGCTTGGCGTGTTGGCACACATATTACTCCGTAACAGAGTGGTCCAGTCTGTCGCCTATGATATTATCATACTCCGTAACTGGTGGAGATTACCTGTTCAATAGTAATCGCAAGTATTTCCTAGGCGGAACCTCATGACACAGCAATGCATCTGGACCTGGACGGGAGTGGGTAGTGGATCTCTGGGCAATGTAGTTCAACCGTCGTTGTCTGTCGGCGTTCTAGGCCTCCGGCTTTACGTGGGCGGGCTTTCTTGCGGGGAATCAGCCGAGTATCAGCCTTTGTTCCGTTTTCCCTACGGCTACACCTCGACCCAGAACGGGCAAAAGTTAGGTGTAGCCGCTCGGTCGAAATGAAGGGATACAGCCATCCACGATCAAAAGCCAATCGTATGTGATCGATTGGCCAGAATACCTTCATCAAATGTTGACGTTCCGTACGCGCAATCAACAGATCGTTGAGGTGGAAACAAGACCCCCTGGGGGGCATTACGCGTTTAACACGGCTTGCACGCTACTTGTTACCGGGACACGATGGTGGTAACACGAGCTTTCAATTCGTATCGCGAAAAGTATACGAAAGCATAACATTAGTAAAGCGAATGCACAAGTGGATTAATAATGCACAGATTAATAATGAGACAGACATCTTGCTGATGTTGCAACACTCCCTCCCACGCACCATTGCCCAGACATTGACTGTCCCGGCGACACGGCGAACATAGCGGTGGGTGGTTCATGCAGTCAGCAGATAGATATGCATGGAGGAAAAGACACTGCTTATCGTTACACTTCCCTTGGAGAAATGATGGAAGATGATGATGAATACCCAGAGGCCATCCATCCATAATCAATTCGGGGTAAGAAGAGGAGGAGAATGCGGGATGCGAGTAAAACACTCACAGTTGTGTAAGTCCTGTCCTGCTGACCACCACACATGTTCACCCCAAACAACGCCCGCCCAGCTAGTGGTCGGTCGTTTGATTGATTGATTGAGCCCAGCAGGCACACACAATTTGGAGAAAGAACGAAGAATGGCGATGGTTGCCCGCATTTGGGATTTTAGATGCAGGGTCCTTTCAATTGCCGTCGCCAGGGGGCAAGAATGAAGAAGCAGATGAGGGACGAGTGATCTCCGTTTCCGTTGAGCCGCCGCCGCATCAGACATCTTAGGGGGCGTGTATGGAATAGAATCCGGAACATTGGTTATCTGATTGCCATTCCTAGCTACGTATGTATGCGCATTCGTTCCCAACAAATTGCTCTAATCGTACTATTATCTGTATCGTCAATGGACAACGCATTGTGTGAAGGGGGAGGGAAACGGCCGATAGTATTGATTCCATCGTCCATGCATCGTATGAGGAGGAACTGGCTCGTCGTTCATTGCATATGTTGCATAGACGTGAACCACCTTTTTTCTTTTCTTTCTTTAGATACATCTGTTACCGTAACAAGCGCCGCACTTACCAAGGGGGTAGCAGACAGGACAGACACCTGAAGAAGAAGGGGGCTGAGGGGTCGTCGTTGCATTGAGGCACGGCTCACGGGCTTGACCGTCCGTCGGTTTCGCTGGGGTCCGCCTGGCCGCCTACCGCGCCCGGCTGGCGCTCACACGGACAAAAGACAGGGGAATCGTTTGGCCTGCCTGCCCACTGCCTGCCTGGGGCTCTGACAGCTTACCAGCTTGCTTACCCGCGGGGCCCTGCCAGCCCAGCCCAGTCGTGCCAGGCGGATCTAGGGGGCACCATGATCAATGCACCTTCGCAATCAATACCCCACAAACCAGATAACTGAATTTCAATGGCTTGTCCGCCAAGGCCAAGCCAAGCGAGGATTAAGAGACCAGCTGACCTTGACCGACTTCTTGTAGATACTGACAGCAAGCAAGCTGGTTTCGGTGACTGACCCAGGCACCAAAAAGCAAATTGAGCCACAACGGGCAACCACGTAAGTACCTAGGTAGGCAGGCAGGGCAGGCAGACGACATGGCTCAGGGCGTGCGCGAGGTAGTGGTAGGCACAGGGAGGCCGACCACATGTTTAAGCTTACAGGTCAGATAAGAGTTGCGGGAATGGATCTCGACTGCACTTGACACAGGCACCAGCCAAAGGACCCTGCGGATCTGGAAAGGATCAACCAATGGGTGCCCGTGGTTGCGCCCATGGCAGCCGCCGATTGGCTAGCGCACCACCACGCAACCGATGACTTCCAGATATGGTGATTGATTGATTACAGGAATGAAGTGTGTGTAGTCAGCACGGAGGAGAGCTCATCCGTGTATGTGTGTGAGAGAGAGAGTGTGTGTGTGCACCACCACCTACCTACGTACCGGCCAATTACCGCATCGAGCAGTTTAGTGAGTGACTACGCGTTCCGAAGCCGAAGGGCGACGGAGTTACGGGATCGATCAATGATTGAGTTTGTTGTCTGTCTTTGTCTTTGTCTCCATGCCGAGATGGTTGGTTGCGGGTAGGCCAAGCCCAAACGCCAACCAGCAAGTTCACTAAGTAACTAACTAAACTACCAAACTAACGGTATCGTTTGTTCCTACCTTCAATACCTGTAATCGCCAGCAGCCGCGTACCCGTACCAAGCGAAACGGCGTTCCGTCCCCAATGCAAACTAACACCCAGCCATACGAGGCCCGCCAAGATTATGCCTCGCTACGTTTGCTCGCTATGGGAACAAAACAACAGAAACTAGGCACGTAGCTAGTGACTGTGGGAATTTCGCGACGGAACGGAACCACAGTCATCATCAGCTGACGCACACGAAGCAGAGAGAGAGAGGAGACCTCGGACGGCAAAGAGGAGAAAACGGTAGGTCGTGAAAGAAACTAGATGCTCTCATACCGTACCTAGATAGATGGGATAGATACAGTAGGGGGTGGGATGAAAGAGGCCTGGAAGTAAAGATGACGCATCGCCCATTAGTAACCCAGCTCGTCCAGTCCAGTCCAGCCCGCCCCTCGCGGAGTCTCCCTTTTCACTACTGCATAACTTATTCCGGTAGAAGGGACGAAGAGATGCGTCAAAACTTACTTTTGAGGGATGGATGGCAAAGTGAAAAAAATAGCCGTTCATTCAATGAAAGAATGGATGAGCTCAAGGGCGAAACCGATCTGGCTCAATGACATGACTGAACTGGACTGACAGGGTTTGGTTGGTTGGCTGGAATGGTTTGGATTGGTGGATTACCAAAGCCATATTCCATCATCCATCATCCGTCGGCAGCGGGAATGAACAAACCGCAAAGCAAAGAAAAAAATAACATTCATTAATTGATTGATTGAAATAACACATACCAAACAAACACAAAGCTACTACATTGGCTCGGACATAATCCCCCTTACCGAAGCCGAAGAAAGGAGAGGGGAACGAATGCGAGCGATTCGGCAATACGGAATCAATTCCTCTCAGTAATAGATAGTCGTAGTTTCGTAGCTTACCAAAGCCGAAAAAGGTTAATAGTGCTGGGTACGGGATACCTATCTCCCGCGCCCGCAATGGAATCCCATTCGCAGCCCCGAGGAGTCGGACTCGCTTACCGAGCGAGCAGCCCAGCCCAGCCCAGCTAGCCATAGCCAGGCCGGTACCAAAGAAAAGCGCGAGAAAGCCGCGAGCGAATCAATTTCCTCAGCTAGCTCTTGGGATGATGATTCAGAAAGTGTGCACTAAAAACCGGCCTCCAACGAAAGCACCAGTTCCGAGGCGGAGGCGGAATGATGATGACTTAGCTAACCGACTAAGTACCTCTAACTGAGAAAGTCAAAAAGAAGGGGTCCCTGTTGTGATGTAAGTGAAGGTACGTAGATCAACGCAACAAGCCGAGAAGGCGTCAGAGTCCGATGTCGCATTGACGCAATCTGCGAATCAATCAAGCATCATCGGCCGAACTCCCTCCCAGCAAGTAGAGCTTCGGGTCGCTGACTCGATAGAGTTGCCCTGGCTGCGCGGATCAATGGCGCAGTATGATGTCGATTGGGTTGATCTAGATACCAACAGTCATACAATCAAGGCACAATGCATGAGTTCACGAGTTATCATGCTTGGAAATGGGACAAATCTGGATATTGGATCTTTTTGAATTTGGTATTGTGATAATAATAATCTTCCACTCGCTAGGTAAGAAGTAGTAACTGTGATGCGTTCCAAGACCACTCGACCATTCAGCTTTCAGTAGCTTGTAACTGATTCGAGCCATGGGAGCGATCAGCGCCCCGCCAACATCATTGTTCTGGTAAAACAACTTCCCCTGTAGTAGTATTCTGAAAACACTCCCTTTCCTCCGATCTCCAACAATAAATGATAATCCTTTCTGAGAGTGGTGTGATCCCCGTTCTGTTCAATCCAGAGTCACCAAAGCTCCTTGGTGATGACTGTTGAGCTACTGCCATAGAGCTCTGCTGCTATCCGAAGCCCCAGTCCGTAATGATGTAATGAAAAAAAAACCAATTGAAATGCAAAGATTCGCTTCCGCTTAGAAAACATGCCATGCCGTCGTGGTATATTCCTTTTTGAAACGCCGCCCAGATGCCGAGGTGATAAAAAACACGAAGAGGAGATGATGGTATAAGAGAAAGTGACTGAGTAGTGTTGTCACTTCTTTCTCTAGTAGACCGATATGGCGGATACTAAGCGGGTGGGATTCCGCGGCGGCAGGTAGTAACCGTCATTGTAAAAATCGGACTTGTCGTCATCTGCTTTCGAGTCTTCGTCGTATGCCTCGGTAGCTGTGTTTTCCCTCCGCTTCTCGGTAAATGTGGGTATGGAGGCAAAGGGTGGCGAGGGGGGCATGGATTCGTCTTCCGATGACTCGGAGTCGAGGTCGAGCTCGGGTGGTGACGCGGAGTGTGACGGTGATCGTGTGAGTGTGAGAGCGGCGAAGTCCTCCTCATCGTCCTCCTCGGCATCGTCTTCCACCACCTCGTCCACCTGTATCGTTGGTAATTGTGTGGAGGACATGCGCTTCAGGGAGACGACGTCAGCCATCTCGACGTCCTCGTCCTCCTCCTCGTCGAAGTCGCTGTCGTCCGAGTCGGACTCGGAGTCGGAGGAGTCGGCCTCCCAGTCTTCCTCAGACCGGTCTGGCACGGAGTCGGCCCACTGGATGTGCCTCTCCTCGTTGCTGTTCTTGGGGCTGGCGCCGCGGACGGACTGGTTGAACCAGCTCTCCTGCTCCCGCTCGGCTTCGGCAAGGTCGATCATCAGAGAGTCGAGCAAGTTGGCGTGGCCGACGAGGAGGCGGAGGTTGTGATCGGGTTGGGCAGCCTCGCGAGAGAGCTTGGCCCGGGCCTTGTGGGCCAGGAAGTATGTTTGTGTGATGGACATCTTCTTGGCGAGTGGTGATGCTGTGGATGTGGATGTGGATGTGGGTGTGGAGGAAGAAGTGTGTTGTTGGTGTAGGGGAGAGTTGAAAGATGTTGCAGTCACCATTTTGTTGACTGGTAGGAAGACAAGTTGTTATAGACTTGTGATATGAGCAAGACCAAGACGATTGTGTGGTCTGTGTCTACTATGGTGCAATGATTTTTCTGCTCGTCCGGTGAGTCAGGCAGCAGAAAGCGACTAAGGCGTGCCTTTTTGTATAATTGATGTAAGGCAGGGTTCAGAGGTCCCAGTAGCTGGTTCGGTGGGGGGCCTGCCAGGGTACCTGGGTACTTCGCGAGATGAGACAAGGATGGGTGCCGTTTTCGGTACCTGGTACAGTCGAGTCGGATGAAACGCGGCTCGTTGGGCGTGTTGGCAGTGTAGTAGTTGTCCAAGAGATGTTAATAGAGTATAGTCAAGCAAGGTGTTGCAAGTAAGATACTGGCTGGCGGTAGGTGGTATGTTTGTTCTATTCTTGTTGAATACTGTGAAGTCAGGAATCTCGAGACGAGGAAAGGGAAGCACCTGAAGTTGGGAGGAGGGTGATGGATTCTTTTGTAATGCTGGCGAGACGAAGAAAACGACGAGCGACAGACCCACCTGATGGGGAGGGGGGTGTGGTTTGTAAAAAGCCGCTAGGTGTCGCTGTTCTCATGTGTTCCACACCGACCCCTCGGTCTTAAACGGATCAGAAGACAAATCGCTGCCGGAGAGGGCGGCCGGACGAAGGTAAGGTGGTTAGCAGCCGAGCTTAGGTACCTCTGCACCACCTCTGCCTGCACTGCTGCACTGCTGCGTGTGCCTGTCCAGACGGTCCAGCGTCTGCCCGCCTCTTCCTCTGCCCACTCCCACCCAAACTCTCCACAGCTGCGCAGGGCCTTACGCTGCTAGCTGCAGCTGCTTGTGTAATCCACGTATATGGGCGGTGTGTACATGTAATCAATTGCCCGCTTCCCTCGCAATGTAGGGAAGTAATAAAAGTGTGTATTACACATTAAACTGGATTACGAATTATGCTCAGTCCAAAGGGAAACTAACCTGTACCTGTCGCTTAACCCCAGATGGACTTCGGGTTTTCTGATCCTCAAAGCCGCCCGGCCAGCCGTTACCTCCTAATGCCTCCTGGTGCCTCCTTTTCCGTTCGCTACACATCCATTTGGCCAAGTATGTCGCATAGACTCGTTCTCGCATAATAGTCGTCGTACTTTACTTTTACCTTGCTCCGCGCCTGTCTCGTGGCTATGGGCTGGCAGGGGGGCCTGGTAAGGTCTGGTAACATTCTCCATGTTGTTGGATCTTGGCCGTGCAATGCCAGCAACCATGCTCCAGTTCTACCCAGTTGCTTGCAGTGTTTGCGAAAGAGCTTTCATAATTCCTTGCGTGTTCTGTAAGCCACACCCAAGGTGACAAAAGTACTTACATACCTACCCACCGCACACAAAGGAAGAGAGGTGAAAAAAAGTCTCCGGGCATTGGTAACATCCATCGCGCGGCCGTCGTATTTCCCGACTAGGGGCTTTTGGAGGAGGTACCTCCTTACAAAGCCCATAAAGTCCATGGCTTAACCCCAGCCCGCCCGCGCGCCAAAAAGCAACCACCCAGGACCCAGGGGCATTTGTAAGAGTCACCGTCGCTCCGTTAGCTGGCCAGTAACCTAGTGCGGGTATAGTATTTCATGTTGATCTCTCTCTCGCTGTGACTCAATCTGTTGTTCCCGTCGGATGGGATTGGATTGGATGGGATTGGATTATCAAAGGGCGCATCGGCCTCGGCTTTGGCTCGGTTGCTGATGAATCCCTCCTCCCCCAGAACCCAGAAATCCGTGTTCCTCTCGTTCCTGTCATCAAGCATCCAAGCGTCTAGGCGTTATGCTTGCCCGCCCACTCACTATGCGATGTACCTGTCATAAAACCTGCTACCGCTGCTACCTGGCTACCTGGGCTGGGCTCCGCTCTTTCCAGAGCGCCGAAAGAATAAATCCAAACCCCCCACTTGAGTCGCAATGGATTGTTCAGCATCTGCCAACATCCGATTAATAATTCCTACCCAACTGTGGATAGCAACAACCTGGTCTATAGCATGTATCCAGCCCTTTTTTTGCGTCCCATTGCTGGCGCTTCTTTTCGCTTCCCTCTCATTAGAGGTCTGAAACGAAAAGAATGGGATCGAATCACAGCCGCCAAATGCCCTGGATGAATAATGAATGGGACAATCCAGACGTCTAGACTTCTGGACCGGCCTGTGCCGGTAGATTAGATGATCGACTGCGACTATGCGATTGCACCGAGCTGCGCCCTGGACGAATTGGCAGCATCATCCATGACGCTTTCGCGATGACACGCATTCAAACCAAACCAAACATGTATTGAGAGGGTACAGTATCCAGTTTCACATTAGATAAGCCACATGATGTCGTCTGGTCAGTCGGAGCATACCTTAAATCCAGGCCAGCCAGCAGCCAGCTTGTGTGCCGTGCCTCATCTATGATACATTCAGTCGGTACGTGGATGCTGTATGTAACGTGCAATCAATCATGTACTACTATGACTGCATGGCTGTGAGTATGTCCTTGATATACTCCGTACCTTGTAAGCCAATTGGACTCTATCGCGTTCTCTTCGCGCTTTTGTTCTTCTGCTGCATGGGCAATTGGAAAATCAGGTTACGGATGCCTTGGGTGCATGGCGGGCTCACCGTTGATTCGACGTCGCCGTGGCTGCCTCTCGTTGTTCACTCTGAACATGGGATGAATCATCGACCTCATCCCGAGCTACCGGAACGGTCGCAGTCTTGCAGCGTGTCGCAGGTCGCAGCAGGTCGCAACCCGTGTCAGCCAGCCAGCCCAGCCCGTCCGCCCTTTCGGGGATGACTCGATTTTCTGGCTGCTGCTGCGACTAAAACATGTCATCTTTCTTTCTTTCGTTTTGGGATCATGAAGGGGAAGGTGGAAGTTCGAATCAAACCGATTCCCCGTCCCCGGCCGCCTATACGACGTACCTTGCAGAGACGCCATTGGCCGAGATCCCGAGATCGTTGTGGCTTTGCACCCTGCCTGTCTACCTGCGTCTGCCTTGCCTGCCTTAACCTGCCCTACAGAAACCTTGTATCGTATTTTACCGCAAGTAGTAGATAAGATGATGATGACGGACGACCCTGCACCCTGCGTATTCACTTTCGTCGTCGTGTTACGACGCATAACGAGAATGTGCCCGTGTTATGCAACACATCGTATTGACATTGCCTGATCAATTGATTTTCATTACTTTATCTGACTTTCAACAGTTAATTCTTATTTCACTTTTTTGTTGGGCTTGATGGTGCCTATTTGCTGGCAGCGCAGCGCACGCAAAAATGATATGCGCATGGGTAGCCACGTCACGGCTGGGGGTGGTGCCCGCGCATGTCCGGCATGAAACTTTGAGCTCTTGCGATTCGACGGGCTCGAGGCGAAGCCATCGTCAAGTAAAATAAAAAAAGGGTCACCGCCCTAACCTTCTCCCCTTTTTCTTATTTTTTCCTCGCCGGACGGATGTGGCTACTGTCTAGCAGGACGCATTATTGGTTATGTTCAGGGGTCCTCGAGCCAAAATGTGTGTCCACGATGCGTTGTACAGTAGTTTGAAAACGAATATGTATGAAATACCTAGGTAAGTATGCAAAGAGTCGGGGTCAGTTGACCTAGGCCGGTGTCTCGTATTTGATGAGGTTTGGGCAGTTTGGGATGATTTGCGCATGCAAAAGTACGGTGGTGGAGCAGTCGCCGAGCAAAAGCCCATTTACTCCAAAGATGCATACCGCCTGTAGGGCTGAGAGAATCCCAAAACTCATTACAGCGGATATACTTAGGTTACCAGCTCGCTACACACCCAGCAGCAACCTAACGCAGCAAATGGCCTGGCCAAGCCACACTCACGCCTTTCTCGCTTCGGTCATCTCCTTTCGAGACACGACACGACACGACGAACGACGACAGAGATGGCGTAACGTAGCAGCCGTCGCTCTCGCCATTCTGATAGGTCGGATTACTAGATGACACCCAATGTCAACTCAAATCTCATTACCCATTACCGCTCTTACGGGAAACACTCATCTTCGCTTGCAGAGACGAGACACTAGGTTACTGCGTGTCAGCAAAATACGTTACCCAGCCACCATTAGGTACCATCCATTGGGTTCAGTCAGTCCAAGAGGCAGCTGGTTGATGATAATGGCTGCCTGCTTACCTGATGATACCTATTTGGCTGGAACTGGAAATTAGAAGCGGAGCAATTGTCTTTTGGCTTTGTGACAATATTTCAACGAGTAGGAGAAAAAAGAAGCACCCCCTCACTCTCCAAGTCACCACCTGCACCCGCCAAGCAGTAGAGCCTGATCAGGCAGCCAGATGAGAGGATACCCTACCAATACTCCATACCCATCTGATGATCACTTGCGACACGCCCAACGGTTCACCGGGGCAACGAGACTGCCCGCCGCGTGGCTCAATTCGGTTTCGTTTTGATGGGCTGTCTCACAGCCAAGAGAGCAGAAGTCGATGGAAACTTTGCCGCAAATCGAAACACCGTTTGTCCGCGGACATTCCTTGGCTTTGCCTTGTCTTGGGCCATGGGGAACGGAATCTCTTGTCCTGAAGTTTCCGATAGATCTTATCCTCTTGTCTCGGCGTTCAAATGGATGTATGGTTACTAACCTCCGAGTTGCCGGCACGTGCCCGCGCAACTCGGTCTTCCGGGTTCTCCATTTCGAGGATTCCCATGAAGATCGGCCAAACCATTGGGCGTAGATCATGCAGGTTACAGCACTTGTCAACCGCGCCAGGGGTGGTGGTCGCCGCTGATAAGATTTCGGGATCTCAGGTAGACTAGGTAGGGGAGGGGTGTATGATAGATAGAGATAGCTGCTAGTAACGGCCGTTTCGCTCCTTCTCGCAGTCTCGCCGTCGCGCGCGCGGATCTCGCGAAGATGGAAGAAGGGCCTTTATCAACCTTTTTTTTTACTTTACGGCTATCACGGAACCAGGGGTCTTTTTTCTTGTGTCGTCTATGACATCGTCTGCAGAAAAAGCCAAGTTTTCGCCAAGCTGGCACTCTGTCGAATATTGGACAGACACAATATGCGACACACACACAGACGCACTCCTCCTTGATTATATGAGTGTTCACACCCAGGTAAATGCAATATTTGGGCGCTGCTGCTTACCGCTAGCCACGCTCCCCAGTCACCAGCACCATATTTTCTATCAAAAAGTCACCACTTACACCCCTACCATTATCCACCGCCCACGGCGCAAAGACACACAAAAGCTGCATGGGATGTCATCGAAATTTTTCGACAAGAAGCAAAAACATTGTCAGAGAAGCAGGGGTCCTGCATGCAAATGCAAATCCTCGCTACCTTAGCCTCATTTGATACTATATGTAAAAAGTGCCGAGGGGTTGGAGAGAAAGAAAAAAAAAAGTGAAGAGATTTGATTGATGTTGGGTATCCGTACACCTCCTCGGCTGCGTTGCTGGCAGTCAAATTTCATTATCGTACCCCCTCCCTGGCGATGCCAAAAAGACAGCTGACCGTGGATGGAGCAATGGTTGCTCCGCTAGTTCCTCATTAGTTCCAATCCTATCCGACCACCTGGTGCAGCCGCTCTTTCCCTCCTGCTGCTACGCTACTTTGGCTACACCTCGTGCACGCACCGCCCTCACGCACGCACACACTTTCACTCCTCTTGCATCAGCAGCAACAGCCACAGCACAAAAGTCTGCCCTGATAATGTGGAGAATCACGTCGACGCACTCGGGGATAATGGGATTTGACATGTCTGGTAAATCCGACCGCCAAGACGGACGCCGAACCCTTTCGCCAGTCCTTACGACCGGCTGAACTTTGCAGTCAAGCCTCTTCGTTTCTTTCTTATGAGAGAGACTCGGCACTTCTGCCCCCCTCAATTCTCAATTACGAAGTCCCCTAATCCGTATCAGCTGAACGAGCCGACTAACAGCTTCCCCTCCCCCTGAGTCCCTGACACGATCCAGCTCGCCCGTCTCCTTCGGCCTCGGGTTGTTAGACGTTTTCAAAGTCCGTCGGACAGGTCATTTGATTTGCCCGCCAACATGTTTGTTTGTGTGTTGTCAACAGTGAACGCGTTTGAGCCAAGCCCTTAAGTACAGCAGTACCTACCTGTTTACCTACACACGCTATAACTTACCGTCCGAGTGACCTGTTCGCTCGGCTCGGAGACGGCGTGTTTCTCTTTTTTCCTTTTCACCCCTCCCTCCTGCCCTCCACTGGATCGAGGGGGGAAAAAAATCCAAAAAGCCAAGCCGCAAATTCAATCCTCGATGCCGTCATCGCAACCGAAAAGCTGGGCGTGTGCGGGCGTCAGGAACGTCAACCTTAAAACAGAATCAAGGTTTTGGTCTTTTCCATCGGCAGAAAAAGAACGACTCGTTGGAATCTGACACCACCTGAACGGTGTACCTTTTTTTCGCATGACCCCCCTACTCCCTTTTACCCCCTGAAATCGGCGATCGATGTGTCTTGCGATTTGATGCGGCTGCTTCCCGCAACTCAAAAAGATCAGGAGGTGCTAACCTACCTAGCTGCTGGCTTGCATACCTGCATCACTGCTAGCAAGGCTAGAGGTAACTAACTATCCGCTTCAATGAGGAGCTTTCGAGATGAACCCTGCCTACCTTCTTTCTTTCTTATCTTGGGATGGAAAAACACAGCTTCTGGGGATAGTGGGATGTCTTCTATTTGCGCTGCTGAGCTGCTGATCATCAGACCTTCTGATGGGCTCGGGCAAGCCCCATGCGCTTCCTTCCTCTTTCGGGGAAGAGACGACGGACGAGCTGATATTAACTTAAAGTCATCCGATCCTTCATCCCTTTTTCTGTCTTTCTAGAACCAGGTAAGGCAATCCGCCGCGAAAGGCAGACAACACGCGCAGACCTCGCTTGATTCATGCTGGCGAGGCGCTTGCGCGGAAAAGGGGTGCTAGGGACCGTTCCCGGTCGCCTGCGATGGCCGCCAAGCGGCTTGGTGATAGATAGAGAGCTGGCACGGCCTCGGCGCCGGGGCGCCGCGTAAACAAACGTGACTCGACTGGCAGCGACAATTGACAGTTGCTGTAGCCGCGTCTTGGCGCCCGCTTGGGCGGCTGGGCTTTGCGCAGCTGTACGCGCACTTTCACGGCCGTAGTATATGTAGGCTGTCGATCTCCCCTTTCGATTGTGATCTAAGCCAAGGGACTCTTACCTTCCGATTCCCCTCGATTCTGCGATGGTCTGAAGATGCTTGGTAGTTCCTTGGTATCCTTGATTATCCTGTATCTCTTCCGGATTGCCGTGGTCGAGACTGTGACTGCGCGTTGTCGCCCCTGATCTTCCCCCTGAGGCCAGCCCGCCTTGGCCTGCCTATCCGCCCCTCGTCCAACGAGAAAAGAAGAAGCCGGAAGATCGAAATCAAATCGGGTTACATGACACGGGAGTCTGCATACCGAGGAGCCATTTGGGAATGGGCTTGGCAGGTCCCTATGTTTCAAGTTGCTAAAGATATCAAGCTCTCTCTCCTCTTCTGCGGTCGTTCGTCCATCTAATTAGCAGCCAAAACCAAACTTACAACACTCACTTACGTGTTCCCCCGCCCCTCTCGTTTGATGATTCTTTGATCTGTCTCTATCTGGTTGCTTCTTCCCCTTTCGAGTTCGTAGCTCTTGGGCGCGGAGCACACCTTATGCGTGCTTGCTGGCTCAGCGGCGAACGCTCTGCGCTATACACAATGCTATTATCTACATACCTAAGCAAGGTTTCTGGCGAACGTACTCATTCATTCATTCATTCATTGATACCCAGGCTCCAAGGGGTGGTTCCCCGAGGGTCGTTAGCCAGTGTATCTCATTGGCGCGGAGCTGGGCCCGAGAGTTCGGGAACCAGTACGGCCGGTCAAACGGTTTAGGGGTCGTTGTCAATGGCCGTCTTCTTGCTCATTCCGTTACGGCTCAAGTCAATCCGTCCATGTAAGTCGTCACGGGTTGCATACCATTGTACATAGATACGTATATGTGGCCTGGGGCATAATGTAGGTGACGTTGCGGACGCCGTGCGTGACGCCGAAGTCCGCAGGCTGACGCCACCTCGTAACCTACTAGCACCTCTGGAGAGGCGACCGGTCTTCTGTTACGGTGCCGAACCCGAATGTGTTTCGTAACACTCTGTCTGGTAAGTGTGTATGCGGGTGGGTGTATTGATTGTCATTGACAATAATCATACATATCTGGCATTGCCCAGATTCGGCATACACTCGCAATCTCTTTCCTCAATCTATTGAAATGAACCCCCCATTATTATGTCTACTCAAGCAGATGAAGAGGATGGGAAGGGATGGGAAGGGCAATGATTCACGCCGGGGGAAAAGGAAAACACCAAGGGTCCGTCGTACCCCCACATCAGCAGGATTCTTCTCGAAGGGGGGAAGAAGAAGGAGACTGCATAAGTATTTGTCAAGGGCATTTGCGTGAGTGAAATTGGCGCTGCTGACATTGCAGTACCTACCCGCATACAGATATTACACGAACCAGCCAGCCGGGAACACGTCTTCCGGTCGGTCGGTCGTTGGGTCGTCAGCTGAGGTAATCCAGTGCCAGAGCGTTTCCCCGTTTTGGGGGCTATGTCTCATCTTGGCTTCAGAGGATGCGGTGAGCAATGAGAGAGAGCGTGTGGATATGTGTGGGTGGCATTGATTAAGAGTAAGATGGAAGTGATAAGGGACAGGGAGGCCACGCGATAGGGCTGAGCTGTGAACCCCTCACTCCCCGGTCAGCCAGGGGCATACATACATACATTGGAAGTGAGGAAGGACGATGAATGGTGGATGGGGTGGGCGTGGGCGCGGTTCTGGTGTGCTGCTGTCAGCTTACATACATATCGTCTACTCCGTACCATAGCCATGGAACCCGCTTGTCCGGTCAGAATATCCCCTTCTGGTTAGCTGCTTGCGGTATCGTTGTCAGACTGAAGACTCCCCAATCCCCAATTGAGTGAAGATAGCAGCAGGTGGTCGGCGAACCTCGAAATGGCATGCCGAAAAGATGGTGATGATTGTGGTTAATGCATAACTTTTGAAATTGCAGTATCTATCAACGCTTTTTGATGCCGTGCGCCATGTCTATGTAAATTGAACGTGAAACCAGGCACCCAACGCCCAATTAGTCATGAAGTGAAGCCCAAGGGTCTGTTTGTATGCCCTCCATGGGAACGTAAAGTAATCTATGCTCGTAGCTTCTGCATGCCGCGCTTCCGCTTTCCGCCGACCTCGCGGTTCTCCTCCATCTCCAGCAGCGCCTCGCGCTTCTTCTCGCCGACGAGCTTTAGCGCGTCGCGGATGACGCGCGTCTCGAGGTTGACCCCTTCCTCTTCCCACGCGACCATGGACCGGCCGACGCGCTTCTCGATAGCCAGCACCAGATCGACGTCGCGCTGTCCGACGAAGGAGACGGCGTCACCTTTCCGGCCGGCACGGGCCGTACGACCGACGCGATGGATGTAGTCGTCTGGGTTGCGTGGCAAGTCGTAGTTGATGACCACGGAGACCTCGGGGATATCGAGACCACGCGCCGCGACGTCGGTGGCGACCAGAATGCGCGCCGCCGAGGCGCGGAAGCGGCCCAGGTTGTTGATGCGCTCGCGCTGGGGCAGCTTGCTGCTGAGCGAGACGACGCGGTGGTCGAGCAGGCGCAGCAGATGGTGCAGGTACTCGCAGGTCTGGGCCTTGTTGACGAAGACGATGATGCTCTTGTCGACGTTGGTGTCCGTCAGCAGGAAGGTGTGCAGGTAGTGCTCCTTGTGCGTCACGGGGACCTGGATGTACATCTGGCTCAGCGTCGACGGGATGGCGAGGGCCTGGTTGTCCACCACCGAGACGAAAACGGGCGCCTTGCCGGGCTTCCGGGGCCGGCTCTCCAGCGCGCGCACTTCGGGGGTCATGGTGGCGGTGAAGAGGAGGGTTTGCCTCTCGTCTGACGGGGGTAAGGCGCCGAGACACTCCTCCAGGTCGGGCACCATGCTTCCAGGGCCGTCGGATGCGAGAAGGCGATCAGCCTCATCGAGGACAAGGAATTTAACTCGGTTCAGACCGGCAATGGTATCTTGCCCTGAACTCCGGATATGGTCGGCGAGACGGCCGGGTGTGGCAATGATCAAGTGCGGCCTCTGCGCCAGTGCGATGGCTTGAGACCTCATATCCGACCCACCCGTGATCAAGCAGGCCTTCAGGGTCTGGGCAGCTGAGATGGCCTTGAACTGTTCGTAAATTTGCAACGCCAATTCCCTGTGTCTGTTAGCAGGAGTACTAGGTAGAGTGTTTTAGTTTCATTACGTACCTCGTAGCAGTTAGAACAACAGCGAAAATGCAACTGGGGTCCTCAGCGAGTCTTTGCAGGATGGGAGTCGCGAATGCGACAGTCTTTCCGGAACCTGTCCTACTTCCACCGATACAGTCCTTGCCCATTAGAATTTGCGGGATAGTCTCCTTCTGAATCTTCGTAGGCCGCCGGATGGCCATGTTTGATAGAGACTGGATGAGCCATGGCCGTAAACCGAGTGACTCAAAGGATGTATCGAGTTCCAGGGGCACATTAGCCGGGGTGGTATCTGCCTCGAGGTCGAAGTTACTCAGGGCAGGAGCAGCAGGGGCCGGTGCTGGCGCCGCACCCTTTCTCCCCACGCGTGAAGGGACCGCTATGGAAGAGATGATGCCAGCGTGGTACGGCTCATCATCGACGGGGTCGACCTCGACATCGACGCTCACTTTCCGCTTCTTCCTGGGCGTATCGCTGTCCAGGGAGTCGGAATCATTATCTGAGCCGGACAGCTCCACATCGCTGCCTTCCTCGCCGGCACTTCCGATGGAGACCTGGGACTCAGCGTCCGAGTCGGAGTCGGACGACGGTGACGTGATGTCCATCTCTTTTTTGGAAAGTTTGGGCGCCATGATGATACCTTGATGGGTTTGGATGTGAAAATCTTGGTGAGATTTAGCCGCAGCCAATGTGTAGCGACCAAAAGTTTTAGTGGAGCTGGCGTATTTTTTGACGGCTTGCTGTGGGGCTAGATCAGCCAATGAAGACCAACGGTCGCGCATAATTAGGCGCTCGGCGCTTAGAAGCCTGTACCTAAGCGGAGAAGAAAACATTCAGCTGCCAGGGGGTTTCCTGTGCTTTCTCACTAAGGCTCCTACTAATGCTAATGGCATGTATTTGATGCATTAGATGCATGCCTCTCAAAGTTCAAGTATCAGTATTCGTTGCTGTTGCTGTTGCGGTTTACACAGTGCATGCTGCTTTGCACTTGTCTTCAGTGGGGCATTCGGACCCTGGATGGTCGAGTCGGAAACTGTCTCTGGGATCCCGACCTTACCAGCGATCGGGACCGAATGGTAATTGGATAGAAGACCACTCTCGACAATGTCAGAATATGTGATATCACCCCCTTGCAACCTGTCCATGGTCTCTAGACGCCAGCCAGGCCACAGTAGATTGCTGATCGGCGCAATGCAATCGTCGTTGGAACAGGCCGCATCGACTCTCTTCATCTTGTCCGTCATGCGATGGGCCTGCTTGGGGCAAGCCAAGCGATCATCTTGTCCAGGGCCAATGCGACCCCAGCGCTGGCCATCATCCATCCCCTCCCCTCCATCTACCACACACCATGCAATCAATGGATCGATGTTAAGTTCGCGAAGACAACATTGACGTGATCATTAGTAGTATCAGTTTCCTAACAGGCCTCTCAGACAAATCATACTTTAGATAGTCAAATCAGCATCTCGTGATCTGCTACTCCAATTGGCTCGCGTGGGGTTTAATCGTCCGACAAACGCGAAAGGCAATAACAATGCACCGTCTCCTCATCCCCTCGTCCCCTCTACACGAATGATACGTTGTTGAGCCTCAGCAAGGAAAAAAAAACATTGACTAAAAAGCCACCCACGATGTTTCGTATTGATCTCCCCTCTGATTCGCCTACATTCGAAAGGGGGGCCGGAGAGACCTCAATTAGCGGTCGCTGACAGCACGCAGAGAATCTGAGACCTACTGGTTCTTACATACATGCAAGCCAACCCATCGGACCCCTTCCAAACGGCAAACGGCATATGACGCCCGCCCAGTCCTGGATCATCTCTCGGTCAGTGCCGACCTGAGAGTTTAGAGTCAAATGTTTCGGGTTGGAGATGCCCACTGACCGGTGTCAGCACTACCGGCATTATCTGCCTACCTAATGTGACGCGAAAGGACATTGCAGCATTCATGAGTATTGCCAGAGAGTGCGAAGAAGCAAAAAGGAAAGAAAAGGCGTACAGCCCAATATCGTAATTCATGTAACGTTGGGTAGGAGGCACATTTTGATACATCCGGTCAACTCCAGCCTGAACACGCCTCACCTCACCGAAAGAGAATGAGTAGCCGACGGCACAGTACATGCATACGGGGCTTTTGATGGCTGGCTAGGGTTTGGTTTGACGGAGGAAATGAGCGACCTTAATCTTACTCATCCGTCAGCTAACCTACTTACCTACCTACCGCCGCTTTGTCAATCAATCCCATCTATGGCCCATCCTCATCCGCCATGACGTTGGAGCTGGTTGCTGGAGCTGGGGCACACATACACACACGCACACACGTATGTAGGTAGGTATGGATGGTCAGCGCCAAGCCGGCGAGTCTGGCAGCTGGACGTGCAGACTTTGGTAACAGCATACATACGGGCGGTGGAGGTGAGCGAAGTGAGGGCGGCGCAAAGTAGCAGCAGCATCCTGCAGGGCTTACCTTGCCTATCGCTTGCCTATCAAAGTCCGACGCTCTCTCGACGTCGCCTTGGAGCAACACTTGGATGGTGGCCTTTGGCTGAATTGGAGGGTGGGGGTGGGATAGCTCGATTTGGCGATGAGTGGCGGCTGGACGTTCGTTCGCAGAGAGAGAAATGAATGACAGATGTAATTTGCTATGGGTGTGTTGATGTGATCCGAGTGGTTGGCTACAGGTCTATGCATTGTACTGGATGTAATGTAGTACGACAGTGCAGTAGGTTAGCAAACGCAAACATGGATTCATCTGATCATCTCCTCAGCCCGTTTCCCGCGGGCATTTCTCCAAGTACCTAATGTCTAATGTGCGAATGAATTTCGCTCCCAAGCACCGTTAGCCGCCAGGCCTTGTCTCAAAACACTGGTTCCCCATACATCCAAAGCAGTTGACATGCGACTTCCTACTTTACGCCAGTCGGGTTGGAGTACTGGACTGGCAGACTACAACTGGATGCAGTTTAGGCCTTTGGGGACTGGCGACGACCCCGCTAATGCACCCGTTGCACTTCGGTCCGTCGGCCATCCATGTTGGACCACCCATCAAATTGAAAGCAACCTAGCAGCCCCAGCTTCTTCTTTCTGCCGCTCCGAGGTAGTTAGGCAGGGCCCAGGCTGCCTGCCAACTTTGGACTCGCTGCTGTTGAAATGCCCATCAAACACAGCACGGTTCCAAATGCTTGGGAGAGTTGAGTTCATGTTCGACGTCAGTTCAGTCAGCACTTATGCATAGTACTTAAGTACGTCTGTTGTGTTCATGTTGCTGATTGTCGACAGGTACTGTACTTATGTACTTATTAATGGGCTAGGCATGTTGAGATAATCTGACAGGTACACTTCATCCCAAGTTCGACAGACCAGACACGAGACTGAACTGATTGATCAAATCAATGCCCCCTCCAGGCTTCAAGTGTCAGGTCTGGCATTGTGGCCTCCACCCTGCGATTTGATTCCTGCAGATTAGGCGCCTAAGCTACATGCTTACCAGCCGATTTCTGGATCTGATGCCGGCATCCCTGCTTTCAAGGTTGGGGCCATTGAAGGACTCTAGAGGTTCTACAGGCAGACAGGAGACAGGGCTTCAATGCACGTACATGGCAAGTACCTTCACCCGCTAGACCAGTACTGACCAGCACCGACCAGCACCGACCAGCACCGACCAGCACCGACCAGTAGTGGCGCGGTTCCCCTCAGTACCTCTTACCTCTATTGAGTACCTCAGCACACCTGCCCAGACCACCCAAGCCCAAACCTGCCTTTGGTCCCCATCCAGTCCACACTCACCCACATACTAGAAACCCTTCCCTCAAATGGAGGGGGTCACGCACGGGAACAACCACAACCTGCAACAGTCGTCGTCCTCCCTTGTAGACGCAGACACCTGCCTCTGTCTCTCTCTCACATAGACTGACTACTCGTACTTCTTATTCTTCTGCTCAAGACCAGACCAGACAATTCATTCGCTATCTTCTTTGCTATTGCTTGTCTCTTCTTACATTGCATTGCTTTGCTCTTGTTTGTGCTGAATCATACACCATCACATCATCACAGAACGGCATCGCTACGCTTGACCCGATTTATTAACCTGGCACTCTGACACTCTGACACTTTCGACCAACCGACCGGATCGTGTTAGCTGAGCCTGATTGGTCTTGGCAACAACAATCACGCAAAAACGTCTGTCTGCGGTCAACCGATCATAATCTACGTCACCCAAATAATATATATATTGCTTCGGCCTGTCGTACAACAAACACTTCATCTGTCTTGCTCGGCCCTGTAGAGCTGTTTTCCCACGCACGCCTGCAGCATCGCCGCGCAATCAACCCGCTTCGACCCTACTGAGCCCATTGAGAACAAACACTCCGAGTCTTCGATCACACCCAGATACCGGCTACACCTCTGGGTGGGCAAACAATATCAATCAGGGTATTCCGAACTCTGAACTCGCACATCCGAGCGACTTCCTCGACGCTACGGTGCCTAGCTGCTTCCCCTGCAGCTTTCGAGTCGTCTGTACAACTGTGCCACGATGCCTGAACAAGAGAGCTCTGGATCGGGGTCGCAACATGTAATTGAATCCTTTCTTTCTCTCCCACAACTTCCCACCGGTCGCCCTCCTTTGTTCCCACCCAAATCTGCCTGGTGCCCAAAGGACGAGGAACTTGGGAGCGCGAACACATCTTTCAGGCACAAAATGCTAACAGCTCTCTTTGCACAATGAAGGCCTCGATCCCAACGCTCGAACCCCCAACCCCGCCGACCCTCTCTAATACCAGCAGCCCCGTTCCCCTCATGTCGGCGCCAGCTCCTCTCCTCAGACCTGCCCTTGGCGGCGGCAGGCCGGGCGGCGGTCGGGCACCTAGATTGGGCCTCGCCATTCCGCCCTCGCCCAATGCCAAACCGGTCGGTGCCGCACAGAACTCGCGGCCAGCATTACCTACGCTCCATCTCGCTACGCCCATGGGCAGTACATCAACACCATACGAGCAGCCTCCCCGGCAAATTGGCGTCATTCAGCCGGGACAATCAGCAAGCGGAGGCAGTGAGAGCAGTGCGGCACATTCAAGGTCGGGCAGCTTCGGTCCCATGGATGGTCGGGCAAGCAACCCCACATCGGCAGGATCTCAGTTTTCTGCCTTGTCCTTCGCATCACAATATGGCATCGGATCGCGGCCCCAGGGCACGCCCGATCCCATATCAGCCGTTGGCTCTATATACTCGGAAAGGAGCGAGGGCGGCATTGGTATGGAGCGCGATGGCAGCATGCAGGGCTTGGAGGCCGAGTTTGACAAAATGACTCTCGAGAAGGCCCGGACTGCCGACGTGGAAGACCTAGATGACAATGGCTGGCGAATCGCCAGTCTGGAGAAGAGAATCGTCGAGCTTGGTAGCCTAGGCGAGGGTGCAGGAGGTGCCGTCACCCGGTGCAAACTGAACGGCGGCAAGACAGTATTTGCTCTGAAGGTCATCACATCGAACCCGGATCCAGATATTAAGAAACAGATTGTTCGCGAGATCAACTTCAACAAGGAATGCGCTTCGGAGCACATCTGCCGCTATTACGGCGCCTTTGTCGACCCGGCTACTGCGACCATCTCCATCTCGATGGAGTTCTGCGAGGGCGGTTCTCTCGACAGCATATATAAGGAGGTCAAGCGCCTCGGCGGCCGTACCGGCGAAAAGGTACTGGGCAAGATCGCTGAGGGAGTCCTGGCTGGCCTGACCTATCTGCACTCCAAGAAGATCATCCACAGAGACATTAAGCCTAGCAACATTTTGCTCTGTCGGAACGGCGACGTGAAGCTGTGCGACTTCGGAGTTTCTGGTGATTTCGGTACTAAAGGTGAAGCCAATACCTTTATCGGAACCAGTTATTACATGGCCCCGGAGCGTATTACGGGTCAAAGCTACACCATCACTAGTGACGTTTGGTCTACAGGTGTCACATTGTTGGAAGTGGCACAGCATCGCTTCCCCTTCCCTGCTGATGGAACGGAGATGCAACCTAAGGCTGGTCTGATTGACCTGCTCACATATATCGTGCGGCAACCGATACCGAAGCTCAAGGATGAGCCGGATGCCAATATCCTCTGGAGCGACAGCTTCAAGTACTTCATTGAGTGCTGGTAAGTGACATACCGTATTTGTGTGAGGGAACGTTCGCAAGCTAACCTACTTGGCAGTCTCGAGAAGGAGCCGACGCGTCGAGCCAGCCCCTGGAGAATGCTCGAGCACCCCTGGATGGTCGAGATGAAGACGAAGCGCGTCAACATGGAGAGGTATCTCTCGCAAGTTTGGGGCTGGGACGACAAGGAAAAGGCGTAGGAAGCCTGGGGCTGGGACACCAAGGAAGAGGCCTCGTAGGGCCACTCAACAATATCTACTACGTTTTTCGCAACATCAACATGCGCAGCAGACGTACAAGACACTTTCACGAGCAAGACATCAAATATGGCTACTATCATCAGCGATCATCAATCATTCTACTAACTAACTGGATACCCTCAAGCGTCACACAAGCAACCCTTGGCGCTAGAAGTATATAAAGCGAGATTATTTGGCTTGTCGTTGTTTGGAAGCACGACGAGCAGGCACTGTTTACTTTGAGGAGAAGGAAGAGTTCGCCAATCTAGGTCGGCCAGGGTATTCAACTTCGGGGAGACGCACGGTCAAACTGGATGATACCGCAATTGGATTACATTCCATTGATTTCTCAACGTACTGAAAATGTACAGACTCACGTGTCAATCAATCTTTGGGAAGGAGACACCGAGATCATCAAGTGTGGGCGTTCAATGGACGGGGATCGGAGGGATTGAAAGCGGTCGATATGTAAACTGGTTCCGTTGGTGCCGCAACTGCTGCTGCAGGCAGGCCTATCCCCTCTAGGACAGATCGACTTGGAAACAACATAATCTACTCTATTCATCCAAACGCTTCTAGCTTTCCTTTGTGACGCGACCATTTCTTGCCTGGTTATCCCCGCATCAGAGAGCCGCCCTGGAGGGTCGTAGCTAGGTAGATCGATGCGAGGAATCGATCCTAAACCTTGCTTACTTTTTTTCCGACCGAAAGAAGAGCCTTCTTAGGGTCATTCCATGCATATTGATTGAGTGATTGATTGCATGGTCTTTTGGGGGATAGTCTCAGGGATATGATAGACCACCTGCATGCGGCGCCAATAAGGAGGCGGATGGTATTTGGTTCTTTGCTTGCTTCTTTCTTTCCCATAACACAGACATATCAAAAGGGGGCGTACTGCGGGGGAGGGTCGCATGCAGGTATTTCCATGCACGCATGGAGCAGTCAGCCTTCTAGTGATTACATCCTTTGCTTCTTTTCTTCTTCTATTTCGTCTGTCTGGTAAGACACGAGGATTCAATTGAAGGGAGCAGGGGGTATAGCTGCTTCGAATTAAGCATGTCAAGTATGTACATAAGCCCAATGGAAACAACGAAGTCGGGGTGTGCGAGAGCTTGCTGGGCCGATTGATGCTCGCTGCATGGTAGTGATCGCAGCAGCTGCTGCACCGCAACCTACCCCTCTCTATCTCTCTCTCGGCGACTCCGAACCCCTGAACCTGCCTGCCTTACCTCCCTTGCATCTGGGGGCGTCCCGGACCAATCTCACATACATACATATTAACTCAGCCTTGATTTACCCTACGATGGATGCGTGTCTCACTCTTCCCTACCCTACCCTGCCACGCTGCTGCCCTACCCCTTGCTATTACTTAGCCCCCAAATTCGACGGGCAGACGAACGAAAAGGCCAGACAGGCAGATAAGCAAATCCCCTACACCCAACCATCCACACACCCATATCCACTCGACACGTTGCGGCCACGCGAGAGTTGAGCAACGGTAAGCCATCTCCTGTCTCTTCTTGGGGTCGGCAAGGTCGGGGAAGGGCGGGGGGCGAGGGGCAAAAAGGAGAAAGGGGAGCTGGGGGCCGGCAACACATGGCCTGCAGAGAGAGAAGGAAGACGTATGCATTTGGGGTCCGAATCCATCCAAGATAACGCCACTTGTGTGGGCAGGCAAGGTGGATAGATGGATGGATGGACATGCAGGCGGCAGCTTTTCCACGCAGATCGAGGAACAGATGAGAAAGCTGTGCTACCAGCGCAACATGCAGTGGGGATTCACTTGGCATACATCCAAGTCGGTCAATTTTATCTATGCAGGGCTGAGATGCGTGGTCTTTGGGGTATAGGTAGTGGCAGAGCTGCTAGAGTAGCAGTGATTGATTTTCGGAGAGGACTGCTGGTTGACGTCGGCTCATACCAGTACTGTTCAGCTGCCCCTGAATTCGCGTACGCTGTGTCTCCTAACACACAGCTATTTCCTGCGGCTAGCATATGTCGACTCTATTATTTGTGATTGTGTTCAGAGATACTAAATAGCCCCCTTATGTGGACATCAATCTTTTACCTATGAGACTGTCATTGCATTCGCTGACTGTTGCTCTCAGAAAGGAAGGACGAAAAGGGGACCTGGTCAATTATGTACAAAGTCGCAAATCTATAATTGCAACATCTGCCAATACCTCTCTGGGGTGACTAATCTCAATTAGAACTACAGTATGTATCATGTATGAACCAAACCGGTTGCCGATTTCCAGGCCAGCTTCACAGATGATTGTTGCTGAGGCTCATTTGCATAAACTATTTAGTTCTTGACCACAAAGACCAACGGCAATGACCAAGAAGGAAAAAGATGATACGCGACCGTGTGTAAGTAGTTTAAAAAGGACCAGAACAGGGAGGAGTGTGAAGGGAGATTGTAGCAGATTAGCATCAACCCCTGAGCACGTGTATGGAGTGTCAAGCCATAATAAGTCCCTTCAACCCTCACCACCAAGCCCATCTCCTCCATATAAGATTTGGGGATATGCCCAGGCATGCGATGGTTCTATATACACTCTGATAATGCTTGCCAGAGATTTCCTTTCAGCGAATGCGTGAGTCTCGATGCTCCCAAACCACTAAGTGCATCCATGAGATAACCTTCTTGGTGATCACTTGTCGTACCCAGCCAGATAAAGCGCCCATTTATGATTTGCTGTCTTTGTGGTGTCGAATAACTCCATGATATCGATGGAGACCTTTCTGGTTATCTTCAGAAACAGCTGGCTGCCGGGCCGACAACAGCTGTTCCACTCAGTCATAACTGTACCAAACGCTACGTCCTTGATTCTCTCCTCATTCACACATTTCATAGATCAACTTTTCTAGGCACGACCACAACTACTGGCATTAAAAAAGGAAAATGGCATCCCAGACCCCGAAGGTTATCGGCAGAGAGCCGCTGGTACGCAAATCTGATATTTGGGGGGCGGGAGATGGGAAATCGCGTACCTGCGTGCTGACACAAGAAACTCCAGGACAACAAGGACGCAAAGTGGCTCAGCCTCGAGAAGATCACCTACCATGACGAGAGGGGCAATCTGAGATCCTGGGAGGCCACCAAGCGCACCACCAAGCCCAAGGGCAGCACCGTCGACGCCATCCAGATCGTCGCCGTCCTCGAGAAGGCGACGGGGCCCGAGCTGCTGCTCGAGAAGCAGTTCCGCCCGCCCGCCGATAGGATGGTCGTCGAGCTGCCGGCCGGCCTGGTCGACGAGGGCGAGACGCCCGAGCAGGCCGCCGTGCGCGAGCTCCGCGAGGAGACGGGCTACGTGGGCACCGTGATCCCGGACCGCAGCGGGGGTCCGCGGCCTGTCCTTCATAGCTGTGAGTTGTTAGCCCTTGACAGGTATCCCGTTATTCTTTGTAATTTATGTGTATGGATACGGACTACTGACACATGCGCATAACTACTTGTAGCTCCGGCTTCCTCAAGCTCATGCAACTACATGATCCATCTCAAGATTGATCTCAGTGATCCCCAGAACCAGAACCCCAAGTCGCAGCTGGAGGAAGGCGAGTTCATCGAGTGCTTCTCGGTGCCCCTCAGTGGTCTGTACATGGAATGCCGGGCGTTGGAGGCTCAAGGATACGCCATTGACGGGAAGCTCGGTGCCTTCGCCGAGGGTCTCGAGATGTCCAAAATGTGGAATGTATGAACTTGCATACCCCATGTGTTATAATCTCGCTTTGGTATTCGATACCTAAAAGAGACGCTGCTTCGCAATTTATGTAGGGCCAGAAGTTCTTAATGTACTTGGAACTGAGCTTTACTACCTTGTCTGAGAATAGATTTTATAATCGTCAACGAGAGGCTGTGTGGAGTGGTTGTGGCGCATGTGAAGATGCACACCATACAGCCCCATCTGCGGTTCTATGCAGCAGTTTGATACAATTTACCTGGCGTTGAATAATTCTAAAATGTGCATCTATACAAATGCCATTCAGATAATTCTGTACTCCTCGACTGGCAAATTTGAAAATGCCGACAGCAATACCGGACTCGGCAGATCACTTTTAAGCCACCTGAAGGCCAAGAACATCCCTACTCGTTTGAAGGCACCGCCAGACCGGCTCTCTACCTGTTGCACCACGAGCCCAAAAATTCCTTTGTTGCCTTCGAAGGCAAGTGGTAAGCAGCGGTGTGTCCGTGACAACGATAACAACGGTTCTCCTGACAGAGCACCAGTTTGTCGCTTGTGTGTCTGGCCCGGTTCAAGTGGCACGGAGTTTTTCCTATCTGGGCGTACTTTGATGCGAATCCTCATGTCCCCGTGGCCTGTAATAGTCCCATAATAAGAATCGTCTGGCCGCAGCGGTGATTTGTCGATTTCTGTGATTCCTTCGACGACGGGTCCTCGCATTCGAAGGTAGGCACCACTAAGGGCCCCAAACTTGTCCGTTCCAGTGTGGGTGACGTTGACCTCGACTACTTGAGAAAGCAAGGTGAAGGGGCTTCCCATGTCTAAGTATTTTACAGGCCACCAAGCAGAGACCCACGACCAGCTTGGGGCAATGTAGCCTGCATACATTGTTTCCTCTGCCTTCAAATCGCAATACCATGTTAGGCTCTCCAGAAGGTTCGATTCCCAGTGGCCAGCAACGTAGCGTGTCCGCAGTGATGGTTGTAGTAAGGAGGCAATCCCAGACAGACAAGAAAGCTTATCCGAGCTGAATGTGAGATGTGTTCTTGATGCTCTTTCAACGAAGATTCTCCAATGATCATGAGGATTACCCGTAATAAATGGGTTAGTAGCGAACATGCTCTTGAATCTCTGAAGGTCAATATGTAACTCGTCTATCATTTTCCGTTCAGGTAAGACATCGAGTTCATAAGCGTTCGTGTTGCGACATGTCCAGCATATTTGCGTTGGTAGAAAGTAGAGGGTTCTCGGAGACTATGTTGGTAAGCTACGTTAAGCTTTTCTCTGGAAGGAGTGGTATAAGTACTCACCAATGCATGCTCTTGAAGTACCCAGGCACGTGAGAGTAAGGGATATTCCGTCTCTGGGCCGTCAAAGGGTAAGACATTAGTCACAAGATACTTCAGGGGCCGGAATGGGAATTTAATTGGGCATGGCGCTGTAATGTTGACGTTGCGTTTATTGAACATCCCGGTAGCTCCATTCTTGAAGCCGGTAGCTGAAAGGTTACAAACGCCGTTGGCATAAATGCTCCCAACCTGGGGGCATTCGTCATTCCAGTCAGAGGCTCCGGGTGAGTCCTGGATAATACATAGGCTGTCGATCCAGATGTATTCATATCCGAGGTCTAGCGTGACCTTGAAAGCATCACGAAACGTTTTGTTGAATCTTTCATCAGATACCGGGATTTGTTGGGAAAAGGAGTCAACGTGGTCCATCGTCAGGGTCAAGAATTTCAGGCCACCCCAGCAATGGCTCAATGTGAGATACTGCAAGTCAGGAGGTGCACTTGTGCGTAGCAACAGCCTTGCTCTCAGTCCCTGCGTTGTGTCTTTTTCCACCTTGATGATTCTCTTCGGAACATATCTGGTATGAGCTTGACCTAGTGTTCGAGAACAAGAGAAATGTTGATTCAGGCAGTCGTCAAGCCACTTTCCGGCAAGGCCGACTGCCTCTGGAGACCATGTTTCGGAAGGGATATTGGTAGTATCTACCTTTCCTTTGCTACATGCATCTGCGTGATTAATACGATCGTTAATGGACCTGCCTCCTAATGTCTTGATTTAGCCGCAATAAAAGCTTACCCTGAGCAGACAGACTTTCTATTACGAGACAATTGCCTGGCGTCCCTAAGAACAGAGCAAATAACCCAACCGTTTGATTGTATCCATTGTTCTTAGGTCCCCAACCAATCGTCAAATCTAGGGTGGTCTGGGTATTCTCATTCTTGGATAGCTTCCAAAGACTCTTGTCTTGTCGGGCAATCCGCCAACAGAGAAAACAATTGTCGTCTAGCGACAGTCGATTGATATGATATGTCGATTTGTATGAATCCGGCGGAGACCAGGAATTCCAGTTCACGAAGAATTTAAATCGGTGCCACCAATTGCCACGGGCGGATATCAAGGCTTCTTTGCAAGGTCGGCAGAGCCGAGGTTGGTCCAGCGATGGAATACGTGTCCCTGTACCAGGGAATAAATTCGAGGGGACAGCCATGAGTTGAGATGATATAACTCAAGCTATCGCTTCGTGGGAAGGAACAGTCGCGTTTTGCAGGATCATATACTTGAGTCTTAGTTGAGAAAGTCAACTAATTATTGATCGCTTGACTTTGACAGTGTAGGAAATGAGTAAGTAAAGTGAAAATTTTTGCAATCCCCCGCACTTGTGTGAGGAAATCCCTTTTCAAGTGGCTTCAAATCATTGGCCAGGCAAAGCTGCATGCAGAAGACACCGAGATAAGCTGACACTCCCGGTAAATGACAAGTTGACGTATTTCACTTCTATGGACATGCCAACTGAAGGACCAGTAATTCATCCGGACGAATATTTGACAAACATGGATGGGTGTGAGCACGTTTAAAACCACATAGTACTATTTGACTGACTATACAGAACGCCTGAATCAAACCCGACAAGAATCGTGGCTGCCTCAACCAACCACGTTTTGTGCTTGTCAGAATGAAGGTATTACTCAATCCCGCTGCTGTTTAAGTATAGAAATCGGATTGTCCACGAGTTCTGGTGATAAATGTAGTGCTTGACTCTTACTAGATAGAGCACATTGATTTTCAGCACCCCTCGGAACTCCATTATCTAGACTTAGTAAAGGTCAAATACCCCTATTCTTCCACACGTCACTGCCATAATCGACGAGTTTTTCGTATATGTCGATAGAGTTTTAGTGCTACGTATCGTCAAACACGACGTTTCTCGTTGTACACCCCTTCTCGCGAGCCTCCCTTGGCGTGTGACACGATGTCGTCCGGTCTGCCATCTTGTCGACCTTGGAGACGAAGGAACGTATTCTTTTACAACTAACAAGCTTCTCGTACAAGACTGGCCTGCGCCGAAAATATTCAGACGTCTCATTTCCCATCGTGATCCACAGATAGAAGAGCGTGATGGTAATGTAGACAAAGACCGTAGTGGCCAGGCTGACGGGGAAACCGAAGGGAAAGGGATACATGGTCGCAACCCACGTCTTGTTGTAGGACGAGGCGTTAAAATTGCTGTCGTAGATCGGGTCGACCAAAGAGAAGGGTATCCAGGCTGCGTGAGAGGGCCTGCCATCGTCTAGATGGCCGTCGGGAGCGTCTCATGGTGGAAAGGATCTAGCTTCGATGTGTCTTCGACCTACCCGCACCCGCTTTCCCATGATCCATCCCCAGCAACATATTAGCGTTAAAGTAACAAGCAGGAACTACCACCGGCTGCCTCAAAAACCCCAGGGACTTGGCAGACGAAACTGACGGAAACCGGCAGGTCAGACTTGAGTGGTGGTATCTAGTCAGGAATACACCACTGCTGGTGGATCCGCTTCTATTTCTGGAAGGCCCCACAGTTGACACTCCTATGGGGAAGTTTCGTTACGGCACAGGACCCCGTGCAGTGACGACGACGAGAGCGGCGCAGACAGGATGTGCCACCCTGTTTATCGCCAAGGAAGGAGCCAATAAGGCTGATGAGTTCGGATAAAACGGCTTGCAATATATCGATCGACTTGACGGAGGGCTGTGGAGGATGGAGTGCATGCTGTGCCGTTCCCAGACGTCAGATTAAACTTCTTCTCATGGGAAGGTAGACTGACAGAAATCAGCGACCCCGTTCTAATTAATCGCTACAAACAATAACGTAGAAGAAGTACTTTAGCTCTGTTTAAGTTAGTAAGAACTTAGAACAAGTTAGAAGCAAAGAAGAAGTTCCGTTTAACTATGTACGTCTTAGTCACCCGGCCTACACAAAACAGATCAACTTCACGTATGAGAATAGCTTTTGACTTGAATAGTAAGTTTGACCAGTGCCAAGAACCACCGAATGTCTAAAGCATGTGGTAACTAGGAATTATCTATTTGTGACCTGCTATCGCCTCTCAGATCTTAACGATGCGTTCGCATAATGATCCTGACTCGCCCAGTGCCAATTTGTGGGGCCGGCAGGGGGAACTGGCTACCCCTGACAGGCTGAATATAGCCCAGTCTGCCATTTGCGGAGCCGCAAGTCGCGAACGATGGCCTCATCGCCCGCGTTTCATGTTTTAGATCGTGAGCGAACCAAACAAAATCATCAATTAGAGTTTCCTGCGGCACAGAGGACAGTTCACCTCGACAGCTCAGCCTCAACACCAAAACCGGGAAAGCGATCGACTTCACGGCTGACCCTGCGCCGCAACACGCGAGAAGCCGTGCCGCGTTCCTTCTGGGCCCCTGGTTCACCCATCCGCTGGAAATATGGGAGAGGTAGAGATTCATTCAAATAGGCCGAATGATTCCTGATGGAAAACAAAACTCGTTCTGGCTTGGTAGTTCACTCTCATAGCACTTTGTAGCAACAACGCAAAACCTCGACCTACACATTATTGGATTTCAACATACGACGTTTCTTGTTCTCGTTTCTTTTCTTTTCCTTTCTATACCCGGGCCACAGCCTCTCACATTTTCATCATGGCTAGCAAAACAGACTTCAAGGGCTCCTTTCCCGAGACTCTCAAGAACCCAAACAACTGCGTTGTTAAAGAGTTCCCCGGCATCCCCTACACCTTTGGCTACAGGCCGCACCTGTCCGCCGGCGTGGCCTTCATCGTGCTCTTCTTCCTCGCAATGGCATATCACCTGGGTTTTGCCATGAAGAAGAAGCGATGGCCATCTGTCATCCTGGCCTACGGAGCATTCGGTGAGTAATAACCTCCCTAAGAGAGACAGAAAGCCCAGAGTGATCAAGGATCGGAGGGGGGTAAACAAAAGCCGAAATATCTAACATCTTCTCCCCCTTTTAGTCGAAGTACTAGGCTGGGCCGGCCGCACCTGGGCCTCCCAATGCCCATATAACCAACACGCCTACCTGATGCAGATCGTCACCCTCATCATCGCCCCCGTCTTCTTCACTGCGGCCCTGTACGTCCAGCTGGGCCAGCTCATCCACGTCCTCGGCAAGCAGACTAGTCGACTGCCGGCGCGGCTTTACGCCTATGTTTTTGTGTCCTGTGACGTCCTCTCGATGCTTATCCAGGTTAGTCCCCTCCCCTACCACTCCATGCGTGAAAGTTATATAAGCATATAGTAGAAGAGCCCCCATCTAATACAGTTTTGATATCTCTAGATCATCGGTGCCACCATCGCCGGCAAAGCCTCCAGCAGCCACAAGGGCGACAACCCCGCCGCGGGCGCCAACATCGTGCTCGCGGGCGTCGCGATCCAGCTCGCATCGACGGCGATCTTCACGGGCCTGGTCGTCGACTTCCGCCTGCGCGCGGGCCGCATGGGCGTGATCCCCCGGAGCTACCGCCCCGTCTTCGCGGCGCTGTACGTGGCGCTGGCCTGCCACCTCGTGCGCGGCGTGTTCCGGGCCGCGGGGCTGGCCGAGGGCTGGACGGGCGACCTGCTGCGCCACGAGCGGCCCTTCGTCTCGCTCGACGGGTTCCTCATGCTGCTCGCCGTGGGCATCTTCGTCGCGCTCGACCCGGCCCGCATCATCGACGCGGCCGACTTGCTGCCCGCGCACCAAGACGGGGTGCGCCGCGCCAAGGAGATGGTCGAGGAGGCGGAGCACGGCAACGGGAGCATCGTCGCGGGCCGAGGGGGGTACAATGCCCCGACTCGCGGGTTCTGATTGGGATGGATTGCCGTACTGTTTCTGCTCGATTATGTCTTGTCTTTCCTTTGACTGTCGATCGGGGCGGACAAGACGTGAGAAATAAGGTCTTGTCCGGTGTACACATGATGACTTTATTGTATTAACGGCCGCGTCTCCTTTCTGTTTATGTATATATACACGAGGTGTTATCTGGATATCAACCTGAAACTTTTCTACATCTCATGGCCTTCACACACCGAGGCCCTCGTTTCCACTGTGAAGAGCGCGAATACTTGGGCTCGATGATAGAAACTAAACATCTCGCTCCTTGTATGATGACACGAAAATTGATATGCCGGGGCCGTTCAACTTTACCAAAGTATGACTCCATTGTGAGCTAGGTGGTGCTCTGTCTCCCGTCGTGAGCTTGGTAGTTCAACCAAGGTTGCTGGATCTGCGTTCCATCAGCTTCGTATACCGGAGGTATGTAAGGTCGTGTCTCCGCCTCATTCATCGGATTGCCTCCAATCTCAGTCCCATTTCCCTGCTTGTTGCTATCGTTACCAGTATTTGCTGGTTGTGAAATGAACGGGGTCACTGTATCTTGTCTCCCGCCCTTCTTCTTCTTCTTCCAAACAAGGAACGCACACCACACTCCCGCAAGCAGAAGGACCAGGGCCGCTACGACGCCCACGATGATACCGACCAAGGAGCCTGTCGTCAGCGGGCTATTTTCCGCGCTAGGTCCCGCCGTCGAGGCCGCTGTTTGCCAAACGGTTGCCGTTATCAATACCGTCGGACTGGTACTGGGGGCCAGTGTACTCGAAACGGTCGGCGATGATGTGGCAGTCGTGCTCGTGGAACTTGCTTTAGGCGTATCGGTGTCGGTGATGTTGAAGTAGTGTGTGGTAGCCTCATCCTCCCCGTTGTCGACTAATAGATAGTACACATTGTTGAACTTAGGATCGAGCTTGGTTTTGGTCACGGTCCAGGAGTAAATGGAATCCTTGATCTTGTCTTGATAATTCGCTGTCAGCAAAGATATTTCGGATATCTTTCATCTCCACACGAAGTACAAGCAGCGTATCTAGTAGAAATACTTACTGGCAATGTCGACCCAAGGGCCAGCTACCGTATCGCCGGGGAAATTGTCTTGGAACAGCCGCAACTTGCAGGGCCCAGTACCCTTGCTAAGCTGCCATTTGAACGTGATTGTTACACCGACACTAAGTAGGGGGTTGTTCGAGTAGTCCTTGTTGGGGCCCGCAGCCCATGGGCTCAGAACATCGCCGGCTTGTGCTGTAGCAATGAGCAGTACCGTAACGATGCCCTTCCGGTATACCAGAGATGGTCCGATGGTCATCTCTGTAGGATATGTTTGATTAGGCGGTCCGAGGTGCAATCAATGACTCAGTTGAAAATTGGAGAGTAAAAGACAGGCACATGAGTGTGTAGGGGGTGGGGATGGTGTTATTGTAACCGGTGGTGCCATAGCCTGGTTCATTTGCACCAAGCAACAGGGCATACAACGACAGCCACCTACCTACTTAATTTTGTCGAAAAGCTCAGCTGGCCTTGCATACACGATAACGCCTTCCTGGTCAACTGGATCTTGTACTCCCACATCGCAATCTGACTGGTCGCCACCCCCATCCAAAGTGCATATTGTCTCACTAGTGAGATGGTAATACGTCGGCATGCTCTTGTGTAGCGTACCGAACTTATAAATATCATGACCATAGCCTGATTTCATCGCGAAGAACCCCGTGGTTAGAAGCATGCTGACGTGATGGGCAGCCGGTGGAACATTAAAGGGAAGGGGCACAGCCGCTCATCTCCCAGAGATCTGGATTACCTACTCCATAGTCTTTCCCCGCCTTTTTTTCCAACATCAGGCTCTTCTTTGCCTGTTTATACCTTAATTAGTCACGAAACGTGACAAAACATAATGGATTCCACGTCAGCCGACAGAGACAGGGACAGCGACGCATCCACCATTTGGACCTAGTTGATTTTTCATGTTTCTGTGGCATAGATCATACAAGGCGATTCGAAATTCCATTCTAGAGGTTAGTGATGGCTGTTGGTGTTTCTAGACCAAGGGCCGAATCCATGAAGTAACAAGGGGCGTCCTCTTTGAAGGCAATGATCTCGCGAAGTATCATTCAACGGGAGGTAGGATTCCCTTTGGGTGCGTTATTTTTAAAACAGGAGGTGGACAAAGACTCTTTCTTGCGAGCACCTTTGACGAGATCAGTTGGAAATCCGAAAATGAAAGCCCTTTGATTGACAGTATCTACTGCAACAGGCAACAAAACGAGCTGGAGAGGTATAAGAGCCCAGTCACCTACTGAGCCTCTCTCCTGGAGAAACTCCTTGACCACCGCTTACAACAAGCAATTTCCTTGGGTTTATTTCCTTTTCCGATAATTCACTTCGTAACAACTAATTACGTACCTTTTTTCGTTTATTAACGAATAACTTACAACGTACTCCCAATACATTATTTAAAAAAACAGTATCAAAAAGAAAAGAAAAGATAGTAAAAATGCACACTACTACAATCATCAACTTCATCACCTTCAGTCTAGCCAGCCTGGCAGCTGCCGCCCCCGTCGACCCCGCCGTCACGAACCCGACCCCTACTGCCGCCGCTGGCAGCCCCTCGCCCCGCAGCGTCGAGGGGGGCCTGGCCCCGCGGGAGCTGAAGGCCCAGTGCAACTACAAGAATGCCGTATTCATGGACGTGTACACCATCTTCGGCCGGGACTACGCGGGCACCGGCCCGGGCCAGGGCGGGGAGCACGTCCGCAACAACCTCAAGGGCTGCGGCGGCACCCTGTCGGGCTTCAAGTTCAAGCCCAAGGCCGACGACGCGCCCGAGGGGGGCTGGGAGTGGACGGTCGACTTCAACTTGCCCTTCTACCAGAACCGCTGCGTCGCCAACGTCATCGCGACCGTCGGCGGAGGGCGCATCAAGTGCGAAAAGTTCAACTAAGTACTGGTTGGTTGGTTGGAATCTGATGATGGTGACGATGATAATGATAAAAGGGGTGGTAGCTATTTCTCATGCCAATGAAGATGGATCTGGTGGCTCCCGCTAGGTCGGGGAATGAAATGCAAAACAGGATTTTGTACGATAAGAGAGGGGATGGTGCTATTTCAGGTTTGACTCTAGAAGTCACCACTTACTTAATCGTAAATTTCTCTTCTACCAAATTTGTTTTTCTTGTGTGTGAATGCGATGATAGCCTGAGATCAGCTTCACGAGATCATTGAGATATCTCTACTCATACCGGATCAACCAGACTGCCCCAGCTAAACCGAATCTCGTTACCATGGATGTGGCTTATCTGGCAGGGCTGACTGACATATAGACCGTGGTCACATTTAGAAAACATACCTCCCTAGACAGTCAGAAACCCCTCTGTACTTCCAGTGATGCCTATACAGAATGGTCTGTTGTATCCTTGACTTATTTTTGTGATACTCGGCCCCTGAAAGAGGAGTGCAATATTTCAAATACGACCATTTTCCACATGCAGTCAGTTCTTCCAGGAGGCATTGAGGTGCACGCTATACACATGCAATGGCGACAACCCATTCCTAACAACCGATGAGGCACGCCAAGGGCCTAATCCAAATCAGGGGCAACCTGTTTGTTGTAAGCCTTTGGTTCCTGCCAGGCTGACTTGGCACATAATTAAAGTCCTGTCATTGATGAGAAATATGCTTAACAACAATTGCGTGTAATCTCGGCATCGGCGTTCTCGGAAAAAGTGTCGAAAATATTCCAGCCGAGCACCGGCTAAAGGAGGCAGTAGCATAGTGGCTCCTGCTTCCCGGTTCCCTGAAAGGGTAAATGGGCAAGGTGGCGTTGTGTAACATGTAACGCGACTATGCAAATTTGATGATCCTAGTATACCCGTGTCTAGGCCCTAGCTGACTAAAGATTTTCTCAGCTTCGAGACAAGAGGTCGCTTCATCCAAGCTTTTATCAGCTGTTATTGATAGACATCAAAACCAAGCCTGTCTGGATTGATATTCGCAGATCATGTTCGAACTGTTTGCTTCGACAATACTTGATGTTCATTTTTCTGCAACATTGACTTCTGTCGATCTAACAATGTGTCAAAAGAAGTAGCTCGACAGATGTCAGATCGGAAAATATTTCAGCATTCGGACCCGAGCTCTCTAATGCCTGCTGATGTTTCGAGTCGGCGACGGTCCAGACCGGCTACCCCCTGCTGTGTGGGGGAGACGAGATGAAACTCCGCAGGCCCTCGTTTCATGCAGTTACAGCTGCGTTGCAAAAAGCCCTAAAGATCAGCTCGTCGCATCTGCCGCATGCTTTCAAAAATGGACAGAATTGAAAAAGCTTCATCAAACTGAAATCGAAGAAGCCTCTGTCAAAGAAACGAACTCCTATTTTTCGTCTGGAGTTTCTCCTGTCTCCCAACTCGATATCGCATCAAAGGCTTGGCCGCCTTGGCATCGCATCGATGTTGAATTATTGGCAAAAAGAAAAGAAAACGAGATCAACTAAAATGGAATGAATTTATCGAGAAAGAAAAAAAGAACTGTCCCCTTTACCCCCCAGATTTCCAGTGTCTTCAACTTAAACCGGGGGATAGGGCTGATACAAGGTAGGCGAGAAATGTGGTCCGGGAAAGAGGCCCATGGCTTTCCTGGCAAACGGACATCATCAGCCGGTTCAAGGTTCTGGTTTCTTAAATATGTTTGATTTGAGTATATAGTTTTCGCTTCCTTTTCTTCCTCGCAAGCCCCGGGCTGAGTAATCCCACCCGAGAAGCTCCGCGCTACTCGTAAACACTCATCCTTCGCGAACAGCCAACATCTTAAAACAGAAATATTAGACTTAGACTCTAGCTCAGCGCTTATCAGATCCATGGGAACCAGCCTGGGAGGAACTATAAGTCGCTGGCGCGCGCGCGTACTGAACCTAGCCGCAAAGGTTCCCGTGCCGTTCAACCGAAGAAGAACATGCCGTGCCAAACATAGGAGCATCGTCCGTAATCAAGCGCTGCTCATCATCATGTTGACCCAGTAGTAGTGACCATCCGACATGATATGATTCGCATCAGTAAGAAGAAAAAAAGAGAAATCCCTTACGAGGACTTCCTGCCCAGCATGGGTCGGAAGATGTTCTTGGAGCTCGTGCTCGTGCGGGACGTCGTAGGCGTCAGGGTGGAAGTCACGGACTTGGCTGAGGATGCCGACGAGTTCGTTCTCTTGAGGCGCCGCAGGGGGCCTTCGAGGAGATCTCCAAGGTAGCGCGGCTGTTCGGGCCCCGGGGCGGCTACCATGCGCAGCATCTTCGCTTAGATAGTTTTCTTTTTTTTTTCCTTCTCGCTTGTCTCTTGCGGCTCTTATCGCAGCTTCGGTCTGGCAATACCGAAAAATATTATTATTATGGAGACGGTGATCGACTTCTTAGAAACTCCTGCGATTGTCTAGTAAGCGATATGGTTTCACACGGGTCGACATATCGGGACAGGACAGAATAGCCTACTTTCTCTCTCGATTATAGCTGCACAACACAAGTCGATCAAACTGAGTTTCAAAAAGGAGAATTAGGAGATATTGTTATGAAATACGTTGATCCAAGAGGCCTGCTTGGGAATAATGATTTGATACGGATTACTATTTTGCGGCAGTTCCAATTGGGGCAACGGTTTATATACATCGCTTCGACTTGGCGTTCATCTAAACAAACCTGACCGTTGCACCTGCTGAAGAAACTCATCTTGTTCAAACGTCGACTTGGCTTTGTACCACGTAGCTCTGATCCTGTGATGACAGGCAGAGCCAAGATTTCACATCAGATCAGGCCACTGAGTGAGGCTGGGCTGCCACACCAATGCTCCATGTAGGGTTGACATGTTATATAGCAGAGCAGAAACTAGGTAAACAGCGATAAAGTTGAATTGACAGCCATGCGCAAGATGGTAATCGCAAGGAGAGTCCCCGTCTGCCCGTGCTGTGATATTTGAACCCTGAATCGGCGATAGCGCAGGCGCTTATTGGCCCCTCTGGATCGTAAAAAAAGAACACAAAGAACAAGCTGCAGGCCATCGAAAATGGCACGAACAGGCGTCTCCCAAAGCTTGTTAGCCGCCAAGGCGCGACGACTGCAGTCGCAAGGCTGCCAAGGGGAAACGTGGAAAAGTTTGATTGTGTTAAGTCTATTGCTTGCGACATTAGTGCGTCGAAAGATCGTCCGGAGTTGTGCCAAGCCGCATTGCCGGGGGGTCGGGGATCCGGGGTCGGGGGGGACTTTTGGCTCGATTGAGGCTTTGAAGCTCTCTTTTAACCTCTCTCAGACGTCCTGCACTTCAGCGTCATCAGCTTCTGTCACACGCTGATGACACCCACCCCCGTCAGAGATGAGAGGAATTTTGTCCCATCATAGACGATGAGCCTCAACTGAGCACTGACCCCCTCTCCCACCCACCTGGTCTGAGTCGACCAGACGGTCCTTCCATAGAACAACGATTCATTCTAGCCTACCACTTCTCTGGCCTGCAGCTCCCGCTCAGCTGCAACGACATGGGACGGCCGCGTAGCTTACCGCACCGTAGCCCACAAACCTAGATGACACAGAGCGCAACTGTTTCCCCTTATGCCCTAATCTGGCAACCCCAGAGCGCCGCAGCGCGTCGCATCGCATACAGAAGCCAGAGCCGGCTTCAACGCAGGAAATAAGGTGACAGGGGGCTTAACTCAAATGCCACCCCCCCGCGTACCACAGGACCTGTTTTCCTCTTTCGTCCAAACCACGGAGCCCCGGGATGCTGAGGATGCCCTCCTCCTCGATTGGCCCAACAGGGGCGGGAGTGGCCTTACGACTAAGGATCGAACCCAAAATGGCCCGTTCGGAAAACCGGGAGCTTCTGGGAGCCTCTGCGAGGCTTCTGAGAGCCTCTGATCTGCCTCCGCGTTGCCGTTCGCACCTTTCGATCTCCGCTCCTCGATATAAAGCTTTTGGGCCGCGATCTCTCTTTTCTCCCCTTTTAACAGACCATCTTCCGATCTGTTTACTCTGCTGCACTCCACCAGGAATAAAATCACCTTACCGTCTTCGGTCTTGGCTCCCACGAACGAGTTTCCTGCAGACCCCCAAAAGCTTAAAACATACAACAGCCAAGTAAACAGGAGTCAGTTGGCACTCTCGGCATCGTCAACACTCGTACCAAGCACCAAGCCAGCCATCCGTTCATTCTGATACTACCAAGCTCCTACCAAGCAACTACCAAGACTCCATATCGAGAGCCATCCTACATATCTTACAACATATTGCACACCCAATCTTCTTCTCTCTCGGCGACGGCAGCATAGCCACTGTACACAAAACCCTCGATGTCTCGGCATTCTCTTAGCAATCCTTCATTCTACGCCCTCGTCTCTCTTTTTTCAAAACTTAATTGTTTTAATAATCCTCTCTCGGCATGCTCCAAATAGGTTCGTCCGAGTCGGACAAGACCAGCAGTAGCCGTAGCAGTAAGGAAGACCAACAAAAATGGCGTTTGGTGCGGATCCGATCGGCGTCGTGGTTCATCTCCTTGGTCGTCAACTTGGCGGCCCTGACGGTTAGTAGTAGTTTGCTTGCCCCAAAACACCCACGATATGTTCCGTTTCCTCCTCCTCCTCCTCCTCCTCCGGCTTGGCCATCATCCGGTCTGTGTGTCCCCGTCCGCTCCCGGGATGATACTGATACTGATACTAATGCCCCGTGTCGTGTAGGATAGCATGTTCTTCGGCCTCATTGTGCCGTTCCTGCCGAACCTGCTGAGAGACCGCGTCGGCCTGACGGATGACGCTGAGAGTGAGTCGCACTAGCCCGCTACCCCAGTTTCATGACATATCAGAGGAAACCTGTGAGACTAATGGGATTTGTCACATAGTGCAGTTGTGGAACTCAGTACTCGTCGGTGTATACGGAGGCGCCGTCTTCATCGGTTCTCGTAAGTCTACAACTATATATACCCCAGCCCTTCCCACTGATCTAATCGTATCTTGGCCGCTAACTCTCCACTCAAGCCATCTTCGGCTATTTCGCCGACAAGGCGAAGAGCCGAAAGATCCCCCTCCTCATGGGCTACGTCTCGCTCGCGGCCTCGACGGTGCTGCTGCACATAGGCAACAGCCTCGCGCTCCTGGTGCTCGGGCGCATCCTGCAGGGCTTCTCGTCGGCCTGCGTGTCGAGCGTGGGGTTCGCCATCCTGTTCGACGCCTTTGGGTCCGAGGAGGCCGGCAGCGCCATGGGCTGGGTGGCCGCGTCCCTCGACGCGGGCGGCTTCATCGGCCCCGCCCTGGCGGGAATCCTCTTCAACGCCGGCGGGGAGCGCGCCGTCTTCGTCTTCGCCTACGCCTTCATCGCCTTCGACATCCTGCTGGGCGTGCTGGTCATCATCGACCGCAAGAAGGCGGCCGACCCCAAGCTGGCGCTCGCGACCTCGTCGTCGGCGTTGGAGGCCTACTCGGATTCGGACTCGGACTCGGAAGCCTCGGCGACCGCTGTGGCATCCTCTCCCGAGGTCTCGGATAGCGAAGACAGCAGCAGCGGTAAGATGATGAAGGAGAAGGGACCCACTGCTGCCACGGACGAGCCGCGACGGACTTCGACGCCGGTCCCCTCGCGCCCCGCCGGCGTCAGCTTCCGGCGCCTCATGCTGAACCCGCGCCTCCTTGCCGCCTTCTCGGGCTGGCTGGTCGTGGGCAGCTTCGAGACGGCCTTCGACAGCGTCCTGCCCATCTTCGTGGAGCAGACGTACCACTGGGCCGTCCTCGGCGCCGGGCTGATCTTCCTCGGCTTCTACCTGCCGGGCATCGTCGTCAGCCCCATCTGCGGCTACATCATGGACCGCGTCCGCAACTCGCCGCGGATCCTGTGCTTCGCCGGCTTCGCCCTCTCGGGCCCGGCCTTCATCCTCCTGGGCCTGACCGAGGGGCCCCAGGTCGGCAAGCAGGCCCTGCTCTGCGTGCTGCTGAGCCTCATCGGCATCGGCACGGGCCTCTCGGGCCCGCCCCTGCTGAAAGAGGTCGGCACCGTCGTCGAGCTGGCCGAGCGCGAGAACCCGGGCGCCTACGGTCCCAAGGGCGCGACGGCGCGGGCCTACGGCGTGCACAACGCCGCCTTCGCCATCGGCAACCTGCTCGGCCCGGTCCTGGCCGGCGCCATGAAGGCCGCCTTCGGTTGGAACACGATGGGCTGGGTCTTCGGCGTCATGAGCCTCGTCATGGGCGCCGTCGTCGTCTGCTCGCTCGAGGGCTGGATCTGGGACAGCACGCTGAACTTCTCGCGCTCCCGCCGCCGCGCTTACATCGGCTCGGCGGAGATCGAAGTCGAGGAGAACGTGTGAGGCTGTCGGGTAATTAAAAGAAAAGAAAAGATGGATGAACAGGCCTTCTTGCTTGGTTTGGGATTCAAACCAGTATGTCAGTTCTGAGAAGTGAGAGCCAACCAAGGGGGCATGTCCTTTGTCTTGAAACAAGTAAAACAGTATTGAAAACGATAACGATGATGAACAGAAAGCGAGCAGTAGATTTTATTACATAATTAAAAGAGTAATCACGAAATACAAATTCAATAAGACTATCAACACAAGTCCTACAGGCTCGATGGCATATAGAAATATCTTCCCGCTTTGCATAACACAGGTTCCAGCGCCCACTCGATCCCTCCGTAAACAACAAACTAAATTACTATAATGGCATGTACAGCAAGTAGGATTCCTGCCTTCTGCTCATTAAAGCTAACTCATGAAGCGATGATGATGTAAACCGATATATTGGTCCTCCAGGGGATGCATTACAACTGTCCGGTACGGTCTCAATGGCGTGTGAAGCGCATTGGTTTATAATTTAGATTTGTGCATTACATATAATTCATTAATCGAAAGATATCTTACGATGTTGACAAGATACTATGCTGTCTTCCCCTTGGACGCCAAGCCCTTCGCGGTCCAACTGCATTCCCATTGTCGGTGATGTGACATTATCGACGCAAGGGCTACGCAGCTCGGCGAGAGAGCCGAACAACCAACAAAATGAGAATAGGGGACCCTTACTCTCCGCGCACCGCCGCAATTGCTCGTCCTTTCGCCTCGAAATGAAAACAAGTCACCCCCCTGGAGGTGTTGATATTTCATGTCTGGCCTGCTTTCGCATTGCAACATTGGTGCCATCCCGAGAGACCGGGACTGATCTCGTGAGGTGTATTAGTAATATCGCGTAGACAGACGCGAAATAGCATGCATGTATACATACGTAGTTGGTCATATGCCAAAGTGATTAGAATAGTTCTGGGAGTCGGGGGCATGCGGAGATTGAATTGCACACCCAACTGCTATTGGGCTCGCTCCTACACGTACAGGTACAAGTGCACTAAAGAGGTTCGTGATATCGTCTGTCAAGATGCTCTTGCGCTCTCCTCACGGTTCGCTGGCCTTCTTCTCCCAGTCCGGCCGGAAACCTTCCACGACTTCACGCCTTGACACAAATCAACGCCCAACCCGAACCACTCATTTTTGCTAGCTATAACGATGGCTTTCCACTCGCTACTATGGGCTACATTGCCCTTCCTATCATTCATAACTCCCTCGCTTCAAGCCCGTGCCGTTTTGCATATCGACGGTCATCATGCCGCCAACACTGAGGCAGCCACAGCCGGCGCCCTTATAATGACTGCTTCTCAGCCAGAGCCTATTGCCGTCGAAGGTGCATACCTCGTCGCTTTCAAAGACAGCTACAGATACGTAGGTAACACCTCTCTGCTTTGAGGGCACACCATGCAGCGTTCATATGACTGTGTATTTGTATCGCGTAACTGACCGTTCACTTATTCAGGACGAGGGGTTCATAGCAAGGCTATCAGACGAAGTCGGCATTCAAGCGACTCTTCGGGCAGACTTGACCGGAGAGGTCTTCAACGGGATCTCGATCCAGGTCAGCCACAATCAGGCCGATGGACAACAGGAGGACGAGGAGGAAGATATCCCAATCAGGATCAAGACGCTCGACGAAGTCGTAGCCGTCTCCCCGATGCGCCAACACCCCAAACCGCCCGTGATCCCTTCCCAGCCCCTGCCTACGGGAGTGTTCAAGAGACAGCGCCTCGGACAAAACAACTCTCTGAGCGCGCACCTCATGGCCCAGGTTGACCAAGCCCACGCCGCGGGCTATACGGGCAAAGGCCAGAAGATCGCCATCATTGACGCGTGGGCAAGTTCCTCAACCTTTCGCTTCAATTGACGTGAAACCCACGAAGACTAATCTCTGGGAGGGTTCTTGCCGGGTAAAATTACTAACTGCAACCTACCTGATATAGATCGACTACACCCACCCCGCCCTGGGCGGTTGTCTCGGCAAGGGATGCCTCGTCTCCTTCAGCCGGGAATGGCTCGAAGACGACGACAAGAACAACCCGGACCCGGCGTGCAAGTCGCACGCCACCGCCCTCGCGGGGGTCATCGCCGCCCAAGAGGCCGCGGCGGGCTTCTCCGGCGTGGCGGCGGGCGTCGAGCTCGGCAGCTACGCCATCTCCGGCTGCAAGCACGGCTTCAACGACGAGAAGCTCCTCCAGGCGCTCGACCAAGGGGTAAAAGACGGCGTGACGGCCCTCGTGTTCAGCATGGGCATCCTCGACGGCTGGACGAACAACGCGCTCGACCTCGCTTTCGACCGGGCCAGCCGCCGCGGGCTCCTCATCGCCGTGGCGACGGGCAATCACGGCGGCGGCGGCATCTTCATGGCGGCCCGGCCCGCCGAGGCTACCGAGGTGCTCGGCGTCGGCTCCGTCGACAACACGAACACGCGGGTCCTGGCCAACGTGTCGACCTACACCTACACAGGGAGCGACGGGAAGGTGAGCGAGTTTGCCTGGCGGGATGGCGAGCCGGGCTCGGGCGCGACGGGGTGGGGTGACGTGGCGCTGCCGCTCTGGTCGGGCCTGAACTTTAGCAATCGCAGCGACTAATGTCGCCATCTAATCCCAAAAGACGCCGTGCCCGACCTAAGCCACTACATCTTGCTGCTTCCACGAGCGGGGGGCGGGTGCTCTGATGTCGACCTCGCCAACCGCGCCGGCGAGAGGGGCGCCGCCTACGTCATGATCGTGGACGACGACGACGAAGGCCGCATCGAGGTACCGCGCGTCGATGTGCCGGCGCTGCGGGCCATCGCCATGACCGACAAGCGGCAGGGCGACGAGTGGCTGCAGCTGCTGCAGTCGGGCGACAAGGTCACGCTCAACATGACGGCGGGCAAGACGCGCGAGCTCATCGACGGCACCAAGCGCAGCGGTGGCCGGATGAGCGGCTTCAGCGCCTGGGGTCCCACGTACGACGGGTACGCGCCCACGTCGGTCGCGGCGCCCGGCGACGACCTGCTGACGACAGAAGCGGGCGGCGGGTATGTCATCACGGGTGGCACCTCGCTATCGGCGCCTTTTGCGGCAGCTGTCGCGGCACTGGTCGCCGAGGCGCGGGGCACGAAGGACTGGCGCGTGCTCCGCAGCCTGCTGAGCATTACCGCCAAGCCAACCGTCCGCGACGCGCCGGCGGACATCTTCGACAAGCCGGGGCTGGAGCTGGCGTCGGTTGCGCAGCAAGGCGGCGGCCTGGTGCAAGCCATGAACGCCATCCGGGCGCCGTGCGAGATCAGCGTCCACAAGATCTTGTTCAACGACACGACGAACCGACAGAAGGCCACGTTCACCATCCGCAACCCGACGCCCGACGCCATCACGTACGATTTGGCCAACATCCCCGCAGGGACCGTGTACACGTTCATGCCGAACTCTTGGCAGCTGGGCAACTACGGCGACCTCATCAACGACCTGTACACCTCCGACGCAGCCGAGCTCTCGTACCCGAAAACAGGCGCGCGCGTGACCGTCGCCGGCAACGGCGGCCAGGCCACGGTCGAGGTCACGGCGTCGGATCCTCAGGGGGTCAACAAGACGCGCCTGCCCGTGTTCTCGGGGTTCCTGGCGCTCAACGGGTCGGACGGCTTCGACTACACCATCCCCTACATGGGGCTGGCCGGGAGCATCGACGCGACGCCGACGATGCACTCGCTGACGTGGCAGCGGGCTGACGGCAGTACCATCGAGCCCCGCGACACCCTGGAGTTGGTACCGGGTAGCCGTGGACGTCTCGCTTTCAAATTGGGACTGGCCCCACGCCAGGTGGTGACGGAGCTCCGCGACGCGGCCACGGATAAGCTGGTGGGCGATCTCCCCATGAAGTTCGGGCAGATGGCCTACAGCAACGGTGGATATTGGGAATGGGCAGGCGACTTCAAGAACGGCACGCATGTGCCCGAGGGCGAGTATGTCGCCGTGTCCAAATCTCAGGCAGCGTTCATGCCAGCAGAGGACATGTCGGGGTGGCAGCAGGCGGCATCACCTCCGGTCAAGATCAAATGGACTGGTTGAAGAACAGGCGCGGACATGATGGTCACAGGTCTTGTGTACTTACTATCACCTATGCCGGAGTCCCGAGGCAGCAGCACATTGGGACATTGTTATCCGCATAGGGTTTTGCTGTCTCGACAATATTAGCATTCAACGTAAATCAGAAGGTTGAACACGTCAAGCTACGGCGTAAGCTATCGTAGTATCGAACAACTCTTGTGACACACATCCACACTGAGGGATATCGCGCATATGGGTCCAGTGCTGTACTGTAACAACCAAAATCATTGCCGGCGTCTTCGCTGATTGGAATGGCAGGGCATGGGAAGCCCAGATAGACGATCGCATCGAGCCTTCCGCTTTCAACGGCTGCCTGCAGGCCCACGTGCAAACATGATTACCGCCTCAGCACCCACCGTAGGCTGATGGATTATTAGACTTCCAGCACCAACTGGACGCGCACATTCAAACAGATTTTAGAAAAAAGCCAGGGTGCCAGACCAAAGAAAACCCATGGAGAACCGCTCAGTAAAGGATGTTGGACGTCTCATACAAGCGCACGGGGATAAGGGAGGCGGAGGCGCAAGGACTTGACTCATGATATTGCCTCTCACCTGTTCTTTGCTGCGGCATCGTGGGGTTTTCTCAGCGCGCGCGTGACGACGATGTGGCACCTTCCTTCCCTTTCCTTGTTATGCATCCAAGCACGCGAGCAGGTTTGGCCCGGCTTTGGCTGCTGCTGCTGCTGCTTCGCAATACTCACTAGGACCAAGATTTCAATCTTCTCTCGCAAGTACGGAGTAACTATAATCACTCAATAATGGCACGGACGTTGAGGTCGTTTTGCCAATGCAACATAGGCAATTATTAGCAATAACAAACCGGTGGTTTTGGGGGCCCATTACATGATTGCACAAACCTCCAATACGAGGTGGAATATGGTTGCACGGAAGGGAAGGCGGCGACAATCGTAAAAGGTAGCGAAATGAGCTCAATAAGTCCTGTTTAAGAGAGATAGGCAAAAACAGACAAAAATGAATACTACGTGGATGGGGATGAACATTGGTGATTTGGACATTCCCAAGCCACGAACCAGGTAAAAAGATTAAAAAGACAAAAAGTGATCAACCTAGCATCTCTTGGTTTCGATCCAAGGACCTCCGGGTTATGAGCCCGGCGCGCTTCCCCTGCGCCAAGATGCTGTTTTTAGTTGATGAAGTAAAATGCATCTATCGATAACTATAGCAGATTTCAAATTAGGCCAAAGAATGTGGAGCAGATTCCATCACTGACTTATCGTGGGAGCTGCTTATCTCATGGGTAGTGGCAGGTGGTTGTTGCAAGACTTGCAGTGATTGATAAACGATGAAACTGGTTTGGGGGCAACGCAGCGGGATGGGCTACGGTTTATTTACGTGTTATTTAGTACTGTACCCAACGAGGAACAAAGACACTGTCAGAGATTGATGTGATTCTAGAACCCCCGACCAGCGCATTCCCATCTTTGGTGCGACAGCATCCGTTGCCCGTGATACATCCCGTTTGGCAAATTGTTGTTGTCTGAGTGAAAGGTACTGGATGTGACGGGGAACAGACAGACACTCTTCCGCCAAAACCCAGACAAGCGTGCGAGCATGCGTGTGCACTTACCTCTCACTCTCTGACTGACTTGTCTGTTTTACATATTAATATCAAATACTGTGCCAACGTTGCAAGAGACCAGACCAAACATTCATTCATTCATTGAACCGGCTGGTAAAGTGAGACCTGTGGCGGGTGACGCAGCTTGGATTGGCTAGGCATGTAGACAAAAAAGGAAATCGAAACGTGAGACTATCATTTTGCAAATCACCCGCGCATGCTCGCGGTCAAGTGTGAGAGCAGACAGAGACAGAGATGAATACTTTTTTGCCTACCTGAGATTCATTATTCCACACTGTGCCTGCCTTCTCTCTCTCTATCAAGGCAAAAGAAGACGACAACAACAACAACAACAACAACAGGTTCCCTCTCCCAGATACGAAAGCCGGCGTGATGATGACGGATGGCGGTGGGCTCTCTTCACCACTGAACTTAGCCTCTCCATCTGCGCCCGCCTGTCGCACCTAGTTGATCGACTTGCATATTACCTACCTACAATACGTACATACCCATATGTATGGTATGCCGAACATAGAAAGCTTCCAGATCGAGTTGGTCGGTTGGACGCAAGTAAGATTTCGAAATTCCCTTGGTGGTGGATATCGAGTCAGGGGTTGGGGGCGGCCTTACGTCGTCGGATCGTCGTCAACCAAAGACGATAGCGTAGGGTGATAGACAGATATGCATTGGAGAAAGGCGTGTTGGGCATGCTTAGCTAGTTAGTTAGCAGCATGCGTATGCAGTGTAGGCACGTAGCAGGCATAGCGAGAGAGTAAATCTATTTGGGGGGTTCGTCCTTTTGCGGAGCCCCAATTGCGCAGCCCATCATCAATCGCCAAGGGTGGTGCTGTTAGGTAGCTTAAGGTGCAGACGGGGCGTTTGTTCGCTCTCTTACGCTGATGCGAGAGGTGGCTGACGATGTGGACAGGATACGTTGGCTGCTGCTCAGCGAAGTAACAGCATCTCAGGGGCTGGTGCTGGCTGGCTGGCTGAGCTGGCCTGGTCGTTTGGTTGGTGGTGTGACATAAGACAAAACCTGTATGTAGTACCTTTCTTACCCCCTTCGAGACGGAGTGCAAAGAAGGCGACTCGCTAGCAGCGACCGCAGCAAGAAACTCAACATGGTTTAGCCATCTTCAGGAATCGTTTAACCTCTCTTTTTTTTCTCTTGACTGCATCATATGGGCAAACTCCGGATCAGGCGGACGACGCTTCCGTCACACTTTTTTCTTGTTCGCATCTGTTTCTCTGCACTCGTGTAAGCCGCGGGTAGTGGTGAGGTTTCGCCGCTTCGACAGAAGGGGGCGGCACGCTATTTCAAATGGATGGATGCAGGGCGGGGTGGGGTGTTAAGTCAGTCAGAAGTAATAAGTAAGTGCTAGAACGGAGCGAGGGATCTGCTACGAAGAGGCCTGAAAAGGGAGGGGTTGTCCGTGGGACGGCGCGCGTTTGCCTTCGTTTGGAGAAATGGATCAATCAATCAATCAATCGTCTTTTTCTCAACCGCCAAATAGACCGACCGACCGACCGACCTCGTTGCCAATCCCAGGTCAAGGAAGGGGTTAGAAAAAGGAGGAGGAGGAGGAGTAAGAAGAAAAAATAGGACAGGAGTAGGTGCCCACCAGGGACGGACTACTGGCCTCTGATAAGACATTTTCTTACGAGGCCACCGATCATTCTAACCTTAGGTAGGTGAGAGCAAGTAGGTTTACTAGTCGGTAGTGGTAGGCCGAAGATTGGCCAGATGCCGAGTTAAGGAGTGCAAAGATGCAAGTAGTGGTAGATAGACACAGGTAGGTAAGTACTCCGTACATTGTGACATTTCTTCGTGTTGAAACTCGAAGGATGATGTACGGAGTACCTACAGCACGACTGCGAAACCGTTTAGGGGGGTGCGGTGTCGAACGGGACGGGTATTAGTCGGGCGGGACCGCGGACAGGGAAACGACAGTATCCGATGATGTGAAATTCACCCACCACCTACCTACCTACCATACCACTAATGGACAGTGTGTGTGCGTGCCAACCCAAGTGAGCGTATGTGTATGTATATGTGTATGTGTGTGATATCTGCTCGTATTGTCGCAGTTCAATGCTTTGCGTCGCGTTACCTGAATGCCAGGATCATACAAGTCTAGAGGGAAAAAATGTGTATTTAAAATGGGCGAATGGGGAACCAGCCATCAAGGGGCGCCCGACGGCAAGGAAGTCCGTCAAGCCAGTCAGCCAGGCAGTTGTGTCAAGGGTCTGTCTGGACAGGGAATTGGAGAACTAGACAGGCCACAGTGCCGTCTGGACGGTACGATGCAGTACCGTAGAACCCCGCAGACAGGGCCGGTTTCCAATCCACTGGTGAGGAGCGTGAGGAGAGCGGTGGTGGTGGTGGTTTGTTGGCTTCGGTCTGGGACAGAAAACGAACTTCTTTCGTTCCGCCTGGAACAATTATCTCAAACCAATCAATCAATCGGCGGAGAGGGGAAGTGATCAGGGTGCACCTGGTGTAAAGGTAGAAGAACAAGTTAAAAGGAAAGGGAGCAAGCTGATGAGCCTAAGCCTATCGAGGAAGTATATGTACACTCTTCTGATTGGATACCTTGAATCTCTAAAAACATATCTCTTTCATGTGCCCAATATCATAAGAGAGATATAGACAAGAGGTTGACAGAGATCCGTTTTAGGTACATTACATATGTATGGACGCATCTACTAATAATAGTCGGACGGTTCGTGGACGGCCCGGTTGTGTTCATTTTTAGGTATTCAAGGCGATGACACAACATCGCCTTGACTTGGCTTAGCCTGACTTGACTTGGACAACGAGGTTGCCTTGTTCCCGTGGACAGAGTCAGTCAGTCAGTCAGTCGGTCGGCCGATCGATGTCTGGGCAAAAAGAACAAGCACACACGCCGCACCCCCAACCAATGTCGTAAAGGTGGTATCTATCCCAGGGGGTTCCACCGCGCGGCGAGCTGGTCCGCCGGCTTTTCGATACCGATACCTAGATGCCAATTTACACCAGACTGCGACGACTTACACACTTACCTACATGCGACCACCATGCTCCCTGCTTGCTGGCTGGACTTTAGTACCAAGGAGCTTACGGTGGTGGCTGACAGATGGAACTGCATCCCGGCCTAGGGAGTCAAGAATCCCTTGCGACGACAGCGCCGCCTTATTAGTCGTTGGCTGATAGGCCCCCTCTAAGAATATAGCTCCCTATTCCTTAACGCCGTGTGTCGTAAGGTAAGGACTTCGGTCGCCCGGCAGGGATTTGGGGGGCAGAAGTTCTCTTTCTCACACACACACACACGCATCCACAATCCTCCATCTTCTTCGGCTGTTGCGAAAAGGATAATCATGATGATGATGAAGGATCCATCTCGCTATCTCGTGTGATATTGGTCTTTTGCCGAACAATTTGTTTGTTCGTTCGATCGGGTGCGACGCTTCACCGATCTGACTCTGTTCTGTCTATGCCGCTTTCTGCCCAACATCCTACGCGCACGGCATCATCATTCATCATCATCATCCAACAGGCAAGATGTGCGCGGGCAACTTCTGCCGTCTGGGAAGGGACGCCCGTCATCCCTATATCCGCAGCACCACGGGGGACTAGTTTCCCGATACGGTGGCCCGAGGCTGGGTGTTATTGTCCACGGCTGAAACCATCGGCATACAGCCAGGTTCTACGAGAGAAAGCAGGCAGGCAGGACCTGGATAGAAGAAGTAGGAATACCGTAGGGAGTACTAAACCCAACCTACTCAGCAGTTCATCTATATATGTGTCAATGTGCCGAGCACGCTGCTGCAGGTTTCAGTCATCGCAACCACGCAGCGCTGGTTGCGACTCGGCTCTCGCTGTGGCGGGACTCGGGGATGCGCAAGGGCAGCGCTGCTGCTGCTGCTGCTGACCGAATAGCACCATGGCTGATTTTTTTTGGCTGTGTGTGCATCCGGGGCCGTGGAATCAGTGTCATCTATTTCTTTTGTCCATTGCATGGATGCTTGTGTGTCTGTCTGCGGGCATGCTTGCTTGCTTGCTGGGCGGTCAGTATCATATCAACTCGCGACAGTCTGAACTCGTGATGGTGACGCAAGTCAGGAATGGAGAAAGAGACAAGAAAGAAAAAAAGGTTGTGGATTTGCTTTGCTCCTAATGGCATCGCGCGCGTCGTGATGGGTAACCCATCATGGTGCGTTTTTGAGTTTGAAACTGTGGTGAGAGACTGAATCAGCAGCGCTGGCTCTCTCTCTCTCTCTTTCGAATAGCCAGAATAGTGGTGGTACGGGTACGAATAAGGGCCTGAGGTATTTCGTTTAGAAGGGCGCCCGCCCGCCCCTTCCGCCCACTCGCATCTCACTTGCTGATATGTGTGCGTAAGATTACCAAACCATTCGCAATAGATTTGGGAATCCAGATCAACCGGCTTCTTGTTTGTGAATCTGCACTACGACCGGCCTCGACGCAGAATGATCCAACGACGTAAGTGTATGTATGTACGTATGTATGCAAGTACACGGTACTGTAAAGTATTCATCATAGGTCAGTATCCCATGCCAGGCGCCATCAACCACCCCTCTTAGCCCCTGCTCCGGCACACAGCTAGGTGTATCGTAAGGGCGCGCGTATGTGTGAGGAGCGTCGTCTGCCGCCTAGGTAATACATAAGCCCGAAAGGAATCAAGAAACTACATGTCTCTAAAGTTGGCCCAGGCCCGAAACGCAGGTATGGACCCCCGTTCATCCCGGAGGTATCGAAGGAAAGGATGGAGTAGTAAAAAGTAGGGTAGGGGAAAAAAGGGTGATATCACCTGTCGTTTTGACACCGAGCGGCGGCACCTCATGCAGGTAGGCCCTCATGCAACGAGTCATTGGCAGCTGAAATTTTAGAGCGTGGGTTGACTGGACTGACGGACTACAAGGATTGGAAAGACGTCCGGCGTGACGGCGTCTTGTCGAAAATCCTTGAATGGCCAAAAGGAGGGGCATGTAGTTCAAGGCAGTGTTTTCCCGTTAGATCGGCACGCGGGAAGGGAGAGGTTGGTACGGATGATGTCTGTCTGTCTGTCTGTCTGTAAGAGAGAGGGGGGAAACAGTATTACACAAGAGGAGAGTGCCTGGGAAGAGACGAGCCAATCAGAAGAGCGAGAGACCAGACCCGCCTGCGCCTATTCGTTAACCCTTTTCCACAGCAGGCCAATACATTTGATCGGAGCATGCGTGCGTACATAATGTATCAGCAAGTGCGCTTGTTGCTGGTCTGGCAGAGAGTGTGTTAGAGACAAGTTTTTTGTAGTGGTGTATTCAATGGTACAGCCCCTCTTGCAAAGTACCCCCGATATTCGACGAGGCCCCTTGTCACAAAATCAGGTGGAAGACAGGGTAGCTACAGTAGCAGCAGTAGCAGCAGCACTGAGTGCGTCTCCGCCACCTGCCGCAGCAACAACTACTATCGACGCGCCACAACCCCCCTTCGACATTGACCATGTCCCAAGTGCAAACCTGGAATTTGTCGCTGGAAATAGCACATCGTCATGCACAGAGCTTTGCTCGGTTGCATGGCCCCTTTTTGGGCGAGCTCAACTGAGTAGGGCACGAGCAGCTGCTCAAGCTGAGAGTGAGAACATACCTCGTCATCCAGGGTCCATGTCCAGGCGCCCAGGAGCATGCCGTTGTTGTGTGTCTCGACCTGAGAGTCACGGAAATGCAATCCGGCAGTCTAGAGTGATGATAGTGAACTTGTTTCATTCGCTGCTGATATCCTGGCAACCCCTGCAAAAACCTCGGGTACTGTGGCTTGAATGCGGTCCGGGGTAGAGGGTGTGCCGTTAACAACATTAGGTTTCGCTGCTGCTGCCGGACTGCCTTGGATTAAGGTCCAGCTCACAACAGCAGCAGCAGCAGTAGCAGCAGCAGCACTGTACAGTACGTATCGCACTACTTCTCACAGTAGTAGTAAGATGCAGGTAAGGTAGGTAGGGGGAGGTACCGTTGCAGTCATTCCTTCCACCAAGCGTAGTAGCGTGCGTAGGTCTTATTGATTATTATTATTAGGTGTTGCGTCGTGGGTTGTTGGGTTGGGCGAGCGATAGGCAGCTCCAGGCCGGCGGGTGATGATGATGCCGCTGAAAAGAAATGGACTCCAAATCCACTGACCACGCTCCCTGTAACTGAAGACAGGCATGATCATCACGACATTCCGAAAAAACCTATCCAGATCAAACCCTGCAACGCCCACCTTCAGCACCACACTTGAAAATTGTTCATAAGATACTAGCGGCTGACCGACAATGGCGATGCATCCTACTCCGTACTCGAATGTCCAATCCAAACCTACAGTGGCTATTGGTAACCCAAAGCCGACTAACAACCAACATCATACACTACGGCACGGGAGGACCGGCTAGCAACAAAGACATAAAACAAAATGGGTGAAGATGCACAAAAGAGTGTGCCATTACTGTCCTACTGGAGAGCCAGGACGATTTCTACTACTACTACAGACGGGATACAGATATATTGAGATATATTTACTATTTCTGTCGGTCATGTGAACCTATGAGAGAATAGTTTGGAGTCGTTCAGCAGATCAATGGCAATATAATAACACTGCAGTAGGATACCTGGGCCCTGTACATCTATAATACTTTTTACATTGCTGGTCGGTATGGGCGCTGAAACGCATGAGTGTCAAAAGACGGGCAGGATGTGATTGGCTGCCCCATTCCCAAATCGGGCACTTCCAGCGTGAACTTGGCCGACGTTTCCATAAGTAAGCACCGAGCGGAACTATTAGGTTTTTGAGGGGGTTGACTTCCGAGTCAAGAGCGCGAGTGAGATTAATTGCCGAGTCCACTGAGAGAGCAAGAAAAAAGGAATATCATTGTCGAAAAAAGGTAAGATATACTAATGGTGAGTAAGGTACAGGCAACGGGCGTGTTGGTGTTTTGCCTTGCCTTGGGCGCATGCCTGCCTCATGCAGTAGCAGCAATGATGATGACTGGATTCATGGCCGAGGTCTTTGATTAGCGATCGTCTTTCTACAGCCTAGCCGGCGGGTCTTGTTGCATCTCTCTACCCTACTAGTAGACGAGAGCGAAGATATGTATGTAGCAGTACGGTAGATAAATTCGTATGTGTTTTGCAAGCATGTATGGAGTAGTAGTGGTATGTATTGCGCGCACATGGACGGACACAGGTCGTCATGGTAGATTACGAGCGACGAAACGAGGATGCGATACGCAAGCCCGTGGTTGGGTGACTCTAACCTAGAGAGAAACGAACAAGAACTGATGGGCCACCTCGTGTCTTGGCTCTAGCCGAACAAACCACACACTTTTCGCGCGCACTCGTGATATCTAGCAGGTTCCGGTATCATGTCCATCCAAATGGAGACGGCGGTGGTTTAGCCAAGGGTCTGATTGGCTGGACAGAGTTGCAAGCGGATGATGACGGCGCCGCACCCAAGGGGGTTCGAAAAAGAATACATTAAGTAGCCAAGGCTATCTGCAAGTATCTCGTCCCGCCAAAAGGCCACAGGTGGTGGTCCTTGAGAGAGAACGTGGAATTAGCCGTTCATGGGTCAGCCTGACTTGAACTCGAACTTGAACATTCTGTCGTCAATATCATCTATCTCACAACAATACTACTATGTATGTACGCATGTAAGTGTAGGGAGTGGGGCGCACGCTTTCGCCGGTCGGTCTGCCTGCTTGTCGTCTGGCCCATTCTATTACTGGCTGGAACCTGTCGGAGGAGGAGTACATTTTCGATTCGATTCAGATCCAGTCATCAAATCGAAAAAAGGGCGGCGGCGCAGGCAGCAAGCAGGGAATCTGTACGTATACTCATAGCGCAACAGTATGCCCGCGAAAAGGCCAATGATATGCAATGCAAGCAATGTATACAATCCTCCCAGTCTGTTTGACTGTATCATCAGGAGATATTAAAAACATCATCTTATCATATCAGCTTCAGGATGGATGACGCCAAGGATGTATGCATAAGTAATCAACCTGGAAGGTCACTAACTCTAGAGGAGGACTCTAAACGAGGAGCTCCCGCTGAAATTCGCATCTTCGAACTCTCTTTTTGGGGGACCCTGGCGCGCGTGGTGCGTGGATCTCGCTCATCGTCCATCGCCCACTTACAGGCATGGGAGAACAAGATCTTTCCCTTGACCGACAAGATTATTAATGGGATGGATGGTCGTATCATCATCTGTCAGCCTCCCCCCTCTCAAACATACAGTACAGACCCTACTGTAAACGCTAGGGAGGGAGGGATCCTTTTTCGTGATCCATTTCCATCATACAGCATGCCTGCCTTTTTGGTTGGGACTCCGGTGGATGGATGGACGGATGGATTTGCTTGGAACGTGTCGGAGATTCATTCATAATAGCGAACACATGCACCACACACATAGCATAGCACATAGCGGTGGGCACTCCGATATGAAAGTGAAAGTGAAAAGCGCGCGAACAAACTTGCCGGCATGGGCAATTAATTGCCTACGCCGCCGGTCACAAGGAGGAACAGGGCCATCCTGCACTTTCACACTTCGTCCGTCTTGTGTCTCGTGCGCGACCGCGTTCCCAATTTGATTCCGGCCGGTCGGGGGTGCACGCAGGGCGAAAGAGACACACACCTACAATATACCAAGCAGGATATACCGAAAAGGTAAGACCGGAAAGCCATTTTTCCACTCGCTTGTCTTTCCCGCCTCGTCCTCTAGAGTCTACCTACCTACCTACCCCTTGCCTATCAATGGCATGGCATGGCATAGCATGGATATACCTATGGATGGGCACGCGGTGCCGGCGCCCCTCTTTCTTCGCAGCATCAACCTCATCATCAGAAGTGTATGTATGTATGTAAGTGAGTGATGGGACATTGATGAACCCAAGCGAGCGAGCTCTCGTACGCACTAACCAACGCTTGCTGTTTGTGGCAGCATCCACGAAAAGGACCCAGGTTAGTTGTAGTAAGGTTACCATCGCAACAATAATAGCAAAAATCGTCCACACAGGTCCGTGTTTCAACCATTGATTGTGATGACAGTGAACATGGAACCTTGACATGAGAAAAGTACGGGAAAGGGCATGACGACGACGGACGGATGTGGAAAAGGGAAAGGCTACAGTATGTATGGGTGTCTCATATGTACCATTTTTTTGTCTTGCGCACGATGCACAGCCAGCCGGGCAACTTGCCTTGCAAGGGCCTACAACTAATAAAGGGCCCAAGCCAAGCCCAGGAAGTCCAGCCCCAGCCAGCCAGCCAGCCAGCCCAACAAGCATGAAAATCGAGCGAACGACCTGCCTGTAGCATCACAGTGTATCTCTGCGCATTAGCGCACTGTGCTGGTAAGAAGGGTATATTTGCCTCGGTCGCCTTTCCATGGGCAATCTGGCCCATCATCCTACTAGTTGCATGCACCACCGGACATTGAACATTGATACGATATATACTCGTACCTGTGCACAGGGCATCAATTAAATATCGTAATCATCTCTCATCTCGTTCGGGTCTTTTTAGGATGTCTTAGGCACCTATACGTGAGGAATGAATGAATGATAACATACAAACAATCTGCCGGATAGATTGATGAAGCTTTGTGTGCATGGTCTGCCTGCCTGCCTGCTTGTTGCTCCGTCTCGTGTATAGATTCCCGAACTTGTATCTGAACACATACACACACATACATCAATCCACATAACCTAAAATGAGGGCCGGGGTTTCGCCCATTCCGTCAGGATACCACGCAATTCCTGGGTTGTTGAGCCGAGCCTTCCATGAAATCCACGAATCCATGATGCGAGTGAGCGTTTTATTTTATTTTAGATCAAGCGCCGTCAGACTGGATTGGATGGCTGGATGGGTAGCAAAGTGGTAAGGTATTTTGGGCTTATGACTGGGGTCACGGATTGAAAACACTTACCTGACTGACTGACTGGCAGCCCGGTCTGCCTGCCTGTCTGTCACTATACGTACAGTGTGTACATAGTGTGTGAGAGAATGCATATGATTTGTTTCTTTCTTGCTTTCTTACTCCGTACCCGACCGACGGATGGACGAGACGACGACTTGTCAGGGGTGTGTATGTGTGTGGTTGGTGTTAGTTAGTGTCGCGCGCGTCCGTCTTGCTTGTCCTGGTGTCTGGTCTAGAGGCCACCCCGGAGGAGGTGCTACCTGCCATGCTACATAATACATCTGACCTGCAACCACTTTACACCAGCATTGGCCATCGACACGTCGCGTGTTCGGTTCGATGATTGCCATGCCATGGAAAACGGGCGTAATGGGAAATGCGCCCCTTCCCCCCATATGTAAGTACCTTGACATTGACATGAATCGACGAAACGGGACGGGGGGAGGGGGGAGGGGGGACGGATGACAATTGAAACTCGAGGCTATCATCGTTCATCAATATTCCTTTCGTTCCCTTTTCTCGCTTCACGCCGCATTACGTGGGTACTTGATATCCCCTGTTTGTCCACTCTTGCTTGGAACTGCAAACCCGCAATCCTTGAACGAACGGACGGAGGTAGGAGGAGGAATAGGCTACTAATAGAAAGAGAGAAAGAAAAAAAAAGGGTACTAGCGACTAACAAGTAAATGATAATTAACCCCGGAATGCTGCGAGTTTTCTCTCTCACACACAAGCGATCTATTTCGCTTGCTGGTAAGTAGGTACTGTAGGTTAGTGGTGGTTTGATTGATGGTCTCAACTTGCTTTGCTGATGCCGCCGCCGTGATACCACTACTTCCCCTACCTTTTAGGTACCCCTCCCCTCCATCACACACGACACACTCACTCACACGCAATCCCAATACGGCATGTACATTCAACAAGCTATCGGTTTTCCTTCGTTTTTTGCGTACCTTTGCCACTACCGTGTTAGAATAGTGTGCCCATAGTAGGGAGGTAGTAGGGACTCCTCCTGGGCGCGCGCGCGGCGTTTGACCTCGCCAATCCAAAGTTTCGTGTTCCCCATTATCGGTCGGTCGAGGGGTGGTGTCCAACATTACATACATAGGCCCGGCAACGCAGACCTGCACTGTACCCATTATTCTCGCCAAAAGGTTCATCAATAATGTAATGTTGGGCACCTGGATCATGAAAAGTAATGCGCGTGTGTATGTGCTAGTTGTTCGTTCGTTCCTCCTTGTGTGTGGGCGTGGGCGCGGGCGCCTCGCCAATGTTCCACAGCCAGCTAAGAGGCAATTTACTCAATCCCGGCCCCGGCAAGCATTGCTCAGGCGGTCACAGGTGTGTATATGTGGCATGAGGTATGCAGTGATAATTGCACTGATGGATGAGCAAGGCTTTTCCAACAATGTCGAATGGACTGGACTGGACTGGACTGGATGAACGGCCGACGCACTGCCCTTGCTCTATGTCCGCCGATGGTAGCAGCAGCATATACCACCACTATCCTTGCTGCAGGGAAGGACGGCATGGGATGCGGTTGATGGGCCACCACACAACGTATCGTATCGCACAAGCAAAGACAATCCAGTCGGGCAAGGCTGCTTGCTTGTTGCTTTGCTGCTGCTGCTGCTACTACTGCTTACTGCTCACTCGCTGGCTGGCTGGCCGGGCTGGCCTGATAGGTCGGGCGGACTGACAGCCAACCTTACACACCCTAGTCAATGATTTGATCCTGAACCCTTTTCTTCCCCTCACTCGCTCACTCATCCAACAACAACAACACAGTTCTGAAAACAGTGTGGCATGCCGCCCCCTTTGGACATGCATCAAGGCTAGAAAGACCTCAGGCTAGGCTGGCATTGCCTGGTCAGCAGTGTCTGGCTTTTTGGTCTTATGGGCTGCGCACCGCACTACACTATTACCGGTACAAGCAATGCTCCGCTTCCTGCACTGCATGTGCCTAAGCTAGCTGAAAATAACAAATCGCTACGAGCATGCCGGACGGGAATCCTCGTCGCTCGGCGCTCATAATCAATTCCAAAGATCAACCTGGGAAAGGAGAGGAGTAGTCGTGTCGTGTCGTTGGGGGCGTTTTTTTTTTTCGATCATAATTTTTTCTATGTATCCCAATCTTTAATGGGTAGTAGTTTTTTTCATCCCCCCTCCCTGAACCCCCCCGGTCGTCCCAGCCTAAGCGACTACGAGCGAGGAGGTAATGGGTAATGGGCATAGCGAATGCACTAAATGGTTCCCGGCTGGGCTCTAAAACACCAACAAGAGGCAGCAAAAAGAGGAGAGGAGGAGGGCCCCAGTCCGTGGAATCCACGTTTCTCGTCAGGCTTTGGGAGCGGAGATACGATTGGTCGAACGAAACCTTGGATGATCGAGAGTCGCAAAGCAAGTGCTAGAACCACTTCGCTGCGCAAACCAAGCAACGCAAATCCCCGCCGATGAATCTTTTTTTTTTCTCTTCACACGCCGATGGATGGATGTGCACTTGCAAAATCCATTTTTTCCAAGACTGAATGAGGAGGGACCTTGGAGAGAGTCTTGGACGGTCCGTCTCCGTCGGTCAAGTGAACTGAACTAACTAGAGGCTGTGGGTGTACGTGCAGCGGTGCAGTATGCACGGGAGCATAGCATGACGCTCCTCGGTTCTCGGTGATGCGATTCAAAAAAGTACAGTGCTGCTCGATGCTATTATTGAGCCTGTTCCTGTTCTCTAACTGTGCCAGTGTGCTGTGGAATCCATACTTGGCCCAAGCCTGGGTTGGCTGGATCTGGTTTGATTGTGATTTGTGCACAGTTGTGTGTGCTGGGCTGTTGGATCGCTCAAGCTTGATTTCCATTGGACCAATGTATCGCTATGTACACCACCTTCAGTACCTCCCTACAGGCTACACCGGGCCTCCTGGCCTGGTGCATTGCAAACGCAGCAGCGCTATCTAACCATCTAACTAATAAACCCATAGCAATGAATGAATGGCAATGTACATTTTACATTTTTTACGCACGGCATGGGCCCCGGTCAGGGAATAGGCCTTTCTTCGTTTTTTATTAGGCATTATTTCCTTCTTCCTGCTTGTGCTAGATTAGTGGGTTTGTCCTCATTCTTGCTGCTGTTCCGCAACACCAATTTCAGAGCGAAAGCGGTGATCCATCCACCAACGACACGACCAGTCGGGACTGGCCAGTCAGAGTCAGTCAATCCAGCCGAAACTAGCATGTCATGTCTATCTTCCGGTCGGTCGGTCATATTTGCGGTACGAGCGAATGTATTGATTACATTGGCCAGGTTACATGCTGCTGCTGCTGGTGCCGCTGCTGCTCCTCTGGAAGTCTGACCTGCCTAACCTACTGCTGTACTGCCTACCTACCTGACATGGCCACTTTCACTTTTGCTTCCCCGACTGGGCCTAGGTGTTCTAGGTGTCGCCGCGTGGATTGCAGCCATGCAATGTACTCCGTACTTGTGATAGACACCGGATCGAATCTTCCATGTTCATTCATTACGCACACGCACGCAACACACACGCACCATACGTTTGATATCCATCCATGCCATGCCAGATACGCTTTCATTTGATCAATCAATCGTTCAATCAATTCCAATGAATTGCACGCAGGCAGGTTGCTCGTTGACGTAGCTGACTGGTCGGCTGTATGTACAGATGGGGATGTATGTATGTGTGTATTTGTGTGTGTATGTATGTATGTACGGATACTGACAAGGTGATTTCGCCCGACCGGCATATGCAACAACAATACCTGCCTATTCCCTATGATACCATCGCTCCTGCCTTCCTCTCCCTCTCTTCAGCATACCTATTCAACCCATTCATTCATCTGCTGCTGTGCCTGTGTGTAGGTAGGTATTCGATATTGGTATGTATCCGTACTGGTAGCTCAGAAGCAACTTACTTGACTCCTTCAATCAATACACACTCCGCACACGCCCACCCAGCACAGTTCGATTGTACCGTATTGTCCCATCTCACCTCCTCCACATGCCCACCCACTCCTGCACCCCCCTTGTCTACCCAATCAGGGCCGTCGTCCTTCTTAATTTCACTCCCCCGGGGCCCTGGCTCATCTGGCTCTCTGGCTGGCTTGGACTTTTCCTAGCACGGGTAAGCGTGGTTTCCAAAGAGCCATGCCGCTCTGGTGTCTGGTGTCTGGTGTCTGCGTGAGAGGCAAGAGGTTCTCACGCCTGCTACCAAACATTGAACTACTGCTACCTGACCTGACGCTCATTCAGATACAGACTCCGTACTCCGTGGTCCCGTACTCCTACCTAGACTCCTAGACTCCTAGCACTAAAAACCTTCCTAGCAGGCCACAGGCCTTGGACTTGCTGCAAGTGACTGGGACCTAGTGGTAGGGACTCACTTTCTTCTCACTGTGACTTTCTCTTCCTCCGTTCCCCACCTGCACTTCCACTTTGGACTTGCACTTGCACTTCGCATTCAATCCCATCCCATGCCTGCCGTGAGAAGTAGGTAGGTACATACACCCCCCCTGGAATAGCCCACGAGCAGACAAGAGGCCTAATCCAAGCAGAATTCGGTGGCAGTACTGCTGAGTCGCAGCCAAGCGTGCCCCAAGCCCACTTTCGTACACGCCCCTACCCCCCTCCCCATTGTTCTAAGCACCACACCTCCCAAGTACCACCACCCCCCCAAACCCTCTCCACCCAAGTCCATCCCTCTGGCGAATCTCTCTTCAGACATGGTCAACGCCAGTCTCAATCCGGCTGATACCTAGAACATACGTAACTTATTAACGATTGTATATTATTCAATGAGCGCCCAAGTTCCAATGGCATCCCGTCTCCGGCCCAGGAACTTTTGGCATTTCAAGGAATCTGAACCTCACTCAGACTCACGAGTTGATTGTTTCTACTTTCTCGTGAAAGGATCCCCAAAGCCAATCCAATTTCTGCCATCATCCGTGGTTTTGTAAATCCAACCCTCCCGTTGCACCCTTCGCCCTTGGTCGATAAGCGCTGCAGCATCAAACCGTCCTCCCGATTCGATATATCCCATTCCGTAACCACACCCCCACCAACCAAAGGCCAGAGGAAGATCCAGGAACGCGGAAACGAAAGAAGTCGAAACTGAAGTCTCCTTCTTTCTCTCCTTCGATTATTATTATTACCACATCAGCTTCTGCCGGCTTTGACCACGCTTCAGTCCGGCTTGCTTGTTCATGCTCGACATGGCTCATAGATGATTTGTTCGGATTCACCACCAGACTACATTGAGTCTTCTTATACAGCATTCACTCTCGGCACGGGGCCTGACCAATACCAGCCAACTTCGATTTGACGACTGATGAATGGAACCACCACCGCAACAAGGGAACAATCTTCTAACTCACACGACAATCTTTGGGTATCCTCTTCTAGGATTCTCACCCTCAATATCCAGCTTTTTAGTCTAGAATATTGGAACTCTCCCCCGAGTTTTGAATTTCTAGCTGTTCCTGATGTCTTCAGCCATCTCGACCATCGCTCGTCCATTCGTACCTCCCTATATCCCCTCTCCGGTGGGATATCCGCAATCACGAAGGCTCGTGCCTCCGCCATTGAGCTTGAAGAAGGTACAAGACACGTCTGTAGCCGACGAAGCTGCCCTCTACTCGGGCGGTCTTCGAACGCCCCCAGCTGAGGACGGCATGGGCACTACCTACCACCACAACCCGGTGCTTTCATCGACATACGACAGCCATGTTGCTCTGGCGAGACAACCCAACACCCTGGTCCAAGCCAGTCGTCCGGGCATGGTTCTTTGTGACGCCACGCTGAACCAGTTCTCCAAAAGCCAAACCCAACAACAACAACCACAACCACAACCGCAGCAGCAGCAACCACTGCCAAACCAACATCATTACCAAACGGCTCAACAACACCAGCAAAGCCTGCCGCACCTGCCGCAACCTTCACAACAACCTCACCATGCCTCGGCCGTGGCATCTGTTCCCGTTCCCGCCTGCCACTCAGGAGCTTCTCGCCATTCTACTCGCCCTTCGACACCATCATCCACACGTTCGAGCCACGCCGCACATTCGGAAGGCACCGTCTCCCGCAGAGAATCCACCATGGTTATGCACAGCCTGCGCCTACCGAGCTGTATCAACCCCAATGGCGGTAAACTGGACGATTTCGCTGCCTTGGTAAGCAATTCCATGAACCGTGGTTTTTCAACTTGCACCTAACGTTTTTGCAGATGACCTGCTTCTTCTGGTTTGAGAATATGGAGACGATCCAGGCGGCCGAGGGCATTAAGGAACGCAACCCGAACGCACCGATACCTCCTCTGTCCTCGTACACGAGGCCCGATCGAGCATACACGAAATGGGTGAACACCATCCTATCCACGACCCAAGTCACCCAGAACGTGATCCTCTTGGCACTGCTCTTCGTATACAGGCTGAAGAGCACGAATCCTAAGGTCAATGGCAGCCCTGGCAGCGAATACCGACTTCTCACCGTGGCGCTCATGCTGGGAAACAAGTTCTTGGATGATAACACCTACACGAACAAGACCTGGGCAGAGGTATCCGGTATCGCGGTGAAGGAGATCCACGTTATGGAGGTCGAGTTTCTTAGCAACATGCGATACGGCCTGTTGACTTCGAAGGAGCAGTGGGCGGAGTGGTTGGACAAGCTGGCATGCTTCCATGATTATTGCGAGAAGGCCGAGTTGGCCGAGCGGGCCGCCGAGATGGCCGCTGCACGACGAGCTGCCACCCTGCAGCCGAATCTGCCATCGCCAACCCACCGAACTTTCGCCTCGCCGTTGCCTTCGCCCACCAGCATCCTGCCAACCAGCGTCTTGCCTTCCAGCATCCAAGGCACTCCTGCCTCTGTCCCTGCTTACTCACCAAGCGCGGCTATCTACAACCCGACCCAGAACTGGCCTGGACAATTCCAGCCCACTCCTGCGATGTCCCCCTTGGCTGCCAAGCCAAGCCTGAGCTTCAACGGAACCAGGAAGCGAAGTGTGGAAGCTACAGAAATTGTCGAGCCGGCACCAAAGCGAGTCAACCGTCAATCTGTCGTGTCCATGCCTCCGCACGCACGTCAATTGCCTAGCGGTGGCGTCGACCCCACTAGACTGCCTGTGCCACACCTCACACTAGACACTAGCCAGACTACACCTGCTGCCTACGTGCCACCCCCTAATTACTCTCAAGGACCAGTCTCGTTACCACCTCTGGGAGCCGGTGTTCGTGCCATGGCGACCGTCTATCCCAACGCGACTACTTGGGCACCTCAGGTTCCCATCATGGCCACTTGCGGACCTCAGACCCCCGCGTACACCGCCCCTTCGAACTACGGAACGCCTACGAAGCGACACAGCCCTCGTGGCTTAACCGTCTACTCGTCGTCGCCCTTGACCGATTCGTACGCTGGACACCACACCCCCATGTCCAACTCGCCTTCGGTCTATCTTCAGCAGCGCAACAGCCCGTACAAGCCTCTGCGCCCTGTCAACACTCTTAACTACCCACCTCCTTCCATCCCTCTTTCGGAGTACCATCTAGGCTCTGCGCAGATGCACTACCAACCTCTCGGCCGCCGCAACAACGTCCGCACGGGCATCGTGCCGGAGTTCATGCCCGGTTACGGCAGTGGACGACCCACACCGATGCCATCGGCACACGCCTTGCACCATTATCATTCGTGATGGCGGTGATAATGATAACGGCACACACATACGTTAAAACTTCTACTTGTCTTTTTGTTATTGTTATTCCATATTATCTTTGCATGGCCATCGGCGTTACAGAGAGGGTATATGAATATGGTTCTATTCCCACGGAATCCTGCTTTTCTCGGTGTTTTGTTTTTCACTTTTCAGCGATCAGCATCGAGGGCATCTACGACAGGCGTTTTACTTTTTCTTTTTTTTTTCTTTTCACGGTAAATCCCATAGAGGTGGGATTCTGCAAAGCATGCACGACGCACATCTGAGGAGTTTACCGAGGAATTTGCGATACACAATTTTCGGGTTTTGGGGGAAAGGATGTTTATTGCCATGCGTATCATGCAAATGGCTGAATGTGTAAGATTTGGAGAGAAGAGAAACGGAACTCATGGATTGATTGATATCAGCAAAGAGATTCCCCCTCCCCCTCCTCCTTGGTCCAGTCCATGGTAATTGGACCAATGGATGGAACTGGGTTTTGTATCTCAAAGGGAGAGAGAAGGAGGAAATTATACTAGCTCAGGTAGATGATGGCTTGTCAGCGATGACAATACGAGCCACATGTCCGTCCCAAAGGGACCCAGGAAACACAAATTCAAAAACAAATCAAATTTGGTTTTCACCAACAATCACAATCATCACGATAATTTTTCTTTCCACATCGTCGTGATATGTTTTGCTGGTTGTTCACTGACTATCGATCGCCCAAGTATGATGTAATGGCATCCGCTGCCTCGGGATTTTAGGGCGATCTTGGCAATCTCTTATCTTATCGAAGCTTCTCGATCGAGTCTAAGAGGATCTTGGCATAGCGTCCATATGTTAATAGAATGCAACCAGCCCGGCAAATCGTTTTACCGGGTGCGAATCTATTTTCGGTTCACTCACCACGGGTAGACCATGTTCATTCACCCTTGTGACTGGATGATGCAGGACTTTCGGTCTGCTTTAACGCGAGGAATTTCATCTATAGTGTGGGCATTACTTTTACTAGTTATGACTAGTCGCTCGTTGTTATGCTGCATCTACCTCAGTTCTCCATCTGTCATTGGATTGGAAAGGGAAAGAGATACCTTTTGGATACCAGCAGCTGGTGCCAGCTGGCGACTATTTTGGGGGGCGTTCTCCTTTGTTGTTGGTTGATGTGCAACCAAGAAGGGCATATTCATATTCGTAACGATCCGAGAAAGAGAAAGAGACGGGAAGGAGATTTAGGGGTTGGTAGAAATGGCTCTTGGTGTGTGAGCTTTTAAACAAGTGCGCACATAGTAATTTGAAGGCTCGATGCTTGCTATACGCGAGACTATTTATTTGTGGTTTTCCTGGGACGTCGTGGCTTTGGCACGTTTCTAGACTCTATCTCTGTGCTCCGTGGTCAGCCTTGTGTGGGACTGGCTGTCGGTTGTACTGCTACTCCATATGGGGGAATGCCAGGTTATAGGGTATGTATAGATGATATAGGCTAGGTGTTGATAGACCAGAGAGATGGGTATAGAAAAGAGCATTAGCAGGTAAGTTACAGAGGCTAGAATGATTTATTTCATATGCTTTAGGTTGGTACACTCGTTCTTTTTCTATTTTGCTGCCTATATATGAGAATTTGATGTCGGACTGAGTGTTGTACAGAAAAGGCTCATGTCATTATTTGTACATGTATGATGCTATACGGATAGTTTCAAGAATCTCGAAATTATATACAGCCTCAAATCTGACAGGGCAGTACTTGCTGGCATCTTTTCTCTCTTCTTATAACTCACAGGTTCTGATACGTCGCTTGATGGAAGTAGAGTGCTAGGGTACTCGGAGGACCAAGGACGCTCGCACATTAATCTTGGTAATGGCATACCTCAGGGGTGTTATCCAAGGACTAAAGAATGTTGTGCAAAAGGGGGGCTTTCATCAGAGTGTCGCCATTGCATACTTGGTGCTGGGGTTTTTAGTTATAATATTCGTAATCTCCTTACAGTTGAGAGATGATGGAACTATACCTGAGAGAGAGAAACAGGCCATGGCGGTTCGGATGTCCAGTTGGCCCTGGAAGAAGACTATGTAAGTCGAAATTGACGCTCTGATGAATTATTGGATATCTTTTTCTTATTCATACTCCAGGTGATGACGATTCAGCCATGTATCCCTTGGGCAAAACCAATCTTGGCATCACTTCTTCAGGGTTGAGTAGCCTCAGAGAACGACATCGTAAGTCGTCAATACCAGCCCGTCCTTGATATTTCAAGACTCGGAGCGTGTGTCAGAGATAATGTAAGGAAAGCATAGTAAGATGATGGGTTATCTGAACATATCGCAGCTGCACGCAAGGTTTGACGGTGAAGTCGGGCTGGTGTCATAGTTGATACTCCACATGGTCTGCGTAGATAATTATTGAGTTAAACAGTGAGAGAGTAAGTGTAGCTGGTATATTATATATATATACTATGGACCATCGAACACAATCACAGTGTCAAAGTAGCTTTACCTTAACGACATAGTCAAGTTGGGAGTAGAGTGGTGTGATATTCGCGTTATCACAGGGCCCAAGCAACCAATGCTGATATCACATCCAGCAACAGCAACGCATCTCTTTTTGATATGCTGTGAATGGATGGCCATTTCACGGTAATCTAAGATTTTGCTATCAATGCATCTTCTCAACATTGTTTGACATATTGGGGGCATACACGCATGTGATATGTTCTGGTAAAGGGGCTGCCTTCTTTGGACAAGGCGACGTAGACCACCACAACATCGCCAACGCCCAGCCTTTGAGCACAAAAAGCAACTTAGCAACCCTCTCTTGCAGGCCCCGATAAGATCATATAGGTGGATCGGACAGTGATCTGTCCTCATCACATCATCATTGCAACAGGAGGTCTCAGCTATGCTGGAGACTTGGACCACACTGCTGAGTGGAACTTGCTTGTGGACCAACCGACTCTTGTGGCCGAAGGCGTTTACTACATTGACCATTTAGGCCACGAGATACTCGTGTTCGGAATGCTATCTAGAAGAGGCTGGTGTGCAATCTCTAGTCGGGAGCACTTGCTATTCACTCCTTGAAGCGCGCTGGCGGCCATCTCCGAGTAGATAATCTCGACCGACAGATTGAATGTATGCACCGCCACCATGACTATCTCTGAATCTCCGAGCCTCTCTCGTCAATCTCCATAATCCATCAGAGAGGACCCGGATCTGGGTTGGAGCGTGCCTCTGGAATGGCGTCTAAGTGACCCAGTTGTCGGCCAAGGCTTGCTAGTGTCCCCAAGCAGCGTAGCAGCTTACCGGGTTCAACGATATTTTCCCACCTCTCGTAAGAGCACCACGTGAAGAACGAACCCCAGATGATCCGCAAAGCTCCTCCCCCTTGTATTGCTACGGGTGAAAAAGAGGTCGATCTGATTCCCACAACGCTCGGATTATCGGGCGATGTTTTCTCACACGTTCGGGACTTGAGACACTTGTCATCGATTAGTCAACCTGACGGGCGAGTCGAGATTTCGGGTTCGACCCGAGAAAATGCCAACCAACCCATGCCGACGTTTGTTGAGGAAATGAATCGTCGCAACCCAGAAACAGAAGATTGAAACAACGCGTCGTCGTACCTCGGTTCAATAGACCGCCAATTCAGCAGCCAATTTCGCCAAAGGAGCAGTAGGCAGGCCCAGGCCCACGATGGGTGTCTGTGTGGCTGTTTTGTTGCGTGTGTTAGGTTGGGCTCCTCGACGGGCTGGCTCTCTCTTTCGCGGCCGTTTTTGGAAAATCTCTCGGGAGTCGCTCCCGAGCACAGACTCCCTTGGTGTTACGGTAGGATGGATCAAAAAAAAAATCAAAATCAGCCGCATCGAATCTCGCTGCAGGCAAAACTTTCTTGGATGTTTTGCAGCCAGCAAATGGTTTTTAGTGGTTGCATTACTTGCTTTATTATTAACTTAGCACTGCAACCTGCTATGTTTAATTTTGGGCGGTTCAATGTTGCATTTCGATCGAAACGGGAACTCTATTCGCTGTCCAGTGACACGTTGTTGTCCGGGCTGGTTGCTTCAATTGCCGGTTCCTGGTAGAGTCCAGTGATCAATCATTTGCGGCTGCTTGCAGAAGAAGAAAAGCGGCTTATTACTTTATTTTAGGACTTTTGGAAGCTTTGGAAGCTTCAATGGAAGGAGTAATGCAATGCCATTGAAGAGCATCGCCCTCGTGCCTCCCCCACCTGGCCTCGTCATTCCTGCCCGCTCGAGTCAGCCGGCTCGAGGCCGAGAATAAGTTCCGATCAACTGCCTAATTCACGAAACAAAAATAAGACGCCGTGGACTTCGCGGTCATCGCCTATTTCAGGGACGATCTCGAGTCTTCTGCGCTGTTCTTTTCCTTGCTGCTGCTGTTGCTGCTGCTGCTCAGCTCATAATAAGCCTGAAACGCGCATGCACAGACATGTGCTCGTGGGGATGCAGGAGCGAAAGACAGGAAAATACAGGGTCTAGCGCTGCTCCAGCGAGCCCACCCACGCCACTCCAGCAGCATTGCGTTATGGGTTATGGGCAATAACGCATGAATTCGTCCAATACTCTATTTTCCTTCTTTTTCTTTCATGCAGGGAGTGGCCAGCGCCTGGCGCCTCATCGTCGTCATCGCTGGCAGTGTTTCCAGGCGAATTGACCACCTGCCTCTGCTGGCCATGACTCTCGACTTGGAATATCGGCATTTTTGGCTTTGGGCCAGCGACGGGCACGCAACTTGGTGGGAAGCACCACAAACATACCACAAAGTGTTTAACATGTTGTCCCAACCAGGTAGCCTACCTTGCACGGATAACGGTTTGCGGAGCCGACTTTCCTCCTTTTCTCCTTTCGCCAAGGGGGTGCCCCGTACCAGACCTGTGGTTCAGTTCGCCCATCTGCTCATTTTCCTGTACGCCACAGTCCTGTCTAATTCCCAGGCAAGCCAGGGCCCGGGCATGGGCACTCTTTATGGCAGCTGTTCGGGGGCAAGTGACCTAAACTACTGATTGTACTGTACTACGTATGCAACGCCCAACCATGGTTTCCGTCTCTCGGGAAAATTATTTGATGACGGCCGTCTTGACTGCAGTACGCAACAGGCCCGACCCCTGAGTGAGATCAGCGAAAGACCTGAACGAAGTCTTGGTAGTGTCCCTCCAACGGCCGCGATTTAGGGCATTGCCGACAGGCTAGTTTGGCCCCATGTCAACAAGACTAAAAATGGGAGGGCCAAAAAGCAAGAACGCGACGAGCCAATAGCTGCGTATGATGTCGGTATATAGAACGACTCACTATTAACCCTCCAGCCAGTCTGGTCTTGCGGTGGTAGGACCGCTACACATGACTCCCCACGCCCAGCACGCCCAGTGGCCCTCGTTACGATGACTTAACCTCGACTTTTCATTTCGTCAGGACAGTTTCTTAGTCGGGTTTGAGGTTGATTGGCCCGTCATTATCCCAGCTAACTGCCCAGGCATCCCAGCACTTCCCAGCACTCGCAGGCCCTGCCCTGCCGGCTTCTTGGGTCCCTCATCCCAGTCCTCTATCCCCCACTCTGGAGCGACATAGCCGTCTACGGGACCCCCGCCAAGCCGCGCTATTCGCGACCAGAACCCGTCAAAGAACAAGCACCCATGCGACTCTTGAATTTCCATGCATCTATTTCTTTAACCTTCTGTCGGACGCCCGTCCCCCTTTTACCGTCTTCTGTGCTCTTGCTTGCCTTGCTTGCCCGCATCTATCCACGTCTCTTCTCCCACCTGAAGATCGACCCGATCGACCTGGACTGTAGTTCGCCATTGTTGTTCGTCAAGAGGCCCTCAACTCGACTAATACCCACACAACAAAAAGATGCCGCTTGCGAGGGAGCCAAGTCAACGATCCAAATGGATGAGATGGCACAACAACAACAACGCTGCCAATGCCGCCGCCAACATGTATGTCTATTGCATTTAGGAGTCCGCCGTGTTTGTAACCATGTTGGTTATTTTGGGGTTTGCTAACAATTGACCTTTTTTCTTCCCTTTGTTTCAGTAACAGCAAGAATGAGCCCTCGGAAATCATTCACCTGGGCGGCTCGCGTGTCAGCAGCGCCCAGTCAGAAGAGCGCCCGGTGACACAATGGTTCACCATGACCCCCCCGGAACCGCCTGCTGCCCCGAACGGCTCCCGGAGATCTGGAGAGTCCAAACAGCTTCCCTCCCCGCCTCTCTCAGCCACCAGCTCCATGCTGAGCCCGCCGCCGCTCAACCTGGCCGCGGCGCCCAAGGGCAAGCCGCCGGCCCCTGTACAGATCCCCTCTTCCCACCAGAGGCTGCTGTCCCCCTTGCATACGGATGCTTCGTCGAATTCCAACGGAGGGGGGTCTCGGTCGGCCTTTTCGCCGCCGCTGACGGGCTCCTCCAACAACAGCCGGGGCTCGGCCGCCATGTTCTCGCCCGTGGCGCCCAACCCGTTCGCGTGCAACCCCGTCTCGCCCAGCTCGAGCGTCTCGTCCTACGAATCGCCCGACGAGCCCAGCAGCAGCAGCAGCGCCCTGCGCCGCTCCCAGTCCGTGGCTGACATCAAGGACCGCTCCAAGGACCGCTCGCGCTCCAACACGGGCGGCAGCAAGCAGAGGTGGCGACCGTTCCCCAACTCGACGACGCCGTCCGAGTCGGACGGCGAGATGGACGAGGTCTATTCGAGACAGCCGGCCTCTTCGCGCGCCGAGTCAGGCTCCTCGTCCAGGACGTACCCGCCCCCGACCCATCCTCCGCCGTCGGGTCCTCTGCCTGCCATATCTCAGGTCTTATCGATGGGGGATCAACAACAACAGCAGGAGCAACTACAACAACATCAACGACAGCAATCTTCTTCGGCGCCGCTACCACCACCGCCTTCTTCTTCTTCTTCGCAAAACCTAGCTCCGTCACAGCAGCCGCCGCCACGGGACCAATCTTCCACGGCGAACCCAGTTTCGTCTCTCACCCGGTCCTCGTCCCTGAACAGCCCCAAGATCTCGTTGGTGGTGCCGTCCAAGTCGTCTTCCCAGCCAGCCAAGACGACGCGATTCACGCGCGAGGAGCGCCTCTGGCTACACCGGAACTACCGGGGCGAGGCCAACTTCCTGCGGGCCTGGGGTCTATCGATTGACAGCGAGGAGGACCGCGACGAGGGCGCGGCGCTTTTGCGCGAGCTGGTGCAGTCGGAGCAGGAGGCCAAGTGGATCAAGAGCCAGCAGCAGCAGCAGACGGTGGCGGAGCGGGCGGAACAAATCACCATCACGGCAGTGAACAAGAACAACAGCAATAACGGTAACAACAGCAATAACGATGGGCTCTCGCCTCTCCAGGTCATTGTCGAAGAGAGCAACACGGGCCACAGCCCGCGACAGCTGCCGCCGTACGGCTACAAGTACCCGGGCGTCATGGTCGAGGAGACGCCCCTCACGCCGATGGGGCCGGGAGGAGGCGCCGATACAAACGAAGACGGGGTCAACTTGCGGATCCCCGTCGGCAACGCGAAGGCCTCGTGGTCGCAGCAGCAGCACCTGGCCCGGGTCGCGGCGGCCAAGGAGCACGCGCGGTCCGAGAGCGAGCACTCCGTGTTGGGTGCGTACCTCGATGTCCGAATGAGTCGCTTGGATTAAAGAAATTGATGTGAATTTTTTTTTCTTTTGTACGAACAGGAGACGACGACGATTTCAGCAACAACAGCAGTGAGATGAGCTATCGACGACAACAACTACAACAACAATCTGGTCCGGCGGCAGCGAAATTCTTTTGAGAGAGGTGCATAGTGCATATATGTCTATGGTTGGGCATGGCATTGGTTGGTTCGTTGGTTTACATACATGGGGGGTTTATAATACCTACTCCCCCTTGCTTTTTTGGGCTGTATATCAAAACAGCAGCAGCATTCATAGCGGCGGCGCAGTTGGGACAAAACGGGCAGGACGGATAATGTGTTTTTTATTTGCCCTTGGTTCTACACACAGACACACAGACACACAGAAAGAGGGGAGAAAGAGAGAGATGTGTGTTCTGTGTGGTTTATTGTATATCTAGTCATCAATGTATATTTACCCTTATCTAGACTGGCAGACGGAAGCAAGCCATAGCATGTTGGCTTATATGGAATGAATATATCCTCAAGTATTCAATCTAGGTATTCAGTCCATTCTGTTGAAAATCGTCATCTTGTGAGACACATCCTGATGCGCTACGCTGTTAGTGTGGATTTCTTTCCCCGAGCCTACGATGCGTACGCATGGCTTAGTGGCCTGTGGTAGACTGCTAGCTGGGAAGAAAGCTGAAAGGGACTTCATTGCCCGTGCCCTCTTGAACAAGCCATAATGTGTTTCTAGGCACTGCATTCCACTCAGATCCAGGGGGTGCAAAGACCGGCAGTGCTGTGCAGGTTATGTTCATGCATACCTAGGTATTGGTGGAAGGCATACACGAGACCAGGAGGATACTCATGCACGCACGGCGTGATAGTGATGACGATAGTTTTCCCTCAATTGAATCGCCCGCCTCTTCTTCGTTTGCGCAATGAGCTGCAAATCGGAATCCTAAATGATATCACATGCCGAAAAGTATGGTTTCTCCCTTCCATCGCCATTGAGAAAGAGAGAATGCAATGAGTAGATGCACCAGAAAAGAACTGAGAGCTGTTCATTTAGTACTTTCCTAGTGTAAAGCCGTGTCTAATACAGTATGTTTTAAAGTGACTTCTTTCACTAAGTCCTCATTGGAACACAAGTCCCATATAGTGTAACGGCTAACATACCGCGTTTTCACCGCGGAGCTCGGGGTTCGATTCCCCGTATGGGAGAAACGGTAGCCCGGGGTTTCATTCCCTTCAGCAATATCAAGCTGAGGAGAATGGAACCCCGAGCATCCATCTGGATTTCTTTTTTTTGTTTTCCCTTCCTGCAAATAAGGGACATGCTATTTTGCTTGATGCAACTGTTGGCTATGCTGCTTGCTGCAAGTAAACCAAATGGTTCTGTCGCGTGCCGACCTAGAACCTACGACAGAAAGCGCTTTCGGTACTTGGAGCAAGCCTATGCCCAATATATACTTCAACCGCAAAACTGCAGATTAGAAAAAAACCATTAGCGATTTCTTTGCTCGGAATATGATACCGCCCGGAGACTCTACCGTAAGGTTGTCGGTAGTCATTCTATGAGCAGCGGGTTTATTCGGCCGAGTGAGTGCAAGTCCATTAGGAACCATCATGTTAGACCCCCGACTTCCCAAGAAACAGTGCAGCACACAAGACAGCAACAACAAACTAAAAGAACCATTTGCTTAGGAGATGGGATATCATTTCGCATTGCAGCATCTACATGTCCATCCTACACAACGACCTCGCGAGAAGAGTGCCCATCCACCAAGGACCCCAGATCTGCATCCATCGGTCAATCTGGCCATTTCCGAACACAGACAGTGCCGCTGTGGAACGCCGTGCCCCCAGAAAGTAGAAAGCAAGCAATGCAACGCTTTGGTGTGTTTGTTTGTGTGTTGTCTCTTTGGCTATCATATCTTAGCCCTTCCTCCTTCCTCCTTCCTCCTATGGTCGCTTAGAAAAGAAAAAAGACATGACTGCCAAGCAAATATTCCATAAACAACGCCAATCCATCTTCTCCTGCCCTCTCTCTCATGCCATTCTCCTCTCTTCCCTCTTCTCGCTGTAGCCGTCGGTTTCAATAGTCATATACAAAGGGCTTTGCATTTATCCGCGAGCAAGTGACGGCGGCCACAGGAACAGCGCGTAGCAGGTATGTGTCGGCTTAGAATGAGAATGGTCCCCGACCACCCTCGTGACACATCCTTAAAATCTGCTTGCTTGCTGTACCTTTCCCCTCAAATCTTGTCTCACCCGTTCCCTGTCTTAGCGCCCCCCTCGTCCTCGTCGTCGATCGACTCTGTGCTCATCTTCCGGCTTTGCATCACCTTGAGCGCCGCACCCTCGTTGCTCTCCATCTTGTGTAATCGCTCCTTCTTAAGGGCCTCCTCGCCCGTCGACACCTCGAACTCTTCCTCGTACTCCGAGTCGTCCCCGTCGCTCTCGGGACTGGGGTTGTTACCCGCCTCCTTATTGACGGTTCGGAGAGGACCTTCTGGTTTGGCCGCCGCGTTCACCATCAATGGGAGGTCTGATATCGGAGTGGCCGCCCGTTTGCCGCCGCCCCGAGCGAGGATTGCGTCCACGTCGAGAGGCTTGATCGTGGGATCGAAGGCGGCCGGCAACCCCACGGCCATCGCAACACGGTGGGCTTCCTCGTCGGGCGCAATGGTGGGCTCGAGTTCGTACGTGCTGTTGTTGTCGCTGTCCGCTTCGTGTGGTTGACCGGCTAGTATGCTCAGATAGCTATGACGGCTGGGATCCTGCGCCCGCTTGGCCTTTTTCTTCTCGCGCTTTTCGTTGGGGCGCACGACAACAACCGGCACCGGCGAATACTGCAAGCAGTACTTGGAGAATGAATTATAACTGCTGAAAAATCCCTGTACCGTGTCGAGGGACCGACCTTTGGTGCCGACAATTAACATGGAAGGCTCGTGTATCGAGATCTGGAAGATGTTGATGATCAGCAACGACATCCAATGGCTTTTGTCACAATTTCGCGGGATTGATGCGCCGTAGTAGTGAGCCTCCCTCGGATCGGATGTGCACTTACAAAGGACTGGAATGTGCTGTGCAATTTGCCCACTGCATATTCCACCACCAGCTTGATCGCCAAGTTCCTCACGTTTTTCGACTGGATATGCTGCATCAAGGCATTGGCGGCGTCTCTGTACAGCTTGTCCGATGACTGCCCTTGGATCTCAAAGACGCGGACACACACTATCTCGTCTCCGTCGTCGACAAGTTCGTCCAGCAGCCATTGCAGGGCATGGTCCGAATAATAGTTGTCGTCGACGCCGACCATGAAGGTGCGACTGCTGCGCGTGCGGTGGTATCCATCATGCTTGGCATTTAGGGTGAATGATATCGTGCCTTTCTTGGGGGTGTAGTCCGAGTCGATGTTGTCGAATGCAACATGATGTTGAAAGCTATGCGGGGAAGGCGGGTGTGTCAGCGTTTCAGTAGCCATCGATCATGCGAAATCGCGCAGGCATGCGATGCGGATTGGGAAGAAAATAGGGAAATGCTAGTTCCAAAACGCGAGGAGGGAATGCGATGATAGCATGGAAAGAAGACTAAGGCCACTGAGCCGTTCGGGGGAAAGTGGGTGCAACGAGGTGAAATGAGCTTGGCAGCAGGTTCGGTGACGCCAGCGGGAAGTCAGGTCGACAATCGTCAGATGTTTTTGAGAAGCCTCGCTGCAGAGGTCACAATCAATCCATGGGATTGGCCGTGGTGGGAAACGAAAAGGATCGCCAAGCGCTGAGTCAAATTCAGAGAGGGGCAGGCTGGGATTGGCGGGGAACCATCAATGCCAAGGGAAGACTATCCGGGGTCAAGAGCGCTTTGTCGAAGAGGCAGCCCGACGGGTGTTATTTCTGCAACACTTGCCAGCAGGCATAAGCTGGAGAGTTTACCGGCAGGCAATGCAGCCCCCGAGGGCCCCGTGGATGCGACTCGCGACGGTCCAGGACCCCAGGCAAGGATGAACAGCCGTCCAAAAGAGACACACTATCCCTCCGACCCCACGATCCCAATGGCGTGGAGGGGAACATCCCCGGCAAAAGGCAAGGCACGTGAGGCATCCCGCAATTTGGGTGCAGGTACACGCCGTATGGCTTTGTACGCGCTTGAACGTGGTAGGCCATGTGATGCACACCCCTCACGACATGACAAGATTCCGGAGTGACGAACGCCCCGAGAGTGGCTCTTGTTTGCAGCTAACCCCTCCAGAGGAGCTAAAAGCAGAGCTCCAATTCTCTCAAGTCGAGGCCAGAGCGGGCCGCCTTTGCAGCGTCGTGCAGTTGTAGCCCGATCAAGGGTCATCCCGCGGGATGGCTAATACCATTCGACGTCGCTTGGGCTGATCTTGCTCGAAACTTACTTGCCGCACGCAATAGCAAACACAGGGCGAAACAGAGCCTCATTTCACACAACCCATGGCAGCGACTTCTCATTTGAGTATCGCGGTCGCATTGATAGGAGCATGATGCATATGGAGGGGTTACAGAAAGAAAGAGAGGGGGGAGCAAAAAAAGCCGAAGACAATTGAAAAAAGAGGTAACTCACCGACGGTGCGGAGGCGACGCAGCCCTTCGTCTATTACCGGTATGGGGCTTCTTCGTTCCTTGCGGCAGTTGGGGATTCTTGGGCGGTCGGAAACTGACGCTGGAGACCGAGGGCTTTCTAGACAAAGGGCCGCTACTGCCGGGACTAGGAGCGGTTTCGGCGCCGGGGCTAGGAACCGTCTCGTTGCCAGGCGTTGAAATGCTGCTAGCGCTCGTGTCGTCCTTGACTTCAGCCCGCGACTCGGAATTGCTATCGTGGCGGCTCGGGGGGCTGCTGCTCTTCTGGGTCTGGCCGGCATTGTCGAAATAATCTTTCCGCTTTGGCGTGGGCTGCGATCTAGGCGAGACGTCGCTCGCGGGACTCTGCACGGGAGTGGTGTTCTTCGACATGATTGGCGTGTGTGCCTGCGGCGGCTGCTGCTGCTTGGGCAGGAACCTCGAAATAGTCGGGGTCTATGTCGGCGGAGGCGAGGCGAGGCGAACGAGGCGTCTGGGGTGTAGAGATAATCGACTAATATACACGATGTTGGTTTGTTGTTCGTTTTCAATCTGTACCTGACTCACGTTGCCTCAAGAAGAGGGCGGAGGAGGCAAGTTCGCATAGGCCAACATTTGGTAGGAATGTAAAGGGTGAAGCTCACGATGGAGCTTTGGGACTAAGGCTAAGGCGCAGTGACTCTCAAGGTAGGTAAACAATGACAACAATGGGTGTGGTGGTTCTCGGCGGGGCAGGCAGGCGCGCTCGTGACTGGATTTGACTTTGGGGAGGCTTGGGTCGAGGTGACGCCGTAACTTCAGAAAGTCTTGTCCCTGGGGGCAGGTAGTCCAGATAGTAGTAGTAGTGTAGTCAGGAGTCAGGCAGAGTCGGCGAAAGTGGGAGCTGCGTTGGGCGGTGACAATGTCGGATAGATAAATAATGGAAGCGTCGAACGAACAAAGGCCTGACCAGGGACTCAATGGGCACTTGTTGACCTGGGCTGCTGGGGGGGCCTATGTAGAGCCTAGAACTTGAGAGCCGGGGGCGGCACCACGGACGGTATTGTATATGTGGTAAACCCAGGGTCGAGCTCGACACCCTCCCTAAAACCAAAGCGAGTTGACAGGGTCACAGCTACCTCGAGAAATCAACGATAAGCCAGGGCTGCCAGGGTCCTTGAAAGTGTGCTATCAATCAAAACGAACCGGCCGGGATGGTAGCTTGAGGAATGTGCATATACATATACATGTACATACATATAACGTATGTATGTAAGGTCGGGATGGATGGTTTGCTGTGCTTTGCTGCCTGGGATCCAATATGGGTGTGCGCAGTTAATAACTTACTTTTCTTTTATCAGCTGATTTTTGCTTCTTTCCCGCTTTCTCTAGTAGGTAGTATCGTTCGCTTTGGGATCCTTCTGTTTCCTTTTTTTCCCCCTTCTTATGAAGGTTATGGCGGAAATGCAAAGGAGAAGCAACAGAAAGTGCTGCCTGTGCCTGCAAGGAACCGAAGAAGGTCGCTTCCGGGGGGCGGTTGATGCGGTGAGCTCTCGCCAATGCCGGCCTTATCTGCACGTCCAAGCTCGCTCGAGGGCAGACCAGAGCCAGTCAGATTTCTCGGCACCACCACGTTTGCGCAAGGCGCAGATGCAGATATGTATGCTTTTCCTGAGATCTTTCGATGTTTGTGCGACAATAGTGAATAGGGCCCCGCGAATGCGAATGTGGGTGGGATAATGGGCAGTGATGTGATGTGTGATGTGTAATTTGGGCCAACCGGGTAGGTTAACTAATAAAAAAGATTGGAGGCAGGGCTGCTGGCGAACGCGCTCTTTCTCTCTCCGGCCCCCCTTGCTCTTCTACGAGATGGTCGCTATGTCGAGGAATATAGGTAACACACGTAGAAATCCGGTTACAAACGGAAACGGGCCTTGGACCTTGGATAAACGGGATGTAATGCTTGTATGTCGTCAACTTGTCTCTCTTTTTCTGCCTTTCCCGATGTCTGAGATCCGGTAGCTGCAAGAATAAAACAGGGTAGCAGCTATGGTAGCAGCTAAGCCAAGGCGCCCGAGGGGGTGGGTTTCCGGAATCTGGCTGGGTCTTGTACTGGATGTTACGTTTTGGCTTTCCACCGCAGGCAAACAGGTGAGTCAAGCAAGAGGCTTCAAAAAAGCTTAGGAAAGCTTGTACTTAGACAATTGTCTTACGGGGGACGGGAGACCCAAGGATGGGGTTGGTATGACCTCCCTTTATGTAAAAAGTTCCAGGGGAGTCAAATGAAAAAAAGCACAGCACATTCACGCGCGGAGCCCAAGGCCAAGGCCAAAAGTGAGGAGCTAGTGGGGAAGCAGCACCGCACATTCTCTACACGGCGGCTGCTTGCTGATGGGGATTTTCAGAAGAGGAGGAGGAGGAGGAGGAGGATTGCCCAATTCCTGTACGTTTTGGTACATGTACCTCTCTCTCTCTCTTTCTCTGTCTCCTCTAGCCTCTTCCAATGTGTTTGTGATGCCAAGCATGTTGGGTGTGGCTCGATGCGGAGGGGGAGTTGTGAGAAGGGGACTGGGAGACAGGACAGATCGAAACAGACTACAACAGCAGAGGGAAACAGCCAAGAGGCTAATAGAGGCTGGGCGGCAGATGCGCAGCCCAACAAGCTGGGGCAGGCAGTTCTCTCTCTCTGCTCGCTGTCCCTCGCTGAGACTCTGGCCGAACAGGGAGAGCTCCTCCACGGAGCCCGTAGATGCGCATTGCCGGTGAGGGAAGGGAGGAGAGGTAGAGACTATGACAAAAAGTCGTCCCGTGTTAGGCCCGTCACCCGTGGGGCATCAGGGCTGACGGACGGGGTTGAAATCACCGTTGTCTCCTCTCCCTCCATAGTTAGTAGGGACGATATCGCATCATGTTGCCGTCTTTTCTTCTTCCCTCTCTTCTCCTTCTCCAATCCAGACGAGCCTCCATTTCGTAATTCGTAATTCGTACACCGCGCCTATCGAGGTCGCAGATGGCTGCATAGTATACGGTACTTGGCCAGTGACAGTCGGCAGCCATCCAAATAGCAAGCTGAGCCGGGTAGTGGTACACCTGGACGTGCTTGGCAGGCTTGGCAGCGCTGCGAAATCAAAGTTGCCAAGTCATCGCACAGCGTGTGTCGGGGGCCTCTTCTACATTCCTGGGTTCAATTTTACATACCTTGCCTGCTGCTTGCACGCGGCGACCCGCATTGCCGGTGCTCTGCCATGTGAAGTTTTGATCAATCAACCCACTCAATCGGCACCAAAAGGGTGGCTGTAAGTTTTTGGTTAAGCATAATATTCCGTGGTGTATAGTTGCCGGTCGTCCAAATCCACGGCGCGAGGTCGAAACAGCAAAACAGTTTCCGGTATATATGACAGAAACAGGGATGCTTAATCTTGGAAGTATTTAATAAACATTTATGCCACCGAAACCGTTAACAGAGCAAACATCCCACCTAATCACATGTTATGACGACACTAACCTCACAGATAAGATCATTTCCTCCCGTCCCATTTGACAACGTCCCTAGGTTAGCATTCGCATGAAGCCACAGCAGTACTAGTAGATGTAGGCAGACACAGCATTGGAAAAAGTACCTAACCTACCTACACACACATTCCATCTAGCATTACTGCAACACCACCACTACTGTCACCAGAAGCGAAGCAGATGGCTTTTTCCGTAGTGCGGTGAAACCGAAGCGAGGACCGTCCCTTGCCCTTGCCCTTCGCCTTCGGGGAAGAAGAAACACGCCCAGCTTGCTGCATCCGTTTGCAACGGCTAAGACGGCTCGGGTCGATCCAGCCTCACAATTTAGCAGCACACGGCAACGGCAACCAGATCCGAATCAAAAGTCTTGACCATTGTCCGGATTGAGGAGGCCACGCGTTGCGGGCGGGGAATCTTGTCAACCGGTCTAGATGGCATGTATGTATGTATGTATGTGAAATGCTAAGGTTAGAATAAACTCGAATTGCCTCTCGCATACATGCCTCTCGAAAGGGGCTCCCTCACTCACCACCTTAGTAGGCGAGCTAGCTCGCAGCTTTGGAGGGCCTGGCCTCTTGGGCGGAGCGGAAGTGGGTGGAGGGGGTCATGTTACAGCAACTTAGTAGGCAGGTTTGTACAGGTACTGCTCTTTACACCAATGCCGATCAATGGAATGGGACAACACCAATGAGGGGCAAAGGGGCCAGGTATGATACGCAGGTAGACAAGCCTCTGCTGCAATACACCGCAAACCCCATATCCATCTTCACCCCCCGGCTCAACAAGGTCGAGGAATTTGTCAGGGTTTCTCCCAAAGATCATACAAAAGTTGCTGTCTCAATACTGCGGAGTAGCATTCTAGCGACTCTGTGTTCCACTCAACATGCATGAGGATTGAAAAGGAGTCGATATATTCAAAAACAACCTCATGATAGTAACCTGAGCATGGATGGTGTCACCTCACACCGAATTGTCAGCATCACCAAACCTCAACGCCCGATGCAGCAACTCTTGGCAATCTGCAGCCTCGTGACGGCACTGCTGACTGATGACCAACCGACTCACCGCAGTCTATTCATAAATGTCACCATGGCATACTCTTACTGGAGAGGCGTTCAAACTAGCTTCATTCAACAACCTCGTGACGCGGGGGATCACCTTGGCTCAGGATTGCTTTTCTATAGGGTATTTATAGATTAACGAGCCAATTGAGAAAGCCTCATTCCACCGGTCAAGTGGCACGATGAGCTGCCATGGTTTGTGATTTTTAACGTCATGAACCAACATATCTCATTCGGACTCTATCGGTCTCCAGAGCAGGAGCCGGCTGTTCTCTTTTCTCCCTCCGCCCCCCTATATGCCGCGTAGCCGTACTTGTACGCACATGAAGATCAAAATGTCTCGTCACCCCGGAACCAGCTTTTCCCGTGCGACATTATCCTCAGGCCCGTCGCTGATGGTACGTGGCCAGAGTATAAACAGTATTTCCCGTGACGCCTATGCAATGCAAGTTAAGAAAGAAACCTGCGCAAAGCCCATCCATGGATCCATCCGTCCTTTACGAGATTTCATTGGCCAGCAGACACGCGACATGGTGTGCCATGAAGTCGCTGGCCTGGCGATTGACTGATATGTTTCGTCGTTGTCGCCCTACTTCTAGTTGTATGTGCGGGCAAGGTTGCGCAAGTACCAGTCAACCAGCTTGCGTCCGACCTTGGCCTCTGAGATGTGAATCAAGTCCTGCACGGTGCCGTTAGTCAAATGCGATACAAAAAGCTTGACGGTTACGCAGAAAGCTTAAGCCGTCTCGATACGAGACAGGGAGGGGATAGAGGGGATAGAGGGGATAGAGGGGTGTAAATGGGCAAATTGTACGTACTCCTTGCATAGCGTAGTCAAGATCGCTGACGTTGACCCACTCTCCGTCCAACAAACCACCTTGGTCAGTCCATCGCAATTGCCTAGCTCGCTGCTTGTTGACCAAAAGGTAGGATCGGAGCTCCTCGGGCTGGACCTCGAGGAAACCAGCGAGCTTCTTAAGATCCATGGTTGTGTAGAGGCGCAGGTAGGACTTGACGGTGGGGTTGAACATGTTGGTCTTGACCTCATCCATGAAGATGCCCAGGTGGTGGTCAATGGGGTCAACGTTGGCCTCGGGGTTCTCGAAATCCGGGACCACGGGCGAGATGAACTTGGGGCAGGCAGCCCGGAACAGCTCCTCGAAGATGGGGAGAGCCTCGGGGCCACCGCGTTGCAGCTTGACGAGCTGGTCACCGTACTTCTCGCGGAGAGCGGTGTGGATGGTGTCATCCAGACGGGTGGGGTGGAAGGCGACGCAGATGGCGATCAAGGCGTACATCTGGTCGTTCTTCTTGGTGATGGAATCGTACTGGGCGTTCTTCTGGAAGTTCTTGGTACGAGACACATAGATGAGGATGTGGCTGAACATGCGGATGGCATCGGCGTAGCGGTGCATCATCATGTAGGAGAAGCCCACGTAGTAGTAGGTGGTGAAGTGGGCCGCCATGACGCGGGCGAACATGGCCTTCTTGTTCAGCTCAATGTCGTCGAGGGTCTTCAGGGCGAGGCTGAAGTCACCGAGCAGGCAGTGGACTCGGAGGAGACCAATGATGGAGAAGTAGCCGAGCATGCGGTACAGGTTCTTGGAACCGTAATCGCCAGCGACAGCCATGGGGTCCTCGTTACGCTTCATGGCAGCAAGCTGCTCGGTGATCTGAGACCGCTGGATCAGGGAGTATAGCACATTAAGCACACTATAGCATCCCCAGGTGTTGGGGTTCTCGCGCAGAATCTGGCGCTCTTCCTCGTTGTCGCGGGGCTGTCGGGCCAGTCTCATTCTGTAGGAGGAGAACGAGTTGAACTGGTAGATGAACTCGTCGATGACATCCCAAGCCCAGTAGTACTGCAATTGGAGCGCATTAGCATTTATTTTCCTCGCAGATAGTGATGTTCATGTTTATGTTTGTATGGTACTGACCGAAGGGGGCTCCAGATCGACCGGGCCTTCCGAGTTCAGAATGAAGTGGAACAGGTTGCAGTAGGCATCGTAGCTCTGGAACTTGATCTCGAGGGGAGCGGAGAAGTCCAGGGGCTGGGCGGCGGCGACGAGTCTCGACTGGATGTCGTCGGTCTGGACGGAGAAGGAGCTGGTTCGCTCGAGCTCCTCACCCACGCCATCTTCGTACTGGACCTGCTCCTTGTAGTCGTTGACGAGGGCCTCCTCCTCGACGTCGCTGTCGACTTCCATGGAGCGCATGGGGCGCTGGTCGCCGTTTTGAAAGGCGCTCATCTTGTCGAATGTTGCTGCTGCTGCTGCTGCTAGCGATGTATGGTGATGTGACAGCAGCTCCGGGCGTCGATAGACTGTGGAGGTTAGAAGGGAAAATATGTGTGGGCGGGAGAATTTGACGATAAAGTGGGGCGGGGATGACTTGTGTGCCCAAACAGATCGCGTAGTGCCTTCCGTGCCTTTGACTCTGCAGTGAGTACTAGAGTACTAACCTACAAGTACTGCAAGTACCAGGAGTACCAGGTAGCCAAAAAGTAGTGCGGGGTTCTTTTCCTTCTTTCCCTATCAACCCCTCCAAAGCAGAAAAAAAGTCTTGGTTTCTCTTACTGCACTTGCATACCTTATGTAAAGCACCCGTAAACTGCGGTAAACTGCACCTTGCGCTGCGCTTCTGAAGCGATCACAAGATCCTTACCTAAGTATTGCTAGCCTAGATGAATCATAATGAGCTGCACCTCAACTGAGTCCGGTGCATTGTTTATAGTACCTAATTATCTGCCTATACAGTAACAATTCTGACTCATGGGAATATTATCCAACCTTCTGATTGCCGACAGTCCCCACTGTCCTCAAGTCTGTCTGCCGTATTAAACAAGTGCAGCAGCACTTCAACCTCGATGAAGTCAGACCTTTTTCTCGACCATCATTAGTCACCCGTCCCTTTGCCGGACATAAGCGATCGCATCTGAAAGAATTGGATACCCAAGGAAGTCGAGGTCTTTCATATAACAAGATCCCTATTCCTCTTTATCTGAACAAGAATAACTGCAAAACTTCTTTTCGACTTTTTTTTTTTTACACTTTATAAAAGTACGTCATATCTTACTTGGATCAGAGTCGAGCCCCAAAGTAGAACGACGCAACACACTCGGCATCATGCCCGTCGTCTCACCGGAAAAGCTCGGCCGCCTCCAGAGCGAGGCCGACGATGTCAGGAATATATGCATCCTCGCTCACGTTGACCATGGAAAAACTTCGCTTACCGATGCTCTTATCGCCACCAATGGCATCATCTCGCCCAAGATGGCCGGCAAGATCCGCTATCTCGACTCTCGCCCGGACGAGCAGCTGAGAGGCATCACCATGGAGTCTTCAGCCATATCGCTGTACTTCTCCATGCTGCGGAGGTCGGCGCCCGACGCCACGCCGGAACCTAAGGAGTACCTGATCAACCTGATCGATTCGCCGGGCCACATCGATTTCAGCAGCGAAGTGTCCACCGCCTCTCGGTTATGCGACGGTGCCGTGGTCCTGGTTGATGCCGTGGAGGGAGTCTGCAGTCAGACGGTTACCGTCCTGCGCCAGACGTGGATAGAGAAACTAAAGCCCCTGTTGGTCATCAACAAAATGGACCGTCTGGTTACCGAACTCAAAATGTCCCCGGCGGAGGCGTATCAGCACCTCAGCAAACTCCTCGAGCAAGTGAATGCAGTGCTGGGGAGCTTTTTCCAGGGCGAGCGTATGGAGGAGGATCTGAACTGGCGAGAGCGTATGGACGAGAGGGTAGCTGCGGCGGCAGCAAGGGAGCAGGAAGCGGCCTCCCAAGAAACCGAAACTGACGAGCTACAGTTCCAGGAGAGGGATGACGAGGAGATCTACTTCGCCCCCGAGAAGAACAACGTTATCTTCAGCAGTGCCATCGACGGCTGGGCTTTTACTGTACGGCAATTTGCGAGTCTGTATGAGAAGAAGCTCGGCATCAAGCGGAATATCATGGAAAAAGTTCTGTGGGGTGATTTCTACCTGGACCCCAAGACCAAGAAAGTTTTAGGTCGAAAGCACCTCAAGGGGCGCAACCTGAAGCCCATGTTTGTGCAGCTTGTCCTTGAGCAGGTGTGGGCAATTTATGCGGCAACTACAGGCGGTGACAGTGGAAGAGGGTGAGTACTTTTAAAACTCTGAATGCTAGTTGAATATGCCATACTAACCAATTACACAGAGATCCCGCCCTTGTCGAGAAGATTACCAAATCTTTAAATATCACCATACCGCCCCATGTTGCCAGATCTCGAGATCCTAAAGTCCTACAAAGCACCATATTTTCGTCATGGCTACCATTATCAACAGCGTTACTGGTTTCGGTCATCGAATCATTACCTTCCCCGCGGGTCGCCCAGAAAGAGCGACTTCCCGAGCTGCTAGAGGACTCGCCTGGGTCCTCCCATATCGACGCCAACGTCCGGAACGCCATGGTTAACTTCCAGACGGCCAAGTCGGACCCGGTCGTCGCGTACGTCAGCAAGATGGTCTCGGTGCCCGAGAGCGAACTCCCAGCAAACAAGCGGCGGGCCGGACAGCTGAGCCCGGACGAGGCACGCGAGCTCGCGAGGAAGAAGCGCGCCGAGCTGGCGCGGGCGCAGCAGGCGGCGGATGCGAACGGGCCGGCGGTGAACGACCTGACGGCGGCCATCGAGAACGTGAACCTGGACGACGTGGTCCCCGTGCTGGACGAGAAGCCCGTTGATCCGGAACACCTGATCGGGTTCGCGCGCATGTACTCGGGCACCCTGACGGTCGGAGACGAGCTGTATGTTCTGGCGCCCAAGTTCTCGCCGGCCCACCCGCATGCGGCCCCGGAGCCGCAAAAGGTCACAGTGACGGCGCTCTACATGCTGATGGGCCGCAACCTCGAGTCGCTCAACTCGGTGCCCGCCGGTGTCGTCTTTGGCATTGGTGGGCTGGAAGGCCACATCCTCAAATCTGGCACGCTCTGCAGCCAGCTCGAGGGCGCTGTGAACCTGGCGGGTGTGAGTATGCTCGGCCAGCCCATTGTGCGGGTGGCGCTAGAGCCCGTCAACCCTGCGGACCTGGACAAGATGATCAACGGCCTGAAGCTCCTGGTCCAGAGCGACCCCTGCGCCGAGTACGAGCAGTTCGAGAGCGGCGAACACGTTTTGCTGACCGCGGGTGAGCTGCATTTGGAGCGCTGCCTGACAGATCTGAAGGAACGGTTCGCCAGGTGCGATATCCAGGCCGGCGCGCCCATCGTTCCCTACAGGGAGACCATCGTGCGAGCCGAGGAGATGAAGCCCCCCGCCAACAAAGACCTGGGCCGCGGTGCCGTGGTCGGCGTCACCAGCTCCAAGCAGGTATCGATCACGGTTCGGGTGCGACCTCTCCCCGAAAAGGCGACCGAGTTTCTCCTGAAGAACTCGGGCGCCATCAAGCGCCTGTACAACGAAAAGAAGGCCGCGGCGGAGGGAACGGTCCTTCCGGACTCCGAAGTCGAGCAGGGCGATGTGGATATTGATGAAGACGAAGATGTGCGCGACGGCAAGGGCCTGTCCCACGACGAGCTGCGACAACAGCTCCAAGCCGCGCTGGAGGCGGGCAAGGGCAAGGAGACGTGGAAGGGCGTCATCGACAAGATCGCCGCGTTCGGGCCCAAGCGCATCGGGCCCAACCTGCTCATCGACGCGACCAAGGACGGCTGCTTCCCCAAGGTCTTCGGCAACGGCGGAGCCACCAACAGCAGCAACAGCCTGGGCGCCGACGACTCCCTTAACGCGTCGCACCTCAGCGACAAGATCACATACGGCTTCCAGCTGGCGACGAACCAGGGCCCCCTGTGTAACGAGCCGGTCCGCGGTATCGCCGTCGTCATCGAAGACATCGTCATCGAGCCGCCCGAGGACGAGGCCTCGGCTCGCGACCGTCTCGGCCGCCTCACCGGCGAGGTCATCAAGACGGTGCAGCAGTCCATCCGCCAGGGTTTCCTGGACTGGTCGCCGCGTCTCATGTTGGCCATGTACTCCTGCGAAATCCAAGCCAGCAGTAAGTTTCCCTTTCTCCTTCTCCCCTTTCTTCTAGTTACTATGGCCCCCCCCTTTCCTTTCTCTTCTTCTCTTTCCTCGATACTGACCCCCCAAACAGCCGAAGTCCTAGGCCGCGTCTACGACGTCCTGACCCGCCGCCGCGGCCGCGTCAACGCCGAAGCCATGAAGGAGGGCACGCCCTTCTTCACCATCTCGTCGGTGCTGCCCGTGGCCGAGTCCTTCGGCTTCGCCGACGACATGCGCAAGCGGACCTCGGGCGCCGCGCAGCCCCAGCTCATCTTCACCGGCTTCGAGATCCTCGACGAGGACCCCTTCTGGGTGCCCTTCACCGTCGACGACCTCGAGGACCTCGGCGAGCTCGGCGACAAGGAGAACGTCGCCAAGCGCTACATGGACGGCGTGCGCCGGAAGAAGGGGTTGCTGGTCGAGGGCAGGGGCGAGCGGAGAGGGGCCGAGAAGCAGAAGACGCTGAAACGTTAAGACAAGGGAGGAGGGAGATGGATAGATGGATGGGTGGGTGGGTAGAGATAGATGGACGGATCACATGGAACGGAATGACAATTGGCGTATGTTGTTGTGTGCAGACAAAAGGGGTTGGAGTTTTGCGTGCTCGACTCGGTAGGTTTATCCGATCGTCAATGGAAGAAAATAAAAGAGTACCCTCTCTTATTGTTCTTTAGACGGCAGGCACATTGCAGTCTTTTTTTCTCCATGGGTTTAATCGATACGCAAGCAATCATTGATTCTCACGAAGCATTACCATCTCACCTCATTTTCACGATGAGGTATCAAGTATTAAGTGATGAACGCAATGAATGCATTTGAGGGAATCTGCAACATGCAAGTAAAACAACCTAATCTACACCGTAACTCCGTCCGCCATGCTGTCGTTGTTTCGTGTCCTTCTTCATCTAATGCTTCCCTGATGCCATATAAGCAAACAAACGATCGCTGGTCCCCCTCCCATCCATGTTTCGAACCGTCTCTGGGGCTAGTGAAAAGCCAGAGAGCCATTATATGTAAAAGTATGTATTGAGACCATATCTCCTCGCTTTTTACCGTTCTTCCTTTCTCTCTATCAACATTGAAGGGAAAGATCAATAAAATATACCCTCAATCAATCATCCATATCCGTATCGCCATCGCAGTCATCCTCCGAGGTGCTTCCGCTGGGACTCTGCTGCGGCTGCTGCTGCTGCTCCTCTCCTCCTGGGACAGCAGCAGCGGCAACGCTGGCCCAATCCTCTCCACCGGTACGCATGACCAGTTCCGGATTAATGTTCGCCTCAGCGAAATACCGCTCGCGTCGCGTGCTGGCCCGGGAGCCACCCTCGAGCGCCGACAACGCTGCGCGTGTGGTGCGCATGCGCTTCTTGGGAGCCTGGCCGCCCTCGCTGACCAGGTTGCTGCGCTGCAGCCGCTCCTGCTGGAGGCGCTGGTCGTACGCCACGATGCTGCGCACGAAGGGGGCCACGTCCAGGGTAATGAGGCGCATGGTGCGGTCGAAGACGGACGGGTCCAGGTACCCGGCGGCCGAATGGGTGGGCGACTCGGCGATGGGGTCAAAGGCGAGGGCATAGTCGTACCGCGTCGTCGACGGGACCGAATAAGGGGGGCTGGAGAAGCTTTGGTTGATTTTCTCCACGGCCGTGGCTTCGGTGAAGGGGCGCGTGTCGGTCAGGCCGGGCAGTTTGCCGCAAGCGAAGACATCCTTGGCAATGCCCCTTAAGGCCAAGCTGATGTGCATTGAAGTCTGGTCGTGGCGAGTGAAAGTTTCTGCTTCAAGGAGTCGGCGGCCGGTAATGAAGTCTTCGCGAATCTTCAGAGGTAGATCTGGTACCGAATGGTCAATCATTGCGGCATTGCCACCAGAATATGTGCCCGATGAACAAATGTCGGCAGCACTCAACATGTCCGACAGGTTGTCAACAGCTTCAAGTGTTGCTAGTCTTTGCGCTCGCGACATATGGGGGCTGCCTGGTTCGCGATTGGAGGGGGTCAACAAGTCGCCGTAGTCAAGACACCAACCATCCCATAGCTGTTGCTGGGCTTCTTCCTCGACGGTACGGTAGGCGCACGACTCGAGGAGCGTGTCTCGACCAAGCCAGCCCATACCAGGCTCATAGGTATTTGTGCTGACCACACGCACCTTCCCCTCGTTCTGAGGTTCCTTGTCTTCCACGCCCTTGTGTAGGAACCAACCAAAACCACCCTTGAGATCACCGATGCCAATCTGGCACCAATAGTTAAGCTCCGTTATGGATGCGCGAAGGTCCTGGTGGCGAGAGTCGAACAGCGTCTCAACGGCACGTCTCCTCAAGGCATGTCCTTCGTTGGCGGCAATTAGCAGCAACAGGTCGACTGCTAGGTCCTTGGAAGGGTTGCTGAACCTGAATATGCCGTACAGATTGAGATTTTGCAGCGGCACAAGGCTTTCGTCGTTGCAGGTCATAACGAAAGGGCGCTTTGACTGGATCATGAGGCTAATCACCGTTGCCCAAAACTGTTTGTCTTCTTCGTAAAGAATGTCGACTTCCTCGAGCAGGATCAAGGATTGCTTTTGGCCCTGGCTCTTACCGGTCAGGGTTCTCGTCGCTTTCTCTACCAGCGGCTTCGTGATTGGGTTGACCTTAACCGGCTTCGGCTGCGGTGTAGATGTTTTAGGCTTGAAGTTGAAGAAGGTTGTCATCGTGCCTTGTTTACCCGACTTGAGATCCCTGGCTACTTCATCGTCGCTTGGCGCTTCGATGTCGTTTGATTCTACCTCTCCTTGCTTGTGTTGGACAAGGTGGTTTCGAGTCATGTCGCCAATTCTCTCGATGATGTCTTTACCGCTTCGCCGTGAACCGGGACCAATTTCGAATATCTCAAAATCAAGCTCTTTCGCGATAGCATAAACCGCCGCAGTCTTGCCACAGCCGTGAGGGCCGCTTATAACAACAGCATTCGTAAGCCTGTCGGGCTCCTTGGAAGTAGGCCTGACGACTGTTTTCTTCGCACTGCCATACGTTGTTTGAGGCGCCCAGTCAGCCCCATCATCCTCGGAAAATACGGCCAGATCATTCTCTTCAGCATCATCATCAACGATAAAGCCATCCAGCTTCTTCCCCTTCTTTCTCTTTTTGGCAGGTGCAGGTTGCTTCGCCTTGGTTTTGCTGGCATCTGAAGCGCCCGTATTGACTGATTGGACTTTCAGTGTCTGTAACCAGTCCCGGAGTAAGGTCGCATCCTTGCTACTTTGAAGAACTTGGGCAGCTGTATGGGGTGCATACTTTTGAGCCCAAGCGACGTTTTCGCATTTTGACTGGTCAAAGGCGGATAAAGATGTTTCGAGTGAGCTGTATGCCTGAGATATAGCAGGGTGAGGATTCTTCCCCGAACCAGCTTGCCAGGTACGGAGCTCAAAGCGGACCCTAGATTGGAGCTTTGGTCCACTCTCGAGATGTCTCTCTGGAACTCGCAAGGCCGGATCAGGGGGTTGGAAATCGTCAGTTTTTAGACCCTGGAGTGACTCAGTCAGAGTATCAAGACCAAGGTTCAAGGTGACATTTGACAGCACAGACTCCCCCGGTTCCAGACGAACCATAGATCCTTTCGCCTTTTTGTGCGGTATTGTGAGATGGACCCCTTGTGAATTTGAATTTTCCAATTCACGCTCGTCGCGCTCATCTCCGTGGATGTGAACCATGCCTTTGGAGGGGAACGCCGGGTGTTGAGCTCCCGGTATCTTGAGACCACCTGGTCTGAAACCAAACTGAGGAACATTTGTCTTCGAAAAAGGGGCTGATTTGGATTGCTTTGGTGAACAAGGGGTTGAAGTGAAGATGGAGTGCCTCTTTTCTGATGACTTGGCATTCGAATCTTTGGGCTTGTTTGCCGGGGTTGATGAGTTATTTGAACTGGACTGCTTCGACTTTGCGGCAAAGAATGGATGAGTAGGTGCCCCGTTCTTTGGCCCCGTGGTCGCTGCTGTCTTGGCTGAAGTGCTTGTCGATATGCTCGCTGTGGTCTTCGGTGTGCTCGCCGACACCTTTGCTGAGGTCTTGTGTGCCCCTGGTTTCTTGGGGTTCTGTGATTTCTCAATAGTCGTTTGTTCGCTGGTGGTTGATGGCTTCGCGGGATTGGTATGGGTTGATACAAAACGGACACCACTGTATATTGTCTCAATGGCCTCGGAAATCCGTGTGCGAGATGAGTCGTCGATACCATAGCGTATAGTGACGATGCGAGTGGGAGGTGGCTTAGGCTTTCTGCCACGCTTGGGTTTGACCGCAAGTTTAATCTCATTATCTATTTTCCTCCCATTGTCATCTTGAAGTTTAGGTGGCGAGCCGATCGTTCCCGTTTTTGGGTTGAGACGTAATAACTTGTGCATCACAACTGGCTTCACACATGGCCGGATCTCCTGGGTCCCATTTTGGAGATTGCTTGATAGGTTGGCTTGGCTCCTGGATGCTACCGCTTGGGTCTGGGGAAGTGAAGACACCTCAGCGGTCACGTCCCCGTTATTGGACTGGGTACCGGGGCTTCCGGCATCTGATGAGGCCTGTTCGTCCTTAGATCCGAAATGATCGAGGATACTTGAGGCTGCAGAGTCTTTACAGCGGCGCTTTGCGCGCGGTGCTGTTTTCTTCAGGGGCTCATCGCTGCTCACAGCTGGCGCGTCCGCATCCGTTTTGCGTCGTTTTCTTGTCGGTTGGTCTTCGCTAGATTTTGGATCGGGTTCTCCAGCAAGTTCGTCGAGGTCGTCTGTTCCTGTCCCCATGACTACTCGGTCGGAGTTGGGACTGCAGGAAGGATCGGGTGTGACTGGGCGCACCACATCGACAGAGGTGTCTTTCGCAGTGACCTTGGGAGCGGAGAAGAAAGGGTGCACCTTTGTGGTGGGCAAGCCAGCGTCTGTTACCGTTTCCCCTCCATTCCCAGCCATTGTGTGCACGCCGCGATGAGGAGTAGGATTTGGGCGATCAGATCAGGGAATCGCAGCCATCGGAAGGTTGAAGGGCGAGATGGCGATTGAGGTGTGGAACAGCGTGTCTATATGGAGTAGGAAGATGGCAAGAATGTATTAAATGACAGATCTATATCTCTCTCTGAAGGTCAAGTCGAGATGTGTGGTATGTGGTATGGTGCAGGCAAACGATTTGGTCGATCAAGCTACTATCAACTGCTGCTCTGCGTAGGTGCTAATTAATTGCTGTCGCGTCTGCTACAGGTAATCGCGTCCGTCATGGTCGCGCGCAGCTAGTTGGACGCGCCTGCCAGGGTCTGGTCTTAATGGGTAAAATAGCACTGGCCAGCCATTGGATTTAGGGAAGGACTCAGCGGCCAGCGGGGCTTATCGGGAATAGACCCCACTGATACCAGCACCCTTGCAAGTCGGTCACTGCACGGTCCGACAACTTTTTTTCTTCGTTGCTTGAACTCCACTAAAAAAGTTCACGACTGATGTTTGGTTTAGAAGTCAAGAAGCAGTATCTCATTGCGTGTGCTGTGAAGCACTCTTCGACCGACCCACGATCGCATCCGATCTTCCCACGGCCAAAATGACTTCCAACTTCCAGATCCAGAAGCCATATGTGCTGACCACCTTGCCTCGACCCCTGGACCCTAAAACCGGCCAATATGTCGTCGGCGAGGTTTACGGAACCGCAGAAGGCTCAAGGAAGCGCAAGCGACCGGAAGTAACTGTCGGCATTGACGGCGAAGCAGTTAATATCTACGATGTAAGGCTCACTTGTGAAGTGCTTCAATCTCCTCTCAGCCACGTGCTAATGTGTCGCAGGTATCGTCTACCCGACTAGTCACTTCTTATCCCATTCCTCCGCAGTCTTTCTTCAGCTGCCCGCCCTGTTCGATCCGACGTAGGAAGCCTGAGTCGAAAGAGGTGATCCGGTATACCTATATAGCCACTCGCGACCCTACCTACAAAGTGACGCTCTACAAAGACGTGATCGAGGCTTCCGGGAAAACCATCTCTTCCACCAAAACCCAGTCACTGCAAAGCGCCGAACCTGTCCTCTACTTGACCACTCGATCCAGCCAAGGATCCAAGAATGACGAGATCCTCGATGCGGCCAGTGATGAACTATTAGTCGTTAGACGCAACGGCGAAGTTTTGGGCCTTGACAGCGAGACTCTCCAACAAAAGTGGAAGACATCCCCTACCATCCTGCAGCAAGAATTCGCTTTCGAGACCAAGAAAGATTTCCAACTGGACTACTGTGTCTCGGCCCAGATATCTGAAGTAGTGGACGGCCTGTTCAAGGGCGACTGGGATGCCGTCAGTTCGCTTTCCAATGCAACCCGCGATGACCCCAATGTCGAGCTCCTCCTCTTTGTTTCCAGTATCGTGGCCGACGGCCAGCGTGTTCGCCATCTTCACATCCTGGGCCCTCTCCCGGGTTCGCAAACCGTAGTGTCTACTGCGGGGGGTCTTGTGCAGTTGAGCGCAGTGCCTCTGCCCACTTCCACCAAGTCTGAGAAGAAAGCTCCCATCTTTCGTCTAGACGTCCGATCCGGAACCCTCACCGCCCTCTCAAGATCGATCCTGACAGTTTACGATTTGACGGCCAGTATCCCAAAGGTCAGCCACAGCATGGAGATCGAGGAAGCAACTTCCCTCTTGCGCCTGTCTAAAACGTCGGTTCTGACATCAAGCTCGACGGTTCTCAACATCTACAACCCACAGTTTCAGTCTCTGCAAAGCTCCGTCGAAACCGACTTGGAAGCGCAAGCTCAAGAACCGAGCAGCGGACTGAAGCAGGGATGCTCCCTGGTTGCTTATTTCTCGCGGTTAGAACTCGCCATCGGTGTTTCCGACACCAATCTCGTTGCTGTTCAGCTTGAGGCACCCAAGACTCGGTCTAAGAAGCGTCGCGCTGAGGGTCTCCTGATCGACTCGATCGGACGGGGTGTGCAGCAGTTCAAAAAGACCAACCGGGATTTGGGCTCTAAGGTGGACACATCTACGTTCAACGGTTTCCTTCCTGGTTCTCTGCGAGATGACTACTGGGACAGCTGGTCGCAAGACCTCGCGCGCGCCGATAAATGGGTCGAGGATGACAACCTCGAAGCTCTGGAGGCCTTCCTTGCTGAAAAGTTTGGCTTGAAGCTCAAGGACACTACGGCGCCCAATGGCACAAATGCTTCTTCGAAGAAGGGTGAGCAACAACCGTTGCCTGAGTGGGAATGGCCGGCTTCGAGATCCGACTACCCTCAAGCCGATAGACGCTGGATTTTGTACGCAATCAGCAGGACATTTCAGTGGAGTGAAGAGAAGCTCAACGAAACCAAGACCCCGGTGCTCCTATGCACTCTTCCGTATACGAACATCATCAACTATCTATTGGATGCAGGCCACTTGACAATTACCAATGTTAAGGCTGCTTTGCGATCCCTGACGAACAATCTTCGGGATTTCGATATGACCCTGGCAGAGCAGCTGGTGTTACGGTTGGCGGAACTCGATCCTACGCTGGAGCTACTGACACTTTACATCTCCGGAACTGCATTGGGTGCTGTGGAACTCGTACTGGCGGTTCGTACAATTATGAGGAGTCTCGGATGCGTGCAGGACCCTAAGCAACCAGCACCATTGCTTCTCGCCAACGGGGTCACTGAAGAGGCCGATAGTGGCGAAACCGACAACAAGGACGTGGAGATGGAGCTGGACAACCTCGAACAAGACATTGCTAAGTTCGAGTCCGCAATCGATGAAGAAAACACAGGCATGCTTAGTGACGGCCTCAGTGCCGCTTTCGAAAAACTAGGAAACTGCTCTTCGCCTTCGATGGTCAAGGCCCTGAGGTCTGTCTTCAAGCCCGAGGAGATCCTGTCTCTCATCCACCTTCTACGGATCGAACTGGTCAGGGGGGCATGGCCGTCACGGTACCTGGACAACACGCAGTTCGAGGAGGACCCGACCATGGAGGCGCCCCCGGATGGCATCATCAAGCTGCTCGCGGACTTGTTGCACCGCTGCGTGGATGCCATCGGACCGGGCGGCTGGCTGCTCAACGACGCGATTCTGGCGAGCGACGGGTCGAGCGATCTGATTACGGCGCTGCGGCTCGAGGTCGGCGCCGCGCTGGAGGCTTCGCTGGAGGCCTCATCGATTAGGAGTTATCTGGGCCAGGTGCTGAAGTACAGCGAGGCGGCGCAGCGAGCCGAGGCGCAGGCCAAGAACGTGGACGTGTCGCGGCCCATTGCGCTCAACGTGCGCGAGTCGGGCGACCAGGCGCTGCCGCTGGGCCTCAAGACCAAGTCGCAGCTGATCGAGCGGCGCAAGGTCGTGGCCGGCGGCGAGATCGTCAGGCGGTCGGCTAGAGAGACGGGACACTTGCGTAGTCAGCAGGTCGGCTCTTACTCTCTGGAGAGGATCGCTATCTAAAAGCCAGCCAGTCGGGTAGAGCGGAGCAGAGCCGCGTTGGGTATACATGAATGAGGCTCTGCTATCGATGATTCCATGGAAGGCACGAAAGTTCCCAAAGTCATGTGGCGTGGGGAAGCGAAGCAAGACACGGGGCTTGTTGATAGGCCAGCGCTGTTCTGAAGAGTGGACGAGGGGGTGATGTGGATGGATGGACGGACTGGATGTTTGTGGTTGCGACTTCTAGGCAGTCAGATAAAGACCAATGAAGGTGTAGAATCTATTCAATAATGCACATTGTTTTGAGCCGCATAACCTGCCTACCTACGCGCCTACCCAGTCGCGATGGTTCAGCCACCGCCATGTAGAAACTTGCACGTTCAGCTCGGGCGCCGAGTCTCTGTACCTAGGACTTCATGGAAATGGTATGAACGGGGAACATTCTGCATATTGACATTTATAATGCTGCCTGCCTGCATGAAATGATGATTAGGGTAAACCGGGGAGCCTTTCATTCGTCAGCCTTTTCCAAACCTCGACAAACATTCCCAGAGTCCCGGAATCCGTGATGATCACGATGCTTGAAGCCTCTTTTGCTAGGTAGGTATGCAGATAGCTGCCGTGAGCTCGCTTGCTCGGGGCGCAAAGTACACGATATGTTTCTTCCATGTAGTTTGCTGGTATTTGCCTTTTCTGGACCTGGAAGCCCTAATCTTGAGTTCTTTTTTATTCTTCTACTTCTCCCCAACTCTATATCCAATGTAAAGCAGAATTCTTATCGTTGTATATGTCGATGCTGACATCGAATTTGCGTCGGAGGCAGACAGTCTGACAATCTACCAATCTGCATGTTTGATTGGTGTAATACTGCATGCAAGATATACGACTCAACCTGCCAGGCAATGACATACCACGGCAATGACTCAATTTTGGTGGCCGGACTCGTACTGCAGCAACGTATTGAGCGCCACTGGGTTAGACATCAACATCTAGGTAAGTAGGTATCTAATGCTCAGGCCTGAAGGCATTCGCCGGTGTGCGATCACTAGGTGCCACCATTGGGCATTTCACCAAGTGACTCAAGGAAAGACCCGGACGTTTACAAATTCTCGCACGGAGACCCATTTCCGTAGCATTCGCCATATAATGTAACATGTTACCAGCCTCAACTCACTTACCGAGAGCTGTGAGGCTGCTAGTCGCAAACCTACCATGCCTACCTACGTATTGCCGGGTTCATGGATGACCGTGTCATGCACCCGAACCCCAAGCAAGCTCTCGTCATGATACTGCAAAAGGTTTTCGTCTTGCCCACACTCCCTTACCCGGAAAAAGACAAGCACACCGCAGATCGTTTTCTAGCCGTACATACAGTATGTACTTGTGTGAAGCAGGCAGGTCCTGTGGCTTTTCTCTGTGTGCTCGGCAGCAGCTCGGTCTAGTAGGTACTGGCTCGGTGGTGTCGCTTATGATTGATTCCATGGAAGGTAGATCCCCGTTCGACACAGCCCCGGCTTGGATTCCCCATTCTTATTTTTCTAGAAGCATTCCATAAGCCCCACTAGCATCCGCCGCTCCGCCGGTAACTTTTCCAGGCCCCTCGCCTAGACAGAAAAAAACGAGTCACGAGGGAACCCCTCCTAGAGAGCTTCGCCTCCCCAAGGTTCCTTGCTTAGTCTTTCCGCGTCGTGCCGAACCAAAGTCGTGAGCCTTGTGTATATTCATCATGATAGGCGCATTCCTTCATGTCTTGCCCCTCCCACAACTCCACAGGGCCAGTAATAGAGACGTTTCAGTCTCCGCATACACAGCTCGGTAAGCGGATTCAGCAGGATTCGGAAGCCTGTCGCTGTCAGTCGAAGAAGCGAGTAAGCCGAGAGAGAGAGAGCCTCAGCCTCATAAGTGTTAGCAACTCGGAGTGAAGAAGCCGTCCTTACCCCACAATCGAGGAGGGGCTTGGCCATGCAGCGTTGTGCCAAATAGAAAAGACAATGGACGTGGGGTGGGATGGATGACGGTTACACACGGTGACGGGCAGGACATGTGGAAGTCGTTCCGATCGATACGATATCTAGTCTCGTTCATTTACCTGATGATTGTGTATGATGATTGATGGCCGCGAGAAGAGAGAAGTCCTACCTATGTTCCACCATCCATCCATCCATCCCTTCCATGAGGGCCCAAGGGGAAGGATCAGGGTTGTTGTAGATAAACGATATCACCACCACCTACTATGCACTTGTTTGCGCGATGGGGGGTGACTCTTACTCTGGTGACTGTCCAGTGCAACGGCGCACAGCGTCGACGCACCTCCGGAACCTTGATATGGTGACATCGTGGATATGTTGTCAGCTACATCTACATGTTGGCACCAATTGACTTGCATCTGCATATCGCATCGAATTGGCGATCAGGCAGACAGGCATAACCGCAAAAGTATGGTATCCAATGCGGATTCGGGTAATTCCTCTAAATTTGGTTGTAAGTTCTGGCTGGCATTTGCATACCTATTTACATGCAATGCACACTTCCTCTTCAAACCGCCAATCAGTCGGGATTGGACAGAGAAAGACCCAACTTGTAGATCTTCGTAACGTGTCCCGTTCCGCCCGCGGGCCCGCCATACCTTCCATGTTGGAGTTGGATGCACACTCCATAATCTATTCTCAACCATACACATCATGTTGCGAGCTGAGGTGAGGTGAGAGCTCCTGTCTGACTTAGCTTTGCTGCTGCTGCGCCAAGGTACCTCAGCAAGCCCACTCGCTATGTGAGCGGGCGTAGAGACAGCACTGCCGAGCTGCAACAATATATCAGCGACGGGAAGGGACAAGTTTGCCGCTTGTTGTTTGACGTTAGGCAATACCGGTTGTGCGGCTTCCTTCCGATCGAATATGATTGATGGTGCACGTTGTTGTTGCTGCTGCTGCTGCCTGGATGGATCAGAAAACGGCGGGACGGAAGTCCGTCCACCCACAAAAGCACTAAGCCGCAATCAATCAAATAAGGTTGTATGGTCCAGTCCCAATATGATACGGCGATGCTGTGATGTGAATCTGAAGTTGATATTACATATACCATCACCATATCATAGGTATATGCATTGCATATTGAACATGACTCAAGGCGCTGTCCCCGGCTGCTAAAAATGGCCATGCCATCAATACGTGTTTGTATCGTAAAGATTGGGGTGTTAGTCAGTCGTTGTACCACGATGCGATATGCAGCATTCCGCGTTGATCGTATAGGCGTAGAGCTGAAAAGGCGCCAGGCGAGTAAACAAATCTACATGTGGTGATTGCTCACACATCGCCCCAATCGTGGTAGTGAACACGGTTGGCAAAATCACTTTTGGCGCAATTTGATTGGTGATGCGTCCAATGCCTAGAACGATAGTAACAGCCCAATTCGAGACCTGTTGCATGCATGCTTTTTTTACAGCCTCGAAAGTTCATATACATACATGTAGTAAGTAGTATGCGATAGACTTGGGCAGTTGTTATCATGACTACTCACTACCCATGCCGGTTGTGATGGGTGCTGTTACACACAATATGTTGTCGTGTGCTACGTGAGTAAGGAAACCGGTTTGGCAGGCAAAGCCCCATACCGTACCGGCATCGTGATAGGCGACGATGCTTAGCTTGCTGAAGATTGCCAGATAATCTGGTCCCGTCGGGCACAGCCGCCGTCCACTGCGAGCCTTCGGAAGGAACAAGGAACAGAGGAACCCCCCGAGTTTCTGCCCGAGTTCCACTGCTGAACTGGCTGTGCCTTTCTCGTTTGTTGTTGAATAGATTAATCATGTTGACTGTTGTGGTGGTGCTTTCGTGGCCTGTGTCTACCGTCCGCATATGAGCTCCATTCGCCTTCCAAGCTCTGGACAGATGAAAATGCAGTAGACACTTGATTTTTCGCCCGTATGGCAAGAAAGGTGGCGGGTGCAGCGTTGTGTTGCAGCGACAATCTTTTTTTTGTCTCCTTTCTCCAACGTAGCAATGTAGTATTGACGATGGCTAGTTTTAGTTCAATAGCAGCGGCACACATGCGCCCAGCACCATCTTGCGTTAATTGATCGCCATGTGGGAAAGGGCAAGCAGTAAGAGCAGCAGCGCGAGGAAGCGTGAGAGCGGAGAACCGTCGCCGCGGGTCCGGCCACTGATGGCTGGATACGTATACTTGTAGTATGCGTATATGCACGTACAGTAGTCTGGTAGTAGTAGCGTTCACGAGTCTGCAGATGGCGTGCCTCGGCGCTGTACCTTAACCTAAAAAAGGTGTCGCCCGTGTCGTTGGGGACCCAAGGACCCAAGCAGACCTCAGGTGTTTGGGGGAGCAAGGGAGGTACTGCTACTACTGGCACACGCAGGCACGTTGGTTGGCTGAGTGTTTCAACTTTTCAAAGCGCTGCCCTCAACTCTGCCGCAGCAGCGATGCAGACCAAATGCAGACCAAATGCAGACCAAACAAGCACAAGCACGCACATCGAATCCTTCTTCCCTTTTCCCCCATCCGAGCTTCCAACACATCCAACATCCTTCCAACACATCATCATCCCTCCTCCTCTTTTGGTCTTTGTCTTCGCGCCCGCTGCCAAACCCTGAACCCTGGTCCTTGCTATTTGGCTATTTTTTCTCCTTCTCAATACAGTATTTCGGGGATTGGAATTCTTCCAGGATTTCAGATTTCATGGGGGATCACTGGGATGCCCAGCCATCTCCGCTTAAAAAAGTCTTGAGGATGGGATGATTCACCACGTCATTGGCTAGCCTTGTCTCAAGGGTCCGAACTATGATGACATATGTTCCTCCATGTCCCTCCACGCTGGTACCGCAGTGGCAGCCCCCAGTACTGCCCCCCCAGTGCCGTAATTTGGAGAAAGACGTCACATAGTCCGAAGAAAGCCACATCCCCCGTTTTCGAGTCACTCACAATACGTCGTGCTACCACCACACCAAACCAACAGATAGATTGATCGATTCCACTGGTGATGGTAGTGGTACTGCCTGCCGCTGCCTGACTGCCACCCCAGCCCACAGACTTTCTTTGTTACTTGCCTACTACTGACTACCTTCAGACTAAAATAATAAGTGGCCGACGATAACAAACACTGTTGGAGGCTATATAGCAGCAGCCAGGGGTGGCTAACTTTGTTGTCGCAGGAGTCGAAACTGTTTGGAGTCTACGAAAGCAGGTAATTGTCATTGCCGATCTCAGGCCAGGTAGATCTTCCGTTATGTGCGGATGTACATCCATTACGTCCTGGTGTGTCTATTTTTCTCTCTGCATGCGTCAGTCAAGCGACTCGACATGAGATTGAACGGCTATTAGGCAGGGAGATATGACGGGAAGGGGAAGTCTAGACGACGGGATGTCAGCCCACAGCTCCCTCCGTATTGGTATCGATATTTGTTGATGACAATCAATATTTTTTTAATACAGGAGACACAGAAGATACAATACATGACATACTGACAGAAGGTTATACTAAGGTTCCGATAACAGATCAATACGCTACTTGGAAAGCTGCGCTGTCGAGTCTACCCGCCGTCCACTTTTGTCAACCTCTGAGACTGCTTCGAGTAAACTAAAGGGCCGACATCGTCTTTCTTGTCTATTTTCGTCCTCCACAGACCCTGAATGTTCTACTTGAATCCTGATCGCCATTCCTTCCCTCAGGGCCCAACTGGATCTGCATCTATCATCTACTGATCCTTCCGTTATTTATATTACTAAATGTAGTCTGGCCTTTGGATCTGGGTGTATTTACAGCAGCTAATCAGCTAGGCACGCAAGGCACATACCACAAGTTCACGCACCGCACCAGCTCCTGTGCTACGCTACGTCAAGGGTTCTCTGTCGGTACATGTACTGGTACCTACCTCCTGTAGTGTCAGTCTGTTTGCTGCGTGAGAGTGAGTGTGGCCAAGCCCGGGGGGCTAGGTTTCTGGCTAGGTAGGGGGGGACGCCTACCACAACTTTTACAAGGGTCACCAGCCCAGCAGCTGACCCCCGGTCATCGTATGGGGACGGGCTCCCCACATATACACTGCAGCCCAGCACGCTTAGACGGACGGTTCGCTCTCGCCCGTTATGTCCTTCTCTGCCCTACATTACTGCTCCATGACCTAAACACATTGAAAAGATCGACTTATTAATCTTACTTTGATCACCTCATGCAACCCGTCGCCTCTGTTCTTTCCTTCATACATATACCTTAGGGACCCTACATACATACATTGACTCACATTTCCGTCTTCCGTCTGCTACGACTTTGTGTGAGACAGACAACAACAAACCGGATTTTCAGTACTGATCGACTTACACGCCAACGGGGACTTGGTTCCCACCACATCACAGCGTGATGACGACAAACGGCTATGGGGCAGCCACCCAGGCTACATCGGCTGCCGACATTGAGAAGGTCGACGCCTTTGCGCGCCAACTCTTCCGCCGGGTGCGCAACGCGGGCGCCGACTTCTCTGAGGTCTCTGTGATAGTCCAGGGCCTGCATACCGTCTTGAAACATCTGAAGGCCGAAGCTGAGGACCCGGATTCTCTGCTCAACTCGGGCGACAAATCTCGCTACATCAGGCAGCTCACGCCCATACTGGAGGACTGTGAATTCACGCTCCAGCAACTTCACACCATTCTGGAGAGGAGTGGTGGCACTGGAAGTGGGAGCGATGGAGATGGTCGAAATGCGCCCCCGAGGACTTTGAATGGCTTTGAGCGCGACAAGATCGTCTTGATTCGCACCAAATTGGCCAACCAGAAGCTCAACATTGACATGTTCCTCGACACGGTCCAGCTGCACAACCCTGCTAGGTCGCACCCCGCAGTCGACACCAGCAACGCGAACCTGGACTCGATCAAGGACAAAGTCGATGCTATCGCTGCGAGGATCTTCCAGCGCGAGAGCTCCAACGCGAGCGCCGGTCTGGTCGACGATGATCTCTGGCGACAGTTCAGGGATGAACTTGAACAGGAAGGTTTCTCGAGAGATGTCCTCAGACGAAATCAAGTGCGTCCCCTCCCCTTATCAAATGCTTTGATTACCTTGCTAACGCCGCTCAGGATGTTCTTCGCGCGTATATTAGACAGCTTGACGAACAGCGATCAATCTCTGGGGGCGTCACGCCCACTGTTCGTGGTTTTCTCGAGAGCTACGAACAACAGAAGCCTTCTCTTGCAGTTGCGCCCTACCCGCCCTACCCAACTGGTCCTGAGGAGCTGAGTCCAAAGGAAATGATGTATCCGTCCAACAACAACGAGAAGTTCTTCCCTTCTATCAAGGAGGAGCGTCGCCAACCGGAAAAGCAACCACCCTACCCGTCAACTATGACACAACAATCAACTGGCCTGTCATATGACCGTCGATCGTCTGAAGACGACGACGATGTTCGTTCAGATGACTCTATGGCCCTAGTAATTTCCACGCGCGATCTCATGGCCATAGACAAACGCCAGGCCGACCTAGCTATTGCCATGGACAACATGCATTTGCTACCACCTTCAAATTACACCACCGGCCCCAGCCCGGGCACGTCTCCCCAGAATCATTACCTCCCCGCTCCGCCCAACGCGGGCCTTCCTCCCTCATCACCTGACCCAACTGGCCTCTCCTCCCAATTTATACCAACCGTGCCTCCTCCCCCTTACGGGAGCTCACCACCCCCAGTGCTCCACGCCAACTCCATCTCCGCCCCCGCGATCCCGGGCAGCTCTTCCCAATCCCTCCCGGGCCAGCCGCCCCGCTGCTCGCGTCTGGCGCCCGACCCCCAGGGCCACGAGATCCCGCTCGATGCCTCTTGGACGCGCATTAAGCGGTCCCTCGTCTCGCCCGAGGTCCTGCATCAGGCGGGCGTGCGCTTCGAGGCGCGCCCGGACTTCGTCGCCATCCTCGGCGTCTTCACCAAGGACGACATCCGCGAGTTCGCCCGCCGCAGCGCCGAGGTGCGCCGGCGGCGCATGGGGCAGCGCAGCAGCAGGACCAACAACAACCGGGGGGAGCGACGCAGCGAGACACAGCGGTACTACCCCGACAAGTACAAGAACTGGGACGTCGAGGCGCAGAAGAGGTCGTCGGGCACCACTACGGGAAACCGTGCCTTCAATGACGACAGCAAGCCTCGCCGCGCCGACTCGCAGTCCTCCAACGACCTCTTTGACGATTCCTCCTCCTCCTCTTCCTCCGACAGTTCTGACGACGAGGGCCTTCCCCCGTACCGGTCGCGGGACGGCCACTACTCGTCGCAGGATTCCAAAGACGACAAGGATGGCGACGAGAAGGGAACCAAAGTCTACCCCTTCATTGTCCCGCCCCCGGCCGAAAAGGGGAACGGGGCTAGCCCGGCCGCCACGGTGATGCCGAAACCCATCCTGAAGAACAAGAACGACGACCCGCACGTGCGCTTCGACCCGGAGCCCAAGGTCCTAAACGACGGCGCGGTGCCGCGCTCCGTGCCGCAGTCGCGGAGCAGCGGCCACCGAGACCGAGATGAGCGTGAGCGACGGTATCGCGAGGATCGCTACGCGCCGCGCTCCTACGATGATCGGGATAACAGCCACCATCATCGCGACAGCGCGGCGCGAGGAGGAGACCGGGGAGGAGAACGATATCGCAGCGGTGATGATGATGGCAGCAGTCGCAGGCATCACCACTCCAGACACCACCACGGCGGCAGCTCCGACACGACGTCGTCGCGCCCGCGGGACCGGGACCGGTACAGCGCGCGCCGACGGGGCGATCGCAGCGACCGGTATAGCCGTGGTGGTGGCGGCGGCGGTGACGACGCCAGCGAGGATCGGGTGGCGCGGAAGAAGGCGCGGGGCGAGACGCTGCGCGCGGTGGGCATCGGGGGTGCGGCGGCCAGTCTGCTTAGTGTGCTTACCGAGGCGGCTGCTGGGCTGTAAGAGATATTACCTCTGTCGCAAAGGCGGGCCTTGGCAGACAGGTACATCTATCTTACACGGCCCCCCAAAGAAACCAAAACAAAATAGAAAAAAAAACAAAGTGGAAGAGGAAAATGGTTGCTTGGTCACGGCCAGGAAAACGAAGAAGAGAGAGAGAGAGAGGCTGATTACGACCTTTTACGATTATAACGTTCTGCTGACGATGTTGTTGTTGTTCGACTAAGATTGAAATTTGGGGGCGTGTGTGTGTATTATGAAACTGCAGAGGGTGGTGTTTTCTCTTATGTATAACACGGTGTAGGTGCAGAAGGATTTATTGTGTTAGGATACATACATGTAGGCATGGGAGATACTGGGATATGCGGGAGTGGAATGATACCCGGGGAGGCAAAGTTGAAATTTTATCTATATCGATCGAAACTGATATTTCACCTGGAACCCATGAATGATACGTACTTGCACGAACACTTAATCTTTGACATTGTCGTCTTCAAGAGGAGTCGCTGAGCGAATACGTCTTGCATGTGCATCTCTTTTGACAGTTGCAATTTCCAACTCGTAATCGCTGGGTTTATATACTGGCTTGTTCTTACTGGGCTCGCTGCCTTGCTTGGTAGAGAATGAAAAACTAAGGACACTTTCGGGAGGAAGAAGACATACGTCGTATATGCCCAGGTGAGATACGGTAAAACAAATACATTATCTATTATTCACGCGATACTCTAATATGTATTATTATACCATCGTCATCTCATCCCCGACCCAGAACATCTCAGTTCCCTAAAAATAAAAAAAATGCCTTGTCATTTCATTTCGTAATCTTGATCCTATATGAATGCAAAAAAGACTGACAGACTGACAGACACCAATACGCCATACAAACAAATCAGGCGTACCCAAATTTCCTCCAGAGTGGACGGCCATCATGCATGCTCGATCTTCATCATGTTCATGTTTTTTCTCATCATAGTAAATAAAGCTTCAACGACGTCGACTCCTCCGAACCATCCCGCTCCCCGTCGGCTCCCCCTCCGCCCGCAACGTCTCCATTGTGACGGGTTGCTTCTGTTTCACTTCCTCGACCGCCGCCGCCGCACCGCCGCTACCTTTCTTCATGCGCGCCATGACGACGGCGCGATGCCGCGTCGCCTCGGGGTTGTCGTAGTTGATCTGCGTGGAAGGGGGTTTCGACGAAGCGCCATCCTCGCCCAGGATGGTGTTGTCCTGGCTGGCAGAGCCGCCCTCGAGGCTATTGATGGAGTCGACCCGCGCAGCTGCATTTGTGGTGCCCGCACTAAGGGACGACGTGGGTCTTGCTGCTGCGGCGGCGTAGTTGTTATCACCGCTTGCCGAAGAAGCGGCCGAGGCGTTACTGATGGCGCGGCCGAAGACTTCGCGCTTGCGCCGGGGAGGACGAGCAGACGTAGGATCACCGCCGGCGCCGTTCGGGATCAAGTCGACGAGGCGGTTGGCCATGGCCTCGCGCTCTGCCTTCTTTGCCGCCTCTTTTTCTGCTGCCTCCTTTGCGGCCGCCTCCTTTATAGCTGCTTCTTTTGCTGCCTCTTTTGCCGCTGCTTCCTTCTCCGCTGCCTCGGCTTTTCGTTTGCGTGACCGTGCCAGGTCTTCGACCGAAGGGGGTAGGCGGATAGGTGCCGTGTCCGAGTCGTCACCATCGCCGCCTTCCGAGTCGCCTACCGTGCCTCCGGACTGGAAGCGCCGCAGAGACTTTCGTTCCGAGCCCGCCTCGGGTTTGCTATTATTGCTGTTCAGAGACGCCTCGGAGGCTTCCGAGAGGGGTCGAGATTCAGGACCTCCGTCCGCAAAGTCTTCCGGGTGGGTTGGTGCGGTATCGTAATGTGAAGTCTCCATAGGAGCAATATTCCTCGGAGTTTTGTCGTCGTCCCGGAAGGCGGTTTCGTCCAGCACGCCTCCCTGGGCGCGGCGACCCGATTTCGGCTTTTTGTAAACAGGCTCGGACCGCGTCCTCGCCAGCTTCTGGTTGTGTCGCTGGAGATCGGGATCCACGTCAATGGAGTGCCGCTGCTTGAGCTCGGGGAACATGTACTCCTCCCACCAGGGTACCAGGCAGCCGGTCAAGATGCACTGCCAGAGCCACTCGGCGTTCACCACGGGGATCTTGGAGAGAATGGCGAAATCCAACTTCTGCCGCCGAACGTCCTTGATCGAGGGGCAGACCAGCAATGAGCTTTGCGAGTTTAGCCTCTCGGCATATTTGGCGCCCAACTGCGACACGGCCTTCTCGACTTGGTTCAACTGCTCGTTCTTGAAACCGGCGGTGCAAATGGTAAGCTCTTGAAATCCGTCAATAGGGAATAGAGGAAATGGACGGCCCAAACAGTGCTCATTAGGATGGAACAGGCGCCGGTTGTGGATACACCGCTCGAGATAGAACTCGGTAATGATATGGACACCTTCGGGCAGTAGGGGATGTGAATCAGGCTGAGAGTTCTGCGGCACGATTAAGAAGCGCTGGTCGGCCGGTTCGGGGTGCGATGAAGATGCCACGTCGTCAAGCGAAGCCGATACCTCGCCGCCATGGGACACCAAGTGTTCGCAGACAATCTGGGTACGCTTGGCGGGGAATCCGTGGACGAAAAATCGGCAGGACGAAAAGACGCCGCCTTCGGGTAGCGGCGTGGGATCCGCGCTTGACATGGACCGCGCAAGTTGGCTACCTTCCGAGGTTGGTTGCGGCGGTTCGACCATCTGGTCGATGGCGGTCATGCTGGCAGCTCTAGAGTCCATGGCCGGCCTCGACAAGTCGTTCGACGACCTCTTCACAATCATTTCGTCCCATACGGCGCTACCTCCCTTCATCAACTTCATGCTCGCCGTCTTGCGTAGTTTTCTCCGCCCTTCTTCTGGTACCGCCGCAGACGATCCGTCGCGCGGCCGCTTTGCCGAATTAGGGAGCTTCTTGATCTCCTTGCGCGCGCCGCGTCCCTGGCGCTCCTTAGGGAAGAGGGGGTCGTAGCAGGCCTCGTCGAGGATCATGCCGCGGTCGACGCTGTCGTTGAGCCACTCGAGCGAGACGGTGGTAATGTCCCAGTCGCGGGCGGCCATGTACTTCTTGCCCTCGGGCTTGCAGACGATCAAGTGGGTGACCTTCCTAGAGAGATCGCCTGTGTACTCGCCGCCGTGCGCCTTGACCGTCTCCTCGATGTACAGGCGGTCCTGCTCCTCGAAACCCGTGAGGCAGACGAGCAGGCGGCCCGGCTCCCGCTCCTCCGGGTGCGGGCTGTCCGGGTTGGCGCCGCGCGCCTCGAAGGGCTTGAGCTGCCACTCGGCCTCGAGGGCGGCGAAGTCCATGTCCTGGTCCTCGACCCAGAGGCTACGCACGGCGTTAATCCAGCCCACGGCCATGGGCTTGATGTCGGGGCGCTCGCGGGCGACATGGCGGTATTTCGGGGTGTCGTAGTCGCCGACGATGAGGTGGGTTACGTCGGGGGTCAGGTCGTACTTGTGAACGCCTCCCAAGTCGGCCGTCCTTGTCGCGATCTCGGTCTGGTGGTGGGCGGGCCAGTGTTAGTTAATTGGTTGGCAGGCAAACATGCTGACGCGAAATGCAGATAGGACGGAGATCAACGACTTACTCTTTGGTCTGGCGGGATGCTGGTGCAGCAGACAACAACACCGGCAAAGGGCACCGAGGGGTCGAAGGCCGTCCCACCATTCTCTGAGGTAGGCGGCGAGTTCATCGCTGGCTTAGCAACAGCAGTGAGGCATTCCAAGAGGGTATTGGACAGCCAAAAAAGGACGAATAAACAGGCAAAATGGGAGCAAGTTGAGGTTGGCAGGTGTTCAAAAAGTATTGTATAAGTAAATAATGCCTGACGTAAACCAATTGCTGGTGTAGGTAGTCCGTAGTGCTGTATGTATGTTTTGAATGCAGTCCAAAGAAGCAAGTACCGTTGCCAATGTTGCCTCGAAATCAATTAATTGTGGCGCGTCAAGTCCCGGTCCAAGTCGCGTTGATTGACGATCAAAAAAGAGCGGGCGCAAGGTGGGGCACCACTTCCGCGCTACTGGCCCGGACCCTTGTCATTCTCAACGTCATGTCGTCCTTTCATTATTGACTCCCTTAACATCAACTGCCATCATCACTTTCATTAAGTCTAGAAATTAGCCAATACGTCGTTCTAATTGTCATTGAATGATTGCTTTTATCGTGATGTGGAACTGTGGCAAACCAGTCAGGTTGGGAGCGCTACGCTACAGATCTTGTGCAGTCTCCTAGGAACCGTGGAAAGGGGTTATCGACACCTAGCCTACGTTCAGTCACCAGCTCAGGTGCACTTTCGGCATGTCCATTATGTAGTTGAGATGAAATTTCCGTGTTATTCAAATAATTTAAGAATTCCCAGGGTTACTGCTTAAGTGTTTCCTGTCATTGTTCTTCAGGTGATTGATACGTGTGGCAGGCCCCCTTTTGCAAATGAGACCTGTATCAGGAGATCATGAAGTGTGACAAGTTGCCCAGATTTTATTGCCATTGAAAGAGTTAATCAACTATTACTTGATTCATGACTGGATACTTTGCTTGTCAGTTGTGACCGTGTGGTAGATGGCCAGCATCGATTGTGTTTTGGTGGTAGGTGGCGACTTACACGGGGAATAATGCGCGGGTAGAACACTTGGCTGACTTGGTAGAATTGAAATGATCTGCAGGTCGAAGGGGCAGGTTTCTGTACTTTAAGAATCATATGTAGACGGCAGCGAAGTGGCTTAGGTACTGCTGTCACGTAAGCAGCACCAACGATGTAAGTGGTGGTTGGTTGGGTTGGCTTAGGGGGGAGGTTTTTAAATGTTGATGAGGAATATCACGATCATTTTGGATTATTCAATACTCGCGGGTTAAAACATTCACTGTTTGGTTGATTAAGTTGAGCAATGAAGATGGTATCGTGGTGGGTGGTTGCAATAAGTGGCTAGCAAGGGGTGGCGTGTGTGTGGTGCTGTCCAGGGACTGCGGAATTATTATATGTATGTCACGATGTTGGGTCACGAGACAAGCATCGTTGTGATCAAATGAAAAGCTTCGTTTTGTTCAACTGGTGATTGAGAAGGAAGACGTGGTGGTTGCCTAGGAGTGTGTCAAGACTCGGGGTGGTGGTGGTGGTGATGGGCGTGTTGGTAGGTCAACCTGGATGGTTCTTCCTCCAGTCCCCGGGACCGCCCCGGGCGGGATTTCTTCGGGCCGACCCCAGGGAACCGAAGGTAGTCCTTATAATTACCGATAACTCGGGATTCTATCACCACGAGGTAGTACGGTCCGTTGGCGCAACGGTCAGTACCATGACCTGACATCTAAATCAAATACCCGGAAACAGACAAGCCAAGTGGTCCCTGGCCCTGTTAGAAGTAGCTTCTGGACATGAAAGAATTAGGGTGGGTGGCAAGGTCGGAACAGAAACAAAACTCTTAGACTTCCAAGCATGTAGCAACAAACCACTTAAGTACATGCCTCTTCCAAATGTCCAGCAAGAATGCTCAGAGGGGGCGCTCAAGCGAGGGCCTAGTAGACAGTCAGATAGCTTAGTTTTTTGCTCTTTGTTTCCTATTATCACTTGGATACCTCTTGGTTCTGGTATGTACTCACGCTTCTTATGTCAACATGTAAATGAGCTCGACAAAAAAAGAGTTTTATGCCGATTTGAACCCCGGACCTCTAGATCAACCACAACAACACCACGACGACACCACAGCAACCGGAACAATTGTACCTTCAGCACACCTCAATGTCCAGACTTCACTCACGCAATGCTATCCTGCTGAACTAATATCCCTTTGCCATACAACTGCCCTTGCCCAGTCATTTGACGATTCATTCCAGACACCCAACCATCTATCTACAGCAGCCTTGCAGCTCAGCCAACGATGATACCTACCGCAGTAGCTATTCATTAGGGGGTTCCGACACACCTTTTAGACACAGACTTGCAGCAATATTAATTGGTTTCCCCTGCAGACGCAGAATCACGTACATGGCCTCGTACACACAATTGCTCCCATACAACACAAGCTAGGCAGGTCAGGATGCAGTCACACCGTTGCGTGTACAATTACACGTACCTAAAATCGGCTCGAAAGGTGCTTCTTGGCATTTAAACTGCTACACAGCATCGATCCTTCAGTACCACGCCGGCCGGGACGAATGTTCTTCCCTTTCTATTGTGTGTATGTGTGCTTGTCTGTAGCAGACACAACGCTCTTCACTTACAGAGTTCCATGCGCTCGTGTAAGCACGATGATGACAAGAAAGGAGGTCAACTCAAAACGTCGATACCGAAACTGACAGCACTATGTACGCAGTGTTACTTGAGGTGATATGCGAATTGACATATATGCTTGGACGGTTTGGCTGGCCGCGATGTGAACGTTCATCAAGCACAACTTATCAGCCATTGTTAGCTGAGAGACTGCGCATATGATCTCATTGGTGAGACATGGAATAAGCTCGAACAAGCACAAACCGGGCGAGGAATATGCAGCGCCACTGACGCAGCAGTACCAACGGCTTAGTGAACCCAAGATACGAAAAAAGAAACTCCGCCGTTTCCGGCCGACTCCCATGTGCTGTACGATGTATGTACGTTGGCAGCACCCGTAAAGGACTGTGCGAGCTTTCGACGTTTTCTGCAACTGTTTAACGAGTTGGTTTCCTGTACCTGTCCCAGAACTGCCATCACCCGGTCAGCGTGCTACACATCTAAATCTTCGAGCAAGATCACTAATCAATTCATCACCTGTAGGGCAGACGCATAATTCAAGTAAAGAAGAAAGTTGTCTTTTGATTCACATATTTTGGTGTGTAAGCTGGTCGACTCGGCTGGTCGACTCGGCTGGTCGACTCGGCTGGTCGACTCGGCTGGTCCGGGATGTGAAGATGAGGATGTTAGGGTTTAATTAGATCCCCTCAAGCCAGGTTGGAGATGCCCACCAGCCAAAAAGGGGGATCTGCAGGGGATCAGCGACGCCTCACATAAGTGGCTGCAGTAGAAACGAACGAGGTTACTGAACTCCACACCGTCCGTCGTCTTGCCTATCTAGTGCTGTCGGACATTTTATCTTTGGTCTTTGGTATAAAGGCTTGGCAGTCAGCTCCGTAGTAGTCATGGGTTTCTTTTCCCCCATCATACATCTACCATTTCAACGTCGGCGCATCCATATTTAGACGGGTAGTCACATCTGTGGCATGACTGTACTGCACTGTACTACACAAAGGTGTTCGCCTGAATGCCACGTTCCGTCTTTAGTCCCGCCGCCTCGTTTCCGTCCAACCGACTAAATCTAAATCGTATCCTGGCCAAGGTCCAGGGAAGAGTGTATTGCCGGTCAATAATTTTTTGGCATGGGGTTCAATATCCTCTTTTGCTCGACCATATATGCATTTCTCTCGGGGCTCCCGTTTCTGCTTCTTTGTCCTCGTTTCTAGATCTACTCTCAAACTTATTCTCACTTATTAATCACACATAGCTACTCACATTACAACACGGCGGCTTTTTGGGGTGTTACTCTCTCAATTCAAGGGTATTATCGTATTCAACTGGGTCCGTGGGTTGGAGCATTGACATTATCGACATACAGAAGTATCGAGAGGCCAACACCTCTTTCTTGACGTCAATATACGCCGTGAAAGAGTTCCCGTTCCCCACCTTGCTTGAACCAAAACTCTGCTCAGCTGAAACAAGGCAACATCCCCCTATTTACTTGCAAGGAACCCAAACAAGTTTAGGGGAGGAAGGAAGATGCAACGAGGCCATCAGAACCGGACCCCCTCCTTATCCTCTTCACTGGCTGACTCTCGCTCCCCGAGCCCCTATTCCCGTTCCCAGTCTCGGCCCCAGCCTCCGCACCCCACAACTTCCCGCCGCAGCAGCGTCCGATGGTCCCACTCCATATCTCCGGACGATCCGCTCCGGAACAGGAACCCTTACATGCCTCACGAACCGCCGTCTTCGTCTCGGAGGCGCGACCCCTTCGAACAACACCAAACGGGGGGAGAACAGAAGGAGGAGAAGAAGAAGGATAAAGAGAAGAGGAGACCATCCGTATCATTTCTCAAAGACCAAATCAAGGAGAAGATAGTGAAAGGGGGTGAGAAATCGACCACCAAAGATGATAAGAAGAAGAAGGGGAACAGTAGCAACAGTGCGCTCAAGACTTCGCTGGTGTTTCTCGGTTCGGTAGCGGCGGCGACGTTCGTGGCGAACCGGTTCTGGCCCCGCGGCATAACGTACGGCGAGAAGGAGGAGTGGGAGGAGGAGGAGTCCAGGCGACCACGACACGACCGCAGAAGGAGGCGCTCGATTTCGCGGCAAAGACGGCAGCGGCGAAGGGGCAGTTTCGACGACGACGACGAGGAAGGAGAGTATCGGCTGTACAGAGGCGGCAGCCGAGGTTCTACCGAGCGCGTGATTTACGAAGGAGACGAACCATCAATTCGACGGGCCCCGTCCAGGGGTCGGCCAGACGATTCCAGGTACACCGTGATCGAAGTCATTCCCAGCAGAGGAGGGAGTTGCCGACCGGCCAGTACGCGACAAGACCCGCATCAGAGTTACGTAGAAAACATCTGCAACAACAGCCGAGCAGGCGATCGCAGGCGATCGTCGTCGTCGCACTACTACCATCACTACCATGACGGCAGCGAGCGGCGGTACTACTCCCCTGTGAGGCGGCAGCACGAAGAACCAGACGACGATGAATTCGTTATTGATATTGATGACGGCCGCCATCGCAGTTCCGTTTGTCGTGAGCCTCGGTACGTCGAGCACGAGGTCACGACGCTGCGCAGGAGCTCGTCGGATGATCCGTACACGACGACGGAGCGGGTGGTGCGGCGACAGTACCGCGTCGATGAGCGCTAAGAATATGTACATATACAGTGATGCCAGTGATATTGCTATTGGAAATCACCTTGACAATTGGATCTGTCAAAACTAAGCGCGAAAGTGAGTTCCTTCGTTATTTATGGGGTGGTTGTCCCAGGGGAATTATATCGACTTCACCCCTAAGCCGTATTCCTCCAGCTAACGCAGCGGCCCACGGCAGAGCCATCATGGCGGGACCCTGGCCGAGCTGAGCAGCAGCAGCAGCCGCAGCAGTGTTAGGACCACGTGCTTTCTGTTTAGTGTTGCCATCATCCTCATCCCCATACTCGTTGCCATCGTCGTAATCGTCATCGTCGGTATCCACAGACGCAAACTCATCTTCGTTCTCGACCGGCGCAACCCGTTTAATGCCTCGCTGTCTTAGCCTTTCAGCCCACGCCTTCCAAGCCGACTTTCTCGTCGTAGGTGGACCCCGAATACTGCTGTCACCAAAACTACAGCTCCGCTCGTCGCCGGCCTCCTCCATCTCTACATCCTCTTCTTCGCTCCCACTTGATGACAGCTCTTCCGACGAGGAAGCGAAATCTTGAGAGAACCAAAACGGGGAGAGTCGGCCATCGCTACCACCACTGCCTAATAACTTCGCGATAGTCTCGCGTGGATATCCAGGCGCGACGACATAGTATCCCATTCTCACGCGCCGCCGGCGCTCCCCGACACTATAGAAGGGCACCACAATCTCGGCGCCGGCGGGTGTATTGGTAGTAGCATCCGCAGGAGTACCTTCAACGGCGATGCTCTGCCTTGCGGCGATCCTTCTGCTGCCATACCTCTTCCCCTGATCGATACGGCAGCCACAGCCGCCTCTTCCTCTACGACGGAAGGAGGATGTCTCTTTATCTGTTGTCTTCGCGGAATACACCAACAGGTCACTGCCAGATGGGCTATCGTTATACAGCTGCGGCGCGCCGCCACCGATGGCCGATAACGGGTACCAGATGAGTAACTCGGAAAGTTGCAGCATGCTGCTGCTGACGCTGCTGTTGTCGTAGGTACTATTGAGATCCCGGTCTTGGATTCTCCACACGATGTCGCTCTGCGTGCTATTGGCTGAAAGGAACGTGGCATTGCCCGGAGTGAGTTGGAAGAGAGCTATGTTGGGGCTGACACGCTCCGTGGACTTGACGGAGGTGGAAGTCTGGATGGTGCCTAGAGGCCAGTTGCTGACGAGTAGAATGTGCAGTGAGGTGGTGCCGTTCCCATCGATGGGAGTTGACGTCGAAGCCATATTTGTTATTGAATTACACCTCCTTTCCTGTTTTGAGAAGTAGTTATCCGTTCAATCATCAAACGCCCCCCTCAGTTATATCCATGAAGAGTCTCTCGCCCGCCACACCCATGACTGTTAGACACTCCTACATTATTTTGTAATCATACAAAGAACATGCCTGCAGGCGGTGAGCAGACTTCTTCCCGGACCTGTCGTAAGACTGAGTTTGGCAAACAAAGACGACGACGTGTACATGTATCAAAGTGTTACATAATTAAGTATTCAATCAAAGAAAGGCACAGATTGATCAAATCTCACATAGTGCATAGGCAAAGAATGAGTAGTTGAAATGGGTAGTCATAATATTCATGAGATTAAGTAAGGTATCATATATATACTAAAAAGTGGTTGGCAGGCATTAAACATTAAGCCAAGCTAAGAAGTAGCTTCTTATGAGAAGTGATAAGTCTTCTCGTGGCGCTTTCCGACCACGGTGCCGTTGCCGACGCCGGAGTCGGAGTAGATGGACAGGCTGTCGGTGGCGTTCTTGTACTCAACGCCGCAGGCCTGGGAGAAGCCGTTGGGCCCGCTGAACATGTCGACGCGCTCCTGGAGGTACTTCTCGAAGCCCGCGCGCGAGCACGTGGTGCCGGGGCCGTCCGCGCACTGGTCGAGGGGCTGCGGCGCGCTGTTGACGAGGACGCGGTAGTACTCGCCGTCCTCGTAGCCGTAGGAGCCCGTGCAGTTGAGGCGCTCGACGGCCATGTTGGTCAGGAAGGGCAGGATCGACGACGCCTTCCAGGCGCGGCGGTAGTTGATGCGGTCCAGCGGCATGGTGTCGTTGATGGAACCCGAAACGCCGCCGAACTGCGAGTTGTTGAACAGGCCCATAGCGACCAGGACCATGGGCGGGAGCTCGCGGTGCGTGAAGCTGATGTAGAGATCCTCCTGGTCCGCAGCGGCCTTGTCATTGCTCATGAGCAGGTTTGCGGTGGCGTTCAACCAGGGGAGGCCAACAGCGCCGGCAACCTCGTTGCCGTAGCCGACGTTGTAGTGGTAGCGGACGTCCTCAGTGTACTCCCATGCCAGCCAGTCATCGGGGGTGAAGAGGTCGAGGTCGCAGAAGGGCGACTTGCCACGGATAACGGACTCGTAGCCGCACATCTCCATCATGCCGTAGACATCGTTGGTGGTGAAGTTGAACTCGGGGGCCAGGTCGTTGAGGCGGGCCATAATGGGCTTGGTGTACTTCTTCTTCATCACGGACGACTCATCGCTGCCGGCCGACGATGAGTACTTGGGGCAGGCCTTGTAGGGGGTCAGGCTGTCGGCACCCGACTCCTTACCCTCGTAGATGCTGACGACGTTCATGGTGTTGTCCTCGAACTCGAAGCCGCGGACGAGTGACTGGGCCGACTTCTGGGTACGCTCCGCGGAGGAAGTGTAGACCTTCTTGGGCAGCTTCAGGTGCGAGTAGCGGAAGTACATATCCACACCCAGGCGGGTGGCCTCGAGTCTTCCCATGCGGGTCAGCATCTCCTCGTCCGCCTCACTGACGGGGGCGGACCAGTCGGCCAGGAAGTTCAGGGTCGGAATCTTGGACCAGTCGATGTTGGTCTTGTTCTCGACCTTGGAGACGAAGGGCTCGAGGTAGGTCTCATAATCAAAATCGTTGGCGGCAATGGCGGCATGGCGGACCAGGTAGGCGGCGCGAGACGCAGTGCAGCCCTGGGGCACATCGGGAGAGGCTACAGGGTCTTGCGACTCGAAATAGGGGGCCACACCTCCGAGATGGTGAAGGGGGTTGAAATTGTAGTTGGAGTTCAGGGTAGCGGCAGACGCGAGGGAAGCGAGAGGCAGGGCCTTGAGCAAAAGCCCAAGGCTGGGCGACTGGCTGGAAGACATGGCTTGCGGGATCGCGTGAAGCTCAGGCAGGACACACACAGAGGTGAGAGCGAGAGTGAGAACGAGAGTTGCAGGTGAGGAGAAAGAAAGGAACTAGAACTATTTCGAAAGGTGAGCCTACATTCGTATATGTATTGACATGACAACTCCTGAACCATATTAGTTGCTAGCTACATAGTGAGACCCCAGCAAGCGGCATGCATATCCAGTTACGTAGGTATGTATGGGCACGTATGCCGGTGTGCCGGTCCACGCAGGCACAGATGGATGGTGAGCTGGTAGCGGCCGCGGCTCAGAAACCTGTAATTCTAGCGGTGAATTGGCGAGGATTCGATCATCGATTAACAAATCCCCAACCACAGCAGCTGCAGCTGGACCTTGTCTGGACCTTGTCAAGACTGCTGGAAGACCTGGGAGTCCTGGCGTCATTGGCCCGGGCGTTGGCGGGTAGGCCAGGAAAAAGCTAATCTGCTTTTGCTCCACAATACCCGTGAAGCGAAGGCAGTTTAGGGCAGTTTAGGGCACTTGCTGGGTGTGCTGGATGCAGCTGCTCCAGTAATACATCGTGCCTGGCCCTACAACGTCATTGCCAAGCAAATGTCTTTCAATCGAGATGCTTCGATCGCCAGAAGTGCAGCCCACGTTGCATCGGCTTCGTCTTGGCTCGTCTCCACGGGCTGCGGCCCGCGGCCACTACGTACGAACCGGAGAATAAGGTCAGTGATTGTTTCGTATCAAATTGATTGGGGAGGTGCATTGAAAGTGATAATCGCTACCTATGAAGCTGGGGGGAAGAAGAAACAAAGTTCGAAAGATCGAAGGTCCTTCACTCTTAATTTGTGGTTCCTGACAACTGAGCCCCCCAAAGCTCGAAGCTCGAGGCACTAAAAGTCTGCCGCTAACTTTCACTGAAGGAACTTTCGGCAGTGTTGGCACCGTCATGTACAACGTTGCGAAACCGCCGGGAAAAGAAATATGAAACCCTTTTATGAATTACGAATAATGCCTTGGAGATAATTGCCTTCCAATTGTATTAATCGTCAGCCGTACCTGAAGTCATGGAGTCGAACGTCACGTACACCAGAAAGCCAAAGAAGATCCCAATGCGGCGCGACTTGCCCCCAGTAGGTAGTCAAAGTCAACAAGTGGATTGAGTTCTCCTAGGCAACAACACCACTAAGCGGATGGGTTGGCAACAGGTAACGACTGCAATCTGCAATCGTGAAATGGCCAGTGTTGCCTAGAAGTGCCTTTGGTGAGCACGTATACCGCAGAAATGCCTAGATGACTTCAAATTGGATTGGACCAAACATTATCCCGTTGCTGCAATCAATAGCCAGCAAATAAAAATGCTACTAATCGAGACCTTCACACGGGTGATCCACCAAATCGACACCGTCGAGCACATCACCGCCCTGTTCAACGGCCTCGAAGCCGGGTCCCTGTCCCCGTCAGAGCTCTCGCCGCGCGACCGGCGCAGCGTGCTTGACTTCCCCGAAGAGGAAGAGCTCGAGGCCAATCTCCGGCAGAGCACCACGCTGCCCTCCCGCGCGGCCCTGATCGAGCGGGCGGCCCACTCCCCCGCGGACCTGACCGCGCCCGAGATGGACCTGCTGGGCGGTTTCTACTGGCTCGGGGCCCGCCGCCCCTCGTTCGGGTCGAGGTACGGCTACTACGCCAAAGTGCGGGAGCTGGGGCTGTCCGACGCGGACGAGCAGGCCATGCACGACCGGCTGTCGGCCGTGCGCGCGCCGCTCTTCGCGCCGGACGAGTGGGCGTCCATAGAGGGCGCCTGCAAGGAGAACGGCCGGCGCTGGCAGGCGGAACGCGATGCCAAGCGCAAGGCCGAGATCGACAAGGACCTCGCCCGGCTCGACCCGCGCGTACCCTGGATCCGGCAGATCTGGGAGGACACCGAGGCGCTGGGCCGCGACGCCCGATGGGGCTTTGTCCACTACAGGGATCCCTGCGGGCTGCCCAACGGCGCCAATGGCGAGGCTCAGTGGGAGGACTACGAGTGCCGGAAGGATGCTCGGATGATGTATGCCCGGGCCGCCGCGGGGATTCCAGATTGGCTTGAAAACCTCCGCGGTCATCAACGCCTCCCGTGGCCCAAGGATATTGAGCCGTCCAATTCCTACGACGTTGAGGAGGAAGGAGAAGAGGAAGAAAGTGAGGAGGAGGAAGAGGACGAGAATAAGGAGGTGGATGCGGAAGAAGAGGAGGATATCGAGTTTTCCAGTTCCGAAGATGACGAGGCAGAAGATGAGGAAGAAAAAGAAGAAAAAGGAGAGGCGAAGGGGGAGAATAGCAGCAACAGCTGGATCGACCGGGAAACGCGCTTCCAAAGCCTCCGAGAGAACTTCCTATCTCTACGCGACGGCCCCCCTCCGCCCCCGACCGCAGACGGTCGTCCAGACGGCCTACAAAAGGGCCTCCTGACCAACGTCTTCCTGGTGTACGACCGGGACACGATTCACTCCGTCCTCGACAGCACAAAAAAGCTCGCCGACGAGATGTGGGTGTGGGCCGTCGACCCAGACTACCAACCATCAACAACCACCTCACCATCACCATTCTCCTTATTGAACCACGAGTGGGACGACGACTACCCGACCGAGGAGTACCGGGGCTACTTCAAGGTGCGCCTCCAGCAGCTCGTCAAGAACTTCTACCTCGCGCGGCGGTACCGGAGCGACGAGTTCTCCATGGCCGACCTGTGGGGCATAGCCCAGAAGAGCCGGAACCAGACATTCGTCTCGCTCGACGAGGCCGAGTTTCAGCTCTTTAGTGTGGATCGGTTTACAGGCAGTGCACTCCGTTCCCCTAACACTGCTTCGGCGTAGCTTTGATGTTATGTATTTCTTCTGTTACATGGTCGTGCAAAGCAACGAGTTGATATATAATCTATTTAGTTGTATTTATATATACAGTTCAAATCGTCTAGCAGTACGTCGACCTCAGAAACAAGGATCGCCGTCGGGGCGTAACGACTTTTCATGTTTTTTCATGCTTTCTCATCCACCCTCTCAGCGCGCTTGGTCCTGTGCGACTTGATCAGATACGCGATACAGATGAGCACCCCGAGGCCCGCCAAGCCGATGCCCATGTAGTACGCCCCATGGAATCCCCGGAGCCTATCCTCGGGAGTCTTCCCGCCGTTGTTGACCTTGTACTCAACGGTGCCCGCGAACCCCAAACCCAGGGCGATGCTGTAGTTGACGACGGTATTGATCAAGCTGGCCGCGATGCCCTGGTGCTTGCGCGCCACAGCGTTGGACAAGATGAGAGTGGCGGCGGGGAAACTCATGTCCATGCCCCAGGGGGTGACTAGCATCGACACAAACGCCTGGGCCCAGTACGTCTGTTGTATGGGCGCCGTCGCGATAAGCGTGATGCCGACCGTGAAGAAGACGAGGGCCGCCGTCATGACGACGGCGGGGCCCAGGCGGTGGATCAGCATGCCCGTGAAGATGGACGCGGCGCAGCCCGAGACGGCGACGGGCGAGAACCAGGCCGTCGCCAGCAGCGGGGTGGCGCCGCGGAACTCCTCGAAGAACTGCCACGTGTACATGATCCAGATGCCGAAGCAGCCCCAGCCGCACGCGACGGCGCCCAGCACGAACGAGACGTCGACCGAGAGGGCGTCGAAGGGGATGAGCGGGTGGCGGGCGTAGCGGATCTCGATGAGGAAAAACGCGGCGATGAACAGGACGCCGACGAGCAGGAGGACGTAGACGAAGGGGGCCGACCACCCGCTGAGGGGCGCCTGGTTCCACGCGAAGTTGATCAGGACGAGGCCCGTGATGCCCGTCGCGGCGCCCGCGAGGTCGAGCTCGTGCACGACGGCCCAGAAGGTGCTCGGGCGGCTGTCGCGGGGCCGGCCCATGAGGGACGGCCGCGAGGGGATCACGTAGTAGCTCAGGACGACGCTGGCGGCCAGCACGATGGCGAAGCAGAAGTAGGCCCAGGGCCACCAGTGCCGGGCAAACAGGCCCGCGAAGACGGCGCCCAGGATGGAGCCGCCGGGCGCGGTGGCGCCGAAGGCCGCGAAGGCGAGGGCTTTCCGCTTGCCCGGGCCGTACGAGGCGCCGAGGATGGCGAGGCCGTTGGTCAGGCAGACGGCGGGGCCGATGCCCTGCAGGACGCGCGCGAAGATGAGCAGGACGTGGTTCGAGTAGATGGCCAGGCCGCACACGACGTTCCAGATGGCGAACCACGACATGCCGATCAGGAAGAGCGGCTTGTAGCCGTACACGTCGCCGAGCCGCCCCGAGAACATGATGAAGGTGCCCACCGTCAGACTGTAGCCGGCGATGATCCAGGACAGCTCGGCCGGGTCGGTGATGCCGTAGCTACTACCGATGATCTTCAGGATGCCGATGGTATTACCCAGCGCCGCCTCTGTTTTCTCACGTCAGTTTGTTTCTCATACTCAGTACTTCGTCGATCTTCCCTCCCGGGTGGGGTAGAGCGAGACGGGGGTTCATTGTGATGGGAAATAGAGGAATAAAGAGACAGAGAAAGATGCTTACGGGTGTAAAGCTGCGCAAGACATACCACGGCGACGAGCAGCAGCTCGTGCGGTAGCGATATGGTCTCGGCGATGGAGATGTTTGTGGATACTCGCGTGGCATCGGCTCCGGTCCCGTCTATAGTCGAGGCGTCGCCATCGTCTTCTTCCGGAGAGCTGTCATGCCCCGGCTCTCTTCTGAGATCGCGCCCATCATCCTCCTTCGGAGATAAGCGCCCTCGGCTGGCCTCGGCATCCTCAGCATTGGCGATGGTCGTCATGTCGTCGCTAAGAGAGCTCCTTCTATGATCCATCTCTGCCGAGTTGTTGTTGGGATGTTGGATTGCAGTAATCAGGGCGCCCAGCCTTTTTTCTTCTTCTTTTTCTTTTAATCCTCTAGCCCTACCAGGCGCGAAAACCGAACAGAGGCTTGATTACTTCAGGGATTACAAATGCCCGCGCTGTGGTTCTAGTCTTACACTAGCGATAATTCCGGCTTATGGGTGATTCGTCAGGATATACATGGCGTTTGGCGGTGAAAATAACCTTTCTAGAAGATCAACAGTTGGGAGATGATCTTGGCAAAGGGGCGAAGGTGTGCTTGCATTCCTCCAGGAAATCATATTTCATCCCATCCATCCCTTGCCAGGCTTGCCTGCTTCTGTTTGCCCGAGAGCCGGTGAAGGGGGAAAACTCTAGCTGGTAGTGATTTCAATGACGGGTAAGACTGGGGATCATATGGGGCCATACGCACGGAAATATATGGAGCTGTCATCTGTCATCGGCCCATTCCTTGGCTCATAATTGAATGTTCGGCGATAATGGGAATTAAGTAAGTTTGATGTCAGTAAGAGAAAGAGAAAACGGCCTGGCGTCAATTGGCAGTTTCTCTCTCGCTCCAGATTCGCCCGTCCCATCATTGACCGAATCTTATTGGCTAAACTGGCCAAGGAGGCATTGCTCTTGTATTTCCGCGCCGGATTTATGGATGGAATTTGAATTTGAGTCTAGGTTACTTATTAACCCGATGAGATAAACGTAAGCAAGCTTATGTTACCAAGGTGGGGGTTCCGAACGGGATGAACATGAATGACGAATAAACCAACACGTCGGTACCAGCAAACAGTACTACTTCGGATGGGTAAGTAAAGACTTCCTAGTCGAGTAGCGAACCTAGTTATCGCGCGGTTACAAGAAGGTATCCCTCTTTTAGGTATATCGCCGCCACATTTCTAGAGTTCGCTACCTGGCAAGGATGTGTTTATTTCTGCCTGGGACGTGGTACAGCGACAGCGACAGCAACAGCGCATAGCCGATATGCATGTTAGTCGTTGGCTCTTGGGCTTCGATACTCCCCATTCTCGAACTAGACTGGCAATCCCGAATGCCAAGAGCAGTTGCTGCACCGTCGCAACGGTTTTGTTGGCGTGTTGAATCACAGAGGGTGTGAAGCTACGCCAGGTTACCTGATGTCCCTCTATGGGGACCATGGTGGAACACGGAGTCGATAAGGAAACGGCATACCGCCGACATCTTCTACACCATGCGCACGTTTATATAATAATAGCTCGGCAGTACACGGTATCTTGGCTGATTATGTATATCAAGCGTGCGACTATGCCTTACCCAACTCACGGAGGTATAACTTTGCCATTGCTTCCCAGGCAGAGATCGATAATGGAGCTTTGGGCCATGACAGCACGCATGATAAGGATTCCATCCTCGTTCGCGAGGCGAAGGGTATTTTGAACTTCACGAATCTGACAGCGATGTGACCATTCCGAAAGCGCCTCAACTCAGTAAAAGTGGTTCCCAGGAATTCAACTTCACCACGTTGACGTCGCTGTCCCTCCAAGATGCCGGTAGCGTGAACTTCCCGAGCCTGACCAGTGTCGACTTCTTTTACACCATTGAAACCTCGGCCAATTTCCCGGCCCTTGCGACGGCTTCTAGGTGGCTCCGCGTGGCGAACCCTCAGAAGGGTCACTCCAGCTTCCTGGCCCTGTCAAACCCAGGCAATGTAGCCATCAGCAGCGGAACCTTCTCATTCGGATCGATGTTGGACCCCTTCCCGCGAACCAACCTGGTCATGCAACAGTCCCTAGTGATAGGGTCTTGGAGCATTCTGAACTTGCCCATACCACTGACGACCGAAGAAGAGGAGATAAACATCGCGCACGAGAGCGTGAAGCTGACCCAGCTCACCAGGGTGGGCGGAGACTTGAACATCACCAAGAACAGCGGCGTCCTGGAGACCAGTTTCGACCGTCTGACGGTCGTGGACAGACTCAATATAATGAACAATACAAGTTCGAGACGGCACCCCGCGACTTTTCACGTCTGATGACAGCCGCCTCTATCCACATGAACGGAGTCATAAACACGTAAGCTAAAAAAGGGGGGTTGGCGGACCCCGATAACGACTACTGTATATGTATATGTTTAGTCCCCTACCCCGTTCTTTTCCCACGCCTTTAGAGTACCAGAGAAATGCGGACCGAGGCTTGAAATCCCGAGTTTGACTGTTCAAGGCTTGTAGATTTGCGGAATAGGGGGAAGATTGCCTATCTGTACTGCAACGGCACGAATGGGGTTACCGGCAATACCACACCTGGTCTCGACCCAGATAGCATGACCACACCAACAGGCCTTTCCGCAGGCGAATCCGCGGGCATGGCGGTAGGAGTTGGCGTTGCATCGCTGGGGATCATGGCGGCCCTGGTATGGCTCTTCATTACGCATCATCGCCGCCGCAAACGGAACGGCGCTGCGGCGGCGAATAGTCAGTCACGTTCGCGATGATAAGAGGGACGACCCCAAGGAGACTGTCGAGGAAGCAACCAGGGACGATACTCCGATTCGTGAAGCCGATGGTAGATCGGGGATGAGGAAATACTGGAAGCCGGTGGAAGAACATTGCCTGTGGAAGCTGGCGTCGCAGCTTCTTCACCAGCACAGGAGATGAAGATGTCGCGTGTTGAGTTGGCGTAAAGTACGTATACCCTACACGTCTTATGCAAGGCACTTTAATATGATAACTCGAGATCCGACCATTTGGCACCAACAGTGGTGACCTTCCTTCACGTTCCCTGAATTGCGAGCCTTGGAACTCGCCAACCATGAGTAATCATACAAAACAGCCCAACTTCAGATCCCCCCGGGCTGTACTTTTATTTATAAATGTTGAGTAGAAACTGAAGAGAGCCTTGTTAGGCCTCGGTGTCCACTATAACTCTCCAGTCAAGCCTCACGTAGCCGCAATGTGGATGCGTGTAAGCTGCTTGGCAGATGACAATTCGCCCTGAAATGGCAATACATTTCCGCTCATGCATATAGCGGGTGAGGTTACACGAATGATATTGTTATTCCATATGGGGACCACACCATCTCTACTTCATGATGTTATGCATGGCCTGGGGGTCGGAAAAAGCAAGCAGTATATATCCTACACGCTCTGGTCTGTAGGTCTCCGAACCTGGGATACGGCGTACTATATAGTTCTTTACCACGTCCTTAGCCCTTGGAATTTCTCTAAGTTCGCCCTTGAAGCTCGTGCACAGATTCAAACATCGCATCGCCCACTTTACCAAAGGGCATTGTCAATAGTGCGAGGGCAGTCAGTATACTGCCGTGACATCCTACATCATGGGTACGTACAACTTGCCGTGTTGATGACACTCGATAACCTGGCTAATGAACTCAGCGTGCAACGAGACATGGACAGAAAACCCGGCCGATTACCCTATTGTCATTACTTCTCAGGCGGATATTGACAATCCAGCTTTGTTCTCGCCCAAATTAGCAAGTGAAGCATGGGCTATTCTGGTCCAAGGCGCAAAGGGTACCCTGAACTTCACGAATTTGAAGTCCTTCGAACAAATGAAAATAAGCTGCAACATCGAGCTTCAGGAGTTGATTTTCCCCGACCTTGTTACGTTCTACGAACTGAAAGTTGATACCGCACCAGCCCTGAAAAGACTTACGATGGATCAGTGGAACGGCAGCGTCGATGCAAACAGTCCAAACAGAAAATTCAATCAATTCAGCAATCTCAGACTGGGCCGGGTCCCTCAGCTTCGCGATCAACAATACAACATACCCAACTTGAACATATTAGATCTGTATAAAACAGGTCCTATGCGGTTTCCGAAACTGACTACCACCCGGCACCTAACGGCTAATGGCGCCGGCGTCGGCGGGGGTTTGCATTTCCCAATGCTTGAGACAGTCTCCAGTCTGTTCAGTGTAACGAACACCGAGGTCGAATTTTTAAGATTGAAGAATGCAGGAGAGATGACTTTTACCAACCAAGCCCAGTATTCCCGTCTGCTTGGTGGCTCTACCGAGAGCACGGCGGATCTGGTCGTGCAAGGTTCGTTAGTGATAGCGAATCAAACCGGAGACCCTGACGATCCTACGGGATGGGGATTGAGACTGGAACAGTTGACCAAAGTGGGCGAGGACCTGAATATCACGCAGAACAACGGCATTCCCAAGTTCTCCTTCAGCCACCTCACGGAAGTAAAGAGGCTCAACATTATAGACAATCCAGGCTCAACGGTCCCCGGCGACTTCTCGCGCTTGACAGATGCCAGCGCCATTCACATTAACGGCGTGATAAACTCGTAAGTTAAAAAAAAGAATAAACTATCAAGCGGTTCCAAACCTCGAATCTAGCTTGGGCTAACTTAAAAATCGCAGGGATACAAACTCGGTCCTTTTCCCAAAACTATCCAGTGCCGGCGATGTGAAAATAGAACCTTGGAACCCGGAATTCGACTGCTCCTGGTTTGTGAGGATGCGCGACCAGGGAAAGATCGGGGCTCTCTCTTGCAATGGCACTAATGGTACCGGCGCGGGCCCAAGTAGCTCGCCTACACCATTACAATCCACCCCTCATAATGGACTGACGACAGCCGCGTCGGCGGGCATAGGCGTCGGCGTTGGGGTCGTCGCACTCGGCATCATGGCGGCCTTGGCCTGGTTGATTATGCACTACCGCCGGCGACTGCGCGACGTGGGGGGAGCGGGGAGCAGCCACAAAAATAGCAGAGACGACCCTAGGGAGACTTTCGGAGCAAAGCCGGAGACGAACGAGGACGGTCAGATCCTCGAGGCCGGCGGCAAGTCCCTTCCCTACCAAGCTGGGGGCAGTGAGATTCTGGAGGCCGGAGGGCGAGCCCTGCGCGCTGAAGCAGGCGATGAGCGGCTCGTTGCGCATGGCCCTGGTGAAGCAGCTTCACCACAGCAGAAGAGGCCCCCAGTGGAGTTGGCCTGAATCTTGCCCCTTTTGGAGTTGTTTGGGGCAGCAGATCTGGCGTTAGGCGATTTCTTACATAGGATGCCAAAAAGTGTACATATTTTGAGCATGCGCAGCCAAGAGGTTGATAATGTAATAAGCCCCTTAACCCCTTTGAGCGCTAGACATGTGGCCATGACAGATGGGACCCGGTTTGCGTCACCTTTCTGGTGGCATCAGCCAGTGCACTTATGCTGCACATAACCTTCAGTCTTCTGCGCCAACATATGAATCAGACCAGATTTGAAGATATCCGATACGCAATTCTGGCGAGAAGACTCTCATTGCCACCAGGGCCGGTGGGGTAGGTATGGTGAGAGCGTGGTGGAGTGGGGGACCTAGAAAGAAGTCCCAAAAATTGTATGGCAGCTTGCTGCTAAGCCTGGTAGGGCTGACGACTCGGGCTTTGTTACCGTAGCCGGAATTGTATTGGAATTAATGGTTAGAGAGATGGACGTCATTGACTGGCCTCTGGCTAATTCCGTAAATGCGAGGGGCTCGAAGCTTCGTGGCTTTCCGTGCAACCCTACTGGTTCCTTTTCTGAAACAGTTTGTCCAGCTGATTAACGCGAAGATTTGAATTTTCAATTCCGTGCTCCTTTCTTGTATCTGAATGTGGAAAGGGACATGTGGGAGTACTTCGCTATTAATATGATATCGCAAGACGCGATCGGGGGACTTTCGAGCACGCGCTGTCGGGGGGCGATCCGATATACCCCGCAATGCGCTAGCAGATAGCCCACCACTCCCCATGCTATCAGTAGCCACGACCTACTGCAAGAGGCAAAGCAGGTTGGAGAACGCTGTGCGTGTCTTCCGAGGACATGGCACGGCTATTGCTTGATAATAGAACGCTTTGATGCAGGGACTCACCCCCTGCTTGGGGGAGAGTCGCCTATCATCGGAGTTGGCGGCATTCACGGGTGAGCCCCCGCCCTATCACCGTGGTGGTGGTATGGTTGAGTCTGTAGGAAACTCATCATGACTATTCTGAGCGCTGCTACCTCTAGTTCTATTCTGGATAATTCATGTCTGTCTATCTAAGTATTCTAACGTACTTGGACATCCAGATAAACTCTTGTTGAATAGTGATAAAACATGGTTCACATTGAAGAGAGCTTGCAGGCCCCCCGGGACTTCGAGGGGTTCGGCGAAGAGGGCTTTGACCCTCAATGGCCCAACGGCGCGCGGATAGCAGTATCTTTCGTCCTCAACTATGAGTAAGAGCACCCACTGATTACATATTCCACCAACCTTAACCTACTGGAAACTTACACGAAACCGCAGAGAAGGTGGAGAGCGTTCCGTGCTAGACGGCGACGCCCACTCAGAGCCCTATCTCTGGGAAAAAGGAGCGTCGGGTGGTTACAAGGAGGGTGCCCGGTATTTGAACGCCGAGCATGACTTCGAGTACGGTAGCCGGACAGCATCGTGGCGCATCATGCGCCTGTTTAAGGAGTTCGGGTGGAACTTTACGACTTACGCGGTCGCTGTGGCCCTCCAGAAGAACCCCAAATTCGCCAAGGCCTTGGTGCGCGAAGGCCACGAGATCGCAGCCCATGGGCTGCGGTGGAAGGACACCTGGGATTACACCCTTGAGGAGGACAAGGAGTATATCAAGAAGGCCATCTTGCTGCTCAAGGAAGTTTCGGGCGAGATGCCCGTGGGCGCTTACTTTGGCCGGGGCACGCCGCAGACGTAAGTGCACCATTTCCACTTGCCCCTTATTTGTTGGATGACAGCTCATCATCATAAACCCAGCCACATGCTGTTTCCCGAAGTGTGGAAGAGTGTCGGGGCTGAGTTCCTGTGGTCGTCTGAGTGCTACAACGACGACGTGCCGTACTGGATCGACTTACCCCAAGAAAAGGGCCTGCCCGACAACGAGAAGAAAGGCATGCTCCTAATCCCGTACAACTACGACTGCAACGACGGCAAGTTCCACATGTCGCCCGGGTTCGGCAGCTCGGTGGCCGAGACGTACGAGCAGTACCTCAAGAACACGTTCGACTGCCTGTACCGCGAAGGGGGCAAGCTGATGAACATCCCGCTACACACGCGCATTATTGGTAAGCCCGGCCGCAGCGAGGCCCTGCGCAAGTTCATGCAGTACGTCGCCGACAAGCCCGGGGTCTGGGTCACGACGCGGCGCGAGATTGCCAGGCACATGCATGCGAAGTTCCCGTACAAGCCTAATGGGGCTTGGATGGAAGGGGCCAGCAAGTAGAGCAAACAGGTCACATAAATGGCACACTATCTTATCATCTGCGATAACTACCTTTTATCTTGAAATATGTGACGACTAGGAGGATCGCTTTTGCTTTAGGCTCCACGATGATCCTGGATGAGTCCTATAGCAAATGTGAGCCTGGGCATCGTCTGCAAAACCACGATACTTATCTAAAAGAACGATAGGCCCCACCTGTGACATGAATGCGAATAATTTCAAGAAACCGTATCTGTCCAACAATTATATCTCTGAGCCAGTTGATACCATTGGCAGAAATGTCGTCACTCACTTCCATTATTGACCACTTCCCCTCTTCACCCTTCTATCTGATAGGCATCGTCGCATCGGCAGTTGTCCCGGAACCCACTAACATCCCAACCTAGCGGGGCCCGGCACGCTTCGCTATCAGCAGCACCTACCCCTTTTGGCAATTTGCTGACGGAGGGGACCGGTTTCCACCAACTGTTATCGGGACCCGTTGACTAACACCATCGACATGACCTGACAGCTCCGATAATACGCCCTTCCACTGGGGCAATTTGGGGTAAGATGGTTAACCGAGTCAGAGGGTTATATACACGAGATGATCGGACATCCGTATTTTGGTTGGAAACATGGAAATTGACCGCCTGACAAAAACCACACAAGCCTCACGATCGGAACCGAACTAGACAATGGCCATGGCCGCTCACACCCCGAGCCAATTGCCCTCCTTCATCTCGGCGGTTGCCACGGACGCACCGACTCATAACCCCCGAAAACGGGGCAGGACGGCATGCACAAGGTAAGCATCACCGCCGACAGTTATTTTATCTTCTTATGATGGGCTGGGCTCCGTTGATAGAGTAAACATTGCCAAGGCCGCGGATCTTAGATGCATTCCTCATCCAGACTAGATTATACGCTTCTATCTACTAGAAATGGAAAGCTGACACGCCAACTTGCAGATGTAAGAACCGGAAGCAAAAAGTAAGCCAATCACATGTTGTGTATCATACCACACTCTCGGTAGCACACCTATTGACCTGCCATCAAGTGCGATGATCAATGGCCCATCTGCTCCAATTGTAAGAAGGCAGGCACCGAATGTGACAAGACTGCGGTGACCGAAGATGAACCTCCAGCAGCGTACGTGTAGCAGTCCCCTAATTTGTCCGTTTTATATACATGTATATAATCATGTATTCACATTTGAAATTACTAACAATCTGATCCCAGATATACCCGTGCACTTGAAGAACGGATTGCATTCCTCGAGTCAAAAGTGACGGAGCTGAACAACCACCAGTTTCAGCAGGAGGAGGAGGAAAGGCAAAGGCAATACCACCACCCATCGCTGTCCCACCCTCCGCCCAGAAACAACAGCAATGCACTCGGGGAAGTCGTAGAGCTCCTTTCCATGGGAAACTTCGAGGCGCCTGCCTACATCGGTTCCTCTTCGGGTCTGAATCTCGCCTTGAACCTAGGGGAGATGGTCCAGGCCACCGTCTGGAACAAAGCCATCCCAAGCAACAACAAAAGGGGCGACACCTACAACAGAAGCAGCAGTCCCAGAAGCCACAAGCGGAGAAAATCAAGCGCCACCGGAACAAGCTTTTCCTGCGGCGGCGGCGAGAGCCCAGCAACCACAACATACGGAAGCGCCCCGACCCCCACCAAACCCATCACCATGGACGAGGTCATCGCCAACAGCGCCGGTCCGCCGGGAGACGAGCTGGGCCTCAGCATCTTGGCTGCCTACTTCAGCCAGATCCACCCGCGGTACCCCTTCCTGGACCCGGCCGAAGTCTGGGTCCTGCACCGCGAGCGGTTCGCGCTGGCGGCGACGCCGATCCCCCACCTAACCAAGCAGCAGCGCTTCGGCATCTTCAAGCTGTACATGGTCTACGCCATCGGTGCCATGTTGTTGCAGTTAACAGAGAAGCAGACGAGTTCCCCGCCTGAGGTTAGACTATTCTCCTCCCCGTTTCGATTATTGTCTCCGGGTAGCATACAAGTCAACTAAGCTAACCAGTTATTCTTCCAACAGAGCTACTACATGTCCGCCCTGCAGCACATATTCGCCGCCCGCGAGTCGCGCACCACGCAAAACATCGAGGCCATGGCGTTGCTGGTGCTGTACCACCTGCGCTCGCCCTCGAGCTTCGGGATCTGGTACATGATCGGGCTCGCGATGCGGACGTCGATCGACCTGGGCCTGCACATGCGGCGGAACGAGGACAAGCTGCGGGCGGACCGCGGGGGCGAAGGCTGCCGCGAGGAGATCCAGATGCGGCGCCGGCTCTTCTGGAGCGTCTACGCGCTCGAGCGGACCATTGCCCTCTCCCTGGGTCGGCCGTTCAGTATACCCGATCGGCAGATCGATGTGGAACTGCCTGAAGATGACAGGCGTGATGACGGCAGCTCTGAAGAGAAGCCTTCCCTCTTCAAAGGTTGTATGGAGGAAAGGGCTAATGATGGCCATGAGCATTGGCCGCCCCTGAATGATGGTAGTAGCAGCAGCACTTGGAGTCCGAGAGCAGCAGCAGCAGCACAAAACGACTATGGCGGCATTGCGAGGAGCTACCCAGCCACTTGGAAGACGTCGTTGACGCCGGCCATATTCCTTTTCAAGCTGCGCCGGATCGAGTCGCGGATCCAGCACTCCGTCTACCGCACCGACAAGTCGCTGGCCGCCCTGGTCCCGAACCTGGACCGGTACCACACGGAGCTCGAGGCGTGGAAGCAGGAGCTGCTGCAGTCGCTCCTCGTCTCTAGCACTACTACCTCTACTACTTCAACCACCACAACAACACAAGGCAGCAACAACAGTAATAACGCGGAACTAAACTACATGCTCCTCCACTACCACCGCGCCATCCGCCTCCTCGTCCAGCCCTTCCTGGCCCTGCTCCCGCCCACGGACCCCTACTACACGCTCTGCCTCGCGTCGGCGGGCGAGATCTGCCAGGCGCACAAGCGGCTCCACCAGACGCTCGACTACGGCCACTCGTTCATCGCGGTCCAGACCGTCTTCGTCGCGGGCATCACGCTGCTGTACGGCCTCTGGACCCACCCGCGGCCGGTCTGGTCCGTCCGTCTCGCCGACGACGTCCGTGCCTGTTCTCTGGTCTTGTTCGTGATGGGCGAGCGCGCACCGTGGGTCCGCAAGTACCGCGACGCGTTTGAGTTGCTTGTTAGCGCGGCCATGGAGAAGCTACAGCAGCAGAAGAAGCGAAGTGGCGGTGGTGGTGGTGGTGCCGACGGTGGTATCGGAGGGGCGGTGACCGATGACTTTTTCCCGGTGGGCGAGACGGAAGAAGAAGCGGTCACACAGCCTACTACGGGGTCAGATACTGCTGCTACCGCCGCCGAAGATGTTGTGGCGGAGACAGTGGTGGTGGCGACAGAGCCGATCGAGGAACAGCAAAAAGGCCAACAGCAGCAGCAGCAACCGCAACAACATAGCATACTGAGCCAGATGAGCCCCGGGAGCGACGACCACGAGGCCTGGAGGGTGGTGGCGGAGCTGGCTAGCTGGATCGACCAGGACAAGGACCATTCACCGGTCTGGATGCCTGACTTTGAAACATTGCAAGGCTTATCAAGATAAAATCTGAGGGCTGTCGCAATTGACGAATAATGATCATGGAACGTTCATAACACAAAGAGAATGGTGCGACGGCGAAACTACAGAACACCATAGTTGAGGTAGCTCAACAGTCTGGGGCAGCTACTTTTACAGGAAGTAGAACATATATATAGATACACCGTAAGTTACTTATGTACTCATCCAACTTATTATTAACGCATCTGTGCTATCACCTCCATCCAAACATCTGTATCCAAACCTATCTATATAAGAAGGAGCCTACGCTTTCACTTCTCATGCGACAAGCGCACGATCCTTCTCGTCGCCACTCGCATAGCCCCTAGTAATAGGCGTGTCATACTCGACGACACCGTGGTCGCCGACCAAGATCCCGCGGATGCGGTCCACATTCTCTCCAGCGAAGAAGCCCTCCGAGCGCGCCATGTACTCGAAGCTCCCGGTGTCTCCGTCGTAATCGGCCGCGACATGATCCGCAGGATAGACCGGGACCGGCCAAATGACGCTAAGAACGTAGTACACCCCAGCCCCCATGAAGAACGACAGCAGGAACCCCAGCTTGTACATGTTCTTGCTGGCCTGGTTGACGGCGTCCGGGTCGAGGGAGCCCGCGATGCCGTGGACCGTAAAGGCAACGCCCGCGACCCAGGCCGCCACGGCGCGCAGATTCCAGCCGTGCAAGTAGGCGTAGGGCGTGCCGGTCGCCTTGGTGTACAGGGAGGGGACGTGCAGGTTGCCGCGGCGGAGGACCCAGTAGTCGACGACCATGACGCCGCAGACGGGCATGAGAAATACGGTGTACGAGCCCAGAAACGTCAGGAAAGTCGAGGCGCTGCTGATGATCTTCCAGGGCACGCACAGGGGCGCCAGCACGGCGCAGATGACCTGACCGCGCACGATGGTCAGATACCGCGGTAGCAGACCGGACCCGTCGGCGCCCACGGGCAGGGAGTTGGACCCGGCGTTGGTCGCGATGGTCGCCAACACCATGCCGAAGGCGGCGAAGAAGATGCCCGCCCGCGCGCCGGGGCTCCAGAACTCGGTCAGGAGGGCGTCGTACAGGTCCCAGACGTTCCAGTAGCTCTTTCCTAGGATGCCCGTCGTGGCGCTGGTGGTGGCACAGCTCACGAACCTAGGTATTTCGAAAAAGAAAGGGGGTTAGCGCAAGACTCATCAAAACATAAGTAACCTAACTAATTTGATAAAATAGGTATATATATATATATATTTAAAGAAAAGAAGCTTACATGACAATCAGCTTCGAGGTCAGGATACCCGTGCTCTGGGACCAGGTGGCCTGGGAGAAGGAGGTGGCATAGCGGGCGACGTCGGGTTGGTTGATGAGGATGGGACAAAGGGCGCCCATGACGCTGTTGATGGCTTGAATCATGGGCCACACGAGGGCGGCGCCCGAAAGTTTCACCTGCTTGTCGTAGCTGAAGGAGCCAATACTACCGCCATTGGCGTGAACAGCCCAGCCCAGCACGCCAAATAGCGCGACGGTCGTATAGACAGCCTTGACGACGAACAGGTGACGCAGTAGCGTAGGATGCAGGAACATGACGGGGAACTGCAGGATCCAGTAGATGAAAAACGCGAGCAGGTTCTTGGAGCTGATGCCCGCGCTCGCAGGGAGCGTGTTGGGGATCCGGTCCCAGCCGGCGCCGAAGATGGCGCGCAGGCAGACGGCGGTGATCATGCCGCCGTAGAAGGTCTGGGTGGCGAAGTAGATGACGGCGACCGAGGCGCGGACGACGACGAAGAGCTTGGCGCCGCCGATGCCCGCGGAGGCGCGCGCGAAGACGGGGAAGCCGACGTGGTAGCGCGTGGCCCCCCGCGAGTTGAGCACGACGATGGCGCTTAGGATGACGGACCCGACGGCGGCAGCGATCATGCCGTGGTACCACTGCAGGCCGATGGAGACGAGGGTCGCGCCCAGGTTGTAGGACCCGGAGCTGAAGGTCTGCGTCAGGTAGTAGCTGAAGAAGTGGAGGGCCGTCCACGTCCGCCGCTCGGGGGGCGTGGGGAGGAGATCCTCGTTGAAGTAGGCGGCCTATTATTCATGTATAACGTAGGCCCAGGGTCAGTATTTCACACTCGTCATTTGAAATATTCTTACATGCATACATGCACGTGTAGTGTCTCGACCATTTCTTAAAAAGTGAAGTCACTTTGTTTTGAAACTGGTGGCAGCACATAGATAAATGTTGTGTGGAAGCTGACTTACACCTTCAGGCGGAGCGTCTGGTGCCAGCAGTGCCTTCCTGAATTCCTCCCTGGACGAGAAGGCCGCCTTGACCTTGCGAACCGCGGTCGCCATGGCGGCGGAGCTCACTTCCCCAGCAGGTAGAAAACGAATTTTTCTTACTCTTTAACTTTTTGACCAAAATGAGCCGAAGACGTATAAGTTGTATACTGCACTCAAGTCCTGCACCGAATATGATTGCGGCTTGAAGTCGCGGTTCTCTGCCTCCTTTTATCTCACAAAAAAGTCTTTTGTCCTTGAATATATGTCGATATGCCTCTGTATCTGTATCTGTAATATCATAGAAAAAGCAAGTAAATTATCGTGAGAAGGCTGCAGAAGCAATACAAAACCAGAAAGGTTCATGTACTAAAACAACAACGCGATCTACAATCGTCGGATATATATGCAGGTTGATAACAGCAAGCAGGGGGAGAACACCTCTCACTGGAAAGCAGATCTGGCAGGCCGATCATATTTATTCCAGCTATTCCATGACACCACCACCATCTATCAGTGGCAACCCAGTAGCTGCTACATAAGCGACCTAGAGCAACCATAGATACCATACTGCATACCCTCCCCCGCATTACCGGTATTGGGGCTCCACACACGGCAGAGGGATTACCAAAACTAGACTGGGTTACTGGACCGGGATGATTTTGATATGGGCAGCGCTTGTAGGGGGCGTGGTCAAGATAGCAGCTGATCTTCCTATCTGCTTTCCATGGTAGTTATTGGCTACCATTGACCAGTATGTCGGGTTTCCCACAGGGGGGATCGGGATTTAATATTCACTTAAGGTGCTATCACCGCGTCCCAGCCGAATGGGTCGCCCGAGATGGTGAAAGATAGCAGGCAGGTAGGTTGTTGGGTAGTAGTACATAGTCTTGGCCGTAAGCACCTTCACCCTGGCACATCGCTGGCCGCCAAGGGGGCGAGCAACGGTGAATCCTTGTAAACACTGATAGGCAAAGTGGATTCGCTGCGGGCAGGTGGGTGAACGAATACCGAATGCGTGCTAGCAACTATAGATAAACCTGGGGTTCTATATACTGGTCCCTAGCCCCCAGGGATAAGATGGAACTTTTCGGTAGGAGAGACAGAAAGCGAAGGAGAGAGAGATGGGTGGTCATGGATTTAGCGTAGCCAATGGAAGGGTCCAAGAGAAGACTGCAATTGTCGGATGCATTCCGACCGTCTTCGGAGCTGTTCTAGCGAAAACAATGGGACTGCCGACGAAACCCGGCAAATCCGCCCCGGCCCCCAACGCAGCCCAAGGTGAAACACCCAGGCCATGTTACGGTGAAGTCTGTCTATCGCCTCTTGAGCTATGATGTCGGCCTGCAGCACCGATGACAAGCGATTACAAGCCTCAATACCTAGCTTGCCTTGCGGAGATTTCGAGAATGAACCCGTCGTGCCGCCGCGAAAGGTTGTATCCCAACCATGTGCCATAATTGGACTCCTTTTTCGTCCTCAAGGTAGTTTGGGCCCGATTTGGACCCGAATCAGTTGATAGGTTCCAGGAAGGCAACTTAATGGTGATATCAGATATGCCTCTTAACTTGCTCATCGGATGATAGTCGAGTAGGTTCCACGCGTTGATCCACGCGTCCATCGCTCGATCCAACGTTCGTGCTTCGATATGTGAATTGAAAAATCCTTTGTTGGGTTTGTGAAGAGATATGAAGTCGACTTCTGTCTCCTCCTCGCTGGATTCCTGTTCTGCACCGCCGTGGCAATTTGATCCGGGGTCAACAGAATACAGAATATAGGGTTGCCTATACCTCCAATCGCCCTGGCCTTCGTAGCAAAGCCTAGTTGTACATACCGGTATACGAAACTTAACATGGGCAAAGGATCAAAAAGAAGAAGCAGCAAGACTCCCAGAAACGTGAAGTCCAAAACGACGGGAAGAAAATCAAAAGCAGGATGAGCAACAGCCCCAGAGACCACAGCCGCCTCCAGGCCGCGGCCGAGCGGAACCTGACGGACCAGACGAACCTGCAGCTCTCGCGGGCGCGGCTGCTGACCGTCTTCGCGGCCCTGTCCCTGGCGCTGCTCATCTCCTTCGTCGACCAGAACGGCATCGGCGTCACCCTGCCGACCATCGCCGCCGACCTCGAGGCCGGCGACACCATCCCCTGGGCCGGCACCGCCTCCCTCGTCGCCAACACCACCTTCGCCATGCTCTACGGCCGCCTGTCCGACATCTTTGGCCGCAAAGCCGTGTTTCTCGGGGCTGTGGCGCTGCTCAGCGTCGCGGCGGTGCTTTGCGGGTTTGCGCAGAACGCTGCCATGTGTGAGTACACACGCAGAGTCACATTTCCCTCCCTCCCTCCCTCCTTTCTCTTCTTCGTATTCCTTAGAACCTCCTAAGGATCTGACAACCTGCCTCCGATAGTCTACTTTTTCCGCGCCCTCGCCGGTATTGGAGGCGGTGGAATCAGCAACTGCGCCATGATCATCGTGTCGGACATCGTGACGCTGGAGCGGCGCGGGAAATACCAGGGCTTCATCGGGTCCTGCGTGGGTCTGGGAAACATCATCGGCCCCTTCCTAGCGGCGGTCTACATCTCGCGAGGGGGGCCCGGCTCCTGGCGGGCCTTCTTCTGGACCACGGCGCCCATCACTGCGCTCATGGGCGTTGTCGGCTGGTTCTTGATCCCTGGGATGTCTCCAAAGCTGCAGCAAGAGAAGCAGCAGCAGCAGCAAGATCAGCAAACGCAGCAACAACAACAGAACCGGAAGAACCCAGGGAGGATCAGCATCCGTGAGGGCATGCGCAAGATCGACTGGGCCGGCGTGTTTACTATCAGCATCGCCGTTATCTTCCTGCTCATTCCCATCAGTGGTGGGGGTGCCTACTTTCCTTGGGGCTCGCCCATGGTAATCATTATCCTCGTGATCGGTGTTTTGTCTCTGGGTCTCTTCGTCTTCGTGGAATGGAGAGTGGCTCGTCTGCCTATGATGCCATGTAAGTAATGATGCGTTTCCTTATTATCCATTCATTCGGAGGGGTGGGGGTCTTTCAATACTGTTTCTGTCGTTTCTGCATTAAAGGAAACAAAAGAAAAAAAGGGGTGGTGATAACTGACACCAAACCTGTGAATTCTTAGTGAGTATCTTCAAGAACCCCGTCATAGCCGTCATGCTCGCCCAATCCTTCCTCGTCGGCGCCGTCTACCAGTCCTACCTCTACTACCTCCCGCTCTACCTGCAAAACGCCCGCGGCCACTCAGTCATAGCCTCGGCCGCCTTCACGTCGGCCCTCGTCGGCGCCCAGTCCGTGTTCTCGGTGGCGGGCGGCCAGTACATTTCCCGGACAAAGCGATACGGCGAGGTCATCTGGTTCGGCTTCGGATCGTGGACACTGTAAGTCCCCTTTCCCCTTTCCCCCCAACCTACCCACTCGCTCACTCCCTACCAACCCAGCGGCTCCTGCCTAACCCTCCTCTACACCGCCACCACCCCGACCGGCCTCACCGTCCTCCCCCTCCTCTTCGTCGGCGCCGGCGTCGGCTGCATCTTCCAGCCGACCCTGGTCGCGTTCCAGGCCCACGTCACCAAGCCCCAGCGCGCCGTCATCATCGCGAACCGCAACTTCGTGCGGTGCGCCGGCGGCGCCTGCGGCCTCGCCGTCTCGGGCGCCGTCCTGCAGGCCGCGCTGCGGAGCCGCCTGCCGCCCGCGTACGCCTGCCTGGCCGACAAGACGTACGTGACGCCGCCGGCGGACGTGCTGTCTGGCGGCGGCGGCGGTGGTGGCAGCCCAGACCCAGACGCGGTCCTGGTGGGAGGGGCGTACGTCGCGGCGAGCCGGGCCGTGTTCATCCTGCAGATCCCCTTGATCGGCCTGTGTCTTCTGGGTTGCGCATTCATTCGGGATCGGGGCTTGCAGCCATTAGAGGACAAACCTGAGAGCGGCAACGACGACGGGGCAATAAAAGACAAAGAGCTTAACGTATCGGTTGACGAACTGCAACAGTCGCAGCCGCAGCAAACACCAATATCAAAAGAAGAGAAAGCAGGGGCTCTTGTCGATAGAAATAGTAAGGACCAATAATGGCGTAACAGAACAAGCTGAAGAGTGATAGAAATTATACCCTGAGCTGAACAACAATACTTCCACCAGACTATGCATAAGCCGTGCCATATAATCCGCACTCTTAACGAGAATGATAAGAAAAATAGTCGAGCTGGATAACAGAGTAACAGGTTAGTAGTCTCGCCAGTTAACTATACTGACGGCAGTATTATATGAAAAGCAGCGCGTTCGCAGTTGAGAGTATATAAATTAGATGCAGCAGCTTCAACTCAATAAACATCATGGCTTACTTACTTTGGTATCCAACATTACCTAATGTACATGTGTCGTCGACCAACTAACTACAGAGTCAAATGCCGCCTAGCCATAGCCCGAGCCGCCATCATATCCCCACCAATCAGACAGCAATTCTGAATATTGAACGCGGCCTCCTGAGCCAGATTCTCCATCTTCCTTCTTCCATCTAAATCACCATTCTCCTCCGAGCTGCCACCACCGTTGGCCGCCATCTCCTGCAACACAAGCTTGTAGTACTTGAGCGCCAGATGCGTGAGCCCCAGCTGGTGGTAGCTGCGCCCCAAGTTGTAGTGCGCCTCCTGGCGCTGCACCGGCGACGACGACTCCCGCAGCCGGTGGTCGTAGTACTTGCGCAAGAACGTCATGGCCTGGATGATCAGGTACTGCCGGTTCTCGGCCTGGCGCTTCAGCGAGTAGTGGAGGTAAGCGAGGCCGATGCTGACGTTGACCATAGGGTTGTCCGGTTCTCGAGCGCGTGCTCGATCAAAGTAATCTATGAAAAGAGGTGGAATTAGTTAATCTGGCCTTTTTCTTTTGTCATCGAGTCTTTCATGTCGCCGAGCTTTTTTGTCGCCGATCTCTTGTAATAGGTAGGGTTCTGTCTGTAAAAAGGGAGAAAGAGAGTGAATCCAAAAACTTACTGAGAGCATAAGTGAAGCTATTCGATACAAACAGGATATGGCCGTACATCATCAACAAAGTCGCGTCGAGTTCCTTACCGGGATAGGTCTTAAAATCCACGCCCTCGAGCGTCTTGTCCCGCCTCTCGGGCGGCAGCAGCGCGGTATCCATCATCTTGATCTGGCGCAGCGTGAACTTCTGCACGCGCGAGTCCGAGTACCACCCCTCGGTCGATGCGCAAAGCCGACAGATGGCGGCGTATATGCGATACCCATCCGTTGAGAACTGGTTCTTGGCCATGATGTAGCGCGCCACCTCGACGCACTTCTCCTCGTCCCTGTCGCGGAGGGCGCACGCTGCCATTGCGATATGGATCAGGAACAAGTTGGCTGGATCCTCGAAAAAGACATTAGCATCCTTCGCCGACTCGCACACCTTGTAGGCCTCTTTTGTCTGGCCGAAATGGGCCAAGGCCAATGCATATCCAATAAACAGGTCGAGCCATTCGGGGAAAGCGACATCGCGGTATTCCACTGGGTTCTCGCGCACACGCTTCTCGAGATTTGTTTGAGTGCGGTTTTCGTTTTCTGCTTGGGAAGTATCGATATCTAAAGACGCAACTGTTAACTTTGTTTTCACAGTAATGAAGTTAAGGGGGGCGCGGGGAAGGAGGGTGACTGACTGTCTTTCAAGCGCTGCGCCATCTTCAAAAGCGTAGGGTTGGTTGAAGACAGGCCCGCTTTGTCCTGCTTAAGGCCAATGTTCACCAAATATCTCTCCCAGGGGAAGAACGCCTTGAACGAGCAGAAATCCTCCACGAGCTCCTTGGCGGCCGCCATCCACTCCTCAGCAGGGCCTCCAGTCTCGAGCTCCTGGACTTGGTAGTTCGCCGAGCGCACAATCTCCCATTTTTGGGCCAGGTGTGCCGATCTGGCGTTCTCCTCGCGTTCACGGTCCTCATTGAGAGCGAAGATGCGTACGCGGCGTCGATTCGGTCCCTTGGTGCCAGGCTCCTTCGGCTCCCTCGGGCGACGGGGAACAGCAGGTCGTGCCGCCTTCTCTCCCTTGGCTCTGGGTTTCCTTGGACCAGGAGGTTTCCTCTGCTTTGGTTTCAGCTGCCTACGAGCTTTTTTCACGGCAGAATCTCCGTCGCCGTATAGTAGGTTCTCGTCACGGTCCTTTTCCAGCTCCATGGCTTCATTCACAAGAATGTAGGCCTCCTCTCCCTGCCGGGCGGCTTCGTACATCTTCGCCAACTCATAACGAGCACTAATACGAGTATCAATGCTAGACTCCTCAGCGTCCAGAGCTGCTGCGAAATAGTCTTCTGCCTCTCGCTTGCTCCCGGCCTCCAGATAGCATTTTCCAACCTGAAACATTTGAGCCGCATCGAGGTAGCCTTCTTGGTGCCGTAGCGGGTCGTAGAAGCGAAGTGCGTGTGCATAGTGCTGGTGGTCAAACAACGCCCCGGCTATCTCAGCAAATATGTCGGAGTACTGCTCGTCTTCCAGAACTTGCTCTATGGGTTCGAACCATTCCAAATGGTGCTAAAATCATCAGTCAGGTGAGTTGTCTCTGTATAAAAGCATGAAACTCGTAGATACTCACCATTGCTTCATCAGTATGTTCTAAGCGGAGGCGGCAAATAGCAAGCTTTGCTCGGAGGTGAAGGGGGAGACCCAGGCCGTATGACTCTGTTGGGTGCTTGCCAGGTGCGTAGTCTGGTACTATCTCATTGCGCCGATGATCGTAATTGTCCCATTCGCGGTCGTCCTGTAAGTTGTCCCAGAAGCCTTCATCTCGTCTTCCCAGCAGCCATCGTGCGTACCGCTTGGTCTGGTCGATCACGTCGCCCCATTGCTTCAAGTGGTGTAGGAGCTCAATATACATGATCAGATCGTTCCAGGTAAAGGGGAGAGCCGGATCATGGCTACCCAGCTCGTAGTCGTTGCGATAGAACTCGATGCCGCGCTGGTACGCATCCCGGGCGACGTACTGTGGCTTCTCGGTGCCCTTTTTGCGAGTCATTGACAGCTGGACGGCAGCTTCCACGAGGCCACGGAGGGTGGCGAGGTCGAAGGGGGTACGCTCCAGGATGATCTCGTACTCGGTTATGGCGTGCTTGAAGCTGTCCCGCGCGAGGTACAAGTCGGCGCGCGCCTGGCGGTTCCCGAGGTTGTCCGGCTCGATGCGGATCGCGGCCGAAAGGGCCATCAAACCGATCTTGGAGACGTCCTCGAAGTCTTCGGGGCTGCTGTCCAACAGCTGCAGCGCCAGCTCGGCGCAGTGGACCCAGCCGTCGATGATCTTGGGCTCGAGGTGGGCGGCGCACACGAGCGCCAGCAGGCCCTGCTTGGCCTCGCCGCGGTCCTGGAGGATGCTGGCGAGCAGGGTCCAGGCGCGGTGGATCTCGCCGTTGATGCGGATGGCGTCCTCGACGTAGCCGAGCGCCTCGTCCAGGTCGCCCTTCATGTAGGCCGTGGTGGCGTAGTTCAGCCGCATCTTGACGTCGCCGGTGGGCTCGGCGGCCTTGCGGGGCCCTCGCTTCTTGACGATGCGCGGCGCTTTGCTGGCCTGCGGATCCTCGTCGATGCCGAACTTGATGGCCTTCTTTATGTCGCGCGCGTTGACGAACTTCCGCACCGAGTCCTCGAACGTGCTCATCGCCTCCTTCTGGGACTCCAGCAGGGCGTCGTTCTCTGCTGCCGCCACTCGCAGACCGCCCGGGGGTACGGAGGGGCCATCTTGATAGGTTGGCTGTCCTTGAGTTTGGGCAAAAGCACCGGCGGCGGCATGTAGCCACTGTCTCGTATCCTGATGCTCCATGGTCTACCAAGTTGTTTTGGTTTGTTCGGGTTTGGTTTGGGTTGAGAACATTGAAGCAACACGGATTCAAGTCACAACCAGATGAACGAACGGAGAAAGTGCAACAAAACCTTTGTCCATCCCAAAACCAGAAGTGGGACAGCAAAAGTTGGCTAAAGCCAAAACCGTGGGAAAATCAGAAGTCTGCTCGTCGCTTGTCCCTGCCAACAGAATAATAAGAGTTGTAGGCTCCGATTAATCAATGGAAGGCATCACCGACCCAGTCAGTATGACTCCAGCCCTTACGAATTGACCATCGGGATAGATGATATAATATTGTGCAATCTTGATATTGGACTTGCAATTTTCAATCCTTCTCTTTCTTTTGATTTCCCATTTCGATGAGTTGATTGATTTGATATTCCAAGATGTCTATTATTCCATTGTTGTAGATGTAGATATATCCAATCGAATCCAGCATATTCTTATTCAATTGCACCCCACTTATCGTGAGCCCGTGCCTGTTATATGCGTGACGCCACCTGCGCGCCAGCTGGAAGCTCGTCTCCCATCTACCATATGCATCTTGATCATCACCACCACAACCAGATTGGTATCCCGTCAACGTGCTCCCCCACCTAGTTGCAGCTATACAAGAACATCGAAATCCCGTTCAAGGCCATGATCAGCTGTTACATGGAAAAATAAGATATCTATCATAACGTCCATAGATGTCACTTAGACTCTCCAAATACACATCCAGGGCAAAAGATATGTTACATCGTTTCACCAACACTCAGTCACACAGAGTCCATAGTCATTCGTAAGGTAAGATAGGTAGAGTCAGTGAAAGCTTCGCACTTGTGGTTTCTTCTTCTTCTCAAGCCCGCTTTCCGTCTGCAAGTAGAGGTAAAATGTAGCAAGGCTTGTGGGTGACTGCTCGCTCCATCATCGTCAATCCACCCACCCTCCCCTATCTCTTCGCTCGCAACCACCTTCGTTGTCGTCGTCGTCGTCGATGAAAAACAATGTTTTTTTATGTACACAATTTCAGAACGTTACAGGGAAGAAAGAAAAGGTCAACAGAAATCCGCTATGCTTAGATTTTCTCGTAGACAAATTGAGAAAAACCGCCTGACACGCCAAAGTTTCACTCCGAGATGAAACAACCAAAGCAACAACAAAATGCTTTCCCTCTGCCCCTTCCAAAATCCACGGAAGAACAGCATTGCCATGTATATCCTAGCTCCGAACCCCCCCAGATGCACCCTGAGTATCCTGAATTTTCCCTGCCAGTGATGATAAAGGGGTGGCCTGACCTCTCGATACTAGTTATTATCTACCGATGTTGAGTCTGCTAAGAACTACTGTCAAAGTTTGCTCCTCGCTCATTAGAAAATGGCTAGGCCAGCTTGCCGTCAGCCTTGGCTTCTGTGAAAGATATTAGTACATGCTCCTATGTCTGGCGGCGAATCGCAGAATCGATGATTTTCTTACTTACCCTTGACCTGCTCGAAAACCTTAAGCATCTTGCGTCTAGCGCCTAGCGCGTTGACGCCTCGCTTCTCCAGGGCCTCGTCGTCCAGCTCAACGAGATCAGTCCACTTCAAGTCCTTGAGGTTATCCGTGTACTTGTGCAAGCGGAGACTGCGCAGCCAAGCGGGGATGTCCTGCAGAAGAGTAGGGTCGGTGGGATCCTCCGGGGGCTTCGAGGTGCCACGACGACCACGCGGGGAGCGGCCACGGTTCATGTCGGAGTGATCAGACAGATAGCCCTCGGGTGACAGACCCATCTGGCCCATGCCGCCAAGACCACCGCTCAGCAGGGGGTTGCCGTCGTATACACCTAGGAAACCGTTGTTCTGGGGCGAAGCGAAAGGCATGGCTCCGCCGGGGAAGCCACCTTGCATAGCGATGCCCGGCGAGCTGGGTCGCGAGCGAGCGCCGAAGCTGCCCATCTGCTGGTTCTGCAGTGCAATCATCTGATCCCTGCTGATGACCTGTCCGTGCTCGTTGATCATGACGACATTATTAGGGATGCCACCTGCCTGGACACCTGGTGAAAGAGGGTTCTGGTTTGCTCCCGGAGCATCATTAGATCTCGCACGGCGATATTTTCGTACGTCGTCCAGCGCAAAACGGTTATTTACAGTAGACAGAGCAGCAAGCTTCATGGCAGTGGCGTTGGCCACCATGTCGGCCTGATTATGGCCGCCTTGTTGGAAGTTGGGAACCATAGGAGTGTTCACCATAGAAGCCCAGTTACCACCAGCGGTATAGGGAGAAAGAAGGGGAAGATCAGAGCCTTGCTTATCGCCGGTCGTAAGGGTGGTGTTCTGGATGTTGCCACCACCACCAAGCTGGGGTCTGGGTGACCGCAAGCCGGCAGAAGGCGGCGGCTGTGCGAACTGTCCCATGGGGGGCTGGCCAGAAGAAGACTTGGGTCGGCCACCTTCCCATGGGGAAGATGGGTTCTGACCGTTGGACTCTTCAGCAATTGTAGGGGCCGCAAGCGAGTTGCGAACGTCAACGGCAGTGCTGTTACGGTTCGAAGGGGGCTGGTTTCCAGTCTGCTGGGTGAACTTGGCCTTCTCGGTCGCAATAGCGGCAGCGGCATCGGGGAACATGGCATTGATGGTCGAGGGGTCGAGGCCAGAGTGTCTCTTGGTCGAAGACTGAGCCTGGGACATGGAGTTTCTGGTCGAGTTGACGTTCAGCTTGCCCATAGCATCGCTAAGGCGGTTCGTCATGGGGTCTGTGGTTGCGAGCGGAAATAGTTAGCATCGAAAATCTTAGCACGATAGAAAAATCGAACGACGCCAAACATGACACTTACCCTTATCAAAGTTGGCGGGTGACAAAACGCCAGACATAGGGTGGCTCTTGCCCATCTGCTGAAGAACCTGGATAAAGAAACGAATTTGGACTTGGGTAGTCTGTTGCAGCAGAGCATACAATGCGGCGGTGCGCTCGGCTTCGGAAAGGACACGGAACCACTGCTCGATGGCACTCAGCTCGTCCTTGAAGTCCTGGTCGAGCGTAGCGGCGGCCATCTCTTCCAGTGTAGTCTCGTACTGGTCGATGTCGGCGATCCATTGCTGCGTCATCTTGTCTTGAGGGTCGGCGTCAGCGCCGCCCTGGCCTTGGCCCTGGGACTGGCCGTAGAAGTCAGACGAAGGGCGGATTCGGCTCGCGGGGGAGTTGCCGACCATGGCAGCCATGTCGGCGGACGCTCGCAGGTTGGTGTGCTGAGCAGCGGCAGAGTTTCTGGCCTGCGGCGGACGAAGCGACGAGGCCGTATTGGCTTCTGGGGTGCTGTTCCGATTCATATTTAGCATAGAGGTTGCCTCGCGAGACACCTTACACGACGACACTAGCACAAGCAACGATGATCGAGTTTTTTCGGGAAAAGAAAATATCGACTGCTTGGCCTTTGCTTGTTGAAGCACGACTTTGGTGTGTGTGATTGGGATGTGCTCTTGAAGATGATGCTAAAGGAGAGCTAGCTAGCTGAAAGGCAGCAGCAGCAGAACAATGAATGGAGGGGGATGAGACAAGACGTCGGAAAGGGGAATATTTCTAAGGGCCCTGGTCAGGGTCGCTAGATGGGGAAATGTGGTTCTCTGAACGGGAAGACTGTCCAGCACACCTTCATGAAGCAGAGGCGCAGAAGCAGAAGCAGACAGACGACACAGAGGCTACCGGTACAAGCAACAAGCAAGAAAGGCAGGCAGTCTTTTGGAAGTCGAGTCGAGTCGAAAGAGCCCCAAAGGGAAAGACGGGCAGGGCTGGCAGGCAATGTGAAACGACGAGAGACCCCTGCGGTCCGGAACGGGGGCGATCGATGGCCCGTGTGAAAGAAAGGACAAGGGGGAGTCAGGTAATGCACTGTTTCGAGATTCTCGATGGATGGCTTCTTCCAAGGGCGATGCAACAACAAAGCCTCGATAGAACCCACTTCGACCTGGGAGACTTGGGGGAGACAATTAATGATACGACGATACGATGCAAAGAAGTAAGTACTGAAGGTTTGACCAAATGATGGATTTAATTGTCCAAGAAGAACCTTGAGACAAGAACAATCGCAACAAGAAAGAATGAGTGCAGCACACCTCAGTCGATTCTGCCTGCAGTTGGGGCGTGATTCCAAGTATTGTCGAAAAATGGAGACGAGCAAGAGAAAGCAACGGCAGAAGGGAACATTCAATGGAACAGTCAGTCCCTTTTTTTTTTTTTGTCCAGTGTTCAGATCAAATGTTTCCTAGAGGGAGAACGCCGCTGCTAGGTACTGGAAATGGATGGGGCTCAGCTTTAGGTGCAGTTGATTAGGGTGGTTCTGTGGGCGGCACCAGCCTCTACAGTAGGGGGCCACGGGGGCCATTGGGGGCTAGGGGCCTTGGTAAAGCCTGGTAAAGCCTGGTAAAGCCTGGTAAAGCCTGGTACTGTAAGCCTGTAGCGAGCTGGAAGCGGTAGGCGGGCGGGTTCCTTTAACCTCTTTTCGACCAGTCGGGACTCGGAGCGGCCTTGAAACCTCACCACCAACGTTACAGCGTACCAAATCCATCCAGTACTCTGACCACCCTTTATAAGATGAACACGAGCATCCAATAGAATAAAGCAGTGAAGAGAGGAAGAGAGGACATAGCGTTGAGATGAAAGGCCACGCTCTCCGTACGTACACCGAACCTGCCAGCCCCCTTAACTTCGTGCGACAAGCAGACACCTGTCAACACTTCACACAAAGTGACATGATGTAAGTCAGTGAGCCGCCCGAGTACGGATACAGGTAGGGGCAACGCTGTCTTTAGTATGCGGGAGCCCGGTATGAGCTACCAAGCTGGGACACACCTACAACATCTTGGGCTTGGTTGCGTCTGGAGCTCTCCAAGGTTCACCAGTGTAATCCTTGGTTGCAGATATGTATGTCCAACATAGATAAACCGAATGCATAGGTGGCATCTCCCCCATTAGTCAGTGCCATTAGATGTGCTTAAAATAGCATTGATCGAATGTACACATTACAGGTCCGCATGTATAAAAGGGGAAGTGCCGGGCGATACGCGACCGCCGCCGCACCTGTCCTAGCAATACACGGCCGTTGCATCTCCTCAAAGGAATGTCATCATCAGCCACAGCAAAAATACCTAGGTAGCCCAATAAGCTCTGTCCCCAAACACTCCTGCTGCAACGACTATCATTTCTCAGTCCATACCGGGCGTGGACTTGCGCATGTATAAAGCCAGGGCGATAAGGGGTGTCAAAGAACTACCTATTGAAGTATAGGTTGCTGCTATCAAAATTGATGCCCTTGATACCTACCTACCTACCTTACGTATGCACCTTTTGGTCTGCCTAATGTTCTCTTCGTTTCCAGAAATATTGCGTACTTGTATGTACGCGCACTCCCGTCAATACCAGGTGCAATGATATACCATACCAGTTCGGTTATCTAGCTCCATGTCGTCTATTGGTCTCAAACACCACCTGCAGCCCTTCAGCTCTTCCCTCACCCCAGGTGGTCATCAACTCTAAACCGTCCAAGGTTACAGGCCCGGCCGGCTGGCCGCACACACTTTGCGAACCCACCACGGTACTCCTGACCCAATTTCCAGAAGGGTGCTTTTGCACTGCTTGCGGGTGCTTCTTCCTCTAATAAAAGTTCTAAAGCGAAAAGAAGAGAAAAAGGGTAAAACCCACCCATCTCATCATGCACTTGAAGCCCAGAGTAGGAAGGTAAGTATTAACGAGGAATGCATTGTGCATGTACTTAATGATGGATACCTAGCAGGAGGTAGGTCTCCGTACTGGCAATATGTTCAGCACGTGTGGAAAAAGGTCAGGGCGCCCTGTAGTGGTGACTCCTATCTTTTTCTCCCGCTCGCTCGCTTGCTCTCCTGAAGAGGACAGCATACTCCGTACAAGCCCAGTAGACAGATCCACAGTTTCTTCTGTACGGATTTTGGGGCCAGCGACAGGAGTTCCCACCCGTTTTGACAGGTAGAAGAAACAGCATCAGAGCTCAACAGCGGCCTACACCCGACTGACCAATCTAGTCGGCGCCAGATGCAACACTCAGCCCATGAGTTCGGGTCACGGCGAGGGAGATCAAGCATTCGCTGAAAGGGGCCTTTCAGAGCATTGCAGTAGCGCCGGTGACTTATCCCGTATTCAGCATAAGGAATAGATTTGACGGCCTCTCCGGAGTTGCGACTGGCCAGTCATATATCGAATGTAGCGAGTGTACGAGTGAATCACTTGCAACGTGGAATGCTCGGCGCACGTATGATAGGTCTAGGATGGATGTGATTTGGATTTATTATAAAAAGCAAATACTAGGCTACTGGCCTATTAATCATAGCGATACTAACGCTCAAACAGAGCGTATCAGCTCAAGGCGAGAGCATCTATATAAAAACAATGTCACGATTGGGATGTAGTCCAGCATTCATGCGCCTTTGCAAAAGTACGTTTGAGCAAAGGCGCTTGGTAATAGACGGACCAAAATATCTTCTCGGCACGAAGAATAATTCCTTCAGCAGTTGGACAAGGGAGTGATTCCACAGCTGTACACACTAATGCCGGTTTTCGTTCAGAGCAGCAACTTGCGCTGCGCTCCGTTCGAGTCACTTTCATATGGGGAAGAGGTAGGGGAAGGAAAGGGAGAAGATGGAGATGGAGATTGGGAGTTTTCGGATCTCACACTGGCCACGAGGCAGCCCAAGTCACTTCTTTCGGAGCGGAAACTGGATGGCATCGGAGAGAGGCACGCGACAACAGGCGAACGCAGGCGAGCGGGACGGGCTGGTTGGTTGTTGTTCATCGTGGCTCATCAGCCCATGGATTCAATCTTCTCCATTGAAGACAGTCCTCTGACGTAAAAGACAGCCAAATGCATGATTCATATATCCCCGGGACCCGTGAAATGCTGTTGGTCCGAAAAATTCCTGAACTCGCCATCGATGCACGCCGTGGCATGTGCTGCCTTTCCCTAAAGCCTGGCTCCGAAACTCGAAAAAAATCGTAGGCGAAGAACTTATGCGGTCTCACGCTTGCCCTCCTTCTTCTCCTTCTGTTTTTATTGTTAGCGGTGAGTCCGGACTAATGGTTGACCCGTATTTGATTGTGTGTGTGATTGTGTGCATGGGTAATTTTGTCGGAATTGCGGAGTATGGTCGGTTGGTATGGTAGATAGGTAGGAAGAGGTTCAATTGAAGTTAAGGATCGCGTACCAGAGCCTTCATGGTGCCGTGCAGAGCATGTCTGTGGTTGCGTCGGAACTTGGGGTCGGTTCCCTTCAGCGAAGGGTAACGCATGGTCTTAGGCTTCTTGATACCATTGCGGTGAGCCTTCTTGCTCTGGTTGTGCTGGGACGAGTTCTTTGACTCTGCGATTCAGATCAGTAAACTGCGCATTTCCCTTTTTGCCCATCGCGAGAGCGAAGGGCATTGCGTGGAGAGTAACGTACTGGCCATCTCGACTGACTGTTCCTTGCAGAGACGGGGTGGTTTGTGATGGGGATGCGGGATTGTAGAACTGGTGACGAAAAGTAGAAGGGTTCGCTATGCAAATCGATTGAGTGGGAGTCGGTCACTTCGAAAATGTGCGCGGCGCTACTAGGGCTGGACGTCCGCTCTGACTGGTCTAGTGCGCTTCTTTTTTATCGATAGACCCGCTTAGCTCGTCGATGGTTATGATTGGTTCCCGCTGCCAGTCAGCTCAATAGTGGATCCTTATCTGGACAGCTGCTTTACTGTAGCTACCAAAGCAGGCAGGCTGTCAGCGGGCAGAGCTGCTCGAGAAGGTAAGGAGGCTGATTGATGCTGTCATCCACCAGCCAGGGAATATTGTCCCGCATAGGACTTGGTGCTGTATTTATCTCGACTTAGTAGGTATTCATAGTTCAGACCCAGGTTGGATAGTATGAGGTAGGTACCTATTCAACACTTCAGCACAGCTAAACAATCCCAGGAGTATGCCCAGCAATATCACAAGAATCATTATGTACAACCCGCAGCGTAGAGTGAAGATGCTTTTTTCTATTCATCCAGGCCCCTCAAAAAGTAGCTAACCCCATTGCTTCGTCATCTCGTCGCGAAGGGCTCATTGCTCGTGTCAACCTCTTCTCAGGTATGCAGTAGTGGGGATGTGTGTGTTGTTTTTGTTGTGCCAAATATGTAGGTGTATGTTATGGCAGCATCAAGAGAAGAGATTGATGAATGTCCCATGCCATACATACAACAGAAGTATGTAACAAGAAAATGCCCAAATGCTTTTTTTCTCCTGTCCCCCAATCAATCAATCATACCCTTCATGCAACCATCGTGATCAAAACCGGTCACGTCTCTATGAGATAAGCATGTTGTTGCTTCATTCCACCTCCAAAAAAAAAGCACAGCAGACAATTCCCTGAGCACCGAAATACTCCCAGTAATATCTGCAAGTAATTTTCCCTCGCCAACCATATGGTACAAATCGTCTCGCATAACCATTCCTTTCGTGCCTTCCGTCTCTATATGCATCCCTTTTCTCCTTATACACATTTCCTCCGGACGACAGATTATTTATATGTCTCCTAAAGAGCTACACTCTCGCAGACGACCACTTACTGGGCAACCCGACCAGGACCCTTGAGACCTCCGCGGCCAGATCGCTTCTTGTTGGTGCTCTTGGTTTGCGAGTCGTTACCCTCAATGAACTTGATCAGGTCGTCGATGCTTCTAGCATCGGGGCCAGATGTCTTGTTGCGTCCGCCAGATTGCAGCGTCGGGACAGGGTCAACATTGCCGGTGAGGGCGGCGCTACGCGACGGGAATTTGATTCCGGCACGGAGTCGTCGTGACTGGACGTCCTTGTCGCGCTTGGCGATGGCAACGGCGTTCTGAGTAAGCTGCTCGAGCCATGACTCGGCCTCCTTGGTGTTGTTGTTCTCGGGGCCGAGGGTCTCCTTGAAGATGGTGTAGCACTCCTTCATGCGGACCAACGCAGACTTGGACTCCTTATCCAGAGCCAAGGCCTGTGCCAGTTGGAAGAGCAGGCTGGCCGCACTCAAACTGTCCTTACCCATGACGCGCTCACAGACAGCAAGGGCTTGCTCGAACCAAATGCGAGACTCGTGGTAAGCCTGCATGTGCTGCAGCATCACGGCGGCATTGTTGAGAGTGGTGATGGAGTCAGGGTGATCCGGGCCGTAGATGATCTTCCACAGGTCAAGGGCGTGCTTGACGTAGATGAGGGCCGTCTTGCTGTCGCCAGATCCGTGGACAAACAAGCTCAGGTTCAGGTAGTACAAGAGTGTCTCGGCAGAGTCGACACCAATAGTACGCTCTGACACAATGACGGCCTTGCGTGCCAAATCAACAGCAGCCTCCTTCTCATCAAGCTGGTAGTAGATTTGAGAGAGGCTGGAATAAGCGCGGGCAACCTCCGGGTGCAGAATGCCATAGATCTGCTCGTGCAGAGTAAGGGACTCGAGCAGCAGCTCCTGTCCGATCTTGCGGTTGTTCTGCATGATGGAGTGCTTGCCACCCTCGAGAGCCTCCTCGGAGATAGCACTCTTAGGGGCAGAGTCCTTGACAATGGGGACGACGTTCACAATGTCGTCGGCAGTGAAGGTCAACGGCTCCTTGGGAGCGGCGGCAACAGAAGTAGGAGAGTTGTCTCTGGCCTTGTTCTTCTTCTTCTTGTTCTTGCTCTCTCCTTGAGTCTGACCGTTGACGCCGTTCGCAGCTGCGCCGTTGGCGGCGGGCTTATCGGCCTCGGTCTTCTGAACCTCGCCCTTGACGAACTGCAGGTCCTTGGTTTGCAACTGGAGACCAAGCTTGAGAGAAACCTCACGCAACAACTGCAGAGGCTTAATCTCAGTGTACCAGTTAGACTCAAGAGTGAATCTGAAACGACGTTGAGTTTGTTCCTCCATCTCCTTTCGGAGGCTCTCGGGTGTGACCTTTGCGAACGAAAGGTCGGCCTCGGGGTACAAGGCTTTGAGAGTCTCGTCAATGTCAGCGGTAGGCTTAGGGTTGAGACCGAAGCCAACGAGGCAGTTGAGGAGGTGAGCGATGCAAGCCGATGTCAAGGGCATGGGCAGGTAGCGCAGGTAGTCTCCAGATACGTGCTTGAACGCTCTGGCGATCATTTCCTGCAGGCAGAGCTCGCGGAGGCACTTGAGTCTCGGGCCTTCGCAGATCGCCATAACCTTGGACAAGTATCGGATGTTGATACCTCGCTTGTGCATCATGCGGGTGAGAGATTGGCCGTCCATAGGGAAAGGCAGCTCCGAGTTCTTGACGTCGTTGACGAACTCGGGGATGGCAGTCTCACGCAGGTACTTGCAGGCATTCCTGACATCCTCCTCATCGGCAGCCATCTCCGCCTTCTCTTCATCAGTCTGGGGGACTTGGCCACTGAAAGCATCAGGGTTGAGGGAGAACTCGAAAGCTGAAGCGTCAAGGCGAGCCTCGGCTTCCTCCTCATCTGCAGCCTCGCCCTCCTTCTTGGCAACCTTCTTGTCCTCATCCTTCTCGTCAGAGTCGGACTCGGACTCAGACTCCGAATCAGCCTCGGCCTTGGCATCAGCTGCCTTGGCAGGCTTAGCCTTGGACTTCTTTTTGGAGGCGGCTTCGTCCTTATCCTCGGATTCCTTAGACTCCTTGGACTCGTCCTTGTTCTCGATCTCCTTAGCCTTCTTCTCAGCTAATTGCTTTTGGCGCTTAGCCAATTCGGCGTTGACCCACTCGGACCACTTCTGCGTTCGGACTCCTTCGACAAGTTCAGGTCGGAGAACCGTCATGCGGTGCGGGTAATCAGAAGGCTCTTCGCTGCCCTCAGTCGATCCGACCTCCTCCATCCAAGAGATATCGAGAGGAGTGATCCGGTACAGATCCAGAACATACTTGCGGCCGTCGGTACCCATCAAGCCCTTAGTCTCGACACTAGCTTCCAGGTCAAAACGCTTGCCATCCTTGTCCCAGACAGCATGCTTCTTGCCTCGGAGAGCCTTGGACAGCTGAGCAAATGTCTCGACAAATCTCTCGTCGGCTGCAACGATTTCCTTGCCTTCCACGGCACCATAGTCAATGGAGTTCTCGCCAGGCTCCCTCTGCTTAAAGATACCAGGAACCACGGTCTGACCAACAATGCGCTTGCCAAGATAATCCACCACGACAGTAGCCGGGCTGTAGAGTCCGTCAATGTCAAGCTGGTTCACAATGCGCACACCGTTGACGTCCTTGCCAGTCGCAACGCGGGCCGCATCATCACCGCCTTCCGACGTGAAAGTGCCGACACCATCAGCGCCAAAGGAGAAGAAGACGTTGTTGTAGACGAAGATTTGAGCATCGCGGCCCTCGGTAGGGTTAAGTGGTGTTACCTCACCGCGAGCAACCAGGATGGCACCCCTGGCTGCGGCCTCGGCGTAGTCGGCGAAGAGCTTCGACATGAACCGCTCCCGGAAGACACGATCCTGGACTGTCTCCTTGGGCAGCTCTCGGGCAGACTGGAACTCTTCATTCCAGTCACGCAGAGTATCGGTGTTATCCACACCCGCAATCAGGTAGCCCTCTTGCGTGCGTGTGATATCTGAGCTGTGCTGGGTGATGGAGGAGTTTACCGAGGGAACGACCCACGGCGCAGCCGGGATCGCATTGGTCATCTGGAAGGTGGCCATGGGGTCCTTCTTGCTGCTGTATACCAGCAACTCATTGAAGCTCTCCTTGAACGAAGGTGAGATCTCCTGGAGCAGGGTGTAGAGCGAGTGAGCCGCGGCGCCCTTAGGGGCAGCACGAGGAGCAGGGTCGAATTTGCTGTTTGAGGATTTGTTGATGTAGAAGCCGCCCACATGCGATGTGATCTGGTGTTGCTCGCCCTCGTTTGTGGTGATGAGCAGATACAGCAAGTGGCCCTTCTGGCGCAGGTGGTATGGAGGAGGGTTCCATGACGAGAGGGCAACCGACTTTACTGTCTTGGGTGCCGGCTCTTCCTCCTTGGGGAGGATAGTGGCAGGCACATCCGCCGGAGCGTCGAAGCTGTATGCGCTGGCTTTGGCGTTGTCGTTGCCTTCTCCAGACGCCGTAACAGCGTCGAACAAGCAAGTGCCGGGGATTATGCCATGGAGGGTATCGGTTCGGTCTCCGGCGGCACCAATCAGGTCGCGGATTCGGATAACATGTATCCTCGCTTCCTTCTCTGTGTAGGGGTCCTCCACCAGCTTGATCTCGGACTCAGGACCCAGGCCCTTGACGTCAGAGATCTGGACAAAGTCGTTGATGCGCTCTCCGTCGTGCTCGAGGTGGAAACATGAGTATTGGAATGCTGCTGGCAGCTCGATAATGGACTGGCGAAGCTCATGAACTTGCTCCTGAGGGGAAGCCTACACAATTGGTGCCTGTTAGTGCCGTCCTTACGCAATGCCTCGTGTACGAAGTTGATCACTTACCACCACGTGAATTTTGTGTGGCTCGTGGGGCAGGAGGATGGTCAGAGGGAACAGAGCATCTAAATTGGTTAGTACCGACCACCTAATTGTATCACTCCCCGATCGGTAGCTTGCTCACCTTCTCCAGCTTGCTCGCCGTCCTCCTCCTCAGCCGAGGGCTCCTTCACAACATCAGTAGATTCTGTGGCCTGGCCATTGGTGGTAGTATCGGGTTTTGCCTCCGCTATATGACATGTTAGCCGAGCGCACAGAACTTTTTTTTACAGATACAGCGGCGGGGTCGACGTACGGGCATTCGAAGTGGACGTCTCTTTTTGCGTAGCCATGATGAAGCTGGAGGGAGAAATTTTTTAAGGACCGGCTTTTGGTAGTCGAGGTGGGCTTTGGTATGCTCGGGTCGGGTCGGTGCAATTACAAGCACGAGGGCAACGACCAAGGGTGTGTGTGTCAGAAGCTCGAAAAACGGCCGGCGAAATGCAAGAAAAGGTCTAAAACAGATATACAGACAGACCAAGAAAGTATTGTACAGGTCAATAAAATGAATGGTCGTCTCAATTGAGGTCGTATAACGGGAGAGGAAAGGCGTGGGATTAGTTGTTGGTTGGAGTTGAGGTAAGGAAGGAAGCTCCCATAACTTTTTTTTTCTTTGCTTTGTTTCCCAATTCGCTTTACTACAGAAAGATGTCTTGTGTCGGGCCAGCGCCCAGTGTAGAAAAAAAATCAAATTGGGGAATCCCTCCCTCCCGGCTGTCCCCGGTACCCCGGAGCGAGCATCGGGTCCCAAGCTAACGGATACACAGCGTAGTAGTTACAGCACCAGTTGATGATAGTATGTTACTTGCAGCTACTATGATCCCAACCAATTCGTCATGGACGCTTGACATATTGTGTGCTATGGCCATGGATCTCAATTCGAATCGGTGCTTTCTGTGCAATGCTGTGCATTGAGCGGTCTGGCTCGGATTGACTGCTCATTGGCTACAACGACAATCTTCTTACTACAAGCAGAGGAGGGGCCAAGCCCACATTGCGAATGCCGACCAGGACCTCTGGTGAGGAGAAGCAAATCCAGATTGATCAATGCTTGCCCACTAGCCAACTGGCACTGGCACTGGCCTCGTGCCTCATGCCTCTAGCCCCTCCATTAATTCTGCGAGAATAAATTGCCATTCACCGATCTGGTTAATGAATTGGTAAGGTTAGGATAGGATGGCGCATGAAATAGCTATGCTGCTAGTTGAAGAATTCATTCTTATAGATTAACGATGGATACAGAGGGTTTGAAAGGGACAATTGGCAATTGGTGTTGAGATATCGCCACAGGTCACACGTCACAAGTTCGCGGGTCACAATTGCAAAAAATTAGGTTTTCTAAGTCGATGCAGTCATATTCCATTGGAGGGGTTTTGCCGGCTTACCTAATGCTGAGCCGCGCTACGCCGGAATAGGAAATACGTCAATAATAAACAATTTGGGAGCTTCTCACTGGTCAGCTCAGCCCTCATCTTACGGCGATCATTTCAGACAACATGTTTATGCTCTGACGATTCACCATCACGAACTCGATGAGCGCATATCGTTAGGCAAACTGCATTGCTTCAGCACAGTAGCCCTTTTGGAACAGTTTTGACTACATTGCCTCGCATTGCCCTGACATTCTAAACCATTGCATTACTACGTTTCCAGAAGAAAAACATCCCTACCCCTGGATTTCATGGTTGCTACATACAACTTACTCAAAACTCGCCGGACCTTCGCAGTATATTGACCTCGTCATGAGATAACGAACATAAATACCGAGCTTTTGATATATTTTTTGGAGGACAACATATATTCTGGCTGCAGGATCCTTAGAACGATGGACGCTGTCCACAAAACGCCTCAGCCGTCGCGGTACAGGATCTCCAAGGCAACGGCGAAACCAGACCGTCCCCAGCCATGGACCGCCTCGCGGTGTCACCGCCTGCTCCGGCCGTTGCTCTCGCGGCTCGCGCTCCTTAGGAAAGAGTTGACCTCGTTCCCGGCAGCGGAACCGGCGGCTGTTGATTTACCGACGACGACAACGGCAAAGGACCGGAGGAAATCAGGAGGGAAACGTCATAGCTCCGATTGCCAATGGATGCTTCCTCGGAAGAAGATGCGGCATACGTACGCTCAGCAGCAGCAGCAACAGAGATCCGCGGAGCGGCAAACCTCGATCGCAGGCTCTTCGTCGGAAAATCTGCAGCCAGTGTCCATCAAACTGAGGGCCGCCAAGGACCTGCAGGGCGCGGACGACAATCTCCCAGCGCCCGGAGAGACCGTGGCTTTCACCCCCTTGGTGCGCCGCGCGAGAGGCCACGATGTGCCCTCTCCGGCCAACGTGTCAAAATTCGGGAGTTCTCAGGGGTCGACGGGTTCATCATCTCAGACCCGGAGGAAGAGGGCGGGTGCAAATAGGCTTGAGGAACGTCTGACTGGGCTTAAGAGCCACGTGCCAGCCTCTCGTCATAGCGACTACGAGTCCATATTCCGAAGCCTCGAGGCTCTGCTCAAGGGGACGGCACCGGAGGAAGAGAGGGCGAAAGGAGGCGCGTCCTCTCTCTTGGATATGTGCCTCAAGAAGATGCCCTGGTACATCGCCGGCGTCCAGGCCTGGGAGCTGGACGAGGCGGAGACGAACGGGACCAAGTCGGCGTTCAACAGCTCCGACACGTCTTTGCGGTTGTACAACGAGCTGGAGACGCTGGGCGCCTCTCACCAGGGATGGAGCCATCTGCGAACGGTCGCTAGAGCAGATGGCATCGCCGCGGTGCGGGAGGCCATGTTGGAGGGCCTTCTAAACGATGAAATCTGTCTGTTGGTGATTGATCTCTGCATGGAATATGAGGCATACGCCGAGGCCGAAGCCTTGATCGAGGTGTTCATCCGACGCCAGTACTCGAGCCCGTCCGGGCCAGATGCTACTTTCGCGGAGAATGACGCACTTCGGCCACTTTTGTATCTTTGGGATTTCTCCGTTGGACTTCAACGGCATTCTTTTCTGTTACGACAATACACCATGTTACTAACGGACGGGTTTCTGCCGGTGGACTGGCTGGTTACTGGAGGCTTCGAACGAGTTTGGGGGCTGGCACACCGTGTTCTCTCGAGGGGAGATAAAGCACTAGCGGCCATCAACTTCTTGATCACAGGCATCATAAGCCTTTGTCGACACCACCGCGTCAGCCAGAAGTCGACCGAGACGACAGCACCAACTCCATCTTCCTCTATGAGGGAACTGGAGTCTCATATACTTCCCACAATAAGCCGGTCGCTGGCTATCCTCTCTGCGATGAACGTTGTCGGTGAGATAGAAGGTCAAAGTTACAATGAGCTCCAGCCCGTGATAGGATCTCAGCAAAACAACAACATCGCTTTCATTAGTCAAAACATCACGTACACGTTCTTTGGCTGCCTCGCCGAGGTGGAGGGACGGAAACGCCGGAGCTCCAACATGGCCAAAGATCTCTTGTACCTGGCCGCATTCCTAGCTTCCTCGTCGAGCTTACGAACAGAACGCGTGCATTCTCGTCTCACCAGCGCTTTCGAACTGAGCTTGGGCGCGGCGGCACCTACAACAAGCAGCAAAGCTGTTGACTCTGCCCAAAGTTACGGTGGCATGATCTCGCTGATCTCGCAAATCGCCCAGATCTGCGGGCGCGGATCGTCCGAGGCGCCCTATCAGTACCTCGAGCGCCTCTGCCGGGACCTACGGCTCTTGGGCCTCGAGCCGAGCATGATGGACGGCATCGTGCGGGCCGGGGCGCTGTTCCTCGCGCAGCAGACGAGCAACCTGCGGGACCTCGTTTACGCCGAGGGCCTTGTTTCAGCACGGCACCAGCAGATAGGAGGGGACGAAACATCATCATCATCGGCAAACGAAGTAGGGGGGCGACACAAACACCAAACAAATACAACTACAGATCTCTTACTGGGATACCGCTGGGAAGAGACGATTGGGGAATGGGTCATGGTCAGCCCTGTGGCGGAACGGAGAAAACAGGTGCAACACAGGAGGTCTTCACGATTCCTGCAGTCGAACTCGGTAGCTCGGAAAGTCACAACAAGTCGCGATACTAGCCCGCTACCTGCCCATCAGATATCTGGCTCGACGGGTCGGTCTGCAACCGAGACTCTGACAGAGCCCGTTCCAGAACCAGTTACGAATATTGACGAAGACCATGGTCACGGCAAAGCCGGAAAGGGGAGCAGGCAAAAGAATCCGGATGGCGATGTGGAAGAAAGCTCTCAGCATTGTCAAACACTCCAGCCGAAAAAGCATTGCAACTTGCTCAAACCCGCTTTTTCGAATAGCCGTCGGTGTTCCATCAGATCAACGACCAAGGCGATGACGGCGGGCATGATGGACGCTGGTTGCGATGACGAACTCGGCGGTGGCGACGAGAAGGAGAACTTCAATACACAGACGGCGGCAATCACAACTACCAAGTTAGCCAAGGTCAAGACCGCTCGTCGTAGCTACGGGCCGTCAAGCAGCAGCAGCAGCACCACCACCACCACCAGTAGGCGACCGTTGGGCGAGAAACGTCGTGTGCGATTATCCGGCGACCTCATGATACACAGCGATGACGAACTTGGCATCTGATGAAGTTTCTGTCTGTTTTGTTCTTTCCCGCTCAGACGTTCCTCGTTATCTGTCACTGTAAAGGCATTTTTTTTTCTCTTCGTCGTTCTTTGGAACCGTTTGGGAGCTCAAAACGTTTCAACGTTTCATGTCACGATAATTAGCAGGATGCTTGATTGCTGGCTGGCTATTTATTGGCCGCGCGCGTTTATGCTACGCCCAGAACGCGTGGCCAAAATCCTTTCTTACCGTGGCGGACGGCACATCTATGCCAACTACCTAGGCAGTTCGGCAAGTTCGGGCTCGTGCCGGGGGAATTATTCACCCTCCTCTGAAACGTCGACGAGGCAACCCGCGTTGAACAAAGTGTGTTTAGAACGTATGCAGTTATGCATGTAGATAGATTCTTGTGTATTTCTTTTCTTTTGCGCGCACACACATACAAAGACACACCGAGAATATACCGGCCAATGATACCCAAATTTCAGTTGCAGTTACTTCATGTTTTCCCCCTTTTCAGGGTGTTCCTTGCGTCGGAATGTTCCTATTGTCCGTCCATGGGATGGGTCCGTTGGAATCCCCGGGATTAATGGTCCTTACATTGGTTCTTCTTGGTGAACATCCACGATGGTGACATTTGGGCGGGAGTTCTCTTAAGAGTATGTAGGTCGTAATCTCATTGGTTACGAAAGAGAGAATCGAGAGGGAGATCATTTACTGGCACAAGTAGAGTATCACCGTAATGGAACCCAACCCCCATCTCGTGTATTAGTGGAGGGCGGCAAGGCGGTAAAAGTTTGGGGGTCATAATACTAGATGGCCAGGCCAGGGAGAGAAGACGAGGTCTAGGCTTGGACAGTTATCGTGGACCGCCAGGCTCTGGCCGACCAATACAGACAGAGGCCGAGAGGATTGTTTCTAGCGTCCGCTTGGGGTTCCCCAAGATCAACCAAGGTGCGAGAGCCGCGGTGACGAGATATATCGGAAAGTGGTGTGTGGGTAATCATCCAAGGCAAAACACTTTACGTATCGTCACAAAAACAGTGTGCTCTTCCCTTTGGGTAGGTATGTGTGTGGGTGATATTACTGTCTGTTGTTAATGGGGACGGTCACTTATGATGTCGTCGCCGTCGTCCCGTCCATCCATCCACATGCATGGACATGGGCCCCTTTCCCAAAAGGGGTGAATAACTTACAAAGTTCCAACAAGCGACTCCTGCATGCAGAGCCGCATTTTCTTTTCGAACGGGGGACGGGGGGACATGGGCAAGGATTAATTGCTAAAGATAATCGTCGACCCAACCCGTTGGATACCTACTTTAGATTACTCAGGATTACATACGAAGAAGTGGTCAGATGCGAAGCCCGTTTGTGGATTGGGAACGAGTTGAGCATGTTTCTTCTTTTGGCTTCTGTCTTCTTTGCCAAGCATCTGAAACCCTTGCTGCCATGCTCTCGTTATCTATTTTTCGGCATGGACCAGAAGGGTCGGTGCCCAAAATGCGCATGGCAGAGCCCCATTGTGCGAGTGACAGAGTGGTATCTGGAGTATATGTGAGTCCACCCACACGATAATCGTACAAGTCGTAGCGAGCATAGCGAACGATGTCTGGATTGTTTGAAACGGCATGTCAATCAATTGCTAGGCTCGGTGATTCACAACCGACTTCAGACGAAAGAAAAAGATGACAGAAGTCTGAATAATGCTGGGAATGACGGTCAAGTTGCTGTCAGAACGACGTGCATCCATGCCGTACCCATGGTTGAGGGGGATCAAAGACCCGCCCACCTCGTCATTTTCTGTCTCGTCTCAACCTGCCGCAAATGAGCTTTCCAAAACACCCCCCTGCGCAGAGCATCGCGAAATGTCTGTGGGTGATCCGATCTCCTCCATCTTCCCAATTTACCCAATCCCAACCCTACCGACGGCCAAATCTCCAACGTCACTACGACTGCGACGTTACAGGAGCTGCGGGTGTGGCTTGTTGATCATCAATTAACGGGGGCGCCATGATGATTTGCGACGATGCGATTTCCCTCATCTTCTGTCTTCACCAGCAAATGGTCATAATTGGCGGAGTCGTTTTCCCGAGGGGGACCCAATGGAGAGACCGACCGTCTCGCCGTAGACGCGAACAAGCCTTTTTGTCGCTATCCTATCCGCTGTCTCCAGAAAAAGGTACCAGAGACTCTGCGACGAAACAAAGCGACAGCTGAGTCCTTCAATTGGATATGTGAAAACCCCAAAATCAGTCAGTGGAGGAGGAGCTCGTGTTCCAATTCGGCCGTCTCCCCCGATATCTTGTAACACCCAAACAACGGGGGAGATAATACTTGTAAGGCAGGAATGCAGGCAGACCCGCTACCGCCCGGCCGAATCCAATCGGCGAATAATTCACCCCCAAATTGTCACCCAGCTCGCCGGACAAGAAGGGGGGATTCTGAGCTTGGCATCCTGGGCGTCAAGTGTTACGATAACTAACTGTTCGGTACGAAATGGTGCACCGGTGCTACCGTACCACGAAAATGGTCGAGCACAGATCGGATTTGCGGCTGAAGGATGTGCAGCCTTTGCCGTCGGTCAATCTTGCGCACACACTATTCGCAATCGCAATCGTGGCATGGCGTATCGTATCACTGCGCTGTATCAGTTCCTCCCCCGCTTGCGCGTTTGAGTTCTGTTGTATAAGTGTACGATATGTAATAAGTTTGGGTGGCGGTCTATCTAGCACGACACGATGGAACGCATCCTATCGTATTGTTTCTTTTCGTCATCATATGATGCAAGGTCCATCATACGGCGACTAGATGTCCACATTCGCGAAGAAGCAACAAAAGAAGCATCTGGGTTCTAGGTTGGGGTACCCGGCAAGGGGTGTTGTCACGACATCGTCGGCTTCTACCGGCGGCGGGTATGTACATGTTTGCAAAAATATAGAGTCTACCTAGGTAGAATGTGTGGTCAATTATGGCAAGCAGAACACACAACAGCATCTGTTAACGCCGGAGCATCTGAGTTGTAACCCAGCACCTACCACTATATAAGACATGGCTGAACTAATAGGCGCCCTGCTAACGCTCAGGCCTATACTCTTATGGTCCTAGATAGCTGCCTATAGCAACTTATCCTGAGCGCCGTCCCGCGTGGCGTATACATCGGGAGTCGGAACACAATGATATAGTGAAGTGGATCGTGCCCTAAAAAGCTGCTTGCTGGGCTACTCTACCGGGAAGCACGTAGCACTTGCAACACGTGAAATGGATATCCAAAGATTTTGTTTACACGATGCCCACCTAGAGGTTTCGCCAAGGGACCTGTTCAAACGTCGGTCGATCTGCGACACTCCAAAAGATCACTCCACCTGCCAGTGTCTCGTCTCGAGTTGCTCCCTAGTGAACAGAAGGGCGACGATGCCTTCAGGATGCAAGGAATTAAAAATACATACAGGATCTTCAATATCATAGTATTAGTCCTGTATGTAAGGGCACGATAAAAATTGGTTCAAAGGGCCTGTGGTGGTGCCATTTTTAGGTTTTTGGGTTTGACGCTATACCTGCCTGGCGCACTTGGAAGGGCCATCATCGGTCGAGTGATTGGCTTCCCTGGCACGATGACAAGTCCGATCTGGGTAGAGCAGTGGTGCTAGTGAATGCAAAAAGGAATCCTCGGGCCCGTACACTGATGTGTGCCACGCTGCAGTGGAGGATGTGAATGGTGATAAGACGGTTGGTGGCCGATGAGTGCATCCGCAAACACGTTACAGGAGGTGGCTTTCGGTGGATTCAGACAACTTCAGACGAAAAAAAGTAACGATCCCCGAAGAGAAAGAGAGCAGATCGCCTACCAAACAAGCCACACACGCCAGGAAAGCCCGCGCGTTGCAGTCCCAAACCACTGGGCAGGGTTTGGGTAGCGTGCGCGCAGCGTAACGTAGAGGCTTTCGTCGACGTTTTGCGCCCCCCAGTCCGGCCGACACCGAAGAGATTGGAGAGTCTTGGATCCATCCCATTATCAAAACCCATCGAGCCACCGCACGGCTCGTGACATCTGATCCCTTGATCTGGGCAACGGCTTGGCATCTCACAAATAAGAACAATGACATGGAATCACCCAGGGTCAAAAGGAAGGAGCCGAGTATGGGTGGGAAACGTACAGTACATAGTTACGCTGATAGTTGGTAACAAAGCTTCTGTCGAGGGCCGAATTATTAGGGGACCGGCGTTTGTGACAGGCTGCCTTTAGGCTGTAGCAGCGAATTCGCGCAGTGATCTCCGATTTCAAAGATAAGCCGGACAAGACCAAAAGGAGCGTCGCGTACAGATTGGCCCTCTGCATCTAAGCGGACGGGAGATTGATCTGGGTAGCAGGTATATTGAAATGCCATTGGCCAAGCGATCCTCTGCCGACCCCTGCCGTTTATTGGGGACTGTCTTGTCCTGAAGAATTGACCTGTTTCAGAGGCCAGCCACACTTGCAGCCCGCGGCGCCCTCCATTGGATTGGTGCTACCGAGTAGCCCGGAGCAGACTGCAGCGCAATGTCGAAACCAACAGCTGATTCGTGGAGGGAGAAAAGGCTTGGTGGCCGTAGGCTGGGGGAGGCACAGGGAATGGGCATTGATGTAACAAACAGGAGCCCCCGTCATGCGATGGCCAGAACGAGCTCACTGTCCACCCCACCCGATGACACTGGCATCAATTCGGTCCAGGGACATATTCGTTTCGACATGGCTTGACCCTGCAAATGTCAGCGCAGGTGTCAAAAATGGATGATTTTGGTTTGGCAAACACTGGGAGCGAGTCAGAACAAGAGCACGAGAGAACCGTCAGAACCGTCAGAACCGTCAGAACCGTCAACCGCCGGGGAATTCTGGCTGCGTTTTTAGCTACGAGCTTACTGTAAGGGCTAAAGCCGTACCTTGCATAAGCCAGGAGGTAAGAAAGCAAGAAGGTGACGGAGTTATGCATCCGTGTATCTTACATCTCTTCAAGAGGTGCGCTAGATCGAGTCTAAAATCGGATTAGGCAAAATGTCCTAGCCAGCCAGCTGAGCAAACCGGCAAGCCTCGTATTTACTGGCTGGGCAGTGTGTGCGTGTGCGTGTGCGACTGCGACGTACATACGTAATTTATTATGTACATGTTGTGCTTGTCAATTTCTAGGTAAGTTGCTAGGTACCGGGGGCGGCAATGTAAGTCATGTTTTCTTTTGCTCACCTTCTCAAACAAGAAAAAAACCAATATGTCTTCCACAAATATGATATCGCCATCCGATGGCATGGCATGGCTGCATGGCCTCTGACGTGCAACGGCCGAAAACCAAAAACCTACTGTAGTATTTCGGATCATCGCTCAATGGCCCTCCCAGGGCCTTGCACCTAACCCCGGCAATTGGGCGGGCACTGGCGGGTTCTCCGTAATGGCAAATGATTGCCTCAATGGAGAAATGTACCTTGGCAAACTGGAGCCAAGCAAAAAGGTCCCAAGGTGTGGTACCTGGACGAAAATCGAAGCGGCCCAGGACTGCTGGGATGTGAGCCCCAATGCCCCAAGGCCTCAAGGCCCCATCCTTGTTGATCCCCTTGAGCGGCTCAAGTTTCTTTTTTTTCCATGCACTGGTGGCCCCCTGTGGACCACTTTGGCGGAGTAAAACTTGTCGCTCATGACTCTTAGCCCATCAACCCAGCCGGCATCCTGGCCAGTCACACAGCTTCCTGCCCAGCTCATGCGGCGTTCTGGCTGCTGGGCGAGTGTGCTAGGGGTGATGGGAAGTGCTAGGAGGGACTGGTGTTGCTGGGTACTGCTGGGGGGCACCGGCAACGAGCCGCCTACCCACGCACAGAGTAATCAATCCAAGGTAAACTGGGGAAGGCCTTTGATTACCTCCTTATTTCGTATATCTTTGGGCGGCAACCCGTCCTTTTTGCGCTCCTTGGCCAGCCCGTTCAGAGCAGATCGACTTGTGTTTGCATTACTAGCCCAGCTGGACTACCTACTTTACTTTTCACTTCGTTTACGTTTTCGACGTACTCTTTTTCTCTTTCACCCTTCTACCTCTTTTCTCCCTTCCAACTTTACCGGTTCCGCCTCCTTGGGATTTCCTACCCATTTCCTTTTCAGCAAACGAATAGCATCGATAGACTTTTCGACCCTTACTCTTTCGGAAATCTACACTCGGTCCCTTCGATCTCATCGTTGGCTGTCGTCCGATCCCTATTACTTGACAACCGGTCATCCCCACGCTCATTGGTGCATAGCCAAAACTCTCTGATTCTTCTCAGGTGGCTTTGACTTTATTTGACGAGATAGAAATACTGTTGTGCCCGTGCTCTCAGATACGCTCACTCTGTCTTGGGACTGCGGATCAGTTCTCGGACCTCAATGTTCTTCTAAGCAATCTTCTGCAATCTTCTCGATTATTGCCGCCCGGACTAAATTAGGTCTTTCTGACTGCCGTCATCGTTCATTCGCTTAAAAACAAGTCGCAAGTCCGCCATCGCACGCAGCTGGCTGTCGTGGATTCCTCTCCCTCAATTCATCTTCGTCCCGCTTGAAGTGGATCCTGTTTGTCCGACCCGGCAACTCATGCCTCACGTCTAAGCCATTGTCAACATTGTATCATCTGGAGGAGGAAACGAAACAAATCACATAAAGGCACGACTGTCAACACGTGCTCTTTATAGGAAAGTCGAGTCTAGATCTCGACCGCCCGACGGAAAAACACCACTCTCACAGTTGCTTACATAATTGGCGATATTATCACAATGTCTTCAAATTCGACAAATTCAACAGCACCGCCGGCCCAGAAGGGTGCTGCCGGCGTTGCAGGTACCGGTCTGCCGAACGGATGGACACCAGGCATGGAGAACGATGCGTTATCTCACTACCTCATCTTCATATGTGCTGCGGTCTCGGGCGCCTTCATCGTCTGGAAAATATGGACAGAAATCACCAAATACGTCCGCACGGTTACCGGCCTCACAAACGACACGCAATACTACTTTGCTCGAGCATCAGGGAAGGTCTCGTGGTTCAAGAAGAACATCCTGTATTCTCCCCTGTTCAGCAAACGCCACAACCGCGAGTTCCAGCTTAGCAGTGCTGCCAACATGGGCACACTGCCCACCCGCTTTCAATTCCTGTTCCTTCTGGCATACCTGAGCACAAACGTCGCTTTCTGTGTCATTGATATTCCCTTCGACGGAGACTACACCAGCGCCGGAAAGCAGCTGAGAAACCGAAGTGGAACTCTAGCTGTTGTCAACATGATTCCTCTGTTCGTCATGGCCGGCAGAAACAACCCTCTCATCACCTGGTTGGGCTTCTCTTTTGACACTTTCAACCTCATGCACCGATGGTTTGGCCGAATCGTCGCTCTGGAGGCCATTACCCACACCATGGCTTTCTTGGCCGTCTCTGCCCACTCTAAGGGCTGGGGCCAGGCTTTCGATGCCATCTGGAGCACACCTTTCATCCTCTATGGCTTCATTGCTACCTGTGCATTTGTTGCCATCTTCATCCAGGCCGCTAGCGTCTCGAGACATGCCTTCTACGAGACCTTCAAGATTATGCACATTTTGTTGGCTATCGTTTCCATCGTTGGTCTGTGGTACCACTTGAACATCTACGAGTACCCTCAGATCAAGTGGCTCATCCCTGTTATCCCCATCTGGATTGGCGACCGATTTGCTCGCTTCTGCCGCATCGCTTACGCCAACTTTGGCGGTGGTGGCACCAAGGCTCTCGTCGAAGCGCTCCCTGGCAATGCTTGCCGTGTCACCGTGACCATGGCTCGCCCCTGGACCTTCAAGGCTGGCCAGCACGCCTACCTGTACATGCCCGCTATCAGCCTCTGGCAGTCCCACCCCTTCTCGATCGCGTGGAGTGAGGAGGCCGAAGACCTCAGCGACGAGAAGCTTGCCATGAACCGACAAGATATCCTGGCCATGCGCAAGACAAGCCACTCTTACGTGATCCGTGCCCGTACTGGCATGACGCAAAATCTTTATGAACGCGCAGCTGCGGCCCCTGATGGCCGTCTTTGGACGACTTGCTTCGCTGAGGGTCCCTATGGTGGTCTGCACATGATGCACTCTTACGGCACAGCCATGCTGTTTGCCGGTGGTGTGGGTATCACTCACCAAGTCCCCCACGTTCGCGATCTCGTTGCTGGTTACGCCAACGGCACCGTCGCCACCCGCAAGATTGTCCTCGTCTGGATCATCCAGAGCCCAGAGCATCTCGAATGGATCCGACCCTGGATGACCGAGATCCTTGCCATGGACAAGCGACGCGAGTGCCTGCGAATTATGCTCTTCGTCAGTCGACCCCGTTCTACCAAGGAGATCCACAGCCCCTCGTCTACGGTCCAGATGTTCCCGGGTCGACCTAACATCGAGACCCTCCTGTCTATCGAGATGGAGAACCAAGTCGGTGCCATGGGTGTGTCTACGTGTGGTCCTGGAGCACTGAGCGACGAAGTTCGTGCGGCTGTGCGTAAGCGACAATACTACGGCAGCATCGACTTCGTGGATGAAGCCTTCACTTGGTGAAGAAGTCAAGGTTTTGCTTTTTTAGTACCGGAAACCCTGCTTACTCGTCTGTTACGCATGGCGTGCGTGGGATAGGCTTTTGGGAACTGGCGAAGCGTTTTTGCGTACATTGTTCGATACCGACCCCCCCTTTTTCTTTGGATCGACTCGTTGTCTTTCTTTTACAAATTTTCGTTGTGCATATTGCTGTGGTTCCGTGAGACAAACGAGCGGACCACTTTACCCCCCTGTTACATATACTTGATGTTGTCGGCGTGTTGGAAAAATAAACAAAAACCCTCTACCCTCTTTACGGTCGAAAGAGGCTTGTATTTACTGGCCCTGTTTGTGTGGGCTGGCTGGGTTGTACTGCATATTGGTTGCGGATTATCTAGACACGCGTGCGAACATAGCAAAAAATATTATGAATGAGACGACCGACATAAAAAAAAATCTCTATATCTCTTCGCTGCTCGGTGATTTGCAATTCGTGTCACTTATCCCGTGTAACCTTGCTTGTCTGCATGCCAGCTCAAGGCAGGGTGAGTACAGATCAGTTTCACATAGGCACATCATAGTTCTCGCCGAGCTGTCTTGATCTGCGGAAACATCGACATCGAAAGTTGTTCTAGAATGGTCATAGTTGCGAGAATATAACCTATTGTTAGCAATCCCCCAACATGCTTCCCGTCCCTACTTGGAATCGTCTTACCAAGATTTTATCGCATGACGTTTTCTAAACATAGGTGATCGCATTTCGCCTAAGGGGCTCGCTGGGCTGACCCTTGGAAGAGGGGGGACAGAGGCTGACGAACCTTAAGAACAGACCAGACAGGTAGGTATGTGTATGCAACCCTCCCCCCTGCATCTATGTGTTTGTCGTCTTGGCAGCCAGTGGGCTGGCTATTTTGGGGGTTTTGAGTTGCAGACTTGGTCTTACATATACGATTTTGGGGGAGGGGGGTTAGCTGGCTGTAAGCAAGTCTTGCGTCTATATACTCGATCAAGATAACGTGATAGACTCTTATTCCTCAGAGAAAAGGAGGGCAAGTGAGGGAGGTCAGGTGTTTTGTATCTTGGTTCATTCATGCCTGGCGGTCGCAACCTGGGTGGGTTCTGGTGGGCGTCTTTGCTTGGGCGCAGTCGGGGAGAGTGGGAGTCGAGAAATTAGTTACTCGCCCCATCCCATCCTACTTGTACGTATGTACTTATCCCTCCGACGCCGATATGATATAAGATTTTCAGTGTGAGGCAGGGTATTGGTATCGATCCTCCCTCTGCCCCTCCCATCCGTCTCTCGTAATACAAATCTATCGTCGGGTCAGATGCAATTGTATGGTTAGCAGGTTAGGTACCTTATCTTACTCTTCAGGTGTGCCGCTATGTATTGACCGACCGACATAAAAAAGGGCTTGGCGTACACCTGCCAGAAAAGCAGTCTGCCCCAAGCGCCTGGCCCCTCCGGGTGGTCACTTGCACCAGCCTGGCCCGTAGCTTGGGGGGGAAGGGGGGCCTTTGGGGCGGTTGATTACCCCGCAGTACAGGGCCAAATGGCCAAATGACCGCATGTCTTAGCTGAGGTGGTTCGTAATCAGCTAATCAGCTCAGCTCTTTTGGCCGCAAGCTAAACAGGTAGCAAGCAAGTCAATTGGATTGGAGCACTGTCCATCCAGTACAGCCCGTTAGGTAGGATGTACGGATAGGTAGGCTCCAGATAGGCTTGCTTCTCTCTCTCCCCCTCAACCAGCCCATCAATCCATTGATCTTACCTTATCGTTCTATCTATCCCCCGCCAACGGACGACAACAGCAGCCTCTTTCAACATCAACATTGAAGGTAAGCAGAAGCTGTTTACTCGTGAATATAATCGTCTCAAACCTTCTCGTTGTACATTCTTGATAATCCGCGATAAACACCTCGTCACAAATTGGTCCAAAAAGCCCCATATTCTGGTGACTTACTTCTTCCTTCTCCCACTTGTATCTTCTTGTCTGTCTGTCTGTCCGCCTGGTCCTTCAATTCCACAGCTGCCTGTTGCTCCCGTAAGCTGAACGACAAGCCTATCAATTGTGAACTCCCAACGTCTCCGAGACAGCTTCCTCCCGACATCCATCGCTCGCAGCCTTGTCTTCTCTCTCTGCATCTTCCTTCTCCACTATCTTTGGCTTCCTGATACATCTGTCTGTCTGTCTGTCTTTCCCATTTTGCCAGGGCCAAATCGACAATCGGGGGAAGGACCTCGCATCAACCAACCTATTGACGTAGCCAAGCATAGCTACAGCTACATACTTGCTGCCTACCCACCCACAGCTTCGTCGTCATCTGGTCGTTCCGACTTGACTCTCCCGCCCGTCATTATTGTCCAACGTGACTGATATCTCTACTACACTCTGGTTCGCCCAGATACCACACAATCGTCGCCCCGTAGCGGAGCGAAGCGAAACAACTATATCGAAAGAACAAACATACTTGCACACTACTCTTACAGGAAACGCAAGCACCCGCTTGGCCAGCCGGATATTCCCGTACTCCCCGTCGCGCCCACCATATCTGTTCAACATGGGGCTCGCATACAACACATATCTCAGTAGCAACAAAATCTATGGGTGCAAGCACTGTAAGGCTCACCTCGCCAATGCCGACGACATCATCAGCCGCGTAAGTTCCTTGTCCATTTCGCTTGGGGGCCCTAGCCAGCTAGACCCAGCCAGGCCCCCTTCTCCCACCCCTGCCAGCCGCGTCCTCATCTTCCTTTTCCATCCTCCATTACTGTTCCCGATACCCACTACACCCGTTATACGTACATGTGAGCTAATATGTGCTAACCTCTTCCCTGTCAATAGAACTTCCGAGGCCAGCATGGCAAAGCCTACCTCTTCCAAACCGTAGTCAACACCGACGCCGGCGAGGCATCCGAACGTAACATGACCACGGGCCGCCATGTAGTGCGGGACATCAACTGCCGCCAGTGCAAGGAGGTGGTCGGCTGGAAGTATGATAAGGCCTACGAACCTAGTGAGAAGTACAAGGAGGGCAAGTTCATCCTAGAGGCCGAGCTTCTTTGCAATGTAAGCTGAAGACGATGCCGAGAAAGAGGGGGGGGAGAGAGGGAAGGTCGAGGGGGTTCACCTTCGCAACTATACATCGGAACCTCGTCATCTGCTTCGCCCCCGGTGTGTAGGTCGGACATCGCAGACCGGATGCTGTACTACACGCCGAAAAAGTAAACAGCGCCTGGGCATGTTCTCGGTATGGGGGAAGGGGGCTGTCGCCTTGCCCACCGTTTCATCTTTGTTGATGTAGGATCCCGAAGCCCCCAAGGCTCCCACTCAAGCTGAGACTGGAAGAGAGAAAGACACAAATTTGGAATATGGGTAAATACAAGGAACTTGCGCGGGAAATTGCATTGGTTTGGCGTTTTCGGGGGCTCCCCAATGGGAAAGGATATTTCGGAAACTGTTTTGTTGGCTTTAGGCTCGAGAGCCTGTTATTGTTTTTTCTGTTTTGTCTTCTCCTCGGGCTGATTTTGCCTAAAGTGATGAGAAAGGGGGTCGAGGGGATGGAAGGAATGCGGGTTTCTGGTCTCTCATAAACACATGTGCCTCCTCTGCTCTGGCTACTCTATAACTATACAAACACAAGACAAAGGATTATACGTGTGTGCGAAGTGAGGCCGTGCATGTGATTGTCCGTGTATATGCAAGGTCTTCCTGTCTTTGGAAGCTGCTAGTCCCTAGTAGCAATGCGTATACGGGTATGCGAGCAGCATGCTGGGTTTTCTCTGCTCAGACGGTATGACTTTCGAAGAGGGAATATCAAGATGTGATCCTCGTTATCCTCCATAACTCCCACCTTTGACTTGTGCCCGTATCGTAATGTGAAAGATGCCTCAATACGCCCATCTGTAGATGCATAAGCCGTAGTCTGGCGACCGTTTGATGAACATGAGATCCAAGTATGCGCTCATGTTTTGCACTCTGCGAGGAAGATCTTGAACTGCTTGCAACCATCACCTAGTGTAATAGCGAAGCGCAAACTACGCCGTTCATCGAACCCAGGGACTACTGCCCTCCAAGTGGCAAGATTAGCATTGGTCTGTAAGACACAATGGAAAACAATGCTTATATATATATGCAAATATTTAAATACCATGCAGAAACTAGAAAAGAAATAACAGTAAATCAATGTAACATGCTGCCGTGAGTCCGTTTCCTTTCTCGAAAAGTCCGAAAGGGGGGAGGACAGGTTCCCGTGGTAATAGGGGCAAAGAGTTACCTCGCTCTATGATTCCATCACAATCCCCTATATTGGTTTGTTTGTTTGGTTAGTATGGCCCAGACGTCCATCAGTCCTGGTTCTGGAAACCAACAAACACCCTATCCATTCATTCCATGGCCCTTCTCTATCCATTGCGCTGCTGCGCTGCCCATCCATATATATCTAGCATATACCTTTCTTGTCTGTTCTGTCTGTCTGCTTGTCTGTCTTTCTTTCTTCCTTTGCCGATTCTTCTTCTATTTTGTGGTCAAGGGAACAGCAAGCTTACTCGTAGCCTTGGCCGCCAGCTCGGCCGCCTTGGCCAGCTGCTTTGCGCGGAGCTGGCGAATGTAGCGGAAGAGGGCGATGAAGAGGATTTCCATCCTATAAGTGTTATATATTGTCAGTTTCCGGCCTTTATTTGACCTACCCGTATATGAGGGAAGGGGGGGGGGGAAGCTTACTTCTCCTTGGTCATCATGAGGATGCCTTGCACCAAAAGTCCCTTGAGGATCTGGGGACCAATGCCCTTAAACAGGCCCAGGGGCCCCTCATTGTCGATGATGAACCGCATGACCTCGATGAAGCTCTTGAAGGGCTTGCCCTTGCGCACAGCGGGCGGCTTGGACTGCAGGCCAACCTTGGCGACGATGAGGGGTTGCGTCGCGATGGTGGCCAGGGCTTTGGACATGGCTCCGAGGACTGTTATCATATTCTTCATCAGCATGCTTCTCTCTTCTTCAACTTGGGTTCTCCTCTCATTTCTCCTAGGAGCGTTACGCGTATGTAGCCCTAGAAAAGGGGTGGGGGTACGTACGGAAAGCCTCGCCGGGCGTTAACCGCGTCTTGGTCGGGAACATGCCGCTCTTTAAGCGCTCGTAGGCGCCGTAAGTGATGGCCGGGTTCACGACGAGGACCAGGCTGGCCTTGAGGCCGCGCCAGAGGCCGAAGATGCCGTCCTCGCCCTCGACGACCTCGCGGCCCGTCTCGAGGAACGACTTGCGCTCCGTCTTGGCCTGCGTCTGCTGGCGCGTCGTGACGACGGCGACGGGGATGGTGCACAGCTGGGCTAGCGCGCCCGCGACGGCGCCCAGCGCCAGCTCGATGGCCGTGGACGGGTGCGCGGGGGCTCCCGGCCGCTTGAGGTAGACGGCCCGCACCGTCGAGTACCAGTAGAAGTACGCGAAGTTGGTCGAGGCCACGCCCAACAGCGCGCCCTCCATGCCCGCGTACAGGCCCGCCAGCCCGTCGGCGGCCACGATCTTCTGGATGGCGTCCCAGGTCGACGTGTAGTGCGGCTCGTTGTGGTGGTCGTGCAGGTGGTGGTCGGGGTCGTTCGGGTTGCGCTTAACTTGGACTTGGAGGCGGGTCTTGACGCTGTGGTGTTTGGCAATGAAGGGGAAAATGTCAGTTTACTTGGTTGTACAACATGTGGTTTTCTCCGGGTCGTTAAAGGGGGAGGAGGGACTCGCGCAATGGGATTGGAATATGCTGACTAGGACGTCATTTTCGTTTTTCTCTTCTTTTTTTTTTCTTACATGTCTAGAGGGTATACCAGAGCGTTGGCAAGGACGGCGCCCGTAGAGCCAGCGACGGCCAATCCCCACGGAGGGAGCGCCGCGGCTTTCGATTGCGCAGACATGGTGTTGCGGCGTGGGTGTGTGGTTGAATAAGTGAAGTAAGCTTTTTCGCCCAGTAAAGGGTCGGCGCGGCGCGTCTGTCTGGTATTTGGATCTCTATAACCAATCTCTTGGACTTTGCGCGAACTCCTATTGGGGTGGTATGTGGTATCACTATCTGTCGATTATGCTGTTTCGCAGTGGGTTTGCGCAGCGGTTTGGCCGAATCTCGGGAGATGGCGACCTCGGTATGAAGTCAGAGCGTTCGTTTGGGTCTAGCTCCCTCAACTGCCGAGCTGCTGCGGTAGGTATTGCGATTGCGACAGGACTATCGTCCGCAGGAACGCAGCAACGAGATTATTCTTTCTTTCTCAACTTAGGGAAACCAAGATGTAATTGAATAGTAACGATGCCTGTTGTCTATAGAAAGGGTAGAATATAATAATACATAGAAGAGAAATCGACGTCGGGGGATGATGTTACAGAAACGAGCTACCCGTAGGCTTAGGCCTGTGATGACGGGACCTCGGCCATTAAAGTGTTATCTTATCAAGATGGTGCGCCCGCCTTTACTTTTCGGCAAGCTGGAAAGTGGAAAGTGGGTGCTGGTGAGAAAGAGAAGTCTCCGTCCCCGTACACTACTGCCGATGATTTCAGCCAAGTCCCAACGACTCAGACGTACTACCAGATCAGATAGCCGAATGAATAGTGGCAGGCCGGGACAAGAGAGGATCATCCCGAGAGATGTTGGAATTTGATAGTGTATGTCTTCCAGAACCATGCGCGCATCAATCGATCTGGCCAAGATTGGTTGTGAGCTGGGTATATATTTTGGGAGGGATCTTTGCGAGACGTGAATGGATTGTGGTATATGATTAGGTATTCACAGACTGTAGCGAGTGATAGTGACGGTGATAATTCAATTAATAAAAAAGTAGCTCTACAAATCAATAGGCAAGTAGGTGAAGTTGTCCGTAGCTAATGGCAGACAGATACAGTTGAGAGCTGAGTGTTAGCGGGCAACCGCCAAAGTGGATAGGCCAACCGCCAACTGAACCGCCGGCTTCAGTCTCACCATTCACACTGGTTGGGCATTAGACGACTTGGCAGAATAGAGCTTGTCATATCTCAATAGACTCACTCGTTTCTGCATTGCTACCCCATATTCGATGCGTCCTATACCGCAACGGACCGCCTGCATTGCATAGATCCTTATGTATACCTTTTTCTAAGCGCGCATGCTGCACACTGCCTCACTGCCTCACTGATACCCTACAACCACCCAGGCGGGGCCTGTCAGCTCATCTTCAATCTTGGAACCTTGCGACTAAAATCCCATACATTAAGTATCCAACAATCGACATGCACATCTGGCACCAACAGGGTGCCACACTATTTGAGCGCATCTCTCCCAACCAAGATCCCACTGTCTGTTGTTGCTATGGGTGAGGCTTTTGTTTCCATTTCGCCCTCCCACGTCCCAGCCCCTCACCACTCGTATATATGATCACGCCTTCCTGAAACATGGAGGCTGAAGCGAAGGTAAACCTTACCATCACCCTCATGTGTACTCACTGGAGAAGCTACAAGGGATTTTGTTTTGCTGACTGTGGCCCAACCCTTGACCAGAAACGGGAAACACAGGCGTTAAGATGCTCAGGCCAAGAAGCTCTAGACCATGCCATCGCCGCCACGGAGCTGTACATGAAGGCAGCCGGTGCGGCCCGGGTCCCCTCCGAGAAGGCACGGTTGAGGCAGAAGTGTAGCGACCTGCTATCTCTGGCCGAGCGGCTGAAAAAGGCCGCTCGGGCCGTCGACACCGTGAGCCAGGTCGAGAAGCGCCTGAAGCTGCCTCGTCTCTCGCGCCAGATTCCCATCATCGAGCAGACCATATTGCTCCGCGGCTCCAAGCTGCATGGCAACAAGTTTCCCCCATGGGAATCCGATCCAGACCCGGAAGAATTCCGGGGTCCCTCTTCTTTTACGTATGATTCATGATGAACCCCAGATGCTTACGTATCAATTCGATATCTGACAAACCTAAGGCAGTGATGCGTCTGTGTTCTCGTTATCCGGCCGCCAGCGAGACGTCTTTGCTGGCTGGAAGCGGCCATGGGACATCGTAGGGGGTGGTGTCAATGCTAACGACAACGCATGTTCGAAACGGCTGCTGATGGAAGCTGAAGATGACTTTGACTTGGTTCAAGACATCACGACGGACTGCTCCGTGGTCGCCAGCCTGGGTGCCGGCATCAAGCACCTACGGCCAGGCCCCGCCTCCATATTGCCAGCCGTTATGTTCCCCATAGACTCCGAGAAAGGTCAGCCGCAAGTCTCGGAGAACGGCAAGTATGTGTTCCGTATGAACTTCAACGGCTGCTTTCGCAAAGTCGTCATCGATGACCGCCTGCCTTCGTCGCACAACGAACGGACACTTTACGTGGTGGATCGCCAGAACCCCAAGCTGGTTTGGCCTGCGCTGATGGAAAAAGCCTATCTCAAAGTGCGGGGCGGCTACGACTTTCCTGGGAGCAATTCGGGAACAGATCTGTGGATCATTACTGGTTGGATCCCACAGCAGCTATTTCTCCAAAGCGACGACATCGACTTCGATCAGACCTGGGCCAGAGTCAAGAAGGCCTATGACTACGGCGATGTCATAATTACGTTAGGGACCGGAAGGCTGTCGGCCGCCGAAGAGGAGACATCGGGGCTGGTGGGTGAGCACGACTATGCTGTCCTGGATATCTCCGAGTCGCAGGGAAATAGGAGGATGCTGGTCAAGAACCCTTGGTGTGCTGGATTGGTTTGGAAAGGGATCGGGTCGTCCGACGCACGCCAGACCCCCAGCGACCATCCCATCAAGCTGAAGCCAGGCTCTTTTTGGATCAGCTTCCACGACGTGACACAGAACTTCGAGTCGTTGTACCTGAACTGGAATCCCGGCCTCTTCACGGAACGCCAGGACCACCATTTCGTATGGGAGCTGCCGTCGCCGAGTATATCTCTTTCCTTCGCCCATAATGTACAGTATTCCATGACCGCGACGGCCTCGGGCAGTGCTTGGATCCTCCTGAGCCGCCACTTTCAGGACACCGAATTGGACATCGCCAGGGCGCGGTCCAACTCGACGCTCACCGACGTGTCGACCAGCCTTGGTTTCATGAGCTTGTACATCTTCGACAATGCCAACGGCTGCCGCGTCGAGCTCGGCGACAAGTCCCTCTACCGGGGCCCCTTTGTCGACTCCCCCCAGACCCTGGCCCCCTTCGAGGCCAAGAAGGGCGTGTCCTACACCATCGTCGTGGCCCAGCAGGGCCTCCCGCTGCCCAGCTACGCCTTCACGCTCTCCTTCTTCTCCCGCTGCCCCCTGGCCATCACCAAGGCGCGCGACGCCATGCTCCACTACACCGAGCTCCGCAGCTCCTGGACGCGCCGCACCGCCGGCGGCAACGCGGCCGCCGCGACGTACCTGTTCAACCCGCAGTTCGCCCTCACCATCCCCTCTGCTGCCAGGGGGAGCGGCAGCAGTGACGACAACGGAGGTGGGGGCGGGCCCCTCACGATCCTCCTGAGCACCGAGTCCCCCGACCTCGCGGTCCACATCGACCTCGTCTGGGCCTCGGGCCGCCGCGTCACCTCCCTCGCCGTCCGCGACATCGTCGCCACCTCGGGCGAGTACCGCCGCGGCTGCGCCCTCGTGCGCGTGCCCCGCCTCGACCCCGGCACCACCTACACCGTCGTCTGCAGCACCTTTGAGCCCGGCCAGCTCGCCGACTTCTCCCTGCGCGTCGGCGCCAACGTCGACAACTGCCGCCTCGTCCCCGTCGCCGCCGACGCCGCCGGCATGCTGCGCACCCCGCTGGCCCCGCTGTGCTTCGGCCCCAGCGAGGAGCGCAAGACGGCCCTCGTCCAGGTCGGCCGCCTCACGCGCGCCAGCGTCATCCTCATGCGTCGCGGCGCCACCGCCGCCAGTTCCTCCTCTTCCAGCGGGGGCCGCAGCATCCCCGGCACGCCGCGCAGCCTTCCCCACGTCCGCCTGCGCGTCGAGCTGGGCCGGGGCCCCGACCGCGTCGTCGTGGCCGCGTCCGGCAGCGAGTACGACGAGGACAGCATCCATAACGACGAGGGCGAGTTCCTCGAGGTCGGCGCCGTGGGGCTGCGGACCCGCGAGTTCGACCTCGACCCGCTCCTCATCCAGGCCCGCCGGGGGCTGTGGATCGTCGTCGAGGTCATGGGGGGCGTGCCCATGGCCGCCGCCAACGGCGACGAGGGGTTTACAATCGAGGTGTTGAGTGATGGGCCCGTCGGGGTTGGGAGGTGGGAGGGAGACGATTAGATAATTTGGCTGGGAACATACATGTACAGAACCACCTTGGGTAGCTACGTAGATAAGAAGGGGGGAGAAGTGTGTATTCAAGCCATGTTTGTCTCTATTCTTTGGTTTCCCCTTCCATGTCACACGTAGAACCACACACACGTGCAAAATGAAGTATCGGACAATATAGTACGAGTATGCAGTAGTATCTTTCTTTATACAGTCTTTCGATACAACTTAAGCAAGCCAGTGTGCTTTATGCCTCTAGTAGTAATACGGTCATCGCAGAGCGACACAAGAAACGAACACAAAATCCCCTATCCGAATCCGTATTCCTGCCCATCTTGTAGCTGAACTCCCAGTAACGCCCCAGAATAACATGCCAATAACCCAATAATGCAACCCAGTAACCCCAACCAAACCTCGTAATAAAATTCAGCAGTAATCCGGATGGTTAAACGAGCGTATAGACATAGCTCGCTCATTCTCCACCTCCCGCTGGTCGAGCAATATTGCATTTGAAACCGAAAAGACGGACAGTAACAAGTCGCTCAAGGTCTCATTACGCATACTCTATTCTTGCGAATGCATTCCACGGAGACTCCTGTCCGTCTTCGCTCATGGGTGACGTGAATGGGCTTGACAGCTCAGACAGAGGCCACTCCCAGAGGCAACAGGCCAGTTATCAGGAGCAACAGGCCAGATACCAGGGGCCCCATCCAGGCCAGATGGGGCCCAGAACGGGAAATCCCAGCCGAACGTATCACACTAGTTATGCTCGATGGGCTCCTCGGGCAGTAACTCCTCAATCTCGGCGTCGTCCACCTTGAGGAACTTGAAGGGCGGCTGTACGATGCCGTTGAAGAGGAAGGTGAAGTAGACAAGGAGGGCGAAACCGAGGACCTGCAGCCACTTGAACGACTCCCAACCGAGACCCAGCGATACGATCCAGATAAAGAGCGTCCGGCAGGTGTCGATGGTAGAACGGGACGTGGCGCTGACGCTGCGGGTGACGGAGAGACCGAAGAAGTTGAAGCCACTAAAAACGAACAGAACTGTCAGTAAGTAGCACTCAGGTGAATGTTTAGGATTTTTATCAGAAAAAACTGGACTTACCCGATGCTAATCATGATCGCGAAACTGGAGAAAAGCACCGCCTTGTGCTCGAACATCTGGTTGAGGCCCTCGACCATGTCGAACATGCCATACTGCCCGGCCTCGGTCTGGCCGACGGCGAAGTGCATGACGAGCATAATGATGAGGGTGGCAATGAGGCCAAAGGAGCCCTCCCAGCCGACGACGTTGATGGGGTCGATGGCCGAGCGCTCCAGGATCCACTCCTCGAGGACAAACTGCGTGGCCGTAAAGATCTGCGCGCCCGCGATGAGCAGCACGCCGATAACGACGCGTACCGCCTCAGGCATGGCCTCCTCGCCATCCTTCATGGTCGCCGAGGCGAAGCGCCGGGTCAAGTCGGAGATGATAGAGTCGGCACCAGCGCCGGCGCCGGCCTGGGCATCCGGGCTGATGGCGCCTGCGAGACCGACGATGGCAACACCAAGCACGACGCCCACAAGCGACACCCATTGGAAGGCATGCAGGTGGCGCCGCAAGAAGACGACGCTGAAGAGACCAACGAACAGAACCAGAGCTCCACGGGTCATCTGGTAGATACTAGCCGCGACCATGAGCAGACCGCCGTTCATGAGTGTGGTACCACAGATGTCGCACATGGCCGGAAGAGCCAAGAGGAGGATGCGGATTCCCATGAGGGTGTCGACGCGCGGTTTCTTCCGGGCGGCTGCCGCAGCACCACCATTAGTGTTATTGTTGGTCAGCGTGGCCTCGGAAGCCGCATCCTCTTCGTCGCCGCTGCGGTGTTGTCCGGCGACGATGGTCGCGTCGTTATCGCTGGTGTCGAGGGGTCGGTATCCGTCCTCGCTGGGCGTGGGCTTGTTGAAGTACTTGCGGTAGGCGGCCATGAGCCCCACGACGATCCAGCAGCCGGCCTCACCGACAAACATCTGGGCCGTCTGCAGGACGGGCTGCTCGAAGTTCTTGGGGTTCGGCCCGTCGCAGTCGCGGACGCACTGGTTGTCCTGATACTTGGTCAAGAGGGTGTTGCACACGCCCGTGAGCAGCATCATGCCCACGAGGAAGGGCACCATAGCTTTGGACGCCATGGTGTCGGATGTTTGTGGTTTGTGTCGACTTCGTATATCCTTGTCTTCTAATATCGGGATTGCTGAACTCTTCTTATCTAATGAGATGGGGATGGGATGATGATGATTGATTGATTGATTGGTCTGAGACCTGTGAGGGCGGATGGCTACCAGAGCTTGCTGTAATCAAGGACGTCGGTCCCGCAACCAATGTATGTATCTCTCTCTATATTCGGGTCCTGAGCAGAGACTTGACAATTATATGATGTCTATCGAGATAAAAGTAACAAAAAAAGAAGACAGGCAGATTGATTCGCCCCGTCACAACAAAACCAGTTACCGATGATGTTGTCTCTGGGAATGTTGTTCGGGATGAATGGGAAAAGCCACCGGCTGAGTTGGGGTGTGCCTGTTTCGGAACACGTGAGGCAAGTAGGTGGACATTGGGACATGCGACTGACTGCAGGTGCAACTGATAAGCAATCAATCGTCACTGCCTCATCATCCGCGGAACCCCTACGGAGCCCCTACAGCACTACCCAGCACTACCCAGCACCACCTAGCACTACCGTAGGTACATCTTACCTAAAACAGCCCTGATAACAAGCCCCTTGTGGATCTTTCCGCATGCACTATTTCTCCCCTATCGTTCGCTAGCACATCAGCTGGGTCTGGGGTAATGCAGGAAGGTCATGAGTCAGCCTGCATCTCAATATTGCCCGCTCCCTTTGCAACGTACGATCAAATCGATACTTACAACCTGGGGTAAATATGCCGGCATGCAGATCTGAACGACCCATGGAGACTCTGGTTTTATCATACATGGTCCAAATCGTTGAGCGTCACTTTTGATTCCTGGCGACAATTTCTGCGTATATTTTGGTCTTGGGTATTATTCTGTAGCTGATGTGATTGTGGTATAGAAGTATGGAATTCACGGTAGAAAAGTCTCGCATCTGCAGCATTAAGTCGTGTATAGCTACCAGGACGTTCGTTTATTTTGTATTATCCTAAAGCTGCTGGCAATTATGCCAGCATTACTATGGAGTCCACAGTCCCCCATTATTTTCGTTTTTTATTTTTTTCTCAATGTCTTTGAATCTTGTTGCCTTGTGATGGAACGACCCTATCCTGTCTTGTCTTCACCTCCCTTCTTGGCCTTCTTCTGCTTCTTCTTCTCCTTCTTCTCTAGCTCGACCGGGTCCTTATCCTTGATGTTATTGTGGTGAGGAATACCCAGCTCCTTATCGCGAGAGAGGCGCTCCCGATCGCGATCAGTCAGTGGCACGCCCTCTATCGTCTTGACATGCTTGCCTTCGAGTCCCATCGTTATTCCGGCAATAGCAGCGGCGATGCAGGCCAGGCACACGAAGAGACCCGTGGACCAACTGGGACGGTCGTAGCGGTTCAGAGCCCACATAAACGTGGAAAGAACAACCTGCAGAAGCGTGTTGGCGATGTTGAACCAGACGATGAAGTCGAGCTTCCACATCTTGGTCGGAGGTGCTCGAATGCCCGTCGGAGGCGGGTTGGAGATAGTCTCCACGGGCCACGGCACGCTGGTCTCGGGAAACTGAGCGTGGGTTTCCTTGATGTTCTTGGGGCCGATGTGGACGGGAAGCTCTTGTGAGCCCACAAGTCGAAACCAGTTCCGGTGCACACCAGCCAGTTCTCGGAGAGCTTTGGGGTTCTTCCCCATACGGTACTTAAGAAGCAGCACCAGGTCCCGTATGCGCCAGGGCGCGAGTCCAAAACCCGTCACGCAGAAAAGAGCGTTGAGAATTTGCGAGTCCGTCTCGATCCAAATACGCCTCGGGGAGTCGATATCATTGCAATCAGGTACGCACATGGCTGGCGCCGCGTTACACAGCAGCAGAAAAAGCATACCGCCCCATGCGACAACATTCAGAGAGTAGAGGGTCAGGAAGAAGCCGAACCCGGTATTGTAGAAAGCCCAGAAGTCTTTCATTCCCTGTATGATGTTCTCCTTGACCGAGTACTTGGGCGGGAAGTGATAACCATTGTCAAATCTCTGCTCGCGCGCAGCCGCGTTGGAAACACCACTCATGACCGTCGCGCCGACGGCCTCTTGCGCCTGGTGATGTTGTGGACTGGCCCCATCTTCGGTCGTCGAATGCGAATTGACAAGCTCTGTCGCTGAAGGGTTGTCGCTGTTACCGGCTCGTTTAATAGGTTCCGTAGAGGATATCTCACTTGAAGCCATCGAGGTCATAGTCTGGATGGCGAAGTGGTGGAGGAGATGACTATGGCAGCCTCTGACTCGCTACTATCAAGCAGCGGTCGCGAAGCAGCTAATAATCCAAATTCGTGATGTCGTAGTCGCTTGTAAGCACAGATTGTTTCTTGTCCAAACAAAGTCGATTGTCGGGTCGTTATTTCGAATTGGGGCGGGGATTGGTTTGAACCTGTCCGTAGCGATTGATAAAAGGGGTATATGGTGGAGCGAATCGTAAAGTACTCTCGGGCTGTGATGATCAATGGATCTAGGCCAGTTATTATTAAAGATCTAGTGGGAACAGCGCTGAATAAGATCAAGAACTCAAAAACAAAAAAGTTGAAGAAAGGGAAGGGGAGGGAAGAGGAGCACACATGGCGGTATGTGTAGATGATGATCGATCGGACAGGAAACCGGGAGGATGACAGGATGGGAAGGAACTTAGGAACTTTGGTTGAGCCTACGTAGCACTCGCACGCACTCGAATCGAATTTGACGGGCCAGTAGGCAGAGCAGGCCAGTCCCTTCTCCAAATTGGATGCGGGATCTGGGTTGCGTTGCTATGGCTTAGGCGAATTACGCTCTCCTTGGCCTTGGCAGTGCGGCTATCTAATTCCGGGCAAGGTAGCTTGGCATGTGTGGATGATGCAGTCGTGCAGTACTGCAGTGCTCCAGCGAAACGAAACGGTCTTGGGGGCCCTGATCGAGACTGACTTACATACAGTGGTTTGCCTTTGGGAACTAAACTTGTGAGACTCGAGGAATGCGATGAATCGGCAAAATGAACTGTAAACCAGCCAATAGATGCACCGTCCCGCCGCGATCCTACCGTGACACCCGCCTGGCCGATGCACCAGAACGAAGATCCAAAGTCAACAAACAATGGTGGTCGATGGTGTAGTGGCGAATGGCTTTCGGCAGTCCACTGAATTGGCTACCACTACAGCAAGAATGGGCGGCGCAGAAGACGGGCAGGCGGGCGCAGGCGCTCAATAGCAGGAGGAGGTGGGGGAGCCTAGTTTAATTGGCCCCTTGTCCAGGCATTTCAGGCATTAAGCCGGTGGTCTAGAATCTCTCTCTCACAGTCTCTCTCGCGTCTGGGAGATCGGCAGGGTAACTTTACGGAGTTCTTTGCCCTTTGCGCCTTGTGCCACACCCAGCAGCCCAGCGCCCAGCATTTTACAGTAGGCCCTCTACGTCACCGTTGAACTCTCCAAAACAGAGCCGCCCAAGCATGACTGAAAAAGCAGGTTTGAGGATCAGCCACACCCAAACAACCGTTGGACATGGTCCGTATTATACATTTGAGCATCATATGTGTTGGGGAACTGCTGTCATCAATGATTTTGCTTGTTGGAGGTTTTAAGTCTTTGAAACCAGCCACGAGCATCGAGCCACGTCCAGAACACGTCACCGACTGCGCATTTGTCTGGGCGCGAGGTTTGCACGCAGCGCGGTGAGATCGTGTTCGCAACCAGGGGATATTGTTGGACGTTTGCCAGTTACATGGGCCGGTTCGGCAGCAATCAACGGCTTCGTGCAAATGCTGTGTTCGCTCGCTTAGCTTACAGTAGTCAACATCGATGTTTGCCCCTACATAAATCCACTTTCTTAGATGGAACAAGGGCCAGTCTAGGCCGCCAGATTATCGTCTATCTGAATAGGCCAGTTCAGATCGGCTCTTCCATGGTCCAAGATGCGTTAACTAGAACTTACCAATGTCTACAGTTGATCGTGGGGAAACTGCATATCATAGCATACTTAGAATCCAGGCCGCCACGCGAGTTCTAGGGTCTTTGGGTCTCTCTCCCGGTGGGGCGTCCGATGCCAGTTCCAATGGCTCCAATCACCTTAGGTGCATAGATGTGTATTTAGATCAAACCAACATTACTTGCAACACTGTATCGCGTCTGATCGTAAGAATCGGAAGTTTTGTAAAAGTTGAAGCAGTTCCCTTTTAGTCTTGATTTCTTTTCTGCCGGGATATTTTGCGAGCGATGCGGAGTGAATTATCCTTGACGAAGCTCCAGAGGTGCAAGACTCTTGCGTACTTAGTGGAGATAGAGAGCTACCTACTATTAAACAAACCTGTGCTAAACTGCTATCAGTCACCGCCTCAATTTGTCGTGACTGAGCTGGATAATCGACCTCAATATTGCTCTCCAGACGCAACTATTCAAGAACGCAACAAACAGAGACCCCATTGGACTGAGCGGATACGGAGGCTAGTTCCTTGAATTATCGTCACAGTCAAAATTTTGGATTGTCCCAGACCAGCAATCTGTCGCCATGGCGCACCCAGAATACCTCACCGATCTGGCGAGCACCGTTTATGAGAACCTTGAGAACCAGCACGACTGGACCCTGCTGGAATCCCACACACATAAACAGCAGCAGTCGTCACAAAATAGCAAGACCTTGCTTCCGCGGCCTCTGATTACGGGACTCCCTCCCAAACGTCTCTACCTCCATCCGGACGACCAGGTCGAGCTGGTCAAGACCCACGCCACGTACACCGTGGACGAGACGCCCGAGGTCGAGTGGGTGCTGCCCATGCACCTGAACGAGAAGCTCACGCTCAAGCAGCTGGCCGAGGCCTTCGACTCCGTGGAGCTGCCGGAGCCCCTGCCCGAGGGCCGCTGCAAGCGCCTGCTCATGGCCATTGTCCACGACGACTCGACCGTCGTGTACTACTTTGTGCACGATGGCATCGTCAAGCCGCGTCAAAACTGAAGGAAGGCGAACAAGAAGAAGAATCATCAAGAATTCGTTTTTCTGAGATTTTACTACTTAGAAAATGATCGGATGATCTTTTCACTACTACTGCTGCTAGGTACCTACTCAAGGCTTGAATATGACCTTTTGTACCTTCATCTTGTCAAACAGATCGTACCCTTCCACCGCCTCGCTCAGTGGCATGATCTTCTCGAACATGAAGCCAAACCGGTGCTGCTGCTTGGCCAGGACTTTCAGCGCATCGGGGAAAACCGAGCGGACAGGGCATCGGCCCATCTGAAGGCGCAGGTTCTTGTCGTATGCTTCGGTTCCATTCCAGGGGATCTATAAGAGAGAGTGTGTACTTGCGTCAGCATTGCCGTCATCTCTGAAGGAAATGAAAAGGAGGTATAGGCTGTTAAGGAGGGGGAAGAGAACGTGGTTAAACTGTACCTCAGCATTGTGAACACCAATGGAGCTGATGAACCCAAACGGACGCAAGACGTCGAAAGCGGTCCGGAGAGCCGGGCTGAGTCCCACCACCTCGATGACCACATCGGCACCACGACCGTCCGTCACCTCCTTGATACGGGCCATCATGCCCTCCTTGTCCTTGACGAAGTTGAGGGGCTCGGCGCCGAGGGATTTGGCCAGCTCGAGGCGGCTGTCCACCCCGTCGATCGCGAAGAGGTGCTTGGGCTTGTACTCGAGGGCGGAGACGATGGCGCAGAGGCCGACGGGCCCGCAGCCGATGACGACGGCCGTCACGTCGGACGGCTTCTGGCCCGCGCTGAGGTTGTTGAAGGCGTTGGCCACGCCGAAGAAGCCCGTGGGGAAGATGTCGGCCATGAGGATCAGCGCGTTGTCGTCGATCTCCTGCGGCGCCACCATGACGGTCCCGTCCGCGTTGGGGACGCGCACGTACTCGGCCTGGGCCCCGTCGAGCTTCTCGCAGCCCAGCAGGAGGCTCTCTGTGCACCGGCCTGTCGCGCCGTTCTTGCAGTAGAAGCACTCTCCGCTAGAAGTTCGTTCCCACGATGTCAGCCAGGGAAGAGAGTGTGGGTTGTGAGATACCCAGCCAGCGGTTGATGGGTTCGGACGGGGAAAAGAAAGGCACTTGAAAATGAAAACTTTATACAAATTTACAAAAACTTACCAGGACGTTGTGAACGGTGATACCACTTTGTCTCCAACCTTGACCGACTTCACCCCCTCGCCGGCCGCCACCACTTCGCCGGTGAACTCATGGCCCATGATGAACCCCGTCGCCGACGGGTGAAGGCCTCGGAAAGTATGGAGTTCGCTATCAGAGGCGTCAGTCAAAGAAGTTGTACGTGCGTGTACGATGGATGGATGTATCACATCGTTACTTTTCTCATGACAAGCAAATACAGGGGCAAAAACTTACGAGCCGCATAGTGCAGTGCTATGGACCTTGACAACGATATCTTTGGCCTCCTTGACTATAATATCATAATGCCCATTAGTTCTCTCTCCTCTTCTTTCTGTTTTAGTTATATCAAATCGCCGCAGTTGTCCTTATGTGCCTCATATCCCACCAAAAGCACACCACACCACACCCAATCTGATATCGATTATGGACTTGACTCACTTGCGGGAACGGGCCGCTCTTGCAGGGAGACCTTATGGGGCCCGTCGAAAACGACAGCCTTCATGGTAGCTGGTAGGGAGGCCATTTTCAGTCAGGGGTTTTCGGCTCTTGACTTCTTTCACTTGCTGAATATAGACAAGGCAAATAAGGTAAATATGTCGCGTGACCTATTTCTTTCCTATTCTGAAAAATTCTGTTCTCTAGATAAACGACGCGCACGCCATCTTTCTGAAGCTACGATACTCCTCTCTATCCGGTCGGTCCTATCTCCATCTAATGCGGGGTGGGAATCTGATTGGGTGGGGTCAAAAGTCGGCTCAGTTCGGCGCGCCGAAGTATCGTGTGTCACAGCTATTTGCAAACGCTTTATGATAATACTGCTATCTATCTATGTGTGTAAAAAAGTTACGATTTCTCTTTGTCTCCTGTGACACATTTCGGCTTGGCACGGGAACAGAGAGGGAGAGATAGAGAGAGAGGACCTCGAGAAATGCGATATCTACTTAGGTAAGGTAGGTGTAAGTAAGTAGGTAGGTAGGTGTCTTACAAGCCATCCGTAAATGCATACTACTTGGTATATACCCTGTAAGTGTATGTACGTATGGAAATGTAGTATATACACCCGGGCTATACATACATACATACATACATACATACATATGCATGCGCTTAGGATGCAGCGAGAATCATCAGTAAGCAAGCAAAGGCGGCTCGAAATGCCATGTCTTCCGATGGTGGTGCGGGGTCCTTTCTTCGGAACCTGGAAGGTCTTCCGCCAGGAAGGAAGCCCTTCCGTCGGAGGAACTTGATAGGACTGCCCGGGCAGGAAAAATAATTGACATGCATCCCGGCCCCCAAAAAGTTGTGTGCCTCTTTCTTCTATAGCGGCAGGAGAGAAGGATAGCTATGAGAGCTAAGGCAAGGAAGGCAGTTACGAAACTGCCTGCATAGCCAATCACTTCTATATTTGCTTGGGATGAGAATATGGAAGCAGGTTTCGGGATGGCTCGTAGCTCAAACGCAAAGATAATAATAATTGCGAAGCCGAGTGTCGTGTCAGCATCAAGGCAAACATTGGCCGGCGCCCTAATCATGTCATTCTCGGTCAGTATGCAGCCGGCGGTGATTATGTTGGTTGAGGCAATGATTGCTGGCCGCCGTCTGATGCCCAAGAAGGGAAGATCTTTACGCCCAACAACTACCGGCCAAGACGGAAACGAGCCAACTGGTCGGTAATAATAAATCCCTGAAGCCTGTTATGTTTGATGTCCGAGAGTTTGCTTATTATTCCCTTGGGTCGGCCGGCCTGCGCAAGCGTGCGTGCGCAGTGTGCCTCAATCTCAAGTTGATGAAAAGAAAATCGCCAAAAATAACGATTGCTTGATTGCTATATTTCCTCCAGCTAAGAAGTAGTACATACTACCCAGCACCTACCTACCTACCGCATAACTGTATCCGACACCCAGCACCAACTGACTGGCTACTAAAATTGGCAGAGTTTCATCATCATTGTACTTACGCAGGAGAGGGATGGAAAGAAAAGAGAAACGAAAAAGGAGAAACGAGTGTTTGCTTGTTGGATTCATCCAACTGGTGATGATGACATGACATAACCCGATTCTCGTTATTCCTTCCCTCCTTTTCCCCCTTTCAGGCAACCTGTTTGTGTGTGACTTGGGTTTAAGATTGATGCGGCTCGGAAGAGGCTCTCATTTCAATGCGGGAGACCCCACTGCTAGCCGAAGCGGCTGAGCTGGAGGTGCCACGATTGCGACGCCTCATGCGTGTTATGTGTGTCTTCGCATGTACTCGGCCAATACGGAAGTGACGAGGGAGGAAAAATGTGAGACCGTTGCACATCCCGTCACCACCCCCATGTCAACCAAGAGGGAAGAAAAAGAAAGGAAGAAGACTATCACATATGTAGGACTTTCTGCCTTACTGGCAACCGGGGTTGTGCTTGTTAGACTTGACACAGGGCCAAGTGCCACCAGCCATGGTAGGACAATCATGTCTAACGTTGTCGTCGTTGTCGTATCATGGATAGCAACACATGGGTAGGGATGGGTAGATAGATGGCATGGAATTGGTCGAAGTGATGTGAGGGTTTGGCTTGATCCAAAGAGTAACTTGCTCCCCTCTCCCATCGATATCTGTGCTGCCTCATTACTCACACACGTGTACGAGAAAGAGACCAGCCCCCTTCCTACCTCGACATTATTGACTATCCATCCTTGGTGATTGGGTGCTCTCCCATGTCGCTGGACAATCAAAATGGCGCATCGAAAGAGGCTAACTTAGCGACTTGTAAGATTCCAATCACGGCCACAGCCGCTGATGCCACTTGGTGATCATCCTTTTAGTTTCGCCCATATCTTGCGCAGTTGGAGGTGGGGGTCTCGGGTTGACATCACGGTCTCCTGGGCTCCTGGGCAGATTCTTGACTATTGAGAAAACCTCATTTACCGAAGAGTGCTTTAGACGTCGGGCGCTGCGTTGCGCGTTTATATTTGGATCGCATTTCACTTTCAGTCGGTCGGCGGCTGTGTTGGATACAGCGCAACCAACACTACGAAGGCCATAAGAAGCCGAAGTGTTCTGCCGTGTCGTCAAGAAAGCCGTCCGATCATATAATTGGCTGACGGTCAAACAAAGTAGCCTAGATATGTAGGCCTTACCTTGCCTTGAATTCGGTGTGGGTGACTCTCCCTTGGTTACCAGTGGGAGCTCGAACCTTGACGAGGCACGTCGTTCAACGATTGGAGCATGGAGGCTGAAGTCAACCCGACACCCCAGTCGGCCCTACAGACCACCCAGTGAGGCGAAGCTTGACCGCCGATCATGTTTCCACGGATCAGCCACTCAAGTGCGATATCAAACAACTTGTTTCTTGTTGCACGCTCGTGACACCAACATCATTGCATCTATTTTGAGAAAGCGACGAGCTGGACCTTGTCTTGTCTTGGTACCATGAACTTGGCGTGATCTCGTCCTATTCCATGCGTCAGTTTTTGAAGGAAAACAGCGAAATGAGATGTGGGATGCCCCTGCCATAAGCAGCAATGCCTCAAATCTCTCGCGGACTCGGAAAATCCGGGGAGGGGAATGATGACCAGCGTTGCGCAATTGGTTGCAAATTGAGCCGCCCTGGTCGCGTTTGTAGAAACGGAAACCCTACAACACCACCACCCACCTCCACCCACACACACAGTCTCTGCAATTAGTCAAGCGCGCAAGAAGGACACGTGCGGGCAATGAGTCCCAAAAGAGCCTGGCACCTTGCAGATGTGCAGTAGTTACATGCAGACAGACCTACCCACATAACCCGCGCAGATGTGCGGGCTTTGGGATTGCCTCTTCGCAGTCCGTTGGGTGGCAGGCATATATTGGGAAGAGTGAGAGAAAATCGAGACTCCGACAAAGATAGTTCTCACCGGTCCTTCAGCGCAAAAGAGGCTAATCGTCCAGAATTGCCATACGTGAGGCACAGAGGCACATTGGGCCAATGAGTGGGACAAGTCTGAGTGATGCAGGACCCCTGGACCGCGTTCCTTCGTGGGGTCGAAAGTTAATTTGCAGGATATGCGCAGCTTCCGCCATGAATAGCTGGTTGCGCTGACGTTGGATTGGCTTCGGTTGTGATGGCATCCCCCTCATCGTCAGACTTATCCTCTCCAAGCTGGGGGGAAGATGACCCCCTCGTGTGCTCCTCTCCTCCGAAGGAACATTGTTGGTGGTGTAGGAGAAAGCTGTGTGGGAGAAGTATGTAAGTCTCGACTAATCATAGGTAATAGCCCCTCAGTGCTCGAGGGAATGCAGTGTGCTGAATGGATTCTTGTTATCGTCCTCGTTCTCGTTCTCGTTCTCGTTGGGGGATGGGTGTGTTCGTGTGTGAGTGAACGAAGGAAGTGTGTGTGTGGGCATCATTGTCAATAGCTGCGTGTAACTACATCTATCACGCCCTTTGCTTCCCACTTTGTAAGACGGCTCATCCCGTCTGGGAAGCTGGCCGTCACAGTACCCAGGTAGGTATGTTGGCACGGAGGATGAATGGTAAGGGTCTTGGTCTTGGTCTTGGGTCTCAGGTCTTGGGTCTTGGTATCCAATCTCGTCTTGACCGCAACCGCAACCGCAGCAAGGGAACTGGACCGGAGTTGGTGAAGTGCAGACTGTTGACCAGTTTTCCTCTAATCAGATGCGAAGACGAGTCATTTTGGGGGTTGGGCATGCTGGCATGCTGGCAAGGTTGCATGGGTTGCAGAAAAAGTTTATCTGGACAGTCCAATGCAAAGTCCCTTCGGTTGTCTTAGCTATGGCTATGCCTGCTGGCTATCCATGGCTGCTGACAACATCGAGCGGGAGTGACAACACCAAAAGAGAGATGACCAGATAGCCAGAGGACTGACTGGCAGAGGACTGACTGGCAGAGGTGTGTGTGTGTATGTGTGTGTGTGTGTGTGCCTCGCAGGTGGAGTCCCAAGACTCTGGACAACGCAATATTCCATGTCAATCTTGTCTTTCTTTCCATCTGCCAGATTCTGGATTCTGCCTATCTCCCTCATCCTCGACTTGCAGCAAGAGCAAGAGCAAGAGCAAGAACAAGTGGCATGGAACCCCACCCCCTCCTTTCCCATGTATTGAACATCAATGCCCTTGACTATCACCCGAATGACATTCAATTCATCGGTGCTACTTGGAGCAGGTAGCAATCGCAACTTATTGCTTTCCATTGGATGTTTGACGAGTAAATAGATGGTCAATATCTGGACGCCTTTTGCTTCCTGTCCTCTTGGGCCATGTACCTTGAGAGGATCAACTGGACCTCATGGATGACTTATCTGCCCAGGGTCGGTATCAATCAAATCAACGCTTAACCTCCAACTACTACCTAGGTAGACAAGTAGAGTCTAGCAGATGTATGCGCTATGCGCAATGTAGGTACAATGCCGTATGTACCTGAATGAGGTAGTGGTAGTGCTGCGGCTCAATGTATGTACTGCTCCAGTTCCCCGCAAAATTCTTTGATATCTGACACACGTCTAATGTTGTATGTCTGCTTTGGCGGGCATTTCGCATTGCGCATCTCGCAATTGCATGCGGCCATGTTGCTTGCCTCCGTTCCCCGTTCCCCGTCCCCCGTCCACCGTCCCCAGCAAACAGCAGCAGCAGCAGCAGCAGCAGCAGCAGCAGCAGCAGCAGCAGCAGCATCATCGTCCCGTCTATGCACTGACTGCATCATCTCATAAATATCACTCCTATTATTGAAAATTTCATGTTTTGTTTGTTGGCTTCTAATTCGATTCTTCTGTTTCATTCATGCCTGTCAGCATAGCATCTCATCCACCCCCCCAGCCCTTGCTCATCCTCAGCATCCATATCCTATCCTTCCCGTCCTCCCCGCCCGTCCAGACATGCCTTGCCTTGCTTGGTTCTGATTTTGATTTTAGTTTTGATCCTATTCGGGGCCGGTTGCCTAGGTACGACGTAGACCAATGAAATACCACCGCCACTACATACAACACTACCACATCCTGTCTAGACATGCATACATGGCCTGTCATTCTTCCACCCCCGAAAGCGTACACGGCAGGCATAACCCGTCGACTATCATCATCGGTTGCACAGTTTGAACAGCACCTTCCACATTTGGAGAGGTAGGTACAATCATCTCGTAGCATCTCGCATCTCGTTCATCTCACCTCAGTCGCTTTCCACACACACACACATACACGTACCAGACCGCATGTACTTATTCCCTAGTCTCTGAACGCATGTCGACCATGCCTTGATTGCGATGCTTATTGAGCAAGAATCTATGCGCATGTTTTCTCTGGGGCCCTTGTCTGCTGTCGTTACAAAGGTGTGCTAGTGTGGTAGATACAGGAAGAGACATTATTGATACGTGGAGAGGAAAAAGTCCCCGTCCTCGTCCCATTGACATGAGGGAGCCGCTCTGCTCCACAAGTTGGGATCAGCCGCAAGCATGATACTCAAGACAACTTACTCCAAATTGCAAATTGGGGGGCCAAAGTAGTAAAGTACGGCACCTGCATCTTACCTATTCCTTGGGCCGCATGACAAACGAATCTATCGGCGTCGGCTTCAACTGGAGGGAAAAACGTTCGTTGGTTTGAAATAGGCTAGAGTCTATTTCGCCGCATCCCCTCGCTCCAAATCGCTCCATCCTCCATGTCGCTACGCCGCCCGCACTACTGCTATTTTCATTACTGCCCACGCCGGCCAAGTCTGCAAAATGAATGGTCTGCTCGTATTTATCCATTGCTTGAGTAGTTCTCCGTAGGGCCGGGGCTGGCGAGGGCGATGAAGGGGGGGTATTGTACTGTACTGTAGGTGTTAGGCGGGAAAGAAGATGGTGGTGTTCTTGGGACAAGACAGGACAGAAAAGGCGGGCAGGGCAGCGAAGCGCAGTGCAACGCAACGCAACACGACGCAACAGCGGCAGAGGGAAGCATGTAAGTTGCATGCAGGCCTTACTGGCTGCTGCTAATACTACCTAGCTACTACCTAGCTACTACCAAGAAGGCAGACAGACAGCAGACAGCAGACAGGGCGATGCGATGCAATGCAATATCTACCTAGGCACCCTACCTAGGCACCTAGGTATGCAGCAGCGGTGCCCTCGGGTACATGAAAGCTGGGTAAGGCATGAGATCACCGAGCAGGTACCAGGTACAAACCTCGACGTCACTAGCAACGAGCGTCACCTTAGCCTCAGTACAAGTGAGCGGTTCCGGTTCCCACGTTCTGGACCGCGGGCCATCTGCTGTCTGCTATTCGCGGGACCTGTATGCGGACCTGCAAGAAGCCACACAGCCGCATCGACGCATTCCCCTCGGGCCCAACCTCAAGTCAAGGCACTGCTGGTGCTGGTGACTGCACTACTGCCTATTTCCTGCCTCCTTGGCCTCACCTCACTTTACTTTTTTCTTCGCTCACTGCCTCAAGCAAGTACTCGGTAATGGCAGAGCAGCAACGACATGTAGCCAGCACGGATAAGCATGATACATTTGATAGGTATAGCCATGGTCTGGTTATGGCATGGTCAATAAGGTAAGGTAGGGCAATATCATCCCATCCTGCCATCCCTGAGCGGCCGGGCCTAATAAGCTTTCTGCTGTAATTTGATTTGAGGAATCCATGACCCATGAAGCAGGATAGGACAGGCCAGAAGGACAGAGGGACAGGCAATACCCAGGCAATACCTGTCGTCGAAAGGGACCATCATCATTATCGACAGTACCTTCAGTACCTACCCTACCCACAACCAATGCCAGACCTGTAATTACCTTATGTTGTCTTTTGCCTCTTCCTCTAAGAACATTCAAACTTGTGTTCCCTCGATTCCAACTTTCGCTTTCCCAATCCCATCCCAATACCCAATACCCACTACCAACTTGCACTATCCTGCCACTAAATTACAACGCAATACACACTAAAACTCCCTAGGCGCTACACTGCCTATCTGTCACAAGAAACATTGTTTTCCCGTCTCTTGTCCCTGCTCATTTCACCCTATCAGATCCCTGTCGTTTTTCTGTCATCGCGACCCCAGGATCCCATCAGTCCCAGTCTTGAAGTCTCCGGCGGCCGCGTTTCGCTAGCAAATTGGCCAAGTCTTGCAAGTTCCATCAGGAAAACACACCAGTGACCACGAGCACCCCCCGACTTCTGGGCCCCCAACCCACAAAAAGAGGAGCAAGCGAACTGAGGCTCTACGGGTCCCCTCCCCGCCTTATAATTTACGCCAAACTGAAAATAAAGGCGACAAGTCAGGTCCCAAGCCCAAGGCTTGTCGACATCGGCGGCCTACAATACTTGGGGCTCTCCAACCAACCTGCTTGTATGTGTGCGTGTGTGTGTGTGCGCCAGTGAGAGAGAGTGTGTCTGTCTGCAAGTGCTGCGCTCTGGTCACGAGCAGATCGCCCATTCTTAGCGGCTATTCTGCTGTCCAACCTTAAGCTTTACCGCCATCTTTTCTATCCTGGCTCCTGGCTCCCAGTCCTGGCTCCCAGCATTGGCATTGGCATAGAGACGAGCGAAAGGTGGAGGGGATATTCTCTGGCTATCCTGCTCTGCTGCAAATCCCCATTCGCTCCATGGTAGTCGCTTCTCTCCCTCCTTTACGTACAGCCGCCCATGCTTTGCCTTCCCGACCATTTGTGTCTCGATATCTTGTCCCCCGAAGAGCCGCGCATTCTCGGATGGTGTGGTATGTATGCGTGTGTGAGCCAACCGCACTTAGACCTGTCGCGACCATAACCTTGGCGAACTTACACAAGACAATAATTAAATATATTGTCACAACGGAGGTTTGCGCGCCGCTGCGCATGCCGATCGCGAAACCAACCTGTGCCCTTCCTCCCTGCGGGCGACCAGTTAAGATTAGGGGATATCTTTGTGCGAGCCTACACGACCGCTCACATCGGCGCAATTTGCCCTCAGCCTCGACCGACCGGCCCCAAGGTCGCAGTGGCTTGGCTGTTTCGACGGTGCTATCTGGACTTTTTGTCTTTCGATAGAGAGAGAAAAAAACAGAGTCGCGCAGGCTTACTAGCAATAGTAGCTATCCGGCCGTTCCCATCTCGAGCAGCAGCATCGCGCCGCGCACGCTGTGGCGCGTATCGAAGCCCACTAATGCGCGAGTAACGGCAAAACGATACTCTATATCCTCTCCCCCCAAAGAACCAGCCGCGAAACTATGACTACTACCTTCGACGGACCGTCTCTCGCCCAAGACAGCGAAATCTACGATCCCGATGAAGGGCTGTTCCGCAATAGCCCGCCCATGACAGCTCTTCGTCCGAAACTCCAGCTCTCGCCTTCTCCCCCGCCTGCAATACCGCTACCTAGAGTCAGTCTTCCCTCCAACCCCGGTCGCAAAAAATCTTCTAATCGTCGGCGAAAGGTACCCCCTAGCCAAGGCGATGCTGTGTTAATACAACACATGGATGGTGGAAAGCGGCCGGATATTGCCTTTGAGGCGGGAAGTCGGCCTCTGGCATCATCGATAGGCGAGGGCGGAGAAGAGGAGGAAGAAGAGGAAGAAGAGGAGGGAAGTTGCAGCTCCAGCTCGACCTCGTCCAGCGACATCGAGATAGACGACGAACATACGCACAGTCCGGCCATGTCTCCGGAAACGCGCCCGGCCATGCCCCCCGCCATAGATCTCAAGTCTCTTGCCGCCAGCGCTTTGTCGGCAGTACAGGCGCCGGCCCCGGACGAACCGCGCGATGTGATCGAGGAGCGGATGGAAATGGATCTGGGTCCCCAAGAGTCGTTCTCGTCACGGAGTGGCGATCGACCCACGAGTCTGCGCCAGCAGCAGCAGCCGCCTCATCCGCTGCCGCTCCGGAGGGAAACCATATCGCATGCGCCCAGTCAAATATTGGCACCTCCGATGTCTCCCTTCACACCCCAAACAGCCCAAGGCATGTACTCCCCGCGGCAACCGTCAATAAGTCAAGTGCTGCGGCATCCGAGCGATGCAAACTCTTCAGCCACGGGACTACCTACTCCCAGCACGCATGGTGACCTGCCGCCGATTGGCTCTCCGCAATCCGAGATCAATGGCCACGCTTCTTTACCTCCTATCAGGTCGCAACTCGGCGAACAGCTCAGCGATCACCCGAGCATGACGGAAAAGGAACATAATATGAGGCATAACCCTCCTCCCACGCCGTCTTTCCCCCATTCTCCGCCAGCAACATCCCGGATCCCCATTGGCAACCCGCATGCCTCGCCTCCGGTGTCGCCCAACTATGCCTACAGCCACAGCATGCCCTCGCCGGCGCATTCCTTACCCATGCTCAGCCCGTACGGGGCCTTCTCGCCGAGCAGCACCACGGGTGGACCCAACCGATTACGATCTGGTTCGGAATACAGCAGCAACAATGGCGACCGGCCGAACATTTCGGCTCAGGAGATCCCCACGCCCGCGAGCTCCATCACGGACCGGATGAGCATCGACAACATGACAAACCCACAGACGGGTAGTTTCGTCTGCAAGTTCGCCGGCTGCAACGCTGCCCCGTTCCAGACCCAGTACCTGCTCAACTCGCATGCCAACGTACACTCGTCGGCCCGGCCCCACTACTGCGCCGTCAAGGGATGCCCGCGAAGCGAGGGCGGCAAGGGCTTCAAGCGCAAGAATGAGATGATCCGGCACGGCTTGGTCCACGAGTCGCCGGGGTATGTGTGCCCGTTCTGCCCGGATCGCGAACACAAGTATCCCCGGCCGGACAATCTGCAGAGGCATGTGCGGGTACACCACGTCGATAAAGACAAAGACGACCCCCTCCTCCGCGACGTCCTGTCGCAGAGGCCAGACGGACCGAATCGCGGGCGGAGACGGCGCGGCGCACCGTGAGACCCAAGAAGCGTCGCTTTTTATCCTTCGAAACACATTATTCTTTCACCTTCTTTTTCCTTCTCATTTGTTCTACGACAAACATCTTTTTACCTCCTCCTCACATCGAAATGTAGATGTACATATTTGGCGATGATATCCCCTGGGTGTTGTGGTGGTGTTGGTGGATTCACACGCCCAACTCATTTTCCCGTCTGACCTTCTTCTTTTGCTTTTACTTCTTTTTCGCCTTCTTCGACCTTCACTGGCGATTGGAGTGTTTTGCCCCAGAGGCTATTTTTTTCTCAGATAGGTAGCTTCAGGGCCGACCGGTTTTCATCATCGACTTACACACACATACATTTTATGGAGTTTTGGGCGCAATATTCAATCAACCATATACCACTTGGCGGGCGCGCGTACGGGAAAGGGGAACGGATATATGGAAATGGAAAGGGGTTTCTTTATAGGGGACGGGGGTTTTACGGGATTGAAGATATTCTTCAGACCCAAGTTAGGCTTGGTGTACTTTTTGGTTTCTCTCTGTCTTTGCTCATGTTACTACTACTCAAGCTGGCTGACATCAGGCGTGGCGTACTGTCTGTCTTCTTGTCTGTCTTACCCTGGGGTTCATTCGCTTCTTCTTCTACTACTACTACTTCTTCCACTTCACCATCTTGATTCTCTTCACTCGCTCCTCTCTCCTCACTCCCTCCCTCCAAGTCAACAATGGCCCAAGTCCCAATTAGAAAAAAGGACAGGCTCTTAAGATGAACAAGGCAGCCTGGTTTCATTGGTATTTGTTTCTTCGGAAACAAGAATTAGGATGCTGCACGCAATATGCCTTGGGCCCTGATACCATTACTTGGGAGGGATAGGAGAGAGAGAGAGAAAGACAAGTTTTCGACCAAACAAATCTCCCTTCTTACAATACGACCGTCTACGACCACGACCACATACATATTCCCCCCCTCGAGAAGAGAAAAGAAGGAAAAGAGAGAGAGAGAGACTGAGTCATCCCAATGAACGCTACTGTATGCAAAACTTCTATCGATATATATATATACCCCCTTTTCACTCTACCAAACCTATCTACGTTCAGTGTTGGGCTTTATTTGCAAATATTTTCTTCGCTTCTCTTGCCGACCTATCAATACGAACCATACCATCGCTTGACACACTTTTCAAATCACCTCTGTGCATTCTCTCTCTTCCCCTCTGTCTAGACATATATTTATTTCACTGGCTTCGTTTTGCTGTGCCCCTTGCAGACAGCCCGGTCTCTTCTTTCTATTCTTGGGAAACGGTTCAATTTATGTAACAAGATGCGTCTCCAAATCTCGAAAAGACTTTTTGACTTTGCGCTCCGCCTCAAAAGGAAGTTATTTCTCTGCCGCTGCATTAGAAGGGGCGTTTTGTACCAAATCCGACTTAATCACCTTCGTCGTGTGTATACAACAGAAGTCAGATGGAAACTAGGAACTAGAGACAAAGGGAACGGCAACAACTATGGTAGAACGTAAGGTAACGAGAGACAAAGAGAAAGGGGGGAGGGGAGAAAGGTTTTGGATTCGACAGCGAGCCTACCTACCTAGCTTACATACATGACCCAAGTATCCAGCCAGAGAGTTGGCCTTGAATGATACATTCATACATATACTTGAAACAAGAAAGCGCAAATAGTATCAATCCAAGTTGACGACGGCCCCCATGAGTGATGAGTTGTTGTTCAGACGCCGAATAAAATTACAACAATAATACAACGCTAGACTACAGAAACAACAATGCTACAGATGAATGATGCTGGTGACTAAAAAACAACAACCACCTGATGATGACGATGATGATGTTTTCCGTGACCAGTCCGGTTTCCGTTTCCGATAATTGCGCCATCCATTAATAAACCCAAGTTGTTCCCACACCCCCCTTTTTCCATGCATTCCCAATCCGAAAAAAAGGCAAATTCTTAATCATCGTAAACATCAATCATGCCGGTGAAAATCTCAGCCCATCAAACTCCCTAACGCTCTCTCTAGGAGATCCGAGAGAGATGGAAAGAAAGAAAGGCGCTGAAGTAGGCAAACAAACATAACCGTGAGAAACGGTACTACTAATACTACTACAACCACCATCCAAAGAAAACCCAGATATGCGGAGTGAGCATATAAACGAGAACTACCACGGAGAGGGGCATTGGTGGTTCTATCGTTGACGGTTCTACAACACTCCAGGGTCATACTGCTTAGCCCAGTGCCAGGTCAATGATATCATCCGGCAAAACTGGGATAATTATGGCATAACCTCTGGAACCGATACCGACCCTGAGTTGGGATAATAAAGTAAGCAGTACCTTTGCCATGATGATTCAGTATACAGGATACAGATCAACGTACTGCCACCTGTGGGCTGTACTAAGTTGTACAGTCAAGGGATGTTGTATCGATGGTGGTGGTGGTGGTGGTGGTTCTGCCGACGGTGGGGGCTATGTCGACGGTGGTGGTGGTTCTCGTCTCTATCGCCCACCATTGGCCCGCCCACCGTTTGCTCGAGACAGCAAGTTACCCCCGCGGCCGAGGTGATTGTGGTACGAGCCGATACTCTGGAAACCCTTGGTCAAGTCGAAGCCGCCCTCTTCCTCTTCCTCGTCCGCAGCAGTCGTCGTCTCCTGTGTTGCCGCGCGGCCTCGGGTAGGGCTGCCGACAGGAGAATGACTGCTATCATCGATTTGAGGCGGGCTACTGCTGCGGGGTAAGTTGAGAGACGGCTTAGACGGGCTGATATCGAAGGGTCTTGCTGGTGTGCTGCCGATATCGGCAAACTTCCAGAACGGCGCGGGCGAGCTGGTCGGCATGTGCTGGCTCGGCCGCTGTGCGGTGCTCGGAGGCGCTATGCGTGGCTGGACTCGATGGGGGACCGGCGTGATGAAGGACGGGGTCTCATCCTGCAAGTAAGACGAGGTCAAGAGGGGAGGCGAGCGTGGCAAGCTATCAGTGGTCGTTGTGGCAAAGGAATTTGCCTTGTCGAGTGGTTTTCGTGGCCGAGGGAGTGGGCTGCCGTCTTGAAAGCTGGCCGAGCCAGGCGGTTGGAAACGTGAACTCCGCTCAGGTGTCATCTGAGATCGATTGAAAGCCGAGCTCGGCAAGGGCGAGCCCGCTGCCGGAGAAGCCTTGCGCTTTCGTGCTGATGCCGGCTCCCGAGCTGACGCCATATCCTTGGGACCGTGGGTGATGTAGTTCAGTTGGTTCGGCGCGCTGGGTGAGGAGGGTGCTGAGGATCCTCTATGTCCACCACGTCCCACCTTGAAGGCCTGACGCGTCATCTCTTCGCGTTGTTCCGGTACAATCTCCCATTTCATGCCCTTGCCTGGCTCATCAGTACTACGAGGGGCCTTCAAGAACGCTTTGTTCAACGACAGGTTGTGCCGGATGCTGTTCTGAAAGGGGGGTTAGTGAATGTAACAGCCCGATGGATAATAGGAGGAACTCGAGCTTACCTGCCACCCCGCAGCCGGCTGGTTGCGGTAATAGGCATAGTGGTCTGTGATGTAACGATAAATATTGTTCAGATTGAGCTTTTGCTCCTGCTGGCTTATAATCGCTTGGGTGATCATCTGAGCATAGCTGTAGGAAGGCTTAATGTGCTTGTTCTCTTCCAGGCTCAGGTCGACTTCGCCGGAATTGAGCAGCATGGTTCCAGAACTACCGTACGCTGGCGACTTGTGAGCCGATGCAAGTGTGCGGCTCTTAGCAGACTGTGGTGTGCCAGGACGCTTGTAATCTGGAGGTGCCGGTGCTATCGGCTGTTGGAAGGCTGCGCCTCTGGATGATGGGGGCCGCCCGGCGTTGCTCGAGGAAGGACGGTCTCCCGAAGACGACAAGGGAGCCGCTGGCAGCGCATGGCGGGCTTCCAGCGATGGACTAGATCTCGAATGCTTGATGTGCGGCGCGCTAGCACTAATACGTGCAGTGAACATCTCGTGAATCCGCAAGGGACTGGAAGTATCAGGCAGCACAAACATCATCTCGATTCCGCCCGCTTCAACCACCTCCCCGCTGGACAGAGGATGTGGTGGATCATCCTTCTTGAGCGCTTCGCCGTTGACTTTCATGGCGTTGCGCCCCTTGCACTCCAAGAACCACTTCTCTTCGTCGACATCGTAGAATATCCTCGCGGTCCTCCGTGAGAAGATCTTGTTAGGACCGAGGTCAATATGGACGAAATCTTCGGCTTCGGGATTCTGGGCGAGAGGGGTGCCGTCCTCAGCCGTTTCTGAGAAGCGACCGATATTGACGTTGAGTTGTCGTACGTAGTAGGTCCAGTCGCGCGCAGCTATCTTCGCATAGGCCTCTATGTCCCCCTGGGACGTGTGATTGGCATTGGCGTGTTCCTTAGTAGCCTTGGTAGGGATGCTGGCGAGGTGTTCGGTCACTTGGGTAATCAAAGTATCTGCGGCCATGCTGGGCTCGATATCGGGATCGTTGGAGGGGTCGATGGTGAGAGTGGAATCCTCTTCTTCAATGGGATCCGATGGTGGTGGAGGGAGAGGATCAGGGTCCGTCTGTGAGCGCATCGATTAGTAATTTGAGTGTCGTCGGAGAACAATTATAGACATACCCTTCTTCTGCGCTTAGAAGGCCTCGATGGGGACGACATCTCGGCGTGTGCTAGACTAGGGCTGACGTCGCGAACTCGGCGAGCCCTTTGGGATGATCTTGTAGGTGGCATCTTAGTAGGTGGTTGTGAAAAGACCCATTCCCGAGGTACCAATGCGACGAGTTGGGTGGAATAATCTGATGAGTCCAGTGGCCGACCGTGATTAGAGTCCAGTGGCCTAATCCGATGAGTCCGGTGGCCAACCGCGATTATACCACGGTAATAATCCGATGATGTAAGAGAAATGCGCGTGGCTGGCACGTTTGCGACCAGGCAGTGTGTGAGGGCAACGTTGGAAGGTTATATATGCCCCGCGGGAAACCTGGATGTCGGCAAGTAGCAGAATCCCCAATGGTGTATGGTGCAACCTAGGGGTTGGTTGTTAGTTGGAATAATGGGAATGTCTTGTGTGAAATTGGCAGTTGGTGGTGGAAGGGAGCGACGGTGGTGGAAGGCAGGCGCGCGAGGCGAGACGAGGCGGGGTGAATAGAGAGGCGCAAATGGATTGAATGCTCTGACTGCTTATTACCTACCTGTGGTTCAAGGTCCGTGGACAGGGACGGACGCCAGTCGAAGTAAACAAATCTCGTGCGCTCAGCTTGCTTGCACCTCTACGTATGCGACGAAGTTGCAGATGAGGCTCTTGTGAATAGTTGTTGAAATAAAAGGCCAGCAAACTCCCCAAAGTAAACAGTTTGTTTCGTATGGGCAGACTGACGAGGCCGGGATGCTTTTATTGGATCAATGCGAAGGTGCGCATTTATTGACTGACGATAGGCAATTGGGGCGATTTGTTTAAAAAATGCTGATCAATCGCGCTCGCCAAAAACCAGATCCCTGTTCGCGCGCGTCACAGAGAGTAAGAGCGCAGAGTGCACACGCAGAACACGCAGAACACGCTTTATGCTGTTAAAGTGCCTGGGGTTGAAGGTACGGCGGGAGACTTGCGCCTTCGGTGTTGTTTTGGTGCTCGATGCAAGTAGCAGTACACAAGAATCCAAACAAAAAAAAAGATGGAGGAAAACAGACTAACTTATAGTGGGCACAGAATATCTGCTAAGGTTTCACTGGTTGGTCCCCTTCCTATTTTTTGTATTATTGACATTGGATATCTCTGGTAGAGAGTCGAATTATCATGGACAGCTCTGAATGTAAATATTTTCTTATGATAGTGTCTCCCCAACAGAGAGTGTTGTTTACTCGAAATATGCCATCAACCCACTCTTCAACCTGCTCTGCCACCCAGGTCCAGAGGCCAAATATGACCACTAAGCGACCCGAGGGCAAGCTTGAGGCCACTTGCTTGCACTCATCCGCAGAGACTAAAAGGCTAAATTCGTTGGATAAGAAAGCTACCACATACATACTGATGAGTTCATGCCGTGTGATTCCCAAGGTTTGCATGCCCTTCCAAATTCTCTCTTGCGGCAGCATCGATAACGTCCTATCAGAGCCAGGCCGCAAGCATGATTGGTTGTGTCAGTTGTGACTTGTTGAATCTGCAGACCTGTAAGTTCATATAACACATATACATGTATTCAAATCCAAAGCCTACCTGCCGACTAGATGCCTGTATACTACAATACAATCATGAATAGACTTCCCGGAAAAGAGTCATAACACGTGGATAAGTGCGCATCCAATTATTGTTGGAGGTGGGCGCAGCTCTCGAAGCCGTATACGCAGCAAACACAACGGAAGATCCAACCAACCGTACATACCCAAGTCGTAACGTAAATCACGATCTACCATCTCCTATTCCCTTCCCTTCCCTTCATAGATCCAACAACACGTTGGGGTCCGCAAAGACCTCTTCCAGAACCGACACCAAAGTATCGACCATCAACTCGATGGTCTCGGGTGTCGAGGTATACGCCGGCATGAGCATGACGTGATCGCCCCTTTTCTCTCCCGCGCAGCCCTGTCCGTGGTAGATAACCATGTTGTGAGGCGCCGCCAGTGCCGCCGCGTGGACCTTTTGCGCAATTTGCAGTCGAGGGTCGAAAGGCTCTTTGCTGGCCTTGTCGCGCACGAACTCAATGCCCCAGAACAGGCCGCGGCCGCGGATGTTACCCACGTGGGCGTGACCGCTGAGTTTTCCCCTAAGAATCTTCTCCAGGTACTGCCCCTGGGTTTGGACATTGGCAAGCAGCCCTTCCCGCTGGATAATCTGCTGGACCTTTAGGGCTGTCGCGCAACCCAGCGGGTGGTCTTGGTAGGTGTGGCCATGCGTGAAAGCCACATTCTTGGAATCCATCAGATCAGAAACCTTGTCGCCGGCAAGAATGGCAGAGACGGGCTGGTACCCTCCTGCTAGGCCCTTGCCTACTGCTTGGATTTCGGGAACAATCCCCTCTTGCTCCCAGGCGTGTAAAGTTCCTGTTCGGCCCATGCCAGACATGACTTCGTCCAGAATAAGCAGCGCGCCGTACTTGTCACACACTGCTTTCATGGCTTTGAAGTAGCCCGGCACGGCGGGCATGCAACCGGAAGCTGCGCCGACGATGGGCTCGGCAATAAAGGCCGTAACGGTTTTGGGCCCCAGAGTTAGGAAGGCTTCCTCTAACTCCGCAGCTTTTCGCGAAACAAATTCGACGTCATTTTCGTCTTGGAGGCGCTGGCGATACTCATTACACGGGGATATACGGTGTACGCCAGGTAATAATAGAGGCTCAAAGGGGGCTCGGCGGGTCAAATGCCCTCCTAGGGCCAGAGATCCGAGAGTAATACCATGATAAGACACTTCACGTGATATGTAATTGACGCGCTGCGGTTCTCCTTTCCATATGAAGTACTCGTGGGCGAGTTTCATGGCACCCTCCATCGCTTCCGAGCCTAGTAGCAGAAGAGCAATGTCAGCGGATAATTGCGCCTGGAATAGAAGGGCCACTGACCCGAATTGGTCACCCAGGCCTTTCGAAAATGGCCTTGTGAGGTCACTCTGAACCATTCGGCGAGGTCCCGCCTGCTATTGTTGTCAAAGAACCCATGCGCGGCGTATGACAACTGGCTAGCTTGGGTGGCCATGGCAGCGATGACCTCCTGGTTGCCATGTCCGAGACAGGTTACAGCTGCACCACCACATGCGTCCAATATCTGCCGGCCATCTGATAAGATGATATAGTCCCCTTGTCCCCCAACGGCGATGGGCCGGTCCTCCCCGCCGGCCGATGCAGGCGTACTGGATGCCGGACTCGAAGGCGCTACCTCGACGGCCACCACCATGGCTTCAACACTGCGTGTATCGTTGTCCAGGAGCGCTTTTGCTTGGTAGCCAGGAGCAACTGTTGAGCCCTTCGGGCCGTTCAAGAGCGTCTGGACTTGCGTAGTGCTCGACATGATACGAGGTTGCGTAGACAGCCTAGGGAAATTGCCTGGCTGGTCTGGGTCATGTGTACTTCTATAGAGAGGCCGACGTAGAGGGCACGTCTTTTTTAAGAGCACATTGGAGTCCTTTTGTGAGAACAGGCGGGCGCACGCCCGTGTTATAGGCCGTGGCACGTTACTAGTCACCCCCATCAGGGGCGATGGGGGTTGCGGGATTGCCCAGCCTAGCACTGGAGGCCGGCCAGTCACGGCAACGTAAGAAGTAGGTAGGTAGACAGGGAAGCGAAACGGCGGGGCAATAAGCATATCCGCTCCATGCAACTTAACGGCTAGCCTCTCGGCTCAAGGATATACTACTATGGGATGTGGGATGGGCTAGTGTAAGCTGACTAGGGGGTTGTGGGCTAATGCTCGTTCGTGGATATAAACGTTGCGCAACACTCGTGTGCGTTGCATGCAGCCAAATGGTACTGAACAAGCGCGCTTCTGGTCTGTGCGACTATCGGTGACAGCAGAAGGTGATCAGTCAACTATTCATCGCATGATGTGCCCTTTCTCGCACAGTATGGTGTAATATGTTGAGCCGATCGAAAAGGCGGAGGAGAGGGAGAGGCAGAGAGAGCATGTGTCTGTGTTGGCGTGTGATGAGGCATGCAAGATATTGTATGTACCCGCCGGTATTTGCAGCATCTGCAGCGAAGGCGCTGGTGCTGGACTTGTTTGGTCCGCGGAAACTCTGCCGGCAGGGTTCAAATTGACAGAATTAAAAGGCTCTCCATGCGTGACGGACCTTGCAGCGCGCATCCGGCTGGCGGTCTCAGGATATGTAAAGTATTGCACACGTCCACCCGCCATTTCCAAACCACACCTCCTGGAACTTAGACACATTGATATTCACATAATTCTAGCATGGGAATCAGTAGCGCGGTCGGGAAAGATGCACTAGGGCCTTGGACGACAGCCGGCCGTTGCCAGGATCTGTGTCGTCCCGATGATTTGCAGGTCAAGGCACACGCGGGTTACCAAATTGTCGGGTTCGATTTGGAATTTGGAACACGTTGTGAGGCTGCATACTGAGGACTAGCACCTGCTAGCCTCACCTACGAACAGCATGGAAGACAGGGATGTCACGCCCGTCGTCCATTTAGTATATGGTCTTTGCCATCTATGAACTGGTTGGTCTATCGGATAGCTGCCAGTGTGCTGTGTGTAACGAAGCAACCGGCACAACCTGATCAAGGGCGGCCCGATTGCAAGAGGGAGATGACAGACGACAATGCAAAAAGGGAAGGACGCAAGGAGCAAGGGATAGGTAGGACGATGTCCCTTGTTGCGGGGGGGAGCAGGAATGTGTGTCGGTAGATGAGAGATTCAATGTTCTATTACACTACGCTATTACATTGGATTTGATCAATCTCAATCATTATCATCAATTGATGGAACTCGCACTCCGCCCCTACTGCCTGCCTGCATGTAAGTACCATTGCACATGGGAGGCAGAAGGCAGAAGGCAGGAGGCAAGAGGCAGGTACCTGCTTGTACATATCCATTGATCAATTGATGATTAACCGTTCCATGCCATCCGTCAGCTGTGCCTTCCGTTACATAGGCTCCCGGGCCGAGGACACCGCTTAATTTGCTGACCTCAGCTTTGGAAGGACCTTACCACTTGCGCCATGATTGTTCATCAATTGCATTAATCCCGAAAACTGACTGCTTCTCCCGATCGAATGAGGGGCCGAGCCTGGGCGGACCGATCCTCAATCCAGTCAATGTCACATCTCGGCCGACCACGAGCCACTAAGGTTACTCCCACCTTCATTGAACAATATGCAATGATGCCACCACACACACTTCATTTGCAAATCAGGCCATTGTGCCTTACACAGTGCTATCTTCTGTAACGATCTCTCAAATTCAATATGGAGATATGGAAAGCGTCGGTTCTTGTTCCTTGGTAGGACGACCGACTGCCTTGATTGACCGACTCCATACCCGGCCAAGACTATTCGGCCACCGAGTATGCATGCTGCGAGGCCTCGGATTGGGACGGGGCAGCCAGGCAGTGCTCCTCCTCTGACGCATTATCCGTCTACATGAAGTTCTTTAATACTACTCTCAGGGTGGTAATGCATATGAGCACCATGTGGGCGTCCAATAGGGCGGATGGCGAGGAGGAAGAGGAGTTATGTATGTCTTGACCTAAGTGATCAGAAAGTACGAGCACGCTTTCGGCACTAACAAACTGGATTCGGCAGCTCTTGCTTTCTCTTCCGCCCTTCATGGAGCCAACCCAGAACTCCCTTTTTCTCCGTCTGCGCTTGACCACATTGGAGCCTTGAGCCGGTTACAAATGCCATCCTAGCAACCCAACTGGACGCTTTCAAGCCTCTAATACACACGAGGCTTGCGTGACACGCAACTATCAGCAAGACTTCAGGCGAGTCAGCTGCGAGCAGACGGGAAGGAAGTGAGTGCGCCTGTCCTATAGGATGTACCAGGGATTTATTAGTGGCGATATCGGTCTGCGTGAGACCCACTCTGTGCCCTCTTCATAACTCGTAACTTGACTCCAGCGTCGGCAAACACAGTCCATATGTCACGGAAATGCTGACGCTCAACCGGCCTAAGGAGGCCGAGAATAAGGTTGTAATCGAACGTGCGTGCGCTCTCCCGGGTTACCTCCGCGCTGCCGCTGCCGTCAACAACACCACTATTGGGCCTCCTATCTTCGTTCTCGAGGTTATCTTCGTCGCCGTGCTTTGGCAGTGGACTTGGCGGTAGGTCGCATAACCATGCAAACTCGCGATGGAAATCAAGAGAATGTAACCTGCATGGAGTCATGTCTGCGAGGCGACCAAAACTGTTATACCTTGTATTGGTCACGTCGAGATATAGCGTTTCCAGGTACGGCGTACGCCTCAGCAGCTCCTTCGCAACCAGAGGCCCCTTGACAACCATTCTCACCATCGACAGCATCGCGTGTCTTAGTTCCCCAAGGTCAAGTTTAGGCTCATCGGGCTTACATAGCCAGTGATACCACCAGTCCAGGCAGAGGATGTCGTTCCGTAGTATCATCATCTGGCAGAGAAGTCTGTTTCGGTAGGAATGTCTTGCAAGTGGCCCCAGCAGCGGGAGTCTTCGCTCATCACCTGGGCAACCTAGCGTTCGTCTGGTTTGTCGGCGGCTGTCTTTGCTGGTCAGCAGCAGGGACGAGATCCCCCTGCGGAGGATTATACTCGCGGCCACAAACTCTCTTCGAGAGTCGATCGCTGCCACCCGGAGGCCAGGCAATTCTGAGTAGATCGTGCAGAATAGCCGTGGCTTTTCCGCCGTCTTGACGTAGATAGGCTCGTAGGCACGGCGCACTGCTGTGTCCCATATCAGATCCCGCAGCTCTCGGGGTAGGTTGGGGAACAGATGAAAGGTGCGCGGTCCCTCTGGTATTGTGACAGCCGTGGCCGCTGTGGAAATTCCATCCGCCCTGTCGGGAATGTTGGCGGGCGTCTGAAGGGAGTCATCCATGGCGAATCTGTTTGTACAGTATAGTCTGATACGACAAGATTCCGCGTGCCGCGTTGGTATGGGATTTGAAGTGAGTAACCACTCAGTGAAGCTAGAAGCAACCGGCTTCAGTGCTTCCCATGTCGCCTTTTTGTGAGAGAAAAAAGATATGCCAACTGCGGCCAAATAATTCTTCGAAAATGGGAGAAAGCCATCTTATACTTACAGTTCCCGAGGTTGAAGGCGAGATTCCGTATAAAGGAGAAAGCTTAAAACCCCAGTCGTGTCTATCTATTCCGCTGCTAAATCGATAACTAGTATATAGTTTCAATTGTCTATAAAATGGTAGAAGCCAATTATATATACTTCATTTTCTTCTCTCTTTTTGTACTTTATCTTTCTGATATTATCATTTGTCTTTATTGTCTACCAGGAAAGCGTATGTTGTTCGTTCGCTGCGTTTCACATGGGATGATACCGAAAACGTACCAACATCACCAATAATTCCAAAAACACATTATTAGAAGCATGTGTTATAGTTATCATCAAGGGGCGTTAAGTTGTGAGACCAAACTCAGTTACAGAGTTGCAGGTTGACCAGCGGTTTCCCAAACCGAGCATACAAGATACACAAATGACCACACAGTCTCTCTCTTCTCATACACCAACTTTAATTCCACTGCTTGCCTTCCATAGCTCCAATAATTCAAATGTTGGATACCTCTTCTCCGTGCCGCCCATCCGTCCTGCGTCAGGCTCACGGTATCCCACTCGACGGCTCCTCGGGGGCCGGCCGGGGCGGCATCTTAGCGTTGATGCCGAGGGCGCCGAGGGCGGCCGCGAGGTCGGGCAGGTCGTCGGCGCTCTGGGCGACGTGGGCCCAGCAGACCTTGCCGCCGCCCTCCTCGGCGTCGGCGGGGTCCTGGACGGCGGCGACGGCGAAGGCGCCCGCCGTCTGCCAGCGGGTGCCGCTCTCGCAGGCGCGGTTCCAGATGTTCTCCGTCTTGCCGAGCTGGAGGGTCTGGTAGAGCACGCGCGGGTTCAGGACGTGCCAGGTCGTGGACACCCCCAGGCCCCACTGCGCGTACAGCTCACGCTCGTGATCGATGACGACCTCGACGTCCCAGTTGCCGCCGACCTGGATCACCCACCGCTCCGTCGCCTCGGGGCTCGAGTGCGAGACGGCGATGAAGTGGACGTCCTTGTGCTGCGAGGACAGGTGGGTCAAGGTCTTGAAGACTTTCTCGGCGACTAGAGTGGGCGGGTGCAGTTAGTAGACTAGACTGGACCGAAAGTATAAATGCATGGGGGTGGGTGTTGGCATAGATTTAATATATGATAGTTAAAATAGGGGTGATTATGTAAGTGTCAATTCTTCAATTCAGGGGCTGCATCACGAGGACAGAGGCAAAGAAACGCGGTGAGCACGTGAGTATGTGAGGCAGGTTCCGTGGGATGGATGAGGACTGAAAAACACAGCGTGCAAGCAAAGTGAGGTTTAGAAAAAGTAGACCTACATGGACAGCCGCAGTGCCGTAAAAAGACGATGACGGTGGGCTTGTCTTTGGGCAGTGTGAGGTTGGGATGTACGGGTGCTTTGTCTCCTGGTTTGGGGGGCGTGGCAGTTTCTTTCGCAGGTGGTGCCTTAAAGGATTCCCATTCCTGGGCCAGAGTTGCCTTATAATCCGCCTGAGACATGATGCCGAAGTGGTTTGATTAATTACTTGAGTAAAGTTTTATATGGGCTTATGGGATGATGAAACGAGAGACAAGTAGACGGTTTATGAGAGCAGATCAACGAGGCATGACCCTGTGTTTTTGTTGTTGTCAATGTTGATGTTATGTTATGTTCGGCACAGCGGGTGGTGGTGGATGAGCTAACCAGTTGCCCTTGCTCGTTTGGTGGTGCGGTGTGGTTCAGAGAAGCTTTAAGGCGGGCTTCAAATTGCGGGCAGTCCCGGCTTCTGCATGAGTTGGCGCCGCCAAATGTTGATGCAAAAACTGGAATCTGAATCTCTCCATGTACATTCAGATTCAGTACCTACTTTCATATCACATCGACGATTTTTTTTTGTCAAGTCATCAAGACGGAGTGTCATTGCACAAGGAAATCTTAAGTAATCCATGTATATAGCCTCTCAAACAATCAACATCATCACCAAGAAATTGCTAGCTGACGTTTTCATCGTGCGCCAACCACAGTGCTTGCTGGCCGATGACCCCGCGCCATGCATGAAATAATCACCCTGCAGCTGGGGCAGCAGAGCAATTATCTGGCTACCCATTTCTGGAATACCCAAGTATGTCGGACCATCCACCGCTCTTCTGTGATACACCCCTTCTGACTGCTGTAGGAATCCTATTTCACCTTTGGTGAGGGTGCTGGCGAGTCCCCCGTCAACCATGACGTACATTTCAGACCCGGCCTCGGCGCCGATGGCACCGAGACCTTTATGCCCCGGACCGTGATATACGATCTGAAGGGCGGCTTTGGATCCATGAGGAAGATCAATGCGCTCTACGAGGAGGAGGGAGCCGATAATCCTACGGCACTATGGTGCGTCAGCTCATCCCGTACTGCAGGTGCAGGACATGATGATAGAACAGAGGGACGGCAGATTTCTGACACTTCTTCTTTTAATTTGGTAGGAACGGAAAGACCGTCGTCCAGAAGCAGCAGCCCATCGACATGAGCGAGTACCAGGCGAGCCTGGACGCCGGCTCGGCCCCGCCGGAGCTCACGACGCAAAACGTGCGGTACTGGTCCGACTTCAGCCGCGTCTACTACCACCCGCGCTCCATCGTGCAGCTGAACGAGTACGAGCTGGGCTCGACCCTGATGCCCTTTGAGAAGTGGGGCATGGGCGAGGAGCTCTTCGCCTCCCTCGACAAGGACCACGACCTCCTGGACCGCGACCTGCGCCCCTTCGTCGAGGAGGCCGATCAGATGCAGGGCGTCCAGATCATGACGGGCATCGACGATGCCTGGGGCGGCTTCGCTGCAAAGTACGTCGAGCGCATGCGCGACGAGTACGGGAAGACACCGATCTGGCTCTGGGGTCTGCAGGAGCCCAACGCTGGCATTCCTAGGGTAATTACTTCGCATTACTCATCACGCCAATCTTCCCCTTTTCCTTCTCACCATTTCTTCGGTGATAAGCATTTGACGCTAACATAATATCGCAGGAGAAACGTTTGTTGCGCCTCACCAACAAGGCCAGGTCGTTTGCCGCCCTCTCCTCCCAGGTCTCGCTTTTGATCCCGCTCTCCGTCCCGTCGCGGTCCCTGGCCAGGAGTGTGGTACTGGACAAGGCGTCGGCCTGGAACGTGACGGCCCTGTTCAACGCGGCCATGGAGAGCACCTCGCTCTACACCCGGCTGAAGCCCAACTCGGACCAGGCCAACTCGGCCACTATGGGCAGCGTGACCGACATGCTCAACGTCTTCGGCAAGCAGACCATCGCGAACCTGCAGATGAGCCCCGTGGAGCCGCCCGCGCCGGTAGATGGTAGCAGCAACGGAATCCAGATTCTCTCGGGCCGCGGCGAGCTGATATCGCGCCTTAACGAGATGAGCTACGAGGACGAGGAGGACGGTGGCGGCGGACAGAGCCGTGTAGAGCCGCTCGATGTGGACCTCTCTTCTCTCGACGAGAATTTGGGTATGCTGGCAACCGCGGTCCGCGGTGGCCGGAAGAAGGCGCATCTCTTCTCCCAGCTCGAGACGGCGCGAGGAGAGGACGCGATCAAGGCCGCAAGTCGCGAAGAGGAGGATGACGAAAAGCATGAGCAGTATGGCAGCCGTGCTCAGAGACGCCAGAAGTCTCACCGGTTAGTTCACCCCCTATCCTTCGCGACCCCCGCCGGTTCTGGCGACGGCCAATCCACCGACAATGACCTCCATTCCCTCCATGTTTTGCTCCTTCTATCCGCCAAACTATGTATGTATATTACATGGTCGTGCTAACCAACACCTCTGTTAGATACCAATCGAGCCTCTCTTACCCCATGTTGGACAGCTACCCCCGCATCTTCCGCGACAAGGACGGCACGCAGAGAAGGGACCCCCTATCCATGCGGACCGTCCTGTCGACGGACTCGTCGGTTATGACCCGGCTGCGGGGACTACGCACGACGGTCGTTCGCTCTATTGGGCTCGAGGACCGAGAGGACATCGGCAACGAGCTCGCCGAGGTCGCAGAGGCGTACAAGGAGGGATGGTCCAGTGGTAGTGACGATGATGATGATGACGCCTAAGAGAGAGACCACCAAAAAGGGGTTTGAGATTACTCGGAGGAAGAAAAGGTGAAATATTACGGACGGTTATATTGGAATGTAAAAGTTTGGCATCTCTGTTTACTGAGGATATATGGCGAGAAAAATACTCGCGGCTCGCCTGTCCAGTCATGGCAAGATGCAACTAGTACACAGATCACAAGTAGGTTGGATATCCTGCCTACTTCGTCTAACGAAATGCACGTTATGAATGTAGGGCAATACATTATGGTTCTAGTTCATATCGTGCTAGGTCAGTATCACGAAGGTAGTCACGTTTCCAACAAGTCTTCCAAATCATGGACAGCCCAGCATTACTAGAACAAAGAACGCTCCTATCCTTTCATACTCCCCCTAGATTGCTACGAGGCATGTCACGACTCTTCCCGACTTATACATATCAACATACACAAGCCTGCCGAACTATTACTGCCACGAGGCGCAGTGGTCTGTATCAAGGAGTTTGAAGGGATTCATAGCTTAACCGAGGCGCCATTCACTATACCTCTCTCTGAGGTTTCTTTCCGTCTCTACTGTCTTACAATGGGTGATGTGATATAACTGCTTGGTTACCTACCTTTGGTCCCCATCTGCTAAAGCTACGAAGCAACTACCGCGACTCTTGGCCCAGTTAATAACTCTGTATCGGTGAGGCGTAATGCCTGCCGTCAGCCAGTCTCGTAACTCCGTTTCTCTTTGATCAAACCCCGTCGATCAGCGACCGCGAGAGACAGTGTGTGTATTCGCACTCGCATCTAGGAGTTCCCCAAAGTTTCACTACTCATTTCTGCCTGCATACTACTGGAAGCCCAACATGGCTCAATGGCGGTCCCTCCTTCTCACCGCTCCCCTTGTTTTCGAATGCAAAGAACGATGTTTTTTTCTTTCTTTTTTTCGAATGCAAGGCACTATCTTGTCGTCGGTGTGTTGGTACACATGACGAGAGAACGAGGGTGCAAAGAGCTCCATCCACGTTGAATGCAGAGACCTACATTGCCATCGGATATAAGGGACTATGTTGTCCTTGGATGCAGGGAGCTTCATGGTCGTTCAATGCAGAGGCCTACATTATTGTCCGATGTAAGGAATCATCTACACTATCCTCCAATGCAAGGAACTGCGTCGTCGTCGCAGGCAAAGAACTACGTCGTGGTGCATATATCAAGCATACGTACAGGCCACAATGTATTTCCAAGCAACATAGCTAAGAAACCCATGATGGTTAGATTGATTACCCACCTATTCCTATGTAGATATATGTGATTATATTAGTTGAAGTGCCAATGTGAGTCGATTATATTCATCACCATCATCGCTCCACCATTATCTACCACCTCTAAGCGAGGCAATATAAACAATGTTCCGTCTTGATGAAGTACCCCCTGGTTCCCACTTGTAAGTCGAGATAAGCTCATGAGTTGCTTGCTTTTCCTTACGTCAACACACACGCGCGAATAGTGACAGTAGAAGATACTCGCCAGTAGGCTTTCATGATACGACGCCTAGCCGCCGGATATCCGCATATAGCATCATACCCGAATGTGTGCGAGTCGTCCTCGCCACGGTGAGAAGACATTCTAGCCGACGACTCATTTCTTTTTCTTCTTCTTCGTCCTATCATCATGGAGGTCCCGCTTCGTACCCTTCAGTATACTATGTCGCAATATCTCTCTTACCTTGGATAGTCAGTCCGTCTCGCAAAAAAAAACGGGATGATCGAGATCGCCATCCCATCCCTCCATCCCGCGCCGACGGAAGCAGTCAACAGCAAGCAAGGAGCAAGCCAGCCTCGAGCAGGGCAGAATGTGTTGCCCGGGGTCATGATCTCTAGCTGACTCTTACACACCCTTTTCGTCGGCTGCTTCGGTTCCCTCAGTGTCAGCATCAACGGGGTTCTCGAAGCTTTCCTCTTTTTGTGTAAGGCCTAACGTCTACTAAGTCAGGTACACGTGGTGTCGACACCCGCGCCAAGACTCTGACTCGCCTTCCGTGCAGATGGGGAGACAAATATAGAAATGCGAATAGTGCCATTGCCGTTAGCCAGCATGCAGCCGTACCGTCCGAGCGGAAAGGGAGAAAGGGGCAACATCACACTGGTTTGCTATCCGGAAACCGGAAGCCGCTCGACCATCATCGGGTTCCACGAGAATTCCATTGTCTCGCAAACAGATTCAGGTTATAGCCACCTTCCCGTAGAACAGAAGTCCAAGCCACGAAATAGTAGCCAAAGTGCGCTGATAGAAGCCAACCCTCTTCGTACACATCTACATGGTTATTGGTCAATCAACTACTTGTTGCTATCTTGCCAGTTCTCTCTGGAACAATAAATATCATACGCAGACACACATACAGCCTACCTATTACGGAAACGAAGCACCCCCTGGCCAATGTTCAACGTCGACCACAAAAAGGCTGAGACTATACAGGGAGCACCCCAGGACTTTCACCAACGGAAAGAGGCCACCAGTTAGATAGAGTTTAGATGCATTCAGTGGAAAATCGTACCATGATCCCTTCCTTCCTTTCCCTATCCACCCTCCCATCCATTCATTCCATCCATTCCATCCTCCCATGATAAGCCCAAAACCGAACGTATTCGTAACAGGACAGGCATGATGACTCCTACCTATTCGGGATACAACAGACGAGTAAGGGGCTCTTGGTGAAGAAGGTGGGAGGGAATGGAAAACCAAACCCCGATGTCCCCATTATCCATGAACTAACTGGGTGTGTGTATTATTGCCCTACAGCAAAAACAACGATGATAGTGGTCGCATGGCATAACATAACATGGGAGAGGTCCGTGGCATACGGTCCGAGAAACCCAAAGATATGATTTTTACAATTTGCGAACCCCATAACCACGAGTCATATTACCATCTCAACCAGCCCGTCGGTGAGTCAAAAGCCAGCTTTTTCTTACTTTTTACTTCTATTGATTCCTGTATTTTGTTATCCCCAAGCGATGACCTCAGCCCTGAGAGAGATAGGGACCCAGGGAATAGGAATCATGTATACTAGTGTCAACAGCATAGGTATATTCCACTACTGCTGTACGACTATGTCATATGTAGGGTTCGATCCTCGCACCGACATCATATCGATAGAGAACTTGCCATGATCTACGTAGTTTAACGCCACCACCACCACCCCCCATCACATCACTCATCCATCGGCCAAACCAAAGTGGCTAATCGATCTTCGCAACGAAGATCATCACGAAGAACTGGCGGGCCGGCCTGACTGTGCGTAGCGTGGAAGAGGTTGAAGAAGAAGAGAGGGCCGGTGCCGCCCTTTCTTCCCCCTTGTTCGGCACCAGGCTGCCTTGATTTCGGCATTGCAAATACCATGAAGCTAGCCCAGCTACCGTAGCATGATATCGTATATAACCTCCATATTAAGGGTCCTTTTTCTTTCCGAACTAAGAGCCCACAGCATTGCCGAACCCTACCTACCTAGCCCGCTACTTCCTGAGCTTCGGTACCAAGGTCGGCTTTCTTCTGGAGGGATTGCGTGCCATGTAACGACCGGACTATACGCCGGGTCGAAGGGATGGGGAGGGGGAGGAACAAACAAGAAAACCAGACCCAGACCAGAACACACGGCACGGTGGTATGACTATACCAGGTTAGCCAGAACAGTAAGTCGAAAGTCTTTCCCCCCTTATTGCTAACTATAACTGCTATGTACCCGTGGGGAATTCATGCAGCAGCAAGCTACCCAACCAGCAAGCAAGTAAACTAAAAAGAGTAAAAGAGTAGAAGCGAAGCGCACAGGATAACCCTGGACTAGCCCATTCGCCAGTGATCGACCTATCAGCATGGAATGATCCGCCCTCCCAGCAAGATCAGAGAAGGAGAGAAGAGAGAAAAAAGACCCTAACCTAGTCCCCTAGCTGTTTCAGAAAGTCGATCCGCTGAGAACGGTGGGATGATGGGCCACCCGGTACGTCTTCCGCAGCCCGCCGGCAGTGGCATTTCTTACGGTATCCTTACCTATGTACCGCGTCGCAACTGGGTAGTCCTAGCCACGTTGTTGATGACATCCACTAGGGGTAAGGTCTACAAGGCCTAGAAGACTCGTTCAAGAGGAGCTCGCCACATTTCTTACTTTGGGTTGAGAGAGCTAGGTGGGTTGGAAGGTAGGGGGCAAGGCAGAGGCAACCGGGCGACGGCGACTATGAGGTAAGGCTTTCCAGGCTTTTACTTGACTGGCTGCTTGCTTCTTGCTCCAACTGACCCAACTTACGATGCCAGGACGCCACAAAAAAGAAGTGGCGAGAGCAGCAGTGAGGAGGAGTTAACCGACGTCGAGCATATCCCGAGGGAATGACGCAAATGGGGCAGAAGAAAAGATACGAACATGAACAGTTCGTGTCTGGTTGACTAGGGGGTCGGAGGAGGGGAACCTCGGATCTGGACTTGGGCTTGGGTCGAAAGGCAAGAAGCAACAACGAGATGTGATGTACCGTGTGACTTTTACTTCGTCATGATGTTCCCATGGCATGGTATACCCCCACATCTTCTAGAAACAGCATATCCTGGGCAAAAAGAGAGAGAGAAAACGAGAAAGACGACGCTGCGTACCGCCGTGGGCCCGTCCAGCAAGCAACAAAATGTGTGTTAGACAACGTGGGCGGCAACTCAAGACACCTCGCTAACCATTGTTTCGAGAGGAGTCCCACCAGGTGATACCCTCAGTTGAGTAAAGATGCCGCCGCCCCAACCAAGGGTTCTCCGATTCTCTCTTTCTCCCCCCCTCTCCGGGTCTAAGCTCATGATGCCGATCCCTGGTTGATGTGTGGGCTACGAGGTACAGTAGGTAGGGACAAGCAAAGGCACACGGGAGAGAAGGAAAAAAGGACCCCATTCATTCGTATTGTTAGGTGAAAGTGGATGTTGCGATGGAGAACTAGATCGAAAGATGAAACACAGAACTCGCGGTTTTGTCCAAGCCCAAAAAAAGCCTTAAAGATGGATAATGATGCCAATGGACAAGATGAAACACGCAGATCACAGGGGCCCTGCCTGGCCCAGGGCGCCAACAACAACGTCAGTTCAACAACGGTCGGCGGCAATGGGGCATCATCATCACGAGGGGGAAGGAAGAGACGAATTTTATCCGTCGGCCGAACTTGCATCTGAAGAAGGGGGCGAGCCCGGCCAAGTAAGCATGTCGATATGCAAAAAAGCTGCAGATATCCTAAGGGAGGGGTGTTGATATGGACCAATTTGGCCCTTCTCCGAAGAGGTGTGTGTGGCCATGTGATAAGATGTCGACCTGGGGCTGGCTAACTAACAGAAAGTGTCATGGTTTCGTTACGGGACGAAGAAACATGGCGGCTTACCAACTGCCTGAACGAACAGATCCGGCTCCTGGATGCCGAGATGGGGGAAACAGGAAATGCTGTTCACTTCATTTCCCAGGCGACCGACGCTATCATGCTTCTCTTTGCCTGAGCTGCCTGTGCTAAGAGAGCAGCTCCTCGGTGTTGGATGCCGATTTCCCTTCGCGTGACCCCCCTCTATAGCTGGCAGGCTACACATACATCGAGGCTCGATGGCTGGGGATGCACGTAATTAATCCCAGACAGGTTCCTTGGCCGGGGGGCTTTGTGACGAGCGGCGCGCGCGCACACCCACGAGTACGAATTGGTGTCCTGTAAGTAGAAGTAGTAGGTCGACATTACGCTATATCTGGTATTAGTATACTGGGCTGATAGAGTAGTGTAGTGGGGTAGGGCCCTTTCGGAGCGGTGCAGCGGCGGAAGCGATGTCGAAATCCAGCAGCTACACCAACATGGCATCGCCAATGCGCCATGCCCCGTACCGGTATGCCCATCATCTTCCCTAAGAAGGTAAGAAAGAGCTCTGGACAGCTAGGACCTCTTGGACGTGCAGAAAAGGACGGGTCGAGTCAAGTCGAATTAGGTTGGGCGGGCCATGCGGACTTGTCTCAGGAAGCCAAATACAGGTTGGAGGCAGGGCCAAGCCAAGAGAAGAGAGCACAGTAACTCCGTCAGTTGGGAGGATTTTACCCGATATAGAGGGTGTTCTAGAAGAAGCTGTGACGAGGTTGTGCCTGTTTCAGGTTCCTGGCTAAAGGGTAGCGTCGTGGTCGAGGTTGGCAAGGTTGTCAAAGTTGGGAAAGTCGACGGTCGACGGTCGACGGTCGACCCAGTAGTCCCAGGGTCGCGTAGCTTCTGGAGCAACGCACCAGAAGGGGACTGGCGCCTTGTTTCAGACAATGCCAGCTTCCTGCATGCGATAGGACCTTTATATGGGAGAAGTGGAGTTTTCTCGCTCTTGCTTGATGAAGCGCATTATTAGTGAGAATTTCATCTGTCATCTTTCCGAGAGCGTGCGTAATGTACCTGATTGCTTGCTCGCCTGCGCCATCTGAATTATGTATCATGATGGGCCGAGCGAAGGAGTAGAGTCAGTTTGTTCCTTTCTCACCCCGAAAAAAAAGTGACGATAGGCCCTATCCCTGGGATTAACCACCTGCATGTCGGCCCTTCTATGCATGATTCAGGCACACCAATCAGGAACCGCACTCAAGGTCTTGGCCCTGCTTTGCGCACAGAAGAAGAGGAAGAAGAAGGAGAAGAAGCAAGCTCGGAACGGACAGGCCGTTTGGTATGCGATTTTCGCGATTGCTCGAGTGTGTCCGACAAGACAGGTCAGGCGGGCAGGTACTGTAGGTTGGTCTCATGATACACCTAGATGATAATGATGCGAGGGCTAGTGCTCGAATCCGACTACGCGCTGCCACTACGACGGGTAGACGAACTACTCTTGGGGTGAGCAGCGCTGGGATATCCCATGGTTTGTTTCAACGAAAAAGAATTCGCCGACATCTGAGCCCATCTCTAAAATGGCGTTTCAAGTTCTGTAATAATTCTCCTAGAGGGAAGGGTAGATCTCTTCCCAAGGTCGCAAGGTCACATTGGGCGTGGCATGGCATTGGGGGGTAGGTAGAAAGCTGATTGAGTACTACTACTCCCCTTAGAGCAACCCAGCAACCCAGCAAGCGTGGCAGGCTAGGCGTCTACCGACGATCTGGGGCAAGTGAAGCAAGAAGACGATGCGTAGGGTGATGGTGAGAATGGACACTGGTGGTAGACCTTTCATGTTTCGGTTTATTATTAGGAGCCGAGAAAGAGCTACCACCAGGTATTGCAGCTCTGTTGCTACAGTACCAGGCTCGAAGCTAGTTGGGTTAGGTAGTTTGATACCTAGAAGTACTGTAGTAGTAGTAGTTCGCTGCAACCAACGACTATCAACTCCACCTTCGGAGGATTTTTCTGTCACCTGCAGTGGTATGCTGCCACTACTCGGGAATGATGCAAAGTCGCAAACAAACTTGGCCTCAACCAGTTGATCAGAAGTCAAGTCGAGTGGCAGATCTGCAGTGCAGTGAACGATTGAAGCCTTGAAGCTCCGAGGTCCATATGCAGCAGCACTGGTACCTCGATAGCTCTAATCCACTTCTCTCACCAAGGTCTGCGTCTACTGCTGCAAGTCTATAGTGTGTTTATAGTAGCAGTGTATCACTTCAAGGCATATGCACCTTGGCATGGTGATCAAGGCTGTAAGTGGTGGTCGAGGTTCCGAAAAGTGGCTTTTCGAATGCAAAATGCGCAAAGTACCTGCCGTACCGACTCGATGGGGTCCAGACGAAACTCAGTATTCCAATTATGAGCAAAGAAGAAGAGCCTCAAGATTCTGAAACCGTAGCCTGCCAATGTCATCGAACCCAAAATACGGATTATCGTGGGAACGGGAATGGGAACGGGCCAAAGAGGCATTACCGGCAAGCGCCGCCATGATGGCAAACCAAACTTTGCGATATCGCACACCGACAATGACAGCTAAGAGCTTTCCACTCCAGGGAAAAGAAGTGTTTGAACGAATAGACTTCAAGCTCTAGCCGTACATATCTGGCTGCATCACATCTACGAGCCATGGAATTGATGCAGATCTAGCCACTGCGATCTTGATTGGCGATGGCGGAACCACTTTCCCATCCATCTGCCTCGCTTTACCTTTCCCCTCACAGGGCAACGGGGCTGGACACCTTGTAGAATTCACGTTACGTCCAATCGTCGACGTAGGGAATGGGGACTCTGAGGGGGTGGTGCCCGTGACGAGATCTGGCTGGCGCGTGCATTTTCCTGCCCTCTGGACCAATATGTTTTGTTGACGATATGTTTTGTCGAAAATCTACTAGCTATAGAGCCGCCAGGTCATCAAGCATGCGGCCGAGCAGCGGGAAAGCAGGTCCTGGGGAATGCGGCCAGCGCGCGGGCGTACAAGAGAGATGCTTGGATCGAATGAATCGACATGTATGGAACTGGCCGCGTTGTTGAAGAATCGCCCAAAAAGACAATGGCTGGCAGCTGGGCCACAGTACATGGTATTTTTTTTTCTATTTATGGCGTGCGTTGTCATCCACAGCAGCCCAATGCATTGAATGCGATGCGGCCGAGGAGGGGAACAAAAAGGAAAAATAGAATCTGAAGCAGCCAATCACGGGGCTGAAGAGCTCTCCTTGTCGAGAAGGAGAGGACAGGCACAAGGCGATACGCAGGTCCCTCAGCCGCTCATTGGCTGCGTCAGAAATCTCCAGAAAATCTAACACCCCAAAGTCAATGAGACAGGAAAATTAAGCTTAGCTGCTTAGTGAGAAAGGTCGGCGGGAAAATAGAAAGCTGATGTGAAACAAGACATTTCAGTGATATCCGACCTCAAGGGCGCTAGCAGCATGTTTAATTGGGATGACAGCTAATTGGGGACGCCGGACAAGCGCATTATTTTGTCTCTGTCTTTGCATTGCGATTGAGGCATTGATTTGATATAGCATCTACTGTACAGAGATCTAGCTATCTTTTCGGTACAGTCCTTCCTGTCCTTCCAGTCAGTCCAATCTACCCAGCGTAACGCCGGACGGACGACTTTCTTTCCATGGCGTCTTCTGTCGTACGAAACGGATCGGCATCCATCCACCCCGTGGGTTCTAGAATAGCAACATAAAGATCCCATCGAGGAGCCGAATGGGGGAGGTCCCAAAGGCCTGTGGCTTGTCTGTCGTGACACCCAAATGGGCTGTCTTTCTCCGTGACTGCGAAATAAACCCGTGCCCTGGCAGGATTTCCTTACATGATGATGATGGATGATCGTGATGTTGCGTGTGCTATGTATGTATCTTACGGCATCACTCCTCTCACCTGAACAAGCGAATGGCATGTAGCGGATTGATGCGGGCCATGCTCGTAATAGAGTGGGGGAAACAAAAAAAAACACACACAATAGAATCTCTCACTCATCACTGCCGATGAGGTTTCGCAGACCGACAGTTCTTGGTGAAATTGCGGAGGAGTTTTGCAGTAAGCGACGATGTTACCTTGGCGGCCCAGCTCCCTTGTAAGAGCTCGTCATCAAAAGAATACGAAGCAGCATGGTTGCAATCCCATCCCACGCCCTCTCCTCTCCATGCCATGTGTGCCTGCAGCTTGCAGTAGCAGCAGCAACAAATTCTTGCTTGCTCGGATGGATAAGGGACCTAGGATCTGAACAGAGTTCGGGGGAAAGAAAAAGGACAGGATAGCCTTGTTCCAAAACATACGAGCATTGAACACCAGATCGAGAAGTTCATGCAAGGGTAGCGGGACGATCAGGCAAAGCCAGAGAGATGCGGTCCAAGTTGAGGCTGGCTTGTGCACTCTTCTCTTTTTTTGCTGTGCTGCTGCTCGGTTTCGAGTGCTCTGTTACTTGCTAACTACCCTCTTCACCCCCTTAGCCAGTTCGCGCCAACGCGCGCGATGTCATCGGCCAGATGGTTTCAAGTTTCGGAATATGCTGGTTATGGCGATCAAACAGACCTTCCCTTTCGCTGCCACCCTTCCGGCAGGCGGCGCACACCTGCCGCCGCTTCTGGTGATGTCAAGGCTCCGGTGCCCTCGGCCCCATTTTCAGTCTGTCTGACGTTGTTATTTGCTTTCCCGTTCGCGAGCAGTAGCAGCAGCAGCAGCAGCAGCAGCAGCATCGGCGGCCATCATCATATCACCTGTGGGTTTAGTTAGTTAGAAGCAAGTTTGCATTGCGTAGCTTTGACCTGTCAGAAACCCATCGCCTGATTCTGAGCGCTCGGAATAGATTCACCGTATATCCAGCTCCGGGGGGCAGGCAGGTTGTATGTATGTACATATTATTTTCACCATCAGCCGAAGAGAGAAAAATAGCACTTCTATTTGAGTATTGCCATTCTCGTACGGTAGCAACGGGCTTGCGGGCTTACCAGCAGTACCCCGCATACCCAACGTCAATCATCGGGCGTGCAATACCTTGATAGGAAGGTCGCTCGGTACCTCATCCTATCCATCCCACATACTACCTACATATGTAGCTCCTTATCAAGTTCAAGCTGTACTTGGTAGGGGCATAACTGAACCTGGAACATTGTACCAATAGAGTGGCTTGACGAGAGTCGTCACAAGAGACAAAAGTAAGTACATAGTGGCTAAGAGAAACACGCGAAAGTAGTGGCTGCCGTTGAACGCCTCTGTTAGTTGCGGTAGTAGCCCCGAATTTGAATCATGGTTACAACCGAACGGGCTTGCATGAAAAAAGAAAGCTGCCCTCAGCCGCTGGTTAACTGGAATTGCGTGACCACTGGATACCAACCAAGCCTGGCCGGCCGTTGGTTTGTTCTTCTTCTCGCATTGACTTGTCTCCAGTAGTGCAATTCATCATATAATGACTCGTCTCTGTCATTATCGACAGAAACCGTTCCTCGGTACGTCATGTAGTTAATCTGAGGGAAGCCACTTATTGAGAATCGTATTCATCCATCATTGCCGGCCGAGATAATGGGCAGACAGTGGCCAGTGTGTGTGCTCGTCCAGTGTTGCCTCGGCTGGCTGGCTGCTTTGCTTTGTCAAAAAAGCTCACACCACCACCACCACCACCACTAACCCATCGTCAGCCATGAGGCTTGTACAATGCAAGAGCTGATCAGCGTGACGGCCCATGGGCGTGACTCGGACGCGCAGGCTTGGCGGAGTGTGCGGTCCATCATCGTGGGAATATGTAGGGAATATGCGCGTCCTCCCGTATGGTCCGTATGGTGCTAGTCGCATTCAAGGAAACGGATGGGATGGCTGGATGGCTGGGGTGGATAGGCAGACGCAGGCCAGCGGAACATCGCAACATGCGAAAATCAACCTGGCGTGCAGGTGCCTGGGCCAAAGAGCTTAGCGCCGATATCTGGGAAACTAGCTGCTTTCTGAGGCATTGCGCCAGGCTTGTTTCACATTGACAGGGTCTCATGAGAAGCCACAGGGATGTCGCTTGCCAATGACTTTTTAGGGTCCGAGCCATGGCATGGGAAAGTACATGGAACCCCCCCTGCTCCCATGTTGCCATGTAGGCTAGGAAACAAGGATCACAGGTCGGGTAGAACTCATCTGGAAAACAAAGCAATCCAGGAACCATTGGTCTTTTTCGTCGTCTTTGCTTTGCTTTGCTTCTCCATCGGCGCGCACGTCGTGAGCCTACTGTATGTACTTGACACCTGTAGGCAGTCGTATATTCGTCTCTACAGTACACAGCTATGAACCGTTTAAAGCGGCAATGAAAAAGCACCGGCATATCCCACTATTCCACTTGCGCTGTGAGCCTCGCCTTGCTGGAGTTAGTATGCAGAGATTTTGATCATGTATACCTAATCGATAATATCAATACTCGCCAAAGTGTTGCTGCCACCTTCTCCAGAGTTAATGACAGCTGGACACCGGCTGCACTGATTCATGGGCCAAAATCATGCGTTAGAGATGTGGTAACCTTTGCCGACGGTACGGAATGCCTGCTCCTACACGGGCAGGATTTGATACTTTTTTTTTTTGACTCGGGAAGAAGAATACTGCGGTCGGGCTCGGGATAGGCCTGTTCGCCTCACAATAGAGGGCCGACTCCAAAACACCAAAACACCAACAGCGTGCAAAATCCATTGGAACTCCCGGCATGATGCTTTCAGTACCGTCGTCGATCGCTCGCGACAGAACCACCCGCCTACTCCTTGTAGTATGTAGCACGCAGCCCGCGAGATTTGGAGCTTCAGCGCCATGTTCCTGCAGACGGAGATTAATGTGGTCCGTCGGCTAGCCCCCCTACCGAACGGACAAGAAAGGCTCCTCCACGCAATCTTGAATAACCCATATGTTTCCCAGTAACTCTCAATGCTGTTTATAGCTCCAAGAAAGATCAACCGAAGATGGACTATTATATAACCGATTTATGCTTCATTTTGTCAGGCGGTCAGAAGGCACACATATGTCGTAGAATTGGGAAATATGTAAACATCTAAGTCGTACGTGTGGTCCCGGGGACGGACATTACCGCCGGTAGCGCGGTGCTTTTGCCGACTTATTGGGTTATTCAAGATTGCATGGTAACTAGTCCTATCGACGAATACCTTCGATAGACGACCGCGCAAAGACACGAAGAGCAGCATCTATTTAGTTAGTGCACACTAGGATATACCGACGCTATACTCAATGTTACGGATGAGATGCTCACCGCAAATATCGGAGACAGACTGAAGCCGCATCGCATCATACAGGCAGATAACGTTGAACGGACGCGGCTCATGGGATTGGCAGGTCGTACCTACATTAGGGGAGTGGGACTGGGAGAACTGAGCGCGAGTAGCAACAGAGGAAAGTGATTAAGTGTTGTTGCTAGACCCATGTCATTGTACCGCGTTCCTGCCGAAAATCTACTTGCCGCCTTTACATAGGGGTTTACCTGCTTAGCAGCTGCTGCTGATGCTGTCTATGCTCAGATGGAGACCAAAGTGTTTCCCGGCGACAGTCCCGGAACCCCTTGGCCACGACTCCGGGGAGGTGGTGAGGGTGCGTGAGGGCCCAGTGACTGGCTGGGCCCGAAAAAACTCTAAAACCAAATGGAATAGTGAGAAAGCGATACGCCATGCCTTACTGTGCCTGACGGAATCTACTGCATATACCTATCCCATGAAAACGCCAAGCCTATGCATTCCCAATCAACGAGGACTGGCTCTAGAGAGGGAGAGAGAGAGCGTGCATGGTGAAAGCAAGAGGGTAAATCTTATTCCCTTTGTCAAGCCGTGCCAGTGTAAGTGTGCTGGCAGGTTGGGTAACAATTCGCGCGGGACTATCAATCTTACTCAAGGTTACAAGCACCCTTATTAGGTATGAATATGCAAGACACGGACACAGAGAGAGGTGTTCAGTGCTCACTACGACTAGTAGACTGTAGTATACCTGACAAGAAGAAAGAAGGCTTGCTAATTACTGAGTGACATGGCCTAACCGGGGACAATCCAGACCTACTGAGGAGGACCGTGAGGTGGGAGTCCACAGGAGGTCTTTCCATTACCACACCTGCCAGCCTGCCTATACTGCAAGGAGTATTGCGTCCTGAGCTCTGCTCCACGGGCGTAGCATGAGAAAGTCATGATCCTTGTCACCTGATCTTTTGTTGTTGTGTTTTTCTTCTCTTTTCTCATTCTACCCATTGACATTGGGAGCGGAGTACAATCGTCCAAGTACTACGCATCCTGTACCACAGAACGCGAACCACGAACGCGATGGCGAGAAAGAGGGGGAGCGAGAATGGGGGAGAGAGAGTGCACACCTGGAGTAAGTCAGCCCAGCCAGCCAGGCCAGCCAGCGAAATAGATGCGCCATACAGGTTGCCTGCAGGGTTGAACAAGAGTCTCTAAATTTAAACCAGCCAGCAGCACAATAACCTGGAGGGAGCTCTCACTCACTCACAGCCAAGTATGTAAGACTGTTAGCGGGCACTTGCACCGCAAAAGCAATTAAGGCAAGAAAGCAACAGGTCGAAGCGAGAGACAATGTAGGCGCAAGATGCACGTTGATTAGCCGACTCCCGCATGATTAGTGCCGTCTTATTCTGAGATCCCCTCTCTGCTAATAGGACTAAATACTTCATAGAGGTGAGCTGGCAAAGCCGCTGCTGGCTGTTGTTAGACAATGAAGCTCTCGAGATCAGGGCAGCAGCAGTGGACCCCATCCATAATGGATTTCTACGTACATATCATTTTCGTTTCTTGGATCCATCATACCATGCGCGCCATGGAGAAGATGTTGAGCATTGTCCTCCTATGCGTACCCGTACCTTATTTCTTTCTTCTGCCCATCTTTTTACCTGCATGTTGTGCTCGTGTGGTCTGCATACACACGTACAAGACGGGTGTGCATACTTTTTGGCCTGAAGGATGGGACCGAAGTCATCAAACCCGTAGTATGTATGTAATGTAGTATGTAGCTACCTTACTCCGTACTAGTAGTATAGCTGAATTCGAATACTCTTATGCTCGCGCTCATGCTCAGGCTGATACTCATGCTGAGTGTGCGCCCTCTGCCCGCGCCCTCTGCCCTCGGTCTCATTATCTCATATCAACGGCCCCCTGGTACAGTTACGTCCCATGCCACCTTTGTTCGTCTTGCTTGCAACCTTGGCCAGGTACAGAGCTTGCCTGGGTCGCGCGGAATGGGGGAGAGACAGACAGAGACAGAGGTACTCTGGTACTACAGGAAACACACTGACCCGACTCTCCCCCCCATTTCTGCCCATCGTGGCCAGTGGGAAGCAGCAGGACGATGGAGAAGGCGAGGGTACTGCGAGGGTTGCCCAGTGGCAGGGGCACCCAGGGACAGTGTTCCCTGAAAGTCCATCAACGATGCGATGCGATGCAGGCCGGGCCCCGCCAGACAGGCCAGGCGAGAAGATGGTGGAGAAGTGAGCCTGCAAGTTGATGTTCAAGTACAGTAGGTAGTAGGTAGTAGGACGTGAAGAAATGCTAGTCGGCGCTTCGCTCTTTTGGGCAACCATCCCTGGCCCTCTTGTTCTAGTGTACCTTTTTTTACCCTCCCAGTCCTGCTTCTCTAACCCCCTGCTACCGTTACTTCAACCGCCAGCTGCTCCGTGCCACCCATTCAATCATTTCTCTCGTTCGACAACAATTACTGGACCCCCCTTCTAACCCCCCAACCCTTACACTAATCGGGATGCAGAGAGCGAGTCTACTACGCGTGGCCTGCTCTCTAAGTGGTACTTCAACTTATGGGTCGTACCTTTTCGCCCTGCGTCCCAGCGCGTCTGTACTTACTCGCTGCCGTACCGGGTCCCCCTTCAGCCCATCACTGAATACATGCCTCCAAGAACTCGCTGACTTCCCTGGCCGAATCGTAGGTACTGATTGACTGACTGGAGTCTGGCAGACAGACCAGACTGGATTGGCCGGCCCCATAAACAGCTTCCCGTCTACTTCTTCCTCTACTCTACTCTCTGCAATTGCATGCCTGCTGGTACGGTACTTACGCACACACGCGCCTACAGTAGTACTCTCTTGTCTTTCTGTCTCTCTCTCTTCTCTCTCTCGCTCTGCCCTCTACCCTCTACTGTACCTCTGATTCTCTGACCACCCCGGTTCAAGTTCCCACCCCAAATCTCTCTTCCACTCGGCCAGTTCAGAGTACCAGTCCGTGTGGGAAATCATTAAACACCCCAGGTCGTCCTACTCTCCGTCTTGACCCTTCTTCTAGTTCTGCTTCTTCTTGAACCTTCGTAAGAACTTCTCTTCGAGACATCGCTCTCTTTTTTCTTTTCACCCCTCTCTCTCCCCCTCCACGTCTCCTGTGTTGTAGGCCTCTAATTTACATCCTTTTCCAAAAGAGCCACGCACTCTGCACCACTCAGCCCATCTTGAGACGTTTCCATTCTCAACAGCACCACGAATCACCTTCCCCCCGATATCACTCGGCACTCATCAGACGCAGATCGTTGCAAGCTGGGCATAGTCGACGCTTCTGTCCATACTGTTTGATCCACGGGGAGCATCTTTTTTTGCTGATTCTGTCTACTACCTGCACGGTTGTTTATCCGTCGTTGTCGTTATAGACGAAAGAGTCCTTTGGGAGAAGCTCAACTTCCGGTCGTCCACTTGGTGTGCACTTGCTTGCATCCACACTCAACCACACGGCGCAACAACCCACGCTACGTCCTTGCAGCCCCTCCGTCATAATAGCTCGACGCATAGTCGCCTCGAGACGACGAAGACTTGTATAGGGACCCAATTCGGACCTCCTGTCTTTTTTCCCAACCCACGACGACTCTTGGACCTTGAAGGTTTCCACTGACTGCGCCTTACCATTCGCTTGAGGCAAATCGGTGCATCAGTATTCTCGTGCAAAAATACATCCCGGCGGGCTGGACTCGACTGAAGTTAACACCACTCACACACAAAATATTAGCACCAATCTATCAACACCACCGAAACTCTACCAGCGCCCGCTCCAACCCCACAAAGGCAGCGCCTCGGAGCTTCCCACTGACAGCAACGTTCAGTGGCATCTGTTACGCGTTATTGGCGCTGATTCTGTGACTCCTTTTTTTGTCCATCTAATAATCGCTTGACGCTTGTATCGATTTCAATCGCTTGCCTCGGCAACCCGAAAGACGCTGTATAAGACGATTGGGCTCCTTTTCCCCGTTACTCTGCTGTTGTGCTAGTACGGGCTATGTACACACAACAGGCAGCTATGGCCGCCGCACCGCAAAAACCAGAGACGTTCATGCTGAGCACCGAGGCTCAGCAAGCATTACCACATGATGCCCAGGTCGCTCTGCAACAAGTCGATAACCGTGAGTGTGCGCGATTCTATTGCTTGGCAGCTTCATGCTTACACATCTTGAACAGTGAAATACTTCCTCATCTCAGCCCCTGTCGATTGGCAACCCGACCAATACATTCGGCGGTTCCTTCTCCCCACCGGCGAGTATGTGTCCTGTGTCCTGTGGAACAACCTGTTCCACATCTCCGGTACCGACATCGTCCGCTGCCTCTCTTTCCGATTCCAGGCCTTTGGCCGCCCGGTCAAGAACTCCAAGAAGTTTGAGGAGGGTATTTTCTCAGATCTCCGGAATCTGAAGTCGGGGACCGACGCCTCGCTCGAGGAGCCCAAGAGCCCTTTCTTGGACTTCCTGTACAAGAACAACTGCATTCGCACACAGAAGAAGCAAAAGGTGTTCTACTGGTATAGCGTACCACACGACCGCCTTTTCCTCGATGCCTTGGAGCGCGACCTGAAGCGCGAGAAGATGGGACAGGAGGCTACCACCATGGCCGTCAGCGAACCCGCTCTGTCCTTCCAGTACGACTCTTCGCAATCCTTGTACGAGCAGCTCACAAAGGCCCAGCAAGCCAACTCTTCCTCCTTCAATGCCCAGCAGGTCTCTTTTCCTCAGTCGCAGGCCCCGTCCCCAGTGATGCGGGCCATGGACTCGATGCCTCCGCCGCAAATGATGCCTCAGACGATGGCCCCTTTATCCGACGGGATGGAGGCCATGGTCCAGTACCAGACCATGGCTATGGCCCCCCAGATGCCTCCCCAGGTTCAGCAGGTGGTTAAGCGCGAGCCCGACTACGCGCGCATGCAATACAACCAGAACGGTGTGCCCATCCAGGGACACCAGCGCCATGCTTCCATGCCGGCTTACGGTCTCGAGTACTCTCCTGCGCCCTCGTTCGTCTCGTCGCACTACGAAGACTACAGCAACCGTGGCATTTCATTCGAGCCCATCACCCCGCCCCAGCAAGCTCTGGGCATGGGCGCTGAGCCCGCTTACATTGCCAACGAGGAGACCGGTCTCTACACCGCGATTCCCGACCACATGGCTGGTGTCAACGGCCTCAACGGCATGATGCAGCTGCCTCCTTCCAACCTGGCTGGCCCCCAATTCTCGCGAGCCTATGGCGCAAACAACGTCTACTCTGTCATTGAGGGTTCTCCTACCTACAAGCAGAGGAGGCGGCGATCGTCGATCCCTCCTTCGATGTCGGCCATTGCTGCGGCCACCGCCCAGGCGCAAGCCGCTGCTCACCGTCCCTCGGACCTGAGGAGATCGGTCTCTACTTCCGTGGGACCCGTCGCTGAGGGTGATGAGAACGAGAACTCGCCCCCCGGTCTGTCTTACAGCAACTCGGGAGTGTCTGTTCACAGCCAACACCACCACAAGGACATGGTTGACATGTCTCGGCACGGAACTCCTCTGTCCACAGTGGAGGGCAGCCCCGCCATGAACCCCATGTCCCTGCAACACCAGGAATACGTCCACATGGGCCACGACGACATGCACGGTGAACGGGCAATGCATGCGAACCACGGGGGTCACGGAGGCGCGGTCCGCCGCGCTCGCTCTGCTACCGTCATGGAGCTCGGCCCGTACCCCCAGAAGTCGCATTCTTGCCCGATCCCGACGTGCGGACGCCTCTTCAAGCGCCTAGAGCACCTGAAGCGGTAAGACCAACTTTTTCTTTTTTACTATGTCATGTGTGTGATGCGCCGCGCATGTATCTGACCAATATATCTAGACACGTGAGAACACATACCCAAGAAAGACCCTACATCTGCCCATATTGTAGCAAGGCATTCTCCCGATCAGACAACCTAGCACAGTATGCTCCATACTTTTCCTTGTTGTGTTTTTCTATTTGTACGCTTGCTTCCTGTGATGAGTTACAATGTATTGTGCGAAAACGACGAGCGAGACAGATACCAGAGCGTCAACCCAAACCACAACACTTGAGACACATCAACAGCATCAATCACAGGAAGCGGCATTATTTTTCATTGGGCACACAGACTAACACATGGGCCTTTACAGACACAAGCGAACTCATGATCGCGGCGAAGGCGGTGAGGGCAACTTCAACCTGTCTGGCGAAGACGAGGAGGAATACTCTGGCGAGGACCAGCTTGGATCTCTCGAGGAGGCCTCGCCCAACTCGGACTCTGGCTACATCCCTGCGTCGCTCAACTCAGTGGCACATGACGCGGCGACCAGCATGCCGACGAGCACAAACATGTCTCACGCGCCATCATTCAACAGCCTTCAGACCCTCAGCATGCCCATGACCATGAGCACGCCGACGGGCGCCATGATGTAAAAAACCTTGGCCAATTTTTCTATTATCCAGCGGTATTATGAGGTATACGCCACTTCGTTTTGAAGGTTATGATAGGGTCTTCATGAGCGAGGTCGGCATTAGGGTTCTTAGCGGGTTGGTTTGATCTCGGCATCTTGAGCTAGACTCCTGGAGTTTCTCTGTTTTTTCCACCTGGGCGTGGGTGTGGCCGGGGGCCTAACCGGGCCCGGCATCTTCGGACTTTTTTTTTCACTTCCAAAACTTCTTTCTCCTTTTCCCATTGGAAGTTTGCTTTTTACTTTTTTAGTTACGTTGTGGGACGATCATACTTCTTCATTTCATATACGAGGATACCAAAATTCGAATTTTGATAGACCGGCGGCTGCCGAATAGGCGCGCACAGAGAGCGGGTGGGCTACGGAGATCACAGATCACGGGGGAAGAAAGCTGTGGTGTGTGTTGCGCGGGTGGAAACTCGTGGCCCTGTATATATAAACCTACCTTTGTTGCTTTTTCCCCCAACCAAACAAACAACCATCCAACAACCTACCAACCCTACGGGTTATCTTTTCCTTCTTCCTCCTTTCCCTTGTTTCCCGTTGATTGCGTTTGATTGGGCGCAGGAGAGAGGAAGCGCGCAGGAATGTGCCCTCGAACAAACAAAGAAACACGCGCCGAAATGGCTTCGCGTGAAATGGGAACATTTACGTGGGCTATATACCAACAGCTCTGGCTTTTGTCTTTTGAACTTCTCTGATATACGGTTAGAGAAGGAGGAAGACTAGCCGAGTAAACCAAATTTAAACTAAGATACAAAAAAAGAAGAGAGATCATCAATGAACAAATATCTATCCCAGAACCCAACCGTCGTGACCCCCAGAGCAATAAATGTATATATATAGAGAGAGAGACGAGAGCAAGAATTGTATAAGTTAGACTAGCCATATACGTAGACATCCTATTCATAGACGTCAAATGCGAACCGTGTCGCCTTCAATCTACTTGTTGAATTGTGCCCCTCTAACTTCGCGTCGCTTTTAGTAGTTCCTTGGTTGACCAGTGTTTTGAGCAAATCTTATGTGTAAGTCGTCCTCTGTCTCTATCGCCTTTTTGATTGGGTATTATACGAAATGTACGATATAGACTACAGCAACTCTGATCGCACGCTCGTGTGACTATCCATCGATAGATAGACGTTTTGACAGCGGCGCCACCCACCCTGTCGTTTCTCATTCCTTGTGCCGCCCGTCTGTCTGTGGTTGATAATAACCGCTAGGGTAGTAGAGTTCGCCTTGACAGCTTTTGCCCAGTTTTGTCGGGCGCGCCCGTCCTCTTCTCATACTTTCGCGGGCGCCATGCTAGCTGACATATGTCGTCGCTCAGACCCTATGAACTCAAATGATGTGGCGGCAGTTTTCATTTTTCTGCTGATATGACGAGATTTTGAAATTTGGTGTCGTTTGTTTCGGGACATTGTCGCAATTTCACCTGTCTTTCAGCTCCTCTCATCCTCATCTCCTGCGCTTCTTGCCACCCCCCTTTCCGCCCCGACTGCTCCCGCCGCCCGACCCTTCAATCTCCCGGATGTCCTTCTTGCTCAGCTGCAGCAGACCGTTGCGCAGCTTGCCCACGGCGGGCGCATCGACGGCCGCCTCCCGCTTCCTTCCACCCCCACCAGCAGAACTGGTCGTTCTGGACTTCTTGCCCTTGAGGCCCGTCCACCCCTCGTGCACGCCCGCCGTCGCCCGCTCGAGCACGATGCCGTTCTCGCGCGCCTCGCGCCGCCGCTTGTCCTCGCGCTTCTCGGCCGCCGCGATGATGCCCTTGCGGTGGCCCATGGGCATCTTGGCCTGCTTGTAGATGGAGTCCTTGGACCCCAGCGCCGCCAGCCGCAGGTCCGTCGCCTTGTGCCGGTTACGGCCCTCGTGCTCCACGCCGTTCCCGGCCCCGGCCGCGCCGAAGGTCGAGTTGAACAGGTGCGACTCCGTCAGCAGGCGCTGGAGCGCCAGGTCGTCGCGGAGCAGGGTCGCGGTGTCTTCGTCCTTGGGGGCTTTGCTGCTCTGCTTGGCGGCGGCGGCGGTTTCGGAGGGGAGGGCGCTGGGAACCTTGGAGGAGAGGTAGGCGCGCGAGGCTTTGCGGAGGGTGGGATCGAGAGAGGTTGGGAGGCTGATGTCGGTGTGTTCGACGACCTCTATTTGTGGTTGTTGCGTTGCCGCCGTTGTGGTGTCTTCGTCGTCCTCGGAAAGCCCGCCCCATTCGTCGTCGTCTTCGTCGCTGTCCGATCCCGAGCCCTCATCGTCGTCGCCGGCAGATTCGTCGTCTGATCGCTCGTCTGCAACCTCGCCATTCCCGTCGCCCTCTTCTTCCTCCTCCTTTTTCGTGGCGGCAGTGGGCGCTATTGGTGCGTATTGCGATTCGAAGTATTTACGGAGCTTCTCTTGCGCGGCGGCTACTTCGGCCGGGTCTTTCTCTGCGCGGCGCGACTTGCGCTTTCCCAGTACCGACGTCATTTTTTAACAAGCCCCGTCGTAATCAAAGTGTATGTAGATAGACTCGAAAGAAGAAAAGAGATCGGGGAATTGGCCAGAAAACGGGTCCTTGTTGCGAAGGTTTGATAATCTGGGCAAGAGACAACTTTTTTCAGAATCAATAATTTTTTGGTAAACTTATTTGCAGCCTTGTTCGTAGCCACAGCAAGATGCGACATGCGACAGTCCTGGCCAGTTAAAGTTGTCGGATAAGCGATCGGTCCCCTGACAAGCCACATTTACAGGGGGTGTCTCAGCTATCAACCACCCCCGCCTCAGCCTTGGGGGAAGCTTCAGCGAGCTTTAAGCCATCGAGCTTCATCATAGGGACCCCACCATGAACTTTTATATCGTCACCATCAATTCACATCTCAAATAATACTCGAGCAGAGACAGACACAAAATATGACCAAATTCAGGCCCTGCATAGACCTGCACGCGGGCCAGGTCAAGCAGATCGTCGGCGGGACCCTCGACAGCTCGACGGACGCGCTGCAGACCAACCATGTGTCGCTGCACCCCGCCGGCCACTTCGCCCGCCTGTACCGCGACCACGACCTGAGGGGCGGGCACGTCATCATGCTGGGTCCCAAGAACGACGAGGCCGCCACCGAGGCGCTCGCCGCCTGGCCGCAGGGCTTGCAGGTCGGCGGCGGCATCAACGACGCGAATGCACGGGAGTGGGTGGAGAAGGGGGCTGAGAGGGTGAGTTTGTGATTCTCATCACTACTGTCTTTGGCAGCAGGGTGGGCCTATGCTATCCTTCTTTTTCGGACGGCCTAGATATTTGGATAGAGCTGACCGGCCGGGGGTGCTTTAGTAGGTTATAGTCACATCATTCCTCTTCCCCGAGGGCAAGTTCAGCCAGGAGCGCCTAGACGCCGTTCTGCGTGCGCTAGATGGCGACAAGGAGAAACTGGTTATCGACCTCAGCTGTCGCCGGCGTGGCGAGGACCGCTGGTTCGTCGCAATGAACAAATGGCAGACCATTACGGATATGGAAGTAAATCAGGGTGAGTAAATTCCCCTTGTAATTTTACTTGGCTCCTCATCCGTCCCCCTTTATTTATTGCCCCGTTTTCCCTCTTACCACTTATTCACATGCCCCCTTTCCACTTGCGTATTACTACCTCCCCCGCAGATATTTAATTCCTTCGAGTCGCTGCCCGATCATTGTTTCACCCACCTTGGCGTTCATCAACGAAAGGCCTTACATGGCCATCAATCCCGTTACCCCTATCTACTTCCAAGAACTCTGCCCCATTCCACCCCCTTGACCGTGGAACCTGGGAACGACCTAACATATATACACAGAAACTATCAAACAGCTCGAGCCCTACTGCTCCGAGTTCCTCATCCACGCCGCCGACAACGAGGGCCTACAGAAGGGCATCGACGAGACCCTCGTCCGCCGCCTGGCCGAGTGGTGCAGCATCCCCGTCACCTACGCCGGCGGCGGCCGGCACCTCGAGGACCTCGACCTCGTCCGGGAGCTGAGCGGCGGCAAGGTCGACCTGACCATCGGGAGCGCCCTCGACTGCTTCGGCGGGAGCGGCGTCAAGTTTGACGACTGCGTGGCGTGGAACAACAAGTCCCAGTCATAGACAGTCCAAGCAAGCACTCATATTTCCTCCCCCTTTTCGGTAAGAGAGGTTTAGCTTAAGCTGGTGCCGTTGGGTCGTAAAGTTCCATACACGTGTATGTATGTATTATATCATCGTTGCGGACTTACCTTGTACCCGGTCCCCAGACTGGGAGGAGACCCGTGCCAGCGCGGTATAGCTTCCCAACTAGCAGCTCGTGACCAAGGAAAGAAGTCATGCATATATAGAAGCTAGAGTTGAGACGGAAAATCTCACTTGGCTGGCCCCGCGGAGAGCCAGGATAGGCCGGCGACTACACCGCGAGGTCGCTTCATTTGTACATGGTAAGGGCAGGTCGTGTATGTAGACTCAGGATATCACTCTGGCAGTATGCATGAAACAAGCAAATATGTAAAAACAAAAGCATTCAAGATATAGTCAACAAGGATGTGTGATCATTGATCGTGAAACATATCTCCTATCCAGCTTCGTAGAGATTACCGCCGTGTGCAAGGTAACTAGGCTGTGAATCATGCCGAACGCTATCTCAATAGAATCTTCTGATCTTGGCACAACAAGAAAAACCCAATCGAAGTAAAACCGCCATCCTGAACGCCAGCTGTGTGCCCTTCCTAGAATACAGTCCAGTTTTTCGCTTTTGAAAAGAGAGAGAAACAGCCTCCTCCCTTCGGTTCAGTAAGTCGTTCGCTTCTCTTTATTTCTTAGCCTTCTTCTTCTTGGGCTGCTCCTCTACCTCCTCTTCCTCGGCGTCCACCATCTCCTCGTCCTCGTCCTCGGCATCCTTATCGTCGACGTCGCTTTCGTCGTCGCCGGAGCCGTCCGACTCGTGGTTGGAGTCGAACTCCTCGGCCACATCGCTTTCCGAGTCGGCGTTGAAGTCCTCGTCCACGCTCTCATCGTCCTCGTCGGCCGAGCCACGGTCCGCGCGGTTACCCACGACCTCCTCCTCCGAGTCGTCCATCATGGCCTCCTCGCGGAGGGCCGTGGCCAGCAACTTGGCATCCTCGTCGATCTCGTTCTTAACGCGCAGGCCCTTGAGCTTGAAGAAGTCCTCAAGCGCCTTCAGATCTTCACGGTTGATGTTGTTGAACTGGGTGGTGCCAGCACCGTTCTTCAGGTGAACAGTAATATCGAACGTGGACAGGGTCGAGACGGCACCCCCGACTCGTGAGAAAGTGATGCTAGCTGTGTTCTCGTACGAGATGTAGGTGGCGGGCTTGGGCACGAACATGAAGGCCTTCTCGAGGCAGTACAGGAAACCCTCACTGGCCTTGATGAAGCACTTGATGCCGACCTGCTGTCGGTGTGTCTGGAAGTCCTTGGCAGGGGACAGAATCTTCTTGCCTGCCAGTCCCTTAAAGCAGTAGGTAATGACTTGATGTAAGGGTTGTTCGTAGTGAGACTGGAGCTTGTCCTTGTACAGCTCGTTGAGCTTGTCGTCGGTAAGGTTGAGGTCGATGGTAACTTCCTCGTCCTTCTTGCACTGCATGACCAAGAAGGGGTAGCGTGTTTGACCCTGGCGCAGGGGAGGGTCCAGACCGATACAAAGCATGCAGTGGAGCTCATCGGGCTTGGGGAGCACCATAAACTTCTTGATGTGATCATACTGGATCTTGTAATCGTACGTCTTACCACGCAGGCGGAAGGAGGACTCGTACATGTCGATGTCGAAACGACCTCTGGGGGTAAGGTGGAGGACTTCGAGGAAGGTGGCGATAGCGTCTCCGGCCGTCTCACCAATCTCAGCCTTGTCGATGAGGGTCTCGTAGAAGAGGGTGGCGGCGTTCTTCTCTTGCTGGTCGACATCACTGCCGGCCTCCTCTCCCTCGGTCTCCTTGCGGGTCGCGGTTCCGGGAATGTAGAATCGCATCTCTACCAGCTGGTCCTTGCCGGCTCCCGACTTCTTACCACGGCCTCTGGCACCGCCCAGGGAGCCATTAGTGCCCGTGTCGGCCTGATCTGAAGCAGCGAATTCAATTGCCACTTCGTTGCGACCGGCCAAGTTGGTGTTGGAGATCTCGGAGTAGGGAATTTCGAAATCGGGGCGATTCTGGACGTTGAAGACCAGCTCGGCCTTAGTAAACTCGGTCTTGCCCCAGTTGTAACCTCTGAGAGCATGTTCCTTGGTCTCAAGGTTTATGCTGTACCAGTTCTTGAAGACCTTGACGAGGCGGGAGTTGTCGTCTTCTTGGAAGCCGTCGAGGTGGATGACTTCGGAGGATCGCTTCAGAATCTTGACTTCGTAGCCCTTGGCGGCGCGGCTCCATTGTGCGCTCGCAATGTCGCCACGGTCGAGGGTGAAGGTGTTGCCGCCAGCTGAGGGTTTCCAACCCAGGCCGTTTTCGGCGAATCTGCACTTGCCGTGCTCCTTGGACATGTCCAAGTAGATGTTGTCGAAACTCTCGATGGCGGACATGATGGGCGATTTCTCGTCTTAAACTTCTAAAGATAGAAAAGACAGTAGTAGATAGACCTAATTGCGTTGCCAAAACGAAAAGAGATCGGGGTGGTAGTTGGGCTCGCCAGGCAGCAATTGTTGGTGAGAAAGGACTTGACTTCGCGCGGCTGCCCTTCAAAAAATCAAAGTAGGTACAGAGAGGCGGAAAGAGAGCTTTGATGGACGCGACAAGCACGGCGCCTTCCTAGGTAAAGATAAAGCTTGGCTACGGCAGCGTAGCTTTTCGCGTTAATTGGCCCACGCGATTACCTAAGTACGCTAGTGAATGCACGTACAGGCAGTCCAAGTTATGAAGTATGGTGACCCAGCGGGCAACGTGGTTTTTTTTGTATAGCAGAGGTGTATAGGCCAATGGGATAATTAAATATGTAGTTGCATATATAAATAGTTGTATTAAAGAAGTATAAAGGACTTATACAATGCCTCTTGTGAACGACGATGAGTCAAGGATTGGACCGCATGGCAGACGCAGGTCAATACTTAATGTACCTACTCCTTAGTTGCCAGTAACGACATGCTGCAGCCGCCCAGTTAGGTAAGTGCCCAACCTGCTTTGAACTATGCCCAGGTGTACGCTAAAAGAGCAGTTGGCAGTGACTTGCAGCACGACTGGACGGACCACTAGACTCTGGACGACCCCCCCGAGCCCCATCCACCATCGGCCTCTCCAGGCGCAGGCGATCGACGAACTGGAAGAGTTCCAAGCACCCCCCAGCACCCCCCCAGCGCCCCCCAAGCACCCAAAAGGTTGACGAGGCGCAGCTGGTCAGCCCAGTTTCAGGGTTCAATTTACATGTATCCAATTCAACATTATATTGCATCCGCATTTGCATTGCATTTCATCTTCTGGAAAGGAGCTTCGCTTCCCCCCACCCTCGCCCGACCACTTCTCTCTCCCCTATATTCATAGTACTACGCAACTGAGCCTTTGGGCGTATTTGTTTCATTCTTAATCCGTTTCTTCTCTTGCCTTGTCTCTGTACCATCAATACCCCCTTGCCGCTTACGCGCTATCAGCAATCATGTCCGGTCGCTTCGTGCGAGCTTCCAAATATCGTGCGTCTGATCTCTAATCTCTGATCTCTCCTCTGCCCTACCCCCCGTAGCATCTCCTGTCGCCGTGAGCATGCGACCCAAGCAAGCGAGCGCAACAGCAACCAAGCCTCCCGATCCTAACAATCCACCCCTTGCGCAGGCCACGTCTTTGGCAAGTCTACGCGGAAGGAATTCTGCTATGACAACCTCCGTATCAGTCGCAATGCATGGGATACCAATTTGATCAAGGTCCGTACACCACCACCACCACCACCACCCCAGATTGCGCTTGTGCTTGTGCTTGTTCACTCCCGCTGACGCTTACCTACCTATCGCCCAGGCCAACCCCGAGTACCTCTCCGTCAATTGGGAAGCCAGCGGCGGAGGCGCCTTCGCCGTCATCCCTCTGGGCGAGAAGGGCAAGGTCCCTGATGTCATCCCCCTATTCCGCGGACACACTTCGGCCGTCCTCGATACCGACTGGTGCGCACGCGACCACGAACCCACCCCCTTCTCGCAGCGGGACCCGCCCCCTCTGACATACAAGATAATATAGGAACCCCTTCAATGACCGCATCGTCGCCTCCGCCTCGGACGATGGCAAGGTCATGATATGGGAGGTCCCCCGGGACTTCACCCTCTTCACCGACGCCGAGGAGCCCGCCGATGTCGCCCCCGTTGCCAAGTTCGGTGGCCATTCGCGCAAGGTCGGCCAAGTCCTCTTCAACCCGGCCGCCGAGAACATTCTCGCATCCGCATCCGGTGACCTGACCATCAAGCTATGGGATGTCAACGCCGGATCTGCCCCCCTCAGCCTGAAACACCCCGACATCGTCCAGTCCCTGTCATGGAATGCCTCGGGCTCTATGCTGGTCACAACGTCACGCGACAAGAAGATCCGCGTGTGGGATGTCCGACAGGAGAAGCCAGCAGCGGAACACGCCGGTCATGAGGGAGCCAAGAACAGCCGAGTTGTGTGGTTGGGTGAACAGAACCGATTCGCTACCACAGGTTTCTCTAAAATGAGCGACCGTCAGCTGGCTCTGTGGGAACCTGGTAACACGTCTCCCATCGGAGGCTTCCACACCCTGGACAGCATTTCTGGTGTTTGCATGCCGTTCTGGGATGATAGCTGTCACTGTTTGTACTTGGCTGGCAAGGGGTAAGTCACCTACAGCAACAAAGATCCTTGGCGTCAATCAGCTCACATAAAAATCCAGTGATGGTAACATTCGCTACTTCGAATACGAGAACGACAAATTCGAGTTCTTGTCCGAGTACAAGTCCGGTGATCCTCAAAGAGGTATTGCTTTCTTGCCCAAGCGTGGTGTCAATGTAAGTCCACCCCTTAAAGCTGGTCCCCACGGTTGAACGACACGTCTTGCTGACTGTCTACCAGGTGCACGAGAACGAGGTCATGAGGGGATTCAAGACTGTCAACGACGGATATATCGAGCCCGTCTCCTTCACCGTACCCCGACGCGCCGAAACCTTCCAATCCGATATCTTCCCCCCGGCAGTCGGCGCCAAGCCGGCCATGAGCAGCCAGGAGTGGTTCTCGGGTAAGGAAGGCTTGCCACCCAAGATCAACTTTGAAGACATTTACGAGGGCAACGCGCCCGGCGAGATTGCTTCCGATTTCAAGCCTGCCCCAGCTCCCGCCCCGGCCGCCGCCAAGCCGGCGCCCAAGAAGGAACCCGAGCCAGCCCCGGCCCCGGCTGCTGCAGCGCGCTCCCCGCCCCCCTCGATGCGGGATCAGGGCCAGTCCATCGCCGCCATGGCCTCCAAGTATGAGGATGACGAACCCGCCGATGACGACGATGCGTCCAGCTTCGAGGAGATCGCCAAGCCCGTCCAACGGAGAACCGATTCCAGCAAAGTGCCCTCTCCCACCAAGACCACTTCGGCACCGCTTCCCAAGCCCGCCGCCTTTGCTTCCGCCGCCTCCCCTGCCTTACGATCTCCCACCGTCACATCCCCCTCCACATTCAGTCCCACCACGGCTGCCGCACCCTCTTCCTCGAGCAACAACGCATCTTCTTCTCCCGCGGGCGTGCAAAACACCCTTACCGAGATTAAGCAGTTGCTCGAGACCCAGAACAAGATGCTCAACTCCCAAGGGCAGCAGATCGTCGTCCTGACGGGCGAGGTCGACAGCCTCAAGAAGCGCGTGGGCTCAGGTACTCAGGACCAGAGCGAGCGCATCCGGCAACTCGAGCTCGAGCTCGAATCGCTTCGTCCATAAAGAAAGAACCATGTAGGACAGAACATACGAATTATACTACACCAGACCCGACCTTAACCTAATCCAACCCATGACGAAGGAGGAAGAATATGGAGTTATTCGGACTGGTATTACAAAGGGAAGGGGGTGAGTTCTGTAGTTCAGGAGGCGAGGTGAGGTGTGTGGAAAGATAGATGGATAGTGTGGTTTTGTGTGCTGCTTTTACTTCTTCTTCTTCTTGTGTATTCCCACCCCTCGACATGCTGGCGTCATGACTATGGTTTTGAAAAAAGAAGCATGCATGATTAGTTGCGAAAGACAGACAGACAGGCAAGACAAACAGGCAGACAGACAGGATAAGATAGCCCATCAATACATGTAGAAGATTATGTTCATTTTAAATCACCCGTATACATATCCTCAAACCGAACAACTGCATCCATCACGTGCATGATAATGACAACTGACGCTTCAACTCAAGATACAGGAAACAACACTCACAGTCACGGATTTCATATGGCAAAGTGGACAAGTAGATTTGGTTATAAGTAAGTATTATGTATAATTGGTGTACTCAAATGCATTTTATTATACTCGATACACAAGACTTGCACAATATATAGAATAAAAAGAAGAAGACGGACTCTCGCCAATCCAGAAACCGGACCTCTGGCTGAACCCGTCATGTCAAAGTGAGAGAACTCCGACTCCCCAATTCCCCCTGAAAAAAATCAAGACGCAGGCAGGCAAGACGCACTCGAAAAACACAATGGATATTCAACAACCCCTTAAACTCAACAGACCATCTCTCTTCTGTCTGTGTGGAACGAACTCATGTTCTTCTTCTTCTCTTCTTCGCATCTTCTCATCATCGCAAGTCTTTTCTCTTCTTTGTTCACATGATTCAACAAAAATGATTATTGGCGCTACACAAGACGTAAATGCCCAACCTGTCCCATGCAAAAGTAGGGGGTGGAAGTGATGGCCTTGGTGATTGGTACACCACTCCAAAAGGGTATCAAACCCACAGATGCAAACATGCTGACGTGGCTTGTTTCGATAGCAAAGGGTATATGGTGGAAGCTTCTGGCGGACCAAGAGCTCCAGGAAGACTTGAGCGAACAAGTCTTCAAATAGATTCAGCTGAAGTAATTGGTGGGAGAGACAATCTCGTGTTCGTCCGAGAGGGGGGACATGAATGGTGCTGGGAACCAATGAAGTCATAACGCCGAGTTGTATGTTATCATTAGGTCGTAGGGTCATTAATGGCGTTTGGCGTATTACTTCGTTCCTCGTATGCTCCTCTCTCAAGAGCATAACATGATGCTTGGCTTGGCTCGGAATCGGTCCTGACTTGTTGGTGTTATTGTTGCTTTGGGCACAGCCCAGAGCTCTCTCAGGTGACGGTGCTCTTGGACCGAGAGTGGACTCTCCGGCCCTCAGCCTTCTTGCGGAGTGCCTCTTCCCGCTTAAGGACGAGCTCACACCACTTTCTGCGGCTTCCTCCGTGCATCGTGTCGTCATCAACACCTTCGCGGCCAACAACATCGCCCAGCACCTTCATCCAGCCATCCTTCTCTTCAGCCGTGTCGGCGTAGAAGTCAATGACCTCGCCGTTGTTGAATCGGACTCGGAAGCCCTCCTCAACGAACATGTAGCCTTCCTCTTCCTCAGCAAAGGCAGAGCGACGGCGCTTACCGCCCTTGCCAGTGGTATCCGGCTGCGTCAGTGCCCGGCGATCATCAATAATCCGCTTTGCATTGGACAGATTAATGGTTGCTCGGGGTTGACGAGTGGCTTCGTGGTAAGCAGTGAGCTTGGTTCCAACAAGCTTGAAGTAACGGCGGCGCCAGTACTATATTGAGGTTAGTTTGTTTTCTTTTGTAGGCATAGGCATGGTTGAGGCAACTTACAGGACAATCTCCACCTTGTTGGCTGAGGTGGCCCTCCCAGTTTCTGCTAAGTCTCTCCTCGCTAGCCTTCAGCTCGCGAATAGCCGAGTTCATGCTCTTGGGCATGTCCTCATCTGTAGAGCCCTTGGCTCGGGGAACGAAGAGAAGCTGAACTTCGAGTTTGCCGATCTTGTAAGGGGCGCGGCGGACAACAGAGTTGCTGGGTCCGCCACGCTTGCTCTTCACGCTGCTGGCAAAGCCAGCTTCCTCGACAGCCCACTCATTGAAAGCAGCAATCTCGACCATGTAAGGTCGGCCATAGCACTTGGACTCGTGCTCCTTGAGGCAGACGTAGGAGCGAGCAAAGCTGCCATCGTCGGCAGCCAAGGGAGACATAAGATCCCAGGCTGTAGGCGCAACCTTTCGTTGCCGAGTAGCAGCGTCACGCTGTGCCTGAGCAAAGGCCTCTTCTTCAGCTTTCATGCGAGCCTCCATCTCCTTCCGCTTCTTGGGGCTGGCAAAGACACGAGAAAAGGTCGACGTCTTAGGCTTCGACATCTTTGTCGGCGAGGCGGGCAGACGCTGGGGCTCAGGCGGTCGCTCGAGCTTTACGTTCAGTGTCAATTGAAACTCGAGGTCATTGGGAACGACCAGCTCAAACTCTTGGCCAATGGGGGCATTGCGAGCAAGTTCAAGCCAAGCGGTTGTCACACAGTGAACACCGTTGTCGAGGGTGAGGCTGAACCACGTCCGTTCATCTGCTTCTGGTCAGTAAAAGGCGGTTACTCGGAAACTTCAGTAGATACATACTTCTGGGCAGAGGAAGGTCAAGGTCCTTGACTCCCATGACCTTGACAAAAAGACGGCCACGCTCTCCACACTCCTCTGTTGCCAGCTCAGGGTGAGCGGCGTCTTCCTCAGGCACGTTGTTGAGAGCCGTAGCGTTGCTTTCTTGACCAGGCATTGGCGGGACGGGACCGCTCATGCTGGGGGCATGTCTCTTCTTCGTGCTTCGCTGTCGGGGCCTACCGTTCCATGGCTCAACTGTCCAGGACTGGGGACGGGCAGTCTGCTTCACGGGTGAGTTGCCGGCCGATCGAGTAGCGTCGCGGGCATCTTCTGATTGCTTGTCGCTAGCAGTGACGACCTTGGTGTTCTGTCTCATGAGGTAGCCTCTCTGTTTACGGTTTGTGATGTTAGCATTGAGATGCGCTTCGTTTGATAAGTTGCGACCAGGTGTGCGACCGGGGGTTCTGTCAGTCGCCACAACCATGTTCTGTTGCCTAGACGCTTGTCTAGTAGGACTGCCACTTGCAGCCAAAAACTCGTACTGAATGAAATTTTGTTGGAGCTGAACCTTTTGTGCTTCAATGACCCGCTCGAAATCCTGGTCAAGGCTAAGACCCAAGTCAAGATCTAAGGTCAGACTGCGTTTCTTAAAACTAGGGTGACGTTCAATGAAATCGTCCTCCTCCCCATTGCCGGCCTTTTCTTCGTCCAAGTTCGTGGACAGGCGGTTGGTATGGCGCGCAGGGATGGACGGGACGATAGGAGGTACCTCACGGCTCACATGTCGACGCGCCTCTCGCATAGACGCAAGATCTGCGGGCGTGGCCGAAGGTCGGGTTTTGAGCTTAGAACCTGAGGCGCTCTTGATTGTGGCAACGCGCTCTGGAATCTCAGGCGTCGGGGGCTCATCTGGCATCTCATCATCACTTCCTTCTTCTTCTTCTTGCTCCTGCTCCTCCTCATCTTCAGTGTACTCATCATCTGAGACAGGGTGATGAATGACAGACTCGGGAGTGCCAGGTTCCTCCATATCATCTTCCTCGGGCTCACCCCATCCCGAGCCATCATAGTCAGCCTTGGAGCCCCATCCTGAGCCGTCGTAATCAGCCTTGGGCATTGATCGCTCTGGGGTAGCAGGGCGGCGCTGTGAATCAGCTTCAGCTTCAGCGTGAGCGTCTTCTGTAGCATGGCTCTCTGTGTAGCTCGAGCCATCGTCATCATCATCTTCTGTTGCTTGGCTTTCGGCATAGGAGAATGTGTCGGCATCTTGCTCCGGCTTCTGATCTTCTTCAGTGAATGTGAAGTCATCGGCATCTTCCTCTGGCTTGTGACTTTCAGTGTAGGTGAAAGCGTCCGCTTCCTTGGGCTTGGGGAGCATGTAGGACTGAAGACTTCTAGTAAACTCAGTCTCCTTGTTGTTACCGTTCACCTGAGGAAGGGTGGCACTGAAGTTGGTGATGCCCGAATCGGTCACAGGGCTGAGTTTGTCGCCTGAGCTGCCTGCACGAGGGGTCATGACCGAGTCCTCGTCATCTTCCTGCTGCGTCTTCTGAGCCTCGTCGGAATAGTGACTCTCACTGTCATCATCCTTGCCGGTGTGATCGATCTCAGACTGGTCATCTTCTGATCTCTGGTAGAGATCGTAGACGTCGCTCTTCTCATCTTCTGTGCCGTTCAGAAGTATGCTGGATTCACTCTCTTCAGCCACATCCTCAAGAACCGACTCCTCGATACTATCAATCGGAACATCGGGGTTGAAGGGTAGCTGACGCTCGGGGCTGGTGGCCGGAGACGAATTGAAGTGGTAATCAGAATCCCGCTCAAGAGCCTTGTTGCCATTGACACGCTGGAGAATTGACTGGCGGGAGATGCTAGGAAGCTGGTAGTCCATATCCAGACCAGAGATGTCACCGATAGTTTCATCCTCTTCACCTGCCTCTGACTCTGCCGCATCCTCGTGGTCTGGTGTAGGGCTCCCGACTCTATCGCGAGGACCTGCACGTCGCATTCGTCTCTCTCGCTGCTGCTCTGCGAACGACTTGATGGGATCAGTGGATATAGCCTTGGGGCTGGTATCCTCTGAGAGCATCATGAGCTTCAGTCGTTCTTCCAAAGACATCTTGCCGTTACCAATGTTTTGGATTTCAGACTTGCTTGATGTAGCAGGCGGCGGTGTAGGCAGGTCCCGTCGAGGGGATCCGAGCATTCGCTCAGCAGTTGCGGACAAGCCGTTTGAAGACGAGTTTGATTGAGTGCGTGCATGGCCCATACCTGGCAGAGGAGGCAACGGGCGGTGTTCACCGCTCGATGCAGTCGAGTCAGTGCGGCCATGTCTGGGTGTAGCAGTCGCAGCTGGAGATGGTGTTTCTTCGGGAAGGGGACTGTTCTCGAATCTCTCCTCGCGGTTATCTCCACGCCACTCGTCAGGTCCAACGACAGGTGTCTTGTCTGTGTCCTCAAGAGTGGCATCGAAACTGTCATCAGCGAGATCGCCCTCGTCTCGGTAAAGACCATAAGCATCTTCGTCATCATCTTCCTCCGAGTCGTAGCTGCCTTCTCTGGAGTTTGTGCCGATTGAAGACAGATCTGGGGTCGCCATCTCATACTCGTTGATCTGCGGAGGGCCATTGTCGAATGTAACACTCTTCATGTTCCTGTTGAGAGACTTGCCCCAAGGAAGATCGTCGTCATCTTCGTGTATTGTCTCGCCAAAGTAATCGACTGGCTGGGAGTCGTGACTGCTCTTGAATCGGGAGTTGGAGAGTGAAGACTTGATAGGAGACACTTTGTCCTTGCTAGGACTGCGGGGGCTCAGCGGTGTCGGGCTTCCCAAAGACATGGTAGACATGGGACTCATGAGGGGCCTTCCCGGGCTGTAAAGTGGAATACTAGACGCGCTCTCACTGCGGCCATGGCCGGAACGGAACCCGTCGGCGGGCGTAGTAACATAGGGACTATTTGACACCTTGGCGAGAGGTCGCTCTATGGTGGGTACCCGTGTCGGATCATATTCTTGCTTCTGCTCCCGCGCGAACATGGTACTGTTCTTCACGCGGGAGGCCTTCTGCAGGCGCTCAATAGAGGAGCGCCGCGTAGGGGAGATTGAGTCAAGATCATTTTCTTGCCGACTCTGCCAGAAGAGTCTCGGTGAGTTGGTGTTGTCTAGCGGTGAGGACTGGAATGGCGATGAATCGGTATTGAGGGTCATCTTCTGCGAGTGCGCCACTTGTGTCAGTTGAGGATATTCTCCGAGTGGGCGACTGGTTGTTGTTCTTATTGGATTTCCCACTTACCTTGGTTGACTGGTTCCAGCTGGGCGAGTTCCGTCGCTTCTCTCCGACGGAAATCTCAGACAAGGGACGAGGGATGCTGCTCTTGTTGGGTGTTGTTGTCGGTGTGCCTGTGCCCTTGGAGATGCGCAATGGTTGTGTGATCTAGTGGAGAGGTCATGTCAACAGACGGAGACTTTGTTTGGGTGATTGATTGATTGATAGGCGAGCGCGATAAGCGCCCCGTGTAAGTACTTACTGCTTCTTCTGTAGCCATCTTGCTTGTTTTTTGTACAATAAATTAAAGGTGGATCATTTCCTTCGAGGAAGTATACACAAGGGAAAGGATGTTAAGCGGCGAATGCGCAGCGCTATTGGGTTGTGGTGATGCCGGCTCGGCTGTTGGTGTGCCAGCAGAGCGAGCTCGAGGTTTTGTTTTGATACCGAGGGGAGAGGACCGCTGGGGTCGCTTGTGTTTGTCTTGTCAAAAAAAGTGACGCCACAGCAAAGTGGAATGCGATTTGCGACGCAGTGCGGTGAAGGAAAATAGGTCGGTTTGTATGTATCAATGTAGTGAGGAAAAAAACTCTTGGTCTTTCTCAGGCTTTGGCTTTCTTTAGAAAAGATTCGCGGAGGTGGAATGCGACAGTGAAGGCGGAATAGATGGTTGTAGCCTTCAAGGCATTTGTTGACGTTGACGTAGAGAAGGGAAATTCCAAGAGGCGGGCAAGTTAGGTTCAGGTTGGGTTACAGCGGTTGGGGTTGGGCGGTAACGCAAAATTCCAGAGCTTGGACTTGACAGGACAGGCTATCTGGCTATATTGCTTGAACTGATAATGGACTGGAACCCAAAATGGAGATTCGTCCTTTTTGCCAACTCAGAGAGAGAAAAAAAAGAGGATGGAGATGAACAATAGGAGGGACGGCGAAGGTGAATTCAATCAAGCGGTCTGCGCAGCATAAGTCGGGTAGATATTATTATTTGCGAAGTGGTGGTGAGCACTTGGGCTTGGGTCGAGGTAACAGGAAGGACGGGATGTCACAGGAAAGCCGCTGTGATTGGGCCGCTGGCTGCTGCGATGTAAACAGAGGAGCAGCTGCCCCAAGCTTCCCCACCAAATCCACCGTCACCACCAGCAATCACTGCGGTCCAATGCGGTTGCCATACCAATTAAGCCGACGGTGCTGGGATCTTGCAGCTCCTCCAGGCCCGGCAGGGATAGGTAGGCCATCTTTGGACGAGAACGACGAGGAATAAGCAGGCAAAGCTTGCCGGCACCACGCCATGGCCAGACTCTCTAGGCCCTCTCCAGCGACTGCTAGCGAACTGTTTAGCAACTCCCACCAACTCCCAGCGGCTAGCAATGCTAACAGCTCTCCCACTCGCCGGAGAATTGCTTGCGAACTGGGTTGTTGCTGCACGTCGCTGCCCTCTCTAAACCACTCTCAGTCTAGAGAACTGTTATTCAACAACGTCTACGGAGCATCTCGCCCCTCATTCGCTCTCGAGAGGGCTGACCTAGGTTTTTCGCATTGTTCGACATATTAATAAATACACGGATATGGTTAGTAGTCGTCGGCAGGTAACGTTAGGGTCGTAAAGCCGTAGGTAGAGCCATCACCGATTCGCGATGTTCGATGTGTGCGCTGGCTGCTTGATCCAATTTTGATTTCCCCATCTTGTGTGGCCTATGCTACCAATGTCACCATATGTGTTGTGTCTGTCCCTTTCACCACCTGTGACAGACGTCCCTCTGACATTCCAGAGTCCTTCTATTTTCAACTGCATGCCTCCCTCCCTAACAAACCTACCTACTGTACCTACTGTACCTACGTATTCATAGTCCGTCTGCCTATCCTGGTTCCCGATGTGACCAGGAGAAAATATCGAGATTCCCTTACATTAGCTAGCTACTACCAGACTACGAGCTGCTGCTAGTTAGCTAGCCACGATCCACCAGCTGCGTCAAGCTCCAATGCTCGTCGTTTTCTGATGCAGGTCTAACGCACGTAATAAGCATTGTGGCCAGTTTCGGGCGAGTCCACTGCTGCCGCGTCCCGTCTGTGTGTCTGTTCTTGTTTCGTCCCCCTCACCTGCTCTCGTATCCACCCGATACAAACAAGGAAAAAGGAACGAGGTGCGAAAACTTGCATTTTCTCTTTTGTTGACTTTCCAATGTTGACTGGGCTTGGCTGGCCCAGTAAGAAAAAAGCACAATTGGCTCTGAGCTGAAAGGACAAATCCGGCAATATTGGAAGATAGATAGATAGATACATGGTAACTCGGATCAAATATGTAGGTCTCATATTCTTGGGAGAATGTGTCCATTATCTTACTAGGTAGACTATCTCATGCAGAACAAATATATAACAACAACATTCAGTAATTGATCGGTATCAGTGTGTCAGTTGCTGAAGCCGATTACACCTTACCTCTAGGTATGGGGTGTTGTTGGTGGAAGGCTGCATTAGATCCCGCGACATGCACAGACAAACGTCACCCTGAATTATTGGTTCTGCCGTCTGTGTGTGCATGAGAGTATGCATATCACGAACCTGCAATTAATTCAAGCTCTCGAATCCCATAGATACCGCCAATGACTGACTGACTTTGAGGCTCATCTCAGCTGTCAACCCGCCAATGGTCCTCTCCAGAAATCCTGCAACGCTGTCTGTCTGTCAGTAATCGATCGACCCTGCATTATCATGTATTATGGCGGAGCATCTACTACCTATGGCAGTCAGTCAAAACCTGAGATAAGAAAAGAGAGGTCTGCAGCTCTAGGGATTACTGCACTCTTTCTTTTTCTCTTTGCTTCCTTGCCCTTCTATGCCCCGCAGGCCTCGGCGGATGCCATATTTATGTTGCCATACTGGGGATACGAACGATGAGTTACACTGCTCTAGCATGGCTGGTTGGCTTGGTGTAAGCCAGGGAGTGTGGTCTTGTCTTATCCGAATTGCATCAAGACGGTGCATAACTATCATATTTACATTATGCACTTACTTGGTGATAGTCCCTTTTATTACCGCCCATACCGTTTCCCAGGTCCGCATTTCCAACCAGCCCGAATGTGCTCTCCCCCTATTTCCTGCCCGACATGATCTCATCGTCATCCTTCACCGCTTCAGCCCGTTGCCGAGCGTTCGTAGAAGTCGGCGGCACTAGTGCCCATTCCGGTCCTCGGGGTTGTGAGGTCGTTGGGCCGTGCCTTTTGGTGGTGGATGATGCCCAAGCGCCGGGGTGTCCAGCTGTCCCAAGCTCGCCGCCCTGATAAATTGGTTGAAGGACTTCAACGATACCATACACCCGCTATCGTTGGATGCGATGGTGCTCCCTCTAATAGTCGCTCGTGTACGGAGTAATGATAGCCTCGGTTCCACCACACCGACGCATGGTCCGGCGTCGAGCCGAAAGCCGTTTCCGTGATCGCGATAGCTTTCCCCAGACAGTGCAACAACATCTAGGTCTCGTTTGCATCTATTGCAGTGGAGGTTTATAGTGAACCATTAACAGTGGCCGGAAATAATAAGGGAAAGGAGTCTTCGCCACCAACAAGGAGCAGGTGCAACCGTACCGTCATTTCCAGGGGAAAATGACGAACTATGACTTGATGCAAGATGTTGTAGTGTTTTACGGGTGAGCAGAACGATCGAAGGACTTTTCATCTGCTTATAAACCCATAGCGTGTTTCTACGCAGTATCCAGGTGTTTGCAACGAGAGTGGTTTTGCACAAAGAAGACGCTGTCAACAAGACAACCCATAGAATACGTCCAGTAGATAATCAGACACGATCTTCCGAGAATATTCATCGCTCATCATGGCAGAGGCTGGCGTTCTCTCTCCATCCCTCATGTGTTCCTGGATGCGCGCAACGTATCCTCTTTCTCCATTTCACCCCGAGACATTTTGACTCCGTGGGCAGGAAGGTAGTAATCGATTTGAGCTTGAATAAATATGTCGAATTCGAATCTGGATCAGTCAGTAGAAACTGGCAGATGTCCTACACTATCTTTCATACCATAAGCCAAGCAGGCTAGCATTGTGATGTTGTGTGTGAAAGTAGTTGAGTAAAGGGAACCACAGGAATGATTAACAAGGTTTCGAGTGCGTTTGTTGGCTATAGTGTGTTTGTTAGTGCCCGGAAAGAAACAGTGACCCAGAAATCAAGAGCCAGTAGGCATAGTCAAGAATGAAGCATAGGCAGTCATAAGTCACAAGTCACAGGGAGAGAGCAGAAGACGAGAGTAGGTAGTTTGAACAAGTATAATAAAATAAGATGTTCTCGGTTTTTTCCATACACGGAGCCAATCGTAGCGACCGAGGTGGTATCAAAAGTACAAGAAAATAAGAAAAGTATATAAAAGACAGTTATCCAACCCTTTTCACGCCGTGCCAATCCCCAAGTCCGGTCCGACCATTTCTATATGGGTTTTTTTCTATTATGCGTCTAATGCGTCGTTTAAGTTGTAATTTTTTTTGTTGTCGGAAAGGAAGAGGGTTTAGTCCTCGGCCTCGACGATAGTCTTCTGGGCGACGTAGTAACGCTCGCCACGCTCGTCCTTCTCGTGCTCGATGGCAACCTTGCTGAGGTGGGTGAGGACGTTCTCCATGATGGTGTCCTGCTTGGAGCGCTTCTTGCGGCCGAGGTTGTCAAGGGTGGCCCAGTTGGACATGGCGTAGTAGATGATACCGATGACGATGACAACGGCAATGGAGTAGAGCCAGATGACAATGATGGTGACAATGTCGACGGCACCGTTCTCGGAAATCTTGGGGTTCAGAGTAGGGGCGGTCTCGAGACCCTCACCAGCGAACCAGCCGAAGCCAGCGAAGAGAGAGGCCAGGATATCGACTCCGAAGATGGCGGCAACCAACTGCCACGAGGGGGTAGTCTCGAAGCCACGGGTGACGAAGATGAGCCAGTTCTCAGTAAGAGCGACCTGGAGGAAGAGCATCTCCTGAATACCACCGTAGTCCTGGATGAGACCACCGGTGGGGAGCCAGAAGGTACCGCGAAGGACCCAGGTACCGAGAGCGAGCAGGCAGCCGAGGACGATGGAGATAATCCAGATCTTGGGCAGCTGCCACTCGACAGGGCGCTTCTCAAAGTGGGCGTTATCGTAGGCAACAGCGATGGTGGCAAGATCGGCGAAGAGAGCGATGAAGACAATCAGATCGGCACGGATAGTCTCGTTGATGATGACCATGGAGGTGACGAGGTAGATCTCGAGATGCAGGCAAAGGGCGATACGGTACTGGATGTAGGCCTTCATGCGCTGGAAGATTTGACGGGAGATCTTGATGGCAGAGACAATGGTGGAGAGACCAGGGGCGAGGAAGACGATATCGGCGGCAGCTTGAGCGGCTTCGGTAGAACCTTCAACAGCAATACCACAGTCGGACTTCTTCAGGGAAGGAGCATCGTTGACACCGTCACCAGTCATGGCAGTCAAGTGACCACGCTGCTGAAGCATCTCGACGACCTGGTACTTGTGTTCGGGGAAGACCTCAGCGAAACCATCGGCACGCTCGCAAAGATCGTGGACAGAGGTACCGGGCATGCCAGAGTGGATGAGCTTGTCGGAGTTGTAGACCTTGGAGCCAAGGTTAAGCATGCGGCAGGTCTCCTTAGCGATAGCGATAGCGTCACCAGTCAACATCTTGACCTCAATACCAAGAGCCTGGGCTTCAGCGATGGTCTGGGCAGTATCGGAACGGGGAGGGTCGAAGAGAGAGATCATGCCAAGCATTTCCCAAGGACCATCTTCCTCTTGGACAGCGACAGCGAGCGAACGGAAACCACGGCGAGCGAACTCAGTAGCCTTCTCACGGAACAGGAAAGCCTGCTCCTCAGAGCAGTTGGTCAGAGCGAGAACAGCCTTGGGGGCACCCTTGGCGCAAGTGTACTTAACACCCTGGTGAGTGCAGATGGCAGTGATACGCTTGGAGACGGGGTCGAAGGGTATGAATTTCTCGGTCTTCCAGCCTTCGGAGATCATCTCCTTGGCCTTAGGGTAGCGCTTGAGGGTAAGGATGGTGATCTTGTCAATGGGGTCGAGGGCCTTGATGTTGTGGGACGAGGCGAGAGCAGCGACAGCCATCATCCAGTTGATATCGACACCCTCCATGACGAAAGGCTCACGAACGGAGAGCTGGTTAGCGGTAAGAGTTCCGGTCTTGTCAGAGCACAGGATATCAACACCAGCGAGAGACTCGATAGCGGTAAGCTTTTGGACGATGGCCTTCTCCTCAGCGAGGTAAGCAGCACCGACAGCGAGGGTAGTAGTGGTAACGACAGGCAGACCAACGGGGACACCGATGATCAGGAGAATGAGGGCGTAGTGGAGCAGGTTGATAGAGCTGTCGACGGGGTAGGCGATGCGCAGGTTGCGGTAGAAACCACCGATCCAGGCAACAAGAATCCAGAAGACAACGAGGACCAGGAGAGAAGAACCGATGGAGTTCATGATGGCCTTGAAGTGACCGGAGTCCTTGGCACCCTGAACAAGAGAAGCAGTCTTTCCGACGAACGAGGCCTGGGCACCGGCAGTGACAACACCGTAAGCCTTGCCGCGCTTGCAACCAGTAGTGTAGTAGACGGTGTCGGTCATGTACTTCTCAACAGCGAGGGATTCACCAGTGATGGCAGACTGATCAATAGCACAGATAGCGTGGCCGATATGGGGAGTTCCCTCATCGTCCTCAGGGTCCATCTTCTTCTCGGAATCAGAACCCATACCCTGGGCGCTCATCTCAGCGGTGTATTGGGCCTGGCCGTTCGGGTTGTCGTAGTCGCAGATGAGACGGGTATCAGCGGGGACGACGGAGCCTTCCTCGATGATGACAATGTCACCGGGAACGAGTTCTCTAGCGCGGATCTCCTCTTCGACGCCGTTGCGAACAACGTGCGCCTTCATGGCGATATCACCCTTCAGACTAGCGACAACATCGGCAGCTTGCTTTTCCTGGTACCAACCGACAACGGCGTTGAGGAGCAGGATACCGATAATGATACCAGCATCGAGCCAATCGCGGAGACCGAGAGCAAGGATGAAAGCAACCTCCATAACGTAGAGGACGGGGCCACGGAAGAAACCGATGAACTTGAGAAGCATGTTCTCCTTCTCGGCAGCGAGCTCGTTCCATCCGGACTGCTTGCGTCTCCGCTCAACCTCGAGGCTGTCAAGACCCTTATGGAGATCGGTCTTGAGCCATTCACCGGGTGTGTCGAAGTCGCTCTTGGAAGAGACGGGGCCGTTCTTGCCACTCTTCCAGAAGGCCCACCAAGGAGCCTTCTTCTGCTCAGTGCCGAAATCTTCCTCCAACTCTCCCTCAGCGTGGGGATCCCGGTAGGTATCGACAAAACGAACAAGGCTGTGAAAAAATTGGTCAGACTGATGTCACGATTTCGAGGTGCTGGATAGGTATAGAGGGGACTTACGATTTGTACTCGTCCATGTACGGGTTCTCACCCTGGGGGTTTTTCGGTGCCGGCGCGGGTTCAACATCGTTGTTCCTCTGGTTCTCGGTCAGGAAGCTTCCCGATTCGAGATCCGCACCTTCCTCCATAGCGGCGGCGGTGTACTCCGGGTTGCTCTTGTGGCCGCCTAGGCCCTTCAACTTCTTTAGATTAGGTGCCATGGCGTTACACAGTCCAGCTGTATATTAAACAGAAGATGAAGTTTCGAGCGAACAACGGAAGACGGGAGCCGGAACCACGGAAGAGGGTAAAGAGGCGAATGTCTTAAGCGTTGGGCGTAAGGAGGGAGAGTAGAGGGAAAATTCAAACGTTCGATGAAGCCAGTACTTATAGGAAATCGGCCCCCATACCGACGAAAGACGGAGAGCAGCCGCGAATACCATATCTTGGCCCGTTTCCTCTGTAGCAGCCAGGGGTCCGGAATAGTCGCGCAGGGGAAAACCCCACCGAGGCCATTTTCATTTGGACTGTTTTCAGGTGAAGGCCCTTTTCTGGAGAGCGAAGGCGAGATGGAGATCTCTTCCTCCAGCTAGGGTGACTTCCATGATGGGACGGACTGTCCCGAGACTGGCCTATCAGAGACGCCTAGGCCCAGTATCATTACTGGGGTGTCTCCGACAAAAAGGGAACACGATGTAGCGTTGATCGGTTTCGCGAAGCTAGTTCGGGCTACCGTTGAAATTAGACATGGTATCCTCTCCACGCCAAGTATGGTTGAAAAGACAACAGAGGTGAAGCGATCTGAAAATGCCTCACCACGGACGAATAAGCGTCCTGCGTAGTAACCAAAATCTCTTCAAAGAGTTGCAACAACTCCGGACGATCACGTACCCCTGCCATGGTTTCAGCAACGATGGAGCTTGAAACACCACTATAGAGCGGCTCTATCGAAGCACGTGACCTGCGAGAACCAGGGGGAATCCCTACCCCCAATATGGAGCCTCATTACTCTCAAAATTGGCTACGAACTGCATGAAAGGCGACGAGCGGCGTGTCCATCGTGGCCCATCGTGGCATGGGGTTCTGACCTACACGCATAGAAACATGATCTTCAGATGGAGCAGAAACAAATTGTCGGCAAAGTGTCCCTGGACGCGCCGGACAGCCAATAACATTGTGATAGTCTGTACGCAGCCGGCGCCAGGCGCTAAGCATGAATAGAAGAGACGGTCTAGTTTAAAATAGACCAGACGCGACAGAAACTGCCAAGCTTCCTGTGCCAAAGTAGCCGTCGAGTCAGTGACTCGTCCAGAACATTGCGTCGACAAGTGCGACTATGCCCCGGCGTATGAGAAATATGCCGGCTCGCTTTGTACATGGCTAGTACGGAGTACAAATCACGCATGCCGGTTGCCGTGCGAAGTCGGAATAGTGGCAACGGGGCAGGTGGGCAGGTTCCTGACTAGTCGACCTCGGGCTAGACGTGTAGACTAGGGTCGCTTCTATCGCGTTCTTAGTACGGACAAATCTAACAGGATGACATTTCTCCGCAACTCCGTCCAAGATGGATAAGCGCGGATAAGAGCGACGAGCAGCTACCCGGTTTGGCTGAGCCCCATAGGCAGGAGATTGTACAGTAGTCTCCGACCGTAAGCCCCGGAATTAAAAACCCAGAAAAGCCTCATAGCTTCCAAGCTCACCGAGGCTCACTTCAGAGAAACGGAGTCCAGTCCAGCGGGCCATTGTGTAATCGCAGCGGGTCGCGGGCAAGGAACGGGAATTAGACACGAGCGCGCACCAAGGCGCACACTGGTACTGCACACTGCGCACGAGGCAAGCTGAGCTGGCAAGGAAGGCGTGCTTCCGCTCTGACCTACGCGGTCTCATGCAGTCCTAGCTTCTTCTCCAATGCTTTAGTCGCTCGAACTTCGCACGGCTTCGGCCAAGACGAGGACCATTTTTTTCTCGAATCCCAAAAGCCGGCATCTAGACTCGCCTCGCTCGCACATTTCGCTCTTAGTTTTTTGCGGCAGTATCTCGGGGACGGCGTCCGACAATGTTGCTAACTTGCTTGCCCTTTTCTGGTGAATGTTTTGGAAGTGCAGCCTGCACACTGGAGGGTGAAACTTTACGGACGTCAAACAAGTCCACCCTTGGCGATGAGGGGTCGCGTTGGAAGTGGACATGAAGCCCAGCTGGGAAAAGACCTGCAGAAAGCTTGTCGCATCTCGCAGCCTGTGCCAGCCGCGAGTGGCAAGCTTGGACCGCGCGATATGTGCTGCTACGACTGCTGCTCGTGGTACTGTGGCATTCGGCATCTTGGCCAAAACAGACCGTAACTCTTTAGATAAAGGCGATGCTGCCGTGATATAATTACTGACCAACGACGTCGTCTCGATGGCGTAGAACCCCCCAAAGAGCATACAGATCGGCATCTTAGCCAAGACCTGCGGGCGTCAAGCTCGTAGGACCTTCGTTTTGATCAGACTTCATGTCGTTTTAAACCGCCTGCCACCCCCATGCTGGATGCTAAATCTGGGGAGTACGGTGTAGGTCAAAGGTTAAAAGGAACAGGATCTGGGGATGTGGAGTCTGGGAGCCGTTATGTGCGCGTCGGCTTGATTGCTTTGTTTCTAGTTGGCCAAGGGTCGGCAGATGTGACTAAGTGACGATGTTTCTCGCCGCTCACAGCAAGATCGACGGGCATCCCTCGGGTATTTGCTTGGCTCGTGTGTGAGAGAGCGAAGCAGATGGCGAAGCTTTCGACAAGCACGTCAAGTAACGTCAAGAGATGTCTTATCCACTAGCCAAGGTGAATCATATTGCAAATCTCATGTGTCTGTATCGCATAAGGGGCGCTGATATTGGGAGATGTTCGGTTCATTACGGAGTTCGGGGTGCGACAAAATAAGAAAACTCGTCGAAATTTCGGATTGATGGGCATCGTCGACATCCCCAAAATAAAACTGGGAAGAGGTTGAAGAGATAAATTATGATTCTTGGTTTGCCTCATCTAAATCGAGGGGTTTCTTTGCCTGGTTCATCCAATCGAACTGCTGCCATGACGAGATTTGATCCCGGGTGGCAGGGCCAATTGAATAATACCAATTAATGCAATGCACCCCTTGACCCCCCAATGCAGAACCCAATGCACCTGCAGTTGCTTTTGAGGCTTGCGGGCGCAAGCTCTCATATCAGCCAATCAGACAAACGATAGGCTTGGGGAAAAGATTAGGCAGATAAGATAGCGATAAGCTCCAGTCAGCGTAGGAATCTGGAAATTTTGTTTTCTGTAGGCAGGACGAGAGGTCACTTTGGCTAGGGTGGGATTTTGCTATGCGAAGTCGAGATCAACCAATGCCCAATTGAACGACATCTCTTCGAAAACGAAGACGATTTTTATTTTTAATTATAGTCCCGCTACTTCAGCTTGCTATTGTTGGCACTTCGCTTCGACAACTCAAGATGAAGCGCAAGTTGGACGAGAACGACCAGCCGGCCGCCACCGAAAATGCTGAAACCGCAACCGCCTCATCGACGCCCGCCGCAGACGCAGTGACGGCGACCTGGGAAAGCCTTCGTCTCGACTCGCGCCTCCTTCAAGCCATTGCCAGCCAAAATTGGAAGAAGCCAACTCTGGTGCAAAGCAAAGCCATTCCCTTGGCACTCGACGGTCGCGATGTACTTGCAAAGTCGAAAACCGGCTCGGGCAAAACCTCAGTCTATGTCCTGCCTCTGCTCGAGGCCATACTCAAGCGCAAGCAGGTATGCATCTCTTCCTTTCATCTCTTTTGCGCAAGCCTGGTGTTTTGGGATGTAGTGTGCTAACGGGTTTACTTCAGACGGCATCTGCGCCTTCGACGACAGCACTTATCCTGGTCCCCACGAGGGAACTGGCAGACCAGGTGGTGAGAGTGATAGACACATTTGCCGCCTTCTGCAAGGATATCCAAACAGTTAAGCTCTCCGAGAAGCTATCCGACGCTGTTACCCGAACTCTCCTATCGAACCTGCCCGATCTCGTTGTAGGCACGCCTGCAAGAGTTCTCCAGGCTATCAAGAGCTCCGCGCTGCCCCTCGACGGCCTCAAACACTTGGTGCTGGACGAGTCAGATTTGCTTCTCAGCTATGGTTATGATGAGAATCTTAAGACCATTGCTTCGACGATTCCCAAAGGAGTGCAGACCATCCTTACCTCAGCCACCTTGACACCCGATGTCGAAGCAGTAAAAGACCTGTTCTGTCGCGACCCGGCGATATTGAATCTGGAGGAGAAGAACGACACTGAGGGCGGTGTTGATCAATTTTACGTTAAGGTACCTAAATCTTGTCACAAAACTATAGGCTGAAGTTGCTAACACGCCCGGTCAGTGCGCTGAAGACGAGAAGTTCCTCTGTATCTACGTCATCTTCAAATTACAGCTGGTAAAGGGGAAGTGTATTGGTAAGTTTCTGGCTAGCACCTATTCGAAGACGCAGTCTAACTCTTAACGACAGTCTTTGTACATGACGTGGATCGGAGCTATCGATTGAAGTTGTTCTTGGAGCAGTTCGGTATCCGCAGTACTGTTCTGAACTCGGAGCTTCCTATCAACTCCAGGATTCACATTGTTCAACAGTTCAGTCAAGGCGTGTACGACATACTGATTGCATCGGATGAACACGAAGTCCTGGGTGGCGAGGACGAGCAGGAAGAGGCCGAAGAGCAAAAAGATGGCGACAGCAAAGAGGAGAAGAGCAGCAATCCGCCAAAGAAGAAGCGGAGATCCGCAAAACGCGATAAGGAGTATGGTGTGAGCCGTGGTATCGATTTCAAGGGAGTTGCAGCTGTGGTCAACTTTGACCTTCCCACGTCCTCAAAATCTTAGTAAGTACCGCAAGCATTCCGCACTGTTTGTGGGCCCTTGATTCTAACAGTACACAGCACACATCGCATAGGTAGGACTGGACGAGCCGGCCAAAACGGCATATCCTTGTCCTTTGTAATTCCCAGCAATGAGTACCGCAAACACATGCCTACCTCCATTGAGTCTACCGAGCATGACGAGAAGGTTCTGGCAAAGATTACGAGGCAGCAGGCCAAGAAAGGCAAGGAGCTGAAGCCATACAACTTCGACAAGAAGTCACTGGACGCGTTCCGGTACCGTATGAACGATGCTTTACGTAAGTTTGCTCAGATCTTATTTCGCTTTGGATGTCTGCTTATACCAATAATGCAGGTGCCGTAACCAAGGTCGCCGTCAGAGAGGCCCGAATCCGCGAGCTGAAGCAGGAGCTGGTCAAGTCCGAAAAGTTGAAGCGCCATTTCGAGGAGAACCCCGCGGAACTTCAGCATCTGAGGCACGACTCGGAATTGCGGGCGGCGAGACTACAGCCTCATCTGAAGCAGGTCCCCGACTACCTGCTGCCGCCGGAGGGCCGGAAGGCCGTGTCCACTACCAATATCGGATACGTACCTCTTCGAAAAGCCAAGGACGGCAAGGACCGGAAGGGCAAATCGGGCCGGGGGAAGACCAGGAAGTTTACAAGGAAGTCGGATCCCCTCAAGTCCTTCAAGGGCAGAGGCAAGGGCAAGGGCATGGGTAAATGAGCGTCACTTATATAACCAAATAATGATACCATTGCAGTTTCTCTATACGAGAGTGAGAGCCAACACTATTAGCACACATTCTCCAATCTTGATGAGAGTAAACTGAGTAGTAATTCGATACCGATGGTTGGTTGCGTCTTACTTGGCGTACAATCAGGGAAAATTGCATTTTCTCATCGGATGCATACTTGCCCCGTCGTTCCAATCTAGGGATGGTCTGCCTTTCTCTGGGCATCTCATGGGACATGCCGAAGCCCATCCAAAGCCTCGAGTCAGTCAATCCAACGGTTCATTAGCGTATAAAATGACCAATAGAGACTTCTCTCAGCTTGAGTATTCTAGTCACAGCCGCACGTAAGTAGCGCATGTTACGAATCACGATCAGTTCAAGGCTGTTAGTGTTAAATCTAGATCGTCAAATACCCTTGCACATTGGCATTTAAACATAATTGGCAAGTCCACGCGTAAATACACTGTCCGGGTCTAGGGTTCTATGTGGTTCCTATCGACGTCATCGTTGGGGATGTTCAATTGAATAGCCGAGGAGTTGGTGCGTATCATGTCGAATTAGAGACTAGTCAGTACTATTAGAAGAGTAGTAATATGGGTAAAATGTATTGTAGTAAGTGACAATCCCCAAATGATAACGTAAATCAAATGTGCATCCAAGAGCGATTACACCGCTGGTTTGCTCCTCGGATATGGTTTGGAGTGACTTTGAGCATCACAATAAACATATCGTCTTTCTGGACATGACACGTCTACCCAGCCCTCATATTCACCAAGAACAGGCCAGAAACAGCCTTCTGGCTTGTGATCCCCAAGTCTTGTGATCTTGGTATATCACACGCCATTATTCAAGGAGTTATCTAACATGAACATTGAAGGTATTGAGAAGAGCGAGTTTCAAACCCAGACGGGCTCAGACGAGAAGAATATGTCTTTGATACTTCTAACAGCAGCAAAGAACACCAATCAAGGCTGACGAATACACCCTGTCAATATATGGTCCTTGCTCTATCAACACACACACACACACGAGAGCAAGGCTGAGACATATTCCGCATGCAATGTTCCACTGCTTCGGGGAATATCAACAAGCCGCATACCGAAGCAACAATATACACAGCTACATTATCAGCCAACAATCTCTTCAGCAAGCATTCTGCAGTGAGGCTGCAGCCGAGTTCGTTCAGCTTCGGCAGGGAACGAACAAGGGTAACTGCAAAGAACATGTATCGAAAGGGTACACAGCAGACAGCCCCGATGCGGGCGAGACACTTCGGTGAATGAATGCTTGTCTACCTGGTTTACTTAAAATATACGTAAAAAGATCGAAACCAGGGGTGCAGAGTCATTCATTGTCGTCTACTCCGAAGTAAGACTGCCTACTCCTTTGAGGAGACCGAATAACAGAGCACCTTTGACCAGACCACCGTCCTTCACCTTGTGACACCTTTTGGTCTGGACTGCTCCAAATAAGCACAAGAGTACAGTAAGCGGCGAGGACATTTACTACGCGTACTTAATAAGCTACTGGAAGGACCATGAGTACGCCTTCTCGCCCTATGAATGTCTGGGGTCGTTAGTGATATTCCGGGGTAACACTTGACTAAATCAAGTAAAGAGAAAAAATGTCTGTATTCCTACACCGGACCTTGAAATCCATGTCTACGCGGCCCCTTAACAGAGTACGACCATGTAGTATATCGTGTTATATTTTAAGATTGTTTTTCTCCCTGCCTACTTACTCTACCTAACTAAAATAGCACACACTCCGCCTGTGCATCTACTCTCCCAACACTACAGGGCCCCTGTTCGCTCAAGGACGAGAGACAAGAGATCGCATCCGCCTTTGATGACGAGTCACCAACTGTTTGGGCCAGATTCGATATGATCATATTCAAGTGCGGATGGGGAGGGAATTTCCCCTCATCAATCTGAGAAGGGAGAAGCGCCAAAGCAACAATTACGAGTGCTGGTGGACAAAGGATAAGATGACCTCGAGGATGGCATCTATACGCGATGAAGCAAGATCAGTTGTGGCTTGGGCTAGGGGGCAATTAATGACGCCGGTCCCTAACATTGAGGAGCAGATACTATTTCCTCTACCTCACTTCTTCAGGTGACCTTCCACAGCATTGAAACCTTCCTCCTGTCGGTCATGTTTTTACGTGGCGGACTTCAAAGTAAGCTATACTTGAATACAGAAGAATTGCATGTCCATTTCCATAGGTAGCTCTGTATATATAATTTTACTTATCGAAGACGAGCCCAATGCGGTATGCAAACGGCAATTCAGCTACAACCCAAGAAGCCCGTATGGGCAAGCCGTTTTCTATATTACCCTGAATTCAACTACTCCTGATGCTCCACGCTTTCTTGGTGGAGTAACATCAAAACGCCGTCCACCCTATACACAATGAAAGAAACTTAGTTATCAACCAGACTTTGGGTTTGCGTGGTAATTCGCCTCGTAACCCTGAACCGCAATAACCTTCGCGAGATGACTTAATCCAGGAGCCACGCCCTCCGCTTCTCCTCCTTCCTCGCACGTCTCTTCTCCTTGAACTGTTTCAGCTCCGTCTTGCTGGGTTTCTTGCCGGAGCGCTCCGCCTTGAGACTACGACCATCGTGCGAATTGGCAGCCGCGTCGACGTCGAAGAACGCGTTCATCTGCCGCCGGGACTTGTTCTCGTCGTTGTGGTTGTCGGGGTTCTGATCGTCGCCCTGCCAGCGACCCGTGAAGCGGTTGAACGAACCGATGGCGGCATAGGCAGCCTCTGTGCTGGGAATCGCGGTCTGTCCGGCTTCCGGCTCCGCGTTGGCCTGGGCATACCACGCGTTGGGGTCGTAGTCGCCGTGAATGGCGGGGTTGTAGCCTCCGGCGGGCGGCGTCTCGTTCTTGGGCGGTTCTGCTACGCCAGGCGCGGCAGGGGCGGCGGCGGCGGCAGCAGCACTCGCGCCACTCGTCCTGGTCCTCGGATTCTCCCACGTGCTCTCGCCCGTAATGCGATTGTAGAAGAAGTAGGCTTGTTGTGTCGCATCCCAATGATAATCCCATCCATCGTCTCCTGACTCCTCGGGGACCGGTTCGCTTGGTAGCGGCGGCGCGGAATCGCTTTGCGATACTTCGCGTGTCGACGGATCTACTGGCGAAGCTTCGCCCGATTCTCGCGACTCTTCAGACTCAGCAGGCGAAGCTGATCGCGACTTGGACTTTGCAGGCTCGGTCTTTCCCACTTCTGTGGTCTGAGGGTCGACTTTGGTATCGGAAACTTGCTGCGGTTGCGTCTCCGGGGTCGCGCGTGTTGCCTCGTCGGGCTTGGGCGAATTGGTTGCGGAAGTCATGATCACTATTGGTTCTCCGGGGTTTCCGCAAACTTATATCATAGGCAAATCCTGATATTGTTAGCAGGGTGTCATGTACAAATCACAAGGGTGATAAACATCATATCCAGCAACACTGAAGATGGACCAAGAGGCCGTACGATGATGAAGTGATCAACGCCGGATTTCTCGCGGTTTTGGTGGATGCTTGCTCAGCCAAAGTCTCCAGTGCGTGCTTGTCGGAATAACGTTTACTGGTCTGGTGACTTGTACTGGAAGAATTGACCTGAAGTCCAGGTAAAAAGGCCCTACCCTAGGAGAAATCAAATGCACACGTCAAATTGATTTACTAGATTTGTTGATGCTGAATGACAGCTAAGAATATGGTACTGGTCTCAGTTCACGATTCCTCGAAATTGATGGAAGCCAAGGAGTGAGTGCCTATCCGATGTTCAATTACCAATGGCCCAGAACCAACATTCAAGAATCCAGATAAACGTTATCGGCTTATCGCTAACGTCAGGTACGAACCGCCTTCTGGCACCACCAGCCAGCATTGGTGGTTCATCTTAAACTGATTTTAGCAGGCAGGTAGGTGCCCAGGTGCTGCCAGCCGAACTTTCGGAGGATTGATTATTCCAGTCTTCCACCACCAAGGGCCCGGCACCTCGTCTGAGTTATGGTGAGCAGTGAGCGAGCTTGGCTTACCTACCCACACGGCTGCTCCCGATCTAACATGATGCAGATCACACCATCACGCTTCTCAGATTGAATAATCGGCGACTTGGGGATGTACTGCTGCTCTCCGGTGGCTTTGATTACATGGTAATATTGCCCGACGCTGCTTACCGTTCTGACAGGCTTCCCATCTTCCAAATGCATGAAAGCATCCGTGGGTTGCCTCCCTCTGCATCATTGATGCGTGTCAACTGCAGCTCAGAAGTACAGCTGTAACGGACGGGAAATACTTGACCGACGACGGCAACATCCCCATGTCTGCAAACAACAACATGCAGCCGCTGAAAAGGGAGTTCATTGTTGGCAGTGAGTGACTTACTGACGTGTTTGTCTCAAGCGTACTTTACTGTACGCCAAGCTCTGCCACCCGCTCCCGCCGCTTCTGCGCTCGTTCCCGTTGACTTGCTCCATTGCGCTGAAGACACCGGTGTTCCACGTTTGGTGTTTGGTGGCTGGCTTCTGGCTAGTTCTCGTTCCAAGCCAGCTTTTATATGCACCTGTGCATCTTACATGTACGCCAATTCCCCTTTCATTGGCTACCACGTACGTACATCTTGGAAGAAGAGGTAAGGTCAGGTAGGTGAGGCAACCAGGTAAAATCACCTCACCCCCTACTTGTGCGACGTATCTGTCTTTTCATGGGCAATTAATAAAGATTTCGTTGATCTGCAGCCCTTGGATGACCTAAATTTAGCCCGGCCGTATCGCATTCCGCGTCGCCCTTGAACTTTAGGCAAGCCGGTCTGCCGGTCTGACGGTCTGACAGCCTGCCTTTTACTCATCTCTCTCATCACTCTCATCACATTGCTGCTGCCTTTGCTTTTGTTTGCTCGGCAAACCCCCAGTGTAGTATGTCGGGAGGCGATCGTTCAGCTCCTGAGTTGTCTCATTTCCCTTTCGATGCCATTATACAGAGAACACATCGTGGCCCTATCCGCCCAATAACAGTGCAAGGCAGAGAAGTTCGTCTTCTTCTCAGATGAGCTCGCCTCGAACCTGACCCGGCCAGTCCTACCACATTAGCATTCAGCCATTTAGCCAGATCATGCACTCTACTTTATCCAACGACAACCTCAACGCACATGGCAGTAACATTGTCCTAGCCAAACCCTTGAACCTGAGCAGCCAAGCCCTAGACGGCTGCACCTTTTCTTTGTCTGAAGGGTCTAGATTCCCCCATTGGGTGGAGAAAACGGCAGCGCATCGCGTCTGTGCCTGAGTAGACCGTCCGTAGGTCCCGATGAAGCACTTCCCGTGTGGTTAGCTTGAGCATCAGCACTGCCTTACCTGGGCGCTTCGCCGCACCATACCATCCCCAACCCACTCGGGTGTCAACTTGCATATGCTTTCTTTTTTGCATACTTACCTCAAGTGCTGTACTCACTCTAGCCACTGGAGCTACCCCAAACAACAAGTGCGTGGGGTCTTTGGGGTTTGTCTGTTCAGGAACATCGTCCCGCTGCATCATCATCCCATATCAACCGCTTGCTTCGCTCCTGCAGAACCGACCTATAATAACAACCCGGGTTTCCGCTTGCTCGGGTAGATTCATAGCTGCCCATCCCGTTTCTCCTTTTCTCGCTGCATATATTGCTCGGCTACCATTGCTCTACCGAATAAGCAAGATCTCAAGGCGGAATTGGTCGTTATAAAACAGTGGACTTAGCGCCTGACTCACAATGGCCTTCACGAATCCGAGGTCATGTTTGCTTGCCGGTCTCGCTATCACGGCGGTGACTACAGCAGCCGACTTCCAAGAGGCTAGTGACAATGACTGCGACTGTTTCGTTATCAACGGGACTGATGTCCAATACTTCCAAAGCCACAAGTTCTACGACTTCCGGTCCCTGTCCCAGCACGTCAACGTGCCGGAGCCCATCAATGACCCCAAAGACAGCAGCAGCGCGCCGCTGGCCAGCGACTACTTCAAGAACAGCCCCTGGACGGACCAGTGGGGCACGCAGACCTGGAACAACACGGGCAACATACAGGAGGGCGAGGCCAAGCTGCTCATGGTCAACTCGGCCAGCAACGTCTATATCGAGAAGAACAAAGACCCGAACCCGGCCTCGGACACATTCCTGACAATGCGGACACAGCGCATGGACAACTTCCAGTCCGCCGCCGAGTTCGAGTCGGTCCCCATGAGCTACCACTTCCTGTCGGCGCGCATCTATATGCGCACCATCGGCGCCAAGGGCGCCATCGCGGCCATGTTCACGTACCGCAAAGGTCGCGATGACGACCCCAACTTGGTTCAGGAGGCGGACCTTGAGATCCGCACCATCGACCCCCCAGACAGGATCCAGTACACGAACCAGCCTTCCTTCAGCCGCAACGGCGAGACGGTGAGCCAGGCGACGCAGAACGCGACGGTCCCACGCAGCTGGGAGGAGTGGTCGGTGCACCGCGTCGACTGGAACCCCAAGACGACGACGTGGTTTGTCGACGGCCAACAGGTGTCGCAGATCGCCTTCCAGACGCCCCGCGACCCGTCCCAGGTCATCTTCAACATGTGGAGCGAGGGCACCTCCTGGACGGGCAACATGACGCGTGGCGAGGCGGCCTACATGCAGATCCAGTGGATCGAGCTGCTCTACAACCAGACCGGCGACGCGACCACCACCAGCAACGGCAACGTGCGGCACCAGCTCGAAAACAAGCAGCTCGCCAAGCGGAAGAACAAGAAGGACCAGTGCAAGAATGTATGTAGCGTGGACGAGTCGCACAAGATCGGCACGGCGGTGCTGGTCGCCAGCGACGCGGCGTCGATGTTTGGGGGCGTTTCTTCTTTGGGCTTGGCTGCTGCTACTTTCTGGATATCTCTCGTCACTTTATTTGCGATCGTTTAGACTTGAATCTAGAGAGGCAGGAAGGACATGTGCTACTTGGTTCTATGCTAAATCTTTTTTTATATATTTTCTCGGGATACACAGAGAAGGAGTACACACAAAAGATTACATATAGGTAGTCAAGAGGTTTCTGATAGGTGCTTAATGGGACATTTAAAAAAAACTTATCGCCTTTTTCTTACCCGCCGCTTGTCTGGTCTATGCCCCGGACATCGTCAGTGTATGCTCTCTCTGTGGGCTCATTACAAACGACATCCTTCCCAGGGATATCATTAGTCCTCACAATGCGGAACAGTAAGCTGCGTTTGAAACGAATATGCACCCTCTATGTATGTCTCACCCTAATTTATAAAGTCTTCCTGCAGCTAAAATAGCCAATGTACTTAGTTTTAAGTTGCCGTGTTTGCTTGTTGTGTGGCGGCGCTACTATACGGGACGCATGTGATGAGATGATTACAGAGGCGCTGCTTCCCGCACGTATGCACTTACTGTACGCATTGGTCCATCACTTGTATGGCGTGGTACGTATTATTATAGCTGTAAACAACGGCGTTTTGCGATTAGAGTAACACGAGTATGTTTCTCCTTGAACTCCATCAACTTATATGCTGTATGCTTATATCAAATAGAGCACTTAGACATGGGACACGGACATATTATTCATCATCAAGACACGGATATGCTGCTACGATTCTTCAGTGGTATACGACCCCGACCAATTTCTATTCGGTCAGGTGTTATCAAGGGGAACAGAATAATGTTGGGTTTTCAGGCTTTGAAGATTGATGGCGACAGATTGTAAATTTTATATTGCATGTCAACTCAATAACTACCTGCCTACCCATTTGGGCACGACATGAGCACTCAGCGCGCCCCGAAATCAGCCACGATTTAATGTAGGCTCATCCGGGCGGGAACGGGCCAGGTACCTTTTGTATATAAAAAGTTATAAGGACCTTGAAGATGAGTTAGCCAGGTTTGCTCTTTGAAAGTGGTCTTCATTCTTCATAGAAAGTGATAGTAATAGGTTTGATCAGGGCAATGGTGAAAAATTGTCTCATGGCAAGCCGAAGCAAGCTCTGAAGTAGCAAATACATTTGCAAACATCATGTCAAAAAGTAAAACAAATCGCGCAATAACGAGTGCGTAACGTACCTTAATAAGTTTGTCTCGGCTGGTGGAGGAGATAATGACGGCGTTTGTGAGCGTCGAGGGAGAAGAGGACGCAAAACCTACTATTCCTCTTCATCAGAATCGAGCTCCATATTCAAATGAACACTCTCATCGTCGCTGTCATCATCGCCATCAGCCCCCGCCTCCTCCTTCGTCTCGGTACGAACAACCGTTTGTTTCAGGGTCGATTCCACCAAGGATCCAACCGAGGCGAAGCCGGGATCGTCCTCTGCAACTGTTTCTTCCACTGTGGTTGTCTTCTTCTCGACCTCGACCCGCTTCTTCGTGGCGGCCGCCGCTTCCACGCCACTACTACTCTTACGCTTGAGAGATCTCGTCGTCATAGCGTGGGCTGAGGGCAGCTCTTCTGCCGGCTCAGACTCGATGCTTGTAGGCTGGGCCAGGAACGGACTGGGCTGAACAGGAGGCGCTGCGACAGATGGCCCCGACGTTGACGTGGCGGATGGCGCTGGCTCGTCCACTACCATGCGGCTGTCGTCGTCCTGAGCCGCCTGCGACTCTGACGTCGGGGCAGCAAAAGGCTTGTCAAACGCGTAGCCGTCTTCAGGCTCGATCATGGCAGCATCTTCGTCATCAGCAAAGTCACCAGCGTCGGCAAAATCAGCCTTGACCGAACCCGTCATAGGGCGGAAATTGAACCGCAACACCTCGATGCTCTCGTCATGAGGGAACTGGCGGTACACGAACGGCAGGATGACTTGCGGAATCCGTCCACTCCTATCCCGGGCAGGGTGCAGGACGCTCGCGATCTGCGCGTCCTTGACTCGGCAGAGAATGGCCGTCTTCAGCATCTGAGAGCGCAAGGCTGACACAACATAGTGCTGTGGCAAGTAGCTGAAGAATGCGGCCAGGAGGGTCTCGGCTGCCTTAAGGTGGGAGGAGGCAAGCGTGACTTGTAGTATCTTCTCCTCGGTGATGGATGTGAGGAACAAGTCCGAGTTTTGTGTGATGGCTTTCGTCTTATTTCCGTTTTGCGCCGTGGGCGTTGGCGCTTTGGGTGCTTTGATATGGCCTGAATGGCCGAGAAGGTCGCGGCAGCAAGTCTTTGCGACCAATGTCAGCGCAGCAACGTTCTGCTTCGACATCGTCGGCCCGCAGAGACGAAGCATCGTGTTCACTAGCTCGAACGTGTTTGCTCGCATTTCCGGCAAACGATAGCCCGTCTCAAACATCCTCAGGACGCAATCCAAAGTCTCCTGGGCCAGGGGAACGTAATTCCTCTCCAATCGGTTGGCAAAGAGCTGGCACAACTTCAATACGGCGACCTGGATGTCAGGGAACACGGTCCACAAGTCTTCCTTCTCCTCTCTCCCGATTGCGTTGTTGGTCTGAGTCGAAACCGTCTTCTCACGCCCCGGAGCAGGGGGACTGATGGACGCAACACGCGTCAAAATGTCGAACAAAGCACTGATCGGGAGAGTCACGGCAACCTTGGTGCTGCAGCAAAGAGAATCCCCTATGTACTCGAGTAAAGAGATCATCCTTTCGCTGCCAGCTTGGATGCCCACCCATTTCGGGAATTGATCCGGGGAATCGCCTCCACCGGTCACTTCGGTATCGAAGCTAACAGTTTGATGCACATAACCGGTGGTTGACCCCCAGTTCTCATGGAGGGCCCGAAATACGTGATCTGCTGTCACATGGAACTCTTTGATGAGGGAGTTAAGATGCTTGGTCCACTCATCCGCGCCGCCGCCCTTCGCAGCCGTCATGTGCAGTCTAATGACCAAACGACGGCTGCTCTCCTGAAGAGCAGAAGGAGTGAAGGCATCATCCGAGGATGTTGGGGCAAGATACTGCCTTGTAACAGACCTCAGTTGACCATTGAATGGTCTCAAAGTGGTGGGATACAAGGGAATAAGGGCAGAGAAGGCATCGAATATAGTCTGGACGAAATTGAAAGACGGCTTCGGTGCTTTGCTGGAGCTGGGCGGTTTCAGGATCGTCAGACAAGCTTGGGCAAAGGCCGGCAGAGTTGGCGTGGCGATCTCGCGTATCAGTGTCTGGTAGCTTTGGAGCATTACATAGATTTTCGTCAGAGTCACAACACACAGCTCTTTGGTAACCGTAGGATCGCGTTTCTATACAAGTTAGTGGATGGGCCAGGGAAGGAAGGGGGTGGGTAGAGTGATTGTAACTAACCTGCAGAACCGACAGTAGTCCCTTCACCCAGGCATCTGAAGTGCGAAGAGATTCCCAGCCACCAGTCTCAATATAAGCCTTGACCAGGGCGACGGCCACGAAACGACCCTCAACAGTCCTGCCATTGAGGAGTGTCGTGATCTGGGTACGTAGCTTGTGCACCAGGACGTTTGCTTCAGTTGAGTTTGCGCCAGTCTTGGCGTCTTGCGGTGCCGAGAGGGGACCCGAACATCGCTGAATGTCCTTGAGTAGTAGCGGAAGAAGGGATGGAAGCTGTTCAGTCTTGGTGGCAGTTAACTTTCGGCACAGAGAGCGTAGCTCTGGCGGTAAGGAAACCAACGACATGATAGCTGTGGTTGAAGAAGCTTTTTATCTCTGTCGTACGAGAGATACGAAGTTGGTTCCGCAACAAGGCCCTAGTTTAATCCGACCCCTATTACTGTAAGGAAGGACGAGAGCAGGATGAATGAGACGGCGGAACAGGAAGAACAGGTCAATTGCGACATCAATCTCTCGGGGGACATTGACGATCCAGACTCGCCGAAGTTTCGTTTGATTTGAACTTTTTAGTGGAGCCAACTCAATCGATAGCTGCACGATAGCAACTGGGCTGCTAGCTGGCAACTGCGGAATGCGCGTGCCGTCGGTGTCAGGGTGTCGCGTAACTTCCGTTGGTACGTAAGCACAATTGGACACCAGCCAGCCAGCCAGTACCCGCCTGCCAATACCAGCCACATCGGGGCTGGGCAGAGGAGCCTGCTAGCCTGCCAGCAGCATCTGCCCCTCCCCCTGAACAAACGATCCAGTCTTCTGCGATGAACGTGCGCCATCCCTGTCCATCATAGGTTAGGTTCGAACATTAATTCCTGACCCCCGGGTCGGTCACCGTCAACCTGTCAATCATTGGATCGACTGGATACTTGGATGCCGCTTCAAGGAGAGTGCTCCTTTTGATCTTGCTTGCTGCGATACATTAATTCCAAGGGTTCATTTGACCACAGCGTTCACGTTCCTTCCTTCTTCTGCCTGCCTGAATTCTTCTTCCTTTTGCGGAGAGAGCGACATGTTGTTTGCGCCTTGCATTGTCCAATAGCCTGGTCCAAGTTTACGTTGCTGTTTCTAGCGCCTCTGACGCACGCTCTCGCCCAGAATGAGTGTCAGTTGTCCCCCCCAGTTCGTATATGTTGTCGACTGTCGACAACGACAAGCGCTGACAGAACAAATCCCATAGAACCCCATAAAAGGGGAGAGATACCTTGCACTTCTCGACGATGCTCGTTGCGAGGGTAGATGGGACGCCGTCCCCGAGCTGGTGCGCAAAGTCCGCAAACATGCACCAAACCGACAATGTAGGACCCCTAATGCCCCCCCTGTCCTTACAATAACACGAAGCCTGACCTCGTTGTTTCTCTAGGCCTTGCCACGACGGCCGAGACCGAATGCGCTATTACGAAAGAACAAGATAAACAAACGTCACGTCCCACGACAGCCGTACCCGAAAACGCAGGGGTTGCAGAGCAGTTGACCAAGTTACAGTCCGCCCTTGCGGGAGAGAGCACCCACCTTGAGGACAGATTCCAGGCGCAGGTATGCATTGGGTGGACATACTGGGCCTTGGGCGACTACAGCACTGCTGCCGCTCAGCTTCACGAAGGCTCCGAGCAGGGGTATTCGCAGTTCGATTCATCTGAAAGCACCTCCGAATGGACAAAAGTGTGCGCTCTGAAAGCGACCTACCTGAAGGCTAACTGCCTTTCCCGGGACGAGGAGCGACCCCCTGCCCTGGCCGTATTCGAATCGGCACTGCCATCGTTGTCCAAGATCTGGGAGGAGGAAAAGGGGCGCAAGGAATTGCAGTTTTGGGCTGAACTCTTCCTGACAGAATATTGTATGCTGCACGCGCAATCCTTGGAGCAAGGCGAGAAAACACTGGAAGACCCAAACAGCCTTGCGCCTTTCCGCATATGGGCCACGTATTGGGATACTTCGAGGACTCAAACCACCACTGTAACAGGCGGTCAAGGATTTCGTGGGGCCGTTCCTAGGAGGAGGGTCTGGTACGAATACTATGCTGCCATCTCGGCTATTCTACGCCAGGACCTGCCATTCCCATCCGGCTTTGTTACCAAAGTGCCCAACGATGCGTCAGCCAGAAACCAGCTGAGGATGGAGTTGAAGAAGGTTGAGGCGGCCTATGAGGCACTCCTTTTGAGCGAAACCTCCTTCCCTCGCGCCGACGAGGAGAGAGAGGAGGTAGAGATTTTTGTTCACACAATCATGATCAACTGGGAAATTCTCAGCGGACGGGAATGGCAAGAGCACGATTTGGGACATGGTGGGAAGGAGGGACTCAGCCGCGGTATCCTTGATATACTATACAGAGCCGCCACGAAAACCTTCCATTCGACTGCCATCCTTCGCCATCTCTTCACGGTTCATCTGGCTGTCGCTGAGTTCGATCTGGCCTTCAAAGCCCTCGACTCCTATCTGGAGATCGTAAAGAAAGGAAAGGCACGCGTTGACAAGACAGGTCACCCCGAGCCGAGCTTGGACGGCGACGCAATCGTTCTCGAAACACTCTCTAGAGCCATAACAGCTCTGTGTAAATATGGGTTCGAGGAAGAAGCTGAAAAGGCACGTGTGCTCGGTGACGAGCTGGAGGAAATGCTTGAGAAGCTGCCAGGACCGCTTCCTAAAGTTGACGAGCAGATTCCCACCCTGACGGAGGAGACTGAGGATGGCGAGCCGCTTCATCCCAGGATACCAGCCCATGTCAACGCCTTGGCGTGGCAGGCGATTGGACTGGCACAGGCCCAATGGTCGCGGAAGACGTACAGCTCCGCCTCCCGATATGAGGCGCAAGAGAAAGCTATCCAGTGCTTCCAGAAGTCACTCTCCCCCGAAACAGGCAATCCTACTGATGTCAGGACCCTGTTTGCACTCGGTTTACTGCTAGCGGAACAGCGCAAATTGAGCGCTGCTATTGACTTCGTCAAGGCTGCACTAATGTCTAATAAGAAGTCCGGAGCCCAGGGTTCTCCTTCAGACGCTTACTGGCGCGAGCGCTCGTTGATTCCATTGTGGCACTTGCTTGCACTGCTTTTGAGCGCAAGGCAAGATTATGTCATGGCTGCCCGGGCCTGTGAAGGAGCCTTTGAGCAATTTGACGATCCGACGGTCCTCTTCGGATCCCAAAACCTCGAAGGGGGCCCTTTCAAGAGCGAGCATCTCAACGAAGTGGAAGCTCAGGCTGGAAACACCGAGTCACACGGCCTGGTAGACGACATGGATGACCTCGAAAAGGAAGGCATTGTGGAAATCAAGATGACCCAGCTTGCACTACTCGAGTTGTTGGAGGGCCCAGAGATTGCCGTGAACGCCAGCCATGAGCTGCTAGTTCTGTACACCCGGCTTTTTGGCAGTATGCAAGCGGAACTGCCATCTGCCGCACGAAGAAACTCGGCCTCTGTCCCTAAGAGCTCTTCAGGAACGGTACGAACCCGCAGGGCCAGCATATTCAGCACCAAGAGCAAGACGGCCCGTCGTGCCAGTGTGGCCGACAACGACCCAGCTGGTGTACCTAGCAGGCCTCAGACGGCCGGCAGTGCTATCACTCCTGCGCCAGCCATTCAGGTTACCAACCAAAATGGCGATTCCTCCGATTGGAAGTCGAACAGATCATCGGGCAGTGTCCGTAGCCGGCAGAGAAGTGCCTCTACCAAGCGAGGGAACAGCCTGAGGAAGAAACGCGACAGCAGTGGCTCCGCCCCGCAACGCTCAGCTAGCACCAGTAGTGTACCTATGCCTCATCTGCCGACGGTTTCGGATGGCGATGCATTCTTCACACCCTTGGGAGAGACACCGTCCAGCGAACGGCCCGACTTCTTTGCCTGGAGCAGCAAAAACCACATCTCGAGCTCCCAGTCTCTGTCGGCGGGACGTGGCCTGCAAAGATACGACTCCAATGCGTCGTCGGTGAAGGGCTCGGGAGGGGAGGAGGCCGTGATCCTGGAGTCGCTCTCGGCGCCGAACACGCTCCCTGCTATCCATTTCCCCAAGGATCAGGTCGATAGGCAAAGACTTAGTGTCCTGGTTAAGGTATGGCTGATGATTGCCGGGTTCTACCGACGGGCAGATATGTGGCAAGACTCGCACGGAGCCCTCGAGGAAGCGCGGAAATTGGTGGACAGTCTGACGGCGGAGATCGCCAAGGACACTACCAACGCGATTTCGCTTACCCATCCTGGCTGGGGTGGAAAGAAGAGCGTCGAGGAGCTATGGAGTGATGTACGCTCCGAGGTAAGTTATACATGACCCCTGAAACTCAACGACGAAAAGCGATACTAACGTCAAATCTAGATGGCCCATCTGTGTGTTGGCGAGGGCGCGCCGTACAAGGCTCGGGCCCAGTTCGAAGAAGCTTTGATGCACTATCCCAACCACCCGTCAGCCATCGTCGGCTTGTCCAACATCCTCCTCGACATCTACAGCGAGAAGCTCTTACCTCCTCCTACCATCCCGGCGATCGATCTGCCGGATGGCGACCCAGCTAACCTAAACTCAGTCGGACGGAATACCAAGACGCTCCCCCACCACCCCAGGGCCGGAGATGAGATTCCGACTCTCCCAAACACTACTCTGGGACTTGGTAACAGCACGGACGAAAATGATGCATCACCGAGCACGACCAAGGGCGGCCCGGTGACCAACCATCGCCACGCGTCGCCCTCGATGATCGAGGAGCTGCCAGCGCCCTACAAGGCCGTATCCCTGCCGCTCGTGGACCGCCTCGCGGCCCGCGACCGAGCTTATGGTTTGCTGACGACGCTCACTAAGCTGGGCACGGGCTGGAACTACTCAGATGCGTGGTTCGCGCTCGCGCGGGCCCATGAGGAGAGCGGGCAGGTGGAGAAGGCCAAGGAGGCGCTCTGGTGGTGTGTCGAGCTTGAAGAAGGGTTGGGGATTCGGGAATGGACATGCGTCGGGATTGGGGGGTACGTGCTATAGAGATAGGCAGAGGATTCAGGAGAAAGGCGTACGAGCAAAACGTAATAGATATGTCTTAAGAGATGGAGAGAGAGCAAGCAAGCAAGCAAAGGCACCAAGGGACAGACACACGGGTTGCGTGACCGGTGAACAGCAATTTTACCTTAACCTATAAAGAAAGATAATAATGTCGTTGTAATTACCTATCCATATCTTCTGATGATATCTCTGCCTGGATGTTCAGGATGGCTCCTATCTTTGGTGGTGTTGCCATCCCATGTGGTATGAGGAAATCGGACTGCTAGAAGTGTGAGTCTCTTTAAGTTATACAAGTGAATATAACATACACAGGATTAAATTCTACTTTTTATTCTATATGCAAGGTGTGCGCGGTGCATGAAGGCATCACCCAAACTTATTAAACAAGTTCGTTGAACGGATTCCCCACGTGATTGAGATGGTGCTGCTTTTTCCTCCCACAATTCTCCAAAAGCTGGGTTTGGGGCGCGTCTACAGGCAGCTGCTGGTCCATGTCTCATGTGCAATATATGCCTAGGAATTTCAAGCGTAGTCCAATCCTGTGATAACAATTTTCTCTCATAGAAGAAGTTCATCGTTGGCCTTATTTCTTCCACTTCTCGCAACTTACTTTCGACTACATACTCAAATCCGTCGTCATGGGCCCCGCCCCCACCACCCGCACCACTCGTGGTGCTGCGGCGGCAGCGAACGAAGCAGCAGCGGCGAAGACAACGGCAGGTGAGTTTATTCTTCAACCCCCGATATTCAAGATGATCTTTTCTTACTGACCCATAAATTAGGAGGAGACGAGACTACTACTCCTACAGCCTCGGAGAAGCAGAAGACTGAAGGAGGAGGAGGAGAGGGAGAAAATGAAGCAGGAGCAGCGCCGCCGCCGGACTCCCTCATCCGGACCGAGAACGGCCTGCAGTACTGGTCGGGCATCGACGCCGACGTCAACGGCATGCTGGGCGGGTTCCCGAGCATCTCGGCCGTCGACCTGCGGGGCTCGCGGGCCTTTCTCGTGAAGCTGGGCATCGGCAAGTCCCAGGGGCTGCAGAAGGTCGAGAGGGCGCTGGAGGGTGGTGCCGGGTGAGTTTATACATCTCATTGCTCATTACCTTTTTCTTTTTCTTCCTTGAACTTGGGATGGTTGATGAGACTCCATGAGACTCACTTGCCCTCTCATGCTTACTCTACCCATTTTCGATTTGACTTTCTTTGCATTGCATATCCTTTTCCCACTCTCGCGTTTCACTCTTCTCCTTTCTTTCGGCTCATCTTACTCCCTCAGCCATCCCATCCGCCTTCATCAGACAGATAACGGATCTATCGATACCCCATCATTAATAACCCCTTCTGACCCAATACCATATCATACATGCCGACTTAACTGACACACTTTCACCCAACCAACAGCATAGGCCGCATAACAAAAGGCCTCCTCCTAGACATCTCGCAAACCGTAGACGTCGTCGAGCCCATCGCCAAATTCACCGAAACCCTCCGCGAGACCCCCGGGGTCGGACAAATCTACAACATGGGTCTCGAAGAATGGCCCCCCTCCTCCTCTTCTCCCCCCACTGAACCTTCTTCGACCTCCCCCTCTTCTACCACCACACCCCAAACAACAAAATCCTACGACCTAATCTGGCTCCAATGGTGCCTAGGCCACCTCACCGACACCCAACTCGTCTCCTTCCTGCGCCGGTGTCGCGACATCCTGTCCTCTTCCTCCTCTCCATCCGCCGCCATCGTGGTCAAGGAGAACAATACGACGACCGACGCCGACCTCTTCGACGACCTCGACAGCAGCGTGACGCGGACCGACGACAAGTTCCGCGCCCTGTTCCGCGAGGCGGGCCTGCGTCTCGTGCGCACCGACCTGCAGAACGGGCTGCCCAAGGGGCTGTACCCCGTGCGCATGTACGCGTTGAAGGTGTAGTCAGTCAGTCAACTCTATGTAGTTCTAGCTACTTAGATAGATAGGATAGATGATGAGCAGTTGAGTGGTGGTGGTGGTGGTGGTGATGTGTGAATGGATGAGATGAAATAAGATGGATGGAATGAATGACGAGACATGGGCCGCATCTATACAAGCAGCAAGATAGATTTTGCTACCATATTTCTCATCCAACCAATAAAGACAACTCTCACAAATGTGGAAACTCCAAAGCCCCTAGCTTAATATATAATCATTGTATGTATATTTGCATATATGTAGTCCTTTTATAACTAGATCGGAGATGATGGACCAAGTGTCTATCAAAAATTGAGTGGTTACGTACTCGAATTATCGAGGTGTAAAAAGCACCTTGGGGTACTTCATAGTACAAGAACTTCTTGCCTTGTTTGCCATAACATCGTCCATGATTTGTGGTTGGTATCAATAGTATAAATTGACCACAGGTCGTTGCTCGGCATGATCCGCCCCGATTTCCCTCTTCTCCCTGGGAGTGTACCGTTTCTTTCGTCCTTGCCAATGTAATTCGTAAAACATCCTTCTTCTTTCTTTTTCATTTCTCATAGCGCCTCGCCCACCATAGCGCCAATGGCCCCGCCAATCTCGCCAAAGACGACGCCCTTCAGGACGGTTTCGCCCATGCCCTCGACCCAGTCGCCCGTCTTCTGCAGACGTTCACGCCAGACGTGGCGGTCCTTCTCGTCCAGCTCCTCCCAGGTCTTGGCCGGCCCGTGCTCCTCGGCGTCATGGATCTCGGCCTTCCAAGCCACCGGCAGGCCGTCCATGCCGACGGCGGCGAGGTCGGCGTGGTGGTCCTGGTGCTGCCGGAGGATGACCTTCTCGTGCGCCTCGGGCTGGACGCCCGTAAGGAGGTCGCCCAACTTCTGGGAGCCTAAGACGGGACCCTGGCGGGTCTTCAATGGGACAGTCCAGGAGGCGGGCAAGAATCGGTTCGTGCCCAGGAGGGGCTCGCCGAAGCCCTTGGCCTCGATAATGGCCAGCCCGAGACATATAATGAAAGCGAACATGGCCAGAGTTCCGAACAAGAGGCGCCATCCCAAAGTGTCGCGCTCCGATTTCAGGGCTACCACATAGCGGACCTGGTCCGTGGTGGCAGCGTCTCTCGATGTCGACTTGTCCATGAACTTCTTCAGCGGTATGCTGTGGACCACGGCCGTGTTGGCCATGGAAACGCTCGCAAGCTTGATCGAGACATCCTCCGACCTGGTTGAAACATCGGATTCCGATTTGGAGCGCTTGGGGGCAGGGGGCACACTCGAAAAGGTGAGGCCAGTAATGCCCGCGGGGTGGGCAGATTTTACGGTATAGAAGGGGGCCAAGTTGGCCAGAAGGTCGACGTTGGAGATGATCTTGTAATCTAGGGTAAGAAGGGATATCGACGAGTCGTTGCCGGCGACAGCCACAACATACTGCGAGTCTCCCTGTGTCTCCGTCGGCGAGCCGGCAGGTGACAAGTTTCGAACGGCCAGGCCGGTCGACTGGGTGACGCTCTTGGGCAGTCTCTTGACTACGGCCAAGCGTGCACTCTCCTGATCGGGCTTGGGTAGGCGATAGCCATGAAGCACAACGCCCTTCCTGTTGGCATCGTTGACGACAGCAAAGATGAAGTCCGAGTTCAGGTAGCGAATTGAGCGAAATGCGGGGCGACTCGTGGGGCCATCATCGTTGGGAAGAGAGTATACGAGCTTGGGGTCGGAGACACCGTCTTGGGTCACCTCCACGGTGAATATCTCATATTTGTCGCAGTATGCAAGCTGATAGGTGTCGGGGCCCGTCTGCACGACATCCAGGTCCATGGCTTCATCGGGGGTATCCAATGTTCCCCGTGATTTCCACGCGGCGCCGCTAAGTGGCACATCGAACAGCACAATCTGCGAGTCCTTGGACAAACCGGTGGCAATTGCGCCTAACTGATGCAGACCGGTGTAGGGCTGGGTTACTCGGAGGATGCGCTGGTAGGTGTCTGGGTCTGTGGAGGTAAAGAGGGCGTGGCGGCTGGTCTCGGCGAGACGTACACCGCTAGTTTTGGAGGCTTTGCCGGAGGAGGGGTCGAGGCCCAACACTCGAAAATGTTGATTGTTGCCGCGCTTTGCGTCCTCGGGGCTCCCATTGACTCCGGCATAGACGATCGTCGACTTATTGCGGCGGGGTCCGACAGCCACGCTGGTCACGTTGTCTTCTTTGGCGCTCAGTTCTAGTTCGGCGGTATTTGTTAACTCGTTGGGCGCGTTGGATACATCGAGTATAGTCTAATGCACATGGAGCGATTCCCCAACGGTCAGCGATGAGGAGGGCCAAAAAACGGAAGGTTGCGACACGGACAATTGGGCGGGATGGGATGATATCTGGTGTTGGAATGGGATTATGGGATTATAGGATTGATTGCAGTGCGACTCACCAGCTTGTTGCTAACGCCATGTCGCCCTGGGCCGCCGCCACCGCCGACAATCAGTTGGTCTGCATGATGCGGATCGAAGTCGCAGGCCCACAATGGGTAGGAGAGGGTTATGGTCGCGCTGGGAATCGTCTTGGCCATAATGTGGTGTTCGCGCGCGGCGGAATATAATGATACAGGCGTAGGTGGCAGGAAATTAGAGGATGGAGAGTGGAAAGAGGGGGAAAGAGAAAAATAATTTTATTAATTGCACTGCATGGTCTGCTGCTTGGGTGGAAGGGGAGATAGAATACACGGTGCCGAGGATTGAGGTTGTTGGGTTGATCGTGAACTCTTTGTGGTCGTGGTCTTGTCGTGTCGTGTCAGCTCAGCTCATATGCTGCTGGCTGCGGGCTGCGGGCTGCGGGCGCTGGCGATGACGATTGGGGGGTGTATTGCTGGCGTATTGGCTGCAATAAAGACAAGGCCAGATTGCTGCTGCGTGCTGTACAGTAGTTACAGTAGGTTGCAGGCTGCAGCAGTTCCCCCCTAACCTTAGGCTAACCCAACTACCTTTTTAGTGGCCCAATAGCCTTGCGCAACAATTAAATTGCTTTTTACGCTGCAAGCGGCCCGTGCATGAGCTTCTAGAAAGGTGTCACCCTTCTGCTTTCTGCTTTCTGCTTTCAGCTTTCAGCTTCCAGATGCCCGCCCTAGACATTTGCCTGGGGCGCTAAATGGTCTCATCTTTGTGTTCCTGAACAACGGCTCCTGGAATGACAACGGCCATTCCCGCCCCCGATCTGGGGTAGCGATCGGCTGGTATTACTACTGATTCACTTCAAGTATAGAATTGCTCCAAGTCTCTTCCATGGCGACTCCTTCTCTGACAGGCTTGGCCATGCTGGTTTGCCTCTGGCCCCATTCCAAGTTGCCATGAAAAATGATGGGATTGTCAGACGTCAGATAATAGGGGTATTCCCGGTATCATTTAACCTTAGACCGCTAAGCAGAGCTGGGAATTCGCTTCAAGCAGAGTCAAAGACATGAGAAGTGAGATATTACTCATCCTGAAATCAAGTTCCGCCACGGAGGGATTCAATGGATGGCATTCAGGCAGTATTATTGGTTGTTTAGGAATAGTTGATTCACACTTTGCCCAATGAGAGAGCTGTGTCATTACCACCCCGCGATCCTTTGTCCTTTGCAATGAGCTGTATCCTAATAAGAATGATCTCATGCATCGTCAAAGCTTGCCCATCTCGAGTTTCTGGGCTCTATGAAGGTGATACTGATATCTCCTCAATATGGCCAGCCATCATGCCACCAAACTGAGGGATTTGGGCCGCAAATTCCGTGCGTCCATGTCCCTGACGCCGGAGCCCAGCTTCACTTCCCCTGAATCTAACTCCTCTTCGGGCTCTGTTGCTGCTGCTGGCTCAACAGCCCAAGGTCTGTCTCCTATTGACCCAGCTAATCACCGTTTCGATCCTCCCTTGCCATCCATCGATAAAGTCCATGGCTGTGAACGATGCAACCTGATGGTTGCTCTCATGTACTGGCGTCGAGACTACGTCTCTGGCAATAGAGACCACAGTGACGACCAGCCATACATCTTGTACCGCACCAGACAAGATCTCGGAAACGGAGTCCGTCATAGATGCTGGTGGTGCTTACGCCTAGAGACATCGCTTGCGAATGTCGAAAAGGGGAGGAATGCCAATGAACCGGAAAGCGGCCGCGGCATCTTCATCACCTTCCGGCTCACAAAGCAGGAGACCACCTTCGCTGTCCACGTGAGGACTTGGCGTAACGTGGGCCTACCGTGGTTTAGGGTGAAGATGTTCAGCGACGTGAACTGGATACCAAAACACCTTCGCGAACCACCAGCCAATATCGGGAACTACACGGGCGGCCCACCGACCTGGAAGTACGTGCGAGACCGACTGGAAAACTGCGCAAGAACCCATTCGGACTGCCAGAACCCCAATTCCTGGGTCCCAACGAGGCTGCTCGAGGTGATGACGACGGGCTCAGCCACTCAACTCCGAGTGGTTTTCACAGAGAACTGGGCGAAAAAGCCACGATACATCAGCCTGAGTCACCAATGGGGACCCAACCCAAGCAAAACTATCCAGTTAACAAGGGAAACGTACCGTGCGTACCAAGGCCGTGTTCCCATGGAGAATTTACCTCGCAAGTACCTCGATGCTATCCAGGCCGCTCGGCAGCTCGGCGTCCAGTATCTGTGGATAGACTCGTTGGTATGTGTCGTTATTGTCGTTACCGCCCTCATCCTCCTAAATCTGGGCTCTTCGGTTCTGCCTGTACCTTCGCAAACCTAACTAACCCCCTTTTAGTGTATCATCCAAGACGACGAGATGGATTGGGAGCGCGAGAGCGCGCAGATGCACCGAGTCTACCGCTACGGCTTCTGCAATCTCTCCGCTGCCTCCGCCCGCCCGGAGAACGACGAGGGTCTCTTCTACGACCGGGACGCCGTCTGGGTCAAACCCCACGTCATCATCCCGCGCAACAACAACACCGACAACATGAAGTCCCTCGAGATAACGCAGTACGAGTTCGACAACGAGTGGTTCGCCCGTCTGGACAGAGAGCCGCTGTACGGCCGGGGCTGGGTCTGCCAGGAGCGGCTCCTGTCGACCCGCAACGTCAGCTTCGCGCGGCACCTGGTGTACTTTGAGTGCGCCTCGGAGATCAGCTCCGACGTCTCGGGAGGATCCGGCGGCTGGGGGCGGGGGGACAGCATGCGCAGCAAACGAAGCGATGAGAAACTGTTCTCGCTTCGGACGCTGGGGATGTCGGAGTCCTCCATGCCCCCGCAGATGGCCTGGCAGCAGATTGTGGAGTTCTACAGCACTTGCAAGCTAACGGTTCCCACGGACAAGCTCGTTGCCATAGGGGGTATTGCTCGCGCCTTCCACGAACGCACCGGATCAAAGTATGTGGCCGGTCTATGGACTGACAGTCTTCTCCAAGGCCTGGCGTGGCAGCGGTTCTGGCCTGGGCTTCGCCGATCCCCCAGAGTCAAGTACTCAGAGTACATTGCGCCGTCGTGGTCGTGGATGTCCCACAACGGGCCGGTTGCACACGCCCCCGTATACGAACGACACGCCTATGCAGAGTGCGATGAGGTCAGCACTGTCCCTTATGGCACCGACTCCTTTGGTCGAATCCGGAGCGGCACCCTGCGTCTGCGTTGCTATGCGGTCCCTCTGGTATTAGTCAAACAACAGGGGGAAGATGGGGGTCGCTTGTATAGCAAGGATGGAAAAGGAGACCTACAAGACGCATTAGAGATGGCAGTTCGGAGTTTTGTTCCAACATCAGCACCAAAAGATCTTGTCATGGAATGTTGGCTGGACGACGACACCATGCGTGTGAGTGAAGGCGATGTGCCGTCGTCGCCGACCATGAGAGCCAAATACTACGCGGTGCCGCTGTATTCCGAGATAGGCTCTACAACGTGCAACACCCCTTTCCTCCTGCTGGAGCCGGTGCGGCCGCAGGTCTGGGGCAAGTATCGCCGAGTCGGCCTGGGGTCGTTCCGCGATATCGGGCCCTACCTGCCGCCGCCGGATGGGGACGCCGAAAAAGAGGACGGCGTGCGGGACATGCCCGTGGTTTGCCGGAAAGGTTGGTCGCTTGGGGTCCCGCTCCCGCTTTGTCGCAGTTTAGCGAATATGCTGAGAGCGGCAGAACGGGCCCCTGAAGACATGCTGCCGGCGCACGAGAGGACCGGCGATGGGCGGTGCCTCATCACGGTTGTATGAGTATGTACTTAAGGCAAGTAGGCGGGAAGTAATATTTATGTCTCGCATGCATAGACACGCCTTCTTACATTTAATTTCTGAAGATATACGACACGTTGGATATGTTGGTGTCTTTCCTTTTTGGGCCGTTGTGTAATTTCATTATAATTATCAGATTGTAAATCATCATCATCACCGACTTCATCTAATGGTATAGATGAAGTCGGAAGAAAGAACGGTAGATAGTATTTCACATACAATGTAAAAGGCTCTAGAAAGATGTGAGATATAATAATACCCGCGACGGAGTAGGGTCAGTTTGAACAGAATGACTTTTATAATTATCACACCCATTTGCCACGCAGAGAACTTGGCATCGATGCCATGTACCCAGCCTTCTGTCTCTCCAGATTATTTCGGCGTCAGCTGGTCGGTACGTATTCATGTAATTACAAACAAAATTGGCAAGCGTTCACCGTGCGCATGTCAGCCATAGGATCCTTCAACAACGAAACGAAGATGATGACCCCCTAGAGACGCTGGGTCAATAATTGGCGACAACAGCCATCTCAGCACTTTAGCCTCTGGATATCTGGCCTAGGTAATTTTGGACCAAAATCTTGCAAAACCGAAGCATTCGTTTTCTAATCCGAGCAGCGGGCAGCAGCCGTCCGTCACTTCTGTGTTCGCTATATCATTAGGTTAGGAACCATGTAAGGTATCAGGGGCCATGGTCACAAGATTATGCCTCTACGGTAAACCTCCTAGGGTAGAAGAAGCAGTACATTGGTACGCTGATAACGAACTTCTTTACCATGTTCAGTGGTTGCCAATTCTCCTACACCATATCTTCCCTGATTGCCGCGGTGGTAAACCATCTGCAGAATTATGCCACCCATCTCGTTCCCAAGGACTCAAATCGACAACAATAGTGCTTACGCAACCGTCGTGATCATTGTGTTTCAGTCCCTCCTGCTCTATTCGTGTATGATATTTGCCCTCCTGCGCCGTTTTAGGTAGGAAGTATCTTGTGTAACAACCCCGGTGTTGTATAGCTACTGGAGATCTTCTTCTTAGTTGGTCCTTGCATCCGAGGAGAAAGGTTCAATAGTATCTTATCTGAAGTCATTGCAACCATGATATTTTCCCTTACAAGCCAAGGCTCAAAGTTAATGGAAGCATTGCAGTACAAAGCCATAGCTGCACTTATGAAACTAGCAGGGGGTTTCTTTCACGTCTATCCAAGGCACCGTTTTAACACAACCTAATATGCTCTGATTTATGCTCGCACGTATTATTGTCATTATGATACAAATGCTCTCTCTTCATTAACCAAGCACAAATCACAATATTGGACAATAGGGACACAAAGATTCACACGCGGAGATCTCCGCCCGTCGTAGGGGCGGTGGCGCCCCCCTGGGCTTCTTAGTCATACATATAACCCGTGACATCTCGATCATGCAGCTCAGCGGCGCCACTTGTCTGGGGTCACGATACTATCGGCGTTGCTTGCTTGTTTGCTTTTCTTTGCGCTTTCTCGGGGACCAGGGACTTTGCGGTGTAGGAAAAGAAATATTTCAGGGTCAAGCACAAAGCACGAAGAAAGCCACGAGGCGATGTCGATGGTGCGACCGGGTGCTGGGCCCGGGGGGAGTTAGGCGATGCAACAACAACAACAGGGACAGCTTATCCCACCAAGCAACAACCCCTTGCTTATATATACTAGACGCATTGGGACAGAGATAAAAACACTCCTCCCGATGCTACCGTACTTGTCTACAAGTATGTATCTAGTGCTATGCAGGGGAGGGAGAGAGCCACACGCTGCTAGAAGGGTGGTGATAGAATAGCGCCATTGTATACATATCTGCAAAGGTCGCAGCCCGGTTGTAGTTTCTTTCTTTCCCTGCAGTTCGGTATTTGCACGTACATGTGGCTACTGCACTGTTGCACTGTATGCACGTAAGTCGTTGCTATCATACGAGACGGCCCAAGCAGGTGGTGAACGAGCCAAAGCGCGCGCTCCCTCTCACCGGCTCTCCGTCTTCTTGTTGCTCACCCACTCTCTCCCTCTCGCACTTGACCGATTGGACCATACATAGAAAAGTCATGATCGAGAAGGGGGGCAGGGGCAGGGGCTTCTAATCAGATGGATTGAGTGGCTACTTACGGAGAACCCAAAGCAGATCCAGGGTTTTTTCTTTTCGATCCATTGCTTGCTTCCACTCCCATGCCATCTTTGGGCGAGCCATGTTATGATCCCTGCGCGCCACTACGACCATAAATCGGCAGAACCAGACAAGGTATTTTCCTGGGATCAACGAATGAACGAACTGCTGGTTGCTGCTGCATTAGCAGCAGAGTCCAAATACACATTACGAGGCGCGTGCAGATGGGCCAGGGGGCCCCGGGGGAGCCAGCAGAATGAACAGTAATAAGCTAGGGTAAGCACTGCCGGGCTGCCGGAGAACGTGTGAGGTCCAGTACTGTGGGCAATCTTTCGCTTTGGGTGAGCGTACTAGGCCCGATTTCACAACTGACGGACTGGCTAGTTTAGCTGCTGGTTAACTGGGTGGTTGGTGGTTTGTTGACATCCGCCATCGGCGCGTGCTGTTATATGTGGCGTTGCAGATCGTGCGCGTGTCAGTCTTTCTGGTGCTGTTGCTGCTGCTGCTGTATGTACGTATTGCGAAAGCAGCAAGCAAAAGCGTGCAAGCCCAATGACAGCCCGATCTACATACTACTGACTGTCACTGCCCAATGGCGCCAGTCAGTTGTGGTGGTGGTGGTGGCTATCATCATTGAAACTCGTACGTGACAGCAGGGCGGCATCACTACGACCAAAATCCCGCGCCATGACCTCTCGGGGGCGTTCGCTTCTTTATTGAGGAACGAACCCCCATGCGCCCCCATGTCATGCTGCTCCTCATGCCCCCCATGCTAGTTGTAGAATGTCATAGAACGATCTGTCAAGTCCCCAATCCGTGAACCCTGACAGGCTTGTTTCATGCTGGATCCCGATGCCACTTGCTCTTCCCTCCCACGTAAAGCGAGTTCTCGCGATATGGCCCTTTACTGATATGAAGATATATGTATTATTTGGCTATATAGACAGTTTGCATGGGAGAAGGGGAGTATATCGAAAAGCTGCGTGGGAAAGCAATTTCAAACAGCAACGAGAGCAGTAGATACAGGCCCATCAGGGATAACAGATTGCAAAAGCCAAGAGATTCCCAAGAGTACTTTAAATATCAGAAGATTCAAATAATACAACGCCCCGTGACAACCATATTGACGAGTCCAAAACACCAAGATATATAGTAAAACAACAAATTTCAGGTACGATCCTGTGATCTCGCAATCTGGTATATCCATATCCCCCGTATAATAACGCCAACACAAGCCCGATTTTTTGCCTAGACGCGGAAAAAAACGATGATGATGTTGATGATGCTGAGACGCCTCTTTTTGTTGTTCCCTCCTCGCCCTTCGCGTCCTCGAGCCAGCCCCCTCTCCGATTTTTCCAAGCCAAAAAAGGCATATGATGATGATGATGACGATATGTTGGACGCCCGCTCCCCAAAGCTGCTCTCACGTGTATCGAGAGACAGCAACGTAGTATGATGTCTTCGTTGGTAATGCCGCGGGGGTTAGGAAAAAGCTATAGTGTATATTTGCTTTTTCTTTCCCACTCGGTTTAGTACCGTCGGTCTGAATATCTCCTTTCTTTTCTCCTCCTCTTTTCGGTCTTCAGCCCCCGCGCTTTTTGACATACAATAAGCAATGACCCCAAATCCGTCGCCGGTCGCCCGACTATGCAATTCTTTGTTTTGTGTGTGTTGTGATGATGTTGATGATATAAATGAATACACCCAATAAAGCTTGGATATATACATCTTCTGCTGCGAGTATGTCTGTGTGTGTGTTTGTTTTTTGTTGATTACAAGTAATAAAACCTGGTGAGAAGAAACGAAAATATGATGGGGAAGTTTGGTACATAGAATGTAGATAGATATGTGTTGTATATGTATATAATATATAGACACAGTCTAAGGACCCTTCTGGCTCGGATCGTGGGGACCTCCAGGCGGGCGGACAGCCCAGCCAGACTCGTAAGGTTCTCGTTTGTAGGGCGAATAGCCCTGGCTCTGTGTCGTCGTGGCCGAGCCGGGCTCCGAGGGAGGTCGCTGCTGTTGCTGATGTGATTCGGAAGACTGGTGGTCCATCCGTAGCGGGGGAAGTCTGGTAGTATTGTTGTTGTTATTGTTGGGCCGGAGTCCCGTAGGCGTACCGGGCTGGGATAGCGAGGTCGGGTAGCTGCTCAGTGGGCCGGGGAGAGTGATGTGGTGTGGAGGATGTTGTTGTTGGGACGACAGCGGTGACGCGGTAGTTGCCGCTGAATACTCCATGCTCATACCAGAATCGGTCCGCCGCCGTCGCGAGGGTCGCTCGCCCGTCGAAGGATCGCCCGCGCCGTATGCTCCTGAGGGCAGTGGCGGCGGAGGTACGCCGCCGCTGTTGCCCGAGAGCGAATCCGCCGGTCTCCTCCTAGGTGGGCTCGGGGCTCTCTGATGATGGCTATGGTAACCGCTCGGCTCGGCCGTTGTCGCCGTTGTGCCACTGCCACCGCCTTGCTGCTGCTGTTGGGTCCGCCAGACGATGTCACGCAGTCGGTTGCGTTCGATCTCGATCTCCTCGAGCTCCTGCAGCCGCTTCTGCATCTCAGCGTTGTCCTGTTGCAGCTTCTGCAGGTTCATGACCTGCTGCTGCTCGCGTTCCTTCTTGCGGAGCCGGAACCGCGCCGAGGCCCCCGCGTTGCGCTGCCGCTTCTCGTCCGAGGCCCGCGAGGCCTGGTGCGTGTCGACGGGGATGGTGAAGACCTCGCCATTCACGGGCGCGATCCGGAACGCCAGTTGGCCCTCGGGCACCGGGATGGCGCGCGGGGTGCTGCTGCCATAGCCTCCTCCGGCAGCGCTGCCGTATCCTCCTCCATGTTGTGATGATGATGAAGGATACCCGCCAGGGCTGTTGCTACTGCTGTAGTGGTACGAACCTGGATACGGCGACTGCGGCGGACCGGGGTACTGGTGCTGCTGATGGCGGCTGTCTGTAGGGGACGGGACCCCGGCCGCCGGCTGGGAGAGCGATCGAGTGGTCGGAACGTTGTGCGGAGGGGGGTTGCGCGGTGCCAGCGGGTGATGCTGGTGTTGGTGCGGGTGCTGCCCATAGCTCGACCGATGGTCCGCGAAGCTGTCTGTCGAAAGGTGCCTTCGCATCTCCGGGCCTGATGAGGGCGGCGGTGGCGGTGGCTGGTGATGCAGCAGAGGCGTCGGTGAAGACATCAAGGGTCGGTTGGGCGGTAGGCCTCGGCCACCGCCCATGCTGAGGGTGCGAGGGGACTGCGGCGTCAGGATACGACGGCCAGCGGCCCCCATGGCCGGGAATGGGTGCATCGAGGAGGCAGGCGATTGTCTTCCCGTCGACAGCGACCTGTGGTGAAGCATGCCCCCAACGGATGCCATACTGCTTTCCGAGTGCTGCTGGTGATGATGCGGTTGTTGCGGTTGCTGCTGCTGCTGCTGTTGGTGCTGCTGTGGTGGCGGTCCCGCTAGTCCATATGGGCGAGGAGCGTAGAGTTGCGGTGTCGAAGGATTGGAGCCTGGTTGGCTCACCGCTGGATAGCGTCCGCCTATCCTCTCGTCCTCGATAGACCGTGCGACAGCCGAAGTCGGTGTGTCTGGCCGCCCGACCAAGCTTGTTGTTTGAGCTTCTGCCGATGGGTTCAGGATGTGGTGAACTCCCAGACTGCTCCTCTGTGGAGAGGGCTGCACTCGCTGCCCATTGGTAGTGGGTGTTCCGAAGCTATGCCTCTGCCTGTGATACTGCTGCTGAGCCTCGGCAGCCGCTGATTCCGCCACTGCCGCGGAACTCTCAGCCCCACGAGCTGCTGCCGCTGCCTCCTCTGCTGTGATCCGTGGAGAGACGGACGAGGCTCGAGATGCTGCTGCTCCTGATGTGGGGGACTTCTGATTTTGTTGCTGTTGCTGCTGTTGCTGCTGTTGTTGTTGCTGCTGCTGCTGCTGCTGCTGCTGTTGCTGTTGGGGAGCAGGCGAGGTAGAGCCAGACGCAGGTCCCTTCTGCGACATCGGATCCTGGTCCCCGGCTCGTCGGTGGTCCCGAGGACCAGACCATTGACCACGCTGCCGTGCGAACTCGTCCTCTGTGTCCTGATGGTGGCTGCTGCGTCTGTGGTCGGGCCCTATAGCATAAGAGGAAGCAGGTGTCGTTGATGCTGATTCCGTATAGCTGCCCTCCGCTGGGCTCTGATATGTGGATGTCACACTTCGGAAGTTCAAGCGCCCCGAGTGGGTGGCGGTATGGAATGGTTGACGAAAGCCTTCGGTGACCGCCACGGCGAAGACCTTTTTCTGGGTTGTTTTGTGGTAGGTTGTTAAAGAATGAGTGAGTGAGCTTGAGCGAGGTGTGTGTGCCTGCCGGGATTCAGTCGTTGGAAGGTGTGAGATTCGTAAAGCAGAACAGGGTCGTATTTGCGTAACGAGGAGCCACTTCCAGATAATCCACGTCTGACGTAAAGCTCTCTCTTTTCTCTCTCTCTCGTTATTTCAGGGTTCTCGAATGCGGTGACACCTGAATCACTATGTAGGTTGAACTTCTCTTCGGGAAAAGTTACCACAACCTTGGTCTGTGTCTTGTTCTAAGTAGTAACGTAACCCCAAATCCAATATAATTCGATGGCTCGGTGCAGGTCTAGCACGAGTGTGATATCGGTATGCTGCCGCAGTGATATATTACCGATGATGACAAAGAAGGTGTGTAGTCGAATGGAGAAAAGGGAGGGGCGGTCTCTCTTTCTTGGGTAGGTAGTGGGAAGGGTAGTAGGATGAAACGCAATGGCTGGTATCTATCTGCTGTCTTTCTGGTCGAATGGGGATGGAGATAGGAAGCAGCAGCAGTAGCTCCCAAAGCAATGCCTTATGAAAGAATGCCCAACCGGGGAGTAACTCCTTCCAGGAAAGCCTACTTTTTGTGACCTGTGGAATTAGATGCAGGAAAGCGGACCAGTGATAGCCGTGATGAGGACCCTGGGCGCAATGAATGGCTACCGAGCACCTTAGCACGCTACGAGATCAGCCCGCCCTGGGCAGAACGAGCAACCCGGGGGGTGTAAAGTAAGTAGGTAAGTATGTATCTAGCAACAAAGCGCAGTAGAGCAGAAACTGTGTGTGGTCCAAGATTAACGACGGCGTGGGTAATGTCCTCAGCCCCAAAACGCCCTGGAGTAAGCAAGCAGCAAGCAGCAAGAGAGAGGGTCGAGAATAAGGGACCTAACGACGAACGACACTAATAATCGGGGAGCAAATAAGATGGGATAGCCTGGTGGTGGTGTTCGCGATTCGACAGCGACGCCCGCAAGATCAATTTCCACTAATACGCTTGCAAGCTTTCCGTGATAGAGAGAGGAAAAGATGGTTGGTGGTTGGAAGGTATCCCGATCACGCACTTGGCCTGCCGGATTCCATGACGGGCAGAAGCGAGCCCGCGTTCTCCTCTCGGGGTATTTCTTATTACAGTATTGATTTTGGACCTTGGCAGGGAAGGGGTCGTTCAACTACGGTAGACTAGCTAATAACCCAGCAAGCAAGCAACTCGTGGGAATCAGAGTCCAGTTGCCCGCGGTCCCTTTCTTTCCCATCGACTTCCTAAACTTGTTCCAGAAACTGGGTGGAGCTCGACATGGGGGGCCTATAATGGAGAGGCAAGAAGAAACGAGCAACACTAGCTTATTGAGACCGAGGCCGGGGTGCATCAAGCTTCAGGGGGCCCCCTGCAAAGCTTTTGCCTGTATCGATGCTCGGACGTTGACAGGGCTTGGGACTTCGTCTTCTTTTCTTCTTCCTTCTTGCTTCCAAGATGTAGCCATGTACCCGAGGTACTGGTGCATCGTGTGGTGTGGTGTGAATACTCTTGCAGATGTGTAATCTGAATGCATACATACATACATACATACATACATACTTATGATGAGCATACATGGCATGCTGGCATGGCATGGTTGTTCCCATATGTACCAATCGAGGATGACGTGCCTACGTGCCTCGCGGATTTCACGCCTCGATTTCTGCTTCAGCTAATTATGTGTGCGTTTGCAGAAGGATGCTAGTCGAGCCAATCAGTCGCTGCCATGCTCATGGGGGAACACCCATCACTCGCATTGTGGCACTCGCCAGTCGGATTCATTCAACGACGTGTCAGTCTCGTTGCTTACGTCGGCAAGGGCAGGTTAACTACTGTAAGGGTGTTGTCCGTACAGTATGCGCAAGTTACCCCGAGTCTGATCATTCATTCGTGCCAAAGACCGCCACTCTGTCACTGCTGTCGACCTACAGTAGACCACAGTAGACCAGCTCGCACCCCAGCGTGTGTCCGCCCTACAGTGGCCACCGACACATGTTGTATGTAGATCTCAGCTTGGACCTTGGGACAAGCGCAGTCCGTAGAGTTCTGCCGGTGACGATGACAGATGGGTGCATTGATCATGGAAGTATGTAGAAAAAAAAGTCACTAGTGAAAGTGACAATGCTACATGGGTGAGGTTGGAGCGGAAGGCCCTTCCGTGTGCCGCAGGCAGAGTCCTGGCAACTGGGACGAAGAGGTGGGCTTATTTGAGAGAGAGAGGCATGGCAGCATGGTGATCCTCCGGATACCGTCGAATTGACCTGGGCTGCTGGGCTTGGCCCATTGTCGATACGCACGCAGGCGGCACGCGAAGAAGGGATTTTCCATGCAAGAAAAGCGGCTCAGCGGCTGTACCCAAGGTGCTTCCCGGATGGCAGACGGTTTCAACGCGCGCTTCTGCGGCAAAAAGAAGGGAAGCGAGGCGCAAAAACAACCTGTCAGGTTCGTACAGGTCAGGTTCAACTTCAACTACTAGGGAATCATGATGCATGATGTTACGCTGGGATAATAACCCACCTAGATTGTCAATATATTGAAGATTTCCGCGATGGTGATGACAGATGCCGAACCCGACTTCACCGCAACCCATCCCTTGGTCACCGTGTACTGATTCGAGCCGTGGCCCGCGCATCCAACACACACCGTTGGGCGGCTACGCAGCAAAGAAGGTCCAAGTCTTGCAAGGTCCTTGCAAGGTCCTTACCGCTTCTGGTCACATCTTCAAAAGTCCACTCCGTGGTTGGTGCACGCTGTGTGGTACTCCAGAGAGGTGTGATCAATGGGGGATATCAGTGGACAATTGGGCTGCAAAGAAAAGCCAAAAGGAAAAAAAAAAGCTGGCTAATGCACGGCGCAGAATCCTACATTGATGATGGCTGCAGCTGCAGTACACAGTACAGTACAGGCAAGGCAAGGCACCTGCATCCCATTTTTATTTTCTCTCACGTTGACGACGTGGACCTCATGGGCACCAGTCTTGTGGTTCCTCTTTGCTGGAGCTGCATCGCTCCTCTGGCTACACTGGCTACTGTGCATACAGCATACTGTATGCATAAGATTGGGTCACTTGACAGCAGCAGCTTGAGTCAATAAAAACTCACGACAAACCATCTCCGACAAGCTGGCAGCTAAGGTTTATTAGAATACAGTAGTCGGAAACGGGTGGATGCCATGTACTGCGATGGGGCCCGGGCAGGAAACGTGTCGCCGGCTGCAGCTGAGTGGACATTGGGTGAAGCATTGAAGCATTCCCAGCATTCCCAGCATTCCGCAAGCATGGATGGAGCGATGATAACATTCAATGAACCCTCAATCCGTCCATTGATGCTTCAAGCTACCAAACTACCAAAGCTACCAAAGCTACTACATATTGCGCCATGTAGCTGTACCTGGCTCAGGCCGCCGTAACCCTGGGTTAGCGGCTTTTTGGAGGAACAAAGAGTCGAAAAAACGTTTCTGCTCAGCGGTGCCGGGGAAGCGGAAACAGCTCACTAAAGCCTCTAAAGCCTCTAAAGCCTCTCCCATGTTTCGACGTCACTGACCCCCCCGTCCCCCGTCCCCCGTCCAAAAAAAAACAACAAAAAAAATCCAACCACCATTCAAAATCCATCAACCATCCCACTTAGATTGGACACGAAAGGGACAAAGGAGGTGTGGTTTTGACGTGGTCCGGTCCGGAAACAGCCTCTCCTCGCCCTAGCTCTCTCACAAATGACTGGTCAGCAAGGCGAGTGTCGTGGCATAGAAAATAACAAGTAGTCTAGCCTGCGCAGCCAGTTCATCTTGGTTCCCTGTCGTGTGGCTGTCAACGAAACGAGATGCGTCCCGGAGATTCCCTGCAACAAGCAAGCAATTAACTTAAACGGAGCGACCAACCGTGACCCCCCTAGGAACCTGGGAACAGGGAAAACGAACTGACTGCTACACATTCTAAAAAGAGAGGAGGTCAGAAGGGTTCTCGCAATGTGCAGGCCTAGAGGCGCAGGCGGCAACGGGCAGTACTCCGTACTCCGTACTTACTGTCAGATTGACTGACTACCTTACTCCGTACTTAGTATATACATGCTTGACTTGATAGGCGCCTGGCAGTCCTGGCCCTCGTCCAAAAGGGTACCGAGCGGTCGGGTGGGAACGTCTGCTGATCCCAGGACTCTGGAAAGCCTTATCCATGTAAGCACTATAATGAAGGTGGTGCACATCTTGCGACCGGGATGCCCTGGCTCATAGGTTTGCGATGATGTGCATCATCTCATTCCACATTCCAGCCCAACACGCAATCAGTAATATCGTCCGTCCCCCTCTGCTTCGACCTCGCCTTCGAGAACATTTATTGGCAAGCATTGAACGTTCTGCTGGCAAACATCACCACCACTACCTACCATGCGAGCTAATTAATTACTAGACAAGGAAGAAAGAAAAAAGTCATGCTATTTCTGCTGTTGCTGATCTGATCTGATGAATGCATTGAAACCCCCCCCCCCCCCCCCCCATCCTGCTACCATCCATCCCTACTGCAGCTACCCAATGCATGCCGCAGCCCCGATCACCGACTTCTTCCAGCATGTCGGTGAATGGGTGGGGGGAAGACTAGGAAGACAGCAGAAGGGGGGCCGCCGAACTCTTAGCCACTCCCGACCGACGTTCCCATTATCAACTGGAGCTCCCTAATGTAGATTGAATCTCACCTGATCGGCCAGGGTACTGTCAACCTAAAATCACATATACACACTGTCCCTGTCGTAAATGGGGACTGATTTGGGAAATCTTTGCGCACTGGGTCTTGCCGCCCGTGATGATGCAGACGCAGACGCAGACACGACAGACACGACAGACACGACAGACACCACCTTCTGACTAGTTGAGATGCGCAGATACGATATTGCCTAATTCTATACGGAGTAGCATGGCAACATTATCTATTTATGTAATATGTAGGCAGGCATATAGATTATGTGTGTGTGACTTACATTGATGTAAGCCAGTCGATGTAAGTCACCTACCTAAGTAGTCTATCTATCACCTTGCACATATTGGACATACGACGTAGTATACTCTATTTTATGTAAGTAGCCTATCCCGGAAAAGTGCAAGGGACCCCCTGGCTGGCCACGGCAGGATAGCCTGCATATCTCATGTGTGCACGTACATATGTGCGGGAAGCTGCACGTCTGCAAGGACCAAGGGATTGCTGCCAGAATTTTTAGCACCAGCACCAGCACCACCATGAGAGAGATAGGCCTCGCTAAAGCAACACACACACACACACGCACACACCAGTGCAACACACAAGCACAGTCCTCCCCGTATGCGGCCCTCTATGCGACCACGCACCTGCCTAAGGTTACTTACTACTTGGAGCTTGACAGTACTAAACCTAGCACCACAACCCAATTCCCCACGCGAAATTACTCTCCAGGTCATGACTATCTCCCTTACCGTATTCATCATTTTTCGTCTAGCGCAAGACTCAAGCCCATATTTGAACTACACTACAACTGCGCAGTTCTTTTAAGGATCATCCCGGTTTCGAAAAAGAAAGGAAAAGTCCTCATCCCAGCAGATTGGACGGGCCCCCAGCGCCCTATGCTCTCTGACAGGCATCTTGCAGTTTGCAGATGTGAAGAGTGAGGCTATGCTATGCCGTGTTGGATGTCGTCAGCAGCTCGACCTTTTCCTACATACGACATGTTACAGCTCTAAGCTCTCTCTACCGTTGACCGAACTGCCAACAGCCAGCAGGTCGTATGTTGACTGACGCGCAGGGTTACGTGCAACCATCTCATTCGATTCACATATTGCCATGTCGTTACAGGCATCGGGCGGAGGTCAATCCGCGGGGACTGCTTGTGCAGTTGTGCTTGCTCATGCTCATGTACTTTCCCATTCAATTCATTTTCTGCATCCTCCATTGGTGACCCCAGTGCCCAGGCGGTTGAGGCAGAGATCTGCAAATGACGATGGGCGCATATTTGGGGGTGGTAATCTTCTGAGAATTGGATTTCGATGTCGGCATATAACGTCGCAATCTCCTATGGCGCAAAGATTCCAGCACACCAATCCTTTGGCCTGGAATGATCCCGAAGTCGGTCGTATCAGGCACAGGCACAGGCACAGACACAAGAACGCCATACCGCAACCGTGGCAGCTTGGGCACTGCCCTACAGGCTACTACATGCAAGTATGAGACAATCCCTAAGGCGAGACAAGGCGAGACGATTCAACCGGTCGTCAACTGGGGCTGTCTCAAAGCTCAAGCGCAAGCCCGGCATGCTCGGTTGCGAAAGCTACACGTCATATTGCCTTCCCGCCCGCGTCCTGCCCTACGAAAGTGAAGTACCTACCTACATACTACATACCTAAGGTTTGGTTTATGATTGCTTCTGTCTGCAGCAGCCATCACCCTCCTTTGCCAACATCCACGTTGTTCTGCAAAGCCCATGTCCCGGACAGGCAAAGGCAGCTGCGCTCTCCCTCCCCCCAGCATGCGTAAGCGTAACACTCATCAACGCCCTCGCAGTGTGGCTTGCCTACCTTGATTTTGCCACGCCTGCCATGCTTTCCGGTCCAATCTGAGCCGGATGGTGAAAAATGTGATCAAAGCTAATCAAAAGCTGGGTTGCAATGGCGACCGTGGCGGCCAGGCAATCCCACGCCATTGAGCAACATCGTAATATCGTTGGATCTTGTTTCCTGGCGCCGCTGTCGTGACCCGGTTACGCTAGATGACACTTGCGGGCGTTTAATTTGGCATATGTCGGTTTTGTACTCGGTACCCCGTACCATACCATATCAAATCCCTCTCGCTCTGCGAAGCTCATCCCACCTAACCATGTAACACTAATAGCAGCACTACCGTACTTTGGATCGTCGATATCCAAAGAGAACAAGTGACGACGCCGGAACCTCGACGTCGGACTCCCGGCCTGAGAAGTGAAAGAAGCGGTGAAATGGTTCTAGACACAGCAGGACTTACAGGAAGACGCGACAATGGGACAGTTGCCTCCTACCTCCTGCGTCCAGCTTGCCGCATATAACACTCGACGACAGCAGTAGCAGCAGTTTCAGCCTCGGCCGAACGTCAGTGCCAGCCCCAATCCAGAGATGGCCTGGGTTAGGTCTGGAGCTAATGGCGCAAGTGATTGGCGAATGTCCGTGGTGGGAACTCTGACCGGTAAATGCATGTACCATGTTCATCATTGTTACCCACTTGCTGCAGGTGCACTCTACCTTACCAGCGATCATTGACGGTGAGAATACCTAGAATGCGACGAGGCTATGTTCTTTTTTTTTTCTTTTTTCTTTCTCGCTAGTCGGTGCCATGGATGAGTTTCCATGGGATGCGCGCGACGGCTTTCGCTCCTGGCCAGCTGAGCTGGGGTCTGGATTATGCTACTACTTCCTAACCTTACTAGGTTCACCGCAACGGACAAGCTTGCTGACCTAGGAACTTGCCGACAAGGGCCCCAAGGTGACCGAATTCAGGTGAGCTTTGGGCTTCGGCTGGTCACCGCTTGTAACGGAGTAACACCGCAAAAGTGACCAGAGGAGACCAGACCGATCAATATCATTCATCATCAACCAACTACTGGTACGGAGTCCAGCTACCGTCAACCCAATCTCTCTCAGCTAGACTCGCCTCCGCTCCATCTGCCCGCGCCGCTCGTATCGCATCATTCATATACCGCTGTCACGCCAATTAAGAACGTACTCTAGTCGGGCGCCGGTCTGGGTGAACTACTGTAGTGTAAATGTGCAACGAGAAACCAAACCCTAAATTGCTTTATCAATGCCGGGCCGTCCCTCTAGCTGGGCACGCGCGAGGTTAGTGATTACAGGTTACAAGTACTTCTGAAACTAATACATATGCCGTCCGGATTGGTACGACCTGCGGAAGATCACGGCCGTTCATCAATTATGCCGCTATGCCGCTACCCTTTCTGCCTCTCTGCTAGTACCCGCGCGCGGCCGCCGGGGGGGTTTGCAGGGTCGCAGGGTCGCAGGGTCGCAGGGCAGAATTGATGGGAGAGGAGCGGAAGATGGGGTAGTGACACAGTTTTGGACAATAACATGTCTAAAAAAGGCGATCATCAATCATGGATCATGGGGGCGGGATGGCTTTCTACCCCAAATGTTTCACGCTTCTGCATTTCCATTACTCATTTCAGGAAACCGATTGATCAATAGCTTGTTTGATTAGGCCGGTCTACAAGTGCTACAAGTCAAGTATGTGACAGCGACAACCCGACCTTCAATGGTTGGATGCAATTATTATTAAGCAGGGGTGCAAGGGGAATCTGCAACTAATTTGATGAGGTGCGGTTTTTTACTGGACGTATTGGGAAACTACATGGATCTGAACCTCATGTTCCAGGCAGGTCCTCCTCCCCCGGATTATCCTTCACTGCCTCGAGCGCAAGCGAGCCCAGGGAGAAAGAACATGGTCAATCAATCAACACTGTAATGTAAAGTGATGAGCTGAGCTACTCCGCCGTACTCCGTACATCCATACTTTCCTCAGGTGTGATCTGATCAAATCACGTACATCAATTCTGATACGTTCTCCGGATCGACCAGCCCGGGCGGCATCACCTCGTTTCTCTCTCTGTCAGAGATTTGGGATGAGGAACAGAAAAGCAAACATCATCATCCAACAGAACCCGACCTTATAAGGAGCGCACTACTGCACCGGAGATGGCATCCGAGCACCGAGCAAGCAGAAAAGCAGTGCAACCGTCGACCGTCGACCGTCGATGTTGCTTGCTTGCCTACAAGCAACAAGATAAATAGATACCTCACTATCTTTAGGGCTGCTACCTGGCTACCATCTGGTGTCGTGTTGTTGGTGGTGATTGCTACGGTTAAGGTGGCTGACTACTAGTTCTCCAATGGCGCTGGGCCAAGTGGACGGGTACCATCATCTAGCCATCCCTCCCATCTCCGCCGTGCCATGGATCGCATCGCATTTCATTCTTCCTGCAAGATCCGCCTCGCGCCGATGCTACACAGTAGCGGTAGTAGAAGCCATCGAGAAGCTCACTAGAATCATTGGAACACGATAATTCACCGAAAGCCCACTCTCGATCAAACATGATCAAATGTTTGTTTGCTCATCGGCCTGCTCGTTTCCCACTTTCCCCCACGCTAATATAAACGACCAGCACACACAGCCTTGAGAGAGGAGATACGGTCGTCATCATCGGTGATTGCGCACACAGGGTTTTCTGTTCTCTGCCACTCTTCGTCAAATCTGGAAATGATTTTGACGAGTGGTTTTTATTATCATTACATACTTGGTACTGTCTGCCCAGCCATCGGCGCCTTCATTTCCGAGGTGTGATGTCCGGTGGTTGAGATATGTTCTGTCATCAATGAAAGATGAAAGAAGGGCTCTCTCCTCCCTCGGACCAAACCCGGACAAGTATCTCCGCCGAGAAAGCATAGAGCGAGCTCTGCTCTGGTTATTCAGCGGTCTCAGGCAATCTACAGTGCAGTTGCACGATGTATCTCTGTCTCATTGATCCGCTGAGCGGCAATGTTTGCTTTTCCCAACCCGCACTTTGGGTCCTGGGCCCTCAATGCTCAATGCGGCCATGCATAGGGCGGCTGATCATGTGTGCGCGTTCCTCGAAAGGAAAGCTCCATGAAACGAATGGCACAACTCCTATTCGCTCCTGGCGCATCGCAAGCAGCTAGGTAAGTAGGTATCATGTATGTAGGTTCGACACACATACACCGCATACAGACATACCTCGCAGCCGCGCAGCCAGAAGGGAAAAGCAAGGCTTTCCACCTCGTGCATACTCCCCGGGGAGGCTCGCCATTGTTCCTGATGTGCCGCCACAGCATGCACGCGATGCAATCATGATGTGTTGCGCAGACAGCCAGAAAAGCAACCACACGTGCTGCTATTCGGTCGTCCGCCGAAAAGGCAGAATTGGGAAGCGTCGTCTCCCTTTTTTTGCTTCTTACCTCTTCTCCTTCTCCTCGGGTCGGGCCCCAGCCCTGCTAACTGGCTGGCTGTTCTTCAGGAATAACCTTGTCTCAGTTCGCTGAAACCATTGATTCTTTTCTTTTCTCAACTCTCAACTCACCGGGAACCCGGTCGGCAGCTGAAACTGACTTGTCATTTCGTCGTCGTCGTTGTGCGTGCTTGCTTGCGCAATCCATCTCATCCACACACCTAACTACCTAACTAGCTACCTGACTCACCAACCCAAGCTCGCGATGTCTCTCTTGACGGTCGGTGGTCAGCACGGAGTCCCCCTTTGAACCTACCCCTCAGCCTTACCACGTGGGTTTCAGTGGGAATCCGAGAAGCGCGCCAATGATGGGAGAGGAAGCTGTTCGGGCAATTTCCCGTTACACAAAACACTGGACAAGATAAACTTCAATCTCGCGACGTCCATGCCGATAATCATCTCTCGAGACACGGGATCTCTTGTGTCCGAGTTGAAGCTCGTTATTGTATCTGTTGCTTGCTTTACTACTATCATTCCCTCGGTGACAACACCATCAACAACAAGAGGTTGGTTTGCCGGGACTGCTCCGTCCCCCCTCTCTTTCGAGATCCAAGGGGGGCCAGTCGCATGTTGCTGCTGCTGCTGCTGCTGCTGCTGTCGTTCTGCTCCCCGACCTCCATGGCTCTTCGTCGTAACCCGACGTCTCGGTTCCAGGCAATGGTGTCGCTTCTAGGAGCCGACCGGCCCGGCGACGTAAATAGGCAGATGGAGAGTCAATCCACAAATGCAGCGGGGTTGAGGGCCGCCTTCCGTGGCCCTCCCCTCAAAGCGATAGAGTCGCAGCAAATATACGAGTTTCGATGCTTTACCTATGCTATTGGAGATTGATTGATGAATTGGCCGTGAGATATCTAGAGCATCATTGCTCGTTCTGTGAGGTCCTACTCATTTCTTCCTTCTGCGTGAATATACAGGAGACGGTAATTGAGAATCTTGACCAGGACCTACTTTAGGTACCCAATAAGTTTTTGGTGAGTAGAAGCCTCCGACGCCCTCCGCATCGCTCCGACTGCAGTCGAACTCCACCAGAGCTTTCGACTAGCTGATTCGGACGATTGACGTAATCGCTCTACATAATCATAACTTCATACGTACATCTCAATCATCACTCACTTACCAATTGTTGTAGCTGCGCAAATCGCTTGTCGAGTCGAGCCACATCTATACCATATTACTACTAACGACTTCGCACTTTCTTATACAAGTGAGACATTCAGACGACCAGAAAAAAAGCAAGCAAGGACAAGATGGCTTCTTCGTTGCCCTCCGATATCCAGACCTGGGAGGTGAAGGAGCCCTACCTCAAGCTCCACTGCAAGCTGGGCGAGGGCCCCTACTACGAGCGCGCGACCAACACGCTGCGCTTCGTCGACATCATCCAGAAGCGGCTGCACACCATCTCCCTCGAGCAGGGAAAAGCCCCGGAGGACTCGCTCGTCACGCAGCAGCTCGACACCCCGATCTCGGTGACGGCCGACATCGCGGGCGTCGACCCCCGGGACAAGATCCTCATCGGCGCCAAGTACGGCATGGCGGTCCTGGACCGCAAGGCGGCTCATGGCCAGAAGGATGCGTACGAGTACGTGGCCAAGTTCCACAAGATGAAGGACAACTTGCGGCTCCGCGGCAACGATGGGGCGGTCGATCCGCATGGGCGCTTTTGGCTCGGGACGATGACGGATTTCGAGCTGGGGCCGTTTCAATCTGAAGGTATGCGATCCTTTTACTTCATTTTCATCTTATTTCAATGCTTTCTCCGAAGTGTCCGTTCTTTCTTTGGTATGTTGAAAAAGGGGGGAAGGAGGGGGGGTTGAGATGAGCTGCCGAGGTGTCACTAATGAATCGACGGAGTTTTACCCCTCACCCCTGACGTTGGCGGAAGAGAGAAAGAAACCCACGAACAACAATTGGCATCGCCACCCCTATCCCCCCTTTTCCATTTGACGACGAGGAGAAACGCTTGGCTGACTCCCGCCACTTGCTTGCGCGCGCACATAGGCTCCGTCCACATGTTCGACGGCCGCAAGGACGCGGTCGTGCTCAAGGAGGGCGTCACCATCCCCAACAGCGTGTCGTGGTCGCCCGACGGCCGGACCATGTACTTTACGCACTCGTCGGCCAAGACGATCCACGCCTACGACTACAATTCCTCGTCCTCCGAAAAGCCCATCTCCAACGAGCGCGTCTTCTACGCGCACGAGGGGCCCGGCGAGCCCGACGGCCACCGCATCGACGTCGAGGGCAACCTGTGGACCGCCGTGTACGGCGAGTCGCACGTCCTGAAGGTCTCGGGCCGGACGGGGAAGGTGGTCGGCGAGGTCAAGCTGCCCACGCGGAACATCACGTGCGTCGAGTTCGTCGGGACGGAGCTCCTGATCACGACGGCGGGCATGGAGGAGGGCGCGGGGTCGGAGCAGGAGGTCGACTACAGCGGCGCGCTGTTCCGGGTCGATGTCGGCGTCGAGGGCGTGCCGCCGCATGAGTTTAAGCTGGATCTCTAGATGTCTATCTCTGGACGATAGATAGGGTGGCTGCAGTGTTCCCGGCCAATCGACCAAGGGCAATATTGGAAAGGATGTTTAGGGCTATTGGTTACTGCAGTAGAGATCGTGCACTTTATCATTGAATAAATAAAAAGGGGGTGGTGGCAGAAAAGAAAAAAAGAAAAAGAAAATAAGGTTCCCAGAGAGGGACTCGAAAAAGTGACCGCAGAGGGAGTTGAACACCTCTTGCCTCTAAGTATAGGAATAATAATACTACCGCTAGGCTACCCCGGCCCGGTCAAGGGAAGGACGTATTATTTGGACTTAAATAGAGGAAACACTGGAAGTAAGTGACTGTTTTGCCTTCTGGAATAGGGGCGCTGGGTGGCTGGTGAGCGTTCAAGGTTTGACGATGCCACGGTTTTCGGCCATTGATGTGGCGGGCAATTATTACATCACACCCAGACTCGGGCTGATCAAATCAGTCAGGCATGTGGATTCTCAAGCTGTGAATACAATATTATTAAATCAGACTTGCCCAAGCAATTGAATACAAACATACGACTTATGGCATGGACTATGTGCATGGGTTTTTCTACAATGACCAGGAACTCGCTTAAGGAACTAATCGCCGAACTTGTCAAGAAAATTGAGGTCAGGGACACGCCTACGCCTGTGAGTTTATTATCATTATCACAATGGTGGAGGTGGTCTAGTTACTGGCACAAAGAATGGGTCTGTGAGTCTCTCAATTCTGGATTAGATCTGAACTATATAGAGTAATTCAAGTTCCCATCAATGTCCAAGTCGACAAAGATGTGTGAAAGAACCAAAAGACCGGACAATAACTCCAGACTCAAGATCCCCCAGGCGAGATCGGGATTCATGTTCACCCTTCCATCTGATGTTACTTGTTGTGGGTTTGCACACACAATCAAATATTCACAGCATGCCACTGTCACTCAGATGAGACGAAACAGTCGGTAGGGGTCTTGTTTCCCTCTCCCTAATCCTCCGGCTCGGCCTTGACCTCCACGTCGTCCTCCACGTCCTCGTGGACGTGCTCGGGCTCGCGGGCGCAGACACTAAGCTCGGCCAGCTGCTGCTCGAGGCCCTTCTCCATGGTGCCGAACTTCTCTATGACCTGCTTCTCGAAGATGTACGTGCCGTAGCTCTGGCCTTGCCTCTTCTTCGGATGGTTTCGTCGCTTGCGGCGACGGCCGTCGATCTTCTCGATCTTCACGACCGGGGCATCGCTGGGCTTGCTGGCATTGCTGGCAGCAGCACGGGCGTTGGATGACAAGGGGCCGGCCATTGTTGCGAAGACGGGACGAGATTGGACTTGTTGCTGGTGGGTCGAGGTATTGAATGTTGTTTACTTGTGCTTTAGCGGCGGCGAGATGGGACGGAAGTTTTGCGAGTGGGTGAATGTATGCTGAAGGGAACTGTGCATATTCGTATTAGCTGTCGTCTTGCCCTGTGAATATTCCGTCTCATGTCGGGAAGGTGTATGGGTGTAAGTGAACCTCGACCAAGTATCGTCGTGAACTTGCAGGAGTTCGGTAGCACAAAAGTCATAAACGAATAAATGCTCACCTTTCAGAGGACGATGATCTCGTAGATCATGAATGATGGGACGGAAGCTTTGGGGTTGTGTGTGTAAACTGTTGAGGCGAGCTGCCTTGATACATGATTAGCTACCACCCTACTGTATGTGTTTATTCCGTCCCATGCCAGAGAAGGCATCTGGTTGTACATGAGTCTCGGCGCAGTACCATGGTGAATTTGCATGAGTGCGATAGAACAAAAGCCACATGGATATGGATGTTAACCTTTTAGAGGATGGTGATGGGGGGTAACTGTGCCATTGTGTGTTAGCCGCCACTCCACTATTTGATTGTTGTTTCATCTCATATTGAGACGAGCGTTGTTCACTGTGCGTTTATTCCATCCCTTCTCAGGGAAGGCGTCGGATTGTGAGTGAATTTCAACGCAGTATCAATCATCGTCCGAAATTACGTGAACGTGATGGGCCAAAGATGTATAGTTGCTTACCTTCCAGAGGATGGTGATGCCTTGGATCATGAACGATGTTCGGAAGAAGATGGAGGATCTTCGCTTCAAAAAATGGGAGCGAAACTGTGATGACGGGTTTTATGCATGGGCTAGGTTGTCGAGTCTTTAAGAATTGCCAGGCCTCAGAATAAAGTCGGCGATACTCGAAAGTGTTTAACAGGTGCAGGTTCTCGAAAAGATCACCCAAGAGTCGCCGAAGAATGCTTGGGAGTCGGCGATATTCTTGGCAAGAAAGAACTGCCAGTGCTCTTCCAAGAAAGAACGATATAAGGGTAGATAGAGGCGTTTGCTGATGTTCATGGTGGTCTCATCCGAAGAAGATCACTAATACAAGTGTCAAGTAGAGGCTATATACCTACCTGAAGTTGTTTGCTGGCTTGTCGGAGGGGTGGTGGCTGTCGATTCTCAGTGGACTTGTGTATCGTCCCTTCTATGTTTTGGCCAACTCTGTTTTCCTAGGGAATGCATGTTTGAGGTATGGGTCAATATTTTGGATATCATGCATGAGGGGATGTCGGGAAGGTCTACAGGGCTTATATGCGCTACAGCTTGTGCGGCTGGGCAGGCCCAACCCGAATCATCACTATTTTATTCGAACGCTCATGGGCAAGTGGTATTGAATCCATATTGGCATTCACATTTACTTAGTGACTTGGCCGAACCCTGACTATGTTGACAAGCTTGAAGTTGGGCAGGCGTATAAGGCAGTCGCGCAGGGAGCATTCACTGGCCGCCACATTCACATCACTTTCTTCAAGGTGTGCGATCTTACTTCGACTGACGTACTTTGAGGGTCTTTCTGTTTGTGTAGATTGACATGATTGGAAGGCACACGTCATGTGAGCGGGTGTGGGTGGAAGGTGCACAGGGAAATTATACGGGGTTGTACCTACTTATATTCCAATCTTTGAGATGTCTGACTCACTCTCAAGTGACAGGAGACTAGCAGCTCCTTGTGGGACTTCCAATTCATGCATAATCGCAGATTCGGCCGGCACTATCTGTGTAGTACAGGTGCACCTGCTGAGAACCAAAGAGAAGATCCAAGATACTTATTGAAAATTGAAAGGGATTCTGTGTTGCACAGGGCGAGTGGTAATTTATGTATATACTGCATTACCGATGCAATCACGAGATCAGTTGATATACAAAACCCCGTTTATACATGTATATAGATCTCGCTCAAAATTTGCGAGTGATGCTCAGATGGTCTGTCCAGGTTGAACAAGTATGTAAGGCTGGTTACGAGCAAGCAGGCAAAGGGGCTGCCTACAAAGATGAAATAACTAAGTTTCTTTCTTGACTAGTTCTTGAATTAACAAGCATTTATAACAATGTGAGGTGATCAGAGAAAATAGGCTCACTTACCGGGTATGCTTGTAATATGTCCCCGGCCACATTGGGCAACACTGCAGTTTACACACTTTGGAGAGGTATTCATTAGGTCTCAGAAATTGGCCTTAATATAGGCAACATATCTCGGGATGTCATGACTCCTATATAGGTTCCTAAGAGGCAGAGACTGATATTGTGTGTAAGAGGGGTGGGCGAGATGTGACTTCTTGGCACTAACAACTATTTCATATTGCCAATTAACTGCGGCTTTCCAGACACTGTATAAGCATCTATACTCGTACTTACACAATAAGAACTTTGGGATTATATGGTAGGCAATTGATCTACCTCTCCAACAACTACCACCCTTTACTCCATTTCCTTAACTGCCCCTTACTGGAACCCCCCGTACCAGACTTGAGACTTTCTATGGCTTTTTACAATCATCCTCACCATATCGAAGTATTTGCTACTGGGAGTTGGCATGCTGTATTCTCCCTGAGTCGCTGTTTGTGGAATGCAAAGAGTGTGGCAGATCTGGTAAGCGCTGCTCTAATATGTGGATATGCTGAGTCCTTCGGTTGCCATAATGGAAGAAAAAAAGATCCAATTGCCAGCTACCAACTTACATGCAAGTATGAGAAAATGACAACACCGCCGATTTGACCGCTGAATACGATGTTGCCATCGGCTGCCCTACCCGAGCTTGACCATGTCGACCGCCTGGCCCACATGTTGCCATCCTGGGACGACAAGGATCGCGTGCCGTGCCGCAGGCGATCAACTTTTACGATCCCCATTCTCGGAAAACGATCCCCTTTTGGATCAAAGCTGCATTGCATTCGGAATACCATCCCCCTACATGAAGAGTGGAGTTTTATCTGATCAGAACCAACCCGAAAGCATGTGGTGCCGAGCCGCCGGTTCCTCATCTGGTTCCTTGCTCCTCTTTCGTTGTGGACGGAGAGAAATGTCCGAGGACCAAACTAATTAACATTTCCTGTGACATTCCTTTGACAAGCCAAATCGTATCAATACACAACAAGTCCAGAATAAGTCCCTCTATATACTTACGTAACCAGCGAGATGCCCGCATCGTTGGATAGCCACTCTACAGGCTTGGGTGAGCGCCCCAAGGAAAAGATCAGACTGAAGGGGGTGGAAGAGACCCTATTCTGTACCCTTTTGCCCAAGGCCCGAGATGCTGAGAGCCCAAACCCGGTTCTGGGCGACCCCTACGCCTCGCGGTTAATCGAGTCGTGCGACGTCGACCTCAGCCGGTCGACGTTCCAGGCCGTGGACAACACTCGGGCCATCCGGTGGGTGGTCAACCGAAGCATGACGTTCGACCGTTGGTGCCGCGACTTCCTCCAGAAGCACAAGACGGAGCCCGTCACCGTGCTCTACCTGGGCTGCGGCCTCGACTGCCGCGTCCACCGGGTCATGAAGCACGCGCGCGACGACGTCCGCTGGATCGACCTGGACCGACCCTTAGTCGTGGACCTGCGGCGCCGGCTGATCCCGCAGTCCCCGCCCGGCGACTACCACATGCGGACCCTGGACGTCACGACGACGGGCTGGCTGCACGACATCCCCTCGGACCGGCCGACGCTCATTATGGCCGAGGGCTTGTTCATGTACCTGACCCCGGAGCGGGTCGAGACCATCATCCGCGAGCTGGTCGAGTACTTCGGCGCGTTCGGGGGCGAGATCTTCTTGGATACCGTCTCGCGCCTCTACGTCAAGTACACCGACCACGTCGAGCTCCTCAAGGCCAGCGGGGCCAAGTGGAGGTGGGGCACCGACGACGCGCGCGAGGTCGAGCGGTTCCACCCCCGGCTCCGGCTGCTCGAGCACGTGCGCTCTGCCGACTACATGGGCAAGAAGCCCTTTGGCCAGAGCCAAGTGCCGCTATTTGGGGAGGACGCCGCGGGCGTGCTCAAGATGGTTCTTGCCTCCATGTCCAGCAGCAACAGTGCCTTTGGGCAGAATGCCAGGTTCGAGTTTAGCAAACAGGAGGAAGGGGAGTCTAAACAGTCAACAGGGGCATCCTAGTGTACGAGTGATACATATATTTAGACCTAAGGGGTAGAAGGGCCGTTACTCGATATGGGGAAAAGAAAGAAGGTAATGGGATGTTTGATGGATTCATGAATACATGATCCTGTGATATTCCTTTTCTCCCATCCTCAACAGGTTGCCCCAGAAGACACAGAAGACTCAAAGACAACAAGATACTTTTCCTTCAAGGACTCGAAACGATGATCTTGGCACACCAGTTTGAATATAGTTTCATTGTAATACCCAGGAGCGGGGACTGACAAGAGTGGAAGATTATAAATACCGCATGGATGTTTGCAAAGGAGGGACTCCTCAAGTGACTATAGCTAAACAGTAATGGCAATACCACGAAATATACATCCCCCAAACGGGTGTCCAGTGGAACCAATGCCGGCCACAGTTTTCTTGAAACAGTACGAGCTACTGTTTGAAACAGCTGTGTTTTGCAGGACCATCCTGATTTAGCACTGGGTCAGGTTTCTGATTGTAGGCAATATCCAGCAATCCTTGGCAGTTCATTCGCCACTATTCGGCCTTTTTGTTGTTGAAGAAGTAAGGGGCTTGGGGACTGACATTGGCCGATAGCCAACAATTTGCCACACATTGTGTAATCGAGGATATGAGGAAATACAAGGTTGTTGTGATCAACTACAAAGTCACTCAGACAATGTTTCTGGCCATCTAGAGCTGTACAGCGGAATGTACATGGAGCCATAAGCGATCCGTTCCGGGCTTCCGGCCCTGTGGGATACTTTCTCGCCCCAACCATAGAGATAAGTAGCGGCACCCAACCGATTGCCAAGTTAATAGACAATGATCAGCGATTCATACAAAGTAGATGGACATATATGAAACAGTGTCACCATTTGTTACTGCCAGGTTGTCCCCGGATGCCACGAAGTAAGGAGGTAGACGTTGAGCCCTGCCAGGTGGCGACAGAATGGCAGGTAGTGGCGGACAGCTGCAGCTGAAGCACAAGCTGAGCCACGCCAAGCCATATCCTGCAAACCTTATCTCGCCGGACCCGGCGACCAGGACGTGTGATTGAACGACCAATAGCGCCGCGCGGGTGACGATCAAGAGGGGTTCACCTTCCTACAAGCTCCTCCTACAAGCTCCTCAAGCTCCTCATAGGATCCTACCTCTACACTAAGGTCCTCACGTCGTACGATCCGGATCTTATCTCTTGGCTCTCCCCCCAATGTCCGCGACACGGCTCAGCAACTACTTGCTCTCAACTGCTATAAGACACCACTTCACCACCTCTTCTCGCGTCATCCGGCCCACATTACTCCCCAAAGCTTCACATCTCATCAGCGCACCTGCTGTCATCCCGCGCTACTGCTCCTCTTCATCGTCGTCGTCGTCCTCTTCTTCAACCACCACCCAGAAGGAATACACGTCGCCCTCCCCCTCCACCTCGCACAAGGACAGTGCCTGGCGCAAGATGCATCACAAGGAGACTCCCGACTACCTGAAGCAGGACCACGACCGGGTCTTTGACCACAACCGGGAGTGGGCCGAGGCCCAGGAGAAGCGCGACCCGGGCTATTTTGCCAAGTTGTCCGAGGGCCAGACGCCCGACTACCTGTGGATCGGATGCAGCGACTCGCGGATCCCCGCCGAGCAGATCGCGGGCCTAGCCCCGGGTGAGGCCTTCGTGCACCGCAACATCGCGAACCTGGTGCCCAACAACGACCTCAACACCATGGCCGTGCTCGAGTACGCCGTGCGCCACCTGCACGTCAAGCACATTGTCGTGTGCGGGCACTACGGCTGCGGCGGCGTCAAGGCCGCCATGACCCCCAAGGACCTGGGCATCCTGAACCCGTGGCTGCGCAACATCCGCGACGTCTACCGCCTGCACGAGAAGGAGCTCGACGCCATCGAGGACGACACAACGCGGTACAACCGCCTCGTCGAGCTCAACGTCGTCGAGCAGTGCCGCAACGTCGTCAAGATGGCCGCCGTCCAGCAATCGTACGCCGAGAACGGCTTCCCCATCGTGCACGGCTGGGCCTTCGGCTTCCACGACGGCCTGCTCAAGGACCTCAACGTCGACTTCGAGTCCATGCTCGAGAAGATCCAGAAGATCTACAACCTCACGGATTAAGATCTTCCCATGTAAAGGATGGATGCATTAACGGTTTACGAAGGGAAAGGGGAAAAGGGCTTGTTTTTGTTTTATTTCGTATGTGGGGACCTCCCTGCCTTACGTTTCATTTCCATCTGAAACTTACCTAGCTTGCCTAGGTGGTTCTAGTCTTGGTGGGCGCTATGGGACGAAAATAGGATGCCATCGCGGGGGTGGTGGCTTTGAGTCGGAAAAGCTCATAAATATTGTAGAAAGCAATCTCAAAAACAGAGTCGTGATACTTATTTCACCACACGTATTTCACTTATTGGAGTATCACAATCTTGTGTAGTTAGTGGCCCGTGATAGGTGATTGTGGCACCCAGCTCACTCAGTGATTGGTACAAAGTTGGAGAGCGACTCGCAGCCAAGATCTGAGCAGATTGTACCTGCATCATTATGTAACAAACTTTACGTATCTGCTTCTAAATTCCGAGGAAGAAAACATGCTACTGCTTGGCAAATGCTGTTCTGTCTGAGTCATTATATCTCTGTCCATATGGACATCCAGTTCGTACTGTACAAGCCATTACCCCTCCGACCATCTCGATATGGCGTGTTCACCATATTTCAAACGCCACCAACGCCAATACCCATTATATCACATACACAAGAAGAGTCTCTTCGCAAGTAGAAATCCTCTCTCTCCAAAGGGGACAGGTCACTCGCGCTTATGACTCCACACGATAACTGACCAGCGTCTCTACGCGGTGGTTGGTCGTGCTGAAGCTCCTCAGCTGGACCTTCTCGCCGTTGGCAATCTCTTTGGCGTCGCTGTCGCCCCACTCGACGGGCACCTCGCTGTCGGCGTCGGCGTAGACCAGCACGTTGAACGTGTAGGTGCTCTGCAGCTGGGGCAGGAAGGTGACGGTGGCCGTGATCTGGCGGAAGAGGGCGCGGATCTCGTCCTGGATCTCCTCTTCCGTCTTGTTGGTGTCGGCCACCACCTTCTTGCCGGCGGCGTTGTTCTCATCTCCTCCTTCCGGCTCGGTCGGGGCGGCTGCAGCCGATTTGGACTTGCTCGACTTCGATTTCTTGGCGTCCTTGTTGAAGATGTCGACGTCGAATTGCCACCGCTCAACGTGCTCGCCCGTCTCTTTGTCGGTGATGACGATGACCAGCTTGCTGATCTTGCCGTGCTGCATCCAGCGGTCCAGCTGGCTCATGATCTTCTTGATGTAGGCCTTGACCTGGTCGTCGGCCGACACCAGCATGTTGAGGCCATATTTCTTGACCTGGATGAAGTCTTCGGCCGGGTAGACGCCACGTTGGAAAAGGATTGTGTTGATGGAGTAGTGGAACTAAACAAACAAAGACTTCTGTTAGGACAGGCAATCAAGGGTGCATATTGAGATCAATGTCCCAGGCATGCATCGGTTTACGGGTTTTTGGTGGATGGATAAGCACTTACGAATTCGGCGACCAGTTTGGAACTGCCCTTCAAGGACAGCTTGTGGACCTTGGTCTTCTCCTTCTCGCCTGACTTCTTCTTGTCTGCCATCGTGTGTAGCTTTCGAATGGGGTCGGTGCGGGTATCCGGACTCGCTAGAGAGTGATTGGGTGTTTGGTTGAGATGTGTTGTCAAGTACGTCTCAAGTTCCAGCGTTGGATAGTGATGGAGATCGGATTGTTTACTTGCTGCACCCTTCCGCCCGTTGACGATTGATGGCGGGGTGATCAAGACAGGGATGGCCAGGGGCACTTTATGCCACAAGTGCAGCGTTATGCAGAGACCGGGGCGCTATAGAGCGCTAGCAGTGGGGCCCCGATAAGATAAGAACTTTTTCCAAAATTTCTATCAATTGCGATTGCGGCTAGTCAAGTAGGTTGGTGGATTTGGGATAGACATGCGGCAGGGTCCGACTTTTTGTATGCGATCAAGTCCAAGCCAGTTTCGTAGCATTGTCAATTTCCAATTTTCTACAAATCAGATTGCAGTCCATACACACTGCGTTCTGTAAGATACTGCCAATCCGCCATAATGTCTAAGCGTACCCTCGAAGACGTCGAGGACGATGCGACCTTGTCGCGCAAGAAGTCCAAGAAGGATAAGAAGGCAAAGAAGGACAAGTCTGCCCCCGTCGAGGAGTCTGAAGTCCCCGTTGCCCCTGCCGAAGATGCTATGGATGTAGACTCCGAGGCCAAGGTGGAGAAGAAGGAGAAGAAAGACAAGAAGAAGGACAAGAAGTCCAAGAAGGAAAAGAAGGAGAAGAAGCGCAAGGCAGAGGAAGACGACAGTGCCGTCGAGCCCGAGGCCGCTGCTACTAACGGTGATGCTGCCGTCAGCAACGAGACTAGCACTGTCGAGGAAGAGGAGGTGAAGCCCAAGAAGGAGAAGAAAGACAAGAAGAACAAGAAGAGCAAGACCCAAGACTCGGAAGCCGAGGTTGCCACGAATGGCGCTGCGACAAATGGTGCCGACTCCAACTCCGACTATGTCCAGAATCCCTCTTTGAGCGCCCTGCCAGAGTCCGAGATCGAGGCTTTCCTCAAGGCAAACGAGACCAACATCACCGATCCCTTAGCTGGGCCCGGCAAGGCCCTCCGACCCATCACCGACTTCAGCCATCTGCCCAAGACCACATTGACCTCCAAGTCGCCCTTCAAAGCCTTCAAGTCGCCTACTCCCATTCAATCTGCCTCATGGCCCTTCGGTCTTTCTGGCCGAGATATCGTCGGTGTTGCCGAGACCGGATCAGGAAAGACCATCGCTTTCGGTCTGCCTTTGGTCGAGGCAGTGCTGAAGATGCCCAAGCCCGGCAAGGGCGAGGGCCGTATCCGTGCTGTGGTCGTGAGTCCGACGCGTGAGCTTGCCATGCAAAGTGCGGAGCAACTGGCCAAGCTGGGTGAGCTCGTCGGTCTGTCGACTGTCTGTGTGTACGGTGGCGCCTCCAAGGACACGCAGCGCAACCTGCTGCGCAAGGCTGACATCATCGTCGCAACGCCGGGCCGCCTCAAGGACTTCATTGAGGAAGGTTCCATATCGCTCTCGAGCGCCAGCTTCGCCGTGCTGGACGAGGCCGACCGTATGCTGGACAAGGGTTTCGAGGACGACATCAAGGGCATCCTGGGCCAGTGCCCCGCCAAGGAGTCCCGCCAGACCCTCATGTTCACCGCGACGTGGCCGCAGAGCGTGCAGGCCCTCGCGTCCACTTTCATGAAGTCGCCCGTCAAGATCCAGATTGGCGGCAACAAGTCGGGCGACCTGCAAGCCAACAGCCGTATCGAGCAGCGCGTCGAGGTTGTCGAGCCCTACGGCAAGGAGCAGCGCGTCCTGCAGATCCTGAAGCAGCAGCCCAAGAATGAGCGCGTCATCGTCTTCTGTCTGTACAAGAAGGAGGCTACCCGCATCGAGGGCTTCCTGCAGCAGCGCGGCATCAAGGTCGTCGGTATCCACGGCGATCTGCGCCAGGAGCAGCGCACTCGCAGTCTGGAGGCCTTCAAGCAGGGTGACATGAATGTCATGGTCGCCACCGATGTCGCGGCGCGTGGTCTGGATATCCCCGATGTCAAGCTTGTCCTCAACGTTACGGTATGTTTCTTTGCTATTTTCCCGTTTTAATTTTTTGGATCAATTTGCTGACCGAGTAATTGTCCATACAGTTCCCCTTGACTATCGAAGACTACGTTCACCGTATCGGTCGTACTGGACGTGCCGGCAAGACCGGTCTTGCTATGACGCTGTTCACTGAACACGACAAGGCGCATTCCGGAGAGTAAGTCATCATGAGTCCCTTCCAGGTTCACCCCTCAACTCTGCAAAGACATCGCACTAACACACGTTTCTCCAGATTGGTCAACATTCTCAAGCAAGCGAACCAGCCCGTACCGGAGGAGTTAATGAAGTTCGGAACCACTGTGAAGAAGAAGCAGCACGGCACATACGGCGCCTTTTTCAAGGATGTCGACATGAGCAAGAAGGGTACCAAGATCACTTTCGATTAAGTTACAGCGGGAGTTTTGAGAGGGAAAAAAGCCTTACGACTTAGAGACACTTCATGACGACATATACATCGTAGACCGCGTGGCGTACTTTGACTGTCTACAGACTGAGACATCTTTGTTATACATTATACACTTTACTACACATGGCGATGAAGACAGAGCTACATAATTCTCGTCCAGCTCGGATCTATTGAAGAAGAAGATTATCTGCCGCCCCGTATCGAGCGGTAGCAGTCCAGGAGGTATCGGCGCTCCATGTACGCACTGCAAGGCACAATTCATGTTAGAACAATTTGTTTTCCATCTTATATGGAGTTTTGGGGAAGGGAAAAAGATCAAAATCAAAAGAAACAAACTGAAAACAAACTTACACTAGCCCAACATAAGGCAAAGCCAACGCGCACACCGTGAAGAGATCCCTGAAGACCCGTGTCGACACGCCGCCCACACTGACCCCGCAGAGCACGAGGACCTGCCACAGCACGGCCGTGGACGCGACGTAGACGCCCATGCTTCCGCGGGTCACGACGTCGCCCCAGCCGAACCGGACCTTGTCGTTAGAAGCGGTGGCGAAATAGCGGCTGATGTAGTTCCCGCTCCACGCGATGCGGCCGAGCATGTTGACGGCGTTGGCGTAGACCAGGCCCGGGGCGCCCAGGTCGAGGACTTTCAGAGTGACGAACCCGGCGAGGGCGAAGGCGACGCTGAAGGCCGTCATCCACAGGCTCTGGCGGTGCACGTCGGCCTCGGTGGCGACGGAGCTGACGAAGGCTTCGGCGATGCCGTTGAGGGCGAGAAGGGGCAGGTAGAGACAGTACTGGGCCAGCACGAGGCCGGCGCCGCTCGAGGCCCAGGCGGGACCGGCGATGAGTTGGACTAGGAGCGGGGCGCCGAAGGGGCCTAGGGTTAGGATCAGGACCGAGAGGAGGAGGTAGGCGTGTAGGATGGAGATGAGGTCGGTGCGGGCTTTGACGAGGGCCTGTTGCGAGGGAGAAGAAGAACTGTGAACTGATGCATCTTTCTCCCTGTCACTGCTGCTGACCTTTTCGTCGGTGGTAGTGGTCGCGGCAAGAAGCTTGCTGAAGTAGTTGCGGCTGCTTTCCTCGACGGGTTGGAAGACGAGCCGGGCCAAGAGGGAGCCGTAGTTGTTGGCGAGGGCGTAGACGCCCTGCGCCTGGGGGTTCGAGAGGATCGAGACGAGGAAGGTGTCGCCCTGGGTCAGGAGGTGCTTCACGAACGACTGCACCGTCATGCTCGCTGCGAGATTGAGGGTCGGTCTGTAGAAGTAGCCCAATACATATCCGCTGTTATCCACCTTAGACACCGTCGCTTGATTGTCGTCTGACTTCTTCGCCTCAGACTGAGATTGCGTGGTAGGGTGTTCGATCTGTTTGGGGAACAGTGAGAACCCTTCTGTAGCCGCCAGCCACCAGCCGTAACCTAGGTAGATCCCCGACAGTCCCACGCCGTATCCCAGCTGTCCCAGCGCGAACGGCAGGGCGCCCCAGTCGCGGCCAGCGCGCCAGGCCCAGCCCGCAGCGCCGAAGGTGACGAGACATCGCAGCAGCGTAGCCCCCGATTCGGCGGCGGCGCGCGGGCCGAACTGCAGGCGGTGCTGCAATACAACGAACGCCGGCTCCGACAGCAGCTCGACCACGGCGGCGACGCCGTAGATGTACAGCGCCGTATCCAGGTGCGGAGTCGCGGCCGTTGCGGCGTCGACATATTTCAGGTAGGCCCCGCCCAGCCCGACGGCGGCGCCAAGGCCCAGGATCAGGGCCAGGTGTCCAACATTGACCACTGATTGGCTGTCTTGTGCTGAATCCTTCTTTCCCTTGTCATCGTTGTTGGTTTCGCTGCTGCCGTTGCCGCTCGATATCGTGGTGGTCGGGCCTTGTCGCTGGATGGCGACTCGGAGGCTTTCGCGGGCGAAGAAGAGGACCGAGAGGTAGTAGACCTCGAGCTGGGTCGAGACGCCGAGGAGCTGCGCCGTGAGGAAGCGGAGGAGAAGCTGGTTCGCGACAAAGGTCACGGCGCGAGACGCCACCTGCAGAACGATGAGCAGAGAAGCGCCGCGGACAGCCGAGCCTTGCTGTTGCTGCTGCGACGAAGAGGGTGAGGAGGAGGAGGAGGACTCCTTCGTCATCGCGGGCGGGGCCTGGGGCTGACTACTACTGCTGCTACTAGTGTCGGGTCGTCTGGTAGTCTCCCCATTTCCTCCCATTCTGAGCTGAGCGAAAGGGTGTTAGATCGGGGGTGTGAGGTGGGAGGAAGTGTATGCGCTCGCTCCCAAATCGGTGTTCGGGAATCAAGTGTTTGGACGCGGATAGCGACGACTAGTAGACGTGTTGTCACATATGTGGGGTAAAACCGCATGCCAATTCAATCAATTCGATCACATTAGCCTGGACACCAACTAACAGGCGGGATTCAATGTTGTTCCCTATTCCGCCCGTTACCTCCATGGCAAGTCAATTGGATTCACGTGCTGTGCGCAATTTTGACACTAAACGCGGGCTGGCCATGATGGTATCGAAAAACAGGTGCATTAATATTGCTGTTGTTGAATGTCATTGATCGAATGTTTGCATGTGCAATGGCAATGGCAATGGGAAAGAAACACCTGCCACCTCGGCAAGCCACCCCCACCAGCATCGCCCTTACCAGATCATCGGGTTCTTGGATGATGCTACGGTGAAAAGGCAAGCTGATCACGAGGCTAAGTTGGGGGGTTTTCAGCTCCTGCCAACACGAACCCAGATTTCCAGATCTCGTCGTTCCACCTTGCGCCAGGTTTCCTCTGGTCTCTAGACACCGCAAGGTTCGGGCCCGGGTGAACCTACTCTGTGCGTCGGAAACGTACGATGTCATTCCGACGATATGGTACACTTCCAGCTGGACCACTTTTGCAAGAATAGTCCAGGTCTAGACTTTGGGGACTGTAACTGGGCCTGAAGATCTTGTCTGAAAGCAGTTGTAGCAATATCAAAAACAATGGTCGGCATAGGGAAGAAGACAGCAGGAGGACTCTAAGAAAGCGGCGGCTTGTCAGACTATCCGAGTCTGTCTTTTTGCCCGGCTCATAGCTTTTTCGCAGATACCCTAGCCACTCCCGCATCTTAGAGTCGATTGCATACAGACAGAATTAAGCAGCCGGAGCGAAGAGCAGGCTAGGTAATTTACCTAGGTAGGAGGAAGGCAGGGACTGGGAGTCACTATGTAGAGACCTGTCCAACCGTTCGATTCATGACTCGTCGACAGCCTGGGGGATTTCTTGGAAATAAAATTGGATCTCGCCGAGAAAAGGCCTGGCTTGGGGAGCTGGGGACAAGATTGGGGGAGTTGGGGTAGAGATTTCCCCAACTGCGACTTTGCGGGGGACAGGGACAAGACGGACAAGCCCTCGGGCCCGGCGGTATGCCAGACTTTTTCTTTCGCTGCATCTGACAGCAAGCAAGTCATCCTGCCATCTCTGAGACCCTGACAACATCACGGATTGTTACGTATATGAGGCGTTATATAGGTAGTGTCTACGTTCAACGTTGTATGTATGCGTACCTTATGTAGCCAGATACGTGTTTGCTATCACATCATACATCAAGTGTAGGGAGGAAGGTCTGGTGCTTCAATGTGGTGGTTTTTCGCCTGCACTTTCTTTAGTAATGAATCCATCCCGCCGGTGTCCTACTAGCACTCTCAGTAAGTCGGCCCTTATGGCTTCTACCAACCACAAACATATTTCTCTGTCGCATCACTGTGTCAATGATCATGAGGAGTCGCAGAATTGGGGTTCGAGCGGGGAACCGACCTGCTGCTGACTCTTTGGTCTCGGCGCTTTTCCCCCATCATGAACAGGTGTGTCCGTCTTGGCACGGCATACGCCACTTAGCCCAGCGCCTTAATACCTCGCCTCCTCGCGAACCAGCTCAAGTGGCAGAGCAGGGCAGGGGCAGGGGTGGGCGGTGAATTCGCGTCGTGTCGTGTCGGCCGAGTCCACCTTGCTGGTCACGGGGGCATAATGATACCTCAGATACATACCAGGAAAGAGAGAAAGGCAGAGCTTTTACATAGTCACGTTACCAGCATGGACCTGCAGCACAGCCGAGGAGTACGCTGTGATGATGCCGTCACTTACGGAATGTTTCGCGCATCTTGCTTGACATTCACAGCTTTTCGCCAGACATCAGCGCGCAACATTCGATCAAACGGAACTCGCGAGACACAATATCGGCCTGATGGCATCATGGAATGATCCCTTAGCTCTAGTTCATCCTTCCTCCGAGGCCATGGGGATGAAGGGGGCCTAGGCTAGCCTGCTGACGGAAGAACACTTAAGCATCCTAAGCTTTGCGTGGCTCGAATTGGTCGCTGTTTCCATCGCGCTTTTCCCCCCTGTCGGTCCAATTCAAGACTTTCGTGGTACCTTGGCACTTTCGCCGTCTTGGGTAAGAGACATATTTGAATGAACGAGATAATCGAACTAGAAACATGCAACATAGCCCGCTAGGTCTGGACAAGTTCGAAACCGTCTACTAATAAACAACCGCCTAGTGGTAAAGGGCGACGAAGTGGATTCGGGAGAGATTCATAGGTCCAGTGCTTGGTGACAGCACTCAGTACAGCACCAATACCAATAAGCTCATTCGGTTTCGATTCGGTGCTAGGTTAGAGTAATGACGGCATGTTCCTTTCCCGCATGTCGGCTACCGCCACCTGCCTGTCTCGTGAATTATGCAAGAACTGTCTTCCGTGTTTCTTTCCGCTGCCATATGCAGGCGAAAGATCAATGTTATTTCTAAGTGGCATTATCTATAATGATAATACTAATATGTATGCCTTCAATTCGAATAATGACATGAGGTCCTGCTGAGTAATGAATGAAATGAGACGGGCTGGGTGTTGAGGTTGACAAATTTCAATTCTGTTGTTGAGAGAGCTAAGCCGTCTTAAGCCTGGTGTCTACTCCAGGTTTCACCGACCGATTCAAGGTTTCTGCCCGCCCATTGGCCTTCTCCCTCTTCTGGTGTAACCCATCCAGGACGGTGGACGGGACCCTAGAGGAAGAGGAAGAGAGAACTCTGCAGCAACCAGAATCGGACCGGCCGCGCCCATTTTCTGCAAGCCCTCGTGATCGACAGCAACCAGCAACCAGCTCGCTTTTGCCGTCTGAGGCTAAGCACCTAACTGTACTGTACCTAAAGGTGGCTCCTCTTTCAAATGGTTTCTTTGGACTCTCTTTGGTTTCCCTCCCCCGCGGACCTACCTTCCTTGCGACATATGCAACCTCCACAATGCCGCCGATATAGCACCTTATGTAGCGCGAGTCCGGGGTTCGAAAGCTCGACCCCGGGGTAAGGTTCTAGAGCTCAAGTACCCCAGTTCCCGGTCTGGAGAGATGATGGAGAGAGAGAGACTGGATGAAGGGGGGTGCGAGGAGGCGAGCTTACTGCTACCTTTCCTGCAACGTGTGGTGGTAGTGCCGCTACGATGAGCCCATGTAGCCTTGCAGGTACAGGTCATGTTCTGGCAACATGGCAGGATGCGTGTCTGGCACACGCTCTCTGGTCTACCTAGTCAGACATGACAAGTATATAAAGTCCCGGCGTTTCCCATTGTTCGACGACTTGCGCTTTTGGATTCCCACTCCAGCATCACTCTCCGGTATATATATATAGATATATATACTTTATAAACAGCCTCCCTATCTTAATTGAGCCATACGTTCAACATGGTGCGGTTTCCGGGTAAGCCCGAGCATGAAGAGGGCAAAGCATGGCCCGCCATCTTGATTGGCATGTTCGTCGCCTTTGGCGGCGTCCTGTTTGGGTGCGTTACTACCAAACACTCATGACCTGCTTCTAGACGAGCAGAGTCGCTGACCGAATTTGAATAGCTATGACACAGGAACAATTAGCGGTATCCAAGCCATGGAGTACTGGCAAACACTATTCTCTACCGGCTACGTCAACTCCAAAGGCCACCTGGACGTATCGCCGTCGCAATCGTCCGCCGTCGTGTCGATCCTGTCGGCCGGCACCTTCTTCGGTGCCTTGAGCTCCCCCATGTTCGCCGACACCATCGGCCGTCGCTACGCCCTCATCTTCTCGTGCATGGTCTTCAACCTGGGCGTCATCCTCCAGACCGCCGCGACGGCGCTGCCACTCTTCCTGGCGGGCCGCTTCTTCGCTGGTCTGGGTGTGGGTCTGCTGTCCGCCGTCGTGCCCCTCTACCAGTCCGAGACGGCACCCAAGTGGATCCGCGGCGCCATCGTCGGCGCGTACCAGCTCGCCATCACCATCGGCCTGCTGCTGGCCGCCATCGTCGACTACGCGACCCAGGACCGTCAGGACACAGGCTCCTACCGCATTCCCATCGCGGTCCAGTTCGCTTGGGCCATCATCCTGATCGGCGGCATGCTGGTCCTGCCCGAGACACCCCGATTCCTCGTCAAGAAGGGCAAGTACGAGCGCGCCGTCCGCTCCCTCTGCAAGCTGCGCCGCCTCACGCCCGAGTCGGCCTCGATCCAGGCGGAGCTCGAGGAGATCCGCGCCAACCACGAGTTTGAGATGACGCTCGGTAAGGCCAGCTACATCGACTGCTTCCGCGGCGCCATGCTCAAGCGCCAGCTCACGGGCATGGGCCTGCAGGCCCTCCAGCAGCTGACGGGCATCAACTTCATCTTCTACTACGGCACGCAGTACTTCAAGAACTCGGGCATCAGCAACGCTTTCACCATCCAGATGATCACGTCGTGCATCAACGTCGTCTCGACCCTGCCCGGTCTCTGGGCCGTCGATCGGTTTGGTCGCCGCCCCCTGCTGTTGTGGGGCGCCGTCGGCATGTGCGTCAGCCAGTTCCTCGTCGCTATGCTGGGCACCACCACCACCAGCCAGGACGGCGCGGGCAACATCATCGTGCACAACGTGGCCGCGCAGAAGGCCGGCATCGCCTTTGTGTGCTTGTACATCTTCTTCTTCGCGTCGACCTGGGGCCCCCTGGCCTGGGTCGTGACGGGCGAGATCTTCCCCCTGAAGAACCGAGCGCGCGGTCTCAGCATGACCACTGCCACCAACGTAAGTTATATTTTTCATCACCAACCATTTCCAGTAGTCGAAACGTCCTGATCGATTTGATGGCGACTAACACTCCAATCTACAGTGGCTTCTCAACTGGGCCATCGCCTACGCGACCCCGTACCTCGTCAACTACGGCCCCGGCTACGCCAACCTGCAGTCCAAGATCTTCTTCATCTGGTTCGGCTGCTGCTTCATCTGCATCGCCTTCGTGTACTTCTTCATCTACGAGACCAAGGGCCTGTCGCTCGAGGAGGTCGACGAGCTCTACGCCGAGGTCAAGCTGGCCAACAAGTCGGCCGCGTGGCAGCCGACGTCCACCTTCCGCCAGCGCAAGCAGAGCGGTGCGGGCGGCGTCGGAAACGAGGGTGTCGTTGGTGGGGAGAAGGTTGCGCACTCGCATGAGGATGAGGTTTAAGCTTGATTGATTGATCATCAAGAAGGGCTATCGATGATGCAGGCCTTCCTCTGGGGGCTGAATTGATTGGCGGTGACGGGGTTGGGTTGTTTCATCCATTGGAGTTTGTTTATGATACCACGATGAGTTGATGAGATATAAGCGAGAGGCGTATATAAAGTAGAGAGATGGAGGCTCGGATATATAATAAGATTTAATCGAAGTACTTTGATCACACGCCATTACCCTCATCAATTTGCTAGATTGACTGTCCGATTCGCTAACGCGTCCATCACTAATAGGTTGTGCTTGGATCAACTATAGCACCACTGCCCTACCCTACCCTTTCCGCTCGTTTAGTCATTGACGGGCCAGTCGGTAGGCTCTAAAGTTAGCAATTGGATAGGGGTGATGGTCGACTGGTTTATACACTTGGTCCAGCCGCAGCTTCGCAAGAAGATTGGCTCAAGTCATGTCTACCTTTCTGTACTTCCAGTAACGAACGACCTGCACACCAAGTACTAAGCCTGCCTGCTTGCCTATACGTTCGCAATCGGGGGCATCACTCGGGTCACGATTGCGAATACTGGCAATCTCCTCCCTTTGTTCCGTTTAGCCACATCCACAACACGATCTCGCAGCCTAACACGAACTTCGTTCGTCTCGTGAAACCTCCGCCACCACTGCTGACAATCGACCCCCGTCCAACAACCAAGCCGACAATGTAGCCGGCCAATAGAAACTTCTGCCCGACGACTAATTCCCTGGCATTTATGCTCGTGTTCTCGTCTCCTGTCTCCGGCGGTGTTTACTACAAGATAGCAAATGGCGACAAGATGGGGGTCGTTTCCGCCGACAACCTCCTCGGTGTTTCGTCATTCTCGCGAACCGCACTCGGTGCCATCACCGGCCAGCCTGTAGATGCCAGAGCCAAAACACCTACGTTCAATCGTCACGACAATGAGCCCGGCTACGGCGGCGTTGGTGGTTATCTTCGGGCCCGATGGTCAGCCATCTGGAGATTCTCGTTACCTTCCGCCAACGCTAAGTTCCAGGGCGAGTACGGTTAAGTCTTCCCTCTGTCGGACTCCGTTGTAAGTGCTTTCCATGCTGGGCTTGCGTTCTCTTCACATGTTACATGAAGCATGTTCGCGTAAGCAAATGAGTGCTAGCGTCGACGCCGACCCATGGTTCATCTGTGTAGCTTCTTGACGGTCGGCAAAACCCAATGGCTTGAGACTGAGAAAGGAAAGAGGAAGTTGGCCGACCCTCGGTTCGGGTTAAGAATGTGTGTATAATTTACCATTACCAGCTACAATTGAAAGCTGGGTAGAGCAAGCTTTTTCGGCTCGAGTGACCGATCCATCTTCGTCTAGCTTTTGGCACGCGTGGGTCGAGACATCATGAATAGGGCCTAATCATGAACCGAAAGGGCCGAGTCGAAGTCACGATAGCTAGGTATTCTTGCATCGTCGGTGGGATTGTCCAAGCCGCCATCAAAGGAAGACAAACGAAGGTGTCAGGCCCGTACGTACGACCGAGCCGTAGCACGTCAACGAGGCCCTCCTTTCCGCCGCCCTAGCATAACGTTCGTCGTTTGTCCAAGAGCGCTGATGCAGTGACGCCTCCGACGTGACAAATTTCGAGGGAGGCCCCCAATCCCCTTCCCCTAACTGAAGACCCGTCTCATTTGAGGTTACAAGCCAAGCCACTCGTCATTTCATGGTCTCAGGAACGTTCTGTTGCTCGAGTGCCACGCGCACTCCGCTATGTTGGAAAACGACTTTCGGCAATGGGAGCTTCCGATAGAGATAGGCTATTAAAAAGCCACGTGCGTAATGCTCCGGAGCATCGCGAAGAAGAAAAGAAGAAAAGAACGTGCACCGAGAAAAGCTATAAGTAGAACAAAGTAGCGGGCATGCGGGTCATTTCGTCTGTGTGGCTATTTGAGGCAGCTGCTGCACTGGCAAAGCCGCTCACTGACTTGATACTGACGATCACTAAATACTCCGAAACGAAACCCCTAATATGTGATACATATGTCGCTCGTGTGAATGCGATTTGATCTGATTACTATTATACGTTGCATGCACCTATTGATAATCTTACTGGCCTACCAATGCTCATTTGCAGCGTCCCAAAGTCCTGGTTGCTTTGGGGACGTGTTTCTAGCCTCTTCCTTTCCTTGTCGTTTCCAAAACCGGCAAGTGCTACGTGGGCGGAGAATATTGCGGCGTGGCGGTGGATGTAACGTCAAAATCTCGCTTCCTCTCTAAAACGCTGCACAGGCCAACGATAACGGGAAATGCCCCGATACAGCGATCCAGACGCAGAGCATTTCCGTTTCTCTTCCTCGTTCCTCGGTCCGTCGCGCCATTGATATGGCCGACGTTTTTCTTCATCGATTGTTTGTTTCTCGTTTTGTCAGTTTTTTAAACCCGATGGTTGGCATGTGATCTGAATTGATTACATGGCCACCCACTGCCATCCACTGTGTCGGGTCAGGACGGGGTTTCCAATCTTGCAAGAGGCACAGCAGCCGTTTAGCCGCATCGACGAAGAGAGAAGCAAAAGAAGAGGAGGAGGAAGAAAAAGAGTTGCGCCCGCCGTCTTTGAGTATTTTCGGCAATTCCGTACAATCACCCGGCCTTGCACAACACCGTGACCGCCAGGTACGCTTATTCCGGGCGGGGAGAGGGGCGTGATATGTAAACACTGCTGCAGGTATAGGCGGGGTGTTCTGCTTGCATTGATGAAGGTGGTAGTATGTGGTAGTGCATACTCCGTAGTGGCTATTGCAATCTGTGCCAACGCGTGTACTCACTACCACCCTCTATCATCTTCCAGTCCTCTTCCTCTTCCTCTTCCTCCTCTTACCCTCAAATTATTGCCTAAGTAAGGAAAAGCTCGACTATCTTCTTTTGGGAAGACGCGAGACGCGAGTGACCGTTTCGGCAAGAGCTTCGTTAGTACTGCCGTTGGCGCTGCCGTTGCCATTTGGCTAGCAATGAAGCTAAAGTGCCTAAAGTTAGTCGTGAAACCAGTCTGCCAGCCGAGACGAACTCTAGCGCCACTTTTCTTGTCAAATTTCGCGTGGCAGCTCGAAGCTGGCAGCGTGACATTCATTCCCTTCAAGTTTCGGCATCCAAAAAAGAACCTGTCATAATCCCATCTGATGTCTTAAGTTGCTTTCGACTCTTTTTCGACTTCATCTCGTTCAGGACATGGAGAGAGAGTATGATATTGGCATGCCGTTGATATGTGCCCACCAATTGAAGAGACGGCCATATGCGTGCCAGATCCATTCAGGCAGGGCAGGCCACTCGCCGTGGAATGATTATCGTCCGCTAAACCCGGTTTGCGGCTTCGCCAAACCCACCCAACTCCATCCAAAATCTCTGCTTTTCCTCATTCTGACGTGAGGCTGAGGAGCAACTGCTACTACGAGCAGTACTACGAGTACCTGTATCGGGATCGTCGTCGTCGGATAACGCGTATTGGTGGATCTCGCTTATACATCCTCGCTCATCGCCGCGCCATATCGGTATCGAAGGGGTCTTCCTTGTATCCCTGTCAATACCTGATCGGCGACTAATATCGTTCAATGGTTCGGAATAGCCCCAAAGTATCAACTTCGCTACAGCCACCAAGCCACCAGCGCCGGGCTGCTGCCCGACATGCAGATCTCTCGTCAAGATAGGAACCCTCACTACTAGATCGTCTTCCCCCTTAACAGACCCTTGGTGCTGCATATACGGTTCGAGAATATTGCATGCGCGAAGCTGCAGACCTTCCAGAAAGAGAGGGATACCCTACCCTAAGAACGAACATCCATGCTTTCGCCGAATCGCCGCAGCCACTAGACCTCGGCACTAGTGTGGAATTGCTCTTGTATGCGTTGAGCTACTGCCAGGGCTTCTTGTCCGCATAGTCGAGGCGAGCGGAACCTGTGCGCTTAGCGGCTCCGGGCCCCTCTCACACTCCCACAACCCCTCGGCCAGATCATTTTGCACAGACTTTCTCATTTGCTGCCACTGCTCATAAACAATGCATCTTGATGTCTAGATGTCTAGATGCGTGGATCTTTCTTCGATTGGGCATGAACAGGCATCTACTACTAGGATTGCAATTCTTCTTCATGCCAGACATCTGCTTGCGCCATTTCATTGAATCTCCGAACCGGTATGGCTAGGGTCATCAAATTCATGGAGATGTGAGACTGGACTTATACAGTATGGACATCGGCACTCAAGTACCGATCCTGGTCCGTTACCGACTGCGTAGCTACGCCAGGATCGGCAGGTAGGACACGGCTGTCAATGTGTCCTGATAATGGACTAGATCAGGCCACAGGCTGCCCATTCTGCACACGGCTGTAAACGGAACTGCTTATAAAACCGCTTACCAAGAAGTCCCGGGAATGTGCCTCACTGCCGGAGGTGAGTGCGTTACAGGCTATTTCAGGGGGCACAAATCTGCCACAGTCAAGGTCCCAAGGCCCGCGAGCGGTCCACCATACTGAGTGAACGTCCGACATCTCATTCGTCGGAGCTTTCTCCAATTCGTTCGATTGGGCGGATATACAATGGAGCAGAGAGGAGTATGCTAGTGACCTGACGCTATCCCCAGAAACAGCAAAGGCACCGACCTGGGCTCGACGCTATTTTTCAGCTACCAGTGACGCAAGTTACTGCCATTGCAGTGCTCCCAAACCTGGTCTGGGTGATCCAGTTGCCGGAGGAGCTTTTCATTACACTGGATCCGTTATTCCGCATATGCAGTGTAGTATGATAAGACCCCCCTCATGCTCCGGTATGGGTCTGGGGCAAGATTCTAGGACGCCGTCCTAACAAAACGTCAGGACCCCTTGGAGCCCGGGTTTTTTCCAACTTTACAAAAGCCTTATAGGAGGGTCTCGACTGACTCGTCGGTTTCTTTGGACGTTTCTTTTACAATCCCGAGTATACGGTTCTTGAGTTATGTAAGCGCGCCAGCCAAGCTTACCGGAGGAGACGAACAACCATCGAAGCAACACCTAGTCAGCTCACAGCCATGGCCGACGGCGTCGACATTCCGAATCGCGGCCCCGAGCTGCAGGCCGTCTGCATTGCGCTTTTGGCCTTGGCCGTTACCGCCACCGCCCTTCGGGTCTTCACCCGCACTTTTATCCTCAAGGCATTTGGGTTGGATGATGCAGTGATGGTCTTCGCGACGGTAAGAGATAGCTTTGGACGACATGCACGAAATACACCAGAGGACCTACCGCTAACAAGGACGCCACGACTAGATATCTTTCATACTGTTCACTGCTTCGGCACTTACAGGAGTTCATTATGGCACAGGGCGACACAACTCGGACCTTAAGAAGCACGATGTGCAGGATGCTATGAAGGTTCGTACAGCCCTGGATTTGAGTCGATGCTCTGCATCCATAACATTTCCATATTCGCGGGCAAGGCTCATCCGATATTACAGTTCTGGTGGTTTTGTTACATCTGGTATTGCGTGACCATGATCGCTTCTAAGATATCAATCGGCCTCTTCCTCCTGCGTATCACCGTCATCAAGGTCCACAAATGGATCATCTACGTCGTCCTCTTCCTCTCGGTCATCACCGGTATGGTCTTTTTCTTCGTCACGCTACTGCAGTGCCAACCGCTCTACTACTTCTGGAACAAAGACGGCCAAGGGACATGCGTCCCGCCCTCCATCATCGCCGCCCTCACCTACCTCTACAGCGCCTTCAGCGTGCTCTGCGACTTCACCTTTGCGCTGCTCCCGCTCCACATGATCATGGGGCTGCAGATGCGCAATAGCATCAAGTATTCGCTCATCCCCATCTTGGGCATGGCCTGCGTGTAAGCTTTGCATTCTTTGCCACTCAGCTGTTAGACCTTGTTACTAATGCCACCTCTTGTTTAGGGCCAGCATTGCTGTTGTCGTACGCTTCGTCTTCGTCCATACATTTGAAGATCCGGACTTTTTGTGTATGTCACCTAAAGCATCATCCTACCTGGGGGACTGTCCCGTCTCATCTGTTTTGATCATGCTGCTAACATTTCCTTCTTTTTAGGGGCAACTTTGGATATCGCCATCTGGTCCGATGTCGAACAAGGCCTCGCTATTTGTGCCGGATGCTTGGCGACACTACAACCCCTGATCAAACGAACGGCACAGTCACTTGGCCTGTGGAGCAACAATACCGGTCTCGGGGCCTCAGGATCCGGCATGCCGCCGCACACCATCGGCAGCATGGACAGACAAAAGCTGGCGCGCAGCCGCGCCACGCGAGACAACGGCAACTTCACCCTGGCGACGTTCCAACGGGTGTCGGAAGACAGCCAGGAGGATCTCGACCTGGAGGGCAACCACCGTCGAGGTGGCGGCGGTGAAAACAAGAGCGGAGTGAGCGCCGGAAACCTTTACGCGGGCGGCGATGTCGGCAGCGACGATAGCAAAAGCATCCACAACAGCAAGGCGGGCATCTTCACGACGACGACGGTCACGGTCAAGAAGGAGCTCGCCAACAGCGGCGGCGGCGGCATGTACAACCACTTCGACGACAGTGAGGAACGACTCACGCACAAGTCGTCCAAGGACATGATGGAGGAAGGCGGGCCCAGGCACAGCCCCCGGAGTCCGCTGGATAACTCGCCGCCGCATAAACGAGGATGATGACAATATACTAGAAGAAAACAAAAAGCAAACTACTACTACTATTAGCGTGTAATGATTTATTTAATCTTTTGTCTGGAATTTGCAGATAAGATACCCCAGCAACATATTCTATTACTATTAAAATATAATGAATAACAGAGAAAGAACCAAAATGTCCATCTGTTGGGTTTGAGCGGAGTGAATACTCGTTGTCTTGTTCGTCCTGCGCTGGGCTAAGGAATCAAATCCGGACTGGCTCAAAACAAAGCCCCTTTTTACCCCTGTTCTGACTGCTTAGCATTTTTACCGTATAAGTCTTAGTGTTGAGTTGGATGATTTCCGCAATCGTCGCTAGACCATCATTGATGAGGCGCTATGCAAAGGCTAAAATCTATAAACTATCCTCGGCGCGGCAATGACACTGGCCAGCTGCTCGGCGAGGTGGTCGCGGGTCCCCGTGGGATGGCGCCGCCGCTGCGACTTTGTGGTGGGCGCGGAAGAGGCCTGCCACGGGATACGCGTGCCTTGATTCCAGAGTTAGAATTATGTCGTCCCGTTTCTGCTGACAACATGGGCAGAGAACATGAAACAATAGCAGCAGCGTTAATCAAGTGCTCACTGTTCTCCTATCGTAGAATACCATGAACTCAGCTTGGTGACCTGGCTATTCCCGGTTAATATGTCTATCTAGATGTGCATGATGGATAAGTCTTTTCTGAGCTCCGCGAACTTCTCGTGAGAGACCGACACAAGCCAAAGGTGAGGAAAGCAGGATAGGGCGCGAGGTTGGTTTATAGGGGATGGGGTTGAACAAGGGTTAGAGACTATTGTATGAGGTTCAGAACCAACATTCTACCTAGGTACTGGTACGCACCTACATTCCTTACTTGAGTAGGCTGGGAGATATACACCGCATATTGGACCCCACACTAATCAACATTGGTCGTGGTCACGTACATAATATTTGGGATATATTAGCCTGAGGGAGAAGTACTTATAATTAGCTTTGTGAATATAGATAAACGTCGCTGAGGAATTCAACTGACATCATATCATAAAAGGGCTGTGAAGGAAAGATCATTGACCTTGTAAAGGCTATTACGAGTTTCTGAAAAGGGGGGATAGGGGTAATATTTCTCCTATAGCCCCAAGGAGTAGGCCGGGTGGGGTTAATAAATACAGCTCAGCACGTTGTACATCTTGGATTGCCTTTCTTATCAAGTCTATCGCCTTGAATGTCAGCCGCCCTTGCCACAGTATCGTACCATAGCAACGCCAAACCTTGAATACTTGCGCACCCAGAAGAAATGCATTCACTTTCTCCTCCCCTGGCCTTTTAAGTCCAAATAATACGTCCCTCCCTTGACCGGGCCGGGGTAGCCTAGCGGTAGTATCATTATTCCTACACTTAGAGGCAAGAGGGTTCGACCCCCTCTGCGGTCACTTTCACGATTTCTTTTTTTGCTGTCTTTTCTTTTTGTCTCCTACGCCCGAACTCGACCCGAATTTATATCTTTAAGATTACTAACATGATCACTCTATGACTTTTAATATTCTAATTTATGACATTCATGTTCTTTCGATTGACCATGACCCGAAAACTAGCTTGCCACACCATCTCAAGTCTTGTGGCAGGTGATGGCATTATGGCGTTGGCGGCAGCATCCTCATGGTATGTTTACAAAATAACTTGGTCAGAGATGGTCCATCTCTTTCACCCATAATTCTTCAACCCACTCGCCCACCTGGGAACTATTGCTAGAACCACTGCTACATGATGCAGGGTCCTTGGACTGACCGGCCCATGTGAAAATGCGCGCCGCGCGTAAAGCACCCCAATCCTCGCGTCCGTGGGCCTCATCAAGTTGTCCTTCATCTTTCTTCCGGATGAAATACGTGGTCCTGGCCGAATCGGACGTGACCCTCACAAACAGCTGTCGCGTTATGCCCATGGGAGGTCCTCCAGGCGACACAAAACGCCAACCGTTGTCTTCGACAAAGCCTCGAACTTGGTCGAGGAGACCGTCTTCGTCTTCCTTTTCTCCCTCTTTTCTTTCAGTATCATCACTCAACCAATCCTTCTCCTCGTGGCCTTCCCAATTGCTGTCAATGATAAGACATCGCAGGTTGAGGTCTCCGGCCTTCTGAAGCTGGTCCAGAACACCAAACCAATCCGCCCGCGCTTCTTCGGCGACCTGCTCGTCGACCATGGCAAATAAGTTGAACCTCAGGGCTCGGAGGAGGGACAGCCGCCCCGAACTGCTGGCGTGCTCCAAGAACTCGCTCGCCGCGTAGCGTTGGGGCATGCTTGACCTTGCCCCCTCCCCCATGAGTTGGTAGAAGCCCGTGGTGTCGGGGCTGATGATGATGCGGTTCCGCTCCAGGAACACCTTGTGGGCAACGGCAGAGAAAGCCTTGCTGACGAGGAAGAGTGCCGCGGGTGGCTTCCAGGTCGTACCGTATTTGGCATCAAAGGGCAGGCTGTATTGGTTTTGTCTGGTGGGCTGCCAGTGAACTTGGCCTCCAGGGGCCACCAGATCTGTGTTCTCCAGGACGTTCAGCAAGATCTCGGGCGGAAGACTGAGCAAGCGGGACGTGCTAGAGGAGGTATCTGCTGCAGATGATGCTGCCAACTCGGCTGTATTCTCATTGGCAGATGGCGATGACGGTGCGGCTGCAGTGCCATCCTCAGTAGCCAGTGCGCAGCGGGCGTTTGGTTGCATCGCGTATATGTTTGAGGTGGTGTACAGCTGGACGTGTAAAGGGATGAGTTGGCCAAAATGAAGAAGGCAGGTAATCGAGCTTGTGTATTTGATCTGGGGTGAAATTGACAGTGGATGATGTTGATGGTTGAATGATAGATAGCGTAGGCTGCAGCTGCAGCTGCAGCTGTTGTGTCGCCAACTTTAGGGCTGTGGGGCAGCGGAGAGTGGGGCATAGACAGAGAGCTAAGCGCTCCAAACCCCCTATTCCTATTGCTCTTTGAAGTAGTAAGCAGCTGAGAAAACAAAACAGGGATTGTTCAATTAGTCAGATCCGGAATAGACGAGACCGACAGGTCGACACTGCCGCGTATAATAAAAACAGTATAAATCTTAGGTGAGATGACGAACTATCAGCAAAGAGTTTGGGGCGAGAAGACTAGTTAGTGACACTGCCAATGCGGGCAGTGTTTCTCGGGCCCTTGAACTGTCTTATATTTGGGTGCATCACCAACATTAACCTTCACTCAGCCACCCCCGCAGGATTTCGCGGCTTACTTCTGTGGGGTTTGATAGAAGATCTGGGCTTCGCCTAAGAGAACGCCGTATTGTGCAACCCCTCATGCTCGTCTTGGGCTCAGGCAGGTCTCATGACGAGTTACTATGGTATTATTTTTGGAACGACTTCGGTCATCTATTCACGGCCTCGAGAAAGATGGCAAAGGAGGCTCTTAGGGTGTAGGTCGCTTAACACTGAAGTCTAGCAAAATAGATGTCTATATAAACTCGTTGCCTCTCCTCCGATGAAGTCAACCCATAGCTCATCACAACAACCGGCACAGCATCAATACCAATATACAATAATCCTTTCTCCTTTCTCTCCTATACTATAACTTTATCATATACATATATCTCAAACAGAAAAAGAAAAAGAGACAAAATGCGCTTCTCAACTGCCATCGCCTTCGCTGCCGGCCTCCTTGGCCTGGCCTCGGCCGCCCCGGGGCTCGAGCCCCGGATCCCGAAGAACATGAAGCCCAGCAAGGACGAGTGGAAGATGGACAAGGCCAGTGGTTCCAGCGCCACCGCCCCCGTCTGGGTCGCCAACAAGAAGGTCGGCCCCATGGACAACATTGAAGCCCTGTACACCGAGGCCAGCAAGGCCTTCAACTGGGTCAAGAAGCAGAACAACGCCCTGACCAGCAAGAACAACCTGCTCGTCGCCGCCTTCTACGACAAGTCGTCGGAGAGCATCTTCGCCTCGACCATCCCCCGGGGCTCCTGGGAGGACCTCATGCACAAGGACGAGAAGCACGGCAAGATCTGGCGCGCCCACTACAAGGACATCCGCAAGGAGCGCGCCGACGCCGAGGACAGCGCCTACTTCTGGAGCGAGGTCCAGAAGAACACGCAGCCCGACCCCAGCAAGAAGATCCTCGACTACGTCTACGGCGACGGCCAGAAGAAGGCCGCCAAGGTCGCCGTCTGGGGCGTCTACAGCTCCGACAAGAACAAGGTCAAGAAGGAGGCCGGCACGCCCATTGCTTCATGTGACGGCTGCAAGCAGCTGGCTAAGAAGCTGGGTGTTTACTACGAGGACCCTAAATAAGCGGCTCTTGCATGTCACCACCTCCTTTAACCCTTCTCGGGCCTTCTCGGGGGTAGAGATCTGTTCATGGGAAGTTCTTGTTCACGTTTCTACATCTTCTACATCTTCTACATGAGCAAGTCGCTTTGCTTTTGTTTTGTACTTGGAGTTGCATCTTCTGGGGCGTACTCTTAAAGTTTGTGGGTTCACTTTCAGGGGTTAGTTTTTGCATTTGCACTCCTATACGGATCGAGTGGCAATTGGTTCCATGCTATATTTTCACTTATTAGCATTAGGATATAGAGATAGATAAATAAATTATAGTCTGTCTTATATATAGCGCCTCTGTAGCTAGTCGGTAGCCACTAGCATCTCGACACACTAATAGGCGCCGTGAAATATATTGTGGCTTGACTCCGCCCCCTACTGTGATACCCACGGTGGCCTCCCAGCCAGTCTTTCAGCTCGGCACGTGAGGGGAAGTTCGGTCTACAGGATTCCAACACTAGTTGTCCCTGAGTTCTCATCATTTCTTCCAGGTTGCTGGCTACATTTGCTATCTCTCCTCCCTGTGCAGGCATCCCACGTGATCCAAACGTGCAAGCGAAAGAAGCCGTATTCATTTGCCCTTGGAATGCCTTGCTGTTTTTTTACTCCGACAGCTTTCCGAATGAGTGGTCACCCCCTTTTTGAGCTTCGCCCACTCTTGTATGGCAAGAGACTGATCTGTCAATCCCCAAAGGTCTGACCGGTTCGATCTGCTTGAATGACTCTGCAGGCGTTCTGCAGGACCGCAAGGCATGCAAGTGAGGCTCATTATGGTGGTCCACGTATCGAGCGCCTTTGGGGCTGTCCTCTGCATCACATATGCATGTCTCATGCCCAAGCCACTTTGTCTGACCCGGATCGGCCTCCTTCTTTTTCTCAACAACCACTTGTCACTGCCAAAATCCATCTCCCGTGTACGCTACCAATCAGGCTAAGTACAATACATATACCTGTCTCACCGAAAGAGCAATGGTCCTGCACACAGCCACCAGGACGTGCCGATATACACCTTCCCGTAGTAATACTGACTTAACCACCCAACAGCCAGTAGTCGGTGCAACAGTACACTGCATACACCCTCTACACCAATAAACTGCACCATATTCAAGTACCGATTCTAAGCCACAATAATGCTGAAGAAATCTCAAAAATTATTTAATGCCGCAGCTGATAATACAGCCACCGGCACCACCTTACTTACCATAGGGTTTGAGGAAATCTAAAGAACCTGGGAAACCAAGCCATCGACTCTACAGCAACCATAGCCTTTAAAGGGCTTGACGTGGACTTTGCCTATAGCTTCAAGAACCTTTCGCGCACTCTCTATAATTACTGCAGGAATGGCTTCATCATATGGCCGACTGTCTATCTTGTCAGACGACGATCTTGCACCTATATCACAAAACCGCCCCTCCTCCTCCCACGACAATTATTTGCCGTCAGAGGATTCACATGCGCACCATGGAACTTCAGAATCCTTGAGCAGCGCAACCGATGTTGCATGGCTCGAACCTCTGCGTGAAGATGAATCTTTCAACGAAGCAATCAAAACGCCATTCGCCCCCTACGTTCCAGACACTGGACTAAGAAGGTCCAAGTCTTCCTCCTCCTTGAAACGTTTCAAACTGGGGGATTGGCTCTGGGAGATTGGTGCCAGCACTTTCAGCTTAGCTTGCACAATTGGTCTTGTGGCACTCCTGTTCACGATCCAGGACAAATCTCTCTCCAGTTGGCACGCCAGGATCCGAATCAGCCCCAACACGGTTGTTTCCATACTCTCGGGCCTCTCTAAAGCATCGCTACTTGTACCCGTCGCCGCCTGCATCAGTCAACTTAAATGGGTTCATTTTAAGCAGTCGCCACGTCCTCTGGGCCAGATGGACACCTTTGATGTTGCGAGTAGAGGTCCCTGGGGCGCGTTGACACTGCTTTGGCACCTCAAATCGGAAGCTAAGCTAGCATCATGGGCTTCATTGATCACGATCCTGTAAGCGTTTGCTACCCGTTAAGTGTTCTCTTCGAGAGTGAGAAACGTCTTACCGATTCTCTATATATCAGGGCTCTTGCTATGGAACCGTTCACTCAGCAGATAATCTCATTCCGTACCAGACCAGTCTATATACCAGGTAGAGCTACGTATAGCGTAGCTCATACATACGACTCTGGCGCTAGCCGGGGCATTACTGCGACTTGGCGTGAGTAGTGGGCTTCTTTCGAGTTTCTATCACAGTACTACTCTATAGCACGTATCCGGAGATACTAATGAAAGAGATATGCAGAGCGTAAGATGGACCCTAGAATGCAAGGGGCTATCCTCAATGGCTTGTACAGCCTCGGGTCTCCCGTTAAATACGACTGTCCAACTGGAAACTGCCAATGGCCCGACTTTAGTACACTAGCTATCGCTGGCCATTGCCGTAACGCCACGGCAGACACTACAAAGTCCTGCTCTGGGGCGTGGAAAAAACGGGGAGCCTATCGATCATGCAATTATACTACGCCAGAGGGCCTATCAGTCGGGTTTAACTCGCACCAGAGTTCGGGTGGGGGGTTTCAGACCGAATTCAACTCCAGTGCACAGTTCTTCTCATCCGACGATGTATGCCGCCATGAAAATGTCAGCAGTGTCCTGGTTCATCTGGCCACCGCCAATTTTGTCCATACAAAAAAGCTGCAAACCAGATTTCCTGAACCTGTTATAACGGAATGCCGCATCGAATGGTCTAGTCGAAGGAACAGGGGGGTTGCGGTACGGAATGGCACTTTCTTCCCGGGATCGTATGAGGATTTCCCCCTTGTTTGGTCAGGAGATAGCAATGAGGGGCGGGACTGCTTGCTGCGTTTCAGATCTCCCATGCAGAAGAAGAATCAGTCTGCTGCGGCCGTCGAGGAGTTTTCCCTGAATCCTACCGACCACCACCTGATTGGGGCCTACCTGAAAGGCATTTTTTCGAGCAGCAGCAGAGACGACTTTGGACGGGTACTGCTAAACTCATCCAGCATCGCTGGGACTGTCCTCAATATCACTACGAGCATGAGCTACGCTATTGGGAATACCAACCCGGCTGCCAGCACACTCCTGGGCGAGGCTATCACGTCAGAGCAGTTCACACATGTGTCTTGGCCTTGGATTATACTGCCCCTATCCGAGATTCTGATGGGGCTGATGTTGTTGGCATGCACTCTGGTGTACTCCAAGCAGAAAGACGTAGCCTCTTGGAAGTCTTCCGGCCTCGTGCCTTTTCTGACTCAGATGGAAGGGTGGCAGCCTGAGGAGCTATCGCTGTCTTCCTCCTACCAGGTCAGCCAGAGAACTCAACGCATCTATACAACTCTGGAATTCGATAAGGGCGTTGTATGTTTGGTGAAATCGACGAGTGGCGGCAACAACGCAGTACAGCCAGGCCCTAGGGTTGCAAGGGGTTGTGAATAGAATCGCCTTTTGGCGGCAGGTTTTAACAGGCTAACGTGGAATACAGGGTGATTCTTTATCGAAGTTGGCAGTTCTAATTTATATATACATTAAGGCCTCCTAGATCAAGCAACCACAGCGCTCCCATGCGGTAAAACAACTTGAGTAACTTGGTTTCCAGCCCGCACGATGCCCTTGCCAGCTGAATCCTTCACCATATCCACCATGGCGTTCTTCCAGATTTCCACCTCGCCGCCCCCGGTAAGAACCCCAACCCTCATAGTCGAGAGAAGGTTATGAGCCGCGTTCGAGTGATCATAGACACCGCCGTTGAATATGGCCGTGGCGTCCTTCCCAATGGCTGACGATATTAGCGCCTTGCCGCCGGGGTGGTCCTTGATGAAGTCGGTCACGTCGTGGACCACGCCCGCGATGGCCACAAGCGCCTTGCCATTCTGCTTCGTCTCGGTTACATACTCGTCCCAGCTGAGCGCCGGCAGTTGATCTAGAGGGGTGCCCCAGTCAAGCTTTGCTCGGCGTCCGTCGAGCTTCTTTTGCTGCTGTTGGACGCGGCCCTTTTCGATTTCGTTCTGGCGGAACTGCTTCAGGTCGTAGGCAAGTCCAACTTGCTTCCACAGCGAGATCATCCTGCACGATGACATCAGATCAGATATGAATCGTAGAGTAAAAGACGAAACTGAGGCGACTCTTCGTTATAAAGAGAGAAAATAGAAGCTGCCTACCATTTGGTTGGGTCATACTGATACCACTCAATGGCATTCCGATAATCAGAGGGGAACTCGTGATGGTAGTTGTGGTACCCTTCCCCCAGCGTCACCAGCGCCGTGATCCAGTTGTCCCGAGGCGAGTTCCTGTCGTCAAAGGGTTGGTCGCCCAGCCAGTGCGCCAGGGAGTTGATGCAGAAGGTCGCCTGCTGCACGAAGCAGCCGCGGATGATGCCGGCATACACCAAGCCGCCCAGCATGTCGCCCCAGAGCCCGCACACGAGGGCCGGGAAGAGAAAGGCCATGGTCGTGACCGAGAGCAGGTAGTTCTGGTGTTGCCAGATGACGACCGCGTCTTGGTCCAAGTCGACAACGTCGGCGCGGCCGATCCGCTTCGGGTCCTGTTTCAGGATCATCCAGCCGAGGTGGGAATAGGCCAGGCCCTTCTTCACGGAGTAGGGGTCCTTGTCGGTGTCGGTGTAGCGGTGGTGTGCCCGGTGGCCCCGCGACCACCACCGGATCGAGCCTTGTACGGCACCTGCGCCGACCGCGGCTAGGTATAGCTGGAGGGGACGTGTTGCTTTATACGATGTGTGGGCCCACAGCCGGTGGTATCCTTAGGTCAAGAGTCAGCATTATAGCCCAGCGCGGAGGATTTTTTATTTTTAAAAGGGGACAACGAGGCGGAAGAGTGACAGATTGGAAACCTCATCTCTTCCTGAAGCCAGGCCGGCGGCAACGTACCTGCGGTAATGCCTAGACCGGTGTTGAAATAGTAGAAGACGGCGAAGAGGGCCGTGTAGGGATGCAGAGGCACAAAATAGGCTCCGATGAAGCCATAGAGGGGAATGAGGATGACAAAGAAGAAGTTTAGCCAGTTGATGTGCTGATGCCAGTTATCCCAAGTGAAGGGCTGAGCACTGATATGGGGTCTCTTCTTCTCGACCGTCGTGGCCGAGGCTCTAGTAGAAGGCATTGCGAGCGGCTGTCTGAACACTCCCGCGATGATCACAGAGCAATTAATGGATGATTATGAGATAGTTAGACAGTCTTTTCCCAAGAGCGACCAAGAATGGGTAGTGGACGGCGGCCTAGAAATACAACCCTCCGACCAACACCCCCAGGCTGCTCTCACAGATACTCGTCATCCTTCACTGGAATGAAACTGATGAAGACTCAACAAATCAGCTATATCTACGAATCTACACGACTGAGTGGCAAACGGGCGGGAGTAAAGGGCGCTTAAACAGATCTGCCCGCCGTGGGGCGATTCTCGGTATCGGCTGCCAAGAGGGCCTGGCGCTGATTTGATAAGAACATGGGGACACGACTCTGTCTTGTCAGTAAATGTGTCAAACTGTGTCAAACTGCCTTGTTGGGTCTGAATTAACTGGTTTTCCCAGTGAAACGGTCAATCTTGACGCATCACCCGGAGATGGGCGGCGGCGGGGTGATGCTTTTTTCCTCCGTCACTTTTTTTGTTGAGAGCGCCGCTGACTAAGCGGGGCCCTTTCTTCCCCAGAGGTTGAGAAAGTCGTTTAGTATTTGCTGGCAAGACCCTCGCATTCGCATTCGTACAGCAATCGCAAGGCGGATTAGCTTCCCCGTTCATCTGGCCCGATATCCCGAAATGCCGGGTCCCCGGGTCCCCGGTCTGGGCCTAGCAACACCATGAGGTTTGCGCTTGCTGGGTAGTCGTGACAAAGTTGGACCCATTAACCCCCTTGAAATGTGGCCAGCCAACTGGACAAAGGGAATGAAATTAAAGTAGGAAAGTTTCCCGTTGGAACGGAGAAACAGTTCCACCGACCCAAACTCAAAGCTGACGTCGCTCATGTCGTGTTGCACATGTGATGTCCTTTTTATGAAGCCGAGGAGGCCCTACGACGGCTCAACCCCGGCTTGTCTTGACTATACAAGAGGCTTTGAAAGGGGACGCGGTAATAACTGCTTAGAGAGGCCGTCTTCCAAGTAATTTACGAGCTCGAGAAAGTGAAGAGTTCGAATTTGTGGTGAATGGTATGTTGAGTCCCAATAGATTCGCTCGAAATCTGCCGAGATCCAAAGCTGAAGATACTGTACGCTAGGTGATTCCGTGGAAGGCTGTACGAAAGGCGAAGGGCTTGATTGTCTACCAAAGGAAGGTCTTCACGATGACCGTTGCATTTCTTTCAGGCGGCTATGCTCACAGTCATATAATATGAACATGACGCCAAGCCCGGCCACTTAGAATAACATGATGGGGAAACAGGTTGTCTTTCTTAATTTGTGGCCCAATCACCGAGACGCATTGCTCGTTTGAATCTGCCCTTCTTGTCATTATTCTTCCCGCATGGCCAGAAACGGCGCTCTGAAATGCGCGGTCTCACGCTCTACCTCCTCCGGGGTCGCGTCGGGATTTCCCTGCTTCCAGAGGTCGACATAGTGCTGAACCTGCCTCTCGATGTTTTCCTCCTCTGCCCGATCGTCGCGGTCCTGGAGAGCCTGGAGGACCTTCGGGCTGAGGCCGTGGTCCTTCGCCTGGAGCGAGGCGAGCATGATGGCGTCCTGCGCGGCATCCAGGTCGCCCGCTTCGGCCTTGGCGACCAGCTGCGACAGCTGCGACTCGTCGTCCGTGCCCTGCCGCATCCCGCCGGCGTACTGGCCCTCGTCGTGCGTCAGGAGGTAGGCCGGCTCCATGTGGTCGACCATCATCCGCTCGTAGTACTCGGGAGGGTTAGACGCGTACACGTTGTCAGCCCGGATGATGGTGTCTCGCAGGCCCACCAGCCAGGGGTGCACCGCCGACACGTAGTCGTGGACGGTGACGAAGCCCGCGTCCGCGTCCGAGGGGACGACCGTCAGCTTGGGTCGACGCGTTGGCCGGTCCTCGCCGCAGCAGCGCAGAAGGAGCACCTTGTCCTCGTCGCGGCGCTTCGAGAACAGCTCGGGGTTCTTGGGCTCGTAGTCTGCCGGCGGAGACCCGCGAACCTGGTCGGGGCTCCGATGGTCCTCGTGCCGGATCCACCAGTTCTCCTCCCACACGTCCAGCGCGCCGACTTGGACCGTGATGGAGCCGATCTTGGGCTCGGTGAGCGGCGCCGCCGCGATCGGATGAAGAGCGGGGTTGGTGGCTGCGCCTCCGCTTTGCCCGCCTCCTTGGATGACGTATGCCTCGCGTTCGGTGCAACCCTTCTCGCGCCAGTCCGGCCGCATCACGGACACGGCGTCGGCCAGAGGGTCTTGCAGTGCCCAATAGAGCCGAAGCGCCTCGGCGGTGAGGCTTGCGGGCTGGTCCGTCCCGCGGCGCTCGTGGAATGATGGGAATGCCGGCATGATGAATGTGCTATTGAGATTTGACACAATGGTGAGTGTCGGGATGGAAAGAATCAGTTGTGAAGAAACAGTTTCAACGTAGCCTGTATATAGAATGGAAAACGGTCCGAATGGAAATGGGTCGGCAAGGCGCCCCGACGCAGCCCCCATAAAATTTGTCCGTGCGGGGACTTCGCTCGGGCCAGCCCGCCCCTTTAAATAAACGACAGACTGTTTGATACAATGTCATGGTGACAGCAAACCATCGCCATGTCATTTTACAAGATAATGAGTCCTCAACAACAGCCCTTGGTTATCTGCCAAGATTCCGATCATGATAAAAACGACACAAGGAGCCCAGTGGAAATGATAGCTGCGGCTGAGAACGCCATGAGAGCGCCTCTTGTCCCACCGTATCGACGGGCTGAACCAATGTAAAGATAGAACAATCATGTCGCAGACATAACAAATAGAAAGTCCGGTGCGGCTGAAATAGCGCAACATCATATTTAAAATACGCCCGACCCTTCCCAAATCGTCGTTCTGAGAGGATGGCCTCTCCAAATCCTTTCCTATATTTTCACTATGAATGCCAACAAAACAAGCCGTACGATTGACTCAAGCGCACTTCCATCTGGGACTGGTTCATCACCCTCGGGCTACACGGGCACAGGAGGAGACCCCCAACTTAGTGGCGGACCACCTGGCGCACCCCCTTCAGGCCAGATTGGATCAGGGCCCCTCATCGGGGCCACCGTTGGGAGCGTAGCGGGATTCATCGCGGTAGTGCTCATGGTGTTAATACTGAGACGCTGCTCCCAAAAACGTAGACAAAGCGGCCGCGAGCGAAAAGACTAAACCAACCTAGTCGCGTGGGGGTGACCATGTCTACTCCTTTCACCACACACGTTGACATTCAGTGTGTCTATCCCATCAGCGGCAACTACGGCATCGCGCCTCGATTCCTCTACTACTGCCTCGTCTTCTTCGTAGCTCTATTCCAGCGCTACCCAAAACTCACGGCGGGCGCTGCGGCGTACTGCATCAGCTACGCTGGTGCCACCGTCGTCCACGCCGTCATCCTCGCCGTCATATCCGGCTCGTCCACGCCCTTCCTGGCGGCTACGTCTCTGAAAATGTCACATCCTCTGTTTGGGTGTCCAGCCGCGTCCTCGACCAGGATGTGGACGCTACTTTTGCCGTGGTTGGAGTCGGCTGCCTTTCGTCCCTGGTTCTAGCCGTTTCGACAGCCTCCTTCGGAAAGATGGCTCCAACGAGGTCCATTATTGTTCTATGGGGCCTCCTGATGTTTGTGGAAATCGTTGCCTGCATGGTCAATTTCTACGGCATCAACGAATCAGAATCCGGGCCTTTCTTGCAATCCCGCTTCTGCCCGTCCGGGGCCGACGATGCTCTCCCGTTGTCCGGTGTACCACCACCTATCCTTGGGCTCGATTGGAATGAGACAGTATGGTCCCTCTTCCGCAACTCAAGAGACGCCAACAACAACAACGGTACTATCAATGCCAAATGTTTCTATCCGTGCCTGGCCTCTTCGCAGATCTTGTGAGATCAGCCCGATATCCAGATCATCAGTTTTAGCAGCCTCCAGATTGCAGGGCCGGGCCAAGTTTTATACACGATGATGGCGGTCATTACCTGGGGGGCCTTGCCCCTGACTGTTCTGGCGGGATTTGTTAGTCGTAGGCCATTGGATCGGTTGGTTTCCACCGGCGGACAGCCCTCCGTTCGCGGGTTATGCGTCGCTTTGGGACAATTTAATACGGCAACCGGAAGTAAGCGATGTGAAGCGGATGGCTTTCAAATCGGTCACCGTCACCGTGTTGCAAATGTACGCTCTCATCATTACTCCCATCCTGATGGTTGTTCTCATTGTCTTCATGGAGTGGTCGCTATCTGCTTATCCGCGTTCGGAAACCGTGTGGCACGTCGGGCAGTGGTCGCCCTTGGTGGGTGTGGGCTTCGTATTCATCGCTATTCTGGTTTCGAGGAGGTGGACGCCGTCCAAGCGTATACACCTGCCTCGCGTGGGGATGGCACAGATAGTACGGAACCCTATGGCGTGGGTTTTGCAGTAGACTTATTTCCACCAAGACAGAGGAAATCATAGCCAGCCTGGAGACGTTGAGGAGAAGTGGTGATGGAAAGGATAGATCAGGTCGTATAAGTTGTTCATGTTTTGCCCAATTCCACAATATATATTATAAAATATACAGCGTGATATATATAAGGTAAGTCCTTAAGACAAAGCGGTATGACTGGCTCCGTTTAATTACATGACATGAAGTGACGCTAAGCATCGCAATTGTCCCAGTCCCCATAGCCAAGTTGAATTAATGTGTTCCCTGATCCATCTTGATATCTAATATTCAAAAGTTGAATAGGAAAGAAAAAGAATAGGAAAATACAGAATACGACACAGCACGTAGCTGAGCTTCCAATCATTACCCTCAATCGTAGTGAATGAACATAGCAGGAATCTGCCATAATACGGACACAGAGCTTCCCAACCCCATGTCCGTAGTGTATGTAACTGACGGAATATCCCCTCATTGATGCATTCGTTTGTAGTTCCTCGTCATCACATTGTGAATCAGGGGGCAGTACCAGGTCTATTTTGGTACATCTTCGACTCTTCATCATTGCCCTGGAAGTACTTGCCCCTCAGGGCGTGGCCGTGAGCATCCGAAAACGCTCGGTGGACTCCATCGGAGGGTTCCAAAGGAACTCCAGCATCGCTGTTCTCGAGGGTGATCTTTTGGATGGTCTCTTCTTCAGATATTAGGCCATTGTTGGCGTGTTCTGACTTGGTGTCCCCTGGAGCCGTGTCGTCAAGCTTACGAGCTAACATGGGATGGCTCGCGTTTGATATATCGAAGGGGGCCAATAGGTCGTCGGGTTCCGTGATAGGAACCGTCTCGTCGCAGCGACTCCAATGTCCGTAACCAAGCTCATCTTGCGCCACGCGCTGGAGTTGGATCGCCGTGTCTCCCTCCCAGTCTAGGAAAGCATACTTGCTGTATCGATTATGCTTCTGCAAGAGACCCAGGATAGGTTCAATAACGAAAGAAGTAATGATAATGAGCACGCCAAGACTGTACATAGTTGTTAAACCAAATATACTGAAAGATGCGTACTGCGCGCTTAAGATTTTCTGTTAAAATGAGTTATTAGTAGTCAGAATTGGGACCGGATCCGACGAAAAGGAGCTTACCTGATTGTGACAGAGGTCCCATTCAAAGTCATTTGCTGGCTTAAGGCTGTATGGGCGATAAGGCAAATCGGCAGTTCCCTGAACAATGTTGACAAACTTGGTTTGGAATCCAGCCAACATTATCGACCACCACTTCGTAACGTCAAGCTGCCATTGATTGCTGGCAATACTGTATATAGAGCCCCCTCGGATTGAGGTTGTCGATGCAAGTGATGTTGAGCCAAGTATGGCGATGACAGCGGCTAGATCCATTCCGCTGATAACTTGGGTGAGATATAACCATATCATGAGAGAGCCTAGTTTGCTCTGTGCCTCAGGTCTATCTTTCAGGGAAATCCCATCGGTGATGCCAAACCATGGAGCAGCGCTGTCAAGGGCGTTGGCCATCGCCTCCAATTTCCCGCATTGGCCGAGTGCTGGATCTCGACACCACTGATACTGCTCAATGCACCCTAAAGGGGATGCCGCCTCTTCCGGCCGATATTTGACTTGTGTATAGTTACTAGATGCCATTCTGAACTTCCTATTGGGGACAATCGCCCGATACCAGTCGTCGTCCCCGCGTGACATAAAGTGAACTCCGTTCCCTGATAGAAAATACAAGGATACATCTCCGTCATCCTTGGTAATAGTGGGGTCGGGATAGAATTCAGACGATGCGTTGATTATAGACCCGCGATATTTGATATATGACATAGAGCTGTTGTCGAGGTATTAGCTTAGATCATAGTTAAAAAATATAGAGCACGAGCTAGACAGATGATTTCACCGCCTCTGCTATATTTCTGGGGGGGGGGGGGGGGGGGGGGGGGTGTCCATACTTAAGAAGGAGATCGCGGTTCAGAAAGTATCCATCTTCCGAGCGTTCGTACTGGGCCGTAAGATCTGGAACAGCAATGGTATAATTTATACTTTTCACGTTTGGTTGAAACATGGGGCCATAGTTGTACGTGGTAAAGTTGTGATTAAGGAAAGTGGTGTTCTGGGTCCGCCCTGCTGTAAGCAGCGGAGCACACTGCAAGATCCATAGACATTAGCATAGGTATCATAACACTGGTGGTATGCAATAAAAGTTCCCAGGAAGAACTGTTAACATGGGATATCAATGACTAACCTGTAGGACATATCGCATCGTAAATGTCTCATTCTTTTTAGCGTTCAGTCCGAATATGTTATTGCTGTTAAGGTGGCCAGTATCAAATCGTATGTTTGTGTTATTTCGTCGACAGAGAGTGTCAAAAGGGCAAGGTGCGTTATAGTCCATTGACGCCGTCGGGACAGTTCTGGTAACGAACCTGGAGCATTCGAGAAGACCCGGATTCTGGTTCGAATAGCATTGTTGAGCATAATTGGTTATGCTGTTTATGGTGGTTGCCCAGTAGGCCCTGGCCACGTTTGTCATACTCATATTTGCTTTGTATATATCAGTGGGAGCTTCGCAATTGTCTCCTTTTAGCAGAACTTCGCCCGAGGTAGAAATCTGAGATGAAAAGCCACCTGCTACCGTGAAAATGACGATGGAGCCTATGGTAAACAGGGCTGCGGGTAATATCTGTAACCAAGTCTGCCGGCCAGCCCGACGCCATGCCCACAAGAGGCGTGCTAAAGATATGAGGCCAGTTTCGGGGGAAGAAGAGTTTCGAAGTACCACTTGCCGCTGGTGATGAATAGTACCTCGTGGCTGCGACGTCGAGTAGCATTGATGAAATAGGATGGCAAAGATACTCCAGAATCGAGAGGCAACGAACGGTACGAAAAGCGCAGTAAATGCAATAAGAAAATTGCCATTCTCGCGCGTCATCGTCAAAGTTGCACCCAAAACAGCCGATCCACGAGACCAGTTTGTCCAGGTTCCCAAGAGTACATGCCCACTTGTATCCATATTGAGTTGGTACTGAGCAGGTGTTGGCACAAAGTGCGTTGTATAACCGTAGCCGGCGACGGGAGGGAGTTTCTAGCGAGAGGGATTGGAAACGGGAGCAGAGAGCTACCGCCTGGTTGTAGATATATGGGCCAGGAGAGACGAGGAGGGTGCTGGTGGTAACGGGGAAAAGGCTGTTACCCACGACGGGGGAGGGGCTGGTATTGACCGGGGGCAGCTGGTGACGGGCGTTGGCGCATACAGCTGTACAACGGAGGCAAGAAGTATCTCAATGTCACCAGTAATTGCAAAATACGCCTTTACTGTGAATTAAGAAATCGAGGGTTTTGATACTTGGTCACAAACATGTGTGTGTTGGGTGAGTTATTGCTTCTGCTCAACAAAGTCCGCCCGAGGACCATGGTATTCTTATATTCCAGTTCTATCAGACTGCAGATTAGTGCAACAATCTGTCTTCAACCTTTGAATGTCACGCCGAGGTAGCTTAAGATATATTATGTAAAGGAGCACAGTATGCAGCCTATATGGTCGTTCAGCTACAAAGAAAAAAACCAAAGCTTTTCCATCAAATACGACCTGGTAATGGCACACGGTGCTTAGAACCTGGAATGCATATGTAATTAGTAGCTACATCCACACCTTTCGGCCATTTTCTTGTCAATCCCCCCAATTTGCTATTACTTCACAACACCATTGTTTGGCTGAGCCACCGATCTGGTGGCCATCAGGCTAGGCAGAATTCGAAGCGTAGCCTCTAGAAATGGTCCGTCACATTGGCCGAGCCTGATGCAACTCTTATATATAATTTAGCGATGGGGTGGAGGATGATGTGTTTTCTCTGAGCTCTAGCAGCAGGCTGAAACCTCTTTCCGGCCTTGGCGCGTGTAAGTTGGGTGTCACAACAGCTTTCCAAAACCACCTGGTTAGTAAAATCTGGAATCGTCAGCTTTTCTGGCCTTTTTGAGGCGTTCACAGTATCGCCCGGCCGAAGGGACTGTTCAACAACATGCGTTGTTAACATGTGATGTAGCTATAATCGAAGTCTTATACGCAAAATCATGCTCATGCAAGCCCCCGGAACGGTAGGCCGAACTCAACGCAAGCAGTAGTTGCCATGACTGACCCGGGCGCTTCGCCCCGAAAGAATCCTGGGAAAAGTCCAGCCCGAGGCCAAGGTCAATCTGCCGACCCCTCTCTTCTATATTTAGATCACCAATGCATTACTATGCATCACATAGCCCTCAAATCAAAGACAATTGTGATAACGATTGGCACAAATTAATATCTCAGTATATGAATCATACCTTAATTGCAGATGCAAGAAGATAACTGGAAATATTCAATGGCACATCATCACATCAGGCCAGGCGGAGTCTCCGAATGGGCGGCGATAACGGCTACGGTCGCCGGGCGGAAGAGAAGGGGTATTTCACCAGCCTGCAGCTAAAGCCTTGTCGTAGGCGCAATTTAAAATACTAGTCCAGGCAGGGCGGTTTCCTGGCTTGTGGCCCTTTTTCGCATGACTAATATGAAGGTGCATGGAGTTACACTAACCTTTCCGCGGCCATACCCCTTGGGAAGTTGAATTAGAGAGGGAGATCTCCCATGAACGGGCGTTGCATGCAGGAAACTCATGCTCGACAACGACGAGGCCGCCTGCAGTGGCACCATGACGAGGACATGCAGCAGGCCGTCCTTAAGCTGGAGAGGCTGGGGGACGAGACGAGGGAACGGCTTCCACCACCTGGGTCGGATCGCCGAGGAGACGAACCTCGCAAAGGGGGGTCCTCATTCTAGGTGGCTGCACCCTGAGCTTTCGAATCAGACAGTTACTGGAGAGGAAATGTTGTACCAATACTAATTCCCCGATCTACATTACGTACCACCGAAATTCCGACTTCGAGTGTACATACTTACCCGCAACCGAGGCAAGGCAAGCCTTGAAGTTCTGGTAAGGTGCCAGCGGTAACGCTTCCATCTATGCATCGTGCGATCCTGGGATGTCTGAATGCCCTCTACCGAAAGCCACCCAACAAGACTTACGCTGGTTTATGGAGCACGGTCTGCTGTCCCTTGAGAAAATCATACACCTCACCCACGACAGCATCACGCAAACATTGCAGAGCTTGGCAGTAGCTAGCGACCATGCATTCGGAACAATACTTGGGCCTGTGATTCAGGTCCAGGTCCTGGAGACCCGTTTGATATTCTCAAAGCATTGAAACCCATGGGTGACCAACTCGATGGTTCAAGGCCACATATATCCACGTTTACTCAGGCCATCTCTACTCTCGTATATATGGTGGCTGGTCACGACATCTCTCACAAAGATGTCCCCAAGAACGTCATTGGAATATCAGCTGGTGATCCCATCTTCGTTCCAGAACAGGTGAGCGGACAGTGCCCTTCTTCAGTTTGTTGGAAGTATATGGACAGCTATATTTCACAATTCCCGGCTAACATCTACATTTAATGATGTGAATCATGAAACGCATCACCCCCTGAATTATAAATCTTCGAGATATTTCATGCAAACTTGGCGCAGCGAAACAGATAGAGTGCTAGATCCACCTGAACTGTATTTTTACTACGATAGAATTTGAACTAGGCGCATATATTTACAGCTCAAGAAGGGAGTGGAGTGGAATACGTAGCACATGATACATGCGACCTGGAAGAATATCGCCCCTTACTATTTATGTGCACATCACGACCTTAGCCCGAATCCCCTTGCTCTCCGGCTTAGGCACCCCCACAAACAGGTCGCGGTCGATGAGGATGTCGCGCTCGGCGTTGGTGTCGTAGGGCACCAAGTCGAACCGCGCGACGACATGGGCGAGGCCGAGGTAGAGCTCGGCCCAGGCCAGGTTGATGCCGATGCAGGACCGGCTGCCGCGCATGAACGACACCATGTACCGGTCGAGCCGGAACCCCGCGCGCTCGGCCTCGATCCAGCGCTCCGGGCGGAACTCGAGGGGCCGCGGGAAGAGCTTCGGGTCGTTGTTGACGACGTAGTTCATCTGGCTCACGGGCGTGCCCGGCGGGATCGACCACTCTTGGTAGAGCAGGGGTTCATGCGCCACGCGCGGGAGGCGGGCGGTGACGCCGGACATCATGCGGAGGCCTTCCATGATGCACGCAGTCTAGAAGCAAGGAACCAGTCAGACCTGGGTTCGAAAGCAACATATTGGTGGAATAAGAGGAGTAGAGGGGGTCGATAAGAGAACGTACCAAATACGGAAGCTTCTCGAGCTTGGCAAGCGAGAAAGTTCCATCAGCCTCCGGCCCCGCCGTCTTGAGCTCGTCCCGAAGCCTCTGGCGCTTCGCCGGGTCCGCGTTGAGGTAGAACGTGATGAACGAAAAGCTCTTGGCCGTAGTCTCGGTGCCCGCGCCGACGAGGATCTGCGCCTCGTCCTGGAGGCGGTCGACCGACTTCTCGGCGGGGGGCAGGTCGGCGCTGTCGAGGACCGTCTGAAAGATGGAGCCCGCCGTCTTCTGGGTGACGCCGACGCCCGCGTCGCGGAGCGCGACGATGTGCTCGATGTTGGCGCGCACCATGCGCTGCCAGACCATGAGGCCCGCGGCCGGGCTGCGGAGGAACTGCAGCAGCTCCAGCGGGATCCGCGTCAGGATCGGGTAGAGCCAGGGGAACTGGCGCAGGACCGTGCTGTTGGCCGACAGGTTGATCAGGCTCTCCTTCCACTGCAGTCCGAAGTTGGGCTCGTCGAGGAGGCGCGTGCGCTCGCCGAAGGCGAAGTCGGTGATGATGTCCATGGTCAGCGCCGTGAAAGCGACGTCGAGCCGCACCACGCCGGCCTCGCCCTCGCCCCCGCCCGTCTCCGCCACCGCCGCCGCTTCGGCGAACCGGCGGCAGAGGTGCTCGACCTTCTCGCGGATCTGGACCTCCTTGTCCGCGATCGACTTCTTGGAGAAGAAGGGGTTCAGAACCGCGCGGCGCTGGCGGTGTAGGTTGTGATCCACGGTGGCAAAACCGGAGCCCGTGTTGCCAGCCAATGTAACCTGCACACGCAAACGTACGCATGGGAAGTCAGTATCATCATCCGCTATCGCTACGGCTCACACAGCAAGATCATGGATGGATTGTAGCGTACCCAGGCCGCCGACTTATCCCTCTTCTTGGAAGAAGGGGCATAGATCTCATCGTAGTAGTCTGGGTCCCGGATGTGTATCTCATTGGGCATGATGCGCACGATCGGGCCTAGTCACCCCTTCGTCAGCGGATTCACTCCACTCAATAACCGAGGTCCCAATGCAGATTACCAACCATATTGATCATGAAGTTTCTGGATGTGCCAGATGAATTTGCCCTGGCGGACTATGTCGTGGTAGAACTCATACCACTCCGTCGTAGCCGCCAGCCTGGGCCCGGGGAACTTGGCCAGTGGGTGCAGCGTGACGCGGTAAATAGCCAGAGCGATGCCGTACAGGAGTATCAGCACCGCGCCGTACGTAGCGAGCTTTGCATTGCTGATGTCGAGCAAACCCATGATTGGTGAGGATGATGTTGCCTCTGCTCTTTGCTTTTCGACTCGGGGCTCTCTCTCTTGACACCGATATTCTTGCTAAACAACTGAGGTAGACATCTCAATCAAATACGTCGCCCATGATACGTCGTATTATTATAGCCAAGCTCCGAGTGAGGGGTGGCTTATCCGTCCCTCGGGTCGGGCATGCAAAGCGACGGGGCCTCAATTCGAGTTGCACATGAGCTGCATAGTACTCAGTCACTCATGGCACAACGTCACGATTGGGTCATGGCGATAGGCTGTCCAGGATCTTCTTCATTCAGAAGGAAAGAGATTCCGTGTGTGCGGCTAGTCTTGGCATATAGATGACTGCTTACGCCCCAGCAACTATCCGTCTTACGTCCGCGACGTAGCCAATCGCAGCTCGGCGGGATCGGCCTTCTTTCCTTAAGGCAAGGGCGGGACGGAGTGATTGGATGGCAAGTCGTGCGGCTATTCTAATCACGCTCGGTTAGGGTAACGGCGCACTATCTGCAGACGGCTCATGCATGTAGGGAATCCGGTTGGCTAACAAATCAGATTCGATGAGGAGGTTCCCCCACCACACTCTGATCTGTCATGGCGACTGTCGTCTTGATAGAGGGAATATTCTGCGCGAACACTGAACGTCAGTTGGTAGCTATATCTCACGCAGCAGAACAAGAGCAATATCGCAAGGATCATTGATAAACAGCGTTATAATTATTATTCATTACTCGTGATCAATCCATGTTGTATGTGGTCATTGACCCTACGTTTAGTACTTGGTCAAGGGCGGGCAACCCTGACAGGCCGGCAGCGAGAACTTGGTCTCGACAAAGACCTTCTGCATGCCGTCCTCGCGCGCCTCGAACTTGTAGTAGACCTTGTCGAGGTCCTCCATGCGGACGCGGTGCGAGACCATGTCCAACGGGTCGATCTCGCCCGTCTCGATCTGCTTCATCAGGTCCTCCCAGTACTTGTGCACGGGCGCTTGGCCGTTACCGATGAGGCGGATACCGCGCTGCATCAAAGAACCGACGTTGAAGTGGTTTGTCTAAATGCCGAATTGAATTAGTAAGGGACCCAGGAGGAAGGCAGGAAGAAAAAAAGACATAGACAGCCCTCATGTCATGGGTGGAGTCGGGAGAACAAGCCATCAAGGTTCTCAAGAGAGACGAAGTGCCAGGAAAAGAGAAGACGAGGTGTACTCACGTAACCAACATAAACACCCGTAACACCGCAACGACCATAGTTCCTCACACCTTCGACCATCTCGTTAATGATCTCACTCGTATCCGTCTCAGCGCCAACAGCCATCTCGAGCCAGTGGGCCCAGCCCTTGGCATATTCGCCCGCTGCGCACTCGAGGGCGCAGTCGGGTCCCCGCCCGCCGCAGAGCTCCTTGAGGCGCGAGACTACCGTTTCCTTGTTGGTGAGGCCAAACGAGAGCTTCTTGTAGTCGATCAAAGACCCCAGCTTATCGGCGTACTTGGCGGGCCAGTGCTCGCGGATGTAAGTCAACCGGGGCTCAGTGTCGACGAAGTGGACCTTGGACGCGCCCGCCTGAGCCGCGAAGATGCCGGCAAAGTGGCCGATGGGGCCCGCGCCGAACACGGCGACCGTGTCGTCGGGGTAGACGGCCGTGTCGTGCGTGCAGTTGTACGCGGTGCACAGCGTGTCCGACAGATACAGCGCCTTCTCGTCGGGGACGCCGTCGGGGATCTCGAGCAGGTTCACGTCGGCAAGGGGCACGCGCACATACTCAGCCTGGCCGCCGGCGAAGCCACCGACAAAATGCGAGAAGCCGAAGAGGCCCGCTGTCTGTCCACCGTACATGGACTTGGCCGTTTGGTTGGCGCTCGTCTTCTCGCACATAGACGAGAGCTTCTGCTTGCAGAAGTAGCAGTCGCCGCAGGCAATCTGGAACGAGGCCACGTAGCGCTTGCCCTTGGACACCTTCTTGACCGAAGGGCCGACCTCGTCGACGATGCCGCAGAACTCGTGACCGAGGATGTCGCCCTTGTTCAATTGGATGATGGCGCCTGGTTACGCGGGTTAGTAAAATGGTCCGATGTCGGAGTGGCGGTGTATGAAGGGAAGGGGACAACAGACCATGCAATAAGTGCAAATCACTTCCACAGACGGTGCTTCCGGTGACCTTGAGGATGACATCGTTGTCCTCCAAGAGTTTGGGCCTGGCAACGTCTTGCACCTCGACCTTGTTTTTGCCCATCCACACCAGGGCCTTCATCGTCTCGCCGCCCTCCTTCCCGACGCCGCTTTGGCCATAGTTGGAAATATCCTGTTCTAGGATTGCGCTTCCGTCATGTCCTATCGCCTTCTCGGCGGCGTATGCTGCCTGGGATGCTGCCATGGTAACTTTTGTTCAGGCTGATGGCTACAAAAGGCGGGGTGATCTCTTTGCTTTTTCTCCTTCCGAGCCGAGTGAGATACGTGATGGCACTAATTGTCAGGTATCAAGTGTCTGGGCTGTTTGCTTCAAAAGAGAGGGTATCACAATGCAAGTTCGTTTCGATATATGGAGAAAGGGTTCACATTGAGGCAACTGGGCGCGGCTGGTCTCTTATATGGTACCTGGTCCTGACGGGGTGATACACGCAAAACGACGAAATAACCACACAAACTCCGCATCAAGTCGTACATACACATACTGACCTCACCAAAACAACCCCGCGATTGGGATTTGGCAAGGGGTAGAAGTTGCTACGCAACAAAACCCCATGTTGATCGCAAATGTATGACGTTGGGAAGGGTTCACGGTGGTGGCATAGATGGCTCAAAGCGACGTCATGGACTTTGTATCCTGGGTGAAAGGCGCGGCTCTCCATTCAGAAGACCACATGGCGATCCACCCAATGCTAGGCTGCGCGTGCGGACTGGGGCGGCGCGGTAGTTGAATGGCAGTTGCAACGTCTTTATCGCCGATAGTAGCATACCTGTTGGTACCGAAAGTTGAATGCCAGATCTAATTCGTGGTCAGCAATCGAGATGTAAGATCGAAAAGGTGCAATTGGGAAGGGAAAAGAAACCCGGCTCGAGGAATTGAAGGTCCGACGTGTCCAATCTAAGGGGGCCCCGCCGGATCAATTGCTCCGGCACCCATCATTCGCCTCAAACACAAATCGAGGTCTATTCATACATACCTTCATGTATGTCTTTCATTGACCAACTCTTCTAGAACCTCTCAGCCTCTCTAGGATATATGTTTCTGATAGTAGTCTCATGTCAAGCATTAGTATTAGGTAGTGGTGTGTACTCTCGCCGAAGGCTTACCAAGTCAGCCGTCGTGTGCGTGGCGGGGAGAAGTTGCCCCCTACCATACCTATTCATTCCCCCACCAAACCCCAGACAAGCAAGCCCTTTGCCCGCTACATTTTACCTCCAGAGACCAATCTTTCGCCAACGGTATCGTCACTAATTGCTTGTTCAGGTATCAACAACATGAATTTTTATTCAGGAAGTATGGATAGCTATTGTTGTTCTTTTGTGTTACTCTTTCGTACCAAGATTCTCCTCGGTCACCGACGGTAGTATTCATTTCAGTTAATTAACGCCGTTTCCATCCATCCTTAGCCGCCTCGTCCACGAAAAATGCTGGGGTATCAACCACTTAAACGAACTAATAACTACTCTTTCCCACCCAAAAACATAGCCTTGAAGTCTGCATTGCTCTTTGGTTTGGCAGGGCCTGTCCCGTTTGTAGCGGCACCCGCGGCGGCGGTAGATGCAGATGCAGACTCAGTCGTCTTCGTGTTCTTGACGAATCCCAACGCCTTCTTGGGGCCCCGGCCCCCTAGTGTGCTCGGCCCGGGGCGCCGGATGCTCTGCGGTGGCGCCATCAGCTTGTCCGTCACCCGGCTTTCGCCCTTTTGACGCTTCAGCTCCTCTACCGAACCTGTTCGCAGTTTCCGACCGGGTGCTATTTCATACCCATCCAACTGCAGCATGGCTCGTCCCATAGTGTTGACATCGGCATATTCGATGATAGCCCCTTGGTGATTCGGCTGCAGCACCAGCTTGACAATGCTTCCCTGTTTCTCAGCCAACGCCCGTAGTCGAGCATCGTTGACCGTGTCGGGAACATTCAAAAGAGCCAGAGTACGATCCTGGATCTCTCTGCTTGTAGGCCCAGACCCATGTGAATCCGTGCCCTCCATCGCAACATCCCCATCGGCACTAGCTTCGCGAGTGCTTCGCGCCACTGGCTTGAACTTGGTCTCTTTGCTAAGTTCTACGTCCAGGACCCGGTGCCCAAGCTTCGTCTTGTTAAGCTCGACCGCTTTCTCAGCTTGTTCCTTGTTGGCGAACGTAGCAAATGCTGTACCCTTGCTTTGGCCATTGAGGTTCTTGATGAGACGCACACTCTGTACCTCGCCGTACTTTTCCAGCACTTTGCGGATGTCGTGTTCGGTCATCTTAAAGTCAACATTCTTGAGATGCAGCTCGCGCCCTTCGGCAATAGCCCCATCCCGCTTCTTCTTGTGCGATGGATCTGAATACTTCGCCTGCAGAATATACTTGCCCTCCAGAGGCTTGCCGTTCAGCTTGGTGGCCTGTACGGCGGCCTCGGTGTCTCGGAATGACAGGTAACAAAAGCGGCGTCGGGTGTCGAACTTGAGCGAAGGGAATCGGATGTTGAAGATTTCGCCGCAGTGCTTGAAGAGGTTTCGAATGTAATCTTCATCGGCAGTTGGCGGGTAGTTCGAAACAAAGATGGTAAGACCAGTCCCTGGCTTAACACTAATCTGGGATGCGCCAAGATATTTATTGTCTCGTAGGAGAGCTGACTGCATCTCCTCTGGCGACTCGAACTCAATCAAAGCCAGAGAAGACGCGCCGTCCTTCTCCCTTTCGACCATTGCATTGATGATGTGGCCATACTCCTTGAAGTACTTGCGAATGGCGGTCAATGTGACGTCGGCGGGCAGATTTGTGACAAGAACCGATGTGTTCTCCCGATCACGCTTCAAGCTCTCATCAGCATTTGTTGGCTGCGGGGCTTGAGCATCAGCATTCTTCGGTCGTTTGCTGGCCTGGCTCTCCACTTCATCCGATGCATCCTCGTCTCGTTTCCTCTTGGAACTGGAAGGGGAGCCCTGTATCTGCATTGCTGCGGTCTCCTCCGTCATAGAGTGGGTAGCCTGCTGTTGTGCCTCTACTTGGGCAGCGTAAGCCGCGGTAGCTGCGCTCGCCTCGCGCTGCCTGCGTTCGCCCACGGCTTTTCGAGCCTTGTGTATAGCATCCAGCCCTCTGCGCAAGGTTACAGCGTGCTCATAGTCATTCAGGTGCTGTGAATAAACTTCAATGATGCGCTCCGGCCAGTCTAACGAGTCTTGCTGTAGGGCTCGCGAGAGGACTTCGGTGGCCAGCGTAGGAACACGGAGAGGTCTCTCCCCATTGGCTGGGGTCGGACTTCTTGGCCTTGGTTGCGAGGAGAAAACCATCATCTCCCACAGGTAGTAATTAAGCCAGAAATCATAGCTTTTGGCCAGTAATGATTTCTGAGCCGCGCGATTCCATACCTTACGAGCGGAATCGACTTCGCCCTTCTTTTCGGTCAGATACTGGACGAGGATCCTTTCGATGCGGTAGTTCGGATCACCCATGTACTCCTTCTTGTACAGACGCTCGCCCCATAATTGAACATCCTCCAGTGCAACAGACAGGCCGACGTCTGCTATGTCCACAGCATCTTCATGTGCACTCGGGTTCATTGCCGTACGCTTGAGGTAGCCGCACCATGCAGCATACATATCGATGACGCCTGTCATGCCATTTTTGTCGAGAGCCTTGGTATTTGTTGCGGCGTGCTTGATGTGTTCGACATCCTGGAAGGTTAGTCCCGCCTCTTCAGCACCCAAGATATACCGGGCCCAGAGCATACCCGACCAGGGACAATGCGACACAGCGCGTTGGTGAACGCCAAGCAAATCCGGTATGTTGTATTGCAGGGTTGAGGTTCTCGATATAGTATGAAGGCTGGAGATGTAGACAATATAGTTGGCCCAGATCTCATCCTCTGCAGTAAAGATACCGGCGAGGGCTCTTGAATAGAGGGCAAGGCCAAGAGCAACAGGCAAGGTGGGGTTCTTCTGGCTCTCCTCGGTCTGCACTGTTTCCCAATCCAAGTACTCTCGCATAATGGCCTTTTGCTCTTCAATGTCACCAGCTCTTTCGGCGCGCCTCAGCTTTAACTCGCGAGACTCGCGTTCATCGTAGGCTGCCTTGGCGCCCTGGGCCATGGCAGTAACCTCCTTGAACTCCGACTCGTAGTGCTCATTGTTGTACTCGCTGAGGAAGCCTGAAAACATTTGCGACGTCTCGTCCCAGGTAGCGTGAGGGATTTGGAGGCGGTCGCGGAAGAGGCGGGTTATGCGCTGGACACCGAACGAGGTACGAGTGCGAGCAAGCTGTTCCTGTTCGATGGAGATCCATCGGTTCCAGAACTCGTGGCTATCGTTGACTCGGTATTTGATCAGTTCGTAGCCGTCGCTCCACAATCCCAGGGCGGAGTTGAAGGGAAACAATTCCCGGCCGAGCTGTTGTTCTTCGGCAGACCATCCAGACTCGTTGCTCTGGCTATCGGTGAAAAGCGACCAGAAATAGTCGCAATAAGCTAGCCATATCCGCATACTACCGAACTCGGCCGAGGTGGCGCGCTTGAAGAGCTCGGCGATCTTGACACGGCCCTCGAGATCATTGACATGACGGCGCTCCTCTTCGATGTAAGCCAACCAATTATCTTCACCGACAGGATTCGCCATGGTGCATTATTTTCTTAACACAGCCAGCGACAAACCAAGTCTCTTCGGCAGTCTTCATGTGGTTGGCGCGTTTTCGCAGTCTGGTCTGTTGAGTTTCTTGTTTTTCGGAGGCGAGTTTTGCGCGACGAAGGGAAAGGGTCGGGATGTAGAATGCGCTCGCGCGTAGGTATAGTGGGAATTTGGTAGTTGGATGCGATGCGGGAATGACAGTGTGCTTTGGTCGCGCGACACACAGAATGATGCCGTGGAAGGTGTTACCGACCGAAGCACGACAATCAAGACCGTCTGCACCTTTTGTGTCTGTGTGTGTGTCTGTGTGTCCTTTCACCCAAACTTTGACATCCACATCTACTGCTGCTGGTTGCTGGTGCTGGTGCTGGGAAAGAGGGAGTCGGGAGTAGCAGTAGCAGGTACGGTAGGAAAATGTCCTACTGTTCGAGTTCGACAACGTGGGCGGTACGGTACCCGCTGAAGCTGATGCCTGCCGGCCCTACCCAAAATAAAAAAGAAGTGGAGTTCTTAGCGGACCAGCTCCCGCCTTGGATGCAACTAATGAATAAGTGAGTTTGATGATGGCAGAATCGCCGACCCAATGTACGGAGCAACGGAGTGTTTGCTCAATATCGAGCGCTGCCGCCCGAGTTCGGTCGTAGAGTTTGGGTTTGGCGTTGTGTTTCTCAAAGGTGTTGTTGTTGTTGTTTTTCGAGCAATAGCTGAACAAAATGCAAACAGTCGAGTCGAGTCAATATGAGCAGGGGGAATGGATTCGTAAGGGTAATAATCAGGAGAGGATCGGCGTTGACAGGGGGTGTGGGTACCGTCTGAGGGAAGAGTCCCTGATAATCGTCTTGTGTTTGGTTGAAAAAAATGTTAGACGGATGCCCATGATCGACGGGCTTGAACCGGGGCTTATTGCTTGAGCCTTGGGGGAGAAAGCGGAAGCACTGGAAAGTTTGGAAACACTGGAAGGGGGAGAAAAAGAGTTAGAAGAAGAAGAAGCTTCAAGCGGCTGTCTTCGAGAAGGGGAATTAAGATGATTTGCCAATGCCTAATTCAATGGTCGCTGGCAAGATGCTTCAAGACTCCAGGTCTCTTTTTCTTTGGTCGGCTTGAAGTACATAGAGTTATCTCAGACGTCAACAACCCGCAGTGGAGAGAGAACGGGGCTGGGAGCCTGGGAGCTTTTCGCATGCTATTTTTGTTTGCACTTTACTGTCAGGTAATAGAAATTCCAATTAACAAGGCGGTCGATATTGCGCGACTCGCTCGCACTCCTTTAGTGCCTGGGCCTAATCAGAAAAATGCCAACTTATTAGCATCCTCTCCTGTCTGCCTGTCAACACTGCTGGCACATGTCGCGAAAACAAAAACAGACTGATTTAGTAATGAGAAAGAAGTATCCTGGCTCCTGGCTCCCACCTAGCCACCCCATCAAATACCTACCGCTAACGGTACGGTACCACTGTACCACATCCCATACGAAGGAGATCTAGAAAGGCAGCCAGGGACGCCGATCGTCACTATCCCCCCAAGCCAGGCAGCCAGGGTTTCCCGTACGGTGACACAGCTGACAAACAGAGGTGCTGCCACCCTGCCACCCTGTCCAATCAGCACCTGTACTGGACTTCGGATCGCTTCCACCAAAAATGCCAACATCAGGTGCGCATTCTTGCTTCGTTTGAGCGACGGCGATTAAACTCTTGCAAGATTCAAAGCACACTTGGATCTACGATTACCTTTCGGCGTAGTAGCCTTCGAATGGCGACATGATGGAGATAGACTGTAGACACGGAGTAGGCGGATCGGTAATACTTGCGATGGAAGGTTCGTTCCTGGTTAGCAAAGCCAACAGCCAGCAGCGTTGCTGCGTTGGAACTTGGCGACGGTCTACCTAAAAGTAAGGTTGCGTTTTGCGATACCTTATTAATGCGATGAATTTTTTTGCGTTTCGCTCTTCATTATCTCCTGTTATTCCCGCGTGTCATCCCAATGCTGCAATGTAACCAGCAGTCAGCGCCGCCGCCAGCACCAAAAAGCGCCAAAAAAGAATCAGGGTCAGTAGTAGGCTGGTAGGGTCATGCAAAAGCCGAGATTGCCGTCGAGTGGGCAAAAAGGGCGCAGGGCCCCCAATTCCAGCCAGCGGGTCGAGACGTCACCGTCTAGTGGTCGGACTTTAGCTGTCCCATGGAGCCCATGGCGACTTGCAAGGGGGGACGACCAGAGACAGCCACCCGAAAGCGGAAAGTGGGCTTGCCAGGCCCCTGCCCGAGCACGTTCTAGACCCCTGAATCGACCGGCTTGGTCACGCCCAACGACGTCATTGCACCACCGGCGGCTTGCGGTAAAAATAAGAATGCATCGATATCTTTCTCCCTCTAAGATTGCGCTCCCCATCTTCACGACACGCCTAGACGCTGCACGCTGCACGCTGCAGCGCTGCCAGCCTGCACACTGCACCTCAGTACCAGTACTGCACCACCGCACTGGGCTGGCTGCAGTGCTGCACCACTACACCACTCTGCACGACTTTCGGCTTTTTCCACCCCGACCGACACACACGACCACGACCACGACCACGACACCACGACATCCATCTATGTTCTTTTCTTCTTTTCTTTTTCTTTTCTTTTTCGTTCGATCCTTCTTCCCGCCAGTCGTACCCAATAGAAACAACATGTCAATCAATCGAAACGTTGCCTCGGGACGGTTAACCCATATGCGACCATCCAGTGCCATCCCTCCATTTTGGAGTGTCTTAGGCCCTGGGGGTTTAAGTTTCATGAGATGCCGTTGACCCGGTGGTCGAAAGATGACCGTCCAATTCTGCTCCTCTTCTGGCGGGCGGTGGAATCAAACACGATAATCACTAGAGCCCCAATAAGCCAATAAACAGGAATTCCACGCTATCTAGTGTGCACGACTCATTCACCACCATCTATCGTTCCATATAGACTAGGGGGTAGCGATTGCTAGTCGTATTGGTAGCACGGCAGAAAAGCGCAGCGTTGCTCGTCTCCACAGGCGCCTCCGTTTACCATCAGTTAGTAAACGGGGTGGGAGGTTGGCCCGTCGGGGGGGAGAACAACCCGCACAAGCCGAGATCCAAATCCCGAAGCGCGCCATTCGGTACGTCGTGAGTGACAAATAGCACGACGCTCGGCATTCAATAGTCGCGATTCGCATGAACGTTAATCTGTGTAGGTACTGACCGGTGATGATGCAAGGGATTGATCGCTCTTCTTCATTTATCATAATTTCGCCGTTATGCTGGGTGGGTTCTCTACTCTTGTTATTCCCCATACGTGGGTGGGCTGCTGTGAAACATACGAATAATTGGATATCAATGACTTGAGCGCCGCAAAATTCCAGCAAACCTGATTATACCTACCTTAAAAAAGACCTCATCCAGGGTCCTATATACAACAGCAACATATAACCCGTTAAAGGGGGGGTGATGTAACTGCGGTACCCAAGGCTAAAACTAGGTGCAGTTAGGATGGTCGCCCGCAAGACCGGGCTCTTGGGTACCAACACAGTCGGCGCTGTTTATCAGGGGAATATACGCGTAGAAGGACATGCGGGCGCCTGGCTGGGCGCGGTTCGCAACATGCACGGCTACTCAAGATGGCATGCATGAACTCGGATGGGTTGCCCACGTGTTGGTAGGCTAGAGAAGCCATCTAACGGCATTCTCGGATACTCACAGTCAATCACATCATCTCGACGTAGCGACTGTCTCCAGAATTCGTGCTTCTACTCTCTCGTAGAAGGCTCCTTTTAGTTATGAATATGCGGTTCTACCCAATTGCAACTGATGCACACATCCCGTTACCCGCTTGCGGTACACTAGGACTGGTAGGACTGGGTGGGCTGACGCTCAGCTCTCGGGACGGCTATCGAAACCTTGATGCTGCCGTTCTTGTACTCGGATCCATCAAGAGCGCTGACAGCAGCCTGAGCCTGCTCGGCCGTGGAAAAGTCCACGAAGCAGAAGTTGCGTCGCTCATCAGTACCCGGTGCCGATGGCGTCTTGGGGCTAATTCTCTTGCTGACCAGATCACTAGAACATATGGGGTTAGGACACGACCAACATGGCATCGTCATGCGCCACATGCCAGACGACGAGGCGGGGGAAAAGATGGACATCAAAACTTACACTGAGAAACCGTTGAAGAGTTCCCGCATCTCGGCCTCGTTCTCGGCCTGATCGGGCATACGCTCCAGTCCACCGATGTACACCTGGCGGCCTTCCTCCTGAGCCTTGGAGCGCTCGTAGTAGCTCTTAGTGGCGAACGACGAGCGACCGCCCTCTCCGGAGCCACCCAGGTTGCCCCAACGGCCACCGCCTTCTCGGGCACCGCCTTCCCTGGCACGGTCATTCCTCCGCTCATAGCGATCGCCGTCGGCGGCGGGGGAGTTGCCGTCACTGTCAGTGCGACGCGGGGCACCCTTGGGCAGGCACGGGCGGCACTTGACGGGGCGGTCGAACAGGGGCATACCCTCGAGCCCAGTCATGGCGGCATCAGCAGCCTCCTTGGTGGCGAACTCGATGAAGCAGTAGCCCGGGTTGCGGCCGCTGAAGGGGTCGACAGAGATGTGGGTGTTCTTGTAGTCGGCACCCTTGCAGCCGTGCTCCTCGAGGAGACCCTCGACATCCTCGGGCTTGGCCGAGTAGACCAGGTTGCCCATGTAGATGCGACGACCCTCGGCGATGGCCTGAGTGGTGGCCGAGTCGTCCTGCTGGCGGGCCGGACGGTCGCCGCGGGCGCTGTTGTTGCGCGCGCCACCCTGAGAATTAACGGGGTTGCGCTCACGCTGACGCCATGTGGACGAAGGTGGGTTGCCGCCGGCAGTCGGGGACCGCCAGCTGGAGGCGTCCCTCCAATTTCCCGCGGGGTCAGTCATTTTTTTTGTTAGGGGACTTGGGCTGGGGTTGGCAAGGCTACTTGAGGGAGGATGCGAGGGATAGAAATTTTTCCCTCAACGGCTCGATTTCCAGGAGTGAAAAAAGTGCCTACCGTAATCGATTGTTTTTAGCCATTCATATTCCTGGACCCCGGGCGGTGGGAGACGGTCTGTGCTCGCTGCAGTTTGCAGTAATAATTTTATTGCCCGTTGCAGGTGCAGGGCAGATAAGCCAGATTGCCAGGACTCCAACTCCAGGTGCCAGTCTGCCAGTCCAGCGGTGCCAGTGGTGCCAGCGGTGCCAGCGGTGCCAGCCTGCGAATCTGCCAGGCACCCGGATTGATCAACTGATCGTGCGGGGGATAGAGCTGGAATCATAGTCGTAGAACCTTTAGCGGTCTAGCCCAGGCCGGGTCTGGGTTAGCGCTGATCTGCTAACTGCTAAACCTGCGAACCTGGCGCGCTTGCCCCGTCGCTTCTCAGCCAATACCAACGTTGTCTTCCGATCACGTCAGTACGTACTGCCTGTGTTTACTTAGGTACTGTAGATGTCGTTTTCTTCCTCTTGTTTTTTTTTTCTTCTTTTGCACCGCTGAGCTGTTTATTTCCACTTTCTTTCGTCCTTTTCGGGCCATCTTTGAAAGGTTCTCCTCTCACCGACCTGAATGCCCAATCTTTCAGCAACATCCCAAGTTCGGGATCAGCGTGGTTGGCCACTATTGTTTGTGGCACTAACAGCACGTTACGTGTCAAAGGGGGCCCCATGATTTCTCGTCCACTTTACATGTTCGGAGTAAAACTAGTCGTCCTCGCACCATAGCGGCGTTAATATGGAGACCTGGATGGACGAATAGCCTCTTGCGCCGTAGCAAAAATGTCGATGAAAATAGTGAGGTATGTGCGAGTATCGATGGTCGAGTTTGGAAGGTATTGGGTACGATGACTTCTTTTTCGAGTTCAAAATTTGTGTGTAACAGATAATGAGTGATTCGGTTTAGCTGGGCCAGCCTGCTTGATCCAGAATGAGTAGAGAGATGGTGCCATTAGTTACAGTTGTTCAAAAGGGAGGGTCGTTGCAAAGATGGCCGTTGGGTATTTCTCCTAATCAAATGGTAATTTGCTCTCAAGAACGATTTCTCCCACTCAAGTCGGCGTGTAGGAGACTCTCACCTACAAGCCAGGGGCATATAGAGCTGTGCCAGTACAACATGGTGAATATTGTAGGGGATAATATTTGATATGGAATTAGAGCGCGAAGCCTAGTATTGGGTGCAACCATCTCCTAACTCAAGAGTCAACAGGGAGATACAACCTTGGGGATTCCCTCCACGACAAGCGGGAAAAGAACCCCCTGGTATCGAATCGAGGCATGTGTCTACGAGGCATAGCCGCTGAGCAAACGGGATCATGCAAGTGCGGGAGATGAGTGGGGGCTGAGCCTGCAGGTATTGATGCTGCGTATGCATCAGTTATGGTGTGTTCTTGGGGCTCGGTAGGGGCACTCGAAGGAGGCACATATTGACATTTTCTCTTTCTCCAGGTTAGATCACTTTAAAGCAGGATCATTCTTCAAACGGACACAAAGAGTTGATAAGCCTTATTTCAAAGGAATGGATGCACACGCTGAAGTGTGGCTCTTTATACTGGTGTCGATCTGCTAGCAGGAACGGACGATCGGATCGAGCTGCTTCTAGTAAGCACTGGGCCTCTCGGTCTACAGGGTATTCCTCCTGGCAAAATATTAGTAGCACTACATCAAAATCATGGCGCTCTATCGCTTGTAACCAAGCTAAACTTGATGTCACAGCCGTCGATCGAAGCTGACATATCTCGAGGAATAAAGACAAGACAGATGTGGAACAACATGAAGACGTCATACACCTAGTTTCCCAATCCTGTTTCGAGGTTCAAAACATCAAGATCTACTGCTCCCAATTGCAAATGCTTGATATCAGGGTTCTACATAGCTCAAACTATCTAATAAAGTGAGTTAATGAATACAACACAACATACAAGAACATAATATTCTTCGATGTCTAATTATGTTTAATCAACTCATGGGGTCTCGTTCCCCGTGCAATGCCCGACCTGCGGTAATGCTTGATTTGAGGGTTGGCAGTTGATCCTAGTAGTTGACCCCTAAAGGGGCCATGGGTTGCATTCTCGACGAGGTTTGAATATTAAATTCAATGGGACATTAGCCAGTTGCTCAGATTAGCAGATGGGGGCAGGGATGACCTGGTCGTGTTTCTTGAGAATTGTTCAAAGCACATCACCTTGACAATGCCACTGCACTCAGATCCGGCGTCTGGTGACTCCGCCTGTAATCCTGTTGTGTGTAATAACAGCAACGGTGCCTGGTTGCAGTAAGTTCTGACTACATGCTGGCAAAATATACTATCCACAGAGGTGTCAAATCCACACGTGCCTCTATTCTTAGAAGAGCGACCTTGCCTCAATGCTCTCCATGGAGCTAGGTCTAGGTAATCACTTCTTGTAAGTCTCTGGGGAAGGGGTATCACTATCAAAAGAACTGCGTTTTACCTGTCCTGGTGTACTAATCCGGGGACTGTGCTTACATGCTTGGTTATGTCTGTCTATAAATTGACAGGGCCACTCTTTCCATACCCTGGACAAGTGGAGGATCTAATAATCACAGCCTAGGGGGCAGGGGTATCCATAGCAGGCAACAAACTATATCCTACGAAGACTCAGCCAATACACAGGCTCCTTTCTTTTATAATCATATCAGTTCAAGATATATATCTGTCGGCACTTGCAACTTGAACTTTATCCTCAGACTCTGTCACGACACGAAGTACGACCTTGACTTTTTGGAGACCTTGAAATACTGGACATATTCTCCTCGCATTGCCATTTTGCCGCCTCCAACAACTACCTCCCAGCATACTGAGACGATACCTTGAAAAGTGACTGGAAGTATGGCAAAGGCAGGATCTACCCCTATCAGTACAGGGAAATGTGGTCGTCCGCCGAACTCGGAATACATGGCGCTCATGAAAGAAGATGAGGACTGGACGCAGATGGAAGACACTTCTGAGAGGAGAAAGATCCAGAACCGCCTTGCGCAAAGAGCCTACAGTACGTGGCACCGTCACCATGCACCCTCTATCTAATTCCTGATGTCTAACTCTGGATGAAATCGAAAAGGGCGTAACCTACGAAAACGAAACAAAGAGGTTGAGACGCTCAGAGAGCAGCTCATGAGATTCCAGGAGGCTGATAGGCAAAGTGCAAACAACTCGAGGGACTGTAGCACCAGAAAGGGCAACACCAGGCAACCTGATGCCGATGAAAAAGTCATCAGCAGAGGGAGTCCCAATGCGAGCTTCTCCAGCTTTGGAAGCACCCAGAATACCTCCGAGCCGACGCTCTCCTCAAACACAAGACTGTCCGATGAGTGGATAGCTAGCGGCTACGAGGACATCGACAGATCTATTTCTTCTCCGGGTCGATGTAGCAGGAGCAGCAGCAGCAGTCAGTTCTTCGACAGGTACCCCGACCTGGACTCGGATGATTCGACATCGTTTGCTTCTGGATCACCCCCCGGAGACCACTTCACCCAATCTGGCGCGATGGATTTGGGTACACAGATCATGTATGACGACCACACTCGGCTATCCCCACTTCCTCCTGCCTACAATACCCTACATCCCTACGAGAGGGGCTGCGAGAGGTCAGGGGAGGACCTCGAACTACCCACGCGACCGTTCCACCCCATCAACGGTTTCCGCTCTACCACAATGCCGCTCCCGCACAACTCACCACCCCGATACGTTACCCCTATCGAGCTTAGTCGTTGTTCGGTCCCACTGGCGACTGGTGAGAGAAAGGATTCCGTTTGGTATGGGTGTTCCCCTAGTATCGCTGCTGAGCCGGGGAGACCCCTGGGGCCGATACCACCCTCAATCACGGACATTTCCGCCGACGCCCCGAGAACCCACAGCCATGCCCATGTCCACGCCAGCGAACAACCACAGAACGATGCTGCCAACACAGACAACATAGACCCTGCATTATACGGCGCGTCGCTGCCTGTTTGGTCAGACATGAGCTCCTGCACGGTCCCATCACTGCTGCACATGGCGATTTCGGGTGGACATACCGAAACAATGCGTCTCATTCTCGACCACTGGCCCGAGCTTGCGCACGCTGTCGACTTTGAGGGGTATACCGCAGTTCAGCGCGCCATCATGACTAGCCGGGAAGATGTGATCAATGTATTTATTCACTGAGTATGAAACCAATAAAAGAGGCAAGATTAGAGGAAGGATATCCGCTCCAAACATCATTGCGAGACAATGCCTGTCGGATGGTTGGTGGGAGTGGATGTAAAATGAGCTATAGAGGTATTACATAATTAGGTGTCATTGAAGAAATTATGCTTGTCCAATTACAGCTCGGTAGCCGGGCTCAGCAACTAAGCATCTCGGTCCCGAGAGCGTGCCATCATATGCCAAATCTCGAACTCTATATAGCTAAGTCCGAGGCTCGCCGGAGCAAGCCAATATCAGGAAGGCGCAGCTCTTGAGGCTATAAAGCTTGGATATACTGACATCCATGCAGGCCACGGACCAGGACCCATCTGGAAGTGCTAAGGGACCCCATCATTCTTTGATGCCTGACTAGCTGAGCGAAAAGCATGGTCGCAGAATGGATCCTGCCTGCCCTATGGCCCCCGGTGGAGCCAGGTTGAAGGATCGCCAACCCGGTCAGTCGGTTGCATACAAAATCGTTTCAAATAGACTTTGGAGACTAGGCATCAGGATTAGAGGAGATCCGCCTTCAAGCACCTCGGCATCTAAGTCGGACTAGAGTCCGACACCCTCGTCGACACAAGGCACCGATCACGTGTGATATTCGTTATACTGGTCAAGCGAGGGTGGCGTGGCCACGTTCTGCTGTTAGCATGAACGCTCCAGCGCCTGTTGCAAAGGGAACGCGACACGGTTGCTCAACCACACACTTGGTTCCGGACTCTATTCTGGGGCATACTCTGGGGCATACTACACTACTAGGTCGATGTGTCGCGGCAGGTAATTGGACCATATACGTTATTCCTTAGTGGAATGCCATTAGGGGATGTGGTTCGCAATATAATACGATCTAGGAAGGATCAGACCGTTGAACGTTGAAGGTTACTTGGTTTAGGGGTGCTGCTTCAGGGTGGGCCGCTCGCTTTCGCATTCAGTTGGTGGAGAAACGAATTCTCCAGGGACAGGGATAGTCGTGATGTTGTATAGCTTACACAGCTGCCGTTATAGTTATGGCATGGCCGATCCAGAGATGTTCTGGCCTATATGCACCTGGAGCAGATGCCCCTAGTAGCTCTCCACAAAAGACCAATACCAGTACTCAGTCGTCACAGACTCTGAACGGCGCGGGGACGGGTCGATGCAAGGAAAGATAAACTCACTGGATATACGTTGTACATGATCATCTAGAGTTTGCAATACTATATAAACGGAGCTGCTTACAATAGAAACTAGGTGGCTTATGCTAAGCACTTCCGGGGAACCCCTGGGACATGATCCGTTAAGTGTATCGTCTTACTGCTTACCAACCTATCCGAATTCCCGGGTCAACTTTGCCCGGTAAGGCTGGAACCCTAACCATCCATAATCATTTGAGAAAAAGTTATGCTTCTTGCAGCGTCTAATGGGGGCTCCAGTCCTTAGGCAACCAAGTTGATCAACGTGGCCCTTAGATTATGCATGCTGATAGAAAGATCTCCTTTAACACTCGTTCACTTTACTGCAACAGTATCCATGCCAATTACCACCTGTCAAATCTCAGTTGAGTCAATGAGCGAAGGAAGGAAGCAGATGAGCCTGTTCATGCTATATGGATCATGGTTTGGAATATTTGTGATGATCTATAATAGGTTACTAGCAATCTTACGCCCCTGGTCGGCCACCCCACTATTTATTTGTACCTTCAATCAGGCAGGCCATGATCTGCGATTATAGAAGGTCAGGGGTTGAAAAACAGACTCCTGACTCGTAATTTGTAGTGGATCTGGGACCAGGGTGTCGTCAACTCGATTAGGCTTACTGTTTATTCTCCCCAGCAAGGATGCTATCAAGACAAGCGTGTGATGCCACTTCGCGGAAAGACGATGGAGAGGAGATTTGCTCCAAGAAAACAACATTAGAACATTTCAACCAAACTACTGTCATGACGTGATTCAGCTGTTCAGGGGGGTGATGCCAACTACCCTCTTAGGAACCAAGTCTATACTTGTTGGATATCTACTAAAAGTTTCTGCATCGTCCAGCCTTTCCGTACGCTTTCGGCAGACAGCTGGCAAGCTGAATGCGGGCGGTACGCGGCATGCGCCGGATCCCGCTTCGGGTGCGATGTAGTATCTGTTGAGTGTGAAAATCCCGATTGGAGGGTTTAGTGTTCCCAAGTGAAAGCAAAGGGTCACATGACTGCTGTGATTGAAACCGTTGGTAGACAGTCCCCGGCTCTAGGGAAGACAATAAGGCAAGCAATAGGCACAACTAATTCTAATCAATCGCGTTCGGACCAAGAAAACTGAGGATGCCATGTTGACTCTTGCCTGATTTTAACCATCTGCGTACCTTTGAGATACTAGAGAGGCCAACTCTAGATCATGGTGGTATCGAATACCCTAGAATGTTCCAGTATAAATAAAGTGGCATTTGCTGGCAATTTGCTGGAAGCTTGCATAAAGTACTCCAAAAAAGTGAAGGAAGAAGGAATAGCAAGCCGAAGTCAACTTTTGGAGGGCTTGAATATGCTGTTTGAAGAGTCAGAGGTTGTGAACTAACTTCCTTGAGTAGACTGAGTGACATTCAGCCACTTTGGTCATCTTCTCCTGATAACTACCTGTGCTTACCTATTTCTTTATTTGTAGAACACTTTTGGCTAAGCCTTTCTGAACAGCCACATTGGAGCGGGGCCATCCCTTCATTAGGTCAGCCAAGTCCCGGACAAGATAGGAGAAGCCATGACAGCGAGACTCATGAGAAGAGCAGAAACTTCTTTTCCAAATTGTTACCCAATGGCCACAAGTATGTAGACAAACTTGGGAGGGAGAAGGTGTATAATCAAGACTGCTTACAAACATGGATGGGAGCAGAAAACGAATAGTGTCGCCACTCCATTCTTAGCCACGAGCCCATGACGACCTGGCTCTGGTACATGAATCTGAACAGGGACATCTCCACGGCATATAAGAGTACGTAAACTGAATAACAGAGTATTCAACGCTTCGCATAACATTTAGACCGGCCATCTCCTGGTTTAGTAGTCCGTGGAAGCTTTCTACTGGGCACCGTGAGCCGAATTCAAGAATAGGGGGTTTCTAGACGAGATGTTTCATTATGGATCAATCTACTCGTCCCAGTGAATATGACGTGTTAATATGCATGTGTAACTTGCAGCGGTCCTGGAGATTGATATGAAGGACGCTCGCAGAGATCTCGTGGCTGTTGCGTATAATTTCCGTTCATGAAGGACCAAAAGGGGGGGACGGCGAGAGGTATGGCGTTTTGTGTTTCGTATCAGGATACTGGATAGATAAAAGTTCAAGGCTGCAGAGAACTTACTTGGGATTGGAATCATTGACTCGGTTGACATGAGATTGCTTTATGATAATATGTTTAGTGGCATCTCTTCAGGGCAACATACTGGCTCGAAAGGGGCCAAGGTGGCTAGGAGGGCCAGCATATTACGCCTCTGAGTGCTTCAGATATGTGTGACAGTGGCCTGCCTTGTCATGAGTCTTGCCCCAGTACCCCCATAAGCTCTCTGGTGTGATTGTTGTCTAGGTGATCAAGGTGTGAGGGCATTGTGAGGGAAGGGGTGAGGTACACCCAACAACCAACCACCCTACTTAGCTACCTAAAGTACCTACCTACCTACCGTGCCTGATTATTTACAGGTAAGCTACCCTTATAATTCCTAATTACAGCAGTTTCCCTCGCAGGTCAATATCGCACCCACATGTTCAGCCCTAGCCAAGTTGGCATGATGGCCGAGTTGGCGTCTGCTCGGAGCAAAATTCCTTAGTATCCAGGGACGCCTGGGGAACGGGAGGTTTTCGTAAGCTGCAACCCCGGGTTCGATCCTCACATTAGGCGATGTTTGAGATGCTCTTACCGTCTGGGCTTCGCGGCCGATCTTTTGCCATTTTGTCCTTCTTTTTATTTTCCTTCATCGCAACCTCGTAGGTTCAAATTTTGGTGACTTCTATTGTGAGTTTTCATCTGTAATCGCGAAGTTGCCGTCGCACCTCCTGTAATATTTTCCCATCCTTAACTTATAAAATCCTCTCGGGTCTTCTCATGGCATTCCCCTTTTATTTGAACCTTGCCCACATCACTTTTCTCCAGCTGAAATCACACTCAGTTCATCATCAACTACGTACGAAAAACTCTTCACTACCATCCAACGCCTCACAGCCAGGCTATGATCTCATTATCCTCCGACGATAACGAGAATCATGAATGATGGTTGTATCATAATCTACGAATACATTTCTCCAAAACTAGAACGCTTCTCCCCTGAATCGCCTGGCTTCTAATCCGCCTCTACCACTCGCAGACCACAACATTACGCTGTGAGACAAGGCCTTGATTATTCTTCCCAAGCTCTATGGGGACACGTGCTTGGAGGTTGCGTCTCTTGAGAACTGGCCTTTTTCCATGCAAACTGCTTGTGTCCATGCACCTCTGTTGCGCTCAGTGGCCATTTCGATATCACCGGCCACACGGGACACCACCCACGCTGTCCTTGTAATAGATATGCCAAGACGAACATGGAATGATCTTCCTATTATCCTTCATTAATTATAACAAGCCTTTTATTAATACAAAGGGCTTGGATTAGCAGTGAAGTGAGGTAACTAGTCCTGATGCTCCCTACATTTGAATGACCGCATGACGCTCATGGCTCATGAAACCATTGTACTAACAGCACCTGACAAGAACCATCGTCTTAAACGACACTTCTGATGTCTCGCGTACGTATAGTTAAGGTTGAAATCTCCGATAGCTTGGTAGAGCGGGTGAATAGGAATGCGAGCAGGATGCTTTCTGGACGGGATGGAGGTGTTGGCTAGGAAACATAGCCACTCCGGGAAAATGTGCCAACCAAAACCTTCCGACAATGAGTGAAATCGATGAGGCGAAAGGCACTGCCTGGAAAAGGCTGAAGCGGCGGTTGCTAACTAATAATGACCTCGAGGAAGCGCAATGTCGTACAGACACGATCGAGCGCAGGTACGCGCAGCCACATCGGCAAACAGGGCCCTGGAATCAGAGTGACAGTAAGAGGAGTATCTCCAGTTGGACTAAGTCTAGTTCTTTGATAGGGGCTTCCCAAGTTTGTATGCATCGTGAAGGTCACGTTCTAGTCTGGCCACTGTCCAGTTACCCCTGAATGCGCCCCACTCGATGAACAGAGCGATGCCATTGGTTCTCCGTATGGTCTCTCAAGGCAAAATATAAATTGACTCATGGGACTCATAAGAATGCCCAGGAGGCTGTTCAGGCCTTGAGTAATCTCTGGGTATAACTCATCGTCGAATGAGATCTCATCCAGCAGAAGTGTCCCTAGAAGTGCGACTTTCTACCCCTGGTCATGGGCTTCATCACAGATCAAACGTTTCTACAAAGTGACCTTGGTGCTTCCGTGTTCCGGAGTACGGAGGTATGCGCACAAACGGAAAGTTCAGGATTAATTGCTGGTCCGGGCTGTTTACGTGACCTACATGTAGATTGAGGTCGCGGATGCGAAGGCCAATGTGCCTTTTTGCAAAAGAGCAGGCTTACAGTAACGACATGGCTTCAACAGGACACAAGAAGCCAATGCATTCCAGACATTCCAGACCAGGTAGTTGAGGTCAAAAGCAACCTTGATGGACGGATTTTGCTAGTCACGTTGGTGATTTTGTGTCAAGGGCAGAGCCCAACAGCGCAGACAGTCTGGCATTCAGCAACTTGGGCAGAGATCCAACCTCTGTATGTCGCCACTACCCCGCAATGGCATCGATCTGAACGAGAGCTTCACGATTCCTGTCAACAGTTATTGACGCTACATGATGTTTGACCAAACCAAGGACGACAAAGAAGAACAAATAGTATCCGTGACGTGGCTACCCAAGGTCGACTGCAGTGACTATGGGAACCATAACAGCAACCAGACTAGGGCCCGGGGTAACATGGGCATCTCTAATGCTAGATAGATCTAAAACTAAATGCAAAAACAGACACCAGATCAGAACACTTGTTCATGTAACCTCGTGGTTGTGAGGGGTAATGAGGAACAAGTGCAAAGAGAGCTGCGGCTCAAGCAAGCAGCCAAGAAATTTGAATGAACAACATTGAATTGGATCAGATGGTTTCAAATTGTCCCTTGGGTGGTGAGTTGCCGCCGGGACATGTCAGCTATGGCTCCCGCACGAAGCGGAAGCATACAACTGCTTGGCAATTTACGGCCTCGTCACTTCCAATTTTAGTTGTAAGGAAGGAAAGGAAGAAACCGCCAAGTGTTGGCCCTCGCAAGCGCAATTTGAAGTGCGGGAGCTAAGGCTAGTATCTAATCAACACGTGACTGTGACCGGCCATTTGTGACCAGCCAGCCAGCCAGCCAGCCAGCCAGCCAGCGAGCACCACTCAATTGAACCGAGCTCCAGCATCACTGAGGAGCTCCTCAAGTTAGTGTTAGTCAGTCAGCCAGTCCCCCGCCCGGCCGCGGCCAATGCTGGCAATCAATGCTGGACCGGCAACTGGAGCTCCTCTGCTGCTCCTCCTCCACCAAAAAGGCTGCGCTAATAAGCAACTCGCCCGCGCAAGCGTAATCGGTGACTCCATTAAAGCTCGTTCGTGAGCTTCTAATAAGTCCGACGTCGCTGCCACTCGATTAGCCCGTCTGCCCGTGGATCTACTTTTCTGCGAAGCGCCTGATAAGCCGCAGCATGGCATGGTGATTGATTCATGACCCTTGTAAGAGAAATCTCCAGCTCCCACTCCTTGCCTTGTCATGCCATCTTGATCTCTCCGTTGTCGAACGACCAACGACGAACTGTAGCTGACTCCAGAGCCCCTCGTTGGTTTGTGATTCGCAGGTAGCAATGTCTCTTCCGTCTTTCCGCGGCACTCGACGTGCCCTCCGCACACTGCCCACATGGACAGCCGCCACCAGGACTGCCGCCGTAGCCCGCTTCCCGGGCGGTGCGCGCCGCGCGCAGTCCTCGGTCACGCTGGACGGGCAGCAAAGTGTACGACACATCTCCGCTACCACTACCAATGCGTCTAACGATAACTCTGGGGATCATGCTATGGTTGGAAGACAAGATACTGACGCTGCTATCAAGTTACTCGCGGCCCACCTGCAGAAAGCCGACCCCGCGGTCTACGACATCATCGAGAAGGAGAAGAAGCGCCAGAAGCACTTCGTCAACCTCATCCCCTCCGAGAACTTTACATCCCAAGCCGTCCTCGATGCCCTCGGCAGCCCCATGCAAAGTAAGACCCAGCCGACGCAGAGAACTCGCTCAGTTGAATGGTATGGCTGATACCGCAGACAGACAAATATTCCGAGGGATATCCCGGCGCAAGATACTATGGCGGCAACGAGTTCATCGACCAAGCAGAGAGGTTATGCCAACAACGTGCGCTCGAGGCATTTGGGTTGGACGAGAAGGAATGGGGAGTCAACGTGCAATGTAGGTTTGCCCAAACAGGATGATTGATCCGGGCTTGGGATCCAGGAGCAGACTGACACGCCTAATAGCTCTTTCCGGAGCGCCGGCCAACTTATATGTCTACTCGGCCCTCATGAACACTCATGACCGATTGATGGGCTTGGATCTACCCCACGGCGGCCATCTTTCCCATGGCTACCAAACACCTACGAAGAAAATTTCCGCCATCTCAAAGTATTTCGAGACACTTCCCTACAGGCTGGACGAGGAGACCGGCCTTATAGATTACGTGAAGCTGGACGAAATGGCTCAGCTCTACCGCCCCAAGATTATTGTTGCTGGCGCTAGCGCCTACAGCAGGTTCATCGACTACAAGAAGATGAAGGACACATGCGAGAAGGTTGACGCCTACCTTCTTGCCGATATGGCTCACATCTCGGGAATGGTTGCCGCCAAGGTCGTGCCGAGCCCGTTCACCTTTGCGGATATTGTCACGACTACTAGCCACAAGAGCTTGCGTGGACCCCGAGGCGCCATGATCTTCTACCGCAAGGGTGTGCGCAAGGTCAACAAGAAGAAGCAGGAGGTTATGTACGATTTGGAGGGTCCCATCAACTCGTCCGTATTCCCTGGCCACCAGGGAGGACCTCACAACCACACCATCACCGCTTTGGCTGTTGCGCTCAAGCAGGCAACGACCCCGGAGTTCCGCGCTTATCAGGAGCAGGTTATGGTAAATGCACAGGCTCTTGCGAACCGATTGGGAGAGTCCAAGAGCAACGGCGGTCTTGGCTACAAGATTGTCAGCGGCGGCACGGATAACCATCTGGTCCTGGTCGACCTCAAGCCCCAGCAAATCGACGGCGCGCGAGTGGAGCGCGTGCTGGAGCTTGTTGGCGTGGCGAGCAACAAGAACACGGTGCCAGGCGATAAGTCTGCCCTGATGCCCGGTGGTCTTCGCATGGGTACTCCCGCCATGACAACCCGTGGTTTCAACGGGGATGACTTTGTGCGAGTTGCCGACATTGTGGACCGCGCAGTCACCATCGCCTCGAGGGTGGACAAGGCGGCACGAAAGGTGGCCGAGGAGAAGGGCGAGAAGTATAAGCTGAAGTACTTCTTCGATCACTTGGGTACTGGCGAAGACGATTCGGAGATCGTCCAACTGCGGTCAGAGGTCGCAGACTGGGTTGGTACATATGCCTTGCCATGGGATGAGACGTCATAAAAAGCGACTTTCTCTGCATTAGTGAGACTGGACGTTCTGGGTTTGAATGCGTATAGGGGCTCGCCATGGCGTCGCAGGCAGGTTGATCCGCCTACTATAGGAGACGAAGGGTTCAACCCCATTGAGGCCTCGCATGTGAACTCAACTCATCGCCCGGGTTGCAATGCCACCTGCGACGGTGAGCTTGTAGGAATGGTTTAGCGGAGGAACTTGTATCGTACATAATTGATACCGGAGTTTGGCTTTGGTCGTTTACTCCTCTCCTCACGCATATGCTCGGTTCCTCGTATAAGTCGTCGTCTTAATTGTGTGGTCGTCACCTTGCGCATCGGCGACAGCAAACCTATGTTTTACTAGTTGTTCTTGATGCCAATCGATGTCATCATGCCTTCTATCCATCCCAGGATTACAAATGCCTTGGGACAGTTGGAGGGATAACATGCATTTATTTTCGCATCGAGCGGGGAGCGGAGAAAACTATCACATCATCGGCATGGCATGGGATATAGAAGCAAGCCAACCATAGACGGATCGATGTTGGTTAGCCTCCATACAAGAAAATCAATTTCATGGGTGACACAGCAGCGCCGGCAAAGCAGCCAAGGGTCGGGCGGCTCTGTCTAGATGTAAGGTGACGCACAGATCGCACGATTGTTCCATGACAGTCGCGAATCCTTCTACGGTCACACACATGGCCGGCCGTAATTCACGGTGACTAGTTAGCTCATCAACCCCCTTACGTTTTTTGCTTGGCTTCTTTTTCCATCAACCACCGCCCGGCAATCTGGAACCCAATCGAACACGGGCTATGCTCTGCTGCTGGCGAAGTTTGGCCGGCTCTCGTGTCCCTGCAGTTTTGAACCATACTCAAATACAGTGGAAGTGTCCACTGAATGTTTCATCGCGCTCAGCCTCAAAGGACGTATTTCATGGTCCGGTGGCCGTTTTGAGGCATTTCATGTTTGTTTCTGCGTTCCAACTATCAATGTCCTTGGTTTTATGGGGGATAAGGTCAGCCGGTCCGGTAAAGCATAGAAGCCAGCCAGCCAGTCCATGAATAGATTTCAAATCCCTAATCCGGGTGCGATCCGCAAGAATCAGGAACAAGGGGACTCCGGCCCGGGTCCGAGGTTGTGTAGCACAGACAGTCGTTTTCGTCGTCCCATGCACCGCGGCCAGTTTTAATCTTGTGATAGCAATACGCTGCCAGATGAACCTTTATTGCCGCAACTGCAACTGCAACGGTTGCGGGCAAAGTTGAGGGTTGGCAACCTTTGAGAATCCTTGCAAGTTTCTTCCAGCAGGCAATCAGGGAGACATGCATCCTACTGCATGGCCGGAAATGAAACTATCACTTGTTTGGGCTGCGTGCGTGGCTGCAGAACATATGCGATGCGGCAACTACATACTATGCATCAGCCACCAGCAGTAGCAGTAGCAGCCATACACCAACCAACATGCCACACACAAAGGATGCCGGATGAGGTCAGAATGTGGTAGCATGCGCCGCATTCATGCCGCTGGCAATGTAGACATTCCTGTGTAGAGGGGGTCAAGGGGGGGACAACAACCTGTTATCAAACCAATTACACGTCTTGCCTGGCAAACTTCGCAAGCTGTAACTCGGAACGGGTTTGCGATAAGAAGAAGAACAAAAACAGAACTACGGTGAATAGAAGGTCCGAAACCAAGAGAGGCTCATGTAATATATCTGACATATCATGCCATGTCAGCATGCAATCCAAGCCACGAACAGTCTAGTTGCGCGCTTTGCACACACCCTGTAGATTCGTAGACGGCATGAGGTTGGATGCTGACCTCTGACAGGCTGTACGGCTGTACATCCGACAAGACACACACACAAACACAGACAGATGCGGCGTAGATTAGGTTGTTGCGATGTACTTCGACTTCTTTTCTTTCTTTCTTTCTTTCTGTCGCTTTCTGCGTCCCTTCCTTTTCGGCTTGTGAAAATGTGATCATTGCCTCTTTTGGGGTTTGCTGCTGATAGCCTCGCATTGCGTTTTTCAGCCAGCCAACCAACGTTGTACTTGGCATATCTACTTCTCTCTACCTCCTTGCTTGTCTTGTACATGGCTGCATTGGCTTGCTCCAAGACTCCCACCCCCATGCCCCCCCCCCCCGTTCCGTCTCGAAGGAAAGGGGGAACGGAGCCGAGCGGGCTGCCGCCGGTGGCTGCCGTTACCGTTACCGTTAGTGATCAGCGACGGGTGCGCACCCACCCCCATCAGGGACCATAGGCCATGTGGCTGGGTGTTGCCCGTTTTCCTTGTTCTTCAGGTGCAACCCGTATTTGATCACAATGAGGTGTAAACAAATGGAATATTTTGTATTCTTTCAACTCTACAGAGCAATTGATTTTTTGTCTCGGGTACTGTACTTCGTAGTTTCTGACATCGAAAAAGCGGTGATTGATTGCGCACGCATGCAATGGTCCGGAAATTTATCTTCGCCCAAGTTACGTCATCGCTGTCCTCCACCGTCCAGAGGCTGGCTGGGGAGCGAGCCCACATGGGAAAGCAACACCCGGAACAAAGATAACGGTACGACAATAGGATCGCGATGTTGAACTCCTTTTCACAACTGGATGTTTGTAAGGTTAGGAAATCATTAGGTAGTCGAAGACGTAGCCAGTAGCAGCCCAGTTAATCGCCTGCGGTGGGAAATAGGGCCGATAACGACCAACCCCGTACGCGTTGAACCATTGGGAACATTTTTTTTAGTCCCATCCTATTCCTGTGATGCCATCGCGGCCCATCATTTAATCCTGACCTTTGCCGTTGGTGGTGACTTCTCTCCGGCGACAGATGTGGACTTTTCCGTTTTCTCCCCGAGAGGGTGGGCCAGAGAGCCTGGGGATTAAGCGTGCATCGAGATGGATGTGTGAGATCGAGGGCATGTACAGAATCGAAAGGCTCCGTTTGTTTTCGTTATCTCCATACTTAGCACACAATTCCGTATCCACACAATCGTTCGCGTTCTCTCTCTCCAGTTTCTAGTGAGCGTCTACCGGTCTTCTGCCCGCCTTCTCCCTTTGTGGAGATGGGGGGGAAGCAAAGGTCCGTCTCGTGTCCGTCCTGGGATCTGCTGTCTCGAGGCGGGCACGCGGGTAAGCCACGCCGCTGGCGGCTGTTTCGTGTTCGTACTATCAGAGACAATCGACGGCGGCGCACATTGATCTGTGGATCGTTGTTGTTATTACGTTGATCGTCATGTCTGTCTTGTCTATCCGTCGTGCCGTGTGAGCGGGCGGCTCTGCGGGATTTCAAAGATTTGCCCGGACGATAGCGACGATCCATGGTTTGTGGCCGTTTTGGGCGCGGCTGAGAGCAACGTCCGTAGCAAACGTGCCCGAGATTTTACGGTTAAGTACGCCCGAGTTTCACAAAGCCACTTACCTACAGAGACCTACAGAGAAGACGGGAGATGAGAACCGTATGAAGAAGCCGCCCGTGAGAGTAGGTATGCAACGGATACTTACTTCACGTTACTTTCTGTCTTGGCTCAATATTACTTGCAGCCAATCCCCCCACTAAAAGTCGCCTAACCCAGTAATCCATGGACGCTGTTTCGCTGCCACCCTTGCACGTTGGCTGTGATACGATCGTCACCAGGCAGCTGGAGGACCCTTATCACATGCAACCTCATTATGTATGTTAATACCCTCCATTGAGAGAACGCCCGACAACAACAGGAAACCTATGTACACACGCATTTGTTTACATTTCCGGACTCTCTCGCTTTTCGCTTCAGCATTGTATTTTGGATTGTATCAATATGTGTGTGTACATTCTCCCTCCTGGACAGTGAGGGATGATTGATGTACAAGCGTCAATCATGATTGCGCTGCGATCTAATGCCGCCGATCGGATGAATAGAACCATTGCGACGAATAATTACACATAAGCACAAGGTTCATGGCAGGTTACAGGGTCCCTAGAATCGTTGTTGGAAGCTTTTAGGTTAATAATACTGGAAATAGTTGGATGAGGTCTAGGGAGGTATGGGTGCGGGGAGCACGACAGGCAGGCAGGCACTTGCCCGCCGAGCTGAGGCGCATTCGACTTTGAAGCTCATCGCCACGATGTCGTGAGACTTGGGCCCAAGGGGTTACTTATCAAGGGTGTCCCGATTAGTTTATTCGGACGACAAGTCTAGGAGCAGGTACACACCCCCTTGGGCCACCCACGGTATCACAAACAAGTCATGTTTGCATCAGAGGTTTGTCATCGTTGTTTGGCGTACGACGGCGGGATGTGCGACTGGGCAGATCGCATTTGGTACGACAAGCGATAAAGTGGTGTCACGACCGACGGCAAGACCCTTTGCAACACAGCATCTTCCACGTCCGGATATGCGCTAGTAACTTCCTTCCTTACAGGTGATCCAATCTCATTCCCTGATCCCACCATCACCTATCCGGCCAATGACAGGCAAGCCTCAGCAGAAGCCATGGGTGTTTCGCCTGCGCCGCATTGATAAGGGCTACTTCAATGACTTGGAAAGGTTTTCTTACTCATCTTGGATTCGCCAACGATCTGCAAACCGTCGCAGTCTTGCGGTGAGACGGAGCGGATAGTGACAACCTGTTTACTTGTAAGCTGTAATCAGAACCATGTGGCTTCGTACCGGCTGGCAGTTCACTCCAGGATCGCAATAACATGACAAGTTGACAAGAGTCTCGAGTCAGAGCGATGACAGGTAATCACGACAGACAAATACATGTTGGGAGTGCTCATTGATTGGATGCTATTCGATGCCTCCTCCAGTCCTCGCAGCACGTGTTGGGATCTTCCACAGACAGGTTGGCATATCGGATCGGCTATGTCGGTCTTGTCAAATCATTTGAGGACTGAGCGGTGGTCCTGAGCCCTGACATTAATTGTGCCGTTCCAGCCGCGGATAATGGGTAAGTAAGGGACCGGCACCAGCCGACCGACTGGCCGATAGCCTTTTCCAAACCCGCTGGCCGTCGACGGCACATATGATACAGGAATAGCAGCTGCCGAGCGGGTGTGGTTGATTTCTCAGTTGAGTGTCAAGTGGTAGTGGTAGTGGTAGGCGTTGGATGTAACGAGCGCGGCGTGTAACGAGATGCTGCTGCAGGCTGGCAGGGGTGGTCAATCGGGAGGGGCAGGCATCAGTGAGGGGTTATTTCTGGGTAACCCCTCGCTTGCTCCAGACTTGTAGCTGCGTGTCTCTGCTGGCGTGCGGCGTGCGTCGTGCGGCGTGCTGGCCTCTCCGGGCAGTATGACCTCCAGCTCAGCAACGTGCCAGCCACCCCAGAGCCTGTGCCCCGTAATGCATTCGGCTTTGCGGAGTGCGTTTTAGTGGTGACAGAGGATGATTAGTGAGAAATGCAACAGCAAGGATTGCCTACTTAATGGGAACTTTTACGGAGTCTTTGTCGGTCTGGGTATCAGCTTCTGCAGTGGTCGGCCTGCGCTGGCCTGCGCTGGCCTGCGCTGGCCTGCCGTCACAACCCCACCACTGCCCACCACCACACAAAGCACCCCAATCTACCCCCAACCCCACCAAGCTGCTCTGGCTAGGGAACGCTTGACGTCATCTCTCATGCAACGGCCCATTGTTTTCTCCGACCAGGCATGCATCTCTTCCATGGCTCCGCCGCCGGTTTCGACAGCAGCTAGGAAGCAAATCAATAATCACTACTTTGAGGTACATACAGTAAGATGGAATTCTGGTTGCCCAGGGCCCTGGCAAAGTCGAGTGCCCTGGCAAGAGAATGCCATTGGTCTGACCGGGCTCGCCAGATATGGTTTGGTACAGCCTCGAGGTCCCTTAGCGCCACCAGGCCAGGGTCTGAAAATTTTCCCTGACTGCCGCTTTCCTTGGAGCCCGTCCCTTATTTCTCGGCCTTGACGGCAAGTGCTTCACGGTCGACCCGGTTCTCAGAAGCCGATATCATCGTCGATTTAGCTGTAACGGCGTCATAGGATGGGCCAGTCAATTCGCAAGCTGTTACGAATCTCCTTGGAATCGCTCTAACGTCCAAACGTCCACTTTGATATGTGTGCTGGAGAGAGAACCACATCTATCCGGAATCCAAAAAGAAAAAGGGCCCAATATGACATGACCGCTGCAGGGCCCAGGGGTTCATGAAATCCTGGCGCCAAGTCTGCAGGCTGAACCACTCACACTCTACGTCTCCTGCCCAGTCGGGCTATGGTGTCATCTTACATGTGGCCGAGTCATTCTCTAGCAAATACACTTGAGCCGTACCCGACGAATACATCTCGGAACTAGTACTAATTGACCTCGAGATTAGCGACAGGCTAAGGGGAGCCTTGCATACCGCACAAGCACAAGCACAAGCAACAATCACTGACTATCAGCGGCAATTTGATAATCTCAGATACCTCGATGGTCCAGCAGTCGACCTGTCTGCCTGCCTGCTACTCGGTCCTTGCCTGGACGAATACTGCTGAATGCCGCGAGGTTGGCCCAGCCAGCCCTGAACCTACCGTACGCTCCATGTACATCCTACGTTCCCATGGCGAATCCGGTCTCCTGCCGATTAAGTCTAACAGGCGACAGGCGACAGGCTTGATTGATATCGGGATGATTCATGCCAGGGTGAGCAAGGTGGATGTACATACCGTACTTCTCTGGTCCAGATACATTGATGCACTCTTACACAAGACGACTCCACTGCGGGTTCCACGCTGGCGACGGAGGTTTGCATGTTTATTCGGGTACATTTTCTGCGGTTCTCTGATCTCACTGCGCGTTGCCGATGAAAAGAGATACCCAGCTACGTCTCCTTGTTATCCCTGAACGGTCGTATCCACCGTTTCCAACGCTATCTACACCTTTTCCACTCTTTCCAACTCCCAAGGTACTCGTCGATAGATATATAATGGAGTCTCCCCGGACACTCAGATGGATCTCTATTATCCTTCTCCAGACCATTCTGCATATCTCCATACATATCCCGACCTCACCGTCGTGAATGAAAGCCTAGAGTCCATCCCAGCTACCAACCCAACAACTTTCATCTTTTGATTTACCTGCGTGTCGAGTTCGTTCATTACCCCAAACTCAAACCATCACCATGTCTCTGGAACCGGACAACAAGCACTACAAGCCATCCCTCCACCGAGGAAGCTTTGTCGACGAGTTGGAAAATGCTCGAAGCGACCTGTCCAAGAAGATGCTCCGCGAACACTCCGAGGACCACCCCAGCCCCAGCTCTTCCGAGTCGGCGCCGTCCCTGAGCCCAACCCACAGCGCAACACCATCCACTCCCCCGTCTGAGCCCATGTCGCCGAATGAGACCGGTGACCTGGTCGCCGACAGCTTTGCCTTTGCCTTCGACATCGACGGTGTCCTCATCCGAGGTGGCCGTGCGATCCCGGAGGCTGTCGAGGCCATGCAGGTGCTGAACGGCAAGAACGAATACGGGATTAAGATGTAAGTTAACTCATGTCCCCCGGCTCTGATCCCTCTTTGCTAATTGGTCATCAATAGTCCTTACATCTTCTTGACCAACGGAGGCGGCAAGTCGGAAGCTGAAAGATGCGCCGACCTCTCCCGCCAGATGGAGATTGACATTTCCACCGCCCAGTTCATCTGCGGACACACACCCATGTCTGAGATGTCAACAAAATACAAGACCGTACTAGTTGTTGGTGGTGAGGGTGAGAAGTGCCGACAAGTCGCCGAGTCCTACGGGTTCACCGACGTCGTCACTCCCGGAGACATCATCAAGCACAACAGTGCCACCACCCCCTTCCGCAAGCTCACCGAAGAGGAGCTTGCCAACTCCCGTCAGCGCGACTTCGACCAGACTGTCATCGAGGCCGTCTTCGTCTTCGCCGACTCTCGCGACTGGGCCGGCGACCTGCAAATCATCCTCGATGTCGCCATGTCCAAGGGCGGCCGCCTCGGCACCATGTCCGAGACCTTCGACGAGGGCCCACCCATCTTCTTCTCCCACAACGACGTCCTCTGGTCGGCTGCCCACGACGACCCCCGCCTCGGCATGGGCGCCCTCCGTGGCATCGTCGAGTACACCTTCAAGGAGGTCACCAAGGGCAAGACCCTCAACACCCAGGCCTTCGGCAAGCCCCAGATTGGCACTTTCGAGTTCGCGACCCGCCTGCTCAAGAAGTGGCGCAAGAACGCGCACGGCCTCGACTCGCCACCCGAGACGGTCTACTTCGTCGGCGACACACCCGAGAGCGACATTCGCGGCACCAACCAGTACAACGCCAAGGCCGAGAACGACTGGTACAGCATCCTGGTCAAGACGGGCATCTACCAGGACGGCACCGAGCCCTCGTACAAGCCCCGCACCACGGTCCCCAACGTCCTCGACGCCGTCAACTTCGGCCTCAAGCGCGAGATGGAGCGCCGCGAGCGCAAGCAGCTCTCCAACAGCGAGCAGTACGCCACCAACACGCTGAAGAAACCGCACCTGACCGACCTGCCCAACTGGCTTTTGGACAGCTCGGACTGCGCCGTCCTCAGCCCCTCTGAGGAGCGTGCTCTTTCCTGGGTCGCATAAACAAGCAAACCCTTATTTTTGTTTGTTGACCAACTACGAATTTACGATTTATTATCTTTTCTATGATACCAATCTTTATTGTTTTCCTTATACTCTTTTATTTTTTTACCTACACCTTTAACACCCTTTTCATCAAACAATTCCTGCTTCAAATTTCATAGACCGTCCAAGGGTACTACTAGAACAGAACGCGTTGTTGGACTTTCATTACCGGCGCAAAAGTTGAACAGGCTTGATTTCAAGTCTTGTCACGAAATCATTGGGCGGCGTTTCTATCTCTTTTTCGTCGTCTCGTTACTTGTCAATAAGGCGTGAGAAGCGATTCACTGCGAAGGAAAGAAGGTGAAGAAACGCGACGGAGTTTAGCAAATAGCGAAATGATAAAAATGAAAAAGTCAAATCAACTCAAACCCGACTGACTCTCTTGCTACGTGATAATACGCCCGTAACGACTTGACTAATTAGTAACAAATGGGTTGATTGCGCGACCGCGACAGAGTCCATGAGATGAAACGACAAATGCCTCTGACTCTCAAGCGCACCGCACTATCTAGCATATCTACGGTCAACGAGGCCTCCATGCCGACAAAGCTAGGTAACTCGCTCGAGTCAATATTCCAAGTTTCTTCGCATCCCTACCCATCTAGGCACCTACATAGCCACACACGCGCCGACTTTGCCGGGTGTTTACGGTACAGTAGTAGTAATTAGAACCGACGGTCTGGCATTGATTAAGTGAAGTAAGTAAAGTAAGGCAGGGAAGGGGACCACAATTTCCGCAAAGCCGACCGGAGATCCTGCTTTTCTTGCATCGCCTGCATGAGTAGTGGACTTGTCCGTCTCCAGCCCAAACCGACCGAGAAACTGCAACTAAATATTCGCTTCCATTCCTCCATATATTCTACCATAATAGGCAGGCAACCTCCGTGAAGCTACAAGAGTCAACAACCCCGTTACCCCGTCGTACCCCGTACCCACACATATGACGGATGGGGCCATGCATACCCACCTCCTGCTCCTCCTCCGCGTTTACCGCGTCCATGGTAAGGATGTACATACAATGGTAAACTCCGCAAATACTTTCCCTCCACCGTCGACACGTCGGTCGGCATCGGCCATGTACGGCTCTTGGCGGATGGACCTCACGCCATTCCCCACGAAAAGAATGATGCCAAGAGATAGAAAGACCGAAACCAACACCGGCTGGGCTACCCACCCCCAGAACCAACCCCCAGACCCTCCTCTCTCCATCCTTCCGCAGTAATCTGTGCTGATCTATATCTGGGGTTGGGGTTCCCCCGGGACCACTTTGGTACGCCAAGATGGGCCGGCGTCGAGGATCTCAAGCCACCCACCCGTCAGCCGCCCGGCCGACTCTCATTGGGTCCCAAATGTACCTATGTATGTCCATAGTCATGTATGTACACATAAGTACATAACGCGATCGTGATCAAGATAAATAAGTTCCACCTTGCTTGTGTACTTGCTTACTCCGCTTAGACATGGAAGTTGAAGTGAACCTGTATTCACTTGTCCCTTGCTGTTTGGGTTGGGTTGGGTTGATCCTCGGTCTCTCGCTCACTGAAGATTGACAAACAACCCACCGTCCACCAGCAACTGCGATCCCGTCACGTATCCGCTCAAGTCCTCGCAAGCCAGGAACACGGCCGGGCCCGCCATGTCGACCGGCGCCCCCGTGCGACCAAGGGGGATTCGGCCCTCCATGTACTCGCGCTTGGCCGGGTCGCTGAGATCCACGTCGTTGAGCTGCGTGCGGATGGTACCCGGCAGCAGCGCGTTGCAGCGGATGTTATACTTGCCCAGGGCCACAGCGCAACTCTGCATCAGCGACAGCACGCCCGCCTTGGTCGGGGTGTAGTGCGTCTGCTGCCCGCCGCCCACGAGGGCCGAGATGCTCGACACGCCGATGATGCTGCCGCCGCTGGGCTTGGCATTGGGGTCTTTCGCGAGATCCTGCTCGTATTGGGCCGCCATCTGGCGCGCCGCGGCTTGCACGACGTAGAAGGCACCGTCGAGGTTGGTACGAACCGTGCGCGAGAACAGGTCTGGCTCCAGGTCGAGGAACTCGGCAAAGGTGCAGATGCCCGCGTTGGAGACGCATATGTCGAGGCGGCCCGTGCCCATCTTTTCCACGGCGTACTCGACCAGCTTACGGCCGGTCGCCGGGTCCGTGATGTCGCCGGGTAGGTGGTCGATCCGGCCGATGGTGACCCCCGGAGGCGCGTTCACCCTAAGCGCGGCGGCCTCCGATAGTATCGAGTCGAGGTGCGTGGCGTCCCGTGCCAGGTCCAGGTGGTTCACGACGACGTTGCAACCCTGGCGGATGTACGCGAGGGCGATAGCGCGGCCGATACCCGTAGTAGCGCCCGAGATGATGGCAGTCTTGCCGGCGAGGAGGTTGGTGGGTGCCATCCTCGGTAATGTAGCTATTTTCTTCTTCTTGGTAGTTTCTGTTTACTTTCCCCGATTGCACGCAGTTGACTTGAGAGAATGATGATGAAGAGATATGGAGGGGCAGAGCAATGTAACTAGACAAACTGCAAGACTATCGTGTGAGAGCTGTTGGGTCCAACGAAAAGATCAATGATGAAGTGTGTGCGAATGTTGTGTCAGAGAAGAGAAGAAGTGAGTGGTCGAGGAATGAAGAAGAAGATGATGTCTCTTCGTCTGTATAAGTTGAGGTAGGCGCGGTCCGGGCTGCTAGCTCCGGAAGGAATTGGCAAACCACCAAGGAAGGCGGCCCCGGAGCTTCACGATAACGCAGCGAGGGCAGTTTTCAACGCTCAATACCGGTTCTGCAATTGCCTGTGTCTCAGCCGACAGATTGGCTTTTGGTGGTGTCCGCGCCCCAGTCAATACACCTGCATAAAAATGCAACAGAATCTGCTTCCAGGATATGAGATCTCCTTAGCGGCACTGGCTCATGGCAATGCGTTCTCGTGAGGCTAATACTGCCTGCAACTTTGGGAGCTGCGACTTCGACTGCCCCGCGTCTCGGGTTAGTAGCAGCCGAGTGGAGGGGCCTTGGATGAGTTGGTGCTATGACGAAGCTAATGATCCACCGTGAATCAGGTACCAAATTTGACATCTTGTCTCATAATCAATCAACCGGCAAAACATTGAACCAAAGAGCGAGAAGAGTAGCATGTTCTAATTGCACTTATTTGCTACAGACAACAGTCGGGCTTCATGTACAGTAGGCTGCATGTAGTTAATGGCAACACGTCGCGGAAACTTCAGTGACTAGGGGTTTTATAATTAAAGTGGCCAACCATCTTGCCCTCCGAAACTTACCTACGGTCCACGGGTATTATCCACGAGTAATTTGAATAATCGGATAATGGAATAGTACTGGTATAATAATGTAAAGTACTTAAGAATAATTATTTCCCTGATTATTCAGTCTTCGAGCCTCCAGTTATGCCAATCTCCTAATAGAATAGCTGGTGCGGCCACTGAGGTAGACCGACGCCAGCACATATTTCTCAGCCTGCCGTGTCAACCGAACAGTCCATGTCGTCCGGTACTTGGTATAAGGAAGATGGAGAAGGCGAGTGTGAGTGGGTTGCGCCTACGGTATAATGCGAAGCAAGTATGAGGTTCAGAAGAGGATGATCATGAGGGAGAATGGAAGTCACTCTCCAAGTCGTAAGGATGAACTAGTCTACCATGCTATGATACAAACGCGGGCTTCCATGGGTTGTCCAGTCAGCAATTCTGATAACTAGGCAGGCTGTGATGCAGATAACTGGGCAGGTTGCGACTCTGCAGGTTGCGACTCCGCAGGCTTTAAGGCTGCCATGGGCGCTGGGTTGAACAGATAGTCAGAAGAGATCAGTTTGGATCTTGCCGCCTCATTGATCCTCAGGCCAAACCCTGGCTTGTCCAGATCCGCTGCGGTCAAGAAGCCCCGAGTTGGGATAGGTTCGTCCATGAAGAGATCCCCAAAGACCGGGAGGACGCTCTTGCCGTCGGGTGAGTTGGCCAGATACTCCTGGAACGGCGTGTTGGGTTGCGATATGACAAAGTGGTAGCTGTAGGAGCCACTTGCGTGCGGGACCACAGGAATGTCGTAGGCTGCTGCGTGTGCGGCCACTTTTAGCAGTTCTGTCATGCCGCCCAGCCACATGACATCAGGCTGGATGATATCGAGGTTGCGGTTCTCGATCAGCTTGCGGAAGCCGTATCTCGAGTACTCATGTTCACCTGTAGTGAACTTCACAGTAGGGTGCGCCCGCTTGATTTGCTCGAAGCCGTCAGTGTCATCGGGCGACAGGCACTCCTCCCACCAGTTGATGTTCAGGTCCTTGCACGCCTCAACGATATCGATGGTGTACGACACGTTCAAACTCATGTAACAATCGACCATGATGGGGTAGTCTGGTCCCACACTCTCGCGATGCTTGCGGAGGAACGCGACGTTCTTCCGCAGACCCTCATGTCCGTCAGCGGGGCAGTAGGGGAGAGGCACTTTGGCTCCCCAGAAACCCATGTCTTTAGCGGCCGTGGGCTCGGGGCCGGTGCAGTAGAAGTCGATTCTCTCGCGTGCAGCACCGCCAATCATCCGGTAGACGGGCTCATTGCGTATCTTGCCGAGCAGGTCCCAGATGGCCAGGTCGATGACGGAAATGATGGCTACGGGCAATCCCTTGCGGCCGTAAAACATCGAGGCTCTGTACATCTGCTCAAATAGAAGGTTCGTGTTGCGAGGATCTGCGCCAATGAGGAATCGTTCAAAATGCTGATGTATCAACCAACATCCCGGGGGGCCTCCAAATCCTGTGGCAAATCCGACAGTGCCATCATCGGCTTCTATCTCTACCAGGATCGAACCCAGAACATTGATGCCCCAGCTTGTTCTGGACTTCTTGTACTTGTCCCAGATCGAGCACGGCGTAGATATATCGGTATCGATCAGCCTGATGGGGGAATCATGAGCGGGAGGCCAATGTCAATAGTTCGAAGAAAGAAAAAGAGAGACTTACCAGTGGCCGCCTTTGACGTTGTGGTAATCACCGCCTGAGCCAACGCCCCCAATAATGGAGGTCCGAATGGCCTTGATCTTGGGGAATGACCTAACCGCGTCGGGATCGGACATGATGGAGGAGAGATACGTAGTTGTGCCTTCGAGTAACCAAGTAAAATGCAAATATACCCCCAGCTGAAGCAAGGTTGAAACGTCTTGGATAATCAGTGGGAATAGGAAGTGTATTGGATAACCAGTGGGAGTCTAGGACAATCAGTGGTAATGAATGGTGTTTATGAGAGAGTGCAAAATATTCTCTTTATGGGGATTCTGGTCGAAGCTAGCTGAGGTCGAATGATAACAAGTCATCGGAAGTCACGCTAAATCACAGGCATGCTACGATATTAAGAAAGAGCGAGACTCGTTCATCGCCGTCCCATATGGCCGAAGCCCTTTCTTGCGCAGCGCCGAGGTGACGACGTGCGGCTCGTGATCGGCTAGAAATGACCCGACCTACTAACGAAGCTACTTAGACAGGTGACTGGCAATAGGAACCATTGCTATTGGCCTACTACGCTACTGGACCAATGGCGTGTCCACCTCGGAAAGTCAAAATGATCTACTGCCGGCTGCTGCTGCTGCTGCTGCATGAATGCCGTTGTCAAAATGCACGGCCGACTTTCTCAAAGGTTGATAAAGAGCGAGCCTGGCGATCGACGTTTCCTTAAGTAATGTAGGTATACAGAATGCGCATGCTTGATACGCCCATACGGGCCGTGGATTGGGCATTCGGAACTGGGTTCGAGTGACACCGCGCCTCAACAAATCTGACTTGCATTGATGTATCTAATGCAGATACCTTTTGGAGAAGTCACCTATCGTTGATGAGTGCTTTCCAAATGTACGGGCAGTGCATACCCGATGGCAAGTGTGCGCGGAGTGATCGAGGGATGGTTGTGGGCAGGTGACCATCAACGCATTGCACTACAACCACTCCGTAAGTAAATGAGCGATATTGACACATCTCGAGCTCCTGTTCTCCTAAGTATTGTGTCTTCTTTTTTTTCTTCTAACATACACGTCGTGGACTTCTGGCGCTACTGTTCAATATCCCCAATTCTCAACTCAAGTATGTATGCAATCGCTCGCCATGGTGTTTTTTTATCTGCATAATGCAGACGTAGATATTGCTCGTGACACAAGCCTGGCAGCTTGGGGACAGGGATGGTGCGGTTCACCCCGCATTTTCATATTAACCTGGGCGGGGGAGCTTGTGCTGACAGGCTGGGGAACTCGAGATTTATCTTGCTTTTTCCAACTTATCACAGGAAGAACTGCCTGCGTGAAGAAAATAAGCTCATATCCTATCATATGCTTCGGTAATAGAATACCGTTGTGTATAGTCGTTGCGAATACACAAAGAATACGACGGACTATGCGCCCATGTTTTCACTCGAATGCCATGTTGATCGTGAGGTGGAATGACCTGAAGAGTCTGGAGAAATTCCTCCCCTTTTCCCCACCAAACCTCTAAGATTTAGCGGGGTCCCGGTCGTACAACGTTTTTCAGTGCCAAGTTGTAGGCAAATCAATTAATTACCTTTGCATATTGAAATTCGCAAGTCTGACATGCATCATGTCCGCCCTGATGTAAGAAGCAAGCAACGAATGAACAGCTGCACGTAACCTGACAACTGCCGATGGCTCAGAGTTCCCAGAGCCCCAGGGCCTATGAGGGTGTGAGGGTGCCCTGTTGGGCTTCCTTCTTGGGTGACACCCGCCCGACGAACTAACACGAACCTGTCTCCTCTCCCTCCCCAGACCCCAGACAGACGACCCCGAGACGGACGCCAACCCGTTGTGTGCCGTTATTGTCTTATTCTCTTTCCCACCCCCTCCCTTTCCCCCATTTTGCCCACAATAAAATTCCCCGGGGCCCAGAACCGCTCCATCGAATCCATTACTTCTGCTCAACATTACCCCGAGCTATCACAAACTATCGGCCCATACCGTCGCCCTTTCGTGGTCCTCTGTGTTTGTTTCGAATGCTGGACAGACTTCGGGCTTGAAACATGCCGCTGCTTCATTATACCGAGAAGAGAAGCGCCTATCTTTGAGTCCGTCTACCTACCACTTCGGTCATACTACCGGCCGGGGGTGTGTGCCCGTACCTTGCTTGTCTTAGAGCTTGTCTGTCCTAACCTTAGGCGTTCAGAAAGCCATGCCGGCCGACAACGGAACCCAGCCACACCATCTTGTCTCGCCGCCACTTCACCACCGCGACAAACCAGAGCCCGACAGCGATGATGGCAATGGCCTCCACAGCGGGGACGATATAGACGCTGACGATGACCAATATGAGGCCGAGTCTGCAAGGTCTGGGAAACGCAAAAGGCCGCTCTCTGTCTCGTACGTTAACTTTCACTTGATTCATGTCGAAAGGGGCAAATGGCCTCCTAGCTCGTGCAGGATAGGCTCCAATGCATCACCAGCCATGTTGGTCTCATGCTGGGTCATCCATCAATTGACCCCAAGTTGGATATCTTCACAGCCTCATCAACCCCGGCTTGCGCTCTGAATCGAACATAACTCATACATGTTTCGATTACGTTCCACAACAATAGTGCAAATAGACGGAATGATGTTCTATATCGGCTTAATCATGAGAGAATACTTGCTAACTCGGACTAATCATTAAGGTGTGAGCTGTGTAAGCAAAGAAAGGTAAGTCGGCTTTCTCGATCCGCATCACGAGTACACTTACTAAACGAGACGATAGGTGAAATGTGATCGTGGCCAGCCGTCTTGCGGGTGGTGCAAGCGCAACTCGGTCTACTGCGAATATCGGGAAAGGAAGAAACCGGGCTTGAGAGCGGGCTACGGTAGGGAGCTGGAACAGCGTCTAGACAAGCTGGAGGAGATACTGCGGTCACATTCGGAGATTTTGCAGAATTCGTATATCCACAACCCGCATCATGGTGCACCGCCGAGCGCGCCCAGTGTCCGGAACAGCAACGCGAGCGTACCCAGTGATCATGGCACACCCAGGGACCCCGCGCCCATGTTCCGGCAGAATGAGCCGTTACGTACACCTCAAGCCGAGACGGCCTTGTTCCTCCAGAAGCCCTCGACATATCCCGCCGTCACACAAAGTGTCGACTTCGGAATGCCGCCGCAAACCCCGTCAATGCATTCGGTGCATGACGGATTCCAGCCTCCAATGCACCTATCCAATATATCGCCCACAAACCAAGTGTCCAATATGCCGGTCAGTGCATCGACACAGGACTACTACAGTAGCAGCCACTCTCTCCAATCGCCAGGGTTGAGTGTCGCACAGAGTCAGACCCATATCTCGTCAGATCAGGACTTGCCTCCATACGACTTATTGTATGCCCTCGCAGATCTATACTTCAAACACATCAACACCTGGTGTCCAATACTACATCGCAAAACAACGCTTGACGCGTTATTCGGGCCATCGGCACTAGATGAGACAGATAGGATCTTATTACATGCTATTGTCGCAACGACCCTACGATACTCCACGGATGCTCGACTGACGGACGAGAGGAGGCAGCACTACCACGATGTGTCTAAGAACAGAGTTCTGCTCTACGGCCTGGAACACTCTTCTGTCAAGGTGCTGCAAGCTCTAGTGATCCTTGCTCTTGATTTGTGCGGTAGTGGTAATGGACCTCCTGGGTGGAACATCATGGCTTTAATTACGCGATCCGTCGTGCAGCTGGGACTAGCAGTGGAGAGCAACTCGTTCTCGGTTTCGCCGAGCTTTTCGTCCATTTACACACTTCGGGCCATGTTATTACCTGAGCCCCGGGACTTTGTGGAGGACGAATCGAGGCGGCGACTGTTTTGGATGATCTACCTGCTGGACCGCTACGCGACCATAGCCACGGCATTCGAGTTCGCGCTTGATGACAAGGAAATCGATAGGACTCTCCCTTGTCGCGACGATCTATGGATGAAGAACCAGAAGGTCGATACACGATGGTTCCAGACGCAAGACTATCCCTCCGACCTACCAGATCATGATACGAATCGCCCGGAGAATCTTGGGGCCTTCTCCTACTACATTGAGATCCTTGGGATTTTATCCAAGATCCACAAGTTTCTCAAGCAACCTGTCGACATAAGCGCATTGAGCGACGTCGAGCAATGGCAGATGAGATACAAGCAACTCGACAACCTACTCACGTCCTGGAAATTTGGTCTTCCTGGTGACTTTGGCAACATGGCGAAGCTGTACCAGCCCAACTGCAGCAAAACCCTGAATTGTGCCTGGGTGATGCTCCACGCAACGTATCATACAGCCGTCATCCGCCTGCATTCCTCGGCGGCCTACCCGACCACGCGCTCCCCCATCTTCACCCCGTCGCTGATCGCGAGCCAGCACTGCCACGGCGCCGTCGAGAACATCGCCGCCCTGGGCGAGTTCGTCGTACAGAACGGCCTGCTCCACAAGCTCGGCCCGCCATTCGCTTTCACCCTCTGGGTCGCCGCGCGCCTGCTCCTCGTCCACGGCTCTACGGTTGAGCACAAGCTGTCGCCCCAGATTGCGTTCCTGGTCGAGACGCTTCGCGATATGGGCCGCTACTGGCCTGTCGCCGCCCGCTATTGCGAGCTCCTGCAGCGCGTGCTCGACGAGCACGCGGACAGCGAGCGCGCCCTGGGCACCACAGGTGAGCGCATCACGCCATCCTCGGTCCGGATCCTTGCCGACATGCGCCGCACCGCGTTCGACTTGGATATCCTCATCAGCCGCCAGCCGCGCCATCTGACCGCCCCTGGTGGTCCAAGTGGTGCTGGCGGGCCGGCGAGTCGGCTGGCCAGTATAACACCGGCGCGCACACCGGCACCCAACGAGCTCGAGTACCTCGACGTTTTCGACTTTTTCAATGTGCCACGTCTGCCTTTCGGCAGTGAGGCAGCGCCGGGAAATGGGACGGCGAATCACCACCAACAGCACCAGAACGGAGGGGCGGAGATGAAGGACGATGTGCCGGGCCATGATACACTGAATGGTGCTTCTAATAATGGGGGTGGAGGGGCAGGTGGCGCTGTGGCAAACGAATTTAATATCACCAATTTCATGGTCGACGCTAATAGCGATTGGCTGTTTCGCCAGTCATAATACATATACGGAATGGAATGGCTAATCGGGGATATAACATTATACACTTAGCAAGATCTGTGGGAGAAATAATGTTGGCAGTGACGAGCATATATCAACATATACATATATACTTCTACGACAATATCGTTTTTGCTCCACGTTGGTCTCTTGCCTCCGTAGCCTATTTAGGACTTATGCTGAACATCCCCAAGATCCTCTAGGCCCTTCAACGCCTTGCATGCATCCGCCCAGGCCATGTCGCCCTCGTAGAGCTGGCTCCGCAAATAGGCCCACGTCATGCGCTGCACAAGACCCAGCCGCTGCGGACTCGCATCCTCCGGAGTGCCGACAGCGTCCCAGCCGTCAACGCCGCCGAGGCAGTGCAGCCCGCCCTTGACAGTCAGCAGATCCTTAGGTCCCGGCGCCAAATGGTACGCATCCATATGAAACTCGGGCCCCCTGGTGGTCGTCAGGTGCGGACTCGCGTCGAGTTCCCCCGCGACAACCAGCGTCGGCGCGCTGAGCTGTCCGAAGTCGGGCGCGTAGAAGGGGAGCATCTTCCGACCCATTTCGGTCTCGAGCGGACCCGACCCGGCGCCCGCCATCAGCACGCCGGCTTTGATGCGCGCATCGCGACCGCCGAACGGTTTGGCGTCAGGGAAGCGGGGGTCGGCGTTGAGGACGCCGAGGGGCAGGCTTGCGATGGAGGCGCCGAAGGAGTGGCCGACGATGCCGATTCGCTTGCGATCCAAGACGAGACCTAGGGGAACCGCGGCCTCGATCTCGTCGAGGCGGTCGAGGATGGTGGTGAGGTCCTGGACTGCCGTCTTCCAGTGGAACTCGTTCCCTTCCTCTGCGGCGGGCGAAAGTTTGGCAGGGTCGTAGGACCGGGAGTATAAGTGCGTTGGCTGGATCACGGCGAAGCCGCGGCCGGCGAGGAAGTCGGCGAGGGGCGCGTAGCCCTCGTGGGACGAGAGGAAGCTGCTGGGGCCCAGGCCGTGGGAGAGTAAGATAATAGGCAGAGGCTCGCCGTTTTTGGATGATGACGAGGGCACAGATACGCGCATTTGTAATGGCGCGGGACGGTTGGGAATGTCGTTGAGAACGACAGGGCTGTAGGAGAGGACGGGAGATGGGTCAGGCACAGGAATCTTGGCGGCGAGGCCGAGCTGGGCGTGGTCTCCAAAGAACATGGTAGCGGAATAGTGCAGTTTATTATGATATGAAGCTGTTTACCGTTGATTGACTTACTTCTGAATTTGGGTTTCCATTCATATCGAGTTCCTTTTATACTCGCCAGGTTGCGGCAAGAGTGCACGCCCGTACAGATTAAATCGCGATGCTTCCTTGGCTCCCATCCTCATCTAGCTGTAAGCTGACCAATTCGGACATCAGATATCCTTAACTCCAAACGAGAGTTGCTTGAGGGTTGAGTATTCTCAATAGACTCATTCCCAGCTTCGCGGATCTAAGGTGCTTAAATACGTGCTGGCAGCTGAGATAGCGCCCATGGACATTTCGAAATGTGCGAATCCGTATTCCAGCAAGAGCCAAAGGGCGCATTTTAGCCACGCTGACTAAGTAGGCTGGATTGGTAGCTCATATGCAAATAACAACTACTTTACTTACTTCTTACATAAGGAGGACCTGGTGGTATTCGGATCCCAGACCGAGTCACCTAACCCAGCAGATGGCGTGCAGCAATCCTCGCTAGGGAAGGGGAGATAAAAGTTGCTTAGTGACCTAGCAGGACTATGGTGGGTGGACCGATCCTTTGCCATCAAGTCGAACGCGACATGTTGTGAATCGTGATGTGATGGAAGAACATCGCTCAAGGCACACATGCACCCGGCCTGCCATTACCTCGGAAGATATTTGAGTAGAGGCCTCCATCAAGGTACACACGCAGGTTCTGTCTGGTGTTGCGTGTGTCATGCGCGACTCCCTACTCGCGTAGTTCAGGTTCGTCAGGTACCGGACCCCGGGCGTATTCGGCCCCGGTCAAGTGGCCCTGAATATCCGCAGCCGCGCCCCCCGCATCAACCCACTGAGAGAGCTGGGAGGACATGTGTCGTTAATTCCCCTGCTCATGCCGGCAGATGGTGGGTGGCTGTCGTCAATTCGCACTGCCTGCCTGGCAAGCTGGCTGAGCCTGCATCGTATGCCAAGGTTGAGAGAAAGCAGAACGTTCTCACCTTGTCTAGCTGTAACTTCGGACATGGGCTGTACAAGAAGAAGGAGGAGGAGGAGGAAGCCATCCAAGCAAACACATCCGAGCGAGGATATTGCCAGACGGGCCGGGATAACGGCATGCATTTCATTTGTGCTGGGCGTTGCGCTGAGCGTTGTGGTAGCGAAGAGCAATTGCAGACGAAAGCCACCTCGTTAGCGGGCCAATAGTCGTCTGGTCTCTTTCCGGCGTGGGTTACCCAAAGAGTGCCGACATCCGTGATGATACAGATCTTCCAATTGAATGCAGTTGCATCTCGCACAGTAGATCAATTGGTTGGAGAAGCTTCTGGTTTGCAGCAGAATCTTATGATTCTCCTTGCCACGGAAGCTGTGATGGACCAACAATCAACAAGCAATCAAGCAATCAAGCAAAATGAGCGCGCGCTTTCCCAACGCGATTACGTAGCGTCGTTGGACAGGCTACTGGACAGGCAGACAGGGGGGCGCATGGAGGGGCAGAGGAGTCCAGAGGGGCAGTGAGGAGGGGCAGAAGGTAATAGCTTGGCCAGGTTACATTACATTACAGCAACAGCAAGCTAAATGTACTACTAGCTGTGGCCAGCAGCTGTGCAGCTGTGACGATGTGACCTCAACTGTTTCCAATACACTTGAAGTCAACACAACATGCCAGGCAGAGAGAGAGATGACAGATCTGCATAACACTCGGTGTGCATGTGTATCATCATCATCATCACCACCAGCTATCATTGCGGTTATTACCCACCAGGAACTGGAGACCAATTCATCAAGTCCCAGAGGTTCCTGCTGACGTGTTTACCGCTTGAACGCTCAGGGGAATGAGATGCACATCGTTTGCGTTCTCAAGCTTGCAAGAATGCCACCTGGCTTGGCAATAGTGGGAAAAAAGGGCGGGCCAGGCCGTACTAAAGCGACCGTCCAATGACTAGGGCCACAAGGGCCTAAGCTCGGGCGGTTTCTTAGGCGCGCTGCTTGTTCGGCGGGCGCTGGCGTATCGAGCGTATCCCTCCCTCTGGGGCCTTCCTTGCCCTTCCTAGGTACAGTTAGGTACTGCTAGGCCCTCCTAGGCCTTCCCTCTTTGTCCAACGTCCAGTCCAGTCCCTCCCTACCGTAACACCTGAATCTGTGACCACATCCCACCACAACCGCCCGCCCCCCATTCTCACTTCTCACTTGCAGCTTCTCGTTCATGCTTGGTCAATCCGATACACCTCAGCTCAACTTTACCTGATACAGCCTCGCTCCCCGTCAGTGCCGCAATTCCGAGAAGCCACGTACATCCTAGCTTGGCGGGAGGGGGATTCCATGCCCTGGATGGCTCTGCCCGCCTGTGGGGTCCCTGTTTGTTTGATCCCTCAAATCGCCCCGCAGGGGTCTTTGACGATGGGATTGGGGTCCAGTTTCTAAAAGGGTCTACAGCTACTGTACAGTATGGCATGGAAACGGGTGGTTCCTCCCTGCAAGTCTTGGTTTATGCCACTACACATGACAGGCGTCAGACTGGTCAGGACTAGGCCAGCCTCCTTCATCATGGACTGATGGCATTGGCATGGGCCAGAAGCCTGGGCCATGCTGATGAAACAAACCCCTCAGCCAACAACGAGCCAGATCAGAAGAGGCAACCAGCTGCCCGCCCCAAGAGTGAGGGGCAAGTGATGCCATGCCACTGTGCCACGATCCCCTTTTCGATGGGGAAGGTAAGCTCGTAGGTTCCCCCAAGATGCATATAAAGCTCTAGCTCTCTTCCCGATCTAGACTCCCTCTTTTTGATCTTCAGTTCACCATCTACAATCCTCCCAAACAACCATTCCAAACCACACACACTCCAATCACCATGTCTTTCTTCGATACCGCCCGTGATGTCCGTCTTGAGGACGGCCACATGCTCCGCGCCAGCCTCCAGCGCGTCGACGGCGAGTGGCAAGACGCCGAGATCAACCTGAACGACCACATCGGCAACGACAACGGCCGCTTCTGCTGGGACAGCAACGGTATGTCGACTCCCCTTCCTTCCATCCCTGCCCTCCCATGACGTAATGTCGTGCGGGCAGGCAGATAGAGAAGAGCATTCGACTGACATGACCTTTCAACAACAGGCTTCTCCGGCTCCTCCGAGGGTATCTGGTGCTCCATCGAGGGTGACGGCCCCGTCTGCGTCCTCCGTGGCCGCCTCCGAAACGCTGATGGCGAGCTCTGCGAGTGCGACCTCAACCTGTCTGAGCGCCTCGGCAACAACGACGGCAACTTCCAGTGGGGTAAGTGACGAAGTCTCGTCCCAACTCCAGATGGATAACAATTTGAACTCTTGACTAACTTTTGTCCCTTCTGCAGTCTAAACCTTCTCAACTGTGCAGTCTTCGGGCAGCTCTCTATGACCAGGAGTCTTCTATAGCATAGCGTTACCCCCGACCGTCAATTGAAAACATGTCAAATCCAAAATAAATCTCCCTCGATGCTCGGAACGTGCCGTGATGATAGACACATGCTTAGAATGTGGATAATGCTGTAGCAGATGTTTCCAGTTGTCTATGTTGCAGACGCCTGATAAAATCTATGATGTAATCCAGGCACTGGCCATCCAAGCAACTTGAGACGTGGTCAAGATTGGAATTGGCTCAAGACGGTGGGACTCTAGCTCGACGCGGTGTTGTGAACACGACTCGAATGGTCGGGAGCTACGAAGCGGGTCCAATATACGGAAACCTGTCCTCCGATCCTCGGCGGCTCCCCGGATCGTCCAAAAAGATCATTCACTTTGTCAGCCTCGTCGCCCTCCCCGCTTCCCCCCTATTGGCTGTTTGGGCAAAGTCGTTTCTAGAACGACAACATCATGTCGGACCAATTTATCTAAAACCACCATTTTCAAATAATAAGCCTAGTCAAAACAGCCAAGTCAATCTCCCAGTCCAGTAACCATGGCCACCAACACCGGTCTTCCCTCGTTCACCATCCGCGCTATCACGCCGGCAGAGACTCACAACCTCCGGCACCGCGTGCTCTGGCCCGACAAGCCGGTCTCGTACGTGCAGCTGGACGAGGACGACGAGGGCCACCACTTCGCCGTGTTCCTCGAGGGGACGCAGCCCCCGCTGATGCCGCCCAACCTGCCCCAGCCGGAAGAAGAAGAGACGGCTGCTGCTGCGCCTATCGCACCCCAAGAACGGGAGGAGCCCGTGAGCATCATCTCCATCTTCTTCGCGGGCGACGACGCGAACCCGAAGAAGGTGGCCCGGTTCCGCAAGTTCGCCACGGAGCCCAAGTGGCAGGGCCGCGGCGTCGGCTCGGCCCTGCTGCGGTACACTATCGTGTTTGCCGTCACCGAGGGCGCGGAGTCGATCTGGTGCGATGCCCGGACGTCGGCGTTGGGATTTTATCAGAGGTTTGGGCTTGATGCGGAGGGGGAGCAGTTCTTTAAGGGGGATGTGCCGTACATGAAGATGAGCCGGACTTTACCTTGAGAACTTGATTGGCAGCAGGAAAGGAGAGATGTTTACTAAGGTTATAAGGGGGGTAGAGGAAGGGGGGGGGGGGGGGGGGGTCTCAGGTTGGGAGATATTTATAGACAGGCGCATATGCTGGAGGAGTTTCTTTATGGAGGCCTGGGCTGTACAGAATCTGCCCAAGAGAAGCGAGAAACGCAATTAATAACATGAAATTCATGGAAATAAGCGTTAGATTAACTGTGAACTTTATAGTGAAATCAAATCAGCCAGTCATCATATGGCATTCGCCAGGGCCGACGGGTACTAAATGAGTATATAAAGCTGTATTTACTGTGGCTGGATCAGGTGCAAAACCTCCAGCTTCTTACATTAGTATCATTGAGTGGGAGTCCATGGATTGGGTAAGGAAGTGCCTACTTGCCCAAGTGTAGAGACTGCATGTTGTTGACAGTTCACTAAATTAAATAAAAGCAAAAAGTAGAAGTTATTCCCGCACCAGGATTCGAACCCGGGCCTTTGGAGTATTCATTATGGAATGAGATGAAAATCCAATATCCTAACCACTGGACGATACGGGACTCGTACTCTTGTGGTGCATCTTCTTAGATGAAATTATCCTCTGTTGTTTGGATTTATTACTCGAGGTTTCAGAAATTAAGGCATCAGTGGGTGGATGGTACATATGGATAGGTACTTGTGTTATTTGTCATTTGCAAACGGGGAAGGTACGCCCCTCGGTTGTTCTGGTCATGTGTGGTGCCTTACATAGATCCACTGCCACAGCTTCAGGCTGCGGATGATTGACACAAGTTTGGCATCTCCAACTCGAGCAGGCTTCCCTTGGGCATAGCAAACTGAATGTAGGAAGCGGGAACACGTATTTGATCCTTTGAATAGAGAGTTGAGTATATTGCCATGGTTCTCGTCCCCTATCTTCTAATACGCTGTTGCCTACACCCAGAAACCGTGATATCGCAAACAATTACCAATTTCCATACCATTGTCCCTTCTATTCCCGGCCCAACCCAATCCCATCTCATGAAACAGGCAAATTCAACTCTGGATAGTCTGGGATCGGCCACCTCCCGTCACTGTTCTCCGCTGGCAGCACCTTGTGTATCAACTGATCAATCTTCAGAGTGGCCAACGCCCAAGCAGTGTTTTGTAGTAGCCAGACGCCAAATTTTGATGAGGGGAACATGGCACTGATGGTGGCCGGGGGTAGCCTCTGGTATTCGTCTACCGGAGGTCGGACAACCTCACTGTACGCTTTCAACGCCGATCCGATATTGTTCTTATGCCTCGCCATCTCGCCGGCCAGCACATACGCCCCAATAAGGGAGAGTGTTGTGCCCATGCCCGTGAATGGCGCGGGGCAGTATCCAGCATCCCCCACGAGGACGACTCGCCCTTTGTACAGCGGGTCTATCTTGATCTGTCCAACTTCGTGCGCGTAGAAGTCGTCACAGCTCTCCATTGCTTCGAGGAATCTGTCGGCTTCCCACCCAGCACCGGAAAAGACTTGGCGGAAGGCTTGCTTCTGTTTTGCGAGGGGCTCCTTGTACGCCTGTCGAAAGAGCTCTGCGTTCTTGCGTGCGAACAGGTACACCTGCGTCATCGGGCGGTCGCCATTCCGTATCAAGATCGACCGGCTTTCGGGAGCGTTGAACCACTTCGCCATGCCGCCCTCTCCCTCGGCCCGCGGAATGCTAAAGTAGGCAGTATGAAGCCCCAGCGAGTGAAAAGCCGCTGCGCTGGCTTCAGCGCCCCAGGCAAGGCGTCTTGTCCTCGAGCCTTGGCCATCTGCGCCGACCACCAGATCATACCGGCCCGTATCCCCGCTTGAAAACTTGACATCAACACCATCGTCATCCTGCGAGAGCTCGGTGATACTCTTGTCGAATTCATATTTCAAGTTGCCCCCGATCTCGTTTGGCCTGGTAGAATCGTTGATCTCCTTCCATCGCTTCAGGCTTTCCTCGTACAACATGTTGACCAGATCACTGCGCATGATCTCGCGATCCGTCGACAGTGAGTAGTTGCGCTTCCCGTCGCCCGTTACACCGAACTCGGCAAGCGACTTGCCCTTCGCATCGACGAACTGCATCCCTGTCTCGGCGACCAGGAGCGGCTTGATGTTCTCGTGAAGGCCCATCTTTTTGAGAATGGGTAAGCCCTGGGCCTTCACGTCGAGCTGTTGCCCCGCGACGCGCAACGAGGATGCGCGTTCCACGACGGTGATCTTGTGCTGGGGATCGGCATATTGCAATAGTGTGGCGAGGGCAGGCCCACAGACGCCGGCGCCGACGATGAGGATGTTGAGAGGCATGATGGTGGTGGATGGTATTAAAGGGATTGGCGCTACCATGGACAGGGAGTTATTGGTGCAAATGGGATGTGTGACAATGAGCCAGGAGAACTGGGTAATTTCTAGAATGTCCTGAAGAAAGACACCAAATGGCTCTGATAAACGAATGAAAAGTAATATGTTCTTTCGTTTTTCGAGGGAAATTATTCTCTCCTATATACTTCTGTCTATTTGATAGCGTATGCGTGCGGCCGTGATCGCGGCCGTCGTATCGGCCGCCGCTCGGACCCGAGAAGTCAGCACGGGAAATTCGACGAGCATCCAAATTCAGCCCACGGAAATATCGGCGTTACGACGCCACGGTGTGACCATTCACTCATACTTGTTAGGTATAGTAAATACACTAAGTGAAATGGTTATCGGCAGTTGAAGTGCATGTTCGCGCATTTTTTGAATTGGGGCAAGTCACAGCAGAAGACTCATCCATTTTAAATAGTGTTGCAAGATTGACCTCCCGGGTGTCTAAAAATAGGGTCATATGTCTCTGTCGTCAGATACATGGAAATCTGTGCCAGAATGGGATCAAAAAGGGGGAAGAAAATAAAGTTGAAAAAAGAGAAAAAATAAAATGCCCGCAGAGGGAGTTGAACCCTCTTGCCTTTAAGGATATTCTAGTGATACTACCGCTAGGCTGTACCGACCCGGACAAGGGAACCAGGTAATAAAATGGTATATAAACCCTCGGGCGAAGTGTCGGTTGCTATCGTTGTTTCCATCAAGTCCCTGGTTGTGGATGAACTCAAATCTCGTTTTACAGGAAAGCATATTTCCATTCTCCCTTGGATAACATACCCCATACCAGCTGCCAGACGCACAGACGGCGATACGAGAAGTGTTATCATACCACTATCTGCTCAACTCATCGAGGCATTTTTTCACCTGTGGTACAGCTTTGACCAGGACTTCGGTGATCTCGTTCCATACAATCTGCTGCAGCCTCTTGGCCATTGGACTGGCGACGACAGGGAAACTGAATTTCGAGATGTCATTTGTCAGCCGTTTGCCCCTTCGTGATATGGGACGTACTGTGTGATCCATTGATTCTCTGGAAAGGAAGCACTGGACTCACTTTGTATATTCCTCTTGCGACATAATCCGAGATAGGCGGTGCCCCTGCAAAACATCCCAAGCGCTCTGGTCAGCTCAACTCATATCGTGCAATAATTACAGGTGTGTTCAAATCACAACTTGGAGGAAAGGGAGAGTGGGATATTGTGTTTTTGTTAGTAAAGTCATTATATTTCCTACTCACATGTTCTTCCTCGGTGGTCAAACCACCCATGATCAGAATCCGGGCACCATTTTCTGCCGTCTTGAATATGGCAGGAACAATGATGGGCGCTATAAATTGCAAAAGAGGAGAGGCCTCGAGTACGTGTCGCTGGATTTCTGTCTGCACCATACCGGGCTCCATCGAGTTGATGATCACCCATGGCCTGATTATATGGTTTTGCATCAGCCAAGTAGACAATTTATGTTGAAATAGGGGGAAAGAGATTACTCACTTCCCGTCAGGCCCGATAGCCAGCTTGTCAAGTTCCCTATCCGCGTACATCAGCAACGCCTTGGAGATGTTATATCCCCCCGATAAGCCGGGCGGCCAATTCTCTTCTTTGTTCCAGTGGTTTAGGATACCCTCTCCCGATTTCGACCAGCCCTCCCATTTCGAGACATCGTTCGACAAAGACGCCGATGACGTCGTGAATGCAAGGTGGGCTGGTGAGGACCGGTTCTGGCGCTCCGTCCGGAGCCAGGGCAACAATAGCAAAGCCAGCAGAACGTTGCTCAGCGTGTTGACCTGCAACTCTTCCTGCCAGCCCTCGGGGCTCGGCGCGAAGCGCGATTGGATGACGGCGGCGTTGAGCAGGATGAAGTCGATGCCGCCACGTCCCTGGCGGATCCTTTTGAGGGCGTCCGTGAAAGCCACCACGGAGCTATACCGGTTCATGTCGAGGACCATGGCCGTGACGCGACACTCAGTCATATGTGGTGAGTGTGATCGTGAGCCTCCCGTCCCTGTCGTTGTGGTGGTGGTGACGGCTGCGGCTTTGACGGCGGCTACTCTCTCCAGACGGTCCTTCGCCGCGCCCACCCGAGCGGCGTCGCGGCTCGTGATGATGACCTCGGACGCGCCCAGATTCACGCAGTGCTCCGCCGCCGCGAGACCTAACCCTGTCGAGCCGCCGACAACGCAGACTGTCTGTCCGGCGAAGGAACCTGGAGGCGGCAGGGGCAGGGGATTCCACCCGTGATATATATCGCGGATGGTCCATGATAGGATTTGCCGTATGGACGCCATGTGTCCTTCTATCTCCTTCTTTTTCACGTAACTGCTGCGTCACAAAAAAAGGGGAAACAGTTGGTCTGCCCACGAGGTCTCTATCTCTGGTCCCTTTGCACTACGTGTCATGATGGGTGAATCGATCAGTCCATCGGCGTTTGCCGTTCGGGACGTTGACACTTAGTTTAAGGTTTACGATTACGGGCAACGGATCCCGTGCCATCCGGGGTGACAAAGTGCACAAATGCATTTGAGGCTAGCCTAGTGTGGTTACATCGTGGACTTCACTCCGAACTTAAATGCCCCTTTTTCCAGACGACATGCCAGGATCAGGGGTTATCACACTAATATCTCAGAGGTAGAAAGAAGTTGCAACTGCTAGTAGTATTCGATGCCGAATCCTTAGTTCTGCCAGAAGAGCATATATTATGTGAAGTGCAATGTAAATATAAACTTTAAGCAAATTTGTTGAAGTCGGAAAACAGGTTCATCTGATCTTCTTTCCTGCTTGCATGTGCTGTTCAACCTTGGCTAGCTCGGGAGAGACATGCATGATACCGTCCAAAACCATATTCTGTACTCGCAAGGTTAGCTAAAATGTGGTGAAAGGAGACAAACAACAATGTAGAGAACGCACCAATATCGACCGCGGGAAAAACAGAGAACCTAGCCGGGCCATGAAAGCATCCTTCCCGGCCCAGATCTCGCCCTCGGCACCCCGCTCGACCGCCCGCACGACGTCGCGGGCGTACCGATGCGCGTCCATCGACCCCGCCTGCATCTGGCCGCCGTCGACGAGCCCCGTCAGGTAGTCTCGGATTACATGATAGTAAGAGTCCGCAGGGATCTTGGGGGCTTCGACGTTGTCAAACGCTTTGGTCTTGACGCCGCACGTGATGAGAGTGATGGTGCGGATCCCCAGGGGCGCCAACTCGCGCTGCCACGTGTTGCTTGCCATGGCCAAGGCGGCCTTAGAACTGACATATATACCTGTCAAAACACGTGTGAATGAGCAACTGAGTGAACGGGTGCATATAGTATCATCATCAACCCGCACCTTTGCCAGACAGTCCTACGTGGAAAGTGGGACGAGGGATGAACGGATGTGGGAGGTCTGAAGTTTCTGACTCACTGCTAAACGGCATCGGCATATATGCTCCGACAGAAGTATTATTGACCAGGCACCCTCGAGCTTCGATCAAGAGCGGCGCAAAAGCCTGGACCATGGCCAGCGGCGCCCAGAAGTTGAGGTCAAACAGCGCGCGGGCCTCGTCGAGGGGCGTGTCGAGTGCCGCGAGGACCTGGGTTCGGCCGCTGTTGTTGACGAGAACGTCTAGGCCACGGCCGCCCGTTTTTGCCTTGACGCTCGCGACGGCAGCGGCGATGGAGTCCGGGGACGTCACGTCGAGCTGGAGGATCGTCACATTTTCCGCGGCCGCCGCGGAGAGACGGGGCGAGATCTTGGACGGGGTTCTTAGGGTGGCGAAGACGTGATAGCCGCGCTCCTGGAAGGTCTCGGCCAGGGCGGAACCGATGCCACCGACTGAGCAGCCGGTGATCAAGACCGACTTTCGTGGGGATGTCATTGTGAAACTGCGTGAGATTGAATTGGTGAATGCTGCTATGTTAGGATATGATTCCGAGTTTGGCCAGAGGACTGGGCTTCTCGGCGCCCTTATAGAGGCTCGTCAGCCTTTGATTGAGGCGCATTACGAAGCAGGAGGATTGTCACGCCTCGTTCAGGAGCATCCGGCGCTCTCAATAGCCCGACTCTAAGACGGACTTAGATGTGGCCCCCTTGTCAGTAGTCGGCCGCTATGCCAGAATGGGGCAACAATCAAAGTCTTGGCACGGAACAGGGCTCCACAAATCCTGGATGTCAGCATCCTTCTGCCGCAATCCGGGCATATAATCTCTCCTTCCCTCCATCCATTTGCCTTTTCAAGACAACAAACAATAGCGTCAAGAGTTTCCCACAATGTCCGAACGAAAAGATCCAAGGAGAGCAGTTGCGGCTACAGATACGGGGCCGCCAGCTGGCATGCCTTTTATCGTCTCCCTGAACGACGAGAAAGCCAATCCGACCACCCGAAAGCTTATCAGGAGTCACGTCATGCGAGGCAAGAAGAAGAAAAAGAAACATGTATCCAAACCAGAAGAACCGAGAGGAGCTGGATCTTCTGATGGCCCTATCCAGCGGGCCGGTGTCAACTTGGAGGAAGTAGTCGAGTTATACATGCCACTTCTTCCCGGTCGCTTCGGCATGCGCCTTTACTATATCGATTTTCCTGATGAGATAGATCCATCTGTTATTATGCAGATGTTCCAAGTTTCTACGGTCATGAGGCACATCATCCACCCTCTCCTGGCGACCATTGGCCTCCAGAGTAACAAAGAGCCGGCAGCGCCATACCCAGTGGCATTTGATGCAGCGGCGCTGCACATCAACGCCTACGCGATGGAGAACTTCATCGACAGAATCCTGCGGCGCCTACCCGAGCAGAATGTCAATAGGGCAGCGGCTTTGCACCACCAAAGGGGGCTTCAACTCCTACGCCAGAAACTCCTGGGAAACGATGACGAAGAGAAGATATCTGATGCCACTGTCAGTGTAGTACTGAAACTGGCTACCGCTGCGCACTTCGATGGAGATATCGCAACCTCCCAGCAGCACATGCAAGGCCTGCGGAAGATGGCGGATCTGAGGGGCGGATTATCTGCTTTCGATGACAACCCAAAACTGCGTGTCGAGATGCTGAGGTACTTATAGAGAGTATTCAAAATTCACTGCTACGTATATACTGATCTAGTTAAACAGATGTGACTTGAGTATTGCGCTCCTTACCAACTCAAAGCCCTTGTTCTATCTCCAGCCCTCGGAGCCAGTACCCGAGTATCCTGAGCAGGTGGTCTTCAAGTCGGCTACTGGCTCACACTCCAAGCATGAAGAGGAGCTTCTCTCAAACTTGGACGAAGATCTGGCCAAAGCATGGCGGACAACGAGGACCTTTTGCATGTTGGTTAATCTGGGGACACAGACCCGGAGGTTGCTTCCGCCAGAATCCATACATGGAACCATGACTGCGATCATGTACCGTCTTTTCAGCATGGGTTTTGCAGCTGGGTTGCTTGATGAGACGATTCGACTTGGCCTCCTGGCTTTTACTCACCATATATTTCTACAGTGGCAAGATGTTCGGGTCCCTTGCCATGAGGTGACTGCGGCTTTTCGCCAAAGCCTCCGCCAACACAAGCCCCATGATCTAGTACCACCGGAGACGATGATGTGGTTATCGATGGTCGGGGCTGTATCACTCCTCGATATCTCGGAAGAGAGCTGGTTACGAGATTCCCTACGAGAGCAACTCGATGGCTGTCAAGTCAAGACGTGGAATGACCTGCACGATATCCTGAAATCGCATATGTGGATTCCGTTATTGGACAAGAAAGCAGGACAACAAATTTATGATTCTCTCTATAAATAGTTGAGACTAAAATGAGCCAGGAACACCCTTAATGGGTATAGGAATGAATAAAGAATCAGATGTATGTCAGGAATGGGTCCACCGAAACACAAGAAGGGAAAAGAACGCCTGAAATAGCGACCCCAGTACGCTCGACACGAGCATGGTGGGGACAGTGGCACCTTGCAGATCATCTGGGTGTGTACTTAGCCACTGAGGGACGAACCACAAAGTCGCAGCCAAGGTGATCCCGATCGCCACACAGGCCGGTAGGAAGATGGCCCACACAGAATACCTCTCTTCGATATAGATACCGAAGGCCCTGGCATGTGAATCAAGCGTCCCCTTGACCCGTACGGGGAGCACACGGTTGAGAGCATCTGACGTGCCGCAGTCGGAAGGGTGGGAGAAATAGTGCCAGACTTCGTTACTGGGATAGAACTGGTCTGATGGCCACGGACGGGGTTGGTAGCTATATTCGGGGTATTCGGGGTCGGATGCGATAGGATAGCGCTCTTTGTCGCGATGTATAGAAATGCAATGGACGTTTTCCGAGCTCTTGTAGAGAAAACTGTCAAACTGCACGACCGTCAGCTAGGTAGATATAAGGTAGGCACAATGTGATTACATAGCATAGTACTGACCTTGTAGAACTTAACCCCAGTGGCCCGTTTCCAACTAAGCCATCCCAGGCAGAGACTGCCATAAGCTTGACGTAGATTCACAAGGGTTTTTTTATCATCAGAGCCAATGTCTACCTGCTTCGCTCTTGATGCATTCGGTCCAACATCCGCACTTAGGAAAAGAGCTGACTTCTTATCCTTATTCGCCGGCTGTAAGGGTGAATTATTTGGTTCAGAGGTGTTACGAATATTCGATCGTGTTGCGATGTTTTCCCTCATCGCCGATGCTGCAGATTGGTCTCGAGATGTTTTAAGCTCCGTTTGCGTAAGGGGGGCCGCTGTCGCTACAGTTTTGGAGCTGCGGCCAGCGACAAGACTCAACAAGCTCGTACCGGATAATCGTATAACGATACGACTGTGGGGTAATAGAGGGTCCTTAAGCTTGGGAAATATCGACTCTGCTAGTGTTATGGGAACGTCTTCGTATACCTGTTGACCACGCTGTGTCGGTCAGTGTTAGCAAAAGGCTGTTCTGAGCTTTCAGCAGCCCTTGCTTACCTGGAGCATCGTGTAGACTCGAATCCGGTTACTCCCCTGTTCGTAGACTGGGTTAGACCATGGTGCCCAGGATAAACGAGTCCCAGCACATCTTTCCATGCTTTTCTTAATTATGTCGCTCAATCTTCCCTCATAACTCGGTTTTGTCTCGATAACATACTCTTCATCACTCGCCGCCATGCTCTGTCTCTCTACTACGCCCAGCTTGAGCCAATGCCGCATTTCGTTCCGTAACGTTACAAGAGCGTTTGCAGATCTCAGGAACCCCTTTACCTCATCCAGACTCTGCAATGAGTCTTGCTGGAGATCCTCTGACAGCTCTGAGTCACTAACATCATCAATGCCATCATTGGGTTTCCAAGCTATTTCGGCTTCTCTTTCATCTATTTCAACGGTCCCTTGCAACTTCCGGTCTTGAAACCAGACCTGAGATTCGATCCATTGATTTAACTGGGAACTCTTCGCATTTCCGTCGTCCAAGGCAACGGTTGCCGGATGTGTTGGTGCTGTTGGTGCTTTTGGTGCGCCTAAATCCTTACCCATTTGCATAGCTGCGTGTTGGGCGTACCTCCGGACAAACCCGGCTGCTTGGTGTTGTAGATCAGTACATGCTTCCCGTAATAGGTTCCGACTGAATTTTGCTAGAAATCGGGCCATATTCCGCTGGAATCTTATTTGTCCCACTTTCTCATATGCCGTTGAGATAAGCGCTACCAGCTCCTCGTCACACATGAGGAAAGTAGCAAGTTCCAGCACCGCAAGAATAGAGTCATCATCGCAAGACGATTTAGATGACTGTATTGACGCGCACGAGAAGATGGTTGATTGTACACTCTCAATGTCATCGATGTCATCAATGTCATTCGAAGCCCGTCTTTCGCCGATAGGTTCTGAGTACGGTGGAGGGGTCCCTTCAACTTGATCCAATCTGGGGAAGCTTGGATTTCCCGATATAGCTGATGTCATCGGAGCTTCATCAAGTTGAGGCATAAGTAGACGCTCATTGTCGTCGAGTAAAGGAAGCCCGAGTATCTGAAACGTATTCTCCATGACCGGGAGTACACAACGCGAAACTGTATCTCTGCATCTCACATAATGTACGTCGTCGATCGAGGGCCCGTCGTCTTCGGCAAGGCTTTCGTCAAAGAGCTCATGAACTGCCCAGGCTACTTCGTATATATAAGATAGGAGCTTTGCAAACTCCAGTGTCTTGTAGACTTCTCCAACCACACTTGGGAAATGAACAAGAAGTCGCATTACGTCGATGAATTCATCGCGTTGGTAATGATCTGGAGCTTTGAGGGGTTCGTTGTAATAGGTATGCTGCGAGGTGGCGTTGGCCTTCCATTCTTTCGAAACCAACAGGGAACGTTTGACAACGCAATAAGCTCCCCAGAGTTCTGGTCTTCTAGATAGCTTTCTGTTGAATGTCTTCGCCAAGTCAAATCTATACCCTTTAGCACGCTTGGAGGTCAAGTCCTGCTCAATCAGTACCGTGATTCCTTTTGAAAAAGAGGCGTCCGGTTCAAGTTGTTCACTCTTATAATCTTCCTCAAGGTTTGACTCCCTGACCATAGCAATGGAATTGGCCAGTACTGTCCCGAGACTTGTCGTGCCGTCAAATACATCTGGATGGTTGTGTATACGGCCGAAACCGACATGCTGCAACTTTTGGACAGTGCAATTCAAGCCCATTAACCTGAGTGCAGCGAAGAGGCGTCTGTAATGCAGTGCCATATCGTTCGAGGCCACGTAGATCATCCTATCGAAGTGGAATTTTCTCTCTCTGAAAATTGCTGCCGCCAGATCCCTCAACAGAAACGTCGTAGATCCATCGGCAGCTCGTAAGAGTGCTGTGCCCAGACCCTTCAGCCCATGATTGTCAAAGTTGATGAGCCAGGTCCCATTATGGTACTCGCAGACTTGTTTCGTGCGCAGAGTGTTCTCGATCTCGTCTAGAAGTCCAGGGCAACGGGCGGCTTCCGATTCGCCGGAGTATTCGTCAAAGGTTATCCCAAAACTTCGGTAGTCAGCTTCGTATTCTTGCAATGCAGCTTCCCTGAATCTTTGCACCAGCAAAGTGGCCGATTGATCCAATTTCTCCAATCTCTGGTTAAACGCATTGCGTTGAGCGTGAATGCCATGCTTCTGGATTTTCAATATTTTTGCATCATCGCCCATAGCTTCTCTTTGTGCTGTCAGTTCAGGGGCAAAGTCCTCGTTGATTATTGCGAGTATGTCTCGCAGGTGGCTCAGAGGACCCTGCTTGAAAGCCTGTTCAGACCCATAACGCTCCCATGCAACTGCAAGAAGGCTGAAGCGTTTTCCCCAATCACCAACATGGTTCAACTTGATGACATCCCACCCAAGGAATGTGTAAAGATTCGCTATGCAAGAGCCAATGATGGTACTGCGGTAACTTTTGTCGCTGAGGCCGTCCGGGATGTTAGGGGAAGAGAACTCCACAATCACCCTACCTGCTATACCGCCATCCCTGGATGGGATACGCCCATAGGAAACGTTCCGATCGGTGATGTACGGAATGATCAACCCCGGGAAATATCGTTGACCGAAGAAATACCTGAGTGAGGCAGATTCCACGTACGGCACAGCGAAAAGAAGCGACAGGGGCTGGGTCTTGGTTAGTTAGGTAAATGCTAAACGCATAATAAAAGATGTAGTCTTACTCCATTCTTAATACGGAGCTTCTCGTAGTCGAAATGCTGTCCAAGTCTGGGAATTGCTAGCGCTATATCTTGCAGGACTGGATCTCCCCTACTTTGGAAAGCAAGCAGTACTGATGGGAGGCTCACACCCAGACTATCGGAAATATGTTTTGCCAAACAGGACCGATACACATCAAGAGGGTTAGCCAACGGATCAAGACTAGATAGTTTTGGAACGTCGGCTTCGATACCAAGCCTCTTGAGTAATCCGTTCAGGCCATCGAACGTGAGAGTGGCCATTGCCAACGAGCCTGCCAGAATGGAGTGTGGCTGAGGAAAATATGACTACGTGACAATCGTATGTGTGTTACTTCACTAGAGCAAAATGTGTTTGAGTCCGGGGAGAAATGAACGAGAGAAACTCAGTAATCAGGAATGGTCGGCTACATGGATTTAAGATGGGCCAGCCTGGTTGATCCGGACAGAAAACAGAGAGATGGGTTTAAGTTGATGATGTAGGGCTAGGCTTACATTCGATATTCATCTACATGCCGACTGCAACCTCCCCGCCAAGCTACGCTCAACGCCCGACGCCTGATGCCCAAGGCAGAATTGGCCAGAGGCAACCAGACTGTTCGCGCCAAAGTCTCATCTATGGTCAAAAACCAATCACTCACTGCATGATGCGACGAACGATACGCAAAATCTGGCTGGCCTGTAATTTCTGAGTCCTCCATAATATTTGTTGCCTAATGGAACCAGTATAAATGGTTTAGGGGGGTAGCTGCCGTACGCGAAACACTATGCCACCATTGGGATTCAACCCAAAAAGAACAATCTGACCATAATTAAATAGTACATCGCCCAGCTAAATAATGGAACGAGCATGTCATTGATTATCCCCTTGTCCATAGGTGAGGTGGGCGGTAATTGACAGACACGAGATGGCATCTCAGTGAGTCGTATGGGATGAGCGCAGGTAGGGATGGGGATTCAGCCAGCACCTGCAACAAATTGAAAACCATCGGAGACGCTGACTAGCGGAAGCCGCTTCGCCGCTTCGCCGCTTCCATAGGCTCAAGTCCAACATGACCGGCAGTCCTCTCCTGTGGCGGGCGAGCACTGCTCATCGTCTCAACCAGACAACGCATCTATGACGTGCTGTCCCTCAATTTCCAACTGGATAGAACTACGATGGCAGAGACGGGATGGAATGCACATTGAGACGAGAGAGTAGTAATCATCAATCACATTGGAAGGCTTCTTCTATGTAAGAAACATGCGTAATCATGTCCCCGAAGCCAACAGCCAAGACGCCATTATCGTCAGCTGAATGGACCCCTTCATCACATAGGCACATCACAAGCAGGAGACCAGAACCCAAGACCATGTGCTTTCCGTTTTCTTCTCATTCGTCAATGCCAGATGCAAACAGCTCGATGGATTCATTCGCGTTATTTACGTTGTCCTCCGAGCCTCCAGATACGCGACGAGAAAAAAAGGTGACCCAAACCAATGACTCCGAATGCAGCCGTTTCTCAGATACCGTGGTTGTAAAGGAACTCAGAATATCGGAGGTGATTTTGTTCACTTGCTCTCCTCCTCGCCCTCGCCCATCAGGGCGTTGCGCTTCGCTGCCACACGCTCCTGCTTGCGCTCGCGGGCAGCCTTGGTCTTGGCGCGCTTGGCGTCCATCTCGTCTCTCAGAGCTCTCTCGCGAGCCTTCTCGGCCTTGGCACGGTGGATCTGTTGGATGAGAGTCAGTTGGGTAAGTTCAAAGGTATATATGTGTATATGTATGTGTAGACACATAGTTGGGTGACGGGGTTCAACGTACGTGCTCAACGAGGGCACGCTTGTGCTTGAAGGCGTTACCCTTGCTGGAGTGGTACAGCTCGTGGTACAGGTGCTTGTCGATCTTGCCGCTAGCACGGTACTTGACGAGAAGACGGCGGAGGACACGGAGGCGGCGCATCCAGAGGACCTGCTCGGGCATACGAGCATCGGCAGTACCCTTGCGCTTACCGAAGCCACGGTGGCGACCGATGCGGCGGGCGGCGTTCAGCTCACGAGCGCGAGATCGCGAGTGCATGGTGACGGGCTTGCGGATGATGAGGCCATCGCTGACAAGCTTGCGGATGGTTTGGCGAGAGTTGGCGTTGGAGATCTCGCTGACCTCGTTGGGGTCCAGCCAGACCTTGTTCTTGCCGCAGCCAATGACCGCCGCGGCCAGGCGCTTCTGGGTTGTCAAGTTGACCCTTCAGAGGAACACAAAAGTTAGCCCATTTGTCTCCATGTTCCAAGGCTACACAGTTTGCAGAATCCGGGATGCCGGAGTGACATATTTCGATGGACTGCGGATCGAGATACGGGGGCGAGAGTGTCGTTGCATTGAATTGCCCAGGCGTGATTGAGCATGGCAATTAAATGCTGAGAGGCGTGGTAGTCGGGGCAGAATCGATGATGCCGATATTCGAGTCAGGGTTGATTTTATGTGTGTTGTGTGCGTGTAAAAGTTGCGTGGTCTCTCTCGCCATACAATCCGTACGTATCCATCGCCAAAACCGCAGAATCCATCGAAATATCAAAAGTCGCTTGGGCTGAGGCAGACGAGCAGTGAGTTTGGGCAACTACTTACATCTTGAGTGCTGGTATCCGGTGAGATGGTCGGTTGTCGAGTCTCCTTTGGTTGAAGGGAAAGAGAAAAAAAGGCGGGAGGGGTCTAACTGGACGACTTTCCTCTCTCACTAACTACAGGCGCTCGAAAATTGGTGGTATCGGGGCTTGACTTTCGGGTAAAGCGTAATTGAGAAATTTCGACCAGAAAGTGGTGCCTTCCCAGCCGGAAACCAGCAAGATTGTGTGGAACTAGTTTGCTTTGGGGCTAGTCGAGCCCTCTTTGTGGCTTGACCCTCGAGTGGGGAATTCACACAGAATGCGCACTAAGCCACACGTCAGTTGAATCGAGATGTGGCTTATCTCGACCGGCCCCAGCTTTTTTCTTTTTGAACTGGTCATTTGCAAACCATCAATCAATTGAAAGCACCCAGGCAGGCCCGGCCGTCAACCAAGAGCTGCCAAGCTGCCAGGCGAGCTAGCCAGCTAGGAAGCGCATAAACCTCCGGAACACCCTGGAATTGAGCAATGCTCTGACTTGTACGGATGCAAGCTTCAGTCCATTCCATACCAGAACACAAGCCGCCATCGCTAGTATGACTCGGTACGGTGCTGGCAATGGGTGGTCCGAAAAGGTATAGATGGCGATGCATAGACAGCTAAGTGTCACAAACGTGCTGATGTCCATCTCGGCTTCTTCAAAATGTCGGCGACTTCACATCGAATCCATTGATCGCGAACTCTTCCTCACTCAGGAGGGGATATATCAAGGCAAACAACGGCCTTCATGGAACCGGAATACACCATGGTTATAGCACGTTGTCCAGATCCCCCAGTGTGCAAGGCTGGATCGACGTCCAGCCTGCTTAGGCTACCACCAGCTGCTAATAACAAGCTAATCAAACGATCCGTCTCACGTGGCCGGTATCCTGAGATCCTATCCCTTCGCACCGCCCAGGGGGCTGCATATGGCTTTGATGCTTGAGTAGGACTCTATACGAGTGGTAAGCTGACGTAGGTCTGTCTACCTTGTCCAATATGGTCTCTCGGTGTCCTCGGGCCCGTTCCCCAATCAGGTTGCCATAGCGAGGGATCAATCTGTTACTAATGTAGCGAAATAAATATGTGGCTTATTCTGCATGTAAGTTGGTAGCTGAAAGAAAGCGCCAGCTTCTTCTCCCTTGCCAGCCAGCCTGCTACCACCACCATTGCTACCAATAGTGTTCTCGTTAAGTACTCATAGTTCATCACGTATCATCTTTGCCTTTTCCTCCTCATCTTCTCGCACCCCCTTGATCCATTTCTTCAGAGCCTGCCTGTCTGTCTTGCCCATCGTCCTCCACGCGTTTGCTTGCTTCTGCACGACGGGGCCAACGTAGATTTCCAGCGGGTGCTCCATCGCCAACGGCCACAATTCCGCCAGACCCTGGGTCTGCGTGAGGGACAGAGCCCCTAGGTCGTCCCAAACGAGGCTGCCCAGCACTCGGAGCGTGCCGTCGAAGCCGGGCGATTCGTCAGAGCGGAAAGCGAGATCGTGACGATCAAACACTGCGTCTACGGCCTTGATGAAGGGGCCGACGTCTCCACCCGGAATGCTGGTCCCGGGAGCAGGATTCAGGTACGAAGACACCGATGCTTCATCCGCGACCAGGAACATGTCCGAAAAGCAGTTCTCTGGGAACGCAGCAGACTCGGTGTAAGTAGTAAAGTGCCTATTGGGCCATGTTAGTTCCATCATCTCAGTAGGTTCGCCGGCTTCATTGTTAGGTGCTGTTGAAAAGGGGTGCCAGTCAGTCTGTTGTACACTTGTGGGTCTTACCTCTTCAGATCCTTCAAACTGGGATTGGTATTTCCCACATCATCTCCATCAATCCAGTGCATCTTTGACAGGCCGCGGATCTTGGTGATATTGTTCAGACCGTGACCCCAATTGCCCGTGTCGGCCTCAAACCTCTTGATGAATTTGGACCATTGCGCGTCAGAGTGCACGTGGGAAGTCTTATACACCACGTAACCCCATCCGGAGTTCTGGACGACGTATTCCATCCAAGGCTCTGTCTCGTAGGTGACAGATTTACCGCGGAGTTCCTTGCGGGCTCCGGCCTGGGCCTTCGCCTGCATGGTCATCAATGGGCCGAACCTGGAAGGGTCATTGAAGGGCGCATCGGAACGGCCTGATTCAGTGAGATCCTTGAGCGAAGCCATGAGGTCGATGTGCCGGCGTCGAAGGTGGTACTCCCTCATTCTGCGGTCCGTGTCGGGCGAGAACGCAATCGGCTGAGCTCCATCTATGGGGGAGGTCTCATTGGCGATGTTACGGGGGGTCGCTGATGGCGACGTGCAACCTTTATATCCATCCATGGGAATGAAAATACCCCAGTCGGCGTGGGCAGTATTCTCAGCTAGATCCTGCCACATGTCCGTCAATTTCCACTGGATCTCATCGTAATCCGCCTCCATAATTTGATCAGGCGTGTGGACGCGCAACGCTGCTAGTACTTTTATCTTAAGAGGGCGGAGGACGTCCAGGACCCAAGAGTGTGCCCTGTTCTCCATGACTTCGTAGTGAGATCGCATGAACTCGGCCCAGAGTGCGGTCACAGAGACGCTGGGCTGTGACTCCTGGGCTCTCTTGGCATTGTAGGCGTTCTCGAATGTTTCTAGGTGGTCATAAATGAGGTTGTAGGTATCCCGGAGGGCATTGCGAACTTCAGCCTCGTTCAGGTAGTGGAAAACATTGATGGCCTGCGTGACGAGCTGGGAGGTGTAGGTGAAGTTCCGAAGATCGTTCACCCCTTTCTCGGCAAGTCGTCGCTGGGACAGAGGCATGATGCCCTCCCACAACCGGGACTTCATGGCATGGAGGTCTTTGCTCACGACTTGAAGTCTGTCGCTATCCTCGCTGGACCCAATGCGGGCCATAACATCCTCAGCCGCCGGCCGCGGAAGCTTGTCGAATGGAGCAGGGGCCCACTCCAAGTAAGGTTCCGTGACAAGCGCGAGGTCCTCTCCGAGAAGGGGGAGATCTGTATGCTTGCCATTCGGCAGGCGGCCGCTGTGGGTGAACTCAAAGAAATGAATTATTGTCTGCGGCTCGAGAATGCGGTCGACTTCAGATATAATTAGCTGAGGACTCCTTCGAAGGACGAGAACCTGAAGCTGGATGACGTACCAATCCAAAGGATATCTCCGTTTTCAAGGGTTTCTTCATCCGCGACAAGGCGGGGCCTGCTGGCAGGAGTGTTGCCTCTGGCCCGGGCATTCTCACGAATCTGCCCTCTAATCCCTTCGTTCTTCGGCCCCAGAATCAACTGTGTGATTTCCTCTTTGAGGTCCATGTCTGGGTCCTTATTTGGGCTTGCCAACAAGGTCAGGAACCCAAGGCTCCATAGAAGTAGAAGAGAAGCGATCATTGCGAGCACTCGTACAGAGTTCAGTCCACATGACAGACTTTGATTTAGCTGAAATCAATGGCGTCGTTTCTTAAATATCAGAGGGATGATATCAATAATATCCGGGGGAGGCCTTGGACATTATTAGTTAGAGGTGTTATGCTGTGGTGGGGTTTCTTTGTTAGCTCTCGTGCCGTCATATTCGTTACGCCAGGATGTAGACTTCCGCAGGATCCCGTAAAAGCGCGGTGCTTCAAAGAGAAAGTTTCGATGTCACTGACTTCTAATGTGTAACTCAGTAAACGGCAATTGAATTACGACCAGTTTCGATAGACCTGAGTTGTAAAATCCCAGATGAGGGTGGCTGGGTTTATGTTCAGTATCCCTTGCTTGCAGGGTTGCACATTGCTTTTGATAACAGGCTCGTAAATAGGACCAGAGAAATGATAGACAAGTATAGTTGACGATGCATCCATGGATTGCGATCGTGTATAATAGTATCGTATCCTCTCATATAGAGTGTGCACCGATTGAATTGCATATCACAAAGGCGACTACACAAAAGCGCAGGCCTTGTCATGATGGACAGCACAAGAGCCATTATACGGAAATACAAGCCAGGAGATCAGGACAAACTGGCGTCTACGACATGAGAACATGGGTTGGATGCAGCTCAATACTGCATCAGTGTTACGGCTACCTAATGGGCACTTTCTGTTGTGCGGCAGTGCCTTGAAGATCGAAGCATGTGGTTAAGAGAAAGCCCAAAGGGTTGGCATTGATGTGATCTAGGGTTTCGGGCTGGATTATCAATCACATGCAACGTGGCAATTAGTGACGAAGATAATTGAGATAGACGGCACACTGAGAAGCATACGAAGAGTATTCGGTTCTGCCATTGAATCAGATCGTTGGCAAGTTCGCCCAGGATGATGAAAGTTCTTAACTCCTCCAATGCAACGCGCTGGATTTCTATTGCTAATTTACAATGTCCCGGTATATCCAGGTAATGCTTTGGGTCCGCCTCGGTGGTCGACTCTTCTCCAGTACTAGTTCTTAAAATCCTGGCTGAATATCCTCTGCCATACTCCCATCCACTTCTCTTGTTGCTCAGTTAGTAGCTTTCCCGGCATCTTGAAGCTGCGGTTCAGAATGTCGCGCAGTCGTGTCCGAAGGACCTTGATGACCAGCATGGTCTTCCAGTCGGGGACACTGAACCTCGCACGGTTTCCGTCGAGTACCAGGACACCAGAATACATCTGTGTGAGAACGAGTAAGCCAATGGTCATCGAACACGGAGTGACAAGCACGAAAAGAGGGGGAATGGGGATGCACAAAAAGGGGGATGTGTTACTTACATCAATTCGCACGTCGCCACAGAGCAAAGCAACGGCAAACGCTTCTGCTGCTGTTGTCTCGTGTGCGTTGAGGAACTGCTTCGATTGCATAATATGATAATATGAGAGCCATTTGAGTTCCATGTTTCCCTTGTTGACGCTCGAAGGGTGCAGGCTGATGCTTTGGTTGTTGCCAACATTGCGGAATCCCTTGTTCTCGCGCATCAGCAATTTTGGGTAGAAACTCCAAGCAATTACTGAAGACATGATCACGTCGTTGTCGCTGTTAATGTTGACCCTCGTAGGCATCTCGAAGAACTGGGCACGGCGGTTCGAATGTCGGAGGCGCTTGAGAGTACGGCGCTCTTCGTCAGTCAATTGGAGGAATTCTGAGTCGACCAAAGAGGCAATGAGTTGACCCTTGAGATCCTCGATGTTCAATAGGTTCTGGTGGGATAAAAAGTTCTTCTTGCAGAACTGAAAAACCGGAGCGTTTTGCTGTATCACGTTCTTCCAGGCTAGGTAGGCATTGTAAACGGTGAGCAGGTCTGAATCACCCCTCTTGAACGACTTCCGAGCCTGATCAGCTTGGGTGCGCTGCCCAAAGGCAGCTGAAAACGGGGATTTAGAAGAGAGTATGGCTGCCACCGTAATAGCCATATCCAAGCATTTGAAGATGGTACCCTGGAGTATCAGTTTACCAAGGAAAACATCCAGAGGAAGTTTGGCCAATTGCAAGCCCAACGGGGTCAAGTCTTCGCCAGCAGTAAGCGCTCGTACATCAACCAGAGCATCGACAGCTCGGCGAATATTCTTCGCTGAAGGCGGGTCTAGAGCTTCTCCTAGAGTCTCCTCGATACCGCCAATCTTGCAAATCTTGACACGGATAGCCAGGTCTTGCAACGACAAGCGGAGCATCTCTGGTGTCTGCTGATCGCTCATCAAATTATCGTGGCGGTGTCGGGTGAACAGGTGGAAACAAAGCCCCTCCTGGACTCTGCCAGCACGACCTCGCCGCTGTTTGGCATTTGCTCGTGAGATAAAAGTATCAATCAGTCGTGACAGCTGTCGCCTTTCATCAAACCGCATCTCACGGTGTTTTCCGGTGTCAATAACGCACGTGACATCAGGAATTGTGATACCAGTTTCGGCAATGTTGGTCGCCAAAACGATCTTTCGAACCCCATGAGGAGGGAACAAGAAAGCCCTCTCTTGGTCTTCAGTGGCAATGGTAGAGTGAAGAGGAAACACCTCCCAGTCCTTTTGGAAGAAGGGCTCGCCCAAGAGAAAGTCGTTTAATGCTCGGATCTCCGCAATACCTGGCAAGAAGACGAGGATTGCTTTGCTGTAATTGATGTACTGCGGATCGACAGAGATTCGGCCTATCAACTGAACTATCAATTCAGGGTCAATCTGATATTCATCAAACTGTGCAAGTGTGTTTCTTGTCTTAGCCGAGTACTGTCGCAGGTCTTTTGCGGCGTCTCTTGTTGAGTTTGCGTCCTTGTCATTCTCGGTCGGGTCATCATCCAGGTCAATTGCCTTCTCGGCCGGATGCTTCTGGTCGATACTATAGCCAGTGAGCTCCAACGCATCCTCGAGGTATTGGACCTGGACAGGAAATGTGCGACCAGGTACGTTGAGCACTGGCGCACCGCCCATATATTTGGAGAATTTCTCTGCATCCACTGTCGCTGACATGAGAACGACCTTCAACTCCTTGCGGCGCAAAAGCAACTTCTTCAGGACAATCAATAGAAAGTCAGAATCGATAGTCCGCTCGTGAACCTCATCCAAAACGAGATGAGTAATTTCTCGAAGGTCGTTGGACCCCTCAAGCATTCGCATCACAATACCAGTGGTGGCGTAAACCAGCCTCGTTTCCTTCGATGTGTTGGACTCCAACCGGATCGAGTAGCCAACCAAGGACCGGGACGTTCCGATTTCGTTCCTGCCCTCGCCAAGTTCTTCACTTACCCGGCGCGCCAGGGAGAGAGCTGAAATACGCCGGGGTTCTGTGCAGTAAATCTTGCAGGGTCGGCCTTGTGATAATTGATGCTCCAGAATGAAAGACGGCACTTGCGTGCTCTTGCCACTGTAGAGCGTGTTAGAATAGATCAATCATAGAGGAGAGGATATACTTACCAGCCTGTCTCACCACAGATGATGGTGACTTGCTCTCTTTCAATGCAATCCAAGACTTGTTGCTTGAAATGCCACATTGGCAACTGCATGCGTGATTGCTGCGAGCTTATTGTCAGAATCAAATCGCAGAGGGAAGGAGATAGTAACTCACCAGCATGGCCTGGAATCTAGGGGTTCCACACTTGTTGGCCCATATTCTTTGGTAGAATTCAGGGTTTATGGATTGACCCTTTTCTCTGTCGGATCCCGAATCACCAGAATCATTGAGAGACTGGTTAGCCCTACGGCCTCTGAAAGCACCTTGTAGGAGAATGCCGTCCTCCTCTTCCTGGTCTTGCCTCTGCCGCACCATACGTCGCAGCTCCTTGATTGACGCACGATCCTGAGCATCATTCTGGCTCTTTCTGGTCTGCGCGAACTCGTTCCATAGCTCTTTCCATACGGCCGGTAGTCGCATGAAAACCTTCTCTTCCTTGGTAGAATGGAATATGGCAAACAGTGCAGCCGTGGCGATATAAGCCTCGGATTGCTTGCTATCAGGCGTGGCTACATCGGCCATGCCGAAAGAGAACTGAAGGGGGTAAGCATAACTCTCAATATGAGCAAGATCGGTTGAAATAAGCTCTTGGGCTTTCGACCAAGAGATAACGACCATGTGACGGTTCGCAAATGATGCTTCGGAGATGAGCCTGAATTGCAGCTTGACTGCAGGATCCCTAGATGTAGCGTATTAGCGATTTGGAGAATGCAGCCTCACAGTAAACTGTATGATCTCTTACCTGGAGCGACAGGTTTCTTCCAACGCCCTCATTGGGCTTACACCAGTCCATTTTCCAAATTGGCGGATAAAAACCTTGGAGCCATCGGTGCTGTTGATGACATTTTCAGTCTTCCCTGTGGTAGGATCTACTTCCTGCACTGGAAGGCTAGCAAATAGGTCGGATAGAGATTGTTCGTCATCGGCGCTATCCTGCTGGAGAACTTCTTCGGCCATTTTCTTGGCTTCTCGTGCAATCTCATCGTCGTCTGAGGCATCGTCCTGGTCTTCCACAGCGCGGGCCTCTGATTCTTCAGCCTCTAGCTTTTTGGTTGCAGCATATTCTCTCTCCAGAATAACTCGTTCTTGCCGCCAAGTCTGTTCAGCAGAAATTTTATCGAATAGAACATCCTGTTCTATATGTTCGATCTTCGCCAGTAGCTGGGATTCTTCCATGTCCATATCTTGCGGGTCAACAGAAGAACGGGTGTTGTTACCGTTGACACCCTTATTTTTACCACCTTTGGCTTGTTTGGCATCTTGCTTCGGCCGCTGAATCTGGAATAGCTTTGCTTTACTTTCCAGATAGACCGGAACAAGGTCGTCGGGCTCAATGTCACCGTCGAAAGCGGGAGCAATCTTCTTCGGGGAAGTAGCGCGAGAAGACCGAGATTTGGCAGAACCATTCTTGAGGCTCGTAGGCGTAGCAGTGCCATTGAGTTCTAGAAGTCGCGGCGTCGTGGCACCGGAAGCCAAGGGGCTATCCTGGGGAGTGTCGATGAGCTTCGGGAACGCTCTGCCTCTCTGTTCGTAGTCGGGCAATTCGTCTCGACTACACTCGCGAGCGAGCCAGTCCAAAGCCTCTTCTAGGCCCCAAATATTGTCCTTGGTGGTGCCGCCAATGTTCGGCGCAATCTCCAGAATGTACTGCAAGACAGCTTCCACCTTCTCCTCGGCGAAACCAGCGCTTGCCAATGTCTGTTGAAGTGTCCAAAGCTTCATGGTGAGTTCCTCTTCGGGTAGCAACCTACCAGAACTAGTGGTATCTGGTCCCAAAGAAGAAGCGGCGAATCGGTGCTCGGCCTGAATTAAATCCAGGATGTGATCCATCAACTCTTGCGGTAGCCATTTCCTTGCATTGACAGGCTCGGCCTGTCCTCGTAGCAAACGTCGGTCCGTCTCGAGGCGCGTTTTCTGACGCTGGGCATCGCGCTTGACCTTTTGTGCGTGCTTTTCGACAAGAAGCTGAAGTTCAGCCTCTAGGAGCTGTTTCTCAAACTCTTCGGGGCTTAGGTCGGCCTTCGTCGGTTGCGCAGGCGTGGAACCAGAAGGGGCAGATGCAGTTTCGGGCGTCGCCCCAGCGGCTTTGGCGTCGTGAAGCGAGGATGGCAAGGGAGTGGCTCCTTTGCCGTTCGGTGTGACGGCCTCTTCGGCCTTTTCAATGCGAGTGACAGGCTTCGATGCGACGGAGGTAGTAGCAAAGCCTCGTGCTGGATTGGCTGCAGGCTTTGTCTTCTTCTTTTTCGGAGGCATCTTGACCGTGGGTGTGAAGTCAACTAATCGAGATGAAGTGTATAGTTTATTGGATAAAATGAGGGAATGTGCAGGTCAAGATGTCAAGCAAAAAGAAGGTAAATGAAATGTAGAGCGCCGATGCGCTCAAGTCGAGTCCACTATGGCCAATGTTTGAGCTGCCATCCATATAAAGACATATAATGAGGATTGCGATGTTTAAGAACAAGGATGGACGTTGAGTCGAGGACAATAGCAAGCAAGCGATAGATAAACCAGGTTTGGTCGGCGGTAGGCTGAGCTGAAGGGTCGAACAAGAGAGAATCGCCGGCGATGTGAAGTTTGCGTCTTTCTATGTTGACTGTTTGGTTGTTGGCAGGATGTAGATTGTTGATCGCACTCGAGAAACAACGACAACCGCAAGTAAGTGCGAATAAGGTCTGGTAAGTTCAAGAAGTAGGTAGCGGTTGAAGCTTCACGCAAGTGTGTATGGCGGGGCACAAATTGACATCACCGGTACGATCTCCAGCTAAGGTCAGCCAGGCAGGGCCGCAGGCTGGTTTCGAGGTAGATTATTTTCCCCTTTCAGCACAAGTACAGGGCAGGGCGGGAAAAAAAGGTACGTGCAGACAGCCCATGCTCTGTGATTTCTGCAGTGCTGTAAGGGCTGAGAGGCTTAGAGGGTGCAGTTCAGGTGAGTCAATGCCCAGTCCATGCCCCCGAAATCTTGGCACTCTACCTGAAAAAGAATACACTTCGTGGATGTATCAACGCCAGTCTTGTTAGTGTGACCGCCTGCCGGAAAGAGCTCGCCGGGCTGATTTTGATTTTGCGGGTAGCAGCTCTTCCATGTCACCCCACATTGACATCGCATTCGTCCACATTTTGCGATTGATGCGGTTTTGGTGTTGAATGTGCAACAAGACAAGACGTCAGGCCGAGAGCATCACCTGTCTGTCTACGGATTCCTCCCTTCTGCGCTACCTGCCTTTGAAGAGTCAATGCGAATACATGTTAAACCCGAAATTGCATTTGTTGTCGCCTCTTTACCCAAACACCGGAATTGCTGGACAGCCTAGCATGTCCATGTTCCCCCACCAACTCTCTCTATACCTTCAAAATGACTGAAGTGACCACCAATGGGGCTTCTCAAGCCAGTGTCGATTTGGTCGCCGCCAAGGCTGACCTGTCTTCGGCTTCTACCAAGAGACGCATAGCTCAATTAAAGACCATTGAAGAGAAATTCAAGCAGAATTGTAAGCCTTCCCGCCGTGCTGCTGCGGAACCCCTCAGCTCTAATACCCCATCTTGCCGCTGACCAGAGATACCCTTGACTCATAACAGCCGTTGAGGTTTCTGCAACACCCAGAATCCTCAAGCTTCTATTCGATACCCATCCCGCTTATAACGACAGGCCCTCTCGACGGGCCGTCCAGTCATGCCTCGTCTCTATCGTCGCCAACGCGAGCGAACCCAAGGTCGTTGCGCCCTTCATAACTGCTATGCGACTGGAGTCGCAGAAGGCCGGAATAGCCCCTAACAATGCCTTTGTCCTGGTCGAATGGTGCAGTTTGCTCTTGTCCACAATCGCCGCTACGCCCATGCTTGGCCAGTTTGGTCTGGATATCATCCATGCCAACGCAGCTGCTTTAGAGAAATGTTTCCAGCCACCTACCCGATCTTCCGTGGCCGATTCGGCCATCACTGTCACCCGACGTGGTCTTCGAGCTGCTTTCTGGCAGAAGGAGTTCCGTGAGAAGTTCATCCAGGATGTGGTACAAGCACTTACAACAAAAGCTGCTCAGCCGACGGCTAGAAATGCTGTTATGCTGGGCGTGGTTGCGGGGGTATCGTCTCGCCACGAGAAGGCGAAGCCGGTACTTGCTTCCAAGAAGGCAGACTATTTCGGATTTTACACACGAGAAATTGCGGGATCCAAAATGCCGCTCCCAGATCATATAGCATCTGGCCTACGGGACTTCTTCCTTGATTTCGTGACATTCGAAGACCTGACTAAGGAGGTTGTTCCGTCAATCGAGAAAGGTCTACTGCGTGCACCCGAGGTTGTGCTGAACCTTGTGCCGGGCCTCGTCCGCTCGCTTCCAGAAGATATGGACCTGTCGAATATTCTTGGCAGTCATTTGATGAAGCCTCTATTGTCCAACGTAAAGTCGAGCAACCCTGTCATTCGTCAAGCTGTTAGAACAACCTTTGAGACCACGGTTTCCAAATGCCGGGATTTCAAGATCTTGGAGCAGGTTGCAGACGAGATTCTGGGTCCCCTGAAGTCTGGAAAATTAGCATCTGCAGACCATCGTGTCCTCCACTCGGAAATGCTTCAAAGCCTGCCCTTGTCTGCAACGATTGCTTCGAAGGTGACAGCTGCTCTTCCTCCGGTGGTGGGCAAAGAAGGCAACGAACTGGCGCTGGCTGCCGAACTTTCAGCTTTCACCTGCTGCGTTTCATACGAAATTCAACACGACGTTGAGCTGGCAAAGCCTGTGTCTGATGCTTACGTCAAGGGACTTGCGGACAAGAAGATACCCTCACGGAGACTCTGGATCCTCAAAACTGGCGAGATACTCTCCCATTTCAACAACTCCCAGGAGGCCATTCCATTGAACGCTGTCAAGTTTGTGGAGTCGATAGCAAACCCTTTGGCAGATACCTGGGCTGAAGTTAACAAGAACCCTGCCGCCGCTGTGCAGAGTACCTTGATCTCGGGTGCTTATGTTGTCACAGTTTCAGCCTATCAAATCATTGCTCGGGTGGAGAGCCAGTCTATCAAGCCTACTATCAAGAAGGCAGCAGTTTCTAAAGAATGCCTTGTGTTTGAACCCAAACCCTCATTCTTACTGAATCACCGGATATATCACAGACTCTCTGGCGAAGATGACTTAAGGTGGTTTCTCGCTGCCCTGTCAGCCGTTGTGGTGGATCTTGAGGAAACCCCTAGCTCGGTGCGCTCAGCATGGTCACAGGCTCTGATCTTCCTGGCCTCTTCTCCTACAGTTCCGCCTCAAATTCGCAAGGAAACATGCGAAACCATTACCAAACTATATGCCAAACAGCCCACGTTGGTATCTGAAGCTGTGGTTGCCGGTCTTTGGCAATGGATCGAGTCTATCGAGCTGAGCGACAAAGAAAGTGTGGCTGCCTCGGCCAAATTCGACAAGACAAATCTGCACCTGCCGCTGCGCTCTATCTGCTTGACAGAGGAAGATTTCAAGAAGGAGGGTTCAGATCGCGACCTGGAGGCTATGGAGAAGCAGATGTGTTCGTTACTTGCCTTGGCGAGACCCAATCTTATTCCCAGGTCTAGCTGGATTGATTCCTGCCTCAAGGTCGGCCTTGATCCTGGCAGTCTGGTTAAGAAGCACGAAGCATCTCTGTTACAAGAAATCACCGACAAGACAAGTTTCGAGCAAAAGTCGACCGCCATCAAGACAGCTGCCTGCAATGCTGCCGCTGATCTTGCTTTCGTGGCCCCCGAAATCATGACCTCGAAGATCATTGAACTGATCAGGGGCGATTTGAACCCTGACCAGCTCAAGGATGTTGGGCCAGTAGAGGCAGCCATCTTCCGCACCCCTGAAGGCACCGCTTGCATCGATGTGGTTGCCAAGAAAGCACAAGCCTTACCTGACAAGAACACCAAAGATTACGATACGCTCAAATGGGAGGCAGAACTGAGAGCGCAGCTGGCTGAAAAGAAGGGCACCCAAAAGAAACTCACAGCTGATGAGCAAGCTAAGGTCAACGCCCAGCTGAAAAAGGAGTCGGAAATTCGAAAGTCAGTACAACTTCTTGCAGCACGTTTATTGCGTGGCATTGGTATTATCCAGGGATTGCTCAATGGCCCACCAACTGAGGCAAGTCTTTGGATGGGGCCAGCGGTTAATGCTCTGCTGAAGGCAATGGAAGCCGGTGCATGTCTCATCACTGGCGACGCTGCTCCTTCAGTATACCTGGCATGCGCAGATAAGGTTACTAGCCGTCTTGGATCGATTCGACCATTCATCGGCGTTGCTACGCTGCGTGCTTTGGGGGTGACCGGTCTGCCTGAAAATCTCGAAGAGGAGGGTCTGGAAGAACTGATTACGCGAGTGCTGTACCGTTTGCGATTCGCTGGAGAGCAGCGGCCATTCGACGTTATCTCTGTCGTATACATGCTCTCACTCATATTCCTTGTGCTGCAGCATGGTGGCTTTGGAGCGACAGCGGAAGAACGAGACGCCCAATTAGTTCTTGCCATTGAGTTCGTCTCTTTCCACACAGACGTGTGCGCCGAGGAAGCTGTTCCACGAGCTGACTTGATATCGACATTGATCACTTCAATGCAACGATATAACCAACATTACAAGATCATCAAGGACTGCTTTTCTGATATGATAAGATGTGTTGCTCCCAACATGTCTTCTCAAGAGATATCTGTTCTTTCGAAGGGCGCAATCGTGCCAGAGTCCTCAGTCCGCGAAACGGTACTGCAATCCATCAGTGCGGATGTGGATATGAGCGAGCTCGACTTCTCAGATGAGATCTGGATCGCATGCCACGATGATGACGAGACGAACGTCGAAATTGCACGGGAAATCTGGGACGAAAGTGGCTTCAAGGTGTCCAAGGATGTACCATTCAAGATGATCCCTTACTTGGAGAGTAAAGACGGCCAGCTCCGCAGAGCTGCCGCCAGGGCTCTGGCTGACGCATGCCGGGAACATCAGGCAACAGTCGATGAAATTCTTCAAATCCTTCAATCCAGTTACATTGAATTCGCCAAACCCCGCGTCGCAGGACTCGATCAATATGGTATACCGAAGAAGTCAGATCTAGCAGATCTGTGGGAAGCAAGGCATGGCGTCGCTGCTGCACTCAAAACACTTGCTCCTTGTCTTCAAAAAGACCAAGTCGACGGTTACTTCAGTTTCCTCATCGAGAAGGGGCCGCTAGGTGACAAGAACCCCAATGTTCGAAGCGAAATGTTGGAGGCTGCCATTACTGCTATCGACAAGCATGGAGGCGCCCTGGTGGATAAGTTGATGAAGATGTTTGAGCGAACTCTAGAAGTGCCAGACACAGGCTCCGAGGCCGGAGACCGGGTGAATGAGGCTGTGATCGTAATGTATGGTGCCTTGGCCAGACACTTGAAGTCCGGCGACGCAAAGATCCCCGTCGTTATTGAACGGCTACTAGCTACTCTCAGCACCCCGTCTGAGGCGGTCCAGTATGCCGTGGCCGAATGTCTGCCGCCTCTGGTTCGCACCTGTGGCGATAAGTCATCCAAGTATTTCGAACAAGTCACCAATACGCTGTTGACTTCTAAGAATTACGCCGCCAAGCGTGGCGCCGCGTACGGCTTGGCCGGCCTGGTGCTCGGAAGGGGTATCTCGGTATTACGCGAATACCGACTCCTTATCAGTCTTAAAAGCGCAGCCGAGAACAAGAAGGAGACGCAGCAAAGAGAAGGTGCCTTCCTTGCATTTGAGCTGGCACCGTTGATTCTTGGTCGCCTTTTTGAGCCGTATGCAATCCAAATTGTGCCCCAACTACTTACTGGATTCGGCGATAGCAGTGCAGACGTGAGAGACGCGTGTTTGTCAGCTGCAAAAGCCTGCTTTGCAAAGCTCAGCTCGTTTGGCGTCAAGCAAATCCTGCCAACACTCCTGAACGGTCTTGATGACGACCAATGGCGCAGTAAGAAGGGTGCTTGCGAACTGTTGGGTGCCATGGCGTACTTGGATCCTCAGCAACTGGCGGCGAGCTTGCCCGATATAATTCCTCCATTGACTGGTGTACTGAATGACAGTCACAAGGAAGTTCGTTCCGCTGCCAACAAGAGTTTGAAGCGGTTCGGTGATGTTATCACAAACCCAGAGATCAAGAGCCTCGCGGACATCCTCCTGAAGGCTCTCAGTGACCCTACCAAGTACACTGACACTGCACTCGACTCTTTGATCAAGGTCCAGTTCGTGCATTATCTTGATGCCCCGTCTCTTGCCCTTGTGACAAGGGTTCTCCAGCGCGGTTTGGCAGATAGATCCCAAACCAAACGGAAAGCCTCGCAAGTCATTGGAAGCTTGGCTCATTTGACCGAGCGCAAGGATCTAATCGCCCATTTGCCAGTGCTTGTATCCGGTCTCAAGCTTGCTTCGGTCGATCCTGTACCTACAACGCGTGCCACTGCTTCTCGTGCCCTTGGTTCCTTGGTCGAGAAACTTGGTGAGGATGCCCTTCCCGATCTTATCCCCGGACTCATGCAAACGCTCAAGTCCGATACGGGTGCCGGCGACCGTCTGGGTTCCGCGCAGGCTCTTTCCGAAGTACTTGCCGGTCTTGGAACAACAAGACTGGAGGAGACACTGCCTACCATTCTGCAAAATGTGGAGTCATCCAAGGCAGCGATCCGAGAAGGCTTCATGTCCCTCTTCATTTTCCTTCCGGTATGCTTTGGAAACAGTTTCGCCAATTATTTGAGCAAGATTATTCCCCCTATTCTCGCCGGTCTTGCGGACGATGTCGAATCTATACGTGAGACCGCCTTGCGTGCTGGCAGACTCCTTGTCAAGAACTTCGCAACCCGCGCTGTTGATCTGCTGCTCCCTGAGCTCGAACGTGGTCTTGCAGATGACAACTACAGAATTCGTCTCAGTTCAGTTGAGCTGGTCGGTGACTTGCTGTTTAACCTCACTGGTATTACTGGAAAGGAGGATGCCGAAGATGAATTGGATCAAGCCAAGGAGGCCGGCGCATCGCTTGTCGAAGTACTTGGCGAAGAGAAGCGTAACAAGATTCTGGCTGCCCTTTACATTTGCCGTTGCGATACTGCTGGCTCTGTACGCGCTGCTGCTATTGCTGTTTGGAAGGCTCTGGTCGCTACTCCTAGGACTCTCAAGGAACTCACCCCTACTCTTACGCAAATCATCATTCGTCGCCTTGGTAGTTCCAACATGGAGCACAAGGTCATTGCTAGCAACGCACTTGGAGAACTTATCCGAAAGGCTGGCGACAGTGTGCTCTCAAGTCTCCTGCCAACACTCGAAGAAGGCCTGCAGACCTCCACAGACTCAGATGCCAAGCAAGGTATTTGCTTGGCCCTCAAGGAGCTCATTGCGTCTGCTTCTGAAGACGCTCTGGAAGACCACGAGAAGACTCTCATTTCCGTGGTCCGTACCGCTCTCACAGACTCTGATGAGGATGTGAGGGAAGCTGCGGCCGAGGCATTTGACTCACTCCAGCAAATCATCGGCAAGCGTGCAGTTGATCAAACCCTTCCATTCCTCCTTAACCTCCTTCGCTCTGAGGATGAAGCCGACAATGCCCTCCAGGCACTTCTTACGCTGCTCACTGAGACTACGCGATCCAACATCATTCTGCCCAACCTTATCCCGACTCTCATCACGCCTCCTATCTCTGCGTTCAACGCCAGGGCTTTGGCATCTTTGGCTAAGGTGGCAGGCGCTGCTATGAACCGACGCCTGCCCAACATTATCAACTCCCTAATGGACAACATTGTCAACAACGAGGATGAGGATATGCGCAAGGATGTTGAGAGTTCGATTGACACCGTCATCTTATCCATGGATGAGTATGACGGCCTCAACACGGTCATCAATGTTCTGCTCCAACTCTCGAAGCACGAAGATCACCGCAAGAGGGCAAATGCTGCATACCGCATGGCCAACTTCTTCGAGCAAGCAACAGTGGACTACTCACGTTACAACCAGGACATTGTCCGTGCGCTGTTGATCTCGTTCGACGACAGAGACAAGGATGTGATCAAGGCTGCTTGGACAGCCCTGAGCACGTTCACCAAGAAGCTCAAGAAGGAAGAGATGGAGTCTTTGGTACCTTACACGAGACAGACTCTTCTTCAAGTTGGCGTTGCTGGACACAACTTGCCTGGCTTCGAGTTGCCAAAGGGAATCAACGCCATTCTGCCAATTTTCTTGCAGGGTTTGATGAATGGTACAGCAGAGCAACGTACTGCGGCTGCGCTTGCTATATCAGACATTGTGGACAGGACCAGCGAGGCCTCTCTCAAGCCTTTCGTCACTCAAATTACTGGTCCGCTCATTCGTGTCGTTTCCGAGAGGTCTACTGATGTCAAGGCGGCCATTCTGCTCACCCTCAACAACCTGCTGGAGAAGATGCCCACCGCTCTCAAGCCGTTCTTGCCGCAGCTCCAGCGTACATTCGCGAGATCGCTTGCTGACACTACGAGTGAAGTGCTTCGATCGCGTGCTGCCAAGGCACTGGGCACTTTGATCAAGTTCACGCCCCGTGTCGACCCCTTGGTTGCAGAGCTTGTGACTGGATCCAAGACAACCGATGCAGGCGTCAGGACAGCTATGTTGAAGGCCTTGTATGAGGTCGTAAGCAAGGCTGGAGCCAACATGGGTGAAAGCTCGCGTAGTGCCGTGTTGGGTTTGATCGATATGGACACCGATAACACCGATTCGGCCATGACAGTTACCAACGCCAAGCTCCTTTCAGCCCTTCTCAAGAACGTGCCAGCAGATGTGGCCAACAGTCTGCTCAAGAGCCGTGTCGCTACGACACACTTCACTAACTCGTCCGTGCTCGCAATCAACGCCGTTTTCGTCGAGTCGCCGCAGATTCTACTTGACAGCCCCTTGGCTGAAGATGTGCCCGAGATCCTGTCCCAGGGCATGTCTAACAAGAACGTAAGTTATAAAATTCTCCTGGCTCCCATTGAAGTTGTAACTAACTGGAAACATAGCTGTTTGTCGCGGATAACTGCATCCTGGCCACAGGAAAGTATCTTATGTCGCATACGCCCTCATTCGAGCAAGCCAAGCCTATCTTCTCTACGCTTGCCGCCATTATTGCTCCAGGCAACCCAACGGACTCTCGCCGTCTAGCGTTGGTCATCATTCGCACAATTTCACGTACCAACGTTGACCTGGTGCGACCTCATCTGCCCCTGCTTGCCGGTCCCGTGTTCGCCTCGGTGCGAGACCCCGTTATCCCCGTCAAGTTGGCAGCTGAAGCGGCGTTCATTGAGCTCTTCTCCGTTTCCGAGGAGGAGGGCCGCGTCTTTGAGAAGTTTGTCCAGAGCCCCGCCGGCCAGGAGCTGCAGCCCAACACCCGCCGCAGCATGAACGACTACTTCAAGCGTGTCGGTCTGCGGTTGGGTGCACAGACCCGGGAGCGACGACAGGCGGAGGGCGGTGTCGGTGGACAAGGCGCTCTGGGCCTGAGCAACGACGAAGTGGAGGACGAGAGAGAGATCTGGAGTGTGGGACAGGTCGAGCTGGGCGGTGGTGTGTTCAGCCAGGATTAAGAAGCCGGCGTGCTTTTCCCGTGTCGGTTTAATCGGTCGAAAGGGGATAGGAAAAGAACAATGTTAGGGGGGTTATGAAGCTCCGACATTATGAACTTTTTTAGTTTGCATTTACGATACGATAGATAAAAGAAAAGAGATGATTGTTTCGTTTTATTTCATATCCGTCTGGAAGACAATTGATTGAGAACTATAATACTGTGGTACGCTAATCACTGCTGGGAACAAACATCTTACAGTAACATGGTATCTACATCTCGAGGGCGGCCTCGAAGGGACGATATTGTTCTGCTTGGCCTGGGGAGTGTATTTTACCACGTGGGGTGTTCAATCACTCACAGAGTGGCCGAAATTTGCTCAGCCAAGTCGTAAGGCGCAGGCGACGATTTCCTTTTTCACATTGGGGTCGTTGGGCATGTAAACGGCCGCGACCCTCAGCAGACGCCGGGCCGCCGCCTTGTCGCCCAGCTCCTTGTGGGCCAGGGCAGTGCGGTAGTAGATGCGGCCGAGAGGCGCGGCGGCGGGGAATCCCATGACGGCTTCGTCCTCGGGGTTCAGGTCGTCGCGGTCGAGGGCGCCGATGGACTGGCGCATCGTGGTGATGGTGCGCATGCCCCAGAAGCGGGCCTCGTCCCAGTCCTCGAGCTTCAGGTAGGCCAGCACCGTGTTGGCGACGAGCTGGACCCGCAGCACGAGCCGCTCCAGCTGCCCGTTCTTGCCCACGTACGGCTCCTCGCGCAGCTCGCCGGCGAAGAAGGCCTCGGCGTGCACGTGCCGCTGCCGGCCCTTGACGACGACGTGCATCGCTTCCCAGGCGCGGGTGTAGAGCGCTAGGGCTTCGTGGTATTTCCCCGCCGACAGCAGCTTGGTGCCCTCGGCTTTTAGGCGCGACGTCTCGGCCAGGCAGGCCGCGGGGCTCGCATGCGGGACCTGCTGCGCCGCGCGCAGCTCGTTCTCGACCGAGAAGAAGGGTTTAGCGGTCGTGTTCGGGTCCGAGGTGACGACGGTCTCGCGCAGGCCCTTGACGGCGCCGAAGGGTAGCAGGAGCTGGCGCTGGCGCCACTTGGGGACGGCGCGGACCTCTTCGCAGAGCTCGGGGACGTAGTGGGGGTCGCGCAGCTGGAGGGTGAGGGTCAGGTAGCCGTTGAGGCCCGGGTTGGTGAGGTCGGCGTAGCGCCAGGTGGTGGCGAACTTGTCGAGGTCGTCGAGCAGGATGACGAAGTGCTGGGGCTCGGCCTCCTGCATCAGGGTGTGCGGGGCGCCGATGGCGACGGCGAGGCTGTGGCCCTTGAAGGCGGCGGCGCGGGCATGCTTCATGAGGATGGGCACGTGGCCCTCGAAGGCGACGTGGTGGTGGGCCTCGGGCCAGGGCGTCTCGATGCGCACGAAGACGTTGAGGTCCCGGAAGATGCGCCGCGCCTCCCAGTAGATCTGCGTGCTGAGCCGGAACAGCACCAGCGCCGGCCGGTAGTCGTAGTCGGTGTACTCATCGCGCCCCTCGACGCGGTTCGCGTCCGGGTGCAGGATGATGCGATAGATTTCCTCGCGGATCTCGGGCGGGAGGGTGAGGAAGGACGTCGTCTTTGGTTTGTCGAGCTCCATGGTCGCGACGGTGGAATGCTTTCAGGGGGGGTGGTGTCGGTCGAATTGGATGACGGGTAATAATGGATTGGATTAGTGCTGTAGCTTGTAGTAAGTTGTTGTACAGATACGCAGAGACTGGATTATCAATGAAGCTAGATGGAAAGACTAGGTCAACAGAAGTAAGTGTACAAGAGATCAATGAAGTCACGACATCTGGCGGACTGGAATGCAACCAATTTTTTGGACGATTCTCTAACACTTTTTGCCTCGGGATGCTCGGACGAGGCACGGCGCAATTGGTTCCCCGCACCGACGCCGCCGGAGGAGCTCACCAGATGGAGATTAGTACCATCGGACTTAAAGGATGGTGTTGCAGCTAAAAACAGTCAATATTGGGCGATGGCAACCTCGTGAAAGTAAGCTTGATCTTTCCCGATAACATCTAACCTTAGATACTGGCAGGTATGAAAATAGAAGGGAGCAGACACACAGACCAATAAAACGTCTTTTCACCATCCAGGCATTGCCATATCAGGTGTTCAGCAACCTGTTACAAAAGTGGGTACATATCAAGGACCCCTGCCATAATGGAGAGGGAAACTTGACATCCGCATCTTCAGTTGATCAGGTAAGGAAATATGGCGGGATCGGCGATGTAGGCGTTGGATGAGAAGGGCATGTTGCCGAATACAGACTCGAATATTGGCTAATACCGAGATTGGCGCAGGGGTGATTCAGTCTTATCCATTCAATATGGTGCTGCGTGTGTAGATGATGCCTTGGTCAGATCGGGATATTGCCATCACCAACGACAGCTCGATTCCAGGTACTCACACCACCGTCTCGACATACGGCATCAAAGACGAATAGGACCTCATTCTCGTCTCCAAATCTTGTGAAGCAGATGTTCCAGCCAAGGTATAAATATGAAAGAAGCTGACTTGTATGACATGCAAGATCACACGGCATCCTCATACCTTGATGAGTACGTGGGCGACCCTTAGGGAAGTATCAGATATCGCCGACGTCGAGCGTCGAAACTTGGTGCTGGCCATATTCCTTGACAGCCAGATGAAGAACAGAACTAACATACACATGGCCACGTCACGCATATGGATTGAAGTAGCTCAGTACCCGAAGAGAAACCGGAAGAGAAAGACGCAACGTCAACGAGCCCGTCAATGGGTGGATCAAGTCAACAAGGCATAAGAGCAACATAAATTCTAAATTTCCATCACAAGCCGTCTTGCTTTGAATAAGTCAAGGTCATTAGTGTAGGGCTGGAGAGGAATTAGAAAAAGAAAAAAAGGAAATTGCAAAAAGCTAGGTTGTCCTGCGTCAGGCTCGAACCGTACGAAAAACCACCCGGAAACACGAGCCCAAGTGATTTTATCTGCCCACGGATTTTAAATCTGGTATATGCGACAACCAACTAAGCCAATGACCTAGCTGGAGTGGTTGGAAGAAAAGAGCTGTATTTAAACATATGAATACAATGGATGCTTGTTTCTGGGGGGACGCGTCTGCCGCCTGCACTCAGAGCTTACCCAGAGCTCACCCAGAAAACGGTCGAGCCAATAGCTGTAAGTACACAGGGCCAAGTGGCATTTACTCATTTTCCATACTATGAATAATATTAATATTACAATCGCACATCAGACTGACCGATGTACAGCAAGGCCATGCCCATGATTGTCAAGCAGGACTACTACTACCCCTTGATGATCTCGGCAGCAGCACGGTAGCCCGAACGCAGCGCCCCTTCCATGTAACCGATCCAATAGTCCGACGACTCGGTCCCCGCAAAATGCAAGTTCCCCACGCGCTGGCGGAGGGCCGGGCCGTAGTTGGTGTAGATCCCAGGCCCCGCGACGGCCGTGGGTCCGCCCTGGGAGTACTCCTCGAGATCCCAGCGCTGGACGACCCACTCCTTCACATTGTCACCGCCCGCGCGGTCGCCAAAGTACGTGACGAAGTCGCGGTCCACCTGCGCCGTGATCTCGGCCTCGGTCTTGTTGTCGTACTCGCGCATCTGGCCCGCCTCGAGGAAGGCCATGAGCGCGCTGACGGGCGGGTTGTGCCCCTCGCGCAACGACTGGTCGAACGTCGACCGCGCCAGCCCGGCGTCGCTGACAGCCTGCCCCGTCAGCCCGCCGGCCTCCGCCGTCCGCCACCACGAGCTGTCGTACACGGCGATGGCTTTGCCGATCGATCCCATGCGCATCTGCGCCGTCAGCTGGTCGCGCGCCGCGGGCAGCGCCGGCTCGTACGTGATCTGGCGCGCCAACGGCGGCGACATGGCCACGACTACGTGGGCGCCCTGCACAGTAGACCCATCTTTGAGGGTGACAGTGTATGATGACTCGTCGGTTTTGGCGATTTTACGGACGGGTGCGCTGAGCCGGACGTTGCCGAGCTTCTCGGCCAGGCGGATGGCCAATAGCTGCGTGCCGCCGTCGACGCGCCACTGTTGGGCACCGCCATTGTCGATGGAAATCAGTCGGTCGAAGGTTCCCTTGGTGGTCTCGTTGCCTGCGGCGGCAATGTAGCTAAGGGTATAGAGTAGGGAGATCTCGTCTGGCTCGACTGAAAACACAGTCTCGACCGCGGCCTGGATCAGGAAGCGGGCCGACTCGGTCAGCAAAAATGGCTTCAACCACTCGTCAAACGTCTTCTTGTCCCAGTGGTCGGCCAGCGTGCTGTTCCAGGGGTTCTGCACATCGACGCCCAGCACCAGGGCGTTGAGCGACGCGATGACGGTCAGGACCTGCGTCGTGCTCAGCTCGTCGACGGGCGGGACGGGGCTCGAGGCGTACGTCTGGCGCTTCCCCTTGTGGTAGAGCACGCTCTCGCCCGTGTTATATTCCGGGTAGAGCTCGAGCCCCAGCTCCCGCGCGAGCGCGAGCACTTTGTCTTGGGTCTCGCCGATGAACTCGGCGCCGACCTCGGTGTAGCCACCGTCCTTGAGCGCGCGGTTGAGCACGCGACCTCCGACTCGGTCGCGCGCCTCGAGCACGATGAAGCTCTTGCCCGCCTCGGACAGGGCCTTGGCGGCCCCCAGGCCGGAGAGGCCTGCCCCGACAATGACGGCATCGTACGTCTGGGCGAGGGCGGACTGCGCCAGCAGTAGGAGCTGGGGGAAAAGGAGGTACGACTTCATTGAATTATATATTAAGGGTTGGCGACTTGAACGACTGTGTGTTTGGCGTTTCTGGTAGCTCGGTGAAGAGGTGTCATCTTCAGGTATCACAGAGCTGGGAGATGTCCCTATTTATAGAGCCCGCGTGGGAATACTCGTGGTGCGGCCAAACGGGGGCTCATGACTGGCTGGCTGAACTGTTCCTTGACTGACTGATGTCAGCTCCTAATCATGTCCCGTCCGGGCCGCACCCCGTTCTACGTCGCCATATCTGACCAGTAGGAACGAGATCAGCAGCGGTGTAGATTACCTAAAAGGGGATCTGCGCTCGTACAACCCTCCTTGTGCTTATGCAAATCAGAAGTTCCTCCGTGAGTAAGCAAAATACTCACCAGAGTCGATGCCGAGCCCTGGAATGTAACGGTGGTGCATTGGCTGAGACTCCAGAATCAAATGACCCGGCAGCATGGCTCATGGCTGGGCTCCGATACTACATGCTGACCATTACACCGGAGCGAGTGGTTCGTAACTTTAGTTAACCACGGTAGAGCACCGGATATGTCGGGTGGCTTTAAGTGTAGGGAGTATACGAAGTTTATTCTCCCTCTTTATTACTCAGGCCCATATTTTCCATGTCCAAAGGGTGTCGCACACATAGGATGTACGGCGTATACCAGCTGATGGCGGCGGCGTCGTCTCTCCGATGGTGCATGTTAGTGGCTCTTGGGGTCTCGGCATCGCGGTGTCTGATTGGTTACCGACACCCATCAGCTGAGGTTGCAGTTGGAGTTACGAGGTGTTATTGGTGGTGCCACCGGCTGTATGCGTATGCGAGTAGACTGCCCTGTTCAATCCTCCAGATGAACTACCTCGTCCGTGCATTTTGATATCTTGGCCACTGCGCGCAGAGCTACGCCGCAGTGGCAGTCTCCGCTCGCATTCGCATTGAGCGGACGTGAATACAGGGAGAACAGAGAATGCCCCCAGTCTAGCTTGAAGGTTATGCGAGTGCGAGCAATTCTTTATAGCTACCCACAATTTGGAGTTTCTGCCCTTTTCAAATGCCATCCTCTAACCTAGAGAGAAAAGCCCGGGGCCGCCGGGGCCCAGAGATCCTCGGCCGGGAACCACCCTTGCTTACGGCAACGGGTAAAAGGGCGAGCGACAAGCGATATGCCATCAATTGAGCCACGCTCTCGGTATGGAATACATAGTCCAAGAGTGGTCTGGCTCCGGTTCGTTCTGGATATATCAGGGCTGGTCCCCGCGAAGGAGCCGGTGGACGTTATGCTATGTCGCACTGATGGATGCTGTCAAAACTCAATCCATGCAATATCAGAAGACGACGGACACCGAGATGTAACATCATAGACGAACCATTCTTTTATCTTCTTTTGAGTACTTGACTTCCCGTCCGTCCAGACCCGCCCGCACAATCTTCGAGTCTCAGCTGCCACATGGCGCAAGTGTTCTTCTGGCTTGTGGGATATCCCAATGCATGCCAGACTAAGCTGGTCTATATGTATGCAGATGAACACCTGCCCGGATCAATGGTGGGTTGGCCCAAAGACATGATCGTCAAGGGTAGCGGCGATTGGGCTACGAGGATGTCAGGGTCGGGAATACTCCTCTAATTAACCCGCATGGCTAATCTGCCTTCGCTCAGACCATATGTTTCCGGTCGGCAACTTCGGTTGCCTTAGACCCATATTCCATATCCCCACTGCCTGTTATGTAAAAAGGGGGTCGCGAGCAGGTTGCTTTATTCGCTTTGGTTGGGGAAAGCGATGCATATGTACCTGTCAAATTCGGCTCTGCTACCGAATGCGTGGTGATCCGCAGGGGCGGCGCACCCCGTTCACAATGTAACCTGCAGCTGCATCCCCGGGAAGGGATCCTGCATTCGGGCTGCTCGGCCACAGAGCCCATTCTCTTCCTGTATGTAACCTAGCTGGCTTCGGCCCGTGGACCTGGAGGAAAGTAGGTCAGTCGATTGCTGCGGGGAGGGAGGATGTTGATCTCGATGTTTTTCCTCCGAGAGTGGTAATGGTTGTGGAACAGCCACGGTCATAGACCACGGCCATGGAGGACGGCACTCTCTCGGTCCTGATATATTTGTGCGATACAGCTTTCCGGTAGCTGAAAACCAATTATGTGTACTATACGATGAGGACATTACTCACGTTGCCTCTAGAGGGCCTTGGGCAAAGGTGGAGGATACCTTGGATGTTCAGATACAAATATGTTGATATGATGCCGAGGTTTGCTCCGTGGCTTTATACAGAACGTTGAGGACGGCAGCAGCCCCTTTAGTCCAAGTTTTATAAGTTGCTCACGTAGATCAAAAGGAAGAGATGGCAGGGGGATTTTGGTCTGAAAGTTGCTAGGTCAGGCGAAATGGGATGATTACAAACATACACATATACAAAGAAGTCCTCCAGCATCCGTTCAAACACAACATAGATATGAATGTCTGAGCCTACCTATTTAGAGAACGCTGTTGTCTACGGACATAAGGGGTGGGTTTCCACACTTTGTGGCTTGTATTCGCGGTGCTACCAAGTTAACTCGGTTGTATCAATCCTGACTTTCCATGAGGTATCGAATACAAAGCATGAAATACTTGTCAACAGGCTGTCAAGCTAGCCCCTGAGTTCAGCTCCGCACTGGATCCCTGTTTAAGATACACGATGAAGTCTGTCTTCTTGTTATATGCGTTATATATCTGTTCTTCCCCGTCCCCCATAAGACAAATCAGAAACGTTTGTTGCTCTATTTTCTTTGTAGCAATCACGCTCCGTGAAAATCCGATATAGCTACTATACCTGCCTTGCCGAACCCAGAAATCTTTCAAGCGTAGATGATCCTTAATTATTGAGCGGATGAAGTCTTGAACTAAAATAATGACACCAATTACGCCAAGGGTAAGAGCCAGTACAAGTTCGGACATGGGATCAAAATACCCGAGTACGAAAGGAATGATTCCTCGCGTGTTGGCCACAGGCCGAGGTATACTCGTTTCTCCTGATCTCTCCCGCCTATTCCCACTAAATGCAGATACACGTCAGCTCTGCCCATGTTGGAAGAAGAGATAACTTTGGATAAATTCATAGATCTTGGGATAAGGGAGATCAGAGCAACGCAAATATTGCTAAGCAGCACTCATGTTCACAGTGTGGCCGGATTTCGCATCTCCTGGTCGTCCAACCCACTCCTGGGCTGCAGAAATCCGTGTAGCCAGGGCTCCAGAGCCCAGTTACGGAAAGAGGAAGCATTTGCCCTTCCAGACAACCGGGAGAAGGGCTGAGAAGACTACTGCGCTGCGTGACGTGCCGTTGCCCCGTATGCGTCAGGATTCGATGCACACTATTACTGAATTATTGGTATCAGACGAGCAAATAAGATATGTTGCCTGACTGCGAGCTGGATGGGGCGATAGCTTATTGCCCCTTTCCATCGCGACTAGTAGATAGTTATGAATTTTGGTCTGATGTTTCCACGTGCGTCATTGGCGCCCTTTGTCGAACTCTCTGAATCAAGACTTCCTTTGATGATGTATTATGGCTACATCTGCTCTCCCAATGCCTTATCCACCTCAGCCCTGTACTCAGCAGAGACGGGCACTGAATGGAAGTTGAGGGCGTAATCAAATGGTGAGTTCTTTAAGAAACATATGTCGATATGACGCAGGGGGTTAGGAATGTCCGTCAGCTCCTAAGTTTCGTTATATTGCTACAGACATTTTTCCACGAGGCATCTCTTGAAACAAACGCCCTGAGCCGAAGACATGAAGACCAACTGTACAGAGTTGATCGACAAGACCAGCCTGGCCTGGTGAAATATATCCTATCAGAAAAACGCTTAGGCCAGTGCCGCACCGAATATCTTGTGAGGATATCGGTTGACGCGAAGCCCCTTTCCCTGAGTTGAGTGACATGGCAATGCACTGTTACCAGCAGGAGCATGTCAGTCTGCCTGATGACAAAATAGGGCGCGTAGACATGTGGCATCCCAAAAATAGATGCGCCGCGATCATGTCGTCGCGATGGCCATGATACGAATAGAGACGGACGATCGCGTTCGGACAGGATGCTCCCCTCGGAAATATATCGCACGAGCACAAAGCTACTGAGTTCCTCAGCTTGCACACAACGAGTAATTGTCCTGCTGATAACCGTTGGAACCACGCAGAGTGCGATTCAAGCCCTTTCTCTAAGGGCCCTAAGAGGAATTGGAACCGATGAGATTCAGAGAGATGCAGCTGTCAATTCGACGTTACATCAAGCAGCATCGCATCACGAACAACTTGATTTGAGGAGTTTTCTTTCCTTTCCCAGTAGTGGAAAGGAAGGCCGATCATGTCGACATGGAACAACTGAACTGTCAGAGGGTCGAGTCATACAGTATGGCTCAACACTGGCATTTTCAGATGACGCGAACGAGCCATTGAACATGCCACGTTTGGTGATCGGAGCTTTGGCGACACATGTCATGCACAATACGGTAGGAGTCGCAGAGCCGCTCCGGATTGCCGATTATCGGGTGCCGTGGGAATCAATGAAACATGGTACACCTACCCGAGTGGATATATCAACTCTTAATCGATGGCGCAAGAACGATGAAGCCTTGGGTACCGGCTTGCAGTGATTCGGGCCGGGTTCGGGCAAGAATGTGAATGTGAATGGCGGTTCGGGCATGTCACAGTTGCCGGTGGATTGAGGTTGATGAGGCTGGACCTGCTGAGTCCCTGTCTGTGAGTGGCATCTAGATAGAGTTTATTTAGAGCGATGTTGGCGATGCTTGTTGGCCATGTTTGCTGGCAGACGGCTCGCCAGAGTTCTGCAGGTCTCGGTGAAGTCTCAGACTCGATCTGGCTGAGCTTGATTGATGGGTCTTACTTACTAAGGACATGCAGGTAGGCACTGAACAGATTTGATTCTACGACTAACATTCAAAAGCTACGCACTAGGTAATAGTAAGTCATTGTGAATTGCTTGCAGACACGTAATGCATCAATTGACTATGTGGTACTGCAGATGCATCGCGATATTGATTCTTTGGTATGTGGTGTGTGTGTGTGTGTGTCTCGCCTTCCCAAAAGATCGAATACCATCATCGTCAATCACACTGAGCCCGGAGGACCTCGGGAGGTAACGAGATGCAGGTCGCGTGTTCGTTGTTTGTGGGGTTTTAGTTAGGTTTGCAAGTTGCAACGTCTGACCACGGAATCGATCGTCTGGTGTGCGGTGATGTAGGTGTTTCTTGAAAAGAGACTTCTGTCATCCTCGTGCTTCAGAAACTGCAAGGTTCCAATAATATAATAGAAGGGAATCAAACAAATACCTTACTTATCCCCTGGTGCGACTACATGCAATAAATACCTGAAGCTGATGCACCCCCAAGCAAACTCACCGCTCGACGAGCCCATTCCCGGGAGATTGTCCATGGTCGCGAAGAGATAAAGAGATCTGGAGATTCTAGACTTGCCGGCTTTCCCTTCTGGACCCCCTGAAAAGGTCTAGCCATTGAACAAGACAGGAGCTGCCAGCCATTTATTGCGGAGAGAGAGAGACATTAGAAGCCTTGGAAGCCCTAGAAACCGGAAAACCGCCTAACCCCCTCCCCGACCGCCGAGTATCCCCCCGCTTGCTCATCTCACCTCCCACCTCCCACCTCCCACAGCGAAACCTCCTGCAGAAGGAACCCACCCCCAACTTTTGCAAGACCCGTCGGTGGCGTCAGTGGTCAGGCTCGGGATCCATTATCCTAGCCAGTCTGCAAGTCCTACCTGCCTCGCATTACACGCATATTTGCCTGGCCCAGGCAAGCAGCAAAGCAAGCAGGTTGGTCGGGCTTATGCTGCCGTTTCGTCTTATGCTTCTAATAATAAAAACACGGTATTTGTTACTCCAGGCCTCTCAGCCCGCGCACTGCAAAATCTCCCTTCGACTTGACGAATCAGTTTTTAGGCGATCGCGTCGACGGATGCTAAGCTTAGTAGAATCCCCAGTTGTTAGCCTTGGACTGGACTGAACTGGACTGAACTGATCTCAGCTCTCCCATTTTTATCTTTGTAGGTCCAGCCAATATCAATGGATGTACAGGCGGCTTGGATAACCCGACTTGACTGACTGACAACCGGCTCCAAGTCCCAAAGAAGAGAGAGGCTGGACCAAAAAGGTCGCCTGTTCCAGTTTTCTCCCTTCCCTTATCGGGGAGTTTCGCCTTCGTTCATCTCATTATTTACGTATGACCCGACCTGACTTCCATCTGGACTGGAGACACTACTACCCGTTGTAAACCTCGCAACTTCACAATCCCGGATTTCCTTCTTCCCTCGACGTTCTTTTCTTCAAAGGAAAAGAAAAAAACAGAGAAGAGCCGCATCGGAATCCCTATCTACCAGAGTACCTCACATCCCACCCACTACTGTCGCCAGATTCACTTTAGCTTTGTCCACACAAGCACGCCACTCACTACTCGCTCACTCACTGGACACCTCAACCCCACCGAAGAATCACCGGCAGTAACTTACATGCTGAGTATACCTACTTTACGTTGAAACAACTCTATCCTGGCCGAGAAGGTCATTGAAACGAGTGCTCGCCCACCCAACAACATCTGAACCGACCTGGGGGAAGACGGCATCCGCTTGGTTACAACATTTTATCGCCTGACAGATCTGTTTATTGTTCACCTGTCGCATTGGCCCCCAAATCTCACCTCAGGGTCTTCATTTTAGGTTCAATCAATTTGTTCCTTTCGCAACCGTTCAAACAACCACCCAGGATTCCAGGGAAACGGCGGTAGCGAATATCCCAGGGCCAGCCCAGTGTAGCAGCCAAGCCAAGCAAAGCAAGCAGGCAAGTCGACGCCGCTTTGCTGCGGAAGAGGGAGCATTGATAAACCAGACCGGGTCACGCTGGTGTATGCTGCGGCCAAAAAACCAGAGCAAGCGTACCAGTGATAGGTAATAGCTGCCAACTGATATCGATTGCATTTGCATTGTTGGTGCAATCCTGTCGGTCAGCCCGCCTTTACGTCTTTTTGAGCAATTTCGTCGCAGATCCGCCGACTACCCACCCGCAAGACCCCCCCAAATTAAAAACATCGTTCACTCAATTCAAATGTTCACCCAGCCTGCCCCGTCGCCGGGCATATTACAGCCTGGTTCTGCCAACAACACAACGTCCTCCTCTCCCACGTCATCATCTACCCATCACACCAGTAGGACTGGTAGGCTACGCGGTTTGAGTTATTTGCGTTCTTATACGCAAAACCATCTTCTTTCCCGTGACAGCCACACATCAAACTCAACATCCGGCACAACTTCGCCTTCCTCCGCTTCGCCTGCGCAGCAATCAAGTCGAACCGCCACACTCACGCGATCAGTAACAGCGTCATCCGCCACCGAACAGCAACGATCGCGACCCTCCAACCACTCTACTGACCAGAGCGGATTACGTCCTCCCTTACCAACCACCACGAACGGGGAACAACTGCGACGAGTTATTTCACAGCCGGTTGGCAGTATATCCCATAGCACGAGTGCTGGTGCTGAGCCATCATCAACCGAGCCGTCGACTGCTGCGAATCCTGCAGAGCACCAGAACCCTCCCAATAACGAATCGATATCGACGGGTACGGGGGAAGAGTCTGCAGGCCTTTCAGCAGAGATGACACGATCCCGATCAGCCACAACAGGCGACTTGCCTGCCGATGCACTCCCAAGCATTAGGTTCTCTGCTCACTACGACCCCAGGTCTAACCGGCAATCGTTGTCATTTACCCCTGTTTCGCGTACACTCCCGACTGGCAAGGAGATCATCAAAGTCGGGCGTTACTCAGAGAGGGAAAACCATGCCCCGGTTCCGTCCAACGCCCCCTCGTCCGCTCCTGTAGGCTTCAAAAGTAAGGTTGTTAGCCGAAGACACTGCGAATTTTGGTTCGAAAACGGCAAGTGGTATATCAAAGATGTCAAGAGCTCTTCGGGCACATTTCTCAACCACATCCGACTCAGCCCGCCAGGCACAGAATCCAAGCCGTTCTCGATTAACGATGGAGATATTGTGCAGCTGGGAATCGACTTTCGAGGAGGAGAGGAGATGATCTTCCGTTGTGTCAAGATGAGGATCGAGCTGAACCGGGGTTGGCAAGCCAAGCCAAACACCTTCAAGTAAGCTTTTCTCCATCCGCCCCGGAATACGCCCGTAACTGACCTGAACGTAGCATGGCCACACACAAGCGGTTGAGGAACATGACTTCAGCAGCATCAAATGCATCGCACGCCCAAGATTGTTCGATTTGCCTAAACGCAATAGCTGTAAGTTTGTAACGGATTAGGCTGTTTGAGGCTCGACAGACCTTGCTAACAACTTTGTAGCCTTGCCAGTCACTTTTTGTAGCCCCTTGCAGTCATACATGGCATTTCAAGTGCATCAGGGAGTTATTGATGGGGCCGTCGTATCCTATTTTCTCCTGCCCGAACTGCCGAGCTGCGGCAGACCTTGATATGGACGTGGAAGAAGTCTCAGACGAGTGGCAACAGCTTGACTCGGGCCCTGAGGAGGCGAACGACAACCCGTTTGAAGATACTGCTTCCCAACAAGAGGCAGAGCCGAGCCGCCAAGGTGCACAAAGTGCGCAAAGCACACAAAGCACCAACAGCGACGTTGCAACGCCGGCAAATGCAGAAGTCCCCCAAGCTGTCTCCCGAGAAGTAGAAATGGGAGATTCCACAGTCCTCATAGAGAGCTCTCCGGCGGCTGTAAACACACCATCAGCCCACACAGCCTCGAGTCCCGTGGCCATCCCCACTACTTCTCGAACGACGACTGCAGCTGCATCATCAAACCGTGGGACCCGCACACCGTCGCCGACCGGAGCCCCATTGGTAAACTGCACCGAGGGACCTTTGACACCACGTAACGACGCTGGGCCCTGGGTCTTTGACGGAGATGCTGGGCGTGCTTCCCAAGATATATCCAGACCCGGCGCTATGAACAGCCTGGATGCGGCCACGAATAGGGTGGGCTTGAATGCGGCCTAGGAACCCGCAGGCAACAGTCCCAGATCGGGCTCTCCAAGGAGCCGTGAAGAATCTTTGGATGACGATTCAGTCGACGAATTCTCTCGAACTCTTTCCTGTCTGGACATGCTGCATTGAGAAAGCAGGAGGTGGTCATAATGCCCATCCAAATGTCTAGAGTTTGTGATACCATCAGATTTGGCGTTAAGGGATTTGATTTTACAGTCTCGTTGTGCATATTCCTTAGTCTCAGTGGCAGGAAGCAAGCCATCGAGGGCAAAGGCATAGCGGGAAGGATTTGGTGCATATTGTAGGTCCTGTTATGCATTGGCAGGAGTTTGCTTTACTGGGTAAGCCAAGGCTAATCAGGAGAACTGCATACGCAGGCAGCCGGAAACACGAGGCTGTCTGATGGCAAAATAAGAGAAACACACACAGAGAGAAAGAGAACAAAAGACCGGATGGAGAAGTACACATGCATACACCCCGTGTTGTTCCGGGGCCCAACTTGCTACTTAATAGTGGCGGCAGAGATGATGATGATGAGGTGATCAGGGACAGAATACAAATGTCTATTATACTGCATCTTTCGAATAATACACAGACTAATGCGTGCATTCGTGGAGCTTCTTGACTATATCCTGTTTCTATACTCTTCCACCTTGAGTGTTGAGTGCATCTAAGAAACGGCCAGTGCCAGACAGAGAGTATACAAACGACAAAGGGCCTGGCATAGGATTTGACACATCCCTCCAATTTAACCGAGCGCTCTGTCGGAGATACTGATACATGGACGGCTATGCACATACGATGGTACTCTGCGCGAGGTATATGGATGTTTCATGATATGTTGATTGCTTCGTCAACTGGATTGCCAGCAGCCCCGGACCCAGATATGACATAGAAAGATCGACACGATGACGTCCCCACCAATTAAGGCTACAAGCTCTAACTAAGCCTGCTTGCGTTTTAGCTGAAGGGTTGAGGGCTAGAGGGCTGTTTCTCTTAAGCCGACTACGACCGCTTCATGTACTCGGCCGATGGTGCTTGGCCGCACGTAGCAGTAGCAGTAGCAGTAGCAGTAGCAGTAGCGGCTGTGGGCTGGAGACTAGACCTGGAACCAGCCAGCTCTCCCCACAAAGCCGTACTGAGCAGGGGGCCCTACCGAGTTCGGACCATTCATCGACGGGGGAATTTGAATTGCTTTGCTTTCAGAAGGCACACATGGTACAGAAATCCCAAGCCAAAAGGCTTAGCTGAGACCCGATCCTCTGGTACATTCATGTAAGAAAAGGGTAATCATCAGCGACTATCCCATGATTACCCATGAAAGCTTGACCTACCTATAGTTTTTTCTTCTTCTATTTCTTCTATGCATGTACGTACCGTGACATAATATTATCAGCCTCTGTCTGGCCCTTTTTCTTTCCACCTCCTACTGTATGCGACAGCTACTTAGCGACCGAACAAGTAGAAAATCCCCACAGGGTCCCATTTCGATAGCCCGTTGTATACCGAGTGGATTCGTCCTACATCGGAGCTTTGTCGCAACATTTGAATTCGGGGTCCTTTCCTGGGAAATTTCCCAGAGCACAACAGTCCTTTCCCTTCTCCCTCGAGTAACCGAAACCGACGTAGCAACCCGACGAAACATACACATAACCCAAGAAATCGGTCGTGGAGTGTTGCGCGCGTGGAAAGCGAAAGAAAAAGAAAGATGTCTACAACTGCTGGGTAAGAGAGAGATTAGCTGGTCGCCCAATTCCGGAGCGCGACAAACAAGAGAGACCCATAAGCTGACGATGAGGTCACCGATGTTATAGAGCTTTCATAGCAGGCGGTTTGGCCGCGTGCGGCGCCGTCACAGCTACGCATCCCTTCGAGACAGTCAAGATTCGGTAAGTTGCTTTTTTTCTATAGTAAATGTCCCGCTGCTTGCCCTCTCACTGGGTTGCGCCGTTGCTCTCCAGCAGCGACTTGCGCGCTGCCTGCAGCACTCGGGTCCCTCGCGATGGTGGGGCAAGACGATGAAGACAACAAAAGAGAAAGAAGAAGAAAACACTAACTGGGCTGCGCGCGCAAACAGAATGCAATTGCAAGGCGAACTCCAAACGAAAGGCCACCAACCCCACCACTATCGTGGCCCCATCCACGGCGTCAGCGTCATCGTGCGCAACGAGGGCCTCAAGGGCATCTACCGCGGTATCGGATGCGCGTATATCTACCAGGTCCTGCTCAACGGCTGCCGCCTGGGCTTTTACGAGCCGATGCGTGGGACCTTGACGTCGCTCCTGTTCAAGGGCGATACAAAAGTGCAAAGCCTGGGCGTCAACATGTTCTGCGGCGCCTCGTCGGGTATCATCGGCGCCGCCGCGGGGTCCCCCTTTTTCCTGGTCAAGACGCGCCTCCAAAGCTTCAGCCCGTTCCTGCCCGTGGGCACTCAGCACAAGTACCGCAACGCCGTCGACGGTCTGCGCCAGATCTACGGCGCCGAGGGTATTCGCGGGCTCTACCGCGGCGTCGGGGCCGCTATGATCCGGACGGGTTTCGGCAGTAGTGTGCAGTTGCCCACGTACTTCTTCGCGAAGCGCCGGCTGGTCCGGCATTTTGGCATGGAGGAGGGCGCGCCTCTGCATTTAGCTAGCAGCGCGGTGAGCGGTTTTGTGGTTTGTGTGTTTATGCACCCGCCAGGTAAGTCTTGTCTTTTCCCTCTCTATACACACGCTCTCTCACTCTCTTTTCTATGGCGTTGCTAACATCTTGATTCCTGTAGATACCATCATGTCGCGCCTGTACAACCAGAACGGCAACCTGTACAAGGGCGTTTTCGACTGTCTCGGCAAGACGATACGCACCGAGGGCCTGCTCGCCATCTACAAGGGCTTCCTGCCGCATCTGGCCCGCATCTTACCGCACACCATCCTGACGCTCAGCTTGGCCGAGCAGACTAACAAGCTCATGCGCAAGTTCGAGGCCAAGATCTTGCCTTCGTCGGTGCCGACGAAAGCGTGAACATTTGAAGAATCATAGAAACAAAAAAGGAAACACGATGATAAAGAGAACAAAAGAAGGAGAGCGGTTTTCATGAAGCTGCCCCCACCGACCGTGCTCTGAGTACATACGGATCTACTTCATGCAACATACACACACACATGCGCACATACCCATCCTTTGATTGGCGAGGGAAAAGGGGGTTTGTGCGAACATATGGGTGACGGAGACGACTCATCATATGGTGGTCACCAAATACACCCGCGGTCTTTCAATGTATATGATATACCACGCCATGCCATATCATTGGCCCTGATGTACAAAAGGCGAAGGAGAAGAGGGGAATTTAGGAACGCATTTCCGGGTGGTGAGACGATTATAGCGGATAGAGAAAATCTATAATACCATTTGGCGTTTCTGGCATTGTTGGAAGATAGAGAAGACGGATAAACGCATACTTCGATAAGGGCTCCTGCCTAGGGTTGTTTAGAAAAGGGGGATGGAGAGGGTACTAGCGATCAGAGAGAGACGAGTGTTTTGTTTGTACTAGGAAGAAGAGCCTTGAATTTTACGTTGAAGCAAGATTTCACGACTTAAGACACAATGCCACATGATAGAAGACTCCTCAGCCGCTGTGATGCTTTTATTTTCCTTTCCCTCTATTTGCCAATTGGATCAGCCGTTCACGGACCGATCGCATCCATAGCACAACCTCCCCCTCCGCTCCTCCACCTCGGGCGCCTGCTCGCCCAGCTCGCCCCGCCACCGCTCGTCGCCTGCCTCGTCAAGCACGATGCCGCATAACCCACACTGCCGTGTGATGTTATTACCCGCTGCACCCTGCGGCCGTTCCAGCTTGCCCGTCGTCCGCACCACGTTGGCGACGACGGACGGGTAGTTGGCCTCGACTTCGGCGAAGTACCGCGACATGACTTCGTCGATGCTGAGGTCCTTGTGGGACACGACTGCTGCGCCTGCGGCTGAAGACTTTGTGGGAGAGGGCAAGAGATCGGTGAGGGGTGGCGTCGTTAGGGTTATGTAGGTTTTCAGTTCGCTGCGGAAAAGTTCGCGCAGAGGGTGGTAAATGGAAAGGCTTTTGTTATTGGCTGTTGTTGTCTCTGTGGTGGTGGATGTTGTCGCTTCCTCTGATGTTGACGGCTGGTCTTCTTGCTCCTGCTGTTCCGGCAACGACGACACGTACGAGGCAAAGGAAGGCAGCTGGAATGGGCCATCATTCACCTGCCACGGCAGCGAGAAGCCGCGGCCTTTGGCCGTCTCGGCCAGCGTCAGCTCGGCCAGGGCCGTGGTGCTAGTGCCCAGGAGCAGGACATCGCAGCCCTCGCGCAGGGCGACGTCCAGGAGCAGGTGGCGCACGAGCAGACGCTGCACGTCGGCGCGCGAGCTCGGGGTCGCGAGGCGCGTGTACAGCAGGTCGGCGAGCTGCTCGTGCGGCGCCAGCGCCGCGTTGAGCGGGGGCAGGGACGACCAGTCGATGGAGTTGGTGCGCAGGCTGAGCGCGGCGGACAGCGGGATGCGGTGGAAGGTGAAGGTCGGGTAGCGCGACTTGTAGCGCTGCCACATCGCGTCCGCTTCTGTTTCTGCTCCGGCAGCAGCAGCAGCAGCAGCATCGTCACCGCTAGCGACAGGAGGACGGCTCAGGTCGCAGTCCACCCACGCGACGACGATCTCGAAGCGCACGCGCTGGCCGCCGCCTTTGCCGCCCTTTGTGCCCTTGGCGGACTGCGGGGCCTGCTGGCGGGCGAGGTTGTTGTGCAGCAGGTTCAGCAGCGCGGTCGAGGCGCCGGTGCCGCCGCACGAGAGGGCGAGCAGGTAGCGCTGGGGCCGCGTGGGCAGCTTGCTCCCTGAGGTGCGCGTCTCACGCTGCATCTGCTCCATGCGCTTGATGGTCTTGTTGGCGACATAGGCGCAGAAACATTGTCTGTGGGTTGTCAGTGTCAGTGCAAGTGAGAGGACCTTTGGTATTGCAATCAATGGAAAGTAAGTCTGATATTTTGGTGTTCTGGGTATAGGGGTTTGGACGAAAAGGGGGAGGGAGGGTTGGAGGGGTGGAGGACTTACGGGCATACTCGTTCTGCCCCTCGTAGGTCGAGGGTGCCAGGGTTTTCTTGACAGCGGTTGCACGCCGCCGCCTGAGAAGCTTCTGCCATCCTTGTCACAATACTGTATGCCGTTTTGCGATAGCGAAGAGAGTTACTTATGCATATGCTGTGAAATCGAATTTCATTTACAGATGAAAAGAACCGATTGCCGTTTCTGGATCAGAGCTGCCTGTTGACTCATGAGATTTCAGAAGGCGATTTGTGATTGGTAAAATAGTGGAGACCTGGAGAAACGCACCTGCCCAACGGTAACGGCGCTAAGAACACTGCCTAGATCCGCTATATTCATCAATGATTTATTTAAACCCGCCTGCTTCACTTCCCAACCATCGTCCGCCTCTGTAAAGCCCATGGCATCCTGGAAACACATCACGATGTTTCTTTTCCACAAATGTATGAATTGCTGCAACTTCCCCAGCAGCAATCCAATATACAATCAATATGACTCACTATCAGTTATCAGCGGGGTCATGCCTCAGCAGGGAGTGGCAGCCTACGTAGCAGGTAGGTAGAGAGAGATGAGCAAGTGAGCACCAACAGAACGAAAGACAACTTCTTTTCCTCCCAACCCGCATAAGTGATAGATATCCTGAAAATTGATCCCTCCCTGAAACTTTTTTTAAGCATCGTATCTTCTGGTTAGCACGTCTTCGTTCAACATGGCCTCTCTTGTTGCGTGTCCTGTTGAGATTGTTCACATGATTATTGGCTTCATGCCAAAATCTAGCAAAGACCTTGCCAGCCTCGCTTTAGTGAACATATATCTTAATATCATTGTGACCGAGGAACTGTATAGATGGATCGATACGTCGGAACCTCACTGGCGCGAGACGGACTCTTACTGGCGAACAGTCGAGTGCAGGCGTGCACTGCATTGGGCTGCCTACGTTGGTCGTATAGGGGCAGCGCACAAATTCCTTGACCGTGGTGCCAATCCAAACTCTTACTGGTTCTTCCCCCGTTCCGGCGAATGTCTGTCGGAATTTCTCATACCAAGCATCAGCCGACCATAGTACAGCGGCGAGCTCTTTGAAGATCGCTCAGGCAAAGTACTTGTGAACCGATCTGCTCCGGAATCTCTCGACATGGACATCGATCGCCAATTTCACAGCTACCCTGCGCTCTCAAATCTTGAAGCATCGCCACCAGCTCGAGAAATCCAATATGCCGTTCAGCAGAAAGATTATCGAATGACTTCACTGTGGACTCCTCTACACCTTGCTGTAAGGGAAGGTCACCTTGAAGTTGTCGAACTCCTCATCTCAAGGGGAGCTAACCTAAACATGACATCAAAGGGTGCCTGCGGTTGCCGCAGCCCTTTTTACTTGTCGTGTGCGAATAAGAGGCGACCTCTCAGTGCCGTACTTGGAGATCCCGATCTTACAAGACTGCTACTCAACCATGGGGCCTCTGCCAGCTTCCGTAACCTGCTCAAAGCCCTGAAAAAGTCAGATCTCATCAGCGCCGAGCTCATATATGACAATCTGTATCCAAAACCCAGAAGCGTTGCCGAAATACAGCGTATGTTTCGGGTCACGTGGGAATCTGATCCGGCCGTGCTTGGGTTCGTTCTTGCTCTCGATAAAGACCGAGTCATCATTCAGGACCAACGTTCAGTATCACGTATGCTGAGTTGTGCTCGAAGCAATCCCAAATCTGTTCTCCTTCTCTTGGAATCAGGTGCACAATGCGACGACGTATCAACACCCGGCGGCGGAGGCGCCATATATTGGGCGGTATCTCACAGCCGCAGCGAAGAGTTTATCCAAAAGCTGTTGGCTGCTGGTGCCAATCCAGATATGATTCGAACTGGTGGTCAAAATACTTGCGCATTGTATGAAGCCGTTAGTTTCGGGGACCGAAACAAACGCCGCACCTATGTGAAATTGCTAGTAGACCATGGCGCAAACGTCAATGCGATTCTAGATGAAATCAGCAATAGCAATGCACCACAACAGCTCTTTGGCAAGACTTTTATCACCCCCTTTCGCCGGTCTCTCTCCAGCTTGGCTCACAGAGGGGTCACCTCCCTCGGCCGATTTGTCCCCAACTTTGTTGACAGAGAAGTTGTTGAGATAATGCTGCATTCCAAGTCTATGCAAAGCTGGAATGACGAGCTGAAAGCTAGTTGTGCCGCTGAGGCTATCCAAAACGGCAGTGTCAAGCTACTCGAGAGTTTGATGGCACTGGGCGTGGCAGATGTTGTGAACCAACGTCTGATTCACACTGCCCTCAACTACGAGCTCCGGCGCCTTCAGCAGATATCAAAAAGTCCGGGCAGTTTCGATCAAATGAATGACAGTATCGAGATGATTGCCTTTCTCAGTCGGAACGGCGCAGACTGGAACTATAGAGGGGAAGAATCGATGCCAGGGCTAACAAGCCAAAAACTATTGTATAATGCTATTAGCACTACCGAATCCGCATATCAACGCTTGCTCCTCCGAGCGAAAAGCATGTTGGAAGCTGAAACAACAAACGTTATTTTTCTGAACGAAAACGAAACTCCGCGGAAATAATGCCTTGACTGGATACGTGCTGGCACTGAGCGGGCTGCGGCCCGTTATGGTGCACCCGCTCCAACAACATTATATATACTACCTACCCAGTCAGGGCAAGTTTAACTCTTGCATGAAGAAACGTCCTTGGGATAACTTTGATGCGCCGTGGGATGTAACAGGTCGACCTACTGGCGGTCAGTTATCTCAGCAAAGAGAGAGATGGGACGTCGTTGTCGAAAAACATCGGCCACACACTGTCTTTTGGTGCAGGTAGTGGTACCTGGCTTGGGGAGTTGAACTTGTGCGAGCGAGTAGAGTCGTAAACAAGCCCCTACCTTTCAAATAGCCAAGCGAGGGATCATATTACTTGGCCGCCCGCTAATGACCACCGTATAATAGCACATTGAACGGCCAAATCTTGCTCGTCCAGATTTGCCCACACCCAATCCCCACACGAACGCCACCTCAACTTTCCCAACTAGTCAACGACAGGTGCATCTGCTCTGGTGAGCCCGGAATAAAGCAACCCTGTGTAGTATGCTTTGATGCGACTCTACCGGTAAGCTTCACATGCCCTGCTTAGCGGAGCCAGAAGACCCCTAGAAGCGCTCCTAGGTCAAGTGGTTTGCTAGCTGAAAAGAACAAGCCCGATCCTCATCTTGCCATAAACAAAACGAAGTCTTGGCATCTCACAACCTCTCTCGTGTGTGTAATTAAAAACAAGGGGCGGTTCAGGGGGGTCAGACGGCGGCAGAAGACTGATACGGCCATGATGACCTTTTATAAAGGAAACAATTTTCCCGACCTCATAGATCTTATAGAAAGGGGACAGATACAATCGTGATCATCATTTCATCGAGTCAAGATGCATCTAACCGGTTTTGCCACGCTGTTGCCCGTATTGGCGTCTGTTGCAGGCGCCACCCCGGTCTCCAAGCCTACGAAGCAGCCTTGCGCTTCCGATCTCAAGGTGGACCTCAAAGACGGCGTCGTGCACGGCAAGGTAGACTCCGCGACCCCCGGAGTCCGCGAGTTCCTCGGGATTCCCTATGCCCAGCCGCCCCTGGGCGACCTTCGCTTTGCCCCTCCCCAGCCCCTGGCCGAGCCCTACGGCGAATTGGACGCGACCAAGACGCCGGCGTCCTGCATACAGTACGCGACGAAACTCCCCAATATTTACAACCAGATAGTGCCCGAATACCTCCCGGGCGGCGCCAACAGTCCAGGTCCTATTTCCGAAGACTGCCTAACGGCCAGTGTCTGGGCTCCGCGGGGCACCAAGAAGAAGAGCCTGCCGGTCCTGATATGGATATTCGGCGGAAGCTTCCAGTACGGCGGCGTAGACATCCCATATTTTGACCCCTCCCAGTGGGTGCAGCGCACGCAGAGCCACATTGTTGTGGAGTTCAACTACCGCCTCAATATCTTCGGCTACCCCGACGCCGCGGGCCTGGCCTTTGACGCCGAGAACCCGGGGCTGCTGGACCAGCGCGCCGCAGTGGAGTGGGTGCGCGACAACATCGCGGCCTTCGGCGGCGACCCGAAGCGCATCGGGCTCTGGGGCCAGAGCGCCGGGGGTATCTCGGTCGGCACCTACGCCTACGCCTACCCCACGGACCCCATCGTCAACACGTTCCTGATGGACTCGGGCAGCGAGTTCCTCCCGCCTTCGTTCCTATATGTTGCCACCGCCGACTCGACGGCGCACTCCAACTTCACCTTCGTGGCGTCCAACGTCGGCTGCGGCGGCCTGAGCCCCACGGCGGAGCTCGCCTGTATGCGCAAGGTCGACGCCCTCAAGATCGAGGGTTTCCTGCAGCAATACCAAGACAGCCTGACCCAGCCGCCCCTCACGTTCACCCCGGTCGTGGACGGAAGAACCCTTTTTGCCGACTACAATGCCCGCGCACTGGCTGGCAAGATTGCCAAAGTCGTAAGTCTCATTGTTACTACCCTCCAGCCCGAGCGGCCACAGAAACCGTTAGGTGTGCTTTGGGCTTGTTTTCCAATACATCAGTGCCTCTCATGGAGGCTTCGGATCAGGGATCTGCATACTGATATTTGAACTGCGAACAGCCTACTTTGGTCGGAAGCGCGACGCAAGACGGCATCCCATTCGTGCCGTACAGCCCGAACGGCCCCAACGCCACTTTGTCCGATGCCGTGGGCTTTGCCTACTTCTTCTGCCCTGCCTACAAATCCGCCACGTAAGTCCCTCTAGCTCCACGCAACCGCCCCTTTTCCTCCTCTCTTTTGAGCATCATGCTATCCCAAACTTTACCGCCCTCGGCAAACGGAGAAGAACGGCTCGAAATAAATAAAAGCAAAAGAGAGAATTCATCACTCACATCAAACAAAAAAATCACAGAGTCCGCCTCGCCCAAGGCATCCCCGTCTACCGCTACCTATACTCGGGCAACTTCACCAACGTCTCGCCGCGGCCCTGGCTCGGCGCCTACCATGAGTCGGAGCTGCCCCAGATCTTCGGCACGGCGCCGCTGTACCGCGGCAACTCGACCGCGTTCGAGTACCAGGTGAGCCACCTGATGCAGGACTCGTGGCTCGACTTTGTGGCCAACAACGGCGACCCCAACGCCATGAGCTCCCTGGTCGGCTGGCCCGAGTACACCTCGGTCGACACCGGCCTGGTCCGCGATTTCGCGCCCGCCAACGGCGTCGTGGCGACTAGCGTCAGCTTGCGCGCCTTGGAGAAGCTGTGCCCGGCTGAGGATCAGCCCAATTAGATAAAGCTGAACAACTAGAACTGAGTTGACGTGGTCATGTGATGATGAATACTATGGAGAAGGTATTGATTGCTATTATTGGGGATGATGGATAGAAAGGTGCAACCGAGGAACAAGAGGTATAGACTGAAGACACGATAGAAATGATATGGGCATGGGAAAAAATGAATGGATGAGGAAAGGTATTACTTTTACTATTCTAGGGAAAATGGGTCCAATCAGCATTCCCCTTTATTACATAGTAATGAATATTAATGAGATTCTATATCCCTATAATTATGACACTACAAACACAACGTAATGACACCATGCGTCATAGCTGCCCAAAAACAAAATAATACCACTGAGAGTCCTCCCGAAAGAGATAGGAAAGTGACCTGTCGCTGCTGCACACCGCCACTCTTCTTTTCTCCCTCGTGGCTGGGCGAAGACTTCACCGGGGGCGGAGGGGCCGGCCCTCCAGACGCCGCCAAGCTCGCCTTCACCAGCGGCAGCAGCCCGTTCCGGACGTGCTCGGGCGACCGCCAGTCGCTCCAGTCGTGGTTCAGCAGGCCCCAGGGCTCGTCGTAGTCGGCCGTGCCCTCGCGGGTGTAGTAGCTGCCGCCCAGCGCCCAGATGGTCCAGCCGGCCTGCCGGTTTGCGAGGAACTGCTCGGTGCACCGGTGGATTGTCATGTTCCACGTGGTCGGGTCCTGGGCGAAGCCGAACTCGGTCATGAGCACGGGGAAGCGGTTGGTCGACGACGCGTTGCCGAGAGCCGCGAAGCCGGCGTCGTCGAGTTCCCCGTTCACCTGTGCGCAGTCGCGCGGCGGGCTGCCACGCAGGATGTCGTAGTAGTGCAGTTCGAGGACGAGCTTGTCATCGCCGTACCCCTTGAAGTCGGACCGGCTGAACTTGCTGGAGCCGCCGCTGAGGGTCTCGTCCTGCTGCACCACGGGGCCGAGGTCTTTATCGCTGTTCAGGCCCGACAGGAAGATCAGGACGTTGCTGTTGGTCCCGTGCACGGCGTCGGCCCCCTCGCGCATGCGCTTGTACCAGGTGTCCCAGTTGTAGGACTCGGGGCGACCTCCACTCAAAAAAGGACCGCGAAGCTCGTTACGGAGGGCCATAGACATAAGGTTGGGCCATTTCTTGCCCTGTTGATTGTTGATTTGGTTAGCCGTTGGACTAGGGTCCAGGCACATGCACACACTATGCTCTCGGAGCAAGAAAGGACATAATAAATATAAAAAGAAAAATTACTTACGTGATCAGCCATGTATGCCAGCCCTCGTGTCCAGTTGGCTGTCGAGAAGTACTTGTCACCCCACCAGCTGTTGCCGTCAAGGGGCGTGCAGCACCACCCGGCCTTGGAGACGTGGTTGTCCAAGTGCACGTAGATCTGCTGCTTGGCGCATTCGGCGGCCACGGCGTCGAAGACCTGCAATCGTGTTGTATCCTCATCGAAAAGCCCCTGGTTGTTCTTGAGTACCTTCTGCAGTACCGCAGTGCCATTTTCCTGCCCCAGTGCATCGGCGAACGCCTTGGAAATGGGGATGTCCTTGTTGCCATTGTCGACGATCTGGTCAATCATCTCAATGGCGTAGGTCAAACGGATTGCGTTCATGCCGAGAGACTTCACCTTGGACACAAGTGAGGCAACGGATTGGTACTGCAGGCCCTCAGGGATCATGACATCGATATGGCCGGGCCAGTTAACTCCAGCGTACGTCACGATGTTACCCGAAGCATCGGTCATCCAGCGATCCGAGGTGGCGAACGGGCCGTTAGGCCATGGCGACGACAACGCTGCTCTAGGTGTAATATCTGCAGCCGTGCCCGCAAACCCAGGGGCAGAGGCAGGTTCTGACGAGAACAACGAGACCGCCAAAACTGTAGTACCTGGCCAGAGGACGAAGTGCAATACTGCCAGCCGTGAGGCTAGATCAGGGAGAGTCCACCTCATTGCGGGAATATTGAGGCGTAATGTACCAGACCAAGTGATGTGTGTATAAGTGCGATACAATCACACACACTTTATCCCCTGCTGGCTTTTATTTCAGTGTCCACCGATGCTGATAAGGTACAGTAACTTAGAAAACCATAAGTGAAAAGGGTAACGAAACAGACAGGAATGGCGGGATCTAAATACAATCATAGGAAAGTATCGGGCCCCAGCTTAAACTAAACCAAACAATCGGAAATGTCGAAACGCTGTAGAGGGAGGCAAAAAGGTTTCATCCGATATTAAGCTTCCACGTGAATGAATCAGATCGTCGCAGTGGGAGTTAAGCATCGTGATGCTGAATAAACTCCCGCACCCCCCATATTTGCACAGACAAAACGGCCCGAAGAAGGACAAACGTTAAAAACGCCAGATACAAAATGAGAAGTGATCTCCTTGTAACGTCGGTTCACCCAAGATAGCAACCTGTTGGTTGTCTTTCTGCTTCCATGATTCAGAAAGACCCCACACATCTCCTTGCGGCGAAGATCGACTATCCTCGAGGGCCAAAGGGGTGGCAGAGTGAGCAACATAGAGACAAATATTCCAACATCAAGACACCAGGAAGTCATGGTTCATTCTAATACCTCAGGACTGTTGAATTGCGACCCAGGTGACAGCCGCGGTACGCCCCAAGTGTGTGTGATTGTGTCGTGTTTCAGCCCACATACCCCTCTTCGTGACCCCAACTCAGTGTGCATAAATGTCTGTAACAACTCCATCCGAGGTTTCAGTAGAAACCGTTGCATCGAGATAGTGAGCTTCTGGCCTTATGACAATAACACTCTGTAAGGACACGATGCCAGACCTTTTGCACATAGATGCATACGGGCCTGAGCTATTTGTTGCCCCTATTCATTGCATGAATCTTAATGTCATATGGCGAAGTTTGTCTCACATTTTCAGTCATCTGCTTCTACATCTTCAACATTGCGCTTTTGGTTTGCCGATTCTGGCCCTCCAGTCGCTATTGGGTGTTGCGAATATCGTCCCCAGTTCCAGATCCATAGCATTATATGTGTCGACCTTCTGGAAGTCGAGTGGGATTCCGTCGAGAGGAATTCCGTTATTGGATTCCGCTGAAGCCGGAGAAACTCTCTCCCTGCAACCGGTCGGCGCCGATGCAGATGCCCCATCATCCAGTGTTGCAGGCTCCCCTGCCATATCCGACATCATGGCCAAAAAGCTGCCCAGCTCATCTTGATCCGAGCTGAGCGCCTGTAGAGCAGCTTGAATACACGATCTCAACCTCAGGGTGCTTCGTTTTGCTTCATAGTAGTTTCCTTCGATCGACTCCAGTACCATTGACTTGATTGTTTCGTAGACGTCTCGGTATTTCCGCGCGCTCGAGAATCGTTCCGTCATGATATAGAGCACAATGCTGCAGGTATTCATGTCGTTACTCGCATTGATGCTGAGAACTTCCTTTGGTGAGGCCCAGACACAATAAATCAAGTTCATGCCTGCCAAGAACACGGAGCGTAGATCGAGGAAAGAGAAGCCGATGGGAATGCCTTGATGGAGCTTCTTGTATGTACGACAAACGCCGCCGCAAGCCTCAGCGCATCTTCGAACCAGCTTGACCTGAGATGGATCTGAGACAACGAAAGGTTGTAATATGAAATGCAAGCATTTGTAGTAATATAACATCTATCACATACAATGTCAGCAGTGTTTCGAAGTGCGCTCATCTACATTTCACTTAAGGTGGGATACTTACGTAATTATCGTACTGATCATCTACTACCATATATGAATAAAAGGAATTGGCACCCATCGGAATATGGCTCTTCCAATTGTCGAGTCTTTGGAGGAAGCCGTCTACTTCCCTGTTGGTTGCTGTAGAAGACTGATCGACCCTGTATAAGGATTGTTGGATGTGAGACTCCAAGGTTCGGAGTTTGCAAATATGTATGAATTTCGTCATCGACGTAGACTGTGTAGGGACCCTAGATCCTGACAGCTTAAAATCTAGATACGTCTTTTGGAGCGCCTCCAAGTTTTCAGTAATTTCATATGTATCCAGAGGAAACTGTGTCTGTCAAATGGTGTTTCCAAACGGAATATAGATGATCACTTACTTCCGCATCGATATCTCGGTCTGATATGGCAAATGACCTGCCGAGTGAGTTCGATATCTGCCGGTCTAGGCAGTAACAGGTCCAGAATACCATTTTTCGCATTTCATCTTCTTCAAGGGGCGAGTTGAGCTTGCGTGTTTTGCGGTGTAGACCAAGGTCAATGCATTGCCTCATGGCAAGTCCGATATATCCCCACGCCACTGAGCCCTCGGTCGACCAGAGACTGTAAATTGAAAGTAAGATCAAGAATTGGATGGATCGTAAGTCATACAACCGGAGGATATCGTCCATGTTCTTCATTGCTTCGGCGAGGTGCAGCTCTGGGAAGAAGCTCCCAGTTTCTCCAGCAGTCTCTAAGTACCGGCCTGCAATGGCATAGACAAGATGTAAAATGCTCGTGCTGTTCACAGTAAGCGATGCTGGTATGCGTGTGTGGGTTGAAAAGACTTACAAGAATGCGTCAGAGATATTATCGCGCTCGGCATGGAACATATGGATCAGGGATGTCTGCAGAACAGGCCAACGAGGGGCAAAGTGCTTTGCGTAGCAATCTAATAGCCTTTGGGCAATGCCAGCTGATATATGAGGAGATGTTATTGTATCATCTAAAGAATATGATGCAGTGATCGCCGAGTCTGGGCTCAGATACTCGCAGGCAGGCTGCTTGGAACTGCCCACCCTTTCCTTTCTACCTTGAATGGTACTGGTAATCACCCTGTTCATGGTGGTCTGCGACGAGAGGGCGAGGAGATCATTGGGATTCTCAGTCAACGGGTCCCTTTCAATATTCATCATTGTGCCGTTATCGATTCTGGGTTGTTGGCTGAAGTTCTGTGAGACGATATCGGACCGTGAGTCTGAAGGTGCAGGAGATGGTTTCCATTGGTTGGCGGCAGGAGACTCGACAGACTCTATTGGAGTGAGAGCATTGGCAAGGCCATCGGATCTCGAGCGTCTTTTACGCTTCGAGCGTGTATCACTGATACGCTCCCTTCTGATAATCGATTCGAGCTCAGCTACCCGATCCTCTACAGCTTGGACCGACCTCTGCTGGTAGTCGCGGTGGATGGTCATGGACCTGGGCGGAAGATAGATGCAATCGGCCCCGAAATCTTGACCTGCAATACACTTTAGTGCCGAAACCATTGGAATTAATCGAATTGATAAGCGCTATTCCGTGTTGGGTGAGGCTTTCCATATGTTGAAAACAGTATTGGAAGGATTGGATAGATTTTCTGCTTACAATTCAAGCAAGGATGGAGACCATTGCACTTGTGCAGTGAGGCTGTTAGCATGAGTGTCCCATAAATCGAAGATCACCGGGTTGACTTATCTGTTTCCTTCTCTTGCAACTGTGGTTCTGATGTTAGAGTATATATCTTTCAGCAATCAGAGGTATGGTAATTTCTATTTGGGACTGACCGTTGGCAGGCGATGGCAACTCGGGGCCTTTTCATTGACCGTGGAACTTTCTCCGTCTCCTTGGGCGTAGTATACGCGATCACTTCGTTCATCTTTGGACTATATATGCTTCGCAGTGTAAACGAGTGCCTTCATGCAAATGAATTTAAGATATGGTGATGGAGTTTATGCCACGATGCAAGCCTCAGGACGGCATTGTGCCGCTGGGATTGCCGAGAGACAATGCGGCAATTACAGCTGCTGGCCATTTTCTGGGAGCACTGGCTGGTCGCCTTCCTGCCCACGAACATCAACATTTTCGGTCTTCTAAATCCGAATGGAGGACCACCGACCTCCACGGGGAAGTATGTAGTTGATAAGACCCTCAGTGGATGTCATTGCGGGGGTATTTGAGGGAGTGAGGGGAGTCCCGCTCATAAATCCCCGCCCAAAGCCGGGGTAGTTGCGCTCTAGAGACGCTGATGTCCAGGATGCTCTTATCAACTTGGCGCGCTCGTTGGTTGTGTCGTGCCCGGGTCGTGGATACGGTTTTTGATGAAGCAATGAAGGTGGAAATGTGTGCATAAGTAGCGCGCGTAATGCAAGTAAAGAAGAGCAGGGAAGGGCGCTCCCGTCCGTCATCTCTTCTGTAAGGCAATAAAGACGGGAACTCGGTGGGTCTAGGTTTATTCCGGCAGATCTGAAGGAAGTCACGATCAAGATCGTCCAAGTTACATCCCCGCACTGCGCTATCGCACCAAGTCGGTATCAATAAGAGCGAATGTAACGAATGGTATCTCAAAACTACTATCTGATATTCTGGAGGACAATCTGTTTTCCAACGAGTGCAACATACACGATTAGTTAAACTGAACAGCATTAATTATCCAACTCATCCACACCCTTATCCTCACATCTCATCTACCTACCCGAGCCGGTCGCTCAATCATCATAGCAGATCTTCATCGTGCAAGGGAAGGGGAAGTACGCGCCCCTGTCTTCTCTCACTGTGTAGGCAGATAATGTCAGCGCAAAGTCCCGCAGATAAAAAAAACCATAGATCTGATGGGGAAGAAGAGAAAACTTACTGTAAACATAGAAGCCTCCAGGACGCGGCACCTTCTTGAGTTCTCCCTGGGGACCGGGTGCCCGACGGACATTCCGGAGCTTGAAAACTGCACGGAACATCTCAGTAAGCCCCGCCTGCGCCGCGTTACGTCCAAGACAGGCGTGTGGCCCGAGGCCGAAATGGATGTAGGCGTCTAGCGGCCGACGAGGGTTTACCTCCTCGGGGTTCGGGAAATGGTTGATATCCTTAGCGGCTCCGACCTGCATTAAGAAGAAATGCCTCGAGGTTAGCGATGGAAAGGGCTACAGCCTTGGAGAACCAATAAGAATGAAAGAGCTGTACTTACAAAGGACACAAAAACTCGGTCACCGGACTTGACATGGACATCGCGGCCGTCGTCTTCGTGGATGACGTCGTCAGAGGCAGCATGGCGGTAGGACCCGAAGGTTCCTGCCAGGCGAATGCCTTCCATACAATATCCGAGCAGCAGAGCGTCAGTCTCAGCAGATGCAGGCAAGTTGGCGATGCGGTGCATCTCCGGGACGTGCTTCACGCCATCCGGTCCGAGGAAGAAGTCAACGGCTTGAGCGAACTGCAAAGTATGTTAGTCGATGTCGTATTAGATTTGGTGGTGTATCTAGAATGACTTACGACCTCCGCGATGTTTGGCACGCTAGCTCCAGCCGTAGGCAACAGGTGGCTCCAAGCGATGTCACTGACATTGAGCCCGGACTTGTGCAGGCCCTTGATCAGGCTGATTCCGTAAGCCGCCAGGGGGTCGTCCTTGTTGGGCTTCCCGGCGAAGAAGCCTCGGAAGCCCAGGCCGGTCACCACCTTGACGTTCGCTTCGATTAGCTTGCCGAGCTGCGTCGCCACTCCCTTCGCCGCTTTGCGAAGAGGGAAAGACTTGACAGGATCGATGTCGAAGAACTAGAGTATAGAGCTGTTAGTCAGTTGTCCCAGCAATAGGGAGATATGTATGTTGCTGCGATGACTTACGATGCACACGAAGATGATGGCGAGCACCATATAAAGTTCATTCTCCGAGTAGATGCCTTTGGGGTTGTCCTTGGTTTTCAGCGGCAGGTTGAACATGCCTTTTCATCATTCTCAATTAGCATAGATGACTAGGCGTTAAAGAGAGTTTCTGGGAGTAACTTACGAGACGCAAAGTGCACAGGGCCGATGTTTCCGACATCTCGGATGATATCGACGAAGTTCTTACCCGCCAGCTTGTAGCTCTTCTCCTTGATCAGCTTGTCGGTGATCTGGGCGTAGAAGGCCTTGATGTTCGTCTCCCAATTCTCCTTGTACATCTGAGCATGCATGCACTTTCGCTGACCAGCATGGAAGGCCGTGTCTCCAGACAGCATGAAGCGGCTACCACCATCGCCCATCAGGAAGGACAGGCCCTCGTTCCAAGTGACCTTGTAGACATCCTGGCGCTCGAGGACATGGGCCGCTCCGCCGTACGTGGTGATGTTTACCCTGGGTGGGACGAATGAAGGTCGATCGAAGCTGAATTCGTTGACGCGACCCAAGTTGGTCAAGATCTTCTTGGTCTCACTCGGAACACACCTATTTTGTTAAAGTCAGGTCAGTTCTTCGTACTTGTTCATTGGTATCTGAAGGGGGGTAATTCGTATAACTTCACTTACATGGGATAGTGTGCATAAACGGAATCGCCTTTGAAGTGATTGGGGAAGGCTCGGATGAAGAGCTTGTAGAACACACAGCCTTGGTTCATGTTAAGGTCGTAGGCGACCTCATTGTAACCCCAACTTGTCAAGTACCGTGGGTGGTAGTCTGTCGTATAGAAGCGATCACCGCGAGTAAGGCACACGGCATCCGAAAGAATGACACGTGAAATCGTGTAGGTTGGCTAACAGCAGGTTTAGATGATTGTTACTAGGTAAAAGGGATCGTGGTCAACTTACGGCGATACCAACACCAGGGACCATAGGCTCCTTAGCCTCTTCCGCAACGAGACCCGGGTACAGCTCCACGAAGTCGGGATGTTCGTATAGGTGGCGGAGCGAGTTCGCAATATCGGGGTCCGAGTTGATATCCTCGAACTTCTCATATGGCTTGAGGCCGAAGTGCTTACGGAACTCGTTGAGACCGGCGACGTTCCACTTGCGACCTTGCAGGATCCCGAGGATTTCGACCGGCTTCATGGACTGTGGTACGTTTCTGCCTCCGAAGGCACCGGCGCAGTCTTCGATGGCCGAGGCGATGCAGTCCACCAGTTCGTCATCGTTGAAGAAGCCATTCGGCCCTCGCTTGAATCCCCCGAACTCGCGCTCGGATGGCTCATTCGCTGTTACCAAGTCAGCAACTTGAACCAACAAGTAAAATGAGATTCCAGAGTAAGCTCACGGATGCTCTTCTCGAACTTCATGAAACCCATCATCATGTCATGCGTGGTCAAGTCCAATGGGTCCTTGCCGAACAGCTCTCTGTAGAAGCTCTGGACCCATTTGTCGTCTTTGTCCGAAATGCACTATCCCTCGAATGTTAGCAGCACTTCCCCACAACAGGACATTGAAGAACATTAAGCTGATGTAGTTCATTTTGCTCCAAATTGATTCTATTGGGGGTTACCTACAGAATGCCAGCTATGAATTTGTTAGTAAAGTCCACGAGCCTAAGTTAGGGGTCGAATCCCATTCACTTACCGATACGCGAGGTTAAACTCTGCAGACACCATACTGCCTGTTCCGCGTTCGGATCCAGCGAAAGTGCCGGTATCTTTGCCCATCTCAGCACGGGGATCAAGGGTCCAGGTCGTATTGCTTCCTGTTTAATCATCAGTTGACCGGGATCTTGAAGTTCACGATCTGGACATTGAATAATCAGTACTTACGGTTAAGATTCACGATGTTTCGGACGTAGTCAACCAGGGTCTGGTAATTGAAAAGGTCAGTAATCGCAAGCTCAAGACGAAAGGTGAAACATGATACTATGGCACACTGGCGTGTCTGCGCAAGTTGGAAAGTGGCTTACAATGTTCTATTTTGTTTCAGTCAGCTTTTCCGGTCATTTTATCTTAGGGGCAATTTTGAAGAATAGTGCTTACGATATACAGCCCAGCTGTTACCAACCGCGCAGTCTGGAAGAGGTCGTTGTCGTACTTCTTCCAAGCAGCAGCGGCTTTAGTCTCATCGAGAGCCTCAGAGGGCTTGGTAAAGCGACCATTCTCGTTGATGGCTGCCAGGTTCTCGGCCACATAGTTGTGGAACTGGGAAAGCGTCATGGTTAGCTTCACAGTCTTCTTCCATATCAAGATACACCCTGTGGACTTACTCTGTTGAACATAATCAAGATGACAGAGACACCAGGGAACATGCCGACCAGACGTTTATCGGCGTACGTGTCGGGCTTCATCTTACCGTCCTTAAAGGTACGGATCGAGTCTTGCATGGTCTGGTTGCTACCGTATAGGGGCGACAGATCGAGATAAGAAGAAGTCTTGGTCTTTGTGATGTCGGTAAAGTCGGTCCCTGGAAGTTCCAGCTGTGTTAGTCATTTCACAATTGGGCAGCATATGTGCCACGCAAAGTTTGGGCTTCTTTGCAAGATTTCCTTACAGAAAAGATCCTATGTCTACTTTAGCATGATGCCCTTGTCATTTTTGTTGATCTTAGGTTACTCACGTGGATGATGATAGTTGCCCAGTACCATAGTACGCTCGAGACGTTGTTGGGGTGTTTCCCTACATGACGGGTTCTGTCAGTGATAACCAATATCTGGTATCCGCTAGGCCACTTACGGTACTGTCTCCGACACATGATGGAATCGAAAATCAACTCAGGGTCAGGCATAGCACCCAATGGTGTGATTCCTGGACGGCATCTACAAGCAGGCGAAAGACATTAGTTGCGTTTCATATGTACGCATTGCTCGAGGGTGTTATCCTGACGTACGATCGTGCATATGTAGAACCTGCAGCTCCAAGCATAGGGTTCATCGGGTTGTTCCAAGAGCCATCGGCCATACGGTACTGGTGTTTGTCTCCGAGGTAGAGAAGCGGTGGGTGGTCGAGGGTATACCAGAGCTCATTGATGAACTGGTTCGTCAGCTCCTCTCGCAGACGCGAGTTGTGAGGCAAACCAGCCACAAGTTGGATAGTCCTCTCCATGATCATGGTCTTGTCGTCGATGATTGGCCCCTTTAGCTTGCCCTTCACGATATCTACGAGTGTTCTCAGATCTATGGAAAAATGAGAGGGACTCATGTTAGCAACTAAGTCTCCGTTGGCGCAGGTGATGATATGGGAGCAGAATTGTCATGGCTGCCTTACCTCTTCTCGTAAGGGCCTTTAGGTCTTTCTTGAGACCCGGGCGCTTCTGACCCTCGTTGTACGTCCCATCTCCATTCCCAGTCGGCATGGGGCGTCGCGAAGCGTGGATTAGCTGGGCAAACTGCGCGAAAGAAGAGTCGACACCTGCGCGAGTCGGTTTTGGTAGCGGTGGTGCCTTCTCCTTCTTCATGGGTCCTGAGGTGTTGCTTGACGACTTGCTGGCGCCGACAGAGCTCTCGGAGTTCATGCGCTCTTCGAAATGGCCACTGCTGCCATTGACCCCTTTTCCATTGGTTCCATTCGTCCCGTTTGTCCCATTCGTCCAATTGGTACCATTGGTTCCGTTAGTCCCGTTGGTCGGCTCGACCTCATTGGCCTCGTAGGACTTCAATTCTGAAGTCATGGTGTAGCTCGTATATCAGTGCTGAAAATGAGGTAGGGCATAAAAGTTCAAGCTAAGTCAAGGACTTGCAATCGCCATCTGGGCATCTACGATATAAATCACAACGGCAATCGATATGGCAATCTCGACGCGCGCCACCTTCTTTCTTCTTTACACAACAGGGAGACGAAGAAGCTTCGGGCTAACATCCCCGTAGGACCTCAGCTCTGACCATTTTACATCATGCTCCCGATATGGGAGACTATGTCACGGCAGAAACTGCCTGATCGGCCAATTGCATTCTGGCGGTCACTGATTGGGCTTGTGCTGTGAAACCACACGACGTGGATGGCTATCCCTGGGCGACAAGCGACTGAGCGGGGTATGTGCAGCCGGCAGTGTCGATAGGGATCGTCTCTCTGCTTCACAATGCAAACACTGGATGTGGCGTGCCGAAGTCTGACCTGTGGGCTTGATGCCAAGATAGTTTCCAAAAGCAAAGTGTCTTTATTTCCTAGGCCGCATGTCTGGGAGGGATGCATTTTCATTTGTCGTTCCTTCTTGGGGTAGAACGATATGCAGATCTATCCCGGTTCTGTCGAGGGGCGTCCCTTGATTGCTGCTGAGGATGCCCGATGATCGACCACTCAGGGCTGGCGCGAAGTTCCCGTCCACTCATGATTATCGTGAAGCTGCAAGCTGCGAGCTGCAGCAATATCTTGGGTGCCGGACAGTGGGTCAGGTGGTCTAAGACATGATTGTTGCGGTGTCAGAACGGGCGGCTGGGACGCGCTAGCTAATAAAGCCATAAAGCCATCCAGCTACCGAAGCTATTATTGACCCCTAATGCGGCCTTGATACGCCAGCCACCGATTGGCAAATCATGATCCAGCCAGCCTATCGTTGCTTCCAGTGAGCGGCCCGCGAATTAGACTATTACACTAGACGGAGAAAAAGAAGTCAGTAGTATGGACCCTGGCCCCCGCTAATAACTACTGAAGGCAGGGGGAGGAATTCAGCATCAAGCCACTTCTGGTCAGTCCAATACTAGAGTATCACACGGCATGCTATAGTCCGTCTTGGACAACAAGTTTTTGACGATATTGTTCTTCGCCAAGTTTTTGGGACCCCGTAGTGCCGTAGGGATCTCCTCAAAGAGAAGCAGCCAAAGCCGTTCCCCAAGCTTATGGAGGTGACGATCCCAACTTGCCACGAGTTACCGCATATACCGCTGCGACATGGCCAATATTCAAGACCAAAAAGTTGAGATTCACCCGATGGCTGCCGTTATGATGCTAGCTTCTCCGGTGGCTTTTATTAGCTTGCAAGCCGGTGTGTGTCGATCTTGAGTCCACACTATTCTGAGACATGGGCAGCCCGCGTTGGATCTACCATGGCCAACGACGTTCATGCAGGAAAATGAAGAGATTATGCCGGTCAGTGGCCGATACTTCCGCCGAAAGGTCTCGAGGCATGCACCTTCTGCCCCCTCTGAGTGGTGGTACGTAACGGAGAACAGCAAACCCAGCTATGCTGTGCGACGGTATGACAGACACCCCTACTTAACTGCATTCTCACTGGGTGAGAATTCCTAAACTCTATATGACAGCCACATGGTGTCGGGTTGCACACGATCCCTGATCCGACTTACACAAAGTGAGTGGGTGTGAAGCCTGTGAAGCCGATTTATCTCCATGGATAAGTCGCATCTTACCCCGGATGCTCAGACTGGGCGACCTCGTTCGCAGACAGGTTCTAGCTCGCTGGACTCTACGTTTCAGACCACGATGAATCCCAATACAGAAGTGCGGCGGACCCCGCGCAAGCTGGTGCTCTGCTTCGACGGAACTGGAAACAAGTTCCACGGAGACGACAGCGACTCGAACATCCTCAAGATCTTTAGGTGCCTTGACCGCACAGCAGGCGACCAATATCATTACTATCAACCAGGGTAGCTATCCCCCACATACCCTCGCAGAAACCTATTTCCTAATGGATGCAACGCTAACAACAATGACAGTGTACGTATATCTCATATTGCTATAAACGTATAATCCTACCAGAAGCTCATATCACATTTGTAGATCGGCACCTATGTCGTGTCCAGCTCCTTGACGCACACGAGCACCGCTGCTCGCGTCCGGTCCTGGTATCTCAAGATGAAGGACTCGGCCGTGGGCAGCAGCTTCGACCAGCACGTCGTGGGCGGCTACCGGTTCCTGATGCGCTTCTACAGCCCTGGGGACGAGATATACTTCTTTGGCTTCTCGCGCGGCGCCTACGTCGCCCGTTTCCTAGCTGAGATGCTCGACTACGTGGGCCTTCTTTCCCACGGCAACGAGGAGATGGTCGTGTTCGCGTGGAAGGCCTTCTCGCGCTGGCAGGCCCGCCGCACCGACAACTCGGACAAGGGCATGGCGAAGAAGCGCGAGATGTACCGCTTCATGATCGGGTTTCGTGAGACCTTCAGTCGGCCCGTCAAGCGCATTCGGTTTCTGGGCCTCTTTGATACCGTCAACTCGGTGCCTCGATTCGAAGCGGCTTGGATGCAGCGTTCCAAGTTCCCGTATACGGCGAAGACGAATGCCAAGGTAAGTAAATTCCATTGATACAGGTTCTCTGTTATTGTATTTGTTTCTCTCAGATGCTCATTTTGTTTTATAGGTAATCCGTCATTGTGTCAGCATCGACGAGAGACGCGCAAAATTCCGCCAAGACCTGATCTACCAAGGGGCTGCCGAAAAGGAAAAGAAACACAAGCGTCACCACTATCTCAAAGGTGCACGGGGTAAAAATGCCAACGGCACCGCCAATGGGAAGTCCAATGGCAAGTCCAACGGTACTATCAACGGAACTTCCAATGGCGTTGCCGCCCCGAACGAGAGATACCGAGCCAGGAGGGCGGCCGTTTCGCAGCCGTCGCAGCCACAGCATCCTCGGAACTCTGTTGCCGATGAGGAGCGAGGACGCCGAGACACGTTGAAATTGCCAGATGCCGAAAGGGCCTACCGCCCCCATTCGAGGTCTCGATCCAGGACCCCGCGAGGCTCCGCGGAGGCGCCTTCCATGTCTCATGTCGACTTTGAGTACGATTCGGACTCTGAGGACGACTGCCAGGATATAGACGAGATTTGGTACGCTTTATACATTATATCTTACTGTTTCGTTGATCGAGCTCCTATCACTAACGTCTTGTTAGGTTCGCTGGTGGACATGGTGATGTTGGTGGAGTATGTAACCCCTTTTCGCTCTGCATCCCTCCTAAATCCTCGTCACCATTGCTAAATTGAGTCTAATAGGGCTGGGAATATATACCCGGCAGTAAATCCGCGAGTCACGTACCCCTGGCATACATGGTTAGGGAAGCGCAGAAGGCCGGTATGTGGTTTTCTTTTCCCTTTCTGACGATTGTTGATGCTGTTGTCAAAACCAATATTCTAACATACCCAGGTCTCCAATTCGATCCCGAGAAGCTTGTCGAGCTGGGCTGCACTCCATCTCTCAACGACGACGATTACCTCAACCAGTCGCCGCAGAACGCCGGTGGCCAAGATGACAGCGGCAACGGCACGGTCCCCGGCATCCACATCGACGCCGCGAGCCCGAGCCCGGGGGCAGGAGAGGAAGAAGAAAAGAACATGGACGCAACCGACTGGAGCCACTTTAGCCAGTCGAACGTCGATGGCCATGGCCAAGAAAAGAAGGATCACCACCATCACCACCATCACCACCTTCACCCTTTCCACGAAATGATGCACCGGGCTCACGTCTCGCGCATCCATGACTCATTGGAGTTCAATGATGGATTAACTCACATGCAAGTCCTCAGCTGGAAGATCGTAAGTCCCAAAGCCCATCCATAGATAGCCCAACGCGCAGAAAGGCTTTGACAGGAAACTAATAACAGCTCAAACCTATAGATGGAATACATGCCGTTTCGCAGAATGGATCTCCAGTCTGACGGGTCCTGGAAGCCCATCCGGTGGCCACTTCCCTGCGGCGAGGTGCGAGATATCCCGCATACCGCCCGGGTCCACGGCTCGGTCATCCGGAGGATGCAGCTAGATCCTGACTACAGACCGGGCAACCTGATTGTCGGTGGTGGCGGGCGAGGGATGCGCCGCGCGCCTGCGGAGCATGGAATGGGCGAATGGGAATGCGTCGCGGAAGAGGGGGATCCTGTCGGCGAGGTCTGGGTCAAGAAGACGCCCGCCCCGTTAGAGGTTTGAGGTCGATTGATTGGCACTATTGGGGCTCCTCTTGGCGAGATTTGTCGTACTATTGTTCCTAGTCTTACCCCTATCATCAAATATAAGTATCTAATAAGGAAGGGAAATGCGAAACCCAATGGTGCATCTCGATGACTGTTCGTAGTGGCACATACTTTGCAAGCAGGGATATGGGATGGAGGGAGAAGCGCTTGTAGATCCGATCTAAGATTGATCTCGGGATTTTCCCAGTCGCGAAGCCATTGACTTTTGACAACGTCATATCTGAGACAGTGTCGTGTAAGCGTCGTGTCTCTCCCTGCGTGCATGCATCTCTCCCACCATGCAGTGATACCCCTCCCCAACAGCTTTATAGTTGGTAAGCAGTAGCATGTCAACTGGTTGGCAGTAATCACGTGTGAGACAATATACGCCTGTCAGCCATAGATAAAAGGTGGTGATTAGTATATAGAAAGTCTCCGATCCGCGCAAATTGACGTGTGCAGGGCAAATGACCATCACGAAAAAGGAACCCGATCCTCAGTCGCCTTTCCTTTCTCGCCTCCTCCTGCATCAAAACGCAGCTAAGCTACCGATCTATCAGAAGATAGCGATGGCTCCTGGCGGGCTCGCAGCCCCTCCGGTGATGTTCAGTGGCGCACTGGTAAGGAAGAACGTCCACCTGCCGAGGTCGTTGCAGACGCCGCTCAGCTCCTCGAGATTCCAAAGCTCGCCCAGAGGTGTGCCCCACCATACCAGACACCAATCGTGCAGTGCGAGTGAGGGGCTGTTCTCAGGCGGGGCCGGGAGTGCCTCGACGGAGACGTTATCGGCGACCACGGCGGCGAAGTGGCGGTCGTACAGCCAGCGGAGCATATCGTCACGAGGGGCCAGGCCAATGGACCTGAAGTTGGCTTGGGTGCCCTCCTGTCGCTCCGCTTCGGAGGAGGCCTCATTGTAGCGCTTAATGTAGCCGGTGCGTACGAGCAGGATGTCGCCCTGCCTGGTCTGTGTCTGCTGATCGGCCAGTGCGGCTTCCAATTCGTCGACGGTGATCTCGTAGTTGCCCCAAGCATCTGGCGGGGTTTGGCCGATTTTCTCCCAGTATCGCACCTACAGCCGCAGCCACAAGAAAAGGAGGTGAGAAAATGCAAGGTATACCCATGGTAGTGTCAACTCACCATGTCGATGAAGACGCCTCGCCCTACAATGCCACCTCGGTCACAGAAGTCTGCATCCATGTTAATCACTGCTGAGAAGGGTCTGATGCCTGATGAGGGGGGTTTACTATGTATGCCCCTTTCTTTGGAGTTGCTAGCCTCTTCAAATGTCAAGCCATTGTAGAACACATGTTGCTCTGTGTGAGACCACTGTTGGTACATGTCAGTCCAAGACGGCAGAATCCGACTTCAAATAGAAACTGTACATGTTTAAGACCATCCCATTGCGAACAAGCCTGGGTGTTGATGGATATCTCGTCGTCAAATGCATAACTCTTGTATACAGTTTGAGACATGTCCAGTAGCTGATGGTCCACTGCATTGCCGCCCGTTAGCAGTTATTTCAGACACATAGGAATCGATTGTTGGTCCGAAATGAGTGACACCTTTCAGTGTTGGATCGTAGTGGCCCGTAACTACCTTACTAAGCAGTCTATATTCGTTCTTACCAGATTAAACGGCATGCGGCTAGCATCAATCAACTTACATATCTTGCGATCCCATGTGGGAAACTTGAGGGAATCGAGAGGCCAGTCTAACTGCACATGTTTGCCAGTTCTGATCTCAGTGCTGGCCTCTTTGACCACTTCGGCTGTGAGGAGGTTGATCGAGCCTATCTTATCCTTTTGGCCGTCCCGATCGTAAAAGCCCCAGAGGCACCCTTGTGGTGCGCCGGGCACCGGTGGCAGATCTTCAAACTTCGGAAATGTGTAAGCCATGATGGTGTAAGTCAAATCGGATTTTTGAAGATCGATATCAGAAGTCTTGAAACGGTTGTTTAGTCCAAAATACCAGTATTCATGCCTTTATAACATGTGCCAATGCCCAGCTTCTATTTGCTACTCAGTGACGTGTGTGCTGCACCGTTGCGGAGATGGAGATATGGATTGCGGGGGTTCGTCGTATGGGGGTACGGGATACGGGGTACGGGGTGCCTCTCTTACACGACTTCTGCATATGTGATCATTTCTGATGAATTAGGTGCCTGGCCGTGTAGTCCAATGCAACATGACGACCAATGCTCTGGGGTGATTATTATTTTACAAGTCTAGTGTCTTTAGTCATTGCCTTCGGTCTCCAAATGTCAAGAACGCCAAGCAAGTTGATGGTAGGCGCCAGAATGCGAGCAGAGCCAACAACACAACGAGGCAAGGGGATGATTAGTACATATGTTATACAATCCTCGATTGACGAATGCCAGCCAATATGATTTCTTGATTGAATCCCTGCCTATTCTCCCATCGGCAGCATTTGATGAGCAATTTGGAGTATCCTGAAGCCGTCGCGGAAGGTGAAGAGGAAGACCTTATCGGCATCTTGCAGGGCAAAGGCGACTGCACACTCGCCATCTTCGTTCAGCTCGCCCCTTCTGGCCCAGAAGTGCGCTTGGTACTCGAACCGCTTGAACAGCTCCTTCAGCTTCTCGTCTTGCGGTTCGTAGCCGGGCTCTCTTTTGTTCGTGAAAGGCGGCATGGTTCCTGTCGGGTCGACAACAACACCGCCGGCACTTGACGACTCCATGTGCTCAACGTGCAAATTAGCAGCAATAAGCACTGTCGATATTTGCTTGGTCTCCGGGTCCTTTTCGATGATGACGAGCGTGTCGCTTTCGGGGACCAAGTCCTTGCCGCAATTGTCATCGCCTAGCGGGTAGGCAGGCAAGGGACCAAACTCGCTGACCGTGTCGTGGGGGAAGGTCTTGATGACGTGCCGCTGGCGTTGAAACGTGAGGTCCCGGAGCGCGTCCTCGTCTCCCGAGGCCCGCGCAGCCCGGATGCGTTCCTTGAACCTAGTGTCCTCCTTCTGCATCTCTTCGAGCTCGGCCATCTCCTTGGACATTTGCCGGTACTCCCAGTATACGTAGCCAAAGTAGCCGGCCAGCGTAAGGGCTGAGCCGATGGCCATGTCACGAATGCGGTGGCGCCATGGCTTTGGCGGCGGGTGCATATAAGGGTTCTGCGGCGGCGTGTAGTTGATCCTCGGCGCTGAGCTGGTGCGGAATTGGCGACGTGGGAAAACCGCAGGCTTTGGTGCAGCAGCTCCGAAGGCTCGTGCTGCCCTGAAAGGCGGCAGAGGCCGCAAGAGCATCCTCATGGCTCTTGAGTGCTTTGCGACTTATTTCGGTGGTAGCTCAATGATGCAATGGCCAAACCAACACAAAAGAATGTTCAGATTTCGCAGTGAGTTTTCTGTGATAGGACATGGATGGTAGAATGAGAATGAAAATGAGAGCCCGTGCGCAAGGGCAGTTTGGAAGCTTGCAGCATCCTACCTACCTACTTACCCAAGCTCCTCGAAGCTCCAGTTCAATTCGCTGGCTAGGGATACAAAGTCACAGTCAAAGAGAAGCCACCTCCCACATTTGTGGCTCAAGCCGGAAGCTAAGGAATTAAGGTTCTTAACCCGCAATTGACGTGCATGCTTCTATGGACGATCTCCATCGAGCTTACACCAGCAGCTTGTATGGGCAGTATTGCCAATTATGATATAGAGCTAATATAGGAATGTGTTGTTTCCATTGTTTCCAACTATCAAAGATTATCCTATAGCATATGGGGAGTACCAGGTATCTTATCAGCTCAATTCTTTGCTTGCAGCGACGAGAAGTCGTGGTAGACGACCTCAATATTGTGTCCAGCGGGGCTGGTGAGGAATGCGCCATAATAGCCTGCGTGGTACTGCTCCCTGATGCCTGGAGCTCCACTGCCATCTTGATATCAGTATGTATGCTCCAGATGTGACCATATTCGGTGAAAAAAGAGGCTACATTGAGAGGGGAGGACGAGGGCAATGCTTCTGAGCCAACCACTTTTTGTATAAGAGATAGAGTTGAAAGAACTGCTATGTTCACATACTTGTCTGTTCCCGCTGCTTCAAGTCCAAGCTTGTGAAACTCATCCACCTGTGATTGATCTGGGCAATTGTCAGCACCTTATGTTCAGAGTGTGGAGGTTTCTGGTTGGCCTTACTGGAAGCCCTGAAGCCGAGATGGATGGGGGTTGTCGTTTCCTTGATCTCTTTGCCTTTCACAACAGCAGAGACCCAGAAATCGGGTTTCTGGGGGTTGTTGCCCAAGGCGGCCACCAAGGGTGCGATTCGGAAATGTTCCTTGATTCCCAGTGGCGCCAGAGAAGCAGTGAGAAACTTGATCTCGTCTTCAAAGACGTCGCTGGAGCAGACAAGGCCGACATGATCGAAAGTGACTGTCGAAAAAGCTTGGCTGGCCATGATGATCGGTGATTACTTGAAAGCTTGCTACAATCGGGCTCACGAATAGTTTAAGTTGAATGAAGTGTGAGGTCAAGTGAAAGTAGTGAAGCAAAACGTTCATTTGACGCCTTCATCCAAATCATTCGCAGAGTCTTCTTATACAAGTTGCATCTTGCTGATGGTCGCCGAGTTGCCAAGGAATCCTGAGCTACTGGCGGACTTTGGCCCATTTCCGAAAGCCACCATACCTAGCTGCTGCCTTGGGCTGATGCCTAGAGCAAACTAAACAACTGATAAGATATCTCTATGCTGGCTACATGTAGTGGCCGAGTTCACCAGGAGTCCGCAGCGCCATGGCTTGATTGGCAGTTGTGTCCGGACAAGTCTTAGATTTGAATGTCTGGGTCGATGAGCCACACCACTCATTATAGCTGAGCCACATTTATAGCTTAGTCGGAATACTGTGGCGGGCCATGACTAATGCATCCAACTTCAGCACGTGACCGAAGAGGCGAGCTCCAATGATGCTAATCCTTCTGCAGCCTAGCGCCATGCTTTGCTCTGCTTCCAGCGCATGTTTGCCCATGTTCAGCCTCTTTGCCTAGGAAGTCCAAAAAATCCACGAACATACCTACATTCCTTCAACCATCCTTACATTCAACGTTGTGTTGATCCGAGGCAACAGCATCGCATATCGCCAACTGTGACTTCATTGCTTCTCAGGGTGCGTCGCAAATGGGACTACTGATGTGTCGGTAATTTTTCAGAGAGCGCCGCGCTGACCTTGACAAAGGGCGGAACGTTGCTTGAATCTAGGTCGCCCATGAAAGGGCGTTGCCACTTTCGACGCGACCGATCGATCAACTACGACAAATCGCACACATAAACCGCGTCTACTTGAGGTTCCAGCTGATCATCGTACACCACTTGGTCTTAATATTTTGAGAGTTTGGTTCATTTGCGCATTTACCATTCATCGATTTCCTTCCTTGCCATCACCTGCTCAACTTTCGGTCATCTTGATTCGACGACCCAATTCAATACGAAAGACATCCTCCGCCTAATACAACACCGAAGCCTTCCTCAAAGGCAAGACCGCCAAGATGGATTACGGCGATGATCACGAGTATGAGTACGAGGAGGAATACGAGAACGATGGCATTACGCCCGAAGACTGCTGGACCGTCATTTCTTCCTACTTCGATACGAAGGGCCTCGTGTCTCAGCAGATCGATTCGTTCAACGACTTTCAGGACACAACCGTCCAGGAGTTGATCGAGGAATATTCGAGTATCCACCTGGATCAAAATAACCCGACCGATCCGGATCGCGCAATCGCTGTTCGACGATGGGAGATCAAGCTTGGTAACATCGCAATCTCGAAACCCATCCACCGAGAGGGTGAAGGCCAAATGGCACCTCTACTTCCATACGAGTGCCGCGACCGTAATTTGACATACTCGAGTCCGTTGTACGTAAGAATCACGCAAAAGCGGCAGGTCTGTGTTGAGGAACCAGTTCCTTTGCATGAGATGGACGACGAACAGCAGACCGAGTACAAGGAGTCTCATGTGCAACCTACGCGCTTGGTCTGGGAAGATGAAGAGGTGCCAAGACCTGAGAAACAGCGGGATCAAGAAGACCCAGATATGATCTTCATAGGCAAGATGCCCGTGATGGTCAAATCCAAGGCCTGCCATTTGAGCCGTGAGACTGAGGATGACCTGTTCATGCTGAACGAGTGCCCCTACGATCAAGGTGGCTACTTCATTATCAATGGTAGTGAGAAGGTTCTGATTGCGCAAGAACGTTCGGCTGCCAACATCGTCCAAGTCTTCAAGAAGGCACAGCCCAGTCCCTTCTCGTACACCGCCGAGATCCGAAGCGCCTTGGAGAAGGGTTCGCGACTAATTTCGTCGCTGATGCTGAAATTGTACACCAAAGGCGACTCGTCCAGAGGAGGATATGGTTCAACCATTCACACAACGCTCCCCTATGTCAAGTCTGACTTACCAATTGCAATTGTCTTCCGAGCATTGGGAGTGGTTTCCGATGAAGACATTCTGAACCAGATTTGCTACGACCGCAACGACAGTCAAATGCTGGAAATGCTGCGACCTTGTATCGAGGAAGCCTTCTGTATCCAGGATCGAGAGGTGGCCTTGGATTATATCGGCAAGCGTGGTAACCAAACCACTGGCATGACCAGAGACCGTCGCGTACGAGCTGCGCGTGACATCCTCCAGAAGGAGATGTTACCCCATATCTCTCAAGGAGAAGGTTGCGAAACTCGTAAGGCTTTCTTCCTGGGTTACATGGTTCACAAGCTTCTTCAATGCGCCCTTGGTCGACGTGATATGGATGATCGTGATCATTTTGGCAAGAAGCGCCTAGATCTTGCTGGCCCGCTTCTTGGTAAACTATTCCGAAACATTGTTCGTCGGTTGACTCAGGAAATCACCATGAACCTGAAGCGCTGTGTGGAGCAGAACCGCGAGTTTTCACTTCAAGCAGGTATCAAGCATACCATCGTCACCAACGGTCTCAAGTACTCTTTGGCTACGGGTAACTGGGGTGATCAAAAGAAGGCCGCGAGTTCCACCGCTGGTGTATCTCAAGTTCTGAACAGATACACCTTCTCCTCGACCCTCTCACATTTGCGACGAACCAACACCCCTGTCGGAAGAGATGGCAAGCTTGCTAAGCCCCGTCAGCTTCATAATACCCACTGGGGATTGGTCTGTCCCGCAGAAACGCCCGAAGGCCAGGCTTGTGGTCTTGTGAAGAACCTGTCTCTGATGTGCTCCATCAGTGTGGGAACCTCGACGGAACCGATCATCGATTACATGATTACGCGCAACATGGAAGTTTTAGAGGAGTATGATGCTACTAGGTATCCTAACGCGACCAAGATCTTCCTCAACGGTTCCTGGATTGGCGTACATCAAGATCCCAAGAGTCTCGTCCGTGATGTTCAGCAGTTGCGTAGGACCAACCAAATCCCTGCTGAGGTATCGCTGGTTCGCGATATCCGTGATAGAGAGTTCAAGATCTTCTCGGACGCCGGTCGTGTCATGCGACCCGTCTTCGTGGTGGAACAAGAGGATGACCCTGACCGAAACGTCGAGAAGGGAACCCTTGTGTTGACCAAAGACATGGTCCGCCGGCTCGAAGCTGACGCAAGCCTCGAGGCTGACAGTGTGGAATTCTTTGGCTGGGAAGGCCTTGTAAATGAAGGTGCCATCGAATATCTGGATGCCGAAGAGGAGGAAACAGCCATGATTTGTATGACCCCTGAGGATTTGGAGACTTACCGCATGGCAAAAGCTGGTCATGCTATAGATGAGGACAACGGCGATGACTTGAACAAGCGACTGAAGACGAAACTGAATCCCACTACACACATGTACACACACTGCGAGATCCATCCCAGTATGCTCCTGGGTATCTGCGCCAGTATCATTCCCTTCCCCGATCACAATCAGGTACGTACTTCCTACTCAACATCCATCTGGCACAGCTGACATTTTTTCTCTAGTCTCCACGTAATACTTACCAATCCGCCATGGGTAAACAAGCCATGGGCTTCTTCCTTACGAACTACTCTCGTCGCATGGACACTATGGCAAACATTCTGTACTACCCTCAAAAGCCGCTGGGCACCACTCGTTCCATGGAGTTCTTGAAGTTCCGCGAGCTTCCCGCCGGTCAGAATGCCATTGTCGCTATCGCATGTTACTCCGGTTACAACCAAGAAGATTCCGTCATTATGAACCAGAGCAGTATTGATCGTGGTCTTTTCCGGAGCTTGTTCTTCCGTTCCTACAGCGATTCCGAGAAGCGCATTGGTATCAATGCCATCGAGAAGTTCGAGAAGCCCTTCCGCAGCGATACGTTACGTCTCAAGCATGGCACATACGATAAACTTGACGATGATGGCATTATCGCTCCTGGTATCCGTGTCTCGGGTGAAGATATCATCATGGGCAAGACGTGTCCGATCAACCCCGAGAACGAGGAGATGGGTCAACGCACTAAGATGCATATGAAGCGCGACGCGTCGACCCCACTGAGGAGTACTGAAAGTGGCATTATTGACTCGGTGGTGGTCACGACGAACGCGGACGGCCTTCGTTACGTGAAAGTGCGTGTGCGAACTACTAAGATTCCCCAAATCGGTGACAAGTTTGCCTCACGTCACGGTCAGAAGGGTACTATTGGTGTCACTTACCGTCAAGAGGATATGCCTTTCACCCGCGAGGGCATGGTTCCTGATATTATCATCAACCCTCACGCTATTCCTTCCCGTATGACTATTGCTCATTTGATCGAGTGTCTTTTGAGTAAAGTTGCTACACTCAAGGGTATGGAAGGTGATGCTACTCCTTTCACGGATGTCACGGTCGATTCCGTCTCCAACCTGCTGCGTGAACACGGATATCAGTCGCGTGGTTTCGAGATCATGTATCACGGCCACACTGGAAAGAAGCTAAGATCTCAAGTCTTCTTCGGTCCTACATACTACCAGCGTCTGCGCCACATGGTGGACGACAAGATTCACGCGCGTGCCCGAGGCCCAGTGCAGATCATGACGCGCCAGCCCGTCGAAGGTCGTGCCAGAGATGGTGGTCTGCGTTTCGGAGAAATGGAGCGTGATTGTATGATTGCGCACGGTGCTGCTGCTTTCCTGAAAGAGCGTCTCTTCGAGGTTTCGGATGCCTTCCGAGTCCACATCTGCGAGATCTGTGGATTGATGACTCCAATTGCGTAAGTAACTGCATATCAGGAAGCCCCATGTCTGGACTACTGCTAACATATATCTTAGACAATTGCACAACCAAACATTTGAGTGTCGACCTTGCAAGAACAAGACGAAGATTGCTCAGATCCAGATTCCTTATGCCGCCAAACTGCTGTTCCAGGAACTGCAGTCCATGAACATCGCCAGTCGCATGTTCACTGATCGCTCAGGAGTGTCCGTTCGCTAAAGGGATACTGACTATTACAGCAGCTTCACAACTGAGGGTTGGGCATTGGGAAACAAAAAAAAGAATATAATAATATCACAGCAGCCTTGGTGATCGTCGTCAAGTGCGGAAGTTGTGGCACGAAGAACCTTGGCGTGCATTCACGTCGTGTCGTATTGATGTATAGCATATGGGATGGCGTTTTTTGCTGCGTCAATTTGGTCTAGAGCGCAGCAATCTCGGGGGTGTTAGCGGCAGGCTGCATAGAGCGGTAGGCGAGTAAAACGTCGAGGCAGTATAGTATTAGTTCGCAAGATAAATCTGTGAATGCGAGCTATCCACCCATGTGCCGATCGGGACTTGATGTGCTTGGGTTCTGTCCGGGGATCTGTGATCCGTCCTAAAATATAATGGCGCTTATCTCTAAATGTAAGTCGACCACAGCAAACATTTCAGCTCCTTGCCTCGTGCTACCAACACCAACAATTTGGCACTTGGGGATGCCCGAGCCTGATGGGACAGAGAAGCAAAATACAGGGGCGGCCTCCATTGCCAATATGCGACCAAAAAATGCCAACCTACGGAGTGAGGTAAGATGCACCGGCACCTCCTTTATGCGACTTTTTTTTCTTCCTTACAGCTGAATGATGTATTGGCTCAAATAGATGAAAGGATTATGCCATGGATGCAAAGACCAAGCAAAATGCCCCTGTTCCTGCTCGCCCAGCTGAGATGGTCGGGACGGGGGACGGGGGAGCAGGGAGCGCCACTCAGCTCTCAATTTCCCTTTCTTGGCTCCCCCAAGCAGCCGAGATTGGCTGCATTCCTTTTTCTCTATCCGTTTCCGTACTGCGATCTACGTTTGAGACATTCGAGCGGCGACTGGCGCTGGGCCAATGGACGCCATCGCCCAGGAATTTTTCAGATATGTCGGAAACAAAAAGCTAGTGGCCTCCTTCTCCTCCCGTGAAAGAGCTTGCTTCCGGCTACCTTCTCTCCTACACTGCTGGCTGCGAGCTGCACGATGCGCACACAAACTCACGTCTCCCTTCAGTCTGTCATGGACGGCACCGCTCCGGTGTTGTTGTCATTTGTTGCTCTCGATTGATGTCCGACATCAGCAGCATCGTCAACACCACCACTTCCATCACCATGGACCCCAAGAACCAGACTTTCCTCATCGCGGGCACCGATGGCGTCGTCAACGTGCCCATCTGGATGGCTGAAATCGATGCCAGACGGGTGCGGCTCGCCAACATTTGTATCAGCTACGGCGTGCAACTGGGCCTCTGCCTCATGACGCTGCTGGTCACCCTCACCCTGGTCCCCGTCCACCGCATGCGGAAGTGCGTCCATCTCGTCCACCTGCTGTCGCTCACCGTCGCCGTTGTACGCCTCACGCTGTTCCTGATGTACTTTCCGGGCCCCCTCTCGGAGTTTTATGTCAGCTGGTCACACGACCCCACGATTCTCGACCCCGCGGACTACTACGTGCACATTGTGGCCAACGCCTTCAACCCGGTCCAGTTCGCCCTCATCGAGGCCGCCCTCATCATGCAGACCTGGAACCTCATGGAGACTTGTTGGTCGTCCGCCGTCTGGCAGGAGGCACTTGTAAAGGCATCGGCTGTGCTAATTGCCGTTGCTACCGTCGTCGTCAAGAGTGTATGGGTCGCCCACTACATCGCCGCATTACTGGCTCGGGCTACACTGCCTATCCCCCTCGACAGCGTTGGGCAGGCAGCCACCGTTATGGGTGCTGTGTCCATTTTCTACTTCTGCGGCATCTTCTTCCTAAATCTTACGACGCATCTACGGATTACTAGGGGGCTACTGCATAGGTCTGGGAGGGGGCTTACTTCGTTGGAGATACTCACGATCGGGAATGGCATACTGATGGTACTACCAAGTAAGTCAGTCGCGTGTTACCAATGAGACAACAAGTAAAGAGCATCTGTTAACTAGAGACTGTGTGTCCCCTAATAGGTGTCTTCGCCGGGTTGGACATCGCAGCCAGCCTCAGTGGTACTCGAGTGCTGCCATTCGATGCCGGATCTTGGGTGCAAACCTTCGTCGTGGTTGGACTACCCCTAATCGGCCTCATTGCGCGATATAGGGGTCCCTCATCGCACAATCCGTCGCGGCGCATATCACTATTCGCCAATATGCCTATGCATCACCATCCTCATGGAAGCGGACACAGCAAGCGCCATAACGATGAAGAGTACGAAGACAGCATGCCGAGAAGCTTCATAACAGGCGACGAAGAAAGCTTTGCCGGCGCTGCATCTCGGTCTCGTTCCCTACGCGCCGCGGCGGCGTTACGCAGTCGCCGCTCTAGCCGGGACAATGCGACTATGGTCGGGAGTAGGAGCCAACAAGATCGCAGTTCGGTGTTGTTTGCGGATCAGCACCAAGCCTCCAACGATACAGATTCGGACGGAGGATATATAGAAGCCCAGAGGTCTCACGCCCGCATGGTTCAAAACCCCAGTGATGATGGTGTTACAGCCACAAGGCAGAGGTGATGTTAGTTGTTCGAGATGTGCTCAGTCATGGATATACTATCAGCAGAGTCTGCGTGATTTATTAGTTTTAAGATACCCCAAGATAATGTTTAAGACGCAGTTTTTCAGTTCCTATCCGAGATTCTCAATATCCAGAGCTACCATATGAAAGCGGCCCTCTTTTGTGTCCCAGCCACACCGGCTATTTCCTTTCCTTGGGTTTTGGTTTCCAGGGAATGATCAAGGTAATTACAATGCGCTTGCTACTTGTTGCACCTTCCATCCGCGTGTGCCGAAGCCACGTGCGCCTTAGTAAACATGCAAATCTCGGTATTAGATTTTCAGGGAAGGTACGAAGCGATCTACACATATTGTGCCTAGCTTATCATGAAACAAGTCTCAAAGACCGGCTGGCCGTAACTTCACATTGTCAGCGATCATTGTTAACATGGGTCGATCGTGACATCAATATCATCGTGCCCGCTTCTTCGATCTCACATCTACAGCAGAGTGACTCCAGGGCTTTTTGGTTCTTTGGCTTTTCATTTTATATATCTGTTCTACATCCTCAACTTGCTTTATGGCGTCGACTGCAATGTCAAGCTCGGTTGCGAGCTCCCCAGTCCTCTTCGACAGTCCACCGCCCGGCTTGGAACCGGCACCACTCCGTATCCCAGACCGTAAGAGCAGAGGGTCTGATGACGCCAACGACAGTGAGTTCTGGGGAACGTATGGTGGTCACCATGCACCATCCCCGACTTTGGAGGAACCTTGCCTGACTCCTCCGCCTTCTAATTATGGCCATCCCGTACCCTTGAGCCATCGGCGTGTCACGTCCAACAAGCTTGACTCTCTGGTGTCCAAGTTTGAAATTCTTGACGCAGTGAACAACACGGACGAAGAAGTTACTTGGCTTCCTCGACATTCCACAAAAAACAAGCCAGGCACCAAGGAGGAGCCCCATCACTTGTCGCCACCGAGAACGTCTAGCTTGGCACGAAAAACCTTGGAGCGTTCGACGTCGTCACAAGAAAAGGCAAGCACGGCCGAGGAATCATCGGATCTGTCACCGCTATCAAGTCGACCAAAAGTCCCCGCGAGACGTTCAAATCTGCCTCCGACCTCTCACTTAAAGGTTATCACAGCCGGGGATGTCCTACCACCGGTCACTCCATCAAAACATCCCCAAAGTTTGACCGAAACTGGGAAGGGTTCGGTGGACCGAGCCATACAATCAGGAGGCAGCCAAATGGAGCAGGGACATCGGGAAACGCCAGACAAAAATGTGGTCTCTCCTGGGTCCAAGCAGTCCGGATAGGATCCGAGACTGATAACTGATCGAAGAAGATTGTTTGAAACCGAAGAATGTACGAATCCTACCCCATGGGTCACTTGAGGATCAAGTTGGAGTCAATATACTGATAACCTGGTCCAGACTCAGCGTTCAAGTCGACAAAATCACTTTTAGACCCTGCTGCGTTCCGAGTAAACCAGCCAGATCCGAACCTTGTTGGTACATCACCACGTCGGCTGCCAACGTCCAGATCAGCCAATAAAGCGTCTCCTATGGGCCCCAAGTCCCCTGGGTCCTTCCGGAGTGCGATTGCAGCCCTCAACGACTCGTCTGCTTCGAACGAAACCGATCCAAAGCTGACCGAAAACCATGGTCGAGATAGGGGCACAGTTACGAAGAGTGGCTGCAATGGGAAGCCAAGTGTTGCCGATCTGCGGGAATCGTTCGAGAAGATGTCCCATATCACTGGCTCCAAATCTGTGCAGCAGACTCCCACAAAAAAGAAGAGCATGGGTGCCTCCGTTCAACAGTCAGGCTCTTCGAGCAGGGAAAAATCAGGATCCACCGACTCTGGGCTTGGAATGGTTGAGACGGCATCAAAAGTACCAGCTCAAGAATCTTCGAAGATATACAACACGCCTCCCAGTTCGCGAGCCAAATCACCCCTGGCTACAGACGGGTTGTTCAGAACACCAACATATCATGCTCGAGCTCGTCGCACCCCTGTTACCGGGTTGCCGACAAGCAAAGGCTCACGCCAACGACAGGCAATGTTGACAAAATCAAGAACTATGGATCTCTCTTCGATTATTTCATGTTCTGCTGCGGGGTCTGATGAAGATGGAGACGGGAGAGCAGCTGAGACTTTCAAGGATAACGGGCTGCAAGGTGCCTTTCCATCTTCGGGCCTTGTGTGCTCGACACAACCATCCGACGCGAATAAAGCGTTCGTCCCAAGCGCTAGCAACGAACAGCGATCGCCTATCCAGGCGAATCAGAATTTTCATGAGCAGGCAGCCACTATGGGATCATTGGAAGGAAATTCTACTTCTAATATGCCCTTCATCCAACCTATCCCAGTCATAGTACGCCCAATCTCAAGACCTAGCTCAAAGTCTGACCCTACAACACGGCGTACGGCAAAGGTAGCCGACCTCCGCAGATTGTTCGATCGACCGTCATTCAGAAGATCTTCACCAACAGGATTGGTGTCCTTTGCGCGCCGTCATCAATTTGCGACGTCGAGTGCAGGACCACGAGACGCCCCGAGAAATCGGCATCTTGCCGAATACACCACATCGTCTAATGAGACCTCATCATATAAGCAAACCTCTCCACCTGAGCTTACCACCGAGATCAGTTTAAATGATTTCTCATGCAGATTTTCTCATGACCAGGATCAGGTCCCCAAGCCATCCGAGGTCATAGCATCTGCAATGGCCTTCGGTGAAGAGACAGGCATGCTATCGAGCATATCAAGAGCAAGTTTCCACGATGAGCCTGATGAGACTGAAAGCGACCAAGATGATTCGCCATTGAAGCGGCGCATCAAGCACTTCGAGCATCTGCAGATATCCTCCAACCCCAAAGGCCTTGCGTATGGCCGTGCCAAATCACACGATGCAAACCTGCACGCTGCCTTCAAGGCATCATGCCCTGAGAGGAAGACATCCAAGGCCAAGAACGGCCAATGGTTGCGAGAACGGGGCGCGAGGACCTGGAGACGCATATCAAATTCGTTGAATATCTCGACAGACGGTGGGAACGATACTCCCAATAGACTTTATCGTGGAGAAAGTAATCTTGAAACATTTTCTCCGTCTCACAGAGACATCTCTTTTGGTTTCTCACTCCACCGCATGTCTACCCCTTTTCACTTGTCGTTGATCGCGCCGCACAATACTCCAACCCACTATCGCGAGTATTCCAGCGAAGCTAGCCACGAGGCCATGATCGCAGAACTGAAATCGCATTCATCCTACTTATCTCGCACTAGATCATCGCCTGCTACCCGCCCACCCAAACACCTGCTGCCATTGTACGCGGCGCGCAAAAGTCGTGCGGTTATCCGACGCTTTACCAGCAGCAGCAACAGGAGCAGCGAAGCGTATGATTTTGGCCTGGATGGTGGCGTAGAAAGCAAGCCGAGTCGACAGAGCGAGGCCCAGTTGTTTGCTAACCCAAATCAAAATATCGAGTCGTCCAGTGAGCTGCTGATGCATCCGCCATCGTCCACCGAGGGAGCGCCCTTAGCACAGGTGTCCACCTTGCCTACCAGCGGAGAACTGGCCAAGAAGACTATCAAGGATGCCAAGAAGGCAACGAAAGAAAAGGAGCGGGAGACCAAGGCTGCTGCAAAGGCAGCGGCCAAGGAGACCAAGTCCAAGCAAAAGGGAAAGCAGAAGGCCCGCTTTGTGTCACTGGGTTCTTCACGCAAACACACCAGCAGCAGGAAACCTACACCGCATCCCAACATCCTCGAGACCAGCGACCAGAGTGAGGCGAGTGAAGGTGCTGCTAGAGGCGGCGGTGGAAATACGAAGCCTCCACAGCAGAAACAAAGGGAGCGCTCGTGGGGCAAGATCACGGCTTCTGGCTTCATGGTCCGACAGGCCAAAGTCGATGAGTTGCATCAACCCAAGCCCCAGAGGCCCGGCCAGGTCAAGAAAATTGTGAACATGTACAAGGAGAAGAGTACTAGCTTGTTGCGCATCGTCAGCGGGAACCAAAGTACTCACAGCCACCATGCCGGGAGAAGCGGCACTACTGGCGAGTCTTCCGGTGCGGCAGCGGGCCGTCAAGGCGCGGCTGCCGGCAGCAGTTGGAGGAGGAGATGGGTCGGCAATACGGACGGTGAAGGATACTCTGCTCCGAGAAACGACCAGGTCAAGTCGAAACGTCCTCATGAGTCAAATGGTAAGACTGGCCGAGATGAGAAGGCCACCAGCTTAGGACAAGAAGGAGGCGGTGAGTACGATTCCTTCACACACAGTGAGTGCCACAAGATCGGCAAGGACAAAAGACTGACAATAAACTTGTTGCACAAGTCATAGGGAACGATGGCACTTATGAATAGGAATCAATACCGAAGACTCGTACGGAAGGTAACATTCGGCATCTTCGTGACTTCGCTCATGATAGCGGGTCATGGAGTCGACGTAGGGGTAGCTGTAGGCGATTCTGTTGAGCCAGTATCCCGGAACAGGGGTACTTTACAAGACGATTGATGGCATTACAAGGAGGAAGGCTTGACTGGTAATGGACGAAAGACGCATATATTACCCCTTAGACCTACAGCATAACAACCATGTGTTCGAAAGACGCACACATCCAGATGGAGATGGTAAAGTGGGAATATTGGATATGTGGGCGAGGTCAGGCACCTACATAGTTTATCGAGGTTGTGAGGGTGAGAAATAGAGGCCTAGAAGACAGAGCTGGAGTTTACTGCTTCCATGGCTGTTGTTAGAACGTTAGCGAGGACACTGTAAAGTAGCAGCTACAATTAATTGCATCATTCACATCCCTTATAATATCCCGCATTCACTAGGACCTTGGCGATTGAGTGATCATCAAAAGTGTGTTTTCATTGACTTCGTACTTAACTATCTTGGGTGCTTCCATCAGACATCCCTCCTGTATGTCCATCCACTTTTGTGGGACTCACACGAATGCTAACGATGTATAGGACAACGACGCCTGGTCGTTGAATACGAACATCAGCAAGGTCGATTCTTGTTCATTCTGTTCAGCACACATAAAACTACGTCACGAGCCCCATCCCTTTCCCGATCTTCCTGGCCAACGCCTTCTTCAGGTATTGCTCGCGCGCCAGACTCCGCACCGTCTTGGCGAAGACGGTCGGCGCGATGCGGCCGCGCTCCACGGCACGGCCCAGCATGAAGATAGTGTCGCCCAGGGTGCGTTCCTCGGCGATGACTTCGTAGAGCTGGTTGCCGACGACGGTGGGGGCAACGAGCAGCTCGTCGATGCCGGGCGGGGTCTGGGTGCGCGAGTTGGAGATGACGCGGTCGGCCTCGTGGAGCGAGGACTGCAGGACCGACGTATTGGACGACAGCATGGCGGACAGGGGCGCGAGGTTGCTCGCGTCGGACTGCAGGTTCTGCGCGGCGGCGAGCATGGCGTTGCGCTGCGCCGTCAGCCCCGCCAGGGACGACTCGTTTTGCTGGCGCGCGCGCATGCGGAGCGTGTACAGCGTCGAGGCGAGCTGGCGGAGGAGGGCGTCCTTCTCCGGATTGGGCGGGATCGGGGGCGGCGGTATGTTCGAGGGCGACGGGAGGGCGAGCGTCAGGGGCTCGTCCATGATGTCTGGCGGAGGTGGCGGTTTCGGCTTGGGTTGTATGGGCGGCTGGTGGTGCATGGGAGGCTGCTGTTGCTGTGGGTGTGGTGGTTGCCAGTTTGGAGGAGGGGGACCACCTCCGTACGGCGGCGCCTGGTTACCATCATGGTAGTTCGGGCTCATAGGTGGCAGACCTGGGCCAGATTGCGGTGGCCCTTGGTATCCAGGAGCAGATTGCTGGTATGATTGCTGTTGGGGGTTGAATTGCTGACCGGGCGCCTGATTGTAGGTTTGAGGTGGTGGTTGATGTGGCCCGGTCTGCTGTGGCGGCAGGGGGGGTGCGCTATCATATCTTGACATCCTCTTGGGCTGGGGATGTTGTGTGCCATACTGGCTCTGCGAATGGCGGGCCTCGGGAGGCAAGGGCGGCAGAGGGGGGCCGTCGTTGTTAATGGCCTGGCCGGGCACGACTTGGGGGGCGTCGCTGCCTTTGGGCGGCGGTGGAGGAGGTCGATCCCCGACTGCGGGCGACTGGGTGTGAACCGGTGTTCTAGACAGTTCAGCAGGCAGTGGCGGGATCGGGGGAGGCGGCGTGGCAGTCGATTGCTCGGGCTGAGGAGGCCTGGGCTGCTGCTGCCTCGCAATCACGGGGGGCTCTTTGGCAAATACGTCGCGTAGTATAGCCAGAAAATCGAGTATGGAGGATTTCTAAAAGCATCCCCGTGTTAGTGAACGATGCTTTGTATGGTTGTCGATGCTAGACTTCGTGCCACTCACATCCCAGAACTCAAGCCAGCCGACCAGATACGGATGGTATATGCGACCCTGAGGATCAACATGTTGACCAGGCCTGACCATCATGGACTCTGTCGGGGTCACATATGCCAGAGGCGCCTCTCGGGGGTAGGCATGCGGCACCCATATTGATATGGGAAATCGGTATGTGGTGCCTCTAAAGACGACGGGTATGGTGCCAGTGAGATGGACTAGCAATGCGGAAACGCCATTGTCGAAGGTGTGCACGTCGGTCCTGGGCGACAAGGATGGGTATACGGACAGCGCTTGTGCTACGTCGTTATATGTTCGATTAACATTATGGTATTCCTAGAAAGTGGCCGAGTTAGATGGATCGTGTAATCAGATGCGGATGCGACAAGCAGGACATACACTAGTCAAGACGCTGTACAGCCAATTCAGGACATGCTGCTGAACAGCCATCTTCTGAGTCGCGTCTTCAACCGTCCTACCCAGCGAAATCTATTCGTAGGGGACAGTCGAGAGCATCGTTTGTCAGTTTTGTCAAGACAAGAGACGAATGATTAAAAGGTGTTGAATTGGATTGCGACGAGTTCCAAAGTCCCATATTCCAACTGGGGGTAGAAGCCTTGTCCTTGCCTGCTTGCTGCCCGCCAAGGCTGAGTGAATGGGGGAAGCAAGTGCGGATCATCAACGCAGAACCAGCCAATGAATGAACTGAAATGGTGCTGGATGGACGCTGGCTGGGTGGCAGCTCCAAGCAGCCAAGCGCTGATAGCGATAAGGCTTTTAGCTAGGATTCCACTAATTGACCACTAACACCAATTAATACAATGACCTCACTTTGCCCCAGGCAGCCAGGCTCTCCTCTCCGTCCGTCCCTTTGTCACGACTTGTCCCTCTTCAAATCCATCTCCAGGCGCTATATGTTTCAACCCCAGTGCACAGCGTACCGGAGTACTGACCTTGACATAGGGTGCTTACTGCAGAGTTTCCATGTCATACTCTTCCTTGATTACTTCCATAATTGGAATATATTAGACAAGCCACCCACTCGAAAGATTCAAAAGACAATGGTCGTCTGTAAGTCAGCTCTAGGTTATGTAGCTTGCCCATTTGATGGATGTGGTGAGGGCCGGCCAGGCCAAGCGACATCGGTCCTGTCCGACTCTCTTCTCCTCCAACCCGACTAAGCTACTCGTACAATAAATACACCATTTGAGAAGGAAAAGACGAAACACTTGCATCCGCTCGGCCCTACGTCTTGGCGCCCTGTTCCCTCGCTTTCCCCTTCCCCTTCTGCCGTTTGACTAGAACAGGACCCTTCGTAACGGCTAACACGCGTAGCCTGGGGAGCTGGAGAAGACGGCCCCGGCGTAGCGGAAACACTCTATCCACTCGGGGGGCAAATCAATCAATCATCTCCTTGTACGACGACAAGATGTGTGCCACTAGCCACTCCTCTTACACCAAAGGCCACTATTACAATGGACCTATATAGTCCTGTAGAAGAGAGAAAGAGACTCACACGTTAATTGATCTTACGATATGAAAGTATATAAGGACGTGGTTGGCTTCTCATGGAATCGAATTAGTCAGAAATCCAACGCTGCATTTCTAAGTCGAATCCACAAAGCCGCCTTATCCCGTATTGGTAGGCACGCAAAGTAAAGCCGAACACAAAAGGCCTCAACCCAACAGCCTTCCCAATTTTTTGGTTTTAACTACTCCTGCCGTTTGTTTTGTCTACTTTTGCCTCGACTCAAGTACAATCCATATTCAGTCATCTCATGCTTACAGCTCACCGGAATTTTCGCACGGCTGAGGAGTATTACAGAATTACCTGTATACTCCTTGCGTCAGGATCAGTAACTTGAAAGTTGCCCCTTCCCACGTTTACCTGCTTGCTTGCTTGCTTGCTCTACGCGCAGTCAAACCTAAGCCCTTCTCCAGCCACTGGTGTTAGAGTTGTCGTTATGCTTCCCCCAATCCCCGTCTTGGCTGACTATGGCATCTCGCCGGCTCATGGCTTCCTGCCGGATGTCCTGCCCTTGACGAGACTGCCGGACCCCTACTACAACAAGTGGGAGTCCATTGCCGCCAACTTGCAGCACCTCATCCTCAGCAAGCGTCTGAGAGGAGTCATCGATCGCCTCCCTGTGCTCTCCACTGTCGGTCTGGAACATGACGCAGAATGGCGGAGAGCCTACATGCTCCTCACTTTCTTTGCTCACGGCTACATCTGGGGTGGCGACGCTCCTCTAGATCGTGTGCCGCCGTGTATCTCCGTACCGCTGCTGGACATCTGCAAGAGGCTTGAAGTACCCCCTGTCTCCACCTACGCCGCCTCGGTCCTGTGGAACTTCAAGCCGCTCTTCATGGGCGAGGACATTGATGACCTGGACAACCTCGCCACTCTGGTCACTTTCACCGGCTCCCTGGACGAGTCGTGGTTCTACCTGGTTTCGGTTGCCATCGAAGCCCGCGGAGGTCCCATCATTCCTCTCATGCTTGAAGCCGTCGCTGCCGCTCGCCAGAACGACGCAGAAACCGTGACACGTTGTCTGCGTGGCTTTGCCGAGCGCCTCGACGACCTGGGCGAACTGCTTCACCGCATGCATGAGAGCTGCGATCCCGGCTTCTTCTACCGCCGCATCCGCACCTTCCTGGCCGGTAGCAAGAACATGCAGGAAGCCGGGCTCCCGTACGGAGTCATCTGGGATGATGGCTCCGGAAAGTCCGAGTACGTGCAATACTCGGGCCCCAGCAATGCGCAGAGCTCGCTCATCCAGTTCTTCGACATCATGCTGGGCATCGAGCATCGGCCCACCGGAGAGAAGGCGGACGCGGCGTCCGAATCCGACCGCGAGGGCCGCATGAAGGCGCCAAGCCACAACTTCATCCAGGATATGCGGCGCTACATGCCGGGTCCTCATGCGCGCTTTCTGAAGGACGTCACCGGCGTTTCCAACATCCGCGAGTTCGTCGAGGACAACGCCAAGACCAACCGCCCCCTTGGCATAGCGTATGACGCTTGTTTGACCATGCTGCGCAACTTCCGCGACATCCACATCGCCATCGTTACACGCTACATCATCTTGCCATCGCGTCAGAACCGAGCCCGCAGCCGCAGCCGCAGTCCGGAAGCGATCAGACGGCCTCAGAACCTCGCTACGGCCTCGAAGAACGAGCAGCACAAGAAGGTCAAGGGGACCGGTGGCACAGCCTTGATCCCCTTCCTAAAGCAGGCGCGAGATGAAACGGGTGAGCCTGCTGTGGAGGCCTGGGCAAAGCGCTGGATGAGCCGCCAGGCAAAGACAGTCGGTGATGGCGACTTCTTTGCCGGAAAGCCGGAGGAGCCCGAAGTTGTTGAAGAGCCCGTTATCGAAAAGTATGTCATCCCCGCCTCCATCTCGACCCCTATCTGGGTGTCGCCAAAGAAGAAACTAACTAATGCAATCTTAGCGGTCTTGCCGGTACGTGGACTATTGATGATGATGTTGGAGGCATTTGTAGCTACTGAGATTTCTTATTGCCCGTTCCTAGTTATTCTTCCATCAATACAAACATGCTTGGCTCCTGCAATCAATCCAGCTGAAAATGGGGCTATCATAATGAATGGTGAGACGGTATCTGGTCCGTTTCCGTGACGCAAACTTGTATCCGTGTGACAATACGGGTGAACAGCGGTCAGCTAAGTCACCCTAGATATAGCTGCACGATTGCGTGTCAATCGACCAGAACTCAGTCGTTTCTAGTCATAATCCTTGCTCATGCCGTTGTGTCTATCTCACCCACGATCACTACACCACGCATCGTCAACAACCTGATGCTTCATCCAGTCACTTCAAGGATAACACGCTTAAAGCGATAGCACCAAGGCATTCATCGCTGTTTAAAGTCAATGACTCCACCTTAACATCAAGACCCTCACACAGCTCTCTCAAAAAGGTGTCAGACAAGTCTACGCCAGCTCTGACCAATCAGGCCCCCTATACGTTGCGAACCATGTCGCAATCTAGTCTCGACGCCGTCGTCGCAATCATGTTGGTCTTTATCATCGGAATCTTCCTCATGATTCTGATGCTCTGCTGCTCCTTCATGACCTGGGACGGGGACGCCGAGGGGTGCGGCTGCTGCAGCGTGCGCCGGGAGGACAATAGGTCGGACTCGGAGATGGAGGTGGCTATGAGCGTTTGAAAAGAAAGTGTAGGGCAGTGACTGGGAGTAATGTTCGTGATGGTTCTGTCTTCTTCGGCGGCGGATTGGCGGAAAGGGGGTTGAACGGATTGGCGCAAGATGGAAATTGTTAGGCAATGTATGAGGTGCAAGGATTTACGACTAATCTCAAGACATTGAATAAGATGTACTAATTATCTTCACTCCATGTTCGTATTGAGCTTGATGGACAGATAAGTGGTAGGCCTTGGAGTGGATCAACACCTTAGCATCATTACCTGTTCATCAAGTATGCTTGAAAGCCTCTCGGCACGAACTGTGAACTGGACTTGGAGCTAAGTATCTTCAAATCGGGGTAGATCAGAGAGCCCCAAAAACTTTCATACACATCTAGGGGAGTCATTTTCGTTGTGGGTTTGAGTCTACACTGAGTCCTCGTCCTACCCTCAGTTTCAAATGATGGGCTGACAAACTGATTGCATCGTATTCTTCCGTTCATTCTTACTTCACACAATAAGTGACTACGTCTCAATCATCTTAAGCCGATCTCGTTGGCCATTAAAGGATCTAGAGATCCGGTAGTTCACACCATCAATTGAATAAACTCCTGAGGACTTTGTCAAGGCTAGAGCTACGTGGCTAACTCTCAATCTCCTTTCCATTAAAATCGCCATCTTGTAAGGACGTCGTGGAAGCTTCTGGTCCCAAGGTCCCAAGAACGGCAGGTATTCTTGTCAGCTCGGAGAGAATATTGATTGTTCCCAAGCGATCAGGATAATTGGACAAGATTCCATGACAACCCTCAGCCATACCAGCGGCAGTGCCTCCCACGCGACTCTTGGCTCGAGTCCTCCTCGCTTTTACAACATCGAGACGGACTATCCCGGTGCCAGTTATGGTGTCAATTCCGGCTTCATCACTTCAATCAGACCAACACTGAGCATGAGCTCAAGTCCGATCCTTGTCACATCGTCACCAGAACAAGACTTCTGTGCTTCTCCTACTATAATCGCCACCGCCGTCACCGACAGAACTGCATTAGGCGTCAGGGTCCAAGCAGCATCAGTCCCAATCGACGACCAGCCAGCACAAGCCGAGAACAGCTTACCTTTGCCTCCGCCGTTGCCTCCGCCCCAGCAGCAGACACAGCAAGACGGTTCAGTTTCCGGGGCCATCATCATTGGTGTCATATTTGCCATCCTCGCCGTCTGCCTCATCGTGGCGAGCTGCTGCTGGATCGCCTGTATAAGAGGCAGCATACCCTTCCAGTTGCGGTCGTCGAAGTGATATGAGTCAAAAGAAAAAGAAAAAGAAAAATTGAAGGGAAATACCAGATATTAGTTCACGATGCGCAAACTGCAATGAGAAACCAAAGAGTAACCCATGGCTGCAGGCCGAATAGTTTGATTTACTGTTAATTGCATCAAACGCAAATCGATCACTGGGAAAATTATTCAAAAACCTCAAATCAACCCACGTTTGGCAACTTCCCTCAACAACTCACTCGTAGCGATCTATACGAATTAAAGGGTAGGATGATGTCTACCATCTCGCAAGTGACCACACACATACAACATTAATCTCTTGTGGGTAGGAGGTAGACAGGCTCACTTTAGAGTTGGGGGAAACAACGCGTAGGTATTTCATGGCGGTCGGTACGAACCTATGTCACGTTTCTCTGTTGGCATGGCATGGCACAGCTAGAAAGTGAGAAGCCTATTTGCCGTCCGCTCCTTGGTCTAGAAGCGAGAGCTGAAGCTGGGCAACGAAACACAATAGCAAGAGTCAAAAGCGGAACAACCCTAAGCAAAGGGTAGATTGACTCGTTTGTGTGCCTTGTAGCGAGGGAGCTTGGGCCCAGAGATGGTAGGAACACCGAAGTCACTTGACAAATCGCGCGGGCAGCCCCTGAAATATACGAGCTACCCCTATTCGAAGCCAAATAGGGGTAGCTCGTATTTTTCAGGGGCTACAAAGTCGGAAGTTTGACATTAAGTTGATAGGATATACACATTAAGTACTAATTGATCTATCATCTCGCAACTCTAATAGCAGAGCAGTCAAAAACCTAGGCGTTGAAAGCAACCTCTCGCTTGCTCTTCTGCTTGTAGAACTCGTCAACCCAGCAAGACATCTGGTACACCTCAGCGTCGGCAATGGCCTTGACCCCGGCATTGGCCTCCCAGTTCTGGCCATACAAGTCACTGCAGTGGACGCCGCCGGGGATCACACGGACGGGGAGCTCCTTGGTGCTCTCGAGGGGGCCGCCGGGCCGGCTGATGTTGGAGCTGACGGTGACATCGATCCAGGGGTCGTACTGGCCGTTGGCGTACATGAGGCGCTTGGCGTCAGTGTGGAACCACCCGTCGGTCCGGTTGTTCAGCATCTCGACCGTCTTGCCCTTGAGGATTCCGTAGCCGCCCTCCGAGGCGGGGAACATGTAGGCACACTGCTGGCGGAAGTAGTCGACGTCGACCTTGCGCGAGACGAACGAAGGCGTGCCGAAGGGGGCACCGGTCTGCCACCACTCGAAAGGTTCGTTGCAGAGCATCCACATCCACGTGCGACCCGACACGTTGTCAACTCGGATATCCTTGTACAGCTTGTTGTCTTCTTTCTCGTACTTGAAGCATTCGGTGTTGTAGGTGCCATTGAATCCCTCTAGTCCATAACCTTCGCATGCTGCACGTATTTTGTTAGCTCATCTCGATATTTTGGAGGGGATTCTGAAAACGTACTGCCAGGGAAATACACGTCAAGCCACCACTTGACATATCCGTCCATCGCCTTCTCTATGCCAACGCCGTTTTCATTTGAAACATTTGTCGCATTCGGCCAGGCGTTCTCAATGTAGTCGCAGAACTCGAAGAAGGGGACCTTGCCGGTCTGCGCCAACGTGTAGAACTGGGTCCCTTGCCACGTCGCAGGGCCATTCAGCAAAGCACCGCCAAAGTCCTTGTCGCCAAGGTCACCAAGCTTGAATCTGTCCTTGAGCGCTTGCTTCTCTTCAGCGCTACCGTGGAACAAAATCTCATCCATGTGGTCGATAACAGCGGTCAGATCCTTGGTGCAGTTCTTGGGCGCCGCTTCCATGGCCGGGAAGTAGTACGTGTAGAAGTCGCTGAGTGCCTCGACAACGCCGCTGGTGCCGTAGTAGGCCCAGTAGGTGCCGGGTTCGAGTCTCTCGAGCCAGCCGGCCAGAGCTCCCGAATACGAACCTCCCGTAAAGACCCAAGGTGCCTTGGCCGGGTGGCTCTTGCCACTCTTGTCGAAGGGCGGGGTGAAGCTCTTGGCGAAGTACGTCAGATCCTTGAGAGAGTTGTCCAGGGTAAGATACTGCAGATTCTTGACTGTGAGCTCCTTGAAGGGGCTGCTTCCACCCCAGTAGCGATGCTCCAGGACAATGACAGCGGCGCCCATCTTCTTGGCCATAAGACCAGTCAGCCGCTTCTCTGTCATGTAAGTGAGGTTGAACCCCTAGTGAAAATATTAGCAAAGGGTGCCTTTGGAGATTGTGCGACTCGGCAGGATTGATAATGAAGGATCATGCATCATCAGGCACTTACATCGGCGGACTGTTCACCGGGGGTTGTCAGGATAATAGGCGAGCCCGGGCCCTTCCAGAACTGAGTTCCATACCAGAATCTTCAACGAGTATTGTCAGTTTATAGCTATCGTATGGGCAGGGGGCGCACGATACGAACCTCTGCGCAAAGGTGCCCTTGCTGGGGTCCGAGTGATCCACCTGCTGATCGAAAGTCCCCCAGCCGTTGGTCCCGTTGGTGCCGAGCGGGTTGGTATCCTGTAGAAGGCTGATCTCGATAGGCCCAACTTGCATACCACTGGTGTGGCGGAGGGCAAGCACAGGCGCCAGAGGGGCCAGCAGCAACGCTGCCGAGACCGAGAAGGAGAGTCTCATCGTGCCTGGGGTGGAGGAGCAAGGCGTACGAGAAGAGCGGTCTACAGAAGAGGCCTGGGAGAGAAAGAGGGAAGGGAAGGGAACGAGTGCATGCGATGACAGGAAAGAAGTAAGCAATATATAACAATCAGTGCATACCACAATCAATGCGTAGCTTGCAAACGAAGTGCATACAATAAGACTACCACTTACCCGTTGTATCTTCCCCGCCCCGATCTGGTCTTGACCGAGTGAGGCAACTGGCAGAGGATTGAATCAATGACCGTGGATCTAGGCATAGAGCCGAGATGAGGAAGACCCGCCTAGAGCGATCGTCGCCAATCGGGTCGTTGGTTGCGGCGGCTGGCTAGAACACACCTTCCTTTTCGGGGAGTAACACACATGCTGCACATCAAGTCTGCACTTTTCTACACTTCTCCTTCCTTGCATACGGGCAATGTGCCTGGAGGTCGGCCGTTCCGCTGCTGTGGCACGCCACACATCAGCTTTCAATGTCGCATGGTAACACTAACACCTACCCGCAATCATGTGTGAACCATATTGATCGCGACAGCAGCGCATTCATCGCAACTCCAGGGCTGAACAGGATATGCATGATAAGCAGATTGCTCGCTTGGTGCCTGGTCTGCCATGTTGCACCGGGGATGGATCGGTCGTACTATCGCAATGTCGAGATAAGGGTCACCCCTGCAAGGACACCGTTAGGTATATAGGTATGGGCTGTCTTGAAGACTTCCCTGGCTTCATCACCATTGCTTTTCAAGTCATGTCCCGGCATATACCTGATGTAGTGGAGTTGCGCCGTAGTATTAGTATATCTAGGGCGCGTTGCTTGCGAAGGACGTAACATGGTTGCTATTTGAATACGCGTTTAGGTTACGCACCAACGTGCTTCTAAGTGTGCCCCCGTGACGCCAACGTCGCCAATGGCTCTGAGGCTCTGCGTTGGTTGAAGCACTAAAAGCACTCAAGGTTCAAGTGCCAACAAATCCGAAGCACATGGCACGACTTGCCAGTGCTTCGTAGCCCGACAAGAGAACCTTCGAAGTCGAGAACACGAATGCTACACTGCACTGCCATCTCTTGTTCTGGTGCAATCAGCTGTCAGATTGTGTGCCATTTGAACATCAGAGTCAGATTGAGCCCTGCGGCCCGTCTAATTGGAGGTTAATTGTCTACCCCCCGAACTCTTTTTGATGAAATACGGCACCAGCCGTCTGCATACATCTAACTGCTCGGATTGCGACGTCGAGAGTTTACGCTGCTGCTGCTGGGCTGCTGCAGCTCGTGTCGCGGAATATTTATTCTGCACAACCGGTCAATGAATCGGCAACGCATTATCTGGGGAAGTCGCCGAGATTAGCGCTTAAAGGTTATCTATTCTAGGCAGGGGCCTCCTTGTATGTGGGACCCGCGGTGCTAAATAAGTAAATAGGTGTGTAGCCTATCTCCAATTCTGTCTGCATCCTACCTCCAATCGTACTGCATCCTCGTGCTCTTTGCAGCTCACGAGTTACCCGTCTCGTCCGGTTGGGTCGGAGGCTCGGCCGTGTAAGGCACCTGGCCAGTCGGTGAACTTCAGCGACGAAGGTTTCGACACATCTTAAATGTGGCCGGCGACAGTATGGCGTGAGTAGCCAGGACTTGCGTCTTCCAGTTGTTGCCTAGGTATCTACTACTAAAGTGGTTTATGGTGGTTGCACTGGTAGGTTCCAATACGCGAGCACCGGGTCGTGTCCTGCTTCAATTGGGATCTGGGACTCACATAGTTGTACTCGGGACGCATCTTCAAGTCCTAATCGGGATAATACATGGATGAGTCTAACATTTATGACTCCTCCCCCCAAATCTCTAGAGATATTGCCATAATAAGATTTCAGTCGGCTTATGGCCGAGGGGCTGCTAGGCAGCGTTAGCTGCCTCGAGGGGCTGTAACACCAGACCTTCGGCCAGGTGACTCATCTGCCTGGCTTGCCTGGGCAGTTGGCTGGAGATCGTCCAATCATATCCATCGGCTCATACACCTTTTACACCAGCACCGAATGGCATCATCCATCATCACGCTGATGACTCCTCGTGTCTATGAAACAGGGGTCCAGCCCAACTTTCAGCTGGGGTATTGAACATGAGGACATGTCAATATAAGAACCCTTTTTTCATCCATATCCCCTGACCTTTTCATGGGATCTTCTCTCCACACCAAAGCAAAGACATGATCGATAACCCGCCCCTATAATATAATAATAAACGGGTGAATCTTAGAGCAAACCAGCGCACTGTTACATCTTCGAATATCGATACATTATCAATTATCCGTCCACAAAGCTCACAGACCCAAGTACTAGTCTGCCCCTCATGCCTGGCATCACCAAACCCCTGACCAAGCCGCAAATCAAACGGTTAGCTCACCACCTCAGTCCCGCCGCCGTGAAGAGCATGAAGATCGACCTGAGCCTGTTCGACGCCGAAAACGAGGAGTGCTGCACCTATCCCAAGCGCGCGATGTCACGGCTCAGCAACCAGACGAACCGGGCCACCCGGCAGCGGAAACCCACAACGAACCGCGGCACCCAGTGGTATCCTTACGAGCAAAGCTACTACATTGATGGCGGCGGCGACGACGGCATCGCGCTTGCGCGCAGTGACGTCCCCCTGCCCGGGGATGGCGGCCGCAGGACAAAACCTCGACTGGAGCGCCAGGAAGCCTTCCGCGGCCCTTCCGTAGGAGGCTTCGTGTCGTCGGATGACGTGGTGGAGAGCGACGCTGATTTGTACCGACTCGGTCTACTGTACGATGATGACGAGGGAAATCAAGGTTCTGGATTCAGCCTGGACGCCATTGTTCATGAAGAACCCCTCTATGTCGTCCGCCTATCCCGGCGGAAGCAGAAAAGGGGCAGCCGCAACATGCGCAGCCCGGGGACCCCTTTGCACATCATCTACGAATCGCTGGAAGACTCCCTTTACTCGATGGGCCCACTTTCGCCCGTGGATTACTTACCCGGTGAAGAAGATGGAGAGGACTGGTCATTTGTCCCTCTTACAGTGCCCAATGGCCGCTCGGCCATCACTGGAGATACAGTGTCCATTGATAATTTCACAACGGCCTCAGATGCCTGGGTAGTGTTGGAGGGAGCTTGAAATCATCTGGCGCTATGTATGATAGATGTGTACGATAACGATTCTATGGCAAGTCCTGGTCCACTGTTTGAAATCGGGTATGGCTCTGCTTAGCCGGCTTGACAGCTGGGATCTCTGCTAAGGGCTTTTGTCCCAGGTATGACGTTCTAACCCAACCCAACATCAGTACGAGGACATTTGTACGATTGGATTTATCGACGGAATGAATACACAGCCGTATGTGGTCTTTTCAGCCTCTACTTGAATGCTTACCTAGTGTACATACGTGATTGGCAGCCCCATGTATTACTTTGTTCTCGCCCTCGTTCGAGAACCATTTTCAAGTATGACAATGCATCCACCATGGGAATTCGGCAATGCTCCCCTGGTAGTCCTGGGGGTATAATTAAGCCCGGTGTGCGAATTCGTATAATGTGGTACAGCAGGACACTTTTCCTGTAGCGGATGGGAGAACTTCCAACATATACATGGGAAACCCCTTACCTGAGGTGTAATGTCGATATGCATACATAATTATATCAGAAATGCCTCAGCCTCCTAAGACTGTCTGCCTTGCCTTTCGAGGATGATATGACTTGATTGTGTGTAACGTAGCCTCAGCCTCAGTGTCATATTCTGTATTTCAATCCAATCACTTGCTCGACAAGCATTGAGCCACCGGCTCAATTCAGACCCGGATGCGACACTGGGTTATGCCCCCAGCCCTCAAAGAACCGCTTCCGCTAAGTGATAAAAAGATGCTGCTGCATCCATTTCAACGTCATCGATTTGATACGTTGCGTACAGAAAGCGTCAGTACTACTTACCTCTTTACCCAGGAGTCCCAAAGAACATATGTCCTATGCTTACGAATATTAGCCAAACATATCGCCATCTATTCTATAGACAGATACAGAGGCTGTCTAAACATCAGTGGTAGTCTTCGGCAGCCAAGAAGATACGACCCAAGTGCGGCAGGCCAACTAAACGAGTTTGGGACTATATTTAATCAATTAGGACTGATCACCGTTATTGTTGCCTGACGCTGGATCGCGATGTGTCGCCTGGTGATCTTCGTAGGCTCCTGTATCAAATGCGGGGGCTATTTCACCTGGGACGACCTGACGCAGGAGCTGCCGTGCCTTGAGGCCAAGAACACGGGCATATTCGGCTACTGTTTGAGAGGAGCCTTCACAGATCAACACCAATCCGACCAGGAGTGCGATGCCTGTGCCTGTGCCAAGGACCAGGACGAGGGCTTCAGTGAGCTAAACACCACCACATACAGTGTCACTGGCTCGACCTCAGGTAAAAAGAGCCAATCGCTGGCTGATAATGATTACCTAGGCTCACCCATCAGTGGCTGTTTCACGGGAGACTCACTCGCCCTTTCTTCATCAGATCCGCGCCTCGCCGACCACATGAGGTACCTTGTTGACCATCTTTCAAGCGAACTCATGGCAAAACATCTAGATGAGGCTGTCGTTTTACATCTAGGCAGTGTAATGCCAAAACTTCTGAGGGCTTTCGCCCTAGGTCTTGGCCAGGATGCATCTTCGTCGCTGCATCGTGATGTTATGGTATTCATCCATAAGTCCGACAAGTAAGCAATATACTTGCCTAATTCTTTACGAGGAAACTCATCCAGTATAAAGGCTCATCGCCACTCGTTTCGAAGAACAGAACATAGAAAGGTCAAATGAATTGTCTGGAGAAGAACCTGGAGCTCACCCCAATATGGCCCTGGACAGATGGCTTGGGTTTAGCGACGAGGATGGCTACGAGGAGCTGCCGGCAGTCCATCATGGCGGCTCTTCCGACCCGAGTATTGCCGAGGATGAATTCAGAATCCTAGAAATGGAACAATACGTCAACGTCGTTTTCCAACATCGGACATATCGTTGGCTTGTGGCTCAGCTCCAGCGGGAGATATTGCTTTCAAGGGCGAACCCGGATACATTGGACACTATAAGAGACGAAATCCTCCGGTTGGCGCCTTTGAACGGACACATCACTAGAAGAAAAGCACCTGTGTCGGTCTGTGTCACTTACATGGTACAATGGGATATAATGAAGTTCTTCCGTGGCCAAGAATACAAGATACCAAATCACAAGGCAATTTCTGGGGCGGTTATCCTTACAGGCTCATATATCGATGCCCAGGCGGTCACTTGCTTCGACTATATGTCTCAAACATGGCCATTGACAGGACCTCGGACCCTCGAACTAGTCCAGCAACTGGTCCAGACACCGGGGGAGACTATACAATTTGAGGGTAATTTGGCCCACATTTTCCCTGCCGTTTAGCACTACGCTTAGAACTAATGAATGGTCATAGTATCGGAACCTTGCATTTTGGAGCTTACTGCGAATATGAGGTATGGGGCTCTCGAAGTCCAAGTGGTGGGTCTAGCGGATTTCGTAGCAGAGATCGGCGAGCAACTCTCCTGGATGGGAGCGGCTCTGCAGCTTTCTCCTTCTGAGACGCAAATCACTGAGTGCACTCCAAAGACCAGCCTATCGAAGTCCTCGGGCGACGGTCCATCCGACATCCACTGTAAGATATCCTTCGAAGCTGCGTCGTACCCCAAAGCATCTGGAAGCACCAAGGGACAATGTTGGCACCGGCTGTTTAGCAGACCAGTTGTTGCAAATGGATTTCCAATTCCCCGTCGGCCACGGCCGAATACAGGACTAGAGATGTCTCTTCCACTAATAGCAGCCTTGTCCCGGGCTCGTTATGTCAACTCGTTTCGTTCGAAGACCGTCTTGAAGGGGTTTTCGACGATGCTGGTTCCGACCGGAATATCCGAAGGGGTAGTTTACTGGCATATGATGACCAGCAAACATATCGATCAGCGTATCTCGTACTTGGATTGTGATGTTGAAGTGGCCGATGTGCTAAAGTCTGAAGTGGCAAGCGCGCGCCATATATTAGGCTGGTGCGAAGAAGCTATTGTTGACATTGGTAGGTTGCGAGGCCCGACCCCTGATCGATATCTCATGGCCTGCTAACTTCTAGTCAGGTACCCATACAGCAAATTATAAGGTCCATAGGTCGCAATTGCCAAGGGCCAAGACTAATTGTGCTTTGGAGAAGATAGAAGTGACTGGCGGCCAGTTCATCACAGGAACTGCGGGCTTCGTCTTGGGAAGGCGAGAAAAGCCGGCCTGTATTACTCGTCACGGTTATTTTAGGAAGCTGCAGTGGATTGCGTCTAAGTATATAGTCTTCTGGGACGACGAGGAGAAAAGGGGCTGGTTAGTGAATGGTGCGAGTGCCTTACTTCACCTACTCCGAGCACATCTTGCGAGTTGCCAAGAGACTTTTGGGTCCGAGTTTCTGATGAAGCCTGGCGACTTAGTGGTTGATGGCAACGGAGGCACGATGGATGCAATGGGAGCTCTTCGGACTTTGACTAACAAAGAGAACCGTGCTCTGGGGCTCTATATGGATAAGACCGAGGTCTCGTCTAGTAAGAAAGGCAATGGGAACTCCGGGATAAGTGTCACTGAGAACTACTACTGCCTACAGGACGAAGTTGAGCAGATCTATAACACGCTGGAGATACTGATCGACTACCAGGCCGAAGTGGAGAGTCGAAGCGGGTTGAAGATTGACTTCCGCCCACGGCAGTATCTCGACGGATGGGACTTCAGAGATATCGTCGCAGACGGCGATCCAATGTATCCGCGCGTGGCCACGCTTGGCTACTTCGGCAAGGGCTGGGTAGACCTTATTCGCTCACTCCGGGCTATCACAATATTTGGAAAGGGATTTGGCGAACTGATCCGGCCGAGGCCTCTATTATCATCATCGGGAAACCAAGACGGTTGCCCTTGGGCCACGCTGCCGCGTGGATCGTACTACTTAGCTGCCTGTATGTCCGATATCCGAGGGATCGTAGAGAGGCATGATGGTGATACTGCGGTCAACCCTGTCCAGATCTGCGACGACTTGCTTTGGCCGGTGAAGCCAAGCACATTCCAATCATGCCCTTGTGGCGCCGGGAAGAGCAACCTCGGAGTAGGGAGGCACTGCGAACCTGTTCAAGCTCTTCTACCCCCGAGCTTCAGATCCAAATTGAAATCCAAACCACCGGTCAGCCTCAAAGAGCGGGGAGCTATCATATTTGGCAAAAGCCGGAGCATTGGTTGGTTCTACGGAGACTATGGGGACCCAGTAAAGGAGAGCAACACGTCAGAGTCAATAGGGGATAATGGCTCGGGATCGCTGTCAATGAGGGACGATTCCAGCACACAGCTCAGTCCCTCTAATTGTTCGACTGCTAGCAACCCACGATCGATCCTAGCCGTTCCTTCGTCAGGACGCATGGCTAGCACAGCAAGCTCGCCGCTCTCAAGCACGTCAGCACAGAGTAAAATATCGAAGGGAGGTCCAAAATTGGGCACTCCAACCGAACTTTACGCTGGGGTGAAAAGGGACATACAATCTTCCCTCTCAACAGCTGCAAAGAGGATGAAGAGAACTGGCTAGACAGGTATCTACCCTACCAGTGGTGTGGGATCATGGATCAGAAAGATCTACAAAAAGACAAAAACATACAACACCGAGGATTCCCAGGTCGTCACCGACCCTAGTACTAATTCGGCTCTCTGCTGCTTATATATGGGAGAGCGGACGGGATCCCTAGTATTCAGCAGGATATGGTCGTATGTGTCAGTTTTGGACTCTTTTGGGGATTGTATATTTGCAATCACAACACATCTTCATGACCTGTTCTTCTTAGGAGCTAGTCGAGGCCAGGACACATTAGGCTTGTAAGATTTTAGCAAAACAGAGACACACGATTGTCTATTCGAGTTTGGATAATCAAATATCAAATAGAGCACAGGTTGGTTTAGGTTGAGTTTTGCAGCTCGTCAGTACGCCGCATTGTTGTGGCATGAAAGGGGCGATAAAAAGGGGGGCATATGCACGTCTTGTGCCACCATCCAAAGCCAACGACCACCAGCAAAGAACAGGTACAATTTATTATCACATCACAGAAATACGTTCCTATAGCTACTGTATTCCTCGCAAGCAATTTGTTGTGCGCAAGAAATGCAGCATGTCGAATTAATAGATACCACCCAGCCTAATAACTCCCATGGGTGACGCTGCCATTTCCCATCATCTCTTCGTAATCTACTGTGCCACTAATACGACCTGGATCAACGCCAGGACACTTCCAATAGGCTTTGAAACGGCCGTGATCTCCAGCCGGGGGTCCGCCTTCTCCAGGATAGCCTCCCAGTCCTCAATAGCGCGCTCCTGGCTATTGAAGACCTGCGTCATGGTAAGGTCGCGCACGCGGACCACACGCTCGACCGACCGGGGCACCGATCCCGGGGCTGGCAGGACGCTATCCATAATGACGATGGTGCTACCGCTGTCCCGGCTCCGGTTCCGATTCGTACTCCGCATGGCGGGGACAATGGCTCTCAGAATCCTCACGCAGTCCTCCGCGCCCCAGTCGTGCAGAATCAGGCGGAGTAGGTAAAAGTCGGCCCCGACCACTGGGTTGGGCTCGAAGAAGCTGTGCGCCTGGTACTGGATGCGGCTGGTGATACTGGCATCCGGAACGCCCGCCAAGATCTTGGGCCCACCCTCGACAACTTCGGGTAGGTCCTGCACGACAAATTGCAGATCGGGGTAGGCTTGGGTGAGCGCGATGCATGAATGTCCGGTGGAACCCCCGACCTGGTCGTAGAGAAAGAGTCAGAGAACTAATTATGAGAAGAGCAGTGTGGTATGGATTGGGAAAGGTAAGAGAGCAGTATAGGGGTAGCTGGCTAGGCTTGCTTACATCAACGACAGTGGCGTTTGGATGGCGTCCCCATTCGAGGCCATCCACGAGGTGTCTGATATGGGTGCCCGGATTTGTGGCGAGCGCCCTCATGTAGCCCGCGAACTGCTTGTGTAGCGCCGGGTCCTGGCCCACGCGGTCGAAGAAGGAGAGGTTGTGGCCGAAGGCGACGTTGTACGCGGTTTGCGTCCTCTTCTTTTCCGAGCTGCCATCGACGAAGGGCCATCGCTCGTGGGCTTCAGCCATGCCGGCCGCCACGGGGGCCAGGACGTCGGTCGCGTACGCGGCCCAAGTGCGGTGGTCCTCACTGGCGGCGAACAAGGCCGACGTGGCCGAGTGCGAGACGTGCTGCGGCGTTTCTTCTAGAAAGAGCCCCGTCGTCATGGACATTCGGACTACGCTTTTCAACCTGGTCTCGGTGCAGCCGGCTAGGCCAGCAAGATCGGTGTAAGAGATGCCGCCTTTCGATGGTACCAGCCTAAATATATCAAAGTGGCAAAGCCATTGCAAGCATGCAACATACTGATACTAGAGTCTCGTCATGTGAGCATGCCAAGTTTATCCCTACAGTCCCCTCCAAAGGGTTCTTGACGTACGTTGGTCTGCATGTTGATCATGTAATCGTTCGGACCTGTGGCAAGTTGTAGGATCTTCAAGCACTGGTCCATAATACGTTCTCTTGCCTCTTGTGCTTCCGGAGGCGCGTTCCGTGGGAGGACAGAGGGGGGACAGCCCCTTTCAAATGAGGGCTGGGCACCTCCGTTGGACCGGATATACTCGCTGAGCGCCTCAACGTCGGCAGAGAGCTTCCTAGTCAAATCCTCCAGTGGGGAGGACTCTGTCACAGCGTGGGGCGACATGCTGACCTGGGAGATGCCGGGTACAAAGGTAGAAAAGAAGCAAGGGATCATGTATTTCCTTCTGTTAGAGGTAGAAAAATAACAATTCAGGGTTCGTGTCTTGGGCCATTTCACCGGTTTGCTTGCCCGTTAGGTCGTGGGTTCGAGGTACAAATAAGGGTTTCTTTATTCCTTGCCGTGGTACTAGTCACCCGAGGTCCGATATATCTGGTCCCTCTCTGCGGTCTAGATCGGGTTTGAGGTTTTGGGCTCATCAGACCATCACACAATATAGGATGACAGGCTGCTGAGTTGGCTTGTGCACAGTCTGGGTCGGCATAGTCTGTTCCCTAACATGGGATAAGATGGCTTGCTATGGAAGTGATATAAGCCACCCAACGAATAGTCGCCGATTTCGCAATGTGAAACGGAGTCAATATTCACCTCCTATAGCCAATTACAACCGTGTGTGGAATAAGTAGCTCAAACTCTGATCTTGCTACACCAACAATAGGCAACCAAATCAAACATCCATGTCTTTAGTAATCGGATACTTGATAACTCAAAGCCAGAAGTTCTCCTGCGCCTAGTTCTACCATGGTGGCTGAGGTTATAAGTGAAGGGTTTCATACATTCAATATGAGATATCCAAACCTGCGCTGCAATTAGCTCTAGTTGATAGTGGCGGTGCTTCGGAAGACTGCGGCCTCGGACTCGGACTCGGGAGGGCGGCCAGAGCGGTCGGTACCACTGACCGATAGATATGTGCAATATTAGGAGCTGGCTTTACTGTAATTCCGCCCGCGGTCGCCGAAACGACCAGTGCACGGCCTGAACCAACCCGAGAATGTCGGCCGATCGTAGATCTAGACTCTCTGAATTTGGCCAGCATGTTGGGTAGAGCCCATGAAAAACTTGGTCTGGACCTGCTTCACCGGCTCGCTCCGACGGGACGCAGCCAAACAATCGAGCGCTCGAGGTTCTGGGCCAGTGAAAGATGAGCAGAGATGTCAGTCATATCTATGTTGGATACACATCCTTGAAGTATTGTTTCCCTACAAATCACATCGACACGAATAAGAAAGGGGGGTATCATGATGTAATATTAATCGTTCCTTCATTCTCTCAGTAAACAACTCATGAAATCCTGGCCCCTGGGCACGCAAACTCCTTCCGAAGGCCCTTCTCTGAAGAACACGCGCATATACGGAAACATAATGCGACTAGTCACTATCCTCCCTGCAATTGTGACAGACAGGATTTGCGTCCTTGCCTCAATCGATCAAGGCAACCCTGCAGAGTGAACAGTAACATGATGCGGTTTCTTGCAGAGTTTGAGTGGAGATTGTCCTATTGGCGGTGATGACGAGCCCCTGGATAAGCAATGCTCAGACACCACCACCTAAAGGGTGGACTGCGATCAAAGTGTAAATCGTTCCCATGGCCAAGTGTTGAAGGTACCACTCGAGGGTCGCTATGTTCATTGCATGCCACCATATACCAGCTCGTATCCTTAGATGGATCCACCCATGATCCGGTTCTCAGGAGCCGATGGTTGTGTACCAAAACGTCTGTTCTCATCAGACAGGTTTGGTGACAAGTCTGGTCTCTGGTCTATAAGATGCCAGAGACTGTAATGGCGGTTAAAGCCATGTCTAGCGTTGCCTTAGGCTCAGCCAATATGCCCTCCTGTACTTCCAGTACTGGCAGGCCTAGGTGGTGGCGTAGGCATCGTAATGCCACCGCTCAGCTCGCGCTCCATGGCCACGCCGCCGAGGCCGCCCATGCCGCCTGGATGATGGCCCGGGATACCGCCGTCCTCGCCCTCGCTGTCCTCCCCTTGCTGGCTGCTGGAACTGCCGAGTCCTGCCGCGGCCTGCTCAGCCTGTTTGCGCTCGACCTCGCGCAATCGCTCTTTCTCGACAGGATCGACGAGGTCATCGTCATCACTCCAAGCGTCGAGGTCGTCATCCGCGACGTCGGGCATAGCGAGCCGCTTCCAGAACCGGACCTCTTGTCGCCGGGCGCGGGCCTCGACGCGGCGCTCCGCCCGCGATTCCGACTCATCGTACTGCTTGCGGAACGCGCGCAGCATGGCGTTGGCGCGCCCCGCGTGCTCCTGCATCTCCCAGATCTGCTCGCGGAGTCGCGAGTTCTCCGCCCGCGCCTCGGCCAGCTGCGCCCGGTACGAGTGGTGCCACGCCGAGACGTCGGCTACATGCTTCTGCTTGTAGGCGTGAAAGTGCTGCAGCAGCGTCGAGAGCACGCGGGCGTAGGCGGTGAGGAGCTGGTAGTTTTGGTCGCGGCTCGTCTTGGCGCGGTCGAGGGCCTCGGTCAGGACAGAGATGATGGTGTCGAGGTTGGATTCTTGCGCTGTTTTTTCAATGGCACCACGATTAGCATTCGTAAATAGGACACCGCCATAGATAGGACTGTCTGTTCCACGGTAACGACTAACATAATATCTCTTCTGCTGCTTCTTGGAGCACTTCGTCGTTGCTGAATTGACGCTCTCGAGCTCGATTCCGTACCCGGCCAAGTCCAGAAACGATATCTTCTGTGACACGTCTGTTCTCGGTGAGTTGTTTGGATAGATCCTCGACCATGGCGTAGATGATGTTCAGCTCGGCCTGGTGGCCGGCTGGTGTAGGTCCGACTGCCATGGCGGCAGCACCTGCGGCACCTCCTGGTCCTCCCTGCATACCTGTGCTAGAACCGTTTGCACCATTCATGCCCACACGCAAGGCTGGTGTGGTGTCTCTGTTCGGCCAAGGATGATGTCGAACTGTAATGCTGCGCTCGCAATGTGGGGTGGGAGTTTAATCAGGACAGTCAGTGCTGACGATTCTCGAAAACGGCAAGTAGTTGTGGTCGGAAGGAATAATTGATCTGCAACTATTGTTCACGATGATAGATTCCTTGATCAAGTGCCTGAAGCCCACTGTATTTCGTGAAAGTGTCAAGGCGGAGGAGTTTAGATAGACGAGGTGGTGCAATTAAATTGTTGATGTTGACATTGGTCTTGATTGAGGCTCCCGCCTGGCCTCCGATTAGTCGCAACCAACCGGCAGGTATGGTTTACAGTGTGAAGTGGAGCCGCGCCAGAACCCGTCTTGCAACAAGGCACTGCTGAAGCAAGCCCGTTTTCATAGGTACTTGGTTCTGCAAGTCAAAATATCCGAAGTAGCTTTCAAAGTTCAATATTCTATAATATTTCAACCCTAAATTATGTATGGTGAACGCCTCGCAATTGCATAGGTACAGATTGAGAACCAAGTGCGGGTATGGATTGGCTGTGACACTGCCTGGGTATTAGACCCTTTCATAGGCATATTTGGCCTGCCAGGGGGCTTCTCTCCCCTCCTTAACATACGACAAGTGCCTATTTTACCTAACATCTTTCATTTATTTCTTGTTCTTCAGGAAGCCTTTGCTCTTTCCTGTAGGACCGGCTGCACGACCTCTGCGCAGAAGCTGCTCCTTCATCCTCCTGGCGTTGTGGTGCATGCGCGGCGCCTGGTTCTTATCCCCCTGATCTGCCAGGACTCTGTACACTGTAGACCCCACGACTTCATCCTGGGGACGGCGCCCCTCTAAGCTCAACGATTGCACGGCATCCTCGAACTTGATCTTCTTGGGTTTCCTCTTGCTATCATCCTCGCTGTCTGAGTCAGTCAGGAACTCTGCCGGCAGCTCATCCGGGAGATTGTGTCGATCCAGCTTCTGCTGTGCAGTCAAAGGGCGGCGTGCAGCCTTCTCAGCCTCGAAATCTTCCTCGTCGCTGTCCTCTGCGCCCCTCTTTGCGCTCTTAGCTGATTGCGCGCGCTTTCGCTTTTCGGCTTGCTGTTTCATCATTTTGTCCTTCTCCTGGCGTTTGCGCTTCAGATCTGCGGCTTGTCTGTGTGGTTTTATTAGAATTCGTAGGTCAATTGGCAGCTCGTAGGGTAAATACGTACTTCTCTGCCGCCTCGGCAGCTTCGCGCTCCGTCTTCTTCGCTGCCTTGGTCGCAGCTGACGTGGAGACAGCCTCGGGAGCTTCGTCATCGTCGCTCTCTTCCTCGTCTTCGCTGCCCTGCTTCGCGTTGGTAGCTTCCTTTTCGGCAGCCGCAGCAACATATGTATCCACATCATCGTCGTCGCCAAACACGACGTGAGATCCCTTGGCTTTGGGCGCGGGAGAGGGCGCTTCTTTTGCGGACTTCAGGTCTTTGCGGTCGCGCTTCAATTTCTGGCTCGCTTCCTCCTCCAATTGCTTTGAGAGCATGGCCGAGGGCGTGAAAGGCGTCGATGACCCATGCTCCTCCACTGCGTCGTCGGAGTCCTGCTCGTGATCTTGCGAGTCGGCAACCGAATGATCTGCGTCTACCGTGTGTGCTTCCACGCTGACATGGTGCGAGCCGTCCTCGTGGTCCTCATCGCGAACGCGCACTGCCAGCTTCTTTCCTTTCGGGGTGGCCTTCTTCGTGTTACCCTTGGAGGTAGCTTTTGTAGGGGTCTCTTCTGGAGACTCGCCGTCTTGCCTCCTGAGGCTGCCAGCGGCAGCAGCGGGAATGTCGATGGTAGTCTTGGTCTCGGTCATGGGGGATAGTATGCTCCGTTCGGGGGACGTCTGGGTTGAGTCGGCGACTTCTTGTGCCGCTTTCGCGCGCCTTCTTGTGACGGGGGCCATTTTCGGATATCGGAGTCGCAATCGCAATGACCTATAACTTCGAAAGTGGTTGTCTGAGTATCTCGGTGATCTTCTGAAAGTCGTTGGTTTCCCGCTCTACTTTTTCAAAAGTTTTAGTGGGTCCGGGCAGGATAAGATAGCGCGATTGAAAGGTGGGGAGCTAACCACTTAATCGCATGGTGGATGCGAATGCTCTAAGGTTACTCGACAATAAGACAGTAACCCAAGTGCGTATATTGACGAGCTTGAATAAACATTTAATGTGAGTAGAAAGTCTTAATTATATCGAGACTGTAATTGCTGACTTACTACAGGTGCACAGTAATCAGCTTTGTGTACCTGGTCCGTGATTAAGAACGGCAGGGTAGTAGGACGCTGTTCGTCCGCTGTACTTATATCTCTAAGACCCCCCCTGAGTCCTCTCATCATCAAGGCCATGAAAGTGCCATCACTCAGGAGGCCGTCCGCCTTGAGGCTAATTGGACTCGCAAGATGCTTACAAAGCTCAAGCTCTCTTGAGACAAGTATACCCTCCATACACCGCCATGTCACATTACCATCATCATGTGTTCGTTCCCTTTCCTCCACAGCACCCAGGCAGGACAAGAGCCGGCGCATCACCATCACCCGCCGCAAGACCGCCGCCACCTTCGACGTCCCTCAATTCACGCAGAACGAGGTCCCGCCCGAGCCGGTGATGGAGTCCATGCTCGCGCACCCGGCGACGCCCGCGTACCTCTCCGGGATGACGGCGGCGCAGTGCCACAGCCTGCTGTCCGAGTACGCGTCACGCACCCTGCTGCTCAAAGATCCGGCACGGGACTTCCGTGAGGTATTTCGGGGGCTCCTTGAGCGCGGCGGCGGCAGCAGCAGCAAGAGTAGTCCGACGCCCGAGGAGATGGCGGACAAGACCCGCGCCCTGCACGCTACCCTGCACAGCATCGCGGGGATGCTGGTCCAGGGCCCGCCCGGCCCCGTCTACAACCTGGCGCTGCACATACTGCACGCTCTTTGCAAGCTCGACTACGCGCCCAGCGTGCTGACGGTCACACGCATCGCGCTCGTGAGCCGGAAGATAGACCAGCCACAATGGGCGCCGGCCGTGGAGCGGTTCGAAAGGCTCGTCAAGTCTTTGACTGCGTATCGTCCTTCTTCTTCTTCTTCCAAATCAAAGAAGGCCAAAGGCAATAATTCTGGAGAGGCTGAAACCACAAGAATCGAAGAGGTAGAGGAAGAAGCCTCACTTCGCGCCAACGCCTTCACCCTCAAGGGCTTGATCATCGTCGCGTCTAACCAAGCCCGGCCCAAGCCATCGCCCGAGGGCTACCGCGAGGCCCTCAAGTATTTCGAGTCGGCAGTGGGCAGCAGTAGCAATAGAAGCCGCTCCAACTCTTCCTCTTCGCCTGCGTCATCCTTTTTCGACTGGCAGATCTCGTGCATGGTGGAGATGGGTCACTGCTACGCCGCGCTGGGCGACCACCCCAAAGCCCACGCGGCTTGGAAGTTCGCGGCCGAGGAGCTCGACGACAAGGACGCCACGGCCTTATATGCGGTCCACGCACTCCAACAGGATAATCCGGCGCGCGAGGCGTTGCTGGTCAAGGCCGCCGTCAGCGAGAGCGAACTGGCCGTGGCTGAGCTGAATCGAATATATAGCGGCAACTTAAGAGACCAAGAGGATAAAGGTGAAGGAGAAGAAATAAAGAAACAAGGAGAGGCAAAATGGGATACCCTGTTCAAAAAGGTGGCCCGAAGCGAGTGGGAGAAGCTGTCCTCCCCTCCTGCGACGACAGGGACTAAATAATGAACGGCCGTGTCAAGTTCAACTGGAGAGAAGGACTGATCCCAGGCATTGATCTGCTCCTACAGCAGCCTACATCACGCCTGTCTGATCGCACTGCATATACAATTAATATCATGGCCAGATTTTTCCAGAGTCTACCCCGTCAGCTTAAACATATCCGTTGCATTTTGTAGAAATACTCGATGAACCTCCACTGAGACTACTTGATAGAGCTATGTCTCATGTGTTTGATACACATTTCTGTCGGCACGCATTGAGCTCCATATCAGACGTTGTATATATCCCAATATTAGATAGGGGCTATAGTCAGGCAAAATCGAAACTCGAAGCCTGTTCTTATGGCCCATATAGACAACTAAACCCAATAAATGTCTGTCCAAGTTCCGCGGACGATTCAATTTCATAATCCCCCTTCGGCTTCGAGCGGAATCACAGGGGGGGGGGCCAACGCCCAACGCGGACTTGCACCAAAATCAAATCATCATGGGGTTGCAAGGTCTTGTTGGGTAACGGGTATGCTTGGTAGTCGATTGGTACTCAGCATCTCTTTGGCTTTAGATGCACAATATATGTCCTCCCCCATTATAGGTTTGCAAATATCCCATCGCAAGCCTGATCTAAGCGTATACACATAAACCCCCTGCCCTCTGCCAGCCCAGATCTGGTCGTTGAAAGGCACCTAATGTTAAAAATAAATAAACCTTCGAAATCCCTCCTAGGAATGCTCATCAAAATTTCCTTGTCCAGGCCGATTTCTAATTTCCCTGTGCGCTCAAATAGCAATGGTGCCTGCCCTCATCCCGTAACACGGGAAATGATGATGCTAGTGTGTGGGGTACCAACAAATGCCAATTTACATTCCCAACGCCTATCCATGCAAAAAATGCTGACTTGATGAGATTGATGACCCAGAACAAAAGTGTGCCGGGTCGCTAGTATTGCTTCAGGGTCATCTTCTTCCCGGGCAACCAGTCAGTAAACCGCAACAAGCAGTCTAATCGTCGTGGAAGAACGTCGTGTTGTGGGATGGCGCTGTAGAAGGACCAGCATCCCGCATATCAACGTCCTCGCTGCCCAAATCTTCCACAGGCTCCGAAGTAGGTAACCCCAAGGTGGACTTTCTATAGTCGACGCCGAGTGGGCGAGCTGTTTGCTCATCGAGCCTTTGCGGTAGTGAGAGTGGCCTCTCGGCGAAGGCGTCTTCGGGCGGAGAAAATGACCATACCTGTAACAGATTAGAAGGGTTTCAAGGTTAGGAAACACAGTGTCGACAGCAAAGAAGACGGCGACAATGATAATAACGACAATACATACCTCCATCATCACTCGGCTGCCCCGATTGGCAACCGCCACGCACTTCTCGTCCTCGAAGACCACGCGCCACACGGATTCAGCTGAAGAGAAGTCAGTGTGAGCCGGGACCGAGCTACCGCACATATTAATAGACATACCAGTGATAAGCTCACGCACGAGATGGCCCGTCTTAACATCCCAGACCTTAACCCGGCCATCACTTCCACCACTGACAACACGAGTATCATCAAACTGAAGGCTTGTGACACTGTTGTCATGCGCTGCAAGTCGATGTATCGGGCACATCTTCTCCAGTGACCAGACCCTCACGGATCCATCTGAACCTCCCGTTACCAGCGTGTTGCCCCTAAGCTGCAGTTGGCCGACAAGACTAGTATGACCCTGCAGAACAGCAATGGCATCACCAGTGTGGGCGTCCCAGACACGCACACTCGTGTCCAAGCTGCCTGTGACGACACGTTGGCCATCAAATGCGATGGCGTAAATCTGGCTGAAGTGTCCACTCAGGGTATGTAAACACCTGCCTTCCGAGATACTCCAAATTTTGGCAGTAGCATCATAGCTCCCAGAGACTACGATGTCGCCTTTGATCTCGAGACAGCGTACGCTTGCTTGGTGGCCAACAAGCACGTTGCGACACACGCCTTGCCGAATATCCCAGACTCGAAGGGTGGTATCCCTCGACCCTGATATGGCAGTGTTGGCGTCAGACATTTTGAGGCAGCGTACAGTGGACGTGTGGCCACGGAGGGTATGTAAGCATGAACCAGTGGCCATATCCCACACGCGCACATCTCGATCGCACCCACCGCTGACAAGAATATCTTCCCAAGGCACCATTGCCCAAACGCCCATAACGTGGCCTTGTAGTGTTCGCAGCGCGTTGCCCTCTCTGTCGAAGATGTGTATCCGGGCATTATCCAGAGCCACTACGATGTACTTGGGTGTCAAATGAAGGCTGGTCACGACACGGCCATCTTGAGTGATAGTCCGCGTAGTGTTCCGACCACCCGTCCGCCACGCTGATTCGACGAGATAACGCTGTTTGAAGTGCGATTTATACGATCTTAGTTTAGGACGCATCCTAGATATTGATTCGGGTGCTTCAGATCCGTCAAAGCTGCGCGAGGCTGGCTGGGTGGGCGCCGAGGTGGGAAGAGCTCCAGGGAAGCTGTGGTTGGCGTATTCAGGGTCTGTCAATGGGACAGCACTCGGCCGGCTCGCTGCGTAGGATGGAACGCCGTAGTAAACTTCAGACAACCTGCGTCCATAATCATGTTTGACGCAAAGATTCCTCCAGGTCACATCATCGCTGAGAAGATCCCGCCACCTTCTAGAAACTTGCGATGCGCGTGCCAATACTTGGGGGTCGTCAATAAAGGAGAGAATCCTTAAACACAGCTCATCCGGCAAGCTCGTGAAGGGATCCTTCTTCAAAAGAGGGCTCACAAACTGATGCGCAAAGCTCAATTGTTGTGTCGTGCACATATTTAGAAGGTCGGCAAGCAGTCTATTCCTTTGCGGGCCAGAACAGTTTTGAAAGTGCTTGCGCACATGAGCGAGGAAGTAATCCTCATCTTCAGCAGCATCGCTCCAGTCGGGCTGGGCGTGGGACGGCCCAGGAGAAGCGGCCGGAGTTGGCGGAGGCGGAGGAGAGCCCGTTAACTGTTGGTCGAAATCCGGGGCAGGCGTGCTCATACTGGGAGTCGGCGGCCCCCTAGGTCGGGGCTGTGCCATCTTATCCATTCTGTGGTTGACGATCGGACCTTGTGTCGTCGTCGTATTTAAAGAGAGTTCTTCGTTCATTATGCTCCCTCGTCTTTCCGAAAAGCTAAGCGGTCTGCCGTACCCTGCCATGCTCCGTTTCTACGGCCGAGATCGGTAGGCAAAGTTGTCGTCGGGATTGTATGCTAAAGACGGAAGCCCATGAATTTCTTGGCCGAGCCAGAGCTGGAATCAGGGGAGACTCTAGTGGAGGATCACGGTAGTAGTCGCGTTGCGTAGGCTTTTGGAGCAATCTGTCGATGGCGGTTTTTTCGAGTCTAGGCGAATAAACATCAATAACCGCAAGGGAAAGTTCAGATGAAACCGCGTCTTGACTCTTGGGGCGTAAGTGGGTATCTTGAAGTATTGAAAACTGCACGTCTGCTATATCTGACGGACAGTCAGGGGCTGGGTGGTTGATGAGGTTGACACGCGGAAGATGCACATACCTAATGACGGTTTATACGCTCCAGAGGACCAAGATGGTATATAACAGAATCAATGATGAAAACAAGCCAAATGACCACCGTATAAAAGGAACCACAGAGACACAGCCGCTACTAGTCGGGAAGGAGGACGAAGGTATGAGGATAATGTGTATTGTTTCAACTCCGGCCGACGGGTATGCGAAACTCGGTGATTTCGAAGACGGAGCAACGGGTGGGACAGGACATATACAATTAATAAGTCCAAGTCAACAGATCGCCGGCAGTATTCGAGGTTAATCAAAGTTGGATTAATGTCTTAGAGTGGTGTCTGGAGAGACAACGGATGCGAATCTGGCATGCGAACCGGACAACGAGCCGTATCCGTATATATCGCTGGCTGCTGGGTTGCGACCTAAACTGGGAGAGAGAAGAAGAAGGAGAAGGAGAAGGAGAAGGAGAAGAAGATTTGGGCTCGATGGCCTGGACAGTGAGGCGACACGGAGGACGGGCAGCGGATTGGGTTGATGAGCCAGTGTGTCGCAGGTCGATCCAAGACTGACTGGCTGGTCGGTGGCAAGTCACTTGGTCGGTCGGGGGTGGTGTTGAATAAGCACCGATTTGTCGGAGCGGATGGAAGGGGAATTTGGATTTGGCGTGCAACTCTCACAAGCGAATAGTTTTGTTGGCTCAGCTAAAGTATATTGGAGGGGTGTTGTAATGCTCGAGGAGACAAGCGACTCGAGTAGAGTCCGGTATATCTGCAGTCGCAGAGAGGGAGAGTCGAGAAATGAATGGGGTTTGTAAGGAAGTCAGACGGACAGATGTGAATGGATGGATAGAGTGGACAATGGGGTCCGGGGGGGAAAGACTGGCGCTGACTGCTTTCCATCGCTGGCACTGGCTGGACCCGCCAGCTCTCTCTCTCGTCTTTTTTCGGGGCAGGGCAGAGGGAGAGACGAGGGAGTGGGCATGGCTGCTGGCGCTGCATCTGCTGCACCTGCTGCGAGACGGCTAGGCTAGGCTAGTGGGAATGAATGAGTGAGTGAGCGCTGCTGAAGACAGGCAGAGAGAGACAGACAGACACCGGAACCCAGAGTCTGCCTACTGCTGGTACTTGCTTTCTAGTGGTGGGCTTGGCAAAGGAATACGTGCAGGACACGCTCAGTAAAGCGGACGTGTGCTTGTACTTTGCAGGCGTCTTGCGTCTTGCTTGGTACTTACTTACCTCCAGCTCTTGGCTAGGCCTGTACCCATGCACCATGGATCAAGAAGAAATACATTGATTGATTGAGGGGGACGACCTTGATGCTTGCATGGATGCTAGTTGTGTAACATTGAGGCATGGAAAAGAAAGTCTCCACCTCGTCTAGCCGCTCTTTTCCCATGGTGGATGGATGATGCACTTCACGCCGACAATATTGTGTTGGATTGAATTGGGGGTTACCCTATCGTTTCAAACCCGAAGCCTGAGGTCAAGAGGTCCTGTTTCCCTGATGAGTAGAGTCGCAGCTATATCAAGATGATGTAGGGACGACACATGCACACGTGCGTGGCAATCAACAGCTACTCACGTCGGCATCACTGTTTCCTCTTGTCGCATGCTGTCTTGAGTAAAGAGAGGGAGAGGCAGAGAGTACTGGGCAGAGCAGGGAAGCAAGGAGGCAGAAGCACACATCAAGATCCCGTTCCAATGCCGTTGCAGGATGATGAAAGGTGCCTGGATCCTGGGAGTCAGGATTGCCGAGTGAGAACAAGCCTTGACTCGCCTTGACTCGTCACAAAGTCCGCATTCCTTGTCCAAATTTGACTCGCTTCTTAGGACAAGGTGTTCCTCGGCCGGGACTGCTAGACTGTCTCTTGCTTGACCCTTGCAGATAAATGGTCCTGCTTGATGCAATCTGGATGCAATATCGCCAAAGCATGATTCGATTCAACCCGACTTACTAAAAAAGAATCAACAAAAAAAAACGAAAGACCAATACCTTGGACGGGCCGCCGATAGTACGAGGCCGTCACAGCTGCGTGACCTACCAGTCCCATAACGTGCAAGTTACCGGCCCGCCCGTCTTGCGAATGCTGTAAGTCAAAGACATTTTCCAAGGCACCTTGATCCCGCTATGCATACTTCGTACAAGTTCGCCGCATCATGACCAAATCGCCCCGTCCGTAGCGTAGCGCGGCAATTGCAGGGCAAAGAAAGCTGACCTAGCGTCCGCGCCATTACAAATCCGTCCGAGGAGCGACATGAAGAGGCATTCTCACTTTGCAGAGGATCCAATAACCTTTCTGCTCCGTGACTCGGACATCGAGCCTTCTTGACCTTGGAATTATCTCGGCAATATGCATGTCCCCAATGTCACCTCGTTGCAGAGCCGCCGCCGCCGTAGTGCCCTTTTCTTCGCACCACCCACCTGAGCGAATGGTGTTTCTCCGTCTCTGCCCAAAGGACGAAATCATTGCCTCTAGAGACCAAGAATAGAAGTGCTTTGACTGCCGTCCATTTGTAGTGTATGGTGTAACCCCTGGACCCTGGCATTGGCCGGTCCCTGGCTCATTTAGCTCACCTCTACAGCGAGATGACATGCATCAGCCGGAACGAGAAAAAAAGGAACCAACAGCAAATATCAGACCATTGACCAAATTCGACCTCTGGATCGTCAGCGCGGCCTGGTGCCCCCTTTTGGGGATTTGTGGGCATGATGACCCGGGTTTCAATATTTATACTATATAAGTAGCAACTGTATATAATGCAGCATCTACACACCTCCCGTGTGTATTTGTATTCTATTCACAGACCCGTAGGTAGATTAAACGCTGTCCGTCCCCCAGATTTGATAACTCACAGGGGTTCGGTTTCCGCCCGCTGGAGCTTTGCCTCTTCCGGCCGTCTGCAGCACTCGCCCGATGCACCTTGTTTCCTCTCCTGCCAACTTCTGTTAAGCGCCCTCCCCGGGGACGTCGTCTCGAGAGGTGTGCTGCATTCGCGTACATGCAAAGATATCATACGAAGACTGGAGGGTGTTGTTGAACCCCTACCCCGCCCGTGGGAGCTCCTTGAGTCGTGGTACCAAACTCTTGTCTATAACTCAGTTCGTTTGGATGTATGGATGTGTCAAGGCCCATACGAAAGCTGCTGGTGAGGGAGCTCGAAAAGCTTTCCACACACACACGAGCGGGTGGTCCCAGCTACAGATGAGGGCTCCCGCCATGATGGCAGTACTACCCTGACACTGTTTGCACGACCTCGCTAAATATCCTATCCTATCGTTTGACAGACCGACCACCACCTTGACGTGAGATATTGATCATCTATGATGACATCTGACTGCCGGGTCTCGGACATTATTACTGGGTGTTATCAAGTGCCTCTACCTTGCGCATCAGTCGTTGACTACCTATTGGTCGATATCCCTCCATCTGCATCTATCCATCGCTCCTATAATATAGGTCATGGTCAGATCTAATAGTCACAGAACGTATGAGGTTCTTCTCGCCGGCAAGGGTGTCACACTATATATATATGCCTGCCTTACGAGGATAAAAGGCTCAGTCCAGCTTACCGGATGAAGCCCAGTTCGCCTGAGTTGCAACCGTTCATCTGACATCAGCCCTAGATGGGGAGAAGAGTTGGGCAACCTACTGGGCAACCCAAGTAGATACGGGGATTCTCATGCACGGCAATCTCTTCACACGGCAGTAATGGATAGTTTTCACTATGCCAATGCCGTATACGTTTGTTCTGTGAATGTGTTTGCTGCGGGTATGTTTCGTGGCTCCCATTCTCCCAACCTCCCACATACCGGATGCCTCATGAAACAGGTCAAATTATTGAAAATTAGCGGTGTAAGAGTCGTATTCAGGTCCATTTGTTTGTTCGAGCACGGTCGAACATGGCGTACCTCAAAATAGGATTTTGCTTGTCTTTTTTTTATAGATCTTGCTAATAGGAGTCTCCTTCGCAATCGTCCATAGTGCTTGTACGTTGACCAAGGGGAGCTCGCCAAACCACTCTGAGCAGTGCATAGTGCCATGATCTAATCATTCGAATCATTAATTTTTATATCAATGCCCGCGAACACGACGTATTCCAAAGAGGGATCGCTGATCTTCGAGGCATTGGAGACTTGCCAGATCACAGCCGCCACATGTCTATGTATTTCTGTGAAAGATGAATCAATGAAACACATCGTCTTTGGAATTGTTTCCGTAATCAGAAGTGATATGTATTGACCCAAACTATCGAGACGATGCCACCCAATCATATCAACTCCTGGCCGCGGACGTTTAACACGTGACGTAACGAGGGATCTTATAGCCTCGTAGGAGGCGCTCACTAACCCAACGTATCCGTATATACAACAGTAAGATGTTGTCCAGCTGAACAGGATGCCGATCGAACATTGTTCACGATGGTTGTATAAAAAGGGGGAACTGGGCACTTCATGACCAGACCGTTTCGTAGCAACTGTGCAGACATTCCAGAGCTGGTCGATTTTTCTACCCCTGAACAATGCTTAGGATGTTACATGCCAAATCTGCTGCCGTGGCACTGGTGTTGTGGGTTGGTCAGGCGGTAGCCCAGAACCCAAGTGCCGCCGCAAAGAAGCCCAACATTGTGATGATCTTTACGGACGACCAGGATCTGCACTTGAACAGCCTGGAGCACATGCCGACTGTGCAGAAAGAGATCGTTGCTAAAGGCACCACGTTTAACCAGCATTACGCGACGGTGGTCAAGTGTTGCCCGAGCAGAGCATCTCTGCTCCGGGGGCAGGCTGCACATAACACCAACATCACCGATGTCCATCCCCCAGGGTAAGATTTCCCGCCCCTGAAACCGCCGATTCCTTTCTTGGTGTACGAGAGCTGATGACTGCTCGCAATAGGGGAAACTACGACAAGTGGCTGATCTCGAAGGAGAACGATGATTATCTGCCTCATTGGCTAGTCAAGGCTGGCTACAATGCTGAATGTAACATACCCCTTTAATCTTCACTTACAACCACCTCCTGACTAACATTGCGTTAGATCTGGGCAAGTTCTTGAATGGGCATAACATTTTAAACTATGGGGACAAGCCTAAGGGATGGACTCACATGGATGCTCTGGTAGGTATCACTCATCAGAGATCACGAGGCACATGTACTAATATGGTTGCAAAGCTCGAGCCGTACATGTACAGTTTCAACAACGTCGTCATGTCTGCAGATGGGAAGACACCACTAGCATACCATGGCTACCATCAAAGCGACATATTGCGAGCCAAAGCGTGAGTGAAGTACCGGGACTGAGGAGAAACATGCATTTGTGGTGAACGAATACTGTTGAGCCTTTTCTCTGACTAACAACACTCACAGAAACGCTCGGATCGACTACCTCGCAAAACAGGACAAGCCATTCCACCTGACAATAGCCCCGACAGCTCCGCATAACGAGCTCGGTGGCAACCACTTCCCAGTGCCTTTGGCGCGCCACAAGGACTTGTTTCCCAAACTGGGAGCACCACGAGGTGCCAACTGGAGCCCCACGGACGCACAACAGAAGGGCAAACCGGCGTGGATCAAGCACCTACCCGCCTTGAACGCGACCAAGACAGCCCGGGCCGACGAACACTACCGGCTGCGGATCCAGACACTGCAGGGAGTCGACGACATCGTGGCGGACGTGGTGGACCGGCTCGCGAAAAACAACATTCTTGACAATACCTACATCATCTACACGAGCGACAACAGCTATCACATTGGCAACCACCGCGTGCCCGCAGGCAAGTCTCTCCCCTATCGCGAGGATACCAACCTCCCCTTCCTCGTGCGAGGCCCTGGAGTCCCTGCGGGTGCCAAGTCTGACCTCCCGGGGGCGCACGTCGATCTAGCACCCACCTTCCTCGACATCGCGGGTGTCACGCCAGCTAACCGTCCCGACCTTCTTGACGGCCGCAGCCTGCTGGACGACTGGCACAACCCCCAGCGATCAGCGAAACAATGCCCCGCCGAGGCGACCGCGCCCGCGACCGATGTCATCAACGTCGAGTTCTGGGGCAAGGGCGAGGTTGAGGCGCCGTGGGGTTATGGCCCAGGTAACAATAACAACACGTACAAGACGCTGCGGATCGTTGGGGGCAAGGGACACAGCTACCTATACTCGCGGTGGTGCACGGGGGAGACGGAGCTCTACGACACGGCGGCGGACCCAGCCGAGCTCACGAACCTGGCCGCGGCTGGCTCCCAACCCGACGCACACACCAAACGCCTGCTGAGCCGGCTTAACGGACTGCTTATGGCGACCAAGTCATGTGCCACAGCGTCGTGTCGAAACCCGTGGCGGGTCCTTCAGCCTGAGAAAGAGAGGCAAGGCAAAGTCGTACCCGACGACGCCTCTTTGACGATCCGGTGCTTGGACGACGCGATGCAAGAGAAATACGACGACTTCTTCGACAAGACGGTGCCGCAGGTGCATTTTGACGAGTGCCTGGATTATCAATTTGAGCAGAACGAGAAGCCGTTCTGGGGTCCGCACGAGCTCGGGCGGCAGCACCGCCAGCCGACGGACAACTACGTGAGCCCCAATGTCACCAAGTGCCGGGTCGCGCGCAACAAGGTGGACCAGGGCGGCCCCAAGCAGAGGAACGCGACGATCGAGGAGATACTCAAGCAGGCCAAAGAGCTCACGCCGAAGCAGGTGGGACCGCTGCGTGAGGATATTGATTGCGGCAACTAACAGTTAGAGGCGGTGACTATTGGGAGAGAAAAGAGAGGATGATGCGTGGCGGCGACGGCCATTTAAAGGGGTATGTGGGCCCGGTATATAAATAACCGGTGTTATAGGCAAATGTGTACACAATGCCACAAGCACAAGCCTGGGCCCTTTTCTGCGTCAATCTGAACATTTGGGTGTGTCTTGGGATCCTGGTCATTTCGGACTTTGAGTGAAGAGTGGACTATCAATTACTCCCTATTCCGCTTGCTCTATACACTAATCTTCTATGTCTATATCTAGATCTCTATACAATAGTGTCACAAGAATGCCATCCTTCGATAAAATAATCTTAAAATCTCGAGATATCTCTCCCAAACAGCCAAGTAATGCACCAGTATATTGGCACCATGATCTTGTTGCGGATACTCATACTCTTGGTTAAGTACGCAGTGCGCCAGAGCACCCACGCCGTCCATCCTTTCAAATCATCCGCGCTGCTCTGGTGAATGGCTTTCCAGTTGCCGAGGTAGGTCATGGTCCCCCAGTTCCTGAACTTGAACTCCTTCTCGCCCACATTCCCCTTGGTGAAGCCCTTGGCCAAGTACACAGCCTTTTGGCTGGCGACTTGAGCGGTGGCCGGTAGCGCTTGATCGGGTAGCGCCGCGCAGTCGCCAATGGCGTAGACATCAGACATGGCGCCGGGATGGGGGAATTCGCTGCCCTTCTCCGCCGGCGTGTCTTTCGGGAGAACATTGACACGCAGGTGGTGGTCAGTCAGTATGGAGCCAGTCTTTGGGTCTCTCTGCAACTTGATCTGACCGCTCAGCGATTCGCCTCCAGCTATAGGCGGGCAGTCAAAGACTTTCCCAGTCACCTTCTCGATAAGTGGGTTCTGCATCAACCCTGTCGACCAAACAACTATGCCGGCGTTGACTTCCTCATCTCCGTATTCCTTGATATTCAGCTTCATGCAGCCTTCGCAGTCTTCGTCAGGGCGTATCCGTGTTAAGTGATGCTGTGTCTTAACTTGGATTCCCTCTCTCTTGAAGTGGTTCATCGCATACGTTGCCAGACTCTGGTCGAACATGGGCAGCACTTTCGGGGCCACATCGTAGACAGTTATGTCAATGAACTTCTGGAGCCCCGGGTAGATCTTGGACAGGTCATCTCGAATCAGGTCGTGTAGTTCCGCTGCGAACTCTATCCCAGTCGGCCCACCTCCGACAATGGCGAAATGCAACAACTTCTTCCGTTCCTCGTCAGATGTCGTGGGCAGTGCCGCTTTCTCAAACAGCTGGAGAACCTTTAACCGGATCTTGCGCGCATCACCAACATCACGCAGGAAGAAGGCATGGTCCCGTACGCCCTCGATGCCGAACGTCTGACTGTAAGAACCACACGCGATGACCAACTTGTCGTAGGGGACGTCGAATATCTCTCCTCGCTTGCTGCTGCTCGGCGAATCTGGTGATGATGATTTCTTACTTATTATCTGGTTTGCTTTCGAGGCCAGGTCATCCGAGACGTTTGCCTCGACGCGGATGACTTTGCGGTTGAAGTCTATGTCGTCGGCCCACCCTTGGTGGAAATGGTCCAGGCCGAGTCCCCTGACTGACTCCAAGGTGGCGCGGAACTCGAGAGTTCCTACTGCAGTGCCGGCTAGTAAGGGCGTGAAAACGAAATAAGATCGGGGGCTGATCATGACCCTTTCGAACTTGTTCGGGTCCAGTGTTCGTGCAAAGCCATACCCAGCCCACCCACTCCCGAGGATTACTACTCTCTCCTTTTTGTCTATGACAGGTGGCTAGCGCAGCCCCTGAACAATATGATATTCTGTGATTTTATGATGACATGACATACTGGTTATTTCCCCCTCGGTCACTGTGCTAGCTCGGCGTACAAGTATGCCTGAGCATTGTGTACTCAACTGGGCTGCAAGTGGATTCAGAAGAGGCAATGAGCGACTAGGTAGAGCCCGTCCCAGCCGAGCGGCACAGCTACTCGATTTTGTCAACATTGCTGTATCAAGAGAAACGGAAATAATGAGAACGCCTATATGAGGAGTTCAGCAGGTCCGCCATTGTATAGGATATTTGAACCCCGAGTTCACGGAAGCTGCGGGATTATGATGTCAAGCTGATGGATAACAGTCATCGCAAGGGGGCGCTGTCACGATAACGGAACGGGACGGGATGGGGCTATTTCGTGGAACTCTCTTTATTGCTTATTTCCTAGCCAGGTGGTTAGCTGCGAAAATGCAGGTTCCTCTATTGTTAGCCATGGCGTCTGGGCGTCTTGTGGTAAGCACCAGGCTTCCGTTCAAGCGTTATCTTGGGCCGGCTCCGAATGGCACCCATTGTTTCTCCTAGAGTACCCGGTTTTAGCTCCTTGAGCCCGTGACAGGGCCCACCAGGCCAATTTGCACAGGAACCAGCAGCCAGGCGTTTGACAAGTGCGGCTAGTTGTATCTCTCATGCATGATATTCTCTGTATTGGGCGCATTGAAATCAAGAGTTAGGGCTTATGGTCGACGCTTTCCTTTTCTTTAATAGTAAAAGAAAAGAAAAATACACGATGCGGTAGACGGGAAGAAAGAAAGTATGTACTTAATGTAGATCCGGCGGTTGATGGATCTTTTCGGTTTCGGCAGTTCGGGGCTTGTCGGCGTTAGCGATAAGGCCGATACCAATTTTCGTGCCATGGATGGAGCACTGGCTGGAGCACTGGCTGGAGCACTGGCTGGTTGGCTGGTGGCGTAGCTGTCAATCAATTGAGCTTAACTGAGCCTCGTCATTTTCTGTAGATTAGCATCACAGCCCACCCAACCCACCACCCACCCTGACAGCCAAGATGTTCCGGGCGCATGGCTCTAGATCGCTGAGAAGAGGGCTCTCCTCTTCGCTTGCTACCGCCAGCAGAGCATCTCAATCATGGACGGCGCGGTCACAGTTTAGGGCACTAGCATCCGTCACAGTGCCCCCGGCAAAGGTACGCCCACATGCGACATGCGCATATGCGCTGCCCTACAGAAACCATACAGCTTACTGACTTTTACGTACGTAGGAAACCACAGACTTAGACCAGATAACGACCCTGCCGAATGGTGTGCGAGTAGCATCTGAGGCCCTGCCTGGCTCTTTCTCGGGTGTCGGTGTCTACCTCGAGGCTGGCTCGCGATTCGAGAATGGCTACCTTAGCGGGGTTAGTCACCTGGTGGACCGCCTCGCCTTCAAATCGACGTCGAAAAGAAGCGTCGAAGACATGCAAGAAGCTGTCGAGTCCCTGGGAGGCAATATCCAGTGCGTCTCGTCGCGCGAGTCGATGATGTACCAGGCGGCCACCTTCAACTCCGCCGTACCTCTAGCGACTGAGCTGCTGGCCGAGACGATACGGCACCCACAGATTACCGATGCAGAGATGGAGGGGGAGCTCGCGACAGCCCAGTATGAGATCGAGGAGATTTGGAAGAAACCCGAACTTATCATTCCCGAACTGGTCCACCTTGCAGCGTTCAAGGACAACACCTTAGGGAACCCCCTGCTATGCCCTGCGGAACGGTTGAGTGAAATCAACAAAAAGGTTGTGGAAAGTTATAGAGAAGCGTTCTATCGCCCAGAGAGGACTGTAGTCGCCTTTGCCGGCGTACCGCATCAGGAGGCCGTGGAACTGGCCACTAAGTACTTTGGCGAAATGGAAGCCCGCGCACCATTGTCGCGGAGCGGTTCGGAAACTTCTTTAGACTCTGCGGCTTCAGCGAGCAGCACGGATTCTTCTACTTCGAAGCCGTGGTCCGTGGCTTCTTCAGTATTGCCTCTTTGGAATGACCCAGTCAAATCTCCAACGGGCAACGTTCCAGTACTCCCAACAGCAGAGCAACTAAATGCTCCTGCACGCTACACAGGCGGGTTCGTGTCTCTCCCGAGCCCAACAGGTCCCGCAAACCCGATGCAGCCTCCCTTAACGTCTATTCACCTCGCCTTTGAGGGTCTGCCTATTGCCTCTGACGACATCTATGCCCTGGCCACCCTAAACACGCTCTTGGGCGGCGGCGGTTCTTTCTCGGCTGGCGGACCCGGAAAGGGCATGTACTCGAGGCTTTACACCAACGTGCTCAATCAGTACGGTTGGGTCGAGCAGTGCCTGGCCTTCAACCACTCATATACGGATTCCGGCCTCTTTGGCATCCAGGCCCTGTGTCTTCCCGGCAAGACACAGTCCATGCTCGACGTCATGTGCCAGCAGCTGCGCGGGCTGACCCTCACAACCGGCTTCCAGGCGTTGGGCCACCAGGAAGTGCAGCGTGCCAAGAACCAGCTGCGGTCGAGCCTCCTGATGAACTTGGAGAGCCGCATGGTGGAGCTCGAGGATCTCGGCAGGCAAGTGCAGGTCCACGGGCGCAAGATCCCCGTGCAGGAGATGTGCCACAAGATTGAGAGCTTGACGGTGGAAGACCTTCGCCGCGTCGCGAGCGACGTTCTCGGCGGCGGCGTCGTGAATGCCGGCAACGGCAGCGGCTCCCCGACGGTCGTTCTGCAGGATATCTACGACCCCAGTACCACCGCCTCCAAGAGGATGACTTGGGAAGAGATCCAGGAAAGAATTTATAGATGGGGCCTCGGCCGGAGGTGATTTGATGATTCCCCACTCCCTTCTTACCCACCTACCGAACCAATCAATAGAGTGAATATGGATAGGATATATCGGTAATGTGGTGATAGTATTTTATAAGACTACGGTACTACATGACATAAACTCCATCGAGGTCGGTTGCCGCCTTTTGCGAGGCTGGCCTAAGAGCGACAACGACGATATTGCATCTGGGGTGGAACGACTGATTGGCCCCCCTTTGGCGTTGGAAAAAGAAGAAGAAGCTGTACAATATCTTGACCCAGATGTACATCTTTTGTATTATAGACAATATGATTTAATAATGTGAGCGCCTTCCGGGCTATGAGCAGTCCAATAACGCAAGCCTGTGAGAAAACGTACCGCAAAAGCGGCGCGAGACATTGGCGCTGATCGAAGGCTTAGTGTGTGGCTATGCTCAGTAAGTCGAATAGCTTCCATAATGGCTGACTGCGCACTCAACGTTTCTTTGGATCTCCGGTATCCGAGACATCTCGTTGGTCTTCGACGCCCCTCCATGATGCATGTGTTGAGTGGCATACTGGGTATTAGCCGCCCAGGAATGTAGAGCCTGCCTACGGTGGCGAGGCGAGACGAGGCTATCGACCAATATCAGGACCGGGTTATACATGCGTTTCAATGCTATAAATAGAGCTGTTGTGTAGCGAAGCATCAATAGGCGCCAGTTTAATAAGGCAATCAAGTCCTATCATGTCCTACAGGTAATTATGTTTATTCTACCTTCGAGTCTCGGAGAGGGGTAGTCGGTTCATGTTTATTCATAGGCCCAGGAGCATTTGCTCTGACAGTCGCCACCGCCCTCTTATATAAAGCCACCAAACATTTTTACACTGGTTCTAAGAACAGTTTGTTCAGTTCGTATATATACCGGTTTCGCAAGAAGCAATATATGCATAACGCAAAAAGGTCGCAGTACGAGACGTCGCAATGCAGCAATACCACGTTTTTCGAATATGGGTATGGGAAATTCTTCTTGTCACCTTAGCTTTTGGCCTAATTACTCCAATCGCGGTACTTCTTAAGGCGAACGATGGAAAGCCGGTTCCTGACTGGGGCGACCGTATCAGCTTTAACGCCTTCCTTGCCCTCCTTTCTACCCTCCTTCGTGCTACGCTGGTAATAGTATCCTCTCAGCTCATCTCCCAGAGAAAATGGGAGTGGTACAAGAACGAAGTCCCGCGCCCTCTTTCCGACCTACAACAGTTCGATGCCGGTAGCCGTGGTACCCTTGGTGCACTACTGCTTCTTCCTACTATTATATTGAGAGATGTGGTAACACTGGTAGCCATCATCATCTTACTTGCCTCGTTCCTCATTGGCCCCTTCGTTCAACAAGCAAGCCGCACGACGGAGTGCTCTTTCGCCCTCCCAGGTCCAAATGCCTCGCTTCCGTTTGCTCATTATGTTCCTCTTCGAGATGGCTTCAATATCGTGAGCACCAGACCTCATGGTGATCCTACTCAGGACCTAATCGCCGCGGTCTTGTCCGTTGCCGTTTCCACTGGTGGAATCGAAAACCGAATCAGCCCAACCTGTACCACGGGAAGGTGCACGTTTCCTGGGGAAGACCAGAAGGACGCCCAAAACACCACACACTCCACAGTTGGAATGTGCAGCAAATGTATCGATATTTCTCCTCTCGTTTATATTTCGAATAATCAAAGCCTTCTTTTGAAGAACATTCCAAAGGAATACAATATCAATGGTTCCACCTTCGACGTGGCCGTCGTCAAAGGGACTCAGGACCTCAACTGGCTGGGAAATCTGTTTACACCAGACTTCAGGGCAATATCTAGATGGGCTTACGTCAACTCTACCTTCTTTGCCAGGGGACTTCATTCTGGAACAGAACAAAACGTCACTGCAGCGGTATGCAGTTTGTATCCCTGTCTGAGAACATATATCGCTTCCATTACCAACAATCAACTTTCTGAAGACGAAGTTCGATCATACCCTCTGCAAATTGGCTTAGGGTATGCTCAGGAAGCAGACATTAAGTCTCCCCACGACATACTTGGCCTAAACACCTTGGACAACCGATATTACCACTATACCGCAGTCGACTACTCATGTCTGAAAAAGGACAGGTATACTATTAATCTACCACAAAACAAATCTTCTCACTCCAGAGGAACGAGCTTGGCTCTCCATGGCTTCACCAACTATGGTGGGTCTACTCCTTATCAGTATACGCATCAGAACATCACAGCCTCGGAGAAGTGCATTTATCGTCAACACGCCAAGTTTGTCCAGGCGGTATCAATGTTGCTTAACAATGATTTATTCAATGGGCATGCTTCAATATATCGCTCATTGAGCTTTATGAAATATACTTATGGCCCTACTGGTCAACCAGGCAATTTCGAGGATGTTGGTGTTGAGGGCATATTACGAGCGCTCTACAATAACGGCGACACATCGTTCTCCATCGTTACAGGCTGGTTTGATGCCTTTTCTGATGCCATGACAAATAGATTTCGATTTCAATACGGGGCTGCGGCCCATAACCCGTCAGCCCCATTTAATTCGGATTATGCCAGCAACGAGACCGTCGTCGGCAGCACGTTAAACAAGTTGGTACCTGGCAATGTGCAAGGAGTGGCTTGGCAGACGACGGTGTGTGTCTCTATGCGCAAGGAATGGCTTCTGCTGCCACTCTGCCTCACCATCATCACCACCCTCCTGACCATGTGGACCATCGCTACGAGCTGGCGGCATCGCCATACCCGACCTGTCTGGAAAGACAGCATTTTGCCGCTGGTATTTTGCAACCACATAATTAAGTCTACCAATATCACAGCCGCTCATAATGAAACGGAAATACATAGGGTGGTGCCCTCCTCTCGCCGCCATCAACCGCTCACAAATAACGACGATGGTCGTCTCAGCTCCGTTCATCACATAGACGCAGCTTCGGACCAGTACGGCGGCGACGGACTCGCGTACAAAAGCGGATTGTTGGAGACAAGTGAGATGAAGGCTCTGGGCGAGCGGATCTCTGTCACGTTCCGGTGGCTGTCGAACAATGGAAAGGGATTAGGGGACTCGGAGGAACAAGGCAGCCTTGAAGAAACGGGCTTGGAAAGTCCTCCTCCAAGGCAAAGACGAGGGTGGTGGAGGAGGCGACGGCAACAGACCAGGCCGGATGTTGACATAGACTCGTTACTCGAACCCGACGAATAAGCAGGAATATTGGACTATCATTGGGGATATCACTGTGTATTATTATTCACGTCTTTTATTTGGAAACAGAAGAATACTCGCTCGCTGTTGTTGTCTTATTCGAAGCGGGTAACCCCTTTTCGCGCATGCATGCCGATGAGGCATAGAAAAGTGACCACTTGAGGCCAGGACAGTGTCAAACCAGTTCATCCAACATACTTAAAACACGGAGACCCTGCCCTAGATTATCAGCAAGAAATATACATGTATATATTCCCAAACAATCCAGCCTTCCGGTGGCGATATCACTAAGACCCGACGATCAAACGTGTGAACATCTCGTCGACGGGTTTAAGCCGTTGGGCCAGGAAGCTCGTGAGAGGTGATAAGGAAATATGCAGTCAGTTTACATATGCTTGTTCATAGGCTATCGGGGTCGCCCGGAATATCAATAGTATAACTGTTATTGGAAGTCGTTCGAATTATTTTTATCATATGGTACATGTTTTCCTCAGGACACCTCTCTACGGGCAGTTTACTCCCCCCACCTCGCTTTAAATACAAACAGTCGCAGACTCATCCCTGGGGGCAGGCTGGGGGCAGGAACAGCAAAAAAGGTCTGCATGTAAATAATCAAAGCGCTCTCTGTTGACATTTTGGTGGCCAACACTCCCTTACTTGGGCGCGTTCATGGAATCGCATTTCCAATATCGCCAAATTTGACCCACATCATTTTTCTCACCATCTCTTTCACGCCCTATCTTCTAGCGGCGGAGTAAGTTTCTCTGACAGGTTCGTGAAGCCCATCTCTCACGATGCAGAGTAGTTGAGGCCTGCTGAGATAATTTGATTTCTTAGGTCTTAATTTAGACCATGGAAGCCTCGGTATGCCGCTTCTTGTAGCCGGGCACGATGGACGTCAGATCGCCGAGGGGAATCTGGACGGGGAAGTCGACAGAGGCGAGCAGCAGGCTGAACAGGATCCACCACCCCACGATGCAGGCGAGGAAGGCGAAGGCGCCGCCGGCGATCTGCAGCCGCCCCGCGAGTTCGGCTGCGCCATTGTAGGTTTGGAAGAAGGTGCCCGCGAGGCAGACGAAGGTCATCAAGAGCCAGAGGAAGAGCACGACGAAGGCGGCGTTGGTCCGGAGCGCCGCGATCATGTAGAGGAAGCAGAGGAAGCCCATCCAGAGGAGGATGTACGCTGTTTGTCTCGTAAGTTAGTATGATATCCCCTTTTTTCTTTTTGTGATAGCAGAGATCGGGTAGGTAGGTAGGAAGACGACGTACCGAATTCGTTCATGAAGGCCGCTTGGTTTGGGTAGCCCTTGACGATACCGTAGACTCCATCTTGCAATGTTACGGCATACGTCAACCAGAAAGCACCTGCGGGCTTCTTGTTAGTGTCATATTCCCATGATGATAGAAAATGGTGAGAATGGTCAATTTGTTTCAAGTATGACTTACCAAAGCTTGTGAAGACCACGGCCGGAAACGTGTTACCGCAAATGAGCTATCGAATATGTTAGAATACCGAGATCAAGATGATGTTTTGGGGGACCAGGGGAATGGTCCAGGTAATATACATACCTCGAAGACTCCGCAGACTGTCATCATCCCACCGCCAAAGAAGAAGTACGCGCCCACTATTGAACCATGTTAGTGTTCTGTACATATGTAGATGACATTTTAGGGGTGCAACGAGTTCCCAAATGTCGAATCGTCGAAAATTTGGGTTTGCATTCACAATTCGGGTTCGTGAGTGATATGAATACGTACTGGCAGCAAGACCGAGGTAGGGGCCGGCGCCATGCCATCCCATGAGAATATTCGACAGCGGCGTGAGACAGAGTAAGAAGCCAACCAGACCACTTCACAGAGAGGCAGTTGTCAGCTGGTTTGTTTAAGGTATCTTGGACTCGAGGGTCGGCCACTGTTCACTTACATGGGAGTAGGGTTGCCCAGGTAGTGGCGGATGCCGCTCTTGCCTGCTGATTCCCGGGGTTGCAAGTATAGTTTCTCGAAGAGCTCCGGGGATAGAGACACGGCACCTGCTGTGCGGATCTTGTTGAGCGCGGGTGCCCTCTCGACGTCCTTGTCCAGGTATTCGTGGCTTACGTAGCCATCTGTGTTTGCATGTATGTGTTAATGGTGACTGGAGCCAGAAGCCAGAAGCCAGAAGCCAAGGACGAGGGTAGGTAGCGGCCAGGGAAAGAACATACTACTATCACTGTTGTCCGCCATTGTTCAGGAGTCGTCCGTGTGGGTGAATGTGTCGAGATGAAATGTATGGTCTCGGTGTCCACTTTACTATAAGATGGCCACTTCTGGTGGGAAATTGTAATATTGAAGCTGAGACAACTTGTATCTGAGCCATCATCAACATGGGGCTATGGGAGGCTTATAAGTGTGCTATATACATGACACCGAAAGAGTCTGACCCCGACTGGCTGGGACCCCATGGCCGTAGGGCTCCCAGAATCTCGCGCTAGATCACTAGCCAATGTTGTTTCCCAGGTATGCACGAGTCGCTCATCACTTTGTTTACAGCATCTGTTAGTAATAGTCGGTGTTGGTGATCTGGATCCATGTGGCTGGGAGGAGCGGCGGCTTTGGTGTGTTAGATGGTCCACTCGGAATTGATTCCTCGTGGGAACTAGCAAAGCGCGCCTGCACGTTTCGTTGAGAGCCTCTCCCTCCGCCCCTCCAAGTGCCAGAGCGAGCGATCTCACTGGTCCTGCGGAACGAAGCTCAGAATTTGTGACGGGAATTGGGGGTTGGCCAGGACGAAAGGGTTGTTAGCACAAGCAGTCGACCAAAAGTTAGGGGAGGCGCGCAGGTAAGACGGCACGGATGGATGGATGTCACGTCAGATTCCAAAAGCTGGGGGAAAATGCGGGGTCTCCGCTCAATCCAGCACCGCCGTTGAACCCTATAGCGCCCTGAAGTCTCTTTGTCTCGCCTTACCATTGGGTGCAAGGTCAGCTCCTTTCCCCATATATCGTACCACCTATACGTTTTGCGTGTGGCTGCAGTAGCACGCCTGGTTAGCTCCAGGAGGATCAATATTCGGGTGTAAGGACGTTTCGTCGGTAGGGCCCGGGCGTAGAGGTTATTTGGGATTAGCTAGAGGCGTTGCTCTTTGGGGTTAGAATCGACGACGGTCTATTAGATACATGTCATGGCGGTTATTGACCTAACGCTGCTGAGACACACCGTTCCTGGGGATCTGCTCTGGTCATGGACCGCTTCCTTGTACCGCTATTAATTAAGTAATGATATGTGTTTAGCAGCGCAAACTCTGATGGCTTCTTCTAGTTCGAATTGTCACTGAAGGTGTTCAGATGATCAAGCCCTGTTGTCTTTATGATAGATCCAGTGTATTCAATATTCAAAGAAATGATGGCGCAGATCCATAGGCTCGGAGAGGTGGTAACTCAAGTATTATACTTGCAACTTCCAGCATACTAGCCAGAGGCGTACGAAGTATACCTTGTATATCTCGAGGCCAAGTACAAGGATATTTCTCTTGGACTGGACATTAACGTCCGCAATTTAGAGTAACCCTATCCAGATATGCCGGCATCGTCCCAGGGTGTTCGCCGAAGATGAGCTGATCTAGCTGCGAGATTGAGTTACCCCGGATCCTGTGGATAGGCAATGACAAGCTAAAGGGGTATTGGAACGACATGCAGATCGCGGGATCAACAACTGGCTTCAACTCAGCGGGTGCCCGGAGCAAAATTGTTGAAAGGTCATGAATCGCGAAGGGGCCCATCCCACGTGGACATAATGGGCGCCTGACGTGGCTCTAGGCGGTAAGGATGAGAGGAAACATTGTTTCTCACCAATTATTCCTTTTCCTTTTATTTTTATTTTTACTACGAGGTCAGTGTGAACTACACCGACGGATCAGTTTGGACGCAATATGCAAACCCGTCGCCTCAGTGTCACTGTAATACCACCACTCGGTCTTTGATATTGGTAGACAGGAAAGCCGATACCATTAAGCAACAATGTACATGAGCATGCTGGCAATGTTTGTTCCGAGCCTGAGATTAATCTTCTGGTTTATACCGAGTAGCAAGAGCCACGGTCAAGCCGGTGTCACTCACTTGTACTGGTGAGTTGTCGCTTACCTGGCTGCCACCAAAAAACATAACGGTATTAATGAGTAATTCCCGAAACGCATATTCGTAACTTTGAAATCTCTTTATCTAATAACGGGACAGACCACCTATAACCTATATAAATTAATAAACTTACTTATTTATATATAACTGGCAACGGAATAGCTGCATGTGGTAATAAGCATAGAATAGCTGGCAGTGAGATAGATTATATTTAGCATCCATGGAAGGGTATCAATTTGATATTGGTCCAATGCCCGAATTCCAGGCCAGTATATAAGACCCATCAATTGGCAATGTATTATTTAATTGCAGAACTAATATCCAATGCCATCTTCATGGAAGAAGAATTCCAGTTACTCAAAATCAATTGCTTAGACGGATGACCGACACACCGTCAGTTTCCATGATGTATATATGTATGTATTAGTGTATGGTGGGGCAGGGCACCAGTGGAAAACCCCGCGGTCAGAGTGATCAGCAATTACTTCGAATATCTACATGCGAATTGTTCGCCCCAATAACCTACAACACCTAACAGAGAATGGCGCCTCGTGTTCTAGTATTTGGAACTGGGAGCGTAGGCTCGGTCTACACCTATCTGCTCTCCAAGGCGATCCCGGCTTCCAACATCACAGCGATATGCCGATCAAACTACGAAGATGCAACCAAGTACGGGTTCACAATTCACTCGACATTATGGGGCAAGGACTTGAATGTGAAGCCAACAATCGCCAGGACGGTGGAAGACGCGGTTGCCCTGTCCAATGATGAGCCGTTCGACTATGTCGTCATCAGCTCCAAAGCGATTCCTACCCAGCCGTCCACTGCCGAGCTGATCCGGCCTGCGGTATCGGAGAACACCGCCATCGTGCTCATCCAGAACGGCGTGGGCATCGAAGAGCCGTACGTGAAGATGTTCCCCAACAACCCGCTCGTGAGCACGGTGGTCTACCTGCCGGCGACGCAGATCCAGCCGGCCGTGGTCGAGCACAAGGAAGTCGAGCTGCTGCACCTGGGCACGTATCCGGCCGTTGACGCACCACCGCGCGCCAAGGACGCCGCAAAGGCGTTTGCCGACCTGCTGACCGCGGCGGGCGCGACGGCGAAGCTGCACGACGACGTCCAGGCCGAGCGGTGGACGAAGCTGCTGGTGAACGCGTCGTGGAACCCCATCTGCGCCCTGACGCGGAGCCGCGACCAGCAGTTTCTCGCTTCGGACGCGGAGGCGCTGGACTTCATTCGGGACGTGATGCGGGAGATCGCCTCGGTGGCCGGGGCCTACGGCTACGGCGACCGCGTCAACGAGGAGATGATCGAGTTCCAGATCGGGCGGGCGTCGGTGCGGAAGGCCCCCGGCGTGCAGCCGTCCATGCTGGCGGATGCGTTAGCGGGGAAGAACATGGAGGTGGACGCGATCGTGGGTAATGCGGTCAAGCTGGCGAAGCAGAAAGGGGTCGCGGTGCCGATGCTGAGGACGGTATATCTCCTTGCCCGCGGCCTCGACAGCAGCTTCTCACGTTAAAGAGGCCACTTGAACAGTTCATGCTTTTGAATAATGTGTATTGCTAGACCAATTAGAGCTACATAGAGAATATAGGCACCGTGGCAATCAACCAAAACTGTGTATTGATATGCTGCCAAGGAGCGGGCGATGAATTGTAATGGAACCGTCATGTACAGCGTACAAACTGAATTTATATAGACTGCAAACCTATAATATGTCCCAATGCCCTACAGTATACATATGTATTATATTGTAAACACAACCTTGACTTCCCCTTGCTTGAGCAGACCTAGCGAGGCTGGCTCTTGTTAGGGAGGAAAAGAATATGAAGCAAGTAGTGCACATAGTTGGACTGCCAATCCAAGGTAAAACAATACGATAGCGAAAAAGCAACGGGCGAAAAAAATGCAAAAAAGAACGTATCGGAACGATTCCCGAAGGATGATCGAACTGGGGGTCGAACCCAGGACCTTATCCGTGATATAATCAGATTATATGTGAAGGATACGTGATAACCACTACACCATTCAACCTAATTCTTGAAAGATCGGCCATTTATTATAAACTAGGATGTGCGTTTCTGAGGGAGGGCGGAGTGGGGGTGTAAAGCGAGTCAGTTCTGCATACTCCGTCTTGTGGCGGGGGATGGATACGTGTATGTGGCTTATGACGCCACAACTAGCGGGCATCCGATGGCAAAATTCACCTCAAAAGATATGATTGAAAGCTTGACTGGATGCTTAAATTGTTTCTGTGGCCGTGCCTGATAGTCTAATGTATATAATATTGCCAGCTGTCCTGTGTTCCTCGTATGATTGCAGGATCAGGCATGTCGCAAGGAATAACATAATGGGCGCTTGGGTAAACGGTTACGGGAGAGCATTTGACAGGGAGGTAGCCGGCAGGGGCATGAACTCGTGGGTGAATATATAAGCTCTACAGTACATGACTAGTTGAGAGGCTCAAATCTAGATGCGCAAGCACTATAAAACTTTATTCTACAGATATTGATGATTGGCCAACTAGCAACGGAATAATTGCCCGTGGCTGTGTGGGATACCACGTACATAGCTGAGTAGCGAGATAGGTGGCTGGATAGCCGAGAAAGATATACTAGCTTCTAACGCTCTCAATCTCTGGGTGTATCAATCAACACTACCTGACGTGTGGGAGATTGTCGATGAATGACGAGCGGTGGTGGATGACATCACAGTAGTAGTAGGCTTGTGCTGCTATGCATGGCTGGAGTATATGATCATCAATCTTCCCTCGAGATATCATACTGCTCGTGGGACACGTCACTAACGAGCAACGATATACGGTGAGTGTTCGATCGATTATTAACTGTTAAGTTTGCTCGGATAGGTCCATCGTTTTCGTTCGTATGCTCTTCTGGAAGCTCGTTTCAACAGGCCGCCGAGGAGGCAATACGACTAGTCCATCAAAAAGCTTGAGGGAGCTCTGCTTGTCGATCAGCACTAGACGCTAGCCTACATCTCGTCTAGATGGCCCCATCTTGCAGGGGAGCCCCCGGCAGATGACAAGCAGATGCTAGTGACATCACTGCTTAATGCGCCCGTGATGAACAGGAATGTTGAGCTGGCAAGCCCAGCAGCCCAGTGGCACGACGAGAAAACCTGATATTGAGACACAGCTTTGCCAGCCATGCACCATGATAGAAGAGCCCCAATGACACCAATTGCTTAATTCTGCTACTCTTTGATGTGCCAAGGTTTTTAAGAGGACCGAAAGCCACCTCACAGTTCGTTCGTTGGAGTGCAAATCGCCGCTGTAATCTGCCATTCTCAATCCATTCCCTGCACTGCGTTCCGGAACTGTTTCGCACCTAACGATTCGAGAGGCCGCCCGGGGTCGTTTTCTTCAAATTACATATTTGTCCAGAGTCGCAAACGCGAAATCTTCGAAAATACAACCGCATACAACAACTTATTTATCACACACGGAATAATCGCTCGAAATGGCAGCCATCATCTTGAAGCCGATCTTGAAAAAGGTCCTCGGCGAAACCATCGAGAACAAGTTCGGCCGCGAGGTTAGTATTCCTGATTCCTCTTGACCCACCGTTCTTCTTGGCTCTTTCGCATCACCTATCGCGACCCAAGGATTCCTGGAGTTGAGCCTTGGCTAACTGAACACAACTCGACAGGACCCGTACTTCGAGAGCGTACCTGCCAAAAGATTAGTCGGCAAGAAAGAGAAGGTGAAGAAGGTCCGCAAGGCCCTTCCGCCTGGCCTCACCGAACACGATGCTATGGTCTTGACGAAAGTCAAGAGACGTGCCTATCGATTGGATTCCAGTTTGTTCAAACTATGTGGTATCCAATTCGGCTGGGGCAGTGTCATCGGCCTTGTGCCAATGTAAGTATTTCCCTGCGGAAACAATCCGTATCTTGTACGACTCGATTTCATTTGCCTAACTACTGGTTATAGTTTTGGCGACATAGTTGACGCGATGTTGGCGATGATGGTCGTGCGAACCTGCAAGCAGGTCGAGGGAGGCCTCCCTGCCAACGTCCTGATGATGATGTACTTTTGGGTGATTGTGGACTTTATCGTTGGCCTGGTCCCCTTCGCGGGCGACATCTTTGACGCCATGGTACGCGCCAACACCAACAACGCCATCCTCCTCGAGGACCACCTGCGCGAGAAGGGCAAGAAGAACCTGAAGAAGGCCGGCCTGCCGATTCCCGACGTCGATCCTAGTGACCCCGATACCTTCGACCGCCAACAGCGCGAGTCCGAGGGAAGAGAGCGAGATCATGTCTCGTCGCAGCCTCGTCGCAACGAGCGTATGACTACCGATAGCCACCGCCCTCAGTCATCGGGTGTTGCACCGGCGAAGCCCACGCGGCCCAGCGATGCTCGGGTGCGTGATGACCGCCGCAGCGGTGGTGGCAGCTTCTTCGGCTGGGGTAGCCGAAGGGAGCGTGCCGTCGATCCTGAGATGGGCGTTGCCGATGATCGCCGCACCGATGATCGCCGCAGAACCGACGACCGCCCCTCCAGAAAGGCCAGTCGACGGAACTAGTGGTCCTGACAGCTTTTTGGCATCAGAGGCACCCGGGCCTGGAAAAATGATCAATATCGATCAGACATATGGGAATACCAAAATGAGCAAAGTCACGTTTGTTTGCTCTGTACATGAGATACGAAATGTTTTTGTTTTTTGGGATACCCATTAGAGGTACAGCGATGTTGCTTTCTACAGATGATTGGCGAGTTGGCGATGCATTAATACGAGAGATACCAGGGCTTTAGATGATATACAAGCAAGGCCGAAGACAGATGGAAAGAAACGAAGTAATGTTTTGAATTGGAATTGTCCCCGAGTACTGAGTTTTGAACAACGTGATGCTCCAAGGCGATATACGCGAGAACGTGCACATTTGACCCCATATCAGGAAAAGATGATCCGAGCTCATGATGCCATTTTCGCAAGTCATGTATCTGGGTCGACGGAGAGTTCCAGACAAACGCGATCTATGGTAGGTATTTCTTGCGAGCTTGTCGGTAACCTCACCATATTTAATCGATACCTAGGTGAAGACCGCTGAAGCTTGGTGCATATTTAGAGTGGCATGTGGCATGCCAGTGGTTGGTATGATAATGAAATAATCCAAGCTGGAACATCGATATCATCGTTGAGGAATTAGTAGCAGTAGCGAGCAGGTGCCTTCCGAAAGTTCCAGGCCGATTGTACGCGGACCTTGCCGATTCAATACCGAGACGCGACCCACTAAATTATCCCGAAGCTCTGGGCTAGATTGAGCCTCTTTTTGGCCATTGCCACCTTCGAGCTAGATAAAGCATCAACTCGGGTCTATCGAGATCACTTTGAGATCAGACGCATTTGCATACCCTCTTTCAAGATTGTCTACACATTCACATACTGGCTTCTTCATCAAGCACTATTTGAAAGAAAAAACAACTCGAAAATGGCGTACCGCTTCCTCCGCGCTGCGCGGCCACTCTCCAACCTCCGGCCCTCCACACCACTCATTGCCACAACCCGCGCCGCCTCCAACTTCGCCTCGTCCCCCGCGCCCCCGCGACTGCCCGCCGAGGAGCAAGCCGAGTTCGAGCGCCTGCAGCGCACCGCCAACACACAGCAAGGATTCAACCCGTCCTCGACGCCGACACCCGAGCCTTCCATCACAGTAAAGACGGCGACGACAACCCCCGCGATCGGAGAGGACGAGGGCAGCACAATACAGCCCAACGTGCCGCTGCGGAAGGGCGCGCCGCCCGAGTTCGAGGGCGAGACGAATCCCAAGACGGGCGAGGTCGGCGGACCCAAGAACGAGCCGTTACGTTGGGGTGCGGCGGGGGATTATAGCTTCAATGGACGCGTCACGGACTTCTAAGTCTGGTCCGATCACTAAAGATCTCTTGAGAACACGTCTATCCCCTCCTCTCACATGAGCTCTCGCTCACACCGGCTTTTCGGGTTCGTGATCGGAACCAGGATGACCTAGGTGTAGAAGTCGCGTTCATCATATCAGGCTATCATTCCTGCTCATATTATAGATAGACGGCATCAGCCACACCTGCGAGCTGGTCGACACAAATATATACTCGCAAACACATACTAGATAGAGTGGCATACTTGCTCTGGAGGTATAGATGCTCAAACGAGCTTGCATGACATCGTAAATTCGATACGATCAACAAATGAATATGAATCATCCTGCTAGCAACTGGTACACCATGGCAATGCCGTCTCGTAAGCCCATTTCGATAGAGTATGGTATGGCATAGTTGTTTGCAATGCTGTTGGCTGTGGAGAAACACCTGATACCATGATCCAAGGATTCTAGGAACATCTAGAATTGGGCTGATAATCATTGCTAACCCCCGGCTAGGCCAGGTGAGACCGAGCTTGTGTCACAGTACGCGTGGATCGGTTGGTGACTCAAGGAACCAAGCTGTAAAAACATTGCACTACCAAGGCGCTACGTAGTAATTTCAACATATGGACAACATTCCACCAGGATGGCTCGGTGGGATCCCCCGCGTAAACCGATATGCCCGATGCGGTCCGCGGACCTCGCTATAGGTTCCCAACACGCCGATGATGGTCAGATTATGAGGATCGACTCAAATTAATAATGTGTATATCAGCGTCCCATAAGCATAGCGAAGCAAAGCAAAGGCATCGTATAACCCCGTAGTTCCGTTGAGAAGACCAAGGAGCCGAAACCAATGGTTCGGTGATAGCTCTGTTCGGTGGGTTGTTATCAGATCCGAGCTCGATGCTTAATGGGAAAGGGCATGAAGACGCGTCTTAGATCTGGACAAAAGCGCGTCGAGCTGGGGCTGATCCCTGTCATGCTTTACGTACTATAGACACATGCCAGAGGATCCCAGAGGGGCCGAGCAGGGCGCCGAGCACTTTCTGGCTGTGCTGAGCGGGCGTAAGCGAAATGGATGATGGATGGGCGTGCTTCAGGCGCGTTTCTCTGACAGGATCAGGTCACTAGAACGTATCCATGCTGGCAGGCTAGGTGGGGAGTGGTGGGAGTGGTGAGGAGGAACCCCTGGCAACGCGTGAAAAATGGCAGTGGCTGGCGGGGCTAGTTTGCTCTTTGAGTGCAGAGCGTGGGTAAAGCGTGTACAGTCTTTCCCGGAGTCTAAGACAAGCTGCAAACGCGTCTTCGGAGGCGACCCACATATTCTTTTTGACGCGATCTCAAGACCAGCTATTAAAAGTCGGGTCGCGCTCCTGTCAAAGCCAAATTCATACAGCATCACTTCAACACACTCTTCAAACCACTTTACACGCAAACCCCTCGACGCGGTAAATTCATATTCAACTCCTCAACTCCAGTGTCTCTCACCACACTCTCTCCATCCTCCGTCCCTTCACCTCACTTCCACAAACCACATACCACATTACCACAATGGCCTCCACAATCACACCCTCTAAGAAGGTATGTCCATGACGTCTTGACGCCACCACGCGTTGCCCTGCTCAGACAAAGGAATTTGCAACTAACGCGTCACACACATAGGTTGCTGAGTCGATTGAGGCATTCAAGATGGAGTCTCCCGTCAAGAAGCTGGACCTGTCCGCTGGCAAGGAGAACGCTCCCGTTGATGCCGAAGTTGTTGAGTCCAAGCCCGAAGTCACAGAGAAGTCCGTCGTCAAGGACGTCAAGGGCGGCGTTGCCCCCACAATCAAGCCTGAGGAGGCCGATGAGCCCATCCTCCGCGAGAACCCCTCTCGCTTCGTGCTCTTCCCCATCAAGTACCATGAGGTAAGTTCGACGCGTTCTTCACGCGTAAAGTGGCCCCCACACGCGACCCAAAGCTAATCCCTGAACTATAGATCTGGCAAATGTACAAGAAGCACGAGGCTTCTTTCTGGACAGCCGAGGAGATTGATCTGTCCAAGGATATGCACGACTGGACCAACAAGCTTACCGACGATGAGCGCTACTTCGTCTCCCACATCCTGGCCTTCTTCGCCGCCTCTGACGGCATTGTCAACGAGAACCTGGTCGAGCGCTTCAGCGGCGAGGTCCAGATCCCTGAGGCCCGCTGCTTCTACGGCTTCCAGATCATGATGGAGAACATCCACTCCGAGACCTACTCCCTGCTCATTGACACCTACATCAAGGAGACCGCCCAGCGCGAATACCTCCTCAACGCCATTGAGACCATCCCCTGCATTCGCAAGAAGGCTGATTGGGCTCTGCGCTGGATCACCGACAAGAAGTCTACCTTCGGCCAGCGTCTCATTGCTTTCGCTGCCGTCGAGGGTATCTTCTTCAGCGGTGCTTTCGCTTCCATCTTCTGGTTGAAGAAGCGTGGTCTGATGCCCGGTCTGACCTTCTCCAACGAGCTCATCTCTCGTGATGAGGGTCTCCACACCGACTTCGCCTGCCTGCTGTTTTCTCACCTGAACAACCGCCCCAGCAAGGCCGTCGTCGAGGAGGTCATTACTGACGCCGTCGCCATTGAGAAGGAGTTCTTGACTGAGGCTCTCCCCTGTGCCCTGCTCGGCATGAACGCCGACCTGATGAAGCAATACATTGAGTTCGTCGCTGATCGTCTCCTCGTCGCTCTCGGCAACGAGAAGGTCTACAAGTCCAGCAACCCCTTCGACTTCATGGAGAACATCTCCCTGGGTGGCAAGACCAACTTCTTCGAGAAGCGCGTCGGTGACTACCAGAAGGCCGGTGTTATGGCCAGCACCGTCAAGAAGAACGATGACTCGCCCGAGCCTCAGAACGAGAACGGTGGTGACTTCAGCTTCGATGACGACTTCTAAACAAGTCGCTTAGCTGTTGTTGCTTACCTTTCTCCTTTTTGACGATACCCCTCCTTCTTTGCGGATAGACCCACACACTTGTGTATATTTGCTCAAGGTCTTTTCGGGCGCGAACTCTCTTTCTAATGCTTCTTTTCCTCACATTGCATTGCACTGCGAAAAGCATTTGGGAAGGCTGGCGAGCAAAACCCTGCCGGTTGCAACCCCTGAAGGTTGCCGAGGCGGGAGCCAGAACATATATTCTCTCATCTCCTATAGTACGCATTTTTCTTGTTTGATGTTGGCGAGGCCGATGTTGGTTATAGATACAACCAGCGTCTCATGATACAGGCGTTCAGGGGCAGGCAGGGAAATGATATTGTGGCCTCACCCCCCTTTGGGGTGTATGGCGATGTAAAGCAATGGGGAAAACGAGATAACGTCTGGTTAATGTTGGTGTATTAGTAAAGTAGTAGTACACACCTGGTGCGAAGAAATCAAAAGAACTTAAACAAATCATCATCATTACCTTGTATTACTTTGTGAAGTTTGCTATTTTGACATGTCGCCGAGGACTGTAGATATTCTGTCCATGCGATACCAGCCAGGCCTTTGAAGGCCCCTACGTCTGTACAGACAGCACTGCTTATATAGCGCGTATTTTCCCATGGCTTATATCATGCTTCAACGGATCAAGCGAAATTGGCATGTCATCGTTTCATTTATTTTTCGTACGAGCCTCTATTTCTTGCCCTTCTTCTTCTTTCCCTTTCCACCACCGCCTCCAGCCGCTGGTGTTTGCTGCTGCACCGCAGGCGCCGCGGCAGTCGCCGCCGCCTCGCTCTTCTCCGCCGCGGGGGTGCCCTCCTCGGGTGCGTCGGCCATGATCTCCTCCTTGAGCTCGGGCAGGCCGGCCATGGGCCGGCTCAGCTTGCCCAGGCACAGGATCAGCCGCGACACCTCGGCCGCCTTGGTCGTCTTGTACTTGAGCGTGACGCCGCTGATGGGGTCGTAGGTCTTGAGGGTCAGGGAGCCGCGCGCCGGCTTCGCGGCAGGCGTCGTCGGTGTGTCGTCGTTGTCGGCGCCGGTCTTCGGTTTGCGCACTTTGGGGACTTTGATGGCGTATTTGGTCGTGATGCGCGTCTGTGTACATGTGAGCGGTGATCCGTGAGAGAAGAGCGGGAGAGGGGAAAGGGGGCGAGGAAGGGCGTGGTGTAGCTTACGGTTGTCGGGCGCGCTTCAAGGAGAAGCTGTGACTCCCGTAGCCATTCTTCGGATTTGGCGTAGTGTGGCATTTTGAGAGGTGGTGAGTTTGGTAGGTAGAGTAGGTGGGACGATTCGACAGCAGGGACGAGTGCGGTCGACGCCTTCGCTGATTGAGTGTCCTGGGAATGTATGCAATGCAACTATGAGACTAGTAGCATGTATCTTGGGGAGTTGGCGTCGCTGGGCGCAAAATGAGAATAGGTTCGCTATATTTCAGCGGGCTTCGTGGATCTTTGCTGTGCTCCAAATGGGTGGTGGTTGACAGATGCACAAGGCTTCCTCCATTGGTCTGGCTATTGGGGAATTTTTGTGACGATTAGTGGGGTCGCCAGCAGAGCCGCCTTTTAAAAATCGCGGGGGGATTGTAGACAGCTCCTTAAACTTCGAGTGAGCACAACATATATAAGGAAACCTGAACATGTGCCTTATTTCAATGCTCAAAACTCGATTTGCGTTGATCTGCAGCTGCCTCTTTTCCTCATTTCATAATATCACATACGAGATAGCGCCTGAAGGTATGGGGCGTCGAGACCACGAATTCCAATCCAGCAAGTGTAGCCAATACTTGTGATGGTTTCCAGGTTGTATGAACCTCAATATGGCTGCACCAGCCAGCCAGCTCCTGTAATTCCATACAAATTTGGTATCAACGAAGACTAATCATGTAGCCTATAGTATATATAAATGACTGTTCTATATACTAATTCATATTGTGTATACAGCATCGCAACTGGCTTGTTACAAACTACATCTGTTATACCGCAACTGCGTCCAATCTGGTTTGCTGATCTTGGTGAGAGCGGCAAGCAGTAAGCTCTGAAAGCTGCAGGGGTGCTCTGGAGCTTGTAGCTGCCCCCCTCCCCCACATGGCCTGGCAAGCCTGGCTAAGTTCAATGAAAGTGTTCCGCCAGCCAGGCTGGAATGAAGCCTCGTCTTCTTATCATCCAGCATTTCAATATTTACAATACTCACCAAGAATTTCGGCATTGAGCAGTCATTTGACTTCGCGCATTATCGCTTCTGAAGTAGCCGTAGTCGCCAAACACGACATATCCACACACCGACTTTTGCGCCCACCCGAAGAACCAGCATCGCTCAGATCTGACCTCTAATCATGTCGTCCACGCCAATGGACCTGGACTCTGGTTCAGGCTCGTCGCGTGCGAATGGCACTCCCTCGTCCTCCCTCAACATAACGCGCACACTCGCAAACAATGTGCCGAGCACTACTGCTACCTCAGAAATTATTGGGAAATTTGCGCCAACAAAAGTAAGTACTCACCGTTATTGGCTTCAAGGTGACGCGCCCTAACAACGGACAGCTACACAAACGCGATGGCAGACCGCACATCCTGAGTCTCGACTACGACGACCCCGGCGAGTTGCTCATGACCTCGGCGAGTGACGAAACGATCCAGATCTACAAAGTCCGCGAGGGAAAACACGACAAGCAATTACTCAGTAAAAAGTACGGCGTGAAGCTGGCGAAGTTCACGCATAATAGCTCTGGCATCATCTACGCGAGTACGAAGGTGAATGGTATGTAGCCCCTGGGGAGCCTTTGGGGCTTGGGACTGGGAATGGGAGTCGATACTCACAATGCTGCAGATGCTATCCGATATCTCACAACCCATGATAATTCCTTTGTACGGTACTTCGACGGACACACGGACACTGTTACATGTCTCGCCATGCATCCAGGCAACGACGAATTCATTTCATGCAGCAAGGATAATACGATACGACTGTGGGAGGCCGGAACGAAGAATGCGATTGGTTGCCTGCAACTGAATTCACCGTATCTTGCAGCGTACGACCCAAGCGGTGAGGTCTTCGCCGTGGCCTCTCCAACTGCTGGCCAGATCCTACTCTACAGTCGCCGGGCCTGGGACAAGGCGCCATTTTCAACGTTCGATGTCGTCGAGAGCTGCATATTTGCCGACTTCGACCACGCCAACGCTGGCTGGACAAAGCTTGAGTTCTCCAACGACGGCAAGAACATACTCCTGGGAACCAGCGGTGGCGGCCATTTCTTGCTCGACTCTTTCAAAGGCAACATGCGCGCCTATCTCCGAAAGCCCGAGAGTGGCTCGAGCCGACTTGCGGCAGGCGAAGATCGTGCCACGAACGGAAGCTCTGCAATGGTCGACGGCAGCGGCGACGTCTGTTTCACCAGTGATGGCCGCTACGTCATAGGCGGATCAGGCGACAGCGTCGTTGTTTGGGACACCTTGGGACAAGTAGATGGAGACAAGGCCTTAGATCCGATACACAAGCTCGATAACGACAAACGACGAGCCGCCGTCGTCGCTTGGAGCCCGCGGCACAACTTTTTCGCCACCGCTGACCAGGACTTGGTAATGTGGCTCCCTCATCTGGATGATTAGTCTGATGCGGATGAGGCATATGTATTCTCAGGTCCTGTACCAGATCTTGTATTCGATTCCGCATCGTCATCGGAATCTAATATAGGTACTCCTCCTAATGGTGATATATTGGAAGGCTAGAGCCCCCCCATGGCGAAGAGAATATCTGAGGACTGTTCCGTTCTCTAAAGTCCATGTCTACAAAGGATACAGTGTAAATTACTCAGCGGGATAGCGATTCTGGTTGATTCTGCCCAGCGCGATAATTAACTTAATAACGTAGCCAGATAGGTCCCCAAACCTAGGCATAGACGTATAACGCATACTCGTGGCTGCAGGAGTGCTGCTTCTACTGGAGTAAGGTTATGCCGTATTACATGTCAAATTATCTCACGATGCTGGGAAAACGTACAAGATATTGTCGAACAGTCACGATGCCGTATTTCATTGCCTTTTAGTATACATCCTTTAGTGAGTTTCTGTACAGTATTGCTCTATGTTACAACATCAGTGGTGTTATATCGGCGTTGATCTCGGACGGTCGTGCCAAGGCCTCCTATAGCGGTTGGCCATGTATTCTCCCAAAGCGCGACGGAGGTCCCCATGACACAAGGAACATTGTTATCGCAATAACAGTCGTCTCGTCTTTTGTTCCCCTTGGTCGGCCAGCATCCCAACGCCGACTAGCCAGCACCAGCGGTCGCCCCCTATTTGCTTCCCTTGCCTCCCTTGGCACCCTTGCCCTTGCCCTGCGTGCCACGGCCCTTGTTGGAGCTGAAGACGTTGCGGGACCGGCGCCAGGCCTCGACCAGGTGCTCGACGTTGCCCATGTCGTGGCGGGGCTTGCGCATGAAGTAGAGGCGGGCGCGGCGGGCGCGCTTGGGCCGCCGCCAGATGATCTCGATGCCCAGCACGTTGGGGCTGTAGATCTTGTACCACATCTCCACGCCGACCTTGGTCAGGTGGTTCCGCAGCAGGATGGCCGTGTCCACGCCCGCCCGCTTGATCGACAAGCACACGCCCGCGAACGGCTCGCCCCGGTTCGTCGTCACCTGCAGCACGTCGCCCGGCTTGGCGGCGTCCGGGTTCTTCTTGGAGAAAAGTGCCGTACGCGCGCCGCTCCGGTCCAGGCGCCGGATCTGCTGGGCATGGTACGAGATCAGAGGGTTCGGGTGCTCGGCGCGGGCCGAGGGCGGGGGTGCGTAGACGGCGAAGGCGGTGCGGATCGGTTTGGCGGGGTTTCGGGAGGGAATGACGTCTAGAGATAAGGGTTAGTTGCTTTGTTTCTGATCGGCCGTATGGCTCAATATTTGGAGGACGTACGGAATTTGGTGGGCTTCTGCGCTGCCAGAGTCGAAATCGGCGGTGGTATGGATGATGTTGCCGCTGTCTCTGATGGGGTCGTCTCGGTGGCCATTGAACGAGCAATGAACTGCTGCGCCTGCCGATTCCTTCGAAGGAGGGATTTCAGGGGCCCAAGGGGCCGCCTCACTGGTTGCAACATCTTGGGTCTGTGTGGTGTGGTGTGGCGGGAGCTCGTGAAGACGATTTCCTTGTCACGAGGGCGAAGCTCTGGCTTCCTGGATCTCGAAATTCTGCAGTTGCAGGGGCCGCAAAGAGTGGCAGGGGCGTTGTCTGATTGGCCCGAAAAATTGGGGGCTAAAGGTTGTTCCGGGTGCGGATCGCGGGTCGAGCTACCCCAGGGTCGCGAATTGGTGGTACATGGAAATTTCTAAAGTGCCAATTGGATAGCGGGACAGTTGAAAGACCAATTCCTGTCTAGGCGACGACGACTTTTACGACGGACCCCCCCTTTGTGACAACAGTTTCTAAGCACAGATCTGTTATACACAAATTCAAGATGTCGAGGAGGTCGATAATAGGCGCCCTGAACGCCAGCAATTGTGCGTTTGAGGCGGCCACGAGGCGGATAGCGACAAATCAGATCCGAAGCTTCAGCGCAACACCTTCAAGAAATGGTATGCAGCTCTAGACACAATCATCTGTGAGGGGCGACTTTGCAATGCTAACTGGGTTACCTTTGCAGCACAGCAAGTAGCGCATTTCACGCCCACATCGTCACCCGAGCTCGACGAACTTCTCTCAACGATTCGCATGAAGATCATCCTCCCCTCATACCTGTCTTTGACGCAGCGCAAGCAATTGATGTCAAAACGCTACGAGAAGAAACTGGCCGCAGACCCCGTCATTATCGATATCGATGGCGAGATCCTCAAGTTCCGCTACCTGGCCCCGCTGGACGCCGGGCTGCCGAATACGCAAAAGTCGGTCATGAAGGCCGTCACGTCCTTCGAGACCGAAGACGACTTTGTCAACCTACGCCCCTTGCTTGAGGGCATCCACAACACACACCGGAAGCTCGATGCCGACTTCTGGACCAAGATGACCCGGGTGGTGGGGTCCAAAGGCCGCATCTACGAGATGATCGAGCTCGCGCGTCGGGCCAAGTGGACGGGCTACCGGTTGGATAACAGCGAGCGGGTCAACGAGCTGCTCCTGTACGTGCAGATGAAGGCGGCCGATGGTGGCTGGCGCAAGAGCGAGACGGAGAAGGCCCTTCGTTGGTCCGAGATGATCATCGAGCTCCTGCAGACAGAGGCGCATACGCCCAAGTCGTCACAGGCCTCGTACGGCCTGGAGCACGACCCGCAGGTTCTACTTGCGCCCTTGAATCTGGCCTCCTCTCTGGTGGTCAAGACGGGTGTAGAGACCGAGGACCTCCTCGAGAAAGTGACCAAGTATGCCAGAAATGTCGTCCGGCTTTGGCCCGAGGGCAAGCAGCTGAAGGAGCTGCACCAGCCAGAAGCCTACGAGGCCCGAAACGACATGGCCTATCTCACAGTACCCAATAAGTTTGTGACCATGGCCGCCCCATTGCTCCATGGTTTGGAGTCGGCCGTGCAGGTGGTCAAGGACCCCGAACTCCTCCGCCAGTTACAAGCACGCCGTGATGTATTGGCTGCCGAGGTGCAGAGCGCGCGAAAGTCTGCCCAAGCCGAGGGTAAGACAGCCCGTGGCGAGAGTGTATATGACAAGTTCTTCGGCGCATGAGTACCATGAACTGGCTGTATGTAAAGATAAACAAAAACCTAGACATTAGCCACACTGTACAAGCATGCGAGGCATATGTAATACCACAAATGTACCAATTGTCTATATGCAGTTTCTATTGAAACATCCGAGTGACAAATAGCTCGCTATGTACAAATGCTACAAGCTAAAGATCGTCTCATATCTCTTCATTTTCACAGGCCCTCTACGGCAGCACAATGTACTTCTCCAAGTGCTTCGGTATCGCGCCCAGCAGGTTCTTACTCTCGAGCCATTTCCGCGAGAACAGGCGATCGGCATACCGGTATGCGCCATCGCACAGAACCGTCACCACCGTGTGGCCAGGACCCATCTTCTCAGCAACCTCCTTAGCCGCCACCACATTCAGGGCGCTGCTGGCGCCCAGGTATAGGCCCTCCTCGTCGAGGCACCGGTAGACCATCTCAATGCTCTTCTCATCGCTGATGTTGAGGCTGCCGTCGAGCGCCCCTGACTCCATCTCGGGCGCCAGGTTGTCAGTGATGCGGCCCTGGCCGATGCCCTCGGTGATGCTGGATCCGGATCGGTCCTTGAGCTGCCCGCCGGATTCCATGTATGAGTGTAGGACCGATCCCGGGGGGTCCGCCAGGAAGGACTTGACGCGGCCCTCCGAGACTTGCTTCAGGTAGGCCGTGATGCCCGCCAGTGTGCCCGCTGTGCCGGTGGCGCAGGTGAAGGCGTCGACCTTGCCGCTCGTCTGCTCCCAGATCTCGGGGCCCGTGGTCTCGACGTGGGCGCGGCGGTTCGCCGTGTTGTCGAACTGGTTGGTCCAGACGGCAGCGCCCTTGCCCTGCTCCTCGGTCAGGCGCTCGGCGTGCCGGCGCGCCTGGTGGTTGTAGTTCTCGGGGTTCTCGAAGGCGACGGCGGGGACCGGGTAGACCTCGGCGCCCAGCAGGCGCAGCAGGTCGATCTTGCCCTGGGACTGCGTGTTGGGCATGTAGATGACCAGCTTGTACCCCTTGGAGCGGCACACGTGCGCCAGGCCGATGCCCGTGTTACCCGCCGTGCCCTCGACCACGGTCCCGCCGGCCTTCAGCAGGCCGCGCTCCTCGGCGTCGAGGACGACGTAGTGGGCGGCGCGGTCCTTGATGGAGCCGCCCGGGTTCATGAACTCGGCTTTGCCCAGGACTTCGCACTTGGTCTGCTCGGAAAGTTTGTTCAGACGGATGAGAGGCGTGTTGCCGATAGCTAATAGAGCGCGGAACCTCGGTCAGCTGGGGGAAGTCTCAGTTGAAAGGGAGCAAGACAGAAACAGTTGCTGGCGCATTGCGGCAACATTCAGTTTTGGGGCTACATACCCTCTGTTAGGCCCCTAGAGACTCCTTGCGCCTTAGAAATGGCGATACTCCTCGGGGTAGGTGGGTGAGCTGCCGCCGGGGTAACCGCCCTCCGGGCCGTGGTGGTGGTGAACCGACGGACACTTTGTCTGAACATGATCGCGATTGACGTATCGAACTTTGGAAGACAAGTAAATGTCGTTCAAAACATCAAGTAGGAAAGAAGCATATACAAAACACAAATGCAGCCAGCCAGTGGTAGTGTAGGTAATCTATCGGCTTAGAAATGTCAAGTATATAGTGGGGTCCTGTCGCCGGTCAGAGGCCGAAGCATCTGCCAGAGCACGCAATTGCATTGAAGCAGCTACAAGTACATATTAACGACGCAACTCAATTGCACACCCCACCAATAGCTCGGCTCAAGACTAGACCAGGACCCGGTCCCAGTAAATTCGAACCTGGAACCTGCACCTGCTTCACCTCACCTGACAAGCTTGGAAGCTTGAGGACTTTGTTTTACCAGTGCTGTAACTAGAAGTGTGGCTGGTACTCCCTAAGGTTAGCGGTGCGGTACCTCTTCCAGCTTCCAGCTTCCACCTTTCAGTGCACACACAGCAACTGACAGGGAAGCTGCGAATGACCTTCCCCCACGCCAAACCCAAAAGGCCCCCCGTTATTGATTCGCGATTTTGACGCGTCTCGTCTCGTCGCTGCCGCTTTTTCGTCTTAGCGACTAATTGATGCCCTGCTACCTAGAAAGTACTCCGTAGTACGCCACTCTTTTTTTGACCATTTGCCCATAACATACCATGTCGAACAGCTGCCAACTCTGAGTACGACTACAATTATATGCGATTTTGCGCAACAGTCTTTTCATCGAATTTGCGACTAGTATCGCGCTGCCCGATTGGCAGCAACCCACGCGACCATGTATATCAAGCAGATCATCATCCAAGGCTTCAAAAGGTGCGCGCCGCTAACCCCCCTTCGCCAAAGCCAGACTGGCTCCCTGCCTGGCTTGTCCACAGCGCGCATATATGCTGATACACATACAACAGTTACAAGGACCAGACCGTCATCGAACCCTTCTCGCCCGGCACCAATGTCGTTGTCGGCCGCAACGGTTCGGGCAAGAGTAACTTCTTCGCCGCTATCCGCTTTGTCCTGAGTGATGCATACTCCAACCTGGGTCGCGAGGAGCGACAAGCTCTGCTTCACGAAGGTTCCGGCTCAGCCGTCATGTCCGCCTATGTCGAGATCATCTTCGACAACAGCGACGAGCGATTCCCCACCAACGGCAAGGAGGTCACTCTGCGGCGCACAATCAGCTTGAAGAAAGACGAGTGGTCAATCGACAAGAAGGCTGTCACCAAAAAGGAGGTCATCAACATGCTCGAGTCGGCCGGTTTCTCAAAGTCCAACCCTTACTACATCGTGCCTCAGGGTCGCGTCACCACCCTGACCAATATGAAAGAGTCCGAGCGCTTGGCCTTGATGAAGGAGGTAGCCGGCACCAAAGTTTACGAGGAGCGCCGCACCGAGTCGCTCAAGATTATGGCCGATACGAACCACAAGAGGGAACAGATTGACGCCCTGCTACAATCGGTCAAGGATAAGCTTGACGAGCTTGAGGAGGAGAAGGACGAACTGCGCGATTACCAGAACAAGGATCGCGAACGAAGATGTCTGGAATACGCCTACTACCACCAAGAGCAAGTCATGGTCCAGGAGCAGTTGGAGAGATTGGACGACGACCGACAAGCGGGTATTGACGACACCGACGAGCGTCGTGATGTGTATAATGCCGGCGAAAAGGTCATTGCTCAACTAGACTCTGAAATCCACAAGCTGCAGCAGCAACTAGAGCTGTTACGGCTGGACAAGCGACAATTGGACGAAGACCGGAGAGAGGCATCCAAGACAAAAGCCAAGGCCGAACTGGCTGTCAAGAGCCTGTCAGATAGCGCATCTGCGCAACAGCAAGCGCGAGACCAACACGATGCTGAGATGGAAGAGGTGAGAGCGGCCATCGCCTCCAAAGAAGCTGAGCTGGCGAAAATCACCCCGGAATTCGAGAAGAGAAAGCGGAAGGAGACAGAGATCAAGCAGCAACTGGACGCGGCCGAGGCGACTCGACAGCGACTATTCGCCAAGCAGTCTCGTAGCAGTCAATTCAAAACCAAAGCTGAGCGAGACGCCTGGCTGAAGAAGGAGATAGACGAGCTGAATATCACCTTAAGTCAACAAAAAGCCAATCTCCTGGACGCTGATGAAGAGGTCAAGGAAATCGAAAAATCCATCAAACAACTGGAGCAAGAAATCGCCGAGCTCAGGGCCAGGAACGAAGGATTCGGCGCCAAGCGATTGGCCCTGGCCGACGAGGTCGCCAACGCCAAGGACGTCTACGACAAACTGGACGAAGAGCGAAAGCTACTCCGTCGAGAAGACGACAAGGTGGGCACCATCACAGAGAATTGCCGGTCTGAAATGAAGCGTGCCGAGGGTGAACTCTCTCATACAATGGACGGTGCCACATTCCGCGGCCTCACGAACGTGCGGCGGATGCAGCAAGAACAGAACATCGAGGGAGCCTATGGCACATTGGCAGAGCTCATGAATGTGAGCGAAGCCTACCGGGTGGCTGTAGAACAAATTGCAGGCACCAGTCTTTTCCACTATGTGGTGGACAACGAACAGACGGCGACGTACTTTGTCCAACAGCTTGAGAAAACCCGTGGCGGCAGAGTCACATTCATGCCCTTGAACAAGTTGCACCCTAGGCCGGCCAACCTCCCTCGGGCCAATGATGCCGTTCCCCTGATCAGCAAGATTGAGTTCGACCCCGAGTTTGAGAAGGCGTTCCAACAAGTATTTGGCCAGTCGGTCTTATGTCCCAACCTCACTGTTGCCGGCCAATACGCTCGGAGCCATAACGTCGACTGCATAACCCCGGATGGTGACATCGCAGCTAAGAAGGGATCAATGACTGGTGGTTATATCGACCCGAGCAAGTCTCGCCTAGAAGCCGTTCGCGCAGTAAGCAAACTACGGGAGGAGTTCGAGGAGCTCGTCAACCAGTCCACCGATATCAGGAAAAACATTGAGAAGAAGGACCAAGAGATCACACGCGCTACGGGAGAACAGAAGAAGCTGGATCTGGAGCTCAGCAGAATGGACAACGGCTACGGTTCTATGCTGGCAGAGCTCAATGCCAAGAATAATCAGATCGTTCGGGAGCAAGACCGCCTTGAGGCAGCCATGAAGCGACGCAATGCTGTCGACAGGAACATGAAAGAATTTGGCGAAATGCTGAGTGCTCACGAGGCAGAGTTGGCAGTCGACTTCAAGAAAGCGTTGACCGCCAACGAAGAGCGGCAGTTGGAGGACCTGAGTAACAGTGTGCAGGACTTGCAGAAACAATGGAACGAGACTAGCAGCGCCCGTCGCGATACAGAATCGCGCAAGCAGATCCTCGAGGTCGAGCTGCGCTCCAACCTACGTCTCAAGCTGGATCAGCTCACAGCCCAGGCCTTCGAGGGCGGTTCTTCTCGGGGCAGCGGTGACCTCAAAGAGGCCCGACGCGAGCTCAAGAAGGCGCAGACGGCGGCTACTACGATCGAGCGGAAGATCCAGGCCACCGAAGAGCAGATAGAGGCCGCTTCTGTACGGATCGAAAACCTGGAGGAGCAAAAGGCTGTAAAGGAGACCGAACAGCAAGAGCTCGCGAGGGAGATCGCCAAACAGCAACGGAAAATGGAGAAGAGCATTCAAAAGAAGGCATTGCTCACCACGAGGGCTGCTGATGCCTCCAAAACTATCCGCGACCTTGGTGTACTGCCAGAGGAGGCCTTCGAGAAATACGAAAACATGACACAGGAGAAGGTAAGTTTCTCTCAAGCTCTATGAATTAGAAGTGATGTGTCCGCTAACCTTTCTGTTATCAACTAGGCTTCGTCTCGACTCATGAAGGTCAAGGAGGCCCTCAAGAAGTACCAGCACATCAATAAGAAGGCGCTGGACCAATACAACAGCTTTACGACGGAGCAGGATCGCCTCCTCAAGCGCCGCAAGGAGCTGGACCAGTCGCAGGAGTCCATCGAGGAGCTCGTGGCGCATCTGGACCAGCGCAAGGACGAGGCCATCGAGCGCACGTTCAAACAGGTCTCCAAGGAGTTCGCCACCATTTTCGAGAAGCTCGTGCCCGCTGGCCACGGCCGCCTCGTTATCCAGCGCCGCGCCGACCGCCGCATGGACCCTGAAGACTCGGACGAGGAGCAGCGCGGCTCTATCGAGAACTACACGGGCGTCGGCATCAGTGTGTCTTTCAACTCCAAGACTCAAGATGAGCAACAACGTATCCAGCAGCTGTCCGGTGGACAAAAGAGTAAGTTTTCCCATGTCCCATCCATGCCTACATACCATCAACTCGTATCAATCCTCGATCCGCGCAAGACTCCGAACAGAATGCTAACAAGAAGCTCGCAAACAGGTCTCTGCGCCCTCTGCCTCATCTTCGCCCTTCAGCAGGCCGAATCCTCCCCCATGGTCATCTTCGACGAAGTGGACGCCAACCTGGACGCCCAGTACCGTACCGCCGTCGCCAGCCTGCTCGAGTCCATCTCCAAGGAGGCCGGCACCCAGTTCATCATCACCACCTTCCGCCCTGAGATCGTCCACGTCGCCGACAAGTGCTACGGTGTCCTGTTCCGCAACAAGAACTCCAACATCAACGTCGTCAGCACGGAGCAAGCCCTCGACTTCGTCGAGAACCAGGCTCCCCGGTAGAGTCAGAGGTTGGATGATGTGGAGAGACGGAGGTTGGAAGATATCAACGTGTTGCAGGCTATTTGTTGAACAGGAATATTTTGGGTCAAGCTTGCCATCTCTTGATGCCGTCGGAGTGTTCAACGATGAAATTAGCGCGAATGGGTTGACTGACGATGATGGGGTTGGTTTGGGAGTTCTTCCTGGTTGTATAAATAGAAGAGGAAGGAAGGATTACTTTTTCCACAGCGACGATTGTTTGACAGAATACTGGAAGATGCTTCGGTTTTGTTAGTGTTCCCCCTTGTTCTGGTGGCTCTTTCAGAATACCGTGGCATATAGCTTGATCTACATGTAATGCTTTCGTTCGTCTATACTCAATACAAGCTTCACAAATCAAGGGAAGAAAGGTACTCTTTAACAGTCATTGTTCTGAGCTATGCTATGCTATCTCTCCTGTATGCTTGCCTTCGTCAGATCATAATCATGAGCAAAGCCAGCCAGGAAATATCTACATCAACATATGGGACTCGGTTCAGACTAGCATTCTTGGTGTTGTACAAAGCCGCCAGTCTCGACTCGGTAGGCGAGTAGTAGACTGATTATAGCCTGATCATCTTCATGCTTGGGTCAGTAAGAACCAAAGCCTCAGGTATCTCAAGTGCCCCCAGACCATGCTTTCGTGGTATTTCGCTTAGTGCAACCTGCAGTGCCCTCGGAATCTAAAGAGAGGGCCAGAAAAAAAACAGAAAAAGAAAAGACGCGCAAATCCTCGTGCCTCTGTCATGCAAGCGTGAGGGAACCTACCGAGTATACAGTGACTCGGAGTCTCATCTCTGCTTTTGAGATGCACGCTGATGCAAAGAAGGTATTTTACCCATGTCTAAGAGCAACCAAAGCCAAAACCTCTATCCTCGACGCCAACTTTTTGCCGTTTTGTTTCTGCGGACGTGAATACGAGAAGCAGTTCACAAGCCTGCTTTCGGGTACGCTTTTACGGATTAATGTACCGTGATGGCATCAATAGATTACCATCGTCGGTTTCCTAGAGGCATATCGTTAGCACCGGTGTGTCCGCCGCCACGATGACCTGAACGTTACGTCAGTACGAGACTGATGATCGGCAAAGGGAATCATAGGGTGAATTGGAAAGAAAGCTTACCTCTACCGCCACGGCCACCTCCCCAGCCACGGCCACCGCCGAAGCGGCCGCCACCGCCGCCACCGTACCGAGCCATCTCGGCAAGCTTGGGGTCGATCTGCTGCTTTGCCTCTGTCAAAACATTGACCAAATCACGAGCCTGCTTCGAGTCTGTATTCTGTTAGTAAACGTGCCATGGTAGAAGCTTGAGAGAGGGGAGTAACTCACTGTCAGTGGTGAACAGGGTGATGGCCGTGCCTGTTTGACCGGCACGACCAGTACGGCCGATACGATGAATGTAGTCCTCCGAGTTGTTGGGGTAGTCATAGTTGATCACGTGAGTGATGTTGCGCACATCTTGATTACATAGGTTAGCGTCATCATACCAAGGGATGGTGTAGCATATTCCGTAGACTGGTTGTGTCTAAGTATATAGTTCCGTGCTTTTTCTCCTGGGAGAAAGGGGACTGTCTGTTGCGACAACATGCCAAATGCCAGGCTTGGAGCAGATTCAATACGGCCCGGGTCCTCGGAGAGTTTAGGAATTTGGTTTTACGACAGCTTGACAGAATCAAGAGATGCCAATTCCGTGCTTGTACCATAAGAAAAGAAAGAGGTACAAGAACGAAACACATGTATAACAGCACGATGGCGGTCATATCATGAATCCCAGTCACCCATAGTGTACGAGAACCACGGAGCACGAAGAGGTCAGGCAAGTGCAGCGCAATCGAGAAAGCCCCTAGACATACATGAGAGTAAAGCACAGCGGATATAACTCTGCTGGAAGTTGCTACGAGGGGAGGGGAGGGGGAGGGGGAGATTATCATACCGATACCACGCGAAGCCACGTCAGTGGCCACCATGATGGGGCTTTTGCCGGTCTTGAACTGATCAAGGACCCAATCACGCTCGTTCTGTTGCTTGTCACCGTGGATGGCTAAAAGAACATGTTAGTAAGGATAATATGCAAATAAGTAGGGAAGAGGAACATACAAAGTGCCGGCCAGCCGTCTTGGCGGAGGAATCGGGTGATGTCGTCAGCGACACGCTTGGTGCCGACGAAGAGGAGACACTTGTTGGCCTTGTCGTCCATGATCTTCTCAAGGTGCTTGATCATCTTCTCACGCTTCTCGCCCTCTGACACAACCTCGACAATCTGAGTGATGCGGTGGTTGGCGGAGAGATCCATGGAACCAATGTTGACTTGGATGAAGTCGGTCTGGAACTCGGAAGCCAGGGCGCGAACCTCCTTGGGCCAGGTAGCGGACCACATGAGGGTTTGACGATCAGGGCGAATCTGGGAGACGATCTTGCGGATCTGGGGCTCGAAACCCATGTCCAACATTCTGTCGGCCTCGTCGAGGACAAGGTAGGTAACACGGCGAAGGTTGGTCTTGCCACCTTCCAACATATCGATCAGACGGCCAGGAGTGGCAATGCAGACCTCGACACCCTTAGAAAGGTCGCGGATCTGGGGGCCACGAGGCACACCACCGTAGACACAGGTGTTTCGGATGCGAGATGAGCGACCGAACTTGGAAATCTCCTGCTGAATCTGGACAGCCAGCTCACGGGTAGGAGCCAGGATCAAGACGATGGGGCCATCGCCGGGGGCCAGAAGAGGCTGGGCGTTGATGTGAACGATGGCGGGAAGACAGTACGTAAGAGTCTTTCCGGAACCGGTCTCAGCAATACCAACAACGTCGCGACCAGAGAGGGCCATGGGCCAACCCTGAGATTGAATGGCAGTGGGGGCAGGGAAGCCTTGCGCCTTGACCTCATCCATAACGTATCTGGGGAAACCAGCCTCGTCGAAGGTCTCGACAGGGGTGGGGATATCGCTTCCGGCAACAGTGACCTGGTGGTCGCGTCGGAACCGGTCGATATCGGCTTGTGAGCGGTTGGCAACAGCCTCGTCCTCCTTGTAGAAAGACTTCTCGAACTTGGGCATGGTGCTAAGGTCCCAGCTCTGCTTCTGTAAACCGGCGCCGAGGTTGGACATTCTGTCACCACCACCGCCGCCACCGCCGCCGTAGCCGCCACCACCGTAGCCGCCACCGCCGCCGCCGTTGGAGTAGCCGTTGCTGTCGCTGATAATGTTAGCGATGAACTTGAACATGTTAAGCACGGATGGATTGAGGTCCAGCCGAATCTTGAGCGTGTCGCGATGGTTGAGTCCCATCGCTCAGCTCAAGAAAACAAGTAGACTCGGGAATCCAAGGGCAGAGAGAGAGAGAGGAAGGAAGAGAGACATACCCATAGCCACCACCACCGCCGCCGCGACCACCACCGTAGCCGCCGCCGCCGCCGCGAGAACCGTATCGGTCACCACCGCCGCGACCACCGCCGCCGCCGTAGCCACCATCACCACCGCCGTAGCCGCCGCCGCCGTAAGACATAGTGACGGAGTTGGGTATGTTGCGTAAAGCGTTTGTATGTGTGTGTTTGTTCGGGGATGATATTGACGCTCAGCGCAATCGGATTATTATTTTCTTGTGTTTTGATGTTGGGGGGAATGGGGATTCAGGGTGTTTCGGGTCTGTTGATTAAATCTGCGACGCGTTTGATAGCAGACGAAGTAGTGTAGAGACCGAAAGATGAAAGCCCTGGAGTGATTTCTTTCAGAAAGAGAGGATGCGTGAGGAAAGAAGAAAGTCACACAAAAAGTAGGATGGATGGGATGATGGGAGTTGGGTTTTGATGATGCCAACGGAGATTAGTTGAGCAGCGGCGAAAGACAGGGAAGAGAAAAAAAAAATAGGCAATCGCTGCTTACCAGATTTTTTCTGCCATTCCTTTCTTGCTAGGCAGGCCCAATCGGGGGTCACTAGCTAGTCAAGAAGTGGGGCTCATGCACGAGTCCCAAGGTCCCTAGAAAAGTAGAACCGTAGCTAAGAGTTCTTTTACAGTACAGTACTCTAGTAGTAGTAGTTGGGAGAGTCCCTGATTGCTAACCACTAGCCCAACCGAGCCTGCAAGCCCAGATAAGCTCCGCTGGTAACGCAGATTCCTCGCACTCTCCACATCCACTGGGCCTGGCCTGCACGCCTGGCTCCCTGGCTTGAAGTCGGCACTGCACGTCGACTTTTCCTAGTGGATTCGTTAGGGGGAAGTCGATGGCAAAGAGCAAGAGGAAGAAAAAAAACACAAAAAAACACGGCCAGCGGCAACGACTAGCAGGCATGTGATGGGTCGGTGAGAGCGGAGAGTGGGAACGAGTCACTGTTTTCGGTAGGCCCAAGAGCAAAACAAACACTGTATGTATTTACATTCGCTTTGTATGTATGTATTTTACGCTATGGAAAAGGAATGTTCGCTCCTAGCATTAAAATGCCTATGGGTGCCGACAGTTCTCGATGCCTAACATATGGAACAGAATGGGGTCCTCCTCCATACATCAATATTAATGCAAAGGCGGGATATGTACCTCAATCTCAGGCGACCCTCACGCCGAAGTTGTCGAAGGGAACATTTCCCAAAATCCAATTTCCATCTATAATCGCATCCATCAGGTTAGTACTTATCTGACGATGCCAAATCTCATCTCACAGCAGGGAGGGGGGTTGTGGGAATATCTAGGACTTTTAATGTACAACTTACCTTGGTTCCATGTATAAAAACCTTGACCAGCTCCTCCACTTGCCCCAGATTCAGGCCGCTGGCGTGTCGCTCCATGAGCTCGCGGCCCGTCTTTACCGCCTCGACGTAGTCCTCGGCGACGTAGTTGGCGATCCACTTGAAGTACGTGTTGCCTTCGCGCTTGGTGTCCCGACTCTCGTACAACGCCTTGCCGATGGCACCGTAGCCTAACAGACAGGGCGCCAGCGCCACCTGCAGCGCCAGCCAGTCCGACGACATGCCCACGTCGAGCACGTAGCGCGTGTACGCCGTGCAGGCCTGATGCTCCTCGGTTGCCTCGATCTGCTCCTTGGAGATGCCGAAGGAGGCACAGTAGTCGATGTGTAGGCTCATCTCGGTGTTGATGTGTGTCACGATTTTGGCACCCGCTGCTATATCCTTGATGTTCTTCGCCTTGTATGACGCCAGCGCATTGGCTCGCGCAAAGTGCACAAGATATAAGTAGTCCTGTATCAAGTAATTCTTGAACGACTCCTCGGGCAGCGTTCCGTTCCCCATAGCGAGAACGAACGGATGATTGACGAACTTGTGCCATACGGGAGCCACATCAGGTCGGTTGAGGAGATAATCGACGAAACGGTCCCTATATATAAGTGTAAGCCGCGGCTCAGCTTCCTTGCTTTGTCTGTCTCGTCTATAACGATAGCAGAAGGTAAGCTAGCTAGGTAGTAGCTGCGTATGTACTCACGGTGCAAAAGGTAAGGTGTGCATGGAATGGAAGTGATTCAGCGGACCATTGCCCTCTCCGTATCCGGGGGCGAACCGGATGGCCGCCTCAACGTAAGCGCAGGCCGCTTTCACCGCCTCTACGGGGTCCAGGCCCATGGACAGATTCGCCGCCACGGCCGACGCGAGCGAGCACCCCGTGCCGTGGGTGTTCTTGGTCTTCTGGTAGGCTGCCTGGATCTTCGTCACGCTGTCTCCGCCTACCAGCACGTCGTACACCACCTCCTTCTCGTCCTCCGTCTGGGCGACGGTGCCGTCCGCCTTGAACGGCGAATGGCCCCCCTTGACCAGGACCCACTCCGGACCCAGGGCGAGAAGACCGCGGCCCAATTCCACCAGATCGTCGACGCTTCTCACCTCCGGCGGGGGCTCCTGGCCCGGCACCGTCAGGAGTCGCCGCGCCTCGGGGATGTTCGGCGTCACGATAAATGTCTGGGGTAGCAGAAGTTCCCTCAAGTCATTGACTGCCTCTGAGGGGAGAAGTTGTGCGCCAGTAGTTGCCACCATGACCGGATCCAGGACCAATCGGTTCACATTGTAATCTGCAAAGGCCTTGGCCACCATTCCAATAATATCGGCAGTTGCCAGCATGCCTGAGCCCATGGAAGTCAGGAGCCGGTCTTCTTCTAATACCCATCATGGCGCACAGGAAAGGAATACTTACCGGTTTTGATAACATCAGGCTTGATGTCTTTGAACACGGCATCGATCTGTTTCTTCACGAAGTCGGCAGGGACATGATGAATATCATCCACCCCTAACGTGTTCTGAGCAGTCAACGCAGTTGTGGCTGTCATGGCATAGCAGCCATGGGCTGCCAAGACTTTCTGGTCGGCTTCGAGACCCCTGATTCGCCTCTTGTTAGCTCATCCCAGTTCCGAGGTCCGACAGTCCCAATCAAAATATCTTCCTTGATGGCGAGAGCACTAAAATATCCCTGATCTGTGCAATATAGCACAGTCCAGTGAAAGCAATGCCTTCACCATCAAAGGGATCAAACTAAGGGTGTCTGGCCGCAGAGGGGGTTCGTCAACTTACGCGCCACCCGAGCTGTCCGAGCCCGCCACCAGCAGGACCCGACCCCGAAGCTCCGGGTTGTGCGAACTCACCGGCGGAAGCTGGGTATTACTCATATCCATCGTTACTGTGAATGCAAATGGGTGTACCACGAAATGAAGAATAGTGAATTGATGAGGTGTATATCAATGGCGTGAAGTATGTATGCCTTAATGATCCGGAAAATGTCGAGGTGCTGAGTAAGTGCCTAAAGTGAGTGAGCGAGTGAGTGAGTGATCGGTTCCAATACTCCAGATTGGGTACGGAAGGAAGGTGTCACGGATGATTGAACTATGTAATGGAGTCCAGTTTCATAGAGGTAGGCTGGCAGGCTGGTAGGTACATCGCAAGGAGCGACTGTCCCGTAAGCCTTCGGATGGTTCCAGGTTTCCTTGATACACTTCGTGTGCCCCTAACAATGCCGATGTCGAAGTATTCAATCCACTGTCCATGCCTTCAGCCAACTATCTCGGTCCTTTAGCACACGCTGAATGCGAATCAATGGTACGATGTCACTTCTTAGAACGCCTATAGCGGGGGGCTAGTGGGGCATCTGGAAATAGGGCGATTTAACCACTGTGAAAAGGTACAGATAGTGTCATAAGTGTCGTCACATTCTCCCGCGCTTGACAATCAAGCTACCTCTTTAGGCCACTATGTGCATCAACACATCACATTACAAGGCTTACCATTTACTATTTGTTTCGAATTACCTAACACCAAATAAACATAATGCATACTTAGCCAGGGGAGGTAATCTTTAACCTCTTATCTTTCACATCAGCCGGTGGTAGCAGGATAGATCTACAGCCTCATCATATCACCTCCCAAACACAAAATAAGTTGGAAGCAGTCAACAGTGATTTAATGTCAGCCCCCGGACCCCAATGCCAACGCCCAACCCACACTGCTTTTTTATCGCCTTAGATACCATTCCGGAGTACTATCTACGCCCTGTGCCGTCCTTTGAATGCTGCTTGATCCGCTTGATCCGCTTGATCGAGTAATAAGTATACACACGGGATAATTGTAAACTTGCCAAAGCCAACGCCTGCTGCTCTCCCTGGGACATCTCCAGCAGCACTATGCAACCCCGATGACTTTCCATTTTCCCAAATGCCCCTGGGAAAACCCCCCTAAAATGAAAACTAACTGCATCACCCGTCAGAAATCCCGCATCAACCCCTATTCAAAAATAGATGCCATGGAGCCGACGGCCTACGACCCCAACTTAGATGGAAAACTTTTGTGTCGCAATTAAGTCTCTCTCGAGTTCCGCAGGGTCACTGATGCTCCTCTGGCGCTCCGTCTTCTGCTCGTCGCCAGAGCTACTGCTTTCCACCTCGTCCTCGCTCTCATCTCCATAAACAATGTTTCTCAGGACACTCTTGTCAAAGAGCTCGATGATCATGTGGCGGTCGCCCAGGCGGTAATGGTGATTCTCCAACAGCGAGTAAACTCGCTTGAAAAGCGACGGTTGCCGGAAGCCGGGTATCTTCTTCTGCCTCAACATGAACAGCTCCTGTTTTGCTTTCTTGTAAAGAACCATATTGCCCAATTCAATCATGAGTTCTAGCACTCTCTGATTGGTCTCATCGGGGTCCTTCATAACAGCGGGTGGCGATTGCACAATCGTCTTCTGCGTATCGGGCAAGACCACGGAAGAAGCCGTCTCATGTTTCCAAGGAACAAAGGAGAGGAACTTCGAAAGATCTTTTGGCAAGCAGAAACCAAGGGACGTACCAAGGGGCGATGTGTTAGAATCCCACCCTAGCTCGGACAGGATCTCCAACCCGTGCAGCGATCGGGAAATCAGGCCGAGTACGAAGAAGGCTGTTCCTCGCAAACTCATCACCTCGTGCGTCTCGGCAATCTTGACGATATGTTCTACAACATCCGTCGACTCTAGGAATGGGGCTCCGAGTTCCATGGACCCAACGTTGCCGACAGCCCACATGCACCCTTTGACTTTGGTGAGCGTCTCCGGATCTTCGGCCTGCATACCATAGTCACGTATTGTAGAAGCAAACTCCTCAAAATGTCCCTTGTCCTCAAGAAGCCTGCACCCTTCTTTGGTTCGAGTCAGTTCGCGATAGAAATGGGGTGGCACGTGGCTATCGTGGTCTGCCTCCATCTCATCTTCGTAGATACTCAAGCGATGAGGTTGGTCATCTGGGTTTTCCAAGAACGACCTAGCAAGACTGGTTTCAATAAGGCTAACGTAAGTGTCATTACGGCCAAGAAACCAGTCATCCATCTCATTACTAATGTAGTCAAGGCCATCAAGATAGTGATACCCAATAGATGTGGACAAGAACCGCAAAAGCAAGGGAGCCCCTATCTCGCCCAAGTGATCTAGTGCTGGCCGACATTCCACAATATACTCGAGAAGATGCTTGCTATTGCATGCTTTCTCGAGAATCTTAACTGCAGTAGCACATACTTCGACCTCGGGGTCATAAAGCTGTGTTACCAAAAGCTGGATGGCCCATTTAGAGTCGGAGACAATCTGCCCTGACGGGGTGACCCGCTGTTTGATGGCGTATTTTCGCAGCACATTGGTGGCATGAATACGCATGTCTTTCGTGCCGGCTGTCAATGCCTTGGACAGAAGTACTCGAGGGTGACCCTGAAGACTATAGTCAAAGTTGGTCAATAGGACCTTGATCAAGTCCGGACGTTGCTTCAAATCAACGATATGGTACATCATATTGAAAATGCGCCATCTTTCAAGCAGCTGCAACCCCTTTGTATCTCCGCTCAACACTCCTAGCATGGGGAAGTACCCTGAGCAAAGCGTATCGGTAAGATTGTCTTTCGCAAACATTGGGTATTGTGCAGTGAGGCCGCTGGTCTTTTTGACGGTTAGCAGGGCATTACTGGAAGTTGGATAAGCTTGGGAAGTACTTACAGGATCGCATTGGGCCATGCACTCAGCAATTTGTCTCAACAGCTTGTTGTCGGCCAGATATCTTGATCCTTCAGGAGTTTGCATCAATGTGTGCATCAGAGCGCAACCGACCCTGACATATTTCTGTGTGGTACGGGTGCTTCTATAGGCAGAGAACCTATATTTGAAAGGCCTGTAAAAGCTCATCACTCTTTTCACAAACTTTGAGGCTTTAATCGCTTCCTCAAGCCGCTTTCCATTGGTCAAAGGCCCTTCGATTATACGAAGGACAACATCCCAATTCCATTTTAATGGATTGGAACTACCCAGCACCCCAGAGTCAATGAGTAACTGTCGGAATGTAGCATCATCAGTGTTCAGTGATGTGTTGTTCTTGGGTCCATCCTCGGCTGAACCATGCTGTTCACCTGTGCTGCTCAATGACATATTGCCTTGCGAGAAGTTTGTTGGTGACGACCGGTAAAGTGTCCTACTAACACTGCTAATCTGGTAAACGACACCTGTAGCATTGAATCGGCCGTCTTGCTTGAACTCAACGGCGGCAGAAAAGAGCTCGGGCAGCATCTGCAACTCGCTGCTCCACGCGGGCGGTAGCAAGCGACTTGCGAGTTTGAGGACCTCGCCAATCAGGAGTGTCGTCTTCCTCTTTAACGGAGGGTTCGAGTTGTCCTGGGCGATCTGCAGCAGGTTATGCATCATCCCAGCCTTAACCAGAATAGCCAGCAACAATGCAGTGTAGTGCTCCACAAAGTTCTGCTCGGCGCCCTCATCCTCATACATAGAGTCCCCCTTGGCCGCTGTGGTTGACTTCAGGGTCGCTACTCTACCATATGTAGTTAGGCGTCTCCCAGCAAGGAACGATGTTGCCCAGGCAGGAGGCTTGATGCGAAGCAGAGAAAAGAGCAAGTCTATCACCGTCTCGCGTAGCGCAGGGTTCGGTATGATCAAACTCGAGACTAAAGAGCCGATGGCTCTGTAATTGTGCATAGACAATGTCATGAGTCCAGACCATGATTTCAACGCGGTTGAGATAGCTCTTGAATTCTGTTTCACAACGTTCTCGTATGAAAACAAAGCATCGGTGAACGCCGTGAACATGACTTCGAGTTCGTATCCTGCTCGGAGATACTTGCGTGTTTGAGGGGCATCCAGCAGATATAACAGGGCAGAAGCCAAGGATTCGGGAGACTTGTAGGTTCCCTCAGATAGCGCCTCGGACAGTGGTGAAATGCCTCCGCACGCAACAAGTAGAGCAGGGTCTCTAAGGAGGATCTCTGCTAAAGTTTCGATGCAAATTGGACGCAACCTATCATCCGGATGCTCGGCGACTGAAGCGATGGTCCTGACGACGGCTCGGGAAATCTCGCGGGTCCCATCCTTAACATCGAGGAATGCCCGCACAAATTTAAGAGCTTGTTCGCGCTCTACATCTGCTTTTCGATCCTTTGCTAACGACACCACCACCATATAGTCGGTATTGAGACTACGGATCTTCTTGAGCGAGGAAACGTCAGATATAGCATACCGAATCATTCGATAACCTGCCGCTACAACCTCTCGGCTATCACTTAACAGCATCACCTGCATCCGATCTCCAAAAATGGACCATACCAAGTCATACTTTAGCGTGGGGTACCTCTTGAACAGATCAACAAGACTGTTGGCACGCCCTACGTAGTACTCCGGAGTCAGACCTTCTACCTCGAGGGCTTGCAATATCTCAGCAAGAGCGAAGCTTGGCGACAGTTCTGTGATGTCCTCGTAGTCCGATCCGGCACCGCTTCGGGATGCGCTAGGAGGTGATCGCACGCCGTTGTTCTGCAGTAAGCCCTCATTTCGCGCTCTTGTCGGCGTGACCGGTGACGCCTTTTGACGTTGAGCATCCGCAAGTTTCTGTCTCAGGTCCTTGATTCTCAGATTTGACGAGTTGAGCTCTGCCTCGACGCGTGTTCGCTGCTCCTTGGTCTGTTTGGCCTTTTTGACATTCAAAGCCTCAAGGAGATTCTCGCTTCCTTCCTTGATCTTCATCTCCCTGCCCAATGCCTCCTTCAGAGTGTTGATCGTTTGATCAGCTATCGAGCCATCATCCTCCTCCAGCTTTTCAAGATTATAGACATCCGCTCGTGAGCCAGCCCTCGACGTTGTTAACTGACTTCGCAGTTCTGAGCTGAAACTTCCCGGCGCCGGAGCCGGGTTGAGAGATGGGGCTCGTGATGCGTAAGACGCAGCAGAGCTGGGAATGTTCCTTCCACCATTGGTGGATGAGGGTGGCTGGAGTCCATCGCGGTCCAGGCTTGGGCGACCCGTCGCAACTGAAGAAGCTGCTGATGTGCCTGGCAGCGGTGGTGCCAGAGACTTCTGGGTTGGTGTAGCTGACGTGCTCAGCATTGTGGAAGACCCAGACTGCTGTCCACCATGTGGGACATTCGCCGGGGACTGCTCATTCGGTTCAAGGTTGCATATGGATTTCGAAGACAGGGCAGAAACCAAGAGCTTTCTGGGTGCTCTACCGTGTGTCTTTATCGGCGCTGATCACTGCCTCCGAGGTTCCTAAGGCTAAGGCGTATTCTTTCAACACCGGGTAGGGGGGTCGCCTCGGGCGCGGGGTTCGTTCGGAGATCGAGGTAGAAATGCTGCTCGCTGGTACAGCAACAAGTGCAGAGCCAATGCGCTTCTGTTTGGTGAAAAGGTCGTGATCGCGTCGTCAATCGTGCACAGCTTAGCTAGTATTGACAAAGAGCAGCTGCAACTTAGCGTTGGGTGGCGGCTAGAAGTGGAAGCGACGATTACAACTACCCAATGCACAGGACGTCGTTCCTGCCTTCAAAGGGAGGCCAAGATGATGTGCGGAGACAGTAGTAGAAAATATCGGCAGTTGTCAAGTGCGAAAGTCGAGAGGAATGGCCGTCGCAAAGTCGGTTATCCTGACGTCGCCTATTCCAGAGTTACTGGTATGATATGCTGAGTCGAGATCGGTCGCAAGTTCGTGGATCGAATGTCACTAGAAGGAAGTGCCCAAAGCAGTGAGAAGCCCAGTTGCCAGCCGCCAGGCTTAAGTGACGATACAGCAGCAGTGGGATCTTGTCGGTCAAGGGCAGTAAAGGGCAGTTCAATTGGATGTTGCACAGCGGTCGCAGCAGCGACTGGAGCTCGTGTCGCTGCAAAAGTAGGTAGGATGTGGACCTGGAGACGTTGATGTCTGTATCAGAACGTGGAAGTGGGATCCGGCGCAGCTGGTGCCAGTATCCAGTATCCTCCAAACGAGTGTCCTTGGAACCAAAACCGGGCGCGGGCGCGATCACAAGGGAGATTGTCGGCCAGGATCTATAGAGAAGCTGGGAATGGAGAGAATGGGCAACAGAAGGATATCATTTCCAGTGCATCTGTGCAAAGCTTTGCGCCATCGCTATCAAAATTGAACCTTGGCTATTGATCCGATGTCTCTGATGCTGATGCAGTTGAGCAGGCAGTGCGCCCGTGTTACAGAGTGCCGAGCTGATTCAGCGACAGGGGTTGTCTGTGGTCTTGGGCGGCACTGGGCCGCTGGTAAAAGACTAGTCGCCTACCAAGACGCCTACCAGTCCACCAGTCCAACATAACCCAGCATGTTTCACAGGGCTCCAATTGCACCAGACTCTTTCTTCCATGGAAGGAGTCAGGAGTCAGGAGTTCTTTCAATCCATTTCCATGTGCTCGCCAATTTCTTTTATATTGATCTATACCTACAGACTTCCTCAGGTAGGCGACATGTACAAGATAGCCAGTACACTTCACCAACTGGCTTAAGCTATCGCATTGGTAGCAAACTACCGCGACTTACATGTACATATACTGACATGGAAAAAGTACATTCTAACATAAAGTCTCATGAATAAGGCTGCACGGTGTCATTTGGCGTTTATTCTACTATGTAGGTTAATAATATAGCTGTGTAAGTCACAATGGACCATCTGAATAGGAATTCCTCTCCTTGTGATCATCAACTATCCTCTTAAACAATATCTAAGTAGCCGTTGTCCCCTCATCGTATTGTGCAGTGTACGGACAAGCTACTATGTTATAAGTAGGGCTTGTTAAGGGATGGTACCATCTTAGTATCACAAATGTATCAACACTGTTATCCCACCACTCTCCCGTCAAGGCTACCGGCATAAGAGAGACGGGTATTATGTGGCCATGTAGGTAGGCAATATGAAGAAGAAAGTGAAGTGAAGTGATGGGCGACTGGATGCTTATGAACAGTGGTTTGTCCATGGAGGCAAGGTGACTGCTGTAAGCTAGCCATCGTCCAACATATCTTTATCTAAAGATATTAGGAATACTAATGACAGTAATAGATATGGGTACGTATATGGAGGAAGCGGTCGTACGACGATATCAAGTTCCAGATACAGATCAATATGTTTAATAGGCTTGGCTTGATTAGAGGCTCTTTGAGACCCTTTTTTCCTCCAGCGTGACCAAACCCCGCAATTGAACGGCTGTGTTGGTGTTGGTTCTCAGAATAGGCACGGCACTGCTTACCACAGAGCTTGCCTCTATCAGTCTTGGTCACCTAGAGATTTGATTGCCTCGAGTATTGTCAAACGTGTAACCAACGATTCGTCTGAAGTCCCTGTTTGACTGTATCAGGTTTCTCTGCTGGCGCTACCTACCTAATAAAACTAAAGGCCAAAGTCCAGCAAGAGTAGTATTACGGTTCTGGACTTGGCTGATAAGCTCAAGAGCAACCTTGGGAAAAAGTCAAGACTCCAGACTCCAGACAACCAGACCCCAGTCCTGGTCGGTGGTAGAGCCGAGTGGGGTCAGCCGTGCAGCATGAACCATCACAGCTCCCAAGTCCGAAGGGGGTAATCGGCGTCCTCCGCCGCCGCCTCGAGCGGTTTTCCTGCAATTTGGTGCTCACATTCCTAAACTCGCAACTCTGGCTGTAAGCCCATGCCCGCAATAGATAGGGAATGTGGACAAAAGAGGGAACCTAGTAGTAATCTTCACGTCGGTGACTAGCGGTTAGCTGCTGCTCGTGGCGTTCTCCGATGCTTCGCCTCCCTGGGGAAAGGGAAAGCATATACTTGTATATATAAAACAGCCAGCTGCCCTCCATCCGTCTGAATATTGCTTGCGTGTGTTGGTGTTCTTATTCGGCAGCCCAATTCAATCAATCACCAGTAGCATCTTCATTCGTCGTTCCTTTGGACCAGCTGTAGAATACAATAACCTGGGGTTCAGTTGTCACCACCGCTCACTTATCGGAGATACCCGGCAAGCTTAAACATCGCACATACACGACAGAGTGAATACATTTCGGCCCATCAATAACCGCCGGGTTTGCGTTCTCGGGTAGTAGTCTTTAGAAACAAAGCATCTACTATATCCTGCTCTTGCAAACTTCATAGTTTTTGCAGAATCATCAGCACATACAACCAGAAATGGCTCGTCTAGATTCCGCAAGCTATGGCAAGGACAACGTCCGGGTGTTCAAGCGCGAGCGCGACCCCGCGACGGGCGTCGAGACGCCCTCCGAACTGCTGGTGTGCTGCCTGCTGGAAGGGGAAATTGACGTCTCGTATACGCGGGCGGACAACGGGCCCGTGGTGGCGACGGATTCGATGAAGAACACCATCTACATCAAGGCCAAGGAGTTCCCCGTCAACCCGCCCGAACTGTTCGCCGCCAAGCTGGGTCAGCACTTCCTCGATAAATACCCGCACATCACGGCAGCCAACATCGACATTGTCAAGTACCGCTGGGCGCGCATGCAGGTCGATGGCAAGCCGCACCCGCACTCCTTCTACCGCGACGGCAACGACACGCGCAACGTGCACGCCCGCGTGTCCCGCGCCGACGGGGTTGAGATCCGCAGCAGCATCGCCGGCCTGTTGGTGCTGAAGAGCACGGGCTCCATGTTCTATGGCTTCGTGCGCGACGAGTTCACCACGCTGCCCGAGACCTGGGACCGCATCCTGTCGACCGAGGTTGACGCTGCCTGGAAGTGGAAGAAATTCGCCACCGTCAAGGACGTCGAGGATAAGGTGGCCCTCTTCGACAATGCCTACGACGATGCCCGCGCCATCACCTTCAAGACCTTCGCCGAGGAGAACAGCCCCAGTGTCCAGAATACCATGTACGTCATGTGCGAGAAGATCCTGGAAGCCGCCTCCGAGACGGAATCGGTATCATACCAGTTGCCGAACAAGCACTATTTCGAAATTGGTAAGTTGAAGAAAACAATGACGATGATTTCCTACCTCTTTTGGCAAAACATCAACTAACTATCATGATAGATCTATCGTGGCACAAGGGAGTCAAGAATACTGGCAAGGACGCCGAAGTCTACGCTCCCCAATCAGGACCGAATGGTCTTATCAAGTGCGAAGTCACACGTGACTAAGAGACGCACATATTTTCCCCCAATCAGGATATTTTCCAGCCTCGCGGCCCTGCCATTGAGTGGTGGTGATAGGCGTAAGGCGAGAGATAGTTGGGCATGTCTGTTGGGAGTTTCACGAATTTATGCCTCAACCCCGAGATACGTATTTATAGCCTGTCAGATTACTTCAATAGATTGCCAATTAAGGAAATTCAGAAGCAATATCACCACTGAGGAAGTAGTTGTTGTTTGCTTTTAGTGATTTGGCGCCAATTTGTACGATGGCCCAGAGGACTCGTTCGCTCCTGTGGTACTGGGGTCGAGTATTCCTACTTCATCAGAAAAGCACACTAGGAAGCTCAACGAGGGCATCGAATAGGATTTACAGCCAACGTGGTACTGATGCACTCTTTATCCCGGGCTGTACCTGGGTCAAGCTACACCTGCCAATTGTGCCGAAACCCAAAATGTTGTGCTATAGTGCTCAGGTCAAGACTGGCAACATAACCCGCATCGTACCTGAAGCCGAGAGAGTATAACTCCACAGTGCTACCAATCCACAGGCCAGTGCTACTGCTGCACCTGATACGACTCCATTAGAATCAGGCGAGCCCAGCATATTGGGCATGTGTATGTCTACGTGGTATATATGGCATGGGCCCTATCTGAAGTGGTAGCAAGATCATTTTCCTACTCTCTGGCAAGAAAATGCTTCATATATGGCGGTGAATGCAGATAAATCGTTACATTGATTCAGTGACGCTGGGCAATATGAGCTCCAGCTCGCGAAGAACGGTCGGACTTTGGGAAAGCTCCTGGTCTCTTTTACAGACGAATCCCACCGAAAGAGTTTCGGTATCAGTCTTCAGTCTTTATGATGTGTGGTACAGACAACACCATCAGCCCTCGTGGTATGTCAGTGTCAGCCTTCTTCAGCCGGGGAAGCCGTCTTCCGAGGTACGAGTTCAGTCGTAATTTGTTATTACAAGCTCTCGAGTGATGTGTCTTGGTAGCAGCCGTGCTGCGTACGAGTTCATGATATACAGTATATATGTACAAGCCAGATCGTTTCTCATTGGGACCCAGCCTTAACTCTTCAGCTCGAGATCCAGTGGGTTCTTGCGGTATTCTCCTTAAACCCATCCTCCTCCCTTTAGCCCCCTTTGTTTCTCTATCTCCTCATATCCGCTGGCTATCCGCCTCCCGAATTGCCTTGGCCACCTCCTGCCAGCCCTCCTGGCCAACCGGGACGCCGCCGTAGCGGATAATGTTGTTCTTGTACGGGTGGGCGGAGCCCTCGAAGGCCTTGAGGCGGGCGAGGCGCTTGTCGCGGAGGCGGTTCTTGGGGAGCATGCCACTGACGGCCTTGCGGAGGACCTCGGCGCCGCCGTACTTGGCCATGAGCACGTCCATGGTGACGCTCTTGAGGCTACCCGGCTTCGTCGAGTGCCGGTAGTACGTCTTCTGCCACTTCTTCTTGCCCGTGACGTGCAGCGCCGCGCAGTCCGTCACCACCACGTAGTCGCCGCAGTCCGTCGACGGGTCCCACGTCGGCTTGTGCTTGCCCATCAGGATCACGGCAATGCGCGAGGCCAGCCGGCCCAGCGCGGGCGGCGTCACGTTCGGCTGCGTCGACAGGGTCGGGTGCGGCGCGGAGGCGGAGACATGGTGCCATACGCGAGAGTAGGCGAGCTTGGTCTAAGCAGTTTCCCAATTCCTCGGTGTCAGCAAATCTATGGTTTCCCAGGGCGGATAGACATGCGGAAGCATGGGGTTTGAGAAAGACGAGGTACTACTCACCAGCCCGATTGTTTGCGACATGGTTGCTGGTCTGAGGGAGCTTCCCCCTCGCTCAGTTTAGCTTTGCCAATGCTATAGAAGCCGATAATTGGGCGACTGAGAGATATGGGTAATCTCTACTCGCAGCAGTAGGGAGGACGGGCGTCAATGGCGTTGCGTAGGTATCAATTCGTCGTCGTGATATCGGACCCTTAACCCAGCATGTCGGCCAGCTCCAATCAAAATTTCGATATTCGGTACAGATCACGTGCATCAATTGGCAATAGCACCTGCAGCTTAGGTACGGGCAGAGTCGGGGACGACCAGTAAGTTGATCGGCTTTTAGTGGGCTCCGCTCCGGGTTTTGCTGTAAAGGCAAAAGTTACCTAACCTCCTCTCTGTAGCGGATTGGCTGTGTATGAGGCGCTGATTTGATGTCACTTCTTCAGACGCACTTTGCAGCGAAATTCCATTCCATCAAATGCGATCGATGCCTTCACCTATTTGGAAAAACTATAGTTGAGTCTCATATTTCACCTTACACTTCTTTTTTGATGTCAAATAATATTCATCTTTACTACAAAAGCAAATCCAAGAAAGGGAGATACGCTCCTGATTTCAAAGCAGCTTTATTAGTCAGTGGCGGCAGCCAATCCGGCTTCGTCGATTTGGCCCCAGGTAAATCGTGATACTTATTCGGAGTTCTCTTTCCACTGAGCTCGGTTTCTTTCTATTGTGATATACCAATGCTACTCAAACATTTCCGCAATATTACCTTTCGTTCTATAGCTACCACGACGGGTTCTGTATCTTTGGTTTTCTTTACTGCATCATACTTCCACAACGTCCACCGTGAATACAATCTTCAACATCCCAAGCCGCCAAATCCGCCCGCGGTACCCCGCCAATCACAGCAATTCCATCTCAAAATGACTGTCACCACCAACCAAAAAGTGAAGGCGCCTTTTCAGGTGCGTATAGTCCCAATCATCAATTTTCTTCGTCCATATTTTGGGATTCAATTTGTTTGGACTGCGCAGCAAACAAGACTATGAACCTTCAGAATTCTGCCTATTAGAACAGCGGAAGAATAGAGAGAGAAGGTCGGCGTTCAGGCTGTAGTTTGTGCTTAAAGCTGATGAAACTCGAAACGTTCAGACCCTCTTCAACGTCCACATGACATGTGACGATTGCATCAAGGCCGTTTCAGACTCGTTGTACAGCCTCGATGGAGTTACGAAAGTTGATGCAGACCTCAAGGAACAGCTAGTGACCGTTGAAGGGACTGGTAAGATCGACCACCTATTCATCCATCGCTGATGTCACCACCGATCAAGTAGCCCGCGCCCACCCGCGCGATCGCTCTCTCGTTCGGATGACAGCCACAGACTTTGCAGAGGGGACATTCTTAGTCAGTCGCTAATCTACAAGTCTCAAACCGCAGCTGCTCCATCGGCCATCGTGAGCGCTATCGAAGCCACAGGCCGGGATGCCATATTGAGAGGATCGGGTGCCCCAAACAGTAGGTGCATGGAATGAATCTCTCCTTTTGCTTATCACATCTTGTCCGAGAAAGCTTGACCAAGGGATAAAGGCCTGCGTCGGATGTCTTCCGCGTCTCTTTCTCCCTCTCTCTTCGGACGGTTGGCGATCTTCACGGGGATCGGCTATGGTTGCTGCAGCTTGCTGACTTTGAGTCCTCGTTTCCGTCTGGATTTCTAGGCTCAGCCGTTTGCATTCTCGAAACATTCCACGATGATGGAAAGGCGGAGGTGGTGCCAGAAGATGGCAAGCAGAGGGAAGTAAGGGGTCTTGCGCGTATGGTGCAAGTGTCCCCGGATACGACCTTGGTCGATCTCACATTACATGGAGTCGATGCGGGCAAATACACAGCTACCATCCGTGAATATGGCGATTTAAGTGACGGTGCAGCAACTACGGGACCTATCTGGGCCGCAGGTGGCGGAACTACACACCCCAGGGGCCTACTTGGATCTCTCGAGATTGGGAAGGACGGCAAAGGCGCCGTCTTCCTAGACCACCCCTTTCAGGTTTGGGAAGTCATTGGTCACTCTATGGTAGTGTCTCGCCAAGATGCCAGCAAGAGTCTTCAAAACGATGAGAACACCGTCGTCGGAGTCATTGCAAGGAGTGCGGGCATGTGGGAAAATCTGAAGCAAGTTTGCTCTTGCTCCGGAAAGACCCTTTGGGAAGAGAGAACAGATGGGGTCGCAAAGGGCATGATCTGAGCGTAACCAGGCGCTGGGCGCGGGAGAACGACGGCGATGTGACCTGGCGGTCCTGCTACATAGATCGGAACCCTCCTGTCTCTCAAACATAAAATGACGAATAAAGCTACCTTGCATCAGATGGACATGGTCGAACACAACTTAATTACTATTGCGTGATGGGACCTTCACATGTTACTCAGCCTCTGCTACCGAACCTCTGGTAGGCCGATATTGCGTCCCCAGAAGCGTGTCCGTTCCGTCGGGCACCATCGGTGTACGGGGAAAGAGGGATACGGAGTAATCCGACAACGTGGGCGTCAAGACACCTCCTGCCGTGGTACCTGTCATGTCAGCTTGGCGGAAATTGTCGGGGTAAAGGAATCGACCAATTCGAGCTCTTTAAGGACTGGCTGGAGGGACCGTTGATCATGGGGGGTTGCGCGATATCGTCTGATACTCATAGCGGTATCGAACGAGGTAAGCTTAATCTTTATATCTCGAACAGCCGTCTTCGGGGCCCGACAGCTTGGCTCAGTCCGCCGCGTGGTTCGATGTTCCTTCGCGGGGGTCGAACCATCGTCAGAATCAGGCCATTGCCATGTGGCAGTGGCCGCACCCTCGCTGGCAGTGCTGGGAAAAGCGAATAGCAGAAAAGCAATCGGGGGGGTTAGGCTCAAGGGGGCTGCCTTTCTACCGAGCTACCTAGCAAGCTGTTCCGAAGGGGGAGCCGCCGCGCCGCCTCCTCCACCCCGTAAAGACGAGCGAGGTACCTCGAATTTTTCGTCAAAGCTACAAAGTTTAACCCAAGACGCCTCCTTCTTGGAAATTGTAGGCTGGCCCAGTTTAGAATTGGCCAGTCAACGAAACAACTGGCCAGGAAGAACTCTCTTTCGTCCGCGTATCTGGTCCCGCGGGCGCGAAGGTCGTTGCGGTTTGACGCAAGCTGGCACATGAGATCTGCTGCAATCAGAAACATGTTCGAGAGCGAGGAACGACATCTCAAGCGTCTTTGCACGATCTTCAACCTGATCTGCAGATAGGTAGTGTTTATCCAGTTTTAAAGGCTCGCTACGGACAACGAAATGGCCTATGTGCTTAGCTAGCTAGGCATTGGGCGCGTACTGGCCAGGGACTTGCTTGTCTATGTCGCCGTTGTCCCCTTGAAAGCTTAGCCCTCCCCCAGAATGAGCCTATCTTTCTTTGGATCCCGCTCTTTCACACACCTGCCAAGAACAGGACCGTGAGCAGGCCAACGGGGGGATCCTCAGTAGCCCAACTAGGCAAGAGTACAGAAAATCAGGTACAGAAAACGACGGTGCAAGGAGAGGAAAAAGGCAGGGCACCAAGAAACCCCACTTAGTGGTAACCGGATACGGCTCGGAAGACAAGTGACAGATTCAAACATGAGACGAGGGCGTTGCCGAGACTTGTTGTCCTTCCTCCCCTCAAGACACTCATTTTTTGTTTGCACTGTACTCTGTACACGTATCTAGTTTGTTGGTTTGTGAGGCATGAATGTCAAGTGTGAAAAGTTCCTGTCAGATCTGATATTTTGCGGATTGATTGGTATGCGAAGGGTCTCCCTTTCGGCGTTGCTGGTGCGGGGGTCGCGCCATGGTGGCAGATCTGGCGGTAGCCGTCTTGCAGAATCTCACTACCGACAGAGACGTGTAACATCAACTGAACATTAACTTTTACTATCCTGGCTCTGCAGGCGGGAGATTTCTTATGTATGAGGCGGGCGGGAAGCGTTGATCATCAGTTAAGCGACGCACTGAACCCCCCAAGATGCAGCCGATGTGCACCTGTGCACTTAGGTACATCTCTCAAAGACCATTTCCGGGAAGGGGGGGTTTCTCCGTGGGCTCAGCCCGTTTGAGTGAGTGTGAACAATACAACATCATCGTAGGATTGTTCGGCGGCTCTTCTGGGCGGCTCAGACATGTTGCTGCATCAATGCAGTTTGTAAGCCTGCCTGCCTAGCCATCGTCAAGGCCAACCTTGGGCTCTGACTCGGACGAATCAGAAGGGTCAAAATACGCTTCGGAAATAACTTAGGTTAAAGTGATAGATCTCGGGATGATCAAAGTCGATACCGTCTCCACTTTATTCTTCTAGAAGCCAAAGCGCAAGCTGAACTTGAATACGGAGTATAGAAAATCGTTTTTTCCAAGGTCACGTCGAGGCTCAGTCTGGTTCATACATAGGCAAGCTCAGGGTATACCTTCTAATTCAGGTTTAAGCGAAACATTTTCTTGGTAAGGTATGCCTCCAGCTTCTCAAAACCAGCGTATACTTCACGATAAGTTAGCTCGCCCGCGTCCTGGGCACTCGGTCATACTCCATGTGTGCCATAGCATTGCTCCTTATACAGGCATATCCCTTGTAAATCCTTAAATCTATACTCCGTTTCACAAGTCAGGCCAAGTATTGACAGAGCGTTCGTGCCGTATAGGGCATACATTGGGATCTCAAACTAGGTATACCAGAGCACACTCTACATCAGGTACGCAACTGTTCAAAGAACGCAGTACCAACTTACACAAGGGGCTCCTGGTGCTCAATCCTTGAGTGAGGTTCACACCAACTTGGTATAAGCAATGGGGTAGACCGGGGATAGGGATAGAGGTTTTTCTATCTTTATAAAGTCTATCTACAACTTCGCAACAGCGAGTCAGGCACATTATCCGCGACCTGCTGGCTGCACCGTACGTATTACTCGCTTGGGTATGGAACGTCCTTATGGAACGGAATTAGAGTTGCTGCACAGTAAACAGCTTGACACTGGCTGCACATCCCAAGCATTGTTTCGGCATGCTGAACGGGACTCGGCATCCAACTTTGTGTGCCCTTGGGATACCTGGGATACTCGGTTTGGTGGAGCTGGTTGCTGAAATCTCTACTCTTTAATGTGGTCTCAATGGGGACCTGGCCCATCGTTGTAGCAGCGTGCTGTGTATCAGAACCCATAGCCGGTCGCAAAAGCTACATCCTTACATGCCTACAAGAAGCTCTATGCCTAGGTATTGTAATTCCGAGCATGTGCCACGTCTACATACACTAGTACATGTAGTGCAGGGTAGGGAGGGCACCTTATCTTATGTAAGTGATTTAGAGTATGCTGATCACTTGTTTCTTTTCGTGGCGGTGATGAAGTAACGACACCATCTATTAGGCTTCTTCTTGAGCGCGTATCTATTCGATGACAGGCTTTTAGGTTGGGTCTCCGGACAGGTCACAAAAAGGACCAATAGCATTTAGCATATTCACACTCTTGGCAATGATGCTAAATAAAAAAAAAGTAAGGCACGCTGCAAGGGGACGGCTTGATAGGTCATCAATTGAGTTCCTCTGGTCGCACAGCATAGCATGATATTGGGACCCCGAAATCAGAAATTGAACGAACAAGAAAGTGTACTTGACCTGAGGTGAATACAATGTAGCCAACATTTCTGCCATTATGGCACCGAACACCAGGTTGCTTCCTAGCCTACCTGCTAGGCTCCCAAACAAAGCTCTTGTACCCTACTACCACAGCTACAGACAGACGGGACATCCGACAGACAGTTGCTGTACCAGGCGTGCAGGCCTGACATGGGGCGACACGATCGATACGCGCCCTTGGAACGGCTGGTGTCAAGGAGGTACGGCACCGTTTTCTAGCCCGCAGAGCCAATCAAGGGCTAGTTGGGTCACCTGGAACACTTGCTGCTTTACAACCGACAGGGCTTAAATCCACAGCTGTTCCGAATCCAGGCAGACTACCAGCAACTGCAGGGATGCAACTGCTCGCTCCCGCATTGGCTATTTTGTGGAGAGCGCCTGAGATCAAGTTGTTGCAGCGACGCACAGGTGAGGTGGTGGCAGAGCCCAGCAGCAGCGCCAGCCAGGTAAGGCGGGCGAACGCGGCGGCGATTCGAGGTGCCTGTTGGTCCATCATCTTCCTTCCAATTGATGATTCGGTATCTTCTATTTTCCATACAGTCGACCCAAGCAGCACCATGGGATTTATGTATGTACATACAAAGACAAGGACAGAGGCAGGAGATTACATCATATCATCCGAAATGGACCGATCCCCAATAGCAAACACACCAAGGTCGAAAGGTTATCGCGTTGGCCATGACTAGTGAGGGCGGCTCTTTTCCCCCTTGGTGGCTGTGATGGTTTGGAGTAAAGACAGCTCCCAACCACAGACGGCCGCACACTGGTCACTACTTGCTACGGCCCTGAGAAATTAGCCATTCAGCTGCGGGTGTTAAACGCACTTACTGTGACAGGAAAGACTTGGCATAATCACTTTGAGAGTAGAGACGAATTACAGAAACCAGTTATTCCCCAGACTTGGGCGTGTCCGATTGCTCAGGACCACGCGATATACTTCTCCAGGTCACCACCGGTCATCGGTCGTCGCCTGATCCGAACTCGAAGGCATGGAAATACTACTACTAATATAGCATAGAAAAAGAAACAATATATCACTTATTATGTACGCCGGTCTTCGTTGAAATGTTTTAGCCTTGGGTTCATGTTCATCGTCGTCCATCAATAAGGAAATAGGAAAGAAGGATTCCAGCTTCCGTCAGGTCGACGACCCCGTTGTTGTCACCATAAGCGCCATTTGATCCATCCAGCCATTCAGCCATCCAGCCATCAGCATCCATTCGTCCATCCATCCACACACCACCACCATTACTACCATCACCAATACCCAAAGCTGGCGTGCCGTGCCCTGCCCTTGCCATACCTTATTTCGAACACACTGCAGAATCCATCCATCAATGTTCCCCAGGTACGTAAGCTTGCTGGTTTGGGTGAGAGAGGGCCGGTACTGGTTGCCTGAGCATCATGACACTGGAGTCCATCGGGGAGAAAGAGAAACCAAACTCCCCCTTACCCCTGTTCTCCTCTTTGTGCGGCGCACGCACAGGCATCTTGATGGTTTGGTCCGCAGGGAAGACCACCGACTCCAAACTTGGTCCCCACTTGACTTACAACGGACCGTTGATCCCAGGCAAAAGGCGTTGATTGCATACTGCTGCATGATATACCCAGCAACCCTCGCAAGCGGCATCCTAGATTTCACCATTCTTTTCCCATCTGGAGCTTCTTGGCATTGACCTGCCATTCACTCTCTCCTCCCATCGAGTCCCATCGAGTCCCATATCCTGCCCAACTCAGCCACCCCTTCAAGTCCCCCCGTACGCGCTGGCTTCGCTGTTGAATTTGAATCCATCCACTCCTTCTCGCACCCCAACCTACTTAACTTTTGCATACCCTACTTGTCTATTGTTCTCCAGTCTGACTAAAACTACGAGGAAATAGCAGTAGTTCAGCAACTCTCCGCCACGTCGATATATCCCTTCGACCTGCTCTAATTCAGTCAGTCATTTCCGGTACACTCTCGGGCTAAAAAAACAAGATCGATCACAACTGTATAATCCTACTATTACAATTGGGCCTTTCTCTCTCCCTCTCTCGCTTTCAGCACTACTAGCCGCCCAGCCCAGAGCCCGGCAAATAAGCTACACCACGACCATCCACATCATATCAGCTGGTTTGCTCGTGGGCCGTTTGTGCATGTGTACCTGCGCAGCGTAGCCATCAAAGTAATCTTTCCCGCCAACAAAGCCCAGCACCGAACCAACCAACACAGGTTCAGCGCGCTTACCCGCACCCAACAACCTCCCAGGAATCCGGGACCGATCTTGACGGCAGCAGAATCCGGGACGCAGGGACAGAAAGGAAGATTGATTGATTCTACGATTTCAGTCGGGACGTCCCATCGAAATCGACTTAATTACCACCAAGGAAGCCCGCAACGTGAACAGGTTTTTAGATTGCTCGAATTCCCGAGTCACCCGACCGAAACCAATAGGACAGCCAAGGCTGCTGAGCGGGGAGCTACACCTGAGCACAGCACACACAGGCTAGCCATCTTTGAACGAGCGAGCTGGACAATTCATTCAAAAAAGGGCAAACTCCCAGGCACAATTGGAACCCCTCCTCCCCTATCTAACCGCCACCACTGCACCTGCACTGCACCGCAAATCGACCGACCCCACTGGGTGCATTACAATTTGGTCAGGGAAAACCAGAGACAGCCGAGTTTCAGAACGGCCAGAACAAGTCGCAGAGCGGCTTCTTGCCTTCACGGCCCTCAGGATTCTTGGTTTGAATTGCATTCTTCACATAAACATTCACCATGTCATTGAAACAGGTATGCTATGCTCTATTCTCCCGCTTTCTTTGCCACGCATGCATCGATCCGTACGCAGGTAGCTTGGACTCAACTTGCTAACAATCTGCACAGGAAATCGAGACATGGGTTGCGGCCCTGGGTCGTTACGACAACAATGAGTTCGACGACGCCCTGAAAGAGTTTGACGGCATCGCCGATACCTCCAAGATTCTCTTCAACATGGGTGTAATTCATGCCACACTGGGTGAGCACGAGAAAGCTGTAAGTCGACAGAACTTGAACTTGATATATCCGCGGACGAGAACGCACAGTTACTAATAACCCCGACCAGGTCGAGTGCTATCAACGCGCCATTCGCTTGGATCAATACCTCGCCGTGGCCTACTTCCAACAAGGTGTCTCAAACTTCTTACTGGGTGACTTCGAGGAGGCGCTGGCGAACTTCAACGACACATTATTATACCTCCGAGGCAACACAATGATTGACTACGCTCAATTGGGTCTTCTCTTCAAGCTATACTCCTGCGAAGTCCTGTTCAACAGAGGTCTTTGCTACATATACCTGCAACAAAAGGACGCTGGTCTGCAAGATTTGCAGTACGCCGTGAAGGAGAAGGTGGTTGAAGATCATAACGTTATTGATGAGGCCATTCGCGAAGAAGCAGAGGTATGCAGCCCATATCCTAACTTCTCGATACCCGGCACTAACTAACACTTACATAGGGATACACCGTCTTTTCAATTCCCGTGGGAGTTGTTTACAGGCCTAACGATGCCAAGGTGCGCAATTTGAAGACGAAGGATTACCTGGGCAAGGCCCGTTTGGTTGCTGCTTCAGACCGTGCCAACGCTTTCACTGGCTTCGCTGGATCCGAGATCAAGAACGCGGGCAAAGCTAGCGTCAAGGATGACCGCCCGTCCGACAACATTTCCTTCGCTGCCACAAATCTTGTCAAGCCTAATCTGCAGAGCCGGATGCCTGTCCCGCCTGGTGGTGGCGGTGGCGGAGCCAAATTCCCGCCTACTCCGCCGCCCGAGAACGACAAGCCTGCTCCAATGAGCCGTGGTGCTTCTGTCAGGAACGGGCCCAAGCCTATGCCGCTCAGGGTTAACACAGATCAGTCGAGGAACAACAGCTACACGAGGGCTTCGCCTCAAGATGAACGCCGAGGACCGTCACGTGCGCCTTCTCGTGCAGCATCCGTCGCTACAAGATCGCCCCCGAACCGAGGTTATTCACAGAGAGATACCAGAAACGGTGGACGACGGGATGATGACGAGTACCCCGACGATGTATACGACATGTACAATGGTGGAGGTGATCCGAGGAGCAGCACATCAACACGTCGTCGCAACCAGCCGCGATACGATGACGAGCCCGAGGGCAGCGACTACGATTCATTCAATGAGGATGACTTCGAGATGATCCCTCAAAGACGGCCGACAAATTCGATGTCGGGATCTTCCCGAGGCGGTTCAAGGAGACCTGACATCCGCAAGATCCGCATCAAGGTGCATGCTGAGGATGTCCGTTACATCATGGTCGGCGCTGCCGTGGAATTCGCGGACCTGCAGGACCGTATTCGTGAAAAGTTCGGTCTCCGCCGCCGTTTCAAGATCAGGGTGCGCGACGAGGACTCGTCAAACCCGTCTGATATGATCACTATGGGCGACCAGGATGATTTGGACATAGCCATGATGAGCGCCAAGTCACTGGCACGGAAACAAAAACAAGATGTTGGCAAGATGGAGGTAAGCTTCGACCAGAACACTCACATTACTGAACGATATGCTAATTCGGTGACACCAGATTTGGATCCAAGAGATTTAGACGTTTCCTATTTGAAGTTCTTTTTTTTGGTTACATCTATCACATTACGATACCCAGCAGCTATAACAATCTCGACGCAACGAAGTAATGACGCACAGAAATTACAGCTCATCCTCAAATCACTTGGGAGAGCTTTTCTGCTTGCTTTTCACAACATAGTCTATTCCTTTATTTCTCTCATTTTTGGGGATACAGCCTGTATTCCGCTTTTGGGTACGCCTGCGCATTGTCGCTCGTCGTCCTATAATACTCGATGATACGAAACTTCAGCGATGTTTCAAGCCCACGATACCATACGAATGCATAGCGGTGGAGGGTCCGGGACTTTTGGGTGGCGTCCGTGAGCAAGCAAACACTGAGTCCGCGACCAGTGGCTCGCTGACAATTTATTACCTAGCCCCCTTCTTTGTCATTTTTGCGTTATTTCCTTTTTTTTTGCCTAGGCATCACACATGTTTATCACTCTAAACAGCATATTCCCCCAATAGATCTGGAGATGGGCGAGCGATCACAATTCACCTTTTCTTCTCACACACACACACGCGGCCACTGGCAAATATATTTTGAACAAGTAGCTAAAACACCACACACATCATTACCAATTCTGGAGGTTATCTAGTTTTGCTGTCTCTTGCCTGCCTCTTTGCACATGTCCCCTGTTTCTACCATTTGCTTGCAAAACATTGTCTGTCGGCTGTCTTTACTGTTCTGTTTCTAACCACCCTCGTGGCGTCGCATATGGTACTGTCATCTATCTACTGCACAGTCGCCAATACTCATTGGTGGTGGCTGGGAGATATTTGTACTCCACCAGAAGAACAGACTTACAGTGAAAGCGAGATTGGGACATACATATATACAATATAAAAGAGAGCTCGGGCTGGATTGCAAAAACGGGGTTGTTGCCCATGGGCGTTGGAAGGGAAAGGGATCCGCTGACAATTATTTCTTCCCCCTGACGGTCGGATCACAGCGGCGACAGGATAGGGCGAGATATCTTAATATAAAAAGGCGCGATGAGAACAGGCGTCTCTGGTATAAAAGAAAACCATGTTTGTGTCTTCAACCCCTTGTTGTTGTGTGTCTCGTCTGTACTAGACCGCTGCCTTGTCCATTTGGAGTCTTCCAAGTTGTAACTGGCCAACCCTCGGAAAGGACTGGTCCTGGATCAAGTAGTCGCTTAATAATGAGAGAGAGCCCTGGTTGGCTGACCGAAGTTATGAAGAAGTTCGGTTCACTTACAATAATACGCATTATGTGGCATGGCAATGTTTATTATCAGGGACTGGCGATCCTTTAGAAGATATATAGATATTTTGAAGATCGATATGATCAAGTTCTTTTTCCTTTTAATAAAATCTTCTTCCTCCCAGAAATGAATTAAGGAAAGTAGTTATATATGTTGTTGAAATACGTATTTCCTATCTCTCTCCCTTCCCTCCACCCACCCTTCCTCCTTTTTATTCTCACAAAATGCACAGTCCATATCCCGGTTGACAATCCAGCAAGCTGCACAGGAGAAGCCCGCCGCACCTGCCATCGCTCCGCTTGCAGCAGACGCCGAACCCGCTACCCTCGCAGGTGTAGCCGGTCCCCGGACCACACGACCCATCGAGACTGGGGATCAGGGCAGTCGGACGAGGAGGACTTGTGGTAGTGGAGGAGGTGGTGGTAGTAGAGGTGGTGATGGTAGGAGCGGACGTGGCAGTAGTAGAAGTAGAGGTGGTAGTACTAGAATCAGGTCTACTGCTGGTGGAAGTAGAGGTGGTGCTTTGTTTAGTGGAAGTGCTTGTGGTTGTGGTTGATGTTGGGGGTGGGGTGGTAGGGGTAGGGGTAGGGGTAGTAGGGGGTTCGCTTGCCTGGCTGCACCCGGATCCAAAGTTGGGCTGACATCCTTCTCCGCAGTAGTCGGCCGTGTTGCCGCACCAGCCGTGTTCCGAGCAGCAGTTGCCGAATTCGGAGCCCTGGCACGTCGTGTCGCCGCCGCAGGTGCCGTCGGGGCTGACTTTCAAGGTCTGCGTTGGCGCAGGAGCCGTTGTCGTGGTGGTAGTGAGAGGGCTGTCGGGGATGCCCGCACCGGGTCCCGTGGGGAGCTTGGTCGGCGACGTCACGGGCGGGAGCGGGGAGTCGGCGGGCAGCGTGTTGTCGGGCGAGATGCAGGTGCCGAACTGCCGCTGGCACCCGCCGCCGCAGTAGTCGATCGAGGCGCCGCACCAGCCGTTTTGGGAACAACCTGGAAAAAGGGGAGGCGGCGGAGCGCTCTTGGTTAGGAAAAAGGAGGGCAGAGAGAACCCAGTCACGAAAGCAAGAAAGCAAACAAGCTAGAAGAGCATGGTGATGGTGCAAATGGAGAAGACAAGGAGGGGTAGGACGAGCGACATACAGTTTCCGTACTGGGACCCCTGACACGTGATGCCAGGGCCACAAGCGCCATCAGGGCTCACTTTGAGCGTGGGCGTCGCCGTCGGCTTGGTCGTAGTAGAGGTGGTAGTACCCTTCTTGGTCGTCGACGTGGGCTTCAGGCAGGGCCAGGTGCCCGTCGGCTCGCGCGTGGTGAAGTCGTAGGCGGGGACGGCACCGGTGCCGGCGCGGTACCAGTTCTCGGGCGGGTCGCCGAGACACTGGCCCACGGTGACGGAGCGGTAGCCGCTGCGGAACAGGGAGTCGAGGATGTAGTCGGTAAGGTTGTAGACGGTCTGGTAGTGGATGTCGTGCTCGATCTGCAGGTAGCTTTCCTGGCAGGGGTTGGACCCCACGACGGCCTCGTCCCAGATATCCTTGCTCGTCTGGATCTGACTCGGGTCGTCGTGCAGGTAGCCCTCGGTGTCCAGGTCAAAATAGATCTCGTGATAGCCTAAGGTAGCCAGCATGGTCTGGCAGGCCCGCTCGCAGATCGAGAATGGAGGTCTGTTTCACAGATGCTCCGTCAGCATAAGGTCAGTATATCTTTCCTTCTTTTCCTTCTTTGTTTCTCGCTGAGAATGAGCAGCAGGTGGGGGTAGTTTTGGGCTTTTGTAACTAACCGCATGTATGTTGGGAAGTAGCCAAGGATGTCGTTCAGAGCGATCTCGTTCCATATCATCTGGTTCTGGGCCTGCGTGGTGCTCATCTGACTGAAATTCTGGTGCGACCACGTGTGGCTAGCAATTTGGTGACCTTCGGCCGCCATTCGCTGTAAGAGAGTTAGTTTAAAAACCAGGTAGAAAATCCCAAATGTTGTCTAGCAAATTACCTGAATGGTGGCTCTCCAAGGGTATTTCGGATCGTTGATAGGCCCCTTTCCCAGATTATACCCGGTAATGAAAAAGGTAGCTTTGGCATTGGCTTTCTTTTGATGGTTGTCTGTCAGCAATTTTTTCCTTCTTTGGTCGAAGAAACGAGGGAAAGGACGAAGAAAAGGGGGCCTATTCACATACAGCTAACTTATCCAACAGAGCATCTGTGAAGTTATATGGACCGTCATCGAAGGTGAGCGCAATATCACCCTTGGTCACGCAGTCGTATATACCGACTCCTCCGTATTGAACCTTTCCCAGCTTCGGTCTCGCGATCTTCGAGGTGTCGGCTCCGCTGGGCTTCTTGTTGCCATCGCAGCCGGGGCCGTAGTTTAGCTGACAATCAGGGGCTGTGCAATAATCGGCGTCCAACCCGCACCATCTTTAAGCACCAGAGGCAATGTCAGTTAGTGAGCAACTCTATACGGAAGAACGCACGCGTGTAAGGTAAGGTAGGTAGGTAGATAGGTAACAAGACAGCCTCTCTGTGGAATGATGGCGGGATCGGAAACAACCCACCCTTCGGCCGAGCAGCAATAGCCTGCTGCACAGGAACCACGACCTGCACCGCATCTGCCGCTCTTGTTCTGGCGTTCCTGAAGTTTCGCCGCCGATGATTTGGTCTCATCCTCATCCTCATCGGTACCACCTGTGCTGCTGCTGCTATCGCGGCGGCCGTTTTGCGCCTCCGCTACTGCTGCTGCTGGCGGCACTCGATGAACGAACTGGCTAGTATCTTCCATCAAAGTTTTGCGCGATTTCAGTTCCGATAGGAATTGTCGCCCGCCGAGTATCCTGGGCGCAGCATAGGCAGGATCTGCATTGTGAGCAGCGGAGAGGCCAGCCACCCAGGCAGCGGCCAAAACCACGGCAGGGCTAGACCAGCGCATGTTGACGATGACAATTGATTGAATACAAGCTCAGCGAACACGCAATTCGATGAGACGGGTTAAAAAAAAAAGCTCTCGATAGTAGGTAGGGGTGGTGCCTTATAATAAGCCGCATCCGTAACAGGGTGCCAGAGCCGATGATAATAATATGGAAAAGGGGGTCATGGATTTATTTGCCAAGAACCGGGTCATTCTGGGTCAGGTCTATAGCTAAATATATATCTGGACGCATATTCAGCAGAGAAATCGAAAATTTTCAGACGGCCGAGGCCAAAAAAGCAAATCATGTTGGGCATATATCCGGATGCTACCTCGCCGGCAGCACGCGTTATAGCGTAAAGAGGAATGCGCATGCAGGCTGCTGTGAGCAGCTGCCGTTTATGCCGGTCCACACACCTCGACTATATGCAGCAGAGTAGTAGAATACCAACACACGACGCAAATCCCTTGCAGGTGTTTGGCTTCGACCCTCGTGTTCGACCAAGTCTTCATCAAGAGTAGGAGGTGTGGCAAAAGCAAATAAATGGGTGGGAGGGGGAAATATCATCATCGTCATCGTCAGCTGGTCCCTTGGTTGAGGCTGTTGTTACTCATGACAAGCTTTCTTTGATCGCTCATTCAGGGTCGTCGATTATATCACGATCATCGTCTTGCCGCGCGGCGCATATACAATCCTACGGGGGTTGATCCCTTCACTTCCCATCGGCAATTTGACGACGTGAGTGCCCAAGAGAGAACAAGCATCGTGGGTTGTCGGAGTATTCTTTACCCATGTTCGAGTACACGGAGCTGAGTCGAAGGCTAGACCCGAAGGGTAAGCGACCGTACACTGGACTCATGTGGGACTTATTGGCATAAGCCGTATCTGCAGACGATGCATCGACTTACATGTATGAGTAGAATGATATGTTCTTTGACCATCAGAAAGGAGGACCGGTCCCTTGAAGATTGGTGGAATCAGCCCGCAGAGACTTGCATTCTGGCTTTACGATACGACCCGGGATCTCCAAGGAATTGGGGAGATCGATATTAGGCGGAATAGAAATTCAATATTCCCCCTGGAGGTGCATACGCCTCTTCCAGCATGGATTTCGCTTACGTCGGTTGCAATGCAGCATCTCATTGGAAATATTCCCGCATGCAAGCCAATCACCAAATTAATTGGCTGAAAGGATGGATTGTTACTTTCGTTGTCGCATTCAAGCGAGCTCGGATGACGAGTTCGCCCGTGGGCACATTGTTGTCGAGCTGATCAGCATGGACAAGACACACCAGTGACGGAATTCGGTACAAAAAGCACCGTGTTCCATTAATAGACGCAGTATTGGTATATTTGTAACGACCACCATTGTAGTCAAGACTGACGTATGCTTGTTCAAGGGAACGTGCCCATGGCGTGCCATCGTGACGGCAAACCACACATCTCAAGCCGCCAGTGCACGAAGCGAGCATTCGCGATATGCAGTATGTCTACGCAGACTCCCATTGCGTTGCTTCGGACGCCATGCTGCGCATGCTCGTTGCACTGTTACTGCCCAATACCTTTCTCAAAAGCTTCATCGTTACTTCAATAACCGGCTTAAGCGGCATCTCAGCCGCAGGGTCTGTTCGAGTTCAGACAGCCAGAATTCCTAGTCGCCATGAGCTACTATACTAAGCTCCAAAGAGCCATGCGAATTTGATCGTGTTACGATCCACTTCGCGCCTGGTAACCATGACGAACACGGCAGCAGTCCTTCAATGGGTCTTCTGGCACATCTTCCGAACCCGTCCTGAGTGTTAGGTCGGATGTGGTTTCTGGACTTTCTTTTACTCCGGCGAGATCAATGGTGTGTCCAGTGCTTTTCCCGAGACAGTCTTCCTGTGCTATTTTCGAAAGACTGAACATTAAGGTCCCAGTCGTAACGTATCAAGAACTATCCGGGCGACTCAGCTCTCATGGACTCCTTACTTGTTCTTTTGGCCCGTGAGACGACCTTCCTTGTCATCGTTATCACAGCGCTCGCGTTCAAGTTTCATGTCCATAATGAGGCTCAGTTCAGGGCAGTATTCGAAGATAGACTTCCTCTGAGTATGGTTCTTCCACACTGCAGGTGAGAGTGAACTGCCTCCATCTCTGACGTGGAAACCCATGGGATTGGGGATGTAGGTATCTTCGACGGCCAACTGACCGTTGGTTCCGGACGCAACTCGGGCATCACGCAGGACCGAGACCCTTTGCCCAAACCACTCATCTTCTGGTTGCGTGTCGTTGGCTCGTTCCTGAAATTTGAGGACTCGTTGAATAGAGGAAACTTTTCTCAACGAGAGACCGCCGTTACCAGAAAATTGATCGTCCACAGTCCTAATTCGCGATCAGTCAGCGGAGCCAATGTGTGGACTAAGGTATATGAATTACCTTGGCGCCCCAGCCCAATCCCACCCCAACCAGTCGTTCAAGCTTTGATCGGAGTTGGCGCAAAGGATACTGTCGTACTCATACTTCAAGAGCCATTCCACACCGGGAAGGAACTCGTTGTAGAAGCGCTTATCGGTCAGGAGCCGGTGAATCTTCTCCTTGCTATCGATCTCCCAGGGCTCAGGGAGTACCATGAGATCCAGTTTGCCGATGGCCTGCTGGTGCTTGGTGGCATAGCTGCGGCCAACGCTGATGGCGGATTTATTAGAGCCGATAAACAAAAATCGCCAGTCCGGGGGCACCACCGATATCATATGCAATATCTGGGGTACAAGGTGAGGGAGAGGGCGCGGCTCAATCAGGAGAGCCAACTTGGACGTGTTGTAGTTCCGGCGCAAGTCATCATCGTTCTGGTTAGGGTGCCAATCGATCTTGACTGATGGAATCTTTCGCCGTGCTTCATCTAGCCTCGACTTGAAATGGGCCTCTACCTTCGGTTTGTAATGGGGAATGAGCCCGGCGATGTACCAACTTGAAGTCGAGGGATTAGCAGATAAGGACGCGAAGAGTGGAGGGCCAAGAACTTACGTTAACGCCAAGGAAAACACCAAAAGTATTCTGGTTTTGTTTAAGAGAAATATGGAAGCCAGCGAGCTACGCGACGAGGTTGCCATGGCCGCAACTAATAGGTGCCAACAAGTGCACAATGAAGGTTCGCAGATGCGCCGGTCTGCCGAGGAGAAGGATTTCGACGAGGGCCAGAAAACCCGAGTTTTCAAGGTGGGCAAGGGAGAAGGAGAAAAGGGAGTAGGTAACGAGGTTTGTGTATGGCAAGTCGCAAACTGTCTCACGGCAATGTTGTACAGATTCGGAACCTAAAGCCGGATATGTGTATTCTGGCTGACAGCATTATTGTCGCATTGAAGCCGGCTGGCAGGTTGATTACTGATGCCAAAGAACAATGACGCAGGCAACAAAAAGACAACTGAATCCGAGCTGATGACAAGAGTGGAAGATACGAAATAACAAGTGGCAGCAGGCTGTCAGACGATGGGATGAAGTCCGGCTCTCGCTTTTGTCAGCCGGATCGGCGGTTGCATCACTTTCTTATCGTTGATGCTAGGGAATCAGGCAAGGCTTGTTTTGTTCTGTAGGACCAGGAACCGGAAGATAGGAAATAGAACAGACAATGGAACCTGAAATAATGGATATTGTATGGGAGGGCGGTATGTAGTCGGCTTGGTATCAGAAGGGGAATGGAAGGTCAAGGTACATGTACATACTTGCCTCTGAAATGGATCAATGAATCTCTAGGGCCTTTCCGGCAATGCAAGATTGCGTGGGCCGCGCAGGCAGCGAAATAAGCATTCCACCCTTAAGTCCAAACCCCCATTCAAATGATGTATTGGCATGTACTACTTTTCTTACCAGTCTTTGTTTTATTTTGGTTGTATTCTCCTGATGGCTGCAGAAGTTAACGTTCAGCTATTTTTTTCAGCTGCTCCCTATCTATCCATTGTTGCACAGGCAGGTTTATGATATAGAGGTTGATAACATCGAGACAGGCACCCATGGATTTCGAGCCTCGTGGTGATCGAAAACCTTACTACATCCTTACTACACCCCTTCGGCCAGCTCATTTCCAATGCGAACAGGCACAGGTCAGCCTATACGAGGGCTGCGAAAGCTGTTGGCTGTGGCTGAGGGCTGAGGAATAAGAGAGGCGATCGTGTCAGCCTGCGCCGCCCCAGGTAGGTAGGCTATTGCTGTCCGTCCGCGGGATGGGATTTGCATCGTTTTGCGTAGTCATAACGACTGATTTACAAACGACCGATGACGAGAGCCGGTCGCGGCTAGAACTGGTCAGAGATATATACGAGGAGCAACAACGCTTAGTGCGGCTGTCTTTGATCGTATCGCATCGTGTTTAGAGTTTCCGCATGATCTAAAACGACCTCTTAATGTTGCTATGTTCTACTCGGTGGTACGTAGTAGAAGAACTAGACATGGAAGTCAAGGCTATTCCGTAATAAGGACTAGGATCAATAAACGTAGAGGTTTCTTTCTCAGGTCTCTCAGCCAGCCCCGAGGCGTTCGGCCAGTCATAGCGCCCCGCTAAATCAATCGATCTCCGGGGAGGAACGGGACGAATTGACAGGCTGCAGGGATGTGATGCGAATTGAGACGACACCTGGGCATGACCCTGCAGCCACGAAAACGGTTGGACGAATCGCCGTCGACCTGGTGAGTCTGTTGTGCGAGGGTTTTGGTTTTTTGGGGGGGCACCATGATATAGCATTGACGCTGATGTTGTCTTACACAACTCGATACTGGCATATTCTCAACCCTCAACCAGGCTTCCAAAAGAAAAGGCGGAGTGCAAATTGCTTTTACTTGCGAGAAATATGTAAGCGTCCAAGCCAGCCCCGTCCATGGGCTATGGGGGGCATTTCTGCCGAATCAAGGGACCTCCTTTACGGCTGCCTATTCTTAGCATACCGGGATTATGGCTTGACATTGGGTCGATCTTCCCATTTCCAGTCGTATTATTCGGCACTGCTTGCCTTCAAACATGCGAATTCTCACACAAAAAGGATTGCTTCTTGAAACTGAAGTCGCCAGTGCTTCCTTCTTTATGATGTATTGAATTATCCCATCCCTTTACACCACCAAACAAAGAGATTGAAGTATGATTGATGCCAATCTCGGGGGGTCACAGCATTCTTGACTTGGATTAGTCGATGGGCAGTAACCGAATTCGCGTCACCTTGTCATACCCATTCTAAACACCTCTACACACATCTACACACCTCTACACACATCTCCTGGTCCAGCTAAAAATGCACATCCATCAAAGCCCTGCGCATATATTTCCAAGCCAGTCCTAGGCTAGACAGGATAGCACAACACCAAGTGCGGGCTGAGACATCCCACCCCTCCAACCAGAGACCTATGATGCGCATCACTTCCACCCCGGATTCCTTCTGATTCGCCTTCCTCCCTCCCTCCCGCTGTCTCTTCCGCCCAACCCGGTTCTTGGAAACACTTCTATCGGTTGGTCATATTCTCTTGATATATCGTTTCTGAATGTCCCGCCCTGATTATTGGTTATGTCTTGCCAGCAGAAAGAGATGAGTATCGACGGGCTATGGGACAAGTCCAAGACGGCGGCCTACTCATTATGGTCGCACACGACGCGACGAATGCGCATCGCCGGCGCAGCATTCGCAATCTTGTAAGTGCTCGTCTTGGCCCATTTGTTCGCTTGGCGCTCGAACCAAAAAGAAAGAAGAAAAAAAAAGGTTAACTGATATTTGCGCAATAGCATCGTCGCCTTTTACCTCTGTATACCTACTATCCAGACGGTACATGTAGATGTACCTAAAATATCCCTGGACTATGCTGAGCCGGCACGCTCGCCCTACAACGAGAGCAAAGTCGCATTGCTCATCGAGAACCGAGAGAACCCCATCCTGGCGCCGCTGATGCTGCACTTCATGTCGGTCGTCCCGCCGGACTGGCGTTTCCGCTTCATGGGCTCCAAGGAGTCGGTGCGCTACATCAACCAGTCCATGGCCATCCGCGAGCAGGTCAACGCCGGCAAGCTGGACCTGACCTACATCCCGTCCAACATGAGCACGGCGGGCCAGGAGATGATCAGCCGCTTCCTCACCAACCTGTGGCTGTACGAGACGGTGCTGCAGCCCGCCGAGTGGCTGCTCGTCTTCCAGACGGACAGCATCCTCTGCTCCAACAGCCGCCAGAACCTCAACGACTACCTCGACTACGACTGGGTCGGCGCGCCCTGGAACCCCCAGGGCAAGTTCGGCGGTAACGGGGGTCTGTCGCTGCGCCGCGTCAGCTCTATCATCGAAATTCTGCGCGACCAGGTCCGTGTTGACGGATCGCAGCCCGAGGATGTGTGGCTGGCAGAACGGCTCGGCCATCGGCCAGGCGCCAAAATGGCCAACGGCACTATTTCGCTCACCTTCAGCGGCGAAATGCACAGCGGAGACAAGGAGAAAATAGATAAGGCGGCAGCGGCCAAACCCAACGGCACCCTGGAGGCCATCGAACACGGCGATTACGTCAGCGGGCTCGACGACTGGCGCGAGGGCCAATACGAGCCCATGGGCTACCATACAGGCGGAACCGGAGTCATGCTGCACAGCGGCATCTGGGGCACGCCCGAGCTGCGGAAGCACATCTGGGACTACTGTCCCGAGGTCAAAATGACGCTGTTCATGGATGCAGCACAATACGTCCCCGGAAACTGCAAATCCAACTGGAAACGAGACGAACTTGGCGCCATGATAGAGCCGCTGGGGTCAGTGGGAGGGGGTGATATTGGATATGGCACCGAAATGATTGACGGTATCGAGTACCCGATGCTACCTCCCATGATCCCTTTTTGAGAAACCACTTATCGTCGACAATGATATCCCTGGAGCGTTGCATTTAAAAAGGAGTTGTAGAAGGTAGAAAGAGAGGATTCGGATCCAATCACATCTGTAACAGTAGTAAAGAAATAGCATACGAGCAGGCGTTCAAGGTGGCTGGTCAAGGGTTGCAGGGTCGCAAACCCAGCTTGAGGGTTAGATTTCCTACGAGTACATGGCATCCCAACGAAACCAAGGTCCATGGTTTTCTCTAGAATAGAGTGCTATTGATCCTCACTCGTGTTGAACAGTGAATGAAACGAAATCAGATTACGAGTGAGAGCTTATGACTACCTACGAAGTGGCTATCAAATTTCGGCAATGTTGCAGTCAAGATCCCGGTAAAGCGAACTTCCCCCGCATCCTTGTATGTTTAGATAAGGATGAATAACCAACAACCCTTTTGCCGAAGCATCTACCCGTCCCCCAAGATAGGTGGGAGTACATGATACTTAACACAATCCGTTGGCCATCCATCTCTTTTCTCTCCTGTACCTGTGTTCTTTTCAAACAGCTACAGGTATAAGCCGTAATATACATTCCGCCCCTTTTTTCATTATCATACAATGGGAGCCGATCAGCGTTCCGTCCCCCGCTTACACAATGACGTGTATCCGTTTATATACCCGTCTAAATTCCGGGGTTCCCTACAAGGCAAAGTCGCCCTAGTCACCGGTATGTCCTAACTTGTTCACTAGTTTACCTATGCCTATCTCTCAATGCTAGCTTCGCACAAGTGTAAAGGGAACGGGGTGCCGGTGTCTGGGGTGAGGAGAGAATTGATTTGTCTTTCTTGATCGACAGGAAAGTGAAGCGAAGTGTAACACATTGCTGACGATTGCATGTGGCGGCGCACCACTACAGGTTCAGCTGGAGCCATCGGCAAAGCTGTAGCAGAGTGTTTCGCTGTTGCTGGCGCAAAGCTGGTCCTGGTGTATAACCGGACCCAGCCGGCGGCCAAGGAGCACTTGGCGGAGCTGGGCGCGGCCGATGTGCTGATGGTTCAGTGCAATGTCTCGGAGCTGCCAAGCTGCCAGGAACTCGTGCGCCGGGTATGTCGTTCGACTTGTTGTTGGTTTCTACGGGGGGAAAAGAGCGATGGGGAGAAGCACACATTTTACTGACGGGAATCATCATCCTTGGTCTTCACAGGCTATCGAGGCGTTCGGTACAGTCGATATATTGGTTAATAATGCAGGTGCCAATGGGCTGGAACCTGTACGTAACTACTACCCTTTTTCAGGCCCCCGCCTCCTTTTCCTATGCCAGATTTGTTCTTTTGGCTCATATGGATACAGATGCACTTGCAGTCGCCCGAATCATTCATCTACGACCTGGCCGTCAACCTTCACGGGCCGTACTACCTGATGCGCCTGCTCATGCCGGGCATGCGCGCGCAGCGGTCCGGCTGCGTGCTCAACATCACGTCGCGGGCCGGCGTGCTGCCTACCGTGCCCTTCAGCACCAGCTACCATTCCAGCAAGGCCGCCCTCATCAACCTCACGGGCTGCGTGCAGAGCGAGGTAGACGCCGACGGGCTCGATGACGTGCATTTGTATGCGCTGCACCCGGGCGGCGTGAGGTCGGAGATGACTACGAACAGTGGGTTATTTTCCTCTCCCGGTTTCCTTTCTTGTTGAGGTTGCGGACCACATTATACGAGCTACTCCTATTTGATATTCGGATATCTCTGCGCCAAACGAGGGTAGCTCGTATACTTACTGGTCGGACCTCTACAGCTTTTCCATTCATCTTTATCACTATAACGAACATATGCTCACATCTACACGTATGTTTATGACAATAGAATACAAAAATGCCGTTGAAGCGCTGCCAGATCACCCAGACCGCGCCGCGAAACTGGCCCAGCGCCTCGACGCTTACAACGACTCGCCGTACCTGAACGGCATGACGTGCGTAGCGCTCGCCACGGGCCTCGCGCGGCGCGTGCTGCGAGGGAGGTACATTGACGTGGGCCAGGACCTCGAGGATCTGCTCGCGTTGGCGGGAGACGCTATCAAGGCGGATCCGGAGCTGTATACGCTGCATACGCGGTATCTAGGGACCGTCCCCGACGGCGGAGCGGTGCTAGACGAACCGTTTGCGTTTCCGAGATTTTAGAGAGGAAGACCACTAGGTGAGATGAAGCTTGGCTCATCGCCTTGACTTTGATATGGGCAGAAAGCAGTTTAGATAGCAACCGGAAGCTGCTGATGGCTTGCCTAGGGTTGAAGTTTTGCTCCGTTTTAATGAGCCAGTCGATCCGGTCCTACTCAGGCGATTATCACTAGCCATGTAGTCCTTTACAGCAAGAGACCAGGTGCTCCGATCAGGTGCCATCATTCTGCACTTTTATCTCTGCTCGACTTCGTTCCAATTTGGCCATCTCGAGAGAATTGCGAAACCATCGGTATTTTGCTTGCTTGCATCTTAGACATATAGTCTCTACCTCATCTACATAGGTCGGACGCGAGACAATCTCAATCGTTTCATCTGTATAGCACAATTATGTTGAAGCAGGAACCCCTTCTACCAAAACTACGGTGAAATCTCCTGAGGGGATATTGATACCGATAAGCGTGAAGTCACGTTGAGCATTGTATCGAAGAATTATCTACATATATAGATAGAACTGATAGTCTGCTGGTCCTACATATCCTATCGGCAAGACTCCGTGTGCATATGGTATCAAGACCGTTGCTGATCAGACCCGGTGAAACCCGGGTATTGACCCCTCACCCGTCACCGCTGCCGCCGGGGCCCAAATTCGACACTACCAAGCAAATCTCCATACCGAAGAGCGAGCACCTTCCCCTTAGGGACTTAACAGAACGACTCTGGGGTATTATCAGCCCCATCGCCGCCAGTCCGGCACTCGAGTTAAGTCATATCAGGCTGGGGGATGAGCATTCAGACTTGGCTCCACCTCGATGATGAGGGGAACGGCGATCTTCATCATGGCGTATCTCCAAATTGCTTGGTGTCCATTTAGTTGGGAGGCCTGGCTATCACGACGAGTTTCGGTCTGTTGCGGGGAAGGGAGGAGGAGCCAGGGAACAATTGCACCCCCCGAGAGAGGGGGTCGGAATGAGGGAGGTTTACATATATACAGCCAGTTTCCATAATGGTATGAATTAATCTTTGTGAGTTGTGGTCCTATTCTCGGCACCATTATCTCTCTTCTTGGTGCATCTTGTCCAGTATGTTGTATCAACGGGCTAGCTGGGCCTTGAGCGGCCTCGTCGGCCTTCTTCTGGCCGCTGGTAATTTCGGTGTAAGCTCCGCCGTCGAGCTGAAGGGGTCTCATGCCCAGAGTCTATTAGACGAGTCCATGGATTTCATGGATAAGATCTACGACCGCGATGCTGGTTACTTGTACTACTTCTACTACCCGCTGGCGGCGGGACAGCACGAGACCCGATCCTCGATGTGGTACGCGACGGGGCTCTTGCAGCGCAATCGGGGCGACGACGTCGACCAGGCCGTCAAGATAATAAAAAACATCATCGGCGATCAGGAGAAGAACGAGACGCTGCAATGGTTTGGTGATTACACTGTATATCCGGAGCAGCCCACGGTCGGACACGGCGACTACAAGCCAGTGGTAAGTTCTTGCTTGCTCCCGTAACCTAGGTGTTGTCTCTCAATCCTCGGGGAAAACAAAACTTATACATACATTTTGTTGACCTTTCCTAGATTTACAGTTCCTGGGATCCTAACTGGCGGGGCTTCATCGGCACCAATCTTATCGTCATCTACGAGGAATTCGAGGCAATCCTTCCGGGCGACGTCAAGCAGCTGATCCTGTCGAGTCTGTACAACGCCACTGTGGGCGACAGCTACCGCATCGGCGGCGTCGACGACGACAACTTGTACCCGTCGTACAGCAACCCGGCCATCATGCGCGCCGTGGCATCCGGGTGGACGGGTCGTAAGTGCGGCGACGCCAACATGACGGCGGCGGGCGAGGCGTACGCGCGCGAGGTGCTGGACCTATTCGACCGCGACCAGACGCTGTCCGAGTTCAACAGCCCGACGTACATGGGCGTGTCCCTCTACGGGCTGACGCTCTGGGCCAAATACATGCCTGAATCGGAGTCGGACTCCGTCATGGGCGCCCAAGGCAAACGTATGATCCGCCAGATCTGGGAAACGGCGGGCCGTATGTACAACGCCAATCTGAGGAATCTGGCGGGACCCTGGGACCGCGCCTACGGGTACGACATGAACAAGTACGTCGCCATCTTCTCGCTGTACATCTGGACCCTGGTCGGTAAGGAGAACGCGCCCGGTCTGAGCTCCACCGGCCAGACGTGGACCATGGCGCACGCCGACGACTTCGAGTACGCGCCGCTCATCGCCGTGCTGGCGCCCTTCCACGACACCCTTGTGCCCAAGGACACCATCGCCCGCTTGGCCGCTTCTCTTCCATCTGCGAAGGGGGCCGATGGTGATGAGGAGCACACATACACACACACGGCGTCGGCCTTCTCGCCGCCCTACGATCTGACCCGGCGCAATATCACAACCTGGATCTCGCCCAACCTCACCATTGGCGCCGAGTCGTTCCGGGAGAGCAACGTTGGCGGACCGCGAGAGGACTCGTCGCAATGGAACCCGGCCGTGGTGCAGTGGGCTCATTCTTCGCACGCTGCTGGCAAAAAGGAGTCCGTCGGCTATCTCACGCTGTACCCGACCGAGCCCGCACTAGACACCGAGGTGGCTCCCGGTAATCTGAACCTGACTTACCCGGATGGTAATGCGACCAGCAGTTTCACATTTCTCGTCAGTGCGAACCCGCTGGGCAGCGGCCGGCGTGACCTCACTAGCATCGAGGATGATCTCGACGGCATCAAAATCAAGATGTCGGGGTCCGTGGATACGGTACCCATCATCAGCTTCTGTGGCTTGGTCGGTGGAAGCTGTAAGCCTATTCAGTAAGTCCCTTACTCGTTCCCCCCAAGATGACCCCTCATTCTTTACCAATATATGTGGCGTGTTTGCTGACATGTGGAAAACCCAATAGTGGCTTCGAGTTTTGGAATGTCACTTATGTAATGCCCGTCAATAGCACCGCGGTGCCTAATATCAACCTGGCTATCGATACCAAGTAGCAGCTGTAGAGCTCACAACATGTGATTGGGGGAGGAGTCTAATGCTATTTGTCCAATGATTTGGGTAGTGTATCAATATATATAAATTTGTGTTCATGTATGCAAACATCGCGACTTGACTTCGGCCGTCTCTTAGAAAAGGACAAGAATTTACTCTGGCTATGGCCACTGGCAAGCAACATACGTTGCTTCTCCTCTTCTTGAATCTCTCATAGCGTTGTGATAGTTGCCGATGGTCGTGATTCTTTTATGCTGTTTGTCTAGATCGATAGCAACAATACTGCGTAAAGCCCATCAATGCACATGAAAGTATGACATTTATTTTCATGACAGAAGCCAAATCGTTATCTCCCTTATCCGATTTGAGGTAAACTCTCAAGGGTAGGTATGTCGCTTGATACGCCATGACAGCTCCAGGTCCACCTCATGGCGGTCGGCGGATAGGGGTATATGAGGATAATCAGAGATGAAAGAATTCGACGAGCAGCAGTCGAGTCGATTGTAAAGTTGGGACGGTGCGTAGCATCAAGGCCTACTGCATCTGTGTCGGCCAAGTACGCCAGGGTGTTACACCCATTGAGCGGGCGCTATGATAAACCCCATCGGAAACGGCATAGTTCTCCCATTATGAGAACCGTGTATCAAGCTTGGTCATTTCTTTCTTCAAGCTTCATATCTAGGCCTAGGTGAAGCTGAACTCCCGAGCAGTGCGCTTAACCAAAACAACACTTGGACAGCAATGGAGATTGGCTGTTAGAACTGGCGATAAGATAAGTTCTGTTGGTACGATTGGTTCGATATTCGTCAATAGTGAGTGGCCTCTTATCCAGTGCCAGCGCCCTCCGCGGACATCATGAACCCAGGACTCCAATACTCCCATTCTTCGGATTGTTTATCCACCCAGAGCATACCCTCTCCCAGTAAATCCTCGATTACTGTTTGTGAGCGAGCCCTCTTCCATTGCAGATTGACCATCAGCATCGATACGCTCACATAGCCCAAAACCTGGACTGCCTCTAATACGGCGCTTTGGTCGGTACTGAGCTCCTTGGGCACCGAGCGAATATATGGCTTGTTGCCCACCTTGACTATCGAGAAACTGGATCCGAGCGGTTTGAGTGTGCCGACAGCCCTCAAGACATCGTCTTCGGTGACTTCCGGGGCGCCTTCCATGCGGCCGCGCATGACGCGCTCACGCAGCTCCTTGACGCCAATCAAGCCGCCGTTCTCTCCCCTGGTAGCGCCGCAGACCTCGACAACGCGGACTGCGAGCTCAAAATAGAAATCGTTCACACTTCGTCCGAGCAATTGCGCCCACACGCTGCTGCTACCGGCGCCCGCCGAGCTGGATGATGCAAGTGGGTCGACGCCGATGGCGGAGCACATGCGAGCGAACTGGGCACGAAACGACGGGTTGGACCGGATATCCTTTGCGTGCGTCTGAGCGAACTGCTGCAGAAGGGATTTGAACACGGAAAGCTGCGTTTCTAAAGCCTGGGCGTTGGTGTTGCGTAGACTGTTGCCGTGGGATGCAAACTGCGCTGAGGTCAAGCGGCTGCGGTCAAAGGCCGCAAGACCTACCCCCTTGCGCGACATACTGGCTAAGAGATTGAATGTTACAGTGTTTCGTCAAGCGACTTCTTTTATTCAGGCCTGGAAAGGAGACAGGTTGCAAACTGCGAAATCTCGGGAGCCTAGGCGAATATGAATGGACAAGTCGAGATATGTATTGCACCAAGCTCTCCAGTCAGCCAGTGCTTGAGGGGTGTTCAATGTGTTAAGTTGCTCCACTGCATCTCATAAATCACTCTCAAGCTGAACTCTCCACATGAAATGAACGTATGGCAAGTAAAATGAGATTGAATTGGAAGTACCAATATCACTTCACGAATGAAGCATCTCCAGTGTTAGGGTCCTAGGGAAGGGGATATCAGGCATACATGTAGATACGCTGATGGTATCATTGAATGAAATGAGCGAAGTATCCATGTATGATACATGTCATGTAGGTATGATACCCCACGAAAGCCCAAAAGTGGGTAGGTAGGATGCAATGCTGTAGGTAGTAGGTAGTGTGCTGTAGTCTCCGGAGCCTGCTCAGGTGGGAGAGTCTTGGCAGTCGGACAGTTAGCCCCCACTTCACCCGACCTTTCTTATCTAATCGGTTCCCACCAGCCACAAAACCTGAAATCTTGACCCTCACGCTGTGGCACAGTGGGCTGCCAAGTCTTTCTAGCCTTAGGGCACACGAAAAAAAATCCCAGTCTTGTAACTTCGCCCGCTCTCAAGCTTAACTTGCCGAAAATCGAGACCGCTCACGCCCACGCCTATACCCGCCGCGAATCCCTTCATTTCTCGATCGACATTACACAGCACCACATCAATCCGCAATCATGTCGACCTCCCAGAGCGTTCAGTGCTTCGGCAAGAAGAAGACCGCGACCGCAGTGTTGGTACTCCCCTCTCCAAGTCAAGTCGGAATGCATTCAAGCTAACCCACAACTTTTCGCAGTGCGCACTGCAAGGTTAGTGATTGAAATTCCCAACTTCCCTCCAGAGCGTCCGAATCGAACTGGCGAGGCACGAGATGTCACACTCGAGAACGTCAAAATTATTTGCTGTCGAAATTTGCGAGTGGTGGAATCGATTCGAACGCGCGGAGAGGAACGGAAAATGGCCATTTTGGATTGTACAGAAATGCTGACGGAAATTCTCGAATAGAACGGCGCTGGCCTGATCAAGGTCAACGGCAAGCCCCTCAGCCTGGTCCAGCCTGAGGTCCTCCGTTTCAAGGTTTACGAGCCTCTCTTGATCCTCGGCCTTGACAAGTTCGCCAACGTCGATATCCGCGTCCGCGTTTCCGGTGGTGGCCAGTAAGTGCACACGCTTGCTCTTTGCTGTTTCCCGACAACCCGTCCATGGTTGCGAACTGGCTTGGCGTCACGCCTCGTCTATTGCTTCGATCTACGGCTGTCTCGGAACACCCCAACCAGAGCAAAGAACTAACTATGTCACAGCACTTCTCAGGTCTACGCCGTCCGCCAGGCTATTGCCAAGGCCATCGTCAGCTACTACCAGAAGTACGTTGACGAGCACAGCAAGAACGCCCTCAAGTCTGCTCTCGTCCAGTTCGACCGTACCCTCCTCGTCGCCGATAACCGCCGCATGGAGCCCAAGAAGTTCGGCGGTCCCGGTGCCCGCGCCCGTTACCAGAAGTCTTACCGTTAAACGCTTTTGTTGGCGGTATGGCGGATTTGGTGTTGGGGATGCTGTGTGGGGATGGTTGGCTGGCCACCTGGCAAATTTGGTCTCCCCACAGAATGGAGGCCAGCTTTGCCGGTCGGTCAATGTGACGAAGGCACGCACGAATGGCATCTATTGGCTTTTTAGCAGGAATCGGCACGGATATATCGGTTCTCGTGGAGTCACAAAAGAGAATCCTTTCAGGGAGGGTACAAACAAGCCCTCCCAATCATCAATGCATTTTCACGGCAGCTATTTCTCTCTGCCTGGGTTGTAAAGGGACTAGGCGAATGAACGAAATCTTGATCAATGGATGGCTTCTCAAATGTGCATGTTAAAGATGACAAGACGAAGGAGAGCAAGCCGCGGCTCCGCGTTCCACTTGATGAGCTCCGTGGCCTTGACCAGACCTGACAATGGCAATTCTCCATGATAACTATCCGATGACGGGACCCAGGTATGATATATGCCTTTGGATAGACTGAATCCCAAACCAGCCATCCGTGTTTACGGGAGGTAATCAATGTCCGAGGAATGGGTTACATCCATATTCGTAACTCCCTCCAGGAGTGATGCCACCTGCCATGTACTTGATAGAAATGATGATTCTCGAGACCGCTTACCTTCCTGTATGTACTTGGAGCACTATTGTGCACTTGTATACGGATTGCCTGCCATAATAGTGCTAGTTATACCGGCATGACCATCGCACTGCCGGCCCCTGGGCTCCCAATATCTTACATCAAGAGATTAGTATCGATTGGATCTCGCATCTGTGGGTCTTGCCAGTCTAGAACTTGGGATATGTACAGCAACAAGCAGTTGACTGTCGTTTATCCCCCCTGTTTCTCTGTACGTGTATCCAAGTCTGGACTATTATGACGTCCCTCTCAAGTAAAGAAGCCAATGGAGACGTATGTTTGTTTGCTTGTCTGCCTGGCTGCCGGCTTGGGGGAACCCGGCTGGCCCCTGCAGTGGAATGAATATATGCTCCGGAACGGAGGACTCAGTTAGCACCAACAACAGCCTGACACCATTCGTACCCCTATTCTCTTGGCGACTATTTAACTAAGACGGGGTCCGATACAGGGTTGCTTTCGAGCCAGACTCTCATACGCACAGTAAAGGGAGATTTGGGGAACATATGGTACTCATTGTGAACGAAGAAAATAAAGAAGCTCTAAGCAAGCAGTAGTCCTTTCTAGCCCCTGACTTCTTCTACCCAGCCCCCAGCTCCCAGCAACGCAAGCGTAAAATGAACAGCCATCAGGCTTGGGGCGAGTTTGTGGCATCATGTTAATGATCATGGTTATAGCGAAAGGGTCTTGATAAAAGAGATTTTACCGGGAAGGTGTCAAGTGGGCATGCAATTTGGCAGTTGGTCTCTGCTTCATCATTGCACGCAGGGAAACAGACACGACTTTGGCTGGTTTGGTGAACGACGGTGCCTGATGCATTGCCATATTCCCCCCTCCCGTAAGCATGCTCTTGTATTGGGTCTTCCTAGAATCGTTAACCTCGAATTTGCATAAGGACATGGCTTCGGAAGACATGTGAACAAAGCTAGAAACTTGTCCGAGCTCAAGACAGCAAAATATCTTCCTGTGCTGCGGCGTCGTTGTTGATTGATATGGTCAGTACTATGGCAATTCAATGGATGTAGACTGAGTAGCAAGGTGACTGGAAACTTGTACACATTCCTATGAATTGCGCTGGGCATTCAATATAACGCCTTAATAACCCCCCTTTCTTCCTAAGAACGCATCGCCCAAGTATCTGTTTCTCGTCTGTCTGAGTGAAGAATCCATGCTACCCGACGCCACGCTCACAAAGTAAACAAGCAAAAAAGGTCTGCCTGATCATGATTCCAAGCACTATTGTTTCCTATCCATGCAACCACCAACAACCCCTTCTCTTTCTCGCGCTGTAATGCATGCCCATTAATTGATTAATTTCAATTCACTTCTTCCTATCATTCCACTAGACTGAAACGAAGTCCTTCGGCCGCCCACTCTCATCCACATCGACCACAACAGCCGCAAAGTCCCCCCTCTCGTCCTCGTCCTCGAAATCCGAGAGCTCGGCATGGACGACCTCGCCATCCTCAAGCATGACAGTACCGCTGCGCAAGTACTCGCCGCGAAGGTCCCAGTCCCAGGTCCAGAGGAAACCCTCGAGGGCCGCGAAGCTGGCACCGACGGCCTGCTGGGCCGACGTACACTGGTCGCCCAGCGCCAGCAGCTGCTCGTTGAGCCGCGACTTGTACACCGTGAGGGCCTTCTGGAGCTTTTTGGCCCCGCCACCGCTGCCACTGCTGCTGCCGCCGTTGGGTGCCATGTCCAGGATCGATCCCTCGAGGTTTCGGTCGTTGTAGACGAGCTGCGCGTGCACCGTCTGAATTAGGTCGCGGGCCAGCTGGGGCTCCTCTACGGCTAGGCGGTACGCTCGAAAGATGACACGCGTCGTGTAGTGCCACCACTGTTCGAGACAGGCGTAGTTGCCCAGGTGCATGCCAGTGAGAAAGGCGAACTGGAGCTCGCCGACCAAGTTGTTGAGAGAGCTGGAGTCTGCACCCTCACTCTCGGCCTTGGACTCGGTCCCGGGCGACGATTTGCGCAGCTCGGAGAGGATCCAGCTTGTCGGGTCGAGGGCCTGCTGGGTGCGCTCTGCGCCTTCGGCTTTGGTGTCAAACAGGAGGTCTTCCATGCCGAAGGTAAACGTAAGCTGGGATGTTGAGTTTGCGTAGAGCCGTGCCTCCTCCACTGTGCTTGTCCCTCCAGCGACGCGATCGGATGTGTTCACTGGCCATGTCTTATCCTTGGCCCCGGTCCCGGTCTCGGTACCAGCAGTCAATCGGTTGAGAAGAGAGGGCGTTATTGCAAATGTCAGTTGGTACCAGATCGTGTTACTGTCTAATACAAAGGCGGGAGGCGCGTCTGGGTCGTTGGCTGCTTGGGTCAATGATGACGTCGTTGGCTGCGGCGCGGCAGCTGAGTTGGCACTGCTGCCGCCTTTGAATTGGTAAGGCATGAGGTTTCCAAGCCCCTCCTCAAGACGTTCCTTCTGGAAGCGCTCCTCTGCATGGCTGGCGGGATCGCTCAGAACCTCGTTGAACTTGTCCCACTGCTTCACGTAGACTCGGCCCGGACTCTGGGGATCCTTCTTCGACGTGAAGATCCAGTAAGCGCTTCGGGAGGAGGTGGTTTCCGACGGGGCGATCCAAATCAGATGGGCGCCAGCAGGGATGTCCCGGAACCCCAGGAAGTGCTCGGTTGCGGCAAACGAGATGGTATCGCAGCCCACGGTAAACCCGGTGGGCAGGTCGTCAAGAATGAGTAAATCGCCGTTCCGCAGAAGCTCTAGCACCGGCCCGGAGACCTGGGGAGGCTCCGGGGTGCGATCTGGTATCGTGATGGGTGTCGCCATATCTCTGTCAGGCACTACGTCGTCTTTGGGTTCGTTGAGATGCAGCGTGCCCAGCGGGAAGACACCAGTGACAGGGACGGAATCAACGGATTTCAGGGAGCCTGGACTGGGGCGTTGCTCGCTCGAGCGGAGATGCGACGTCGAAGTAGAAAAGTCAATGTAAGATGGATGATCTCGTCGTATATTCTCGAGAGACGACGAGGAGGCAGGCGGCGACGCAGAAATCGTTTCGGCCGCCGTCGAAGGTATTGAATAAACGTGTGGGGCCATGGTCGGGGTCGTCGTTTCCCCCACTAACGACTAGTGCCCGCGACGATATGCTTGAACGAGTTGAGATGTGTATTGTTTAACGGCAATGATTGATATATATACCTAGTGATTGCGATGGTCGATCGAAGAGAGGAAGTATCTTGTCGTAAGGCGAAGAACGGCAAAGTCAAGCGAGTGGTGTAGGTCTCGACAATGCAATCTTGCCAGCGAGGGGTATCATCAGATAAGCGACGGATGCCTGAAAGGAAGGGAACTGTTGCCGGAGGTCATCGAAAGACGGAAGAGAAGATAACACATGCATGGAAAACAGAAAGGATGGTAAACATAGCCGCAGAGAAGTGAGACAGATAATCTCTTTCAATGCATCAAACCTAAAGGCCCGTTCTCCTGGACGTGGCAAGGCAGGCGGTATTGCTGGTGGCGGTTGGTTGCGCGTTGCGCCGCAAAACGATACGAGAGAGAGCAAACTACGTCATGGCACACTTGCTTCTGCTTCTGCTTCTCCTTTTCACCATCGTTGATCATCGCGAAAAACAAAGGCCTGGCCACCTCACCTGCTGTGCTGCTGTATGTGACAGGTTCGAAACGCCAGGCAAGCACCAAAAACGGTTTGCCAGATGTGCAAACCAATCCCGCCAGTAGAAAGACAAGCAAGTGTTCCGCTCTGCCAATCCGTCGTATGACTTTGGCATTCTGCGCCCGATCTCACTACGTTTCCCGTCGCAGCCCGGGGTCGCAAGAGGCTATTAAGTATTGAGTAACTTCCGGATTGGACTCATACATGCCCCCTCTGTGCAAGCTGGTGATGGATTATAGATATGAGAAGAACAATACGTGCCGCATAGAAAAGTGTCGGAGGGGAAAAAGGGATCTAGCCAGGGAGCTGGACAGAGGGATAGCTTTCTGCAAGAGCGTTGCATCAATATAAGCTCGCAGATGAGGCGAAAGTCAATTACCCTTCAACCTCCAGGCACGGACAGGCGGGGAGGTAAGTCCAGGCAGTACGTATTTGCAGACGCGAGAATTCTTTTTTCTCTCTCGATAAATAATGTAAGAAATAAGGTGCGCAGTTATTCTTGTAGAGTACCTATACTTAGACGTGTAGTAGTACATGTCATCAAAGTAGGAAATACCTTCTCTCTTCTAGCATCCAGCCACAGGCGAAACAAGAGGTCGCCCAAGCCTTGAAGTTCAAGAAAGCGGGCCGAAGCGTCCCTCAAGTGCAGTAAGCGGGGCGGGAGAGACATCGATACCAACTTGTCAAAATGGAACTCTGGGGTTTGCGCAAGATAGGTACATATAATAATATTCTCTAGGTATCATCTTAAATCCCAAAATATATCCAGCCAAGACTACGCCGGGAGCCTAATCAGGTAGGTGGTTTATATGCCGTGTACATAAGTAGGTAGGCAAGTAGGCCACTAGGTAGAAGGAGACGAAGAAGAAGGCCGGCCGGTCAATGGGTTAGTCTGTCATGTAGGCGCAGCCAGCAGCCTTGAATTGATCTGCAGCAAGGTAGTAATGGGAGGCATTGGAAGACAGTGCCAGCGAGTTGCAGGACGAAAAGGAGGTACTTATGGCCTTGCCTTACCAACCGTGGGCTAGTCGGGGGGTTGCGAACGAACCTAGGTTAGTTGCGCAGCCTTGGTTCCCTTCTGTGCATAAACGAAGGTAGTGAAGTAGTAGCCAGAGGTAGCAATAAAAAAAAGGGACATGGTTGTTTCTGAGATCCTCTTTCCTTTTGGCTTACCGGGTTCGAGCCAATATGGTTCTGGTGCTAGAATCAATGTAGAAAGCTTCTAGATGTCTTCGAGAAGAAGAAGCAGAAGAAGCAGAAGAGGTGCAACTTGAATAAGCTTTCCGGCTTGTCCATCCCGCCCTGCCCCTGATTGAGCGGCGATGCATCATTGCTGTATGGTGCACGCTCCGGGCTGCAGAAAACAGCCCAGGAAAAGCCGCCTTAGCGTCCATATTAGAAATAGTACAAGATACCATGCCCCAACTTTCAGTTTGTTAAGTCGCTGGGGTTTTATTGAACGATATGGGCATGGACCGATTCTTCGTGAGAACGGAGGCACGGCGCGGCACGGACGACATGGGGAAAACCCATGACCTCAAAATGGAAACATTAGCAATCTTCAACAAGTAACCAGAAAAAGTAGAATGGGATGGGGGGCGCAGTGTGTGGCTCGCGATCAAAGAAGTTCCCTAAGATAGAATACAGGTAAAGTTAGCTGTTTACCTGGGATTACTCAGAAACCCTTGTTATGCTTATTCTTTCCTAGGTTATATATCCTTTCTCCTATGCCAATGACGACTAGGTTAACCGTTTAGTTCTGCTGAAGTTTCCTACACCACAGCCGCCTTCCTTCCTACCCGGTCGGTTGGGAAGACGGCGGCGCCGCAAGCACCAACTAACCCGCCAACCTTAGGACGGTTCGTTGAACTTGTCAAGTTGGACGCAAGGAATGTGCCGCACACGCATGGCATACATACAGTAGCGTGGTTTTTGGGTGAGGGGTCGTTTGCCGTAGTAGCGGGTGGTGGGTAAAGTAGGTAGTCTCGTAGTCTGGTAGCTCTGGTAGCCTGGTAGTGGTGTCAGGGTGTGGTTCATGTGTGTATGTGTGTGTGTGTGTGTGTGGGTTGCATTGCGGTCGCATCAACGGCCGCCTTAGCTTCGGTTATGTGTGTTTTAGTTTTTAGGTGGTCCGGATAGAAGCGAGCACTAAAATAACGACATGATCGGTTTTTAAGGTATGAGGAGATGATTACATTGTTGACTAAAATACCCAAAAGACACCCGACTCAAGTCCCAGGTCAGTCCAAGTCCACTCACTAACCCGACCCTTGTGACGATCCCGTTAGTTTTGGTGTGGTCGAAGTGACACCTGCCGCCTGCTAACCGTTGAACCTAAAAGGTTAGCTACAGGCCAGTTACAGGCCCCCTACAGGCCCCCTACAGGCCCCCTCCTTCCCCCCTTTTCCGCTCCGCCAGCGGCATCATCCAGCAAATCGACTTGAGTAATTCAAGAGGATACTCACTACGTAGATACACCAAACTATTACGCCTTCAGGAGTAGTAGTAGTAGTAGTAGTTGTAGACAAACAGAAAATCGCAACATGATAGATGATCGATCCCACTTCCCACTTATTGCTCGACACCTCCGCAGTCGCGCGTCCGTCGTCGGAGCAGAGTATCCAGTAGGGGGCGGAGGGGCGAACAATAGCTTACCTAGAAGGTTACAACTGCATGACAACAGAGCTTACACCTCTTGCCAGTAATACCTCTGACGTTTGAACATCTGGCAAGCGGGTAGCCTTCCCGGCATAACGGCAGACAACCATCTTGGCCAATATTTGTCAAATCGAGACATCACAATGTATGTACGGGCTCTAGCACTGAGCCATAATCTAGATACATAGTTGGCAGTTGGTCAAGTCGCTAACGACGCAAGTCCTGCATTGCTCACGTGGTGGTTGACAGGTCCCCTTCCCCCAAGCCAAATAGCGCCCAGCCAGGTGTGGTTACACGGCATTCGTGCCATCGGCTCGCCTCTCTCTTACTTGCTTCATTAGTCCCCCCAAGCTTCGCTAGCAGGGCAGAGACAGGCAGTTTACAGAACAACCCCCCTGTAGCCCTGTAGTCTTGTCCTAGGTAGGTTAATACACGTAGCTCCCTGTCTTACACCTCGTGGCGTCCGTAGCACAAAGGATTCCCATGTGGTTTAGAGTGCTGCCTTAGATTGATTTCCATAGATGCAAAAACTTGGCATAGTAGACTAGACTACCATGCCGTCGGGTCTCTCTTCACCACTCACTCTGCGACTACTGACTGATACGCACTTTTCAAGATGCACTATGCGAAACTCTTCACCGGCCTCATCACAATGCAAAGAAAAGTAGGTATAATTGCCCAAGAAAATGTGTTGCCTATCTCGTGCTGTCTGAACTGCAAAAACTAACGAAATGCCCTAAACGTTTGTATATGTGCATCGGGCCAGAGACGCCTCTTCATCAGTTTTAGATATGACTGCAGTGGAGCAGAAACCATCTGTCCACTCCCAAAAACAAGAAGACATCTCGCGTATGTACGTGTAAAAAGTATGTAGACAGAGAAACCCGAGGCATATGCTCGCCACACCGGAGCGAGGCAAGATACCTTTCACCTCAACCATCAGGTCTTCTTCCCGGCCAATAGATTCCACATCTCGCCCATGACTCCGACCATGGTTTGGATTACCCGCCAAACCCGTATGGTCTCATGGCATCGATCCCATGCCAAGGAGGAGACGAAACGATGAACCAGATTTATACAGCCCTCCTCCTTCCGAACCGAATGCAAGATGCACAAAAAGGGAATAGATGATCGTAACGGCCGTCAAGTCCAGGTGTACGTCGCGTCGCAAACTCCTGTGGGCGTGAATAAAAATTGGGGGGTATCGACTGTCCCTACTTCAACAAACTCATTCTGCCATGCCTGGGATGAAACAGACGAGCTTGCCAGTGGTCGAGTAATTAAGTATGGTACAACCGAGGGGAAAAGTGTAGGCTCCTTGCGGAGAATGATCCAGTCTTGCCATTCAGCCTTGTCCTCCATCTCGTTTTCTGTTTTCCTTTTCGAACAAATCTTTATTTAATGCGTCGTATGTTTCCATGCCGTGCCTCTTAGTTGGGCTTGACACTCCTCTCGAGTGGCTCAAGAGGTGGCCAAGCCAGCTTCACGCTTCAGATTGACCGCTATCTGGCGCTCGCCGTTAGCACCCCCTAAACAAACCGATTCCAGTATGCAACATTACGGACGTTGACTGTACATCTGCGGGTTTGGAGGAGCATAGGGCGATGCAGGTTGCTGGTAGTTAGGGTATGCGATGTTGGTCGGGCTGTACTCAGGCACGTTGGTGACTCCCGCCGACTGCGGAGGCGCAGGGTACTGGGGCGAGTATCCAATCGGGGGGAGGTGAACCGAACGACCAGCCGAGTAGGGCTGAGGCGGTTGGGCGCCATCAGAACCCTCAGGCCCGGCTGCACCGTTCTGCACCTGGGCAGGGTGCTGTGACTGTCTCTGGCGCTCGGCTTCCTCAGCAGCCTTGCGTTGCTGTTCCTCATCCTTCTTGCGTTGCTTCCATTCCTTTCGGATTTCCTTGAATTCTAGATGGTTGCAGAATTATGTCAGCATATGAACCATCAATCCCGACAGTCTGGTTGAAACCCTTGTCTGGTGTGTCGAGCTAGCCCTCCTAAGTTGGTGCGAGTCCGGCTCATGCCTAAAGCAACGAGCTACGAGAACCCCAGAACAGCCAAATCTTAGGAGGGGCGCGCAGATCCTCGGTGTCCACCATACTGGCTTTTGTGTCTCACAAAAACAGCGGCACCACTTCCTCAACATATTTCCGTGGAAAGAGAGACAAGCTTACCTTCCGGCGTCCTTTTTTGTCCGTGGCTCTGCATGGTAACGTGCGCGTTCAAATGGTTCAAGGTACCGTAGGCCTTTTCGCAACCGTTCCAACCGCACTTGTACATGCGCTCGATTTCTTCATATCGCCTTCTCGGTCTTTTGTGTTGCTGTGCTCCGGGAATCGGCACAAAAGAGTAAACCTGGTGCGTACCATACTGTGTCAATTACCAACATCAGTTATTTTATGACGAGAGAAAGAGGGAAAAACAAGATCTACGCGCAACATGTCATCTCCAGGGGCCGATCGTGGCTGGGGTTTGCAAACCGACGAAACCCAACCAGAGGGTCACAGCTGGACGTGGCTGGCGAAACGTCGAGCCGCAAATCCCTCGCCTCGTCGTTCAAAAGAAGGAGAAACGCAAAAACAACCTACCTGAGCTGGCCTGCCGGGTGGTGCCGCAGATGTCGGAGTAAAGACTGATTGGGGCTGCCCCATGTGCTGCCCGGGATGCCCATAGTTCCCCCAGTCGGGGCGCGGCTGGTTATACATACTACCCTGCGCATAGCCGTGCGACATGTCCCCAGGGGGAGGCGCGCCGTATGGCGAGTATTGTTGGTGGGGGTACGTAGGGCTGGGTGCCGTTATGTTGGGATCTATGGGTAATTCGTTGTCAGATTTGACTTGCTGGGACTGATGGTTGCGTCCATCTGGCAAAGGCATGGACGGACTTGTTGGTGTTTGCGCCATACCTCCGCTGCTGCCGCTATGGTTGCTTGCGGGGTGGTATGCACGCTGTATGTGTTCGGGGAACGAACTTGACCGCGCTGACTGCGGGAAGACACCACCACCGTACTCTGACGACGTCGGCGTGGCTGACGTCGAGTAGTTGGCTGAACGTGCTTCCTGCCCGCTCGGGTATGCTGCAGCAGATGCGTGATCTGCAGAGGAGACTTCAGACTGAGTGTCGCCGAAGTTGCTTGGATAGGGCGAAGGCAAACCTGTCTGCGAGTATTCGGGACCCCGTTCCATAGAGCTGTTGTTCGAAGAAAGAGGGAGCGTATTGGAAGGCGCTTCTGGGCTCACGCTTCCAACGGCGGATGTACGTGGCAGCGGTGCGTGAGGCTCGACGAACGCGTGCTGAGATCGTGCGTGGTTCGCAAACATACTACAGCAGCGAGAGAACGATCGAACAGTGGGATGGCCGGAGAGCTCTAGTCCTCGAGCCTGGTCCTACTTGAGTGATAACGGTGTCTCGGATGGTGTGATGTGGTGCCGGGCTACTGTTCTGACAAGTGATGAAGAAAGGCAGAAAGTAGTGCCGAAGAAGCAAGACGCGGCTGCGCTGGTGTATATGTTCAAGTGTTGGCTACCAGTGACGGAAGGATAGCGTGCCTTTCCGGTCTTTTCCTGAGCTCCAGGGCCTGGAAGGACGAAATAGTCCTTGAGCTTGGGGGTCCACTAAGTTGGACGCCTGAACAAAGCACCAGTTCGGGGTGATTTTGGGTCGTCAGGGAAGAGGACGCCAGTGATAGGGAGAGGGGAGTGGATGACAATCCAAGAGGCGAGTGGCTCCAGATCAGAGGTTGGTGGTGGCAAGGATCACGGAGCTTATTTGGATCGCGGCTGCCAACTTAACCTCTGAATGATGTGCAAGTAATCTCCTAGTAGCACAGCCTGACGAACTCCACGAAAGTGTGAAGTAGTAAGAGGCAGCAGCAGGGCGTAGCTCAAGACTAGCGTTGGTATTTGGGGGGGTCCTCTCGTCCTCGTTATAATGAGAGAAGAGATGGTGGTGCTGAGGGCGAGTGCGTACTTTGGAGCGCGTTTCCCAAAGTTGACCAGGTGGGCTTAGGGGGGAGGCTTGCTTGCTAAAATAGTGCAGACAGAGAAAGGCCTGGCTGGCTTGCCAGGATGATTGGGATGAGTGATGCCGGGCTTGACCTCAATTGTTTAGTCCCAAGTCTAGCGCAGTCGAAGGCCAGCAAGTACCTCGACCAAGAGCTAGGAGGTGTCGGATACCGGGTGATCAGCAAATGGTTTGGCTGGCTTGAGATCTGGGGCCCTCTTAGAATCGTTCGTCTTGGAGGAGATCCCTGATTGTTGCACACGCAGACTACCTGACTCTGAACTGCACACACACACGCGCGCACACAGGATCCACGACTAGTTGTTGACGTGCACTAGTATGATGTCGGCTACCAGTTCCTTTTCACTTTCGGCAGCGGGCACCAGACTGAGCGTGGTTCAAGCGCGTCGACGAGTGTGCCAGTGTAGGGATGATGGTGAGGTGCGATGATGATGGGTTGAAGGAGGTACAGACTACACGCCAATGGTGCTTAGCCCCCAAACAATCTACACTCAAGATAGATAAATTCGATCTTAGGGTGCTTCGACTAGTATGAGGCCGTCCTTGCGCGATGCGCTATAGATTGTACGCACGCATTAAAAGAGCAGCAGTGGTAGTAGACCAGCAGGGTTGGTACAAAGCGAGTGTATCTTTGTACCTGGTCGTAGTAGTGTGGTTATATTGGACGTAGAAGTAGAACTTTGCCGATGATTTTGTTCTCCTTCGATACGAATAATTGCGAGTGGGAAAACAAAAAGCTTGTGAAAGTTGGGTGAGGAGATAGATGGGGTGTGCAAGATGGGAATCAGAAGCACACACACAAGAGATTCGATTGTGTGTGATTGAAGATGGGGGGCGGGTGGTGGTGAGGCCCGAAAGTCGAGAAAATAGAAAAGGCGGGAAAGGGCCGCCTTGGTGGAAAGAATTTGATCTGATCAATTTGATGATGACGGGAAGTTGAGAGCAGGGCAGGGGACGAACAAGAATCCAAGCGCCTCTTCCTTTTTTTTGTTGTTCCCTCTCTTCTCTTTTGCTGGACTCTCTGCTTTTGCTTGGTCTCTGTCTCCCTCTCTTTTTTTTGCTGGCTGATCAGTTCGGGTCAGGTCAGATCGGGTCGAAATTTCAATTTCACCTGAAGAGAGAGGCGGTATGGCAATGGCAGGCAATAATAATTCTTTGTATTATTCTGAGGGAATTGGGCCAGGGAATTGGCAGGTGGTGAGTATCGATGTGTGTATGCATGTAGTAATTCCAAGGAAGGATGTACCTTTCGAATCGTTCCCTTTTCCCACACTCGTCGGGCCATCTGGCCCATATCGGACGCGCTCGCCAGCAGCGAGAACTGCCGCCCTTGTTGAGTCTGTCTGTCTGTACATGCATTATTACCTTATGTGTCTGATTCTATATATACCAATTATCTGCCGCGTTTTATGACAGGATCTTGCATGTTTGTCCGTTTGCCTATTCTTTTTTATTTTAACTGTTTTTCTGTTTTGCTTCTTTTTGTTTGTTGTCTTGCTTTCTCGAAGTTGGCTTGAACCGAGCCCTTCAAGAAGCAGTTACCTCCAGATGTACCTACTACGGGTTTCGGGCCAATCTGGAGAGACGATGACAGTACTTGCCCCTTCGGGCTAGTCCGGCGAGTGAATGCAAGTTATGGTTCTTCCTGGTAGGGGTAGTGGAGATTCTGGGTCTCCAAGACAGGGTGGAAAAGAAACAAGAAGGGGGAGGAGAAGAGAATTACATTACTGTACGTACAAGCAGCAAGTACCTTTCGTCAATCCTCCTCAGTCACTGGCTGGACCTTGACCACTGCAATAATCATAGGAAGATCAGAAGAAAAAGGTGGGGAGCGAGAGGCTGAGCTCACGAACCTGGACACTGGGATAGCCTGGTCACAACTGCTCTCTTCCTTGTCCACTCTGCTACACCTATCCTATCTTCCAATATTACAGGTACTCGCTGTCGTCTACTATCATATCGCTGCTTCGAGTACCGGGGGTGTACAAAGACGCGTCAGGTATCCTGTGGCGGGGGCGATGCGATTGATGAATTACTGGTAGGTTATGTAGATAGGTAGATAGTAGTAGGTACTGACTGGCTGTTGCGATCGATACCTACATACCTACCTACCTATGTAGGTATGCGCCCTTCTGCCACATGAACTCTCTTTGACTGGACTCTCGTTTTCCCATACATGGTAGAAAAAAGCTTGGGCAAGCAATGCAAGAGGAGCGCATCAAATCAAAAGACAGCACCATGTATGGATTGTTCCATGCTTATGCTTCCTGCTGCTGGCTGCTGTTACTGCTTGTGGTGCCGCGGTGTGGATGGTTCGGCCAGCTCATTGCAATTCAATCTCGTGCAAATCCCTGGCTGATCTATACTTCCGTCTACATGCCCATTCTCGCGAAGGTGGTGTCGCTGGCAGGTACCGATAGAAGACAGAACCTTGGCCACATGCAGCAGACATTTGGGATGCGGAACCCTGTCGGTGGCTGCTTGGCATGCCATGTCTCAAGTACTCTGCGTCGGAGCTGGCCCGTTTTCGCACTGTGATCGATGGATTGATGATATCCTCTCCCCACCTAGCGCGTATGGTATGATATGGATGCTGGTATGTACATGTGCCGTATGCACGCTGCTGGTGCGGTGCTGCCGGTGCGGTGCTGCTGCTGTGTTTTTGCAAAGTGGGGTTGCAGCTCGGCGAACAGCAACGCATCATGGATAATGTATTTGGATTTGTGGATGGATGGTGGATGTCGGGCTGTCGGGATAGACGTGTGAAGCCTGTCTGTCTGTCGCGTTTTGCTCGCTCTCGTCAGCTTGCTGCTGGCATTTCGGCATCTCTCTAGATGAACTCGGCCGCTAGCGGTGGGCCCGATGATCAGATAGTATGTATTGCTTTCAGGTGAAGAGCGCAAAGCTCGTCATTCTTCGACGTACGCGACATCGCTTGGGGCCCTTTCGCGGTGTATACTCTATTCAGCTGAACTGGGTCTGCTGTTCTAGTCTCAAAGGAGGCATTCCAGATGCTGATTAAGGGTTGCTCCTTCGTATACGTTGAGGCAGGTTGGGTATGATATTGTATATGTAACTGTCAAGATGGGTCCAGGGTGATACTGTATTGAGTCTTGATGCTTGCTGCCTATACTTTTGGTTTGCTTACCCATCCTGTCAAAACGTCGATAGGGTCTTAGATGCTGTGCAAGTGAGCGCTAGTTGCTTTCGGCAATCTACAAGTCTAAATCTCTCTTGTTGCAGATAGCTTCGAAACGAACAAAGTGCTGTATGTAATGGCACATACAGATGGAGGGTACTCGATGAATGGATGAAATGGTGGAATGGATGGTCAGGTCCTTAGTTCGTTCGGTCCCCTGCGCAAATGGAAATGACGCCTTCTCCACGTTTTTCGAGAAGGGCCAAGCTACGCACTATTCTATTATCCATGACAGGGGGGGAGGGGATCAGTTTTTGGAGGGGTGGTGTTCTCCAACAACGCGACGACCTAAGGGATTGGAGCTATCTGCCAGTATCTATCTACATCCTCCAAGCTCCAAGCTCCAAGATGGCTAGATGGATGGGCTAAGATTGCATGCAGCCAGCATTAAGCATTGGGGCATTGGGTAATAATACCGTACAGGTAGTGATATGCGACGGCGACAACACAACAACGGCAACAACGACAACGTGTATATTTTTTTCCTTTCTTATATTAGCATCATGTCATTTGGATCTGCAACAACTCTGTCCTCCTGAGACCCTAACCTGCTCTGCTGTCGCTTGCTAAACGAAGATCTCCTGCCGAAATGGCCTCCACCGACCGGTGCCGGGATCGCGAGCTGACTCGTGCTGGCTGAATGAGCAATGCAACTCCGTGCCGACGAGCGACGAGGCTTTCGATGGCACCTCGAATCGGGCCTCATCTCCACGGCAGGTCCTGATAGAAATTCGCTCCGGGGCAAAGGCAGGTCTGCCATTCGCTTGTCGAAGCCTTCGAGTGTGGAGCACCAGGGGCCTAGACTTGCACAGCTGCTGTACAGTACTTGGATTCGTTAATGATTGCATAATCAAAGGGTGAGAATCGAAACCCTCATGTGCTCCTCCCCAGGCCGACAATGGCTCGGCTTGTGGGTGTTCCGTGTGCAAGAGAGCATCTTGATATCATCGTATGTGACATATACGGGCGTCAGGGGTACATGGGCAGCTGGCAGCTGGGCGCGCTGGGTCGAAAGAGATGGGGAACAACAGTAAGCAATCAGATCACGAGGCTAGGGGATGCTGGTCAATGGGGGGTTTTTCCCTCTATCTGGGTCACGGTCTGGGTCGGTCGTTGATGGGACGTTCGAATCCCAATTCCGATCGATGTTGTCTGTCGAGTTAGGAGAACAAGGCATACCCATGGAAAAAGATCTGCACGAGTACCGCGTTTAGCTTGCGTTTTTGTTTAATCAGCAATACACGCAACGCAAGACCTCTCTCTCTCTCTCTCTCTCTCTCCCCGCCCATTATGCATACCAACCAAGAGGAGACTGGCAGATACTGTACATAGTCGTAGTAGATGCGCTGCGGCGGAGATAGTCTTGCATATTCGTGATTGCATAGTGTCGGTGTGGGCTGCTGGCAGCTGGGAGCAAGCAAAATGCTAAATCAATAAAAAAAAATCCAACTCACGCATCACGGTACTCGCCTCCGCCCAGTACCGCCCTCGTCAACATCGCATCGCCAATTGATTATCAAGGTGTGCATCGTCTTGGCAATTGGGTGTTATTATGAATATGCATGTAAGTACGTATGATTCACAGTGGAGTGACAGAGGTCGGAAGGACTGCACGACAATGACATATTACACGCTTGCCAAACCTTAATTTGCCCTGTCCAACCTACAACCTAGGCTGCTAACGTCTGGCCCGCGGAAGCGAGCAAGACGTTGATGGATGGGAAAGGTTGGCTTCGAATATATCCGAGCAAAGCAAGCAAAAAGGCGGACAAGGGTGGGTTGAAGCAAGCAGCTCGTACTGCGCGTACAGGCACGTACAGGCTCGTACAGGCTGGCTCTCGAGGGTGACTGGAGGGCGGGGGGTTCGCCTTCTGGCTTCTGGAGGGTCCATCTGATACCAAGCTCTTGCCCGTAATGGGAATGTTCGACCGAGCGGTGAAGGGTGCAGCGGACATTTCTCGTCCTCACCTTGCGAGTTGAGTTGCGTGCGCACCGCACTCAAGGCACTTCTCGTTCGCTCGCGTGGCAGTTGAATAGAACGCTGCAGAAGAAACTGGACCATGTTACGTACGTGGGTCATCAAAGCTGGGTTTGGTGTGGAGAACCAGAAAAAAGGTGATGTGCCATTGCAGTCCTGTCGAAAATCTATCGCGCTGGCGCTGGCTCGCTAGGCAAGTACAGAGGTCAAAGTACGATACTGTGTAAGGGTTCGAACATCATATTGCTACATTGGTCACATGGATGTTTGTGCGTGCGATGGGGATCGAGGGATGGAATACTACTAGGAACGGGGTCGGTGGTTGGGGGAGGAGTCTTCGCTGAAAGACTAATACCTAATAGCAGCCGTGTATTATTATTATTATTGATTGATGGGTGGAATTGTACATAATTCCGCAGCGTTCATGATGGCCGTTACGCTGCTGACACATACTGTCGCAGCTGCAATACAGTTTGCAGCCACATTCTCGGAAACTTCCCGAGATATCATGTACGCTGTAGGTGCTAGGACGAGTTGGTATCGTACCGTGTGCTACAACTTCGTTCCTCTGCTGCGATATCTTGTAAATGTGTAATATTTCGTGTTATCTAGAATAATAATGAGGCAGGTTTGCCGTTGACCAGCAGGTAGGTAGTTGGGATGACTGAACTCTCGCCCGCTTCGTAGTCGTAGCTTTCTTTCCTTTCGGCTGTCGCGGGAGCCCAGTAGGTACTGTACGATTCAATTTGTTCGCGGAATAAACTCTGATGTCTGTGCCCCCCTCTGGACTGGGCTTTCACGGTTTTACGTAGCCATGCTGCTGAGCAACATGGCATGGCATGGCACACTCACTCCCAGCCAGTCAGTCACCACCACCACCACCCAACAATTCCTTCACTCACTCAGGCTCAGGCTTGCCTCTATTCGTCTGACCGAATGGGGGAATTATCGGGGCCGTTCCGCCCCCATGTCCATGTCCACGTCCGCTTCTCAAAGGCGCAAGAGTTCAAAGGGATTCTGGTTCAGTCTACTCCGTATCATGATCCCGGATATTATCAATGATTACTGTGCGCCTTTGCGTCGCGAGGAGATCACAAGATCATGAGCCATGCCCTTCCTGTATGTGATGCCCTGCAATGCCCTGATGGGGGTGGTACTGCCATCCATCGATTGCCAACCAAGGTTCTAGATTCTCCAGCAGAATCCCCCACCCCTAACCCTCAAGAACTGGAACTTGGCATCCCCATTAGCTCTGTTCGCCGAGATGCAGACAAAAAGCTGGCCAATGTTTCGCTGGGCATCAGGTCGCGAAATAAACCTGGTCCACGATGGAGCCCTGAGAAGTAGCGTGGTTTTTTTTTTCTCTCTTGCTCTCTTCCAGTCTTCCTCACATGTGGATCCTTTATTCAGTTAGCGTGCAGTACTTTCAGCTAAGGGACTGTACCATGCATAATAGTATCGAGACTGGAGCATCTCGCCGGATCCCATTCGTAACCGTGCTGGCTTTATCTCGGACGTACCGTACGCCTTCTTGTTTCTCATCAAGTCGATTACGTATTGTGTTTTGCCCTCGCGTTCGTAAGCTCGGCTCGAGGGCCGGTTATTCGTAGTGGTGGCTAGTTACTATGCATCGAAAGCCGAAGGCCTGTACTTTGCATGTGGTTGAATTGAGAGGTCTTTTATTGTTTCGGGGGAGCTCGATACCCCGTGGAAGCCGACCTAACCGAATGTCTTCTAGTGAACTCCCCACGCTGCGGTACTGATGTAAGGGGTGGCAGGACAGGATCGGTTTCCCGGGTTCATTACCAAGAAGAAGGGAAAAAAAGACGAGAAAAAAAACAAGAGGTCGGTCTGTTTCGGTGATCTACTTCCATGTATGCGTACAGTATGCGGCAGCCGTCCCTATCTCGCTCCGATGTATGTCTGCGCGCGCGTCTATAGAAAACGCACAGTCCGCCCAACTTGCAAGGGGGCAAGCAGCCATTGAGCGCAGTCAATATGAAAAGGGGAGGGGGCATGCATGGGGATGCGGCCATGAAAGCCTCTTTTGCTCCTGTACAATCTCTTAGGATCGTCGGACTTCTGGTCCGCGTCCGCACAGGCAAATGCCTTTTCTGTTACATACTGGTAGCTGCAGTCTTGCAACACCATTAATGCGGTTTAACAAGAAAGACCCCCAAGCATGGTTCCCCAGAAAGATTTTCCGCTAAGGCGATCTGTCAGGAGCTTTTTTAGGGCGCGCCGTCGCCAGCGACTCGGGTTTCCAGAGATCTGGATAGACTAAAAAAGCGTTTGATGCCTTGGAGGGGCACAGTATCTCATAGTTGGTTGGTCGCATGCTTAGATGGTTCGCGCAAGACAAACCGCCCTATGTTTTTTAATCGATTCCTTCTTTTTTCGCGGTTCTCCCCTCCCAAAAAAACACACTGAAGGGTAGTAGTGGTGTAGTAGTCCCTACTATAATTCAACGACATGGTGATACGCACGGCATCGCACCGTTCTTTCTCGCACCCCTCCTCCCTCTCTCTCTCTCCCCCTCCGATATGCGCTCTCAATCTCAATGCGGATGCCATACCCCCGATTGAGAATCCGGTCCATTCAGATTTAGGTTTTGGATAAGGAGGTTCGTATGGTTGGGAGTGTAGGTCTGGTAGGTCTGGTATGATCAGATCAATCAGTACACATCATCACACGCAGCTGCGTATTCCCCACCGATATTGGCACACCGCCATCTTCTTCGCCATCCAAGATGTAGAACGAAGAAGTAGAATCACACCAAATCAAATGATAAAGCCCGTTGCGTAGGCCATGGCGGTACATGTTAGATGATGGAATTACGGCGTGTCATGGAATGACTAGCCACCACCACCAATGATACAAGGGCATGCTCAAAGCGAGCTCACAAATGAGGTAATCATTCGCTCAACCAGGCCTCATGTAATATTGCCTGGTGGTTGTCGGCCAACTCCTATCGCATCCCCCATGTCTTCATGATGTGGTTTGTAAGAGAGCGAGAAAGAAACACCCATGTCCCCGCAGGAGGCCGGACAGGGTCGGCAAAGGGAAAAAAGAACGACCACCCCTTCCCTTTCCATCCATGCACCTCGCAAGTTTCCCAAGCGCAGGCCTTCTGATCGAAGGTAGTACCCAAGGATCATGCAGAGACACCTAGGATCTTGTTCACGTGGATGCCCTCTGCTTATACCAAGGACGTTGACTGGTGCCATGGCACTTCCCGGGCTTGCCACCCCTCATGGAATCACCGAATGGCTGACGACGGGCATCTGCTGTGTGACCATCGTACAAACGTCAACACTTTAAAACCGAGAGGCGGAGAACGGGGGTTTTGTTTTGTTGCTTGTGAAGTTTGCCTATCGGCTTCGGAGAGGTTGGAGAAAGCACACAATGCCAATGCCAATGATGAGTTATCTCGATGGCTGTTAGCATTTGCATACTTACCTGTCCACCCACCTGCCGAGCGTACATGGTGCTAATGAGAGGCTGAGATATGCTTTGAAACTACTGCATGGCGAGGCCGACCACACGCTATGGTAGTGGTATGTTGGGCATCTTACTCCCACATAAGTGCGATGCCATAGTCCATAGTTGGGACTTACTATAATTATCACCCCGAATATACATACCAGGTATCAGGTTGGCCTGACCTGTCTGTCTACGGTTTCTTACAAACTACTACCGTGCACGGAGGCTGGCACTCAATTAGTGCAGGAAGGAATCCGACACCTCTTCTTTCGATTTTACCCATGCCAATACGTCTGGTTGATAATGAATTATTCATTGTTCCGTGCCGCCGTACATTGGATAGCTGAGTGTCAAGTATCTGGTACCTGTGCTCGTCGTAGGGGTTCAAGTTGCTTTTTCTTCCCCAAAGTACTTACCGAGCGAGCGAACCAACCAAATGTCTGCGTGTGAACGGGCACTACCTCCGGAAGATGAGGGTCGCTACACGGATTTCGACAAGTCGTGGCCGTGTTGGAAGTTTGACTTGTCGCACCTCCTTTCTTTTTGAAAGCGAATGAGATTTTGAGGGGAAGAGCCACAGGCTGGTAGCAGCAGCGGTAGCAGCAGCAGCAGCAGCAGCACTCCCAAGTGTGTAACCTCTCTCTCCTCCGCATCCCCGGCCCCGACGTGTCGGCCGCATAATGTTTTGTTTCTGTCGCTCACTCACACACTCTCTTCGCGCCACCTCATTCGACACATCGGCATGAGAAAGCACCTGCCTGTGTGATAGGTCGCGATGCGCTTTGATTTTGCTAATGTACGTGCTTGGGGTGGTCTTGGACTGCCGCCGCCACCACCACTGTGGCGGTCAGCAAGTTCCGATTACAGCCGGCGATGGATGGGTTTGGGTGCTGTGCTAGTAGTACCTGTCTTGAGAAGCAGCACTGTGTATCGTCATAAGCTTCAACGTGTATGCGCGGTTTACGTTTCATGCTCGCATGTACCTTCTCTTCTGATGATATTTATTATTATTACATGTAATCCATCCATCAAACAACATTGAAGGACGTGGTGATATGCATGCGACTGCACACAGGTGTACGTACACACGAGTTTCAACTGGATTGCAGAGCGAGCGTTAAACGTCTGGCGTGCTGGCTGTCTGGTTAGTCAGAGTTGCATCGTTGGGATCTGATTAGTTCGCTCGCAGGCTCGGGGGCTATCTGACCCCGGCTATCGCTACAATCGCTTCCCCTACCTAAGGCCAAAAAGCCCATCTCGCTCCCCTCCCGTTAGAACGAAGACGCTTGCTGCTGACCTTGTGGTTAGCTTCGTCCGCCCTCTTGGTAACGAATGGCAAGAAACGTTTCGACGGAGGATTCAAGCGCCACTCATGCTGTGCACCTCAGATGCTAGATGCTAGACTACAACTACAGCCACGCCTACGGTAACGCTCCAAGTAAGTATATTATTTATCATCAGCGCTTCCTACATACGCGGATGGGGAAACACGCGCCCAACTGGCCAAACTCGGTTTCGAATGGAAAACCAAGTACACATAAATAACTCTCTTCACAATATCTTGCATTACCACACCTGACGATTCAGGAAGCTTTCACAATGATGAGGCACGTGAGATGATACGTACGGAAAGGTTGTGGATGCACTTTCCTTCACATAAATTTGCCAAAAGCAGCGCTGGATGGAATCGCTAGAAACGTGGATCGTACCGCACAGCACAGCACAACACAGCACAACACAGCACAGTACTGTACGTTACTTCCAGTACATAGTAGTAATAGGCGCAGATAGATTTTCTTCCATATGGCCGACCATTAGGTACTGTAAGGCAGGGTCCTTGCAAACGGCCGTTGTGCGGCGTAACTTTGACGGTACCCGCAAGCAGGACGTGACGTCAAGCGCCAGATGGCTTTGACTTTCAATGATCACGTACTTCCATTGCATGTAGCAATCTATCTTAGTAGGTGGATGCAGGTGCAGTAGGTTAGGTAAAGTAAAGTGGACTTGCAACACTCAATACTTCAAATCTCATAATCAAGGTATTCTAATTCTATTCTCTGCTCCGACCTGAAGACGCAACACACAATGAGTGAGTGCCTCGAGCATGCGGGTTGATAGAGCGGCTTTTGGGTTTGGCATTCTCGAGATTCGAAAACTAGATATCGATCCACTTGAAGATTTCGCCCCTTGATCTGACTTGTGGATGGCATCATCCCATGGCCCACGGTCTAACATGAATCTCGTCCCAGCACACTAATTACTATCACACTACTGAGAACTTGTCACTCCGATCATCGTGGAATGCAAGGCGCTATCGGAGGAGACAGATCCACTGCCAATTGGGCTGGCCTAGTGGTAATAAGGAGTGAGGCCAAAAAAAAAAAAAGTCGATTTTGTGAAGATGAACTCTCGGTAACACCACTTTCTTCAGCACAGACCTAGGTGCCTATGGGAGTGTGCTGCTGCTGACTTGCCTAGGTTCACACAAAATCTCTTGCATCAAATCAAGTGCCCCCTTTTTTGCCATTCACCATACTGTACGTATGCGGGTAAATCTCTTCTCTCGCCCTTCCTCTTCCAGCGTCCAATAACCTCTTGAAAGCGCCAGGTCGACGACTCCGATCAATCGAATAGTTTTCGTCCCTACTGCAGATCATTACTCGTCCTCAGCCCACACAAGCATCCATCCTCTCTTGCCTGCTCCAAACTAGCTTCCCGCACTTAGCAACTTCAGCCGTTCCGCGCTATCTATTGGCCGGACTAAAGGATCGTTTCGTTTCTCCTGCTATCGAAACTTCGAAAGAGACCCTGATCCATGATCAATCGGAGCACAGACAATGACTCGTTGCATCTCCGGCCTAGATTTGTCAATCCCATCTCCCTGAACACGTCTGTGCGCCGACACGAACATGTCACACTTCGGCCATGTGCTCCATCGCTATGCTTGCGACTTCCGCATATCACGGAACGGATAGGGATAGGGGAGAGAGACCGACTGACAAGAAACTGACTGTGTGTGTGCGTGACGACCAACATGGTGACCCTGCCTGCATGTCCCCAACCTCGTATTGGCAGCCATCTATGATCTCTCTGAGTCTGATTAGGCGTTGTGTGAGCGCATGCGTCTTGCTATGCAGAGAGCTTTTTCGTCACAAAGCAAAAAAAACTGAGAGGCAACACGGCGCCGGGAACGGACTCGCGTCAACTAACATCCATCTCTTTCGCTGCGGTCAAATCCTCCGTCACCAAAGAGTGGGCCAATGGGATGACTGCCTGCGATGATGGATACTATTACTTGACTACTCGTACTTACTTACTACAGCGTGTACACTGTCTCACAGTCTCTCTCCATGAGTCCATCCATCTCCGTGGATGGCAGATCCTGTTCCAAGGTGGACGACCGACTCTGGCCGTATGCCGATATTAGAGCCAATACTGTACATCTCCAGTGCTCCATCTCAGCTACTACGCAAGCCTACGGGTGGACCGGACCAGGCCCTTCAGACTTACGGAGTTCGGCTTCGTCAGGGACTTGACTATGAGGGCCCAGCGGGCGTGATGGTTAGCAAATATTTCCTTACCCCAGTCTAATTTGCTTCGATACACGTATAGTCTGGCCAGCTGGTCTAGTTCTTGATTTTTAGCTCAACTGCTCATATAATTGGGCTATAGGACTCAGGGATCTACCATTGGTGCCTGCTAGTGCACGTTATTAGCTGGGGAAATTGGCCGAAAAACCACGCTCGCGACTCTGATGATCAAGATCAAGGATGGTTCTATTATTGGGCTCCAATTCGGATGGAGATTCTTGCCATCATATCATGATGACTGACTGATTGGAGGCCCTCGACCAATCTATGTCGGTGCTTCTGGTCAGCGCACTTCCAAGTGGACCAGGAAGTGCCATGTACCCCGTCCCTGGTGGCTATCACCCGGAAATATCTGCGCAACCTGCTTGCCAAGCATCACCGGACGGCGATCATTCGAACAAACATGGTCCCACGGATGCAGTATCCTGCAATGCTCCAATGGCCCAATGCGCTTGAGGGCAGAAAGCTGAGAGGGCCCCTTGACGTCAATTGCTTCAGTCTCTGATGATTTGTATCAGGCTATCAGCCTCCTGCCAGAGCAAACATCTGAGATCGTACCTTTCATCATGTTGCGTTTGCTTTTGGAGGCATCATTAGCGCGCCTGGTGTGCTAAAACAGCGGGAGAAGAAAGCAGAGCACCCCATGCTAGCTCCCTGTCAAGTTACTTGCTTTAACAGTGTTTGAGCCCCATGACAGCGCATTGGTGAGGCGGAATTGTCTAGATCCCCATCTCAGCCTCAGCTATATTTTTCGCGTTGGGCACCCCCCCAACATGAGTGGATCGCATCCATCTAACATGAGATGGCTGGTGTTCGTCGTGTTCGGATGCTCTGCTGCGTACTATTATTACTGATTCCTGGCTCAGGGTCATGCCTGTCCCGTCTATTGCTGTAACATAAAAATGATCTCGGCCATACCAAGAAAATCCCGCTTCTAACCAGGCATGATCAAGCGTGTCAATGCCGGGTATACCTGAATCAAGGGCTATACCTGAACTGTCGCGTGCGAACGCGAACTCGGGGTACATCTCCCCAAAGGGCATCGCCATGCGGCAGCACGGTAGTGACTGACGGTCCAAGACTTTACATGGAACAAGCTTCTTCTATTCCAGGCGGTCAGCCCGAATAAGCACCGCGCGCGCAGGGGACAAATAGCAGCATCTGTGACCCGCGCATCCCCCAGCCCAGCCTTGGAACGCATGGCAAGTCACCCCCAAAACAGAAAGTGCTAATTATTAGGATCACTGGCTAGCTGTCGGGCTGGTAGCTTCAACAAAAGAGTATCAGATATCCAGCACGGCTCAAGGAACAGTCTATGCCATGTGCCAAACCACCAAACTACCTACTCGGCCCATTTCTCGTCCGCTCGCTCTACCGCAAGCGCGCTATCTTTTAGAACATGGTCCCATGTGGCAGGTAGGGCAGACACGCAGGCACGCAGGCACGCAGGCACGCAGGCAGTATACTTCCCCTTGCCCGAAGCATTCGTGTCAGGTTGCATGCATTCATGTGTCCCAGAGTGAAAGGAGGTGACGATGAGGATGACGATCACCGTTACCTCTAATGCCTCACTGCGACTTCGGGGGTGGTGGCTCCCCCATCCCCCATCATTGCTACTGCAGCATGCTGGCTAGGCCTTGTCTGTCTGTCTTACAAGTCGATCTTATCCAAGGGCGGCACATCTTGCGCGAATTTGGTGGCTTGCCTCTAATCTCCCCTCCGCGGCCAATCTCCCGAGAATGGGGCGCCAAATCAGCTTGATAGTGACCTACAGTTCAGTATTCACCGCGCCGCCCGCGGCTGTATATGCTGGATGGTCTCAACATGTAAAAGTTTAGAGAAAGCAGAGACTGAATGGGCGAAGGGAGAGTCGCAGGCGAGCAGGTAGGTGGCAGGCACGACCTATTTACCCGTCGTCTTCTCCCCTCTCTGGCCAGGCAGTCAGTCGGTCAGTAGGATACATGATTGAATCACCTGTGAAGATTACGGTACCTTCTATCGATCAGAGAGTGTGCCGCGCAGTTCTCAGTCGTCCACTCGGTCCGGCCGGTCGTATGTGTGTGCGCCTTATGTCGTGATGGATTGGATGGTGAAGCGGTGGTGGCTTTTGCGTGGCTGCTATGTATGTTTCATGCCGTCGCAAACAAGATTCGCTGGCCTCTCCCCCTAAGACAGTGAAGCTGGATTAGCAAGTTCCCTTGCGTCCATGAGGCAGCAAATGCTCTCTTCCCTCTCTGTAGATAGCTGCTACAGTATGCCCACACGGTGATCAATACATGTGCACATGACATGCCATTGCCTGTGGTTGGTATGTGTCAATGCGCGATGATTGCATCCTCGCTTCCAGGGCTCGGAAGGAGCGTCAGAAGCCTCAGCTGAACGTAACGGGCAATGTACTCTGTTTTAAACTTCATCATGAGAGGGCGACCTTGATGGTCCTCGCCGGGCAGGCCCGTACCAAAGGCAACGAAGCATGTGCCAAAGCGAAAGTGCGGCATGGGCCGTTATGTCTTTACGTGAATGTTGACACACCTTCATGGGCAAGAGGAGGAAATAGGTCGTATTATATATACTTTTTACCCCTCGCGGTTCTCGGTGCCCAGCTAGGGAGCTATCATGGAATTACAGCATCACATCGGTGACTACTCTACTTACATATCAGAAGATGATCCAGCCTTTGCCGCGCGCTGTGTGTATTCTGCTGAGCCGCAACGGCCCGTCATACGTAAGACTACGCCTCTTGCCGTTCGTCGTCGTCTTCATCGAGCAGCATATGTGAATCACTGGGACCGGGTGACCGTACATACGTACCCGTTCGTCGTTAGGGGAAAGCTTAATTCAGTGACAGTTTATCCCCATGCTTTGCCATGCGGAAGGAAGGACCGCCTAGGTTAGTACCGCGCGTGTGAAGCCGGCCCGAAGATGTTGATGTATATTCGGGGGAATATAGGGTTTCTCGGTTGCCATGTTGATTGGTGTTTTGGGGGTCATGGACCTCGCTCCCAACCTGCACTCATCGCGTGACCAAAGAAAGAATGCGCACATATGTGGAAGTGACGGGTTTTGTCATCATGGCGAGGAAATCGCCTTCTCCACGTAACATATGCTTCCTCGTGATTTGATCATGGAGGATAGGGGCCATGTTGTTTTGCACATTGTGGTGAGCAATCCGGCGAGCAGGAACCCCCACCTCCTCTTGAAGCATGTTGTAGGATTACAAATTACTGCCTCCCATCAACATCCTTTACAACGTTACAGAAGCCCACTCAATAATGAGCTGTTACGTTGTTCTTGTCATTGTTATTTGTGGCGGGTTGTGTGGCCTTGGTACATGAAGGCGTATCGCATTGTATCAAGATCAAGATGTCTTACCGTGGTTCGTACACACTCTTCTATTCACTCAAGCACATATACGAGGACGATAGCACTCCAACCGTTGCCGAGGAACCGCTGAAAACCACCTCGATCAGAGAATTCCATTCGGTTTTCTTGCCTCGAGATACTTCAAACCATGGGTCGAGGGAAGCATAGGGCCGATTTTGCTACGAGGTCACTTTGACATTTTAGAGTTGGAAGATTTTGAACCCCCCGTCCCTCCCCCAAAAGCCACATATAGTGTATCATGCTTTCTGCAACCCCACGTTTCCGAGCCGAACCACATGTGAAGAAAGAGAGAACCCCCACCGACCGGCCTGTTAGTCGAACTTCACTACATGAGAGCATATAATGAATATAAGTTTGCCAGTGCACGAGAGAAACCAAAGGGTCTTCTACACACGGAGGGAACACTAACAGGGCAGCCGAGCCATAGATGGAAGGACCATGGGAGCTGCATTGCCTAGAAAGATGCTTAACTCCTGTCCTGCCACTCACCTGCCCAATCACTCAGGCTGGATTCTGGATTACTCAACAAGCTCGGTGTGTCTGTCGAACCCGCACCCTCCAGTGGACATTGATTGTGACATGAGTTGTTATGATCTGGATATCAAGTTGCGTATCAACGCAGATTTCAAGAAGGGCCTCCCCTTGATGTGGATCGAAACTACGGTCAGTCACCGTTTCGCTGAGGAATGATGTGGTCCCTTGTCACAGAGTCACCTGTTGAGCTGAGCGAGTCCCCATGTGTTCATCTGATGAATGTAAAAGTAAAGGTGTCGTGGTTCTTCCCTTTTGGCGAGTCATCAGAAACTAAGTTTGACAGGTAACCGTTCGTTATCGGAAAAGTTTGTTCCTGACTAAGGGGGTTATGCGGGTTGGCCGGATGAGTCGTGCTAGAGATCGTCACCCGAAACCCGCAGCACATCTGCATGCTTCCCATCCATCCTCACCCCGCAGTACAGCCCACGGCATGGTTGGTCTTCTGACAATGGAGTTCCCCAGCTGTCAACTCAACTATCTATCCCATGACTTACGGCCCCTTCGGCGAGGGAAGGCGGATGGGGCCCGACAGGCTAGTTAGTCCCCCCCACCTATGCAGCGCAGGCAGCACGTAGTCGTAGATTGACTGCCTGCGCTGTCATGACTTGACATGACTTGCGGGCGGGCACGATGGGTGACACCTGTATCGATTCCGTCCGTACTTTTCGGGGACGAGCTTCCGGCACGGGGTAAGCGATATCACGCCATGGGCCGATTCTCCATCGGATCATTGAGGAAGGTGAGTTCGCATCAATGATCATCTCAGGGGGTGAACAGATAACTGATTACGAGTCCCTATAGCAAGTTGGCAATGGTGACACGCATTGATGGAGAAAACATCCTCCTGACTCGCGCCCCTTGGGGACTAACCCATGCCCTTGATCAAAGGTTATGCATTGGCAACATCCTGGAGAGAGAGAGAGAGGCATGTCTCTTCATGTTTCATTGAGTGACACTTCTATAGTTATAATGCACAGTGTATTACCATTGCTTGCATAAGGAGTTGTTGGTGCTTTTGTGGGCGCTTACACATGGAGGGAGTCCTGATAACGGATACCAGCCTGGAGGATTTGAAGAAGGCATGAAAACAATCTGTATTTTGGGTTAACTCCAGGAGCGTGGCCTCTCTCATCAATTTGATTGATTCTTAGCCGTCTAGTAACGGGTTATATCGTTACCAAGAAGTCGAGAACCCCCTCTACCGTTCCCAAGTCGGGATCCGGAGGAAGTAAGCTCGCATACCCCTTAAATTGATAGTTGAGCCACAACATGGGGCATGGAGACTGGTCGAGGGGGCATAGACAACCAAAGGGACGCAGACTAGTTAAGGGCCAAGGCCACCAAATCTGAATTGGTTGTTCTCCATGCGAATCCTGTGATGCTCTGAGAACGAGTCTCGTATCAATATTAGTTCGTCTCCAAGGGGGAAAGAGGTTAACGCGGATATTTCTTGGAGCAGTGGCTGACCAGGACTTAAGGGATCGTGAATATGCAGACGATCATGTTGAGGATAATTTGAAGAGTGTTGCTAGGTCGATGGATATGCATATTGGGAAAGGATGGCTTGACATTTACTCATACAAGAGTAGCCTGGGAATTACTACTAGCTATGCATCGAAGTGCTACGAACCCGGCCGGAAACAAGAAACTTGGTTAACCTTTTTGATATCTAATTATTGTTTTTAGACTTGCAGGACTGCTTGAACCCGGCCGTTGGTGATAATGGTACTTTCAACCCGGTATCCCTTAGTTGCTCCTAATACTTTTATCCGGATCAGAACATACCGTTCATCTTCTAAGAGAACGAGGCTCTGAACTCTTGATCCCGTCTCCAACTCTCCCTATCCAGCCTATCCTCTTCCCTCTGTATGTTCCACTCCATGTACTTGGCGTTACCGATCTTCTTCATCTCATTGCCCTCCAGCTTCTCGTACAACGCCCAGTCGTCAAGCTGCGAGGGCTTGGGGATACGTTTGAGCTCGTCCATGGGCCGTTGCTCAAGCACCCGTTGCAGCTTCAGCTCGAGGCGATAAGTCTCGGACACGATGTCTAATTTCGCGCCGTACTGCCGAATGGTATAACTAATATTACATATAATCATTGTCAGTTTCTCATTCCAAAGTTCTGGTTCAAAGATATGGTTCTTGGATGTTGGCGACACAACTTACAGGCCCTCATATCGGATGCCTGCATCGGGGGCATATATACTCCTCAGACGGTAGCCCCTGAGCACTCGAATCTGCTTTCCGACCTGCGAGATTAGGGGTATATGCATGTCGCACGAGCGGCCGTATCGTATATACTTGGTGAGCTGCACACCATTCTCATGAATGACTTCCTCCCTCCCCGCGAGAAGTGGCAAGGTCGTGATTCCATAGCGACCGCCCGTGGGTTTCTCAACCGAACTTGTGACGATTCCATCGCGTTGAGCACAAGCAAGATTAAGCCACCAGCTATGACGACGGTGAGTAAGATGGGTCCAATTGAATCAAGGGCTGAGCGGTTCTCGTGTACTCACTGTCCAGCTTCGAACTGCAGGCGACCTTCCAACTCGGATATCGGATTGGATTCCTTGGTCTGCCATTTCCCTAGTTCGTAAGTCAAGTCATTGTTGAAAGAGACTTCTCTCAGCCGTCCAACCATTACCAAGTCGTTCGAGCGGTAGTTGTCAATGAAGAGGTATTGCTCAAGGAATCGCTGCCTCCAGGCGCTATGCAGCTTGGAGGCGAGGTTTTGCAGCTTATCGACTTGGGCCACCATCACCCAATACCCCAGGTGCAGCGCCGTTGCATAGGTGGTGTCTTTGAGCAAACGGGCAAATTCAATCACCTCCTGGACCAGCTTGTCAAGGTGGGCGAATTCGATACAAGCAAAAGTCAAGGCTGGATCGTTGTATATCTCATCCCTGACGGCGTCTTCCAAGAAGTTCTTGAGGTTAGTGTTCTCTGGCTCGAGGGTTTTCTCGTGCTTTATTGAGGACCGAACCCTATCAGACAGATCCAGTAACATCTGCCTGTCCCACTTCGGTCTGGCTTCGGCTTCAGAGCCCAGAGATTCATTAGACGATGCTGTACAGGTTATTTGTCAGTGTATACTACATCATTGATTGCTCATGGGTGAGGCGCACTTCTCGGCGAGGGTGATCTCCTGTTGGCAAATGGCAGGCTGGTTCCATCAAAACTAAAGTGGCGGATATTGGGGCTCAGAAGCTTGCAAAGATTAGCATATGCCCACCCAATCAGGTCCAATAAGTCACCTACCTGGGTCATGATGATATCCCTCTGCCTTCCGAACAACGACCGCTGGTGGGCATCATCGGTCGACTGCAAGGGGGCCGGCCGGGGCTTGATGAGCGGTCGTTCTCGACGCCCCTTCGTACTCTGACGATTTGTCAGGGCAAATCTTTCTAGTTTACTCATTTTGACTGAATATTTCTCTAGGGGCTTCCACGAAATGTTCGCATAGGGTGCTGTTCAGCACACATGAGTGCCACGATGATCTGAATCAGGCGCGAAGTGAAAACATGGCTTCTTGGTTCTGGTTCTGCCAGCAGTACTCCCCAGCGGATAAAATCTGCTTTACGCCAGGCGAAAAAAAAGAGGTATATTTGGAAAGGAACTTATCGGTATGAATGGCGGTAATCTAGGGTTCTTTGTATCGGGTATGAATAGCGACATCGTAGACAAAGACATTCTGAGCGGCCCAGACCGCTTGATCATCTGCCAAATTTAAGACAAAGAGCAGGATCGTCTGTCTCTTTCCTGACAACATTCTGCGGAGATGTGACTTCTTCATTGGGCGCCCCTTCCTTTGATGCACTGGCGCATCCTGATTTGAGCAATTGAGCATTTGGCCCAATACGTCGTCGGCGGTCGATCCACATAGAATCAATCCATTTACTGGACATCGCGGCGTCTCAACAAGCAAGCACCTCAACCTAAGGAACCCTCACAACTACATAACTCAGAGACTGTAATCCACATTGGCTAAAGTATATATGTTAATTCCTTCATTGTATTTATCGGCATCAAATTTAGCTTCGCCATTCTCCCGAAATAATTTCGACGTGCAGAACACCTGTAAACACCATGCACTTTGCCTCTGCTACTGACGCCAATACCCAAGCGGTACATTATTCACTATTGCATTAAGAGATTGCGGACGGCGTGAAATTGTACCGTAGGCATCCGGCATCCACGTACCCACCCACCCCGCCGTTTCCGGTACAGTTGGCCCAGTTGTCGTACAGCAGATCCGTGCAGACAATGCCGTGGCCCGGCGTGTCCTTGGAGGTCTGATTCAGGGGCAGCGCCGGGCTTGCCTTGTCCACCGTCGTCTTGCAGCCGGCGACCCAGCTGATGGCGAAGTAGTATGGCACGTTGCTGAGGGTCGCGCTGTAGGTGATCGGGCTCTTACCGTCGTACATCTCGTCCTCCGTAAGCGCCGTGTTCATGCACGCCTGTTGGCTGCCCAGGCGCACATTGTCCCCGCTGATGGGCCCATGGCCCGGGAAGTCGGCCTCGTCGTTACAGTTGATCTGGCCCAGAACCAATGCGGTGATCGTCGCCGTGGCCTCGGCGGGATAGCTTGTCCCGGCAGTATTTGAAGGCACGACGGTGCTCGAGGAGACAATGGGGCTCTGGACTACCGAGGTGTACTGAAGGCAGATGTAGTTGTCCGCTACGTCGCAGATGAATCCCGATGGACAACAACCGGAGCCACAGCAAGACGTATCTGGAAGTCTCGATATCAGATCACAGTCACCGTATAGCCAACACCCCTTCTGAGCACAGGGAGGTAAACATATGGAACGAGGGACCGACTTACTATTGCCACACAGGTTGCTCTGGCCGCTAGGCGTCGTACAACATGTATCGCCATTTAGAGACGACCCACACCGATCCTGACACCAAAACTGCCCTGTCGTGCAGTTTTTGGCACCCCATGAGCCTTGAACTAGTAGTGAAAGAAACAGCAGAAGCCATCGAGTTGGCATATTGGCTGAGACGGTAATAGTAAGCATGGCGAGGATATCGCTTTCGGCGGCGGCAGTTGCAGCAGTCAGACTCAACCTCTGTATTTCTTGGCTTACTGGGTTGAGGGGAATTAAGAAAGGTAGAATGGTGTTCTCGGGCACTTAGAAGATGTAAGTCAAAGAAATACAAGCTTATTCGCAGCCATTTGGCATGGGAGGAGGCACTTGAGGCGCGCCATAAACTTCATGTTACCAATGTTTGTTTGTTTGCTCTCGTTTGTCCTGCCATCAGTACCAATTGGAAGAATATTTCGCTTGCCGTTTGACACGTGTAGGCCTGTGTTATCCGTGAATAACCTCGTCCCAAAGGCATATCTAGCACTGGAATCCTTTTGATGGAATATCTCCAATAACGTCAGTGTTGTAATCATCCATGGTGTCTATTGCCATTCATCATAGCTGATTACGAAATATCATATTACACATCAAACGCATATGATTTGAATTTAGACATCAAACTAATCCATATGGGAAGCTGCATGACCACCTAATTCTGTGCCCAAGATTTGTACGACAACCAGCAAAGGCCGAGGGAGGGTTTCACGAGGGATCTCCTAGTCTTCACAAAGTTCAACATGTGAAGCCATGGGGGTATTCGCCCACGAGAACCTTACACACAAACGCAGATGTATGTACATGTCACGATTGCGGCCAGGTTCGATTCCACACAGCACATTATCGGCATACGACCACATTCGCGCACTTATCAGGGCTGGTAGGGTCAACCTCTGGCCTGTTATGTGCCCCGAGCAGGAGTCACGATGTAAACCTCAACTTGTTCTGTTTGTCTTCGTCTGGTCTCTATCTATTAAGGATCGAGGGCCTTTGCACTGCATATAGGGATTGTCAAACGGCCGTTGTCTTTGGGACCCAGCCCCTTGGGAAGCATCTCCCCCTTGATTCGGCTCGTCCATCCCAGGTGAGGCGGGGCAGTCGACAATTCAGCCAGGCTGTGTGCCCAACAGTACTTGTTCGTCAAACGTCTAACGAGGCTTGCTCTTCACTCCAAGCCACTCTAGATGTATTGCCCCTCAACCAACAACCCGTCCGCCTAACACCACAGGGTATGCGGGGAATTCTCAAGCCGTCACACAAAGCATAGAGACAACGACTCGGCTTGCTGCAATATTCGGGTTTGGCTGCACTGCTCCCTCTCCTCTCTGCCCCAGGAGGCGGACGCCACATACGCAGGGCGTCGTGCGTTCCTGAACGGCTGAAACCCATCCTCTGCCATTAACCCCCCACGTATCGCGGTGACAAGCGACGCCATACGCTATCTACCCTACTAGGTAGAAACAGTAGAGCGATCAGCCGCATGTCAAGATCGGTCCCGGAACAGGCCCCCGAATGACAACGGCCGAACGTACGCACGCCACAAGGGGCAGCAGCGCCATGTTTGCTCGAATGCCAAGGAAACCTCGTTAGGCCCGGTATATGTGTACTTAGCGGCCCTGGATCGGCCAGCTACATGAACGAAAGGGCGGGCAGGTAGGCATTTTGATCTAGTCAGTCTAAGCAGAAATAGTAGAAGCAATTGTAGTAAGAAGTCGTTTCGTTACAGCTGATAATCCTCTCTTGACGGATACAGGGCTCACTTGAGTCAGAAGCGCTTACACGTGCTATTATTACCGTTTGATATATATCTCTCCCTGGTGTTGTATGCATACGCACTACTACACCCCCACGTACAACACAACCACCCGGGCCCCACGATGCCTGCTGGGTGTCGGAAGAACGTGGCCGCGGATGGCGAACGGATACGGACCAAGGTATGCTTGCGAAGCGACTGCTACCTAAATCCAAGGCCAGGAGGATGATAGTAAGAGAAAGGAAATCGGATGTTGCAGGCAAGAATCTCCACGCGATCAAACCAAGGCTGAAGAAACGTCACACAGCGCATGTCAGATCCAGGGAGAGACAGAGGGAAGGAGGGAAAAGGACGAAGAGGGGCAGATAGAAGATACCATTGGCTAGGCTACGTAGGCGAGCCTCACATCTATTTACGGCACAGCAGCTGTGGATGGGTGGCACACGGAGTATACGTCGTCGTATATGCTCCCAAAACCATGAGATCCCCACGCTACAGTGGAATCATAACCGAATCTTGTTATGATCGTAGGACCGGTGAATTTCCTTCCACCGGACGGACTATCCAGTATCATGCTGTCACATGTGTTTACCTGTGCCTCCTCCTCCTCCTTCTCCCCCTCCCCAAAGAGGCCACATATGCGAGCTTGCAGTCATCATCAATCATCATGCTATATTATACGCACACGTAGATATCTGCTTGGCTAGATGCACCGGTGGAGGAAGGCAAGGAGGGCAGGCAGGCATATGCAGGCGTGCTTGGAGTCTCAGTTGAAGGATAAGTCGAGCTTGCCTTCATTCGTTCACTTGTTTACCTTCGCATCTAGACCCCGATTGAGAAATACATATCAACCCAAACGTTCAACTTTTTGACGTGGGAATCGGTTTTTCGGACGCCGATTGGACCGGAGGAAGCATCGGTTTGTGGACGATCCTAGTGCACGAAAGGGGATCCCCCAAGCCCCAGGCTGCCAGGATCTCAGCTCCGGATGAGGATGGATGATCCTGCTCCCATATGGGACTCTTATTATTTCTCTTGTCATCATATACCGGAGATGATGACTAGACAAAGCTCGCTCCTCCAGGAAGAGACCCTGAGGGTCGCCTGAGCTGGGGTATGTGAAAACTTGTAGGTAGGTAGGTATTTCACATCACATCCATGTGCCTGCTGCCAAGGAGACGGCTACATGGTGTCAAATCCATCGGCGTTTTTACTGCTTCGCTTCGAACTCGTCAGATCTTGAGATGTGCGCGCGCGCGTGTGCTTGCTCGCTTCCATGGTCAAGCACATGCCGCACACGGCTTCGGCCAGAGCCGATGTGTCCCCGGCAAACATCGTATCATTTTTGGTGGACAGGACGCACTGGGCAATGGACCGCTACAGTCGCAACCAGGGTGGTGCGGATGTGGTGCCAATTGTGTGCGCTCGGCCAAGCTCGCTCCTCCTCAATCTCAAGGTTGCGATGCAGGCAGGGAGGCATGGCAAGCAAGGATTGGGCTACAAGACTTTAAACCTAAGTGACCCTGCTCCACCACGAATGGCATCTTTTCCTTTCTTTAGACAAGGGAGAAACGAGGAGTCTGCAACGTTTGTTTTTTCTGGATATGGTGCAAGGCAGGCTGTTTGACTGGATCTGGCATCGACTGCTGGCGAAGAAGCATGGCAGACAAGCATGGCATCCTGGGATTGCTAAATATTCCCCGAGCGTTTATGGATCGTGAGGATCGCGAAAGGAGAAAATTTAAGAGGGATTCCACTCGGCCCCCCATAGACCCTGCCCCCGAATGTAACGCTGGCAGTGGAAAACCATCGTGAGGCTCCGCTTTGTCAAGACAAGCAAAAAGCAAAAAGGGCAACACGAGAGGGGAAGGGAAGGGGTGCATTTGGGGACGACAACGTGGGAAATGGGTAGGTAGGGGAGGTAAGCATAAAACCCTTGCTCATGTCAATTATCGGCCATTGTGAAGTAGGTAAGCGGAAACATGCGGAAACACCTGCACACAGTCACGTCGGAAAAGAAAGAAGGAAAAGAAACGACCTCATGCTATCTTGGTCGAGATTCCTGACCGACTCGAATGATTTTCGTCGGACGAGGAGGTGTAGTTTAGTTACATGTAGTAGTAGCCGATGAGCGGGTTTGTTGTTTTGTGTATCGCGCTACCAGCATTTCACTTGCACCCATCCCTCCAAGCCAGCCAGTCAGAGGAAGGGCTGTCTGCGTGCGTGTATCGCGTCAAAAAAAGACAGACAGACAGATAACAACAACATGTGGTCCCGGTGGCTTGGGAACGGAATCCTGGAAATAGATTCGTCGGTGGTTGCTTATGCACTCCAGCTCCTTCCAAACCTTCCTGTTCCGTGGTTTTTGGGCTGAAAAGGACCCAGAGTATTATTGCTCATTGCAGGAGTAGGTGAGTACGGTAGATGAATACATGGCCGTCGGCGTCCGCTCCTCCCATTTTTGGAAGGTGATTCGTCCCGAATTGCCCAAACCCTTGGACTGTCATCGTCGGTGCCAAAGATGGCTCGGAATAGAAAACATCGACGGAGTACTTCTTTTTGCGGTGCCTTGTCAACCCAACGAACCCCACTTCCGCTTCTCTTCCACCCCTCACTCATCACCATCACACAGTCGACTCGGGAAGGATGTCAAAAAGCAAACAAACATATGCAATGGGATAGCCCGCAGGCCCGTGAAATGACTTGTCATCCTTCTCTATCACTTGGTACCCAGGCACTTACTTGGGTGGATGCATGTCGCAAGGACCGCCGGAAAGTGACAGTGTCCTGAGTCCTGACGTTAGAACTTCCTCAAAGCTCAAGCAAGATCTTCGGGTGGAGATTCCTGATGGGCCAAGTGTTATGTAGATCACAAAACTTAAGATGGCTTCTCCCTCTCTCCATACCGAGCGAGAGATTGACGAACTAGCTAGGTTAGGGAAGGGGAGGTTTGGCAACGAGGCGGGCCTTTTTTATTTGACCATCTGAAACGATAGCTCCCCAGCAGCAAAAGGAGATGTGCGTGACGGAAACGGAATAATTACAGCAATAGTCTTCTGACCGCCTGCTGGGGTCCAACGCCGTCTTCTCTGCCGGCCGGCCGCCGCGATGAGGATGAAAATAGCTGAAACAAGCCATAGAACGGGACTCCCGGGATCTCGCAGGTCTGCGCAGGGGAAGCTGAACGTAAGCTGATATCAGGCTGCATGGAACGAGACGGCCGAATAAGCAGACAATGGCCTCACATGGCGGCCTACAGATTTGCTATTAAGTTACTCGGCTGAAAAGAAGGAAGGAAGGAAGCACACATCTCGAGATGGTTTCATCCCATGCTCGAGTCCGCACCTGGACGGCCCAAGTGTACTTCTTGAAGTCGGACGGGCACCCACTGGCGGATACGTAAAATACCAGAGTGTCGGGTTATTAGTGGCTTCCTTTCTCGGGCGTGATAGGACGATGCTCATCAGTCAAGCCAGGAGAATCCAAACATGAAACCCCATGACACGATCCTTAGCAGACAATAGCACATATGGGGTAGTTAGTGTTATTCAACTCGTCTGGTTTCTCGAGGGTTGGCCCTGGTAGTATATGATAGTAAGGATGAGTTGATCTCTTTCAGGTGAACCGTAGCAATCGTGATACGTTCCCACAATCATCTCTCTATTGCTGCTAGGAAGTTTTAAGACGCCAGAAGTAGTCTAAGCACGCCGGTTCTTTTGCACTTCATATCGGGCCTTTCTGCAACACCAGCAGATCGTCAGCGGCAACGGCGTCGATTGGGTAAGGAACTCCTGGTCTTGCGTCTCCCGAGAAATCAGGGTCCTTGGGCTCCAAGAGGACCGGCGTAAGAGTCCGGCGCCATAGTTAGCGCATAGCACATTTTCCAGAAGATTAGGATTCTACTACTACACCTATTTTGGTCTGCCACGAGCTAACTCGCGAGCATCCTGAGCGACTTTAGTTCGCAAATACACAGGTAGTGCGAACATAGTCTGAGTAGGCAGTACAGTACATGTGGTAATGTCCATTTAGGCAATCGCATACATCTCCACGATGACTTAACTCTAGCGTTTGCTGATTCCGCGGGGTTGCAGGAGTCCGGTCGAGGTTGCCCGAAAGCTCGGTCGGCATGCTGCGACCTGTTACAGCGTCACAGTGAGCACAACTTTCTCCTTCAACGTGTAAAAAGGCTTAAGTGACATTCCGGGTGGCGCCCAGTGAACACCCGGCGTCCATACGAGTAGTAGCGGCATTGCACATTTACGAGAATGATTGGCGGGCGGCCTGTGTAATCGCCGAAAGGTCCAAGGACACCCGAAAGGCACGGTGCCGCGAAGGGGTGCAAGTTATAGAAGGGCTGTCTTATACAATTATTATGGGACACTATAGGCGCGCTGGGTTGCATTCGATGTCCAGTGAGGTTGCATTGCGAATTGGCGCGATGTAATGCCGGCTACCCAAGGTACTTGCTTTGTCGCTTTCTCTCTGCCAGTCTACTTTGGGGCGTGCAGTTCACTGAATCAAGAGACGCGCGAGCGTGCCCATTCGGTTTGGGGCTGCCGGGAGAGTAAAGATCTGACCGTACCGTAGAATGCAACGGTACTTGCGCTCTCAGTGCCGGGCAAGTGCCCTGAAAGCCCTGAAGGCCCCCCGTTATCGTGGGCCGGTCCTGCACAGGTACGTCGAAAATGCCCCGACCGCCCGTCCAGGGCCAGGGCTTGTTCTGCTCGCTCCGGCAGATTTGGTAAAAGTAGACAGGCAGGCCTGGCTCTTCGGGCGATTTTTCGCGTGGTCAATGTCTGGAGAAAAACAATAAAAGTGAAGCGATGAGGCGATCGGGCTCGCGGAGCCTTTTTGGTGGAGCGGGCGCCTAGTCTTTCTCATGAGGAGTTTCAGGGTGTTGCCGGTTTGGTAAGGTTTGATCGTACACTGACAGCACCGTTCATCGCCTGTCGCAACGTCGCCATCAGAGGAGCACAAACGAATTGAAAAAGGCGGGGGAAATACACCTTGACGGCGATGTGATGCCTCGATCAGTTCTAGTTCGAACATATAACCATCCATCGGCTACCTACGAGCGTTACACCGCAAGTCCAATGGTGGTTTGGTAGAGTCTCAGTCACAACACATGTCAGGTAGGCATACAGTAAGTACACACTGACGTTGCAATATATATCACACACATGAGTGTATCTGCCCGTTGACGTCTTTGTTTCACGCAGTGACCAAACGTTCTGACGATCATCAAAACCATGGTTCTGAAACATGCGGCTCAACAGCAGTCCTGCCTGGGATTGACTGGAGCCTCGACGACATATCACAAACAACCGAGTCAGCCTAACCTATCAACTTTGTAGTCCCGCGCTATTTGCAGCCGAATTCGGCTGCTGAGCGATTTTGTTTTTGAGCAGCAGGCCAGGTCTATCCATATGAGGGCCCGCTCTTGATGTCAATCCGCAATAACGAGGTTGACAAACAAGTTGACAGTCGAGTAGATTTGTGGCGCTATGCGTGCATACTTGATTTCTGGAGATAACGGTTTACATCTTACACGTCAGATCTTGGTGCACTGATCCGTACATACCTGGTAAACCTAGACCACCACCGATATAAACTGAGAGTGTCCTTCATCATTAACCGGTGAACTCTTTACTAATCATCGGGGAAGGGATCATGCTGGGTTTAGTGTGATGATTGCAATTTGCCAGCGGCGTCAACCGGGGGTCTTTCGAGGTTTATCCCGCACTGCATGTTGCGTGCAAAGGAACTGCATCCTTGATTCTCTCGCGTAACACAACTTTTAGAATACGTCGTAGATATGCAAAGAAGTGCTAAATGAGGGGCGAGACCAGAACGACAATGCAATGAAGCTGGTATACCATCTCTACCTGCACGCCCTACAGGGCATCGGCGCTCGAACTCCCGCCGATTCGCTGGCTAAACATTCGCGAATATACATGATATCTCTTGCGTGATTGGTGCCTCTCTCAAGGACGCGCAACATCATCAGCAGCAACGGAGCAATATTTCCTGAGAGGCGGAGCGGCCTGCATAAGATACGAGGCGCCGGCAGTAGCTGTTTATCGACAGACGACCCGAGTAGTCGGTATATCCTCTTCTAGGGAAAGTGGTACACGCACGCCTCCTGCACACGCATATGCATCAAGCAGGGGAAGCAGCGGAAGATCTCAAGACATGCCAGGGGCACCGGGGAGGATGACGGCGAAAGGAAGCTGTGTACTACGATGTAGGGAACCCGGTCCGGTTTTCGTAAGACTGCAGCTTATTGCCTGCAAGATGACCGGGAACTCGATGCTCTGGGCAATAGTGTCTTCTCGTTTCTTCTCCTCTCTTCGCGATGCCAAGACTCTTTCAGTCTTCTGTGGTTGAGTCAGTCCTGTAAAGGAGGGTTTAGAGGATTCATAATACGTATATGTGATTGATTACATACCTACCTTATGCTGTTGAAATGTGTGCCCTACTTTCGATAGCTATCCCCGATACACCCCTCTATAATTATGACCATCCCCGTAATTCCTGTCATCAATTTGTGTCGTAATTTCTTACCGCCGTCATAATCGTCTTCCTGCTGCTTGCTGTCTGTCGTTCGTTACCCATCATGTCGGTCCTGCAGAGGCCCTTCAGACAACCTGCAATCACCGCACAGGCTGATTGGAAGTTTTCTCTTGTAATTATGGTTTCGACTGGGCATCTTTTGGCTGCACATCCCGTTTGTGGGTGGACGAAAGCCCAATTTGTGCAGATCATTTCTCCAATAGTGAAGAGTAGTGCGTGCCTTGGTCGGAATTGTCGAATCACGATCTCGAATGGGGCCAGGATAGGAATGAGCAGAATTCAAGGATACCATGCCCAAAAGGTACGAAGAACGAAGAGACTCAGCGGCCCCTGGCCGTCAAGCAGGGGCATCGCAGAACACTCCCACCCCCCCGGCGGGGCCAGGAACCTTACAGACCCCCCTGTTCGTCCGCCGTCCAATTGACTGCTCCCCCCAGCTTACCCAGGAACCTTGGAAAAAGCTGGTTCCTCCTTTTCCTTTTCTTCCTAGGTCGGTCCCAAAAAGAGAGTCGGAATGGGTTCGCATAGTGCCGACCCTTCCCGGCAATCTTATAAGAGTCCAGTGAGCTTATGCCCAGATGCCACGATGGCCCAGTATTTACTTATGTATATCAAGAATTGCTCTTGCTGTGCCGTCTTCACCAGCTGAAAGTTCGTTGAACGTGTGTCTACCTAGAAGGAAGTTAAAGGCCTTCCAATCTGTTTATTAAGATTGCGCTTTATCTCCCGAAGTAGCGGGTGGATGAGATCACCCCATCTCCCTTCATCATATCATGATCGATTCGAACCGTTCGAACATTCTACGTTAGCTAGTATCGCTTCTTTTGTCTGTGCACTAAGGTTAGCCCTTAAAACAAACTGCTTACTTGGGCTTGCTTGCCAGGAGGCCGATTTAGCCAGAACAGCATACAGTAGTCTGACGCGCCGTTTACTTGTGGCTTGAGATTCCCGAGCCAAGGGCAAAAGCACCATGTTAGACAATACCTACTTGTGGTAAAAGTCGGGAATATCACATCAAGTACTCCGTAGAGGGTGATCCAGGGAGAACCCTTCTCCCAACCCCCCACACGTCAAGTCCGAGAGCTCTCGAGCAGATTTATAGTCGGACTTTGTTACTACAAGTCTGATATGACTCTTCGAAAGTTTGAACAGATTGAGCTGCTATGCTTAATATATTTTTACGACATGACCTGCTCGTAATCCGCTGTCAGTCCAGCTGCACCCAGCTCGGGGGCCACAGCACCTGGTTTCCGGTGTGGCCCAAGTGGTTCCGGTCTGGTGGGACTCTTCTGACCCTGACCCGTTCTGGTGAGCATGGGAGTCGTAGCAGTCTCTTTTTGGCAATGGCTGTCTATTTGCAGCATCCTGGGCCGAGTCATGGCCTGCTAGTCGAGTCCGGCTCTGAGTACTGGGTACGGAATATACTGGCTAAAGACCAAGATCAAGACCAAAAACAACCAAAAACACCACCACCAATTGGACAGCATGGCTATCATACCTAATTCTCTAACATCCTAAGGTTAACACTTGGCCTCACGGCGAACCATTCGTTAGATGGCGTGCTCGGGATGGTCTCGCCACGTGCCGTATATCCAGATGTGATCTGTGTCAACCAAGTAATAAATCAATCACCCATGACTGACAGTTAACGGTACATGATAGCCAGATGCACTTGTAATTGCAAAACGGAACTTGCCAAAGTGTCCAACATAAGTAGGTAATTACCGAACTTGGTGTTGCTCTCTTACTGTGTAGAGTACGATCGAAACATGGCTGCGGGTAAAGCCAGGAGGATGAACGTTGACATGACAGCCCAGAAGAGGAATGTTTGTTGAAGTCCGAAGTCTCTGAGAAATGAAACATTTCGGGCTGGGTGCAGATCTGGAATTGCCTGATTGGTCCAAATCGTGGCTCGGCATGTTTTCTTTGTCAGATTTGTCACCATTTTCAACCACTCACATCTCAGGACAGGTAGCATTGTGACAGGCGACTAGAACTCCAGCTTGCAGCGGCACTTTTCTCAAGAATCTTCTTTAGAAGGAAGCTCGACTGGCTGCTGAACTCTATTCCCCAAAAGAACCCCTCAACCATGTACCTACATTTAGTCTACCTACTACATAGCGGTGAAGTGAATAATGGAAGATAGATAGATGGGTAACAAACAACCTCTACTCCTCACCAACTCCAAGACTAACAACATGGCTATCTGCATTGTGCAGTAGCACTTGAGACTTTAGGCACTGCTGGCCAACTACGTAGTAAGCGGCATACGATCTTCGCGTGAGCAAACCAAACTGAGATATGCCGAGATCCTGGCCAGCCAGGGCTCCGTACGTATAGCAAGAAGACAGAACACCCGACACCAACCTCATGAGCATCAATGGATCCTTCCAGCGTTGATCATGGCCCATGCGCCACGCCGACAATGCAAGCCCAGCCGACGAAGTACTGAGTGATGGAGATGGCATTCTTTTATCGGAGGCCGGCAGGGTTTCTCATCCTCTCGTCATGAGAAAAAGCACCCCGTGTTTACAGTGTGAAGTTGATCACACTCGGAGCATATGCAAGGAGGACGATGTTTGGAGATCCGCAGTCTGACCACCGTGGATTGTTGATATATGAGCACATCAGTGCTGTCAATGCCTTACATATATATCTTGTCCATCTTTTGATCCGAGCACGATCTACGTGTGGCTTTCGCATAGGTATAGCATGAGCAAGCATGGAGTAGGTAGGTCGATAGAAATTGATACGAAGGCGCTTGACTGACTGATCCCTGTGGCCGGGACTTTCTTTTGCTTTCAACAGTGACCGTGATATGCTTACATCCTCGGGACCGTAAAGTAACATTCGATTAAAAAAAAGCATTGACAAGGGGGACGACTGGGTGACTGCAAGCAAGGAAGAGTAGGTCTGCTTAGCATAGTCACTGTACTGTAGGTATGCATCCAGCAGTGCAGCTTGCAGCTTGCAGCTGGCTACTGTCTCGCTGTCCATAGTACTGTACCTACTTCCTACCTACTTACCTACTTACATTTGCAGTGGACAAAGGGGGCCAAGAAACGAAACGTGTGGATGCCCGCTGCATGAGCATGGAATAGCGTATTGACTTGAAGGACTCTGATAACGCCGCTAGCCCTATGCAAAGTAGTGCCCTTGTTGCCCTTGCTGGGCTTGCTGGGGCGGGCTACTGGGGGGGCTTGCTTAGGCTTGCTGGGGGGCTTGCTGGGTACTTACATATATGCTGGTATGCTGCTGGGTACAAGGTAATTAGTGCGTTGCAGGGCCCCACGCGCCGCTTTCGAGAGGTCCCTTAACTTACAAGATACACTCTTTTTAGTGCTTCCCCCGTCCGTCACCCTTCGTGTGTCTGTGTCTGGCAGTTCGTCGTTGCAAGAGCGATGCCGAATATCTGCACCATCTCCTCTCCATACACAACCTCTTGAGACCTGGACTGTTTGGGCTACTGTTCTCCTTCTTTTCCCATTCTACTTTAGTGTCGGGTTGAATTAAAGAGGGGACGTGGAAACCGGTCTTCGTTTACGTTATATGACACTTCTGACCACCGTTCGCTCTCTCTGCCTGTTTCCTACTCCGGGACTTAGTCCATTCCTCTCGCCCCTTTGGTCAACTTTGTACCTGCATACGTTCATTTGTTTGTTTCGTAACTCGATATATCCAGTCATTTTCCTCAGGACGACCAACCACCACAAGAAACTTGACCTCGCGTGAAGTCTTCATTGTTTCCGATTGGCAATATCTCAACCAATACGCACCCACACACACACACACACACCGACCCCGGGCGACGAAGGGCTTTTACTCGAGAGCTGAGATTCCTCGAAACAACCTTGCGCAGTAATACATATAGATCGGAACCGAGCTGGATACAAAACACGAAAACGTATAAGGCATCAACGCAGCAGCAGACATCGACACGAACATTGAGTTGCAGCGCATTAGCAGAGGCCAAGGAAGGGAAATTCTGGTCCATTCTTCTTCATTCGTCCAATCTCCTGCCGCCGGGCCCTCCCGCTTGAACGGTAACGGCCAATTGTAAGCTGGTGGAAGTCGTACCGAGCTGCAGCTAGAGCTTCGACGGAACATCGATATACTCGGCCACTCGATAAACGGTTAAAGCTTTCAATCGCAATTGAGGCTTACACGCCAGGTATGTAGTTTAACCGATGGGCCATGGATTTGGTTTCACCGGCCCAGAACAGCTTGCACCGCGAGGGCGTCTGCTAGACGTCACTCACCTTCAAGCACCGCCCAGAACAACAAGTGTTTGCGCGCGAGACCAGGCCCAGCCAGATAGCTGCGATGCATCCCGCGCACATGCAAGGGCGAGTGCACAATACATGATATGCCGTGGAACAGTGTTTTGCGCCTCCGGCTTGATCGCATGAAGCATGGCTTTTCAATACTTCTCTAGCACTCTGCAGCATGCATCGTGCTTGTGAGGAAACGAGACATCACCTCCAATAAGTCGACTGAGGACTGCAGGGGAGCCTTCAGCAGAAGCCACACCCTCCCGTGACTGGCGTCATCAGCACCCGGCATTGATCTTCGCCGGCAGTATTATTGTTCCCCCTTGTTCTTGTTTTCGCCATGCGCAACGAGTTCTCTTACCGGAACGCCTATCTCTCTTCTCTTCTCATTTTTGATACGCCTGGAATAAGCTATATAGCTTGCTAACAATTTCTTTCTTTAGATCTGGGAAGTTTGAACAAAGTCTCACCACTTCACATCGTCACAATATTCCGGCCTTAAGGACCGGCTTAGCTAGTGAGACACGACGGCTCTCTCCTCCGGACCAACACCACTCTGAATAGGTAGGCCGTTGGTTGCTTTACTGCTATAGCAAATTGGCAATTCCCAGCAAACCGGCACCGGCTTTATTCGCAATTTCGGGACGCGGGTAGAAATACTCGGGTTCGAGAAGATCGTTCTTCCAATTAAGCGAAGACGCAATCCGGTCAACAAGCAAGAGCAAAGGAGCGGCGACAAGCCAATCTCATACCTCGCTTATTGTGCATTCATCCATTGAGCCGGGACGCAACCTACAGCTTTCAGACGCATATTGACGACCAGCATTGGGACACTTGCAGCTGGAAAGGCCAACAGCACCGTACCATCCCTCTCGGCAACGCAACCCCCCTGTATCGAAAGTACTCCGCACCCCCTGGTGCTCACCATACCCCGGACGATATTGCATAATCCTGTAAAGTGCGCAGCAGGGTTCCCAACCAGTCCCATTGCGCCCAGCTCTTGGTCAATTTGTTCTCTTTATATCCCTTCCGGGTAACCCATTGGAAGCGTGGCTCGTCCCCCACAAATATCCTTTGGTGTGGTACGCATTGGTTCATTGTTTTCGCATCTCGAGACGCGCTCGCACCTCTACTCGGCTAAGACAACATCGTCGACTACATGCGATAAGAAAGAATCGATGAAGCCAGTTGAGACATAGTCATCGCATTGGCCATCAATACAACACACAGCGCGCGGCTGGCATAGCAAGTGGTCTATCATGCTTCCTATGTATGCATCGCAGAGGCCCCCTTCGGGGAAAGCGGCCAAAATCCTCGGCGCCACAGAAGACTTCTCCGGTGTGCCGCCGACTCCCAAAAACACATTCCATAACTACACAGATCTACTCGACCCAGCATTGGATGGTCCCCCGTCACCGGAGCGCCTCAGGCAGCTTAGCCAGGAGATGAGGCGTGGCTCACACGCCGATATCAGGCGGGGCTCGCAGGCCGATATCAGACGCGGCTCAGAAGCCGGCATCAGACGTGGATCGCAAGCCGACATTAGGCGCGGTTCGATTGCGGAAAAACATCAAAGCCAGCACACCACTTCGTCAGGCTCCTCGTCCCTCCTATCAACCTCCGACAGGCCGTCGTGGGAGCATGGCCTGGATCAACTCACTTTGTCGCGGAAGTCTTCCCAACGGTCTACGACAAGCAGTATGCCGTCGCGTGGTGAGCGCCCGGAAAGCCTGCAAATATTCGGGAAGACATTGTTCAACCGAAGGGGTAAGTTGCGAAGGGAAAGCAGTGACCAAGGTTCATCGAACAGCTCTTTACAGTCTAGCGAGGTCGAACCCTCCTCGGTCGCACCCAAGGAATCGCAACCGTTCCTCAAGGACATGTTAGCTCGGCGAAAGGGTAAAGGCGACGCTGAGGCGGCGCCAAAAAGGATACAGATCTCTGGGCCCTACAACTTCCAGCACCTCACCCATTCTCAGAATGACAACATCAACGATTATGAGGATACAATGATCGACCTCTCGGATCCGCGATACGCACGCCGGCCAACGGACCCGTTCCCACACGGTCTTCGATCGGAGAACTTGCACTTTGCCAATTTCTCGTCCGAAAGTTTAACAGGTGTGCATGAAGATCCATCTGCTGGTGTACATGCTCGAAAGAACAGCGAGGTTTACGCGCGCCCGCTTAAAGGCCAGGAGCGAGCTCAGACGCGTCAGAATCGGTACACTCCTCCCGTCCCGATCCGGCCCCTGGTGAAGCGAGCTCAATCCGAAGAGCAAATGCGCGGCCCGCCTCCTCGGCCGCCAAGATCTCCCATTGGAGCAAGTTTTAGCACGCCTCACCCCCCACCCAGGCTATCCAGTCGGACACCATCTCGAGATGAGGTCTCTAGTCGAAATCCATCCCGGGATGAGATTGATCCTCTAGAGCGGCCAATGACCAACTGCAGTTCCCGACAGCCAGCGCCGTTCATCCTGTCCCCTGCTCCGTCAATGCCAGAACCCCCTGCTACAGCCCAGGGCTTGATGAGCGACTTTTTCGGCCCCAACGATATTGTCGAGCAACAAATTGGCTCACATGCTATCACGACACCTGATGATGCCGCTTGGCCCTTGACGGCCAATGTCATGACAGCATTGCCCGACGTGCCAGAGGAGGAGGAAAGCTCAGCCGCAACTCGAGCGGACCGCGTCAGCAGCTTGACGAGTAACAACTCATCTTTAAGAGGTAGCGTGTCAGTTCCCATACTTCGCCAAAGGCCGCAAGTCCAGTCCCCCGGCCAGCATGGTCCCAGCAACGCATCCGAAACACTGGGCAAATTCGATATGTTGGCTGCTCAGCGTCTCATGCGAGAGTCTATGGATGAAGAAGCCAGCGTGTACGAAGACAACCTTAACTGGGAAGACGATATTGATTATTGCTACGAGCATGCCGCCGAAGCCGACTTTGATTATGCCTGGGAGCGGCCATCTTGTGATATGACGCGAGATGGCGGCGACGAAGAGGCACAAAGTCCCAAGACAAGCAAGCCAAAATCGTCGCAAAACTCGGCGCACTTGTTCCTACGCAACAGATTCGATGTCCCGGCCCTGAGCCCCGCAAGCCAGACATCTATGGTTTCTTCGCAGGGTGTTATTACACCGACACTCCAGCAAGGAAATGTAACTTCAAACTTCTCCCTGCCTCGGAGGGACAGCTCCACGCTCACAAGCCATAAACACACCCGTGTGCCATCGCGGGTCTCGGCTTTCAAGGAGTCCCAAGGCTTCATTTCACCATCCCTATTGATACCGAACGACTACCATCAACAAATGCTTCTCCACGAGAGTGAGTTCCGGGAAGAAGACGAAGACGACGAGGCCATGTTTCTGAGTCACGGGACTTCGTTCCTCGACCCATCAGACTTCAAGAGTGCGAATGCCCGTGCAAGTTCTTCGACGACGCACTCGGCGCTTTCAGATCAGTCGACTTATTCGAGTCGCCACAAGTCGGCAAACTCGGCTTATACTCGCTGGACAGCCAGCAGCGCCGCCACCAGCATCGAGAGCTGGCAAGCTCCCAATGATGACAGCGACAACACCGTCTCAAAGACAGACAGCGACAATGTATCTCCGCTCCCCGTATTTGAGGATCCTTTCAAGCGTGACAGTCGCGAGCGCCATGGCAGAGCTATGTCGCATGCCAATGTGCTCGCTCCCAACGAGACTCCTGAAAGTGCCGCTGTTGAAGGCCCTTCTCCCACCTTACCTTCCAAGTCGCGCCGTCGAGCGAGGACTACTAGTCGGAGCCACAACAACCCACCGGCTCAGTTTGGCCTCTTCCCTTCGGTCCCCACCTCCTACGCAAACTTGCCAGGAGGTCGAATCTAAGCCATACGATATGTTTACATATATACATCTATCCTCATTTTCCTTTCAGCAGTATTATCTCTGATACTCGTTCCATTTGGAGTTTCGAGCTCCTATAGCAGCCATGTCTTGGCTGAACCAAATTTATACAAGCCGTTTCCAGGTTGTGTTTTATATGTGCACCATAGGTACACCAAAGCATCTTTTGGCGTTCTCACCTGTCGTTACCGGCGCCCTTTTCATTACTGTTTCGATTCATTTACGTTGGGAGCGGATTCTTGGTCCCCATAGACAGCGGCTGCGCGGAAAAACGTCGTATTTTCTTTTGTGTTTGCCAGGCTGGATTTCAAGCCAAAGGAAATCGGTCCAAATTCTTTCATACTGGGAAAGAAGCAGCGGCAGAGGCGAACAAGGGACATCAAAAACTGAGTTTTTCTTTTTTTTTCTTTTCAGTGATGTATGATGGGATATGAGGTGTTGTCTTCAGCAAGCCGCGTATAGAACGAATGGGTCCTGGGATTCATATCCCCCCAGGCCAACTTTACATTCAGCGTCACATCACTGGGACGTAATATGTACTACCCTACGGGACTAGCCAGTCCATTTTTTCCTTTTATCAGCAATGTCCGTCAAAAGAGAGAGACGAAAGACAGAGAGAGGAGAGAGAAGAGGAGACGATGTATATACTTAGACGTCGAGAGAGGTGCTCCGAAGCATCAGAAAATATTAGTACCCCAGCTGTGTCTGGAGCCAAACTACAATGACGTTGCCATACCTTATTTGAAAACGTGATTATTTCGCTACGTGGTCGCGATGTTTTCATCCTCCCTAGGTATTATCAAAAAGTGCTTCCAAGAGACGTATTGCTGGTAGTCATCTGTCCGCTGCTAAGTATAAATCTATGTATCTATATCCAAGCCCTCCTTGACTGCAGTTACATGAAGCTCATAAGTTTATGAGCTGCTGCTGCCTTTCGCCAACAGGTCCTCCACTCGTTTCACTTTGTCCGCAGCTGACTGCTTCTTATCCGTCCTAAACAGACGATGAAAACCAAAGGGTCAGCACATGAAATCTCATACACACACCTACAACCTCTCTCTCTCTCTCGCTCGCTTTCACGCGAACTTACCTGGAACCGACTCTCATGGAGGACTGGACCCGAAGGACGCCGAGTGAGTGGACTAGACTGTGGGCTTGGCCGATGACCTTCATGACCTCATCCCACGAACCCTCTGTTCAACGGGTTCATCCGAAAAGTTAGCATTGCGGTTGGTATAGGTGCTCGAATTGTGAGTGTGCACGTGTTTTACGTACCGACGGTGGTCCCGGCCGAGTGCATGGTGCACGTCAGGCCGCTGGCGTTCAGCAGCTTCTGTACTTCGGCGACTTCGTTGGCTACGGAGACGCTGCCCGTACCGACCTATACGCGCAGGCATTTGTTTTTAGTTGATGTTCTCTTCCGTGCCGGAAAAGGGGCGGAAGGGGCTTGGACTAACGGGTATCAAACAAAAGTCGGCATATGCCCGCTCGGGCGTGGCGATGTTCTTGTAATCCATCCTGGTGAGCTGTGGTTGGGGTATCCGGATCTGGCTTTGGGGATAGTACAATGTCTGATGATGACGCTATGTGGTATGAAAAGCCAATGGGTTATATCTTATGGGGTTGAGGGGGGCTTTTATGCTGAGAAGAGATGAAGTCGTCCGGAGGGGAGCTCTGCAACGAACGATTGCTGGCGCGCGGGGCCGTTATTGTCCCGGAAAGCGCCGGGTTTATTAGTGCGGCTCCTCTCTTTTTGGAGATGTTCCTCTGGTTGGTCCAACACTGGACAGTTAGACATTCATCAGGGGCGGTTGACAAGCAGGTTTCAAATAAAACTCTCTAGAGGTTTGATATTAGATATTGGGTTAGGGACTATGTAGAAGATGTTGATATCGATTTCTGTTTGTATATGGGGCGTGGGAGCGTGAGGGAGATAGTCTCCGTGTGAGGGAGGCACTCAATACTCGAACTCATGCTCTGGGTACCCAATAAGGAGCGATTGGAGCTGCTAGTTGTCGACTGCAGTCCTTCAAAGAAATCACATTGGACCTGATACTGCCTAATATTGAGAAGGGCTGGCCACTGGGATTGCGTGGTTATTTAAGGGTAACTCTCTTTGAGGTCCATGATGATCTATATAATGCCAAATTTATAGCAACACCGTAGGATGCAGTCCAACAATGTAAGAATTCTGAACGGCTTCATTGTTGGAACGCTTTGAAAATAGTCAAATATATGTATGTAAGTTGACAGTAGGCTGCGTAATCGGTACTATAGTAATGGGATGGTCTGGTTTGATATGAGCTTCTTCACGAATCCAGATCACCATCATCACCCTCAGAATATGGTTTCATGATGTTGCTCAGAAATATATGCGTAGACCAAACATCAAGTTGATCAAGCACCTGGATCTTGATTGTAAGAAGGAGGTCCTGGAAGGTGATGTTCCGCATGTGTGCGTACCACGGATTTGGAGCTAGTTAGGGCTAGCTGCATATAGTTCAAAAAGCGGAGATCAAGGTTGGCGGTCGACGGACTCTCCAAGTAATCAGGGCGGTGGAGAGCATCTTATGTCATACTCGATACCAATCCATTACAATGGCCAAAGGAAACAAGAAGGCAGACGACAACAAGTCGAAAAAGGATACAAAGGCGGTGGATGCGAAGGGGAAGGGGAAAGGGAAGGGGGGTGCCGCCGCCGCCACTGAGCAGAAAGCCGCTCCTGTGAAAGGTGCCCAGCATGCTAGGGTCCGCCATATCCTGGTACGTTGCATCTCATCCCATTGTGTCGGGTCGCTGTGGATGATATTTGGGACGAAATATACTGACTGCTCAATACAGTGCGCCAAGTTCTCTAAGAAGGAGGAGGCTCTCGCCCTGCTACTAGGCACGGATGGCGATGCTAAGCCTTTCAGTGATGTCGCGAGACAATACTCGGAGGATAAGGCAAACCAAGGCAAGTCCACCCATATATACCATCAAAACGCTACTGAAGTCACTAACGTTCAATAGGGGGTTTGCTGCCAAGGATCACAAAGGGGTTGACACCATACGACCCAGCGTTCATGGAGGTTGCCTTCAGTATTCCAGAGTGCAAGGATAGCGAGGTGTCAAAATATGCTGCTTCACTCGGCCAAGTCAAGACGGAGAGCGGTTACCACATCCTTCTTCGTGAGCCTCTGAAATAGATTATTCGTCTAACATAGCAGACAAGACCAGAGAGGTTGTCGGTGAGACACCGGGCATTGATGCAGGTACCGAAACTGGTTCATCCCAATTATCCAGAACTGAAGTCTAGCCAAGTCGAAACTGTGTTCGTGGCAAAGCCGCAACATCAATAGATGCTCTTGTGACCATCACGTTGACTAGACCCTGTCGATAGCATGTCTTTGGTCGTTCTCCAACGTCATCGTCTTCCTCCCATGCCACTGCCAATAATGATAAATAAAGGTCCGAATCTTTCCGTGGTTCAATTGCCATCAACAGGTAAGACCATTTCCCGCTTTCGAGGCATTGAATGATCTCGTGGTCTTGTGTGTCGACGCTCAGATAGGAGCCCACAGACCTGATTGAGAACCCGCCCGTACTATCACTAGTCGGGCTGATGTCGTCTCTCTTCCAACTTGCTATATCTCTTGCATCAGGCCCGCTGATCGTATATGCCTCTCCTACCAAGTATTTCGGGGCACCGCACTGTTGTGTTGGTCTAGAGACTTTCATCAAGTCAGTGATGATCCCATCTTCCCACTCTAAGCCTTGGATGTCAAGGATTATTGGGCTTTGGCTAATGCTTTTCCTTGTCCAAGTGCCACCTATTAACCAAGAAACTTGACCCTTCCAGCCAGCCCAACTCCAGGAAGGGAATTCATATCTTCGGTCTCTTCGTATTGGCCCTGCTTCCTTCCACAGGGGAGAATGGCTCCAACAGATCGAATACAAGAAAGATGATTTCTGGAAAGCCAAAAACTTCTGCATGTTTTCTGTCGAGATAGGAGGCGCCACTGCACTAACATCGAATATGGGGGTTCCTTGGATGGTCTTGAAGGTTGGATCGCGACGAGAATACACCTTCATCGCTCCTGCGAACCCATTGATCGAGTCGGAATCCATGGTTAGTTTCTTGGTGGTATACACTCCAAGTAGCTTGTGGAAGTAGTGGACCTTGCGGGCGAAGTGGTCCATTGTAACTTTGGGGCCGTTCTCCTTTGAACCCGACACTGAGTCGCCTCCAGACTGTTTATCCCAAGACTCTGACCAATCCAGAAACGGAGTTTCCTCGAATTCATAAAACGTGTTATCTAATACGCTGTGTGGTTCCGGATACGAGTCGCTGCAGAAGATGTCTTTTGCTTGGAACACCATCTCGTGGTCCATGAAGTAAAGCTTGCGGGGGGCGAGAACGGATTCCTGGAAACACCATCCTCGACTATACCACACCGTTTTCTGAAGCGCAGCGACTGGGGCCGGCGTGGAGAAAATAGTCAGGTCATCTTCCACCACCCCCGTCTTCTCGTCTACTCGCCCCTTGAGATGCAACATCATACGTTCTGCCCTTGGGGTACCGCCCACTCCCGGCAGCGCTCCTCCCGTACTAGCAGCAATAATTGTCAGCGCCGCTTTGGAGTATAACAAGTCCATCTTCGAGATGTGTTCTGCGATATGCTCCTTGGCCGCCGACTGGTCGATACAAAACTGGTCCACCCACAAGTACCGATAACCTGCCTCCCGAACTACTTGTATGGCGTTAGACACCACCCTGGGTATCATCTGCGGCAGCGGAAGCGCGTTTGCTTCGTCAAGCAGGCAGCCGTCGACTTCGATCATATCAGCGTTTGCTAGCCCCCACACGTAACTGAGAGCGAAATAGGCTGTTCCCGGCACATGGTCCACGATAGTACGCGTATGGCAGTCGATTACCCTCATACCGGGGATGCTGAACCGGTGATCATCCAAGTCAAAGTCGCAGAGCCCGAGCCACTCGCGAACCAAGCCGGGGTCGTACTGAGGCAACACGAACCTCGACAGCGGCTCCGCCTCCGTAGACTGGTTCTTCTCCAGCAGCGCCCGCAAGTCACGGGTCCGCGCGCACGCCAAGAACCCCTCCCTCTCTACCCGCTCCTCGTTGATGTGCTGGACGTGGGCGTTCTCGCCGGCGTACAGGATGGCCACTTCAACGGGCTGGAACATCCACGAGATGCGTATGTCCATGAGCATGCAGCGCTTGTTGAAGGCCGACAGCTTCCACGGCGACAGTGCGGAACTTGGTGCTGTTTCCGTTGCCATGCTCTCGTCCTTTGCCAAAGGGGCTTCTGAGAGAAACGTCCTCGCGAAGAGGCTGCAGAGGACGCATTCCGGGTGTATGCCAGCACGTTCTGCCACGACGAGGGGGTTGGCTGCCCCTTGTGCGGCCCTGGAGGTGTGATCCAGCGCGGCAAGCAGATCCGTTGCTCGGCATTGGCTGCAGAGGAAGGGCTCAGTCCTGGAGGGATCGATGTCGAGAAGACGCAATTGTTTCTCTACCTGCTCCGGCAGGAAGTAATGAGGTGGTGACGACTCTTCGTCCGTATCATCACTTTCTTCTTCCGAAGTGACACTCTCTTCTGGGCCGTTGTTTGGTTCCGAGACGTCATAACTCTCTTCTGTGCGGTCGCTGTCGTCCCAGTGCCCGCCACCATCGGACTCTTCGTTTCCATAGTTAAGTAATGCAGAACAACAACCTTCGTCCAGCGAAGGTTTTACGGTGTTTGTGCCATCATACATGATTACAGTATTCACAACAACTGGATTAAAATCGTGGTATTATGATCTGGGCCTCATATCTGGATATTTGAGTGACAACGCACTCGCTGTTGTCGGATCTAACCTGCATTATATGATCAGTCCAAGGCCTGGGAAGACAGCCCACTAGAGAAGAGCAGTGTGTCTCCAAGACCCAGTTCTACCCCCTCAAATTGGGTTGTTGGTTCATCTTCTGATATAGATGTAACATCACACATGCGACCTGCAGTGATGTCGATTCGGGGCGTTGTTGTGATTGGCCAGGGCCCTGTTCGCGCTTAACCCCAGCGCTTAGCAGCAAATCAGACAACTCTTTTGGGAATGATTGCATAGAGGTCTATGCGATTTATTGAAGCTCGCCGGCTGTAATAAGTCGTGGTGCTCCCATTGCTAAAATAAGAGCAATGGGTCTGGACTTGGTCACATCAGATATGGTGAGTGATCCTCAGGATATCGCATGGAATATCAGGCCGCATACTGGTCAACACCTTTGGTTGAAGGCGCCAGCTCCATCAATCATTTCGCTATGCAGAACACCAGTTCTTATTGGTCTGAGCCATTCTCTGGAATGCCGGAATGCCACTGATTCAGCACATTTGTTCACTCATTCACGTTGTCAAAGGAAAGCCTTCATGTTGTTTGTCTCAATGTGGTTTTCCCATTCCATTGCAGTATCAAGTGCCCTATTTTCCAGCAAATAGAGTGGTATATCCCATCCCTGGGGAAGACGTCTTAATATTCATCCTCAAAATCTATACCGCCCCACCATTCAACGCCGGTTTTTAGACTTCGTTTACTGCTCGGTCTGGAAGTAGTTGAGAAGGATGGATCGCTCCTGAGACTCCTCACCCCAGTCCTTGACAACGACGCAAGAGCAGTTGACGACCTTGCGGGCGTTACCCTCACGGTCCAGGACACCTGTAACGAAGCGCATTAGTAACCTGCGTCATGCTTGGATAAAGTGGTAGATTATGTGGGGAAAATAACTTACAGAGACCAGCCCACTCGCCGAGCTGCTTGCCATCGGGAACCTTGATCAGGGGGATCTTGTGCTCGGAGCAAAGAGCGATGACGAGCTTCTTGTAAGCCTCCTCCTCGCAGGCCTCGTTCAGGACACACATGTGAGCCTGGCGACGGTCGAGGGCCTTGGAAGCCTCACGGAGACCGCGGGCAAGACCATCGTGCATCAGAGCGAGCTTCAGAACACCCTTGAGGGCGTCCAGAACGGACATCTGGCCCTTGGAGGCATCGGCGGAAACTTCGACCTCCTCGGGGGCCTCGGGAGCGTTGTTCTCTTCTACGTCCGACTAGAGAAGGAAATATATATTAGTGACATGTTGTTGCGCATCATCAATGGTTGGCTGTATGGTTGCATGGGGTTGTTCGGGCTCTGTGCGCCTGTCTGCACGTTTGCACAATTTCCACAAAGTGGGATGAATCGCCAATCGCTAACAGCGGCCGCGCATCACAGGCGCCAGCGCGCGGGGTATCTCGAATTGAAGAATTCGAAGGGAAATGGAAAGGCATACCATTTTGATTTGCGATATGACGGTGCGATCCTCGAAGAGTGGTGCGGTGTATGGGTATGTGGTTGTTGGTGAGAGTTGTTGGTGGGTGGGAAGTTATCGAGACTTTTGTCGAGAATCAATTGATAATTGGCAATTCTCAATCCCTCGCAAAGCTTGTGCTTGTGGCAGGCACTTTCTGCTTTCTGCCGTTGAACCGCACCTGTGATTTCTTAGCGGGGCGGGTCGTGAAGCGGCTGAGCCAATCAGATCCTACTAGGGCAAAGAAAAGTGGCTCGTGCAGCCACGCACACGCCCACTACCCACTACACACCGCTTGGAGCCTACCCATTCAATAATTTTCACAGCTCCGGATTTTCACGTAGCCTTCTCTTGTCTCGTCCACCATCAATTCCAGAAAAAAGTCCCAAGCCACCGTCGCTCAAGACTTTCAACGAGGTATGTATGTTCGCACCGCCAGGATGGAGTGATTTGTTCCCGTAATGCCCTTCAAGAAGCCAGGGGAAAGCAATCAGGTGCTGCCAATCGATCATTATGTCGTTGCTGCTGTCGCCGAAAGGGACTTGATCTTCCGAGAGAAGCTTCAGTCACCACCAGAGATCTTGGTGGCCCCTGATACGCTTTCTCCTCCAGTACTGAGCGGGCAGAACCCTCTCTCAGCTCCATCCTGAGTAGAGGGCACTCTCCACGCTCAAGGCTTTTGAAGGCTAACCAAAACTTTTTCTCTCGGCAGATACCTCATATCCCTTCACCACGATTTGAGAATCTCCCCGATCAACCCACACCACCGCCAAAATGGTCAAGACCTCCGTCCTCAACGATGCGCTCAACGCCATCAACAACGCCGAGAAGACCGGCAAGCGCCAGGTTCTCATCCGCCCTAGCTCCAAGGTCATTGTCAAGTTCTTGACTGTCATGCAGCGTCACGGTACGTCGACTCAACTTCCCCAAAGAGAATAACTCCATGTATGCATAAAAAAGAGATACTTGGAAGATGCCTTCGCCTTGTGGTATTCGCCCGCCCTTTCGCCCTTGTTCGGCATGATAACTGGATACTGGTCTCAATCATCCCACGGCCACAGTCTTTTAAGTTGCCGATAGAACATCGTATCACTACGGGCGAAGGTTCTTACAAGTGTCTCTGATTTAAGAAATGAAGTTCTCACTTTTAGCCTTTCGTCACATCTTTTGCTGACCATTATTGTCTCCAGGCTACATTGGCGAGTTCGAGGAGGTCGATGACCACCGCTCCGGCAAGATCGTCGTTCAGCTGAACGGCCGTCTCAACAAGACTGGTGTCATCTCTCCCCGTTACAACGTCCGTCTTGCCGATCTCGAGAAGTGGGTCGTCAAGCTGCTGCCCGCTCGTCAGTTCGGCTACGTTATCCTCACCACCTCCGCTGGAATCATGGACCACGAGGAGGCCCGCCGCAAGCACGTTGCTGGCAAGATCATCGGCTTCTTCTACTAGACGTTCAACGCTGGTCGGTCTGAAAACGAGATCTGAATGAAAAAATAGTCACGGGTTAGAACGGATGAAGCACTGCGCTCTGCATTTCCTGGCGTTGATTGGGGGTATGGATAAAACAAGCAATGTGCTTGAGGATTTCTAGAACCAAAAGATTGACGATACCATGAAAATGCCACATCTGTCCACCTGAAATTTCAACTGCCAATTTTGATCCCTAGTGCAATTGTTTGCATCAACTCGACATGAACCTTACTGCCTACTTATGTACTATCGCTTGCATCAGTTTAATATGATCCACCTAAGAATGCTTGATGTAAAGTATGGCCTGTGCATGAATCGATCTTCCCCTTTATCAGATCTTCAGAGTACCGGATTCTCCGGGCTCCGCGACACGGGGAGGCGGGATGATAAACGCTAAGCTACGGATCCGTGATGCGCGAGTTCTTTACATCCGTTATAAATTCTCTTCCCCGTCATCATACAAACCTGGCAGCCAACGACGAGGTTACAGCAAAAGAACAATGGCTACGACATCAGACCAACTACACATGCGTGTTGCGACGCGCCAAGATGCGCCCCGGATCGCAGAGATTCACATGGCAGTATTCACCCAGAATGCTTTGCTCCATGCCATGTTTCCAAGTCCCGCTACCCGCAAGGCATTTCGGATTTGTCTCGAGGACATGGCCCTCAACGATATCGAGGACCCAGAGTCAACTGTGCTTGTGGTGACGACAAGTTCCGATGGTAGGGATCACCAGCTGCGGTCCAGAGCCCAGGACTCGGAGTATTTGTCCTAAGATGAGCGAACTACTAATTCCCTATCATGCCATTAGACCCGGAGAAGAACGTTAGGCCTATCGTTGCATTTGCCATGTGGTCGCTTCCTGTCCCCCCTGGTAAAGACGAGGACGACGATGAACCGGATTGGAAATGGCCAGAAGGCACTGATACCGAGCTCGTAGAGGCTTGGCACGCCAAAACTGCTGAGGCTGAGCGCCATGCCGTTGGAGATACCCCTTGCTATCGTATGTATCATGCTTGCTTAGCCCGGGCCGCACTTGCAGTCCGCCGTCCTAGGTTTATTACCTCACATCACGAGCAGCCTGAATACTGACTATGGACTGCAACGATACCAGAGCTCTCATTCATCGGCACTGATCATACCTTCGGTATCCGTGGAGCCGGCCGCATGTTGCTGCAATGGGGCATCCAGCAGTGCAACGCGAACAAAGCGCCCTTGTATTTGGAGAGCACCGTCGAAGCAGCCCCCTTCTACGAGAAACACGGTCTCGTTGCGGGGGAGACCATCTCAATACCCGTCCGTGTCGATAGCGGCACCGAGGAAAAGATATACAAGGAAATTGTCCACACTTACTTCCCTGCTTAGCACCATACATAGTATTCATTGTTAACCCAGACTGGAGCATCCTCCACGGCATTATCGTCGTCGGTGAACCACAACGCACTCGCGATACTGGCATCGTGACGCTCAACCCGGGTAGCATCGAGGCTGCTCTGCTCAAGAAGGCACCGTACCAAAGGGGAGGGCTCCCATAAATGCACTTGATCCAGGCGCCATTTCGCTGCCGCAGTCTGGGCGGCCCAGAGCACGGCCTCAAGCGCTGCTGCCTGCTCCACGTACGCTTCTGTCGGTGGCGGTGACCGGTTCTCGTCGTGTGGCTTGTTGGCGGTGTCATCACCCTCCACCACCAGGCGGAGGATATAAAGGACGTTGCCTTCATGCTCGCCGGGGGTATCAGGGTGCCCATAGTAGCGACGGACCCAAATTGCCCAGACCTGCTTTCCAGGACTCCCGGCGATGGCCCCTTTCGCCATTGCTGTCGCCCCGAAAATGTGGTTAGTAGCGAAATCTTCCTTTCGAATATGCCACAGCATGTGATCTAGGTCTGGCAAGATCACTACACGCTTTCGTGCCGTACTTGGCATTGACATTGCCTTACGGATCATGGACTCATCTCTGAGGCAGAGCTTCCCCAATTCTGACTCCGGGATCACCTGCGCGGTCAGCGCTGGCTTCTCCTTCTTTTCGGCCTTGGCAGGCGGGATGACGAAGTGCCCGTTTTGGGGATTTGGCAACCACCCCAACCTAGCATAGTATTCCTTTCCGATGTCAGAGTATAAAATGCTACCGATGGTTTTCTCGCCATGTTCGGGTTGCCGCCCGCAACGCAGTACCTTGGCCAGCTCGTTCATGAGACGGGTCCCGTAGCCGCGGCCGCGGTACTCCGGCGGACAGAAAACGCTGGCAATACCATGAACAATCCCTTCCTGGACGTTACCTCTCCCGTCGCTGGCGAGAGACCGTTTTCGAAAGCTTTCGCATGAGCAGAAGACCCGCCGCGGCTGGCTTGGTGGTGGTTTTCCGTCCACGAGTATCCACATGGTCCGGCCTCCATCCTGAGCAAGTGGGACCGTCGTGAGGTACTGGGACTCGGCGAGGTACTCAGGTATGGTTAGCGAGTCCTTCCACGAGGCCGCAGTGGCGGTCCAGACCTGGGTGCATTCTTCGGGAGTCGGCTGGAAGCTGAGCTGTAGATCAGAGGATTCGGAGGGTGGGAGTTCTTGGACAGTTGATGGCCCCATTCTAGTGGATGTTGGTACATGCACACTTATTCAGGAGTCTATCAGCTGCGCCGTAGAGTTCCCAAGTTTTTGTCATAAGTTTTAGATCAATGCACCGCCGTGGAAGATCTACCAAGATGTGATCGTGCCGGGTAATAGGAGCGGGGGTAGGAATCCGGGATAGCTATTAGATATGTACCTTAGGGGAGGATGGTATCGCACTAGCCGTAGCTTCGGCTAGAGAAGCCCAAATACGAAGGCTTCCAGAAGAATGCAAAGATCTCAGCTTCTCATGTAGATACCAGGTTACCGGGTACATATAGTGGGATGTTTGCTATGTACAGCTTTAAGTGAAAAGGTATGGCGTAACTGTAGATATATCCATTTATTTTTAAGTCTCCGAATGGTCCCGCACGGGAAGCGGTGCACCAGAACCGGCCCGGGTTTTCCGTTGGGATCTGGATGCCAATGCTGTGCCGCGTTGGTGGTGCATGTCTCAAGAAAGTTGCACATTACCGCCCTTTAGTGTAACACACCTTAGCGGGATGTGAAGAATGCGACATATGGCATACTGCGCGCACGGTTATGTTGAATGGCCATCCGAGACGCGAAGGCGATGTAAGAGACGGTCCGTCTCCCTACTCTTGTGTTCGTGAGACCCGAATAGGATTCAACCAATGATACGGCGCACCGATCACGTACATTGTAGATATCACTAAAATATTACGCACCTTTGTTGCTCCTATTCATCTATTGATCTAGTATCCACCCCCGACGCCGAACATGATGATCCTTGTATGTATCTAAGCCTTCAGCCTTCCCACATGTCAGCGCCATAAGCTGATGTCACTGGGCAACGGATTGTATTTGTTTGTCGCAAGAGCCAATTACTTCGTCTATTTTCTCAATTTGTGCGATTTTTGGAGTTTTTGGAAAAACAACGATTTCAAGATGATGTTGTATCGTTTGCTTGTCATGCCGCGACCGTCGGAGCTGCTGCAATGCAACCCCCAATTACGATTACGCGTCATGTTCATTCTAGTATGTGGGTTTAATTGAAACAGGGATCAAGAACGGCAGCCCGTCTCACAATACCGCGTGCTTGCTGCGACTGCGACTACGACTGCGACTGCGACTGCGACGGAGCAAGCGACTTTTATTTAACCCTTTTACCGGGCTGCTCTTTTGGGCGGGATGTGCAGAAGCAAGCAACAACGGTATTGATTACAATTGGGTCACCAACTCCTCCCGACTGAAGTCTAGACCCAAGTCGCCAATGAGCAAGGAGCGTTGGTTCCATTCCAATTGGTTGATGGCATATATCCCTGATCACTCCCTGATCACTCCCTGATCACTCGTAAGGTCCAAGAGCGTCAAGTACTTAAGGTAAGATAGGTAGGGACGGGGCCACTTTTCCATGTAGGATCTTGAATTCCACAACAAACGAAACAGGTGACCAGACCGAGGAGGACAAGAAGCGCCTTCCTTCTCCTCGGTAAAACACCTCGACTTTGATCTGGACAGGTTCCCGAGAGACAGCCAACAGAACAGCATTAAGCCTGTCGCGATCAACGCCAACTACATACGACTGCAACCCCCAGCGCATACATAGGCTTGAGTCGAGTTTGAGTCGAGCAAAAGGTAGGTGACGTATCATATAGACCTCTGGCCTCCACATATCACGTCTCTAATTTCCCACTAACCTCTATTAGTGTCGAGTAGTAGAAGCTACCACGGCGGCAGAATCCAGAATCGAAGCCAAGCACCACCAAGACTAGACCAGGACCGACCTGCCGACCCAGAAGAGTCCAAGACCACACAAGACACACGCATGGTTGGCAATTGCATGCATACCATCGCTATCGCGTCCTAATTGCAATTGCTTCGTCTCTTCTTCCCCAGACAACCACATTCTGAGCTTCCCCCACCTCAGATGACTTTCTGGCCGGTCCAAATGTCGCAGCGTCGTCTTGTCAATCGTTAGCCATCCCCCCAATACCTACTTCACATACTCATAATCTGTTCTTGACCCGAGCCCCCTTCTTCCTTTTTGGATAGTCAAACGAGACGTTGCTGTTGTCTTTCATCTCTCTAATCACTCAAATACCTTACAAATACCCCCATTGCACTTGGACTGCGGCTCATTACTTCATTTAGCCAGGGAAGCTATCAGCGGTGCTGCTGCCAGTTCAGCAGCCATGGGCGCACGAATGCGACCTCGGCAGGTGCTCCTGACCGCAGCCCTCGTCTTCTTCGTGATTTGCGTCATGTCCCTGTCGCGAGTCTCGGCTCCCGCCACCAACATCACAGGCAAATTCCCAGTGCCGGCGTCACAGCACGGCGCGACTAAAACAAACCAACAAGACCCGCCCGAGCCAACACCCGAAGAGTACGATCCTACGCCGCGAACCCCGCCCGTCGGTGTACATCCCATGCGACATCTGATCGACAAAGCCGAACATGAGTTCGAGGCGCAGAAGAAGAGCCAGTCGAAGACGCTCGAAGAGGCCGTCGCAGAGTACCAGAGGAGATACAATATTCCTCCCCCGCCCAACTTCGATAAGTGGTTCGCCTTCGCCAAGGCCAGGAACGTGCAACTCATCGATGAGTTTGACAACATCCACGACGCATTGACACCCTTCTGGGGCCTCAAGCCGGCCACTATCCGCCAGAGAGCCCAAGAAGCTTTAGGGTTCGACAATCAGTTGCTCGGGGTACTGGTACGCGACGGCAAAGTATCCTACATGCAGGGAGGCGGAGATTGGCAACGCGAGGCTACCGCCGGAATGATGGAAAAATTCGTGCAGTGGCTGCCCAGTATGGACTTGTGCTTCAATCTTCACGATGAGCCGAGAGTGATGGTGCCGCATGATGACCTATCCAGGCTCGTTAAGAGGGCGAGGGAGGTCAACATGCCGGCCGCCAACGACCGGAAGAAGCCAAAGAACAGTTTCACGAAACAACCCAAGGGCCTAAGTGCCGGAACCAAGTTGGAGGAGAGCAAGCTGACTAGGTTCAACGTCTTCGCACACCAACCTACCTGGACACATTCGCGTTTGTCCTGCCCACCGGGGAGCCCAGCGAGAGGTCTCGAGGACGAAGAGAAGAAGGATGACCTCTCCAAGTACGCCCTTGGAGAACTAGGCTTCGTATACAACGTCACGGCCATGTCCGACATCTGCAATTCGCCCTCTCTCAGTTCGACCTACGGCTTCTTCGATCGTCCAAACGCGTATAACATTGTCCACGATCTGTTCCCCATATTCTCGCAGTCAAAGCTTTCGTCTTACTCCGATATTATCTACCCCTCTCCGTGGTATTGGTACGGAAAAGTCACCTACAACGAGGAGCTCGATAGGCCCTGGAGCGAGAAGGAGGACAAGTTCTACTGGCGCGGCAGTACAACGGGCGGGTTCAGTCGAAACGGTGGTTGGCGCCGGCAACATCGCCAGCGATTCGTGCAAAAGGTCAATGCGGCAGATCAGGCCAAGATCCTCGTTAATACCGGATTTGGCACGAGTCAGCATTGGGAATCGAAGCTTGTCAACCGTGGCGACTACAAGGAGATCATGGACATCTTCTTCAGCCACATAGGACAATGTGATCCAGGCGATTGCGAAGCCCAGCGAGAGTTTTTCACCATCAAGGACCGCGTAGAACAGCAAGATGCCTGGCGGTACAAATACCTCCTCGATATTGACGGCAACGCTTTCAGCGGCCGCTTCTACGCATTCCTGAAGAGCAGAAGCATGGCCTTCAAGTGGGCCATTTTCCGAGAGTGGCACATGGATTGGTTGAAGCCATGGGTTCACTATATTCCGCTCAGTCTGCAGGGCGACGAGTGGCTCGAGGCCGTCCGGTACTTTGGCGACGGCACGACGAGCCAGAACGAGGTCGAGAAGCTCACTATTCAAAAGCGGGAATGGGCCAACAAAGTGTTACGGAATGAGGATTTCGAGGTCTGGTTTTTCAGACTGTTGCTAGAGTAAGACATGCCCTCACCCACACATACTTCGATACATGATCCAGGGGGGTACTAACTCAGAAACGCAGATACGGTCGGGTTATTGATGACGACCGCGAGTCGATTGGATTTTCCGCCGGAACTACCACTACTGTTCCTGGAAGCCAACCCAAAGAAGCCACGGGGAAAAAGCCCATACAATAGGCCACTTCTTAAGTGAGGGCCCTGCATCTTGCTCGGCCATAGCCTGCATGTGACGACTACTGTTTGATTACCGCGGGCAGCATGTTGGTATTGCGATACGATTGTTTGTTTATTTATCTGCATGCACATCAGCATATGGGAGGAGTTTCTCATTTAGATGGTCTAACTGGCGGGGAGTTCTTGGGTGTCTTTTATTTTGCTTCCAAGTTCGGTCGGTGCATTTTGATGCATGGCTGGACCTTCAGGAAACCATGAAGATGGGCGGTGATTAACAGCCTTGTACAACTTGATTTCCCCCCACCCCCTTTTCAACCGATGCCTGGTTGGTGTAAGTGTATGAAGGAATGGATGCTGAGATGGGAACATGAATATACCCCTAAACCCAAAGTAGTTCTGGTACATAGAATAACGATCTACATATTCTTTTGATTCATCTCATAGCCTCGATGGTCTTGTCAAACTCGGATGTAAACCCCATCTATCGAGTATATTAGCCTGTGCTTCAGACCATATCACTATCGACTCTGAGCAGAAAATGTTCGCCAAGTTTTGTGCAAGACATGCTCAGGTACGCCCAGCTACTTACCGAAAAGTCAATGGATACAGAAAGCGACATTACCCCAGAAGGAACGATTTCAGGTATTCGAAAGGAAGAAAACAATACTCCTTGTCTTAACATGTCCACGGAAGCATGGATAATCTAAAAAATAGTGCCAGGCTTCTCAAATCTGCCTCTTGAATATAGAGTTCTCTTTACCCCGGACGCTTACATACGTCACGCGACCAGGTGAGCGAAGGTTGATACTGATTATACACATGATCGTTTCTCTTACACAAGTTATTTTCAGTATAGACTCGAACCGGTCTCCTTCATGGCTCGCTATATCTACGAAAAAGAAGAAATGTGTCTGTTGACTCTGGGGGCTGCTCTTGTAGTTGATTCACATCTAGTTGGCAGTATGCGCGTAGCAAGGCACACGGAACCTACGACAGCTTCGTTCCTGAAGGCGCCACTATCTGAGTGAGCGAATATGTGTTGCAACATACTTGCTCACAGTCAAAGTACTATAATTCCCTCTTGAACCCAAGATAACCATGGAGTCCGCCAACCTTATCCTTGCCTTGACCACCGCCAACCAGCTTACACGATCCATTGAGTATATATTTTGCTCAACCTGGTTGCTTTGCATCTCTGAATATGTATACCTTTCTCCATTCCCACGAAAGTCTAATAAACAGAAGCATATAAGATCGATAACTTTTCCCCAGATTACTGATCGTTTATACTTATCTTCTTACCCATTTTTCTCACTTACACCAGATGACTCAAGATGTCTGGCAATACGTTAACTGTCCCCAGTAGGGGAGATAACAATAAGGATGGTACCCTTCGACCAGCCCTAACGGCCAGGAACCCTTTTGAGGCCAAGCCCCTGACTAGGGTTCCGGCCAATACCAATAGGCCTATTGTCAAAATTAACTCGCACGTTTTGAACAGCGACAACGGTAGTGATGATGGCAACAATGTCAGCGATGACGGCGACGACCGGGTTCTGATCCAACGGGTGCACTACGCTTCTGAACTGGCGACCTCGTGGTCCCAGAGGAAGAAGTGGTGTATCCTCATCGTCGGCGGCCTGTGCCAGCTGGCCATGAACCTCAACACAACCCTGTACTCTAACGCCCAGAACGGCGTCGCCGCGCACTACGGCGTCAGCGTTTCGCAAGCCGTCTGGGGCGCTGCCGCTTTCCTTATCACATATGCCTTCGGCTGCGAGCTGTGGGCCCCCTGGTCCGAGGAGTTTGGCCGCCGCCCCGTGCTGCAGCTTTCCATGTTCCTGGTGAACTGCTTCTGTCTGTTGGCCGCGCTGGCGCCCAATTTTCCCACGCTTATCGCCGCGCGCGCCCTTGGAGGTTTGAGCACCGCGGGTGGTTCTGTTACTCTTGCTATGATCACCGACATGTACGGGCCCGACGACACATGGTTCCAGTACGCCACCAACTTCATGTCGCTCGCCTCGCTGCTGGGCTCCGTCGTCGGCGCCGTCGCAGGAGGTTTCGTTGAGGAATACCTGCCCTGGCAGTGGTGCATGTGGATCCAGCTGATCTTCGGCGGCGCCGTCCAACTCATCCACCTCGCCTCCGTGCCCGAGACCCGTTCCACCGTCGTCATGGACAAGGTCGCCAAAAGGCTGCGCAAAGACGCGATTGCGAGCGGCGACGAGCACAATCCTATGCTCCACGTGTACGGCCCCGGCGAGCTCGGCGAGGACGGCGGCTTCAGCTGGCGCGAGTACGCCGAGGCGCAGTGGCGGCCCTTCGGCATGCTGCTGCGCGAGCCCATCGTGACGGCGCTGGCCCTGCTCTCGGGCTTCTCGGACGCGCTCATCTTCATGTTCGTGCAGAGCTTCGCGCTGATCTACGGCCGCGACCAGAGCGGCGGCTGGGGCTTCAGCACCGTCGGCGTCTCGCTGGCCTTCATCCCCATCGGCTTCGGCTACGTCCTGTGCTATCTTTCGTTCATCCCCGCCATCCGCCGCAACGACGCGCTGCGTGCCGCCAACCCCACCAGCGAGCACGCGCAGTACGAGGCCCGCCTGTGGTGGCTCAACTACACGGCGCCCTGTTTGTCGATCGGGTTGCTGATCTTTGCGTTCGTGGCGTGCTTCCCAGGTGTCACGGAACACGTTCATTGGTTTCCGTCTATGATCGCGAGTTGCCTGATCGGTATCGCCAACTACGCCATCTACATGGCCACTATCGACTACACCCTGCGCGCCTACGGTGTCTATGCGGCCTCCGCCACAGGCGGTAACGGCTGGGCGCGCGATTTTCTGGCCGGTATCCTCACCCCTTTCGCCGTGCCCCTTTTCAAGCGCGTCGGCAAGTTCAACATGATGATGATCCTGTTCGGCCTCGCCCTGCTGCTCACCGCCAGCGTTTACGTCGTCTACTTCAAGGGACCTTGGCTGCGCCACCGGTCCCGGTTCGCTCAGACTCTAGCCTCGAAGGGAGAAGAGGAAACGGCAGCTCAAGCTACCCCTACTGCTGCTGCTGCTCCTGTTGTCACCGGAGGACCCCCCGAGAATCACAACAACGACAATGGCGAGAACGGCGGGACTAGCACCTCCCCCACTATGGTGAGCCGCCGCGCCAACGTCGAGTACCTGGCCAAGGACGAGCTGCCCGGAAGCCGTGTCGCATCCCGAAGCGGCACGCCCGCCGCTTCGCGCCGCGGCAGCATCGAGTTGCGGCACTGGAGCCGGCGGCAGAGCTACGCGCCTCACCAGCCCCATTACCACGCATACAATCCGCCCCGGCAGCCAACCCAGCTGCCCGTCAGTTTGGCCGAGGCAGTCGAGCGGGTCGTCAGTCACCGGGCATCGGAAGCGGCGGAGAGAGGCCAAGTCGGAAGCGATGACGGAAGGAAATGAAGAAAAGAGAGTTTCGGCCCAAAAAAAAGCTTACCTAGTAGCCAAAAGGAAATGAGTTTTATTGAGTGATACCATAGTCATTTTGCTTTGTAGCTTATTTGGGAGAATCCTCTATTCAAACACGAGTAAGGGGAAGATGTTGGTCGCGGCGTTTGGGGGAGATGGCGAGGGGGCAAATATTCACACCATTTGTTTTCCCCGTTGGGGAGCCAAGCTTGATTTCAGGGGAATTTTAACCATGTTATCCACTATATAGGGGCAGTATGGCATTGCATTTTCCTATTGTAACCAGATCTTTTAGTAAATAACACAGACCATAGTCCGAATGAGTACCGTCACTTGGAGAAGAGGATCGACTCAACTCGTTCTTCTTCTCATGTATTGTGTCCACCCAAGCAGCTAAGTATCGGGTACTTGGCTACCTAGTCTGAACCAAAGTACCAGGGAAGTACCGCCGTGCTAAGTATAGCCTCACGTGTCCGTAATACCATGCAGGATCGAAGCAAGAGAATGCACGACATATGCACGACATACTTGATTGCAGCGAGAAACCATCACGTGTATACCCGTTATGCGGATGTAGACAGGGTGGAAACCGGCTTATACTGGGGGGCAGCTAGCTGGATGGCCGCAGTGTAGGCCGCAGTAGGGAGTGGTGTTGGTGTGGCATCATCCCTGTGATGGACGTCGTCGTGTGGGGAGAAGAGGTTGTTCTCTCTTCTTACATAAGGACGCGAGCTAGCTGGACGAGCCAATAGGATGGCCCCGTCTGACCGAAAATGGGAAACCGTTGAGTTCCGTTAGTTTCTGCGTGGCACTGACTCAGGCGAGAGATAGTTGCAGGAGGTTCTTCTGGATAGATAATACCCCTTCTTTTTCCCTTTCAACATGATTTTATCTACAACATAATTCGCAGGTAAGGCTTTTGGGGAGACAAATATATATATATATATATATTATGTAAAATATATTCAGTTTGTTTTCATTATTATGAGCGTAAGCTCACTTCTCTATTAAAAATGGGGGGATTGAAAAAGGAACCATTCCAAATCGCCGTTCGAACCCCTACTGGTTATCCATCGGGAAGCGGTTGGTGAACTTGAACGTCGCGAGTCCCTTTTTGATGTCCTCGACGAACTTCTCCATATCAGACGACGCCACGTACATACCAGGCTCGTCCTGCTTGAAGCCCGCGCCGGAGAGCGCTGCGCTCATAGTTCCGTTACCACCGAAGTAGCCGACGGGCTTGCCGAAGAGGAAGGCCATGTTGGCGATCTGCAGGGGACGACCAACCGGGTACAGGGTCGAGGCCTTGGCCATACCAAAGAGGCCGGCCTGGTCCGCCTCGGCGGCGACCACGACGGAGTCGAAATCGGTGGCATCGGCGGCCGAGTAGGTCTTGTCGACGCCATCGGCGAGGTACTCGGCGACGATGGCGGGCACGAGCCCGTCCTTGGCGAGGCGCTCCTTGAGGGCGGCCGCGCTCTTCATCTCTTTCACGGTCGTGAGGATGCCGACCTTCAGGGTGGCGACGGTGGGGAGCGTGCTGTTCGTGATGGAGATGCCCGCCGTCGTGTTGTCGTGGTAGTAGGTCGGGTCGGCGTCGGGCGCCTTCATGCCGAGGGCCGTGGCGACGCGCTCGGCGAGGTCGTGGCTGACGCGGTTGAGCTGGGCGAGGACGTTCTTCTTGACCGTCTCGGACTTGAGCTGCGAGGACTCGAAGCGCATGGCGTTGACGACGAACTGGCGCTCGACGGGCATCAGCGAGTTGTAGAAGAGGCGCGGCTGGGTCCAGTGGTCGTCGAAGGTGGAGCTAAGCTCGCGCACCAGCTTGCCGGATACCTGGCGGTCGGGCGCGGTGAAGAAGCCACGGCCCTTCTTCTGCGTCGCCTGCTGCGGATACCCCTGGTTGAGCGTGTTGGGGCTGTAGGCCGCCGTGTTCTTGTGGATGAACATCTGGCCCGCGCCGTCGCGGTTGTTGTTGTGCACGGGGGCCCGGCCGCGGTTGATGGGGAGCTGCTCGAAGTTGGGGCCGCCGTGGCGGTTGATCTGAGTGTCGAGGTAGGAGAAGATGCGGCCCTGTAGCAGAGGATCGTCGGTGAAATCGATACCGCGCACAATGTGACCAGGTTGGAACTAGGAAAATGATTAGCTAGTTGAAGATGGAACAAGAACAAGACAATACATACCATGATCTGCTCCGTCTCGGCGAAGTAGTTGGTAGGGTTTCTGTCCAACTTCATCACACCCAGCTTCTGGAGCGGGGCGAACTCCTCGGGGATGATCTTGGTAGCATCAAGATAATCAAAGTCGAAGCCGCGGGCCTGCTCCTCGTCGATGACCTGGATCGCGAGTTCCCACTCGGGGCCGTTACCGGACTCGATAGCGTCCCAGAGATCCTGTCGGTGCATGTCGGCGTTCTTGCCCGAGACGATCTGGGCCTCTTCCCAGACCAGGCTGGCCTTGCCTTGCTTCGACTTCCAGTGCCACTTGATGAGCGTTGACTTGCCTTCATCAGTTACGAGGCGGAATGCGTGGACTCCGAATCCATCCTATACGGTAAACATGTCAGTTATTTGTTCATACTGGCGCGTATGAAGTACTTCACTCAGGGGCTAAAGAGACTGACCATGTGGCGGAAACTTCGAGGAATACCAAAACCTGCCATGGCCCAGAAGAGGGTATGTAAGGTGCTGGGCTGAGAACTGAAGAAGTCCCAAGCAGAGTCATGAGCAGTGGCAGCCTGAGGGATCTCCTTGTCAGGCGAAGGTTTGACAGAGTGGATCAGGTCAGGGAATCGAATAGCGTCCTGGATAAAGAAGACCGGGATGTTGTTGCCAACAATGTCTTTCTAGGTGTCAGCGTACATCCCGTGTAAGTCAGGAGGAGTGTCTGGCCGACAACTCCGTATTACTCACCAAAGTTTCCCTCATCGGTATAGCTACCATGGCAGTTAGTCTCTAGTACATACAACGTGAGTATGGATAACGCCGGGTGTAACTTACAATCTGGTTGCGAATCCGTGAACATCGCGGGCAGTGTCCGCACTTCCTCGAGATCCGGCCACGGTCGAGAAGCGGACATACATGGGTGTCTGCTTGCCCTCCGCGCTCAAGAATGAAGCGGCGGTGATGTTGCTCCAGTCTCCGTAGCTGGTGAATGTGCCATGAGCACCAGCACCGCGGGCATGAACAGCTCGTTCTGGAACCTATAAACAGTGGTGTCAGGGGCCAGTAAAGATAATAGCACAAATCGGATACATTCTAAGCACGAATATCATCATCACTACGCCAGCTTGAATAGCCAGCGGATGGATATTACGCGCGCCAGATTCGTTTGGATAAAGCCGTGAAGCAGACTTACTCGCTCGTGGTCGACTATACGAAGGTGTTGTATCAGCAAATTTTCACCAAGACTTTAACCCCCAAATCGGGAAATGGCTACGTCGAACGGGGTAGTGTAATAGCTTACAGTGCGTGATCTTCTGACGGAAGATGAAGTCCTCCAGGAGGGTAGGGCCCTTCGGACCAACCTTGAGGCTGTCCTGGTCAGTGATCTGGCCGCCGAGATCGTCCGTCATGTAGCCGGAGCTGTCGTCCATGGTGAATGGGGCCAAGGGGCCATCGTTTCCGGCATCCTCAGCACGGCCTCCAAGAGCGGCGGCATACGGACAGCCCGTAGCAGATGAGAAGCCGGCGAGCCCTCCAGCAAGGAGTGCGGCCGTGGTGAAAACACGTCCGGCCATGGTTGTTGCTCTTATCGTTTATGGCGTGAACTGACTAATGAGGCCGAAGAAGATATATTAGACATTGAGGGCAGAAAGCACAAGACGATGGCAGAGAGAGAGAGGAAATGTCGCGTGGAAGTGTGAGACCAGGATGCGGAAATTTATCAAAATCGAGACTGGCCGGGTTGTCTCTTGTGAGCAAAGGACGGGAGCTTCGGGGCCCGGCTAGAGCTGAAAATGCGGCTAGGCCGGTGATCCCCAAAGTATAAACAACACAAGAAAACCGGGTGCTTGATTCTGAGGACAGACTTTTCCAAAAATGGCGAGTGCAATGGGGATAAGCAGGAGAGAATACACAAAACCCAACTGCGGGTGCTAGGTCTGGATTATAGTCGTAAGGCAAGTGCAATGGTGTGGTACATGAATGACTTCATATAGGGACAATGCAACGTGTTGGGATATAGTCGCAGAAGGAAGTGGGCTTACGTAGTCTTTGAGATATAGTCGAGACAGGCGGGTGCTACTGAGTATATTATGGCCGACCAAAACGACTCTCTCAGGGGAATCTCAGTGAAGAGTAACACCGTCAGATGTTGATACCCAAGAACGGCAGGGGCTGCGAGTCAAAGTATACTCGTGGTTAGGCGAGCGCAGAGGAGTAAAACTAAGAACAACCGGAAGTAGGGGATAGCAGATAGTTATTATATAAGTACGTATTGACAAGCCAGTCAAATCAGTACATCGGACATGCAGATAGGGAGCCATGTTGCTCTCACTCAGACTGATGTTCAAGGACATGGTTTCCACCATGCAGTTCACCGCTGTGGGACAAAGCCAGCCTCGGCGCGCATCATTACTTGTTATTCTGACAATGGAATCGTCTTTTCCATCCGGTCGACACCATGTACCATGGTTCGTTCGCCAGGGATGGTAGGGCCCATTACATGCGTGCGCATCTGTTAGCTGCGGCGTGTAATAGGATTATGCATACGGAATATATGCATGTCTAATGACGGACCCATAAGGCGGACTGGCGTCCATGTCTCTCTCTGGCCATGCTCCACGAGTTTAAAAAAGTTTCGTTTCTCTCGGCACGGGTCTTTCTTTACTAAAGGTCAGGCCACACCCTCGAAACTGACGAATAGCGTCGCAGGCCTTAGCAAGCGAAAACATATAAGAAGGGAGATATCAAAGTGGGCTGGGCAGGTTCTCTCTTCTCTAGCTGCATAATAGAATTTCTCGGCCGCGTGTTGATTGCATGCCGAGCATGCAGTGTCATCGAGCTAACAATAACGGCTGGTATCGGCCTCAAGGAAAAGGTTGATGGAAAATGTGATGGACAAGACGTGAAAGAAGCCGTCTGTATGGCCAATGTTAGTCACTCCCTTCAGCTCTTCGGCATGTCAAGTGCCTAGCTCACCACAGGTGCCGGGGAATGTGGCGCCGGGAAGACCAAGCTCCCTCTCTTCGCCCACTATAGCTATCACAATGCAAGCCGTAGGGTGTTCTGACCAGTCTGACTGGAAGGATATTGTACCTACCAAGCAGTGGCCCCGGTATTATGAACTCATCACTTTTGTAGGGCAATTTCTAGGTGGGGATATCAGACAATAAATTGATGGTTGTTCTAAAAGGGGAGCAGGGGAGGTAGCATGGGCGCTCATAATTACCACATGCGGCTTCGGTTGGGTGCCAGGCGGGACACACTCACCGGAGTTCGGCCGCGATCAGGCAACGTGAAAGATAGATCTCTCTTTAAAGACGAGGAGCCATTTCCCAATGGAGAATGAGAGCACTTGGTACCGCGATATAGTCAAGCCTCATGCTCCAAGTTGATGAAGAGGACCGAACCGCACATTTAAGAAACTCTTGATTTTTGCCTTGCTGCGAAATCCGAGACATGCTGCTGCCAGCCAGCCCAGGGGCACAACTGCCAGCCTGCATGGGACCACGGGCGGCATGTGTGCGCCACAGTTGACATTTGACTGATAGATTCGCCAGCAAGCTGACAGCTCATAGAGCAACCGTCTTGTGTAGAAGAAGCCCCGGTACAGGCAACAGGGGAAGGCGGATAGACTTGCATAGGACGGGAAACTGGACGATTTGCGGTCGAATGAGGTTGGGACAAAGAAGCTTGGCAGGGCGCTAGGCTGCTGGAGACGGCTACACATCGACATGGGAGTATGGAATCGTTGTTTTCCGTGAATGGAGGCAGGGGGGATTACATGGCTTTTTTGGGCTGGCATAATGAGTAACCGGGAAAATTTCACAAATCGCTCTTATTGTTTATGGCAGCCATGCCCCATGCCGCATTCTATATGCTCCATGCCGCATTCTATATGCTCCATGCCGCATCCGCATGCCCCATGCCGCATGTGTGGATGCGACTGTCCAGGATGGAGGAATCCGACGGCACTGGACCGGCATTGAAAGTACTGTAGGGAAGCACTTTGGTTACAGTGATGTATATTAGCTGCAGCACGTACCTGAACGGCTCGGCGACTATGCACCAATACGGCGAGACGGACTGGACGGGAATATGAGCCATAAACAACGGCCTCCGTTATCTGTCAGGCAGTCAGTAGCTCTCGCCTTACCGAGCGTCCAGTGACCAGATTCTGTCATCAAAAGCAGAAGCCGAGTTGCCAAGACCAAAGTACAGCGATCAACAAACGTTGATCCTCGGCGAAGAATGGCATAATTAATTCGGCGGCATAAGCGATCGGGAAGACGGGTCATATTGCCCCACGGAGGAGAAATGGCACTAGAAATCAGACGAACGAACGAACCTCTTTTTACAAGCAGGCTAGCAGTAGAAGCCTGCGAGCAGATCCCGAAGCCCTCGCATATCATTCGGAATTACACCATGATCGCCCAAGGAGCGAGGCTTATTGGAAATCCGAGGGGCAGCATTTTCACATCGTATCTTACGATGACTGTCAACAGACAAAATATCTATGACGACATACCCGCAACGCTGGGCCTGGGCGACCCATTCGAAATATATCTTGGCGTGGGGTTCCTATTAGACCGCAACAGAAATTGGCTTCATCGAGTGGCTATAAGCTACATACTAATAACCTCTAAGTTTGTGACTCAAGTCAATGGCGCTTGGCGTATTGCAATCACACATCCACGAAGGTTGCAGTCACAGTTGCTTGCTCTGTTGCAACACGATCGTAATTGCATATGTAGCCAAGCAATGTGGTTGCATTCATTACATGCCATTACATGCTAGACCTCTGCGTACTCCGTCCATCAGAAACTAAGCGTTAAGGTGAGCAACGATTCTCTACACTGGGTATGATGCAGAGAACACTGCTATGGTCTCAAGAGCCAGCGTATGTTTCTGCTGTCATTTCGAAGTATGGACATTGGGCGTCCGATGTACCATTACCAGCTTGCAGATGCGCCTGCAGATATATGCAATGTTTGCCCATCCATGAAATCAGACCCAAGCGCCGTGTCTCTAATGCTCTCGTAATATTCTATAAATTTCGTCAAATTCTGTCCTAGACAGAAGGCCTCCATTTCTTACGCCGAGGTGACCGTCGTAACGATGCCTCGCTAATGTCGAGCGCAGACATCCCTTCCTCCAGGCAGCTACGATCAGTGAGGACCGATAAGATTGACCTCTCGATTTCGGTTCTGCCCTCCGTCAACTGCTCCGTGTCAATCCACCCAGACTCGACCGCAAACATGACAATGTCGCTGGCGCTGGCGAATCCGGGCACCGAGTCGTCGGCTTCGGGGTTGAGATGGGTCCAGAAGTCCTTGGTCGCTCGCTTGAACGAGTTCAGCTCCTTTTTCGGCCCCTTGAAATTGTCAACCAGGTACTCGTAAATGTAGGCCAGCCATAGCACGTTTGTATAGGGCTCATGTAGCGCCCAGCAGATGGGGCCGTCAATGCCCTCCTGGTACGCGACCTGGTGGCCCTTGGGAGGAATGCATGTGCGATCACCGTGTAATAAGAAGGACCGCATCTGCCTGTAGACTCTGCATTGTGGCGCGTGTTCGCTGGTGAATATGCTTAAGTCTCTTTCGAGGTCATAAGCTATTGGCTCACTCTCCTCGAGTTCTGCATCTCCTCTTGCTCGAGATAAACCATAGTCTAGGATTGTGATTTCAAGACCCGAATGTCCAAAGAATGCTGCCGTGTCTCGGTCTTCGGGTAGGATAGGCTCACCCGTCTGCCGGATACACAAGTTGCCTTCGTGCAAATCTCGGTGCTGCTTTGGTTAGTCTCATCGTTTCTCATCGCATTCAAAAAAGAGTATGCCTACCTCAAACTCAACCTGAGCCTCTGCTCGAGCCAATGCAATGGCAACGTGGAGGAAGATGTCCCACATTTGGTCCGTCGAGTTAAGGCTGAAATCCTCCAGGGCGACCCCGGCGTCCCCCAACTCGACGGCAAGAAATCGAGTATCGTCTAAGTATCGGCTTGGTGATGGGTAGAACTGAGCTCGGCCGGGGTCTTGGCGTTTGGCCTTTTTCTGGAAGTTTTGATGGGTTTCGAGGAGCTCCCTGCAAGTCTTTCCCTGAACGATATACCTTTCTTTGTACATAACGAAGCCTGGGATATCGGCTAGCCATTCTGAGATCTTTAGTTCACCCATCAAATCAGCCTCGGAATGGGGCTCTTCGTCGACCAAGCCGGACTTTTGCTGGGCTTTGGTTTGTGGCTTGATGGGGGATTCCATGCGAATGACCTTGATGATGCTGGTGCCTCTTTCATTGGTCACCCGGTACACCTCGGCATAAGAGGCCTCAGCAATCTTCACAATCTTGTCGCCAGGTGGACAAACTTCGGCCCAAGTCAAGACCCTCAAGTCTACCTCAGGAACAAGAGTCGCTAGCTCATCTTCGGTCGGTGGCTCATCAGGCTCTGGGGTGAACTCTTGCACCAGTTGCTTTTTAGCGACTGGTGTTACTGGCGTTTCTGGTATTATTTTTGCAGGCTCTGGTTCTGGCTCTGGCTCTGACTCTGGCTCCGGCTCCAGTTCTGGTTCTGGCTCCCGTTCCGGTTCCGACTCCGGCTCTGGCACCGGCTCCTCCTGTTTCCTTCTCGTTCTGGTGGAGCGGCCAGATTTCCGCGTAGGGAGTGGAGTCAGACTATTCTCATCCTGTATTTTGACTTGACCAATCTTCTCTGCCAAGTCTTTAACATCATCCTCATCGCTGCCCTGGACAGGGTCAACGTTTGTGGGTGCTGCCCGCACCGGCGTCTGAGGCAGTTCGACAAAGAGCCGTTCTGCCTTTGACCTGGCGTTGCGCTTCCCGTACTTCCGAACAGCTGGCTGTTTCGACATGGCGTAAGGTTGAGTAGTACTTCTTCATGAATCATTCATGAGTTCATGAGTGCAGTAGCATGGCCAGTGTCGTCGTTACAAGTCGATGAAGTGAATAACTTCTGAGGATGGGCTTTGAACTCTCATGGTTGGCGGAGCAACAGCATGAAAGACGTTGCGTGCGTTGAAACGTCAAGCCACACACACACACACGCAGCACAGCCATTTGCTGTGGTGGCGTAATCTACCTAAGCTATTACCTACATACCAAAGCTAAATAGATACCTAAGTACTTTTTTTTATCCACGCGTGGTGGCTGAGATTCGATGGACAGCACCTACCAAAGCCACTCCGTATGCCAATATTATAATATTATATATATCTTTGGAAGCTGGAGGAAGGCGTTGAGGTGTATAGCATAGAAACAGATCTTGAAGCTCATAAGCAAATAGGCTCAGAATCGAGATAATTTCGTAGTTACTTATCCTACCTATTCTTGCCTGCCATGCATCATGTAAGCGAAGCTAAGCGAAGGTGTTTTCTCCACAGCTGCTTGCGCCTTTTGGAAGTTTGGAGAAGCTGAAGGTGGAGAGAACCAACAGCTGATAGGAGCTCTCCCCGATTTCGTGAGCCGTGCACTCTCCCCCCAGACCACACTAGACACCTATTCTGTAGTTGTCTCGTGTCAATTGATCGCATCGCATCGCATCTCGCAGCAACTGGTCGAGAGCGACACCACGCCAGCAACCATGGCCAACTTCCTGAAGAACATTGTTGGCACCAAGTCGTCTGAGACGGCTGTGCCTTCGGCCGATTCAGGTACGAGTCGCACCATCATCATCCATCATCCATCATCCCTCATGCATTAGCTGGACGTAAAACTGACAATCGCGCGCGCCTCTTGTAGACTTTGCCGATTTTGCTGAGGCCCCTTCCCCAACACCTGTTGCCTTCGACTCCCCCGGCGCCACTCTCGGCAGCCCAGGCGCCGTTGCCACCCCGTTCACGAAATGGTACAATATCCACGAACGCCACAGCATCTCCGAGTTCAAGGCCGAGGGCGCCATCCTCCTGGCCATGGTCTTTGTCTTCACCCTGCACTTCATCGGCTCGCGCTTGAACAAGGCCAAGGCCAAGGCATGGGCTAAGGCGCATACCCCGTTGCTTGCCAGCGAGTTTTCCCTCGTTGGCTTCAGCGGTGTTCCCAAGCCCGATGTCCAACCCGACGAGATTTTCAAGCAGAAGAGCTTGTTCGAGTTCTCGACGTACGCCACCGGCCGCCAGAACGTGGCCTTTACCGATGTTAAGTTGACCCTGAAGAAGCGCTTCAACCCGCTCATGACCTTCGTCGAGACGGCCTCGGGCTTCTTCTGGGAAAGCTTTGCCACCCCCGAGGACATCGCTGAGGCCATCACCTATCCCTTTGACGGAAGAGAGGCGGCCATTGTCCCTGCTATGCCCGGTGCTGCTGAACTGCGCGCCAAGGACCAGAAGAGCACCTACGATGGCTTCGTCTGGGCCATTGTCAACAAGGAGAAGATGAAGAAGCTCCGTGAAGATCGCTATGACCTCTCCATCACTTTCACCAAGGACACTACCAAGCTGCCTAACTACCTGACGGTTATGAGCGAAAGCGCGGAGATCACGGATACACTTCTCACCAATGACCTCATCACTGCTGTCCAGAAGGCTGGTGATCTGTTCGAGTACTTGATTATTAGCGACCAGCCCATTGACAAGCCTCTCAAGTAAGTAATTTGCAATTGACCGTATCTCAAAGCAGATAGCCATTGGTTATACTATAATACTGACAAGTGATACTCTAGGATTGATGAGACTACGCCACGAAAGCGCATTTACTTGAAGTACAGACTTCCTTCGGACAACAACTACGATCAGCTCACCCCTCTGTTCAACGTTTTCCTACGGTTCCCTGACCACCTGGCGGCCTCGGCTCATTTCAGAGCTGAAGTGCTGCGCAAGGTCAGAACCGTTCGCGACGAGCTGGTCAAGACCATCCAAAAGAACGACGAAGAGGAGAAGGCCGAGGAGCGAGCCCTGGAGCGCGACAAGCAACGCAAGGCCAAGCGCGATGCCGAGCTTAGCCAAATGGACGCCAAGACCCAGAAGAAGTTCCTCGAGAAGGAGCGCGAGAAGCAGATGCGCAAGCAATCGAAGAGACAGACAATGCGGGCCTAAGTCGAGACCCAGCTCAGAGTCTCTGGGGAAGCCATAAAAGCGTTGTATACACACGTATATATTGGGCAGAGTGTATCAACATGGGTCGCCGTTATGGGGGTAGTTCCACACCAGGTCGATCGGGAGAGTTAATAACATATAAGTCGCCATGCTATGAGTGGGCGCATCAGCATAGTCAAGTGTACAGTCGATCATCCCTTGTCACCTAGATGACCAACAACCTCATCCAAGGCCAAGAATAAAACTTTTCAAAGAAAAAAAATCCAATTGTTACCGTTCACCTAGGCAGATGAATATCACACGACTTCATCAGAATATAAAAAGTTTGCTCACTCCTTCAAGGGGTTTATACAGAATTTGGGTATTGGATCAACGTGAGGTCAACGCCGTATTAGTCCAGTAGGCGGCAAGATGTAGGAACCCGTTGAACCAGGTGTTTATCCGGAAAATTGATGATGTCAAAGATGTACAACATGTGAATCTGTGATTTAAACCAGGCCAACCCCTTATGCGACCTTTATATTCAGCATGAGTTGACCAAAGGTTGAGTATCTGGTTGGAATGAAGGCATATGCCTGTCTACTGGATAAAGCGAGTAGCGCGTGTATTACTGCGTACAGCATGCAGCTGGCGCCCAAAATCCTGGATCGCGGGGTCATGACGGACACCCCACATTCCACTGGGCGCAACCACTTGCCCTAGAACTTTCTATACACATAGCTTCTTGCCCAGTTGCTCTGTCAGATTCGTTTCTCTTTGACCAACACAGAAAGTGTAGGCTGCCACATTTTCGATATTTCGAAACTTGCAAGACTACATTCTCCAAAGCTCCAGAACGCCGCCAAGATGCCGGTAGACTACAGTAAATGGGTAAGCTAAAGCTCAAAGCTCCTGCGACTACTAGCCATTCTCTCGTTCGCGTGTTCGCGTGTTCGCGTTTGCTAACCCAGCTGGCTTTGATCTCCTTAGGACGCGCTCGAGCTCAGCGATGACTCCGACGTCGAAGTCCATCCCAATGTCGACAAGAAATCCTTCATTCGGGCCAAACAGAACCAAATCCACCAAGAGCGACAGGAGCGCAAGCTCCACATCGAGGTCTACAAGTACGAGCGACAGGTCAACGATGGCCTCATGAAGCGCATATCGTCCCTGCTGGACGCCCTCAAGAGCCATGCCGCCGAGGCCGAGACGAGGAACCCCGCCGAGGTTGCCTTCCAGGCCGTCATGGAATCGGCCGGCAGCGCGGGCGATGACAAGCCGCCAAAGCGGCCCGAGGGCGTACACGGGTCCGAGGAAGAGATGCCCACCTACACCAAAATGATGGCCACGCTTCTGGACCAGGTGAACAAGGCGCTGGACGAAAAGAAGCCCGAGAACCGATACAATGCCATGGTGGAGGAGATTGGCGAGCATCTCAAGAAGGTCCAGGACTTACAGAAGGAGCTTCTCCAGAAGCTCGCTGAGCTGGAGAAGGCGGACCAGGGCAAGATCACGAGCGAGACCTACCACGACGGTTTCAACAGCTCTCACGTCTCTAAGTCTCAGCCGGGTGACAAGGCCGAGTCGTCCAAGCCCGAGCTGCTGAACCCCAACTTCAACATCAACCAGCCCACAGATAGCAAGGCTGCCACTGGTACCCCGGATCCGGACGATGACGAGGAGGTGCAAGCCTCTTTAGACGGAAAGAGGTTTGCCAACATCAAGCCGTCTGATTACCGCGAGAGCAACAACTTCATCTCGGCACACCCCCAGATTTTGTCGGAGAAGGAGCAGGACGGCATTCTGGTTATGGCCTTCGACGCTGAGCTCGAGGGCAAGGGCGATTTCGCCCGACAGTGTGTACACCAGGCTCTGCTGCTCCAGTACTGCCGCTCCCTCGGCAAGGATGGCGTGCCCATGTTCTTCAAGCGTATCACCACCAAGGGCCACCAGGCACAGGACGTCTTCTACAAGGATGTGTCGGAAACCTACGCACGCATTCACAACCGCTGCAAGGAGATCAACAAAGAGCGGGCCCTGGAGGCCGCGTCCGGCAACGCGGGCGTGGAGCAAATCCAACTGCACGCGGTGGAGCCCGGCACGGTCATCAACATCCGGATCCCCCCGGCGGACAGCGAAGACGAGTCGGAGAAGCAGGGCCGGGCTATCTTCGAAAAGTTCGCCCCTGACATGCGCAAGGCACTCGAGACGGGCAGCCTGGATAAGGTCAACGAAGTTTTGGGCCAGATGAAGGTTGACGAAGCTGAGGAGCTAGTTGGACTTTTGAGCGAGGTAAGATTCAACCCCAACCCCCGATGAAGTCCGTGGCTCCCCTAAGATGGCAAAATATGCTGACACACATTTCAATAACTTTAGGCCAACATTTTGAGTTTAGAGGAAGAGATTATCGATGCGACGACCGAGGATGGACAGAAGCATCTGAAGGATATGGAGGAACGGGCAGCCTTAGAGTCGTACACTGACGACCCGGAGTAAGGATTAGTATGGATTTTTTTTCACGCACTTCTTTTCTATGCCGCAACCCTGAGCCGGACCCTAACCACCAAGTCCTATCAGGGTACAATTGTTTATATATAAGCATGTATGAAACCTGAAGCCATAGCCAGTCTGCTCGAAGAACCTGCAAGCACCAAGGGCAGCGAATTGCTACAGTCAGTGTCGTAGCCTTAGAGATAATAGGAGATATTTCTCCTTGACGATGGATGAATGAAGCTACAAATACGTAGAATGAAATAAATTAAAGAAGCCTTGCCAACAACGAGTGTAATTGTAATGAATGCATGGCTACCCAAATTATGGAAGCACCGGGCTAGTCCCTCGGCCGGTTGCTTTTAAAATAGAGGCAGTGTTTCCCACAGTGTCATTCAGGTCGTGTGCTGGTGACATCGATGGAACAGAATGGAGGGAGGTTGAGCTTGGCAGGTGCCAATACTCAAATACGAACTCCGGGCGTCTCACCACCACAGGCGATTTTCATGCAAACATTGAACACGGCATCTTTCAGCCTCAGAATTTGTGGTCAGTTACTGTATGTACTACAGTAACTGACATTAAGCGGCTAATAAGTTAGTGCTTGGCTTCTTGAAGCCTTCGTTAAGCAGGCACTTAGTAAGGAAAAGCCACCGAAATATTTGCAGTACAATGACGCGGCCCTGGCGGCGCCGGCGGAAGAAACAAAGCCTGAGCCTGATTGGAAAATCAAGGTCACACACAGCCAGCCAGCCACCCGGTTACTAAGGTAAGTATGTACTTGACTTTTACCTGGTGTGTGACCTGGCCTGACCTGGCCCAGCAACGAACGACTGACGACAGCGGTTTTGACGTTTTGGATAAGGGAAACAAACCGGGGGGAGACTGGGACTGGGGAATGATTACTGTGACGATTACACATATTTGCGTTCTATCTATCTACAGCTGGAAAGTGTCGTGGTTGGTGTATGTTGATCTTTTGATCTTTGTTACCGACAAAAAATCGCAAACCCACATGTGTGATGGGGTTTGTGTTGTTAGCCAGAGGGAAAGCCTTGTTTATTCGATGCCGATCAGGGGATCGTTGGAATAAAGATGGAGGTTAGAGTCGTTAGGATGACATGGATGGACATGGATGGACAAGGGTGGCCATAAACGAACATGGATCCATCCAGGCCAGCCAACAACTACCGGACGGGACCCACTTAAACCCAGGCGTTCTGGGCGTTGGTTGCACGACGTGACGGCGCTGCTGGGCAGCATTGGCAGCCAGCCGCGCGTTCTGCATTTGCATTTGGCCAGGATTCTTCTTTCCTTCGCTTCGTCTCATCATGCAGAGAGCGTGACAGCGTGAGAGGACATTTTTGGGGGATGGCGGCGGGCGGCTCTTGACACCTGCTCAGGCTGCTCTCAGCTCTGACGCCCCTTCTCCTCCTCGTTCTCATTGGGTGATAACAGATGATTTGACCCAATTTGCCAGTCACTGACGTTACTGACGCTGTCTGTCTGTTGTCTTTTCGCTTCTCAAACCTCGTTTGCAAACCTGCGAATCTGCACAGCCCTTCGGATACCCTTAAGCCCCACCATCCGCGCCCCCACCCCGTCACTGCTTTTGCTTGTGCGATCGACGTACATCTGCTCCCCCTTCCACCCCAATCATCAAGTCGACTAAACGACTGGTTGTCAGCCCGACAGCTCAGGGTCTTGGGGGTCTAGAATACGGGTTCTTCCCTACCAGTCCCTACCAGTCCCTACCAAATAAAGTGGTGGTTGACCAGCCCGGCTATTTACAGGGATCCTTTGTTGACTTTGCCATCATACTACTACGCTACTACGTAGGAAAATGCAGGAAGTGTAGCCGATCTTTCTATTCTCTGTCGAAACTAGCCACTGAAGACCCATATTGTGTATGTATGGAATATAAAAAAAGCGAATGGCTAAGTAGGTAGGAAATCCGAAGGTTGGTCTGGTCGGCCGGTTGCGTAGTTGCCACTATCACTCCAGTCACTTCACCTCTATCACGACCACACAGACAGGGGTAGTGGTGGCCAAGGCCATGCGCCGCCGCGGCTCTTGCTGCACTCAAACACAAACCCCCGGTCGATCACTTGGGGTGTGTCAAGTCTAAGTGTGTCTATGTGTGTGTCTTGGACCCTGGACTTTTTACTTAAGGCGAGTATATCCTTCGTCCCAGGACCGCCAGCCAACTTAGGTGCTTTTTTCTCGTTTGCTCTCATATCCCTTTCTTCGCCTTATAGCTAGCTGCTCTGCTTTCTTGCTATATTGGTCGTTTGAAACATTCTCTCAAATATTTAGTAACAGCGAGCTATCGATCTCTTTGCTGTTAGGATAGGTAACATCCTCATACATTTATACTTCCTACACAGTAGTTCAAGTATCACTACACCACAACCACATACATACACGCAGTATGCTACCTTCGCTACCGAGCCTCGTGGCTTCCTTAGCCCTCCTCACATCCACAGCCTACTCTCTACCTCGGAACGTGTTAAGCGGGAACGATGGTGGAATCACACTCTCAGCGCCGTCGTCCATAATCGGAATGCCGGCGGCCAAGCGGGACACGGCGTGCAACAACTCCCCGGACCTCTGCAGCAAGTCGTACTCGCAGGTTACCCACATGGGCGCTCACGACGCCGCTTTCTTACGCGACGCCTCGACGGATAACTCCATCGCCGGGAACCAGTACTTCAACGCAACGCTCGCCCTCGACGCCGGCCTGAGACTGCTGCAGGCCCAAGTCCACAACAAGAACGGCGCCATCCAGCTCTGCCACACGACGTGCGACCTGCTCGATGCTGGCCCGCTCGAGGACTGGCTGGCCAAGATCAAGGGGTGGATGGATGCGAACCCCAACGAGGTCGTGACGTTGCTGTTGGTCAACGGCGACAACCAGGACGCCGCGTCCTTCGGCGGCGCTTTCACCAAGGCCGGGCTCGACAAGTACGGCTACGTCCCCACGGGCTCTTCCGGCTGGCCCACGCTGCAGAGCATGATCTCGTCCAACAAGCGCCTCGTGACCTTCGTTGCCTCCATCGAGGCCTCGGCCGCGCACCCCTACCTGCTCCCCGAGTTCGCGCACGTCTTCGAGACAGCGTACGAGGTGACGTCGCTCGCCGGCTTCAACTGCACGCTCGACCGCCCGAAGGCGGCGGGCTCCGCGACGGCGGCCCTGCAGGCCGGCCTGCTACCCCTGCTGAACCACTTCTCGTACCAGGCGCTGAGCTCGACCATCATGTTCCCCAACGTCGGCGACATCGACACGACCAACAGCCCCTCGACCTCGGCCACGGGCGCGCTGGGCCTGCACGCCCAGACCTGCCAGACCCAGTGGGGCTCCAAGCCCGTCTTCGTCCTCGTCGACTTCTGGGACCACGGCCCGGCCCTCGACGCCGCCGACCGGCTGAACGGCGTCCAGGGCAAGACCACCGGCCGCTCGACGCCCGCCGGCGCCGGCGGCAGCAACAAGAAGAACAGCAGCGCCGGCAGCACCAACGTCGGGACCGTGGCCAACCTGGGCACGGGCCGGGCGGCCTTGGTCGCGTTCTTCATGGCGGCTGTCATGTTGTTTTAACGACAGCAGACCAACAATATGGGAAACGAAACGAATAATAGATGATGAGATGGGACGGGACGGATTATGGGGAAACAAAATATGGGAATGAGCCTTGGTTTTTACTTTCTTCATTTTAGCATAGCGGGCGGCGTTCACTTTACCTCTTGAAGAAACTTGGAAACCGAATCTGTTGCTGGTATGGCCAGCCAAGATACGGAGGGAAATACGGATTGGCCAAAGGTACACGAGCTATGATCTTGTTATAGCAAGATTGAACATAATCATGAGTTTAGCTTGGGGAGACCCTGAACAGGGGACAAGCTAGGATATGACAACAAAAAGTCGTCAGACCCATAAGTCTAGCAGTAGATAGATACTTTCTACATAGGAATCGATCCAAAGTCGAACTATACGATGGATGCATTATCGATGTGACACAATTCATGGATTTATCTCTGAACATATATTGCAACAAAAGAACATTTATTTCCCTTAGTTATGAGATGCTTTTTGGTATCCTTTTAACACCAACCAATGAACACACATACATACATCTATAATGATAATTACACTACTCATCGTCACCCTCGTCGGCAGCGGCCTTGGAAGCCTCCCTGCTCTTAACCCACTCCTGAGCCTTAGCTGAGACCTTCTCCCGGCTACGGCCATCTCCGTGCTTCTCCTCCCAGTCGGCCCAGCGCTTGAACCACTTCTTCGCCTGGCGGGGCTTGAGGGCGCCCTTGCTCTTGACGGCGCGTGCAAAGATGTCGCGCACGACGGCCTTGTCCGGGTTCTTGGCGGCGGCGCCGCTCGTCTCGTGGTCGAGCAGCTGGTTCCACAGGTCGAACCTCTTGGGGTACGACGACAGCAGGCCCTCGAACATGGTGCGGCCCAGCTCCGGGTTGGGGTGGGCCGAGGTGAACTCGAGACCAGCGAACTTGGTCACGAGCGGCAGGTGGGCGTGGGCCGGCAGGGCCTGCGTCGCGCGCGCTGTGAGGGCGCGGCAAGCCTCCGGGTCGTTGCGCACCGAGTGCAGCCAGTGGCCGTAGTTGTACCAGACCTCGGGCGACTTGCCGCCGAACTTCTTGGTCAGAGTCTGGAAGAGCTCGTTTGCTTTCTGTATTGGGAAAGGAGACTCGTTAGTAAAATAAACTAGACACGGGGCTGGGGAAAACTTTGAGTAGGTACTTACGTCGTTCTTGTCTTCTTGGATGTAGATACTGGCGACGCGCTGGTATACCTCCTGTTGGTCGTTGACTTGGAGAGCGCGCTTGAAGACCTCGTCGACGGTCTCATCCGTTCCGAAGCGGATCTCCAAGTTGAGATACGCGATCCAGGCGTTGAGCTTCTCCGTCTCCTCGGTGCTGTTGATTGTGGTAATAGCACGCTCAGCGACCTTGCGGGCTCCGGCCAAGTCGCTCGACTGCATCTGGTACGCCATGTACTCGATCCACAGGCGTGACGAGTTGGGCCGTCGGTTCAGAAGTTGCTCGTAATCGGCCGGGGTTCGGGGACCGAAAGCGTCCAGGTCACCGCTCTTGTCGGTTTCGACTTGAGCCTTCTTCCGCTTCTTCTTCTTGTCCGCAGCGCCGTCCTCGCCAGTTGCGGAAGCATCGCCATTCCGCTTGTCCAGAGCGTTGGCGTCCCAGTCGAAACCGCCAGCATCAAGACCTTCCATCTCATCGCCATCCGCATCACCCATGACGACATCTTCATCGTCATCTTCGTCATCCTCCTCATCCTCATCTTCAGCGCTGTCATCACCCTCCTCATCGCTACCATCTTCGTCATCGAAGTCCTCGTCCATGTCGTCATCGCTAAGGTCATTCAGAGCTACAGCAGCACCACCAATATCATCATCGTCGCTCATGTCCGTGTCCTCATCCTCATCCACGAAGTAGGAAGGCTTCAGACCGAAGTTGATGCGCTTCTTCTCCACATCAACCTTGAGGACGACGGCCTTGACGGCGTCACCCTCGCTGAAAAGCTTCCTCGCGTCCTCGACAGTGTTATCGGCCATTTCACTTCTGTGACACAGTCCACTGACATTGGCGGAACCATCAACCAGGATGAAGGCACCAAACTCCTCGGCTTTGCGAATTGTGCCGGTGACAATCTGGCCCTGGCGGAAATCACGAAGTTGGAGGACGGGTGTGTAGTCCTTATCCACTACCGACGCCTTAAGACTCATCTGGATGTGCCCAGTCGCTGGGTCGATCGATACAATCCGCCCCTTAACGACTTGGTCGACCTGGTAAGCGTCCTTCCACTCCTTCAAGAAGCTGTCGGAGAGGTCAGAGACCCGAACCATAGCCACAATATCGCCACCAAGGTTGATAAACAGTCCCTTGTCCGAGACATTTTTGACAAAACCTCGAATGATCTCGCCAACATTCAACTGAGATGTCTGGGTGATTTCCCTATCCTTAACCTCGGTTTTCTTGTTCAGGATTCGCGATTTGCGTGTCGAAAGGCGAATCTTCTTGTTGGGTTTGTCGACGCTTACTACCGAAACCTGTACGATGCTGTTTTTCTCGAACCCAGATGGGTTTACCTCATCATAGTCGTCGCTAATATCGGGAAGATGTATGGGTCCTGCCACGGCGTCGCTCAAGTGAACTATGACTTGTCGCTCAGTGACCTTGGTGACACGTGCCGGGAGAACCCAGTCCTTCTTGATCTTCTTCCAGTCTACTTTGACACTGTTGCGAGATGTGGAGGAAAGGGCGGACAGCTCAAGGCGGCCCAGGCTCTGGTCAATTGAAAGCACCTTCACAAGGAGGGCGGTGCCAACTGGGTAGTTCTTGGGGAGGTTCTCCAGCACGGCCATGTCATCCGAGATCTGAAGGAACTTGATTCTGCCTCGCACATTGGGCGACAGGTTCACCCACAGTGCTCGCTCTTGGATGTTGTTGACAAATGCGACATGCGTTGATTCGGTTTGAACAGTCTCGTAAGACAGCTGCTCAGTGCTGCCATCCTTCAGGTCGCTAGGTTTGGCGGACAGCTCGAGAACCGAATGAGTCGACCTGTGAGAAAAGGGCAAAAAGCGGTGGTTCTTGGCATCGTGTACTCCCAACACCCGAACAGAAATAACCTGGTTCTGCTTGAACTTGCTCAGAGGCGACTTCTTGTTTTCGATCTCGTCGAAAGTGTCGAAAACTTGTGACACATCGACACGACCCTGGATGTTGTCGGCTAGTCGTACATTAAGTTGGGTGTTTTTGATCGACGCAATCCTCGCTTTGGTGATCATACCAACCACGACGTCGTCAAGGGTTGTAATAGCGGTATCCACGGGGTTCTCGGCGGTGATGGCGAGATCGGCCTTTTCCTTGGGTTCCTTGGTCTTCTTCTCCTCCTTCTCTGATGACGGGAGACCAACAACAATGCGACGGTAGTCATTGTCAACTGAGGTGATCTGAACCAGAAGAGACTGGTTCTTCTCCATGCCAAAGTCAGTCACTTTCTGTGCCTCTTGAGGAAGTCTGGACTTGGGCAGCAGCGCAGCGAGCTGGCCTGCGAATTGAACAAATACCGCTGTCACTGTGATGTGTCTGACGAAACCTTGGCGAAGCTGGCCGACCTTAGCGTCCTCAAATGATGTGAGGAGGTTTCCGTCTTGGGCGGCTTTCACCAACGATGGCTTCTTGCTGAGACCGAGGAAACGCTTGCCCTCATTCTTCTCAATGACGACGAGGTCAGCGAGTGTCTGACCAACGTGGATCTTTTTCAGGGTCGACTGGTTCTTCTTGCTGGATCCGTCCGTGAGCTGACCGGCAGCCAACATGGCCTTCAGGGAGCTTCCAACCAGTTCCACGAAGATGTGGTCTTCGGTCTTCTGAACAACCTTGGCAGACACAACGGCACCGATGCTCAGATCTTTGAGAGCCATCTGCTTCTCGAGTCCAAAGGCGCTAGGGTCCTTGCATGAGACGTAGAGCTTGTGAGCTTCGGCATCGAAGTTCAGTACATGCACATCGACAACCTGTCCTACACGGAAGTGTTCCTTAGGATCATGAATGTAGGCCTCGCTCATTTCCGAGACTGGAAGAAACCCTCTAAGCGACCCATAGAATTGGACAATGGCGCCCTTAGGGAGAACATTGATGATGGTAGCCGGAACCTGCATCCCCACGATAACTTGTTCAAACGATTTGAGCGGGACAGCCTCGGAGTTGAGAAGAGTCTTCTTCAAGGTAAGGCGGATATGTCGTTTTATCGGATCAGTAGAGAGAACGCGAGCCTTGACTTTCATGCCTTCCCTGAACTTCTTTTCGGGATGTTGTAGCTTGATATCAGCAAGATGCATCTCGGGGACAAGTCCGCTGATGCCTTCCGCGATCTTCACGAGCAAGCCATCGACACCGTTTTGTCCGACAATGAGCTTCTCAATGACACCATGAACAATACCGCCGACGGGCACGTCCTGGACGCGCAGGAATGGCTGATCCAAGATTTGTTTTTCGAATGAAAGCTGGAACATGCCGTCCACGGGGTTGTATCCGACCACTCTTCCCTTATTAACTGCGCCTACTCGATAGGGGCCAGTTGTTTGGGACAGCATATCAACCTTGCCGTCCTTGAGTCTCGAAATATGGACAAAACCGGGGACTCCCTTGACTCCGATCTCAACAAAAACGCCCACTTCGGGCTCTACCTTGGTGACGGTGCATTCCTCAACCAACGCTGATATCGAAAGAGCATCAAGGGGGGACTTGCTTGACGATCCTTCCACGGTCTTGGGGCGTAGTTTTGTAACGTGTTCGAGCAGCGAGACACCAAGTTTGGGATCTGAAGAAGTGGGGAAGTTGCAGATGACACGAGCCTTCACCTTTTTGCCGACCTTGTACTTCTCCTCAAGATCCACTGCTTGAGGTCCAGCGCCAGAGTGAATGAGATCTGCCGTCACATCTAGAGAACCCATGACTTTGCCGGCCAAGCCACGTCCAGAGATTTCGTTTACCATCAGCTCAACAGCAGTACCGGGAAGGAACGTGTTGATGGTGGTGGCGTCAGACGGAACGTTCTGTACCTGGCCGATTTTCTCCTTCATAGTCGTAAGTTGGGCAACCTTTCCGCTCTTTGTCAGGACCTGGCATAATAGAACATTTCCTGGCTGCATGCTCTCTTCGGGTATGGCCTTGTCCAGCTCCTTGCGAGATAAGAAACCTTGCTTCAACTCCTTCAGGCCCAAATCCATCACAAAGCCGTGGTCTTCGACACTGGCTACGGTAGCCATAACTGTAGCATTTGCGACAAGGTCTTGGTTAGACATGCCAGTATTTGTGTGTTCCGGTCGGAGAGACAGCTCGATATGCCTCCTGGGTTTTGTAGAGGCCTCGGTAGACTCATCGACAGTTGAAGTAACGTAGGCGCGCAAGTACTGTCCAACAGTGAACATCGACTTCAGGTCCACCCCGCCATCTTGGCTCTCCTCTTCTTCTTCGTCGTCTCCAGCAGCCTCAGCTGCTATTCTTTCGTTTAGGGTATCGGAAATGGCGGTAATGGAAACATGACCTGCGAGGTTGTTCGGCAGAGCTAAGGCGACACCAAGGGGATTGATCTCGGTGACTTGCGCAAGCACCAACGAACCCTTAATAAGACGTTTGTAGTTCAAACTCTCAACGCGGACATGGTCGTCGTCGTCGGCGGCGGTCTTGCTTTGTTTGCCGTCTTTAAGCTGGCTCTTGGACTTCTTCTTCTTGACAGCCTTTTCGGCCTTCTGACCTTTGCCAGATTCTTGCTCGAAAAGAACATCCTGCCTCGCCTGGACTTGAATTTGCTTGTGCTCCAGGGGCGTCAAAACACTTCCACCACCTCGGGGAAAGAGAGGCTCCTCCTCTTTCAGTTTCGACAGCTTGGGGGCGACTGGCTTCGAGTCGGTGGAATTGGCCGGCTTCGTTGTCGGCTTGGACGAGCCCTTGGCACTTTTGTCGCCTGCGGCGGATTTGGAAGGGCGGGCGTCGCCATGGGTTTTGACTGCCTTGGATGTAGCAGCAGACGAGCCGCTAGGGGCGTCTTTCCGCTTTAAAGAACTCATGTTGTGGTGACGAAAGGCGGAATTCGAATTTCGCCTAACCTCGAGATGCAGAAGGCCTCTACAGTAAAAAGCGTCTGAAAATCACTAAGAAAGTTATCATGGGCGACAGCTCCACTAAAATTTTCGCGATAAGAGAAATGCATACTCGATAAGATAACTACTAGTACCGGGTATCAATCAAAGACCCCCCCTGTCTCAAAGAAAGCTTCACTGCTCACGGCCTGTAGCGGCCCAGCTGGACGTCCAGTAATGAACGGCCTCTAAGGTTCTGCCCCTCCTCAGCTGATAAAGCGCATGGATCGCTGTAGCGCAGCGCCCGTGGCGTGTGCAGCCTCCACTCAGAACACCCGGTGACGTTGGTGACTGGAAGACGCAGCGACCGCAGGACCGCAGGCACGTCAAGCGAGGCACCTATTTCACCTGAGAGTTTAATGAAACAAACATAACATCCATTTCCTATGCAGTGATCAAATCAGTCCATCGATTTCCAAATGTTCTCAATTTTATCATAATCCGATGAACTACATCATCATGGCTTCAAGAAAGCGTCCGCGACCAAATCCTCCGGAGCCCAGCGCTGCAAATACAACCAGTTTGCCTGTGTCACTTGTTTCTCGGCTTACAGGCAGTAGTAGGCGAGACAGGAGTGCTTCCCAACCCAGCGACCCTACAGCTTCGACATCGTCAATAGCGTCATCGACAACCGCAACCTCATCTTCGCCTCAGGATGCATCACAACCACCGCAAATGCAACGAGAGGGGACAAATGAGTCGCAACTCCCCCAAAACCCGAGTTTAACATCTATCAAACAGGTTGGTTCTCTTACCTGCCGACCCTCATTATAGGAGGATACCATGCGCAGAATGATGCATGCTGACAACGAATAACTGAAGCCACGGAAGAGTCGCAGCTGGTATGGCTCGCTAGGGAGGAAGTCCGCACCGATAACCCAGGTGGCTCGAGAAACCATCATGGGTGGTACTGTGAAAGGGAGCGCGTTAGCCGACTTTAGTCGATACGACACCAAAAGGTCCCAGGATGCATCTGGTGACTCCGACACCCAGTCCATCAAGACACTTCCGAAAGTAACCGAAAGCGAATCGCAGTCCAACGGGGAAAATGATTCGAAGAAAATGACAAGAACAGGGAGCGCGTCGTCAACGGGAAAGGAAGGGAAGAATGAGGACTCGACCGAGGCTCCTACCCAAGAATCAAATCAAGAGACACCAGGATCGTCGGTGCTGCCCACCGTTGCTACGCCTTCCGAGCAGCCAGCAACATCTTCTGGATGGTTTGGCGGATGGTTAGGTGGCTATGCAACACAGGAGAACGCCCACAAGGACGCTGGTCAGACGAACAAGACACCTACAGAAACCCAAGCACCAGCGACCGTAGTCCATGAAGAAACACCATCACCTCCCCAGGCTGAAACCTCGCTGCCAGTACCAGCAAGCTCAACCCAGAGCAAACCAACGAACTCATGGTTTGGTTGGTATGGTTACGGCGCTTCAGCCATCACCAATGACGAACAAAACGAAACCAGCCCCAAGCAATCAGAAGCCAGCAATATCAAGGAAGGTGAAGATACGGTCATGACTGATGCGCCTCCAACGTCTCCTCCGCCCGCTGCAGGATCTACTTGGGCATTCTGGTCTCGGGATTCTGGGTCTAACGCCAATGGGAAAGCAACTGCCGCACCGGAGCAAGGAGAACTGGCTGTCATGGGCGACGGCTCTGAATCAAGGCCCCAGCGCTCAGCTGGCTTGGATGTTGGTGATACTACAAAGCCAAAGGAACCACCATTGAAAAAGGGACCGAAGGATATGCAAAATAAGGGTCAAAAACCTATTCGCCCCGAGTCTATGGATATAGACAAGACTGGATCTCCTAAACCAATTACGCCTACCAACAAGACCACCACCGCTAGACCAGACACACCCACATCGGTCAAGTCAGTGCCGCCGCCAAACCTCCTGCTCCCAGCATTTCGGCATACGTATCAAATGCACCAGAACCCTTCAATTCTTAAGCAGATTACCCAACTTCTCCTAAGGACACAACAGTCGCCTCCCCGCCATGTTTACCTTGTCAAGGAGCCTCCTCGGATCAAGAAAGCTATTGCTATTGGGGTTCACGGTCTCTTTCCAGCTTCTTTTCTAAGGCCTATGATTGGCCAGCCAACAGGAACCTCGATTCGGTTCGCCAACCATGGTGCCGAAGCAATTAGAAGATGGGCAGACAGTCACGGATGTGCAGACTGCGAGATCGAGAAGGTAGCTCTCGAAGGCGAGGGCAAGATTGGTGACAGAGTGGATAATCTGTGGAAGCTTTTGCTGAACTGGATCGACCATATCCGAAAGGCCGACTTGATTCTACTGGCATGTCACTCCCAGGGAGTGCCTGTCGGGGTTATGCTTGTTGCCAAGCTCATCGACTTGGGCATCATAACGACCGCGAGAATCGGAATTTGTGCTATGGGTAAGAACTTTGTATTCTGCGAATCTACGGTACTTCAATCTAATATCCTTCGCAGCAGGGGTTTGTCTGGGCCCGTTCCCTGACTATAAATCCGGCATGGGAATGCTCATGGGCTCGGCCGCCGAGCTTTGGCAGTTTAGTGATCCGGAAAGCGAGGTCAGCAAACGCTATGAGCACTCTCTTCGAATCGTGCTCGAACGCGGAACGCGGATCACTTATATTGGCTCGATTGACGATCAGTTGGTCCCGATGGAGTCTGCTATTTACTCACCTGCGTCACACCCATACATATACCGTGCCGTATTCATCGACGGGCGACTACATGCTCCTGATTTCATAGCCCATCTGGTAGGGTTCGCGCTCAAGCTTCGCAACTTGGGCATATCTGACCAAGGTCTAATTCGCGAGCTATCTGTTGCGTTGGCCGGTAGCTTATACTCGGGCGAAGGCCACTCCCGCCTTTATGATGACGAGTCGGTATACGAGTAAGTATTTCTGCCTCTCACTTCAAACCTGATGGTGTCTAACATCTTGACAGCTTGTCGGTCTCCCATGCGCTGGAAACGACAGTCGTCAATAACGTCTCGTGCAATATCGAGAAACACACCGGGCTGACTAGTCCCAACCCTTACGTCCTACCTTGGATTATGCGGGGGCTACTGGAAGAAGATATTGTCAAGACGGAGCTCTCGGCCGAAACGGCGGATTTACTCAAGCAATTTGACGATTGGAAGCCGGTGACGAAAGCACTAAAGGATATTAAATTCCGACTAGAAGTGGTGAGATCCAAGCTATGAAAGCTTATCACTCCGTTGGGTTCGGAGAACCTAGAAAGAGGTTAGACGACTAGAGCAAGCATACATAGAGTTTGGACGTGCAGTGTGTATTGTACAAGGATGGGGTTTTTGATTCAATGTTCGGCGTTGGGCAACATGGCAGAAAGGAATACCCTGGCTTTGAATGGATTGATGGTTTATATTGGATTCAGCTAAATACTCTGAAAGCCCCTGGAGATTGAAAGGGCAACGCTACAATAATAATATCACTATCATAGATTGTCATACAACGGAGTTGCCTCCTATTCCTCCTGTCAATCCAAGTCAATGGCTGGCTACCTTACTTTAGTGGATAGTCAAGAGCGTTTAAGAACGTTACCCCTGGGCATCCTATCCTGGCATCCTGGCATCCTGGCAACTGGCCCACCAATAAATATTATGGTTAACTCCGATTTCCGATTACCGTCCGGTCCCAACGCCGGAAGGAAGCGTTGAGCCAAAACCACCGGACTCTGACAGGTTAGGAGATGGCAACCTTACTTTACTTTCACTCTACACGTACCTACTCATGGCTTGTTAGCTCCATGAAGGAACCGCGACAAAATACGCGACTGGCTGGCACGTCAGCGATAAGCCGATCGCAATAGATTAATTTCTTCCTCTCTTCCGATTTAGTTTCTTTTTCGCCGCCACTTAAGGTTGTCTGCCGCCAAAATTGAAAGACCTAGGGGCAACTGGAGCCATGGCCTGATAGCCCGTTATGTACCTAGCTGGCAGATACTGTAATTGATACGAAGTTACCCAGTGTCCAGTCAATGAGTGCACATACCTACCTACCTTGGTACCTACAAAGCAGCCTTTGATGGACTCTGGGGTTTTCTCCTGGAATAAAAGAGACGACTCCTATGTTAATTGACGTATTTGTAATTACCTCCTAATCGTTGTAAGGGTCTATCGAATTTACCATTCCCAAAATCTGCAGTGGACCTCGTCATTTGAGAGGATTGGTTGATTACAGAGCAGGCCGGCCCCTACGGCTCCTCCACTTTCGACTTTCGAGGTTAAACGCTTGCAGCCAGATAGATGAGAGTGACGTGCATCCCGCGCTAACAGTCGACTTTCAAGGCTTCCCCGGGCAATCTCCTTTCATGACCCTGGGGGTTACTTCCACCATTAACCATACAAAATCGCTTGGCATCTCGACAGATGCGCTATATTGGCTGATCTAACCTTCCCGAGCATGACTTTATAGCTGCATGCTGGTCTGGACATTGCATCGATATACCGCCCGCCGAACCTCCAACTAGACACCGATATCCCATCCACGACCCGGCACGCATGCTGCTGACATAATTAGAAACGCGCCAGGGCACACAAAACTGGTGGGATCATGAGGGAAGGCGAAAGCTCGACGAATAACGACGTCAGCGCGGATCGAACCGGTCGCCCATGGTCTATGCCCAACCTGTCCTCTGAATAGCAGGCAAAACCACAGGCAAAACCACAGGCAAAACCACGGGGGCCGCGGCCGACGAGGAGAGTAGGGGAGCAGAGCAGCCGCTTGCCGCCATGGCTCTACTCAACCCGACCTTCATCTTCGGCGTCCTCGTCCTCCTCTACATCTCGTCCTTTGTGATCTTCGCCGTCCTGCGAATTGTCACCGGCATCTCGATTCAGCGCATAGGCTACTTCTCCCTACGCCGACTCGCCTACACCCCCAAAGATGGCATCAAGATCGAGATCCGGGGGCTCGGCCTCAACGTCCACCGCCCGACCTTCTCCCAGCCCACCTGGCTCAGCATCGTTGTCAAGGAGCTCGTCGTTACCGTGGACATCAAAGAGCTGGAGGGCCACAAGGACTCGGACGACGCCGACACCGACAACGATAGCGATGGTGAAAAAATGGCACCCCCTCGAGCCAAGAAACCGGCACTGAGGAACCCTCTGCCCCGCCGGGCTACCTTTGGCGCAGCGCGCAGCGAGACTTGGAAGCAGTTGACGCGCATAAAAGAGAGGATCAAGAGGTTGCACAGGAACATACACTGGCTTCGCATGGTCGACGTCGTAGCCACCGATTCGACCGTCAACGTGTTGGGCGTGGGCAATATACAATGCGGCAGCTTCACCGTCGCCGTAGACACTCGACATAAGATGGTGGATAGGGCGCGGTTTTTCTTCCAGAGCAGGGCAGGTATCAACCGCCAGAAGCAACAGGCCGAGTGGATTTTCACTTTGCGGAGTGTCTTGTTCCAGGCCAACGGCGGAGAGGCCTCCGAGATCCTCGACAATGCTGTGCTCAATATCCATGGATTCCTCTACGAAAACCTGGACGGGCTGCGCGATGCAGCCATAGCGCTGAAGCTGGGCCGCGTTCACGTTCCATACGATGACGTACAAGTCGCAACCGAGCGCTATCAGAGGCTGAAACGGATCTACTCGAAAGATTATCAGACCGTGGAGTCTATGGAGGTCTCGGTGGACAAAGTAATCCAGGAGCTCGATCATCCAGGGAGTACAGACCAAGACATAATGCAGGCCGTTACGGATTCCAAAGAATTTGTGAGCTCCATTCTTCGGGGTATCAAAGAGGTCCAGTTTGCTGTCAGTTTAGCTGGTCTCACCAAGAAGATCGAGACGGTCAAGACCTCTGGGTCGCCTTTGGTCATGAATGCTTCCATGAAAGAAGTAGGTGTGGATCTGCACCGGTTAGATCCCAAGTCGCCGGCACACCGGATGTATTTCCCTTCCAAGGATATCGCACACGAGGCCCTTCTGGCAGCCCTCTCCATCTCCGTGGGGCTTGATGACGGTCAAGGAAAGCCAGAAAGGATAGTCTACATTCCTATGGCCACCACAACAGTCAAAACGACGTTACCGTCCAAGACTGTAGAGCTTACTGACGATGGCAGCGCTGAGGAGAAGAATGCGAATATCTTATTCGCAAACTCGGTGGTAACATCGCCGTCTGTTGATTTGGACCCGAAGCATCTTCCAGTTCTCCTGGCTCTGCTTCGGCCCAAAGCGAAGGCACCAAAGACCAAAGCCCAGGAGCGACACATGCTGATTTCGCGCCTGTTACCAAAGGCAAATGTCAAGTTTACAATGCACGAACCCGTTTTACGCATTGCTCTCCCCCCTGTACAAAAGACAGATGACCCCGACGATTTCGACCTTATAGTTTCTTCAATATCCTCGATTTCTTTAGACCTTGAATCATTTCACTCTGCTGTCGAGGATCAACATTACTCGCTGGTCTCCCAAATGCGTCTTCAAACCCACCACCTCTATTATCAGACCACACAGGGGAACCGGTTCGACCTGGTTGATACTGAGTTCTTCGATCTCAAGGTCACCCTTGGAGCAAACCCAGACGTTCACGTGATGGCCACTGGTCATGTTCAATCGCTGGCTGTGCGCATGATCCGTCCTGAGATCACCGATGGGGTTCGCCAGATCATTCGTCAACTCCGACTTGATGTTGAGCCAGATAAACGTAGGAAATCAAAACCGCCAGGATCTCATGGTGGCATTCGTGCGCTACCGCAGTGGCTCCTCCACTTCCAGATCGGAGTCGAGGACTTCAGCGTTGAGGTCGCTGGAATTGACGAGGACTTCCCCAATAATACTCGCGGAGTAGCACTGCAGTTCGATTCGTGGTCAGCTGAGTACAGGGCCCAGCGTCTAGACGCACATCTTAGACAGCGACCTACATCAAGGAGACGGGCGGCCAGCCGGGCGATAGTGCCCGATCCGGAGATCCTGAACTCGATACAATCTCCAACTTCTCCTCGCAAGAAGTTACCAGAGTATTACACCGATGGCGATGGCCGTAAGCTTTCGCTCAATATTCGAGGAATGGAGGCCTTCATTATCGATAATGCCGAGAAATGGGAGGTTGACCCCTTTATACACATGCCTCGTTTCGAGATCGCCTTGTCAACTACGAGCGACAAGCAGGGGCCGATTCTGCACGTCCATTGCAATCTGCGAACTCTTATGATTCAATACTCTCTTTACAGGTATTACTCGGTCGGCGTCGCGGTAATGGTTTTGAGCAAAGCATTCATGCGGACCAAGACAGACATGCACGACTCCAGAGCAAAGCAACACCACACGCCACATACGCCTTCGATTGAACTGCTCTCACCACCAATAAGGTCTCCAGACTCGCCTAGTACTGACCAGATGGACTCGTCTTTCCCTCGTTTCGTCAAGGAATTAGTAACCGTCGACATCAAGGCTTCATTAATCCAAATCAAGGCTGATCTGCCTGCGGATCCGCCGGTCATGCTTCAGATATATAGTATGGAGGCTGGCCGGCATCGATGGTCCTCCCCTTTCTTCTACGCGAAGCTTATCCGCTTCTATGCGGAAGCACCACGGATGCGTGGTGTCTGGGCTCGTATAGCGAGCATTAAATCTGCTCGGATGGATTATAGGGAGTCGCGACGGGTATCAGCTTATGGAGGCTATCAAGATGACAAGATGTTTGATATCGTCACCGAGGCTATGCGGCTTGCTGTCCCACATGAGATGATCATTCATAAGGTCTCCGACAACATCATGAACGTGATCAAAGCCACGCAACAACTGCATCACCGGTTCAAGACAGGCACTAATGAATACATCCTGGAAAAGACACCGGAAGGACCCAAGAACGTACCCAAGATCTCACTCAGGACAAGAACCCTGCTTTTTGAGCTTGAAGATGGCGCGTTCGAGTGGAAGCTCGGCATGATTTACAGAGCAGGGCGTGTGGAACAAATGCAGCGCCTTGCCCGTGAAGAAGCCTACCGCGTCAAAGTGAAGAAGATTCAAGAAGAAGAGTCTCGTAAAGGATCTTCTGGCCGCGCTCGTAACCGGTCGGCTATGACCCGAGGGCGAACAGCAAATCCCAGCAACCCGAATCATCGCAGCAAGAGCGAGGACACCCGCCCCCATACGGCAATGGATGGGAAATCTGAAGGCGCCGACAATCATGGTCGACACAGGACACCTCGCTATGATCCTGATGGCATCCTCGGCTTTAGTGGGAATGCTCATGTCTCGATACAAGAAGCGAGACACCGGCTCAATGAACATAACGCTCAAAGCTGGAAAAAGCGAATTGATCGCCATTATGCCATGGCCAAGGCTGGCATGAGAGATCTACGAGGTCTCTTCTGGGGAGCTGACAATATGCCAGATGATATAGAAGACACTGAGAGGATCCTTGACGTGCCGCAAAGGCCGGCGCTCATGAGCGCTGTCGTCACCGACTTGCATTTCATGATCGATAAACCATCATTTCCGCTCAGCCAGCTGCCCGATTTCCTCCATAAAGTCGGCAAGGGCATGCCGAAAGATATGACTTACTCTCTGCTTGTTCCAATGAATGTTCAGATTAGCATGAGCGAGATCAAGATGAGTTTACGGGACTACCCGCTCCCTCTGCTACATGTACCGGCAATCAAGGCTGGCCAATCCTCACGTTTGCCGGCACTGTCTCTGAAAACCGACTTTGTCATCGCTGAAGAATTCCGCGGCAGTGAGTCTACCAGGCGGATCAAGGTCCAGATTACTCCTCCCTCCTCAAATATAGGGACAGGCCAGGGCTCCAATGGAAGCTTCGCAATCGACGTGCGCCGCACCGTCGGTCCAGTTAAGTCTTACTCTGACATGCATGTTGACATCAACACGGCGTACCCAACACGCATCACATGGGGCCCCTCGTATCAACACGCCATTCAGGACATGATGATGGCTATCGAGTCCTTCACCAAACCCCAACTAGACATGTCAGAGAGAGTCGGTTTCTGGGATAAGATCCGGCTCAATTTCCACTCACGTCTTCGCGTGGCATGGAAGGGCGACGGTGATGTTCATCTCGCCCTGAAAGGCACAAGAGATCCCTACCAGGTCACAGGAAACGGTGCTGGTTTGTTGATGTGCTGGCGAAATGATGTTCGCTGGAACGTGCACTCGGATGACGATCCCAAACGGTTCATGACTGTGGACAGTGGTGAATACGTGTTGGCAATTCCAGACTATAGCCATCAAGTTCGAGAAGCTGACCGGAGGAGCGGGGAAAACGACAGTATGTCAAGCAATGATAGCTATAAGTCAGGAGCCGCCTTCAAGAAGGTCGTAATGAAGTTGTCTGGCAAGGTACAGTGGATGGCTGGCCTTGTTTTCGAGCGGGCAATAGAGGAAGGGAGCCGCAGTTTCGAGTTCAAGCCCCATTACGAGGTCGTTCTGAAGGCGCCACAGCACGGACAGCCTGATGATGGCTTGCCATATGACGCTTTCCGAGGCTTCAGGAGTCAACATATCCATCTGTCCATTGCGGTTCGAGCTCCAGTCGATCGGGATTGGACGTCAAGCGAATCACAAGTTTCGAGGAGTTACAACACGGTGCATCTTACCCCTAGATTCTTCACCCATTTCTTTGCATGGTGGTCTCTTTTCGGCGGACCCATGTCATTGCCCGTAAGGCAGGGTGCACTTTGGCCCGGCAGGGAAAAGAACAGCAAAAAGTTTGGAAGACACCTGGCCACGATCAAGTACAATCTTTTGCTTGCACCGCTATTCCTCAGCCACATCTACAAACATAAGGATGCTGAAGATTACACCGAGAGTTCAGTATCGGCGACTGGAATCAAGGTGCGCTTTGACAGTTTCATGCTTGACATGCACCAGCGACGAGAGGAGTTCAACACACGAGACCGGGGCCGCAAGACCCAGACGCGAACAACTGGTATGAAGATACATGCTGCTCAACTCGACCTGGTTTCGGCCGATGTGCGTGCTGTCTCCGCTAGTATCAAGGGTACCACCACAGAGGCGATCAAGAAGAATTCGATCTCGACAATCATCGCACAAGGCGAAGACGATGGGGCTGATCTATCCCACTTCACGATTCCGGACAATGACTTCAGCTGGATAGATATGGACGATTTCGTTGAGCTCGATTGGATCTTGCCCTCGGAACCCAATCCAGACACCAAGATTCTTCCTCTCGCATTCGCTCCTCGGGTGACCTACTTCCGGCAAACGGATATTGGAGGAACGATTGCTGGTGACCCAGACCGGACAAGTCCTTTTGGTCATGAACCGACACATATATGCATCATGAGTCACGACGACGACCCGAGAAGAGCCCAGTCTCAACTTATCAGAGAACGGCTGGATCAGCTAGCAGTCCAGATCGAAGACAACATTCGCATCGTCGGCGAGAAGGAGCTTAACCTCATACGAAGCAATAATGAGGACCCAGACCTTCGAGCTGAGTTCGAAACTTTCAGCCAGCATACAGATGTTCTCCGCGAGAAGAAGGCCTTCTTAGAAAATATGTTACGGCAAATGTCCATTGTAACACCTGACAACAGCTTCGACAAGTCAAACGGCGGGGAAACTTCGGGGTCGGAAGGTCCCCCTGACCCCGATGCAGAGGCGACTGGGAGTGCGCCGGAGCTCAAAGGTCCTAAGGGCGCCGAATTTGCAAGCGACTTCACCAACAGATTCGTGATCCACAATGCGCAGGTGAAATGGAACAATCTACTACGCAATATCATTCTCAGATACAGTCATCAAGTGAGTCAGCGACGAGGTTTCGTCTACTACCTCTCGCGGCCGGCTGTCAAGTTCATCCTGGACATTGTCGAAGAACAGGTCAAGGCAAAGGATGGCGGCGGCAAATCAGGCGCCAATGGGGCTGCTACCGATAAGGACGATGCCAGTACACACTCGAAGCCAAGTGCCGGTCCAGCACGGGATGCCAACGAAGACATTGAGCACCGCATCAAGCAGATCTTGCAAGATGGGCGCAAGTTCGTCAACGCCGATGACGATAATGACAGGACCACGCCCAATATTCCAATGGAGGATATTACCAGCGGTATTTCCGACGACTTTGCCCCTCAAAATACGTACCATGTGCGCCTGATTGCGCCGCAAATCCAGCTCCAAAGCGAGAAGAACAAGAAGCACGTTGTGCTCCTTACGGGTAAAGGCATGGAACTCAAGGTTGTCGAAGTCATGGAGAAGGCCCGACTCTTTGATACGGTCAGTGGTCTGGTCCAGCGACGTTTCCTGGTTGGCATGGACAGCACGCAGTTCTTCGTAACCCATCAGAAGTGGTTCTCGACCCAACTTCTGGCACTGTACTCGGGTAATACTTACGGCACACCTGCCGGGACCTCCTGGCCACCATGGGTTCCTATGGAGGTGATGCACGATTTCTCGGCTGATCCCTTTGGCTTCAAACGTGTTGTGCAGAAGACGTCAGCTATGCTGAGATACGACAAGTACAACCCCCTTCGTCTCAAGTACAACGAGGATGTCAACAGCGAAGGAGCAAACAACGACGACCCTGAAAACACTGAGTCCAGGTTGGACAACCTTTGGGTAGAGTTCCCGCAAGCCCGAGCGCTGTGCAACTCTTCTCAATACTACGCCATCTACGTTATCGTGCTCGATCTGCTCATGTACAATGAGCCCCTGGAGAAAACCCGGAACGAACGGCTGGAGAAGATCATGCTCGCGTCGGACTTCAGCGATCTCCGGGGAACTCCCGAAATGGTCATCAGACTACAGGAGCGAATCCGGCAACTGGAGGACATCAAGTCGCACTTCCAAATTCACTCCAAGTATCTGGACAAAAAGGGCTGGGAGGATAGGCTGCTGCTAGAGCGTGATCTGACTGCCTGCGAAGATGAACTGTTCTTCATGATGAAGGCAATCACCTCATCGCAGCAGAAGTACGAGACCACAACCCAATCCAATGCCCTCCTACGTTGGAGCATTTCCGCCAGGGAAATTGTGTGGCATCTAATCCGCGACAACAACGAGCCGCTCGTCGAATTACAGCTTCGAGATGTTGAGTACGACAGGACTGACAACTCGGATGGTTCTCACATCAACCTGTTCCAGGTGGGCAAGATACTCGGACTGAACCTTCTGCCTGACGCCATGTATCCGGAGATGATCGCACCTTACTTCGATAGCGACAAGATTGACATCGGAGACTTCCAGAACCAGCAGATGATTCGCGTGTATTGGCATATGCTGGAATCCATCGCCGGTATCCCGGTCATGGACCACTTTGAGGTGAATCTCTTCCCCATGAAGATTCAGCTTGAAAGAGAGGTTGGCAAGAAGCTCTTTGACTATGTCTTCCCAAGCATGGATGGGGATGGACAAGGCGCAAATGGCAATAATGACAATAATGGTGAAAGCACTAGCAGTGGCAGGCTCGACTCGCCGTTCCAGCTGAAGCAGAACGTCAACGCCACCGATGACGATGCTGGTGATGATGCGATGTCTGTACTGAATCGGCCAGGATCGTCACGGTCAGGTAAAGACCCAGCGTTTGATACAAGGGCAGGCTCATTGGAGCTTCGCCTCCGGCCTACACTGACTTCTGACACTCGTACACCACCCGAAGCTAGTCCTGCGAAACCCAAGGCTCTCAGCGTACACACCGGCGCAGGAGATGGCGGCTCTGTTTTCCGACTGTTTGGCGGTAAGACCTTGAACAAGAAGTCCTCGTTTGAGTCTCTTAGTTCAAACCAGACCCAACGTCCCGGAATCATGCGAACGCCGACATTTGCCTCATCTCTCGCGTCCTCTCAAAGCGAGAGCAAGAAAGGCACGCGCTTCAAGCTGGGCGGCAACAAAGCGGCTCCTATTGAAGAGAAGCCATCGGATGACCTCAGCAAGATGATGGACCGCGCTTCCAACTACACGACGTTTGCGTACATTAAGCTGCCGTCAGTGGTGCTCTGCCTCTCGTACAAGGGCAAGGGCGAGCGCAACATCGAGGATGTGCACGACTTCGTCTTCCGCCTCCCGACCATCGAGTACCGCAACAAGACGTGGTCAAACCTTGACCTGGCGCTGGCCTTCAAGTCGCGCGTCATTAAGGCCCTCATCTCGCACACGGGCGCCATCATCGGCAACAAGTTCAGCCGGAACCGGCCCAACACGGCGCAGCAGTCCAAGCTGCGTGAGCTGGCCACGAGTAGTGTTCTACTGGCCACGCCCGCGCTCAGCAACAGCGGCGACAATAGTGATGACTCGTCCAGCATGTTTGGCACGAGCCCTGTGGACTACTCGCGCAGCCCGCCTCGGAGCCTCCGAGACAGCGGGACGTCGGGCACGTCGGTCCCGCTACGTCATCGGAGCGACAGCCGGAGCTCGAGCGTCGCGTCGTCGAGCCGCCACTCCTATCGGCCCACCACTTCGTCAGCCGTGTCGCAACTCGGAAGCGAGCAGAGGACAGGGCGCGTCCCGACCTTCCTCATGATGACGCCACCCACGCCCAGCGACCCCGCCGGTCTTGGCCTCAGCCTGGGCCCCGGCATGGATGACGACAGCGGCATCGAACCATTGAGCGCGCGCACCAGCACCTTACGGCCTAACACCAGCGCCGGGACCCTCGAGGTTCACGACAGTTGGAACAGCCGCCGCCAGTCTACCGGCGGCGGCGGCGCCACTAGCGGTCCCGGTTACTTCCGGGGCAAGCTAAATGCTCTCGCCACCCGGCTTAAAGAATCGAGGGATTCGTCATCGTCGACCTCGTTGACACGTCAAACCACCAACAGTAATAACAGCAATGATGATGGCCAACGCCCCCACAGCAGCAGCGCATCCCAGCAGGATGAAGAGGACTATGCAGCAGCGGAAGAGGAAATCGGGGCTGCCGGCATCCCTCATGTTGGCCGTGAGAGGAAGATGACCTGGAGCGGGAGGTCGAAGACAGGCCTATAATTAGATATTTGTTTGTTCTTGGTCATACCGACGAAAAGAAACGCGATACATGTTTGTAATGTTTGCGTCTAATCACGAAACAAATTCTCTCTACAACGACACCCACCACACACACACACACACAATTACCATCAATTCTTCTCTCAGCTCGTCGGACAGTAGAATGACGTTGCTGTTACATATATACTACATACATATACATTCATACACATATACAACACCTTACGAAGACTTGTACCCCTCTCTTGTCTTCTGGCTCTATTCTTTGTTGTTTTCCCTTTAACCACAGCCTCGTTTTCTGCATTATCATTTCTTGGTGGAGGTTTGGCTGCAAGGAGTTTTGGGGCATACATACACGGCATCCGAGGGAGAAGTAGAGAACTTGGGTGGCTCCTGGAGGGGGGAAGAAAGCGGCATTATATACATATATAATCTGAGCAGTTTTGCATCTTTTGATCTCTTGTGGCAGAGCAAGGGAGACGAAAGAGAGAAAAGCGGGAGTTGTTGGCGATAGTGGTTTTGGTACACAAAAGAGTTTTTATATTAGCTGTTGTTCCCTTTGGGGAAAATTCACTAGACACCATTTCAAGCGCTCGTCATTTTTGCTGTCATTATTGTCCAGATGGAACTCAATATGTTGTTTGAACAATATGCTAATTTCTAGGCAAGGAAAACAGCACATGGTAGTGCAATGCATCGAGATGTGAGAAAATACCTTGTTTTGGGTATATACTGAGTGAGGGCAGACAGCCATTGGCAATAGCAGAAATGTGAATCCTTCTTCTACATTGCACCGAAGCTGTCCTAATACCACATCCGTTTGCGTTTGAACACCTGACACCCAATGCTACTGCCAATGATAGTTGTTTCAAACCAAAGAAGAAGAAGAAAAAGGAAAAAGGGAAGCATTGATAATGAGATATGCAAAAATTGCAAAAAGGAAAGCAAGTATTCTTCTGTTTTCAGAAGATCGTGGTACTTCTCAAATGATGAGAGTGGGATTCGAACCCACGAGGATTGCTCCACCAGGATGAAGTGTCAAGGTTTACCTTAACCTGGCGCCATAACCAACTCGGCCATCTCACCGGTTGCTTGTTGAAATATGGCTGCTTATGGGAGTACATATCTAGTATGCATCTGGTGGTGGGCGAGCTATAGGTGCAATGAGCTTACCTAGAGAAAAAGAGGGGTTGTTGACGACGGAGCTCACTCTGGACGGACTATCTACATGGCCTAGAAGACTGATGCACTCGTCGAAGGGGAGGGGATACGGATTTGGTATTGGCGAACACTCAATATATTACCTACATGGTCTAAGGTCTAAAGCAAGGCATCTTGCTTGTGCCTTCTATTACAGTCTTCGCCTGAAGAGTGCACTCTGATGTGAAAATTTCAAGCGCTTTTGAGATTCATCGTGGTGTTCCATTTGTCAATTCTTCTCCTCCAACCCCGATTCACTAATGCCAAGTCTAGTTATGATATGTTATGGTACAAGTGCTCTCTCTCTATCTCCCATTCTCCTCAAGATTATGGAAAGCCGTCCCTAACTGTGAACGTGATTGCATGCATACCCTAGAGAAGTTAATGCTTTGTTTGCCATTGTCTCAACTCTAGATCAAGATTATGTCCATTAAGGCCGTCCTTCGTCCGTTTCATTTTTCAACCTTCCGCCAACGGCGACGAGACCGGCGAGGAGATAAATAGGCCGCGCTTAGATCTCTAGTCTTCTTCTTCACCTTCGGCATCGGCCTCTTCTTCCACTTCCACGACCTCCTCCTCACCCGCCGCGTCTTGGTGCTCTTCCGCCTCCGTGCTTCCGTACGGATGGGTCTTGAAGCTCTCTATCTGGTCCATGATCTGCTCCGTGGGGGCATCCACCGTGACGTGCAGCTCGTCAATGATCTGCTCGTTCTCGTCGGCAAGCCCAGCCTGTACGCGGGCAATGTTCTTCATGCGCTGAGGCCGGATGGTACTGCGCTGCATGACAGGGTAGAAATACGCCGCCTTCTGGTGCAGCGACGTCTCTTCGTTGTTGAAGGCCAGCAGTAATTCCTTATCGTACTTGGTCGTGTGGTTCAGCTCCGTTTCCTGCGTCGTCTCATACGCGCGGACGCGCTGGAAGGGGAAGACAGGCTTGCCCTCGTCGTTCTTGGACGGGTACAGGGAGTCGTCGTCACACTTTGGAGAATCCGGATCAAACCGTTGACCAAACTTGGTCGCATTGGAACTGGTATCGGGGAGGAAGAAGGCGTAGTTCATGGTGTTCTCCGGTTTGGGGTTGTTCGCAGGGTCCATCTCGTGGGCTTCCAACATGGCTTGGTAATTGGCCTCTTCTGCTTCGGATTTGTCCAACGGCTGGAACAGGCCATGGAGGAGACGCTTGTCATAAGTAGAGCTGTCGGATACCGGATTGTTCAAGAACTTGATCGTGACGTAGGCACCCGAGTCGGGGAACGCTTCTGGGTCGGGCAGCAAAGGGTACGCATCTACCAGTTTCAGATTACGTTTGCTGGGGTGCCGTACGCGGGAGCGGTCTTTGAGGTTTGCCTCGGCCGTAGCGAAGCCCTGGTCAATCTTTCTCTTTACGTAGGCGGGCGAGTCTCGGTCAGGTTCGGGCGATTTCCGTTTCGGCACCCGCTTGTTGAGCGCCGGGTTGACAGGCCGCAGTGCTCCGCCTCCCTGATGCGATTTCCCACTGGCGGCAATGTACTCGGTTCTGCGCAAGAAGGACACGGCACCATCGCCTGTCTTGGGCTTGCCCAGTTGTGCTATCGATCTGAGAAGGGGCTTGTCGTGCGGGTGAGGTTGGGGCACTTGTGAAGGCGCTTGGATAGCTAGGGGCATCATCGATTAGGTCTCTCGTCCTCTGACATGCTATTGACGTGCATAACTTACAACTCTCATCTCCGTCGAAGATACCTGGCATTCCCACCAAGTCCAGGGGCATACCAAGCTCGGCATCTGCCTCAATATTCAATGGTTGCTCCCGAGCTAGTCTTCCAGCAAAGCTGGGGGCTGTGTAATGGCCACTTGCCAGGCCAGTGTTCGGGATATCGAGAAGCTTCGGAGGGTGAGGCGGAGGTGGAAGGGCGTTAGAGAATCGGATGCGGGCAATGAAATCCTGGTGAACTGGACGGCGCTCGCCATTTCGCGATGAAGACGCCATGTCGAAAAGCGCCTAGGTTGGGTGCGACCAGGTTTTAATTGGGAAGCGAAGAGGTGAATCTATGAAGGTGAAAGCTTGACGCGCTAAGTGTAAGGAAAATATAGGACTGATTATGTGCCAGGTAGTAGGCCAAGAGCGATTGTGAGAGAATGGGCGGAATGCTGTTGAGATACAATTCGTTGTTTCGCTGGCGGCGCGCAATTGATCGCGATTGTCAAAAAGTCCCCATTCAAGCAAGCAGTTAACGTTGACCACTGACCTGCCCAGGAGTACGTACATGTAGCTTAGCTCCACATGCATCAGTGAAGCATAGGCCCCCATTATTGCATTTATGTAGGTACGCCTTAAACAATGCCTACATAGCCGATTCACAAACTTCCCAAATGCTGCATTCAATGTTGTGCCTTAGGCTCGTCACTTGGTACCTAGATCTTGTGAGCACAATTGAATTCACATCAAATATATGGAGATGATCATCAATTGGCTATGCACTTTTGTCTCTGCAATAGCAAATGGGTCATCAAATGGGTATCTACTCTACCACTGACCGCTGAGTACCTGATCTTGTATCTAGCCATCTAATCTCTCTGCCCATCAACATCAATGACTATCAAGACACATGTACGCTGGCTTCCATCACCATCTCAACCTGGCAGACTCGTCGTTCAACAAGCCGCATCGTAAATCATAATCTTACAAGTACCACCAATGGCGGCCAGAGTAGCAAGTCGGTTTTCTCTACCGGAAGGGTATCGATAAGTTGTTGCCAACAGCCCCGGCCACATCCTCTGAAAGTCTTCAGAGAATCACACAACGCCAACCTGTGCCAAAATAGTCCATCGATTCCTCGCCAGCAGCTCTCTCCTCGTCGTTGTCTACATAACCAACAGAAGGTGATTCCTTGACAGACTCGGAAGAGACACTGTCAACCACATGAGGCAACTTAGGACGATGTACGACCTCAAAAATACGACCCACCTCTTTAGCAGAGATGGGTTCAAACGTTGCAGATGGTGATATAATCCTCTTCTCGGTCTTTGCCGGTGGTGACGATTTTTCATTCGAGGAGGAACCGCCGACCTCCGTGCCACCATGGGTAGCTTGCGAATCGGATGGTGACCAAGGTTCTTTGCCACTTCCAGGCTGGAAAACAGGAGCCTCGGCGTTCAAACTGCTAAGGTTGGTATTCTTTGGCCCAAATGCGACCGCCTTAGCATTAAGTAACTCGTAGTTTGCAGGCTTCTTGACTGGCTTAGATAGCGTGATCCTCGAGCGAGGTACGGTAGTGGTGCTGCCCCGCGGCTCCTAACCTTGGAGCTCGCGAAGAACAATCGTAGCGTACTCGCTAGAAGGCAAAGAGAACTTTAGGATAACTGCAATCTTCTGTTGCTCGGGTGCTGGGCTCGCTTCGGGCAACTTAGGGGGCGTGTCACCGGAGACATCCATTGCATCACCCGTAGAAGCTGGTGTTTGCTCCTTGGGACCAGTAGACTGCGCGTCTGGACCGGCAGTTGCCTCTGGCGCAACAGGGGTTGTCACCTTTTCAGCGTCCGCAGTTTGGTCCATCGAGGGCTCAGCTCCTTCAACAATGTTGACCTGCTTGTCAACCTTGATTCTCTTGTTGCTGCCGTCCAGGGATGTTTGGACCCAGGTATCATTGAAACGGATATCGGTGTCTCCTCCCTCCTCGGCTTTGCGCCGTTCGGTTTCTCTGGCAGCTGCAGCAATGCGGCGATCATCTTCTTGGATATTGAACCAACCTGACATTTTGCCATTCTGAGCATTCGCATTCGCATATCGCGCATTTCGCTCTTCCGTTTCCTTCTTACGTTGGGCTTGAATATCATCCCAATCCGTCGGCACAAGTTGATCGTTGTCATGCGAGTATGAACGCACGGAACCTGTAGGACGGTCAATGAAGGTACCGATGAACTTGCGATAAGCACCCGTCAGGCTGAACTCCTTCTGGCGGCGTTGCATGTTGTACGGGTCGAGGGCTCCGTTTTCCTCCTTGCTCATGAACTCGACGTAGTATTTGCCGATTTCGTTATCAGGGTAAACGATATCGGATCCTGGGCAAGGCAATACCACATCTCGGATAGTGTAGCGGCCTGTCTGGATATCCTCCTCGGTCACCACATGAGCTTCCTCGCGGACGGCATCGTAGTCATCATCATCGTTCTTCGGGAGATGGATGTTTTCCTCGTCATCTTCATCGACGACGGGCTGAGGCTTCGCTGACTGGTCACTGGTTACGAGCACAAGATCTCCCTTGACGATAGAGTCCCCGAACAGCTCCCAACGCTTGCTTGCAACAAAGTTCCAAACCAGTGATTGGTATGAGTGGAGGTACATGCTACGCATGTTCCTGGGAATCGACATCAAGGCGCCAACGAAATCCTTAGGATATTTGGCTAGATGCTTGATGATACCAAACTCCAGGTTGGCCCGGCGCGGTAGCTCTTTGCACGCTTCCTCAGCGTTGCCAGTTTCTTTGAACTTGGCCAGAGCTTTAGCTCGGGCAATGTCATCATAGCGAATGAACTCGCCGGGTCGTGCAGCAACAGATGTGTCGACGGTGGTCAGAGCGGGATCAAAGGTCAATAGATCCATGATAGCACCCTCGAAGTCATCTTTCAAGATCTTGAGGCCAATTGCGTTGGTACCGATCTCAAAGGTGCCGAATCTCTGTGTACCAAAATAGTTGATGAAGCCGCGTTCGTGGATGCGCTCTAAAGCGTTGTCGATAGTGGACTGGGCAATCTCCAACAATTTCTCGAAGGGCTCGTTCTCACAGTCTCGGAAGATGCAATCCTTCATGACGATAGTAAACTCGTTGCCCTTCAGGCAACCAAGATACAAGTCTTTCTCCTCGAACTTGAAGTCACCAATCTTGATGTCTCTGATCCGGTCATTGAGGAAGAGCATCTTCGCAGGGTCTCGGGATTTCACGCTGACCCTCTGAGACGTGACAGCACGGCGATCCTTGGTGCCTGCAGTGCTGAAAATTCTGGGGTGCTCCTTCAACATGCGAGCAATGTTGCCCACAGCTTCCATGGTGTCCCTATTCTCCTTATACAAGGTGAAATGGAGGAATTTGCCCAGCTTTCTGGGGTTGGGAGCCTGGGGGTCTCCACGTCCATTGCCACGGTTGTTCCATCTCTTGTTTGTGCCGGCAGCAGTGGCAACAATATTACCGCCCTGGTCGGTGCTCGTGTCAATCTTTCCGGAGAAGACTTGACGGATTTCCTGTTGAACATCAGCATACAAATCCAACTTCCCTCAGAATATGTAAGTGAAGCAACTTACGCCGTGGACTTTGGTCCGCATCTGGCGGTCTTCAATCACTGGAAGCTTGATTGAGCCTTGCTTGGCAGGCTTCGTCTTCGGATTTTCACAGATCTTGGTGTAAAGATTGGTTAGATCATCAAACACTTCCTGGCCGTAAAGCTCCACGAGAAGCTCGGATTTGGGCTGTGTATCAGCCTCGCTGGGGGCCTCAGCGTTCTTTGGCTCGGGGGCATTGCTGCCAACCGCATCTGAGTTTTGACCAGTGGCTGCATTGGAAGCATCATTGGTAGCAACATCAGTGGTAGCAACGGGTTGAGTCGACTGCTGAGGAGCAGGAGTTGCCTGCGCATTAGGCGCCTGGGTCTTGCCGGCTCTGTCTGCTTCCTGCAATGGCGAATTAGCATGAACTACCAGCTTTGATGTCAGGGTAATAGAAACATGAAATACATACCTTGCGAGTATATTCACGCGAGTTCATCGAGAACTCCTCAAGCTTGACAACCTTGCCATCCTTGGTGATCTCATGTACCTGGAAATCGGTGTATCTGCAGAGATAGTGTCAGCCGGTTATTTCTTTGAACGAAGTCTGACAGCGATTAAGATAAGAGCTTGGCAGGCCAAGATTAACCGATACAAATTCCAAGCTCGTTGGTATCGAGGAGTGGCAGTCAGAAAGGCAGGTGGTTGTTTGATACGTACCTCTTTCTGGTGACACCATTCCATGCATGTTCCTTCGGGGAGACAAAGTGCAAGATGCCCACATTCCGCTCGATGAGACCTCGGACATCCGGGTCATTGCCCTGCGTCATAGCAGTGTGTGTCGCCATGGCGCTGGGCTTCCTCACGTTGAATGTGTTGACGGGGTGTGTGAGTGTGGGTGAGAGGCGTGATGTACAAGGTACCGTTTGTGGTAGGCAGGGACTTTTTTAGGCTGGCCGAAAAATAGCAGCCAATGGTGGGGTGAAAATCAGAATCCCTGGGATGGGACTAAAAGAAAGAAGACAGGAAAGAAAAAAAAAAAAGAGTCGGGCGTTTGTAGACGAATCAACGATCTCGGTTGCCGGCACGATCAACCCAATCAATCAACCACCTTTTGCGATTCTGGAAAGTGGTATGCAAGCCTTTTCAGTCACGGTGCAGGATCAGATGTGGTTTCCTGCTGTGTTGTGGAAAAAGGCTTGTTTAAGGGCGTGCAACATCAAGTCAGAGCTTGACGGTGAACATACAAAGTAGGCGCAATAGGAAGTGACCAAAAGTGCTGATTGTTGTTGCTGCTTGGTTCAATTCCATGCTTCAATCAATCAATCAATCAATCAATCAATCAATCAATCAATCAATCAATCAATCAATCAATCAATCAATCAATCAATCAATCAATCAATCAATCAATCAGTGATCAATTAAGTGCAGCGCTTTTCTCTCTAAGGCAGGAAGCACATGTATTCCTGTATTGTCCTTTTGCACATGGATGCAGGGAGCAGGAGCCTACGCCGGCCAACCAGAATCCAGCTGAGTGAACTGCAGCTGCAGATTTACCAGCACTGGAGGTCCCTCAACCCCACCACGGGACCCCAAACGTACAAGTAAGTACACCTGCCGAGTTCTGGAGGAGGAGGATTTTATCTTGAATTGATCTATGCCCTCCAATATCTAAAGTACAAACTTTTCATAAAGGCATAATCTTCCGTGTAGGACAGACACGCATGCAGCATTCGATGAACGTTATGCCCGCTAGTCCAATCCGGTATCCCGCTCCGCTCCGCGGTGCCGAAATCCTGTCGCATTTTATTCCCTTTCCGTTCATTCATCGTACTTTGTGCATATGTATTGTATTGTGTGGTTGTGGTCGAGACTGGGGGATAGGGTCCCGACAAGAGAGGAAGGATGCTAATCCATGTGAGGGCTGGGTAGCTAGGTCCAAGCATGGTTCTTTTTCGACCTCTCTCGACCTCTGTTCCTCGCTTTTGCCCCTCTCTTTCCCTCTCCCTAGTTCCCAATCACTGTTCTTGTGTAACGTCATGCCAAGTTAGTCAACAAGGAACAAACAAGGGACAAACTCCAAATAGACACCCGATCATTCTGACCTGCAGCAACTAGCTCCTTGGGACTTTGCTCTTGCTTGCTTCCTGGGCCTTGGGGAGGGACTGGGGGGGGAGAGAGAGAGGGCGAGAGCCCCATCCATGTCCATGCCGCAACTCGGTTAAGACCCCATCGTCCCGGCTTCCCGTCGCATTTGTTTGCTACATCCTTCCTTTCCAGCGGGGCTTCTTCCTATGGCAGGCAAACACATGCTGCCTGCCGTGCAGGAAGCAGGAGGGGAAGTAAGTAAAGTAAAGTAAAGTAAAGTATGTAGGTAGAAAACAAACAGCTTTGGTACATATACCTCAGTAAGTTGCAGAGGTAGTATAAAGGTGTAGCATGCAGCGGATATGGCCCTTCGCCCAGTATTATCAGCCTCGTGTCTCTTATTGTTTTGTGAGATGCCCAACTCGCATCCCTACCTAAGATATACATAAGCTCAAGGGCAGTTCGCGTTAGTTTGGTCACACATCCGATCATTTAGCTAACTGTAGGTGATACCCATTGGTAGAGGAAGAGGCTGGCTGGGTAGAGGTTTGGGATGAAGCTCACCTGCGTACTGCTAGCAGGGAAGTAAGTACTCACTCGATCGAACCAAAGTTGGGGTTTGAGTGGGAGCAGGTAAAGTGGTAAAGTGAGGTAGGGTAGGAATATGCGACTTATACCTACCTGCATTCGTTGCACGCATCCTGCCACGACCAAGTCTTGGAGCCTCATTGGCAGACAGGTCGTAGATAGCCAACTAATCTAGGGTCTCTGGGCCTATAGTGTTGGGTCGCATCCACACCCAGGCCTTTTGCCAAGTGTTACTCACACTTCACGAGAGCTGCATGGGGTTGCCCCGTATGGGTATATTGCGAACTGGCGTATTGGACCTGCGTTTCGTTTTCCCTCCAGTCACTTATTCTAAATTCCCCGTAGACCCTCTGATTTGATCCTGCGCCGCCTAGCCCCCTTCTTCGCTCCACGCTTCCGAACATGGGCGCAGGCATCCTCTCAGACTTTGATCTATCTCGGTTTCCTGCGGCGCAGCATGATAGTAAGCAAGCAGATGAGATGGTCAAACCTCCATCCAGTCAACTATCACAGCAGCACCAGGGCAAGTCGTTTTATGATGGAGAATATAGTTTTGGAAGATGAGTCTTACAGCGGCGACCATCTACGCATCTCCGCTTAAAGCGGTTTTCGGTTTTCGGTTTTCGGCTGCCTTGTCGTTGTATTGGGGTCCGGCTTCGGTCCGGCGTACATCGTGCTGCTAATCCTGGCGGCCCTATGGTCATGGATTACCTTCCTTCATTTCACTCCAACTCGATGCGTTAGATGGGTAAGTAGGCTATCACGGGCTCATGTTGCTGCCCGAAGGGGGGATTTGTTGTTGCGGATGCAACTTTGAACCCTGGGAAGACGACCCCCCTTCCTTGGAAAGTACGCCATCGCGGTTGCAGTCAGCCTGTAATAAGTGACAAAGGCAATTTATAGGTTGCCGCAACGTAGTCGTTCCCACGATACCCCCTTCGATGTGCTGCTGCCCGTAGCGGCGGCCCCCCTGTTCCAGCCCGTTCTTTGTCGCTTGTCGTTAACGCAGTAAAGTCCAAACTTGGGCATGATTGTCCTGCAGCCGACATGAATAGACAGCGCCACCACACGCCCGTTGAAACCCCATGAAGAGGCCTAATGGTCCATCAGTAGCTGCCCGCGGCGGAGGTAAATTTGGCCGTACCAAACAAACTTCTGGGAAGGGACCCTAATCCCATATACAACAGGTCACTTTTATATTATATGCAGCCCTTTTGCGATGGATGATGAGTGAGGCGCTGGAGCCGCGAGATTGCCATGAAATCCAAAAAAATTCCTGACTCACGGGTTTTCATCGTCTAGGCAGAGAAATGTCAGATTAAGAAGGGTTCATTGTCCGGTCTTCAGATAACCGGCAAATTAAATCCCGTGTATATTAGATGAGTAGTACTAACAGGGGCGCGCTCTACGTCGAAGTGTATCGGCGAGAGGTCACCTGCGCCAAATCCTATGCCATGCCATGTTATGCCGTGTCGTGTCTGTTTGTTGTTTCCCCCCTTTTCCCGCCTTTGGTGTGTTTGCTTGCCTGCTTGATCATCTCACCCACCACCCCCCTTACCAATATGGGAGGCGGCGGCGGCGCCTCCCATGCCATGTCCATCCCCATTCGCGCACTGGCAGTACCACCGACGTTTCTCCAGGTCATCGCGTAACGCGTCTCTTTCTCCTTCAGTTGCCTCTAGGGATCCCTCCAAGTTCTGTATGTAACGTTTGGCCATTTCCAGGACTTCGGCCTTGCTCACTTTGCGGTCACCGGTGCTCATCTCGTTGCTGTCGCCATCCTCACTAGAAGCCCGTAGCTCGGAGGGAAGGACCCCTAGCAGTAGCTCAAACTGGGCGTTGAGTCGATTGCGGTACTGCTTCTCGACTTGGTTATGTGACTCCCGGTTTTTTCGTTCCTCCTCCGTCGCGGGTGGGTTATGGTGCGTGTTCTTCGACGTCCGCGAAGCGCTTCGTAGTTTAGACTTGTTGCCTGTGGTGGTGGTTGACGCATTGCTTGCTGGGGACATGGGGAGCTGGCGTTTGGTTTTCCTCGAAGAAGACGAAGAAGAAGATGGCTTTTGGGAGTGGCCTATGAACTGTGTGTTAGGTACCGAGGCGTGCCGGGTGCTGTTCTCGGCACCCACCGATGAAGCCGAGTCACTAGGAAATGCCGAGGGTGACAAACCTCCCATGTGGTTGTAGGGACTTGCAGAGGTCGTGTAGCTGGTTGTTTCGGTAAGTGAAGGCCGGTGTGGAGGTATGTCATAACCATTAGAGGTGGAATATGAGAGAGAAGCTCTTCCGGACGATGTCCAACCGCCGTCCAGGCCGTGTGGACTGCCCGCGGACAAATCGTTAGCTGCAGTGTTGTACGAGAAATTGGCCGCGTCGTTATCGCCCAAGTCATGGTGGTAATTCTGCCATGAGTGCGACCCGGTAGTGTAGGATACCCCAGACCCATCAGCTTCGGCGTGGGTGGCATATGCAAATGGGTGTGCTGTTGATGTGGATATAGGGACCTGTGTCGTTCAATTAGTCCTGTGCATGGTAGATGTATTTGAGTCTACCCCGGCGTGTCCGGGATCTGATTCCAGAATTGTAGCCATCAATTAGTTTGGCCACCTCTGGAGCCTCAGATCTCCGGAAAAGTCGGTTTCGTGGCACGAGCAAGCTCAGCGCACCTTTTACCGCATCGAGTACAGACACGGTGTCTTGTATAACACTCTCGTGACGGATCAATGGAGCTCGGTGCCTTTCAGCGTCGCCGATTTGGTAGAAGTCGAAGTAGCTTACCTCGGAGGACCAGCTCGAAGAGCTACCGAAAACCGGCTGGCTTCTGTATGCCATGTTGACAGAAACAAGGTGGGGGATCAGTCTTCTCGGGACTTGGTTTCAGCAGGGTTTTTAAATATATTGATTTGGGCCTGAACCGATGAGGTCTCATTGGTGTGATATCCAGATTACAGACCACCTCTGCCAATGCAGTATGTTTCCAAGTGCCCAACAAGTCCAGGCGACATAGCAGAGCCAGAGGCTGAATAGGATGGTAACACCGTGTATAGACCTTTCGAGAAAAGCGAAGCCGAGAAGATATGGGCGAACAGCTACCTTTTTCTTATTACCCCTTCACACTTGATTATAGATGGCCGTCCAACTCTAGGGCCACCACTGGACTCTGGAGCAAGATGACACAAGTAGTGCGCCGTCATGCAGAAGACACTGGATTTAGACCCTCGGGGGTAAGCTACTGGCGCGCAGGTCTCCAATAGGGCTGCCTCGGAGCTTCTCTGATACTTCTACGGGGTTATCTTCGGCGCATCGTGCCTCTTGTGCCGCCAAACCACGTCTGACACAATGGCATAGTCTCTCCTAGCGTACGCGAATACGTATTCTTGTTAATGGGGTGGGAAGGGGCCGAAAGTCTGGGAATGAGGAAAGCGACCCTGCTGTTACCACGTGTATGCTGTGTATGAACTTGTGTGTGTGAGTGCGCCAACTTTGTGTGTGTAGTACGTGCGTGTGTGTGTATGCGTGTGCCTCTGTGCGCCTGTGTGTGTCGATGTAGGCTGGAGTTCGGCTTGGTCCCCCCTTGTAGGCCTAAACATCTGGGCCCTCTCTTAATATCCAGCACATATAGCTCGCAGCTGGTACAGTTTGGACTCATGGACGCGGTACATGCCAGTATATGGAGGTGAAAGGCAGCCGCAAGCGTCCAACGCGGTATATCTTGATCGGCGATTATGTATTTGGCAGGGATCCGGATCTTCCTCCCAAAGAGGGGTTCTGGAGACTTTCCTATCGGATATGACATACGACACGACCTCGATATCGGCCTCCTTCCGAGTTGGTTTCAGCTTCTGGGCTTGGTTCCTCCTATTGCTCCCAGGCAATCCTCCAATACGTATACTACTCGATCGGTTCTAGCAAGCTGATAGCTAGTATTTTGCAAGATGCACGTTGCCATTTGGGGTAAGCGGCGGCATCCAATCACCTTTCGATCTGCAACAAGGATATGCCAATAGATGAATATGTATGCTCTTTCCAGCTTGACGCCGAGAATGAGGTACATAGGTCAGCAGTATTATCGCGACCCCGTCTACCATTGGGCGAGGCGGGGATGCTATCTCCCCGTAATGTGTTTGCTACCGTCGAATCCCGGGGACATTTTGGCTTGGTTATTGCGTGATCGTCGGCCGCTATTCTTACCATTCGCAACAAACATCAAAGAAAGATAGGTAGTGCAAGGCTGCTGCCAACCATTGTCGTTGAAATAAGTCGAGGAGAGGAGTAAGTAGCCTTGTATGATGTAAGATAAGCGAAAATACCGGGCAAGTGTAAACAGCCTCGAGCGTTTCCCAAGTGTCATATTGGCCGCTGGGCCTTGTTGGTTGACACATAGTCTAATTGACTAGCAGTAGTAGGGTCGTACCGGATCACCTTATAGGCATTCTGTGCGTTGTCCCTGGTAGTACGAAGAGTTGTCGAGGGCAGCGAAACCGAAGGGGCGGTCACCCTCCTTCGGGTGCAATCCACCCAGCCAACAGGGCACATGACTTTGGGAGAGCAAGGATGGTGATGCAAGTAAGCAGCCCAATTTGCGTCGGCCCCGTTGGCAAGCCTATACTGCGACCGAAATGGAATCCAGGTCAGGGTATGGGCCCGTAAGCCAATGTCGTCTTGCTCACCTTCGCCTTGGTCCATGCATCTCCATTGCGATACGGCCTTGGCGTAAGCCCAGCTTGTAAGGTTAGTGTTGGGATGCGATCGCCCAGCGGCTGATACCTAGGCAATAGGTAATAGAATGAGATGAGCTCTAGGAAGCCCGGTAACGGGCATTTGATAAGTGTCGTAGTGTGTGCGGGATGCGGAAGACGGAGTTCGGAGTTGGCGCACTCGACTGCTGCACATACCTGAGCTTCCTGAGCTTCCTGGGCTACCTAGTTCCTAATTGTACTGCACCAGGCTGACGCCCCTGCTATACTAATATTTTTGATAAGCAAGCCCCTGCTAGTCGAATGCACATGGCGGCTGGTTTCTATTAGATTAAGACGTAGGCTAATTGAACCTCCGGGTCACTCTCTACTACTACTACTACTACAGCATTTGCCAGTTCCAGAGAATGACCCAGTACGCGTAATATTGCAGTCTGACGAGTCTAGTGCAGGACTATTGTCGATTTAGGGTGGTTGTCCGACTTCGTGCCCGCAGGGCCTCTCTTTACTATAGTTCAAATACCTATTTGGCCCGGAAGCAGGTATGGTAGGTATATCAAATGTATTATGTAAGTGATTGATCAACCCGAGGAAGGTGTAACCAAAACCAGGTACCACCCTTACTTTCTGACTGGTACTTAAGACATAAGAACCTTGCCCGTTTTCCCTGTATCTCAACGTCTGGAAATTGATGGTTCGACTCAATCACATTTGATGGATGCCGTTAGAAGTTCCAGCAACTCGGTGACGACGCCACTAGCAACGAACCCTGGACAGAACCCTGGGGGTATCGGCGCCTTTTGTCAGTGCTCCATGCCCCTTTGCAGCTTGGCAGTAAGCACCATCCTTGACTACATCATTCGTGGGTTGGAGTATCCAAGCAATGAGCCTCAAGAGGTCAAGTCGGATCGTCTTCGTCCGCCGTCAGCTCCGGTCTGATTGGGCACTGTCAAGAAAGCGGCAGCTATGTATTATTGTTTGCCCGTATCGATATAATGCAGGTGCCAGGTGTTTGTTATGCTTCGGGATATTTGTGGCGGTGGGTGCCACAAGCCTGCAGCCGGCCTGAAAAGGACCTGTCATTATCACGTTACACAAAGTCGTACAGGCCCCCTCGACGGGGTTATTTAAGGTGAGAGGTTCTAATAAAGGCAACCCGTACCAATCCAGGTTGGGTTTGTATTTGCCCGTGGCGTCGCATTGATGAAACTTCGAACTAGGATACGTGAAGCCCGGCATTCATCAAAATCTCCGGCAATTGCTGCTGCTATCACTGCGGTAAGAGGAGCTCTGGGGGAAATCAACCTGTTCCAAATGCAGCAGATGCAGCAGATACACCACTGAGCCCACGCCTTCGAGTTGCAAATGCTTGTTTGCGCGGTATTGCTGACGTCCCGATATCTTGGTCTGGGTCGGTTCAACCTCAGCTAGGGAGTTTCTTTCCATGCAGTAAGACAAGACGACGACGGCCAGAACCCATTACGACGAGCAACATGGAGGCAAAAGCGCATCGAATGTGGGGACCAGTAGAATGCCTCCTTCCAGCCTGCCTACAGCAAGTTGCAACGTCGAGTAGGGAGTACATATTTATCAAGACATACGAAGCAAGCCATGCTTCCCACCTAACCTTGGGCGGTTAAGCGAAGCTGCTGGGTAGCCATGAGTGCCCCTTGTCAGTCGCCTGGGATGAATGGCCCTTCACTCGGCATTGCCAATTTTCATCAAGTCAAAATCACTTGACGCATATGCATTGCATCATCTTACTGCTATATTCTCCATGGTAGGTTAAGGATCCATGCCGGCCGAGTTGCAACTATCGAACGGCTTTCATTAGCCCACGGATCAAGCATTGGATGATATATGCACGAGCAGCTACCAGCATAGCTCAAACCGGCCTCTGCTACGGCCGACACCATCTTAATTCCTCTCTGCAAACTCCAATATTCCGTCCACCTTGATTCTTCATCAATACGTCGAACCGAACGCAAGACTATTGGCGAGAAGAGCATGATTTGCTGCCCTCCACGCGACTTGACAGTGCCGGCATTAGCAACGTTGCGTCCCACAGGCTTCATGCAGGGTGAATACGATCCGAGAACCCCTGAATGCGCCTGGCTTCGTGGGAAATTGGAGATTTTCTTCATGTCTCAGCCTCCGACTATTCCGGGCGCTCGTGGCGTACTCAGTAATAAGGCTCTATCCGTGGAAAACTTGGGAGTTGTCTGAATACAACAGCATGAAGAGCATGGCCCCCGGCGATCTCCAACGCCTCGCATATATTGTCGCCAATACATTACCAGACATCCAAGTTTATTAATCAAGCTGCTCTATGCTCACGAAGCATAGCCTATTCTATCTCGACGTGGGCGGCGTTGTTGACAAACCCCATGGATACGTCTATCAGCGTTCTGCGGGACCATTATCCGCCGTACCAGTCGGTCGGATATGCCGCGCGAATCCCATTGTTTTCTGTGAAGAATATATGCGATTGTTTGGTTTATCTAAATTCAATACTGCGCTCAGGGCTCAGCTCCCAGGGGAGAACCAAACGTATGTATAGCCAGACAGAATTTCCTATGATCAGGTATTATACCCCATACTAGCCTGCAGTATTACATATTGAACAAGCATCTGTCTCCACTGATGAGCAGGAGGGAATACGCGAATCGCACGTGGTTCGGGCATGTCACAGCTTGATCGTCGCCGTCGTGAGACTGGGATGCGCTCCAACGTAAATTCCACAGGATCGACTGACAGACGGTCTTCCCACGTCTCCCCGCTGCACATACTTGAGCCTTCTGCCAGGTCCAATAACCACCAAGCACCTCCTTCTGGCCACGCTCTTGAGGACAAGTCCGCCTGGAGGAGGCGACTCGGTGGCAGGTCTATCGAAAGGCCCTTCCTGCATACACAACACAACCTTGAACTCCACACTACATGTCACATATCACAAAAGGTTCTTGCAGAATAGCCAACGAATCAACTTCAGAACCTTTGTTGGCTTCACCAATCGCATCATCAACTAATTCAGACTATGCGTTAAGGCCCCGTAAGGATTACTCATGCGCTGTCTTCTACAATCCCCATTACTCCATTCTTTTTTACGCTCGGCTTAACAGAACCATGAGGGGGGAAGGAAAATGCGATAGATTGGTGTCTCGAGGAAGGAATTACATAGTCGCAAGACACGTCCTCAACTGTCTGCGAACTCGCCTGCTCCCCCGAAAACCGGATGCCTGACGCGCTACTGCGAGATAGCCAGCCACGCTTTATAAGCCAGCTAGCGGCCCCTACCAATGAAGGCATCGGGCTTGAATATGCGGAGTTCGTCAACACTGCTAGCCCCTCACTATACTGTACATGCCGCACCTCATGCCATGCGGCTGCAGTGTCACACGTCTGCCCAGAGCAGATACGGGCTCGCGCTGACAACCCCAGACTAGACCCCAGATGCTGAAACGCGTCCTCGACTAGCCAGCTTTCCCCATGCATTCTTGGCCCTATTGTCAATCATATCATCCTCCTCTTCATCGTCAGATCCTGTCCTTCTTTCGTTGCTGCCTTTCACCGCCCATTATGTAAGTACGTACGCGGGTCCTCTCACCGATCGAGACAGACAGGGCTTCAGCTACTTACCTAGGTGAGAGGAGAGAGAGACAGACCACTCGCCATTTTGGGGAAAGCCCGATATCATCCCGTATTTGGGCTAGGATTCGATCGTATACGCAGCAAGTCCGAGCGTAGAATGCCTGTATATATGTGTATATAACAAAAAGAAATAATAATGAAAAGGAACGCTGAATGAGCTCCGCAATAACGGGCGCGCCCTGGCCCAGCCCAACGGAATCAATTCGGTACTTGTAGGGGGCGTTTGGGTGGTCAGCATGCTCAACCCCCTTTCTCTCCACCGGTCACCGTTGCGTAAATGTGTACCCGACTTCATGGCTAGCTCTTGATTATTACACCGGGGTTATGGTACATACATGCTGTATCTCTTCTTGTAATTCGAGCTCCCTTTTGTTGAAACATTTGGCTCAGAGATAGGGAAAATGGGAGAGGGTATGGCGAGAAGAGAAAGGAAAAGGGTCAATGTTTGGATACAGGAAACAAAGCAAACAGTAGTCTTGTGCATGATGCTGGTGGGCGACCCTACGTATGATGGATGATTGCTTCTTGACGTGATGATGATGATGATGTCTATCAACCAAGTCTCCTTCTTAATAACCCTACCCTTCTGCCCATGGACTTTCCCAATTACTTACTACATCAAGACCGCGACGGAGGACGAACTCGCCCGTTAGTGTCATAGCAGCTTCTCACCCACACATATACACACAGGATCGATCTCGTCTTACCACAGAGCCAAATTCTGTTGGTGCCACCAAGTCAACGATGAGCACTTTTGTACCTTCCAGCCAAGTTATTCTCACTCAGTCTCAGTCTCTGACGCATGAACAGGTTCCCTGGTTTTGTTATGTTTGTATATTGTATATATGCTGGGGGTTTTATGGTACAGTGATGTCCCTCTCTCTCTCTCTCTCATTCGTCTCACCACCTTGGTATATATACAACTCGAAGAAGAAGAAAAAAATAACACAAACGCAAACACCCACGACCTTTCCCTCAAAACAACCACGTCGCTGACCAACTTAGCTGACGCTTAGTTGGGCACGCACTGGGAGTAATAGTCGTTCTGCTTCTTGCAAGTACCCTCGGCGCAGCTGGTAGCGCCGCTGAAGCCGTTACCGCCGCACTGAGCGAACAGGGCAGCAGCGCCGGAGCCGCCACCAGTAGCACCGCCGCCAGTAGCAGGGGCAGTAGGGGCAGCACCGCCGGCCGCCTTGGTGGAGGTGAGGAGGGTAGTGGGCTTAGCAGCGGGGGCAGAGGTAGCAGCGCCACCGCCGGCAGCGGAAGTGGGAGCAGGAGCAGCACTACCGGCACCACCAGCGGGAGAGCTAGGGGCGGCAGGGGCAGCGGGAGGAGCGGCACCACCGGCACCACCGCCGGCAGCGGCGGCGGACCAGACGGCCGGGCCGGGGACCTTGTAGCTGGTGGGGCTGTTGTAGATGTTGAACTTGATGCCCGGGTCGGTGCCCGAGTAGCTGTTGATGTCGAACTTCTGGTCGGGGACGGCGGAGCCGGTGCCCGTGACCTCGAACTGGGCGCACGAGGGGTAGAACTGGGCGCCGCGGCCGTTCTCGGTGGGGGCGGCGTCGGCCTCGTGCAGGGCGATGATCTCCTGGCGGACGAGGTACTTGCCAGCCTTCAAGTCGGCGGGCAGCTTGACGTCCTTCTTGCCCTTGGCGGCGATCAGCTTGTCGACGGCCCACTTGCCGCCCGTCAGGCCCTCCTCGTCGATCTTGGACCAGATGGCACCGGCGCCATTGTCCTCGGTGTAGGGGGCGATGTAGGTGATGATGGGGCCCTTGTGGGAGCCGTCGATGATGTCATCGCCCTTCTTGTCGTGCATCCACTCGAAAGTGACGGTGTCACCGGCGGCGGCGGCCACGAACGAGGGGGCGGCCTTGGCGCCGTTGACACCGCAGACGAGGTTGGGCGTCGTCAGAGACTTGATGGGCGAGTTGTTGGGGGGCGAACGGATGTACTTGTTCAAGCCGGTGCCCTGGCTCTTGCCGTTGACCTGGATCTCGGTGACCTGGCAATGGGCGGCCACGGTGGTGGCGAAGGCCAAAGCATTTACGATAGAGTAACGCATCTTGGTATTGGTGGTTTGGTTTATGTTATAAAAAAAAATAGCGGAATAAGAAGCTTTTGCTTTGGGGGTTGTTGATATCGTCAAGATGTAAGTGAGGAGCAAGAAGCGTTAGAGAAACGAAAGGCACTGGCACGGCCAATGGGGAAGAAGTGGATAAGAGAATGAAGAGAAAGGTTGTGAAGTTGCAGAGAGAGTGGTGAAGAGAAGGCCAAAAGAGAGAAACGTGGGATCGAGAGGATTCCCGGCGTTCTACTTATACACAGGCAAACATGCCACCCAACTTCCTCTTTGAGCCGCAACCACGAAAACCCCAGACCCAGACCCAGACCCAGACCCGATCGAATCAGGCTGGCAGCTTTGACGCCCCCTTGGACCCCGCCCATCTTGTCTCTGTCCCTGGATATCACAGTCAGATTGCCTTTAGCATGAGGCTCAAGATGGATATCCGGCTCCACTTTGGGTGAAGCAGGTGTGGCCGAGGGCCCCGGGCGGAACCGCGGTACTGCCCGTCCAGGATAGATGAAAGGACCAATATCTGCCAATAGCGCTTCAGCTCCCGCAGACGCAACCGTCATAGCAACAGCTATTTAGACGGCGTCCGCTACTTTCCAGGCTAACGCATTACTTTCCGCTTTTACCCAAATGGCAAGGGGGTCGTCACTACATGATGCTTGCTATCCAAGCTATCCTAGCTATCCTTGGTCCGAACCGAGGCTTGGGTTCTGGTCCGTAGCGTTGGTCTTGTCCGCTTCGTGAAAACGGTCAAACGTACATCTTCCTCAAGGGTGCGTATGTGGTTAGCTCGTAAAATGGATTCTGGATTTGATGCTATCAAGTAAGTTGAATCGTCTGATGTTCCCAGATCTCGTCCACGATCGTCGCTCGTGTCTTGGTTCACTTGGTCTGCCCTCAAACATACCGGTAGGTACCAAACAAGAAGGTGTCCATCCAAGGGTGATCATGGATCTCCTTCGACGAAGGAAACGACGACAAAACCGTCAGTCTAAGGGACGCTCTTAAGATCTCCACTAGGGGGTAGCCGTTGGGTTGGATATTTTCTTGATCCTAGTACCACATCAGACGCCACGCGCGTTTCGATTTGCGCCGCGAACAGAGTGACATGACGGATCACCCCTGGCATCTGCTTTGACACGCAGGCGGCTGAAAGAAAACCCAGCACTTTGGTTCGTGAGGCTCGGTTCATCTTGCACAACCTGTTGTATCACTGCTGTGGCCGTGTAAGCCGATTGGTTGCCTTTTTCGACGGTGGAGTGGATGAAGCGCGACGAAACTCCGCCAAGAGACCGCCAAGAGACCGCCAAGGCCCTACTCGAACCACGACCGTTCGGTCATTGGCCTGTTTCTTATCCCCCAAAACCCGACAGGGTGCCGTCTGGTCAACACGGGACGAAAAAGGTCGCCCGCAGGACGAAGGGTTTCGGACGAAATTGCTATACAGGCCTGGCCCAACTCTTGCTCAGAGAGTCAAATTCGCTGCCTCTGAGGCTCTGCTCGTCACATTCCCCCCCTCTCAACTCCCGACTGGACCACCACATCAAAGTTTGCAAGTGAGTAATTTAACCATAATAAAATTAAGATAGAAGCTCTTGGTGACATTGAAGACTATATATATGCATAAAGAGAGCACTAAGTCGTATCAGTTCATCCCTTCCTCAAAACCCCTTAGGCCCAGTCAAGAAAGCCAGGTCTCATCTAAGTATATAAACCAAGGGAAAATCTGAGCGCCCTTCTAGTAAAAACCAAAACTCCTTACACCCTGCGGTCATAATATAAAAGTCGTATATGCCAGTTCCCCGGGACCTCAAATGAGGAGGCCGCTGTCTATAGTGTACACTTCTATCCCACAATCATTTGGTCCCTACCAAATACCTATAGGCAATACGCCCGACTCCGTGAAAGCCAAAACGTGCCAGAGCTTATTAGCCGGTACTGCCGAGGTACCAGTCGAATATTGATCTCCTTCGATTCCAAAAACTTTTCCTTCGCACTTGGGGGGAAGAGGGCAGTCTTGCCATCATCTGACCCGGTGCCTCCCGATCAGCCGTAACGCGTCTCGACCACTAATGTGAGACAGCCGGCTGTGTTGAGGCTCTCTTGGGCGCTGGCGCATCTTTGTGAACCGAATCGTTTTCATCGCTCGGTGGCTCGGTTGCAGTTCTTCTGAGAGAATCGCACGTGCCCATTCCCATCGACCGCTCCGTCTTGGCCATGGAGCGCGATTTGCTCAATGTGTGCGAGACGGTCGGGTATGTTGGTCCGGGATGCAAGAACTGAGCGAGCATATTGGGGCGGTCAACGCTACGGCTTCGTCCTCTGGTCAAGTTGGCTCCGCGATCAGGTACCAGTGATGCTGCCGACATCCGGCGCTGAAGTCTGTATTCCGCATCCTCAGCCTCCTTACGATTGAGGTGCTCACTCGGCAAAAGGATAGCCCGGTCGAGGCCATATGGAAGCCCACGATGGCGGCCTCGGATCTGCATGGCAATCATCACCAGCTTTCCGACGACTGTAAATTGCGAGCTGAGAGAAGCATTGATCCCTGTGTAGCCTAGACTCAAGCCGACGGTTCCGTAGGCACTCACAACTTCGAAAAGTACAGCGAACATAGAAAAGTCGTTGTTGATCAAGCGGGGCCCTTCGGAGATGGTGAGAATGAAGTAGCCAATGAAGATGTACCACAAATCGAAGGAGAGTTGTCGCCGCAAATGGGCTCCGACATAAGAGAACCCCGACTGGCCCGGATCTTCATTTTCGCCGCTACTACCGTACAATCCAAGCGCCTTCTCTTCGTACACATTGGTGCGGCGGACCGAGATGGCAATGGGGAACACCGATATGTACATCATGATCAGATACGATGTCTGCACGGCTGGGTGGAGCGAGGATAGGTTTAAAACCGCGAAGCCGGCGGTTCTTGTCGATGCAGCTTGAAACCATCCATCGAGGAAGCGGATATCCAGTGGCAGTGCAGCGATAGGCCCACTCCCAAGGTCAAGAATGATGAAAAATATCAGATCGACCAGATTGAGGATGACGAGGATCAAGAACAACCACCACGTGGCTGTTGAGGGGAAGAGTAAAGTGAAACAACGTCGGGGATGATCAAGCAAGAACCGTAGCTCCTCGTACAACCCAGAAGTTCGTGGGACAAAGAGGTGGATGAACCAGATCATGAACCGCAACATAATCGGAAAGCCGGTATTTCCAATGATGATTAGGAACGACATGATAAGCAACGGGAACCTTGCCGAGTTGAAGGAGTTCATGCTGTCAGAGGTCAAAGTAAACCCCAGATCCATGAATGCCGAGTTACTTGTGAAGAAAGTCCACCACGCCTTACTCGCTCCAGCCTGTTCCACAATATTACCATAATACTCGTTGTTGATGGCGATCCAGGGCCAGAGGCAGAGGACTCCGAATATCCAGAAACCCCAAAAGTACCCGGTGACGACCATGGCTAACGTTTTGAGAGAACGGTACTCGATACCACCTAGCTCCTCTCTTTGTTCCTCGGTGAGATCCAGGAATTCCGAGTTTCGACCTATCGTTGGCTGCCAGCTCAGGTATGGCGCAGGATCGTTCTCCTTGTGCTGTGACAATGCAGTCTTGATGCGTGACAGAGGATTATGGCGCGCCTCGGTATCCGTGCGTGTCATGGTGTGATGCAGCTTTTCTCCTGGGCCTCGCGGTTTGTGGGGCTTAATCACACCCGCTGTATGGGCAGCTGCTTCTAGATCCTGGGCGATTTCGTGTCGCTTGGGGTGGTCTTGTTCTTCAAATATGATCGTTTGCTGCCGTTCTGCGTGCGAACCTGTCCGGGCATTGGCAAGACGATGGTGCGGTGTTTCAGCACTTGAGCCACGTCTTAATCGGTTGAGACCCGGAGCATCTCCTTCGTAGTCTTCTTCATCCGAGAGTTCTTCTGGCCCTACGCCCCTCTCAGCATCTCTAGGGCCAGGAATGCGAAGAGTACCGCCCCTTTCCTGCTTGCGCTGTCTCTCCAAGATGGCAATATGCTCGGTATTTGAGCGTCTGTGCGGAAGCGGGACGTTGTCGTCCTCATCGCTAGGGATCGCATCGCTCCTTTTGACCTTATCCGCGAACCTGATTTGCGTATCTCTTTGCGCTGTAGGCGAGGTAGGTAGATTGGCCTCGGTAGGGTCCAGGTGTTCCACGCTAGGGTCCGATTTGATGGCCCCGTTCATCGTGAAGTGATCCAATAGGATGCCATCGTTCGTCATGCGGGAGGCGGTATTGTGCATAACCCTAATATCCTTACCGCCGACTCCTCTTTCCACGTCAGGCGAGATTGTTGATTTCGCCTTGGACCGTGACTTTGCGATGGAAATACGTTTCGATCTGGCATCGGCCACAATACCCTGGAAACGTTTCTCGAACCAGTAGAGGCGCAGAAAGACTACAGCAGAGTTGATGGCGATGGGGTTCGATGTCATGGCCATAAGGAATACCACGATTTGCTGGAACGTGTTGAGGAGATTGACGTCCACGGGGTTTAATCCAGCTTGAGTGTTGGCACCACTGGCGAAGAAGAGCGAGTCGATATAGCTAACGTTGCCCTTTCCCGAGGCGAATATGAGGATAGAGCCAATAATGGACATGCCGATGACCCAGAAATAATGTACTGTGATGAAGTTGAAGTGCGGTTCCTTGGATAGGAACGAGGGCCGGATGGCCTTGAGGACCTTCCGGCCGGAGTCCAGCATGTCGCTGAGGACGGCCATGGTCACGTTAGGTAACAAGTAAGGCTGTATGCGGTGTCCAGAAAGCCAGCAATAGCCCGATGTTAGAGAACAGCAAATGTGTATCTCATACACTTAAATGGGTTGGCGAACGATTTGTTGTCAAGCATGATCTCTCTCACGTTTGTGGCTGTATCGGGTTGTTAGCCGACCGAATCCCGGGGTAGGTGTGAGTGGCACAGCTCACGATGAAGTGCAGGCATGCGGCCAAAGAAGGAAGTGACATATTGAAATAGGAAACGATTGGTAATGGTGGCGGCTGGAATCGAACGTTGAGAGGAGACAAAGAGACGGTAAGGTTCGGGGTACGGACGGAAGGAGTAGTGGAGATGTGCCAAAGCTCGGAGAAATCTGGCAACGAAAGTGTAAAGATTTTGATGGATGTGCTGTGGTGTTGGCAAGAGTCTCGTGAGAAAGCTGCTGGCAATATGCAGGGGAGAACATCGAGAATTGAGCGGGATGCCGAAAGCCAGCTCAAAACTCGAGTAGCTCTTTCTCGACACGAGTTGACATCATCATGATAGAATTGGCTAGGCCCGCAACAGAGAGAGAAACGAGAAGAGAGAAAATCGACCTACCTCCATCCAGTCGAGGAAGCCCGCTCTTTTTCTAGAAATAAGTTGATACTGAAGCACTACCTAGGTACCCAAGAACAGAAAAGGTAGATGCCTGGCGACAACACAGTAATGGCGAGCGACTTTGTGTTATTGAGTAAGACGACCGGGAATAGCTTATGATAAGCTTCACAGGGTCACGTCGCGTGCTTGATAGGGGCAGGCACTAGGGGATTTTTCCCAGTTTCTCGTCTGACCGTCGTACAAGGTTAAATCTGGTGTAATTGTAGCGACGAAATTGATCGATGTGAGGAGCAAATGGCGGAGAGATAACAAAGACAGCGAGCAAGCCAGGAGCGTACAGCAGTGATTAGGAGCGGACGGGATAGGATTGATTGGATCCTCGAAATATGAGGTAACAAAGAGACGATGGGCTGTTTGGCATGTCTCGCATATGAATCTAAGTCGTCGAACGGCCGGGGATGCACGAGTAGTAGACGGACAGGTCTTGGCCCGCTGGCGATTGGGAAATGCCAAGAAAAAAGGGGACCCTGTTGTTGGATGTTTAGGTGTGCGTCGGTATGCAGTGTGTTCTTTTTCGAGAGGAAAAAAAGAGGTCTCCGGCACTGTAAGACGGACTGGACTGCAGCCAAAGCAAACAAATCAGTTCCCAAGTCCCGATCAACAAGTAGTAAGCCCCCCCCCAATCAAATCACAGCTTGCGAGAAAAATGGCGGGCCTTGGCGCAATGTTATTAGCCATCGACTTTTTTTTCCCGCCCACGCTGCAAGGACCAGTACTGCCTGCCAAGTCCACCATCGAAGGACTTTAGAGGGCGCAGTCTTCCATCTGGTATTTCGCTTCACTGTGTCATATCCACTTTGCCATCAACAAACACCGCTTTCTTGCTAGTGGGAACGGCATGGACGGGGAAACTAGGAAAGACGGAGCCCGAGCTTGCAGCTGTACATGAAGCCGTCAGCTTCTTTGGCTGTGTGTGCCTGTCTCTTCTGCCTGTATCCCAGCATCCCAGCCAGCATCGGTCCAGAAGCCTCTCGAGAAGAACGAGGGAAAAAACCGGGGGTGTGGAAATGGGACAATAGCGCCGCAGGTACGCAGCGCGATGTACTACTACTCCTTCATATCGTTGGGCAAACTCAAATACGAAGATAGATCGGACCAGCTGGGAATTGTGCGACTATGTGCATTTATGTACGACATACTACAATATATCTCACTCAGATACAGCATGTATATAAGAGACGCATGCTGCTGCTGCTAATACAGATACAGATACAGATAGAAAATTCAAACAGTCTAGAACCCGACTACTGGCCCTATCCTGTCTGCATCCCGTTCTACTTACCTGGCACTAGTCAATTTTACGACTCAGTCTTGAGACACAGCTCGACAGGCAGTGCAGGATGCAGGTAGACAGGTCCGCCCGCCATACCTGTCGTGCTACTATTTTAGTAGGCATGTTGGAATATGGAGCGAATCCATTCCACGGCCACCCCATCTTCTTGGCCCTTGCTGTGCAGCCAGCTGTCAGGGTAGCGTAGCAACCAGCTAACCTACTGCTAGTCAGTCAGTCGGTGTGATGATGTCAGTTTCCCTCGACGTCCTCATTCGTCCAGTTGATGCATTGAATGCCCGTAAGGTATGTATCCATTTCCGTATTCAATACGCTTTTCTCGCTTTCATTTCGCCCGAATGGCCCTCTCTAATTAAGCAGTCAAATGCAGGTTAAAATTACCGAACAACTGGACGGGCAGTTATCAAAATGTGATATATCATGTTGCTTTTTGCGGCTTGCTTGGGAAGATAAGTATGAATGGCATCACCCATCAAAGACGCAAAGCATCCAATAGCGACCCGTCATCCAGGCCACGAGGGATTACAGCAGATCCCGATCTATTTCCTTAATTGAAACAGTTATGCATTGCTGAATTGGCACCTTGGCTCTCAGAAGCAGCCAAGAATAATCCTTGTCTTGCCGACAGAGTGCCGCTCCTATAATGGATTCTACCAGAATGGCATATAGCCCGGCACGGTAGCATTGGGAGATAAGCAACAACAGCCGCGATTACCACTCAACAACAGACTAAAGGCGGTATTTGATGAAAACAAATACAGTAGTCTAAGGTCAGACAGGGAATGCGCGTTCTGTGACTGCGATATTCGACGGTATATTGGTAGTAGGGAAGCTGGTTAGCACTGCATATGCCAGTAAGCAGTATATCAGGTAGTTAGCAACGGGATACAGGGAGCTGGTTACCGGACAGTTACTACCACTTGTACAGGAATCAGATGGAGGTATCATGATGCTTGGCCTGTAAGTATAATAGTACAAGTGTTTCAAATTCATTCTCATTATCCAGGGTATACCGGTTATAAGTTAGCTGCGCCTTCCAATGCAATAACGGCCACCATCCCAGGAGCCAAAACAACGCTTAAGTCACGTTCTAGAAATACAGATGCATGAACCATCCCGTCTTTATTGTTGAGACTTGAGTCTCTCCTTTTCGCGCGCAATCTTCTTGAAGAAGGCATTCTTCTCCTTAGGCTTCTTCTTTAGGTTCTTATTGGCGCTCTTCCTCTGCTCGATGTATGCCATATCCTGGCCACCACTGAGCCCCTCCAGCATGCCTGCCGTGCGCCTGACGGCCTTCTTTCTTCCCTTGGTGGAGTAGAAGAGATCATCGGTCGGATCACCGTCATCATGGCCGCGTGAGGATTCGGTATCCACAATGACCTTCTGCAGGAGCTCTCTCCGCAGCTGTGCAGTCGCAAAGGCGAGACCCTCCATCTGTTCCATGCCTGCCAACTGAGTGATGACTTTGAACGAGTATCCTTGATCAACTAGGAATGCTTGTCGTTTTGTCGAATAATACATCTCCTGGGTGTCTTTCGACACCAGAGAGTAGAAGAATGCGTTAAATCCCTCATCAGATCGACGCTTGGCTCGAAGAATGCGGCCTAGGCGTTGCGCTTCTTGTCGGCGAGATCCGTAATGCGACGAGATCTGGATCAAGCAGGTGGCCTCTGGCAGATCGAGCGACGTGTCTCCAATCTTCGACAAGAAGATGGTCTTCACAGCCGGATTGTACATGAAGTTGTCAAGGATTCGCATACGCTCGCTGTTACCTGTAGAGCCGCAAATGTAAGCCTTGCCAAGAGCTAGGGCAACCTCCTTGAGCGCGTAAACATTGTCAGAGAACACAATGATTTTGTCGCCTCGCTTCTCGTGATAGTCGATAAGGAACTGGCATGCCTGGATCTTTCGTGGGTTCATGATGTAAAGGTTGGCTTTCATTCCTCGATCTGCCGCTCTGAGGTACTCATCGTAAAACTCGGTTGTCATAGGACACCAGACTTCTGCACACTGAACTTTAGCAATATGACCTTGCTCCGACAACTCCATCCAGTTCGCTTCGTAGAGCTTCGGCCCAATCAGGAAGTTCAAATCCTGGATTTTGTCGTCCTCTCTTAGGAGTGTTGCAGTCAATCCCAGCTTAGAATGGCTCTTGATCTGAGAGGATACCTTGCGGAAGATATTGGCCGGCACGACGTGAACTTCGTCAAGGAGCATAAGGCCCCATTCTCGTTGAGTCAGAAAGTCCATCATCTTTTGAGAATCATGTGCTCGCTTGCCAGATTGTGTCACCATGGGATATGTAGTGACAATGATGCCCGTGTTGCCTGGGAATCGGGATTTGTTGTCTGCCGTGAAGACTGCAATATCCTCAGGTCTGATGTTGGACCACTTCAAGAATTCTTGGCGCCACTGGTGAGCAGACATGGTACTTGTGCAGAGGACCACTGCACCTTTTTTGATGGTGCAAGCAGCAGTTATGCCGACCAAGGTCTTGCCAGCGCCACAAGGCAAAACGATAATACCACTCTTGGCACGACCATTACCGAACATTTTACTAAGACTTTTCTCTTGGTAAGAACGGATTTGTGTAGCCGGTCGTAAGTCGATCTCCAAATTTGCATTTCGGTCGTCGTTTCGGAAATCGTATTCCTCGAGGATGGGAAACTGGATGTCGAGACAACGCTTCTGAACCTTCTCGACAGCTGTATCCGGGATTTCGAAAGCGTGTACGTTCTCCTCGTGATCATCGTCATCGTCTTCCCCGAGGGCTTGGTAGGCTTGTTTAGGCTGGGCTTCTTCCGCCGATGCCTCTCCTGGTTGCTTTTCTGGCTTCCGGATCTGCGCTTGCTGTACTCCTGCAGCGTTCGAAGTACCGGGGATCACCAGGCCAACCATAGAGGGCGCGCTGAGCTGCACCATATCCGTACCCTGTACTCGCAGGGGACCGATGATCGGGTCCTTCAGGAGCTTCTGAAGCACGTCTGGGTCATTACTTTCGACATAGTATTTGGTGTTCTTGATGACCAGCTTGACCTTTCCATACGCTTGTGTAGAATTTTGAATGAACATCCGGATGGACTCGGGCAGGGGCGTTTTGGAGAAGCGCTCAAGTGTGTTGATGATGTCTTGGGCCTGCAGACCAACAGAAATGGCAGCATACAGACTGTGAGTGGTGAGAGAGTACTCGTGGAGATATGTCGGACGGGATAGAGGTTCGGCGATGGTAATGAGGAAGTCCTTGGCTTGCTCGGCAAGCGCACTGAAGTTCTCGAGAATAATGCGCCCTCGTTGGGGGTCAACCCAGATCGGGCGGCTCTGGTAGTCAGGCTTCAAGGGAAGATAAGAAAAGTCGCGTCTGCCATGGCCAAAGAATCGGCTCGCATTGTCCATAGGGCCCCGGACTTGTTTGTCTTGGTAATGTGCCAAGGAGAATCGGTCGATGGCATTCTGGATCTGCTCCTCGCCTGGCTGGGTATCGTCGACAACATCGGACTCCTCGTCGCTATCGATGACTTCCTTTGGTGTTGCCGGTCCAGGTGTTGAGGTAGCTGAAGTCCTGCCCGACTTGGCAGTCCCAGCCACATTTCCTGATGCTTTCCGCTTGACAGGCATTTTGGCGGCAACAATATTTATTGACGACAAAATAAAACAGCCTGGATGTGTTGTTCTAGAATATGAGTCCAGGCTGACAAGGTCGTTGAATGACGAGGGAATGTTAAGAAGACAAGGAAGGAAGGGATCTCTTAGTAATCTAGGCAGCCCACCCAATCGGAGAATTTCCGCGCGCGATAGAGTGCAACTGCTAAGTACCGAAGTACTGTATGAGTCTTACTGAAAGATGGGCAGGATCAGTTGATCAAATTCCAGGTTGATCGTTAGGTAGCAGGAAATATACTTGCTTGAATTGAAAGAAAAAAAAAAAGCTACTATTCAGTTCAGAACTGTTACTTATCTCCCTTGCGTAGGAATTAACTTCCATCAATTGATCAATGGTTGTGCTCGCGTTGAATATGGGAGCCCACTAGGCGTCCCAAAAGTGTAATCCTTCAACAACTGATCCACCTAGATTCAACTGCTCTACTATTCAAGTCGAGGCTCTACACCGTCGCTACTCCGAAGTATGCTTTTATACGGTACGTCTTAGATAATCCAAAAGAACTCCAGGCCAGCAATTTTTACCATCATCTCTGCGAGAAAACAGAAGCCATTCAAAAGGGTCCTGGTCTTTCACCATTCCCTACATGTGATATGTAAGGGCAGGCTTATCTTGCTCTAAGGGTTGTCAGCCCAAGTATTGTGCCTGTCCCTTACATGACCTGTTATTAGTACTCGGTATGTAGGTATTTGATTGAGGCTTCGAAAAAGTTATGTCCAGCCTGTCAAATGGCAAAACAGACGTAGCATTATGTCTTCTTGGACCGCAGATGCTTCAGTGCTCTGCTACACTTCTGGAACCTACCCGCCCACCTGTTGCAACTCAGTCTACCCGTCCCCGCAACATATACCCTTGCAAGAGTCGATAGCCCATCCGTACTCTTTTATATGGTAATGGACTGGACAAGCCTCAAAACAATGTGGGCGAAAAAGACTTCATGAATGTGAAATTACTGTTCATTACAAAAGTCTACCATTGGCATGAGTCGGCCCCCTACACCTTAACCGGCCATCTACCGTGAGCCCTTTGTTCCTTCCCATATGCCCATGCCTAACACATCCACGCAGCCGGATATATAAACTGTACAGTTGCCTCCTAGCAAGCCCCTACAGGGTGTTTCCTGGAGTTCCTAACGCCTCTACTGTTGATGCATCCTTCCGTTTCACCCATTTTGTACAAGATTAACTGATCGGAAGTGACCACTTCGTAATCCGTCATGGGGCGTGGAAGCCACCTTGTTGTCATTCGTTTCCAACTATGTTCGTGCCTCCTCTACCGCATTACTGCACGCGAAGAGTGAGCCATCTCCTGCTATCCTTGTAGCAGGATCGTTCCTGTCCCAAAAACAGGCTATCGTAACCTATGACGTGCTTGCCTTGCCGCCACCGCCGTACTTGGCCTTGCCGAAGGAGAAAGGAACATATTTGTACTTGATCATGTGCTGGATCTGCTTCCTCACTGTGTGCGCCAACAGTTGTTAGTCTCTCTTTGCTTTAAATCGCCTGAGTGTATTAGAGCATCGGGAGAGGAAACTTACTGGTAAGGACGAAAAGGATGATCCAGTACATAACCAGGACGGGCCAGAAGACGGGGACGTTGAAGACTTCGAACCAGGAGCACATGAAGCCAATACCGATCGCACTGGTCGCGGCGTGCCAGAACTTGAATTCCGGAAGGCGGCGGATGAAAGGTCGGAACTCCTCGTCCTGCTTCGTGGGCAGGCCGCCGGCCGAGCCGTCCTCCATGTCCATTCCACTGTCCATAGCTTCGGCTGAGGGATCGAACTTGGGCTGCAGGAAGGCGAGGAAGAGGTTAAGCAGGTAGATGCCGAGCGCATACGCCACTGTGATTCCCACTTGTTAGCGCAACGATCTAGAGCATATTGTCCACGGGGAGAACATTTTCGCAAAGGAAATAGGAGAGGCCATACCGATATACCAGCCTTGCGCAACGAAGATGCGAAGGAAGAACATCAAGAGGAAGGTGGCAGTGCCGACCCATCGGTACGTGACGTAGGGTGTCGACTTGTCGAGAAGCGCTTGGTAATGCTGTGAATATCGTATTAGCCATCAGCGATACTTGTGTCCATATGTCGCCAATTGGCGCATAGGGGTGAGCGCACCATTTGCAGTCTCGATGTTTGGGCCTGGACGGCCGCGAAGGGGGTCTGTTCCTCGAGGCTCTCCATCGTGATAGCTGTTCGGTTGTCCGTAGGAGAAATGTACAATAAAGAAAGAAGTTGTTGAGATAACGGTTGTTATGGAACCGGGGTCAGTGGACTTAAATGCGAATCGAATTCGGAAAGGTTCAGTTAGGATCAGGTAGAAACGGTTTGGTCGGACTTGGTCGAAATATCGAAGAATGAGTGAATGAACAAGTATGTGTGTTAGATGAATGGATGCGAATAGCGAAAATGGTACAATTTCGTCGCGGCGACTGGGAACTTTCCTGGTCTAGGATCAGCGTAGCCTCTACCTGGCCAACAACGGGGTTTATCTGGCCTGCTAGAGGTGACGCCCCCCAAGGCCTCCGTTCTAGGCTTCTGGCCCCCCCAGAGCCTCCCCCGTTACAGTGAGTTTGGGCGAGTTTGGGCGTACCCAGGGCGTACCCAAGCCACACACTAGCCTTATCAAGCCGCCACATCTATCAAACTGCCACGCAAGCACCTCGAGGGGCTAACCCCCTTTTTTAATGAGCCGCTAGTTGCTTCTATGGACGACTCTTGGCTTGCTTCTGATTGGTCTAGCGCGGCTCTCTACCCAAGGAGCTCTTTCCTTGACAGCGACGGGGGGCCGGGGGGAATTGTCTGGGGAGCTCTGACCTCATCGGCTCAAGCTGCTGTTCGCCGACAGGCTATCCTCGGCATACTGAACCAACGAAGACTGGAGTGCATTGTTTCCATCAACATGCCGGCTGTAGAACTTCATTGACTGGATCAATTGAGCTTTTCAACACACTGGACTGCATTTCTATTCGCCTTAGAAACCTCCTATTGTCTTTTCTAAGTACCCATTAGCTGTTATACAAGATGCAAGCCCTTCGGAGTCTGAGGCCAGTTGCCTCCCGTCTGCAGCCCTCCACTCTCCCCAAGATAGTCCGATGCTATTCAGCAAAGTCATATGAATACATTCACGTCTCGGAGCCCAGACCAGGCGTTGGTCAAGGTAAATATAATCATCTCCCTGAGCGATTTCTATGTATATCGAATATAATAATGCTTTTTATTATTTTGTTTGCATCAATTCTATCTTCGAATGCGCCCACAAGCTATAATCCAAACATATATCCTGTACCCTTTTTGCTTCTTAAGACGCCTTCATCTTTCGTGGGCGCTGCCACCCCTCATTCGCTAACAATGGAACGCCACCAGTAACCCTGCACCGGCCCAAGGCCCTCAACGCCCTGTGCACCCCGCTGATCACAGAGCTAAACCAAGCCCTGGCCGACTTCCAGGCCTCGGACAGCGTCTCGGCCATCGTGCTCACGGGCTCCGAGAAGGCCTTCGCCGCGGGTGCCGACATCAAGGAGATGGCGCCCCTGACCTTCGCGGGCGCGTACACGAGCTCCTTCATCGAGTCGTGGTCGGACCTGGTCTCGCGCGTCAAGAAGCCCATCGTCGCCGCCGTCTCGGGCCACGCCCTCGGCGGCGGCTGCGAGCTCGCCATGATGTGCGACATCCTCTACTGCACCGAGGCCGCCAACTTCGGCCAGCCCGAGATCAAGCTCGGCACTGTCCCGGGCGCCGGCGGCTCGCAGCGCCTCACGCGCGCCATCGGCAAGTCCAAGGCCATGGAGCTCATCCTCACAGGCCGCTCCTTCTCCGGCGCCGACGCCGAGAAGTGGGGGCTTGCGGCCCGGGCCTTCCAGTCGTACGACGAGCTCATGGAGGGCGCTCTGAAGACAGCCGAGACCATCGCGGGGAACTCGCGCGTCGCTGTTCAGGCCGCGAAGGAGGTCGTGAATAAGAGCCAGGAGCTGGGTCTACGCGACGGTGTAGAGTTCGAAAGACGAGTGTTCCACAGCTTGTTTGGAAGCCAAGATCAGAAGATCGGCATGAAGGCGTTTGCGGAGAAGAAAAAGGCTGAGTGGACAAATGAGTAAAAAGTGGAAGGGTCTCGTTTCAAGCATTTTGTAACCAATCACTCCAGTACCACATCCAGACAAGATCTGAGAAAATGGGATGAATTTACCATTTCACAAACATTTCTCTTGTAGAGTATCTTAACCTCATATATGGCATCCCTCATTGATTCGTGAATCTCGTGGACAACGACATCTAGCATATACATTTACGCCATCCCGACACCAATGCCTATAAAGAACGTCGCCCCTTTCTGAATTAGGCATTATTTGACCCGTTGCCTGCCGGGTTCCCGATGACCTTCACATATGGTGCTGGAAATAAACCTGTTGAACCCATGTAGCAACCGAAAAACCACTCCGAGTTCATATCCTCCACCTCCCGGACTTCCGCTCCACGAGGGACCAGCAGTTCATCATCGGAGCCTGGCTTTGGATACCAAGACCACCTCGCCACGGCCGTCATGCCACAGCCACCGTTAGCGGGGAAGGTCGTAGTCCACGGGGGCCCTGTTGGCGCAGTGGCAGCGACATCGACTGTGACCAGGCGCTCCATTCTGGATCGGTCAGGACCAAGCCACTTCCACTTCTGTAGCTCTAGCGGTTGCTCTGTGTCGTTTGGAACACTATATGGCTCCATTTGTAGGTCCCAGCCGCCGACAAGGTCTTGTGCGATATATCGACGTTGTCCGCCTCTCGTGTCCTCAAATTCGACTATCACCATCCTATGACCCTTCGGGCATCGTCCCCATCCGGCCGGTCCATTCTCCACCGAAATGCGCCGAGAAGACACCAGGCCGTCGTAGCAAGTGACACAAATATCATAATCACCCGGCTCCGTGTCAGGCACCACCGTGCTGGTACAGGAATAGCAGTGATATCTGCTCTGACTTGGCGCTATGGCCACCCGGCAGATGTCGCAGGTGGTGGTGAAGGTCAAGGGCCTGAAGTTGCCAATACTAATAGCGTTCGGGCCCGTGAGTAGACTTGCTGATGGCGGCGGTGGCCTCGGCGAACGCGGGCTCGCAGGAGGGCTGTGGGATGACGAAGGTGTAAAGTGTGTCAGGGGCAGCAAGGAATGCGTGCAACAATGGCCTTGGTTGACACAGTTGTTGCAGAACCCCCAATCGCCCTCGTTACAAAAGTCGCAGCGCCAGTAGCACTCATTGGCCCAAGTGGAGCATCGCGCGCAGAACATGCCGCTCTGGAGCCTCTTCATGGGGTCTTCAGTAGTCATGGTCCTCCTGCCGTCAGCTCCTCCTGGCGTAGTTTTGGGTGGTAGGTAGCGGTTTGAGGTGAGCATGTGCGGATGTTCAAGTTCTTCATTCCCCGCTGCTTGAGCTCTCTCCCACTTCTTGAAGGCCGAATACCCAAATCCAAACCAGTGGAGGCAGCCTTTACCGGCCCGATAGCAGTCCGTGCAAAGATTCCAGTCTCCATTGTGGCATATACCACAGTTGTAGTGAAGGTCGTACTCGATGTGCGATCGACCACATCTAGAGCAAGTTATCGATGGCTCTTGATAATACTGGGACATCGATCTGGTCCGTCCATGGTTAGGCGAGGATGGCATTCCCAAGCTTGGTAGGGGGTTGTTGGCTGAGACCATGACACTGGCAGGTCTCCTCTTTGGGGCTGCGCCACTGGGAGTATCTGCAGTACTCCCTATTGGTGGCGATGCAGGGTGCTGGGCCGCGGAGGCTCGCTCACTAAACGTGGCGCCAGCGGTGGCCTGGGGGGACGTAATTCCCGTCGGCATGCTGGAGCTCCTAGAGTCTGCGACGGACGGGCGCCGATTAGCTAGTTCATGTGCTTGCTGTCGCAGGGTGAGGTCCGTCTGAGATCTTGTCGTAGGTCGAGGGTCGGCGGTGCTGGGCCGTATCGGGTCCGTCGCGCTGCGGCCTGTACTGGCTGTTCTCCTTCGGCGCCGCTCGGGGTTGTTGCGCACTTCGAGATGTGTAGTTGAGACTGGTGGTCGGCTCCTGTCGTCGAATAGGCTCGTCGAGCTGTTGGACCTGGCATGTGCTGAGTTGGCTCTGTTCCTACTAGTAGGTCGTGAAGTATCCGAAATTGGCGGTCTGGAAGAAGATGCGGAAGTCTCAGGGCGGCGGGTTGGACTGCGTGTATTGGTTCTCCTGCTCGATTCTTGACGTGACCTCTGAAGTTGTCGCCTCCGGTAAGCTTCAGTAATCTTGCGACTTAGTTCATCATTCTGAGACAAGTCGAGATTGCTTAGATCCAGCCCATCCAACAGGCCCTCTTCCTGTATCTGACGAGCAAAATCCTCAATTTCCTTTTCCATGTCTCGCGAGTCGACATCCGAAGAGCTGATCAAAGATCTTATAGATGACTGGTGCTCGACAGCTCTCCGCCTTGTCCTAGATGAGTCGCGTGACGGTTGTCGTGAGTCGCCCCGCCGATGCCTCCTTTCCTCGGATGAGGAATTCCCACTCGGTCGCAATAGAACGTTTGGGTCTGTCGCAGCTCTTCGTCGTCGCTCCTCTTCCCGGTTGGCTCTGCGAGTGCGGTCATGGGTTTCGCCGCGATGCCTCGAGTCGCGGCTGCTTTCTCTATCCGAGCGACTGCTCCCCTCATGGTCGCGCACATGCTGTTCCCGTCGATGGCGAGCTTGTCTATGTCCTGACGAAGAGGAGACACCAGCATCGCGCAGGCTCAGGTCACGGGCCTGCTCCAGCATTTGTCGTTCCAGCACATCGATTCTCTGCTCCTCCGGAGACTTCTCCGAACCTCGTATCTTTGGCACCACATTATCACCCGGTTTGTACTTCTGGTGCATTTCGTCCTTGTCGGCATCGGATCGCGCCTTGTCCGGATGAGCGCTCAGGAACATCTCGAGAAGGGTCGCGACGGTGGCATTGTGCCGGGTGTCCCTGACCGGTGCCCGACATGACGGGCACGTTGCGATGTTGGTGCCGGCAGGTGGGGGGTCGGGCGAGTTCTCGGCGGCGCTCGCTTGCCAGCTAAACCAGTCGCGAAGACAGGAGCCGCAGAAAGTGTGCAAGCAATCGAGGAGGGTCAGAGGTTGGTAGAGAACTTCGGTGCAAATCTGGTCGGGATGGATATTGGTATTAGCAAGCGGTGAAAGCTGAGCCGCAAGAAGGACATGGCCTTGAAACCTGGAGCTGGCGGGGGGCCCAAACTTACGGAACACGTCAATTCCTTCTCCAGATCGACGGCGGGCCGTGGAGAGTCCATGGTATCAAAGAAGGGCCAAGGGCCGTCGGATAGCGGCCAAGGCTTCCTCGTCGTCGGGAGTCTCTCAAATCATTCAAATCTTTTTTAATGGTGTATATATAAGAGTGGGAGTCATCGCCGTAATAGCTACATGGGAATGTAGGTAGAAAGTTGGCGGCCTTCTACTACCATTATGGTGGGGGTGTGGGACAATATTGACGGTGAGAGCGGGAGAAGCGCCCCTCGACTTGTAAAAGCAGCAAACCAAAAGCGAAGCAAGACAGCCAACCAAGAACCGGACCAAACACCAAGAAACCCATGCATGTTTCTATCTCGACTCCCAAGGCACTCCCAAGGCCCAAGGAACATCGTTTTCTTCCGTCGCCTGGATCACCCTGCATACGGGCGCAATATGCCCGAGGTCATCATTTGGTGATGGTGGGTATGTAAAGTATGTATGTAGCATGTATGTAGCTTGCCGAGGCTGACGAGAGAGGAACAGGGAGGAATCCATCTTCAGCAATCTTCACATCGATGTAGGTTGATTACTATGTATGTACAAACCTTCATCCACTAAGAGGAAAGAAATACCGTATCGGGAACGCGGATTTCATAAGGGTGCATGTAAGTCGAGCTTAGTGGTGTCAATGTGAGCAGCAACAGGGGTCAGGTTGCCTTGAGAGCAGGTTTTACTCATCACCTGCTTGGATCTGATGCCATAAGCGGCTTGGAGTCTTGGGCGACGTTTGGCGGGTATGGGATATTGGGTAGCTATGTACTTGTGCACTTCACAGGTAAGGCTGTTCATCATTAGACGATCTGTATCTGTAAACATTGAATATATAAAGACGTGCATTTGATGTCCATAAAAAAGCAGCCAGGAAACACTAGAAGCAATACTTTATGTTTGAAGTGATCTGTTCTTAACGAAACCATCTACCTTCTTATTCTAAGCAAGAGGTGGCATCTAATCACCATGATCATGACCGGATATGCAGGTCTCTCTTTTCCGAGACATTACGGGCTGGTTTCAACACCTTTAGAACCCGGATCTCGCACTTGTCGATGTATGTAACGCGCTCAAACTCCCGTCCATCATCAGTGTCACCAATACCAAAGCGGTGCTTGGTGATTCTATATAGGGGTTGCTGCTCCTAGGTGTTATTTGACCTCATCATTAAGAGAAAAAGTCCCGCCGTTATTAGCAGGAAGCGTAATGTACCACAAGATACGAAGTTCAAGATAGGAATAATAGTTGGACAAGTTTGAACATGTCGTTCATTTTTATGTTTACAGGATAACACGTAACTTTGAGTAAGTAGGTAGCTATCCGCAAAGGTACTTTAGGCAGCCTCTAAATACTAGACACCCGTTCCCTGATTCAACATCCACGATGATCTTTCGTGAACGGGTGCAACACCTCGTGAGCGCGTTTGCTGGGGAGAGGCGAAACCTATACGCTTTGACCATTCGTCGCTGACCTCTGTTCCTTTGTCTGCCGGCAGTGACGGGAGTGGGAACGTGGAGACCTGAAGTGCCAGGGGTGTACAGGCGGCTCTTTACACGAATCCGCGAACATCACGCGTTAGATCATCGTGGGCCAGATTTGTTCGAGACTCGAAGATGACGAGTGCGCAATCTACACTGAGGGAAAAAAGGTGGTGGACCTTTAAAGGGGCAAGGGGGGTTGGGTCAGGTGGATCGTAAGCCCGGCATGTCATCAGAATGTTGGAATTGAAGCCATACTCTGCGTGCTGTGGAATGCAATTAATGCACATGGTAAGGTTACAGTATGTTAAGAGTTTGTAGGTTGGCACCAGATGGTTTTGCCAATCCATGTTCGAGCTTCTAATAACTGTCAAAACCTTAATCAAATTCTCCGAAGAAGCCCGTCCTGTCCACCTTGTTGCTCTAGCAGCACCGCCACGTATGCAATAATAATAATAGCCTCAAGAGACTAGGCGTGTTGAGCCTTGAGGGTTGTTGGAATCTTCTTTACGATTGAGTAGGAAGGAGAAGGTGGAATCATTGCGGCCGAGGCAGGGGATGGAGATTTGATTCCATTTACATGCTCCTTGCCTTTCCGATACGACACCGGTACTCTTTCAAGAAAGAGGGTGTTCATTAACCAACTGCGTGGATCAGACATCCAAGTTAAAGTACCTATGATCTTAGATCTGCCAGGGATGGCGCGAGAATTCTGTCCAACCTACGTATCATTCGGCGCGCCGTAATACGCAGCAGGCCCCTGTGCCTGGTAAGCTCGTCATTTGTTCGGCCGCCCAGGCCAAGAACTGTTGATTGAGGTTAGAGAGGTTAGAGAGGTTAGAGGGGATTGAAGAGGGCAGACAGGTAGGTTGGTAGACAACTTCCTTTCTAATACTAATGAAGAACAGAAGAGACGTCTCAAGACCATGTGCATCGTCGTCGGTGATTACAGACAGGCGCAAAGCCAGAGATCGTCGAGCGATCTGCCGGGCCATTCCAGAGACAGCTTGCCTGCTTGCTTCTTTTCCCTTTTGGTGAGGCTGGCGGGCTGGAGGAGTCTTGGGGTGGAGCCCACTATGGGAAACGGGTGTCGACGGGGCGCCGCGAGCTCTAGGCCCCATCCAATATTCTTCTCGTCAGCCAACCAACCAGCCTGGAATCCTTCAGGCTCTCAGGCTCTCGCTCATATGTAGAAGGTCAAATGGCACACCAAACTTGTCTAACCTCATGAACAACCCGATCTAATCCAAACCAAAGCAGGCGTAGCGACGGAAAAAGGCACAAGTCCCAGGCGCGATGCAGGGTCAAAGGAACGCTAGTCATTAAGCGAAAACAAGCGCCCCAGAAGTTGCAGGTGAAGGGGCCGGAGGTCTTGACTCAAAAAGACCCGACCAAGAGACAGGTGGCAGGGAGAGCAAGCTGGCGTGCTCCTCGAGATAAAGATAGGTGCCTTGTTGGATCCTCTGGATTCCATTCCATCGACTGCCGCTCTCAAGCTGTAGACATCGGTTAGCTGGAAGATTAAGCATGGAAACCAACTGGAGCCTTTTGACTATATCAAACAATATTATGTAAAAACCTGGATACATTGAGGTAGGCTGGCAGGCCCCCAGTTTGTGCAATTCGATTTGAAGAGCGAGCGCGAGCAAGGAGAGCCGCTGCCAGCTGCCAGGATCTGTCAGTGCCACCTGCTGCTTAGAAGCTGCAGCCAAGGGTGGGAAGAAAAAAAGTTGGCCTGGAGCTTCGTGTATAAGAATGGGCAAGACTTATTAGAGGACGCTGCCGCCCACTTCGCAAAAGTCATCAGACCTGCATCCCGCATTTTGCACGCCCCTGCCGAGCCCTCCAGTCTCCCTGCCATTTTTGTTCGGCCTTTTCCCTCCCCCCCCCCCCCCAGCCAGCCCAGGCCCGACAGCCAAAAAAGGGACCCAACCTACCAAACGAAGCGCAGACCATCCAAAATCTATCAGTAATAAGTCACCAGCCACTCATTGCATCGCATTGCATCGCATACTATCGCATTGCTTCAATTCGCATCTGGTCACAACGAGAACCATCTTCACCTTGGGGACAGTTGTTTTTTCATTCATATTTATTTATTTAGTCAACAAGGGTGCTGCGCATCGACCCTCACTCAACTAATACCTCCTTTCCTGATCAGTTCTGGAAAGGACTACTTCGACATTTCCGTGATCAACAGCTAGATCATCACTAGACCATCACGGCCTCTAATACGTTGGTTACCATACGGCTTGTCTCCACAATTGACAACTGATTCGCAGTTGCAAACCACCACCACTTTATCAGGTTAGTCCCGATATACCCTTCGCCCCAGCATCACCCTCACTTCTTTGCACATTTCTTATCCCCTTGCCCCTACCTTTATCTCCCTTCCCCTTTGCAGGCCTAAATCTACACAGTCGTAAATGATATTTGCGCAACACTGCATCCATGTTTTCCTCATCCGGTCCCCCCACTGGCTTGCATGCATGGCGCGGCCTCCAAACCACCATCTTTGGTGTCGTAGAGTCTTTCGAGATCCTTCCATCTTCACGACCTTGAGCGTCGTGGGACGAAGCTATTCGGATGATGCGACGGGATCTATGAAGGCATAATGCTTATTCCGTATAATGCGGCTGTCCCGCATTATGGCGAATGACGTATTATGCCGTTCTATGGAGCTGCCAGACTATAGAGTAACCCAGGGAGACCATGGTCCCAACATTACCAAAGCAACCTGGCTTAGCCGGCAGTTGATGCCTTTGTCTTGCATATTTGGTGCCTAGTAGATCAGTCGCTGTCTCTAGCTTGGAAGGCTCCAGACTTGACGACTTCTGCTTAGACTTGTTGTTTTGCTTACACGTGACCCGTGTACTGCCCAGCCCAATATGCCATTGCCAGCCATCCCATCACTATTGCTGTTTTGATGATGAACATTGCTGACTGGATTGCAGCCCTGTTTTTTGCGAAATGAACCTCCCTTGGCTCTAGGCCCCAAAGCCGCGGTGTGACAACAGCAACAACCATGGCGTCGAGATTAGACCGCCTGGTAACTATCCTGGAAACAGGTAGTACCAAGCTCATCAAAGACACCGCTGTCAACCAACTAGCAGATTGGCAGAAACAACATCCAGAGGAATTGTTCAACCTTCTCTCGAGGGTGGTACCATATCTTCGCCACAAGGACTGGGACACGAGAGCCACGGCAGGCAAGGCCATTGGCAAGATCATTGAAAATGCTCCCGACTACGACCCCAATGAGGACGAAGACTCCTCTGCAGCCAAGAAGGAGGAGCCCTCTATCGAGAACGGACATGTGAAGAAGGAGGAGGATCCTGGCGTATCGCTGCCTACCGACGACTTCTTCAGGCTGGAAACGCTAGACGTCGCCATGATACTGAGGCATGGGCGAGACTTACTAAGGACGGGTAGTGTCGATCTTGGATTGGCCAGTCTGGAACCGCATGCTCGGCTAGCACACCAAAAGAAGACCCTGATCGGCCGCATCGGATTGCTTGGACGAAAATTTGAGGACGACGAAATACCGATTGCCGTTGAGAAGTCAGCCAGCCCACTAACACCGCAAGACCCCACGAACTCCAATGGCCTCGGTCGTCAGGATAGTGTCAACGGCTCGAAGCCCGGTCAATCGACTGAAGAATCGGGACTGAGTGCCAGACAACTTAATGTTCTCAAGAGAAAGCGGAAGAGAGATGCTCAAAAAGCGGCACAAGGAAAGGGCGGTTTTGGGGATCTTTCTGTTCGCCGCTCTTTTACTGCTGGGTCTGACGGGCTTGAAGACCCCTCCATTCCCGATTCGGATTCAAAGAAGGACGCCAAACCGGACTATTTCTCTCTGGATCGCCCTGAAGGAGTCGATGAAGACTCCAAGGTCGTTTCTGAGTTCAAAGGTCCTGTCCTGCCAATCAAATCCGAGATCGAGGCCGAGGACGAGTTGCAGGGAGCTGAATGGCCGTATGAGCGACTTTGCGACTTCCTCAAAATAGACATATTCGACACTCAATGGGAAACGCGACACGGTGCAGCTCTCGGTCTGAGAGAAATACTGAGGGTTCATGGTGCGGGTGCCGGGCGGCTGCGAGGAAAATCGCGAGCCGAAAACGACGAACTTAATCGCAAATGGCTTGACGACATGGCTTGCCGCCTCTGCGCTGTTCTCATGCTCGACAGATTCACTGATTATGCCTCGGATACTTCGGTCGCTCCCATCCGAGAGACAATCGGCCAGACATTGGGTTCCTTCTTAAAACACCTCCCTACTACGTCCGTCTACAGTGTGTATCGGATCTTGTACCGTATGGTAATGCAAGATGACCTAGGCCTGGACAGACCTATGTGGTCTGTCTGCCATGGCGGTATGGTTGGTTTGCGCTATGTCGTAGCTGTCCGCAAAGACCTTCTTCTACAACACAACGACATGATAGATGGAGTTGTGCGCGCCGTGATGAAAGGACTGGGCGACAACGATGATGACGTGCGATCTGTCAGTGCAGCGACGCTCATTCCGATGGCGCAGGAGTTTGTGAATACTCGCCCCGCCGCGCTGACTGAGCTTATCAACATTGTATGGGAAAGCCTGTCCAGTCTCGGAGACGACCTGAGTGCAAGTACCGGAAAGATCATGGACCTTCTAGCCACTCTTTGCGGCTTCCCTGAAGTCCTTGAAGCCATGAAGAATTCCGCTGAGCAGGATGAGGAGCGATCCTTTACCCTCCTCGTGCCCCGACTGTATCCTTTCCTACGCCACACTATCACCTCTGTTCGGCTTGCTGTTCTCAAGGCTCTCGTGACTTTCGTGAATCTTGGCGAAGAGTCTCAAGGCTGGCTTGATGGACGAACACTGCGTCTTATTTTCCAAAACATTCTTGTGGAGAGAGACACCAGCACTCTCAACATGTCGATGGAGCTTTGGATGGCATTGGTGAGATGTTTGTCGAAGAAGCCGGAACGACTAGCAGAGGAATTCTTCCCACACGTGGATGCCCTGATGCAGCTTACCTTGCATCCAGTTGGTGTCTCTCGTCACCCAATTCCCATGAATGGTTCGCTATTCCAGAAGCCGTCTGGCGGCACTTACTATACACCACCTACACTTGTCTCGCAGACGTCAAGAAAAGGGTCAGATGACGGCGAACGGGCAGCTAAGAGACGGAGAAAGTCTACGAAGGTCGAAGAAGCACCCGTCTCAACCCATTCGCATGACTTGGATGGACACATGATGCAGGGTGACGTAGATCTGGTTGGCATGGACACCTTGATCCGATCTAGAGTGTCCGCAGCAAAAGCCATGGGATTCATCATGTCTCAATTCCCGCTGGCGAATTTGGAAGCGTTTGACGCTACCTTGATACCAGGCTTCGCTTCGTCATATTCCTCAACTCAGATGGTGTCCTGCATCATTGTGGACGAATTCGCAAAGCATAGTCCTCAAGCCAAACTGGAGGCCCGTTATGTAGAGCAACTCCAGAAGATGATCGAATCCGACCGCCCGTCTCACTACCGAGACCTGGTCAGCTTCGTGCAGCGGACACGCGCGCAGTGCGTACAGCTCATTAATCTCTTCAGAGATCATGGAAAGGTTTCGCAAGGCAAGCTTCCAACACTGCCTGTAGTAGTACAAGGCGAAGCTGAAGCAGGCCCCAACGCATTTTCTCTGGCAATGGCTGAGAAATGTGTCGGGGACGATTTTGATAAGCTGAGGAAGATAATGGCTCCGGCACAGCGTTTGATAACCACGACTGACCTTAACGAGGCACGGAGAACCACAACTTTTGCCATCGAAGAGGCCAAAGCCATCAAGGGAGGCCGTGATATTCGAATCAAGGCCGCTGCCGCTTGTGCCCTTATTGCGATGAAGGTGCTGCCCAAGAAGCCTAGCCCACTTATCAAGGGTATCATGGATAGCATCAAATCGGAAGAGAACCAGCTACTGCAGTACCGCTCTGCCGAGACCATCTCACGTCTTGTACAGCTCTTCACCGACAACGGACGCAGAGGCCCTGCCGACAAGGTAGTCTCAAACCTGATCAAATTCTCTTGTATGGAAGTGGCAGAAACCCCCGAATTCCCGGTGCATGCCCACAAGAAGGACTGTATCTTGTCCATGCAGAAGGAAGAAGACCGCGTCGATCACGAAGATGCCGAGAAGTGGGCTAGAGAGGCTAGAGAGGCGCGTATCACACGTCGTGGTGCGAAGGAGGCACTTGAGGTTCTGGCACGTGCTTATGGAGCCGAGATCTTCGAAACGGTGCCTAGTCTCCAAAAGTACATGGAGCAACCGCTGGTGAAGGCCTTCTCGGGTGATCTGCCTGCAGAAGCTAAGGACCCTGGAGTTACATTTGGTCAAGAGATCATCGATGCCATGTCGGTGATCAGAACGCTTGCACCGACCTTGGACGTGTCCCTGCACCCGTTCATCATGCAACAAGTGCCCCTTATAATCAAAGCTCTGCACTCAGAGCTCTCTGTCTACCGTTATATGGCAGCCAAATGCATTGCAACCATATGCAGTGTTATTACGGTCGAAGGCATGACTGCTCTTGTTGAGAAGGTACTACCATCCATCAACAACCCGGTGGATCTCCATTTCCGCCAGGGTGCCATCGAAGCTATTTATCATCTAATTGCTGTCATGGGTGATGGTATCCTACCCTATGTCATTTTCCTCATTGTTCCTGTCTTGGGACGTATGAGCGACTCGGATAACGAGATCCGACTGATATCCACGACTTCTTTCGCCACTCTGGTGAAGCTTGTACCTCTTGAGGCCGGCATTCCGGATCCTCCCGGCCTTTCAGAAGAACTCCTGAAGGGCAGGAATCGTGAACGGACATTCATCGCGCAACTACTGGACCCCAAGAAAGTCGAGTCTTTTACAATTCCAGTCGCAATCAATGCTGAATTGCGCTCATATCAGCAGGATGGTGTCAACTGGCTGAATTTCTTGAACAAATATCACCTACATGGTATTCTTTGCGACGATATGGGTCTTGGCAAAACGCTTCAGACAATCTGCATGGTATCCAGCGACCATTACAATCGAGCCGAAGAGTTCAAGAAGACCGGTGCCATAGATGTGCGAAGATTGCCCTCGCTGATTGTCTGTCCTCCAACACTATCCGGGCACTGGCAGCAAGAGTTCAAAACTTTTGCTCCTTTCCTGTCAGTGACCGCTTTCGTTGGTCCTCCTGCCGAGCGCAGAGCAAAGGCATCCCAGTTCAGCACTGCAGATATCGTAATTACTTCATATGAAGTGTGTCGTAACGACACGGAGTATCTGGAGAAGCAAAACTGGAACTATGTCGTGCTGGATGAGGGACATCTGATCAAGAATCCCAAGGCCAAAATCAGCATGGCTGTCAAGAAGTTGGCAAGCAACCATCGGTTGATATTGACAGGTACCCCTATTCAGAACAATGTTCTCGAGCTCTGGTCACTCTTCGATTTCCTCATGCCAGGGTTCTTGGGATCCGAGAAGGTCTTCCTTGATCGATTCGCGAAGCCTATCGCCGCTAGTCGCTTTAGCAAAGCGTCATCCAAGGAACAGGAAGCTGGCGCGTTGGCAATCGAAGCTCTCCATAAACAGGTTTTGCCGTTCTTACTGCGTCGCCTCAAGGAGGAAGTCCTCAACGACCTGCCACCCAAGATCCTCCAGAACTACTATTGTGATTTGAGTGAGCTTCAAAAGAAGTTATTCGACGATTTCAACAAGAGACAAGGACGGAAGATCACAGAACAAGCCGGCCGAGATGACAAGGAAGCCAAGCAGCATATTTTCCAGGCCTTGCAGTACATGCGAAAGCTCTGCAACTCTCCAGCGCTTGTGATGACGCCAAGCAATAAGCTTTACGACGATACGCAGCGTTTCCTCAGCAAACAGGGAACGAGCATCGAGGACCCTGTTCATGCTCCTAAGCTCACAGCTTTGAAGGACCTGCTCGTGGACTGTGGCATTGGTGTCGAGGGCACGGATGCGAACGATCCGCTCTATCAGCCCATCAAGCCCCATCGAGCCCTTGTTTTCTGCCAAATGAAGGAAATGCTCGACATGGTCCAGAACACTGTTCTCAAGCGGATGCTCCCGTCCGTCTCGTTCCTTCGACTCGATGGATCCGTCGAGGCCAACAAGCGACAGGACATTGTCAACAAGTTCAACAGCGACCCGTCATACGATGTGTTGCTGCTCACCACGAGTGTTGGTGGTCTGGGTTTGAACTTGACAGGTGCCGATACCGTCATCTTCGTCGAGCACGACTGGAACCCGCAACGAGATCTCCAGGCCATGGACCGTGCTCACCGTATTGGACAAAAGAAGGTGGTCAACGTATACCGACTGATTACACGAGGCACCCTGGAGGAGAAGATCTTGAGGTAAGTCATCGCCCCCAATGCTTCTGATATACTCTTCGTTGTTTGTAATTCGCTAACAATATTATTCACCAACAGCTTGCAAGCCTTCAAGATTGATGTCGCCTCCACCGTTGTGAATCAGCAGAACGCCGGCCTTGGCACTATGGACACGGACCAGATCCTCGATCTGTTTAGTCTAGGGGACTCGGGACCCAACCTTATCACAGAGAAGGGACAGGGAGGCGGCGGCCTGGAGGGCCGCGAGGAAGATATGGTTGACGTTGAGACGGGCGATGTGCGCGCCCCCGGAAAGAAGGCCTGGATGGATGATCTCGGCGAACTATGGGATAACCGACAATACGAAGAGAGTTTCGACCTCGATGGGTTTATGAAGACGATGGGCTAGTAAGCAGAGCCGAATGGGTGGATTAGCCGCCAGAGTCTTGAGCGGGGAGTTTCTTTATTTAAACATCTTTTTCGAAGGAAAAGAGATTACCAGCATGGCATGAAGGGATGAAGAACAGGAGCAAATTGAGGCGTTTCCAGGATCATCATTCTCAAGCGGCATGTACAGGTATAATGTATTATACATATTACTACTTTTCTTCACTAGCCAGACATGGTCATGGGAGCTTGCAGCGGCTTATCAAGTCGATGCATCCTGGGGCTGTGATCTTCTTAGGGGCTAGTTGAAATCAGACATGAGGAAGCTATTACGTTTTACCTCATCCTCGATATGCATCATCTTTTACACTACTTTGTGCAGTAAGCCTGGGAAAGTGGTGCTTGTGTAATCGACGGCCTTTTTGAAGAATGAATAGCCACCGGTATGGCTGACGGCCGGTTAGATGTAGTGCTTGCAAGTCACCATGATATCTTCGAAATGTATATGCGTCCGGCGTATTCGAGGAAAACAGCGACGAATCCAAGATATTGTTTTTGAAAACTGTATGATTGATTACTTGTATCTAGACCTGGAAGTTTATATTATTGTTTATTATCGGTAGATATTCCGATCGGTAAAATCAAATGTATTGTGCTTTGAATTATTCATACTGACCCGAGAGCTCAGTTGCTTCCTCTCTAGAGAACTAGAATCGCTACCATCAAGGGAATCATCAGGGCAACGATACTGCAGCTCCCTAGACTAAATTCGCCTGGCAAGCGCGATGCCAAAGATATATCGGGTGACTGAGCATTGGCCGACTCTGCGTCAGCAGAGTCCTTAGGCTTATCAGACGTACTGCCACCACCCGATCCCGAACCTCCTGACTCAGCAGTGGCCGTGGGAGCGCTCCCTCCTTTCCCTCCTCCTCCTCCGGATCCCGTTTCGGACGGCCGCGGCAGCGTCACCTCGCCTGTCCTCAGATTGGGCTCCCCCGGCGCCCCCGTCTCCTCCGGGTAGTAGTACTCCATCCACGACGAGCAGGCCTCGTAGCACGTGTGCGTGCCCATGAAGACGGTGTGGGCCGCGATCTGCGGCAGGGCGTACAAGGTGCCCTTCTCGTAGTCCCAGGTGATGGTCGGTGTCGCTGCCGGTGGCTGCTCTTGTCGCTTCTTCTTCTCCCAGGCTTGCGTGTTGGACGTCGTCTGCATGGGCAGCGTTTTGCCCGAGAGCGCTTTGATGGACGTCGCGTAGCAGCCCGGCATCGGGTACACGTAGAGCGAGTACCCGACGCCGTCGTGCGAGGTCCGCGACTCTTGGCCGAGGCCCTGGGGCGCGGCTTGGAAGGGGTAGACGCTGTGGAGGACTGTCAGCAAGATAAGGAGAAAGAAAGAAGATTGGAAGCAGAACGTACGTTGGACAACACGTCGTCATGTAGTAGCTGATATCGTAGCTGCCCGAGGGGTACTTGTACTGATCGTACCCCGGCCTCGAGCTCACGATCGCCTCGCCGTAGCCGGAAGGACACCCGTCGAAGTATGTCTTGGGCTTGTCGTCTTCCTTGTTGCCGCCAGAGCCGGCCACCGTGGCCGTCACATACCCGGGCCCGCTCCCCGCGAGACACGTCGACGCCGCCGGGTTGCCGTAGCCGGGCACGCCGAACATGGGCACGGTACACCGCAGCCAGTCGGGCGGCGCCAGGTTGTTGGCGCCGGGCGTGTCGTAGGGCACGCCCGTCAGGAAGCAGCTCGTCGTCACCATCCAGTAGTTGGCGTTGTTCGAGGTGTCCAGACAGCCCGGGTCGGGCGTGTACACGGCCGAAGGTGTCGGCGCCGGGGACGGCGCCATGGAGGCGACCGTCGCTAATGTTGATGTTATTCCGGCCATGGTTGTTTGTATTAGTATAGCAGTCGTAGCAGTATGAAACTGCGGCAGCAGGTGTGGGGGGTTCCCAATTCCGTTTGCGATAGCGATCTATGTCACTTTTTGTGAGAGTTTCAATCTGCTAGGAACTAATGCAAGTGACAGGTGGATAGTATTTGGTCTGGCAGTCTGGGGTGTTTATCTCTGACCCCATGTACTGATATAATAATGTCAGGAGGCCCTGGATATATTTGACACAAAAGAAGCAAACACTTGGCCTACGTGACTGAACAAGCAAACAAGAAACCCGAGTTGAATATGTTTAACCGACAGACACATCGGGGCGGTATCGTAATGCGAACGTCTTTTTAATCTACCAACCATGTGCACTGGGGAGGGCCGGTTTTTTTTTGAGCCGCCGCATCGCATAGCAGTGGCAGAAGCCATGGTGGTGGTGGTGGTTCGCCGCGCGGCCGGTTTTCATGTTGGGGGAATTCCCATCGTCGTCATTATCGAGCTACCATCCTGGCAACGTGCATATGCCAAGTCGGGTAGCGGTAAGCAAACTCCTGTCGATTGGACCGCCTGGCAGCTTGGCATTTCCCCCAAGAATGGGCGAAAGGGCGAAAATGGGTATTCGGCATCGCTCTCAAACTGCTGACCTCGACTTCTGAAAATGATTTGGGGATCTCATTATATGGGAGTACGAGAACGCAAAGGAGCTGCGATGTGTATCGTGAGCTTATATGCTTGATTGATTTAGCTTTGTTTTTCTCGGTGGATATGAAAATCTATAAGGCGCCTCCGCTGGCTCGCGAAAGAGAGCTCGACGGATGATCGAGGGGTATTAACAGTATAGTGGGACAAGCTCGTACATTTAGACCAAAACAACAAAAAGGAAAAACACACAAACTCCTATCCAATGCAGTCTCTCTGAACGCTCAAAAAAAAACCCCAGAATGTAGCTATAGCCTGCGCCTCAAATGACAATGTGCAATAGTCTTTTTCGTACATAATAAGAAACGCGATTATCCCTCCCATAAGTCTCTCCAGTCCTCAGGCGGCACCGTCTTGTCTTGCTCCTGCCCCAGGGTCGTCGGTTGCTGTCGGTGTTGAAGGTGTTGTAAGTTCACCAGACTGGCTGTTTCTGCTCGAGCTGATCTCAGGGTTTGTGTTGCGCCTCTTGTTCTTGCGGCTGAAGAAGTCGCCCAGGGTGCTAGTAACACTACGGGCACGACCGCGAAGCCCTTGCCGTTCATCACCAGCCGCGGCCGCCATCGGGTCCGTTACAGTCGCCGCAGAGGGCGTCGTCGGGGCCGTGCTAAGGGTGAGATTCGGTTCCGTCGCGGTAGCTCGTAATAGGGTGTTTGAATCTTGCGCCTCTAGATCGTCCTCATCCTGAGAAACAAATAGACTAGATCTGATAGTCGGCCGCAAGCGCCGGATCGACTTCCTCCGCGGCATGGTGTTTCCGTCCCCGCGTAGCAGTGTGTCGGCCACGACGGCCGTGACAGTGGATGAGAGCGGCGATGGTGAGATTATGGTATTTGAGTAATGATGACTGTGAGGCCTGGCCGATGAGAATGAAGGTCGCGGTGTGGTAGGTCTATCTGAGGGTGTGTTCGTAGGGTGAGTTGTAGTGAGAGGTGTGACTCCTTGTCCGGCAGTGGGCGACGGATCAGTGTTGGCAGAGGTGGCCGAGTGTATCGTGACGACACTATCGTCCGAAAACGTCGGCATGAAGCCGGGATGTACCGGACGGTCCTCCACCGAGTTCCTCCAGGGGTTGTTGAGTAGAGGTGATGATTCTAGAGGCAATGAGGTCCGAGACAATGAACCGTCGGGTTTTCTTGGCGAAGGTACGCCCGTGTTATGTAGTACAGAATTCAATGGGTTATTCACCCCTGACTCGGCAAAACTAATCCGCGAGGCTCGTCGAGACGATTGACGTGACGAGGCCGCACTGGAGACGCTACTTCTTTGCCGATGGTGGCTTGGCCTCGCCGAACGGTCGCCATTGGATTCTTGTTCCGTCAGCCCAATGGTTTCTTCGATGTTTTCGTCATCCGACAGCTCGTCCTCTTCATCCTGGCGGGACCGGCCGCTGGTGATGAGGAAAACGCCGAAGAAAGTTAGACAACAACCCCCGATGAACTTGATGCCTTGCTGCAAGGTAGTGCGCTCGAAGTCGCGGTACAGAATGGCACTTCCGATAATCACAGACAGAGTAAACAGAACAAACTGAATGGGGATAACTTGAGTCGAATCAAATCGTTGAAGTGCCTTGTTCACGTACCGAACCTGCATCACTGCAGTGCTCAGTAAGACAACAATTAGGCCGTAAGTGACTGGGGTGGTGAATGCTCTCCAAAGAGTCGAGGACAGCATAGAGGAAACACCCTTGGTGGTCAGTGCCGTGTAGCCGCCTACTTGATATTAGCAGACATTTAAATTATGAACAGGAGTATGAACTCACCAAACAGCCCAACAAGACCCAGATCGATCAGGATGCTGCGGTTGCCGTATCTGGGACTAGCCCACATGAGAACAATGATAAGGGAGATGGATATGCCCATGTAAATCTCGAATTCCATCGTGGTAATCGCATCCCAGACATCGTGAGGCTCTAGTTTTGTTTCCTCTTGTTTCGCGCTCAGCACAACCGTTACAGCACCTGCAACCGCGATGACGACACCCCAGAAGTCCCTGGCGCGGAAAATCTCGCCAAAGAAGAGGGGCGCGATAACACAGTTGGATATCAGGGCCACGACGCCCAGAGGCGACACGATAGAAGCCGGCGCGAAGCCGTAGGCTAGAAAATTGCCCATCTCTCCCACTGTCATGAGCACCTGGCCCAGCCACCATGATGGCGACTTGAGATACGTTGATGCGACTTGCTTCTCGTCGCTTGAGGCGCCGCTGAGAGACGAGCTACCTGATCCAGTTGAATGCATTAGAGGGCGCGATTCCAGCACATCATCTTCCTCGCCGGCGTCGCTATCGTGATCTGCGGTTGAGTCGTGGATTGCGCCGTATCCGTTATGTCCGCCATTCTGAGCTCTCTTCAAAGCCTCTTTCGCCCGTTCCCTGGCTTCTGTTTTTCGCTTCTGCAACTTGATATGCGAGTATCTCTGAACATTTAGGGCCAAGGCGATCAAGACGTTTCCGACAATGGACGTGATGATGCCAATTAACGAACTCCAGTTCCCAATATTCGGGCCCGAACTGTGATTGTCGCCGTTGTCGTCGGAGCCAGCGGTGGCCCAGCCCACATCGTAACTCTTCGGCATGACCGGCATCGTGAAGGGACTGTTAGAGCGGATCTCTTGGCTGTGTCGCGATCGTAGGTAATCAGCCCAGTAAGAAGTGGTTGGGAGGAGCCTCCGAGGTGAGCTGCCGGAGCAGACCAGTCTCTAGATCAACCGGAGATGCTCGAGTAACCATGTGTGACTGGGGCTCGGAAACGCGTTTGACAGTCGCATTGCTAGGGGGAAATCGCCGGACCCTTTGGCATCAGGAGACTTTCAGGTTTAGCCAGACAATAAGATGTGGGAAGTTGAGCATGCGAGAGAGGCGTTTCGTGCGGGTTTCTCGAATTAGCGAAGTAGTGGTGAGAGCATGTGGGTAACAAAAGTTGCTTGTGAAGCTATTGGGCTATTGGGCTATTGGTCCCTTATTAGATGTGATGACTATCGAAATCGACTTGAATCGCAGGCATTAACGATTAGAGGGTCTTGGGGGTCTTTTGGGGGATGCTCCCAGGCTCCTCCAAAGAAATTTGTGGTTCTGAAGTTCTTGCTCGTCGCCGATACAAGCGGTTCTCCGTCATCTTCCATGCTTGGCGTACCACATGCTGTCACTGGAGCGCCCGCCCAGACGCCTCAGACACAGTGGGCAGTGGGTTCAGTTCATGCTAACTACAAGTACCTGGCTGGCTGGTCTCCAGCTGGATTTGGGTGGGGTAAGAAGTAAAAGAAGTAACACTGTGACTGACAATGACAGCTAGACAGCACCTAATTCCTAAACCGCAAGCCACTAACGTAACATAACTTTAGACCTTTTGAGCTAAGCTTTGTTACTTACATTCAGCCTCGCGACCACCGCCTACTATCCTCTCCTTGACCTGCCGCGCCGCCCATCAATTTTTCATTAACACACCAAGATGAGCGACGACGACGATTTCCAGGTCGAAGGGCCAGATCTGGCCGAGGATGATCCCATGCGCGCCTTTCTGCCGACCTCTTTCGGCAAGAAATCCAAAGAGGCTGATATCTCCGCCCAACTCGAGCGCAGTAAACGCCCTACAGAGAAACCGCTGCCAGAGAAGGCGAATGAGGTTCAGCAACGACCGGAATCGAACTCGGGTGGTGCAGGAGATAGCGACGATGATGACGACGACTCCGACTCCGACTCGGGCGACGATTCGGATGAGGATGAATATCCCACGTCGCATGAAATGATCATCAAGACGCACGACCGCGCAGTCACCTCCGTCTCCCTAGATCCTGCTGGTGGCAGACTAGTATCGGGGTCGATCGACTGTACCGTGAAGCTGCACGATTTTGCTTCCATGACACCTACCACCATTCGCGCCTTTCGAAGTGTTGATCCTTACCAGACCAAGGCTTCAGCTGCCTCCGAGGCCCATCCCATCCATCATGTCGAGTTCAACCCTCTCGCCGGCAGCATGTTCCTATGTGTGTCTGCGCATCCACAAGCCAAAATCCTGTCTCGAGACGGCGACGTTATTACCGAGTTTGTCAAGGGCGATATGTACTTGAGAGATATGAACAACACAAAGGGACACGTATCGGAAATCACTACTGGTACCTGGCATCCCACAGATAAAAACCTCTGTGTCACGGCAGGAACGGATAGTACATTGCGGATTTGGGATATCAACAACAAACGCAGCCAGAAAGAAGTACTGGTATTCAAGTCCAAGGCCCTTGGCGTTGCAGGCAGATCGAGGATGACTGCAGTTGCCTGGGGAGCCGCAGCGCAAGGTGGCAGCAATGTCTTGGTATCGGCAGCATTAGATGGCACACTGGTTATGTGGAGTGGCAATGGCCCCTGGTCGCGACCTGCTGCTGAGATCAGAGATGCGCATAAAGCCAACACATGGACCGGCGGTATTGACATTAGCTCTGATGGTCGCATGGTTGTGACCCGAGGCGGTGACAACCTGATCAAACTATGGGATACTCGCAAGTTCAAGGAGCCGCTTGTCACTGTTGACCATCCGTCCACCTCGGACCACTACCCAATGACGAATATCAAATACGGACCCAACTCGGCCAGCATCATCACTGGCTCAACTACCGGTCATTTGCATATCCTTAATCCAGGAAATTTGAAGGCGGAATATACTACGCCTATCACTCCCGGCAAAGCTCTGGTTACAGTCAACTGGCACCCTAAGATCAATCAGATCATCACCGGCTCTGCCAACGGCGAAACACATATTCTATACAACCCCAATATGTCGACGCGTGGTGCCAAAGATGTCATGTCGAGGGCACCAAAGAAACGACACGTCGATGACAATCCTGAGTTCACTACAGACCAGTCCCTTGGTCTTTCGGGTGACGCGATCGTCGCGCCTGGCTCACTGTCAGGATCGCGAAAGGCCGGTGTTACTGCTTCGGGTAAATCAAAAGACCCTCGAAGACCTCAAGTACAGCAAATCACACCATTCATGCGCAATCAGCCGGACTCGAAGCATGTTAGCGAAAACATTCCTCTGAGCAAGATGTTATACGAAGACCCTCGGGAAGCACTGTTGAAATATGCAGATTTGGCCAAGAAAGACCCCAAGTTTACGGGCGCCTATGCAGAGACGCAGCCAGTGACCCAATACGCGGATGTGAGCGACAACGAAGAGGAGGGCCCCGACAAGAAACGGGTCAAGCGGTGAAAGCTGGAGGGGTAAACAGCGGTACCTACGAGAGTGTCAGTCATGGTGGCTTCGCCTGGCCGGCCTAGTATGGGCCAAGAAAGCCCAGGCGGACCAGCAATAGGGTGTGCTCGGGGCAGCAGTTCGCACCCCTGGCATTGGGGGCATTGGGCGGCCGGCAGTGCCTCGACTGCCGCGATGAATTGTCTGGATCTACGTGTTTGCATGGGTCCAATTGGGATGTCATGTCTCGATGCGGAAACAGCCAGGCAGTCTTAACTAATCATGCGCGTATAATCTTACTTTTAGCCTCCAAAAGCTGTGGAGACGCGCTCTGGTAGGACAGCAGCGTTTAAGCATAAAAGATGGGAAGCTTTCCGTCATACGTGGTATGCGTCCTCTAGGTAAATGTAAGTGCGCAACAAGGGACTGGGATCGACCAATGAAACGAGGAGCGCATTCCTTGACGATCTTGTTCGAGCAACTCATCAGTTATACTGCCAATAAGCTTTGTGGTTGGATGCTGAAAAAGAAACACTTTCATTGATTGATTGATGGCAATTGCCATTGCGACTAGGCCCGGGACATTGAGCTGGCGGAAGTGGCCACCAACAATGGTCTCACTCACTCACGTCCAAGCAAGACCATCATCAATTTGTTGAGCACATTTGCTACCACTCTACGTAGCTTCCTGACAGCATTCTATTCAAGTACCGTAATAATGATATAGCTCAAGTCCTTTGAGGAAATCTTTAATGATACCTATCTTCCCGTGGAAGCAAACATACCCATTCAATCTGAGCCACGATGAAGCGTAGCTGTAGCTGTATCTCTGAGCGACATTGAATTCTGATTGGCTGAGCTGGTAGGACATAGTATCCACACTGGTAGCCTGGTCCACTCGGATGATAGTGTCTCCGATGACACAGACCACTTTGCGCACCCAGCTCTCAAAAAACACACTTGGCACGCTTCCCAATCTCAGGCAGTCGGCAGTGGTCAGTGTTCCCAGCCAGCAAATTTGGCAAAGGCTCCCCAGGTTCGTCTCTCACATCAAACCATCTCACTCCACGCCATCAATCGGTCGCGCATCCAAAAAACGAGCCGCATCGCCTATCCCCCCTCTAAATCCATCGACAACCATCGGGAAGAGGCAGCAACCTTCGTTTTCCGGCACTTTTGCACCACCCGACCGGCTCTTCAACCGACTTTTTCGACGCGGCCCTTTCTGAACTCCGAAACTGCCCTCCGCGTCCCACGTCCTCTTACCATTCGCGAAGCCCATACATACTTTTACATACTCCTACCACCACTACCACTACCACACCCGCGCTCGCTTCCTAGTCTCCACAGCGCGTTTTGGTCGACCATTTGTCCATCTCCTATCGCAACCTTTACACTTATTTCGCTTTAATCGCGTCTGGAACTGCATTCTATTTCGTCTGACTGCGCTCCCTGGCTGTCTACGTTGCAATTACGCGCTGCCAAAACTTATACTTCAGGATCGCCGAGATATCAACGTAAGTCCGGCGCAACTTCACCCACTCCCATAGCTTTTGCGACGCGTCCCGTCTAGTCTTTTCATGCCGTCGATCTGCCATTGCCAATGTTTTATCATGATCTCGGTGCTTTGCTTCACCTGCTACGAGTTGAGCGACTAGCCCTTATACTGACGCGATGTCTCCCAAATATAGTCGACACGGTGCAGAATTATCATGACCTTGTTGTGATCAACGACCCAACAACAGCTCGAAGCCGCAGTTCCATACAAGCCCCCTTGACCGGCTACTTATAAAGTGCCGGATCTTGATCATGGCATCGGTTCAGGCACCCCCTGCTGTCCAGCACCCTGGGCCTCAGGGTATGCCTCAGCAGATGAATGGCGCGCAGATCAAGGAGATGTTCATGGTTAGTATCCCGCAACCTCTTATTCCCCAGTCGGGCGTCAGAAGTATTCGCTCTGCGCACGCTTGGCTCATCATAAATCGCGTCTGCTAATTCGTCCACAGCGTTTCAAACAAATGCAAGAAAGAGGTGTGCCCAAGTCCGATCCCGAGTACATGAGGCTCAACCAGATCCTGGTGAACGTCCAGCAACAGCAGCATATGCAGAATGCCTACCGCGCTCAACAACAGGCAATGCAGATGCAACAGCAGCAGCAACAACAACAACAGCAGCACCAGCAGATGCAGCAACCTCATGCCTCCAATGGCGGACAAGTCAATGGAGCACCTTCCGGATCCCAGGCCCAGCAAACACCTGCGCCTCAGTCATCACAACCGCCTAGTTCAGTAGCGCTTGGCGCGTCTGCGCTCCCTTCCACGTCAGGAGCCTCTCAACCTACCGCGGCCTCGCCTTCAACGGCATCTTCAGCCTCCCAGTTCTCTCAACAACAACTTAGTTTGTTGAGACAGCAGATCCAGGCCTTCAAATTCCTCGGCAAGAATGCTGGTGTCCCCTATGCCGTGCAGCAGGCCCTCAGTGCCCAGCGCCAACGTAGACAGGCCGTCGTTGAACACTCGACTCCAGCCCAGCCCACCCCTGCTACCGCTGCCACTCCTGTTCCTGAATCCGTCAAAGCTGCGTCGGTAGGGCCAGATGCAGCTCCCGCTGAACCCGAAGCTCCGGCTATTCCCAAAGGGCCCACATATAAGATGGTCAAGTCGCCATATGAGTCGGGTCTTTTGCGACGGGAGATCAGCTATTCCGAGCACAGCCAGAGGAAACAGCGTCTGATTGTACCAAGTTGTTTCCCCACAGGTGTTGACTTGGAGCAAATGAGGCATGAGCGGGAGAAGATCATCTTCAGCCGCATGCACGCGCGGTATTCCGAACTCAAGTCGCTTCCTGGAAACATTGCTCATTGGGACACGACGAAAGATACGATTGAGGCAGATGACACCATGAAGCGGAAAGCCATCATTGAAATGAAGGCGCTGGGTCTCTATGCCAAGCAACGGCTTCTCCGGGAAAAGGTTGGGCGGCAGATGATGCACTACGACAATCTGGCTATGACTACCAACCGCAGCCAATATCGTCGCACCAAGAAGCAGAATGTGCGTGAGGCGCGTATCACCGAGAAGCTGGAGAAGCAACAGCGAGACGCCCGCGAGCACCGCGAAAAGAAGAAGCACATTGACTTCCTTCAATCCGTGCAAAACAACAAGTCCGAGATCCTCGAGAGTGCCAATGCGGCTAGAGCCAGAACTAGCAAGATGGGCCGTACTATGTACGCTCATCATTTCAATATCGAAAAGGAGGAGCAGAAGCGCATTGAGCGAACTGCCAAGCAGCGTCTGCAGGCCCTGAAAGCTAACGACGAAGAGGCTTATCTTAAGCTGCTTGACCAAGCTAAGGATACGCGTATTACTCATCTGCTCAAGCAGACCGACGGCTTCTTGGCTCAACTTGCCTCGTCTGTTAAGGCACAGCAACGGCAAGCATTTGAGCTGCATGGAAACGGTGCTGCTCCCGAGGATGAGGAAAGCGAAGTCGATGAGGGCGAGGATGAGGATGGCGGTCGCAAGATAGACTACTACGCAGTGGCCCATCGCGTCAAGGAAGAGGTCACACAGCAAGCTGATATACTCGTTGGTGGTAGCCTCAAAGAGTATCAGATCAAGGGTTTGCAGTGGATGTTGTCGCTTTACAACAACAACCTCAACGGTATTCTGGCCGATGAAATGGGTCTCGGAAAAACGATTCAAACCATCAGTTTGGTTACCTATCTCATTGAGAAGAAACAGCAAAACGGGCCATACTTGGTCATTGTGCCTTTAAGTACTCTGACTAACTGGAACCTTGAGTTCGAGAAGTGGGCTCCGACCGTCTCCAAAGTTGTGTATAAGGGCCCACCGAACGCCCGAAAGCAACAACAGGACAAGATCCGCCAAGGCCGCTTCCAGGTTCTGCTCACGACATACGAGTACATCATCAAGGATCGCCCGGTCCTGAGTAAGATCAAGTGGTTCCACATGATCATCGACGAAGGTCATCGCATGAAGAACACCAACTCGAAGCTCAGCGCAACGATCTCGCAGTACTACAGCACTCGGTACCGCCTCATTCTTACTGGTACTCCCCTTCAGAACAACCTTGGTGAGCTATGGGCTATGCTCAACTTCGTCCTGCCGAATATCTTCAAGTCAGTCAAGACGTTCGATGAGTGGTTCAATACGCCTTTCGCAAACACCGGCAGTCAAGACAAGATGGAGCTTAACGAAGAAGAGCAAATTCTCGTTATTCGACGTCTCCACAAGGTTTTGCGACCCTTCTTGTTGCGACGTCTGAAGAAGGATGTCGAAAAAGATCTGCCCGACAAGACGGAGAAGGTCATCAAGTGCAAGTTCTCCGCCTTGCAAAACCGTTTGTACAAGCAGATGGTCACACACAACAAGATCGCTGTGAGCGACGGCAAGGGCGGAAAGGCCTCTGTCCGTGGTTTGAGCAACATGATCATGCAGCTCCGAAAGCTCTGCAACCATCCCTTCGTGTTTGACGAAGTTGAGAACCAAATGAACCCCTTGAGCACGGCTAACGATCTGCTGTGGAGGACATGTGGCAAATTCGAGCTTTTGGACCGTGTCCTCCCCAAGTACAAAGCCAGTGGCCACAGAGTTCTCATGTTCTTCCAGATGACAGCCATTATGGATATTATGGAGGATTTCCTTCGCTTCCGCGGCATCCAGTTCCTTCGACTTGATGGTACCACCAAATCTGAAGATCGCTCAGATCTGCTGAGGGTCTTCAACGCACCTGATTCGCCGTACTTCATGTTCTTGTTGTCTACACGTGCAGGTGGTCTGGGTCTCAACCTGCAGACTGCCGACACTGTCATCATCTACGATTCCGATTGGAACCCGCATCAAGATTTGCAAGCCCAGGATCGTGCTCATCGTATCGGTCAGAAGAACGAAGTCCGAATTCTCCGACTTATTAGCTCGAATTCGGTCGAGGAGAAGATTCTGGAGCGAGCACGATACAAGCTGGATATGGATGGCAAAGTCATTCAGGCTGGTCGGTTCGATAACAAGTCTTCGGAAACTGATCGTGATGCTATGTTGCGCACATTGCTCGAGACTGCCGATATGGCTGAGACTGGTGACCAGGACGAGATGGATGACGAGGAGCTCAACATGATCCTTGCCCGAAGCGACGAGGAAGTGCAAATCTTCAACAAAATGGACGAGGAGCGAGCCAAAGACATGACTTACGGCAATGCCCCTGGCTCCAAGAAAACGCCCCGTCTCATGGCTGAGGATGAACTTCCGGAGATCTACCTGAACGAAGGTAACCCCGAGCCCGAAGAGGAAGAAGAGGTTCTTGGTCGCGGCGCCCGTGAGCGTACTCGCGTGAAGTATGACGACGGCTTGACTGAGGAGCAATGGCTCATGGCCGTTGATGACGACGAGGATTCGCCCGAGGCCGCCGCCGCGCGAAAGAATGCTCGCAAGGAAAGAAGGGAAACCAATAGGTTCAAGCGTCTGGCTGCCATGAACAACACTTCCGGGGCAGACTCCCCAGGCGCTAGTAGGGCCTCCACTGAAGAAGTTGAGGTGGAGACGCCACCAAAGAAACGGGGTCGCAAACCAGGCAGCAAGAACATTGAGAAGCGGAAGGTCGAAGATGAAGACGGCGAGCCGCCTGCTAAGAAACGCCGCGGGCCGGGTGGAAGGCCCAAGGCGGTAGCCACTAATGGCAATGACTCTCGTGTGCCACCTGAGACGCGACCGATCTTGCAAAGGACTCTTCGCAACATCTTTGACGGGCTCATGTCACTAGAGGCCGATGACCCTATTGAACCCGAAGAGAAGGACGAAGATGGGGACGACGAGCCTATCAAGCGACTCATCATCGGTCCTTTTGTCAAACTGCCCTCAAAGCGTGACTACGGCGACTACTACCTTCTCATCTTAAACCCTATCTGCATGAACCAGATTTCGACGAAGATCAAGAAGGAGGAGTACAACAGCGTCAATGACATGCGCAAGGACATCATGCTCATGTGCAGTAACTGTAAGACGTACAACGAAGACGGCAGTCTGCTCTACTCTGATGCAATTTTCATGGAGGTAAGTTTGACAGCTCCACAGAGATGATTATGCGTTTTTACTGACTTATGGTAAAATAGAATTACTTTAATGACAAGGCGCAAGAAGCCCTTAGCGCGCATCCAGAGCTGGCCGAGCTTGAGGAACCCTCTGTCAAAGAGAGCAGCGCTGCACCCACCACCAGCGCCGGGACCCCTCAGCCGTCAGCGAATCCTACACGGATCAAACTGGTATCGACGAACGGGGTCGCCCCCGTTAATGGAGGGACCAGCGGCGCTCCTAGTGAACAGGGCGGCGAGTAATAATAGCTGCTAACAAAGTTCTTGGGCGGCATCACAACTGTCAATCCGATAGACCTGCGACTTTCTTTCTTCACTTCTGGTTTTCTTTGATCTGCCACAAGGAAAGATCGAGGAGAATTTGCATATCAGGCTGTTTGTTGTGTTCTTTGCAAGACACGGAAAATTCGTTGGGGCGTTCGGGTTGATTTTTTTTTAAATGTCTACATCAAGGGCAACGGACCTCGACGGTAAAGAGGAAACGATTGGTACGTGTATCAGAAACTCACAACTTTGGGGACTGCACCTACGTTGTTTTGGGCAAGCAAGGAAAGGGACCAACGAAAGCGATACCCCTTACCTTAGCTTTTTATATGCTTCTTTGTCTTCCCATTCTTAAGAGGGTGGAAGAAGCGGTTTCAGGCTCTGGAGCATGAAGATGATCCTCGGCCCGGGGAAATCAAGAAGAGACTGTAGGAATATCAGGATGAGCGATCCTGACACTGTAGCAGATGTACTTCTAATAGAGATAGTGCAGAAGATTCAATGCATTATAAATTTTCATACCAACTATGGCTAGTCCTATAATCCAAGTTCATTCAAAATAGCCTCATTGTGTTGTCCAACACTTGGCACCTCGTCCATCTTGGTTTCCCCAGCATTCGAGACCCCTGGCGGAAGTAATGCTGGCACTGGCCCTTGTGATGTTCCAACTTCTGTCCATCGACATCGCGCCTTGAGCTGCGGGTGTTCCCAAACGCCCTGCATGTCGTTCACCTTGGCGTTGGCGATGCCGGCCGCGTCGAGCCGCGCAATAACCTCTTCTGCTGAGAGCTGGGCGAAAGCCGCGAGCAAGATGCGGCGCAGGGCTTCGCGGTTCTCGACGCGCTGCGTGTTAGTGGCGAACCGCACATCTGTGGCGAGCGCCGCGTCTTGCAGCACTTCGGCGCAGAGCCGCGTCCACTCTCGCTCGTTTTGCACACCCAGCATGACGGTGCCTCCGCCGCCCCCGCCTGTCTCAAATGGGCCATACGGATAAATGGCGGCGTGGGAGGCGCCCATGGGCCGGGGGCCCGGTTGGCCCTGGTAGGCGTAATAGAGCGGGAAGCTCATCCACTCAACCATGGCCTCGAGCATCGATATGTCGATCCGGCACCCACCACCACCACCATCCCTTCCTCCCATCTTGTCCCGCCGCATCAGGGCCCCCATGATGCTGGTCTGGGCGTACATGCCCGACGCGATGTCGGCGATGGAGATGCCGACCTTGGCGGGCGACCGCCCATCGGCACCGCCTGTCGTCGACAGCAGACCCGCCTCGCTTTGTATGAGCAGGTCGTACGCCTTTTTGTCGCGGTAAGGCCCGCTGGCCCCGTACCCGGAGATGTCGCAGACGATGAGGCCCGGGTGGTCTCGGCGGAGGGTCTCGTACGAGAGGCCCAGCCGGTCCGCGGCGCCCGGGGCCAGGTTCTGGACCAGGACGTCGGCGGGTAGTCTCGCGATGAGGCGCTTCAGGATAGACAGGTCCTTGGGCTGTTTTAGGTCCAGCGCCAGGCTCTCTTTCGAACGGTTCGCCCAGACGAAGTGCGAGGAGAGGCCCGGGCTGCCGACTCGGGAGTCGTAGGACCTGGCGAAGTCCCCGCCGCCGGGACGCTCGACCTTGATGACACGCGCGCCGAGGTCGGCGAGTTGGCGGGTGCAGAACGGGGCGGCGATGGCTTGTTCCAGGCTTACTACGGTGATGCCGTGCAGAGGTAGATGGGTCCTGTCTGGCTTAGAGCTGTGGTTTGTTGGAGGCGAAGCTGGCGAGGCTGTAAGATTCCTTGCGCTGACATAAAATGCCCGTCGTGCGACGGTTGCTGTTGTTGGTGCAAAGGCTGGTCTACGGCGCAGGAGAAGCTGTCCGCTTCTTGGCACTCTACCTGCCATCCCCAGAAAACTTGGCCTTCTTTATCCTTTGTATACTACATGTAATATAGTATCAGCATGAATCATCCCTGGATCTTTGTATTTGAATAAGTAACATGGTAAGACTGGAAGCGTCAAGACGATGCTGCCATTTCTCATGCGTTGTCTGCTTTTCTTGACTTACAAGCCGAGGTTCCACTTTAGGGGGGTCTGACCCCGAGTTTCTTGGCGGTCTTGCAGTGCGGAGTGCGGAGAGAGTCAGAGACGGTTCGTCTCCAAGAGAGACAGGCGAAGTCAAATGTGTTGGACAGCTACTGTAGGATATGCCACCATCAGAGTATTTGACGGGGGCTGGGAGACGTTCGTGGTCTTATTAACCTAGTATAAGAGCAAAAGGAACTTCCTCTTTATCTGTAACACATTCCAAGAAATCTCCAATACCTGCTGCTGCATGTTTCTCTGTAAGTGACGATCTGCCTGGTTGCATCTGGGGTAGTGGGGTTCTTAACCCCGCTGCTATTTCCATCATCGACGACGCTGTGATATGTACTGCCGAGGTTCGTTGCGAAACTCAGATCTATTCTCGAGGTATTGTGCACAGTGACGATTGTTTCAACCTGTGTATTGACTCATTATCTACTTACCTACAAGCTTCGCAGTTCCCATCCGCGTAGAGAAAGAAGATATGTTTCGATCACTGAGGCAGCTTACACGCCCGGATCCTGCCTCCAATAGATCTCTCTTACAATATGTCAAGTCTAATACGACATGCAGAAACGCCACAACACACCACAGATGTTTCTCGGCCACGAACCGACGACATATCATGGAAACCACTGGCTTCACCGAAAACCAAATGACAGTCCGAGAAGCTGTGTCCACCTTGTGTGCCAAGTTCCCCAACAGCTACTGGCAAGAGCATGACCAAAACGAAGAAGATCCAAAGGATTTCCACGCGGCCCTGGCCAAGGACGGATGGCTGGGCATCGCCCTGCCGGAAACGCTGGGCGGGTCTGGCCTTGGCATCTCGGAAGCCACCATGATGATGCAGACCATCGCCGAGTCTGGAGCGGGCATGGCGGGTGCCCAGTCGATTCACGCCAATGTTTACGCGACCCAACCCCTGGCCAAGTTCGGTACTCTGGAACAGCAGCAAGAAACGATCCCCCGCATCATCTCGGGCGAGTGGCGGACCTGCTTCGGCGTCACCGAGCCCAACACGGGGCTCGACACGCTCCGCCTGCGGACCACAGCCCGTAAGAGTTCCGACGGCCACTCCTACAGTGTCACCGGGCAGAAGATCTGGATCACGTGCGCCCAGGTGGCACGCAAGATGATGCTGCTCGCTCGCACGACGCCGCTCGAGGAGGTCCGGAAACCCAGCGAGGGCCTGTCGTTGTTCTGTATCGACCTGCCCGACCCTTCCTCTCGAGAAGGGTCGGGCTTGGACATGCGCAAGATCAAGAAGATGGGAGGGCGCGCCGTCGACGCCAACGAGGTGTTCTTCGACAACTATCGAATCCCTGCGGACACCCTGGTCGGGACGGAGGATCAGGGGTTCAAGATCATCCTGCATGGCATGAACGCCGAGCGCTGCTTATTAGCGGGGGAGGCGCTGGGGTTGGGCTATGCGGCCGTGGCGCGGGCGGCTGGGTATGCTCGGGAGCGTGTCGTGTTTGGGCGGCCTATTGGGGCGAATCAGGGTATTGCGCATCCGCTTGCTGATGCGTACATGCGGCTCGAGGCCGCCAAGTTGGTAAGCAGTTTTCGGGGTTCATTCCTTCCTTCCTAATTTGCCTCAGTGTGTTATGGAGATGGCCTCGACTATGCAGTTTCAGTGCCCAGAAGAATAGCCTATGAATACTAACGTCCAAGTATCGACATAGGCGACATACCACGCAGCCCGGCTGTACGACCAGAGCACTGCGGCGGAGAAAGAGATTGCCGCGGGTGGCGACAAGAGCATCGGGACAATCCGGCAAGACGCCGTGGGAGTGGCTGCCAACAGCGCCAAATACCTCGCGGCCGAGGCGGCGTTCACGGCTTGTGAGCGGGCCGTCCTGACGCACGGTGGCATGGGGTATGCGATGGAGTACGACGTTGAGCGCTGGCTGCGCGAGTGCCTCGTTCCGAGGATCGCACCGGTTTCGAGGGAGATGATAATGAACTATATTGGGGAGAAGGTATTGGGGCTGCCGAGGAGTTATTAGTATGGGGGGTTCAGAAGGAAGAAAGTTCCTCGGTGTGTACAGCTTATGAATACGATGAACTAATGAAGAAGGAATCTAGACTGTATACACGTGAAGTACTTTGTCAGGTAGGGAGAAATATAAAGGGTTGTGTGCTTGTCAAAGAAAGATATATATACATATTAGTCGTGGCATCTTACCCATAGTGTGAATTAGTCTTGTGCAAGAGAGACTTCTTACCCCTATCTTTCTTGCCTACAGCGAAGGACCGTCACGACATATGCAGTAAGATGAGATATAACCGGCCGTTTGATTTTGCGAATCGTATTGACTCACAATATACTTCCCATGTAGATACTGTGATTTTCTCCCTGTCATCAAAGCTAATGATGCATTAATTAGCAAGCATGTCATCTCCCCTGAAGGGATTTGTCGAACCCCTACCTCTTTGTGGTACAAGTTGGCGATTATGTAAATTCACTGTGGCACGAATGAAATCAATTGATGTGTTGAAGTTACCCATAAAAGGGGCAGGATTGTTGGCATGATCCCACCCCCCTTTTGCCTGCTGAATACCAATGTGTCACCATTCACGAGAACTTGAGTGGATCAAGAAGCTTCGTCTGTTGTAAGTGCCTCTGTGCCTGAAGTGGTTTGATGTGATGCCGAACAAACAACATTGGAGGGTGTGTCTCGGCTAATAATTCGAAGTTGATAGCTTTCGCATGAACAGTTGCGAACCCCATCCGCATGTACACAACACGGTTGATAACCATCACCAAAACATTTCACATACCGCCTGATGTTTACACAGTCATGTCGTTACCTTCTACCCAATGGTGCAGTATTATCACTTCCGTCTGAATGTATCCGAGCAGAATGTTCTCAACAACGTCTCTTCCTATACCGGCGATTGCCAGAGCTGGTCCCTGGGAGAAACGAATAAGCATGCTCAGTGGATATACATTCAGTAATACACTTGCAGAAGCCCTGTGTGCCGCTGTTGTCAGGGGCGAATACCAACCTGCTCTTGCGTTTACACGTAAATATACTTCGAGCTGGCTTGGAGCTGGGAAAACTCGCACTCGAAGCAGCCACATGCCTGGCCAATAAGCAACTCACAACTGCCCCTTTCGTAACCTAATCAGGAAACCGAGCTTGACGCTTGACGCATATCATTTCAGTACAACATTGAGGTATAGTGTGATACATTTACATCAAATTGTAAAGACTTTTACATGATGAAGTTGAATGGCTGGGAATGATACTACCGTGACATGCACGTGTTCGTGATGTCCGGTTATTCGAATTGATGAAGTGGGATAACAGTCACGATGTGCATACACGTCAACTGGTTGAGATTTATTCACGTACTTCGTACCTTCCCAAAGACACCTGCTATTGGGTATCGTACATACCTAAGCTTGGGAGTGGGAAAGAAAGGCAGGAGGCTTCGGTTTACTTCCGTTTCAAGTATAAGGGGAAGGAGTGTCCCTTCCTCACCCATTGACGTGCTGTGTCCTTCCAGCCCTGTTTTTCGAGGCAGGCATAATACAAAAAAGTTTTCTCCCAACTTCACAACCCTTCCCGGTGGCCAAGGAGTCTGGCATTCAATACTTCACTTCACACACACTCGACGGTTCTTGTCACTTCACGTCAGCAACAGCTTATATTCACTCACTTTCAGAAATCGGCGACACAACGAGTCATCTTCAAATATCGCCGACCTTGGGACTCACTTTCTTCCCTCGCCAAGTCAGCCAGTCACTCTCAAACATCGACGATCCAAGGGTTGATATTATATTCACCCTCTTCCAAGGTAAACCAGCGATTTAGGTATCTTATAAGTTTGAATTCTGGCAGCCTCAGGTTCTCGAAAGACTTCTCCGAGTTCCACCCTCCTCCAACCTAACATCACCACCTCCTCAGCAACCATTCTCCTCCCATACACACACAACAACAACAACATCATTGCCTCTGTCTCCAGTTTTGGTCATGCAGTCCCCTCGCTCCTCTAGTGGAGCTGCCGACTCCTTCAATGGCACTCCTGACACACGTCTGACTACCTTCTCGCCTGATGATGGTATCTCTCGTTCGGTTCGGGCCCCGCACTCCATTGGTCTAGGCCTTCGTGATGCCAGAGGTACTATCGTTGCTGCTTCGCCTGCTTCACTGGATTCTCGCCGTCGTTACCGCGATCCTTTCGTTAGTAGCTACAGTCTTTCACCTACCGCCTCCAGTTTCTCGCCTCAGTCATCAACCCCAGTCCCGCCCACCACTGGTCCGCCTACTGTCATTGCCGCCAAAGCAGCCGACGACTTCATTCACCAGGAGCTCAGCACTGACTCGGGCGTGTCACGGTGCCTCGTCATTTACGTTCAAGGTGGTGGTACCATCCACAAGGTTGAGGTTGACAACTATCTCTCTGTAAGTCATCATGGCTGCTGTTCCCTTTGTTCCAAACTAACTCCCTGGAGATTCTGGCAAACCGGGATTTCAACCTATCAGGCTCGAACCAGATCGAAACCCGCAACAATGTGGTCTATGCCCGCTTCAGCAACATTCGTGATGCCTGCATCTTCCATCAAAACGCCCAGCTCGGTGGAAAAGGATGGGTTGCTATATACATCAACCCCCGAGACTTCTATCAGGCGGTCAATCCTACAGGGGGTATCATTACTGCGCACGAAGGTCAAGTTGCCCTTGCAGTCTTCGCTCCCCCGTCCCTTGTCGGAACCAACCCTCTGGCGCTGTATGAAATGCTGCAGCAAAAGTTGCAGAATGAAGGCGACCTGTTTGCATTCAAGATGCAGGCTACAGGTGTCGAGGGTAGCGTCTTCAACGCGATTGTTGAGTACTGTGAGAACGATGTTTCTCTACAAGCCGTCTCGAAGCTTCACTTGCATAACACAGAGGTGTGTACATTCCTTTACCAAACAAACATAAGAACGATTCACTGATAAGCTTTGCAGCAAGGTTACCAGATTTGCATGACGCTCTATCGACCCGACATCCCGGCCCCGGTACCCGCCCTGCGCAACGGTAGCCCGTCTGATCTGGCCAACGACCTACAGCGGTTGTCTATCACTCGCCCTCAGGTTCAGGCTCCTCTTGGCATGGTTCCTATGGTCTACCCTGCTAATCCGTACTTGCTCGACCAGTACCAACAGGTGTGGGCAACGCGTGGCTCTATTGGTATGCCTAGGGCCATGGATTCTTACTCCGGCCTCTCCCAGTATGCCAGACTGCCGGATACCTTCCACAGACCTGGAGAGGGTTTTCCTAGAGGCATCGATAGTCGACGCCAGCATGCCATTCGAATCCAGCGGGCTCCTTACCACCACGGCAACACCAGCGGCCAGCACAACCATGTTGACATCTCTCGTATCCGTGAGGGTATCGACGTGCGTACCACCATCATGCTTCGCAACATTCCCAACAAGGTCGACCAGGCCATGCTGAAGCGTATCGTTGATGAGTCAAGCTGGGGCAAGTATGATTTCATGTACCTCCGTATCGACTTCGCCAATGATTGCAATGTCGGTTATGCTTTCATCAACTTTGTCGATCCGCTTGACATTATCGACTTTGTTCGGGCACGCGGCAACCAGCGCTGGAACTGCTTCAAGAGCGACAAGGTCGCCGAGATCTCTTACGCCACGATTCAAGGAAAGGACTGCTTGGTTCAGAAGTTCCGTAACAGCTCGGTTATGCTCGAGGCAGCCCACTACCGGCCCAAGCTGTACTTCACCATCAACGGCCCTGCCCCTGCTCAGGCTGGCGAGGAAGAGCCGTTCCCAGCTCCCGATAACCACTCAAAGATGAAACGTAGCTGCGAGAATGCAGAGCACGTTGGTCTCTTCACCCCAAACGCTGGCCAACACTATCGCGATGAGCAGCGACGTCGCCGTTCTCAATACGATCGCGGCACTCGCCTGGCAGCCCTCGAGGAGTTCGACTACGACACCTCGTATCCTCCTTACGCTCAGTTCCCTCCACAATGAGGTCTCGGGGTCTCGTCTCGTACTCCCAGCATCGTCTTCACGTCCACTCCTCCAGGTACTTCGACTTATTCTCTCTCACGGCAACCACATAATATTATCCGGCCATTTCCGGCCATCTCCGATCTGGTCAGTTCACGTCAGACTACGGAATAATCCCTGATTTCGGCACCGCTCCGAGATCTTTTGCGTTGATCTTCTTGCCTTTCTGCCTCAATTTCCTTGCACTATTCGCGTCGGCTCACCTAATAATGATATGCATATCCTTGGGCAGCCACGGTGTTCCACCTCTGCTCTCACTTCGGCACTTGTCTCAACTCACCATTGGGAATCATTGGGCGCCGCTTGATTCTCGGGTCGATTTGGTATTGCACTTGGTGTGACACCGACGGCGACAGGTACTTAGATAGTCTTGAACGCAATCGTTGATTTCCCCAGACCTTTCCACGAAGCCCGTGACTGTCCATGATATAGGATCAACTTCGAAGTGTAAATGAAGTATTTCGCTCAATTCTAGTTATCGTAAGTCTTGATTAGGGAAACAAAGTATGGTATCTCATTGCTCGTAATTCATTACTCTAGCTTAAATACAATTCAGGAACAGCATAATCAACCTGCTGCTATTCCTGATCAGAGCTTGGTTCTATACTACCTATAGAAGCCACGTCTGGGTCCGTATCGGGATCTGGGTCTTCTGGCAACGATGGCAAGGGCTTCCTTATAGAGCCCGTATGGCTCATAAGCGGCCTGGCCACTCGGTGGGATGCCCCAGTTATTGGCATACCCGTCACGATGCCATTATAACCACCCTCGACCACCGGCTCCATACCATTCTGGAGATCCTCAGAGTTAGGCATGCTGCCAGACCCTCCGTTACATATAGATGACGATAGGTGACGCTGAGATAGACTATCATCGCGCCTCTCCAATATATCCTTATTGCTTTTTTCCTGCTGGTTGGATGTAGTAGTAGAGATGGAGTTTGTCGTCGCTGCCGCCGTCGACGCCGAAGTGGTAGAAGACTGTGTAGGGGGTCCTGTGGTGGCGGTCTCTTCGTTGGCGAGAGAGGAAGAGGATGATGAGGGGCGCTGGTGGCGGTGATGGTGGGAAGAACTACTACTATTTGTACGGGAGCGTGTATGGGAGGGACTGAAGTAATCCCCGTCTCCGTCTCCCTCTCTGTCCTCTACGTCTCCTTCCATTTCCCTTTCCGCATCTCGACTGTTGGATGAGGTAGTGCGGCGATTCCGCGGCATGTTAGGCTCAGAATCGTACCCCACGTCTTCCTCTCCTTCTCCTTCTTCTTGGAGGCTGGCGGGGGTGGGAGGCTGATAGTACTCCAGCCCGGCCGAGTCGGAGACAGCCCTCTTGTTAGGAGGCCTCTGTTCTTCGTTGTTGTTGTTGTTGTTGTTATTATTGCCCTTGTAAGAAGAAGGATTGACCATGGTCGTGGCTCTGATAGGATGGAGGTGGTGCTGCGTAATATGTGGTTCGGACATGGCTCGGCGCGCTTCCGGTTCAGGGGTAGGTGTGCGCTCTTCTATGCTCTGCCGCATACTGCCATCGTTGCTGCGGCGATCATCCTCGTCGAGGCCGTCTATCGGCAACGAGGGCAGAGGCTTATGCTGCTGCTGTCGAGGCGGGGTGTTATTCATATCCGAGTCCTCGATACTATGCCGCAGCCCCGTGGGAGGGCTTCGCTCTTGCTGTCTTCCCCCGCCTCCGAACCGCCGCATACCGCCACCCTTGGGCGTGCTGGGATACATGGGGCTCCCCATACGGCTACTGGGGCGGCCGCCATTGGCGAGGAACTGGCTGGGGTAGTAGAGCTCGACACCGCCGTTGGCGAGGCGGCCCGAGAAGATGACGAGGAAGAGGCAGCCGAGCAGGAGGACGGACTGGACGATGGCCATGCGCTTCTGGAAGACGACCTCATCGGCGAGGGCGCCGAGGCGGGAGCTCACGGCGAGCAGCTCGCGTTCGGACTGGTCGCGCTGCGTGTCGAGGGCGATGACAGTGCTCTGCCAGATCTGGTCATACTGGACACGCAGGTCGCGCAGCTCCGAGAGGACCGTCTTGTTGAGCGTGTCGAGGAAGAGGTCCACCTTGGCCACCTGGCGCCGCTCCAACTTCGACAGGGCCTGCTGCAGGAACTGCGATTGCGACTCGATGTACTGCAGCGATAGCGTCGTGTTGGATTCGAGCGTCTGCAAGCGCTTGGTCAGCTGCTTGAAGAAGGAATCTTGTACCGTCGGGGTCGAGGCCGGAGCGGAGTTCGTGGGCGTGGAAGTCCGGTTGCGGGAAGAGGCGGCGGAAGCACCTCCTGTAGCGGCTTTCGAGTTCTGAGAGGCTTTGGGCGACGGCGGCTTGACAGAACTGGAGCTGGCAACAGCAGCTTTACTCTTAGCGGCAACTGCTACGTTCGAGGGCCTGACTGAAGCGGGAGCTGTATGTTTGGTTGATGGGATAGGGGGCCCAGATGCTTGTGTTGATTTGACGGGGTGCACCGAGGTCTTGGGAATTGCAGGGCCTTCGGTTGAGTTAGCTGCTGCAGCAGAGGCCGCAGATGTTGGTCCTGTTACAGAAGTTGTTTTTGCGGAACCAGCTGGCTCCGTTGTTGGGTTCTGGGATGAAGGCCGGGCCGTCTCAGTTTGCGCCTTGCTCGACTCCATGATCTCATGTCTTCTTTCAGCCGTTGGAAGGGGCTCGGGAGTGGTCTCTTCTCCGAGCGCAGTGGAAGTGGCATTTGAAGATGAGTCCAAAACTTTGCATGTAGTGCGTAGCTGGAGTTCGCGCTCGAGGTACGAGCCGTCCCAGAAAGGTAAGACGAGGCTCTGCTCAGTCACAGGCACGACGTCCTCCTTGGACACCGGCTCTTCTAATTCGACTATGCTTTCTTGGGTCTCCTCTGCCGGTGCCTCTGTCTCCTGGACTGGTTCAGGGGCCGCCTTGCTGGATTCCTCATCTTCAAAATCTGCAGGGTCTGACTCCTTGAAGGAGTCCAGCATGCGTGTGCCATGAACCCTGAGAAGCGATAAGGGGCAGTAAAACTCGTTACCATAGTGGCTCAGAATCTCAATGCGCAGGTACCTTGCCCAAATCTGGGGGTTTTGAATGAGGAAGGGCTGGATATCTCGCGAGTTGCGCGCTTGGAAGTCTCCCAGAATCTTCCATTTATCCGACTTGATCGGATAACGATCGCTGACGCTCACGCGAAACTGCCGGATCATACTCGAGAAGAACTCGTAGTTAGCCAAGACCACGGTATCGACGAGAATATCCTCGCTGAGCTCGACTATGAAGAACTTGTTGGCCGTGGCGCATTCGAGCAGCATATACGAGTCCTTGTTCTCGACCAAGATGGCTTTGGAGTTCTTAGCCCCGGGGCTCGTCTTGATGACGGTGGCGCCGGCGTCGAAGGAGGAGTACGAGTACCGCTCCTTGCACGTCTTGCCGGCGTCCTTGCTCCTGTAGACGTGGGCCAGCCCCTCGTCGTAGGTCACCTTCTCAACCGAGTCCTCCTTCTCCTTATTGTTCTTCTGGTTTTTGGGGGTGGGCTTGCCCGAAGACGTGATCTCGGAGATCTTGTCCGAGTAGGCGTCGAAGTCGAGCGAGATCTCGCCCTCCTCGCCGATGGAGCCGAGGTCGTCGCCGCCGGGGTAGTCTCGGCCGTCGTGCGGTTTCCGGGTGCGGGCTTCCATGGGCTCCTGGCCGGCCTTCTTCAACATCATCTTCTTCCATTCTTCAAAGGACATGAAGGCCCCCGTGCTCAGGTCGTTGCCGTCGCTGTCCAGTTCGTGCTCTTCCTCAACTTTCGGCGGCTGCCCGGCGGCGTCGCTGGAGGAGGGAGAAGAAGATGCTGCCGCAGCAGGCGTGGCTGCGATGCCTTCGGTAGAGGGAACCGGAGTGGAGGAGTGTGTCGTCGTTAGACATTGCTGGGGCAATGTGTGGGTGATGTAGTTGACGGTCCGCGACTCGCAGGTCGACGGTTGGATCGTGTTGCTGGGGGGCAGCGATCGGACGGCATCGTGGGCGGTTATCGTCGTCGCGGGGCCGCTGCTGCTACTGTTGTTGCTGGTGGTGGTATTATCGTCGCTCTGGGCCTGTACCCCTGCCACTAATAAGAAGAGAGGGACCCAAATGGACAGCAAAGTTGGCCAGGCTGGACGCCTGTCCCTATGACGCCACATGATCGCAGTAATGCATACTCGACCGAAAATTATATAAGAAAACCAGGCAAGTCCATGTGGAAGAGAAGCAAGCGAGTGTGTTTAGTTTAGTTCAGTTTTATTTGCGTGAAAGGTGAAACGAAACAGACAACGTGTTGGGATTCGTCGGGATTATGTATCTGTCATCTGTCTATCCCCGACATCGAATTTCCCAGGGTTGGTCTTGTCTCTTTTCGCGAGCAAGTAAGGAAAGTGTTCTGTTCAGGTCCAGCCACCCTGACGTCGAACCGTTGCACTCAACACTTGGTTTAGCATGCGTGGATAAGCAATTTAGCCATGCGTAAGCGCTGAACTGCATGCAGGAATGGGCCCTCCTGGGCCTGTGCAGGCCTTGCTACCCTTGAACGACCCCGTCGGCTCGGTGCAGTGCATGTAGCTACATACATAGGTAGGTATACTTAGGAATCGTCAATTATCTTCAACAAGTCAACTGAAGTCACTACTACGTATGCACTTGCTCCTATTATGTGTCATGTTAGTTTGTCTATTTACCATCCAGGTATATGCATTCGCCTGAACCTTTGAAGACCAAACCCGTTCTCCCTAGATATTTTTGATAGTGTTTGATCCCTATCCCTATCCCCATCCCCTCCCTCCCTACCTATACTGGCTGGGGTCATGGTAATGAAAGTCCAAGTGAGCAATGGATATGATAATATCAGCATCCTGCCCCTTTAATGCGCAATACTTGTTTCGTCAGCTTGATAAGATATTGGCGGATCTATGTGTATTTGGTAGTAGATCATTATCAAGCATTTACCATGGGAGATATGTTTGTTTTAGGACGGGAGTTGAGGCCATGCTGCAAAGCTCAGGTGTATGTAACTAAGCCTCCCACCTCCCAAAGCCAAAGCTTGGCCATGCTATCTTGGACCGTACTTGAAGACCAGCATTGTGGGGGGTAACAGTAGGTACAGTAAACTAGCGCAGCGCGCCTACGGCTTACAGGGATCACTCCACTGGGACTGGACTGCAGCATTGATCCCAATGGAATCCTGAGTCGCAACTTCAATGAAGCTCCAAACACCCTCTGTCCAAGCAAGCAGCTATCATACCCAAAATCAACAAAAGTTGTCAGCCTTGTAGGCAGCAGCTTTTCGCATACTCAGGGCCGGCACCGACTCGAACAACTCGACTGTCATGGTTCCGGAAACACATTAAATATCGGAAGTTGGTTCTTTGTTTGCGCCGCCCGCCCAACTGCTGCTGTACTTTGGACAACAACAATTACGACGAACGGCCCAAGTTCGTTAACCACGACTCATAATGGCTCCCCGAAGAGTCCAGACCTACGACGACTATGGCACCGCTGTCCAGCAAATCATCGTGTCAACCTCGGATACCGACTTCCTGGACCAGCTAATACCCGTCCTGAAAGATGCCTCGTACACCAACCGATCGAACCTCTTGACCCAGAACTTGACACAGTATGCCGAGGCTCGCGAGTCCGACATCGAGCGCATCGGTCTCACCAAGCACGAAGAGTTCCTGAGCTCCGTCAACCAGCTCCAAGAAGTCCGCCAGGGCACCGTCACCCTGACCACTGAGATCCTCAAGCTCAACCAGTCCATCCAGGAGAGCACCGAGAAGCTGGCCGAGCAGAAGCAGGCCCTGGTCAGCACGCGTGCCGTCCGGGAAAATATATCCGACGTCTCAGATGCCCTCAAGGAGTCGCTCAAGATCTTGCACGCCGTCAACAACGCCCATGATCTTATCCGCAAGAAGCAGTACTATGCGGCCCTTAAGTCCCTCGAGGATATGCAGAACGAGTTCCTGATCCCCATGATCCAGAACAAGTACGGGACCCAGTACAAGCTGGCAGACATGATCCAGAAGTCCATACCCGCCTCGCAAAAGTCCATCTCCGAGGCTGTCATGAACGACCTCAACACCTGGCTGTTCCGCATCCGAGAAACGTCACAGTTTCTGGGTGAGGTGGCCTTTTACCATACGGAGATGCGTCGGTCTCGCCAAAGAGACAGGATAGAGGCAGACGACTTTCTCAGTCACTTCAAGTTGAACTCGGCAATAGAATTGGTCTTTGACGAAAGCGAGGAGTTCGACGTGTTGGACAACGAGGAGTTGCAGGTCGACTTCACGCCCCTATTCGAAGCTCTCCATATCCATGATGCCCTTGGCCAAAACGACAGGTTCCGCAACGACTATGCGGCCACAAGAAGGCGGCAAAAGGAGCTTTTGATCCCAGCGTCAGTGAGCCTTACCAGTGATGACGAGTCGTCTCTGAGTAGTCTCCTGGAGGGTATTGCTGGTTTTGCCATCATCGAGAAGGCCACCATGAGACGTGTGCCCCAGCTCCGTACCGCTATTGACGTCGAAGAGCTGTGGGATTCCATGTGCTCAGCCGCCATCTCACTCACAACAAAGGCTCTGGGCGAAGTCAGTAATGCCGAGATCCTGCTTAAGATCAAAGGAGTCATCGCCCTTTTTATCCAGACCATGGCAGGCTGGGGATATTCCGTCTCTAGGCTGGACGAGTTCCTGGTCGAGCTCTTCGACAAGTATGCCGAGCTTCTGAAGCGACGGTTTAGCGACGATTTCCAGGAAATTGTCTCTACAGATGACTACATGCCCATGGCTATCAACTCGGTGGAAGAGTATGAGAAGGTGGTCAACGTCAGTTGGTTCACGCAGGACAAGGACGTCAGCGAGCTTACATTCCCATGCGTCCTTCCCTTCTCGCAAATGTACCCGCTCTGCTGTATTGACATCCGAAACTTCCTCAACCAATTCTACTTCTTTTCCGATGATCACTTTCAGCACCCCACCAAGATCGACGAGACCTTGCGCAAGTCTCTTGATGAACTCCTGACCGAGAAGGTCTGCCAGTCGCTGGTCGAGCGCCTGAGCACTCAATACCTGGGCCAAATCGTACAGATCCTCATCAACCTGGAGCATTTCGAGACGGCCTGCCAAGAGCTGGAACAGCTCCTGATCCGGGCCCGCTCCTCGGCTTCGGCCGGCGGGCCCCTGAAGCTCGCCGCCACGGAGCAGTTCCGAGACAACAAGAAGACGGCCGAGAAGCGCATCTTCGAGCTCGTCAACTCCAAGATCGACGACCTCGTCGAGACGGCCGAGTACGACTGGATGGCCTTCACCACACCCACGGAGCCCTCCAACTACATGCAGACCCTAACGCGCTACCTTTCCAACATCATGAACAGCACCCTGCTGGGCCTGCCCCGCGAGATCAAGGAGCTCATCTACTTCGACGCTCTCTCCCACGCCTCGGATAAGATCCTTGCCCTCCCCCTCAGCAACGACGTCAAGAAAATCAACCCCAACGGCGTCGCCGCCCTCGCCCTCGACGTGAGCCATCTGACGGACTTTGTCGACGGCCTCGAGAACGGCTTCATGCTGCGCAGCAATCTCGACGAGCTCGAGCAGACCATCCAACTGCTCCAGAGCGAGAACACGGACGAGTTCTTCGATATTTCCACGCGAAACAAGAAGTACAGTCGCGTGCACGCCATGAACGGACCCGTCCTACTGGAGAAGTATGTTATTACCATCCATCATCTTGCCTATAATTATGTATCGGTTACTAATACCACATGTGCTACAGGCTCACTTCACAAATCTCCGCTCCCAGTGCCAGCCAGCAGGCCGCTCAAGCTGCTCAGCGGTTCGCCAATTTCTCATCAAATTTGCGGTTTGGAGGCAAATCATAGATACCCAATCGTGTGTTAGTGAAGCTCCAAGAGAGAAAGGGCCAACGCAATTACTGCTACTACTGCTACTGTTCAGCACATGATCGAGACGACATCACGAAAGCAAGCGAAACGAAATGATTTTCTTCTCCGCGTCATAACATTCAATTTTTATCATCAAGCTCATGCGAAACCCGTCTCCAGTCATAAAAAAGGAAATCCCAAAAACCAATCAACAAACTGGATATACTTTGTGGGCTATTTACCATCAAAGGGACCCCAAAAACACAAAACGTTCCTCAAAAACCCCATTTGCGCCATAGCCGGTGAAGCCAAGGGATTTTCGTGAATAAACGAGAGAAGGAATACGAAGAAACAAATAGTTCATGCCGGATAACGCTGCCAATAAAATCAAGTTTGTTGACTTGTTCCCACTCCTTGGTGCCCCATCAGAGTGGATTGGCTACGTATCTAGTTCCGGTCCCCATCGACGTCGTGCTCTTCCTTAGAAGGTAAGACAGTCGTGGCAGTCGGTTCAGAGGACTCAACATGACCAGGGTCGGTCGGCGCCGGTTCGGGAGGCGGTAATGCCTCTCCTTCCGTCGAGCCGCTGCGATACTACTACATAGGGGAAAGAGGTTCAATCAGTGTCAAGCTCGCAACGTGGGATGTGGGGTGGGATGGGAAGCAGGAACGACTTACTTGCTGCGGCTGCATGCCTCCCGCGTAGTACATGTTGTTGGGGTCCATATCGCCATACATCGGTGCCGGTGCTTGGCCGTACTGAGGGGCCTGGCCAGGTTGAACCGGGTTGTACATGTTGGGCGCACGAGAATAATCCTCGTTCGAGGGCATAGGGTGGCCACCCATACCGTAGTTCGGGTCCATGTGGTTTGGCGGCGGCATGTGCTGGCCGCCCATCTGCGATGCGGGTGCTGCGGGCACGCCGCCAGCTTGTTGACCCTGGGCGGGGTTCGCCCTCTTCGCATGGCTCGCCTCCTCGCGGGGGACAATATCAATGAGGAAGTCGAACATGTCACTCTTGGCAAGAGCGGAAGCAATGTCGGATCGCTGCAGGGTGCGACGCTTGTTCTCTTCGGCATGAATCCATGCGCGCATGGTCAGCTCTGTGATGAAAATGTCGCAACCCTTGGCGAACAGGATAGGCGCCTCAGCCGAAATCATCTTGACCTCGGGATCGGCCTTCATGACTTTCTTAATCCGCGCCAATGGCAATTGGTGTAGTTTGTAATCGTGGCTGTCGGACTCGAGGTGATGGATGGTTTGCTGCCAGTATGTGGTGAGGATGTCCTTGTACTGGCCATGCAGACCTTGATGTACGTTCGCCCAAGGACCGGTGTAGAGCTCAGCGGGAGCATAGCCAGAGTTGGCGAGCTACAATGCGAAAGGAGAAAATGTAAATAATACTGTGGGATGAGACTTCGATATTTGGGGCGGGGACTTTGGACTTACAGCGGCGCTTGCGCCTATAAAGAGACATGGTTAGCGACGTCGCACAGAAGGCCGATGATTGCGCAACCACAGATGCTTGCTTGATTGCTTCGAGTGATCGGATCTTTTGACTTGACTCACCATAGTGACCGCCGTGGGCGGTATCGTACACGGCATTGTTGCCGGTCTGGGCGTTCCTCGAGGCTTGCGGGTGCCCGCTACTCGACGACTGTTGCGGCGGCTGCTGCTGCTGCTGCTGTTGCTGGTTGTGCTGATCCATACTTGCAGTCTGCGGGCTCGGCCGTTGCAGCACTACTCGGGACGATTGCTTGGTTGATATACTCGACGAATAAAAGCTGTGCGGGAATGCAGGATTTGAGTTTCCCGTCTGACACAAGGCAAACGCGAGGGGAGGAAAATAAGGGTGGGAGTATGGGGAGTAAGTCCTCGGCGCAATCCGATCGCGACGCGCGGGGGGAAAGGTTTATCTCTTTCCGCGCGCCGTCTTACTTTGACACACACACTTCGGTTTCTTGTTTCTCTCGGCGGAACCAACAGCAAGTATCACAAAACTGCGATGTCCGATTTTTGCGTCAGTAAAGGTCTTGAAATGCCGACAACGATGATGCGCTTTATGAGCTGCCCAATGAAGATTCAAAAAATTATTTCCTTGGTTGTTATTGTTTACACTTGGTTGAGTACGCAACCAGTTGTGTGTTGCGCCTTTGGTGTGTGGTTGAGGAGCGAATGATGTAACGAGCTTTGAGAGGCAGGGCAATTGATTGATCGATTCCAGCTTGAAACGGGTTGATTGCTTGCTTTGGGGACGGACGACTGGGAAGTAGTGCGAGTGGCGGGTAGTGATAGTGGTAGTAGTAGTGGCAGTAGCTGCACGCACTGGCTGGCTGGCTTTGCTGACTGACTGGTCTGGGAATCTGGGACGGGCAGGAGGGATAGGTCTGGTAGCTTTGGGAGCTCTGGGTAGCTCTGGCAGCGATTGACTTGCCTGATTGGTCGCAAAGCTCTTCCCAATGTGTGCCGATGTGTGCCAATGTGTGTGCTTCAAGCCGCTTGGCCTTTTGGGAAACGGCAGCCGCTGACAAAAAGTGAGGGGCGGTGTGCGATCAAGTGATAGGGCGCCGGGAAAAAAGACAAAGTCCACTCACTCGCTGTGTTTCCAAGCTTGCCGTGCCGTGCCTCGAGAAATGGATGCTATGGTCTACCTACTTCCCGATTCCTGGATCGATTAATGATTCGACGTTGGTTTATCCCGGTCGTAACCCAAAGGGTCGAGTCGAGTGGAGTTTGTGGTCTGGTCTGACGGGAAGAAAAAGAGACGACGGATTTCAATTCGCTTGAGCTTGGGTTTGGGGTGCTTATTCTGTCGCGGCCGTTGGTGCAATAAAGCGCTTGGGGGGATGCTTGCTTTCAGTCAATCAATCAATCAGAATCGGCGTACACAGAACGATGTAGTAGTGGTAGTAACAGTAGTAAAAGCTGGGGAAGCGAAACAACCAGACAGACGGCTCATAGACGTGACGGGCCTACTAATGATCTTAGAGGAAGATGCGGGTCAGGCCGTGGTAGTGGTATTGGTATTGGTGGTAGTAGCTTTCTTCCATTTTCTCATTGGATTGAAATGGAAATGGAAATGGAATTTAATACATTGATCATCAATGTAATTTGATGCCTGGTTATATCATTGATGGATTCGATCGAATGAAGTTTCATACTTACAAGTACTGTGGTCCTTCTTCCTTCTTGTTCTTGTCCTTCTTTCTAGCCCTTCTTCCTTCGCTACGCTGCTATGGATGATGCTGCTGATGACAATGATGATGCCTAGTATCGTGGAGTGGGAATGAAGTTAACAAACCAAAGGAAAGAACAGGACGTCCACCGGCTATTTGAAGAATGGGGTTCCCAAGCACTAATAATAGCAAGTTGGGCAATGACGTTGAAAAGTCGGGATAGCCCAAGAGAGAGCTGGTACGTAGTAAGGCAGGTATCGATGGCTAGATGATCAGAAGATAGGACAACCGGTGTAGGGTGCCAATAGGACTGCACAAATACTGATGAGCTAAGTATCTATCTACCTAATGTAGTTATGTATGTATGTATGTCAGAGGGAGATACTCCGTCTATTCACCTCGTTTCCCTCGAGGAAAATAGGCTGCCTCCGATACCTGACGAGTGAATCTGTCGTAGTTCGAGAGAATATGAATGAATGCGCTGGCATTGACGCAACACGGTTGGGCATCAGCCGGCCGAAATGGACTAGGTAGACAAGGGTCTGGCTTTCTGTCTGTCCCGTCGTCGGACATGTTAGGAACGAGAAGAGGCACAAGGCTTTGGCTAAAGGCGAGAATCCCACGATGATCACATAAGGTGGAAAACTCCATCATACATGTCTGCTCCAGCCGCTTCCCCCCTCCTACTGCTCAAATGACTTTCTGCTCTGAGCGGCTGGGGATAGGACGACAATATAGCACAAGAACAACCAATTAGACGATCCAAAGGTCTATCCGCTTTGCCGAAACAAGTAATGTCCAACCGTCTACCTTGCTATGCCTCATACTTTCCATACGATCGAGGCAAGCATTTTTGACCGGTCTTTCCTTGCTTTTATGCTGAGTGTGACGGCAGGAACTGGGGCATCGGCAGATTCCTGCTTGACAGTTTTCACATCATGCAATATCGATGTCCGAGCCTCCGAGGACGAAGACGAGGACCGACTCCTTGAGAAACCATGTCATATGTGCATTCGTTTTTCAGAGGAGTCTTGACAACTGTACAACACCACCCTCAAGAACCTCGTGTCCTGGCATGGGCGGTGGTGGTGTGTAGCTTACCGCCCAATCAACTGCACGGCGCATATTTGGCTCCTGCAGGCCTCTCTGCCTCTAGGCTGCCAGCCTGCATGTGGCTCGGTGGCTTTTGGGCCTGACACCGCCCGGGGCGGCAGCGGAGTGGGCAGGAGGCTTGGTGAGCGGGGCCCAACTGATAACGTCGGAAAATACTTGATAAGTTGAACGATTAGCGATACCCAGCCACACCTCCAGCTGCTCCACCATAATTTGTTCAATAGAAACTTTTTCTACCAGACATTCTCTTCTCACTCCGACTTTGCATTCTTCCTTCTGCGATCATGGCAGAAACGGCTGCCAGCCTCACAGAAGACCAAATCGAGCAGCTTCTGCAAGAAGCAGAGGCGAGACTGTCTGCGAAGGCCAGCGCTCAAAATGCTACCAGCTTGACCAAGCCCGCGAAGCTCGACGTCGCAAAGACGTCGTCTTCTGCTAAGCCGGCCAAGACGTCGACAGACGTAGAGGAGGCCGTCGCCAAGGAGCCTACCCCCTCCAGCGAGCTTGCTCTACACATCCCGCCCCCGCGGGTCTCCAAAAAGGATAGGGTATGTTACCGACACTTTTCTTCATTCTTCAACAACACTCACTCGCGTGATGACAACTATCCCAATTTTATCTTGAGCGGCGTCCCACTCCCGTCATGGGGGTGCTGCTGCACCCGGTGATTCCTTTATATCATAGTTACACTGACTTGCGAACCAATCAAAATATTGCACAAGCTCGAACACATGATTGTTGGCACTCATCACTAACTCGACTTGTCAATAGGCTACCAAGACAGATGCCGGCGCCTCATGGTACAACCTGCCTCGCACTGATCTTACTCCGCAATTGAAGCGCGACTTGCAGCTCCTCAAGATGCGTGATGTCCTGGACTCCAAACGTCACTAGTAAGCCTCTCTGCAACGCAGCGTCCAAAGTAACCGTCATTAACAGCCCTACAGCAAGAAGGACAACTCCCGTGGCATCCCGGAATACTCCCACGTCGGCACTATGGTCGAGGGCAGAACCGAGTACTTCACCAACAGAGTGACGAAGAAGGACAAGAAGCGTACACTGCTCGAATCGGTCATGGACCAGGAGAAGTCCACCAAGAAGTTCAAGAGCAAGTATGGCCAGATCCAAGAGGCCAAGACGTCTGGAAAGAAGGGCCATTACAAGAAAATGATGCAGAAGCGATACGGCTCCAAGTGAGTGAGCTCGCATATCAAGAAATTGATATCAGCCTCTTCAGGATGCTAGACCAGAAAGCAAGGGGTTACAGGAAGAGCGTGGTTCTTTCAATAGATGCCACTGCTTTAGTACTGGCTCCGTCGGATTCGGTTCTGATACTCTGGTCTTCTCGGCGCTCATCCGAACCTATGAAGGTCAGCTCACGGGAAGCCTTGGGCTTTTCGCGAAAGCAAACTGGCAGGTCTCGTTGGTCATGAGACCGAGCCGCTCTTTGCCCAAGCCGGAAGGCTGAAGGGCAGAGTCTCAGTAGGAGCAGAGACGTACGTAAAATTGCGAGCTGTTCTTACAGCGGGACTGTCTAGGCTCTCCAAATATGGCCTTGGCGCATATCCACCAATGCCATTACGAGGCACAGCATCTCGGATGGAGCGAATCTGAAGTTTAATCTCAATATGATACCCAATTATACAATATTCTACTATACAATCTTGATCACAACCTTAGAAAAGTGCTGCTGCCTCTCCAACCTCTCGTATGCCTTGATTGCATCCTCCAGTCCAAATGAAACATCGTCGACGGCTGGTTCGATCTTCTTCTCGTGGAAGAACTTGACCATGTCTCTGAACATATTCCTTGATCCAAGTAACACACCACGGAGCACACAAATCCGGTAAAGCGCGCTCATGGCATCAGGAGTGTTCTCGTTGCCGCCCGCGCCGCCTGCTATCATGCCGACCACCGTAACGACGCCATCTCGGCGGATCGCCTCGAGCGACTGCGACAATGTAGGCGCGCCCCCGATGTCGACGACGTGATCAACGCCACGTCCGTTAGGAGTCAGTTCCTTCGCTCTGCTTCCCCAGTCGGGCTGTGTCCGGTAGTTCAGGACGTGTTGGGCACCCAGGGACCGCAGTCGGTCCGCCTTGGCGTCAGAGCTCGTGGTGGCAATGACGGTGGCGCCCGCAGCAACGGCGATCTGCAACGCGGCGATACTCACGCCGCCCGTGCCCTGCACCAGGACCCAGTCCCCCTCCCGGACCTCGCGGCCGCGCATGCCCATGACGGCGTTCCAAGCTGTGAGGCCCGAGCACGTGAGGGTGGCAGCCGCCTCGAAGGACATGTCCGTTTCGGGCATGGGCAGCGGGATCAGCGCCGAGTAGTGGAACACGCCCAGGCGGCACAGCGTGCCCGACGTCTGCTGGCCGAGACCCCCGCCGATGCCGTCGAAGCCGGGGAGCTCGTCGTCGGCTAGGTGCGGCGTCATGTGCGTCACGACGCGCACGTCGGGGGCGAGGTGGAGGTTGGAGGGGACCGACGGGCCGACGGCGAGGATGGTGCCGGAGCCGTCGCTGGCGGGGGTTACGTTGGGGGTTGCGGGTAAGGGGAGGGCGGAGGATTTGCCTCCCTTGAAGGGGATGATGTTAGCCAGAGCTTCTTTCTCGCATGCGTGTATGTGTGTGTAAGTCATGCATGATAAGGGGCCTACTTACTCTGGCAATGACCAGATCCCGGTAGTTCAGCGATGCGGCATGCATGCGGACGAGTACCTCTTCGGGTCCGAGCTGAACCGGAGGCACCGCTGTGGCGTCGAATCGGAGCGACGACAAGCCCTCCTGCGCCGAGTCGAGGACCCAACGGCCCGAGGTCTCAAATGTACTTCCCATTTTTGCTTCCTTTTTCGGTTCCAGTCGCCAGCCACTTTACCTGTTACGACACCAGTGGTCACCGCTACCGATCCGAGTTCCGAGTGTATGTGATAAGTTGATATCTGATAGTTTGTGTGGATGACGTATAAATATGTAGAGTATAGGTCGTTTCAAGAAGAGTTCCAAAAGCATGTGTGTCTGAGACCGGTATAGCCGAGTTCCTTCTTTCTCCCAGCTGATGATGTGATGATGCCGTACATACCGTTACTTTGCAGGAAAAGAAAATTATTTAGCGGTCTTTTTCATATTTATAGAGATCCTTTTTCTCCCATGTCTCATGGGCTAGGAGGAGGACTTGTGTAAGTCGAAGGCGGAGGGTCTCCACCGGGGGGGGGGGGGGAGAGAAGCACACACGGTTATAACGCTCCACCCAGCAACTGGAGTAGATCGATGCAAGATTTTTATTTTTTACCGCTGCTGTGCATAGAACACTAGAAGAAAAAGGGTCTACTGTACCAAGGATATATGTATGTAACGTGTTAGTGGAGGAGGACCCGGGAAGAAGAACATGAGGGGGGCTGGAAGACCTTTGCTTTTTGTTCCCGTATTTGTTTCTTCTCGTAACGTGCGCATGATCCTTATATAGAGATCTAGATCCCGCCGGCTCAGCCGCAGTGGCCGGACGTCCCGCCATGCTTCCTCAGCCGGAAGCAAAATGCCTCCACTAACGGAAGCCAAAAAACAACAAGAAAAACATATTTGTCAGATCGTATAACGGCTGGGTGGTCACACTTACACACACATTCGCCGCCCACCGCCACGTGCTTGCCTGCCAGCCTCGGATTTAGAGTCGTGAGCTATCTGGGCTTTTTGCGGATCCCCGATGGAGCCTCCCTCCTTCGACTATGATGACATGGACGGTAGTTGTCACAAGATGCCCTGGTTAGTACCAGCGTTCGGGAGCGGTTGCTAAACAGCGGTCTGCATACCACCGTAAAGCACAATCCCTCTGCTTGTTTCTCAATGAGAGCCTCAAATCCAGGTAGGCGGGTTGATCAACAAGTAACCCCACGTCGGATATAGTTATGTGTGGATGGGACGTTGCGCTGGCCGTAAAAGTTGTCGGATCCAGTCTAGATGGTAATTCTTTCTGGAAACCAATAATTCGATGTCAAATGCCATTTAAATCCAAAGCGGTGAAGTAGCCGCCGGCTACATGACTCATGCGTTTCTAGAAGAGTGGACGTCACCGTTTCATTGCTCTCGACAAGGATGGTGGTGGACTTAGCTTTTGTGGCGACATCGAGAATATCGCCAAGTCGATATTGAGGGGTCCAACGCCGTATGATATCACGAGACCTCATATCACGAGACCCCAAGTGCGTATGAGTGGATTGTAAAGTTGTTTATTCTCATATATTTTTAGTAGAAGTATCCCGAACATAGAAATGGCATCCGGCCTTTTGTTTTATTTTCTCCTCTTTATACAGCATTGCCATAGTTCTCCTTCGACCGCTGGACAAGCTCGACCTCGGACTCACTACCGCTATCCCCTCCGCGCGTACGCTGGACCGACACGACGGTAGTCTTGGTAATCCCGTCACCCCCATTCTGGCTCCTCTTGTAGTAGCTGGCGTTCGGCCCGGTGCGGTTGGAGCTGGCGAGCACCTGCGAGGCATTGTGGCTGTCGCCGCTGCGCGAGCGGATGTACTCGGTGCCGCGCTTCTTGAGACGGCGGAAGAGTCCGGCCATGCCGGGCATGCAGGCACAGATGACACCCACGTCGAGCTCGACCAGCGACCACACGGCCAGCTTCGCGTAGTCCATGGTCGGGTTTGTGCTGCGCGTCCAGCCAATGAGGGCCTGGAGACGGACCACACTGCAGATGGTGACAAAGAGACCGACCAGGAAGGTGAAAATGATGCCGACCTTCTTCTTCCATGATAAATCGAGCTTCATCCTAAGAAGGGGGATGGATATTAGTCAACCATTCGAGGGTAGAAGAGGGGGTTAGATCAGCTAAGTACTTACAGTTGCGGGATGGGCATGAAGAAGATGACAATGTCCAAGATAATGTTCAGTGCGGCGCAAGTGTAGGTTTGCGCATCCATGTTGATGCACTTGCCCGTCAACTCGTTATCCCACCTCGTCCATGTGTAGTCGAAGGGCACGCAGTACGTCAGGAGAGTGACGACGAATGCCACGCAGAAAAGTCCCATAACGCCCATCAGGATGAAAATGTGCTTGCGGAACTGACGATCTGGGAAGATACGGAGGTAGAGAAGAAGAATCGAGACCTTGGTGAGAGTAGATTCGATAACATAGGCGAACTCGGCGACATAGAAGAGCTAAGATTAAGATAGGGGTCAGTGAAGTTCCAGTACACTCACAGGAATGACTCGTAAGAGTATCCGGCACAACTTACAATGAGGACAATGTTGATGTGCATGTCGTCGAGCGTCCACATATCGGTACCGAGGCCAAATACGACCACTGTCATTACAAATTAGCCAAACTCCTTAGACCTGACGTTATTTTCAGTCCCACGTACTCAGCTCAGCACCAACGGTCACTCCAGTAAGGACTACGAATGACGTGACGATAGCCCAGTCATCGTATCCCAATAACATGCCACCGAAATAGGATGATCGGGCGAGCAGACGCCCGGCCAGGAAGACTGTGGCCACTGCCCAAAGTGTCCACGCAACGGCCCGGATCATAGGTTGGATACTCCGTGGCTCGACTCCGCATGTTGCCGTTAATAACTTCTCCGCAGCTGTACCGAACAGATCAGTATATAGAACTCCTTGAGTTGGAGGAACGGATAATGCGACTAACCCATCAACTGGTGAGTCGTGCAGGTCGCCCGCATGCAGTCCTTAGAGTCCGTGACGATGAAGTCATTAACCTCGCTACAGAACCTCGACCCGGCTTTGGCTTCGAAGCACTCGTACTATACGGTTGTGTTAGTATTGGGCTTGGAGACTTTGCTTGCAGCCGGGAGTGGACTCGACATACGGCACATCCTGGCAGTTGCTCCTTAATCGAGGATAAGACCGACACCAAGCTTGTCGAATGTGTAGAGTTCTGGGCGGCGACGAGGGCGGCGAACATGGCAAAGAGCCATAGGGCCAGCGTTGAAGAAAACCGGGCCATTTTGGTTGGGAAGTCTCTGGGAAGACTGGACAACGACGACGACTTACACAACCGCACGACACAACACGATGATGATATAGCTAGCTGGTATAGACGACAGCCATCGCGAAGGGGTTGGCGGAGACGTTGGGGGTTATCAGGCTTTTCTTTTCTTTTCTTTTCTTTCCTTTCCCTCGGCAAAGCAAAGTGTGCGCCAGCGCCTTATGCCTTTTGGTATGCCGGTCGAAGCGAGAGTGACATGCCGTGCTAACGAAGCGATGAAACCTGGATGCGCAGGCTGGTCCCCTCTCTTGCCCTGCCGTGCCCCCCCTCCCGGCTCCCCTTGGGGCGACATTAAATCATTGATATCCATTATCCAGTCCAACCCATGCGCGGCCGAATTTCTTCTGCGGTTTGCGAAGCAAAGACGGGGCCGCCCACGCCGAATCTGGCAGTAAGCCAGTGGCTCAAGGGCATCACCAAATTCTCGGGACTAGGTAGTGCCAGGTACAGTTTGGCGCGGTGGTCCACTATACGAACTGGACCAGGGTTCTTTGCCAGGGGCCCCCGCAGGCCATGACTCGGGGACGACCCAATGGGCAGGACAGCGACCGACAGCGACAGGGACAGGCATGGTCATCCTGGCGGGCCCCGTTCTTTTCTCACTGGCAGATTGCGAGCATGTAGCCAAGACTCTGTGGAAGCAGGTTCCGGACCAGCATTACCAAACGACCGCCTCCCGTATGGAGCGAGTGGGAGCGAGTGGTCGCCGTGCAAGCTTCCAGAAGAGGAAGTGATGTGATGCCCGCTGGCCGGTAACATGGGCAGGAAGAGCCGAAAACCCACACGAGCCAGAAGAAATCATAACACTGTCTACTGGGTACGGTGCCAGTGCCAGCAGTCGACGTTTGACATCGAAAAGTCAGCGACTACTAAGCCGCTGGGTCAGTATTGGGTCACTGGATGGTCAAATGGGCTGGTTGGTGAAAGTTAAAAATCACACCAGGTCTCACCACCGACGCCGGACGCTGTGTTAGACTGAAACATAGATTTATTTTCCGTCCGCATCGCCTTAGGGTCTTGGGGACGTAACGACGTTGAGCGAGCGGGAAGGGATCGGGCCCGACCCCCCGCCCGCCGATTGGCTTTCAGGTGGCTGTTTCTACATCAAGCCACCAAAAGAAGCAAAACATACTCGCCTAAGTAGGTAGCCCACACTAAAGAATGACGACAAGCCCGGCCATCCCGGCAGTTGGTGAGGAGTTGACAGCGCGAGGAGGAGCGAAGGGGAGTGGTGAGGGCAGCTAGACTGTAATGGCAATCTCGCTACTATCCTCTTTTGACGAGGACGAACTGCTTGCCCTGGGTGGGTGCTGACGGTGCTGACGGTGCTCCTCAGATCTGGTTTCTGGGATGTTTCTGGGATGCCCTGGGTAATTGACTTCTAGCGGTTCTAGCGCGCGGGCCAAGATGAGCAGATGGGATTTCGAATTGGTCACTGCGACGACTGGTGTGGAGCACCGTTGCATCTGTCATCTTACCAACACACGATACCGCCGCCTGCCAGGCTATTACTGTTGTTTTTGTTGTTTTATTGTAGTATCACTCTCAATGCCCTGAATATTGATGGGCTTAGATTAGTAAGGATGTGCATATGCATACACGTGCAATGCTATATGTGATATTTTGCATCTGTTATCTGATCTGGTGTCGGGTTGGTGGTCCAGTGGCGATTATCAAGGAATGATCTCTATCAATGCAAATCGAATGCTACTTGATCAAGTCCGACTTTTAGTACTGACAAGCTATAGTACGGAGTACGCAGAGATTCAGTGGAGGCTTGGAGGCTTAGGGCAGAGAGACTTGGCCATTCCAGGTTGAACGTGCGACTAACCAGATTCTAACCTGTTAGCGCAGGGGAGAAATCGAGCCTAAAAGGTTCCCTAAATATCACGACTAAACTAAATCACTCGTAGGTCACTCGTAGCAATGATCCTCAATGATCCTCCCCGTTCATCTGCCATCAAATGAAACAACGGTGCACCACGTGGAAGCCGTATCAAACAGCGGCCCTCGAACCTAATCTGCCTGCCAGAAAACCTTCATCCCCAGCAAATATGGTCTGGCCAAGATTGCCATCGGGGACCTTCGGGGGTAGATACGAGCAGAGACCAGCAAAGACCAGCAAAGACCAGCAGAGTTCAAATTTCGACCTTCTAGCCGGCCCAGGCAGGTCCAGATGTACGGAAAAGGGGTGCGGCTAGCAACAACCTCTATCTAGAAGTATCTCCGAAGCAAATGGGTTCGCTGTAAGGTATCTGCTGCTAAAACTGCTCCATCTCCGGACGCAGAAGAGTTCGTCTCATATCCACCCACTTATGAACAACAGCAAATAGAACGCGGTATCCCGGCAAGCATTATGCGTCGCTCATATGGCTTGGCCACCGAACGGGGTCGCACAGGGTCTAGTCTAGTCTGCCTCTCTCTAGCTGTGCCTCAATGAAAAAGACGAGCGAAGAACAGTTCGTAACGGCGCAACATTCCCATGGGATATGCCATGATGGCCAGGGCGGAGATGGTATGGGTCGACTGCCCAAACTGCCTCCGCACATGGTCCGCCGAATATGAGACGTCGGCCCTCTCCCGCTCTGTTGACAGGCCCTTCACGTGTTTAATGTGCAGTAGAATTATCGCCATCGCCGCCGGGCCTGGGTCGTGTTGGAACTAGGGCCCCCCAGTTTGGAATAAAGTATTGGCAATGACTCGAATTGTATACATGTCGAATCCTTCCATCTTTCCATTCTCCCGCTGTCTCTGGTTACATTCAAATCCTAAAAGCTCACAACCGATTGCCGATAATTTCTATTACTGTCGCTTCTCTGATTGATACCAAGCTTTTCAGGTCATACACATTTGTCATGGCGGACCAGAAGACCGAAGAGTTCCGTGTCATCTTGGTTGGCGGAGGCCCGGTAGCGTTAACCGCTGCCCATGCACTCTCCAAGGCCGGCATCGACTATGTCATCCTAGAGCGCCGGGACCAGCTCGACGTCGACTCTGGCGCCTCCGTCGCTGTCTGGCCTCACAATGTCCGCCTCCTGGACCAGCTTGGCATGCTGGAAGAGGCTGACAAGACATACATGCCCGTCCTGTACAAGCGTAATCTGCGAAGGGATGGCTCTCAGATATCCAAGAGCAACATGTTCGAAGCTATGCAAATCAAGTAAGTGCCCTCGCTTGGCCGCGGCAGTTGGCTTACGCCCCTTCATAAAGTCGATCGATCCACTAATGCGAATCAATAGCCACGGCCACCCCTGGATGTGCTTCCACCGTGCCAAGCTCATGAACATGCTGTGCAGCAACCTCCCGGACCCGTCCAAGGTGCTGCTCAACAAAGAGGTGGTATCCATCGAGACGACGGAGACGGGCGTGACTGTGTCGTGCGCCGACAAGACCACCTACACGGGATCCGTCGTCATCGGCGCCGATGGCGTGCGCAGCACCATCCGCCGGCTGATGAACGAGGAGGCCGCCAAGCAGCCTGACGAGCCCTTCCTCTCAACCTATAAGGGCCTGTACGGCTATTCTACCAAATCACCCGAGCTGGACGCTGCCACGTGCTACGAGACGCACAGTGGCCGCATGACCATCCAACTCATTGTAGCCGAGCAGCAACAGCACTTTCTGGTGTATGAGCGCCTGGACAAGCCCACCCCCGATCGTGGCCCCCGTGTCACGGACGAGGACAAGGACGCCTTCGCGGCCAAGTACGGCGACGTCAAGTTCCCCGGTCGTGAGCCGGGCACTTGGGTCACCTTCGCCGATGTCTGGACCAACCGCCAGTGGAGCATGTTGAGCAACATCGAGGAGGGTGTTGTCAAGAAGTGGCACCAGGGCCGCAGTGTGCTCGTCGGCGACGCCGCGCACAAGATGACGCCCAACACGGGCTTCGGCATGAACAGCGGCCTGCAGGGCGTTGCCCACCTCGTCAACCGCCTGCACACGTTGCTGCAGACCAACCCGTTGCCCGACGGCGCCACCCTGACCAAGCTCTTCGCCGAGTACCAGACCGCGCTCGAGCGCAACTCCAAGACCACAGTCGACATGGCCGGCCTCTACACGCGCCTCGTCGCCTGGGACAACCCCGTCTGGAAGTTCCTCGACCAGTACTTCCTGCCCTACGTCAACGGCGACGTCACCTCGCTCAACCTGCTCATGTCGCCCATCGTGCAGAAGGGCGTGCCGCTCGATTTCCTCCAGGAGAACTCGTTCAAGACTGGCAAGTACGCGTATCACACCGGCCAGTCCGTCGTCAAGGTTGCTTAAGTACCTGGTGCTGTTCTGTTGTTCGTGTGGAGGAAAAATGATAAAAGGATGGGAGGTTGGATTAATTGGGAGGAGTTGGGCATGGGGTTATATGCAACCTTCGCTTCATGTTAATATGGTTCGGTTTCGTTTCGTTGTTGGTTTTTTCCGGTCTGTCTCGCAAGAATACCCTGTTCGTTTACATATATGATATCCCTCGGTTTCAGCCCATGATGAGGTATTTTGGCTGGTAATTTAGTCAAGTCACCTTGTAATGATATGGCGTACGTCGATTCACTATTTATATAGTTCTGCCTCTTGTTCCCAATTTCAAACTCCTCAGTGTCACTGAGTCAGTGACACTCCCGCTGTGCTCGGCTAGAATGATGATGGAAGCGAGCCTGGGGTCTCACCCCCTGGCAAACCAAGAGAACCCTGAGGTGTAATTTGTGGGATACGCTCCCTACTTACGTATCACCCGTAAATGAGACACTGAGGCGTCCCGTCGCCCCATGGACTTTCCATGCCCTCGGGTCCCCCCCAGGGTTTGGGAATAGCACCCAGGAAGACGGATGGGAAATCAATTACAGCAGTGGTAGACTGTGTACTTCTTTCTTATCGCGCATATAGGCCATAGTGTTCAAAGTTTTAGGTATTCTCGTTGCTGCTGTTTAAAGTCCAGAAATGAGTGAGGCTATTCCAACCCAAATCCAGCATATGGGATGTGCGATGTGTTGCGTATTCAGATATGTGCCCAGCATGTATACAGACCCGGGGATATGCAATTGTAACTTGTACCGTATATTCTCACATCCACTGAGATTACCGCAAAAACGAGAGAGCTGAAGCAGCGAGCCGCTATGGTCAGAAACTGGCCCTGCCGCCCCAACCGGATCGTATCCGAGTCCAAAGACTAATAACCACTCATTCATGCGGTCTGGATAGTGACCACTTATTCCCTCCAGGCAGCCGGGACCCCTATTGAGCGCGGTAAGTTCCATCGGTAGTCGTACGAGACTTTGCCGCAGAACGCGACGCCTTTCCACGCGCTCGGTAAGCGTACTAAATGATGGGGCTTGCTGGCCAACTGGGTCATTTGTTTTCTTCTTCTCCGTAAGGGCGGTGGGATGTACAGCTCCTTCAATACTCTGTTTCCCCAGAAACAGCTCGAGGCTGATTATTACACCAAGGGGCACTCTACTCTCCATAACCGTATATTAGCAGACGTGGCTTTCAGGGATGCAACAATAAACTTCCGGCCCCCATGGATTCCACAGATGAGTACAGCATCGAAATGACATTGCGTTGATCTGTCCATTAGAAGACTTTCTCAAGGCCGATCATATTATATGTTTCAAGGACTTGCGAATATGCACTTGGCCTTGCTTTTACATCCGTATAAGTGTCACCAGGCTATTCCCAGCTGTATCGCTGGTCTTGCTATGATCACATCTTGTACCCCGTGGCTGGATCTATGACCTTGATTTACTCCGACCCGAGACCCGGTGGTATTCTACGTGTCACTAGACGACGGAGTCTCTTCTGTGCCGCAAAAGGACTCGACGTGTTTGGCTATTACCGTGAATGGAGCCCCTAGCCGTATTCACCAGTCCAATATTTACTCTGGAACGGGTCTGACATTAAGACATGATACCAGTTGTCATAAATTCGCTCTTGTAGTACACAAATCCTACCAAATTTGCGTGCAAGAGAATAACGCTCACACCGGAGATCCCTGCTTTCACCAAAGTCGTGGCGGATTCACTACCAGTGGACGTTATGACGAGCCGCCTCCCCATGATAACCACCTTGGCCTTGCCTTCCCTGTGCTCTGAGTGCCCGGTGCAGACTGAGCAGTCTTGTCGGATTCAGATGTGGACTTATTACCTCCGGTCTGGGAGCTTGCAGAGCCGCTCGGCGCAGATTGTCTCTTCAGCGCAGCAATGTTGTCGTTCAGGATAGAAAGCTCGGCATCTATGCGAAGCATTTTATCTTCGAGAATCTTCTCGTACTCTTGGTCGGATATCTGCCTCATGGGACTCCATTTGGAGGCCATGATGCTCTTCTTTTCTTTGGGCTCCTGGCTTTGAAATTTCTGAGACACGTATGTGGCACCTCCAGCAAGAGTCGAAAAGAACAAAATACCAGGCAAGATATTCCTAGGGCCACCTGGAATAGAGTTAGGAAATCGCGAAGTCGGGATATGAGTGTGGCGGTCAGACTTACGGGCCATGCCTCCTATCATACCAGAAACTCCGCCAGCAGCTACACCTGCCTTGACCTTGTCCGCTGCGGTCAAGTTCTCTTCACCTCCCCAGGCATGCCAAAGAAGACCCCTGGAAGCTTCGAGGTGTTAGAATCAGACGACATTCCACCGCTTTCAAATTCCACCGCTTTCAAATTCCACCGCTTTCAAATTTTGGTACTTACCCATGAAACTAGACCCCAGGGCAAACCACTGGATACCTGCTACCAGCGCGAACAGACCTGGAGGAGCTGCGCGCATGATACCCGAGCTAGCACCAAAGGCAGCGCCCATGACACCTGTATTCATTAGTATCCAGTCTCATGGCACGGGCTTGAAGCAGGCAGGAACACACCAGTTAAGGCACCAGTCTGCAGTGACTTGGTACCAATCTCGAAAAGCTCATCGCGGGTGGGCATCTCATCCCCCGTGGGGTTGGGAGCCTGCTGACCCGAGGATGGAGTTACTGGAGACATTATGGGATATAGGAGAAACTAGTAGGTTTGTATAAGGCAGGATATAACCAATGACGGTACAAGAAAGGAAAACAGCTTCGTGGACTAGAGCCCCTTGAAGGTTGAAGGATGGTCTTCCCAATACAGCCCCCAACAACTTGGAGAAGCCGGGCTTGGAAACCAATGAAAGAAGAAAAGACTGCAGGTAAGATTAGAGACCCAATAAGAGACCAGGTATCTGCGCGACTACTACAACGTACAAGACAGATGCAAGATGAAGATTGAGGTTGAAAAGCTCATGATGGAATTGGTGCTTGGCATCACTGGTGGGTGAGGTTCTCCCGCAAACCCCTGCACGAGCCACCTACTAGAGCTGGAGCTTTAACGGCCTAAACCCAAACGAGCTTAATGGTCCCCACCTCCGTTCTCAACGCAGAAAGTACCAGGATACATGGAAAACCTAAGGGTCGGGGTCTTTTGAGGGAGACCACCAAAGAAGTGGAAGGTTGTGTGCGGCCACTGTCTTATGGTTTTCAGGGCACCATGATGTGATAAAAACTCTGCGACACGACCGCCTACCCAATGTACCTAGGGCTTTGATGATACTTAGTGCAAAAGAGAGCCTCAAGAACATGTGCCGACTATGAAGATGGCTCACAAATAGATGTTGACACCTGCATGCAGACTCCTGATACTTCCATCAGTTTCCTGGTCTTTATTTCTATTTCCCATATTAATAGATAGTAGTAGCAGTAGATAGACGTTGGGAGAGGGGTAATGCACAGGCTATATAGTGCAATATGCGCAGTCGATTTTTGACATTTGATAGACCAATGATGTAACCAAACGGTGTGGAATACATAACATCAATACCTCGAACTACCGTACAGCACAAAGGCCAGTCAGTGCTGAGTGTTGTCCACTGATAGCGAGACTTACTGATGACGCTCACTGATTGTGTCCTTCAGCGGCCGTCTTAATCGATTGTTACAGCGTGTTACCTGCCTAACTTTTTTTCTGCGCAGTGAATTGCGGGGTCCCAATTGGCTCATTATTGCTGGATTTCGGTGTTTTTTCTTGGACGGGGCCCACCAAAAGGCAAACCACACCAAACCAAATCCCAATTCAAGTCGGAGTCCAGGCCATCTATCTCCATTCCGTCGGTCACAAATCGTACATTAAGAGAAAAAAAGCCTCTTGGACGACGACAACGACAAGACGCAAATCCTCCACCTCTTCGTCCTCACAACCCCGCAACCACCCTCACGACTTACCAAAAAACAACGCGCTGCGATTCGTGATATCGTCGCGCGTCTTTCTCAACAACCGCAATCATGCGTATGTAACTGATTTCCTCTTGTCCCTCTACCCCCACTGCCTGGCGGCGCATCTCTCCTGGCGACCGCCGCCCACTTCCAACCGCTCCTGTTGTCGGCGACTGTTGATACCATGTCGCCGACGCCCCTACACTATGTTGGCGACTCACCATGATGCTGTCGGCGACATGGTATTCGCATACACTGTCAACTGTCCATGTCCTCTGTCGCTTGCTCCTCTTGCACTGAAGTTCTCGTCTGCCTACACCGAGATGCCAACCACCCTTGTTATTTTTTCGATGACAACATTTATGCTATTTAGGACCATTGCTAACATGTTCTTGCAGCTCCCAAGAAGAAGGAGCAACAGAAGATGTCCCTCGGGGCCTTCTTGAATGAAGATAGTACGTCGATATCCTGTCCCCATGTTCCTCCCCTCCATACGACACCCACCACCGCTTTGCGTTGGGATACATTGCGACCGACACCGAGAAACCCCGCTCAGACCCTCGACGATAAAATCCGGGTCAAATTACTGACATGTTTTACAGAATACGGCGGCTCATGGGCTGACGAAGTTGAGGACTCTTTCGGTAAGTTGCCAATCACTGACTTCACATCACATGAATATTTACTAAATTCAATTTCCAGGCTCTCAACCTCTTCCTCCCCCTCAGCGCCAAGGCTACTCTGGCTATGGCAGCACTAGCAGCTATGCCGACCGCGGTATGTATTAATCTACAGAATCATCTTCTCTCGCCGCCAACAGCAAACTAACCACATTTTTTGTCCTACAAACAGGCTTTTCTGTCCGTGAACGCGACTCGTACCCCACGGAACTTCCCACGAAGCCTCCGTATACTGCTCACTTGGGCAACCTGTCGTACGAGGCTACAAACGAGACAGTCTCCGAGTTCTTTGAGGGCTGCGATCTGAGCAGCGTCCGCATCATTGAGGACAGGGAGCTGATGCGTCCCAAGGGTTTCGCCTATGCTGAGTTCAAGGATGTTGAAGGTCTCAAGAAGGCTTTGACTCTGGACGGCGAGTCCTTCCAGGGACGTAACATCCGCATCAAGATCGCGGATCCTCGTAAGTTTCTTCCTCCTCCATAATATAACCTGCCTACATCTGCTAACGCCACTCTAGCCAAGAACAGCGACCGCATGGGCGGTGGCGAGGCCCGAGACCTTTCGAGCTGGGACCGCAAAGGACCCCTGGCTGATCTTCCCGGTCGCGGCGGCGAGCGACGAAACGATTTTGGCGAGGCGCGCGATCGACGTGGTCCTCCCCGGGATGGCGGTTTCGCTGATGAGGCAAAGCCCAGCCGTGATTTCTCCAACCTTAGCTGGGAGCGTAGGGGCCCCCTTTCGCCTCTGCCCCAAGCGGAGCGCTCTGAGTCTCGAAACAGCCGTGCCCGTACGACTGACGCAAACCGCACCGAATCATTCAACACGGAGCGCCGCGCATCACCTGCCACCTGGGGCGAGGGCCGTGCCGAGGGCTCCCGACCTCCCCGTGGCGAGTTCCGCGAGAGAGCTGAACGTCCTGAGCGTCCTGAGCGCACACCCACTGCCGCTGATCTCGACAACCAGTGGCGCAGCCACATGAAGCCTGACCACAAGTCTCCTGAACAGTCTGTACATGGCTCCGAGGCGCCTACTTCGCCGGCTGGACCGGCTGCCGCACCAGCTATCGCTTCTCGGCCGAAGCTCAACTTGGCGAAGCGTACAGTTTCGGAGGCTCCTGGTGTCACATCGCCCCCGCCTGCTTCTGCCACAGACCCCAAGGCGAACCCGTTCGGAGCTGCTCGTCCTATTGATACGGCCGCGAAAGAGCGTGAGATCGCCGAGAAGAAGGAACAGGCTGCAAAGGAGAAGAAGGAGGCCGATGAGAAGGCCAAGGAAGAGCGCCGCCTTGCTAAGGAGGCTGCCGCCAAGGAGGCTGCCGAGAAGGCCGCCACGGCTGAGGCGGAGAAGGAGGCTGCTCCCGTCGCTGAGAAGGCTGCTGCCGAGACGACCCAAGAGCCCAAGGAGCCCAAGGAGACACAGAACGGAACTGCTGGCGAGCAGACCGCACCCGCACGACCCAAGGAGCAGGCTCCGGCGCCCAAGGCGAGAGGTACAGAAGGTGGTAGCTGGCGATCGGCAGCCGGAGCCGGAGAGGCTCGTGGAGGCGGCCGTGGATACCAGAACGCTCCTCGAGGACGTGGTGAGACGCGCGGAGGACGTGGTGGTGGCCGTGGCCGAGGTGGCTATGGCGATGCCAGAGAACCCCGGGAGCCCAGAGAGCCCAGAGGTCCCCGCTCCAACGGCGGTTCCCAGAGCGGACAGCAGTCTGTCCCAGCAACCCCTACTACCGAAGACGCCCCCGCCGCTCCTCAGGATCCCGAGGGCTGGACCACTGTCCCGGCAAAGGGTCGCCGTGGTCCCACACGAGTTTGAAATGATGATTGATGATTGGTCCTGCGATGGTTGTTGGCGGTTGGCGTAGCCTGCTTCACCCATGTACAAAAGTTCAGGTCTTTTTTTTGCGCAGGTCCTCAAACAAAAGGGCCCGGGGTGGTTTTTTTCTGGGCGCTCTGCTTCTGGGTGCCATGATAGACGGACACCATACCACTCTGGTCTGGTGAGGGAATACTGAACACTTACTACTACTACTTCACTCTGCCTGTCACCACGCCGTCCGCCACTGGTTCTCTCCCGATTCTCGTCTCCTCATTCGGCCTTTCTCCCCCATCTCCACTCTCGCAACGCTACCCACATACGATTTCTATGAATCATGGTCATGTCATTACGCCTTTTGATGCTCAGGGGTTATTATGATGTGCGCGGTAACACTTTCGGTCACGATGTTGGGAGAGAAAGTACAAAATCTATTTTCCGGTTTCTGCTTTTTTCGCGTTCGAGGCTGGTTGGTGGGTTGTTTACTTGGCATGCATGCATGACTTCTTTCTTTCATCCATGACATATTACCGATGATACCGCTTTGTCTCTCCCATCTTTTCTTCTCCGGTCTACATGTTCCTTCATGTGTTTTTCTCTCTCCTGTTCAGCGCGAGCGAGTCTTGTGTGTGTGGCCATATTTGGCACACAGCAAACACGGCCGGGAACGAAGAACGGGAGAAAAAGGCGATATGGTATAGAAATCTACGGATGGCGAACCAAAAAAACGGGGGACAGCTACTAAGTGGTAGTAGTAGTAATAGTAGATAAGCTAAGAATGAAAAAGTTCTAAAAATAATTCCTTGAAGCTCGTGTGCCACTATGATACCCAGACGAAACTTGTGAATGTTAAGCAGGAGCTTTGTCTGTTGGCTGACTTATATTCCAGCAAGGGGTGGAACAGTAATAGTAGACATGTACCAAGTCTTCCCAGTTAATGTACTCTCCCAAATGCAGTATTCTTGTTGACCTACGATGTAGCTAGAACACGGCAAGTAGGTAGGCAGTAAGTCATATTGTATCCCCTATTTCTTAAACACAGCAGCCCCAAGTCTCTCAATCTCTCTTCCTTCCACGGTAGTCTTGCCCGCCGCCTCGAGCAGCCGCACCCAGGCCTCGGCATCGCGGATCTTGATCGCCTCCTCAGCCGCCTTGACGCGCATGCCGCACTTCTCGTACATGGTGATGGCGGCCCCTTGCTCCAGGTTGGTGCACTTCGGGATGAAGACGGCGGCGAGACGCTGGTTGCCGGCCTGCAGGGTCTGGTTGAAGAAGGGCTCCCACCCGATGGGGCTCTTCCGGCTCTTGGATATCTCCTCGACCTCATTCCAGTCTCGCTTGGCTACCAGGGCTCGAAGTCTGGGGGGTTGGGGGGTTAGCATGATGTTTGTTACTTAAATTAGAACAAAGATAGAAGGAGAAAGAGGAAATGGACTTACCGAATCCACCAGGCCACCTTCTCGGGCACCTTGAATTCACTCTGAATCTTCTTGGCCTTGTTGTGGTATCCGAGGCGGATGAGCTTGAAGAGTGTCTCGTTGACGCTGAGCCCCGTAAAGGTATCCGAGAAGTCGCGGTCAAACGTCTCCTGCATGCGCAGCAGCGTCGCGGCCTCCTTGATGGCGCCGAGCTCGAACGCGTTCTCGCGCGCATTGTCCGACATGAGCTTGGCGGCGAGGGCCAGCTTGTCGCCAGCGGTGCGCGCGTCGGGCTGGCGCAGCGCCTCGCGCACAAAGACACCGGCGCCGTCGACACGGCGGTCGTCCTGGTAGTATAGATCCTTTAGGAGGGCGTGGTCGCCCTCGAGCGATGCGGACGACTCGACCAGGGCCGTGGCAGCGGGGCGGGCGTTGATGACCCGGAAGAACGAGGCCAACGGGAGCTTCTTCTTAAGGTGCAGGAGGACGAAGAACATCAAGTCGGAATCGCCGCTCTCGATGGCCTTGTCCAGCGCGATCTCGTCTTCTTCCATACTAAGGAGAAGTGGCACCTGGCGGCCAGCACGCGGTTCGTGGTTGAGTAGCTCTGTAGCAAGACGGCCTCGGCCTTCATCGTAGGCAGCGTGGGCGATAGCTTCGAAAGATATGCCAGGCTTGCCAGCTAGCTTCTCAACCACCATGCGGCAGATGGAGTCGTCGTCTTCAGAACCCATGCGTACTTTAGCTGATGCCCAGTGTACATATATGCGGTCCGTTGGCAACCGCAAGTAGCCAGCGACACGGAGCGCAAGAAGATACTCATGTCGGTTAATCAGTCTCTGGAGCAGTCCCTCGGGGGTCAAACGCTGGTATTGCTCGTAGGATAGTGGCAATCCAATCTCATAGTAGCGTACGGCGTTCAGCACTCTCAAAGTCTCGCACATATCGACAAAGTCATCGCTGTTGTAGATATCAAGAACGGACTTGCCGAAAGATGCTGCCTTGAGAAGCTGCTTTTGCCAGTGGATATTGAACTCTTGCCCTGCGGCAGCAACGCATGTATCCACCGCCTCAACAAGATTGCCCCTGATAAGTTGTATGTCATCATCGGCTTTGGGTGATTGGTTCTCAAGTTGCTCTATTGCATCCAATAATATCGAGGCAGGCGATTCTGTACCGAACCGGAAGACCTCCTCGCTCATGTCAGGAACCCTTTGTATAAAGTCGCAGACGTCGTTGGTGATCAGGCGTACACCATCGTGATCTGCATGCTGTTAGCCTAGGAAAAGAAAATCGGCAAGCAAGCATGCTAACTCACCAGGTATCACATGTACTCTGCCATCATAGAAATACTGCGCGACGGCGTTCTTCGGGCCAACAACATTAACCTCGTCGTCCCAGGCTATCACGACTGCATCGTTGCCGCACCATTGCAAGCACTTTGGGGGGATCTTAGATTTAGAATCATGCTCGCTCAGGCGGTTCTGGAAGTCGGCGGTAATGACGTGAGTCCTGCCGTCTGCGGCATAAAGAGCAGCGAACTTGCCGTTTGGCGAAACGCTGATGTGCGTGAAAGGTCCAATATCGAGGAATCTGTCTTCACACTCGGTGGCATCGACCACGTAGATGGTCTGGCCGATGCTCAAGAGGACTTCCACGGATCGCGACAGTGTGTAGCTTGGCGAGATAATCGTCCAGGCGTGAACCTCGCCTTCGGGGACCGGTGCCAACTGTTTTGGTCGGGGTTCGTCGTAGGATGAGACGGATATGAGTGCATTATTAGAGAGCAGCGCGACCATGCCCGTGTCATAGAACTTGCATGCTTGGACGCCGAAGTCTTCAGCCACCTGGCCTAAGGAGAATTGGGTGAAGTCTCCCTGCAGATCGAGATAACAGCGAACGGTACCATCGTAGCTCACGACAAGGAGTTTCTCATCTTCAGACCAGCCGAGGCCCTTGATGGAGCCTTTGTCCCAGGCGATGCTTTTCAAGAGCTTGCCGGCACAGCTGTAGATGTCTATGCTCGGCTTAGACTTGGATGCACGGAAAGCCTGCAGCTTCTGCTCATCTCGATAAATAGCTGGAGCATTATCAGCAAACCATGACTCGACGGTATGGACCAGAGGGGTGGCAGGGCAAGTATCGCAAAGAGCATCCCATTGCATGTCACGTGTCGACGTTGACAGCAGCAGTTGGGAGATAGCAGAAGATGAAACCCATATTCTGGGCAGGAACAAAGCGTTGGACAAGTTGGCCAGGAGATGCGATAAATCAAAGGGGGCACGAGTGCGGAGAAGATATGCGAAAAAGGGACTCACCAATTGCGCCTCCATAGGGAGCTCCGGCGACGATGTAATTGTCAAGATCCAGGTCCTGGTCAAAGACGGCGGTATACAACTGCGTCTTGCGATAAAAGCGGTCTCCGACCTTCTCCCACCCTGCCGTCGGATGTACTGCTTCCATCTTTCAGCTGTCACCTCATCATTATCGACAAAGTCGCTTGTAAATGCAAGTATCGGGCCGTAGATGACAGGCCAGCCCACCAATAAACTCTTTGGTTGATTGTTTGTTAGGTTGGGGTTGTGTAGGTAGATGGGCGACTGCTTAGGTATAGCTGCGCGCTCCTGTTGAGCTGCTGCAGTGACGTCTCTAGCTCGAGCTTCAGTGGTCGGGGTGACCCTCTTTTGCTGACATAAGCTATGCCGCCTATCTCCACTTTTGCATCAATGTATAAAGGTAAGGTATGGACAACAATGAGGCATTCACAGCGCTTACCTAAGTACATGTGGTCGTCATAGATATTAAAGATATTGAAGCCCTATGGGTGCTTCTTGCCTTAATTGTCGCCTATACTGAATGCTACAATCGACGGTATGGCCAATGTCGTGGGATACAGGGGTTCTGAGAGGCGAAGGCTCGTCTCATCTGACGCTCCTACGGCATAGGAAATAGACGCGCGCGAAATCTACGAACCACGCAACCAACTAGTGAATAATCACGGGCAAATCTAGGTGTATCGAATCTCGAACGTGAAGAAAAATAATATTGGAAAAGACCTAATAACTCCATGTTTCATACAAGGTGAACCCCATTACCTGAGTGTTGTAATACCCAGGCACTGACCAAATTGCTTCTTACTTCTTTTCCATGAGATCATCGAATATTCTCTTCATCTCCTTTCCACTCTTCTTCGGGTGTCGGGTCTGGCCGTCCATGTAGTTCACATAGGTGCAACCAAATCTCGTCTCATAACCCTCCGCCCACTCAAAGTTGTCCATGAGCGACCATGCCATGTAGCCCTTGACCTTGCATCCGTCTTCCGAAACAGCCTGCGCCATAGCCTTGGCGTAGTCTTCGAAATACTTTACACGGAAGTCGTCATTGAGGATTTCTGGGTACTTGAGCTTGTTCTCCTCCTTGATGCTGGTACCGTTCTCGGTCACGTAGATATCGGGATAGTTGTAACGCTTGCTGAGCCAGTTGATGAGGTTGCGGAACCCCAGAGCGTTGGGTCGCAGCCAGAAGCTCTGAGTCTCTTCACCGATGCATTCGCCGCTCTTGGAGTAGAAAAGACACTCCAAGTTACCCAGGATATCATCCTCGGGCGGGGTGCCAGTCTTGTGCTTGACGTAGTTGGCAGTATAGTGGTTCATGCCGTAGAAGTCGTTAGACCCCTGGACGAGAGCGCGCTCCTCTTCGGTGAAAGTGGGCAGTCGGTCTCCGAGCTGCTTCCGCATGGAGTCGGGGTATTTGCCAAAGTAGATGGGGTCCGCGAACCAAGAGATGGCGAACTCGATCTTGCGGTCAGCGGCCTCGACGTCAGCGGGGTCCTCCGGGTCCCAAGGGTACGTGCCATCTCCGTTGAGTGTGATGCCGATTTGTCCCTTGTCCGTAGGCTTGAACTCATCTCGGTAAACCTTGACAGCACGACCGTGAGCTACAAGGCAGTTGTGTCCAACTATCCATTGCTCGCGAGTGCTGTCTCCAACCGGAGACTTGGTACGATCCGAAGTGTGACCAGGTGCGAAGTAGCCACTGTTGTAGCCCAAGACAGAGCTGCACCAGGGCTCGTTGAAGGTGATCCAGTTCTTGCACTTGGGAATTGCCTTGAAGACAACGCGGGCGTAGTTCTCAAAGTCGAGTGGGAACTCAGTTCTGTTCAGGAGACCCCCGTAACGCTTGTCCAGCTCATCGGGCAAGTCCCAGTGGTACAGAGTAATGAAGGGCTCGATGCCAGCCTCCAGGAGATCGTCAACAAACTTTCTGTAGTGGTCAAGACCTTTCTGGTTGACGGGGTCGTTGCGACCTCCAAGTGGAATGATGCGAGACCATGACAGAGAAAAGCGGTAGCACTTGGATCCAAGTTGTTTCAAGAGAGCAATGTCATCGGCAGTCCGGTTGTAGGAATCACAGGCGACATCTCCATTGGCAGGCTCTCCATTCTCCCCGCTTGCAATTTTGCCCTCAATCTTGCAGAAGGTGTCCCAAATGGAAGGCCCGCGGCCATCAGCTTCAGTGGCACCCTCAATCTGGAAGCTGGAGCAGGAAGAAAGCAGGTTAGCCTTCGGGTATCGATCATGGATGCATGAGATATGTTTGAAGATCTGGGTTAATAGAACCCGGGAATACTCACGCAGCAGTTGCGAACCCCCACTGAAAGTCGGCGGGAAGAGACATCGTGGAACCGAAGACAAGACGACAGGACAAGCAGGTTGCGATTGAGTATCGAGGCTACTTCAGAGCTCTGGCTTCTAGAGGCTTGCCGTCGGTTAGGTCAATATGGATATATGTGATATGTGATGAGGCGCCTGGCAAGACCAATACGATCTTCAGTAAGCGGGCTCAAACGGGGGAGAAGACAGAGGACGAGAGTACGAAGCAGATATCAGTATCATCGAACACACAGACAAAGAGAGGGAAAGGACTACGACTACAAACGAGCAGAGGCATGGCCGTCATCTTATATCCGGCCAGCCTTGGGTGTAGGGATGGTTTTAGTTCTAGGCCATTGTGGACGAATCTTTACCTAATTCTCGACTTCGGACCGTGACGACCGAGAATGTCGTGCACGATCAATGGCTATTCTCCCCAAAAGCCCATACCTGTAACGAATGATTCCCCCGCGGCGGGGTAAATTTGGAAGTGTTCGTCGTATCGGATTCGGAGGTCCTCCACGTTCCAGCCCAGTCCAATTCGAGTCTCGTTCGTCCCATATTCTCACCTTATTGGGGCGAACAAGGACATGGATGAAGGGTTGGGGAGAAGAACAGTAGCAGCAGCAACAGCAATAACAACAACAGGGCCCATCAGAGCTGGGCAGGATACCTAAGACAAACAGGTACACCACGTACCTAGGTAGGTTACAGGATTGGATTGGTGAATAGTACATATAGGTAACATCCATGGCAGGCAGTAGGTATAGGTACTGACTGCACTGCACTACAGCGGGTACTTGCTAATGTTAGTTGCGACTTGACAGGTGCCCCTCTTGTCCCCCGAAGTTGGTTTCGTTGGCTGAACGTTGCTCCATCTTTTCCAGTGCTGGGGACGCCGCTGGGCGGGCCGCGACTCCGAACGAGAAAGCGGCCATGTGCAGGGCGACGTTCGTCAAAACTTCGGGTAGGTGGCTGAATGGCCATCGTCACAGCAGCACAGGACGCTAATGAGGCAATGATGTTCGCCCGTTTCCTATTGAGTAGCTAGTAGTTGCCCAGCTTTGCGGCATGTTATAGCGTCGACTTTACAGCACACCATCTCACCATCTCGTTCGGTATGAAACGCCTTGTTTGGGGAGTCTTGTGTTGCCCAGGAAGAGCAGGAGATGCACGCCGGGTTTTGCAGAAGTGGTTTGCTGAATCTACAATAAGCTAGCTAGCTACGTTAGAGGTCAGAAATAAAGCAAGCACCTCCACCTGTGCGTGCTTGCTGTACGTGGTATATTGTGCATTCCCGTCCCGTTCGGAATTGAAGAGCCATCCCGCGCGCCACGCCATACTAGACCCTGCAGGCAGCAGCCCGGAAATGCTATCACTATATCCATCAATACACATTGGTGTATACCCTGGTTGGCAAAGCACATGCCAGAAGCCCGAGACGAATCAAGACCCCAAAGTCGATCATGAGAAACTCAATTGTATACATGATACGTCCGGAAAACACATCTCATGCCCGCCCAAATAAACGGCTGTGTAAGCCGCATCCTACATACATACATACATCAATACACATCATGTTTGTCCAATTCATTACGAGGGTATGGTGCGGCTGCGGCTGCGGCTGCATCCTCTCCCATACTGCACCTGTCCTTGCTCGATTCAACTGCGTCTAAAATCGGATGTTCGGATGTGTTGCCATCTTTTCTCTCTATAACTCACCCTGCATGTTGATTCTCCAATGCGATCAACATGTCGGCTATTGTACGTAACACTCGTTGGCCTTGTAATGGGCCTGGCTTGTGGACGGCGAGGCGTTCCAAGCGAAATGTAGCCGGTGTATGTGTTGCAGCCAGCCTGGCTCCCGAGTATATCAAGCGACACCATATTCAGTACCCAGCAGACGGTTCAGCGGACCTCCAGCCCCATCCTCAAGCAACAGCAAGTCCTAAGTCAGTGTGCTACCCCTAGCAGCACCTGGGGCGTCGTCGTGTTCTGTGTCTCCACGCTTTCGTTTGCCCGAGCTGGAGCTCTCGGATTCATCGTCTGCGCCCTCACCACCGCCATCGCCGGTCCACTCGGTGATTTCCCACTCTACGCGAACTCGGCCGTCTCGACTCTCACGGGCGCCTTTGCTGGTACGTAGGTTGCCCAGCTGGCTACCTCTTATCATGTTATCAAACCATGGAAGACCACCGAACTCGCGGCCAAGTAACGGGCCACTCGGGCCGGTGCTAACTGGGGCAGTGGGAGCTGGGTCCATCTCTTCTGTGTTGTTCTCGCTGCCGCTGTCGTCGGGGAGTAAACCCATGTCTTCCAGGTCCCGCAAATCTTGGGTAAGTAGACTGCCCAGGGTCAATTGTATGTATTCAGCTTCGCTCCGCGGCTCCTCGCTCCAGTATGACAAGGGAGTGCCGCAGAAACCGCAGAACTGTCTCATCACATGCTGCTCGGCTGGGTGGGAATAGAATCGGCGGATGGACGATCGAGACTCGTCGGGGAAGAAGGCAAACGTCTCGCTGTGATACCAGGACAGTGGCACACGGAGAAAGGCAGAGAGTGGTGTTGCCGCAGCGATTCCTACAAGATAGAATACCGGTCTTTAGCACTCAGCTTCGACGACTAGAAAGGTTACGATGGGCCGTTGTAAGGCTGGGGTTGACGCGATCACCTCGACACTCTGGGTTAGGATCAGGTAGTCTTAGCACTTACTCTGAGATGTATTATTGGTGTCAAAGAGAATATGGCAGTCCCTAGGGATGCTGGCAGGAATACGAATTATGTACTGGTTCCTACCGCAATGGCAACTGCCTTTCAATGTCTTGTCCGAGTCCATGGTGTTCGATTATCGCAGCTTTTGGTAGGTTTGTTGCAGTTCCACCATGGAGATAGCGTGGGCGGGAGACGCGCAGTAGTAGATATGGGGGCCCGTTGAGGAGTGACGTACTTGGGGAACGGGTATTGTTGATTGAGTGCAACTTCGAAGAGTATTGGAAAGGTGTTTGTTGTCGTTGATGTTCTGATACTATCATCAAACGAAGGTATGTCTTTCCATGCCCTCCATGAAATATTAAATCGTCGCTTGTAATCAATTGCAATGATGGCAATGCGGATTGGAGAACTTGAAGTTGATTTGCCAATCAGTTCATGTTGGTTCGATTGGTTGTTGCTTGAATGTTCTAGTAGAAATGGAAGCTTCTATGGGGAAGCTCGGATAGGCGGGGAAGCTGTTACGTCGGTGTTACCATTGGTGCTAGTAATTGATCAGCGAGCGTGGTACTGCTAACCTTAGTATTTGGAGGCATGCACTATGCACTGTAATGTTTACTCCAATCAACAACAACATGCTGCATGTCTTCCTAGTAATACGGAAGTCGTTCATATGTCTCTGATTGGCCAGCATTTGGTCATATATTGAATCATAACGGAGCGATACTGCAGGTCAATTGCAGTCTTTGGTATTTGAGTAGTATAAATTATCTTTTCTTCTTTTATTTCCATTCCCTTTTGCTGGTGTTCAAGTCGGTTTGTTGGAAACATGACCTTCGTTAGAGTCAGCCAGTTGGACCGACTGTGCTTTTCCGGCCTGCTCTTCTTTCTGTTTGTCGTCACTCGCATAACCTCCGCCGTTGGCGTCAGTCGTTGGGGTGGACGAGCTCGCCTCGTGTTGGGCTACAACAGTACACTCCTCGTCCCCATGCGCTTTGTCTCCCCGTTCTGACCACCATTGGAAGAATATGGTCAGAAATTGGGCAACGAACACTTGCTCGGTCGTATAAAGCAATATGGGCACCTGAACTAGCGACTTTGTCAAGTTATCGTGCTCAGCCCACATGGCATCCGCGAGAGGTATGCCGACCGAGGTCGTTTTCGCCGCACCACAAAAACAGACGGCAATAACCTCGACTTTGGGAAGTCGCTTGACCGTTAAAGCCCGTCTCAGCATGCTTGGAAGTCGTCGTCCCACCTCTGACTCAGCGCCATTCTTGTTGACGTTCCTGGTAAGAACCTGGGGAGGATACGCGGCAAAAAAGCATATAACGGTAAACACCGCGTACAGCACCAGATTCAAGACGATATTGATAGCGATTGAAGACTTTGAGGGCAGATAGAACGCCCCAGTCTTGAAGGCCCCCGAAAATGTTGACCTTCACATATATCAGCATAAGGTCATGGGTAGAAATGAATTCGTTCTTCAACGAAAAGGGGGTGGTCTTACCAGATAAGCACGGCCAAACCGAGAGAGCAGACCTTTGCCAGCCGAAACGTCTGCACTACCCACTCGACCTTCTTCGACCACGTCCACCGTAGTGCCTGTCCCACTGCCAAAGGAAGCAGTACACTTAGTCCAAGCTGCTTCATCACATGGACATACATGGGACCCATCGTGGACGGCGCCGCTGGCCGCCACTGATCAAATGCAGCATCCCCCGGCAGGAACCCATATATCAAGGCTGGTGCCAGAAACGGACCTATGACATTACCGATGACCACTTCGACGATAGCAGCAGCTTCATCACCACCGGCATTCCGTGTCATGACAACATTGGATGCTATGGTGGTAGGAATAGCACTAACCGCCATCATGCCCATCAGCATTCGAGGGTCGAAAAGCCCGGAGCTAATTCCACCTGCGGAAACGATTATACGGATTATAACTATCACCTGGTTAGCCTTTTAGAGTCTAGCACACCGGCTAAGGTCCACGCACTCAACATGAAGATGGGTATTACAACAAAGCCAATACCTTGGACAAGGATATGAAGCCGCCAATTCGTGATATGCTGTTTCAACTTCTCGGGCGACAACTGCATGCCATTGATGAAGAATATCAGGCCAATAACTCCGTAGAGCACCGTGTATTCGGATTTAATGATACCGCCCCGAGCCGCCACATCTAAGGGTCCGTTTAGTCAACTGCCGCGCTCGAACAACACAAAAACCAGGGTAGGCTCCTTACTAGGAAAGAAGTACGCCAGAACGCACGCAATGCCAAAGGCAAATATAAGCCAGTTCTTAAGCAAAAAGGTGCCTATTGCTCGAGCGACCCGAGCCAACTTGGAGGTCTCTCCATCATTCTTGGGCTTTTCGGTGGACCCCACCGTAACATCGGTCATGATTTTGAGTTTCTACAAGCCTCGCCAAGCCGGGTCACCATGTGTGGTCGTGATATAACTGTAGATATTGAGAAGATAAATTCCACGGCTCTATTATCTTTGTCACCGCGGTAATACTTATAAGCAACGTTATAGATAAAAATGCTGCTGAAGAATGACACCGCCTTGTCAATATTTGATGCGTGGTGCGAAGGTGTTGGATCGTTGAATCACGATATGTGGACCCCGTATTTAGTGCTCTCGGCACTGCGCTGCCGTCCAGTGTCCCCGATACTCGGTGCGATGTCGGGTCATTCAGAGCATATAATGGGCGGTGTGTCTCTGAGGCCCATCACAACTCATACCGTCTGCCGGGTGGTTGGCGGTCGAGACGAGCACTGTTCGGCCCCGGCTGTCATTTAGTGGCACCGGATAGTCTGAGAGAGGGTCAATACGAAGGCCCCGATTCATTGCTCATATCGGGTTATCCCAGGCGGTCGATCCCGCATGATGTTTCCACATCGCTTTCCTGTCTCTGTATCATCATCTAGTCTAGAATATCACATGGACTTTTGAAAGACAGCTGAGCCTACAGCTGGAATTCTGTAAACATGCGACGTGTGCTGGTTGCTCGCTTCAATCTTTGCTCGTGCGCGTTGGAAAGGCCTTTGGTATATCAATCGAAATCCAACGCTTTGACTTCGTATCTATAATCAGGTGGGCATATGCCGATCTCAAATACAGCATGCATGTGTGTGGTACAGACTGGAGATCCCCCGAGAGGCCAAGGCCGACTCTGATATCACTAATACGCCAATAGCGTCCAATATATGACCAATAGACTTTTTGGTCAGGAGGTTGGAGGTTTCCCTGGTTAAGGCAATGGGAAAAAACGTGGGGGGTAGTACGCATCGTCTCCGGGACTTTGGCTCGCAAGATCCGTCCGGCATTTCTCGCTTCAGCGGCTGGGGATCACGACGGCGCCCGGCCCCGTAACTCCGTTGGTGGACTTAAGGACCGAATTGCCGACCCCCGGGGGTCGAGTCGTCTTCCCCATCAATCCCGGCAGTGTGGCTCCTTGCACTCTCTATAGCGTTCGTGCTAAACGTCGATCCTTCTTCTTTAGCCTCTCTTTTTTTTCTTGCTTTTAAGAAGGGGGCGGGCACTGCGGACGCTCGCATCTTTTTCCTACTTTGAGAAACCTCCCGCCAAAACTGCAAGACTTATATTATGGCCTATATAGGTACTTGGAGGACATGGCCATTCGGACCTATCTGAACACCATGAGGGGAAAAAAAAACATGCCTCGTCCTAAGCAATGATCGCCTTATAGCACCGGAAACGAACGTCGTTGAAGAGGGCCCGGTTCGACCTTCCAAAAGAGATGAAATGACCATACCGGAACCTCTGTCAACAATGTACAGGAAACCGGGTGAAGCAAGCAATTTGCCGGGCATTTCGCTTGGGAAGAAGAAAAGTAGCCGAGACTTACAATACCCAGCCATTGAGGGGACCCAAGGTGCCCGAGATAACCTGAAACAGGCTGATTGGTTACGTTTGAGCTGTCAGCATTTAATTCAGTCTGCTGGTTTGGTTGAGCGAGGTTGAGCGGATATTGTATGAATTCTAAGCAACCAGGAAGTGAGTGTTTTGAATTGCAGTATATTCTCTCTCAGCTAGTAGACTGCCGCCAGGAAGTGCGCACAGCGCACCATATCCCCTCAAGCTGAGCATACCAATAACATACCTATCCCCGATGACGCCAATGGTTGGACACAGCCCACGCAATTCACCTGACGTTACACAGAGCCCCATAGGCCGCCAGATCAATCAAGACGGCCTACGGAGCGATCTTCGGCGTGGTACGAGGCGGGGCTTAACGAAACGGGATTTCGGGGGGTTATTCATTGGCATTGATGTAAGCCCTTGGATGACAACAGAGACTGGTCCTTCCGCCGCGTAGATTATGCTGTAGTCATCCTTCCCCTTGAGATTCAACTGGACAAAGGGCGCAGCATAAAACTCGCTAAATTCTGGGGGATGGAAGTCACTACAGTTCAAAGAGAGATATACTAGTTAGCAGGGTCTCTATCATTGTGATTCATTGGCAAGAGGAAAGGGAGAAGTGAGGCGAACTGATAATCTATGAAATCGTGATCCAAGCCAAGCTCGAAGAGCCCATCATTTGTTATACTGTAGAACTTCAGTTGCCATATTTCGGGGCTCTGTTTGTGCTCGTCGCATATGAAGTACTCGTCATTGATGGGGCCCGGATTCGGGCTCACCCCGTCCCACTTGTTCCATGGGTTATTGCACGAGGCAGAGGTATTGGAGTTGAAATCGTTCCAGTGAACTATACATTAGTAATATTAGTCGATGTGTCTTGCTTGCTTGAGAAGTGTATAAGTCCTATTTACCAAAAAGGGAAAAGGGGGGCACTCACACTTGAAGGAGCAGTCATAAGGGACAGCGGGGGAGGAGCGTGTACACTCAAAACAGACCTCTGTCAGGATCCAGTTCGTGAAGTTGAACTGCGCCAGATTGTGGTAGGTCTTGCGCCCGCCAGGCTGCGTGGTGGTGGCGTGACTGGCCAGGTTAACCGGCGGGCCAGGCAAGCACGCCACCAGCGAGAGCATGAAGCTAAAGATAATGAGGAGCATCATCCTGTGGGATACTCTGGTGGGTTTCAAGAAAAGAAAGAGGTGAGATTTGGGCGTTGGGCTGTTTTACGAATATGTAGACTTGCGGGGACAGGTGAAATGGACTATGGGTATAGTTGGATCGTGAGAGGAAAGAGCGAGTGCTCTGATTTTATATCCGCCTTCCTTCTGCGTACCCCCCAGAAACTTGGCAACACGCACTCAGTCATGTTCACACCGCTGGAATGTGATAATTAAGGGACTATTCCAGTTACTGGCGTTGAAGAGGCAACATATCACAAATGCCATGCTGTGGATCTGCATCCCGAGTTTGTGGCTCACAGCATCACAGTAGTGCCCTTACCTTCAACTCAACGACCCTGAACAACCTAATTTTGGCGCGTCCTTCGCTATAAGAAACCCACGAGGGGTGTCTGCGGCTAACCGCTGTGACTGCTTGAGTTCTCCTCTTTATGGAAGGCTGACTACGGAAGCAGGGCAGCCAGCAATCACCCGTCGGTCGTCTTTCTTGGAGTTACTAATGTTTCCTGGTTTTCGTTTGGTTCTGCGAACCGGCTTGCTATGTCGCAGCAAACTCTAGGCTACCTTCTCTTATTTAGCTGAGGAATCTTTGAGATCTCTGGCACATATGTAGCGAATCGATATGCCATTACACCACGTGGCCGAGTCTCACACCATCTTCCACCAAGAGTTTTATCACTCTTCCGAGATCGAGCGTCGACATCGATGGTATACCTCGACAGTGATTGGCCATACCCCGAAGATTCAAACTCAACCGAGACACACCCCCTCAAGTGGTACAACAAAGCTGGCCGATCCAGCGGTTTCTTTAGGCGCTATCATCAGGGCTTCAATAAACTCAGAAGACCCGTCACTATCAAGGTTGTCCGTAGGTATATCGTAGGGTTTTGCTATCACTGCCTCATGACAGCCAACTTTAACGAGTCACTTGAATCCTTTCTCACGGAACTGTTCTTGGGGGAAGTATATCAGAACTGCTGACAACATTCAGACCTCTGAGGGACGACCAGGCTACACACAACTTTGAGGCCTCTCGCAAGAATACTAACCCAATGTCTCTTCGCCCCATGAAATACACAAGCAGACCCCTGTGGGAGGTAGTTGGTTCTTGGGATTGCGATAAAATATTCCGAGATAGCACAGGGCCATTCACTGCTTGTATTGCTCGGAACGGGAGGTCATCCACCTTTGTGCCATGGTGGCACCCAGTTCGGTAAGCAGCCGTCCTGCCACGGAAGTGGTAGGCTACTTTTCAAGATTGACCAAAGCGGTCAACTTCACCCCTTTTGTCCATCGTGCCTTACGGTTAGGGAAGTTGAGCTAAGCCACCAGCATTCATCCGAACCAGTCTGCGGGTTGGGGACACAGACCGGTAATCACGGGATCAAATGCAGGTGCCCTGCGTATGCAGTCTTATCATAGAAAGATGGCTTCCCGGTTGGATGTATGATACAAGCAACATATTCTAAGTGACTGGGAAATCAAATTGACACAAGTGCCGCCGAATATCGCTTCCGCAATACACCTCCTTTCCGGCAGTAACCATGCGATACTTTGACCACGATGCTCTTGTGCCAATTCTTGATATATGACGATACTCGAGGCGGTATGCTCACCGCATGAATCAGTATGGCCTTACTGCGTTCCACAAAGGCAAAAGCTGACGCCAACTGTCTCAGGCACGATCGCCATCATGGTATACTTTCTCCGGTCGCCTGTCGTGCATCGTGAGAACCACGATATCAGCGGCAGTTGGCACGGCGCTCAGGCAGAATCTTTTTTTTTCTTTGATGCACACGTGTTTGTAGCAGCCTGTTACATCCGAAAAGGCACGCACTCGGCTCAACTTGTCTATCGGGGTGCTGCTGAAGCCGTGTCCCACGTGTAGAGAGAAGCAAAGGACGTCCCGGGCAGGGCTATTCCAAAGCACTTGTGACTCGCCGTACAATGACACAGGGGAGCCATAGGCATGTTCCATGAGTTCCGCGCTGCATTTTTGACTTGGAGATCTAGGCAACTGGCCATTAGCAGAGTGTGGTTTCTGTGTGGTGGAAAGCCGGTTGTGCCGCTGCCCCCAAAAGCAGACCCCTTCGACGGCAAGAGGTCGCAGGATCAAACAGCCTCAGCCTAGCCAACGTGACATCGAATGGCATGCCTGTTCTATTTCCGACAGCCCAGCCTTGCACTTCTGTGGAGGTCGGCAGTTGCAACCTGGCGAGGGCTAATCATACACTCTTTGTGCATGAACCTGTGGCGATGCTTCTATACCACCCATACCCAGGAGAGCGATCTGCACGTGGATTCATTACCGAGTATAATGGCAAGCATGGGGGCCGTTTCCTCCTTGTCGCAGCTATACTGTTCGAACGGCAATCTATGTACACCATCATTGGAGGGCGTATACCGTCGAATCAGATTTATACCTCTGGTACCGGCATGCTGGCTTTGGCCCGACGGTGATATGTTACCCAACGGTTAGACGTCGCAAAACATATCTGCGAATGCTTCTCGGGTACAGTCTGGGTTGATACTTGGTCCGCTGACGTTGCATTGCTCATTTCTATTTGAAGACTCTCAATGTGGACTGCAATGGAGCACTTCACCTATCTTACACGGGCCTTGAGGGGGCAGTGTTCGCCTGCACCCAGAGATGGGTACGGTAAGGATGGGATATGCAAGACGATGCCATCATGGCCATTTCGCATCACCAGGTCGTCGTATGTTCACCTTCGTTGGGCCGTGAAGGCTCGGAACCCATGGCCTTGGTATCGGCATTGTGAGCCGTTTGCTGACATATGCAGGTTGTCGCAAAAGGGGGCAGTGTTCGCAAGAGCGTGCTAGACCCGCTGCCGACACTTAGGTTCGTGATCCAGATTTGGAGTATTCGGCGTCCGTCAACAAGAGATCTTTGTCACCGCAAGTTGCTACTATGGAATATGCAATGCATACAGGTTGATCTCATGCAGGAAGAGCGAGGCTGTACATGGCGCATCGTTACATTGAGAACGGACCTGTCGCCGAGCTCTCTCAGCTCGGCAGCTAACATCAACCTGATCGATCAAAAACGTTCGTATGCATGTGGAATACAGTATGCCTTTTTGAAAAAATGCTACTAATACTCGGTGGGCAAAGGGCCGAGATGCAGCAAGCCAGAAACCTACCTTTCAGGTTCTCTTAGGCGTGGGTTTGCCACCATACGCCAATCAGCATAGGGCTGGCTGGACGACTCCGCCGCAACCAGCAACTGTCATCATCGGACCGCCGGCTAGATTCTCTATCTCGCGACGTTACCTTGGGTGTCATTTGGGGTCTTTTCTTCTTCTTTTTTTGCCGATCCCCTTGCTTTCTTTGTTACTTCCTCTCGCGCACATGTTGCTTGTTGGCATCGATGCTACATATCGATTTGCAAATCTGAGCAAATCTGAGCAAATCTCGAGCAAATCTCGAGCAGACTGGAAGAAGGCGTCTTGGGCGACAAGTAATACTACCTAGCTTGTGAGCGGATAAGATCGACGCATTTTTTTACGACCCGCTACCCTTTCTATAAATAGCCCTCACCTCACCACTACAGGGGTTGGGCCTGCATGGATAAGGGGTCTCCACCCACCCACGAACTCTTGGGTTGAGATGCATCTCAACTTTTTACTGTGTTTCCGAACTCTTTCTTGTGTCGGTGACATATGTAGGAAACATATCGTGGGGAATCCTTGGGGGCGGTTTCAAGTCAAATTCGACCGCACAATGGTACCGTGATATCCTGGCGGTGCATGCCGAGTATTCTATATTGCCCCTGCCATGCGCTTATTACATGGCGACACTTCGTGCCGAATGCGGACACGCTTGCGCCGAGCTCGTATAAGTGTGGAAGCATCACAGTCAGGCACTGACCGAGGCAAGACGGATCAGCAACGGTTGACGGTGTCTACATCGAATATTGAGAGGAAACGCGAATTGGCAAGAATTACCGGTTTGCCATTGTGCTGACTTAACGTCAGAGAGAAGCTACTGGGCTGACGGGCTCGGACCGAACCAAGGACAAGTTCCTCCTCACTGAGTAAGTAACCTGCCATGATGGTATGGTATATGGAACTTTGGAAGGATCTGTCGAATATCGAAAGTTAAGTTTGTATAGGCAGGATGTAATTGAGTATACTAACGGACCCCATCCCACAGTATTACTAAGTGAAAACTAATTACGATAGACTATGATACACTTTGCTGGACCCTTGGGGGATTCCTGTCACTTGGCAGGATTACATAGAGAGCCCATCCAATCCAAAGCATGTCTTTGATCTAGGTGAGACTAGACTCCGTCCTCGCGCAGCAAATGTGATGAAGCATTACCATCACGTTTTTCTACGTCGCAGGGCGTTTTTGCAGATACCTAGCATCTTAGTCAGAAGGTGGGGTCCAGGGTTTGCTGGATATCTCCGGGCAAGATACACCCTAATACTGTTGGCTATCCCGTTCTGTCCCAATGTGGTCAGTAGAGTAGGGATCTGGGAGCAGGGCGTGGATGGTGAATGAAAAGGTGCCTAGGTGCCTAGGTACAGTATGTATGCCCCTCGGGGATTGATTGCAGCAGCAAGCAGCCAGCAGCCAGCAGCCACGGCGAGCCAGATCAAACCCCCGTTTGGAGCCATGGGCTGAATTAGGAATTATCTCTCCAACCTACAACTCTCGCTGCTCACGTTCAACAACCTCCTTTTTCCGTTTCCCAGCCGTGCCGAACAGAGCGGCAGACGCTTGGCCACGATCTTCCATCCATTGGTATCACGAAGCGCGCTTTGGCGAGAGTGTCAATTTCGACTGCGGCCGGAGCTTTATGACTTTGTGATAATCAATCCCATTTTCGGCCACACACAACCGTGGCTTTGTCACTTTATCGCTTCACCTCACTATAGCTTTCCCGTCCTGCCTTTGTGCCATTCCTATCTCCACCCCCCACTACGAAGCATAGCATAGGGGCCAAGACTTGCTTAGTGCTCTCTGCCCTTTGACTCTGAGAGCGCCTACTTCGTCTGGCAAAGCAATAATACGCCGGGAATGGAGTAGCTTCCAGCCTAGTTGCCAAGACTACGTCTAATAGTGAGAGCAACATCACAAGAAAAAAAGAGACGCTGCCAGCCAGACGTTTCTGTCCCTACCTACCACTTACCCTTGCCGGTCCCGTTATCTTTCCATCCTACTGCCCTACCATACGGCCATTACTACAAACATACTATACGCATGCTACATACGGGCCAAGGTCAGCCAGTCGAGCCAGAAGTTGAGAAAACGCGAGAGGCACTAAGACTAATCTGCTGGTATTGGAGCTCTTCTCTTTTGCACAGCCCCTTTGAAGCTGCCTCCCCCCCTGCAAACCTGCAAACCAGCTGCAGAGGAAAAGACCTGGACCCATCAACTTTGACTGGATTCGGACCAGAGAAGCTTGTCAGCGTTGGCGAGCAGGTGTGATCAATCCGACGAAGGAATACGCCCAATTCATCCCCCGTCCCATCTTTCTTTGTCTCATTGCAGGCCCCTTGAACTGCAGCTCTCAGCACCGCAGAAAGCGCAGCACATACAGCTCCCACATCGGAACGCACATCTATTTCCCCCTACGGGTTCCGTCTATCTGGTGTGTGTGTGCGTGTGTGTGGTACGGCTGTACTGTGTATCTGCGTGTGTGTGCGTGCGTGCGTGTGGTGTGTGGTTAAAGCTCATCCTGCCATTTCCCCCCTTCTGGCCTTGGTCAGGACAGGTTTGAGTCAAAGAAGGCGCAATCAACTTATTCCAAACTAGTTGGTGTTTTATTGTTGTATTATTTGTATTGTTCCCTCCCCATTCCAAGGAGTGGGTAATAAACATAACTATGCCCTCCTTCGGCCGCCTTGGAAAGCAGAGCAACCGATCTCAACATAACCTGGCCGCTGAGCAGCAGCAGCAGCAGCAGCTACAACTGCAACAGCAGCTCCAGCAGCAGCAACAACTGGTACAGCAGCAACCGCCGCCGCCGCCCCTCTCAACACTTGTCACTTCGTCATCCGGCACGGGCTCTCTTGCGGGCTCTGCGCATACTCCACCTTCCGCCTCGTCGACGGCTCTGAGTTCAAGTGACTCATTCCATCTACAGCAGGACTCGCGCTCAGTTCAACAGCAGCAGCAGCAGCAGCAATTGCGCATCCAGCAGCAGCAGCAGGCACTACAGCAGCAGCAACAACAACAGCAGCAGCAGTTTCAGCGTCAGCAGCAGGAGCAGCCGCTACTACAGCATCAGCTGCCCCAATTTCAGCAGCAACATCAGCAGGGTCCTCCGCCGCCTTTAGTGCCACAGCAGGGTCAATCCCAGAGCTTCTCAGGTGGTAATAATAATAATAGCAGCAACCCGGGGCAGAGCACCACCACTAATCCCACCGCCCTTACGTCAAACCACCCCGCCGGCCACACCAGCGACCCAGCGAATAATTCCGCTGCTTTTAACAACATCAACATTAGCAACCACCACCAACAGCAGCAACAGCAACAGCAACAGCAACAGCAGCAGCAGCAATTCGCCTCACGCCCGCTGCCCAAACAGCAAAACAGCCAAGACTTTTCGGAGCAGGTGTCGCGATCTCAATCTACTCGCTATCCCCAGCAAGTGTCTACCCCCGTCCAGACACAGCTGCAGTTCGCTGCTGCCAGCTCGGCCGACGACCTGCCGCAGACCCTGAGCTCCCCTATTATTTCACAGGGCCAACCACTAGGCCAACCACTTGCAGGCCAGCACCAGCACCAGCACCAGCACCACCAATCCATTGGTGCTCCAATTCAATCGCAACACCATCAGCAGCAGCAACAACAGCAGCAGCAGCAGCAGCCCGCCGCCCCCACAGAAGCAAAGCGATCCGCTAGAAAACTGATCAAGAAGATTGTTGCAGCCAGCGGTCGCAGCAGCAACAGCAATAACAATAACAATAGCAGTAGCAATTCTTCTTCGTCGGATCACCACTCTTACCACCAGCACCACAATTCCTACGACAACTCACCGACCCTGGGACGCAGGTCATCTAAGCGAATTAGCAACACCTTCCCGCCCTCAATTCGGACTACAGGTGTTTCGCAGGGCTCGCTTGAATCCCAGCAGCCCTCTGACTGGCCGCCGCAGGACCAGCAGCAACCACCACCGCCGCCGCCGAAACAGCAACCACAACAACCCCCGCCTTCCTCAGGCCATCAGCCCGTCAATCCTTCACCACTTTCACAAGGCGGTGGTGACAGCCAGCAAGGCTACGGTCGCGACCACAACAACAACATCGCTATTAGTCCCGAGCTGCAGAGTGCAGGTGCAGGTGCAGGTGCAAACAATCAAGAGCCCCGCCCCCACCCCCACCAGACCACTATCCGGCAGGTGCCCACCGACCAAGATTCCACGCCTTACAGTGCAAACGAAGACATCGCCTACCAGCACCAAGTTCGTGCCCAGCAGCTTCTACAGCAAGCTCAAGCTCATCAGGCCCAGGTCCATGTTCAGGCCGATCCCCAGCAGCAACAATCACCACAACAACAGCTTTACGGACGCGTTGTCGTCGACCCCGCTCAGGATCAATACCATCACCAATACCCAACCCCGCCAGGTCAAGTACAATATCAGCAAGGTAATCCTCCGCCGCTGTACACCACTCACCTAGGAGCTGAGGCTCAACATCCAAACCCCGAGACCGTGTCCCAGCTGTCGCATGATTCTCCCATTACCGACACCGACGCACGGTCATCTGTCATATTTAGCGAACAGCACACGCCTGCTCTGAGCTACTCCCAACTAGACCAGAGACAAGTACAGCCTTACGTTTCCTCCTCCCCAGCTTCGCAGTCGGACATCATGCCTCCCCCGCCCGGTCAACCTCCCTCTACTCGTAGGTCGGGAGAGAACGAGAAGAACATGAGAGCTGCTGGTCAAGTTGAACCGCCTCCCGGCCCACCTCCGGGCTACCGCCACAGCCAGGGACCCAACGTTGGCTCCCTACCTCCCACGCCTGGCGTCTCGGCGAACGTTCAGGCTTACCGTGCGAGTAACGTGCCAGAACGTCAGCAGCTCGACAATGCAGGTGCCGAGGGCGGACGCAACAGCCCTCAGCCCTCTAACACGGAGCGGGAGTCTGACCCCGAGAAGCAGTTCAAAGATCTCCGTATGCCTCGTCCCACGGTGTCACGACGACTACCTGTTTGTTGACTAATGTGTATTACAGTAACCAAGTACAAAAATGTTAAGAGACTCTACTTTGACGGGAAGTCGCAAATAGAGCAGCTCAATGGCCAGGTTGAGCAACTTCAGAATGCTGTCGCCAACCAACGCATTTCGCAGTCGCGCACAGCGCTTGACGACAATGAGTACCAGACCAGATTCAACCGCTTGAACGGCGCAATTAACAACCTCTCGTTCAATATTCGTAAAGACTGGAAGACGGTACCCGCCTGGATCGAAAAGTATGTCAGCGCCGAGGCGATCAAGACCGGCAAGCAGGAAATGACGGCTGTCGGACGGGCTGTCATCATTCGATGGGTGGTGGATGAGATCTTCAACAAATGCTTCCACCCCGGTCTTGAGATTGAGCTTAGTCAACACCTGAAGCGGATTGAGCAGAACATCCGCAGATTCTCGTACACGCTCAGCGCCGCGGAAGAATACGAGGCCCTAACCTCTAAGGTGGTAAGCTGGCGTATGGCTACGCTGGAAGGTCTTCAGCAGGCCTTGAACGCGCCGGAGAGCGCGGATCACCGACAAGACTTCACCACGTTGACATCGACTAACCTGACGGCACATTTATTCCAGCACATGGTGGAACCACCGCCGCCAGGAGTAGACGGAAGTGTGGCCATGATAGTGGAACTGGCTGTGGGTATTGCGGCGAACTTGTCGTTAGAAAGTCGAGATGTGGCTCTCGTATTGCCGCTGCCGGGTGATTCGATAAAAGCAGACTTCATGGAAACAGAAAAACAGGCACTCCCCCCCTTACCAGACCCTGAAGAAGGTGAAGAGAGCGGCAAAGACAGCGAGAAAGCAGCAAAACGCGAGAAGACCAAGAGTGGTATGTTGACAATGCTGGGAAGCCAACAGCAGCCCGGAAGTAGAAAAGGCAGCATTGTTTCGAATACTGACATGGCGGAACCGACAGCACCACCACCCCCTAAGGACGCTAGTAAGGTTCGCTTTGCCGGGTTCATAGCCGTTGAGGTACGAGGAAGACAGGTGCTGGTCAAGGCACCGGTGTGGACTTTGTGATGGGTTGTTTTTGGACGAAATGATGATTACAAGCGTTGCTAGCCATTATGGGTATTCTTGATGTCAAGGTCGAGATAACCAAGCGGAGTTGGGGCTTAGCACATTGATATTTATTGGAGGCAAAGACAGCTAGATGATAATACTGGGTGGCTTGGAATCCTTGCTCCAACACCTGGGGTCGACTTGGGGTTGTGAAGGGGGGCCAGTACTCGGTAAAAGACAGCGGTTGTTGTCGCTTTGGAGGAAGCGCAATGGAATGTGAGGGGTCTTGGGATCGAGGAAGCTTTGGAAGAAAAAGGTTACTCAGGCCAGCCCCTTTTATATACCCATATTTGTTGTACCTTTTGCTTCGTTTGAATATGAGCTTTTGTTCTCCCTCATGATGTCGATATCATGTCGAATAGGACCAGTAACATGAAGCTTAGCTTCACCGCCTGCCGTCTTGGTACCCATGGTTCCTCCTGGTCTGTCACTACCAGTTTCTGCCAGTTGCCCCTCCATGCGACTATCAACAAATTCGCTGCTGGAAAGTTGACCCCGCGAAACACTTGGGCAGACAGGCAGACCAAAATAATTGCGCTTGTTTGGCTGTACTTGGAGAATATACATTTTTCAGGAGTACTTAGACAACAAGATATTTCACATTTCTGCTGCTCTATTCAATCGTGAAAGCGACAATAACAGTCTACATCCCAACCTATCCCAAGAGGACAAAGAAAGCGAAGATGGTGGCCAAACCAACACACCTGGAGCCTTCAGAGCTCGGGACCAAAGAATAGTTCGTACTCACCTAATCTGAAGATCCCCTGCCCATGCCTCTACCCTGCATACCTCTCTGTGTATTGCATGTACGTACGAATTACATAATGTACCTACATGGCATACACTACAGCTCTTGGCCTTTGTATAAACAGGTGCACAAATGCGCATACTTATCTGCACTCTTTGTCAACTGACGACGATGATCTATCTTGCTGTCTCTTTGACTTACTTGACTAACACATTCATAACCAAATTCGCAGTTGGGACAACCTCTACACCAACGAACTCACCAACCACGCCCACGACCCGGCCGACACGGGCACCAACTGGTTCGAGGACTCGGACGCGCAAGAAAAGGTCCTCGACTTCCTGGCCGACTTTCTTGCCGAAGAAGCAACAGCAGCAGCAACAACAGCAAAGACCGACACGAGTTTCCTCGACCTCGGCACGGGAAATGGCGACATGCTCTTCGGCCTCCGCGACGCCGGCTGGACGGGCCCCATGAAGGGCGTCGACTACAGCGAGCGCAGCGTCGAGTTTGCGCGGCGCATCGAGGACGCGCGACGGAAAGGGTTGACGCCTCGGCATACCTTTGACGACGACGATAACTCCGACGACGACGAAGCACAAGAAGCAAAAGAAGAAGGAGAAGAGGAAATACCAGCAATCGACTTCCAAATCCACGACATCCTCACCCCCTCCCACCCCCTCGCCGCCCAGTCCCCCCACGGCGGCCAAGGCTGGGACGTGGTCCTCGACAAGGGCACCTTCGACGCCATCTCGCTGTCGTCCGAGACGGACCCGGCGACGGGGCGGCGCGTGTCCGAGTCGTACCGGGCGCGGGTGCTGCCGCTCGTGCGCGAGAACGGCCTCTTCCTCGTGACGAGCTGCAACTGGACCGAGGACGAGCTCGCCAAGTGGTTCGCCGGCGAGCAGGAGACGGAGCAGCAGGAGGGGCAGGGGCAAGAAGACCAGACGGAAGAACGCAGGTGGAAGTTCGAACAGGTTGGGCGAGTCGAGTATCCCAGCTTCAGCTTCGGCGGCGTTAAGGGGTCGACCATCAGCAGCCTGTGTTTCCGGAAGACGGCGAGGGCTACATCATGATAGTCGGTGTTCTCCTACACAATACAGAAACTTTAGACAAAGGGGGTCCAGAAGAACTTACGCTGGGAGCTACTTGAAGTTGGGAAAATATACCCCCCTTTTTAGGTTAACCAAAGTAAGTAGTCTAGAACACGAGGCATAGTCCAAGCAAGTGCAAACAGCGGGCTTAAGTCGATACTCATGGATCTCAAATCATTGCATTTATTCTTTTTTCGTGATCTCGGCTGCGTAACCTGTACTACTCATACAACTGTTTCCCCCCACTTCGACAAGAAGCATGCCTCGTACTTGAGTGGGCTCCCCATACTCCACGCTCCCTGAAACGGTTGTGTCGGGGTCTATTTTCAATCAATTGACGACTCCCAAAACTTAAATGCTAGTTTTTCTAGTAGGACCAATGCCTCTCTGCCCTTCTGTCATAGAAGTACTGTGTCTCTCGAGGCTCCAGGACAACGGTGGTAGGGGTATTTTCAAGGTTCAATGCCTTCCAGTATCATCACTTCAGGGTCGTCTGGGGGTTCGGCCCACGGAATAGTGACGACAGTTGTTTCATTATGAGTTTGTCCCTTCTAAGGTGACGTGTTCATAGGATCTCCTCCTGCTCCGGGGACAGCTGCTGCCGCTGTTGTGGCGAAGAACCTGACATCCACGTCATCATCCTTTTGCAGCTTCTCCAAGCACGGCATGATTCTCTCGTTAATGAGCTCCAAAGACTTCGGCGAGGCCGTAATCTCCTTCTCCCCAGCCTTCTCTAGCGAGTAGAGCGTGCCTTGCTCCGGGAGGCGTTTTAAGGTATCAATAAGGGCCGCGTAAGTCTTGGCCACGTTGAACCGGATGTTGGGGATGTCGTCCTCCACCAGCTTGTCAAGCATGGGCAAAATCGATGTGCCAATCACCTCTAAGCTCACAACCGTTGACAAGGTCTACCAGATATTAGTTAGCGTCTAGCCAGGTTTGGATGCATTTGCGTATGAAGACTTACCGAGATGGCAAAGCACGTCGTCATTCTGTAGAGGTAGTTGGGGTGCGATCCCATAGCCATAACCTTGGGAATGATAGCCTCGCTAGCCCACTCCACTCCGAACACTTCCGTGAGCTTCTTCAGGTTGTGCGTAGCGGCCTCTCTGATAGAGAAGACGGTATCACCGAGCCAACCCATGCAGAGTCCACTCAACTTCTCATCAAAGAACTGCACACCCAGCTGGCTGGCAAGCAACGGAATGTACTCAATGATAGCGAGTCTTACTCTCCACTGCTTATCCTCTGCAAGCTGAACGATAGCAGGGAGCAGCGATTGCGATAAGAGATCGATGCCAATAACTAAGGAAGTCAGTCCAACCGCAAACTTTAGATACCACTAAGGACAGCCAACACATACCCTGGTTAACAAGCTCCAGCTTGGAGATTATATGCAGACGGACTTCGGGGAACTCGTCCTTCAGCATTTGCAGGAACATAGGCAGCAAGTGGTCGATTGTCCTGCACGTCCTTGATTAGCATCATCATAACAAATCCACATCTGGTTTCACTCACTCTTGCTTGCCCAGGATAGGAGCCAGGCCACTAATCTGGGTACCGAGTGCGGCACGGACATGCTGCGAGGTATCCGACACCAGGTCTTCAACGGAGCTCATGATATCGTTAAGGAGGGTAGTCCGGTCGACCAGAGCACAGAAACCAGGGATCTGGCCAGCGATCGCGGTTCTGACTTCGGCTTCGTTGTCCTTGAGCAGCTTCACGAAAGAGTGCACCAGATCCCGTGTAACGACCTCCTCATCTACTGCCTTGGCGATCTGTGAGGAATTGTCAGCTATTGCCCATACTGGTGTATTCCTGTCCTTGGCGTGACTCATCGCATACCTTTTCAAATCTATCCGCAATCATGTATCGGACTCTCCAGCTCTTGTCTTCTATCAAGTTGCGCAGAGATGTGAGCAGAACGCCGTGGCTGGCCTGCTGTTCTTTGGGAACGACTTCGGCAATGGAGATAAGGATTTCGACGGTCAGCAGACGCACACTATCCTGGTCGTCCTGTGCAAGGTGTTGGAAGAGGGGTATCATTTCGTCAACGACGATGGCAGCGGGCATCTCCTTCACGAATTTGGCCATGTTGGTAGCCGACTGTCTTCGGACCATGGGGGTCTCGTCGTGGACCAAGAGGCCGAATTGTTGACGTAGTTGGACCTGGATGGTGGGGGACACCTTCTTGTAGGGCGTCGTGAAGAGGCCGCATCCTGAAACCTTCGAGGTAAACCAGTCTGCCTTTGCGAGGCGGATGGTGAGGGGAATGAAGTATTCCTCGACTTGTTGGGGCGAGAGCTCCTCGCAGATCTTGTTGAGGGACTCGACGGCCTATCCAAGATGGATGAGTTAGATAAGGGCAGGAGGCGACAAGCACGAAAAGGGCTGGACTGACCTTGTCTCTGACGACGGGCTCCTCGATAGCAGCAAGGTTTTCGAGGGGAGACAGCAGGACGTGTCCCCATTGAGGCCCACCGACATACTCGATGAAGCTGCCAAGCTCCTCGCTCAGTGCAACAAGCACTTCATCTTCATCCTCGACCGACTCTGTAGTACGCGTATTAGCAGGCTATGACGATATGGGTGGAAGTTAGGTGGAAGGTAGGTGGAAGGTGGCTGACCATCGAGGAAGGGGATGAGCTCCTCCCGAGTGCGCTCAGCTCCCAGGGCTAGGGCGATGGTGGAAAGTCGGTGGATGGCATTCAGGCGGAGGAGAACATCATCGTGCTGTTCCAAAAGGGTTAGCGGCGTGGAAGCAACAAGAGAGACTGCGGCAGAAATGGCGATGGCGGCGGCTGGTGTTGATGTCGATGTTGTGACCGCCAACGCAATAGGAAGGCATGGTTGGGTGTACGGACCTTGAGTTCATCTATAAGCACGGCGATGGGGTAGAGCTCGTCGTTCGCATTCGGCGCGTCAGCCATGGCGAACTGCAGGGTTGTGGTTTCGTTGGTGGTGTTTGCAGTTGTATGGGAATTGGATGAGGGTTTGTTGCTGATCGCGTGCGAATGGTAAGTGATTGTGATGCAACGACAACGAGATTTGCTACGAGCCGCTTCGCCGGGGTTGTTGCATACCAAGACCAAAGCACCAGCTCGTAAGGCTTGCGGCTTGCACTCCTCCCACGTCCAATTAGTGCCTTTGGGGGGCTACTATGGGTTTTTGAGAAAAAGGAACCTAGCGGGCTGCGGTTGCGAGTTGCGGTTGCGGTGGGATGCGGGGGCAGGGGCGTGTGTCCAGGTCCAGGTCCAGGAACAGGAACAGGCAAAGTCCAGGAAAAGGATTAAGTCTAGAATTCTAATGTATTGCAAAATGCCTTTGTTTTTGTTGTTTAATGCTCCGGATGAACAAGATGGACAGTGAGGGAACGTGAAATCATCGAGGGGTATCTTGGATGTGTCGTTGTGTGGAGAGAGTCAAGCCTGGCAAATGGCTAGCTGGCTTGGTTGGTGTGGCTGGCAGGCAAAGCAAGCAGGCAAGTGACTGGACCGGGAAGGCTTTGCAAATGAAACCTATGCAGCACAGCACAGAAGCAAGCAGGCAAGGCCAAGACCCTCTGGACACCTTTGGGTACCAATGGAACTGGCAAGGCACAGCACACCTTCAAGTCATTGAACAGACAGCGGGAAAGGTACCTACCTAAGATTGGCGGTGCAAGCGCTAACAATGTTTTGGTTTGGGGGGGATGCATGCAGTACCTACCGTGCTATGGTGCTAGCAGCTCTCCGCTCAGTGCTGTTTAGTAGGGAGGGAGGAGCCCTGGCGAAATTGGGTTGGAACACTTCCAAAGATTCAATTGCTCAAGCTGCATGTACATGCTGTGGCTTGACCCCCTTCCGCCCGCCTACCTGCCTACAAAGGTGCAGCACCCAACCCCTTCCTCTTCTACCTAACATTCAATTTATTCCTACGCACTCCAAATATCTGATTTTGCAGGTACATACCCAAAGCCCAATGTATTGATCATTGATGCAGGAGGCAAATGCAGTCCATGGCAGGAATAGGACAGGTCAAGTTAGGTTATCCGATTAGGTAAGTAACCTGGTATTTTGGTGTACATGATTGGGAGCGGTGTCACAGACAGGGGCAACAATGGCACTTGAGCGAGAAATCGCGCTGACCAGGTGCCAAGGCCAAAAATGACGTACATATGTATCTGACCAAGAGATGAGAGGTTTCTCCCCTTGGCTATTGGGACCCCACGCCGTGATACAAAACATACGATCCCCTGCTTGCAGCACGCAAAGAGGGGGTAGCTATTGCAACTCATTCAGAGCTTGTTCTCCCGTATGCCTGAAGTTTAGAGCCAAGCCCATGGCAAGGGATCCTGCAGGAGCTCTGCCTGCATATCATGGACAATTGTACATTTGGCCAATGTCGCATACATGAGTACCTAAACTCCGATCACGCCCATTTTACAAGACGATAAGTATGCGACATCTCTCGGTCTTTGGGACGGCGACGACTATCACAAAAATCACATAAAAGAGGGACATGAAAAAAAAGACGAAATGTTGATGTGTAACGAGGGGACGGCCTATTACGGCTCCCAAGTAATCCATTCTGCTTGACTGCCTATGGAGGGTGTAGTATAGTTTGTAGACTCCAACAACTGGGTTATCTCTCCCCTGATTCTGCACTGCTAATAGGCAGAGTGATTGATGATAGATATGAAAACACTGTGTCGTGTTGATTTAGAAACCGTGGATCTTGATGATCTTGGGGTCGAGTTCGAGTCCTTGCTTGCCAACGAGGAACTCTTGCATGCTTTTGCGTTGATCACCCTGTAGCTGGATGACTTCGCCCATGTTCTCATCCGCTACGACAGTACCATTGCAGGCGAACTTCTTCCTGATGACAGAGAGGATCTTCTTGCGGTCGAACTTGGGGGGAAGGCCTTGGACCGTGGTCAACGTCTTACGACCGTTGCGCTCTGTGAAGGGAGACGCGTTAGTGCACGGTCGCTAGGTGGTTGGGATTGTAAGGAAGGATACTCACGTTGGATACGAATGTGGACGTAGTCCTCTTTCTTGCCTCCTAACTGAACCGCATCTACATCGGCTTCGGCATCTGCGAAGGGATCATAGGTCTTAAGGTTCTCGATGGACATCGATAGCGGCTTTTCGAGGAGCTTGGGGTTGATTCTGAGGAGAATACTTGTGGAACGTGGCAGATGAAATGAGGGAAAACAAGTATGTCAGGTAGTGAGAGTATTGGTTGTTGTTGATCGGTAGTTAAGTAGAAGGTTGAAAAGAAGGGGAGGGGCAGAGAATGAAATAGGTTGGAGGCAAATATCAGAGATGAGTCAGCAGGCAAGGTTTAGCGTTGTTACCCATGGCAAGCGGCGATCCACGGCCCTGCCGGTAAAAGGAGGCTGTTTTAGGGGACCAATGGCCCGACTTAGGAGCACCTGAGCGCCTGAGCGCGTCTTGCCATCCATCGTCAGATGACTCTCGACGGCAGTATCCAGTATCAGTCTCAGGCTCCTATCATACATAACTCGTTCCAGTATTCAAGTATCATGCTTGCCTGGCTGGCTGTTGCATCTTCAAATCGGTCACCTACGTACAAGTCAGATAAGAAATATTGCATTGTTCAACTCAATATAGAAAGAATGATATTCAGTTGTGTATTGTATCAATATGATCCTCAGAACGTTCCAAGTCTTTCAATGGCGAGTTGATGTCTGTACACGGCATTGATGCTTTTATCGAGTCACACGTCACAATGCTTGTGTGTCCCTGTGGCTTTTTTTTCATTGTTCATTAGGCATGTGGCGAGTTGTTGAAGAGAGCATTGAAGCACATTGTGCAGATGTGGCTGGTGGATGGATAGAATTGATAGAGGGAGGGGCAGTCAGGCCGTCAGGTACCTTTCTGCAAGTACTCGTCGCAAATCCGATATCGATTGTGATTTGACTGGAGGGAGCGTGGGGCAGAGACACTGTCACTGGCGGGCACCACCACCATCAGCCAAATTTCCGGTGACTCAACGGCCGCGATCTCTTTAACAAACAGACCTTGGTTACAGAGACGACAACAGTTGCAAATCCTGCTACCCCAAAGTCTCAGCCGTCGTTCAGAATGCCTACCATTGCTGTCGACAAGTATGCGCTCTTCGAAGCTCTGGGTCAAAAGTGTGTGCACCCCAAACACCCAACTCCTACTACCCCTCCGTGCCGCCTTACAAGCAAGCGAAGCAACCCCACTAACAGCCAGCCCTCAGATACACGACCCTAGAGTTCGAGGATCTCTGCTTCGAGTTTGGTATCGAGCTGGACGAGGACACCGAGAATGAGGAACGCCCCGTCGTCAATGGCGTGCAGGAGCCGCCCCAGCTCAAGATCGAGATCCCCGCCAACCGCTATGACATGCTCTGCTTCGAGGGTATCGCCCTGATGCTCAACATCTTCCGCGGCAAGAAGCCCACCCCCAACTTCCGACTCATCACCCCGGCCAGCGGCGCCCTCGAGACCATCACCGTACATGAGGATACCATGAAGGTGCGGCCGCTGGTGGCTGGTGCCATCCTCCGCAACATCACCTTCACCCAGGAGCGCTACGACTCCTTCATCGCGTTACAAGACAAGCTACACCAGAACTTGGCGCGCCAGAGGACTCTGGTCGCCATTGGAACGCACGACTTGGACACCGTCAAGGGACCCTTCACCTACGAGGCGCTGCCTCCGCAAGAGATCAAGTTCGCGCCCCTGAACCAGACCAAGGAGATGACGGCCGAGGAGATGATGACTTTCTACGAGAAGGACAAGAATCTGGGCAAATACCTACACATTATCCGCGAGAAGCCGGTATACCCTGTCATCTACGATGCCAACCGGGTCGTTTGCTCGATGCCCCCTATCATCAACGGCAACCACTCCAAAATCACCATGGACACCAAGAATGTCATGATCGAGGCTACCGCAACTGACGCCACCAAGCTGGCCATTGTTATCGACATGATGGTCACCATGTTCTCGGCGCACTGCAAGGAGGAGTTCACAGTTGAGCCCGTCAAGGTTCTCTCTGACCACAACGGCCAGACTAGGATAACACCCCACTTGTCGCCGCGGTCACAGGAGGTTGAAATAGATTACCTGAACGGCTGTCTCGGCCTGGAGCTGAAGGCGGACGAGATCTGCACGCTGCTCTCCAAGATGGCGCTCACCGCCAAGCCCTCGAGCAAGCCGAACCTGGTGGAAGTGTCCATTCCCCCCACCAGAGCTGACATTCTGCAACGGTGTGATATTATGGAGGATTTGGGTATCGCATACGGTTTCAACAAGCTTCCTAGAATGTCCGTAACCAAGACGGTAGGCGCACCTTTAAGCATCAATAAGATGACCGATATCGTGCGCTTCGAATCGGGTATGGCTGGCTGGAGTGAAGTCATGCCCCTGATCCTTTGCGGGTAAGTTTGCGCAATGCGGAATATATCAACCTCCTGTCGAAGTCAAAAAGCTAACCCAGGACACAGTCACGACGAGAACTTCGCCTGGCTGAACCGTCAAGACGATGGTAAGACAGCCGTCAAATTGGCCAACCCTAAGACCCAAGAGTACCAAATTGTCCGGACCTCGCTTCTCCCCGGTCTCCTCAAGACGATCCGCGAGAACAAGTCGCACAGCCTGCCGGTCAAGGTCTTCGAGGCGTCCGACGTCGTCTTCAAGGACGAGACCAAGGAGCGCAAGGCCCGCAACGAGCGCCACTTCTCGGCCGCCTGGTGCGGCCGCACGTCGGGCTTCGAGGAGGTCCACGGACTGCTCGACCGCGTTATGCTGATGCTGCGCACCTCGTTCCTAACGCGCGAGGAGGGACTCGGGGACTCCAAGTCCATCGACTTCGAGGTCCGCCAGGAACACACCAAGCGTGATGGCTACTGGCTCGAGCCCATCGACGAGGCCACCTTCTTCAGCGGCCGCGCCGCCGCCATCTTTGCCCGCCTCGGCGGCCAGAGCCGGCGTATCGGCGAGTTCGGCGTCTTGCACCCCAGCGTGCTCGAGAAGTTTGAGATCAAGTTCCCCGTCAGTGTGCTCGAGGTCAACCTCGAGGTCTTCTTATAGATGGCCCCTGCTCGTTAGTTAGTAGTGCCAGGGTATAAAGAAAGGGATGAAAGAAAGAAGTAAAAAGAAGAGAAACCCAAATATCATGGACCTCAACTGGTAGATCGTGGCAATTAGTCTGTTTATGTAGCTAGCTATACAGTGTGCTATGTAGAGACACAGGCGCTAAAAGAGTAAAAGAATATGTCTCAGGGCCAATATTGCTGAAGCAAATACCCAAATTTCCCGAGTCTCCATTCAACATGTGAACACCAAATGTGATGACCTTCCCCCCCCCCTCTGACACCGCACTCTCCTTGACAAGCTTGCCCTCTCAAAAATTTCTTGATAACTGGATGAATATTCGGTGGGAGCAGATATAAATAGGAACAAACCCACGTTAGCAAGATCACCCCAACACCTCTCGGCACGCATAGGACAGAACATTGTTTAGCATCATGATTCGTAGTATTGGTTTCGCATTATTATACTCGTACAACTCCAATCAGCAACGTGCTCTGCATCCTCGCTAGCATGGTTCGTCCGCTGACACCAGGTCTCCAGTATCCTCCTCTCTTTCTCTCTTCCTTCCTCTCTTTTTTCTTATGGCGGGAGAGGAGGAACGAGAAGCAGGGACGATGGACTTAAGCAACCGACTACTTTGCAATAAAGTCCGCAATTCTATCTACGGCCTCTACAGCACCAGCGTAGACCCTGTTGCGCCACGTCCGATGCGCAAACTCTTCTTCTATAGCGGGCAAAATCCGAACGCTATGCTGCTGCTTCAGCTTGTGCTTTTGCTCCTCGTGGTAATCCTCGTCGTGCCCGCTTCCCACGTAGCCGCAGACACCCTTGGAGTATGAGACCATGACGTCTTCGCCGCTCGCGGCGGAAATAGTCGACCAGATGCTGGATCGCCGCCTCTTGTGCGGGACGAAATCACGGAAGTTCCACACATTGTCGGGTCTTGGGTGGTATAGCAACTAACTCATTTCCATCTCCGTCGTCCCATCCATCGGTTGCTGCTGCTTCGTTGTCGTGGCGCTGTTGTTGATTTCTTCGGCGCTGGCAAGAGGATGCGGTGGTGATACCGTTGTTGATGTTGTGACGATGTCTTTCAACTCTTGCGATACCATTTCTTCTTCTCTCTTGTTGCCTACATTACCACTGTCTTGGCGTCCACTGTCCGTTGAATGTCTCATCACCGCAGCTTTGCTGCTGTTGTTTAACTGACTTCCAGAATCTGAACCGCCGAACATGCCCTTTCCAAGATCCACGTTTGCGAGACCTTCCTTAAGCTTCGCGATATTGTCCGCAAATGCGCCCGGGCTGTCGGTACTAGCACTCTGTCGGAGAGAAGGCGTGAGTATTTCGTGCGCGGTTTCAACACTGGTAAGCACACTTCTACTAGTAGGCATTCCCGGCGGCTGACTCGTCGGCAACGGGCTGCGGCCCCTACTCGAGGGTGAGCTCGTACCGAGGGGGTTGTTGAGTGCATAGTCGCCTATGCGCTCGCCCCTAGCAGCTGCATTGTCAAGCTCCTCGTTCATCTCCGCATCGCTCCTGCCAAAACTGCTGGCCCACCATCGGATCGCGTTATCACGGGGGAAAACAAGTCTTTCGCGCCCGCTTTGTCTGTCGTCAATGGTGTTATCATATTTGGGGTTCAAGAACTCTTGCTTCCGACTAAGGAAGTAGTCCCACACACTCCGCGTTCGCTCCTTCGCTTTGGCGTCACATCGCTCCTTTTCCGAGTTCCACAGGAACGAACCGTACTGGGCCGCATATAGATGATAGAGAAGGCGCCGTAGAAAACGCTCATTGAACTCGAACTGTGAAGGATGTTGGTGTAGCAGCTGGTACGTCGCGTCCAGGAATTGATGGAACACAGGCGATATATCACTCGGTTTGGTAGCTTGACTGGCGTCTACTGTAGGGCGAACCTTTTCCGTTTCATCCGGTGGTGAAGTTGGGTCATCAGAATCAGCCTGAGCGGCTGTGGAATCTGTGCCATTGCCACGGTTGAAGAAGCGCTTTGCGCTGGAGATGGCACTGTCAAAGACCTCACCCGCTCGTCCCTCCGACTCGCCAGGTTGAAGAGTACTACCAGCCAAGGGATCCTTCTCGACAGTGAACCATTTCTCGTGGTTAAGGTAGCCAGCGCGTAGTGCGAACATGTGGCCGAACGACATCCAGTCCTTTTCGACAAGTACAATAAAACCTTCTATGGTGCGGTAATAGGGATCAAGCATCATCTGTGACAACGCCGAGAGCTGGCTGGTACGATCCCACCCGTCGGAGCAATGGATAAGCACGTGGGAATGGTGGATGCCGACTTGCCGGGCAATGAGTGCAGATCCGTCGAGAATCCCTTGTATATGCCGTAGCCAGTTGCTCTTCTCCAGGAGATGACGGTTGGGGGGCAGGCGACTGATGTCACCGTCCTTGATGGCTTCTATCACCATATTGAGGGAGTCGCGCATAACGTGGATGTTGTCGATGTTCAGGTAAGCCTTCTTTGCGAAGTCGTAATTCTTCATGTCCTCGGAGCCTTTGCCCATTGCTTGCATGACCACGGCGTTGATCGTCGGACGAGCATCCACAATAAGGTTGTTCTGTTGAGCGCCGTATACAAGCCGTTTCCCCGTCTTGGGGTCATAGGCAGCATTGCCGCCTTGCAGTAGGTCATCTTCGTACTGCGAAGTTGGATCTGAGGAGTCGACATCTGCGCTGCTTCCCCTCAGATCAGCCTGACTGGAAGCTGGGCTAGGCTCCACCGACTCAGGGTTGACGTCGAGCCCATTAAACTCGACCGTGGCAGAAGCCGAAAAGCTGGCACTAACGATGCGTTCATCCTGGACACTGCGGTTCCCCCGTATACCAACGCGAGGTTGCGAACTGCGAGTGATGGAACAGTTGTTGAGTGAGTGTAGATATGTCAAGACAGGTATGCGCTGGCGGGAGCGGTAGGGTCCGGCATGCTTGATTACATTATCGGATATGTTGGAAGGAACGACTAGTAGCCCGGGGTATGTGGGCGAGAAGGCATAGTCCTGGTTTATGGTAGATATGCGCCAGCCTCGGTCGACGGATTTGGTACTGATGCCCTGTCGGCGAAATTCTGTTTTGGGGTCGTAGATTTCCCAGCCATTCAAATGCTTCTCTTGTTTCAGCGGTTGGTAGCTGAAAGCGTACAGCTTTTCTATAGTTCCCAAGCGGCATGTGTGGTTCCGAATGTGTTCGAAGGCGTCGCGGGCGGCGGCTTCTTCGGCGAAGTGGAAGCTGATGAACATGAAGTCTCGGCATCGTAAGCGAATGGTCGATGGTCGGCCTGAAGCGGCTGCGGAGGGTCTGAAGGTGCAATGAGCCAGGATCGGGTAGGCTATGTAGAGCTCGCGCGGACGTCCTGTGGGTTCTGCAGGTGGTATCACCATTACGATGTGATGATCTGTTAGATGCAAGTCGCCCTTTTGCATCTCGCCGCCGCGAACGGCCTCGACGCCGGGGATCTTTTTGACGTGCATTATGGAAGGCGGTTTGAGGGTAACCTGTTTTACTGAGTGGTATTATCGCCGATTTGTGGCATTGGGGGTGAGGTGTGGTCCTGGTCTTGGTAGTACGGTGGCAGAAAGAGAAAGATTCCGGCTGCGCTTTAGAGCTCGGCAGGTGAATTCATGGCAAGTGATTGGGGGATTTGCGATGTGGCCTGCATCACTCAGGTGCTTGGGGAAACGCGCTGGCCTTGGGCTGGCTTTGGATCTAGTCAGTGTGAGGGAGCGGGCGAGCAAGATGATCACACGATGTGATGCTGGTGCGCTCTCAGTCTGTTCCAAAAGTCCGTCTTGTTGGGCTACAAGGTAGCACTGGGCTGGATTGTGCTTGCCTGTGCTACTGTCAGGTCATATGTGCAATGTTCAGTGCTGTTGTCGCAAGCTCAACCAATGTCATCAGCAGGAAGCAAGACTGCACGTACGTAAACTTAGTTGATTGGTATGAACAATCAGCCCAGCCTTAGTGGGGTAAACGTGAGTAGGTGAGTGTTGAAGAGTGTCAAGAGTTGCCAACAAATCACCCCTACTGACAGCACAGCAATGTTCTTTCAAAGATCACTCTGCCCTCCTAGTACGGTTGAGGTATAAATTGAATACTACCTAGACAGACGGCAGAACTGGTTCCGAAGAGATGATGTTATAGTATATTCCATTCAATAATCTTCGACCGGTTGAAGGAAAGTTCAAGTTGAATAAGAATAATACAACAGTTACTTAATGTCTTCAAGGTTACATATGTACCTGTATGACATCCACAAGTGTCCACTGTCGGAGCTGTGAACTGTGGCTGATGCCGACGTCACATGCGAGCAACTCCAGACAGGACGTTATCGAGGTGGGGTCTTTTCTCTTATCGATTGCATGGGGTAATTGCCAATGCCAAGAAAAGGAGCCCTTGGTCTGTGTCCCGTTTAGAAACCACAAGTACCCAGGTACCTAGAGGCCAGGCCGTTTTCTTGAATTGCCAACTCGCCCACACAAGAAAAAAAAGCCCTAACCAGCCAAAAAATCGAGGTGCAAGCCAGTTGGGCAAAATCTCCACCACAATTCTCGCGATATCTGCCATCCCACTCAGAGCGACCCTCTTCGACCTCGACCAGAACCTCCCTCACAACCCTGTTCAACAGTCATCTCAACAATCAACAGATAACTACCGTCAAGATGGCCGTCCCGGGTACTCAGATGTATGTCGATTGATTCCCTACAATAGTCATCGGGTTGGAGAGAGAGGGAGAGATTGCGGGGGATCATTTTTGGTCGTTGCAGCAGCAAGCAGCAACAGCAATGATGCGCTCACTTCACCATGATGATGGATGAAGATCCCCCAGCTTTCTCTTCTTCTCTCGCGGCTCGCTTGATTTGTTGTCGCATCTTCATATCATTCGTACTGACATTCTATGTTCCCAATGTAGCTCCAAGCGCAGAAAGTTCGTAGCTGACGGTGTCTTCTACGCCGAGCTGAACGAGTTCTTCCAGCACGAGCTGGCCGAGGAGGGTTACTCCGGTGTCGAGGTCCGCGTTACGCCCACCGTCACCGACATCATCATCCGCGCCACCCACACCCAGGAGGTTCTTGGCGAGCAGGGCCGCCGCATCCGTGAGCTCACCTCGCTCATCCAGAAGCGCTTCAAGTTCCCCGAGAACTCCGTCTCCCTCTATGCCGCCAAGGTCCAGAACCGCGGTCTGTCCGCCGTCGCCCAGTGCGAGTCTCTCCGCTACAAGCTCCTGAACGGTCTCGCTGTCCGTCGTGCCTGCTACGGTGTCCTCCGCTTCATCATGGAGTCCGGCGCCAAGGGTTGCGAGGTTGTCGTCTCCGGAAAGCTCCGTGCTGCCCGTGCCAAGTCCATGAAGTTCACCGACGGTTTCATGATCCACTCCGGTCAGCCCGCCAACGACTTCATTGACCACGCCACCCGCCACGTCCTGCTCCGCCAGGGTGTCCTGGGTATCAAGGTCAAGATCATGCGCGGCTCTGACCCCGAGGGCAAGGCCGGTCCCCAGAAGACCCTGCCCGATGCTGTCACCATCATCGAGCCCAAGGAGGAGCAGTCCGTTGTCCAGCCCATGAGCCAGGACTACGGTGCCAAGGCCGCCCAGATGCAGGCTCAGGCCGATGCTGCCCGCGCCGCTGAGGAGCAGGAGGGTGGCGAGGAGGCCGCCCCTGCTGAGCAGCAGTAGATTTGAGGCAAGTCGGTGCTGGACTTCTCTCAAAAGACCCCCATAATGTTGCCCAAGAAGGAATCATGATCGAGGAAGGGCGGGGAATGTGAATGAACGCACGGGTATGGATCTCACAAAGGCGTTATCACGTTTACGTTTGCATTTGCAAAGGGAATGGTTTCGGGGAACAACAAAAATTTCTTGAACTACGTGAGTAGTTGCCATTTGGCCGTGTCTGTAATGGTCATGATACCGTAGATGACTGCATGAACAAGCAACTTAACTACCAATGTTACTTCTTGCCCTTGCAAGCCTGATCATATGTGTGATATGTTCACAAGAACCTATGCCACCTGCAAATGAACACCCAAACGATCAACTACTAGGCATGTACGTCATGGCAAACATAGGAGTCATCCTTGACTACGTTCAGTCACCATTCTGATATACATAGAGTGAGTGCTGGCAATAAGGGGCATGCTCACGATATATCAAATGTATCTGATTGCCATAGTCTCTTCCCTTCTAAACTCTACTCCCAGTTCGTCTTGTCACGCCCAAAGTACATGGCTCATATTCATGCACCCTGCCACAGAAGTTTACCAGCAGGTGTCATCATCATAACCACGACCAACGAACAGATATCAACCAATTCAAGAGAGAAGCACGTAGCGATCCTTTGAACCGTCAGGTAACTGGTATCTCTCATTAATGTCTCTGTCTTGTAATCTCTATCGATTGGCTTGGTGAAAACAGCAGGTATAGGTAAAGTAAGTAGGTTAACGAGAAGGCCCCAAAGGCAGAAGTCTGGAGGACGGAGGAAGAGGAGAGAAAGCATGTAATAATGTAGGTAGCTTCTCTTCTCTCTCTCTCTCTCAGCACCCATCTTTTTAAGCTCCAAAGCTGTCGCCGGTGAGTCGGTCGTCGTTGAAACAAAGATAGCCGCTCTCGCTTTCCATCTATATTCTCTCTCTCTCTCCTTTCTCTCGATAGGGGGTTGCACTTCCCTTGCTCTTCCATGACGATGATGATGCTAGCAATACGCTCGGCTTCAAAAGACCCCCGATCAGTGAAATATTCTCTCCTTGCATTGAACAGTCAACACAAGAGGGGATGCAAAAATGTGGTTGAAGATGAAGATGATGATGTGATGAGCGCCTGTGCCTCTCCTTCTTTCTTTCTTCTTTCTGTCTCTCTTCATAATTGGCGGCGCATGGGCCTCCCTTTCCCCCCAGGTCTTCGCAGCAAGTGAAGTTATTCGTACAGACTATGCACAGCATATAAGCCATATATGCTGTTGTGCGTGCAAGCGCCACCCACCCCATCCCGTCCAATCCCTGATGAATCCAAACAAACAAAAAATACAAATCTGAGTTCCAGAATAATGATAAAAACGAAACCCCGAGGAGGTAGATCTTGCTACCTTTTTCGCCACGAAGTTTTGTGTCGCAGTCATTTCTCCGCCCTTGATCCCTCCTTCCCACCCCCTGAACGCCACAAAAGAGAACCCAGAATGCCTTACCTACCAGCCAAAACCCATTGTTTGTTGTTGTTCCTGCCAGAGCCCTCCCTTCATTCTCATGCCTTCCTACAAGTCATATGCGATTGTTGTTTTTCCTCTGTCAAAATGTTCGTAGGAGAGGCCACCCCTTACGGGTTTACTCCGGTGGTGGTGGTGATAATAAGCAAGTTGTCCCCATAACATGTCGGGCTCGCGACCTCCATATCGTTGTATGATCTTGCCCGATGCAGGGGGACAGAGGACGGGAGGATATATACAGTTTTGAATCGAGAAAAAGTTGTATAAATTCTACAAGGTAAGCTCTTGTGAGGCTTTACCGCTCGCCACCTTTCGTTTTCGGTTGCATTTCGATCGAGTTCCCATACGCTTTTGTGGCATGGCCGTTGCTGGTGCCGTTGCCATTCCTCCTGGAGGACATCTCATCCTCAGAATCATCGTCCGCAAGATCGGCCAGACCGAAAGCGCCCGACTCCTCATCGTACGCTCGCATGAGTCCCTCGCGATCTCCGCTTACTCGCGGGTCTGTGCTGCGTCGCGCCTGCATGCTGAGTCTCGTCTGGATGCTGGAGATCATGTCGGTACCGGTAGCGTCGTTGCCGTCGCGACGGCCGCCAAGCATCTTGTCGCCGTTGGGATCTCGGCGCGAGAGGTTGAGCAGGTAGACACCAGTGAATGTGGTGAGGAACCCGCAAAGTAGCGATAGCGTGTTGACCGCATCTGACGTGTTGAAGCCGCCGAAGAGAATGAAGGAAGCGCATAGAGTGGCGGTCGTGAAGGTAACGTAGTATAAGGGGTTGACTCTGCAATATTGTTAGCCATAGATTCGTCAAATAAGCGGGTTAGACCAGGGCAAAGTACATTTGAGTCGAGAAGGTGGCTAATGCCTTGTTGAAGTAGTTCATCTGGATCAGTATGCAGACGGTCGTCAAGATCATGAAAACGTATGTAGAGGCGTGAGTGAATTGGTTGTGGCCGGCAAAAGTGAGCTTGACCGCAATGCCGAAGGCCTTGACGGACATGACAGAGACGGATCCGACAGTCGAGCAGATCGAGAGGTAGATCAGCGGGTTCTTCTTGCCGTGGATGGGCGCAATCTTGTAGATCATGACACTGGCGTACACGACGACCACGAAGCAGTAGAGAAGGTATCCTGGGAGTCGCGTTAGAAACTGGAAGCCCCTGGCTGGCGCATTGCATTGAGGCTACTTACCAGGCTGGAGCGCATATCGGAGAATCTGGTCAATAGTCTTGATGTCCTCATCTGGCGGGGCGTGTAGAACAATGATGATGGCGCCGATCAAACAGATGGCGCAGCCGAGCTTGCCCAATGTACCCAGCTCTTCCTTGAGGAAGTAGGCTCCCAGAACTGCTCCTATCAAAACACTGAGGGCACCCAATGGCGTTACGAGAATGGCGGGGGCAAATGCATATGCGGCGAAATTGCATATCTCTCCGAGGACCACTGGAAGCAATCTCTATTAGGCTCAGGAACCCGAGGTTGTTGGTGTTGGTGTAGTACTCACAAGATAATATACCAGCCCACCACACGGGGTTCCGTAGGTAGACGAAGCCCTCGCCTTCAAAGCCGTGTCGTTCGCTCGTTTGCATCAAACCCTGGAAAACGAAATCAGTCTCGAGTTTGTACAATATGGGTGCCTCGCTGGAGAAGGGAGGCGGACAGTTGCTCGGGGAGTAATATGCGTACCTTTTTTGTTATCACGAAACTCGTGCCTATCGCCAAACTTGAAGACATGGCCAAAGCCAGTCCAACATATCTGCAGAAAGAACGACGTTAGCCCCTAGCACTCGAGTCCGGGTCATGCCTCAAAGAGCGAGAGCCTATTATTAGGAAGCGCGAGAAGCGAGGTTGCCATACTTTTCGTCAAGCATCATTTCGAAGGTGATGCGCCAACTCGGCTAGGAACAGTTTAATCCAAGTAATTCCTCGGGGACCTCAACGGAGCCTGTGGTAATGGGTTGTATAGCAGCTCGCGCCTGGCGAGAGACGGAAGGGTGGTTCCAGTAGTTGAACGGCAAATATAAAAGGCGAATGTTCGCGAATGCTCAGTTTGGGTTGTCTGGAGTTGCCCAGAGTATCGTATAGACGATGGCGTTCGTTTGCGCTCTCCAATGGAAGGGGGCTAGAATGGCGGCTTGGAGGCCACGAATAGCTGACACGAAAGGACTGGTGGTGGTGGCAGCGCACACTAAAGGGAGTGAACCAGCAAATGCATATGGGGGTTGCGTAACGATCGTTGTTGGTCGGGACGGGATCAAAGTCGAAGTCGAAATCGAAGTCGAAGTCGAAAAAGAGAGGGTTCCGTCTTCTTTGCTGGGTTGTGGTGCGCGGTGCGGATGAAGACAAAGGCGCAAAACAGCAGTGTCTTGTCAGAGACGTGGTCGTCGGGGATCGTCTCGTCGGGAATTTGAAAGAAGGTTACGGTTAGATGGAGATCAGAGAAATGGGCTTCAGTCTGAAGATGCGATGCGCTGGGCAGGCGATCGGATCAGGGCGATTAATTGCGTTGGGTAAACCAAAATGCAAATGCGACTTTCGGTTCGGGCAAAGTGTCCCTCCTGGCTCCTGGGTGGCTGTTAACCTTCCTTGTCAGAAGACCTAATCTACTAATAGCGTGTCGTGTTCTGGATTTGGGGGGGGTTGAACTTGGGACTTGGGACTTTGGGGGAGTCTGGACTGGCTGGACGGATTGAATCTAGAATGGGTATGTACCAAGGATGGCGAGGACTCGGGGCTAGGAGAATAAAGGTAACGAGAACCACTTTGGGGGTGGGCGTTACGTGTGTTTCGAGGTTTCAGGACGGCTACATCACACACACTCTCCCTCTTCCAGCCGCTCACTCGCCCACTCCAGTCACTCCAGTCACTCCAGTACTGCTCCAGTCACTCTCCTACAGGCGTACCTGGGGCTGCTAATAAGGCGGCCCAGGTACTCCCGTAAAGAGAGTAGACACTCGGATAGTGGGGATTCCAAGTCACACACCCCCTGCCCCCTTCCAAGGTTGCTGGTGTTTGGTGGTGGTGGACAGTACTGGTCGCCGCGCTATGAACGTGTACGGGGCCCTCTCTGGAATGGATGGGACCATTCAATGTTCAATCAATTGATGGACATCGATGTCTGCCCTCTCTGTCTGGGCAGGACAGGCGAACGAACGGTCTGGTCGGCGTTAAGGGGGAGAACTACATGTGTAATACAATTGATTGAAGATGCCGTCCGTCGGACTGACTGCTTTAACCGTACATCGTGATACGATACCATACCAACCCGACAAGAGAAGCTGCTGTGCCTGGAAGGGATAGTACAGGGATATGGCAGGTGACACCTGCAGGGGCACTCTAAGGTTAGGTCTCTAGGTCTCTAGCACTGCACTCACTCTACCTGAAGGGTCGACGAACTAATTGCTTATTGCGAGATGCTACTACTGGCGTGTAGATGGTTACAAATAAAGATAAGAACAGAGCCCCCTTCTCATGCCTTTACTTTAGATGACTTTATTTCTATTGATACCCGTGGTTTTGGTTCTTGGTAGGCAGCCCACCAAGGTTGCGAATATATGAGATGAATTGGAAACTCTATAAGCCACCGCACCTCTCTCCAGTTGTAGGTAAGTATTACTTACCCGTAACCGTACGGAGTCGGTACCACATGTCCAAACTGACTTGCGAGATTGTGGTTGTGATTGTGATTGTGCCGCTTGACCTTTCCTCTCGTTTTCTTTTCTGCGTTCTGCGTTCTGCGTTCTGCACAGCCACGGACAAGCTCTCGACTAGTGATAGCGCACCTGCAGATGGCAGAGACTAGATGCGGCAATTTCCCGGGAAGGTGTACGACTGCAGCGTGGCAGATGATGACAACGTGGTGCGTGGACGCGATGCGCCTTTGAGACTAACCCGCCAAGCCGACGTGTTTTAAAAATCCCCATTCGAGACGCTTGGAGATTGAGCCTCTGCACGCCGCTTACATACCGTTATGTACGTATTAGTATATTGGTTATCAGCCATGAGACAGTCCGTGTCAGCAACAGAAAGAGTACTCTGTAGAATTCAATACTTTTTGGGGGTGATTTACCGCTCGGGCAATGTGAATTTCAATTCAACACTTCAATCTTCTGCTCAGGCTCAGACTCAGACTGGCCAGGGTATGCATTCTAAGCGCATCCACCCCGTATTTTTGATGATATGACGTGTTGCCCGCTGACGCCGACGGATGGGCAAGATGCGGCACGGGGGGGCCTCCATTTTCTTCCCTGGCCTGACGGCGCACACGGGTTTCTATTAGTAGAATAGAATTTGGGCCGCGGCATTTCGCAATTCGTACGCTCCGCTTCCGACCTTGTTTGTCCCTCTACCTCGCCCTGTTCTTGGCCAAGTCGGCTGCAGATCATCTACACCACCAACCCCTCGGTCGATAAATGTTTCATCGCTGGTCCTGGTTGCAGTCTTCTAACGGTGGGAAAAAATTCATTCTGTGGCTTTAGATAATTCCCACATTGTCCGCCGCGTCTGAAGCAACTAGGCCGCCACTTAAGCCCTGGTTGGCACTAGAATGCCATAACGCGCAAAGGAAGAAAGGAAGACCCCTCGTATTTTTCTTAGGTAATTCGCTAGGCGATAACAAAGGTGGGTGTCAGCCAGCCTCATCAAAGGCTATGCCCTCTTGTAGGATCCTCGAAATAATCACGATCTCGGCTCGTAGTTAAGAGTGCCAACGATGCTGAATTTTCATCGGATGGGTGGGTGTATATTCGTATAGGTCTTAAAACACCACCCTATATTACCAAGCTGGCATATTGGTAGGTATCACGGCCCAAATCAGGAGCATCCACTCTCCGTACAGGAGCCGTTGCCGGCAACGGCTCCTATGTCCATGCCCGCTTTCAAGGAGCCACGCCGGGGCCGTGCTGGTCCAATACTACCTCGTCAGGTTTGTTACTCAGAACGTGTTAAGTAGCAGAGGAGCTCACAGCTTACTTCTTGTCCAGCACCCCAATGCAGACATCCCGCTTACTCATGCATACCCACCACGTATGCTCTACACGTAAAGCTTTTCTGCATCTACTTCCTGGGAAGCTTGATGTTATGATCGTGTAGTGCCGATATCCCAATTGAGCCGGATGTATATATGCAGCTTACGGTCACTGAGGGGTCGATAAAAGGGCAGCTATCACCCAAGGTGATATCCCCAAGCAGACAGGCATTATGATGAGGCCTCTGCAAAACAGAGGATTACCTTGCTAATATTCAGCAATTGTCCAAGGTCGGTTGGATGTTTTGTCATTTCGAGCAGGAAGTCTCTCATGGACTGCATGCAAGAACACCAGATCATGAATGCCAAGGTGTTCCGTGAGGGCCTCGACCATAAGCTTATTGCAACAACCATCATTATCAACCCTGCTTGAGCCAGATCTTAGGTCAGACGTACACGAATATGCGACGCCTGGCTCATGGAGTATGAGCAGTGTGCCATGACAGTCTACCGAGGGTAAACGTAAACCCCAAACAATAAAGAGTAAGAGGAAAACTGGAATCGCACTTGAATCTCGAGCTATCGAGCGGAGCCCGTCCATGAAGTATATTCATGCTATTGGTAGTACTTGAAGGCTTCGTTCCATTCCCTCGGTCGACTGGCGTATAGACGAACATGCTGAAAAATATAGTTGCCGGTACTCAATTCGGGGGACACCATTATGAATCTTGAGATGTGTCCTTGAGTAAATTATACAGGCTCTTTGCATAAGAAGAAGCACGACGTCTCCTGCTATTTAACATGCTTTAATATTGGAAGGCTCGGGGTAATATAGCAAGTATTGGATGCTATCATGTGGTGGTCCTTTCCTCTCCTTTGTAGTTTCGTGCTGAATGCTTGAGGTATGAACTTTTGGACTTGATCTTAACGACAACATAATTTTGCACATACCTATAATCAAGCATACACCGTACCGATTCACTACCGTAACGGCGAATCCATCTTCTTCCTGCTACGATAATAGCTGGACTTCGACTCGGAAGATGCGTACAATGGTTCCATACTTTCGAGTTGGAGCCCCTAAAAATGTACAAGCTACCCTTATTTGACTTCGAATAGGGGCAGCTCGTGTATATCAGGGGCTACCCACGCCATTCGCCAAGCTGCTCTGGTGTGCAACTCTTAGGGCGGACGTCAAGTCAACGCCGACTTCCTTTCACGCAGCTTTATCCGCGGCCCAAATTAGTTCTCTCTCGACAGTCTGTCAGGCGCCAAGTTGATTGACGCACCACATTCTTTAAGGCCAGTAACTCCAGTTAATCCCGTCAACTAAAGCGCAAGAGGGATCAACTTGGAGGTGTATACCCGGTCCACGGAGTGAACTCATGATAAGGCTTTCGGCAAAATGGACGGCCTTAAACCTATAAAGCTGATATGTATGGAAATTCGAAACACCCTTTCCAGCACAAGAGGTGGTATTCTCCACCCTAGTAACGCCAAACCCGGCTGAGTCCCTACAAGATCTGCCAGTCCACTTCGGCGCGGACCTCGTCGAGCACCGGCTCCAGCTCGAGCGCCAGTTCAGCTCCTCCAGGATAAATCATATACGGGCAGCGATGAAACAGCCATACTTATAGAGGCCCGTTTGCTAGTACGCCTAGCAGACCCGATCTGTGGTAAGAGACAAGCAACGTCTAATCACATGCAAGGTCGAAGTGGGCGTGGTGCTACAATCGAGATCTTACCCGAATTTCGGTCATACGACAGCCTGGATAAGAATCGAATATAGTATCACAAGAGGACAAATGGGTATGACGCAGAAGGTTGAGCAATGCCGTTAACCCTTAGCATTGGCACTTCTCTCTCTCCTCTCTTCCTCGTTAAGGCCGGCTTCGGGTCTGGATGTAGCCATTCCATGGCGAATATCGTGGAACGTCTGAGACATGGAACAGGAGAATTGGGCTTTGGGACTAGCTCTGCGTAACATGTCGGACCGGCTGTCGAGGATTTTGGTGTGATTGCTGGGGAACCGCTTACGAAACGGAGACAGCAAAACACGTGAAGTATGACTAGAACGACGTCAGGGCTTGGGTAGTGGTGGGTTTTGCTCTTGAGTGTCTGTGTGTGGTTGCGTCTTGGGGCTCCATGCGGCGTGCGTCTTGATGTCTCACTTTGCTGTATAACCAGATGACGATGGCGATGACGACTTGCCCCTTCTTCTTGCCTCCCGCCAACATCTATCTGGGGTGCATGTTAGCACATGTAACTTGGTGTCTCTCTGGAAATATTGTTCAAAAAGTCTGCCAAAGACATCTGTTATACACAGAGACTTTTACCGACGAGGCCTACATTCCATCCTCATTGGCGAGCTAATGCTACTATTTTCAATAAAGTCATGTAGTTTGTACTGATATATTTAAAGATGCCAAGTCATTTAATGAGCAGTCATTTATTTCTATACTAGATGCTTTTAGTTGAACTCGCTGCTGTCTAGGAGGAGGCGGATCTTGATCTGTCATATTATTGTTATTTACTTGTTACATGTTACTGTTTTTATCGTGACATAAAGGCCACGGTTTTGTCCGCTAGAAACCCCTTTTCTATATTTTGACGACTGTGCTTGCATGTACACATCATGGCGACCGACGAGAACGCTCTTCGCATTGGCTACACAGCTGGGTCAGATCAAAATTCCTGTCTTATCCCTCTATACCCTTTCAAGTGTTGTGTTGATGAGAACCAGGGTTAGCCAAAACCTTGGTGACCGAACCGAGCATGGAGAGACGACGGCTAGATACAGAGAACGTAATGCCAAAGGCCTATAGTATAAACTCCGTCGCAGTAAATGATGCGGCTCGGTTTATATAGTCTGAAACTACTTCTTGGAGAGTGGCACATCGCTTACAGCCGCGTCCCGCATCACGATATACTGCTTTGATTGAATTCTAACCCAACACGACGCTCTTTCGCTCAGCACACGTCCAAGTGGCAAGTGTAACAAGATGACAACTGGGAATATACGTACACGTACCACGATGGATGAACAAGCTATCACACCGCCATACGATTAGCCCACTGTGATGAGTCAACTATCCCATCGTTCACCGACTCGCCCTTAGCAATAGCTTCGAGTAACTAGTTGTTGCAATCCATCCTTTAGACCTATTCGGTGGCCCAGATAACTTTCAACTATCTCCAGATCCTTATTAGGAGATCCGGGAGTTCGTCAGTTAATGATCGATTCGCGCGCCTAGCAAGCAAGCACTGGCAATTTCCGATCTGATATGAATGAATATATTTCCGGTATCCAAACCCAGTCTATTTGCTTTCTTGGCCACGTAATCTATCCGGACACTTGGGTACCAAGGCCATCTAGTGAAACAGAAAGAAGACATCAGAATTTTGTGTATGCTCTTCAGTTACCTCGTAAAATACCATTCGGTTTAACGTAGACGGCCACCGTATGGGAAGATACTGAACAGGAAGTAAGACTATCGGACTACGCTGGGAGGTGAGAGTGCCATGAATCTGGAACGAGCATTCATCGACCCGCCAAGAGATTGAATACTTTAGCCAACGTCACATTATATAGGTGGTGTCGTGTCTGTTCCAGTCGACTCAATACTTCCACCTCTAGAGAATCCAAGAGCAACCCCTCAGCTTCCCGGGCTGAACAATATTGTAATGATGGAGACCCAAGAAGATGAGACCGTCGTTACTCCCCCCAAGGACTCGATTTATCCTCAGCACTCGTTGCATCACTGCCCTCGAAGCCTGTACTGCACCCTTCTCGCGACGGACGTTGCACTCGTACTTGCAACAGTGCAATCTGGGCTCTGTCAAACAGCGCCCGGCTTTTTTATTTATTTAGCGAGCACCTGAGACACCACAAACTGCTATCACCCATTGATCCGGTCATCACAAATCGGGAACTATCATAATTGACGTTGATAAAGCATACACCGCCCTCCCTTCACTTGGCCATCGAGCCCGTGGGCGTCAAGCCTTGAAGTCTAGTCAACCTCCAACTTGCGAGCGGACTTGAGGATTGACCAACTCTCTGGGAAAAGTAGATATGATCCGTGGTGAATGGGGAACCAGACCCGGACGCCGTTCAATATAGACGTGGAGAAGGAGGTAGGCACGACACTTCGCATTGCCACGGGACATAAGGGTTTCCAATACTCAGACGAAGCTCGATATTCTTGCCCGTTTCACAACGGCTACTTAATTTAATGTATGTGCCGAGGAGGAACGCTATGGGTCGAGGGCAGCTGCAGTCTCATCATGTTCTAATACAGATAATACAGATGGACAGATATTGATGACGAGGAAATATTTTATTTGGCACGGCATGCTTCTTAGGGGCGGCGCATACTTCAGGGCCAGGAAAGGTTCGCCGAGCACAAGACATTCTTTTCTGATGTGACTGTCGACACACTCCAGTTGGCGCTCTTTGAAGCCGTGGCAGATTATAGGAATCAGTACAGCCCCTTTCCCCCAAGGCACCAACACACACTCACGGCGCGATGTGTAACAGCACCAGCTCATTTTAACGTAGTTTATTTTCATTGCTACGAGGAGAAGAAGAGAAAGGTTACGTCGCCAAGGTCTGTAGCATTTCACCAACAAGTCAGAACTTCTCCAACCATCGGCCTTCGATCAGAATCCGGTTACTTGAAGTAGCTCAGTGACCAATCAATAGGCGACAACAAGACCATGGCTGGTCGATAGACGAGGAACCAACTCATGTGATTGGTTTGCACTGGTGCAGTTTAGTCCGTATTTGGAGACAGAATCAGCAGCGATGGGTTAGTTGCCTAACCTAGTACGTAAAGAGAGTATTAACGACCTTGACAACGAAGGATCGGTTTCTGATTGACTTATCTGCCGCCGCCCCCCTCCTTGCGTCTATTTTCCTATCATATGATGATGTGACTCAAGATGACCGACTGCATAGCCGAAAGGCCCCCCCAACACCAGCACGTTCCAGGGGTTGTCCATGGGCATGGGTGGGTGTGAACCAGAATTAGAAGGAGCTATTTCCACATCCATCCGACAACTAGCCTCCAGCCCCCAGTTAGTGCAAGTCAGCCGCATCAATATTTACGGCGAAGGAGCACCACGTCTATTTCAACCTCACTTCCTAGATATGCGACACCTGTAAGCATTCCCTATTGCGTTTGGGCAAATACAATCACAATCGAGGAGCAGGAAGGTCAAGAGATGTTGGTTTGATGTTGAGCACCGTTCTGTTTCATTAAGAGGTACTATATATCATATACTGATAATGTATATGCTTTGTTTATTACGCATGTCGTCTTGGTATCATCATGGGAAGGTGCCCTTCGCAATTCATACAACTCCGTCGCTCCCGTTATTATTCAAACACACACTAACACACAAACACACACCCGGGTCCCACAGCAAGCTATTACTGCTTCTGTGAGATCATCATCTCCTCATTTTGCGCAATGGGAGCGGGTTGGTTTGTGGTCGCGTTCTTCTCGCCCTCGGCCAGGATAGGGCCCGTCGTCTCGAGGCCAAGCGTGTAATCCGCGTTCGTGTTGATTTCATACTCCTCCGAGTCGATATGGCGGAAGGTGAAGTAGAAGATGGCGGTGAGGACGAAGCCGGCAATAGCGGGGCCGCCGAAGTCCCATGTCAGATAGGGGTCGGTGATGACAGACGAGCAGGCGAGGCCGATGATATAAGCAACGCCCGTGTTGAAGAGGTTGATGGCCGAAACCAAACCACGCATGTTAACCGGGGCGCGGGAGTAGGCGATACCGTACGCGGGCACGTTGATAAAGAGCTCGGAAATACCACCAATGGAGAAGGGGATAGCCAACCACCAAATGCTGATGTTGGCGACACCCTCACCGACCTTGCAGTCGGACGAGCCCATGTTACCGCAGGGCGACATCTTGTAGGCGTAGTAGTTGAGGACGGTGTAGCCAACGCCTCCAACCGAAGACAGGAAGAGACCGGTGGTGATGCGGGCGACGGGGCCGTAGTGGATATGCATCTTACGCAGGAAGGGGTACAGGCCGTAGTTGAGAAGAGGGGCGCCGACAATGATGCTCAAGCTGTTGAAGTTGCTGAGCACATCGTTGGGAACACCGTCGGTCTTCAGCATGGTCGACAAGAAGTTGGCGGCGGAACCGATACCGTTGTCGTTGAGGTACTGGATAGGGAAGAAGCAGAAGATACCAGTTGCCTGGAAGGTCTTCTTCACATCCTCAACAAACTGATCATTCCAGTTGCAGGTAATGGGCTGACCGCGGGCAGCCATGACCGAAGGCTTGGCGGCATCCCACCAGCCCTTGCGACCAATCTTCATGATTCCACCCTTCTTCAAGCACACACCAACGACGCGGAAGCAGTCAGGAAGATTGCTGCCACCAGGAGGGTGCAGAATGAGGCGCTTGAACAGGTACCACAGGAGGAAGGGCAGGGGCAAGTACAGGATAAGGGGCACGAGGAAGGCCAACCACCAACCAATGTACTTCTCAATGTAAGCAGTGGCGACGTTCATGAAGCCACCGACATTGATCAGCAGGTAGAACCAGAGCATAACTCGCTCGGTGGTGGACTCGGGATCCTCAATAACCTTCTCGCCCTTCTTGTTCAGAATGACTCTGGGTACGGTGGTGGTCATCTGATCCAGAAGAATCGGAGACACATTGGGCTTGAACATGGCAGCGCCGATGGACAAGACGTAGAGAGAGATGAAGTAGGGAATCTTGGCAGCGCCGTTGGCCAGGAGATCCTTGGCGCCGGCAGCGACCATGAGAATGTGAGCAACACCGCAAACAGCGACACCGTAACAGATCATCTTGAAGCGACCGGTCCTGCTATCGGCCAGGTAACCGAACAGGAGGGGCAGGACATAGGCCAGCAAACTGAAAGACTGGCCGACGGCGTTGGCGACCTGGGTACCCATGCCGAGGGCACCACCAGTTTCCTGGGTGTTGGGCGGGGGTGCACCATAACCGTTACCGCCAAGGGGCATGGCCCGGTTGACGTAGTTGTTGATGAGGGGCTGGACACCATAGTAGGAGGCTCGTTCGGCGAATTCGACGGCGCAGATCATGTAGGCGACAACGGGGATGCTGCCGGGGACACGGCGCAGGGTCGCGAACTCCTCTTCTGTCGGCTTGCCATCGTAGTCGTCCGACAGCTTGGCGTGGTCTTGGTAAGGCGGAGGGGAGTCGCCGGTGGGGGTAAGACCGCGCTTCGCATCTTCGGCGCTGCCCGTGGGCATGCGCTCAATGTCCATTTCAGCTACAGGGGCTTTCGGTTAGCGACGAGGAAACTTGGGAAAAAGTGGTTTCTGTTATAAGTCGATGGTAGACATACCCATGACGATTGACGGCTCCAGCAATTTTGAGGGACAGTACTGGTACGAGCGAATGACACTGAAGGTGGGAAGGAAGGAAAAAGGGAAAAGAGACAGTAGGTGGGCGGGATCGCGACTTATATGAGCGGGAGGGTGTCGAGTGTCATGAGGGATCACCGAGCCGAATATGCGCGCCTAAGCAGGGTGGATGTGAATGCAATGTGGGCGATCCTAGTCGGAGTGGGATGGGCTGGGATGGAACGATTCGGGACGCAGGAGAGCGCTTGCCTGCTTGCGTGCTTGCCTACTGCTGGCAGGCTGGACTCGGAGCTGCTCGAGCTTACCTCCCTACCTGACTACAGTGCAGAGAGAGAGGACAGGCATCGGAGCCGGTCTGGACACTGGGGTTCGCCGCTGGAGTGGCAGAGGGAAATGGGGCCAAAATTGGAAATAGAATAATGTCACCAACACGTCTACAGTACGTTCTCTCTCACTCTCGGGCCCACCAGATTGGTTCCTTTCCGACCCGACCAGGGATCCAGACTTGTCCCCAGTTTCCTTATCTCTCTTCCGCTTGCCATATGTGATACATACCACAGGTAATGTCTCTCCTGTCAGTGGTAAGCTGACCTCACCTAGTAGTACATACCACTAGAATAAATACGGGATGTTATGAATGCACTTAACTTTCAACCTGCGTTAAAGCGAGCAAGCAGGTGCGCCGGATAGCCGATAATCCAAATAGCTACAAAACTTGCGCCCAACCAGGAAGCTCCCATGTCCTAGCTGCGAGGCGGAACAGACGGACAGACGGACAGGCGGACAGGCGGACAGGCAGACAAACAGTAGTAGAAGTCCAACCCCTCGTCGACTGTCAGGCACGCGAGCGTATCAGAAGGTAGCAGCAAAGGGATCGCCTCCGTTCGATATCGCGGTCCCAGTCCTGTTGTATCCATCACCGTTCTCATCTCAATACCTATCTTAGCAGGTCGGAAAAATACAGTGGAGACGTGTAGTCTTTGCGGGGTGCAGTTGGACTTCTTCTCTGCTGCTAAGGCAAAAAGTAATCCACTCACACTAACGCCACCCAGATGAGCCGCTCTTTACTGCAAAGAGAAATACCCCCGGGAGCCAAATACGGCCGACCATCCCATTCCAATGAAACCACGAGAGCGGAAGGAACTAGGCAAACTAGGAAAGCTTGTAAGCTCCAATGGCAGTCGCCGCCGCGCATTGAGCAGACGGCGACCCCCCAATCTCGACTTCTTCTCGTGGCTTGATGCATTTTCCCCAGCTTCTAATCTCACCAAGGACGGCTGACACAGGACCGAGAATGGGGTCAGGCATCCCGGAATGGAGGAGATTGGGACTTGATGCGAAATCTAGGTACGGGAGTTGCCAGGATGCCTCTTCATGGAGTTCATGGAGGCCATGGAGGCCATGTCCATGACAACACCACACCGACAGGACGGAGTCGTCGACGGTCGACGGGAGTCACCACACCGATTATCGGCGTTTGTGTCACTTCTTGGCCATACCGTGATGTGTGTGCATCACCAACCCCCGAGAGTCCGCCCGGTTAGGTCGGATCAGTGCTACGTGCAGCAGATGCGGCCCAAAGCCTCTTGTTCTTCCATTTTTACCCGCTTTCAGATGTTTCCTACAGAACAGCATCTCAGAAACACATGTTGAGCGAGACTTGGCTGCTTGGCAGATAGTTTACCACCTACAGAGCACCAACAAAGACCGTAAGACCGGCATCTTCTCTGGGCCCCTTACTACCCAGCTAGCTACTGCATACATTAGATCCCGAAGCGAAGGACTTGCTCATTACAGCATGACTCTTGCGACCTTCCATTATCGGACTGGGGCTATTTTCGCATGTCTCAACTAGTCGGTCCGGAGGGCCCCATCTAAATCATGGCCCAGCATTGTTTTGCCAGGACAACCCTGGTTTCCTAGTCGTCAACGGCCACTTTCAACGCTTTCTAGATTTCTGTCAATGTCAGCAGCCGAGGCTTATTATTTGCTTATGTAGCATTGGCTATCGGGGTTTGAGCCCAGGGCTAGCTGCCATTGGTGCTTAGCCTGACTCGATTTCATATTGATCTCTCCTCCCACACAAACCCTTTCGGCACTACGATATGCGAAGTAATTCCGGGTCGCCCTGGCACGCCTGGAACGAAAGAGAGGAAGCGCGCATCTGGCATCTAGAACTACCTAGCCAGATCGTGTGGTGGTAATAAGTACAGAAGGTACCGTACCGCAGACATGGTGCGCACCAGCCGCATGTCCCTGTCCCTGGCACCTGGCCCTTACCAATGAGATGAACTCAGCTTATCTCTGTGGGTGGGTAGCTTTACCAGAGAACCGGAAATGAGGCGACACGATCGAATCATCGGGGAACGCGATGCCCTCAAATCGGCGGCAAAACTATCCAGCTATCTATCAGCTGCTTTCTACTCGTTACACACACACACACACACACGCACACACACGTAGGGATGGATGCTGGGGTTGTGCTCTTCCGGCGGGCAAACACGGGGTACCTGCAGAAGCGAAGGGTGGTGTTTTGCCGCGCGCCGCTGACGTTTGCCCGCCTAGCCACATGGCACGTTGCATTCGCCTTTCCTGCCGTCGAATGAGTCGCGATTGCAATTGCTCGATAGTGACTGGCTCATGATTCACAGCTACTATACAAATATGGTTTGCTTTTCGCACCGGACAAAGTGGCAAGCGCTGGCTTGTTCATCAATTGAGTTTGAGTTCTATCAAGCTTCTGCCCAGCACCAACCCAGCAGCTGAAGACATTGCCAACCTCAACCAAGCTTTTTTGCCCAGCGCCCAGCTCTAGGCACATGCATCTCCCGCGAACTGTCACCAGTTCAAGACGCAACCTAATCGTACCCTAAAGTCTTGTCCCGTCTTGTCGCGCTAAACTCGGAACATTTTAGCGACTTTTGCCAGATAAAGAAGGAGAGAGAAGAGCCTCACAGGTATACTGTATGTTCCTACTAGTAACCAAAATGGACGAGTTCCTGGCGAGTTTTCAGCTCTTCAGTCTGCTGCATTTGCCTTCAGATCTGGTTGATCACGACATCCAGAATTTGGTGTTGTTGCCATCCGGAGGGCCAATTGCGCTATCAGCAAACGATTGAGTAATGGAAATACCCTGATTACACGCCCAATTGTCGCGTGATATGCCAAGGTTATTTTATGGGACAACCCTGGCTATTGGTGACGATAGATTACCTTCTTTCCTGCACAGTCCAGCCCATTATTGTTCCGAGAGTACAAGTAGTCGATGTGACGGGTGTCAGTCCTCATCTCACCGGACACGGGGGAAACGACCAGGAACGGAAAAAACCTGGGGACGTAGCCCAGAAATACCTACTAGGTGTATCACTCGCGGCTATTACGTGCCTTAGAGTTATGTAGTCGCAGCGTAAGGGCGATGCAGGTGTAAACTCTGATTCTTCATACATACATACCAGTGATAGAACGAACCGAATGAAGTCCCTTGACACTTGATATCGACTAAGGCGGGTGTGTGCGGCTAGAAGTGCGGCCTCGTTCCGTTTTTCCACCTTTCCTATTGACTGACAGGATAGACATTGAGCCGGCCGGACTTCAGGGAGGTAGAGCCTCCGTTTCCCGTTGGTTGGCAGAAAACCGCCTTTTGGCACCAACGCATAGCATCGATAGTAGTATGTACAGTAGATGCAGAAGAACAAGCAAGAGAACACACACATTCACTACCTACACTAGGGCCATTGTTTGACCCAACGAAAACTAGCAGCGCATAGTGTATGCTGCACACCATGCACACCTCAGCGGGCAGGCGGTCAACGGCGCATCCCGAGCCAGGCCCGATCACTCTATGGTGATACGTTTTTTTCTAGTGTATCATAGTTGCCTCCATCCATCAGTTGGGTTCCTAGTTGGAAACGGTGTGCGGCTCTTCTTCACTCTCGAACTAGGGGGGAGGTGAGATTTCGGAGCTAGAGAGATGCGCTACTGTATCTGAGCGAGACCCCTGTAATGTCGTCATTTCACGTGACGTCTATTTTTCTGCACAAGTCTGTCGGCCGAGTTGTCTCTTATTGGTCGGCGACGAGGTTGGCAGGGTTAAGACAACACGTTAACAACACAGCTCGCATCCAGTCGAGAGCTGGCAAAGCAATCAATAGTTGGTGATTAGGATAGATCCAGATGTGGATATGCATGCAGCTTCAGTTATGTTGAAATGCAGATACATATCCATGTACTGTCAGATGTGGAATTACACGATATCTGCCCATCCCTCCCTCCTCCCCTTCCACTTCGCGGCGCAGATGCATGTGATAGATAGCAGGTAGGACCCTGACACACCGGGCATGGCCCTGATGCCTGCCCATTCCTATCTCGACGCGGGCCTATCAACCACATATTTGGGCCATTGACAGACAGAGAGCGGGTCTCTTTCCTCCATCCTTATGTGAGGCAGTTAACTATGTATTCGGGCTTTCACTGTTTCAGGTACATGGGACCTCATATCCATGTATGCCATGACCTGGTTCTGCGAGAGGAAGAAGAATGAGGAGAAGAAGAAGAAGAAGAAGAAAACAGTTGGTAAGGACGATATCATTAATTGCTTCTGGTAGCTAACAAGCTTCCATCAACTCAATCCTAAACTACTACGATGTCGCAACTTCAGTGCCACTTCCTCCAACACACACAAGTTACCACAAGAGAGAGAAATTGTGATATGTCCACCTCAGATACCAGGATGCCAGCAAGCTTGATCTAATATCAAAGCTTTTCATTAGATCCGGATCTTCGACTTCATCTTCCAGCTATACTGCCGGAGATTTGCGTGTGTATGGGTGTACGATGAATATCACCATTATACCCCGAGCGTCTTCTCCTTTTTTTGCTTTCTTCTTCGTCGTTGCTATGATGATATGTCGTCCTTATATCGTCCGCATAAATGCTGCAAGCGTACTCGTACAGCTATCGTTTCTTTCTCTCTCTCTCTCTGCAAAGACCTCGAAAAACCACATCGCTAGAATGGTATACCCTCCAAGATTCCCTGATTGGAAATCAATCTCCTTCTCGAGAAGTGAAACCCTAGACTCTAAACGCCTTAAGGACCTAAAAAGAAAGAGAAACACTGCTTTCCGTCGTAATAACGCAACGAATGCAGTAATCTGTAAGATCGAAAGTGTGGGTATCAATTTGGCGAAACCTGGCGTCTCCGGACGTCGAAATGGTCCCGGGAAAACATTATAGCGTGTGCCGCGTCTGGGCGGCCGTTGTCGTTACATATTCACTTACCAACCACGATCGAACCGATATGAACCTGGTTTTGTTAGTATCAAAGGCATGGTCAGGGCCGAGACCGCTGCAAAACGACATCAGTCTCTCGAGAATCCCCCAATAGCTGCAGGGGTAGTCGCAGTTAAGAGGGTGGGTGTAAAGATCAGTACTACGCGAAAAGGGCCGGAAAATAGGGGGAATTCGCAAAAGGTCAAGATAGACGAGGTTTAGCACCTGCAACAAGTTAGCCATCCACGCATGTTTTGAGCCAATGGAGTGAGTCGGGGAAACTTACTGGGAGGTGCCTCATCATCTGACACGTTAGAAGCAGATCGTGCGCGCTTGCCCGTTGCCGGCGACACTTGTGCCGACGTTTTGGGAGGTGTACTAATGGCTACTCCGCCCGCATCCTCCTCGTCTTCTGATTCCCAAGTAATCTCATCATCGGCAACGGTTTGAGACTGGGTAGGTGCGGCGGTTTCCTGAGAAGGAACATCATCCGGCGTGGAGCTGTTTGCAGCATTCTTGCCGTCACCGTCGTCGTCGTCGTCCTCGGAGTAGTCAATCTCATCTTGGTCATCTCCGTTTACGGTAGCTGTAACACTGGTGTTATGAGAAGATGCGTCTGACCCCTGTCCATTTTGAGCAGGGAGCGTATCGTCATGAACATCTTGCTGAATCTGGGGTTCGTGGGAATCTAATTGGTCTTGAGAGAATCTTGCATTAGCATCTAGTGATCTGGGAAGCAAGACTGTTTGTAGGTAGTTTCTGCTTGAGGTGGTATGACCAGGCGCACTTGGCGTGTCATGGAAACCGGACTGATTTAATCCTGGGGCTGAAAGACCAGGTTCCGGATCATTCTCCTCATCCGTGAGATCACGGAAAAAGCAGTCGTCGCACAAGCACTCGCTTAGGTTTCCTGTGCAGGACAGAAGGGGGGAGCTCGAGGGAGGAGGATAATTACCCTGCTGTGTTGGGCCGTGATCCACGTCGTCGTTGTCATTCAGTAAGTCATCGTCCACATTGGCCGCTACTGCGCCATCCTCTTCAGATAACTCTGCTATGTCAGCGGACTGGCCATTTACCTCTTGGTAGTCCGAATGTTGGTCTTGTTCGTTGTTCTCTGTGTACTCAATAGCCTTCTGCTCTTCTGTTTGCTGATCGTTATCCACATCGCCATCGGCATCGTCGTTGTGGTACTCGTCATTCTCGGGTTCGGGAATCGTCGCAAGGGCCTCGTCCTCTTCATACTCCTCGAAATCCTCATCGAAGTCATCATCGAGTCGAGGTGATTCACGATAGTGAGCTACGTCACTCAAGCCTCGACCAGAGTTGGCCTGATCCACAAGGGCAGCAAGCCGCTGACTGCAATTAGGCTTTACCGATAGGACAATGTGAATATCAGGTTTGAAGTCTGAACCATCATTGCTTGCGAGGTTGTCGTACAGAACCAGCATTTCACCGAACGTATATCTTTCGATAAAATCGCGCGTCGTAGTCTGTCATCAGTTAGTATTGTGTTTCAAGCCGCAGGAGAAGGGAAACGTACCTCTGCGAACTCAACGCCCAATCCATCGATGTGCATTACAAGCTCATCCAAAGGCGAGAGTTCCTGAGCTATAACCTCGCGGATACTCAAAAGAAACTCAGCTAGTGGCAAGTCCAACGTAGATCGGTCGCTTAGGAAGTAGCGATTCGGATCGTCCTCTGTGGATTTAGCAAAGAGCTGATAATCCGAATCTCCATATTGGACAACGATGTCATATCGAGCGGCAATGGCTGACGAATCCTCGGTAGCAGTGATTTGTGGATGCGGCAACGGTCCAACAGCCTTGCTCTCCGCCGCATCATCTCCTTCTGCACTGGCAGAACTCGGACAGGGCGATGAACTCTGTGCGACCACAGTTTCATCGTGGTTCTGGGAATAAGTCTGCTGCTCGGTGTGGTTGACGTTCTCGAGAGAGTCATCGCCTGCCTGGACCTCATTAGATATGCCCAGATCTTCTCCAGACCACTCATCTGCGGCCTGAGCCTCCTCAGCATGATCCACTCGATTGGATTTATCGGATTCAAGAACAACCTCGGGTGCAGCCGTCTCAGCCCCATCCTGACCTTGGTTGTTTTCATCGAACTCTTGATCGATTCCCGCGAATTCCTCGGGCTGTTCTTCATGATATTCCTCATGATGTTCTTCATGATGACCCTCCTCATATTCTTCTTGACGTTCATCTTGGTACTCTTCTTGAAGTCCCTCCTGGTAGTCTCCTTGAGGCTCCTCTTGGTGCCCCTCTAGAGGCTGCTCATACTCATCCGGCTGTTGCGCTATCTGTTCCTGCGGAGCGGTACTGTCGCCCTCATTGACAGGGGAGTTATTTGTGGCCGCCGGGCTTGATTCGCCCTTGAAAACATCTGCAGCATCAACATCGCCAGGCACAGTCTCAATAGCATTCGAAGGATCTATCTGTACCTCCGACGTAGAAATGGTTGGTGCAGTAGCTGAGGGTATGTCCGCGGCGCTTGAGTCTTGGCCTTCAGGCCAAATCTCACCCTCGATCTCTGTAGCATCTTGAACCTCGACGTCGTTAGCTTCTGCGACTATAGCAAAATCGACTTCATCAACAGAAGGTTGCGCGACGCTGGGCTCCGGCACCATGGCTGTCGACTCTAATTGCCAGGAGTGGTCATCGACGCCGCCGATTTCAGTGTCAGGGTCATTCGCTGGATCGGTCACGTCGTTGTAATCAATCTCGTCGGCATCGATCATTCCATACGAAGCATCATCGCCTTCTGCCATCTGCTCGTCGCCCTCCTCAGGGTGTTGGTTGTCACCTGCTTCAGCTGCTTCGTCGTAGTCGCCAAGTATCATATCATCATCCATCTGTCCAGAGGTGTAGTTCAGATCTATATCGATATCCTCAACTTGATCGACGTGGCTATTGCCAGTCATGATCTCCATCTCCTCGTCAGTCATTGCGCAAAGCGGTGGCAGCACTACTCAGGCGCTGACTGCGGTTACAAGTGGTGGTGGTACTGATGTCGGAAAAAGAAGAGAAAAACTTTGGGTTGGCAAATTGTAGAATCCTTGCCTTGGGGAAAGCATGGGCTGATCTCCCACGAAGCCAGAAACGAACAAAGAGGGCCTTGATGGAGCTGTAGCCTAATACGGTAGACGCAATTGCCTGCAAATTCAGAGCCCAATACTCTCTACTCCAGATTTGTATGTTGTCGAGACCTCTTTCCAAATCATTTGCGACAAGAGAGAAATGCACTGATGTACGGTCGATCGAAAGAAAGCACCAATAGTTCACTGGTGGTAGGGCGGTACAAGCTGTTGTTGTGTTGTCGTGCGAAACAATCCGGATAAAAAGGTTGATGCGCTCGGAGAACAAAGCTCTGCGACTTTGGTGGCTGCTTGGTCACAGGAACCACAGTCTGTAAGGATTTGACGTTGAACGCCAGAGAATAACAGGAATGCTGGAGATTCCAGGGACCAGTATCACAGCAACTTCACCAAGTGATGAGAGTTGGGGTGGGAAACGCTATCGCCGGTACGTGGGTGAAAGCCAACTTCGGTTGGGACAATGGTCGGGTTTTCGAACTGATCAAGACGGCTGTTTACGATCTGTGCAAGCTCCAAGCAACCTGCAGAGGCTTGGGTTTGATCGGGGATGAACAATCAATATGTAGAAAGAAGGAAAGGAATGTGGCGATGGTCTGGCTGGAGTCCAGGAGCCTTTGATTGTGTGGGAGCAGAAGCAAAGGGTTGTTGGATAATTAACCGTTTTAGGTTGACACCAACACGCTTTGCGCAGCCAGCATTCCAATTAAACGCGTGGGTGGTAGGCAACCTTACGTGAGGTCATACAGTATTCAAGCGTGCAGCAGCTGTGCTGTGGCTGATGAGCATCTGAATTTAGGTACTAACTCCTTAAAATCCTACCTGACTTGAGCACTAACAGGCACCTACAAATTCCATTCACTTAGGTTACCCACCAGACTTCACTCACTCTCGGGGTTAGGCACTTTAAAGCCACAGTTTGTGGCCTGAGCTGTTTAGAGCTAATTCGGTATTGAATACATTCACCTGTCAAATTCTATCATGGCTTGGGAAATGATAACAATCTTGTACAGCCTGGCGTTAAAGTCACTCTTCCATTTTATGAATTTCTTTCAGTGCTCTAGAGCCAGTTGAATTTACCTACCCAGGGTAAGATTGGGTGAAGCTGGGTAGGTAAGTACATAGGCTATACTGTACTTCAGCCACACCACTCTCCAGGCGCCTTAAGAACTAGTGCTAGATCCAACATTGAAGGAGATGCGGCTGTGGCTCAGCCCCTCACGGACCACATCCCACATCTAATCCCTGAATTGGCTCCATGGCTGGCTCTTGGGGACAGCTTGTATCAATCGTGCACCCGAGATTCACTTAACGATTGAACGGATTACGACCTCATCTTAGCGACAACAAGACCAACCATTGTACAGCCGCTGTTGGCGCAATTCTCTCTCGCATACTACTATTTTCTTGTTCCGGTCACCACATACATATCCAAGATGGTAGGCGATACATTGAGAACATACGTGTTTATCGCCAAACTGCTTACACGCTGCCCTTTAGGTTGTCCTGGCTGCATCCATCTGCACCCGAGGGGGTAAGGCTGTCCTGTCCAGACAGTTCCGCGAAATGCCCCGATCGCGCATCGAGGCCCTCCTAGCATCGTTCCCCAAACTGGCCGACTCGAGCACACAGCATACCACCGTTGAGCAGGACAATGTCCGCTTCGTCTACCAGCCCCTGGACGAACTGTACATGGTCCTCATCACGAACCGCCAATCCAACATCCTGCAGGACATCGACTCTCTCCATCTCTTTGCCCAAGTGGTCACCAGCACATGCAAGAGTCTGGATGAGCGCGAAATCCTCCGAAACGCCTACGAACTGCTCAGCGCTTTCGACGAGCTGGTCACTTTGGGCTACCGGGAGAACCTGACCATCAGCCAGATCAAGACTTTCCTCGAGATGGAGTCCCACGAGGAGCGCATCCAAGAGATCATTGCTAGGGTATGTCTTGAACGTAGCAGGGATACGGGAAAAGATGCTGACGGTAACTATAGAACAAGGAATTGGAAGCCACGGAAGAGCGCAAGCGCAAGGCGAAGCAGCTCGAGATGCAGCGCAAAGATGCCGCCCGAAGTGGCCGCGCCGGTGTCCCACGAACCCCTGTCTACCCTACCTACACGCCGCCCGCCCGTCCTTCGAACGATACATATGATAGCTACGAAGCCGAGAAGAACAAGGCTGCTCACAAGCCTGCTTTGATGAAGGGCAAGGGAATGCAATTGGGCAAGAAGTCCAAGACCAACGACATGTTCGAGCGAGTGCGGGGCGATATGGGCTCGGAAGTAGATGATTCACCCCTTGTTCCTGTTGCTGCGCCTACGCCCGCCGCCGAGCCCGCCGCCCCTCGGATGTCTTCCACTCTCGACCGGGATGCCATTCACGTCACTATCAACGAGTCCATATCGGCGAAGCTGTCAAGAGAAGGAGCGGTCAACTCGATTGCCGTTAGTGGAGATCTGACGTTGCGAATCTCGGACCCAAGCCTGACCAAGGTCAAGCTTGACCTTTCGGCCCACCCCTCTCACGGCGCGCAGTTCCGTACCCACCCCAATGTCGACAAGGGTGTCTTCAACAGTACCAAGGCCATCCAGATGAGCAACATTGCGCGTGGTTTCCCCGTCAACAACGCTGTCGGTGTGCTGAGGTGGAGAGCCACCCCTAAGGCAGACGATGCCACTGCCGTGCCGATCCAGTTCACTGTCTGGGTCAACAAGGGCTCCGAAGGCAACTATGGCCTCACCGTCGAGTACGAGCTGACTGGAGGAGAGGAGCTGAGGGATGTCAGCGTGGTGATCCCCTATGTCACTAGCGAGCCTTCAGTATCCAGCTTCGATGCGACCTACGAGGTGTCGGGAGACAGCTTAGAATGGTCGATCGGCACAGTGACGGCGGATGAGCCGAGTGGCTCCTTTGAGTTCGAGGCCCAGGCGGACGACGAGAACGAGTTCTTCCCAATGCAAGTGCGGTTCTCCAAGACATCGCCATATGTCGATGTTGACGTAAGTGTCCTTCCGTTTTTCCCATTCTCTAAGAACTCTTTACTAACATGTGTGTTTGCTAGGTCTCATCGGTGTCGCTGGTAGAAATGAACGAAGAGGTCACCTTCTCCAAGGACATCAAGTCCCAGGCTGACAACTATCTGGTCGAGTAAAGTAATGAAACCTGGAAAAGGGGATGGAGTTTGGCACTTAAGCTTTCACACATAGCGAAAAGTGATTAGAGAGCTACGGAGGCATAGCAATTAAGTCTATAGAGCATCGCGCCTTTGATGCAAACGCAATACTTGATCTCACGCGATTCACTTGTAATATGTCCGTCCAAACTGAAATTGTGGGCAAGCATTTTCCATACTGTACGACGCGTGATGTCAAGTGATATAAGCAATATGAAAGAGAGAAATCAAATAAAAGACGTACTGGAATGGTGTTATTCTTCAATTCTCAAGTTATTGAGCATAAATAAGTACGAGAAGTAACCAAACGTTTGGGCTGGTATACGTAGTAGAAGCAGAAGCGATTGTTGGGACTAGCAAGCAAGCAGCACTGTGCAGGAGCGCTCCCACTCGTAGCCGTGCAACCTCGAAACCGCGTCAGGCGCGTTAAGTGATTCTGCTGCTCCCTCAATATCTAACAGCACCATGTCCCAAAGCGAAGACCAGAGCCACGCATCCGTTTAAGCATGATCAGACCCCGCGATACCGCGGTTTTAAAGCTTCAACAATGGCCGAGCCTGTTGAGTTAAAGCTCATGAGCGACACTGTGCTGGACCCCAAGATACACGATGGCATGCTCACGTACAACCCCACCATCGAGCTCTTCGCTGGCGCGGCAGGGTCCAAAACTCTACAGATATGGCGGTCTAATGGCCAAGTCGTCGTCAAGAGCAGCCAGCGCGGCGAAAAAGAGTCGGTGCAGGCCTTGCGCTGGAAGCCCAATGGTAAGCAAGCTCTTGACCCCACACCGCATATCGCTTGCCCTCCTCCCCATGTTAATCACAGCATCTACTAGGCCAATTCCTCGCGGTAGGATGGAGCGATGGGTGTGTGAGGCTCTTGGGCCTTGAGAACAACAAGGCAATCCACCAGATCCCCGTCTGCGAGGCTGGCAGCAGCCGAGCTATCACCTACATTGGCTGGGCGCAAAACCTCACTGGCAGACGGTCGTCTCAAGCTACCGAGTCGGTGACGGCGGCCTTGCAAGGCTTATCACTCGACGGTGATAGGGACGAAAGCGACCACAAGGAGGTTCTGGACTTGCCGCGGGAGCTCACGTTCCTCGAAATCGAGACGGCACTCCCCAAGATCAGTCCTTTGCCTGCATCAGGTGGCTCTGGGTAAGTCGGGCTGCCTCGCACAGGCACAACTAGCTTACTAACCATCGATACGCAGCGACGATATGTATGTTTTCACTACAAGAGCGTCTCTGGAGTTCCTATTTCGTCCCCTCTCGTCGGGGACCAGTGATGAGGTCGACGTTATGATCGTCGGGTCCGATGACGGATCTATCCACCTTAGCATCTACGACTCCTTCGTCATCGGAACCTTCCAGTTCAAGGCACCAAAGGACAAGACCCCATTAAAGCTTTCAGCACATGCCTCCCATCCAGATGTCTCGACGCACTCGCTTATATTCCGATCCGCAGCGGACGGCGGGTCCAATCTTCTATATGTAGTCCCATGGGACTTGACGTTTATATATTCCTCCCCCGAAAACCTTTCATTGTTGGCTTTCAAGACAACAACGTTGCAGAAGCTACTCAGATATGTCAAACAGGTTCAGATGCGCATGTTATATGAGTGGCAAGCCACTAGGGAATTACCAGGCAAATTCCTGAACAGCATCAATGAAACGCTCAAAGAAGCTGGTAAATATGGGGAGATGGATATCGGACAGGCCATGTACCACTCGGTCGTGACGGGACATACATTCCCCGAAGTCAAGGAGTGGCTGGTTGACCAGCTAGCAGAACGCGTAAGATGACCTCCTTTACGAAAACAGCGGTTCGCTCGGCTTACATACGTATAGGGTCACAAACGGTGGGATAAAGCGGTGGTTTCTGGGCTGGAAGGTCTCCGGGCCCTTGTACACGAGAACTTCCTACCATCTCTGGAGCGGATCGCTCTCATACTTAGCCGTTTGCTTGGTATAGCGCGTTTCCACGACTCGAAGAACGATCTCGGTTTCACTGCAGCACAGGTCACCAAGGTTATGGATATTGTGTCGTGCCTGATGCTTGTAGGAAACAAGATCCTTTTGTTGGTGATGGAAGAGCTGGAACTCTTCCACTCATTCTCTACTTGGCTCCGCTTCGAAATCGACCGACTGGCTTCATCAACTATATCCGAAGAGCTGTCAGAGAAGGAAGCTACTATGGAGCACGGCAAAATTCTGACGTACATCCAACAGTATATGAAATCAAGCCCTCTGAAAACGTACCTGAGTAGTGTCTCGCCGGACGATTCGGGCAGGGATCGAAAACAGGCCGAGGACGGGTCTTCAGTGCTGGAGATGCTCGACAAGCAAATCAGATGCCAGGAGCTGGGCCAGACTGAGAGCGGTGTTCTCCCCCAGGTCGAGTTTCTTGTAACCTATCTGGTGGACAAGGCCAGCACGGTATTTAATGGAATTGCCGAGGCCGAAAGGCGCAGTGTTCGATTCGGCCAGCCCACAAAACTCGAGCTAGAGAACCGCGCGTTGAAGCTCGACGTCAGCATGTCTACAACTGAACAGGAGGTAGGGCATTCACTCACATGCGCAATACTACTGCTGTTTACTAATACTCTCCAAGAACACCATCAATAGCTCGACATTCACAGCCGTTCTACAGGATGGGCAACCTAGCAATGGTAAGGCTTATTCGCAATTTTTGCACATAGACCCCTTGTCTAACTTGATCAACAGTTCATATATACCGGACCGAGGTCAGCGTTTTGAATGGGATCAGTGGGGCCACCAAAACATTCTACTCTTGCTTGTCGCTCGGCGAAGCAGAGATCATTGACATCAAATTCCTTCACGGGGATTCGCTGCTTGCACTGATAACAGTCAATAGTAAGTATCCATCACTTCAATATCTACCTTGATAAACCTTTACTGACGCCATACATTAAAAGACGAAATGCGTATCATCCGGATACCTCACCAGTCGGCCGAACTAGGATATACAGACTATGTCGCAGGCCAATCGACGGTACCGCATGTACTCAGCACCGAACAGGTGACCAGCGTCTTTCCCAATATGACCGTGCCGGCCGATGGCGAGTTCGTGCCCGTTCAGATGGAAATCAGAGGGGCAAGTAAGCAGAGAGGTCATTTGCCGGCAAGAGTCTGCCTCCTGGGCGAGGACATGCAGCATTATCGGGTCCTCAGCTTGCCTGAGAAATTTGTATAGACAAAAAACCTAGACCATGGCCGCCTCCGGTTGAGCAACGGATTAGGGCATAAGGAGCGGCGGTGTGTGTCGGAGATAGGATGTGGATGTACATAGTTCCCTTTACCGGTTCAAGCTAGTATGTTTGTGGGATTGAGTCCCATTTTACCCCGGACCATTTGGTGGTAGGCTTGTAGGGGTTTGTAGGGGCTGGTAGGGGCTGGTAGGCTTCCCCGCATACTACCTGACCTACTGTAGGTACCTTAGCTCCCCTAAACCGAGCCTATCGGACTCAGCTCCCGCCCCCCAATGACATAGGGAATTCTGGGAATTCTTTGGGGTAAGCCTCCGACGCTCCTCACAATTGCCGAGTGATGCCCTTTTAGCAATGGCTTGACTCGCCTTTTATCTGAAGTTGAACTATTATAGACACGTTCATGTACCACTACATATCAATATCAATTAGTATTGACTGTCGCCCTATCATCTTATAAAAACAGTCTTTCCTTTTAGAGGTATCTACACCCGCTTGGCTGGGCAGGGCGTACAGTGCACAGGTGTCGCACAGTAATCATTGCCGGGAAACCCCCTCCTTCAACGCCGGGACAAAAAGTCGGGTCAAGACATCATCGTCATCATGTCCGGGGCAACATCGCGCCTCAAGAGTCTTCTTGGGCACTTGGCAGGAGGTTCCTCGAAACCGCCAACAACGCCGACGGCAACTGATGATAACAAAGGCGGGAAAGAGTATACACACCGCCACCACATCCACCAGCTCTCGCCCACCTTCTTCCTGGAACGCGCCGCCGCCATCGAGCCCGATGCCCCGGCCATCTACCACGTCACCGCCAACGGCCGGGTCCTGCGCCGCTCGTACCGCGAGTTCGCCGACCGCGCCCGGGGGCTAGCCTACTACCTCCAAAAGCGTGGCCACCGGCGCGTGGGCGTGCTCGCGACCAACACGCCGGCCTTCCTCGAGGCCATCTACGGCGTCGCGGCGTCGGGCGGCGTCATCGTGCCCGTCAACTACCGGCTCAAGTCGGCCGACGTCACGTACATCTTCGACTTTGCCGAGGTCGACTGCATCATCGTGGACCACGAGTACGTCGACCTGCTGGACGAATTCAAGCAGGGGCATCCGGGAGTCCCGTTCATTGTGGATGCGGATACGGACGCGACGGAGGGAGAGCTCTGCGGGCCCTTCGATGAAGCTGTCCTCGAGGGGCTCAAGCACGATGTCGCCCAGGGGAGCAAAGGGTGGGCGGGCCTCCATTCTGCGCGAGGCGTCGAGGACGAGGATGCCACGATCGCGATTCCATTCACATCGGGGACTACGTCCCGGCCCAAGGGCGTTGTCATGACGCACAGGGGTGCGTACCTCGCCAGCTTGGCCAATATCATTGAGTCGGGCCTCAACTACAACGGTACCGGCCGTTGTAGATATCTCTGGACTCTTCCCATGTACGTTTTCCTTCGGGACATCCAAGTCAAAAGTCAAGAAGTGAGAGTTGATGAATGTATGACTGACTCAAAAACAGGTTTCATGCCATGGGTTGGACATTCCCGTAAGTTTTGTTGTACTCACTACCTCTGAGAGGCATCGTCATTGCGGACGTTTTTCCCCAAATGAATGAAGTGAATGGTTTGCTACCACTGAATACGATATACCTAACCTGTCTCCCTATCTCTAGATGGTCGGTAACAGCCGTGAGAGGAACGCACTACTGCCTGCGCAAGATCGACTACCCGCTGATCTGGAAGCTCCTGAAGGAGGAGAAGATCACGCACTTCAACGCGGCCCCGACCGTTAACACGCTGCTCTGCGCCAGCCCTGAGGCCGAGGTACTTCCCGAACCCGTGAAGGTCACGGTGGCCGCCAGCCCGCCCACGGCGCACCTGTTCGAGCAGATGACCAACCTCAACCTACAGCCCGTCCATGTCTACGGCATGACCGAGACCTACGGACCCATCACGAAAGGGTACCCGATGCCCGCGTGGGACGAGCTGCCGCTATCCGAGAAGTACGCCAAGATGGCGCGTCAGGGCCACGGGTTCATCACGAGCTTGCCTATCCGCGTGGTAAAGACGGACCAGCCGGATGAGAACGTGTTGGTCGACGTCGCGAAGGATGGGAAAGAGATCGGGGAGATCGTCTTCTTTGGCAACATCTGCGCCAAGGGGTACTATAAGGACCCCGAGGCCACTAAAAAACTATTCCTCGGGGGTGGGCTGCACTCGGGAGATCTGGCGGTATGGCATCCGGACGGGAGCGCGCAAATCCAAGATAGGGCCAAGGACATCATCATCAGCGGTACGTTTCACCCCAGTCTTCTTCAAATTTTCTTCCCACAACCCTCTTTCCCGTCTCGACGTACACCTTAAGGAAGCAGTAGAGTGAATCCTTTCTTGTGCCAGATTTTAGATAGCTAACCTCCTCTACTTTTTAATAGGCGGTGAGAATATCTCCTCGGTGGCACTAGAAAGCATGCTCGTCCAGCACCCGGACGTACTCGAGGCTGGCGTTGTGGCCGTGCCTGACTCTCACTGGGGCGAGCGACCCAAGGCCTACATCACCATCAAAGAGAGCCGGGCGCTGGAGGGCCAGGACCTCATCGACTGGGCCAAGAGCCAAAGCGCCATCAGCAAGTTCATGGTGCCGCGCGAGGTCGAGGTGGTCAAGGAGCTGCCCAAGACGAGCACCGGCAAGATCCAGAAGAACGTGTTGCGGGAGTGGTCCAAGAAGGGCCAGCAGCAGCAGCGGCAACAATAGGCGTAAAGCTGTTGCGTGGTTGATAGATATCATTACAGCGTCGCATCTTTGAGCCTTTTGGCGTGTATATGCATTTCGGGATCATATATCAGCGAGTTATAGAAGGAGACACTCTGTTCAAGTGGTAAACCATTGTTGTCGAAGCATTTTGTGCGTGGAATTATACAGTTTACAGAATACCAAATTGAAAGACAACTAGAGTACACGACCAGTGAATCACGCAATACTTGATGTGTTATTAAGTACGTATGTACATGTCTGCATGTATGTGAGAGTGTATGTGTTAGGGCATAACGGCAGCACACATTCTTCCCCATTCAGGGGCTACTACTCGTCCGTCTCATGTCCACGGGCCCGACGTGGACCCCGGATACCGCCACGGCGATCATTGCGAGCAAGTCCAAGGCCAAGCAGCAGTACACAGAAGCCCCGTCTGCTTGTGGGAAGCTCCCCCGAAGACGTGTGCAGGTAAACGGGGCAAGGAGGCGATGAGGGAGCGGCGGCGGCAGTCGGTGTCCCGGGGATCCCGCGGCGCCGCGTGGGGGGTTCGATCTGCTGAGACGAGGGGAAACGGGGGATCCGTCGTGCAGATAACGGAGGTGAGTGAGGTGGCAGGCAGGCAGTAGACAAGCAAGGGTCATCGAAGTCCCGACCTTTACGGGCGTAGCTCGCTGACGGAACCAAGGTGTCCGTGGACTAGAAGATGATACTACCTACTACATCGGGCGTGGGCGCACTGCGTTTCTTGTTCGGCGGTTTCGTGCAGAAAGATGGGGACGACGCGCAGTACTTGGCTCTTGATAGACGTGATGGCACATAACATGACGACGACGGCGGCGGCGGCAGAGTAGAGCCAGTATGGTAAGACACAAGTAAGACTGGGGTGAGTTATTTGATCTTCTCTTTTATCTATTCCTCTTTCTTTTTGGAGTTTAGTTGCTCATGTAACCAGGTCCCAATTCTATAGTGCTTTTTATATACATATACATCGACAACGGCGGCTTGTCAAAAGAGAAGCCGAGCCCATCGACCGATCGTCTTGCCTATCTTCTTCTTGAAACAGCACGCCGGCGCTGCTTTAGCATGTGTGTAAACAGATAGGGTCCAGCTATGTATGGGTGGGATACGTCAGTCAGCTTATCTCTCTCCATCATATCAATCCAGGGGTAGTGCGGGGGGAGTATGGTTCGCGTGCAAACGATTTCCGGATGCGGAAAACATAAGCAGCAGCATACCAAGATAAAACAACATCAACAATGTAATGTAACTTACCTGGCAGATAGGTCAACAAGCCCAGGAACAGATAACCCTTATACAGCGGACCGATACCCTCCCCCCACACGAGGGCCAGATAGACCAGCCAAGCCTCGCTCAGGAGGCCGACCGGGTACAAGACGAGGAAGGCGTTGTAGCGCAGCCACTTGACCCATCCAAAGGGCTCGCCCCTGAGCAGCTGGCCGACGAAGAAGGCATACCGAATCATCTCCGAGCAGCCCCAGGCCAGGACGCACCCCAGGAAACCCGTTGGGCCGCTCCCGTCGGTGGTGACAAAGAGTTCAGGGAACCGCGCCATGACGGTCCATACCTAAATGGCGGGCGGTGTTAGCAGACATGACTAAGGCTTGGTTTATTTTTGGTGGCTGCCCCTAGTAAATAAATATGCTGTGAAACATGACATATAGTAGTACATGTACGTAGCATTATATAGCTAGCATGTGTGTCCCAAGGCTTGCAAGACACACAATTTGGAACTAAGACATGCACACGCGACATTATTCCATAATCAAATAGAGAAATGCAACGGGGCTAAGAGAGAAAAAAGAAAGAAAAGACAGAGTAATAAGAAGAGAGAAAAGCAACGAGAAGTAAGTACTTACTACAAGGTTCTTGCCGCCAATCTGCAGCGCCGTGGTCGCGGCCGACGCGCCCACAAGCCCCAAGGCCGCGTGCGCCACCTCAAGGAAGGCCAGGGTCTGGGTGAAGGCCAGGAACGGGAACGGCAGCTGCCTGTACAAAGTGCCGGCCGCGGCGTCGTCATACTCGTCCGTGTCGGGGCCGAGCACCAGCACCCTCACGGTGCGAAGCGTGAGCCAGGTCCACAGCAGGAACGAGATGCAGTTGTAGGTGATGAGGTAGATCCATTTTTTCGTCGTTTCGTTGATGAGCGCCATTGTTTTTGTTTGTTATCTAAGACTTGTCTTCTTTCTCTCTCGGGGGGTTAGGTAGGTGTTTTTTTGGTGTCGCATTCAAGTCCGTCCGCTTTTGCCGTCTTGGGCTTATCTTGCCGCTGGACTGTCCCGACTTTGCCGTTTTTTGGGTTAGGTGCGTTGCCGTTTCCAGCTGTAACCAAAGCCCCAGCCGCAGCTCAGGGCGGCACAACACACGCACGGAAGCGTCTTCCTTATCTCCCCGTCCGTCTCAGCCCCAGAGCGCGTGCGGCACGGTTACAATCCAGGATGCAACTATGTAGTATGTACAATAACACAGCTGCAGTAGTGTCGCTCGAAGCGAGGAAGCCAAGGCAATAGATAAGAAGCAATGTGCAGGAGTACCTAGTCTTCAACGCAAGGTACGTATCTCCCTTTTTGCGGGGGAAGCGAGAGGGAGGGAGGGGTGGATGTTTGGGGTTGACTGGTTCCCGTGGATTAGGTGGGCGCGGCAGGTATATTTTGACAGCGATCGATCAGATATGTCGTAGTCTGGTAAAGATAGGATATAGATGGAGAAAAACAGGAGGGCGGAGGAGTATACGTATCATCAGCTCAGGCTGAGGCGTACCAAGTCCGAGTCTGGTTAGAGTAAGCGGCTGTGTAGTAGGACTGACTGACTTTAGGCGTGCAAAACCGTCAGGTGACCACGAGACCGACTTGACTCCTCCAGGATAAACGTTAATGTAGGCCAAGACCAAGAGGACCGGTTCCTGGTACGTAGTAGTAGTAGTAATAGTACTGCAGTACCGTGACTAGAGAATCCAGAACGGGAGACCCTGACGTGCGGTACGTATAGGTATGCACTAAAAACCAAGGTGGTGGTTGCGTTGCGTCACGGATCGACTTTCTCCAGGATTTCGATTTTGGACTTGGAGAAATGCCCCATGGGTTTTTGTGCCAACTTCCTAGGCAGCCAAGCTTTAAACCCAAAACACCACGAGAAATGAAAAAAGCGGTCAAATCAGGCAAATGCCCTGTTGCAAGTATCAAGGGGGGACTGGCCTAATCCCTGAGATCCCCACCGATGGCAATCTCCATGCCACATGTCGCCATGGGCCCATGCTGGCTCGTGGACCGTAAGCCGTAAGGGTCGAAGTCTCGAGGGGTCGTCGATGCCAATGCCAATCACGAACGGCGTCAGGGGGGAGAGGGGCATTCCGGGATTACACGGCACGACGGACGGTCGCTTTGACAACTGTCGGGCTTCGGGGCGACGACGAGTAGACTGGCTCCATCTTTGCGTCGGCGATTGGCCGCGTGAAGCCAAGGACAGATAGACACCCTTTCGACTGACTCCCTCAACTCAACTGCATGCATATCGTAATATCCTTGGCCAGCTAGTGTTCCTAGTTAGGAAACCGGCGGCATGCACGCTCACAAACACATAAGACCGGAAAGAGCGATAGAGAGAAGGTCACCGAGAGACCTCGTTGGTTGGGCACAATAATATGTGTCTTTTGATAAATTTCAGGCTAACGACATAATTCCATTCGCTGCGTCAAGCCTCTTCGGGAAGAGAGCGCAAACAGGGTATCTTCGATCCAAAACGCCATCGTCGTCACGCATTTCTTTCTCACGCCTACTGTAAATTCGAGTCTAGACCTTGCTGGGCTCCCTGACTTTGCGTCGGAGACCGACCATCTGCATGATCTCGGTCCAGAAACCCACGGGAGCGTGGGTAAAGGATGCCTCGTATGCTTCAATGATGGGACGGTCCCAGACGATGTCAGCTTCCATGGGCTTGATGAACTTGGTGCCCTTGAAATACTTCCAGAAGATGAACAGCACAGGCGCCAGCATCACCATGGTATAGTTAATGAAGAAGTCTTGGGTGTTCCAAGGACTGAAGCTGGCGTAGCCGTAGCAGAAGAGGACGCAGAGCTCAAAGGCGAGAGCAATCCAGGCACTGTAGGGCTGGAACCAGCCAGTGTACGGGAACGATTGGCGGTCAATACCCTGGGCAATGCAAGCACGGTAGAAGAAGATGTAAGTGATGCACATCACGATGAAGTTGATAATGCCGCCGGCTGTGATCAGAGTTACCAGCCAGGTCAAAACCTTTCCGCTGCCGCTGCCGAGAGACAGGAACGAAAGAACGGGGAACAGCATGGTAATGGCAAAGCACCAGATTGGAACTCCGTTCTTGAGAGTCTTGCGGAGGAATCGGGGCGCACGGCCTTCGAGCGCAAGACCGAAAAGACTGCGTGTGGCGGCGTACTATTTTGGTGTCAGCAAACCTTAGACTGAGCAAATGGGGGGTACATGTGACTTACGGTATAGGTGTTGCCGGCAGAGAAGATGCTGGTGAGCATAAGCGCGTTGGTAACGTCGGGGAGAATACCGATACCAAGGTTGTTCATGGCAATGACATAGGGAGAGGCAGCAGCAGTGCCGCTTCCGCTTCCACTGCCGTCGTAAAGCTCCTGGAGGGCCTTGGCGTTGTAGGGCACAACGATGCCGACGCAGAGCGCTCCCATGATGAAGAAAAGACCGAAGCGGTAGTAGACGGTCTTGAACGCAGTCTTGATGTAGATGCTCGGTCGCTTGGCTTCGGCAGAAACCATGGAGATGTATTCGGGTCCGACAATGGTGAACGAGGCACTCCAGAGAGCAGCGAGGAATCCTTCAAAACGTCCCAAGTTGCCGGTGGTACGGTACTCGCGGAATGGGCCGGGGTCGCTCCACTGTGATACAATTAGTCATTGTCCAACAACCAAAATTTACGACACGCGTTCCAAAACTGGATGGGCTTTGTCGCAACTGAGCAGTACAATGCGAGGGAATGGTATAACTTACGTGGCGGAATCCGTAAGCATCGTGTTTCGGGTTGCCACCGCACATGGTGACGAGGGTGAAGCAGAACAGCATGACGCAAAGGATGAATTTGCCTCCGGAGAGCCAGAATTCAGCCTCGCCATAAGCTCGGACAGCGACCATGTTGAGGCACCTGGAAGGTCCATGTTAGTACTCGGGTACGACCAGGGCTGGAGGACCGGCAACGACTGTGGAAGACTTACGCATAGAGCAAGATGCACACGCAGCAGACGGCGGCAGCAGGGATATCGTCGCGCCAGAAGGACAGAACAATGTTCAGGGCAGTGATCTCAAAGGGAATCAGGAGAGCCTCGTAGAGGAAGAAGTTCCAGCCGGCCATGAAGCCGAAGGCCTCGTCGACCCACTTGCCGGCCATTCGGATGAAGCCTCCACTGACGGGCATGTAGGTGGCCATTTCGGCCATGCAGTTGTTGACGAGACCGAGGATGCAGCTGTACAGGAGGTAGGCGAGGAAGAGACTGGCGGGGCCGCCCCTGTAGAGACCCTGACCGATGCTGACGAAGAGAGCAGTACCGATAGAGCCGCCAATGGCGATCAATTGGATTTGGCGGTTGTTGAGCCGGCGAGCCAGGCCGTCGGAGTTCTCGACAACATGGCCGGTGGCAACATCATCGGAGTTCCGGTAGCCGGGGGCCTCCTTGGATTCGGACTTGTGAGAGGAAGGCGCCATCTTTACTATACTGTGTCGTGTATGAACAGTTGAAGTTCAAGATGGGAGAGGTGATGAGAGTGAAAGAGGAAAGGTTTCCAGACGGGGAAACGACACGGGGAAAGACGGCGTACTTATGCAGATCGAGAAATTCCCAGATTCAACTACGTATGTTCTGTTACCAACTAGTTTCCCCCCTGCCGGGAGAGAGAGAGAAAAGACAGGACGGCACCACTCTTGGGATTCCCTCAAAGCGCAGTTCTGGGTACAGTCGTTTATCGGCGTGTTACGTCCCTCTTCTTCGCCCTCAGAGGCGCGCGGGCGACAGGATTGGACAATGAGAACTAGAGTGGATTGACAGGGGACAAGGGAAGGAAGCAGGGATGGTGGACGTTGTATTTTCTCTCTGGCAGCTAGTATCCGTTGGGCTTGGGGGGGTACCGCTGTTGCGCTGGTAGGTAAGTACTGTACCAGGACCAAGGCCAACCCAAGTGCCATGTACGGTACATGCAGCCCAGCCCACCGAGCCACTACTGCTAAGTCGCATGTATTCACTGCCTGCAGAGTTGAGCGTATTCATGGACTGTAGGTACGCTGTAATGTGGCCGACAGAGGGTACGGAAGAGGAAGAAGAGGAGGAGGGGTCCGACTGGGACCACTGACCAGAATGGGAGTGGACAACCTATCAGAGCTGGCCACCGTCTGGGGCCTATCACCTCTATGATCGGATTGCTACGAGAAGCTGATCAGAAGCTGACTGCGCTTGTCGCGTTATCTGGTGTGGGTGGAAATGGAAAACCACCACCACAGTGGCAGAGTGGTGACCACACACACACACGAGCACACACAAACATGCTGCTCGAACCAGACTAGCGACATGGGTTGGTTGGAATGCCCATGTAGCCATGGTCACTGATTAAAAAAAAGAGAGATCCCATTTTACTTTGCCCAGCAAAATATACCCTGACCGGATCCCTGTCGCATCCTGGCTTACCCCACGCTGGAACGTGCATCTACTGGAAGATGACCTCTTGTAGTAAGCGTGGCTGGCCATGTCCCATGCCTCCCCGTTCCAATTGTTTTAGTCTAAGGTTGCTTTGTACGAGGGGATAGTTCCTGCAGCCGTGGTCACTGTGCGGGTGTGCAGCAGATAGATCCCCCATCGTACGTATCGTACGTAGCCAGCCAGCCACGGACGGGCAGCGTAGTGGTCGGGCGGAGGCGTAGGGCGTAGGGAGAGATAGCTACTGATTACCTACCTATGTAGTATAGAGTACCTAGAGATAGTGAGATAGTGGTGGTTGTCCATGGTGACTGTCTGCAAGCGGTCGGTATTTGGTTTTTTAGTTGACAGTTTGGACAGCTTTCTGGCATCTGCTGTAATCCAATTAAAGCCTGTCTGAGTGACGGATGCTACTAGACGGCTAGACTGCCAGACTTGGATTGTCCTTCTATTTCTTACTTTACGCAGCGTATTCTTTTCTTCCTTCGTCCCTGTCGGTCTGGGGAAGATTCCTGGACTAAGTCCAAACCAAGACACAAGGCGGTTTCCACCCCCAGAGAGTATGACGTAGGGAGCCATTTAGGCGCATCCACCTTTATTTTGGGTACATGCGACGAGCATGTTCACGTCCACGGACTGACCATTGCTTTCTTTGCACAGGCTTTGCTCTCTCTCTCCAGCAAGTACCCACCCAGATTTTCCGACGCACAAAGATTTGACCCTTGGCCCCGGCGCACCGAGGCTAGCGACTCTTGGAAGTTAACCCTGGAAGGGTTTGATTTTAAATGTCGCAATTGGCATGCCTCCCTTGCAACCCAACCGCCTCCTGATTGGGTCCTGGCCTCAAGCCATTTCCTGCCGAACCATCTTGGCGACCAGTTCTCAGCTCCCGCAGAAGGCCAAGAGTAAGCGTAGCAGACAAGGCCAAAGACAGCAAGAAAAATCGTGCAATGTCAGAGCATGCTTCCGACACGGGCGGTGTTGCACCATGCAAGAACCGACCCGCGGCCTCCCCGAGCCAACGAGAGAAAACTTCGTAGAGTCTGGCTGTACAAGACAAGTAGCAGATGCAATTCTTTCTCGTGCACGCACGCACGCACGCACGCGCGCACGTACACAGGCTGTATGTAGTTGTAGTGGATATGCCTGTTGATCAAGTTCGTCTTTTTCTTACTTAGACCACCTAATTCAAAACCACTTTCAATCACGTGTGGTTCGAATATAACAGTACCAATTGGCCCAATAAGAAAAGAAAAACATATGAAAATGGGGGGTAAATCGAATGCATGTATGTAATGGAAATAAACCTGGCAAGGGTTCAATTGTTTGGAATTCAGGCAACGATCCAACGTACAACGATACGCTGAGCTCATCTAATAAAATTTTGACGCCGAAACACCACGTTAGCGACCACCGCAGCACCGTCATCACAGGAGCCCACAATGTGCCTTCTGACCGCATGGTGAACAAGGAACACCTATGTAGGTTAGTCATATCAGCCTCTCTTCTCGGTGAATCCCAATGCCAGCCCGAAGCATATCATACTGCGAGTGAGGGGGTTTTCTGGCACTGCCCAAAGCCCAGAAATGCAGGCTACAGCTAGTACCGCCGAGAACTATGGTGGCTGACCACACAAATTACTACTGCGCTATGCGCTACGAGTAGGGCAGGTCGGTCTATGTCGTTTTAACCACATCATGGAACAGCCCGGTGCCCCCAATCGTCCTTCTAGAATCACAGCCAGTAGAACAAGTAAAACGCCTAGCGGTCAGTTTAATCAATGCCAATTGAATACAAGTACAAGCCACTGACTGTTTTGGTGTAACTAGCCATTGAGTCCTGATTGATCAATTCATTTTTGAGGGTTACACTACAGAGTTGAGTGGCTGACGGATCTGTAAGCAAAGTAAATAATCCCGGGTTGCCAGAGCCAACTGATGGGTCCTGCGTGGACCAAGGACTCTCTCCAGTCCAGTTCCAGTTTGCCAGTGTACATACATGACCTCAACACTTCCAAGACTCTCTGACTTTCGACCATTGTACGATCCAAGATGATGGCGGGCAAACACCGCAGAAAAATAACGTAATGATATAAATGAGACCTTGGTTTGTATGACTAGCCAGATGGCTCCCTTGGGGCCTGTGACTAGGGGGGAAAAGTTGCAGTGGTCCAATGAGACGAGCGGTCCTGTTGGCTGATCAATGCTAATCAGTCGGGAGATGAGGCCACAAGTGGGTCGGGATGAAGGATTTTACGGCCCCACCACCGAGTCGGGGGATCCGCTTTGCCCCGTTCCTCAGATCACCGCCACGGCCGGACTGGGTCCCAAATGAGTAGTATGCATAGCGCTAAAAGGCCGCTAGTTAGCCCCCTCCATTATGCCCTTTTGCAGGTATTATGTGACGTTTCGCAACAAATCGACTCGATGCCGAGCAACCGAGTTTAACCGCTGCCCATCGCCGTTATTGCGCCCGATCACCTGCCCCTTTCCTGCCTGTCTCCCTCGTCATTCCGCAGCACTTCTGCAGCAATGCAGCGGTTTGCAGAACACGTGCATCGCTCAATTGAACAACCCCGTCCATTACTGGCAAATCATTTTGGTCGACATACATGAAACCCCCCTATGTAGCACGGTAACATTGATTACAAGATAGAGCCTCTCCCCTTTTTTTCGTTTGTTCAAGTGGAACGACCGTTACATTCCTGCTTCGGTTCGGTTCTCGATCACAGATCGACTCACCAGCTTGCAAAATGGATGTTGCTCGGCTCGCGAAAAGCACTTGTACAGCCGTAGGCAAGCTGACAAATGTGTATTACACATTCATTGGAAAAACATCGGTCGACGAGCTCATTTCCAACAGCGCCCAACACAATTCTCGTTGCCACGCATACGACGACGCTACTCGCTCTAGGCCTTTTGAAAACGGAGTACTGGACTTGGACTCATACAGTAGCAGCAGCTCGACTTGAGGTGGCCAAGAGCACACTGAATTGTACATGAGGTCACGTCAAACCGACAGTCGTAGGAATCCGGCGGCGCGCTCGGATACTGCATTCATTGTTTGGACGGCGAATGCTTTTACCGGACGGAGCCCCTTGTAGGTAACAAGTTAACAACAAGCCGTGAAGCCGCGCTGCTGCGGCGACTTTGGAACCTATTCTTGGCCGTCCTGAGTCGTGAGTAAACCAAAATTGACAAGCGCTGATCTACCGACATCACATGGCGACTCGTTTTTCCCAGTATGACGAACAAGATGGGATGATTGCAGCCCCTGGGAGTCGCGACGACAGGAGCCTCCTCGCATGCGGCTGCTCAATGAAGAAGGGGCTTAATGCTGGGCAATTCAATTCTTCTCCACAGGGATCTTCCGCGAAGTGTCAATTTACGCGCTCAAGGGTGCGCTCTGCTGCGGCACGGCTCTCTACACAGCTACATTGAGGTGAGGTCTTTAATTAGATTTCCCAGGGGCTTGGGAAAGCAACACAAACGATCAAGGTTCAGAGCTCGATTGAAAGGCTGAAGAAAGGTGCGCATATTTGCGCCAAAATGCCCAACGAGCTGGGGGGCCACGACTGGAGAAGACCAGACTCTAACCTACGTTGGGAAGAAGGGGAAGTGGAATCGGATGGGCTTGGCTTGGGCTTGGAGGCCCCTCAAAGCCCTCCAGGTGGTTTGTGGTTTTGGTTTGACCGCTGATCGTCGGCCAGCTAACGGAGTGGAAGCAGGAAACTTAGAGTTCGGGCATGCTGGGTACGGGCAGATCGTTGATCGGTAGAACCTCGTAGCAAACCACAGCAGCAACAATACTGGGCGAGCTGGCAACCTGTTTAGTGGTGCCAGCTGGGAAATTCCAGCCTTCTGACGATATGACGACATTTAGGAAGCAGTGGTCAAGTTGCGCCCCCTAAGAATACCACGTAGAGCATCATAACATCTGATCGCAACCAAAACATTGAACGACTTGAATAAATGGTACTGGGCCAAAACAGTTAATTGGGCGCGTGTCAGACAATTATTCACAGGCATCAAGTATCTGGAATCAAATCGATTGGATAATACGGCGTATGAGCCGAATTGATCACTGGAGAAACGGAGAATAGTATCGGTTAATTCTGGTGCTTGCCACCTCTAATGCAATTCAGTCCATTCTTTAACCTACCTCTGCTTACCAGCTGACGTAGGGACTGACTGGGAACTGCTGGGACTGGGATCGGGTACTGTACTTCCTCACGTTTTCATGATCCATTTTCATCATCAAGCCTCTCCGCCGCCACTAGATCGTAGCCGAGCTGCGAAAAGACAAAGACACAGGAACCCGTCAACGTGCGGAATTGCAAAAATCGATGTAAAAAGTCGATATTGAGCAAAAGTCGATTTCTGCATTAAGAGCCACGCACACACTAATACTTCCAGGGTTGATTGTTAGGTAAGAGGGTAGGTACTGACATACTTGATCATGCATGTCACTCCGTACCGTATCATACCGTACTTGACTGAATTGAAGCCTACAAGTACCTACTGTCATTAGTGGCTTGAGCACTGCACATGAGTCGAGGCAGAGTGGCAGAGTGGCAGCTACTGTACTGTAGCCTGGTAGCTGTAAGCCACAGCCGAACTCTTTATCTTATCGCAATCAATCGGTATCCCCCCCACATCCCTCGACCTCCAGCTTGTCCGTCCAGCCAGCTTGCCAGCCAGCCAGCTTGTCAGAGGGAAACAATTGGCTTCAGAGCTCTCCACGTCAACAGAGCAAGAGAGGCTGACAATCGTCTTGTCCGTCAACTCAACCTCAACGCTGCTGCTGCGCTGCGCTCCCAACCATCTCCGCGCGACCCTTTGCCCCATCAGTGCCCAACTGGTTCTGGCTCTGATTCTGGTTCCTTCCCTTTTTGCATCGTTACGCAGCCTTCTCAAGCTGCGAGAAGCAACATTTTTATTTAGCGACACCTTGGATTTCAACTCCAATTGTCACGTCACTCACATACCTACCTACTCCACCTTCTCCGTCTCCAAAGCAGCATTAGCTGGCTTCAAACTGCTTGCTTGCTGACTGACGCCAACCAACAACGCCCGACGCATGAGCCCGACTTCTTGGTTTTGACACTCGCGCGTCAAACGCCTTGCACATCTACATCCGAACTTTTCGTCGCGCCGTCGCCGTGGATATGCTAGAATATTTGGTCCATCATGTCTCAGGTTCAGGAAAAGATGTCTCTCGAAGACTGGCTGGACGATCTATGCGTCCGCTTCATTATAAACCTCCCGCAGGAAGACCTGCAGTCCGTCGCCCGCATCTGCTTTCAGGTTGAGGAAGCCCACTGGTTCTACGAAGATTTTATTCGACCGCTCGACCCGACCCTGCCTAACATGGCGCTGCGCACCTTCTGCCTCCGCATGTTCCAGCACTGTCCTCTGTTCGCGTCCTTCACCGAGGCAAACTACGAGCAGGCATTTAACGAGTTCGTTTTCTACAAGACGCGAGTGCCTGTGCGCGGTGCCATAATGATGAACCACGCCATGGACAGTACCGTACTTGTCCGAGGCTGGAAAAGTAATGCCAACTGGAGTTTTCCCAGGGGCAAGATAAACAAGGACGAGGATGATCTCGACTGTGCCATCCGCGAAGTTTTTGAAGAGACGGGTTTCGATATTCGTGCTGCCGGTCTAGTACCGGAAGACAACAATGTGAAGTTCATCGAGATAACAATGCGTGATCAGCACATGCGCTTGTACGTCTTTCGCGACGTACCCATGGATACCGTATTCGAACCCAAAACTAGAAAAGAGATTGGTAAAATCTCATGGTACCGGTTGCAGGATCTGCCAGCCTTCAGGAAGAAGAAGGGCACTGGTCGTGGCGAGGACAACGCTGCGGAAGCTGCCTCAAACGCCAACAACGCTAATAAGTTCTACATGGTCGCGCCATTCTTGGTGCCTCTTAAAAAATGGGTAGTCCAACAGAAGAAGCGCGATTCTCATAAGGCATCGAGACAGACGGGACAGCAGCATCCTGTTACTATACAGGAGGAGGACCCTCTCACCGAGGATGACCAGCATTTCGACCTCGATGAGATCTCGCCTCCTGTGCCGACATCTGGGTACCCGCAAGGTTTAGCACCGAACGGTGCTGATACTGAAAATGCATATATGCCGTCAGGTGTCAGCGCTGCGACGAACGTAAACGCTGGGGCGGCTTTGATGTCCATTTTACAGTCCAAGGCGCCATCCACGGGCCAGAACGGCCATACCAACGCCTCACCTTCGGCTCACCCGTATCCTCATACGCCGCATGACCAAGTCTTCACCGAAGCTACGCGACCCCGCACGCCACCTCATAATCATCCAACACAACTGTTGTCCTACCCTCAGGGGCAGCCACCTTATTTTGGTGTTGGCCAACAACAGCAGCAATCTAACCGAGCCTATCAACACCAGGCGGCTCGCCCCCAGGTTCATGTGTCGACAAACTACAATGGGCAGCCAGAACTCATGGTCTCACCTCGTCACAACCCCAACCAGCAGCCACCTCAGCTCATGCATCCACAGCCTCAACCCCCTCAAGTCCAACAATCCTTACTCATTCGAGGTATGGTACCAACACCAGCAACGCATGAGCAGATGAGAGCGCCCGGCCCACCGCAAGGCTACCAAGTCAATGCTACGCAGCAACAACAGCAGCAGCAACACTTACAGCAGCAGCAGCATCAACAGCAACAACATCTGCAGCAACGACAATACCAACAGCAGCTGCAGCAGCAACATCACTTGCAGCAGCGGCAATACCAGCAGCAGAATCAGCAGCAGCAACACCTGCAACAACGACAACAGCAACAGGAGCAGCACTTGCATCAACAACAGAGCCAGCAGCATCAGCATCAGCATCAACAATATCAACAGCAGACCCCCGTGAGCGCACAAGGAACCCCTCACCAGGCGAGGCGGGTGCTGGAGCCATCTGCACACTCGATGAGCCTTCTGGGCGTGTTCAAGGGCAATTCACCGCAGCCAGATGTCAAGCAGCAAGCAAGCGCACCTCAGAATATCCCGCAGCCTCAAAGCTATCCCCAGAACACCAATTTTGGACCAGGAAGCCCCCAATTCGCATCCTCGAACAGTTCACATCCCGTTGGATCCTTCAACAAGCATCAGTCAAGTCTCCTGAGTATGTTCAAGCAGACAGATACGGCCAAGAAGCCAATCGATAGCGAGGCTGTGCCGCTGGGTCGCTCGCCTTTAGGCCTCACAGTGGCAGCGCCGACCTTTGAAAAGTCTGTGTCGCCAGCCACGGCAGTAAGGCAAAGCCTCGAACACAATGGGTCCTCTCAGAACCCCGAATTGAATCTTCCGATTGGAGCTCTTGCTATTGCATCAAAACAGAAACCGCAGTCTTCATTCCAGCACTCTCCTCAGCCCCAGCAGTCGACACCCACTCGGTCCGTGGCGTATCCATACGGCACCAGTCTTGACTCGAGCGCCTCGAATCTTGCGATGTCTCTCGGAGCGCCCTCGGCGGCAGTCCTGCCTATTCCCAGCGGAATTCTCAAGGCTCGTCCCGAGGCCACTGCGGAGCAGAAGAGCAGCCTCCTCTCACTTTTCGGCAAGGGGAAGGAGCCGGCTAGTGCTGCCATGGGCCTGGGCGAAAACATGCGGCCTACGTCTCGCGTTGCTTCCATTGCTTCGGGCGCTGGTGGTGGCGAAAACGCGTCGCTTGGCGGCAGCCGGCGCGGCAGCCAGACGCCTCTCACGCCTGCTGATAAAGACTTCCTCATGGGTTTCCTGAAGGATGCGTCTAGGAATAACGCACGACGTTGAAGTTGGGGAACCTCATCTGGAGGAAGTCTGTCCGCCTACGTCTTATCTACCTACCTAATAATAGCTGTCTGTCTATGTTGGACAGGAGCGGCAGCCCCCGAGTCGGGGTTCGGCGGGGAAAGGTGGAAAGGGGAACGGAAAGGGATGGAAAAGAGGATTAAAGAAAACAACTGGTTTCATAGTAGTACAGTGAAGCATGCATGCATCTGGGTGGTCGTGTGGAGTCATAGCGCATGGAATACCCTTAGTTTTTTAGCATCAGATCAAATACTATACGTTGGTTTATAACAACATATTAAGTCGAATACTCTGGCATGATACACACCCTTTTGCTATTAACCTTGTTACATGGTCGACGTCCGAATTCTTGATGTGAGCTATTCGGAGGTGTCATGCTGTCGCGCAAGCCCCCTCCAGTGCTGCTCATTTTGTCAAACCCATCGCCTCCAATCGTCTCCTTGGTTCTAGGCATTGGTGGAGAGGTGCAAATGATAATGAGGGTAGCCAAACACCAAACGTGAACCCCGGAGGGGGAGTAGATTGTTCGTTCGGTGCCGTTTTTCAGAAAAGAAAGCAAACATATGTTACACAGCAGCGTATACCGCTCCCAGCCAAGGCTGGATCTCTCGGTGTCTGTCTACATGCATACTGGCTTGGCTAGTAAGGCTACAAGAATTGTGTATGGAATACTTGAGAAAAGAGTATATGGGAAGACGTTGCTAACTGACTTGGTTTCCTCCAATCTAGAACATATAACTACCTAAGATAGCCCTTTCATGATTACATGTAATACACACACACACACACACCGGTACTTTACATATGTATTCTCGATAATTGATACGTGCGTACATACGAGTACGCGAACCCCAACTTGTCGCCAACCCGCCTTGGCGGGCGCGGGGAACCTGGACATGGGGGGATGCTTGATTCGTGATACCAAGGCTGGTGATACCATGCCATCATCATGTCTTTGACCAACCTCCCCCAGGCTGCTACTAGGTGAAAGCCATGAGGTGTATGTGCCGTGAGCCGATTTGGTAGCATTTGCCTTACCTGGTTAGACATGACGGGAAGTGAGGGAGAGCATGGCTTTGTCAAGCACGACATGCAGACATGTATTGCTACGTCTTCGGGAGGAGCGAAAGCCACACTTTTTTGGTGCACCTTCGATCGACTAGGTCTACTTGGCGATGGGAGGATTCCAAGAAACACTCAAAGTACTGTACATACTTGCTTGCACACACGCTACATAGAATGATATCCATCGTGTGATAGGCAGGAATCCCATACTCTATGTATGTATGTCCCTCCCTCCCTCTCTCTTGAATGGACGCCATGGAACCATCATCGATCACCCCAGCCAGCCTCGATCTGCCCACCAAAAGACCTGGCAGCGTCCTCCCTCACCTCGCGCCTCGAATCATGTCACATCGAATCACACACTCTCTCGCTCGTGGCGACGTTACACAGTCCACACCTTCCCCAGGACGAGCAGTAATGTATAGCTGCTGACTGATTTGGTAAGTACATCAATATATATGCTGGTTGACTCGCCCGGCTTGTTGTTGGCTTGCATCTGCATGAGAAGGATTCCGGGCCCGAATCCTTCTTGCAATCCCAGATACACCTGCGGTTACTTATCTACATGTATGTATGTATACGTGTAGTACTCTCAAGGTTTCCTTCCCGATTGGCTGACTACAAAGACACGCAAAAGAAAGGCCCCGACAAGTTCCATCCCAATCAGGCAGGTCGATATGGTTCAATGTTTGCTTGCTTGCTTCCTAGTTTTCAAGTTTTTGAACAACACCTACTATTAATCATCTACCCCTTATCCAACAACCGCCAACTTAAGCGCTAATAAGCGACGAACCCCCAGCCCCAAGCAATCATCATCAGCATCACCTCTAGTGTACCAACGGGTCGGGTCAAGGCAAGTGGAGAGGAGAGGGCAAAGGGATAAGAAAGACAAAGGCAGGGCTTCCCTTCCACGGAGCGTCCGTCAGGGACATCATGTCACATACGTGTTTTATCTACATCACAAGACTAGTTTACGGTGCCGACATACTTACAAGTCGTTGACTTTAAACTGGACTCACGGTCAATTTGCAATGCTGGGTAAATAATTGGCGATGAGAATAAGTGCCCTGCGATGGGATATCATAGGCGAGAGACTAGAACCGCAAATACTGCAGCATCGTGTGAGCAACAGAGAACACAGTGTATAGTCGAATTCATTATGACATAGAGAGTCTCGTGATCTCGTCAGATACACTACCTAAAGCTACAAGAACGTACTCCTCGTCAATTCATATCGGCAATTTTCAGCGGCACAACCCCCTGAACAAACGACCGTCCCTGTCAGCTTCCTGGCATCAAGTCAGATGTGCTGGCGATGTAACAATCTTGGAGAATCCTGGGTATCCATATTTGAATCCTTCCTTTCAACGCCTTGACGCCGCCCTTGGAGCGAATTAAATAAAGAAAAGCAGTCACAGACTATACGAAACACGCAGACCGTCTCTTCGGCAGTCTTACCTTGCCGGAAGGGATCAGACGTAAGCTGCATGGCCGCGGTAGTCATGCAAATAACTGAGCGGAATGCTCCGAACCCTGGGGCGGAGGGTATGCAACGGGCCTAAGCCGTCACCCCAACCGTCGTGGATGCAGGGAACTCAGATGAGGTGTCGAACTTATCATCGCTCTCATCATCTTCGTCATCTAGTCGCAAGGTAGCAAAGCGGTTGAGGCTCACGGCAGGCTTTTTGGGCGACGGGACATGCTGGGGCTTGGGAGGCGACGGTTTCTGTTCCACCCTCAGGGGCTGCGCACACTCATCCACATCCCAATCAATCTTGGAACCCTTGTATTTGCTGCCCGTCCCGTTAACACACAAACTGGTCAGGTTTTTGGAAAGCAACGAGGAACACTTACGCGCGGCTCATCATACAGGTTCTAGCGAACATAGCGTTATGAACAGAATTGGTCTTGATGTGGCAGCTTCCACCGAGAAAGTCGATCTTGATCACAATCAGGTTGTGGATGTGTTCAAGATCGTCTCTGATGCTGTCCTCGGTGTGATTGGGGTCGACCCGCCGGATGATCATGTTACGGGTGGCGCCCTGAACGATCTTGTGCGCGACATGACCAGCAAGATGGAAGTGGCGTTCAGCCCACTTGATAAACACCTATACCTGCGTTTAGCCTATCACGTTGCATATAGGGATCGACGTCCACCTACCCTCTTGTGGTTGATGTACAGATCATTGCGCCTCGAGTGATCGTAGAAGCGTACGGCATCTTCCTCGAGCAAGAACGAAACCATGGCCATGTGCTCGTGTGATCTGACGTAGATCTCAAGAACCAGGCCACCGCGAACAGCTCTGGTGATATCTTCATGCTTTGTGCCTTCAGGAAGCCCAGCCAGTACGACAGTTCTCTTGCACATCCGGGCATATAGAGGTCGCTGGACCTCAGCATGCTGGTTGAATTGGCCAAATGTCTGATGATGGGTCGCCTCAGGAGTCAACGCTTCGTTAGAGTAAGAGGCCGAGAAGTCGTCACCGGCGGCATCAGCGTCACCCCATGCCTGCTGGTTTCCAAACGCTTTGCCGTTGTACCCGCCATGATAGCCACCGTTCCCAAAGCTGTTGCCGTGACCGTGGCCATTGTGCGATGTGTAGGGTCGCCCATCCGGTTTACTGTTGTGGGTATAATAGGAGCTCTTGGAATTCTTGAGCACGACCTCGCCGTCGTCAGTATCCTCTTGCTCCTTTTTCGTCGAACCACGAGTGCCGGCATCAGCAAGCGGAGCTTCGGCGTCCTGGCTCAATACCTTCACGCAGGCATTAGTTTCATGTCGAGTCTTGAAAGCTCGGAGAATGGCTCGAAAGTGTATGTGATATGCGGATCCGTAGGGTTTGGGCAGGTGTGGATAAAGTGTTGACTTACAGCAATGGTGGATTCCGTGACGCCTCCATTGATCAGGTTCTGTCGAAGACGGGAAAACTTGTGAGCAATGGAGAGCAGTGTTTCATACTCGACATTCGGGACAATGGTGAAGTCTGAAGCTTGAGACGGAGTGCCGTGGGCGGCGACCGCGAAGTCATTGGTATTCTACGTAGATGGTTGGGATTAGAGGTGTGCGTTTCAGAGGGACTAATAGATCGATCGTATCGCATCGCATCGTCTCGCCTAGCGTCTGGGAGAAACATACAACATTGGCCCTATACTACGAGTCAGTCCCCACGACAAAAGTTTCACTTGATGGTGCCCGCAGACGGAGGGGAAAGCTTCACGATGAGACATGGAGGGGGAATGGGTTGCCAGGGGGTGTCGAGGAGTGGTGGTGGTTTTTGGTCCCGCGAGGGCTAAACTTACCTGCGGAGCAGCGTCTCAAAATAATTACGCTCGATAGTAACGGTACCTGACGTAGCCGCCGTCATCTTGAACTATGGGAACGTCGACGCCGAGCGATCAAGCCGCAATTGACTTGATCTTTCCCGAGCGCGTGTAAAATGGGAAATTGAAATTCACCACCAAAAGGATGGAGAAGGAATGCGGGAGATGGGAAAGGAGTTAGAATAGACGATTGAAAAAGAGATCAACCCTAAAAGATCGTCTCCCTCGTTTCGTCTCGTGCGACGCCTCCCTTCTCCCCCATGCAGGAAAGAGTAGGTAGAGGGTGGTTGAAAAAAAAGGATATGGCCAATGGCAGTGTGACAGATCGTTTGGGCCTGCCAATCAATTGATTCGTCGTTGAAGCCTTTGGCGGCAACGGCACCTGCTCCTGCTTGCTGTTTGAAGGGAGCTTGGGCTTCAAGGGCTTCAAGCTTCAAGCTTCAGCAGCAGTTGCAGCAGTTTGCAGTCGCGGTTTGGGTGGTTTGGTTACTGGTTTGGTGGTCGTGGTGGTGTAAGTGGTGTGGGGCCTTTGGCCTTTTGGCTCACTGTTTTGGCAGATAAGGTTGGCGCAGACTTGCAGCCGCCCCTTGTAAACTGGGGCCTTGTAGGGGTCGTTTAGCACTGGTACAGGGCACCTTTACCTCTTTAGGCCTGGACAGCATGGTTTGACAAGCGAAACGGCGGCAAGGCCTGGTCTGTTGGTTCTTGAATGTGAAGTGTGCAGGTGTATTTTTATATTCACTTCGACGCTATTTACATGCAGTCACACCAGATCTGCGATATCTTATTATTAGGATTCTATTTACTATTTCGGATTATCATATTCCTAATATCGAGTTCCAGCATTTGCAATTCATATCTTGGACTCTGCCTATTCTAAGAAAATGACGTGGTGAACAACAATACCAATGCTTGCTCCCAGGCGAGCCGGGCCAGCCGGGTATCAGTTGCTGCTAGGATCGCTGGGTCCTGTTTTGATCTACACCTAGCGCCGCCTTTTGCGGAGGGAACATCCAACGCTGTTAGCTGGATCGCCAGAGGTTCCCGTACCGGTTCGAGACATGGTAAACGAAAAGAAGCAACAATCGCATTTGATCGAAACAAAACGTACTACGGCCATTATTCTTGGGCCAAGTAAAGTTTCCCTCTAGCAGCAAGCAGCTTGTCGGATTACTGAGCACTTCTCGAATGAAGGAAGACGACTCAGTCCTGCCACAGGTGCATCCAACTTATCATGTTCGCGTGACCCTCAAGGTGAATCGGCCTTGGACCAAGAACCAAGATGACGACCTCCTGTGCCGGCTTAACAAGTGCCTGGTATTTTCTCCCTGAATATGGCTTTGATAGAAATCCTCAAAAGCGAGAGGAGAATGCATGCGACCACGATCAGGTGATGGATGATATGTGCTTTAAAAGTGGTCACCTTTGGAACGTTTCGGCAGATGAATGCCTGCCTGCCAAGCGGTTCACGGCTTTTACTTGAATCCCAACTTGATATAGCTGCAGCCACGAAACGTAGGACTCGATCACCATGCGCAAAGCGCCTCGCAGTCCACCACGACAATACAAACAGGTAATTACACAACATGGGGGGAAATTGGGCGGATATATCTGTATGGTATACACCGCCAGATACCGTTGTATCATTGCAATTAATCCTGTTGTATAAGTAATACAAACCCCGTTGGCTATTCTCTCCTCTGGCTCCGTTTGCGACGAAGATGGATTTGAACTTCAAGCCGAAATATTTCACCGTGCTGAGATGGCCAAGAAAACTGACGAGCGGCTAATGACTGATTGATGGAGATTGATAGAGAACTGTGCGTGAACAATGTTCTATTCATTCCCTTGAGACAATCAGAGCCATGAGTCGAACCGAAGCATCGCTTGGACTTTGGACTTTGGCAAGAAGATTGAACATGAAGTGATTAATTGAGTTGGGTCTGTGCTGCCAATTCCCTTCCCGCATCGGACCGAAGTGTTCAACAACAGAGCTGTCCAATCTATGTAATACAGCTTGCGTACCTATATACCTATATATTGATTACTCATTAACGGGATGTCTCTCTAATTCAGACTGGCCAGACAAGACGAAGAGGTTGCGCGTTATTTTTGTTGTGGCTGGTTTGGGTTGGGATCATCAGATTCCACGACCGACTGCGCTGCACTGCGCATAGTTGCGTCCGAAGCCTCCTCAGCCAAAGTCAAAACTGCTATTGGACACTGGACGACAGGTTTGCGCTGAGGTTAGGATTGATGCACCCCTGAATGTTCAGGGCCTGAATCAATGTGTTGGTCGCTGTCCCCGCCTGACAGTCAAGAAAGATGTCAGTCCATTGCAGGAATGGGATATAAATCCGCCACCAGGCTTTCGCAGAATCGCAGAATCGCAGAGTCGAACGCCATGGTTAATGCAAAAGAAGACATCGATCGGGAGAGGTTGGGTTTTTGGCTGCACAGCTACAGCACCAAAACTCGTAAGTGTGCATACCACCTACCTGCAGCATCAGCAAGGTCCGGTGAGTGTTTGTAGTCAGATGGCGGGTTGCATTGCTGCTGCGTCGATGGTTTGGATTTTGCAGAATTGATGTCAATGAAACGCCATTACTGCAGGCGACACAAAACGACACGAGAATGTCCCCTCCTCCTCCAAGACTTCTAATGGTTCTGTCGTTTTTGCATGTAACGGTTGGTGAATGACCTACATTTGTCTCAAGACGTCTCGACTCTCGAGGGCACATTCAATTGAGGAATGTGGATGAGGCCATAAATACATACATACAGGGAACACGAGGATCGGCTTAGGTTAGAAGACCATTTTTCTCTATTTTTAGGCGGCTGGTTCGTTCGCTGGTACTGGCCAGAAAGACCGACAGAGTGGCAGGCACTAGAGAGCGAGTGCCACCACTACCACTACCAGTAGCCACCACCAAGAAGCAGGCAGGCGGGCAGCTCCAGGCGGGCAAACAAATAATAAGCAGAAGCAGCTGAAGCCAAAGCCGGCCACATGCATGTAGGCAATGCAGGATGCTGGATTTGCATCGTCTCTGCCCCACTTCGGGACTTGACGAACGACTAGGAGTGGCAGAAAACCAGAGAGAACCGAGCAAATACGATCTTGGCCAAGCCCAGATCGCCGTCGCTTGGTCGACTAGCGGTGCTGGAGCGAGTGAGTCTCTTCCTTTTGCAGCATCAATAGCGCAGATGGCTCGGACTGGCTGGGGGCAGGGCTTGCGTGTCCAGAAAGAATAACAAAACGAAATGGAAGCGACCGATTCTTGCATATGTATATGGTCCATCAATTAATTGTAAACATCCGAACACACAAGACTTGATTAATGGGCGAGACACGAGTGCAAAGACAACTTCGAAAAATATCAACAACACTTGAACACGCAAACCACACACCACACCGCAAAACCCACCTTTTGGCCAAGTTGGACCAAGGTTCATTCCCTTTGCATGAAAAAGAACTCTAGAAGCCAGGAATCCCGTCACGGAGCCTCCACCCTACTTCTTACACCAAACCCGACTGGGGCTCGAGGACGTACCGCAGGTGGGCCGGAGCTTCTCGTGTTGACTGAGAAAATCCAGGGACTGACCGGGCCTGACCAGGACTGATCAGGACTGACTGAGCCAAGTGAGCCCAGAAAGCCGCAGAAGTCCCAGAAAATCCCAGAAAGCTCAGAAAGCCCCGAAAATCCCAGACGCTGGCTGGATGACCAACTCGTTCACGGGCGTCTTTTGCTCCCTTCTCAGTGGCTCACCGGCTCGTCATTAATGCATGGAACCCCCTCGACTCCAGTTCAGGCCCCAGTCTCTCAGGCCAGGTCCCAGCACCCACCCAGCTGCTCACACACACACACACACACACACACACACACAGTCCCCCTTCCTCATTACCTAAGCTCCTAGGCTCGTCTTCCCTCCCCGAGCTAAGCCTCCCCCCAGCGAAGGTTCTAAGCCTTCAAAGTCGCTCCCGTCCTGAATTTCCCCCGACCGCGAGATTCCGTCTCCTCATCCTATCATCATCCCAACTCGTCAACTCCTGATGATCTGTCGTTCAACCCTGGGATAATTCATATTTGTTTTATCCGACGTTCGCTATTCTGCTGTTTATTTCTTTCCGACAATCGCTTCAACTATAACCGAGACAACTACTACACCACTAATAATTCCCAAGGGAGACTCTTGTCCGTGTAATATTGCCCATCGCTCACGCAATTTGTACTGTGGCTTGTTTTCCAACACCCAGCGACAATAAGGAGACCCTAGTAGCAGCAGCCAGCCGCCACTCAGTGTATCCAGACCACAACAGTTCCCGTCCACGACAACTCTTCGTTCTTTCCGGACGTATCACGACAGCATTTTTGGAAGACCAGGGGCTCTGTTGCATCGACCAGCCTAGCGGGCCCGTCCCATCCGACCCGTCCCTTATCACTCTCACCCTCGCAGTTCCGCGTGGGAGACAGTCGAACCTCCATTCCAGCATTTGAGACATAGACGTTACAACTTCACCATGAGGGCCTCCATGAGCTTCGGTCAGATCTTGACCACTGCCATTGCCTTCTCTTCTACCGCGTCAGCATGGCCGAGCTGGCTTCCTGATGTCGATGCCCTCGTCGTAAGGCAAGACAACCCCCCAAAAGGTATGCTGCGTAACCGGGTTTCCCACCAAACAGAGCCTGAACAAACACTAATACAATCCCATAGATACTGCATCACCCACCAAAACCGCAGACCCGAAGTCTGATGCCAAACCCAGCGCAACTGACAAGCCCGCGCCATCGACCACCAACGGCCCAGATGAGCCCCAAACAACAAACCTGAACACGGGTGGCATGACCAAGTCCGGCGACCCTAAAGCCACCAAGTCCGGCAACAGCACTTCTTCGCCGACCCACGAGACGTTTAACCCGCAAGATCCCGCCGGCGGCGTGTCCATGCTGACGCCCGCCCCGGTCCTGGGAACCCAGCTGTACCGGATTGGTCAGACCATCACTTGGGGATGGAACTACACGTCGCTGCAGGCGACGCCTACCGCCATCGACGTCCTGGTCTCTTGCAGCACTGCCTCCAAGACGTGGACTTTGACCCAGAACATGACCTACGAGACCAAGGGCAGCTACACCTGGGACACGCACGCCTACGCCGAGACGGCCGTTCAGAACCAGCTGCTGACCGCAGAGTACACCCTGCTCATCTACGACGCTGAGTCTTCCGTCAAGGCTACGGCCGAAGCTGGTTACCTTTCTACGTTTGACGGCTTCAAGTTCGGCCTGTACAAGCCCCAGGACTACCAGCCGTTGAACGAGTGGAATTGCGCGACCTGCAGCGGCGCCGCCGGCTTGGACTCCAAGGCTCTGGGCTTCGCCGTCTCGATGAGTGTCATCACGATGCTGAGCTTCACGTGGTTCGTGGCCGGCTTCGGTGCGCTTCTATAGAGACCCGACACACGGTCGACGCTAAAGGGGAAAGGGAACTGTCTGTCTTTCCCACACTTTTTTTTTCCAACTGTGCATATTACGTGATCAGGGGCATCGTTATCCTTGCATCTTGGGTAAACTCATACAAATTTGGTAATACGGAGCACGGAGAACCGGGGTTGAATATGTTGTTTGCCTTGGGCGTTATTTTATAATATCTGATGATGGTCCCCCTATTTTGGGGCTATACATATATGTTTGTGAGGGAAGATATGATAAGGGGCTATTCCTGGGGGAAACGGCGACACAAAAAAGACACATCTTCTTGACTATGAAAATTGGTCTTGGAGTAACGCAAGATACGGAAACGACCAACTGTTGCTAGAACAAATATGAGCCATTGGTGGGAACGCATGGTTTTACCGACACATAGCTTAATATGATGCTGCACCTACCAAAATCTATTACCTTTCGAGGACGTACCAGAGCCCCTTTTTTGCCAAGTGATGACGGCGTATTCTATCTCGATATTTGCCATAATGTAATGTCTGAGCCTCCGCCACTTGCTGTATCATCATTGGTGCTTGTACGTAGTAGTGCGCATAAAATCGTATTTTGACTCTCGTGTCACAGCGAGCATTCAAACTTATCACAGATGAGGAGGGCCGTTATGTACTTTAAGAGGCATTATGTACGTTTTTTTTGTTGTCCGTTCAGAAGAGTGAGTTCAGATCATCCGCAGACTGAACCCGCCGCCCCGCTCCTCGCGCTCCCGGCCTGCGAAGATGCCGCTGAAGTCGACGCTGGCGGGCGCCTTCTCGCCCCTTCCGGGAGCGTTGGGCGTCTCGCGGCGGCGGCGGCGCTCCTGGCCGGCCTTGCTGGGGAACGTGGGGAACATGGCTTCGTGTTTCGGCTTCGGGTCTTGCGTGAAGTACTCGTGGCGCAGCATGTCGGCGGCCGAGGGGCGGTTGCGCGGGTCGAGGGATAGTAGTGAGTTGAGGAGCTGGCTGCCCGCCGCCGTAAGCAGGGGGAACTTGGCGCGGATCATGCTGCCCGTGATGGCGGCGGGGGCGTTGCTGGAGGAGGGCAGGCGCAGGCTGCGCGCGTTGGGGAGGCGCCGGAAGCCCGGCCAGGTCTCCTCGGTCGGCACGCCGCAGAGCTCGAAGATCTTGGACAGGGCGTCGACCTCGTTGCGGCCCTGCAGCAGGGGCTCGCGCGCCAGCAGCTCGCCGAAGATGCAGCCCACGCTCCACATGTCGACCGAGGAGTCGTACGTCGTGGCGCCCAGCAGCAGCTCCGGGGACCGGTACCACAGCGTCACGACGAGCTGCGTCAGCTTGGGCGGGGCCGGGTCGCCGACGTAGCGGGCCATGCCGAAGTCGGCGATCTTGAGCTGCCCCCGGTTGTTGAGCAGCAGGTTGGACGTCTTAAGGTCGCGGTGCAGAATCCAGTGGGAGTGAAGGTACGCTACTCCCTCGCCGAGCTGTTTTAGGAGCGTCTTCACCTCGGACGCCAGGAAGGGCTCCGCCATGTCCTCGAGGATGGACTTGAGGTCGTGCTCGACGAACTCGAGCACGAGGAACACGGCCTCGATGGGCTCCTTGCGGCTCGAGTTGGCGTGCGCCGCGGCGGCGTCGTTGAGCACCACCTCGTGCAGGCCGACGATGTTGCGGTGCGAGCAGTCCTTCAGGATCTGGATCTCGCGCAGCCCCGTCTCGGGCAGGCCGACGCGGCTCAGCGCCGCGCCGTTGACGGCCTCGTCCAGCTTCAGCCGCTTCAGGGCCACAACCTTGCCGGTCCGCAGGTCCTTGGCGCGCGCGACCCAGCCGTAGGTGCCCTCCTCGATGTCGTTGAGCTTGTCGTAGTTCTCGACGCTGGCGGTGGGCTTCCATGTGGGCGCCTCGAAGCGCAGGAGCTTGGCGCTGCTCTCGCCTTGTGTATCGCTACTTCTGTTGTCGTCGGTGGCTTTGCCCTTGCCCTTGCCTTCTTTCGTCCTATCGCCATCTTGATCGGGGGTGAGCCGCCTCCGTTTCGTCGCGGGTCCGTCTATGTGTTGTGCTGATTCTTCTTCTGCGGCGGTGGCTTGTTGTTGCTGTTGCTGCTGTGCCAGTGAGGCTAGGCGATTCTGTTCCAGCTCGGCGGCTTTGCGAGCTTTCTCAGCCTTGAGGCGCTTCTTCTCTTCCTTTTCGCGCTTGAGCTTCGCCTCAAGCTCGGCGTCCTCCTCGGTGTCGGCCCAGCGTGACTTGCTCGCCATGGTTGAAGCTGTGTAAATAGGTGTCGAGGGCGCCCTCGCCCGAAGTGGCTGCACAAAGGTTGCTTGTTGGCGGCGCAAATTGACGAATTGGTATAAGTTCCTTGTCTAGGTGGTGGTTTCTTTGGATTTTCTGTATCGACACAACACGTAGAAGCCGAGGGCCTGTTATTGTGTAAGGGAATGAATGTGGTTGCTGCAGAGATGTGTTACGTCAACTGCTCGGCCCAAAAGTTTTGGTGTTAAGGAGGGAGCTGCAGCTTGTAGGTTCCAGCCAATTGAAATGCCGACTGAGTCGGATAGCCGCAGTTCTGAAGCCAAAAGCTGGAGCTTCCAAGCTTGAGAGCTCCCGTCCCGTCCCCATAATAAATTGAGTGCAACAGGCACTTCCAGATTAGCACTGATCCCATCATAGCTCATAGCCCGTAGCTCACGGCTCCGTCCCTCTTCTTCGACTTCGATCCTGTCATGGAAAAGTCTTGATGTCGAATCTGACCAAGATGAGGTCAATTGCTGCTTTGGTAGCCCGTCAAGGGTTGAGGGCCTTGCCGAAAAATCGATTGCCCGTATCAGGCGCCGCCCCTAGTTTATTTCATCGGAGCTCAAGAAGCTTCAGTGCCACAACGGCTTTTAGAGAAGTTGAAGATGGTGGCCGGAAGTGGTCAACACCATTGGCCAAACAGCTAGCCGAAGCCATCAATGTAAGTCTATAGTCTGTCATTTCCCTCTCTATCCGAGATTATGTGTCTGACAACTTCCCGTACAGATCACTGGCCCAATCCCTCTGGCCAGCTACATGCGCATGTGTCTTACTGGTGACATTGGTGGTTACTATACTGGAGCTCTTGAACAAGGCCGTGACCAATTCGGTCGGAAGGGAGACTTCATCACGTCTCCTGAGATTTCTCAGGTCTTCGGAGAGCTCATTGGCATTTGGTTCGTTGCAGAATGGATGTCCCAAGGCCGACCCAAGCAGGGAGTTGAGCTCATTGAAGTTGGCCCGGGAAGAGGAACTTTGATGGACGATATCCTGCGTGTAAGTCTCTACTTTGGTCGTCTATATGTCACTATAAGCGTCATTACAACCTTGCTAATCCGCCTTAGACAATCCGAAATTTCAAGGATATGGCGTCTGCTATTGATGCTGTCTATATGGTCGAAGCCAGTGCCGAACTGAGGACAGCGCAGAAAAACCTGTTATGTGGTGAAGGTGCGCAATCAACAGAGTCCAAGGCCGGACACCACAGCACTTCCAAGTACTCCGACCTGCCAATTGTCTGGACCGAAACCATCAAGTCTATACCTCAAAAGCCAGATAGTACCCCTTTTATCGTGGCCCACGAATTCTTTGATGCGTTGCCTATCCATGCATTCCAAGTTGTCGAGGTTCCACCGACACAGAAAACCCCATCCCCTGTCTCGACCCCAGGTCCCAACCCGAAGGCGCCCAACGCAACATCACCAACCCTTCAATGGCGAGAGATGGTCGTTGCACCTACGCCACCTGAATCTACCCACCAGTCACTTGGTACCCCTAAGGCCGAGCAGCACGGAGGACCCGCTCCCGACTTCCAGCTGACACTGGCAAATTCTTCCACCCGTCATTCTCTCTACCTCCCCGAGACATCGTCTCGCTACCGGGCCCTGAAGTCCACCCCCCATGCTTTGATCGAGGTCTGCCCGGACGCTTCGCTGTACGCCTCCGACTTCGCCGCCCGCATCGGCGGGTCGCCCCAATTCCCGAAGTCTAAGCCGTCCGGCGCTGCCCTTATCCTCGACTACGGCCCCAGCGATACCATCCCCGTCAACTCTCTCCGCGGCATCAAGCAGCACCAGCGCGTGAGCTCCTTCAGCGAGCCCGGCCTCGTCGACCTCAGCGCCGATGTGGATTTCCTAGCCATCGCCGAGTCGGCCATGAAAGCGAGCGAGGGCGTCGAGGTACACGGCCCCGTGCAGCAGGCTGACTTCCTCGAGGGCATGGGCATCAAGCAGCGCGCGGATATGCTGGCGAAGCGCGTCGCGAGTCAAGGCCAGGGAAACGCCGGCAAAAAGGTCGAGATCGAGAAGGCCTGCCAGCGGCTCGTGGACCGTGGCCCCAACGGTATGGGCAAGCTGTATAAGGCGTTGGCCATCTTGCCCGAGAATGATGGGCGGAGACGCCCTGTTGGTTTTGGAGGAGATATTCTGGGCTAAGAAAAATCAACGATATTCCCGGTGATCATTTGATGAAGATTTCTGGGGCTCTGGTATGCTGGCAGTCATTTCAGAGTCATGGACCTTTGGGGAACATCTGTAAAACATTTGTACATCAACGTGCCACCCTTCCTAATCAATTTAAGTGAATAGTGCAGCCAATTCAGATATAACTGAAGGCAACCGACCAACAAAATAACCTACTGGGTGCATATGATTTAACAATATCAACTTGAGTGGCAGCATTCACAGAGCCCCCCTGTTGTATCGGTAGTTCTTTTCTCGCCTTCTTATCAACCACAGAAAGAAACCATCGCCTTGGAGCACGTTTGTTGAAAGTGAAGACCTGATCCAGGACTGGCTTCATTACATTATATGGACTTGCCAGCGTGACCAAGGGTGGCGTGACACTCACTGCGATATGTAGCTCGCATCAATGACGACGGCAAATACCCAGACCTCGGGTCTTTCCTTTTTGGGTGAGCTATCTGTCGGGAACAGAAATCCTTGGAGTTGGGTGTCAAACACGAGATCCATACGGCGATTGCTTACCTGCAGTGTCTAGTCAGGACCCCTTCTGGGGCTTGCTTCCTCTTCGAGCACACCTGACAGTTTGGCCTGAGGCCCAGGTAGTAGTGCTGCGATACAAGAACTATAACTTGACAGCCAACTCCAAAACTGTCTTCGCACAGTATGCTATGCAACGACCGTATTTCGACTGATGCAATCAATGCCTTAGGCTACTGGTGCAGAGAATGATTGGATATGTCACCTGAAGTCATTGCAGCAAACAGGTTGGTCGATGACCTGATCCTGCCTGAACGAGTTCATCTTCTCACTTTGCAAATGAAAGCCGCAAGCTGGCATGACAGTATTCACACCGAGATCGGGTCGTCACAACTTATCAAGGCATATGAAGGATGGGTTATATAGTGGTGACAAGAGAACAATAAAAACCATGTATGCCCCAGTAAAGGTGACAGAGGATCTTCCGAGTGGCTAAAGATGACAATGCAATGCTGCGCACAGTGGTGTCAATCAGATGCTCTCCAACGTAGCGGGGAACATCTTTCACAGACATTAAGAAATGGTTTTACAGGTTCAGCAAAGAAGCCTTTCTGGGTGAGCAGGTATGTCCATGTATGATTCAATTTCTCCATTGTCCTGGATGTGCCTGGAGAAACACCCAAGATCTGCCCGAGATAAGTACAATCTGAGGAGTGACCGGATTTCCAGAATGATGGCCCTCAATACGACTGAAGCCTATCTCCATTAGCACAAGATTTTGAAGGTCACTTATTATCTGATCTGGAAGGTGTAAACGTTGAATACATTCAGCATCTTTCTTATTTACACCGCCACATCAATTCTTAGCTTTCCAAGCTACACCGCCACAACTACAACCATTTCGATTATCGCCCACCAACCTTTCTTTACCCACGTGGCGCAGTCCAACCACCGAATCCATTCAATGTTGTGGATCGGAGTACTGAGGTACATCAAGCCATCGCAGGGATACTACGGAAGAACCTTGATCCGCCACCATGACCTCAAGCAAGGCTGAGTCCCGGTCCACTAGAGCTCGTACGCGCTCCCAGAGGCGTGCGGATGACAGGAGTGAAACCGAAGATCATAGTGTAGGCCAGAAGCGAAAGCGAGCCTCCAGTACATCCAAGATGCAGCTCGAGGTAAGGAATCCATTGCTTCCCAGAGGCAGATCAATTGAATCGCGCCGGATGTATTACTGACGTAACTCGGCATTGCAGCGCAAGGTCAAGCTCGTTACCGAGCAGCGCAACATGTAAGTCAGATCGCGTTTCGCGCACGACGCGCGCCGCAACTCGCGACGGCCTATTTCCAGCTTGCTAACATTGCCCTTTACAGTGACAAGGAGTCTCCTGTTGCGGAGTTCCCCATGAAAGAATGGAATGTCAAGATCTTTCTGACCGATGCCGAGGGCAACGAGCATCCTGCCAATTGCTTCACCAAGGTTACCTACAACCTTCACCCGTCCTTTGCCAACCCCAATCAGAGTACGTCAACCATTGCATCCATTTGCGGCTTCCTTGGTATATCTGTATGGCTAACAGTCTGCGTACAGCCTTCACAGAGCCTCCGTTCACTTGCAAGAATGAGGGATGGGGCGAGTTCGAGATGTCCATCGACATGTTCACTACCGAGAAGGGTGGCAAGACAACCGTATTCCACGACCTCAACTTCCAGTCGCCCCGATACGAAGTCCTCCAGAACGTCACCTTCAAGAACCCCTCCCAGGCCCTGATTAACATTCTGCGCGAGACTGGTCCCGTTAGCAACGAGGCCGATGAATCCAAGGTCAACAAGGTCCGCAAGGCCAACGACGGCAAGAAACGGAAAAACCAGTGGGACTTCGAGAAGATGGCCGATGCTATGACCAAGCTTGACGAGGACGACTTGCTGCATGTGATCCAGATGATCCATGACCACAAGAACGACGATACCTACACTAAGAACGACATGGAGATGGGCGAGTTCTCTGTTGATCTCTTCACGCTGCCAGACAACCTGGCTCGCATGATCTGGGACTTCCTGGTAAGTTTACGATCCTGCTACTCTTGCGCAACATGTACTGATGTATTTATTAGGTCGATCAGAAGAAGGTTTCTTAGGGCCACTGCTTCTTGCATTGTCAGCGTGTACATTGATTTGTCTTGGGGAAACATGGGTAGTATCCATTAATGCATTGCATTGGAGTTTCCTAGGCGGTCACCAAAAGACTTTGATGTCTACAAGGGCCAACAGCAGATACGGCTTGAGGGCGCGTATTGTCTATCCCTCAGCCGATCCCATTGGAGCTGGTCCGGTGGACTTTCTGCGTTTGTTAATTAGTTCCGTTTTCTTTACTGAGCCAGGTCATGAAGAAGACACAGTTATACTACGATGTTCTCCCGCATCGTCACTGCCCCAGAATGGAAGGCGCTTATAGGCAGGGGGGGTTTACGGAGCAGATAGTTGAATAACACGAATGGACGGTGGCAACGATAATGACTCCGATCGGGTTACTTAACGCTTACCGTTGAGCCACCATTTTAGATACCCGGCAATTAGCTATCAATAAAGCCTGGAATAAATCTAAAAAGCAACCAACATTCTCAGTCCATGATTATATACACGTGGTTCATGTGACCTTAGCCTCAAGGGGCGAAAATGAGCTGTCGGGCACTTCCTGTAGGTCGCGTGCCTTTACCCCCTGGCACCTGGGCATCTGGGGTAAACTAGACCTGGCTACTGGAACTTCAGCTGAGCCTATCACAACTATGGATTCGCAGGGCGACGAGCTGGAAATCCAGTGGGTTTGGTTATGACATCACACGGGCCAGGCGAGCTCTCTCCTACACCGCCAAATTCTTCTCCCGGCAATTCCTCAGCTTGATTGGCGAACCTTGTGAAACCAAAACCTGGGGGGAGTTGAAGCATCGTCAAAGCCCACTGGATTTTTTGATATTCAGGTCAGCGGCTAGGGTAGCTGTCCAGCGTGACTTTCCCAGTCTTACCGCATCCCCGTCCTTCGGTGGGCGGGAAGGTCAGACTTCCGCATCCTGCAGAACCCCCGACGGGATACTAGACGAGGGTATCCCAACTCCAAACTCTTGGCTGCTTGGCTCTGTATGTGTATGGGGTATTTGTTGTCTGAAACATTTGAGCTGCTCTATCCGAGTAGGTAGATACTCAGATGATATGCCTCTTGGTATTGCTTATGAATGAATACTTCAAATGGCTTCTCTGTACGAGGCATACCTATATACGTACCTTATGCATTTCCTAACGGCCAATGCGCTATTCTCTTATCAAGTGACATAAAACTGTCTGTTCAAGACACTTTGATCTTGGCGGAAGGGCAACGACACGAAATCCAATAAGCTGCAAGTATTGCAGCATGCATACATACTAAGTACACTGTGCCGCGTCAATTCTCAATGTCGCTCTTCGAACTCTGCTTCCGACGCAAGGGTTTCTTTTGATTGGCCGATTAATTGATTTTCAAAACGACTCCATGTTGTCTCTTGTTGGATATATTGTTGTTGGCTATCATTACACCGAGGTGCCCGAGGTGCGCAGCGAATAGTAATATTGTACGTTGCCAACTGGATGACACGCTGCAATCAAGACGATCGATCATTTATCTGCGCGCCCCAGCAACTACATTTTCGTGAACTGCAAGACTGGTCTGTCTGACCTAGGCAGCTAGGCTCTGGGGGGGTGGTGGGTTGTACGGCTTTTGGGACCCCCAGATCTGACTGGACCGATGGGGGAACACCAACGGCCGGGCTTATCAATCCAATCGAAGGTTTTTGTGGCAGCTTTGCTTTTCACTCGTCCACGTCCGCCGTTGGCCAATATGCTCGTGACCGTTTTTGGTCCCTGCCGCAGGGCCCGATATACGGATACATATACTTTATTCGAGCGATCTATTGCACTGGACAGCAGAGTCCTATCCGCTCTGCACCCCCCCCTTCCGAATCACCTGAGAGGACGATGGATGGTTTGCCATACCTTATGTACTTGAAATGCGATCCGGCCGAGCTCCGAATTGGTTGGTGCACATGACCTGGGGGTATGCAAATAGGCTTCCACGGCATACGTACATGTACATACTCCGTACTTTCGCTCCCTCCATCATCAAGTCTACCTCGTCCTGCTCCAATTGACCGTTATGCAAGAGAGCGAGGGCAGAGGAAGGAAATGCAGCTCTATCTGGATTTGCACATTATCTCCAGGCAGTCCGTGCTGATCTTGCCCCGTCAGTTGGCGGACAATAACCAAATCAAAACACCAGTATCGTCTAGACTCTGGAGTCTGCCATTAACTGCAGGTGGTTTATGTAATGGCGCGGAGATTTAGCACCAAGAGGGGATGGGGGAAGAGGCTCCCACTGCAAGAGTGCGGGGATAGAGCATGTCGCTAGTAGCGCACCTGCCCAGCTGGGTATCGGGAACCGCCTGTACTCTTGTCGTAGCTTGTCGTAGCTTGTCGTAGTACCTACTGTACAGTACTGTCTGACTGTAGGCCCGGGGGCAGAAGATCCAGAGGGGACAGAGGGGACAGAGTGGACGATAGCCACTACATTATCTACTCCTTGCTTTGACTAATAAAAAGCTTCCCCGTCCTACAAAAACACCCCTCGTCCCACTTCACATTCGTCCCGCCTTTTGAGCCTTCGAAAGCCCTCAAAAACCGCCTTAAACCGAACTATCTACACTTTTTTCCAAGAGACGTGGGGGGCTTCCCAGAGACGCTGGCCAATTCATTGCGCAACAAACATTCGACCTTGTGCTTGAGTCGCAAGGTTCCAGAAGGCCATCAGGCCACCGGCCCTCGCCATCACTGCTTGTTGCCATGTCCCAATTCCCGAGTCAGCAACCGCCAAGTCAACAACAGCCACCACTGCCCCAGCAGCAGCAACAGCACCACCAACGCCAGACTTCAGAATCCGGCGCCGACCCTTCGCCCCAGCCTCCCCAGCACAAGCGCGTATACCAGGTGAGTCTCTTGAGTTTGCTGAGTCTATTTGCCGATGCGACCCTGATGTGGCGCATCTAAGCCGAGCTCCATGCTGATCATTATCCCGTTGCTTGTTCCAGGCTTGCATACCATGCCGACGTCGCAAGGTGCGATGTGACCTAGGCAGTGTAGATAATCCCCACGACCCCCCGTGCGTCCGCTGCCGGCGCGAGAGCAAGGAATGTTACTTCAGCGCCACCCGGAGAAAGCGCAAGCACGATGAAGATGGCGAGGAAGAGGGCGACGAGGCCTACGTGGTCCGCAACGGCCGGAAACAACACCACCTGAGCGTGTCGGAAGCCTCTCCACCGCCTCCTGTCAATAAGCACGCCTATCGCAATGTCCCGCTTACCCCCGGAGGCTCCACGGGCAGGAACCAGCCTCTGAAGCGCCCGGACTCGGATCAAGACAGCGCTGGGAAGAGCAGAGGCGGTAGCCTCGCGGATATAGGCGACGGTGAACCCAATGCGCAGATGGAGAATTTGGAGGCACAGTCCGTGATGCGCCAAGAGGTCTATGGGCCACATGATGCCTTGGATCTTCTATACAAAGCCGCCACGAACAAGTGAGTCTCACTGCCCTCTCTGTGCCACTACAGCATAGCCAGACCGTATACTAATTGTTACTGCAGCGTTCATGATGAAGCTATGCATCGCCGGCAGGAGAGTATCAGTACAGTGGTGCAGCCGTCACCGGCGACCATCCAAACCAAGACACCTACTGACTCTCTACTGAATGCTCATGTTCAACCCAGCCGTGTCCAGTCCAAGTCTGCTGAGCCCATTGACCCTCGTTTGATGCCGGGAACCCAAGGGGAGGATAAGGAGAAACTCGACCACTCGCTTGATCTTCACCTGGAGCCTGGCTACGAGGATGCGCTGAAGGCTTGGTCCCGGTTTCGCTTCGTGCGCGCCGGTTGGTTTACAAGTCAAGAAGCCATCAGGTACATCGCATAGTAAGTAGCTGCTTAATTTGGCGTCGCGCGACCATCGGCTAACGTCCAGAAGCTACTTCAAGTTCCTGTCGCCTATGACCCCTATTTCGCCACCTACCTTTGGTAACCCGGGGACTCACTACACCCTCTTGACCGAAGAGCCTATCCTCGCGGTTACTTTACTCACCATTGCGTCAAGGTACTACAGGATATCTGGCCCTGGTGGCCATTGCAGATCGCACGCTATTCATGAGGAGCTCTGGCGGTACCTGCGCCGAATGATCGAAAGATGCGTATGGGGACAAGAGGCCTTTGGTGGTGGATTCTGCGGCTCAGGAGCTGGAGCTGATGAGTCTCTCACGTCGAGCACAGCTCCCTGGCGTGGACTAAGGAAGGGAAGCTTGCGCACACTGGGGACTATCGAGTCATTGATGATTCTAACCGAATGGCACCCACGGGCTTTGCACTTCCCTCCGGACGAAGCTATCGACGAACTGATGTTGCCTTCCTATGATGCTAACATGCACACCGACGAGAATGGAAACTTCCGCGGTGACGTCGGCGGTAAAAGGATCGAGGGATGGCTCGAGCCAGCCTGGAGAAGTGATCGAATGTGCTGGATGCTGTTGAGCACGGCCATGGGACTTGCATATGAGTTGGGCGTTTTTGACAACATCGAGGAACTGCTTGCGACAAACGCGATCACGCGCCCCGAATATGAAGATGAAGGCTACCGTCTCCGAGCATACCGGATCAAACGTTTGCTACTCATATATGCCACGCAGTTAGCCGGCAGGCTGGGATGGACTAACATGGTGCCGGAAAGCATTCGATCAAGCGACCCCGCGCTCCGAGGCTTCAAGCAGCGGCCCTCGACAAATGACGGCAACACGCCAGGCACGAATACGTCTTCGGCCACTTTCAACTACGTTCCCGATGTCGATCTTGACGATCGCATCATCCATTGCTGGGTTGGTGTTAGTAATGCCATGCATCTTGGCAACGAAAGGCTCTTCCGATCCCGCAAGCACACTACCGAAATCATCCAGACGGGCAAATACACAGCGATGCTCAAGGATTTCCAGCCTATCCTGAGAGATTGGTGGAGGGATTTTGAGCGTATGAACGACATGCCCCCATACATTCGCCACATCCTCACGATCGAGTATGAATATGTTCGGATATACGTGAACTCGTTGGCCCTGCAGGCCGTTGTCGAAAGATGTACCAATAAAGCTGGCCGCCCAAACAACGGCGCCATGGGTCCGGGTGCGAATGGCCACTCTGCAATGCTGTCTCCTCAAACGCAGTCTTTCCTAGGAGCACTTCCTCTCGGCCACCTCGGCGACTTCCGTTCCGAAGACCAACAATTCGTCAAAGAAGTGGTGGAGGGAAGTCGTAATCTCCTCCGGACCGTGGTGCACGGATTACTGCCGGACGGCTACCTGAAGCATGCTCCAGTCCGCACCTATTTCCGAATCATCAGTGGTGCCATGTTTCTGTTGAAGACATTTGCGCTTGGTGCCCCGAAGTCTGACATCAACCTTAGTATTATGTTGATGGACCAGACGGTAGCAGGTCTTCGTGGTTGCGTGGTCGACGATGTCCATCTCGGTATCCGCTTCGGTGACCTCCTCGAGTCCCTCACCTATCGACTACGCAGCAGATTTAAGCATGCGCCGACGCAGAACATGCAAAGCGATGCAAGGAGCGGCGACGTGAGCCGGGCCGAGAGTGTTAATGGTCAGCTTTCTCACTCTATTGGGATTGAAAGTGGGTTCTTGTCTTCTAAGCTCAAGGAGTCCTTGGGTAAATCTCCCCTGTCAATTTCCAGTCCATTACCTGTGAAAGAACATTTACTGACTAGAATCTTATAGATGGTACCACGACCCCATCCATGCCAATCACTGCTACGCCTTTCGACTTGAATACATCTAATTACACGTTCATGCACGGCGCGTCGTCTCTCCTAGGAGGATCGCATACGCCAGCCGCTCATGGGTCGGCGCTCGACCACAGCATCGGAGACAACCTGTTCGAACCAGGCACTGACTGGACCAACCCCGAGGATCCCACCTGGTACCTTCCTCCGGGCCCCGGCCTGTTTCAGAACATGGGAGAGAACTCCAACGTGACGATGACGGACCAGGGTGTCAATATTGGCGGGCTCGACTTGCTGGACTACATGGCCATGGACCCTTCCAACTTCAACGCGATGGAGGGATCTGGCTTTTAATTTATCTGAGATACAGGACTCTGTTTCTTCCTATGGCTGAAACAGGGACGACCTTCGCTACAGGTTCTGGGGCGGTATTTCAACCAATGATGGAGGATGTCGTTTTATTTCTTATTCCACGGGCTGGGAAAATATCAAGGGGCGTTTCAAGGAATGAGTGGGAAACACCGCATGCTTTTCGAATATTCTTTATATGGAGAGAGAAGGGTTCTTTTATTATTTATTATTGATATGCGTCTCACGACAAGGACTGAGAAACTGGCGATCTATTCCAAGCAGAAAAAGAAACAGGGTGCAGGTGCAGATGCGGGTGAGAGGTTTGAGAGGAGGATTTGCAGACGAGGTTCACGATGAGAGAGAGAGAGAGAGATACCCAGAATGACTGACTTATTAGGATTGGTTTCTGACGAGATGTTATGCTTTTAGCAGTCAGTAGTTTTCGAAGGTGGTGCATTGTCACTATATAGTAGGTAGTTAGTTGATTGATGTGTGTTTATTGATGAAGGCAATCGATGTTGTTTGAGACGTTCTGTTCATCACGCTGGTCATGTTTGACCATTATCCCTTACATGTGTGCTGTGTACAACCTGCTATCATATTCCAAGGACACCGTGATATTAGTTGGCCATGAGGAAGGAAACCAACACATAAGTTGAACTGACGACCACATCTATGGATCTCAGATGCGAATAAGCCAACCTAGTGTAGCGTGGCCGGCTCGCTCTGCTTTGGTGGGGGTAGGTAGTAGACTGAAGCCCCAATAAGCCAAGCCACCTCAACAAGCAACCGGTGAGATGGCCGAGTTGGTTATGGCGCCAGGTTAAGGTAAACCTTGACACTTCATCCTGGTGGAGCAATCCTCGTGGGTTCGAATCCCACTCTCATCAAATCTGAGAGATTTACCACGATCTTCTGAAAACAGAAGAATGCATTCTTTTTTTTCTTTCCTTTTTTACACTTCTTTTGGACTTGCATCATCAGGTTACCCTCTTTTTAGTATGTATGATTTGGTTGGCTGAGTAGATCGGAACCAGCCTTTTGGCAAGTCTTGCTTGAAAACAAATGACCAGACAGGCAACCAAACTCCCACCCACCAGTTGTGCATTTAACACAGTTCTTCAGGTCTTCATCCTCTTTTCTGCTGGCTATTGTTCATTAACGAGCATGGGTTTTGCACAGAGTGGTGATGGGAAATTCCTTTTTTAGGTGGTATCACAGTAACACTATCGGTCGCATTTGTACTTGGAGAAGGTATGGCCAGGAACGGCCCAAGACCTGTCCTCGCCAGACGTCTCGAGGTCGTCCCAATGCCTTCAAGGGTCACAATCCGTGGCATGATCATTCGGTCTAATCTCATGCCAAGATGGTCTTGGTTTATATGTCACTTGTCTCCATCCTGAAGTCAAGTACAGAGGCGGCGGCTGATGAGGGTTCTCAAGTCGAGGCTGGCATCACCATCAATGTTTGTTTGTTGGGAATAATTTTAGTAGCATCAGCGACATCGTTGTCCAGCACCAACCAAATCTATTGTCATATTTACCAATTACCAATCCCTCCGTGCCCTTTGGTAAGGCGGTTTCCAGGCGAAGACATTGTAATAATCATCATCGTCGACATCAACGCCACCATGCGGCATGTTACCGCCGGGAAGGCTCGCAGACTTCGTGTGCGTCAATGGTGGAACGGGTCGGAACAGGATCTCCTGCATTTTCCTGTTCTCCTCGGGGCTGTGGAGCTGGCTGTACGTAGAGTACCCCTCTCGCTTCAATGGCTGCTGCATCACTGTTGCCGCCAGATTCCTGCTGTATTGGATTGCTTTGGTATCGCGATCCCTCAATCGCTGTGCCCAAGTCGAGTCCCAGATGGTTCCTACAAGGGTCCAGAACCAACGCCAGAGCGCCGGCAGGCTCGCGCAGATGATGTTGGCATGGACTTCGATCATGGACCACATGCCGGTTCCGACGTTGTTCCCTGTGACAAGGGGGTTAATGCTCAAATTCCTTCGTTCCGGCGAAAGGAGTGATGCGCTGTTGGTGGCTTACATGTCAGGTCCAGCGAGGTCCCGTATTCTACGAGAAATTTGAGCCTGATGATACTCGTCACGGTAGCACTGTTGAAGTTGTACGAATGCCTCATGTTAGTGACAGGTAAATATAGACGTAATTTGCTAGGGCCCTAGGCAAGACCGTCCAACATATTTCCCGGAGAGCAAACTTACAAGAACGCGAACCCGAAGAGCAGTGCAACGCTGAGCTTCTTCTGGATGCTCATCTGCATGCGAAACAGGTGAGGTAGGGGCAGGATGATCATGAAGACGTCTTCGGCGATGGTGAGGGCGCCGGCCGTGTAGCTGACGGCCTGGATGTCGAGGCACTTGCGGGGCACGAGGGACGGGATCCAGCTGGCCTGGACCGGCAGGCACTGCAGGACGACGACGGTCGTGAAGGCGACGCCCGAGCAGAGGTAGAAGACGAAGCCGGCCCGGACGATGCGCTGGATCCACGCGACCTGGCAGAAGACCTGCTGGATCAGGCACAGGATGGCCACCTTGGCCAGCGTCTTGACCAGGCTGTAGACAATCTGCCCCGCGTAGACGAGCTGCAGCAGCGCCGTCGCGTGGGCCGGGTCCACGTCCCAGAGGTGCAGGCCGAAGCCCAGGAAGCCCGTGGCTAGGATCAGAGCGTCCGCGGAGAGGGCCAGGACCTATTTTTGTTGGGTTCAAGTATGTTGTGAGCGTTGCTGCTGACATCGTCGGGAAAAAGGGGGAGGGGGAGGAGGGAGGGGCTTATTCGCCTACCGAAGCCAGCACTATGACGAAATCGTCACGGAACAGCCTCCCGGATATCGCCAGCCGCGCTACGAGTCGGGCAATCACTATGGGGATCGTGAGGGCGATGGCGACGGAGCTGGTGATCTTGACTTGCAGGACCTGGGATTCTCTCGGATAGGGGGCGCACAGTTGCGCCCTGACCTTGCTCGACTCTGCGTAGCTCAATGTCATTACCCTGATTGGTATGCGAAAGCGATCGCGGTGGCGGCAACGGGAGGATGGGGGCATGGGTGCTCACTGATGGAATCCTCTAGTGTACATGAGCTCTCTACGCAAACTACCATGTCCAAGAGCAGAGTGTGGTTGGTACAGAAACAGTCGGATAAGGCCTTGATGTCCGTAAGTGGACATCCGTCAGTGCCAAACGAGGCGACGACACAAGGACGCTATATGGATTGTGTTGGATAAATGTTAGCTGGGTGCTACTTATATGTTTTTGGCCCGACTAAATCCCGGTACTTACGGCGCATGACGGCAATGACGCGGCGAGAAACAATACGTCTGTAGTAAGGTTGTTTTGTGCCTTGGCGATTGGTATTGTTGATATGGCCACGATGCTCAGGGGCAATGATAGTATGAACTGCCAGCCCAACATGTTGCGAGCTGGCACGCGAAACATCAAGACATGATGAAGTCAAAGAAGAGAAGAACATGGAAGAATGAGATGCGCTTTTCAGAACACTGTTGAAATAGATTCAAAATTTGTCACCCCGGGTCCAGTTTCATATCAAATAGCATGATGCCCAGATGGCACGGACATGGAGACCAGACGATTGCGGACTTACTGGCCAGCCATAGGCTCAGCTTTGAAGTTCGGCTGCAACACCACCAGACTCAAGCTCGTCCACCTTCAAGTCGCTGCGAGTCAATCAAGGCCGGGAAAATCAGGCTACAGGAGCTCTAGGTTTGTTTGGTGAAATGCTTGGTATCCTACACCCGTCCGTGTTCGCCTCGCTGGACCACAGACCTCTCGTCCCGTTTCATACTGCGAATAAGTTTATCTCGTCTGTCTTTGACAGCAATCGAAACCATCCTTGATGACGACATTTCGAGATGGTGAATAGCGCTTTATGCTGGCTCAAGGAAAGAGAGAGGAGAGAAAGATCAGCAGCATCAAAGCATTCGTCTCCGAGTACGACCCAGCCGTGACTCGGGGCTGATAACAGGGAGATATGCTAGATACTATCGGAGAGAATTGGACAAGGCAAGTTGATCTGCTCATAACCATGGGAGATGCTAGCTTATACAGAGCAACACTATCAACATCCGGCTCCCGACTGTTGACTGTCCTTCCGTAGCGATAGCGAAGCTCGCTTGGCCCCGTGCTAATGCCCTGGGGGACCTCAGATTATGTACGTCCGCTGCCAGGGGACAGCAAAATCTCTCCATATCTTCTCCTCCCTGCAATTAAGGTAGGACCCCAAGTCGACGGTAATAAGATGGCCTTTGGTTTGTCGTTGTCGTCGTCGTGATTCAGGGCGTTCAAGAGCCTCGTTAGGTCTTCGGTATTGCTTCGACGACTAGGGAGTCTCGCCAGGGATGCCGAGTAGACCGACGCGTATTGTGAGCGAGGGCCTCTATTGCATCTCGTCCCGGCTGCCGCTTCGGTACATCTACAGAAACGGACTGATCGATGGTGTTGCCGAATGGTCCAGACCCAGGACCCAGATCCTCCTTTTCGTATCTGACGGTGACCCGGCTGAGTTGGTCGGGGCGATCGAGGCTCACGAGAAAGGGGGCGAGGGCGGTTGACAGAGCTCAAGAAAATGAACAGCCGAGGGACTTTGGCGATGCCGTCTTCACGAAGCACAATGAATGCTGTACGGATAGTGAGGAGTTCCATCATTAGCGAGTAGGAGAGGCTCTCGGGATTGGGATTGGCCCCCTTGAACAGCAACCGTGCCACGAATCGCAAGGGTATACCGAGACCGGTCGCGCATCGTGGGACAAAGTAGCATTTTGGCATACAGTCGGGGTCTTGTGGACGCGGCTGGACCGTTCTACTCTACATACGTAGGCGGTCCCCGCTCCTGTGTCCCAGTCGGATGGGCGTGCGATGGCTGTGTGACAGGCTGTGCGATGGCTAGCTAGAACGTCAACCGGCGGCAACTGTTGCTTGCATGTGGACGCAGGCTTGATCGAGACTTGTTCATCACATTCGAGATGAGTGGTACTGGGGGAATAAAGGCTTAGTGATTGATAGCTGTCTAGCCTTGTGATACCTAGCCAACTCTTGACTGTGTCTCGTGCCCAAATGAAAGCAATCAAGCCCCTTCTCCGTACGTATTTGGAGGCCTTGCAAAGGCATCAAACCACCACCCGGTCTCATTAGACACCCGGTGGAACAAGTCGGCGAGGGCATCGGCCTGGACGTACTGCCACATGCATTCACTATCGTCGGGATCGTCGGGCTCCCAGGCCAAGCACATGGTAGCCACTACCCCCTCCATAAAGTAGGTAGGTTCTTTGTTCTTCTTGGCGAGCTGCTCTTCGGCCACACGGAATCGCTCGAGGACTTCGTAGTTGACCAGCATGAAGCAATGCTGGCGGATCGGACTGACATCGATTTCCGTGTCACTTCTCGTCTGGGTTGCAATCCATTCCATGTGGTGTTTCCGCACTTGATCTAGCGACAGGCCATTGAGGTCTTTTCCGCCTTGCTCTTCTTTGATGTACAAGGTGGCCGCGTCAGCAACGTCGGCTGCCCCCGAGTCTCTGCAGGCTGTGATCATGGCCTTTCGAAGGTAGTCCATGTACCGCTGGAAAAGCTCACCGTCCTCAAACGTGGTTCGGTAGACGTCAAATCCCCATTTGGAGTAACACTGCACTGCCGTGAGAATTTCTCGCATTGGGTGGGCCCAATACGACGCCATTTTGAATTTATGAGAATACCCAGAAGCAGTGCCTATGCGAGGTAATTTGCACTTGGTTGTGTTGGTATGGGAGCGATGGGATATTCCAAGATTGAAAATCAATTTGCTGAAATATGCGCCCCCAAAAGGAGACCAAAAAGTCTAAATCAAGATCGAGATACACCCAGAGCCACAACGAAGTCAGATGAAAGAATCGCCACCCGCAACAGAAAGTGAAATCCTATGTTATGTAAGATCATGCGCATCAGTGGCTGCCGGACATTTTTTGGTGGCATTAGCACCATAGCAACACTCATATAAACATCACATATATTTGGCTAGATAAGCGAGTCTGTACGATGAAAAGGCAACGATGTGTACACCGTGACCTCGAAAGCAAACATCTACCACTGTCTAACGATACCTCGTACCGAGCACAGCAGATCACTGATCATATTTGCACCCCGAGAGAAGCCGGCAGCCGTCTTGGCTGAGGTCAAAAGGGCCAGTTGCCAGGCCAGAGACGGCTATGGAAAAGAATATAATGGACAGTCTATTCCAAGTGTAGTTGGCGGAAAGACAAGGCTCTCCGGTTCTGTGTGCTCAAATCCCGATTCCGACTACATTTGCCAGTTATCTTGACCTGCCCTAGTATTGTCTCGACAAATTGTCGATAGCACTCTGCATTCCATCAAACATCCTCTCCACATCATATCACACTTCCCGACGCTATGAAGCTCTATCACTTTGCCTTCAAGCTCTGCGTTCTCGCTCTTGCCCTTCTATATCCTGGCGCGGCAAGGGTCTTGGACACCGTCCAGTGGGCTGCCCTTGAGGACGTATCGGCATCAGGAACTATTTCTACATCTTCTACCCTCACCACATCACTCCTGACAGATCCAACGCCTGGACCCCAGGATGCCAGAGCCATTTGCTCATCGAGTTCCGGCGACTTTGACCCTGATGGGAATGAATGCGCCCCTCGAGGACCAAATGATGACTTTGATGATCCCTACCTGGATGACCCTGATAACCCCAATAGCGGCGATGGAGACCCACCAATCGGCATATCCGATGCCAATAACCGGCCATTTGAAGTGCCCGGTGAGCGGGATACGTTGCCTGGAGCGAATGGTCGCAAGATATCGTTGAAGGCTCGACCATATCCTGGGGCAACCACGATTTGCGACGTTCTTGAAGAGAACGGCGCAGAGGATTGCCAGGCATTCAGGTACGTGAAATTCAATGCTTCCTGTTTCTACTGCAAATCACATACCCTTACCAAATTACAGGATGCGCACGCAAATTTGCCAGGAAACTCAGCTGGAGACCTTTAGTCACAAGAAGTTGCAATACGATGAGAAGAAGAATAAATATTCAACGGAGCATGTCATCGAGGTGTGTAGCCAAACTGTTGTTCCCGGTTCTCTTTCTGATGAACGAAATAAACTGACTCTCCTGCATACTCAGTTGCAATTCGTCAGAATGCTTGTTGTAGCAGCAATCAGTGGTACACTGCCCACCCAAACCCGCCTTGTTACTGCGGCTATCCCCTTCGACTCGTTTTACAATTGTTTCAATCAGGACAATTGTGTTCCCTCTTATATTCCTCCAGGATCCAGCGAGGAGTTCACAAAGCCAGCTGACATCCTATTCGAGATCATCGGCAGCAAGACAAACCTTCCCGGGTTCTTCTTGTTGGAGAGGGCGCTGAATAATAGGAAGTCCAAGTGCTTTTCACTGGACAGCCCCGTTGACGAAAAAAAGTTCGATACTTATGTCGACGACGCCATCTCCCGTGGTAAGAGCGAAGACCGGTTTCTCCAGCCGATCCGCGAAACCATTGGGGCATGGCAGTACATGAACAACGAAAATGTGGCCAATGTCATCTCGGAAAAGCGAACTTTTCTCCTGAATGGTATTTCATACATCTCTAGAAATGCTAACGACCCGGACCTCGGCCGTCTGGAAGACATCTTCAGAGAGATGGACCAAGACCTATGGGAAACAGCAGCGCTCCAATGCCAAACATTGATCGCTAACAGGATTGAGACCGCACGGGAGAAATTCAATCAATACATAGCCATCACTGGCGGCGCGCCCCAGAACTGGGATCGTGTGAAACAGGCCTTGGATACGCTCGAAAGTAATTTGAGTGCCTTCGTGGCACCCAAAGCCCCGTATCCCCCGAAATAGTCTCGCACCCACCATCTCATTCTTTATTCTGGGCTGTTGATCATTTCCTTAACTGCCTGTAACTCATTCCTTCAGCTGTTCGCCTTTTTCTTTTCCTGTTGGCAGTATGCGGAGTGTTGGGGTTGGGCTGAGAAGGGCACAAGTGCGAGTTCAATGTTTTTGTTTATTGTTTGGAGACTGCATGTAGCTACTCCGCACACTCTTTTGAATTTGAATAAAAAGTCCCTGGGACCAACCGCCCCTATTGCATCAGATGCTACTCAATCAAAACCCGTTGTGCAGATGCACAAAAATCCAGCGAGCATCTAATACTCCTTGGGGCCGGCGAGCCCCAGGGCACGCCGCCTGCTGGTGGCCTTGGGGTCGTAAAAGGGCTTCTCTGCCAGGCTGGAAACCCGAGTGCCGTGTCGCTTTCCCTTTCCTTCATAATCCCACGCAGCACTGTGCATAGTGACCCTGTGTTGGCGTTCAATGTTAGCTCATGACCTCCAGCACGCTTTGTATCTTCCAGGGCCTTTCTAGCACACTTACCGGTTGTCCCAGATAGCCGAAGTTCCCGGTGTCCACCTGAAGCGACACTGGATGTCCACATTGCCCTCGTAGACGCTGAACAGGTAGCTCAGGATGGCGTCGCTCTCGCCCTGGTCCAGCCCGACGATGCGCAGCGTCATGGCGCGGTTGACGTACAGCGACTTCCAGCCCGTCACGGGGTGTACTCGGACCATGGGGTGCGTTCGTTCGACGAGCTTGGGGCCGCCGATCGCATCTTCGCGGTCGAGGAACTTGTACGCAGAGCGGTACACGCACTCGCGTCCGTCGATCATCTCGCGGAATGCGGGCGACAGCTTGTCGTAGGCGGCGTAGCCGCTGGCCCAAAGCGTGTCGCCGCCCACCTCGGGAACGGCGTCATTGTGCAGGTGTCTGGGAAGAAACGAACGAGTCAGTTGGCAGTTGCGTTTCCATCAGCAACAACGGCAACAGTCGAACTTACGTGTATCCCGGAGGCTGGTGCTCGTAGGCCATGTCAGTGTGCCAGCGCTGGGTGCCGAACGGGTTGCGGAAGTAGTAGTCGAACATGGGCATCGTGGCTGTGAAAGCTGGCCTGCAAATCGCGAGTGAAGAGGTCAGATATAGCCATCCACAATTTCGGCCATGGCCTGGGACTCGCGAACGAACCAGACGACCGTCGTCCCGGGAAGCCCAGGGACGTATGCATCTTGAGGATTCACCTCGACTTCGCCAAAGTAGGCACCCAGTTCCAGCTGTTTCTGCGGGCTCAGATCCTGGTCCCGGAAGAAGACGACGCCTCGCTCCGCGATCAGGAGAGCCAGCTCATCCTATGGCTCATTTAGCGGCTGTGGTCGAAACATCGGACCACAAACAAGGAAACAGTCAACGTACCCTCTGCTGATCGGTAAGATCCTTCAACTGCAGGCCTATGATTTCGGTACCGATATGGACGGTGACATCTTTCACCTTGGCTCATGTCAGTCACCCCGCTTACACCAGGTCGATCTGATCCAAGCATGGCTTACTTCTTTGGCCGCTGAGAACAGGGCCTTCTTCTCCGGATCGGCGCGAGACGCAGGGTCGATATACTCACGGTCCTCACCCCGGAGCTTGTAAACGTCCTGCAGGTAGAGAACCTTCTTGGGGTGCTCAGGATAAGCTTGGCTGAGGTCGATGCCAGCCGCCTCGAGCCTTTGCCTCGAAAGTTCGGGCAATTGGGGAGCGGCTGGTTTCTCAATGGTAGCTGGAGACATGGTGATGAGAGATGAGGCAAGATGAATGCTGGTTCAGTATTAGCTTGGAAGCTGTGCATGTCAGTAGCAGCACTTGTAGCCTTTTATCACAGTACTATGATGGCTATCCCTGAGTCTGGAGGAGCCACAAACTGGGGTGCCATCGATGATGGACCGAAGCCTCAGGTTCCCGGGAACGACTGAGAGACCCCACCAGAAAGCCGGAAGGTCCCGCCGGCCATCAGGGAACTGCTCAGTTCTGACAGGAACGTGGTTGCGGTAAACTGTTTTGATAGGCCCTGCATCTGCATTGGAGTGTTTCCGGACCTTTGTCAATTACTCAGGGGCTAATCGCGTCTACTCGAACCCGTGCTTGCCGATTTGGTTTACTTGAAGATGCTTGGGCCGGGGGGGTTCTGAGCTTCCTGTTTTCTAGCAGCGCCCATGTATATACATAAAAGAGTTATTGAGCTGATATGTTACATGTAATGTCGCCGAATTCAGAGCGAATGAATAGATCTGCACTCATCCATACTTATTTGATATCGTGCGTCGTGGACAGTTTTGAGGGAGAGGCATAACACGTTACTATGGCGGCCACCACAACGTTTGACGGGCTTGCTGCCATTATTTCCAAAAATGCTGCCATCGCAGCAGAACATCTGCGCCAAAACAACCTCCCGACGCCTTCGCTCTTAGGCGGCGAAGCCCTGGACACTACTTACCTCCCGCCCGAGATCCAAGCCGCCTGCCTTGCCCTACAAGACGCCTCGCTCGAGCTGCACGAGCTCGTCCAAGGCCCCCGGGCCATCCTCATGAACTTCTCCACCAACGCCAAGGCTGACGCGGCGACCATCTTCCAGTTCGCGCTGCCGCAGCAGATCCCCCTAGACGATGTCGAGGGGATCACGTACGCCGAGCTGGCGCGGCGGACGGGCCTCGCGCAGTCGGCTCTCGAGACGATTCTGCGCGCCGCCATCGTGTACCGTGTGTTCCGCGAGCCGAGCCAGGGCCGCGTCGCGCACTCGGCCGCCAGCCGGCTGTGGGCCACGGACCCCGTACTCCACGACGTGCTGGGCCTCAAGATCCTGGACAACGGGCTGCACGTCCGCTTCATCGCGCAGGCGCTCGAGCGTCACCCGAGGGCTGACGAGCCCACCGACTCGGCGGCGAGCGTCTTGCATGCCGCGCTCGAGGGGAGGCAGCAGGACAAGAATGAGCAGAGGGCCACGTGGTTTGAGATCCTGGAACGCGAGCCCGCCAGGTCGGGGCGCGCGCGGACGGCTATGAACATGATGGACAAGCGCGACGGCGTGTCGTTGCGGCACCTGGTGAGCGGGTACGACTGGGCCGCGCTGGCCCCGGGCAGTCTGGTGGTAGATCTGGGCGGCGGCCACGGCGACGCCGTGGTGGCGATCGCGAACCAGTTTCCGCACTTGAAGTTCCAGGTGCAGGACCTGCCGCAGACGATCGCCACGGCGCCGAAGCGCATCAGCCAAGACCTCCCCGTCGAGTTCCTCGCGCACTCGTTCCTGGACCCGCAGCCGACGGCGGGCGCGCAGGTCTACCTCTTCCGCTGGGTGTTCCACAACTGGCCCGACAAGTACTGCGTGCGCATCCTGCAGACGCTGGTGCCGGCGCTGCGCAGCGGGGCGCGGGTGCTGGTCATGGACAGCGTGATGCCGCCCGTGGGGGGCGTGCCGCGGGCGCTGGAGCGGGAGAAGCGGTACATGGATCTCGTCATGCTCGCCAATTTCAATGCGCGGGACCGGCCCGCCGAAGCGTACGAGAGTCTGTTCTCACAGGCGGATGAGCGGTTCGAGTTCTTGGGGATTAAGAGGGTAGAGGGCAGTGAGTTGTGCTTTATTGAAGCGTCGTGGAGGGGTTGATCTAATGGGGGAAGACATATCAAAATCATGTTTTAGAATATCCATTGCAATCTATTTTCTCCGCCGTCCCATACGCTATTTGTTCAATACTAAGTCTTTGATATTCTTGCTTAAGTCGCAATACCTGTAGGTTCTGATTTGGTATTGTGTTAATGTGTGTTTCTAGTACCTCGATCCAAAAAGCGCAGACAGTGTTGTGAGTGACCATTTAGGCCTTGACAGTTACGACTGCTACACTGCAATGGCGGCTCCCTGAAGATTATACTGGCTTGGCCGCTATGTGAGCACGTGGTTGCGGCAGTGGGCATCGCTCCTCGAAAAACTGTTATGACTGTATCCGGGGCCCGGTCAGAATCTGGCCACTGATAAGTAGAGGGTTCATGCGCATGTGCGGTTTACCATTCTCTTCATTCCATCGAGAATAGAGAGACATGGCGGTTAACATGGACTCGCTACTAGCGCTGGAACGAAACCACGCCATCCTAATCACCCTCGCTCTTGCAGTCATTGGCTATCTCCTCCTTACTCCCAAAGCCCGGCCCCTGCCCGACATACCATGGGTGGGCAAGTCATCGAGACTTCCGGGCGCCGACACGTGGGCGACACTGGCGAGTTTCATCAACAGACGCAAGTGGTTTGCCGAAGGCTATGAAAAGGTAGGTCACCTCTCCTGAATCTGGCGGTGACGATGACAAGTCCCGATTCAGGTCCTTGTGGGGCGTCTCATATAATTGTCACTGACCCCTGAACCTTACCAACACATATAGTACTCGCGGCATGGCAAAAGCTTCATCGTGCCCCACCCGATGGGCGAGAAGCACATCACGCTGCCGCCCGACAAGCTGAGCTGGCTGCTCGAGCAGCCCGACCACGTGGCCAGCGCCGCCGACTTCCACTACGAGATCCTGGCCGGCCGCTACGCCTGGACCGACAGCGGCCTCAACCGGGACCCCTTCCACGAGCACGTGATCCACAAGTACATTGTGCGCAAGGACGCGAAGCTGCTCGCCGGCATGTGGGATGAGATCGGCGTCGCCGTCGACGAGCTGTGGGGTGTGTCGGAGGACTGGCGCGACGTGCGCGTGCTCGACACCGCCGAGGAGCTGATCCTGCGCGTGGTCAACCGCGCCCTGGTCGGCCTGCCGCTGTGTCGCAACAAGGACTACCTGTCGCACACCAACTCGTTTACTACCAACGTCCTGCTCTGCACCTTCGCCACCCAGCTCGCCCCACGCTTCCTGCGCGACGCCGTGGGTTATGCTGTCGGCGCCCCTAACTACTGGCACTACCGCCGCTGCGCGCGCTGGACGCTCCCCGTGATACGCGAACGCCTGGCCATGTTTGCCCAGATCGATGAGGGATCCCTCGCCACCGACGCCCTGCCTGAGGATTACATTACGTGGCACATCGCGCTTGCGCGCGCCGAGGGGCGTACCGGCCACGAACTTGAACCGGACTTTATCGCGCGCAGCCTGCTGGCTCTGGAATTTGCCGCGATCAAGACGCCCGCCGCGACGCTGGCCCGTGTGCTCCTGGATGTCTGCGGCTCGGGGCCAGAAAGCGGGTATCTAGAGCGTCTTCGTGATGAAGCGGAGCAGGTATATACCAAGCACAACCAGAACTGGTCCAAGCAGACTCTACGACACATGGTCCTCACTGACTCGGCGATTCGCGAGAGCATGCGGCTGACGTCCCTACTCTTCGCCTTGGGACGCAAAGTGGTTCCCGCGGAAGGCGTGCGCGGCCCTGATGGCGGGGAGTCCTGGATCGCGCCGCAGGGCTCCTATCTCACCATCAACGCCGCTGACCGCCACCTCGACCCAGACCTGTACCCGGACCCGACGCTATTCGACGCGTTCCGGTTCGCGCAGGTCCACGAGGGACAGGGGAAGGAGACGAACCAGGAGTACCTGCAAGCCCGACGGTTGGGCATGACCAGCACGAGCAAGGATTTCCTGGCGTTTGGACATGGACGACATGCTTGGTGACTTTTATTTTCCTCTTTCTTTCTTTTGTTCTCTCTCTCCCCCCTGTATTTGATCATCTCTCTGACTTGGGTATCATTGACTGACGCGGCGGCTTTGGCCCCACACAACATAGTCCCGGCCGCTTCCTCGTCGAGCAGATGCTCAAGATGCTCATGGCCTACATGCTGATGCAGTACGACATCGAGTACCTGCCGGCACGCCCCGAGAACTTTGTGCTCGGCCCGATTAACGTGCCCCCGCCGAGTGCGACGATCAAGGTGCGTCGCAAGCAGAAGATCGAAGCGGAGTGAAGTGGATGGACATGGAGGTGAAGGTGAGGCGGGAGGAAAAGGGGAGGGGAGGGGGGTGAACTTGAGTCATGGAAAGGGGATTTGGATCATGGGTTGGTGGAATAGTACCTGAGAGAATTCTGAGAACACGTGGGTGGTTCAATACGGGACGTCTATCAACATACACGATCTTAGTATGGTTGGGGATGTTGGGAGGTGAGAGTGCCTTTGGGGGTGGAACTGTTGTTTCTAGTATGACACCAGATCAGATTGATAGACAAGACAAGAAAAGACCGGGATATGTATTTCTAAAACGGATATATGTCCCTGATCGTACCTGGGTTGCAGAGGAGCAGTTGATGGCGGGGCCACAAGGGCGATGTGAGATTAAGCTTTTGTGACCATTTGAGCACGTTTTAGTGGTTGGATGCACGACTGGCAGCCCTGGGGTTGTACGAGATTAGCGGTGAGATGGGGGTGGCGTCGGCGGGAACTACCGCTGGTAGCACAGGCGTGACAGGGTACAGGGGCAACTGACGTGTGTGACCCCTCTGACCCCTCTGGGAATCTGGGGTAGTCCCTGCTAAATCACCCCTGAGACTTGAGTAACAAAAAGGCTTCCACAACCCCATCTATTCTGCGAGTACCACTCTCTAAGTGTCTTTCCTGCTGCACACACACGTGCGCATCTAATACTCATCTATAGAGCCAATATCATTACATTCTAAAGCCCACGTGCATTTCAGCGTCTACGATCTACAGATTCATCTCGACCCACCATCTCGACCCCGCCACTCCTCCCAAACCCGTTCCACGACCCGAGACAATGGCACATCCGCCATCAGCTCATCGGCTGACAACCGTACGCCCAGGGCGCGAAACAGCCAGCTCTGCACCTCGATGACGGTGAGCGAATCAGCCCCCAGCGCGTGGAGCGCACGCGTCAGCACCACCTCGCCTACCGACATGTGCAAGGCCGCGGCGATGGCCGCGACGAACGCCGTCGAGATCTGGTCCTTGGCATCGGGATCGCCGCGATCCAGCTGCGAGAGGGACGAGGGGAGATTGGTGGGGCACACTGCTGCTGCAGCAGCGGTGGTGGTTGGGACCTGCTGCTGCTGCTTGGAAACAGCAGTGTCGTGATTGGTGGAGGAGAGTTCGAGGGCCGCGAACTTCGGATTCCCGTCCAGGAAAAAGGGGCGCGCGACGCCTGCGGTGGCGGCGGCGGCGGCCGTGGGCAGGCCCGTGATGGGCTGCGTGGGCGTCTGGCCGGCCATGGCGGCGTGCAGGAGGGCGCGCATCTCGTACTCGCGCAGGCCGAAGCCCGGCTCCCAGTCTCGCAGGGGGCCCGTCGCGCCGTGCTGCGCGAGGTAGCCGACGTCGCGCATGATGCCCAGACGGAGGCTGACGGCGTGGATGCCGCGGTTGTCATGCAAGTCGTGGGCCAGGGCGTCCTGGAAGGCGCAGGCGGCGACGTAGTTGGCCTGGGTACGGTTGCCGAAGATGGAAGTGAAGGAGGAGAGCATGATGAAGAAAGGAGGTTGGCTCTGGCCCTGGCTTTGACGCTGACGTTTAGGCTCGTTCAGGGAGGGAATCGCGGCGGCGAGGTTGGCGCTGCCTTGAACTTTGGGTCGGAGGGCTTCTTGCCATTGCGGGTGTGTCATCTTATGGAACGAGACATCGCGTAGGACCATGGCGCATTGGATGATGCCCTTGATGGGGGGATGTTCCTGTCGGCATTGCTGAAGCGCGGCTCGTAGTGATCGTATGTCGGCAATGTCACATTTGTATGCCGACACGGAAACTTGCCGTTTACGTAAATTGGCGAGGAAGGTCTCTGTGTCTGGAGATGCCGTGGTAGAAGACCTTGAGAGGAAACAGAGATGCCGAGCGCCCAGGTCGACTAAGAACGTGGCAATATTACGACCCAGCCCTCCAAGACCACCAGCTAGTACGTATGTCGCATCCGTCTGGAGTCGGTGGTCCGGCTTTTGTGAAGCCGGTAATGGTGTGCCCAGCGGTTGCTGCGGGAGGAAACTTCGCAATACTTCGTCCAGAGCCGCGTCCTCATTCACACGCGGCACGCACAGCACACTGCGTGACTCCCGAAACTCCATGTCAGCAGTGCTAGACACGGCAAGCCGCGCAATGGTGCTGCCCAAGTCCGCAATCCGAGACGCGTATGGCGGGGCGACTTGGAGAGAGCGGAAATGGAGACCTGGTGTTTCGCTGCGCAGAGTCTGCGCTAAAGCCGGGACGATGGCGCCCGCAGGTGTGCTGAGCGATACCCATAGCACGGAGCTGGAGTCCAAAACAACTCTCTGGAGCGCACTGACATCTCCAGCCGAGGCATTGTCGAAGATAGGGGCGTCTAGCTCGACCAACGAAACGCATTTACGTCCTTTCGTTGAATGGCCGACGACGGGCCATGCGTGTGATTGCACGTGGTAGCCGGAAGATTGCAGACGTTGAGTAACCAGTCCTGATAGTGCTCGGAGAGTCTGCGTTGGTCTTTGGGGGAGAAGAAGAGTGACATCTTTTGTCTCTTCACCTGCCGCCGCTTCTTCCGTGAAAATCTCAGGGGCGGGTTGCCAATCTAAGGAGAAACATATGCGACGAGACTCGCGATCAGCCTTGGTACGTTCGGTGTGGCTTCGCGTCTCCATCGCTGCCGACTCGATGGCATTGTAAGTATCCTCATGGCGCCACGCATAAGGGGGCAAGTCCACAATCAATTGTGGCCGGCGATCAGTCCCGCTCTCGTTCAGTCTACTGAGGCTCACAGGCACGCCGAGCATATGCAGCTGGCCAGCAGCTGCATATGCCGTCGCAGCCGAGTCCTTACCTCGGCTGAGCAAGTAGACATACTCGGTTGAGGTTCCCAACGGAGTGGAACATCTGGTAAGAATCTGCTTCAAAGGTAACTGCATAGTGTGATGCGGCCCAATCTCCACGAATATCTTGTTGCGTGTAGGAAAGGAGGTTATAAGGTTCTTGACCGCATCGGAGAATCTGACCTGGGAGGCAATGTTTTTGCCCCAATACGCGGGTCCCAGTTCATGGGCGCAGATCTCTTCGCCCGTGACAGCAGAGAACATGGTACGAGCCGGGACTGCCTCGTCTAACACGATTTGCGAGATGGCCTGCTTGTAAGCGGCCACCATGGCTTCCATGTGACTCGAATGGTATGCGACATCCACGCGAAGTCGCTGACTGAAGATGCTACGACCGTGAAGAAGCTTCTCGAGGTCGTCGAGGCTGGCGCTGTCTCCAGCAAGAGTGACATTGGTGGGCGAGTTGATGCAAGCAACCACCACTCCGCCTGAAGAGGCGTGCTCCCTTATGATGGAGTCTGCTTCATTTTTCGATATACTGACAGCCATCATAGACCCTTCCTGTTCAGACTCGAAAGCGCCGCACGAGTATGCAATCTTCCAGGCATCATGTTGCGTCAAAGCCCCCAGACAGTATGCGCCCGCAATCTCGCCACTGGAGTGGCCTAGTTGACCAAGTATCAAGATTAGCCACTGTTTACTTGCTTATTGGTGGCAGGGCCCCTCCATCATCATCATACGTACCTATAATCCAATCCGGTTTGATGTTCCACTCCTGCAGGAGGTCCACGAGCCCCATTTGAAGCACCGTCGTCAGAGGCTGAGAGAAGGCGTGTTGATCGACCCGAGACTTGGTCTCATCTCGGAAAAGCTCGTCCACCACCGACCAGGAGCAATGGAGAACATCTCGAAAATATCGATCCGCCGTGTCAATGCTGCTGCGGAACGTCGCGGATTCCAGGTACAGCTCCTGGCCCATGCGCGGCCACTGCGCCCCTTGCCCGGTGAAAACGAAGCAGAGACCTGCCTCATCCATAGTTTGCTTGCCGTGTGACGTAACGCTCTTTCCAGCAGCATTTTCGGCAGCCACTTTCAACTCTGAGATGGAAGACGCTGCGATAGAGGTCCTCCATGTGAAGTGGGTGCGTCGCTGGTTCAGTGTATATGCGAGATCGGCGAGAATTTCAGTCTCAGTATCAGCTTCTACTTCTTCTTCCATGGCCGAACACCACTGAGCCAAGGAAACCAGCTGGCGTTGGACCCCCTTTTCATGGTTAGAGCTGACTGTGAAGAGGAAGCGTTTCGACCGCGAAGAAGAATTTGAGCTGCTAAGGTCGTCCGATGATGTCTTATTCTGTGCTTCTTGTTGTTGATCTGCCGTGGCCCAGATCGGCGCTCGCGATCCCTGCACCCCCTTGTTTTCGAGCAAACCTCTTGCCTGCAGGTAATGCCGTGACTCATCGAGAATGGCGTGCGCATTCGTTCCACCGTACCCCGTCGAACACACGCTGATTCTACGCAAATCGCAATCTGATGGCCAGGGGGTGAGTTCGGTGGGAATCTCAAGGTACCATTCGTCCAGTCGCAGATTGGGGTTGAGCTGGGTTAGATAGATGTTGGGCGGGATCATGCCGCTCTCCAGGATCAGAATGCTCCGTATCACACTTGCCAGGCCCGCTGAGGCCTCGGTGTGTCCGATGCCGGCCTTGCCCGATCCCACCATGACCTTCTTGCCGCTGTCGGCCCCTCGGGCCTGTGCGATGGCCCGCCCGATCGCTTCCAGTTCCACAGGATCGCCGGCTTTGGTCCCGGTCCCGTGAGCGTCGACGTAGGCGGTCTCGGTGACGGGAAGGCCGGCAGACCGATACGTTTTCTGCATGAGCGCCACCTGGGCGTCGACGCTGGGTAGCGTGATGCCCTTCATCCGGCCGTTCTGGTTGACACCCGTCCCGCGTATCACCGCGCGGATAGGGCTAACGTGGTCCTCCACCGCGGCCGGCATACGCTTGAGCAGTATAGTCGCAACCCCTTCTCCGCGACCGTACCCGTCGCCCGTAGCATCGAAGGACTTGCACTTCCCGCTCGTCGACAGGAAGTTCTGCATGCCCAGGTACGTGAACATGTCCTCGCAGAGAATGACGTTCGCGCCGGCCACGAGCGCCATGTCCGCCTCGCCCCGGCGCAGGCCCTCGCACGCCTCGTGCAGCGCCACCAGGCTCGACGAGCACGCCGTGTTGATGGTCAGGCTGGGCCCCCGCAGGTCGAAGAACCACGACAGCCGGTTCGAGAGCAGCGTGGTGCCCGTGCCCGTGGCGGCGTACGTGGGCGCGCTGGACAGGTTGCGCGCCAGCATGTCGCGGTAGTCGCAGGTCCATTGCGCCGCGTAGACGCTCGTGTTGGAGCCTGCCACCGTTTCTAGTGTGAGGCCCGCGGACTCGAAGGCTTCGTAGGCGACTTCGAGCATCAGCCGCTGCGAGGGGTCCATGCCTTTGGCTTCTTTGGGCGAGATGCCGAAGAAAGCGGCGTCGAATTGGTAGACATCGTTTTGCAGATAGTAGCCTGGATGTGATGAAGCAGCTCCATCGCCGTCGAAACGGGCTTTGGGGCTGAAGGCACCTGGGAGGCGTTGAAGTCAGTGTTTCTAGCTCTTGGGAAAGAAGTTGGGCCATATCCTACTCTTGCCCTGGCTCAGGAGGTCCCAGTATCCATTAACGTCTTTTGCGTCTCCCGCAAAGCGACAAGACAGGCCGATGATAGCAATGTCGTCATCTTTTGGTTCCATGACTACATATGAATGGCGTCCAGTGAGTTGGAAATAGGGTTTATTCAGAGTAGCATAGGTTAACTTGGTCCGTAGCTATCTACACATGGGATAGTAAGGTCTTTATTCTAAATTACAGGAGGATCACTCTCTCTTTCTCTCAAGCCATCGCGACTTGCAATCTGCAGCGATGCTAAGGGCATCTAGTTTGAGTGCACTAATAACACGAATAAGATGATGTACACTGCAAGGCAGTTGCTAGGATCGTACTGCTGCCAGAACGTGTGCCACGGTAGCGGTAGGTAAAGGAGGCTTTACTCCTTATGGCCATAAAACTGGCACCTTTCGTATACCCTGGTGTATAGTCTTACCGAGGGGCAGGTTTCTGGCCATCAAGGGGATAGATGCCACATTGGTGGGGTCCTGGTGAGGTAGAGTAGACGGGCCCTGACTCGGGGAGCCAAGGCGGGTATTTCGCGGTGGGGTCGAATCTGCAACGGGGTCTCCAGGGGGGGCTTTACGGCATCTCCCTTGGCATCATGATCCCATATCTCTGTTAAACGGACAGGCCTATCCCTAGCATAGTGCCACCAGCAATGGCGATGCTTCGGCGGCGTGCTACACCTATGATTCAACGCACGTGTCTATGAAGACGATGAGTAGCCGAGTGTTGATGGCCTGGGGCGTGGTACGATTATTGGCGACAGGCGCAATACTCGAGGATGGCGAAGATACTTTAAGAAAAAGCGGCCGGCGATTATTCAAAAAGGTGATGCGCGACGCTGGGTTCTCATCGATATCTTCGATCCATCACTTCATCACCGCATAAGCCTCTCCCTGATTCTTGCTTGCTCACAAACTAACATTCAACTTATCATGGCCGCCAGCAACCCGACTCACGGTGTCTTCACCTTCGTGGAGCCCGACCTCTCCGTCTCGGCCCATGACCGGCCCATGTTCGCTGCCCCTGACACCAAGACCAGCGTTGAGGAGAAGCTGATGCTGCATGACTTCCGCACTGCCACCGACGTCGTTGGCGGCGCTGAAGGGCTGGACGTGCAGGGCTTCACCTTCATCAAGCACAAGACGGCTCTGTCCACCGACAGCCTCTTGAACGGCACCGACATCAAGGATGTCGAGGAGACGTACGCTCAGGAGGCACTCGACTTGGCCATCAAGATTACGGGCGCCAAGCGTGGCATCGTCCATAACGTCGTGTTCCGACGCAGACTCTCGCCCGGCGAGCCGGACCTGTCGAGCCTGTTTCCCGCGGGAGCCAAGGACGAGGTCAAGACGCCGTCCAAGAAAATCCTAGGTTAGTCACTCCATCTATGGCAGTGAGGTCTCACTCCGCAACTTCGTGTAACTAACGAATGAAATCAATCAGTGCCTTTCCCGCAAGGTCCCGCGCGTCAAATGCATATCGACCTCTCTCTGGAAGGACTTGAGCAGACGCTGCGCTACTGCCGACGCGACATTGCCGAGTTCGCGTCCAACGTGCTGGAGGCGCAGGATCGCCGTGCAGCGGGCGAGGAAAACGTGCGGGTCCCACGTTTTGCCGCCTACAGTGTCTGGGTAAGTCTGCAAGAGATTCGATTGACATGCGGGCGTGAGTGAGTGAATGGCAACTGATTTCTTCTGCAGCGTGCCCTGAAGACGGTCAAGCGCGACCCGATCGCCGTGTGCGACTGGCGCAGCCTGGACAAGGAGTCGGACCTGGTGCCGACGGAGAACCGCAAGCCCAGCGAGATCAACGCGTGCGGCTACTACATCGGCGGGGCCATGGGCGGGCTGCCGCCTAAGAACCCGCAGGCGCAGCGGTGGTACTGGATGCCCGAGCAGACGCCCGAGGAGGTGCTCATGATCAGGTTCGCCGACTCCAAATCCGCCGAGGACCCCAGCGTGGCCAAGGGCTGCCTGCACGGGTCGCCCGAGCTGCCTGGCACCGAGGAGGAGGAGACGCGGTGCAGCGTCGAGACGCGCGTGTATCTGTTCTGGGATTAAGCGGCGGCATGAGGCCACGTGGGTGAAGGATCAGGGCTTCGTGTAAACATTTTTTATTTATGCCATAGAAATAAGACTGCTTTGGACTAGTAAATACCGCTCTTCAGCAACCGTACTTGTAGATGTGTGTTGAGTTTTGGTTCCTCACGACAGGCTTGCAATGGCAGGACGGGCCGCTAAGGCAAGCACAGAGCCCACTGTAAGCGGGGCACTCAGCGTGGAATAGAAGCTGTATGGAATATTCCGTAGGGCTTTTCCCGGCAGTTCGTTTCCACTACTTGTAGTAGATGACCCCCACTGTCTGTCGGTTCAGCAGTCACCGCATCCTCCAAACAAACAAAGTCCAGGAACGTGTTCCGATTAATTCCATCCATTGGAAGACTTTGTTTACGCAAAGGGATAGGAGCTATTTGGAAACAGCTGAGTATCAATGGTGCCCGTAATGAAAATTTGAGAAGTTTCATATGCTCAGGGTCCAGCCTTTCGGTTCACAACAAGCCCTCGAGGCCGTGTCTTTTACAATCCACATCTTCCATGCTTGTGTTGCGCCCTTGTATGAATGACCCTTGAGCAGGGATTTTACGCGTATTCTATACTTGTCAAGGGCCCCTGCCATCGGATTCAGTATGGCATGCATACACAATTGGTTGCTGGCCATGTCTACTTGTCAAGGGACCCCGAATTATTCCCTGATGTGCGCTGTTCCTGTCATGCTCCATGCATCAACGAACCCGGACGGCCCAGATACCGCCGCAATGGGTGTGACGCAGATCCTTGCTTGGCTACACACGTGCTTCACTGTTGACGGCTGAGATAGCATCGAATCGCCAGATCTTGTCTTCCCCACTAACTGGCAGCCTCGTGCTGAATTGGTTGGGCTCAGCTGCATGGCCTTCACCGGAAGCCATGTTGCTATCCACGCCTGGTAGTACCACGCAATGTCCCGAGATGAGGCTCCCTGGGACCAAGCAAGCCATCAAGAGGCCGGGCCCGGATGACTTATATATGTAGTAGTTGGAGATGGTTGACAGCATGATCGACAGGACGAACTAGCACATCACCATGCAGTCCGCCACCGTCCTGCTGTTCGGCGACCAGCTGGCGTCCAAGACGTCGGCCGCCGCCAGACTCTATGAAATCGCAAAGACACGGCCCAGCCTGCGTGCGTTTCTGCGCGATGCCACCGACGTGGTGCAATGCCTTCGCCAGGACTTGCACCCCTGTGAGCGCCAGCTCTACGGCGACTTCGCCGACATCCGCGACCTGACCTGCCGGCACGAGTCGGCAGAACATTTGAACGAGGCCGTTGGCACTACTTTAATTACTATTATTCAGCTCGCAGAGCTATTAGTGTAGGTATCGAGACTGTTTGTCTGTATGAGCGTCGGCTAACTATGATGGGGCAGACTTGCTGAGGACGAGCCGGCCATCCTTTGTAACGAGAACCAGACGCACGGCATCGGCGTGTGCATCGGGCTATTAGCCGCGGCTGTGGCAGCAACGGCTACCACGGCCCGCGATGTCGTGCATCTCGGCCTAGAATGTATCGCCATAAGCTTCCGCTTGGGCATTGAACTGTGGCGACGAACACAATCTGTCGAAGATTCACCCGAATCCTGGGCATGCACCTTCGTCGGTATCGATGCCGAGCAGGTCCAGCAACGCCTGGATCTCTTCAATCATGGCTGTCCTAGTCTACGGGCTGCATATATTGGCGTCGAGGCATCAACATGGGCAACGGTATTCGCTCCGCCTGCCACGCTGAAGCGCCTTTTGGAATCGGATCACTTTAATCAAACCTCAACATCCCGTCTCCCGTCAGCTATCGCTGTCCATGCCTCACATCTGCCTGCGCTGGACGTCGACCGTATATTGGGTAGTTCGTCGCTTCTCGATACCCTCACCAGTTGCGAGGGCATATTTTCGTCAAGCACATGCGAGCCTTATGACGCTATAACCCTCCGGGATTTGTTACGTATGGTTATTGCGGATATTGCCCAACTTCCGCTATACCTTGAGGATACGATAAAGAATGTCGCAAGTTCACTACAAGGGACAGGGAATGCGCGACTGCTGACAGTGGGCCCCACACACTCAGTGGCTTTCGTACAGCGGGAATTGCAACGCGTTGTCCCGACTGTCAACATAGCCCACATCACCATCGACGACGATGTGCTCAGTTCAGAAGGCTACAGCCGTGGCTCTGATCGGGTGGCCATCGTAGGTATGTCAGGTCGTTTCCCGGACAGTGAAAGCACCTCTGAACTATGGGATCTTCTGCTGTCTGGGCGATCGGCACATCAACGCATCCCAGAGTCAAGGTTTCCTATCGACGACTTTCTCGATCCGACATGCGAAGCACCAACAGCTGTATCAACACCACTTGGGTGCTTTCTGAAAAACCCCGGCGAATTTGACAACCTACTGTTTTCTATCTCTCCACGTGAAGCGCTGCAGATGGACCCGGTCCAGCGGCTTCTGCTCATGACTACCTACGAAGCGTTGCAAATGGCAGGCTACTCACCCGATGCGACAATATCGACTCTTCGCTCCCACATTGCCACCTTCCTCGGTCAGTCTGCTGAAGAGTGGAAGGCCATCAACGATCAAGAAGGTATCGACACGCACTACATTCCCGGTACCATGCGATCATTCGCCCCTGGCCGCTTGAACCACTATTTCCACTGGGGCGGTGGTATCACGAGTATTGACACTGCTTGTTCGGCCAGTGCCACGGCAGTCCATCTAGCATGTAATGCTCTGCTCACCCGCGAGGTCGATTGCGCCATCGCGGGCGGCGGTCACATCTGCGTCGCGCCTGAATTGTATTCTGGCCTGTCGAAAGGCGGTTTCCTTTCTAAGACGGGCCCATGCCAGACATTCTGTGACGATGCCGACGGCTACTGCCGTGGAGAAGCCGTGGGCGTCGTCGTTCTGAAGCGTCTCGAAGATGCGATGCGTGAGAATGACAATATCCTTGCCGTCATTCGTGGTACCGCGAGGAACACAAATGCGGGAGCTGCGGGCTCGATTACGTTCCCTTCGAGTGCTGCGCAGGCCGATTTGTACCGCACCATCTTACAGAGCAATGGCGTGGCGCCGAATGAGATCTCATATTTGGAATGCCACGGCACCGGAACGCAAGGTAAGTTCAGTCAACTATGTTGTGAATATATGTAGATAAATGCTAACCCTACGCAGCCGGTGATGCTGCCGAAATGAGTGCCATAATCGACACCTTCAGTGCGACTCGACAGAGCGACTTCCCGCTACACGTCGGTGCGCTGAAGGCTGCCATTGGTCACGCTGAGGGAGCGGCGGGTGTGTCGTCACTGATTAAGGCCATATTGATGATGCAAAAGCGGATCGTCCCCCCTCAACCCAACTGGCCATTCAAGATCAACCATAAATTCGCTGCTGCCCTGGACACAGCCCATATCAAGGTCGCTGATGGCACTGACCCACTAAGGCCTACGCGAGAGGGTAACGGGCTAACCAAGATCATCGTCAATAGCTTCGATGCCGCGGGCGGTAACGTGAGCATGTTGGTCGAAGAAGCACCAGAAGTCTCGGGCTGGAAGACTCAAGACCAGCGCTCTCACTATGTCGTTGTCTGCTCCGGTAGAACACGATCATCCCTAGAGGCGAATGAAGCCCACCTCAAGGAGTATCTGCTTCAGAATCCGGAAACGGATCTGGCCAGCTTGGCATATACTACCACAGCGAGGCGGATACACGAGATGCACCGGTCCGCAAATGTCGTGCAGTCTACCCAAGAATTGCTCAGCAAGATTGGCAGCGCTCACAAGGCACCATTGAAGGATGCCCAGCTGGTGTTCTCATTCACTGGCCAAGGCTCCATATACACTGGAATGGGCGCAGAGCTATACCACACTCTGCCCTCATTCCGCTCCACGCTGGACTCGTTCCAAGATTTATGCGATGCCCAGGGCCTCGACCGCTTCCTCGATCTGATTATTGGCGCACAGGACGTAGCCACAGCGACGGCATGCCAGACGCAGCTTGCACTGGCGGCGCTGGAAGTGGCCATGGCCCATCTCCTCTGCTCACTCGGCTTGAAGCCGGCTTTGGTCATGGGCCACTCGCTGGGCGAATACGCGGCACTCTGCGTGGCGGGTGTACTCTCGGTCAGCGACATGCTTTACCTTATCCACACCCGCGCCTCGTTGATCCAGACACACTGCACGGCACACGCATATTCGATGCTGGCAGTCAGCATGTCTTATGACGATGCTGCAGAAGTACTTCACAAGTCCAACTGCCCCACGTGTCAGATCGCCTGTATCAACGCGCCGGAAAAGACGGTCATCAGCGGCACCAACGACGAGCTCGTCGTCCTGCAAGCGACGCTGCAAACTCGCGGTGTCCAGGCGTCGCTACTCAAGGTACAGTACGGTTTCCACTCGAGTCAACTCGAGCCGCTCCTTGATGACTTCGAGGAGACAGCAGGTAAGGTGCACTTCAGCGCGCCGCGCGTGCCAGTCGCGTCAACACTTCTAGGCGAAGTCGTGCGCGACGAAGGCGTGTTTAACGCTGCGTACCTGCGACGCCAGATGCGTGAACCTGTGAACTTCGTGGGTGCGGTGCGTGTCTGCGAGGCGCAGAAACTGCTCCAGGCGAACACACTGGCTCTCGAGCTTGGCCCGCATCCTATCTGCACCGGCTTAATGGCCAAGTCTTGCTCCAATAAGGACCTGACAACCTTAAGTAGTCTCCAGCAGGGCCAAGATGGCTTCAAGAGCTTTTCAAGCTGCCTCGCTGCGCTCCATGTGGCGGGTCTGTCTGTCAATTGGCGCGAGTTTCACCGTGACTTCGAGCCCTGCCTGCGTCTTCTTGATCTGCCCGCGTACGCGTTCGATTCCAAGACGTACTGGGTGCCGTACAAGACCAGGCGTACGTTGCAAGGTGGCTCTGGGGAGGTAGAAGTGTCCACGCAGCAGCGGTCGCTTCCGTATTCCTTCCTGCAACGCCTGGATGACCTGACATCGGAGGGTGGAGAGACGAAGGCGAGATTCACTTCGAGCTCAACACATCCCGAGCTGACAACGGCCATCCAAGGACATATTGTGGGCGGCGTGGTGCTTTGCCCTGCTAGTGTGTTTGTGGAAATGGCACACACAGCAGCGTTTTACGTTTTGAAGTCCACAGGACTGGCTGGCGAGGGCTTCCACCTCGAGGTCGCAGATCTGCAGATGACGCATGCTCTGGTGGTTCACTCAAGGAACGAAGAGCACCAGATCCACATCGATTGTAGCATGAGAGAAATGAACACTGAAATGTCTGTGACCTTCTCGTCTACAGGCCCGACGGGTGCATCGGCCAACCATGGCTTGTGTAAGGTGCGCTTCAGCGCTAACCCCCCATCCAAAGTCCAGCAATGGGGATTCATGGAGAACCTTATACGCCGACGCGTGACCAGCCTCCTCGAGACGTCCAAGGGAGGCCCGACGCACCGCATCTCGCGCGATCTGTTCTACAAGTTGTTCGAGGCTGAGGTCGAGTACAGCGAGCCGTACCAGTGCATCGAGGAAGCTTACCTGCCGGCCGACTTCCAGGATGCCGCAGCCGCGTGCGTGCTAGAGAGCAGCACAGGCGGCCAGGGCCAGTTCACCTGTAATCCTTTCACCATGGACGGCATCGTGCACCTGTCGGGTTTCATCCTCAACGCTGATCCGGCCAAGCAGAAGGACGTAATTAACATCTCCAACCGGATCGGCTCCTTCCAGCTGCTGGCCCCCATAACGAGCCGAACGCAGTGCATGTGTTACGCTACGGTTCGCGAGCAGTCGGCCAAGGGCTTGAGTGTCTGCGACGTCTATGTCTTTGACCAAGATACCCTGATCGCCCTTTGCATGGGTATCACTTTCCAGCGCATGACCAAGGAGATTTTCTCAATCGTTATTGGTCATGCAAATGCCGCTCCTTCTTCTGCCGGTGCGCCGATGCCAAAGATTGTCGCTGCTGCACCGCTACCCAATGGCGGGCGTAGGCTTCGGGACTTCCCAGACCCACCGTCGCAGGGGAGAAAATCAAACGTGAAGACATCGTCATCACCTGAGGTACAGGGTCACGCCGACGCGTTGTTACGCATCGTGGCGAAGAGGACGGGAGTTAGCTTGAACGAGCTGGAGCCGTCGACTGATTTCACTGACATTGGTGTGGATTCGCAGATGAGCATCGCCATCACATCTGATCTTCAGAAGCAGACGGGCGTGCAACTTCCGGCGGCCTTCTTCCTCACGTACACAACCGTGGCCGAGGCTAGAGCGCAACTGGGTGGCGCTGCGGAACCCGCCAGGACGAAGTCGTCGCTGCCAAGCAAAGCAAGCGCTGCATCAACGCCAACTATCCAGCCCAGTTCTGTTTCAAAGCAAGGGTCTCACAACTCATCCCCATCATCCACGGAACGACGGAGCGTAATTCTGCTCAATATCGTGTCCAACGAGCTTGGCATGACCCCGGCGGACTTCGCCGATGCTGGCGACTTTGAAGCCGCTGGTGTGGACTCCATGATGAGTATCAAAGTCATGTCGCTGTACAAGCAAAAGACGGGCCAAGAACTGCCGGCCTCATTCTTTATGAATCACACCACTGTAGCAGAGGTCGAAGCCGAACTTGATGGCGACGTGCGCGGCGCCGATGATGGTAGCGACTTCTCTTCTAGCTCCAGTAGCAGCAGTCAGATGATTCTCACACCCCCGGCCGAGATCACCTCCAACGCGGTCCTGATCCAAGGCAACCCCGACTCGATGCAGCGGCCCGTCTTCATGATCGCCGACGGCCACGGCTCGGCCGACGCCTTCGTGCACCTGTCCCCGCTTGAGAAGAACCAGCGCCTCTACGCGCTGGAGTCGCCATTCATCGACGACCCCAACGCTTTCGACATGGCCATCCCCGACCTCGCCCAGGTCTTCATCCGCACCATCCGCCGCCTCCAGCCGCGCGGGCCCTACCTCATCGGCGGCCGGTCCGCAGGCGCCGCCTACGCCTACGAGGTCGCGTACCAGCTCGCCGTGCTCGAGCACGAGACCATCTCGGGCCTGCTGCTCATCGACATGCGCGTCCCGCGCGCGATCCCGCAGGCCCGCCACATCGACACGTCGTTCGTCGCCCGCGCCTGGCACGTCATCGTCGAGCACACCAAGGTCCTGCTCGACCCAGGCGACCTCGCGCACGCCGCGGCCACCATTAAAGCCCTGCACTCGTACACGCCGCGGCCGTTCCCGGCGGCGTCGGTGTCGGCGAAACGGCCGGGTCGCGTCGCGGTCGTCTGGGCCCGCTGGGGCGTCAACGAGAACCCGGACCAGACGCTGCGCGACGCCGGGGTGCGGAGGGCCGCGGCCATGGGGCCCACGCTCGGCGAGGCGGCGGACCCGGCGACGGTCAGCCTCGCGGACTTTGAGGAGGAGTTCAAGTCGTGGTTCTGGGGCGCGCGGACGACGTTTGGGGCTAATGGGTGGGATGGATTGTTTGGGGGTGGAGAGGTGCAGGTGCACACGGTTGATGGAGGTATGTTTGTTTTCTTTTCCCTAACTCTCCCATTTGTGTGATCGATGATTTGACTAACACTTCGTTTCTTGCAGATCACTTTTGCATGATGAAGCCGCCGTATGTGCGCTCGCTGAGCGCTGTTGTGACTCGCGAGATTGCTGGGATGGAGAAGTTGAAATAGATGGTTCGGTGTGTAATTTTGAGTTGTATGGTGTTTGCGCAGGGTTTCGAGTAGACAAGCTGTGTAAGGGTACGTATGTACATAATGTTGCCTTGCTTTCGGTTCGGTGTATGTTTTCTATTTTGTAGCAGTATTTGTTTTTGAATTGAGTTGTTCCATGATGTTGGTATTCCATAGAAAATACTTGTCTCCTGTACCATTTGGTCACTATTTGCCCATGTGACTGTGGCCAAGGGGTTGGTCGAGAATCAGTCAGACGGCCCCAGGGAATAGTCAAATTTCCAGCATCAGACCCGTTCACTTACGAACTGGATTCTGGTTATCGGGGTTTTGATACCTCTATGAGACTTCAAGGTGACGAACCTTGTGTAATGGATTCCGTGGTTCTAGAAAGGATGTGCTAGTGTAACGAGGATGCCGTTTATGACCCTTGGCACCGTGGAGAATCGAATACAGACCACGAAGATGTGACGTTATAGGGGAGGGATCAGAGGCCTCCCGGTGCAAGACAATGAAAAGATAACTAGCTTACTGTAACTATTACCAACACCTCATATTATAGTATTACTGTCAGAGCTACCGTAGTCTACTCTAAACCCAAGCTGATCAACGGAATGGGTTCATATAGATTGCGAGTATGTTGCGCGTCGCTGTGAGGCTTAGCTCTAAAATTCCATATTGGCATGGAATCAGAGGAAAGGGAAATGAGAAAAAGAAAAGAAGAAAAGAAGAAAAACGAAGAACGAAAAAGAAGGAGCTGGGTTTCTCCTGGACCACAGTTTTGCGTGTGTCACATTATTGGTCAGGTCTAAAAATAAAGCGAGGAACCTAGTACAGCATCACTGCCACAACGCTGTGTAATTTGAACTCGCATCATCGGGATACCTCGAAGCTTTCGATTGCATATTCGAACTCGATCCTGTGTAATACCGATAGGCAGTCGTATAGAGGTAGTCGGAAGGAGGATCCACTAAAAGATACAGTCAGCTGAGCCAAGGTTTCTGTTTTTTCTTCAGCCGCTTCCGATTGCTGACCGGAGATGAAACAAGGGGATGGATTTGTGATAGCTGATCGCGAGAAAACATCACATTTGGGAGTCTTATCTTTGGTGCGTAAGGACCTCCTTGCATTATCTCGCGTGGCGCTAGAAGGCGATAGTAAATCCTGTCATCGTAGCGGTGTTGGGGCAGAGTGTTTCAGACATGTGAAAAAGGGGGTCGCGGCCCGGCGGTTATCGATATACGGGGCCCGAGTTCGGATTATTATATGGGGGGCCCCGAGTGCAACGTCGGGCCTGAGTCCAGCGATTACGGGCCTGAGTTCGGGGCGAGAACCCAACAACGCGCTTGAGTCGATGCCCTCAGTTGGTATTTGATTCTAGTCTTTCTAACATCATGACCGCCACCCTTGGCGGACGATAAGCAAAATTGTACTCAGCCCCGGATGCGACGGTAATGGCATCAAAGCTGACGCGTAACGGGCCACTGACAAATTTGGCGCATACGCTCCTTTCAATATGCTAGGTGTGCGATGCTCAAGAGCCGTCTTAAATACTCGTCGTTGGCATATGTCCCTTATTGCGAACCTGCTCTCGATATTCCCGAGAGCACATATCTGTTTGTTGCGACCATAATAGCAGCTTCACTCAACCATGCGAAGCAGAGCAGACAACAACAGCGACAACATGATCAAGATGACTTCGGCCAAAGTCCTGTACTTCTCGGGCGAGATCCCCCAGGGCGACCCTGAGGGCGACCAGAGGGTCCTCTTCCGGAAGCTGCACCAGCTCAGCAAGGAGCGCGATCATGTGGTGCTGGCGTCTTTCCTGGAGTCGGTGACGGTTGCCGTCAAGGACGAGTGCAGCCGACTGAGCCGCCCGCAACGAGACCTCATCCCTGCTTTCGAAAGCGTCCTGGATTTGACAGACCACGTTGTGAAGCTGCGGAAGACGCCAATAGGGGGAGCTATCGAGCGGGTGTTGGTCCTGGTTTTCCAAGTGGGAAGCTTCCTTGCGTAAGTGTTACTCACATCCAAGCACCTATTAATTCAGATGCCGTGAAAACCAAAGGGCTAATCAATGCGCCTTTCGCCAGATACCACGAGGCCCATCCGCTAGAGTACAACTTCACACCCACCAACACGACACTGATCGGAAGGGGATCGGGACTGCTCTCCGCAGCGGCCATCGGCCTCTCCCCGAGCTTTTCGATGATCCCGGGCATCGCTCAAGAAATCACCCGAGTGTCATTCCGATTTGGTATAGTGGTCGATCAAGTGTGTCGATCATTGGAGGTTTCCAAAGATGAGATTAATGCAGACGGTGCCTGGGTATACTGCGTCCACGGTGTAGATGAGGACCACGCACGCGAATCAGTAAAGCAATTCAACGATGAAAAGGTTAGTAAATATATCAAATCTCGTGTTCCTGGCGACTGTTGTACTAACCAAAACCGATCCTAGGCGTATCCTGCCACTAACGTTGCCAATGTTTTCAACGTCGACAACGCTGGCGGCTCGGTAAGCATAGGCGGACCGCCAAAGACGCTCAAGGCGCTCTTTTCGGAGTCCGAGGGGTTCAAGAAGACCAAGAATGTGGCCATGAAGAAGATCCAGGGCATGTGGCACACCGACAAAGTGTACGGCACGGAGCATGTGGGCCCCGTCATTCCCAAGATTGAGTCCACACGGGAGCTATTCCTCCCGCTGATATCGCCCGTCAGCGGAGAGCCGTTCCGGGAGACCGAGGCCGGCCCCTTACTCGAGCAGATCATGGAGGAGATCCTGACGGAGCGGGTGCGGTGGGACCTGATCATCGACACCGTCACGCAGCAGCTGAAGCAGCAGTCGCCCCGCTCGGCGCAGCTGGTCAGCATCCAGCCGTCGCACTACAACCACAACCTGGTCGAGAGCTGGCGGGGTGAGCTGCCCAACGCCGCCGTGTCGGACCTCGCCATCCTACCTGCGGTGCTGGACCTTGCACTCGGGACGAGCCCGCCCAAGGACACGCGCTCTTCCAAAATCGCCGTCGTCGGCATGGCCTGCCGCTTCCCGGGCGCCGACAATGTCGACGAGTTCTGGGAGCGGCTGATGGAGGGCGCCGACATGCACCGGCGCGTGCCGGCGGACCGGTTCGATGCCGACAGCCACGTGGACCCGGCCGGCAAGAAGCAGAACACGTCCCGGACACCCTTCGGCTGCTTCGTCGAGAACCCGGGCCTGTTCGACGCCATGTTCTTCGGCATGTCGCCCCGCGAGGCCGAGCAGACGGACCCGATGCAGCGCCTGGCCCTCGTGACGGCCTACGAGGCCCTCGAGAACGCCGGCTACGTCGACGGGCGCGGCAAGATCCACCGCCAGCGCGTCGGCACCTTCTACGGCCAGGCCAGCGACGACTACCGTGAGGTCAACTCGGGACAGGACGTCGGTACCTACTTCATCCCCGGCGGGTGTCGAGCGTTCGGCCCGGGGCGCATCAACTACTTTAACAACTTTTGGGGTCCCAGCTTCAGTGTCGACACGGCGTGCTCTTCGAGTTTGGCCGCTATCCAAGCCGCGTGTTCGTCGCTGTGGGCTGGAGATCTTGACATGGTCATTACAGTATGTTTTTCTTTGAAACCTATTTTCAAAGGCCGTTAATTTGCAATCGCTGACAGTGATATGATTTCCAGGGAGGAATGAATATTCTCACAAACTCTGATGTATATGCTGGGCTTAGCCAAGGTCATTTCCTTTCCCCAACAGGGGGTTGCAAGACTTGGGACGAGAATGCAGACGGGTATTGCCGATCAGGTAAGTACATCATCTTTAACACCCTTAAAGGTACTATGATGTCCTCAAAGACATTCACTGACCCACCTGCGTAGACGGAGTCGGAAGCGTGGTTTTGAAGAGGCTGGAGGATGCGGAAGCCGACAACGACAACATTCTTGCAGTAGTCCTGTCGGCAGCTACTTCCCATTCGGCGGAAGCCGTTTCAATCACGCATCCTCATGACGCGGCCCAGGCTGTGCTATACGACCAAATTGTCCGACGAGCTGGTATTGACCCCTTGGAGGTGGGTTACGTGGAGATGCACGGCACGGGAACACAGGCTGGCGACCCTACCGAAATGAGATCAGTAACCAGTGTATTTGCACCTGGAAAGGGCCATCGGCCACTGCCTCTGCATGTAGCCTCAGTCAAGGCCAACATGGGCCACGGAGAAGCTGCGGCGGGAATCATGGCTTTCGTGAAGACCATGTTGATCTTCCAGAACAGCACCATTCCGCCTCACATTGGCGTAAAGACTGGTCTGAACCCTGCCCTTCCCGATCTCAGCAAGTTGGGGGTCCTCATCCCGTATGAAGCTGCTACTTTCCGAGCTGCCAGTAACCAGAAGAAGATGGCCATGATCAACAACTTCGGCGCCGCTGGAGGCAACACGGCCATGATCATCGAAGAGGCCAGCCCCAAGCCTCGAGTTGGCGAGGATACGCGCCAAGCCCACGCCCTTACGTTCTCCGCAAGAACAGCGCAGTCTCTCAGCTTGAACATCCGGCGCCTTGTCGAGTATATCGAGTCTAATGAAGACGCCTCTCTTGCCGACATCGCCTACACCCTCTCAGCAAGAAGACGCCACTTCGAATACCGCAAAGCTGTCGTCGTCACATCGTTAGCCGATGCCGTGAAGCAGCTGCGCCCTCACATCGAAACCGTCATGGCTCAAACCCCTACCTCGGTGAAGCGGCCCCCAGTCGCTTTCGCCTTTGCCGGCCAAGGTGTCTTCTACCTCGGAATCGGAGCGCAGCTGTACCGCGACTCCCCTTTCTTCCGCTCGCAGCTTGACCAATTCGACAGTCTTGCGCGTCGCCAGAACTTCCCGCCCTTCCTGTCTTCCATCAAGAAGACAGTGGCGAAAGAGGATCTACCCGCCTCTTCCATCCATCTCGCCATTGTATGTGTTGAGATTGCCCTCGCCCGGATGTACATGTCTTTTGGCATCAAGCCCACCGCCGTAATCGGACACAGTCTGGGCGAGTACGCCGCTCTGGCCGTGGCCGGAGTCATTTCGGACAGCGCTACCGTATTCTTAGTCGGGACCCGGGCTGCCATCCTGGACTCCAACTGCTCGTCCTACACCAACTGCATGGTTGCCGTGCGTGCTTCCGTCGAAGACATCACGCGCGAAGCCGACGGCGCGCCCTTCGAGGTCGCTTGTATCAACAGCCCCAAGGAGACTGTCATTGGTGGCCCCGTCGAGCATATGGAACCCCTTTCGGCCCGTCTGACCAAGGCCGGGTACCGAGCGACGCGTCTTGATGTACCTCACGCCTACCACACTGCCCAGATGGACCTAGTCGTGGATGACCTCATTCGCCAGACTCAAGGGGTGGTGTACAACAAGCCCACGATCCCCATCATCTCGCCTCGAGACTCGGCCATCATTGAGGCTGGCGCGGATATCGATTCGTCATACCTGCCCATCTCTTTGCGCAAGACGGTAGACTTCGCGGGGTCTCTCAACGTGGCGTGGGAAGCCGGTGTGGTGTCAAAGAACACCGTCTGGCTCGAGATGGGCCACCACCCCGTATGCAGTGGTTTCGTTAGTCGCACACTTCCAGAGACGCGTCTCGCATGCTCCAGTCTTCACCGAGACACCGACAACTGGACCTCTCTCGCGAAGACTCTGAGTAGTCTGTACGAGGCTGGTATACAGATCGACTGGAATGAGTTCCACCGTCCATTTGAGCAGGCGCTTCGCCTTGTCCACGTACCGACCTACGCTTGGAACAACAAGAACTATTGGATCCAATACCGTGGCGACTGGAACTTGACTAAGGGACAGGTCGTGCCTGAGCCAGCCCTTCCCACTGTCAGCGGATTTCACACATCTAGCATCCACCGCCTCTATTCCGAGAACTACGACTCAGCGACCGCTCAGGTCTTGGCTGAATCAGACATGACTGCCTCATCACTCAAGGATGTGATTGCAGGCCATGCCATGAACAACTATGGTGTTGCCTCGTCGGTAAGTTACTACCAGGCTCCTTTCCCCTCTTGAAACATATTCTAACGTGTGGTAGTTCCTCCATGCCGACATGGCATTCACGATGGCTCGAAGGATTCAAGAAAGGGGATTCCCGTCCGAGCTCAGCGGCATGGGCATAAATGTGGCCAACTTCGAGTACCACGATCCGGTCGTGAAGCAAGACAACCCTGTCGACCCCCACCCCATCCTTGTCAACGCCGAGGCCGATCTTGACAAGAACGAGGTGCATATCAAGTGGTTCAACCCGGCCAACGACAAGTGGTACTGCCACGCTACGGCGCATTATGAGGACGCCTCAGTTTGGCTGGCCGACTGGGCGCGGACGACGCGCCTTGTGACGAGCCGCATCGACGCACTCAAGGACATGGCACTCCGGGGTACGGCCAACAAGCTGACGACGGAGCTCGCCTACACCCTTTTTGGCAAGCTGGTTGACTACTCGAGCATGTACCGCACCATGCAGTCTGTCGTCCTGCACGAGGACGAGGCTTTCGCCGAGGTCGTCTTCCCGCACGACACCCAGGGCGATTGGACCGTGCCGCCGCACTTCATCGACGGCTGCGTCTCGCTGTCGGGCTTCATCCTCAACGGCGGCACCCACTTCGACAACACCAACAACTTCTTCATCACGCCCTCGTGGAAGTCGATGCGCTTCGCCAAGCCCCTCACCCCGGGCGGCCGCTACCTCGCCTATGTGCGCATGGTGCCTGAGACGCCTTCAGAGGCGGACCACAACAGCTACGGCAACAACAACCTGACCTCTTACGTCGGTGACGTCTACATCCTCCAAGACGGCGAGATTGTGGGTGTAGTGGAGGCCATCTTGTTCCGGCAGTGGCCGCGGGTCATGCTAAACCGCTTCTTCCGCCCCATCGGCGCCCCAGCGGCGGCCCCTGCTGCTTCTGTTCCCTCCAAGAAGAGCAAAGCTGCCCCAATTCCCTCCGCAAATTTGCAAGAAAAGGCCATGGCCGCAGCAGTGGCAGCCAAGACCACAACTACGAGCCGACATCCAGTGTCCGCCCCGGCTCCAGCTCCGAAACACGAGAGCAAGCCGAGCAGCGTCGGCAGCAGCGACAAGACGTCGGTGCCCCAGCTCGACTTCAACCTGCTCACCCCCGGCGACTCGACACCCGCCAATGGCCATACCATTCAGAACACACCCGGTCCCGACAGCGGCGACGAGGACGACGATAGTGCCGCCCACCGCGCCGTGGAGATCCTGGCGGAGGAGCTCGCCATCGACATGGGCCTGCTGACGGACGAGTGCGAGATCGGCGACATCGGGCTCGACTCGCTCATGTCGCTCGTCATCTCGCAGAAGTTCCGGGAGGATCTGGGGATCGAGATTCGGGATGCGTTTTACCTCGAGGTAGCCACGATTGGGGACTTGAAGAAATTGGTTTCCTAAAGGCGCAAACGAGATAGAATAAAGATTGCTGGTTTTCCATTTTCTGTCATGTGTCGTTATTGTTAGATTTCAAGCTAGGGAGGAAGTCACATGCTAGAACGTCAGGCTATCTGATAGAACAATATCGAGTTCCAACTAAGCCTGCCATGCCGACAAACCGTGCATGACTCTTCCCCGAGCAGTCGATGGCATGTGGGAAACTTGATGTAGCAACCTGCCAAACGAAACCCGCGGTTGCTACGTAACGAGACTGAATTCTTGTCCCGTTCAGCCCGTGCGGTAACTGCACCTAGACGACGCGTCGGTGCACTTACTGTATGAAACTCGTAGGGGTTGGGTTGGCTTGGGTTGCTACCTAAATCTGGGATCGACCCGGGGCCGCGGGCGAGTGACGACCAGACCCTGGGTTTCCAGATTCATCCTTATCTGACGCCAAACTCAAAATCCAAGATCCCTTATCTTGGGGGGTTGAAGATTTAAGTTCGCCCTCAACCAAGGTTCCAGGACGACGAAGAGCCACATAGCACACACTCTCCCCTCTGCGCTGGGGCTTTATAAATCCTAATGACAGAGGATTCCCTTGACCGGGCCGGGGTAGCCTAGCGGTAGTATCATTATTCCTAGACTTAGAGGCAAGAGGGTTCGACCCCCTCTGCGGTCACTTCACTTCTCTTTTTTTTCTTTTTCCCCCTTTTTACTACCGAACCTTAATGTATTCATTATAGGACCTGCGAAGTCTAAGTTTGATAAATGGAATTCATACCACTATCCTTTCAACTAAGTATCCCCGTGTTTTCTTCATCCGAAGTCTCCTTGGGACGAGGACTTGCTCGTAGAGAAAGTTGTGCTCAATAAAACTTGTTGAAGATGCTGGATCACTTCTGCTGTAAAAGCAGAGAATGGTAAACGCGCATAGGTCGTGAACAAATCTCCAGAGACATAAAGGGGGAGAGTGCCATGGACTGTTGGCAAATGCCTCTTCCGTGGTCAGTGCTAAGCAATTCGCTGTTTTATAAGACTCCGTTGATTGCAAGTGTGAAAAGTACCCAGAACACGCTTTGCCAGGTAACGGTAGTACCATGTACGGCAGACGGAGTAGGCGTTCTAGAGTGGTGCTAAGGAGACATACTTAACTGATGGTATCATGAGCTTTGTATGCTCGAAGGCTAAGTTGAGAAGGAGGGGAGAACATGGATATCCGTTTTGTTCTGTATTGGGCGGAAGCGCTACTGCCCTAGACACTCCCTTGGAGTGGCCGGGGAGTTTTGAGGAACTCGTTGAGATAATATGACTTTTACTCCCTTTGCATTCCAGTACTCAAGTTGGTAGACTGAGACATTTCAAGCTTTCATTGGCCAGACAACGTATGCAGTGGCATTTAAATATTCAGCTACTGACAGACTATCATCCCTTTAATAGAGGACATATTAAGACATGACCAGGATAGTTAAGGAATACATGTGCTTCCATAACCAAGCTAAGCCCCTGAGCCCCTGAACCCCTGAACGGTGAACTCCGATCTCGAGACCTCTGGACATCGGAGTTCCGAACCCTTGTGCCCGGAATTCCGAAAGGCCCGAGGATAACTCACCGAGCCAGTGCTCGGGATCACAGACAACCGCCTTATCACCTTAGCTAACACTACTATCACTATTTTCCTTGGCAGATAGTCCGTGCAGTTTGACTAGAGATCTACTCACCCAGTGCTGAGCCTATGCCCAGCCTGCGCTGAATTTGTCGTCCGATTTGGTGACGCATGGTTAAGCCTAACATAAGCTGGGCTTGTTCAGCGGGGTTTAGAATTAGTACTTAGTATCAGGATTAGTCGGGGAGTCTGGGGGTCTGGAATTCCCACTGCCGGTATATGTTTATCATCAACATCGTCGCTGGGAGACATATGTCCAGCATATGCTCAGCGTTGGCTCAGCAGATCCCTAGTCAACTCTCGACCCCAAGGCGAGCCAAGCAACATAGTGATAGGGGGGTCAACTTAAGTGATAAGGGGGTCAGCTAAAGTGATAGGGGGTCCCAGTGATAACCTCCGCCACGGCTTAAGGACGAAAAATAGATAGAGAAATTAACACCTTTCTTGAATTCATTATACCTCCGTTATTCTTGATAATTCAACATGTTCGTACACATTTTCACTCAGCATCTGTTACCGCAAGTCTCCCGGCTTACGTGCATTGAAGCGTGAAATATCCTTTGATGAACACGGGACTGTTTAACCCAGTGTCTTCGGGCTAGCTGCAAACAAGAAAAGCCAAGTTAATAGGTAGCTGTTCTGACCAAGACCAGTGGCTTCCCGCTCTGCACGATGTCGTTGGGGGAGACGAGCACCTTCTCTATCTTGGAGCCGGCTAGTCTGTCATCTGCAAGGACGTTGATCTCCATCTTCATGGCCTCGAGTATGGCAACAACTTGGCCTTTCTGTACTGTCTGCCCCTCTTGCGCCAAAACCTTCCATACATTTGCGTTGACCGGTGCTTCGATCACCTCAATACTTGGGTCTGTTGTTTGTATTAGCTTTTCTCTCATTCTTCCTGGATTGGGCCGACGACGACCACCCTTCTTTGGACTTACCATTTAGAAGCGCTTCGATATTGTCCACAGAGATACCTCTGGACTGCTTCTCCTCGTCCCACTTGGCCAGCAGCTCCTTCTCTAACACCACCATCTTGTCTTGGCACTCTTTCTGTTTCTTCTTTATGACTGCGACTTCATCCCGTACGCTCTCCAGGAGCTCGTTATGTGCCTTCATGTCGAACGTCGCGTCCTTCTCGACCTTGAACTGATATCGGCCCGACCGGAAAAGAGCCATCTGCCGGTCATACTCGTGCTCGTCAACCTCTTCGAAAGTAATCACATCCATGTCCTCGAACATCCAGGGGCGCTCCTGCGAAAACCCATGCTTGTACCCCAGGGTGTCGACCCCCGGGATGGTCAGCCCCGCCATCATATAACCACCGGGCGACTCGACCGGGTAGATAGCCAAGCACGACCCGCCCCACGAGACGGTGCCCTCGGGCGTCCAGGTCCGGCTCGGGTTCATCTTGGGCGCGTTGAGCCGGTGGCGGGGGTCCGCGGGCAGACACTCGGGCAGGCCCATGAAGAAGCCGACGCCGACGCAGACGAACTCGGCCTCGAGCCAGAGCCGCCGGAACTCGGCGCCGCTGAGCCCGTTGTTCTCGGCGACGAACCGGAACGTGTCCGGGAGGTAGCTCGCGTAGGGCCGCTGGTTGGCCATGTAGCGCTCGGCGCACTCGGTCAGCTGGGGGTGCGTGAAGGTCAGGGGCAAGACGAAGCGGCGGCTGGGGACCGCGGCAGACCGCAGGTCGCCCAGGTCGTCCTCGAGCGAGACGAGGTATTCAAGGAGCTGCGCCCGGGGCACCGCGAGGGCGTTGTAGTAGAGCATCATGGAGTTTCCGATGCAGACGGTGTTGTAAATGCCCTCGCCCGTGGCAGAGAAGCGGATGGCGCCGGTGCCGGCTTCGAGCTTGCGTTTGAGCGCGGTGGTCCTACATTTGTGGTTGATGTCGAAGCTTCCATGGCCGTAGTCGATCAGCAGGTAGTCATCTCCGCCTTGGCGGTATGCCACCCGCGGATGGGTTGCTGTCTCCTCGAGAACCTTTATTAAGGCAGGTTCCGGCGAAGTGTTTGTGCCAGTTGTAAGACCTTGTGGTGCATGGTTAACCAGCGGATTGGTCACTGTATTCAGACCACCGCCATTCGAGACATGGCCTGAGTTATCCAGATGCTTCGCTATAGTAGAGATGAATGCCTCTTGCGCTTTCCGGGCACGAATAGTCTCCTCGAGAGAGACCGGGCGGAACTTGACCTTGTCTCCCGATCGCAGCTGTCCAATCTTCCAATAGTCTGCTTTCACAATAGTGAACGGACACACGAATCCGCCGAAATCGGGACAGTCGTTTGGTAAAATGACGGGCTCGTCGCCGGTAAAGTTGATGCCTCCCATAGGATATCCATATTCGATGACATTACTCGGGTGAGCGCCTCCGTCGCCGCCGTCAGTCCGCGCCCATTTCGGCCGTGGCCCAATCAGCCGTATGCCTCCGCGAGCAGCATTATGCGATATCTCCCAAGTAGTATTGTAGAATATGTCGAGATCTTCCTGGGCCATGTAGTCTTCGCAGTAAGGCCCGTGCATGACTTGCAGTTCCCAGCAGGCATGTGCGTAGTTGGGTACCAAGGCTTTCGGTATGGACACATGAGAGCCGGTAGAAGCCGGCTCCAGAAGGTTGGAAGGAAGTTTGTCGACAATACTTAAGAGGTCTCCTGTGCGAATAGGCCGACCTTGGTAACCACCGACGAGGGTCATAGGAACTGTAGCCTTGGAACCGAACCAATCAGCTACATTAGGGAACCCGCCGTACACTGCCAAGTACGATCTGCAGCCAGCATCGGATACTGTCTTCCCAATCGTCAGCCGCTGTCCGGTAGAAATCTTGACCCTGGTCCACATTGGGAAGGTGTCGCCATCCAAAGTTGCTGATATGGCTGCCCCCGTGAGCGCCACGACGGCATCGCCCAAGAACATAAGATCGGGGCCTGTCAAGGTGATCTCGAGGCCTTCTTTTCCAAGCGGATTGCCAGCCAGAGCATTGGCGATTTGAAAAGCTATTGGGTCCATTGGTCCGCCATGACCGAACCCCTTCCCAATAGTGGGCCGGCCAGGGAAGTCTTGTACGAGGGTATACGCTCCACCAGCCAGTACGTCTATAGCTGCGGGGAGGAAGTTGAAAGATGTGAGAAACTGCGTGATCGTCTCCCCCGCCTGGAACTTCGGATCCTGTAGTACTGCCCGTAGGAATTCCAAGTTTGTAGGTGGGCCGCACACGACACTTTTGGACAAGACTTCCTCGAGACCTACTAAGGCTTCTGCTCTGCTTGCGCTATAGTGGATGACTTTCGCCAATAAGGGATCTGTAGGTTTTTACATGTTAGTTTTTCTTGGTACTTTAAAAGAAGCACCATTTCCAAAGAATATGGGGATTATGTCAGTTTGGCTCCAACGCCCACTTACCATAATGCGGGCTGATTGTTATCCCGGCACGCACCCATGTGTCCAAACGTGTCCCCGGAAGCTGATGCCATTCTACCTTCTGGAGCAGACCCGGAGATGGTGCATATGCCTTTGCAGGATTTTCGGCGTATACCCGAACCTCTATCGCATGGCCCTTTGGCTCTCTACCCGCCTCTACCAGCTTATCCATATCCTCAGCTGAGAGTCCTTCTTGATCTCCAAGCACCGCGTCAGCCTGCTGGATCATCAAGGCGACAAGGTCGACGCCGTACACCATCTCGGTCACGCCATGCTCCACCTGGAGCCGCGTGTTCATCTCCAAGAAGAAGAAGTCCCCCGTCGCGTCATCGACCAGGAACTCGAGCGTTCCCGCGCTGGCGTACTGCACCGATTCGGCCAGGGCCACCGCGGCGCGGCAGAGGCTCTGCCGCAACTCTAGGTTTCGTTGAACCACAAAGGGGCTCGGGCACTCCTCGATGACCTTCTGGTGCCGCCGCTGGATACTGCACTCGCGCTCCCCGAGCGCCCCGACCCGCCCGCGGCCGTCGCCAAAGATCTGAACCTCGATGTGGTGCGCCGCGGGGTAGTACTTCTCGAGGAACACGCCGGCGTCCTGGAACAGCGTCGCGCCGCGCGACGTGACCGTCTCGAAAGCGGCTCGTAACTCCACCTCGTCCGCGCACGTCTGGAGGCCCATCCCGCCGCCGCCCGCCGTCGACTTGAGCATGACCGGATAGCCGCCGGGGAGGTCCTCGGCCACGACGCGACAGGCATCGTCCGCGTTGCGCAGCAGCCCCTGGCTCCCGGGCACGACGGGCACGCCCGCTTTCGTCGCGAGCTCCCGCGCCGTATGCTTGAGGCCGAACTGCTCGATGCTCTCGGGGCTCGGGCCGACAAAGTGCAGGCCGGCGGCGGCCACGGCCCGTGCAAAGGCGGCGTTTTCCGACAGGAAGCCGTAGCCCGGGATGACGGCCTGGGCGCCTGACGCGAGCGCTACCTTGATGATCTGCTCGCCGTCCAGGTACGCCTGGGTAGCGGGTCCTTCGAGCAGGTGCGCCTCATCTGCATCAGCGACATGTTGTGATGCGGAGTCGGGCTCGGTGTAAATGGCGACGGCACGGACACCCAGCTGCTTCGCGGTCCTTATGATGCGGACGGCGATCTCTCCGCGGTTTGCGATGAGGATAGTTCTTAAATGATTCATCTTACATTGATTTGGATATGGTTGATGATGGGTATCGATGTCACATCAAGATGCAGGAACCGACCGCATTTATGAAACAAATTGCCGATCACAGGGTAGATAAGCGATGCATCGTCCTCGTCGTCGATATGCAACAAGCCACCACATGATCCCGTAAATATCATTCCGGTGCAACGGAACTGCGGGGGATCAGCGTGAGGATCAGCACGTTGGCATGATGCTTGTCCATGCAAGATAAGTGAATGTTGGGGTAGCAGATAAGGAGATCTGGTGTAAATGCCGAGATAGGCAGTCGTATGCGTGCTAAGGTTTTGGTGGGGAGGACAAATGAGGAAAGTGAGCAGGCATTGACGACATGTGCCACGATGGAGTAAAGGATGATTTGGAGAAAGTCTCCAACAGTACTTATGTAACCTCCAAATGCCCTGGCGCTAGGACACCACGAGCGAGCTATTGTGACCACTTCTCCCTATCTGTTGCAGTCTCAGAATCAACGTCAATCACCAATTTCTCGGTCTGTCTCGTCCGCAATGCCGCCACGCAAAGCTTACATCAATGTTGACCTGGGAGAGGGGTACGGAAATTATAGCTGCGGGCCAGATGAGTTGCTCATCCCCATGATTGACCACGCCAATGTGGCCTGTGGTTTCCAGTATGTCCCCGAGCTGTCCCCCACACACGGCGCAAAACCAAAATTACCCGATTGCGATTAACTGACGGTATCACAGTGCCGGCGATCCTCTTCATATGCAACAGGCCGTGCGCCAATGTAAAGAGCGCGGCATCAAAGTGGGCGCCCACCCTGGACTGCCCGACGTCCAGGGCTTCGGTCGGCGCGAGATGAAACTGACCCCCGAGGAGCACACGGCCAACGTCATCTACCAAGTCGGGGCCCTCCGGGGTTTCCTTGACGTCGAGGGGGTCGAGCTGAACCACGTCAAGCCGCACGGAATTCTGTACGGGATGATGTGCCGGGACGCCGAGGTGTGCCGGGCCGTCTACGCGGGCGTACCCAAGGGCATCAAAGTTTTCGGCCTGGCCGGCACGTGCCAGGAGGCAGTGGCAGCCGAGATGGGTATTGAGTTCGTGGCCGAGTTCTACGGCGACGTCAAGTACGACGACGACGGCCGGCTGGTAATCGACCGGGTCAAGAAGCCGTGGCGGGCCGAGGACGTTAAGCGCCACGTGCGGCAGCAGCTGGAGGACTCGGCCGTGACGTCGTCCGTTTCGGGCAAGGTCGTCCCGCTGCCCACCAAGGACTACGCCATCTCGGTCTGCTGCCACTCCGACTCGCCTGGCTGCGTCGAGATTGTGACGGCGACGCGAGAGGTGGTCGATGAATATAATAAGACCAATGGCTTTTAATCAAGTGTTCACTTCGTGGCCCCCGGGTCCCTTTTATATATCTCGAGAGGCTCTGAGTTTTCAGGCTATTCTTACAACTGACTTGACCGAATTCGAAGAGATACGTACCAGTGTAACATCACGTTATCTTGTGTAACAGACCTGCCAGGCATTCGCACCGCAAATATGTAGCGCCCCCTCTTTGGATAACCCCGCATTCACCGTCTAGTTTCACTATTCCGTATCGCAACCGTAGTGAAGAATTGGGGGTCAAACAACCATGGAGAAACCCTATGGTAAGCCTGCTATGCCTCTCAATAATATCAACACTGTCGCGATAATCGGCGCCGGGCTCAGCGGCGTCGTCACTGCCGCCCACCTGCTCCGCGCCGGCTTCGCCGTCACCGTCTTCGAGCGCGGCAGCCAACTGGGCGGGGTATGGGTCTACAGCGAGCAGGCGGATAGGGAACCGCCATTCCCGAACACTAGACCAGCACCACTATCACCTCTGGCTCCCGAGGGGCCCTCCACCTCCGGGGACGAATTTCCGCAGAAGGAGGCGTGGCAAACCACGGGCCGGGTAATTCCCAACGTCGATGAGGCCGCTCGCGCCTTCGCCCCTCCCGGTCCCACCTTCACGAATATGAAGAGTCGCGGCAGCGAAAGGACCATGCGCTCCACCCTTAAGGAATGGCCGGAAGGGATCAAGGCGCCTATCTACCACAAGGACGTAGTGGCGTATATACAGGATATTGCGAACGCCTATCAGGTCCAAGATAAGATTCGGTTTCGTACTCGCGTAAATGCAGTGTTATCGCAGAAGGGTGGCGACAGGGGTGGTTGGCGTGTCCAGACCTCGAGACTCATTACCACCACCACGGAAATGAGCAGCTACGCTCAGGAGGAGCCCGAGGCCGCACAGGAATTTGACGCCGTGGTCGTAGCGTCCGGCCGCTACGGTGCTCCGCGCGTACCCGACATACCGGGGCTTGCGCTGTGGAAGAACAGGTTCCCGAGCCGGGTCCAGCACACGAAACAGGTGAGACTTCCGGGGTCCATTCCTTTCCTATCCTCACGTATTTCAGGCGGTCCAGTATCTGGCTCATTGTAGAGTCGCCCACTTGCGCGTCCACAAGGATATGATCTTTCCGCCTGATTGAACAATTACTAATGCTGAGGGCCGAGTAGTACCGTACCCCCGAGCCCTACCGTGGGAAGACAGTACTTCTGATTGGCGCCTCCGTTTCCGCTTTGGAGGTTGCGAATGAGCTAGTTTGCGGCGGCGTAGCCAAAGTCTACCTGTGTGCCAGACCTTCTGCTATCGATTCCCGAAATGCGGTAAGCGTGGGCGACGGAAAGACGACAGAAAAGGTGGCGATGGTGGCTGAGTTCGGCGCCTTCGTCGAAGATGAGCTGGGCGGTAGTGCACTTTCTATGCCTTTGAACGACGACTGTCCTATCCCAGCTCAAGTCTTGCTCCAGGACAAGCGCGTCATAGATGGTATCCATTACGTCCTGTTCGGCACAGGATATCTCGCCAGTTTCCCGTTTCTGGGGCCAGTCCTTGAGCAACCGCTTATGGAGTCTCGAGACGCCGATGAGACCGTGATCATGACGGCCGACGGGATGATGGTCCACAACCTGCACGAGGACATCTTCTATATCCCTGATCCGTCACTGGCGTTCATCGGCGTAACGCACTTCGCGTCGGAATTTTCGATACACGATTTCAAGGCTCAGGTGCTGGCCGCAGTCTGGGCGGGCAAGGCGCGTCTCCCGTCCACGGCAGAAATGCAAGAGGAGCAGAAGCGACGGAAACGCCAGCTACAGCCATCGATGGCCCTGAACGGAATTTACCTGCTGGACGATTTCGTGATCCGGAGACTGCTGGAATGGGTGAACCGGGACCTAGCGGAGGGCGGATTTGACCCTATCGCAGGGCCAGACGCCGAGTGGTGGCTCGCTTTCCGGGCTGAAAGCGAGAGGGGTCGGAAGGTTATGGGCCAGCTGCAGGATAGCTACCTAAGAAGTTTTGGGGCGAGTTGGGAGGTCCTTCCGTCACTACTCCCGTACACCGGGAAAGGTACAGAGTGCTCAGGCTAACTGGAAAGTCCGAACGAGCTTATCGGAAAAGGATGATTGTTGGCTGCCGGACTAATTGTCAGATGCGTGATTGGTTGTATTGGTCTAGATTGTCTGCTCATGTTCCTTCATTCAGAAGAAGCTATATATATTCTCCTGCGTTGAAGAAACCACTCAAACATGACTAGGAGATTTGGGAGGACAGTGCCTAATAGTACATGTAAGTAGAGCCAGCTGTTGATCCAAAAGGCTTTTGTTATGTAATTTCATCACATCCAATCGCCATATAAGATTGAGCTGAACAGTTGTTCACGGATCTGATGTTTCAGTGTTTAGGTGAAGGAGTATATTAAAGCGAGCGTTAGTCCTTTTCCTTTCTTTTGCTATGCTGAGACTCAACCGTCGACGATACCAAGTACAAACAGGACAAAGAGGAGTAACAGTGCTCTAGTCTAGTCCAGATACATCCCGAGTATAGTTCAGTTCTGGAGGCGGAATAATCCGTCCGAGTACCTATTGATTCCATTTCGACCCCGCCATCCCTAGGCACACTGTGCACTAGCCGACCGCCAGTTAAGTCCGGTGTTGACGCCGACGCAGCTCCCAGCGTTGACAGTGTATTGCTTGAAGGTCCCTCGACACTTGCTGTTGTTCCAAACCAGAACTTGGGCCTTGCAGCCTGTGACCCGGAAAGAGTGTCTGTCATCCGTACTGATGCACCTAGACGTACTGAAGCCGACTTTGGAGCCGGCATTGCCGTTGCAGCTACCGCCGCTGAAAGCCTGGAAAAGTCCTTCGGCCATAGTTGTCATGTTTCCTCCGTCGGCGGGTTGCTCAAGATCCGTGGGTGCAGCATTCCCAAGGGACAGCACAGCAGCGATAGCTGTAAGAGCAGCAGCCGTGGAGAATTGCATCTTGACCTGCACAAATTTTAAAATTAATGAGTTATGGAAATCAGGACATGATAGCTGACCTCTGAGTGGTATGAGATTCGGGACTCTAAAGACGTTGCCGATGGTTTTCTCACTGCGTTGGTGTTAAGTAACAAGGCTAGGGTGTGTAGAGAGCAGAGAGCCACATTTTAGGAGGGAATAGATGCTGTTTATATTGTTGTTGGATATACTTATCAGCGATGGAATCCAGAAGGGGAATTGGCTTGGTATTGAACCTTGTGACCCTTTGCGAGAGGATAGGTCGACTGCCACGGTGCTGCAGTCGGTGCTCTAACCAAGCAAGCCATCTCTTCCCCAACCAGTCAGAAGGACGATATTGCCAAGTCAGCGTCTCGGTCATCCACTAGAGCGTATTGCCAACCCTTACACCAACAACGATGCATGAGCTTCCACGCATGATGCGTCAATAGTGTATGCAGCTTATAGCACTTATGTTGCAACCTGATGAGACCGATAGTATAAATGAAGTAGGTATCACACGAATGCATCCGGGATATAGTGTATGGGATGGACTTGTATGGTCCAATGATCCATGCACGATATTGCCTTGGAAAGATCTTATAGTGTCTAGACCTGAGACATGCAGCTCCTAGCATAAGCCCATTTCGTGTTCGGAAAAGACATGCATAAGGAGCCTGTCGGACCCGCACTTCCAGAACTCGGTTAATGATGCCTCATGCTCCCAATAGTTGGTGACTATTATGTATTATATACAGTATTATTATAGTAAAAGCTCTTGATGATCCAGAAAAAACTCGACGAGGCTCGCAAGCACAGCTAACGAGAACTTGCCTTGAATTCTCAACTTTTCTGGCAATACACTGGCATGCAGGAATACCAAATCCTCTAGAAGGAGATGTACAAGGTGAATAGGGCGGATGTTGGCTCATAAGAGCCGTGAAGCCAGCGAGGTTCGTGAGATGAGCCAAGATCTCACGTATCTCAGCATCTATCAGGGTTACGCAACCGACACCCCAAGAAGTGTCACGGTTAGTTGTTCCGGTGAGGGGGGAAGTAGCACAGCCAAGAGCGGCTGATATGCAGCCGTAGTCCAGACCTTCTCAGCCAGATCGGACTGTCCAATCAAGGCCAAGGTTGATACCATTTAGAAGATGCCGTGGCGTCGGTGGAAACTGGAGGTAAGATATTGGGCCAGAATTACGGCTAAGCGGATAATGAGAAACGAGAAGGCGATACCACGCTGACAGCCTGACACTGTGACTATTCCCTTCGAGGCCTTGAGCGATATACACAGCTGAAGGAGTGGGGGCGGAACTTTGAACCAATTAGGTAGGTAGAGTGCATGGCCTTTTCATTCTTATCTCCAATTGGCCTCTCCAGGGGGTACCATACCCACTTGAAGTATGACTGCAGCAAGAATGGCGCCGACAATCAAACGAGACTGTCGCTTTTAGGAAAACCTGCCATTCATGGCCTTGCAGTTCGCTTGCATCTGTGCGACTATCAACCCGGATAATGTCACTCGACCTAATTGCCACACCATGTATGAGGGTGCGGCGTCGGAGTAAGCCTTTGGGTCTCTATAAGAACAGTTACTTTCTTCTTGCTATGCCATCCATGGAAACAGACAACCTTTTGAATCAATCTTGAGATTTCTGCACCATGTCTTCCACATGACGGCTGCTGTATTCAGCAGGTACCCAATGTCCCACGTCAGCTACTAAACACCCTCCAAGCATGTTCAGGTAGCCTTTCCTATAACATGTCAACTTTGCTCTTACAGAATTGGTCACACTATTTGACTCAGAGGCTTCATATCCTGATCCCTTTTAGACAAAACTCATTGATATGTAAAGACCGGAGTAACATATCACACTGACATGCAGTTCTGTATAACTGCTAACTATCCAGGTTTGGGGACCAGAGGATAATGACGCATGCTCCAATTAATGTTCTAAGGGATAATTTGCCCTCGGCAAACTGTTCTGTTGGGCAGGTCTGGTAGGACCCGGAGTACGGAAAGAACTTAGGGGCCCGGGGGCCGGAGGGCCGATTATGGCTGACGGAGGTCCTTGCCGATTATATCATCTCAGATAATGATGGTCACATTCTGATCATAGTGATTACACCCATAGGCTCGCTACTACCGCTAAGGCTGGCACTAGTTATATGCTGAACATCCCCCCCGGTGTGCCACGCGGTGTTTGACCCAGTATTATGCGTCTGGAGGCGGTCATATCCTGCACAGCTCGTATAAAGTCCCAGCGCACAGCTCGTATAAAGATTTGCAACTATAAACCCTATATATAGGATGGAATCTTGATCCTGCCAGGGGAAACCCAAATTCAATTTATTAAGGCAGTTACTATTTCTCAGTTCATTACATTTCTCACCAGATCCCAACTTTCCGCCATCGAAACGATGTTGGCCAAAGCGCTCTTCCTCGTGGGTGCTTTACCCATCGCCATCCACGCCCTCAGTCTGAACATCACCGCCCTCACCGCCAACAGTGCCGGTGTATCCATCTTCGAGTGCTGGACTCTCAAAACAACCCTCGAAACGAGCACGCAACCCGGTTTGATCGGTGCGGCCAGCTCGTTCCTCGGCAATGTCGCCAACATGACCTACTCGACAACTCCCGTGGGCTTTAACAGCGGGATTCATCATGCTCCCCGCAACCAGAAAGTACCCCCCCAGTCTTCCATATCGTTGGTACATTGGGACTAATACCGTTCTCTAGATGGGTCGTTCCAATCGCTGGAATGGGCATTGCCACTCTACCCGGTGACCCGGGTAACAACCTGTACTTTGCAAAGGACATGCCCAGCGGCTTCTTCTTCGCCGGCGATACTGTCGATCTTAGTAAGATCGGTCATGGAACGTACAACCCGGGATACAACTCTGCGATCATTCTGCAGATCCCCACCTTGGACAACAAGGTCCCGGAGCATACCGTTCTACATACTGGGTATTGCACATCTAAGGATACATCAGGCCTGGCTGCGCTGTCTTAGGAATACGGCATGGACCTATTCTATATAGAGTCAAAGAAAGGGGCCGGTGCTGAAGGAAATGCCGCTTTAGACAGAGTAAAGCCGTTGAGTAATACTTTCTTAAACACTGTCAATGCCAAGCGTGATCCATTTCAAACTATGACAGGAATTCTACACTCAGGGAACAGCTATCCTCATCGGCACCCTTGACCTTTCGTTCCAAAGATTTCCTGTGATGGTCACCGGACTATGGCCAATGCATGCCAGAATTCGCTTTCGGTTGACATATTTCTTCACCACGGGCCCGAGCCCACTCTTCGTATGACTCTGGGTATCTCTGGTCCAGATCCGTCAAATAAATACCTAACAAGTCTTTCGAGATTCAGTAAATTTCAAACCATTTAGACACGTCGAAGAGACCAGCTCTAGAAACTCATACTCGCTCTTGTCTGAAGAACGCATTTCCCAGTAGTGTGGTGGGCACTCTAGCCTCGAAAGTTCTTCTCGGAAAGTTAGCAATCTCTCGATCCAGGCATGATTGAAGGGGGATCCCGGGATTCTTACAGCGCGTATAGGATGTTTCTGCCCACGTAATCTTCAGTCGGAGCTGACCTTGGGAAGAAGTCATGGCAGTTGTTGATGAAGGGCATGCCCGTTACCATGCGAGGGTTTGTCCAAACCCCTAAATCCACTATGTGACTGAGTCAGTGAACTACGTAGTCAGTGTATCTGTTCCCCAGGCAATGCTTACTCTCATTGTGGCCATATGTACAAGCTGGGTCGAAAATGATCGGGTCGTCATCGGGGTCAATCGCCATGTTGCCGTCCTACAGGTCTGTGTGTATGAGCTTAGGCACAATCTCGCGCCCGCCAGTCTCTAGCGGACGCAATAGTCGGGGGTGAGGCGTTTGAAAAGAACGTCAAAATGCCGTGCGAATTCGGCAGGGCGCGGACCTTGAGCTATCTCTTCCAATCTCAGGAGAGCTTGCATATGTCGAAAGAAATAATCTTCCCATAACCTGCTTCGAGCTGGACGGACTGGAAGAACACCCCCAGCGATGGCTTCATCGGCACCATACAATCCGTCTGCTGCTACTCCGTTGCTGTGTACCTCTGCGAGTCGTCGTGGGAGTGTCTCCGGGTTCATTGGTTCGTCCTGCATGTCTATAAACTCGCACAACATGAAGTGCGCGTCTGGGTTAGATGCATATTGACCCCAGCCAATTGGTTTCGGACAAAATCCCAGCGTAACCTGCTGGATCGTACCCAGGCTTCACACCTCGCCTTTGAACAGTGCTCCTGTCAGAAATATATCTATTTTCACTGCCGTCTTCTGACGATGTTGACCTAGGAGGTGTGAAAAGCATGGTACAGGCGTCGGATGCTCACTAGCTGCCCCAGACTCGGCGTCTGTTACCTTGAGGAAGTATGCTGCATACTTTACGTTGAACTCGACTTTGATCTTGGCGGTGCGTGACCACGTGCTCTCGCTATGAGGCTTAATAATGAAGCCATTGGCGTTCGAAGGTAATACTGATTGGGAATGAGTATTATGTGAGAAACGAGGAAGGACTTGGACCTGACTTGCCGGCTTTGACATTGCCATCAACATTCTCGATCAGGCTACCAGGTACGTCATTGAGACCTGCGGCCCAAAAAGCGGTTTTGGCATTCTCGAGAGATAGCAAGTCATTATTGGAAATCGAGAGCTGTTGCATTTCGATTAATCCACGGTGTGCAATCCATAGAACTCTTTGATTCTTCCAGAAAGGGTATCGGGCACTGACACTGGATACGTCAGACACGAAGGACCGTCCTATTTGTCAGTGCATAAAACAAGGCAGGAGGACGTACAGCCACGTAAAAGAACTCCATGGAACCAATTCGTTTCACAGCCTGATTCCGTGTAGCACAGCTATGGTGATATGCATTGCCCTGCCCGTCTGATTCGCCCTGTACCCCGCTCTTGTGTCGCCCGGCTAGGCTGTCGGGGTGGGTTTGCACATGATTGTGTCCTTTTTTTCTTCTCTCGCTCTATTCCAGGATCTGCTGTTATGGTCCAAGTTCATCAGGGTTACCCATCGTCAATAGAATCAATCGCCCACGATGTCGATAGGCCGCATTCAAGCTGGGATTGCACAAGCATCTCAGGAGCTCACCGTGACTGCGGCCAACTTCAATTTTGACTTCACGCTGATGAAATTCGAGGCTCCCGCTGAGTATCAAACGATCGGGACTGTTCTCACTCCTACACGCATCCGGGAGGCGGAGGATGGACCGATCCATGTCACGGCGAGAAAGTTAGGAGCCCTTTTCGAAGGAGCCTGTCCAGACACGCCAAATCTTATCAAGGCCTATGGTACCCGGGCATCGGAGATTTCCAAGGAAGTTTCCGAGGCGGATTCAAACAGTCCTGGAAGCGTCCGAAACTGGATTCGAACTGAATATGGAGGGATTGACGCAACTTCCATCTGGGCAGCAGCGACCTCGAGCAAAGCAGCTCTTCCAGTGCATTTGCTGGCCTGCATCATTGCTAGAATGTGGACCCGAACCGAAGCCGTATCTGTTTGGGCAGAGATAGTCGCCGAGAGGAAAAAAGAGATAGTTGCCACATTCGATGAAGGCGTTCAAGTTCCATTGGCCCTGGCTTCAGCTGCTCAGCAGGAACTTACTCGAGATCATCTTGGCATATGGGACGCCAGTGCGAGGGCATGGCTACAAACAGCTGACAATTCGCGACAACGGCAATACAAGCAGTTTCTTCTCATCGCCAACAACCTCAGCATCGCCATACACCAACACAGCATATCCCTCTACAAAGATGTCATGGACGTTTGGGCATCAGCGCTGACTGCCACCGAAGGCCTCATATCTGGTAAGCCGCATGCTGTTCAGAATGGGCCAGTGCTACTGGGGCTCTCAGCTTGGCATATATTTCCTGACATGCTGGTATGCAACGGCCCAACTGCGAACATCCACATACCTATGAGCGACCCCCTAGTCAAACCGGGCGGCGTACTGTCACTGGGTATTTCAGACCCGGCCCATCGGGAGAAGCAGGGGGTGTATTGGTCACTATCACTATCTAAACATATGTTCTATGGCGAGGCTGTGCAGCGGACTCGACGACTCAACGTCGATGGATCCCGATTGACACTACATGAGCTATTCCTAGTGTGTTTTGGAAGCCTCCTCCGGCGATGGTCGATTCCCAAAAGTGGCATCGACAAGGCTTTCAAGATTTTACAGGAGATAAAAAGAATCATGCCGCAAGAGAGAAACAAAAGAGAGGAATGGGACTGGCGGGAGGTTGTAGAGCAGCTTCTACAAGCATATGCGGCAGGTGATAAAAAGGCCACTCTTGCAGTCTCATTGGGACGTCGCCGGCCTACCTTCCTGTCAGCCCAGTTAACGGCTAAACGGAAGTCATTATTTGGACTTCTGAACATACCACACCTTCTATTTCTTCTCAAAGAACCAGAGAGGAAAATCAGTCTGCTCCGGCGACTGGCGACAAGAGTCAGAGGTCTAAGTAATGACAACAGCATCATACTTTATTTCAATAAACTACTAGACGAAAAAGGTGCCCAGTTCGCTACTACATTTCCCAAGATGGGGGAAGGTGGCCATTCTCCCTCTCGAAACAGTCGAAGCAACAACTGTCACCGTTGGATCCAGGTCCCGGAACACATTCGCAATGATTTTGCTGAAACCATTCGATCGGGGATGGGATTCGAGTATTTCCTTGGAGCAGAAGAACGGTTTCCTGACACCGGACTGATACAAATAGCGCAACAAGCCCCCCCAGAAACCAATGTCCTTGACAACTTTGAACGGCATGATGACAGTATCAGTCCACATTTGAGCCTTCGCGGTGGTTCTGGTGGTTCAAAACCAAGGGCTATAGATGGCGCCGATAGCGAAGATGAAACCAACATCGAAGATAGTATCGACAGCGAAGGCAATACCGACAGCGACACATTCCAATCACGAGCCATCTGGAGAGAAGTACAACATTCCATGTACTTGCCAACTACAGATTTATTTGCGGAACATCACGGGTTTTCGATGGATGTTGAGCATGCTCTATACGAAGACCATGAAGAGCCAGATATAGGAGACAGCAGCGACACAAAGCCGAGGCTTTTACGTCCCTTTCCAAAGGATTCAAATCCCTCTGATATGGAAGAAACAGTTGACAGTCAGGATGACCATCAGTCGGCTATGCAACAGTCATTCACAGACATAAAGAAGGCCTCCGAAAAGGTATACGTGGAACGCTGTGCCGGGTATCTGACAGAGCGGGAGCGAAAGATCAGACCCGAAACAATCGAGTACCTGCGGCCTGGCAAGCTGGAGACCGTCAACAATTACGTTAACTCTTCCAGAAGCAATTTTTATCAAGAATTTGTGGATGTCGATGGTGATCCATGGTGCTATCATGGCCGATCTGATCAAATAATATTCGAAGGGCAAAGGCGAGACACCTATCGCTTTTTGTTCGGCCAGCGAACCGGGGACTTTTCCTTGCAAAGCGATTCACTTCCCGATCAAGAACATGCGCGTGCGGCCATTTATCTCAGTCACAGAAACACCCTAGGCGAAGCCCCAGATCTGCCAGCCATTACATTAGATGACGTATTGTGGTCATTCGAGCACGACCTCGTTGATCCCACCCGTTTGAAGACTCTCCTGGAGAGTGAGCCCGCCTTCGCCTTCCTGAGAGTCTTAGCTGCCGTCAACGAGGTTTACCGCGAGCCGGCGGCGGGCGGGGCAACGATTTCTGGTTCCATTATCGACAAAACGTTCGACCCTCCCGTATTCTCCAAGACGCTCGGAGAAGACGACTGGGCTGACGCGTCGGCATGCCTGTCTATTAACCAGAAAACAGGGATAGCCCTTATAGGCTATTTTGAGACAGCCAATAACTTCATTGACAATATGAAGGGGGACTATAACATAATTGGCCTCAGCGGCAGAGACTCAATTTTCGTCCGCACAGCTGTAAGTTATCCTCGAATATTGTCAAGTCTCATCCGTCACCACAAATACATTTATATCGGAAGCAACATAGAATCCTACTCGTTCTGACCAAACTACCAGATACTCAACGACCCTGGAGCGATTTACCCCGAGTATAGCTTCACGCGAATCCTGGGCAACATTGGAAAATCCGGGCTCTCTATCATGGCATCGCCCTCGAATCTGATGGCACGCAAGCTGGACCCGAGCGCGTGGCGGGTTGATACTGTGCCTTTTAATGGGGCACCCCTGGATAGTTTTTCCCGCACGTCGCTTCACCTCAGTCTCACCGACTGGCAAGCCCCGCTTGTACAATACCAGTCCGTAGGCCAGCGCGAGGCCGACGCCAACATTGTCGAGGCCGTCGTCTCCGTGCGTGACGCTGGGATGTGGGTCGCCGATGTCGACATATCTCGTGCCCTTCTAAGCGATCGGCTGGTGCTACCGGCAGGTGGCAAGAGGGGCAAGAAGAGGTGCGAGCACTGTTTCGATCATGAGCATATGGGCGGGGAGAGCCGATCGGACTTTAGCGGCGGGGAGGAAGAGTTGATATCGATTGAGACATGGGATCAGGTTCTTGATGACATAGATGGAGCCGCGGTTGTCAGATGCTATGGTAACCCCATTGCACGTTTGGCTACCATGTCGGTCTTGTGCCAGCACAGCAAGGCGGCCTTTCGGCCGGTGATGATCTGTTCCGAGACAGCTTGTTGGAAATGTCATGCCAGGGGTGAAAACCACGAAGATAAGATATATGTATACTAGGTAAGTTTCCACTTTACACTACCTTCTCAGCTTATGATTCATAAAGGATCAAACTACCAACTGCCATCATTAACTATTAGCAAGCAAGAACTGCAAGTGCCTAGAGGGTTAATTGTGGCGTTGAACTGGATACTATGGCCTTTTATCTTTAAGACCACTGAAGTCTCGGGTACCATATAGTCATAGCTGTCACGTTCTAGAGCTGTTTGTGTTTCCAACGTCCCTTTAGAGTGGTTGTACTAACCCGCACCACAACTTGAGGGTAATGGTTGACAGTGTGCAGTGGTACAACTCCCATTACTCACAAACGAGAAGAAATATCCGCGAGTGTGTTGAAATGTCCCCAGTAGATTAAGATCTTGATTTGACATGTTCACGCTTCATTGTATCCATCTAGTCACGCTATTGGACCTCCCCATGCCGATCCACCATGTACCAACCAGCAGCACAATAACCACAGAACCCATTATTATCCACCACCTCAAGAAGAGCAGCAATCCTGCTTGGGCGCGCACCGCGCGATGCGCTCCGGGTAGCACAGGCCCAACACCGAGTCGTACAGCTGCCCCGGCATGCAGACGCCGATGATGGGGACGTTGTTGGTGCAGCGCAGGTACTGGGAGCAGCGGCAGGGGTTGGGGAACTCGCCGTCCGGCTGGGGGCAAGTGCAGCTGCCCCGCTGGCGCGCCTCCAGTAGGGGCGAGGATGAAGAGACGCCCGCGTTGTTGCTGCCGGTGGGCGAGGCGAAGGTGCTGCTTCCCAGGAGGGGGAGGAGCATGAAGAGGGACTGACAACGCATGTTGGCGTTGGATGGGATTGGTATGAAGAAAGTGATTCAAGATACTCTGAACGCGGAACTGGAGGAAATCTCCCTGAGCTGCCAAATAGAATGTTCCGAGAGCTAGAAATGCTCTTGAGGGAAGTGGCAATAGTGTTATTGGTGAGTTATAGAGTGCCGTCTTGGATACTTTAGTGTTAATACCGGCATAAATACGTCAGTACCGGGGCGGCGAGGGATATTATATACTCGTCTTTCGAGATGGTGATTCCTATCAAGTACTGATATTTGAGGGTGGGGATATCGGCTAGGCAGGATGGCCTGGTGTCTCACTGCTCTGTCTTATAGGATCTGTCTCTGATCTGTCTCTCCGTGCGTCTGGATGCGCCTATGCAGGCCTGGGCCAACGCATTGACATACACACCCGTCTTCTTGACTTACCACAGCTTCTACTTAAATAGTTTTACGTTTGCAAGGGGTGGTGTTTCCTAACGGATGCTGGTGGAATTGCCATGATTATAGGGGACATGATGCGTATAGGGAAAAACGCAGTTATTTGGGTAGTGATCACAGGCGTCGCTTACTTATTTGCTAAACAGAATCCATGTGAGATTGCTCCGCTACAGGATTTACAGAGTTTGCGTTGAAGCATTTCATGGCTTCCAGCCCAGGGACTGTTGCCAACAAAAGACAAAACTCGATTGGCATTCCTTTCTCCACAAAACTGGCGCTCAAGGTCAGTTGAATGTCTCAAACAACGATTCCAGCTGACTAGAGGAACACGGCTGGTAGCCTTATTCTATTATTAGGAACCTTTTGTCTCTATCTCTCACCGTTCCCTACAAGTTACGAGGACGAGGACGCCGCCAGAAACACAGTCGAGAGCCGCCAGTTCTTCCGGTTCGTGAAGTCCGACTTGGGGGTCACGAAGGACCCGGCCCCAAGCGCTCGTAGATGCCGCTGCTGTTGTACGAACTCCTGCTATCCGTGTCGCTGTTCTAGAGCAGCAGGGTGAAGTCCTCGCTCTGCTTGAGGATCTTCTGCTGCAGGCGCTAGAACGCCTTGGGCCCTTCCCCGTACAGCAGCGGCATGTTGACGTCGAAGAGGCCCAAGAGCGAGTACGTTTCGTCCTCGACGCGGCTCGCGACCCGTCGGGAGGCCCAGTGCATGCGGGTCGCGGCGGGCACTTGAAAGAAGTCCCGCCGGTAGCAGAGGATGTCCTCTGCGATCCCCGTGATGGCCGCGATGGTGGACGTCAGGCTGTCCTTGGTGCCGAGCAACTGCTACGACGAGCCGTAGAAGCGGACGTCCCAAGGCGCCAACAGCTCCTGCAGCGTCCAGCTCCGGTGAAAACCATTTACCCATGACGACGGCGTCGGTAGAGGAGGACGATGTCCCTACTACCGCTGCCAGACGCTGGGACGAAGGGCGACGTACTAATGTCTGGAGCTGTTCTACCGAATCCACGCCGCTCAGGTACGCGTAGCATGTTTCCGCGTCCCGATACCATCTGAACATGGAATTGATCGCCTCAGACAACTCGACGCTACATGCAAACAGGGCGCGCATTTAGCCAGCAAAATAAGTAATGCCATTACAAACCAGGGACGTAATTCGAATGATTCTCACCTCGACGTCTTTTCAATGCAGCACGTCTCGACCCAAAGCCACTCCAAGCCGTCTTCCTCAGCCTGGCGACAGCAATGCTCGATCTTCCGAATGAAAAGCCCGGCTTCCCCGCCGCCACCTCGGGGCGGAGCATATCTCCGTGTGTGACCTCATCTTTGCTCGGAGTCATCCAGGTGTGCGAAAAAATGCCATAAGGCTCAATGGCGTCGCCCAAGAAATCCTCGAAACCGTACGTCTTGACGTTGAGAAGCCGCATCTTCAAGAAAAAATGGGAGTGATCCAGAACCGCGAGATCCCATTACGCGCCGAGTGCCTACCTGTGTGACAATATGACAGGGGTTGTAGATAGTGCTCACCACCATCTCCCGGTCCCTTGCAATGCGGATGACACATTCATGCCAGGTGGTTCTTCTCAAGTTTGGGGGTCACAAACACGCCCATAGTCAGTATCTCGGTTCTGTCAAGCTGAGATGATATGAAATCAAAGTCGGATATTATATTCTCTTTTTCTTTAGCTAAAGAAACAGAGATGCTGTACCTAACCATTCCCTTCCTTCATCGTGATCTTGTGGTATATTCTATTTTAGTTTGCCCTGTATCAACCGGCCCTGGATGACAAAAGCTCCTAAAACGCCGCTCCTATTTTATGTGTCCCTCCCTTCGCCGTGAATAAAAAACTCCTGAAAATGCTCAAGCGCAGTGGTGGGTATGAAGAATGATGTAATGCCACATTATGAAAATCAATGAACTCCCGATCCTCATCTTCATCCGCGAGGCCACTCTCTTTTGGTGTGGTGTGGTATGGGTATGGTATTGAGCGGTCCTTTCCCACAGTCATCCAGTGCTGCGTGTACGGCCCTCGTCTTTTTCACTCCATGTCCTCCAAAGTCCGGTACTTCATCTCAAGAACCCACTTGTCGTCAAAGTCGATTCCACGGCGCAACCTGGTCGCCGCCTTCCGCCAGATGCTGGCCCCAAGGCCAATGTCGGCGAGGTAGAACTTCCAGTCCTCCACCATCAGGTCGCCGTCGTCCTGCCCAATCTCCACAGCCTTCAGGAGCCCTTGCTTGGGGGCTCCCAACGCGACTACGTAGCGGGGATGGACGTACAGCTTGGCGCCATCAATAACATTGACCGTGCCCTTGGTCGGGTCGACGCCACTGGGGATGTCGATGGCGAGCACGAAGGCTTCATTGCGGTTCGCCCATTCCATCAACTCGTACGTTGTGGCCTGGTCGCTCGGGCGCAGCTCCTCGAACGTGATCGAGAGGCCGAGCAGGGCGTCCATGATGAGCGTGACCGAGACCTGGGACGACGCCGCCAAGCTGGTCGCGTTCTTGCTGAGGTTTTCAAAAAGCTGCGCCTTGGAGCAGACGGCGCCCCCAAAGTTGCGAAAGAGCCGGATCTGCCGCCGGAATTCTTCGATAAGCTCCTTTTCGCGCTCGATACCCACCACACAGACCAGGACGTTGATCCCGCGATTGCGAAGATGCCGAGCGGCGGAGATAGCTCGGATACCCGACTTGTTATTGCCAGCCAAGACCACAATGGTGGGCGTGTTGGGCGGCGAGGCCGTGGCGTTGCGAAGTTTGATGGCAGGATCACCAAGCGCAGTTAAGGCCACCTCGGCAACGCTACGGCCCGCATTCTCGGCCATCAAGTCCTCACTCAATCCGATCTCGTTATGGGCAATGTTTTCCAGGTTCAACATCTGGAGGTGCGTCACCGTCTCGATGCGTCGATTCAAAGGCATGGCGTAAAACCCCTCCCCATTGATCGTCGGGATTGGTTGCTTCTCACTGTTAGCACTCCTGCGCAGCCCTGAATGCGTACGGAGATGCACCTGGTGTGCAAGGTTGTCAGCGGGCTGTCTTACATTGGAGTTACCCCGACTTGGTCCTCCCATGCCTTGTATCGCACTCGCCTTACGAGACTGGGATCGCCTCGAGTTGGACATCCGTGAGTCGCCTCGCATACGAGAGTTGCGGCCGCTTCCTTCCCGCCCACTCAGTTGCTTTTCACCACCATTAACGGTTGCATCATCGGCCTCGCTTTTCCAGAAATCGTCTGGCGTCTCCTTCAGCTTGGGTGTAGATGACGGCACGTCCAGTACGTTCTCGGTATAGTGCAGATTCTTACCCCCCGCGGTTCCTGGTTTGGGCCGTGGCAACCGGTTGTGTGCCACTAGACGCTCGGCATCGTCGACCTTATCCTGTTGGCGCATCTCGTCGAAAATGGTCCGCTTATCGAACTTAGCCAAGCTTCCCTCGAAATCGAAGTCACCCGCCTCCTGAACATCAGTCACATCCTCCGAAGCCCACCCATTGTCGGCATTTGGCGGTTGGCGGCCCTTTTGGCTCTTCTTAAGCGATGCAAAAGGCTGGAAAGACTTGGTGGATTGCAGTATGGGAGTTTGTCGCCATCCGGGGCCCTGCTCCGTGGGTTTCGCGCTGGAGGTGGGCGTGGCATCTCCGTCGTTTTTGCGATTCGCGTTACGACCGCCCCTACGCTGTCGTTGCCGGGATTTCTTCCCCTTAGCAGTCGATTGCGCATCTGCAGCTTGGTTGGCAGTTGGGGTGGCATTGAGCGCTTCGTCCTCGGTCGTATCGAGCTCGTCACCGACACCAGGTGACCTGTTCGCGGCAGCATTGCTAGCATTGGCATCGATGGTCAACTTGTTCAGTTCTCTCGCGAGAGGCGTTGTCTCATGTACTGCAGTGTCAGGTCTTCTGCTTGGACTAGGACCGGTGGATCGTGCTGGGTGAGGCGAAATGACGGGTGGAGGATCGCGCTTCTCGCTGATATTAGGAGGCTGGGGATTGCGATTTTCGTCAATACGAGTGACAGTTGGCCTTCTTCCGATATTGATGATAGCCGGGTCTTGGAAGCTGGCGTTAGATGACTTCGGGGGTGGCTGGGGGGTAGGAACATCGGCAGGAGCTGTGTGTAGCGTCGGCTGTTGGGGGTATGACTGATGTGGCGTCTCTCTGATGTCCTTGATGCGGGCAGGGTCCAGGTCCAATTTCTCGAGATACTGTCCGGTGGTCAAGATGTGGACTGCACAGATTGGTGTCAGTAGCCTTCAAATAAGAGATCAAATCTTGCCAATGTAGACACGGATTGGACATACCTTGATGTAGGGCGAGCAGCTGGTTAGGAACAATGGAATAAATGGTGCCCACCAACGTGAGATCCTTAGGCTCGGTAAGAATCACCGTCATCCGCATCCCCAAGAACTGGTCGGCCATGGTGGGCGGTTGGGCGATGAATGCTCGATTGTTGAGAAATGCGCATGCGACGAGGACGTGGTGACAAGTTGACCGACGGGTTCGGAGGCGGGATAAATATTGGATGATGGTTGATCGACTGGACCAAAGGCTGGCGGCTGGCAGGCTGGCAGGCTGGGGGAGGGATTCTAACCTTAGGCCCACGATGGTGGTACTGGAAGTTCAGTAAGGTCCTGGTTGGGTTACTTTTAATTTATCTTTGGACCTTAGACCTTATCATTTTGGTCGTGGAGGGGGAACTTGGCATCTCCTGCTACTACTAGGTTACTAGCTTGCTGCCGCCTCTTATCGATAAAAAAAGCCGCTCGCTCGCTGCCTAGCTTCTTTGCCCTCTAACTAACCCCCTCCTTCTACCCGACTTCGAGTACGACAGTAGCAGAGTAGTTGCCACTAGTATGTATTAGCCTGGCCAACCAGTCATATGTCATGTTCCCAAGAGTAAGTAGGCTCTTGAACAATATATTGTGATTATATTTACACCAGTTCCATATTGCCTGCGGCTATCGCTAAGCAGTGTCGTACCGTATCAACTCAACTTGCTCCCAGGTATCGTGTCATTCCTTGAGCCCATGTGGCTTGTCAAACAATGTTCGCTCCGTCTCAAAAACGCCGTCCCTATGCTAGGTATACCTACTCCGGTCACCATATCTGGGTTTTGCGCCGAATCAGCAGTGCGCCGCCCTTAACCGTACGCCGCCGCCATGGCTTCCTCGTCATCGTCTATATTAATGATTCCCCGGCCCTTGGGCTCTGATCGGCCCCGTGATGTAAACTCCGACATTGATGGCGTAGGCTTCTTCTTGATCGCCGTTTCTGCGCTGTACAGTTTATTGTAGAAGAGGATGACGCGCGGGTGCGCCATGACCCTGTTCTTGTCGAACCGTAGCACCTGCAGACCCTGCTTGTTCGTGGCACGACTGAGCGCCACATACGCCTGTCCTTTTTCAAAGACCTTGCCGAGATCAACCTTGACTCTTTCCAGTGTTTGACCTTGGGCTTTATGGATAGAGAGAGCCCAAGCCAAGATCAGGGGGACCTGCTTCCGCTGCGCTTGGATTTCGCCGTTGGGGAGCTCCACCTTCCAGTCTTCGGGGAGCATCAGCAGTGTCCGATGACTGCCATCAACACAAGTGAATTGCACAACCGGGTATTCCTTTAAGTCCTTGGTCGCGTCAGGGTCTCTACTAAACGCCTTGATCTTCTTCTTAGACCGGGCTTCCGAGTCTCCCTCGTCTCCAGAACCCTCTGCATCCCCGCTCCAAAGCTCAAATGCGGCTTCGCACATAAAACCCTTGACCTTGCCGAGCGAACCGTTCACCAGTGTCTCGTCGAGGTTCTTGATTAACATGACCTGAGCCCCCTTTCGTAGCTCGATCGCCTTTGGTGCCATCATGTTTTCCAGCAATCTGTCTCGGATCTCGGGGTTGCCAGTGTCTGCTGAGTCGAACCTCCGAGTTTGTCCTGGCAGATTACGCAGCCGTTGGTCATTGGATCTATCAACCTCTTGACGTGTAGGGAACAGTTCAGTCACGTCTAGACCGTCGTCAAATGTCAAGGGTCTGGACAGTTGCTTGAAAGTCTGCACAGTTTCTTCGCTGATTCTGCCCAGTCGCATCTCGTTTAGCATGTTTGCGAAGTCTGTTTGAATGTTAGTTTTGATTGCGCACATGATGTCTGGGTAGATATCTTACCTGGATCCCGTTGACGGAAAACCTGCGTTAGTCCAATTGTGTGGTCAATGGACGTGGTCCAGGTCGCGGCTTCGAAAGCAAACTTGACGTCACGCTTCGCCTTGTCTGGTACGGGGGGCAATTGGAAGAAGTCTCCTGTAATAACAAGCTGTATGCCTCCCCAAGGTCGTCCATTGTTCCGTATGGTACGCGCAATCTGGGCTAGCTTGTCAAAAAGATCTCCATCTACCATCGACACTTCATCAATAATGAGGGTCTTGGTACGCAGCCAACGATTTTTGGCCTTTTGGTTGCGGCGGATCTTCTTGACCAGAGTAGGCACATCCTCTTTGCCCAGACCGATTCCGGCAAAACTGTGCAAGGTTTGTCCTCCGATATTACATGCCGCCAGTCCCGTGGATGCCGTCACACTCACCCGCTCGGGATCACGCACCCATTTCTTCTTCAGTTCCTCGATGATGGCCCGCATCAAGACAGACTTTCCTGTTCCAGCAGGACCAGTGAAGAAGACGCTTTGATTCTGTCCGATGACCAAATCGATGACATGGCGTTGCTCCGAGCTGAGCGAGACTGCGGCGTTCTTCTTCATCGAGTGAGAGTCAACGGCATTGCGAATTTCATCTGCGGGGACGGAGCCTTCGGTATTTCTCCCAGTAGAAAAAGCCCTTTTGTTCTTGAACTGCGCTCGTTTGTCCTTGAGTGCACTTTGCGTCGTATCCCATAACAAGGCCTTGTCCTTGGGCTTTGGTGCGGGAGTAGCCACTGGTGGGCTGTTCTTGTCTGCAATCTCGTCAAGGTCGATCGGTTCTTCCTTGGTCTTACCCCAATGCTTGGGCAGCTGTCGTTTCTTCTTGATGGGCTGTTCAGGGGCCAGGCTGTCTGGAGACTGCCGTTTGGGCGGGGGCTGAATTGTTGTTTGGGGAGGGTAGCGATGCGCCTCGGGAGAAGAAGTCCACGCAATGGGTATGGTCTGGCTCGTAGGAGGGGCGGCGGCTGGTGACTCGAATACTGGCGTGGCAGGTTTTGGAGGTGGCGGCAGACTCGGAAGGGCGGAGGGGCAAGCATAGTCTAGTTCAAGGTCATCATCGTCGCTGAAGTCGTCTTCGGCTATGTAGACAGAGTCAATAACAGTGCTACTAAATGAGCCTGATTGGTGCACGACGGGCTCTTCCTTGAAAGAGTCGGCTTTGCTGTAGAGAGTGGCGAAGCCGTCGGAGGGCTTGATGAAGCTTGTGACGGAGGACCCGGTGTTGGTTCTCGACATGGAATTACTCGACCTCGGTTGTAGTTGGTTTTGCCCAGATGCCTTCGAAGACCCTAAACCCGTGCCGGTTGGACCACGGCTGCGGCTACTGCTGACCAAGTCGATGATGTTGCCATCACGAGGACTGCTTGAGGGGAAGAGTTGTTTGGAGAGATCCGGCTTGCTCGATTGAGCTTGAGAGACAGGAGGCGCCGAGGCCTGGTATTTCTCGTTCGCTCTTTTGAACATTGTATGGGCTTCTAGTGGTCTAGAAGATGGGATGTATGTGTATGCATGCCTTGATAAGGCACAAGCAGCTCGCGCTCGTTGGTGCGAAGCGAGTGGTACAAGCAGGTTCGGACAGACGAGTAAGGGTCTTGAAGGCAGTCGAATGCGAAGGGCGGCCGGTTTCATACAGTTGTTTGTTTCCCTAGGGGCAGAGGGAGAGGGGGTGTTGTGGTGATCGGTCGACCACTCAGTGTTTTGGGTCTGGCTGGGCCCGCGCAACTTTCAAAGGTTGTGAAGGCACCGATTTTTGGTGGCACTCGGCATGTCGCGTTTGGGGCGCGTAAACTGCATTCATTAATCTACACGTAGAGGGGCTAATGGCCAATTAGATGGGTGGATTGGCGTATTGGTCTGTGCTTCAATGCCTGTTGGCAGCTGGGCAATTGAATTGGCCAACAGCGTAATGTTAATGGGTAACAGCTTCCTTCAATTGCGACAGGAATTGCTTTTGACGCCAGTGTACGGAGTACCTACAGGTAACATCCCAACTGGAACTCACGACTCGGGCCCTTTTCCGTTAAACTGGGAGATATATAACTCCGTGATACATGCATTTGTTAATGATTATCTCTCATCTGGTTGATCTTATATGAGCCTACGAAGAATGATATTTCAATTAGCCATGCAAAGTACATAGCTTATTATCCGTTTGTGTGTAATGCTTGGTGTTGCTCGCTTGCGCAGTCTTGGCTACCACCCAACTTAACCTCGATCACATTCCAACCATGTAGAGGCTCCTAGGCAGCCGTCTCCTTCCTAGACCAGACCCATACCCATCAGCGCGCATCTAAAAGAAGACTGACAATAGTAATTCGTTCCTGCTTTCCGACATTTTCTGACCTCCTTATTTTTTTTTCCTTTTCTTTTTGGCCCCGAAGACATTGTTGAAGGAGAAGCATCGCCGAACTTATTTCAGCTGTGGCAGGCATCTGATTGAAAGCAGTAGCGACCAGTTCGCAGCCAGAGTTTATTTGAAAGGCCCCCTAAATTTGCAGACTCACTGGGGCTCATTCTATCTTCAGCACCATGAGTCAAAAGCCACGTAGCGCTGAGGCGAAAGATGAAGAAAGACGCCAATACGAGGTGGGCAGTACCACGCTCAAGGAGTTAGATGAGAAGCAAGTCCCCAGACACCAAGCTGACATGGTGAGATCACTAAGTGCTGACCATCATCACCAGATATCCGTACAGACCCAAGAACCATTCGAGGACTTTACTGTTCTCCGAACTATATCAGAGCCTGTTCAATGCTTTAAGTGAAAACAAGAAGAAGCCGACAGGACCAAACGTGCACCGTGCCAAGCTTGGTCCTCATGGCGCCAACAAGACCTCACCCCATGAGCAGAGGCGGCACATCATTGAGGGGTTCTTCTCAAGATGGCGGACCGAAGTCGGCAATGATATCTATCCCGCAATGCGTCTCATCATCCCAAGCCAAGACCGTGATCGAACTGTCTATGGCCTCAAGGAGAACGCCGTCGGCAAACTCTTTGTCAAGATCCTGAAAATTGACAGGAACTCGGAAGACGGAAAGGCCCTACTGCGTTGGAAGGACCCTGGTCAGAGAATCAGTTCCATGGCCGGCGACTTCAGTGGAAGATGCTACGAAGTGATATCGAAGCGGCCAATGCGCATGGACCCAGGAGACATGACGATAGCCGACGTCAACGAGATGCTGGACAAGCTTTCGGCCGCCTCTGGGGAGAAGGAGCAACTACCCATTCTTGAGCATTTCTACCACCGGATGAATGCCGAAGAGCTCATGTGGTTGATTCGCATCATCTTGAAACAGATGAAAGTCGGCGCTACGGAGAGAACCTTCCTTAACCTATGGCACGCAGACGGCGACGCTCTCTTCAATGTTTCGTCTAGCCTTCGCCGTGTATGTTGGCAGCTTCACAGTCGAGACATCAACCTCAACGGCCGCGAGAGCCAAATCGAACTCTTCCAGGTCTTCCAACCCCAACTGGCCCAGTATCAGTTCTCTGGCACATTCCAGAAAATGGTCGATGCTCTCACCCGAAGCCATCGTACCGAAACTGACAATAACTTCTGGATCGAAGAGAAACTTGACGGCGAGAGGATGCAGATGCACATGCAGGTTGATGACACCGTACGAGGAGGTATGCGGTTCGGCTTCTGGTCGCGGAACGCTAAGAATTACACCTATCTCTACGGCAATGGTTTCTTCGACGAAAAAGGTTCCCTTACTCGACATCTCCGAGAGGCTTTTGTCCCAGAAGTAACCAGCATCATCCTCGATGGAGAGATGGTGACGTGGGACATGGGTATCGACAGGATCATGAACTTCGGCACACTGAAGACAGCCGCACTGGCAGGACAAAAGAACCCCTTTGACCAGACTGGCCCGCGCCCACTTTATCGGGTATTTGACATTCTGTATCTCAATGACAACGACCTCAGGCAGTACATGCTACGCGATCGGCATAAGGCGCTCGAAAAGGCCGTAAAGGGTGTACACCGCAGACTCGAGCTTCATCCCCATGAAACGGCTACGGCCCCTGAAGTCATTGAACCGGCCTTACGTACTGTTGTCGCCAATGCTTCAGAAGGTCTTGTGCTGAAGGACCCTCGCTCAGTCTACACCCTCAACAGCCGCAACGACGACTGGATCAAGGTCAAGCCGGAGTACATGGACGACCTTGGTGAAAACGTCGATGTCGTGATTATCGGGGGTTACTACGGCTCTGGCCATCGGGGTGGTAGAATGTCGTCTTTTCTCTGTGGTCTTCGGCCTACGAAGAACGATATTAGAGCAGGGGTCAGCCCAGAAACATGCTACAGTTTCTGCAAAGTTGGTGGAGGTTTCAAGGGCGAGGACTACCAACAGATCCTCGAGATGACAGAAGGGAAATGGCATGACTGGGACAGGAAGAACCCGCCCTCCGAGTACGTTATCCTCGGAGGAGGCGAAGCCAGGCAAGCCGAGAGGCCGGACAAGTGGATCCGGCCGTCTGAATCTATCGTTATCTCGGTCAAGGCGGCCAGTGCAACCACGTCAGACCAGTTCGCCAAGATGATCACGCTGCGTTTTCCGCGGTTCAAGGGTCTTCGCCTGGACAGGACATGGGACTCGGCGCTCGATCATGACGAGTTCGTGGCGCTGCGGAAGCGCATGGAGGAGAAGACGATGGAGGAACAGAGCATGAAAATCGCCAAGAAGCGGGAGCGCGCCGCTAAGCGCGTCAAGAAGGAAGTGGTGATCGCGGGCCAAGACGCCGCGGCGCCCGTCGTGTTCGACGGTCCGCGGGCGGGCGTGTTCGAGCACCTCAACTTCTGCGTGCTCAGCGACTCGATGACGCAGCCGCGGAATTCCAAGGCGCAGCTCGAAGCACTCATCAAGGAGAATGGCGGGACCATCTCGCAGAAGGCCGAGGTCGGGTCCAACATGATCCTCGTTGCCGACAAGAAGGTGGTCAAAGTGGCGAGCCTCATCAAGGCCGGCGAGGTGGACATCGTGCGGCCTAAATGGGTGCTCGACTGCCTCGGCGAAGGCAACAACTTCGTCCTGCCGTACGAGCCGGGCCACCTGCTCCACGCGACGAACGGGCTGCGGGACTGGGCGCAGGAAAATGTTGACGAATTCGGCGATAGCTACGCCCGGAATTTTAGTCTGAAGGAACTGCGGGATCTGCTGATGGACATGCCCAAGAAGGAGATCGATTACGAGCCCTTCGACAAGCAGCAGTTCATCACCCAGCTGGAAGAGCGCGGTCACGGCTTCGGTACTCTGAAGTCTCATCTATTCCGACGCAATGTCTTCTACTTCGCGATAGGTGAGTCTATAGCGCCGGTCCGGGTGCTCAAGTTCAAGAACTGGGTCCGGTTCGGCGGCGGCATCCTGTCCGAAGATCTAGACGATATCACGGTGACGCATGTGGTCGTCTTTGGTGCCGATGAGCAGAATGAGAGGGTCCTCAGTGCCGAGGTTCGCGAAACTATTAGTAGGAGAACGCCAGTGCCTCGTGTGGTTACGCAATTCTGGCTTGAGGAGTGCTGGAAGGAGGGCACGTTGCTAGATGAAGATAGATATGCCCCCGCATAGACTTTTGGGGCAGAGTAATAATAAGAGATACATTTCACGACAAATAAAGCATTCGCAAATTGAGATCATCACCCCTAACTCTTGTATCCATCTTTCGCAAGTTTGCCGTGATAAAAACGAACCGACAGTGACATGTGATGAACGGTCTTTTGTTAAATTGTTGTGATGATCCACTATCGACCAAATACATATCAAGTGTCCGCAGGTCAAAATTGACGAAGATGATCCTACTACATTTTGTCTCCTCAAAATATATATTCTTCCCATATTTATTTCCCAATAGTCAAGAACAGCCGATCCCCCACGTCGCCCACGCCCGGCTTCAGCATCCCGTGCCCCGTGAGCTCCTCGTCGACGCCCGCGACCCAGATGTCGACGGCGTCGGGCCACTCAGCGGCGGCGCGCTTGATGCCCTCGGCGGCGGCGACGACGGACAGCACCAGGATGCGCTTCACGCCCCACTCGCGCAGGGTCTGGATGGCGGCGGCGCAGGTCCCGCCCGTCGCGATGACGGGGTCCAGGATGATGGCCAGGCTCGCGACGGGTTCTTTGGCGGTGGAGGACCCGGAGACGTTCTGCGGGAGGTTGTTGTAGTACTCGACCGGCTCGAGGGTCGAGGGTTCGCGGTAGAGGCCTAGGTGGTGGACGGGGACGGGGTTGGGGAGGAGGGTTTGGATGGCTGTTTGGTTGGGGGTTTTACGTTAGCACAAACTGACTGCTAAATCTTGGGGTATTCATGGGATGGAGGAGGGGGGAGGAGGACACGACGTACCTTCTACCATGCCTAGACCGGACCGCAGGATTGGTACGATGGACAGGGCTTGCGGCTCGATCGTGGTCGTTGTGTACTCGAACCCGATCGGGGTCTCGTCCTAGTCGGCATGTGTTAGCTGTCCGTTTTCCTCCGCTTCTGGCAGTCGAGACGGGATTAGATGCGGCTCTTACCTTCGGGCCGTCTACTGGGGTCAGGGCAGAGGCGAAAGCCTCCACGCCGACAATGGTGGCGATATCATTGACGAGAGCCTTCACTTCCCGTGTGGAAGTGCTCTTGGATCGGAGAAGACTCAGCTTGCCCAGCAAGCATGGGTGTCGGGAGACATGGACGTTGGACGGGAGAGACATGGTGTGCGAGACTTGGCGTGAGTATTACGACGGGATTTCCGGGTATTCGGGATAGGTAGATAGATGGTGGTGTTACTATGGAAAGTGATACGGAGAGATCAAAGTAGCAAACAGGTGAGATTTATCCAGTTAGTTAGACGGCAGGTGAGACAAGAGAGCTTTACAAATAGCTATTAATCAAGGGAGTATCCCCAGAAACGATGTCCAGTTAGAGGCAGGTGTGCTATCCTTTGTTCACGAAGGAGGGACACTCCTAAGACCGGAGTCCAGCCTATCTCCCAGATGGCGGAGAGTCCGTTCGTTTGTTTCGCTGGTCATGCCGCCCTGCTTGCTGGGTTGCTGGGAGGCGCGGGGCTCTTTGGGTACCTGTCGGGGAGATAAGCGATAAGCTCGGGGAGCAACTACAGTGGGGAGCTACCCCCTGTTATTCCCTGTAGACCCCCTGTAGCGCTGGCGCTCGTCCACTAGGTTATCTGGGGGAGGATCCGAATAGCGGGCTACGGTCTGCCAGTTAGCGGCCAGCTTTACGTAAGCCCTACCCGAAGAAAATAAACACGAAATCCCGTGCCCTCCAATCTGCTAGAGAATGACTCTCATGTGTCGCCACGGACGGACACTATGCGGTTGAAACTTTGACTGAGGTCTGGTTGAATAACAGCAGTCATCTTGAAATGTATCAGCTACCTTTCTGTTCATAATACACAGATATAAACAAGCTTTGGGGAGTGTATGGTTTCAATCACTCTGCACAACCTCAATTGTGTTTGACTGTGTTTTGTCGCACGATGACGCAACCACACGGCCCAAATGAGGTCGCCTCTTTTGATCCCGCCACAGCATCACAGCAAGACACGCGCCGCAACAAAGACGTGGGAAATAATGAGAGGGAAATACCAGAGGCGGGAGACGCCGCCCAGTCCGCATTTCCCAGTTCGGGGATCGCCGTCTCGGATCAGCATGGCAGGCCAAGGCCGAAAACCTCGATGCAAGAACATGGAGCCACTGCTTCTGCCAAGCCGGCGTCCGAAGCTGAGGGCCACCAAACTACGGGCGCCAAGCCAGGCCATGCGCCTTTATCAAGAACCTCCACTACTGGACAGACCAAGAAACATCGTCGCCCTTCAGCTGCGTCGAACTTCGATTACGATGTCCCGGATTCCTATGTGAACGTCGCTGAATCGTCGGCTCTTGGGCCCATCCAAAACCGAAATGATGCCGGTAGCTACCGGCACCAGTCCTTCCTGGAGGAGGAGATAGGTCAGGACCAACAGTACAGTAGAGACCAGCAAAAGCGATGGAGAGATAGCCAGTCGAGAGGTGAAAAGGAGACATCAGCCAAGGGTCAACGCGCGGCCTACCAAGTCTCAAGACTAGCCACCCAGCTCTACACCATCTCCTACCTGATCTTGTTCTCCGTACTCGGGACGCTGGCCAGGCTCGGGCTTCAAGCCTTGACCTACTACCCCGGCGCTCCGTTGGCGACCAGCGTAGTGTGGCCCAACTTCGCTGGATGCATTGTAATGGGTTTCTTGTCGGAGGACCGCAAGCTGTTTCTCAACGAATGGGGAACACCACACTTCCAACACCAGATTGAGCAGGCTCAGAAAGCCCGCGAGGATGAGGAAAGCGGTACGTCCAGCTCGGAACGCCCTCAGGTCGACCTTGCCGCCGCGAAGAAGGCGCACATGGCGACCAAGAAGTCGATCCCGCTTTACATTGGCCTGGCGACCGGCTTCTGCGGCTCGTTTACCTCCTTCTCCTCCTTCATCCGAGATGTCTTCCTCGCGCTTTCCAACGACCTAACTACACCCGATGGTGGAAGTGCCACCATTCCGCGGAACGGCGGTTATTCCTTCATGGCCTTGCTTTCGGTGATAATCACGACCGTCTCCCTGTCCATCGGAGGCCTATTCCTAGGGGCTCACCTCGCTATCGGCCTCGAGTCCGTGATGCCCTCCTTGCCATTTATATTCACGCGGAAGGTCGTCGACAGGCTATGCGTGCCTCTGGCATGGGGCTGCTGGCTCGGCGCAGTGCTTCTTTCCATCTTCCCGCCGGACCGCTTCTCGCATCCGGGGAAATCGGAGACGTGGCGTGGTGGCGCGACGTTCGCCTTGGTGTTTGCCCCCCTGGGATGCTTGGGCCGCTTCTACGCGTCACTGTACCTGAACGGTCGCATCGCCTCATTTCCGCTCGGCACCTTCGCCGTCAATATGTTCGGGACTGCCGTCCTGGGCATGGCTTGGGATCTCGCGCATGTGCCGTCCGGCGGCGTCATCGGTTGCCAGGTACTTCAGGGTATCGAGGATGGGTTCTGTGGGTGCCTTACTACTGTGTCGACCTGGGTGTCCGAATTGACGGGCTTGAGGAGGCGCAATGCGTATATATATGGCCTTACTAGCGTCGTTGTCGGTTTGGCGCTCATGGTCGCGATTATGGGGGGGTTGAGGTGGAGTCATGGGTTTGCTGGATTGATGTGCTTACACTAATATCTTCCCCCGGCGCATCCTCATCAACCGCAACCTTCCATTCGCGTATATAGAATGTTGCACATTTTCTGCTTTACATACATAATTATAATAGATTTACCACAGAAGCTCATGTCAATTAGCTTGCTGGGTGCTACTAGGCGATGATAGTCTTCAACTCAGGATGGGTATCCAAAACGTGTTGCATAATCCTCGCCGCCGCCTCCTCCGGGCTTGACCGCGTCACGTCCATCTCGAGCGTGCCGCCCAGCACATCCTCTTCCGTGAACCGATGGATCACGGTCGTCTCTCGAATCCCCTTGAGCAGGGTCACATCTACCAGCTTGCCGCCGCGCGCCACCCGGTCCGCCGCGCCCACGCGCTCCACGTGGACCCCCTCCTCGCACGACAGCACGACCGAGACCAACCCGCACCCCCTTCTCTGCGCCGCGCTCAGGAACTCGGCGCACGTGGCTGCGCCCAGGGGGTCGTCGCTCTGGCAGTCGGTGAAGATGTAGACGTGCCCGTGCGTCGCGGGGTTCTCGGCGATCGGGTTGAGTACGGCGGCGCGTAGGGCGCGGCGGAGGGCTTGGTAGCCGGGCTCGGTCCGCTGGAGTACGGCGTCGGCGGGGTCGATGAGGAGGTGGTTGTCGACTAGTCGGGCGGACAGAAGTTGGTGGGGGGAGGGGGAGTGGGAGTGCAGGAGGAATTGGAGGGCGCGGGCTGTGGTTAGCTTGCCGACGCCGGGGAGGCCATTGATGTGGATCAGGGGAAGGGGATTAGGAAGGGGAGTTCCGGGGTTGGTGGACATGTTGATCGTGTAGGAAAGAGGAATGCAGTGCTGGATTAGAACAGAAGTTCGGACTTGATTATTTTCAGGCGAGCAGATATGCCGAGTCTCTCATACATCCCATCTAAATTTCAACATGTGCATAGATTGCCCAATATCTTTTCCATTATCCATTCCCTTTTCCAAAGTACTTATACACAAGATAGGCTGGCATCTAGGTGGCCGGTGACTCATGGCTGTCACACCGAAGCCGGCTTGCTGACACAGTACACTTACAGCAATCATGCGTACCCAAATTAAGTTAGAGTAGGGTTGCTCCTTGTTGATCCTCTGGTGTTTCCACAGGCCCTGGTTCTTCTGCTCCATAGTACTTCAGCTGTGGTCTTTAGCTCTCATCTTTACTGTATGCAGCAGCTCTGTCTGCTTAGACCAGTGTGATCTCGGTAGGCGGCACATTATCGAAGATCCGCCCGCCATTAAACCCACCATACAAAACGAAAGCTCCCACTCGATGATATCTGCCCGGATCTGCTCTGGTAGGATGGATGACGATGCCATAGTGATGTCCATAGTGAGTGTCGTCTAGGCACCAACGACAGAGTCTCGTGCTGGACGATGGCCTGTCCCGAGGATTTACCAGCGGCACAGCCTTGAATGTCGACCCCGGCTCAAACATATCCTTGTACGCCTGGCTCGTTTCCAGGCAGCAGACGGCCGTCAGGAGCAACAACAAACCGTCGTAACAGTCCAGGCCCGTCCCCGCAAAGTCCCAGTCCGGGTATAGATGCCCTTTATGACCATATAACGGCGGACTTTCTTGAAACAGTCTGCGGTCCGCCCCGGGGTACGTGAGAAAGATCTCGGGTTCCAGTGGTATGACTTTTGCCAGCAGCTTAATGCTTGCCCCTGTGAGCCTCCCAAATGTATTGGTACTTTCTGTAGCGATTAGGTAATCTTTCGTCGTAACCATGGACCGCAGCTCGTTGAAACACGCCATGGCAGCTTCGAGGATCGATCTATTCTGTATATTCCTGCGCAGAATACCCTCATCCGGCTCCGTCTCATCCTGGATGACATCGGGGCGACTTAGTCGTCTCCTTCTGCTGCTGGACATTCCAGGCTTAGCTACTCTGACTTTGGCACAGTATCTGATGGGGCGTTCTTGCGAAGCCCAGCTCCATGAGGGTGCGACGAATCGGTCTGGCGATGACGCTTTTGTCGCCAAGGCAGACTTCAAAGTTCCCGCTGGTGGTTGCATGACCCGCCATATAAGGCCGAAGTGGATAAAGGACTTCCACATGCCCGCCAGATAAGTGTCGTTCAGGATGGCGGCGCAAGACTCTGCAAATCCAGCAATAGAGGGAAATAAATCTTGCCGGTCAGTTAGGGAGCGACTGCAGACTGCCAATGTGCTGCCATGCCAACATTCTAGAACTCCCAGAGAGAGCTCGTGTTTTTCTGCTGTATAAGTGCTTATGCCGCAATCATCTGGTGCCACCCATTCCGTATCCTCCTCGTGTGTTACATCTTCGCTATCGTCGTGGATATCGCGTTGGATGAGTACTCTTTCCGTCTCGTCAGTTGACCGGGCCGTGCGCATAAACCTATACCATGTGTGATCAGAGATAATGAACAAGGACAAAAGATGCATGTCACCGCAGCTGTCCTCCGATATTGCGAATGAGCACTCTCTGCAAACGTAATACAACCGTTCTCTGCCAAAGTATAGAATGCGCCGGGAACACATTTCTTCTTGTAGAGTCCAGCCTCGTTTTGCCCACGTTGACAAGGTTTTGTCGAGTGCGAAGGGTCGAGGACATAATCCAGTTGAATAACTCGACTCGCTTGGCATGATGTCTAGTGGCTCTCCGTCGGCATCATTGTAAGATTCACATAGCCTGTAATAGCCTTGAATATCGGGACGCTGCAAAGAACGGAAAGGGATCTTGACTCCCATTTCTCGGGGGTCCAAGAACCCCTCGGTGCATGAGCGTGAGGTGAGAGGACATATTGTCAAATAAGAGTGGAAGTATACCGAACCCATCATTGCGCTCTCTCGGGTCCAGTCGTCGTGGTCTCCTTGGATGATGCACAGGGCGTCTACCCAGAGGTAATCGATGCCAAGGGCCCGACATGTTAGGACAGCGTCAAAAACGACTCGAGGCATCTGATCTATATCGATAAACTGGCAATGCGAGTCCAGGTTACTTCTCGTGGTCGTCAGCTGCCTTTCTGCAGCGTCTTCTTGGCCCCAGCAATAGCTCAAGCAAGCATACTCCAGGTGGATCCCAGGGTCTTGAGCTCGCGCACCAACAGTGGCGACCAAACGAGGCATTGTGCCATCGTTACTTCCCACGTGAACCAATCTTGTAGGGTTGAACTCCGTTGGAAACTGCTTGTACTTTCGAGCGCATGATTTAAGGACTCTTTTGACCCCCTTGACATTCTCCTGGTGTAAGGGATGGGTCCTGTAGTGGCCATTCGTCCTGAGCCACCCACAAATCTGGTCTTGCTGTATAGTCAGTAGCTGAGACCAACGAAAAGGTCATAAGGTTGTACAGAGGCTGTCATAACTTACTGTTGTCACTCGTCATCGAGAACATGATGGCAGCCAGTTCGCCTCCTTCATTGTCCGTCAACCGACACTGAAAATACGCCAGTTCTCCGCCCTGGACGTAATCGTAGCCCCCGTCGGGCCTATGAAAGGTATAACAGTACCTTCCTTTGATTTTCACTCCGCCCTTATAGTTGATATTGCGACGCAGGAGGGCCTCTCGTAGCATCTCGCACATGTCGCACCCATCTCGCGCAGAAGTCTCCAGCGTCGGGTAGTCTGGGCACGTGTCATCCCAGACGATAGGGCCATGCTGACTTGTGCCGTACTTGTTGTCGTCCTGAAGTGGGACATTTCGGGCACAGGCTTCGCAAAGATTAGCTGGAGCATCACGATCCAGCTGGCTCTGTGCCGTTTGCGGCATTCTAGTCAAGATACCAATTTTATCAAAAGCGAAGCTGGGTGTCAGAACATAAACGAATTCAAAAGTGCAATGAGTAGAGAGTGATGAGCCAATTCTAGATCTGACATAAGACTTTGCCCCCTCTTCGAAGGGGGAAAAAAGAGCTAAGCTTTATAGGAAAGAACACAAGCATCCAATCAACTGGTCAAGATCACGTAGCTTCGTTGTGATTCTTGAGCCGGTCCACTCAATCGCCTGGGGTCGTGATGCATGGTTGGCCGGGGCGGGTCGCCCAGCTGCACCCGAGAAGCACAGATTCGCCAGATGGCGCCCGGTGAGGTTGGATATGCATATAAGGCAATCGGACATATTTCCACGAATAAAGTGATTTGCAGAACCTATGCCATACTGCGCGGAAAAGGTTGGGAACCTAGCCATACGCCATACGCCATTGTCTTAAAGGGGGTCCAAACCGAGTCTGAGCTAGTCCTTTGGGCGTCGCCTTTGTACCATTGTTATACGACGTCAAAGAAACCCAACATGACCTGAACACAATGGGCTTTAGCAGACGCCGAATGCGTTTCCGCCGGATATTGCAAAGCGCTTTGTGGAATTTCGCCCAAAAATGCTGTAGTCGAGGACTAGACCCGAGATATGTCGAGACCAGGTGCGCCGAAATCGTCGATGAAGAGGCCACCTACCCAACAAAGGGCTGTCACACACTGCTAGAATGTAGATCATAAGTGAGTCCATCGAGTCCAGGCGCAGCAAAGTGTTTCTTGACTGCTCGTCATACCGCTCCCTAGTAGCTCTCAGCCCGATAAGGCCCACAGATTCGCCCATTATGAAGTCCGTAGAAGTAAATGAGACTGCCAAGCAGATCGAGGACCGCCTCGGCATCAACTGGTCTCCCGCCCAGAAACAAGCGTACCTCGATTCGATCAAGACTGTATATCTGAAGAGACTGGAAACCCCGTATCCGATACATGACTTCTTCATGGCAGGGACCCAGAAGGCCCAGGATGAGTGGGACGCGTACTGGGAGGGCAAGCCCCTGAAGGACCCGCGATACAACAAGGGCTTGCGGCGCAAGACGAAGACGATCGACCACTCGCAGCTCCAGTACATCATCGAGCAGGACGAGAGCGTGCAGTTCCGCGACGCGGACACGGAGGAGCTCGTCATGGTCGTGCTGCGCGACTTCTTCCCCGACGAGGACATGCGCGAGGCCTTCACCAAGATCTGCCTCGAGGTGGTGGACCGCCGCCGCAACGACCGGCGCGAGGACCCGGGCCAGCTGTGCCACTTCGGCTACACGTGCGGGTCGCGGCACCAGCCGGAGCTGCGGCTCGCGACGTGCAACAAGCGGCTCAACACGCCCGCGCGCGTCGAGCACGAGCGCCAGCTCAACTACCGGGCGCAGGGGATGGCAGGCCTCGGCTGGAACATGCTCAAGTCCCGGCTGCCGGACGAGATCATCCAGGACTACGAGGACGTCATCCGGAGGGTCGGGGCCCCGCGCATGGACATGCAGCGCAAGGAGAAGAACTTCAGCTTTCCCTTCCACGGCAAGTCGGTCACGTTCGAGGGGCTCGACCTGCCGCCGCCGTCGGGCGTGTGCGCCATCAACTACTCGCGCTTCACGCACAAGGAGAACAACGGGAACCGGTTCTTCATCGCGTGCACGACGGAGGCGCCGGCTGACCCGACCAAGGGTGGCAACTTTTACAATGCGTCGTACGGCATTATGCTGAAAGGTAAGCACAGACAAACCTGAGCTGAGACTTAGTCAGATAATACAGAGATCTCAGTGTCCCCAAGAGCAAGTTGCTGACATAGAATTTCGTCTCTTCACGCGTATAGCGGCGACAAATACGGTCACGTCATGGCGCCCAACCGATTACCACGGCACGACGCTGTACGAGATGGTCGAGGGTCCCAAGAAGCGGCTGGGGCGCGCGCGGGCGGGGCACGAGATCCGACCCGACGGCGGTATCAACACGGGTTTTTCGTTCGAGGTATCCAAGATGATCCGCAACGCCGTGAAGCAGGCTCTCAAGCGCAAGAACGCCCCGCCTGCATCGTCTTCGGCGTCGACGTCGTCAACGTCGTTAACGTCGTCGGCCGAGGAGGAGATCAGGGTGCGCCAGCCTCCCCCGTCCAAGAAACCCCGCCTCAGGCGCTCCACGTCGTCGGCCGAGGAGGAGGAGGAGATCACGGTGCGCCAGCCTCCTCCGGCAAAGAAACCCCACCTCAGGCGCCATCGCCAATACGCCGTGAACGCGGCGACCGCCGATGACAGCGACAATCATTTCAGTAGTGGGAGTGATAGCGATAGCGACTATGTACCATGAGCCGGAGGGACGAAGATGGCTCCCAAAGCCACTGGTTTTTCGAGATGTTCTGCGTGTTGTTGGGGTTCTCGATTCCTTTCGATACCTACCTACTTAAGTCTTACTTCTTAGCGTAGACTGTACCTATTTCAGACTTATCTAACAAATATACCTAAACAATTAATTGCATCAGCATTTTCTCGGAGCCATTAGACATCAGTCCTTGTGCCTTACGACCAGACCAGATGCAGGCCGCATCCCAAGAAACGTTTTGATGCGCAATGCATGACCGTAGATCAGGTTGCCAAGTCGGCGGCATGTTTTACGCGAGAATGTGAAGGACAGCTACTACTGGGGCAGGGTTATGCCAGCCAACGTGCCCTAGCCTAGTCTTTTTTTTAGCGGCGGCATGGAACAAATCAGCGGCTCAAGTTCTGGTTTAGGGCGCTGGCTAAGGCCTTTAGCCACTGGCACTGGCGGACACGGATGGTCCTCCCGCACTTGAAACCCCGTCGTTTTGACAGTTGGCCCGACGGACTTTCAGCTTGTGCTTGGGTGGACCGTCTATGTACTAACCTTACGTATTAGGGGATTCTTTAGGGGCAGGCGCCGCGCGGGTGAGCTGTCAAGGTGTCAACCTGCAACCTGGCGGCATGTGCGTGATTTGTTGTCCAATTTACCTTTTGTCGCCTATCAAGATGCACGTAGCTGCGTAGTAGTCAGCATCTCTGCTACAACGTTGTATTGACAGCCTGCCAACGTCATCAGAATGAGGAAACCTTCGCCGACGGCTTCTTTTCGTTCTTTCCAATCTTCGATCTTCTCCGAGCTGGCCGACTCACCGATGCCGACTGACTGCCAACTCCCTACTAACTCCCTACTCCCTACTCCGTGTCGTCCCAACAATCACACCCCAGCCTGCCAGCCGACCAGCCAGCCCAACATGCCGGTTACCATTTCCTGATCTGGCCTGCGCATGGCCCCTGATTATTCGTACATTGGCAGATCGCTTATGGGAGGTTTGTGTGTTTTGAGATGATATTATATTGGGCTAGCCAAGCTCTAGGCCATTGCAGATCCGATTGGCAGACTGGCCTGCCTCTCCTGCATGTGAAATGGTGGAGCTCCTGCGATTTATTCCCTGTCGCATCTCAGCAGGGCCAGCCGACACGTCCGACGAGCCGAGGCGCAATTGACTTTCTATGGGCCCCGGCATGGCGACCGTCCTTAGAAAACCCCGTTATTAGCAATCCGTCATGCCATTGACGGCATGGGTGCGTTTCTCTGCTCCATTGTTTTGCCTCTTGGCCATTATGGTCTCTTCTATTCTCCATGCAGCATAGTGGTACACAGCAATTCGTGGTCGGTCGAGTCGGTGTGTGCGTGCGTGTGTGTGTGTGTGTGTGTGTGATACGATCTTGACGGCACTGTTACGAGCCGCTTTAACGCCCTACTGACTACTGACGGGATGCTGGCTGAATAATCGCGGCACTTTTACTGCGAAGGGTCAGAAGAACAGCCCTGGGCGGGCCCGCCTGCGTCAGCCCGCTTTCTATCGTTATCGCCAAGAGATCACTTGAACAGGGAACGGCGAAATGGTTCGACAGCGGCCCTCCGTGTCGCAGTCCACCCCGGCCAAAAGTCCAGTGGACCTTCCGACTCCCAAGGGTATTCTGGATTCTGGCCACTAAAACTTTAGGGGGAGGGAGTAGCCCAGCCTGCCAGCAGCACAGCACCCAGGCACCTCCGGAATGCAGGAGAAACAAGCAAGGCGCCACATCTATAAATCTATTTCATGCCCTTTGACTTCTGCGACAGACTAGACCGTGCAGCTGAAGCAGCAGACAAACATCGATATAACTTTATAACTTACTTCTTAGTTGCAGATCACTCCAGCTTGATCTCTTCTTCCTACTACTTTTTTTCTCCTTTTCTCTAAACACCATACTTTATTTTATACCCAAGTGCATCGACTAGCTCTTCATCATCAGCCGGCCTCGTTCGACTGAACATACCAGTTTGACATCATCGACTCTTTACCCCACATCTGAATCGCCCGGTGGTCAGAATGTCGGAAAGCACTCCGATCCCTGAGCCTCCGGGACTGCCCATCCTGGGCTGGAATGTGTCTGAAATCGACCCTCGGTGCCCCTTGAAGTCACTGAAGTCTCTTGCCGATAAGTATGGCGAGATCTACCGCCTCAACCTCCCCACCGGCCCACTGGTCGTTCTCTGCTCCCACCAGCTGGTCGACGAGGCGTGTGACGAGAAGCGTTTCATCAAGCTTCCTGATTCGGCTCTGAAGGAGATTCGCGATGCCGTCCACGACGGTCTCTTCACCGCCTTCATCGATGAGGAGAACTGGGGTATTGCCCACCGGGTGCTGGTTCCCGCCTTCGGCCCCGTGAGCATCAGAGGCATGTTCGACGAGATGCGCGACATTGCCGGCCAATTGGCCATGAAGTGGGCCCGCTACGGCTCCAACACCCCGATCATGGTGACGGACGACTTCACCCGTCTGGCCCTCGACACATTGGCCCTGTGCTCCATGGACTACCGTTTCAACAGCTTCTACAAGCCCGAGATGCACCCCTTCGTCGAGGCCATGGGCGACTTCCTCGTTGAGGCTGGTAACCGTTCTCGTCGCCCCGCCGTCGCTTCGTGGTTCTACAGCAAGGAGAACCAGAAGTACTACGAGGACATCGAAACTCTCCGCAAGACTGCCGACGAGGTGCTCCAGGAGCGCAAGAAGAACCCCAGCGACCGCAAGGATCTGATGGGAGCCATGTTGAACGGTGTCGACTCCAGGACTGGCAAGAAGATGACCGATCAGTCCATCACTGACAACTTAATCACATTCCTGATTGCCGGCCACGAGACCACCAGTGGCCTGCTCTCTTTCACCTTCGCCCAATTGCTGCGACATCCCGAAGTCTACCGCAAGGCTCAGGAAGAAGTCGACAAGGTTGTCGGAACCGGCCAGATCACCGTGGACCACTTGTCCAAACTTCCCTACGTGAACGCCATTCTGCGTGAGATTCTCAGACTCGACGCGCCCATCCCGGCATTCGGCGTGCATGCCAAGGAAGACACTCTTCTTGCTGGCAAGTACCCTGTGGCGGCCACCGACAGACTTCTGCTTCTTCTGTCCAAGTCCCACGTCGACCCGTCCGTCTACGGAGACGATGCCATGGAGTTCAAGCCCGAACGCATGCTCGACGAGAACTTCGAGAAGCTGCCCAAGAACGCTTGGAAGCCCTTCGGCAACGGCGCTCGTGGCTGCATTGGTCGACCTTTCGCTTGGCAGGAAGCTCAGCTCTGCATCGCCATGCTTCTGCAAAACTTCAACTTCGTCATGGACCGATACGACGGCGATATCAAGCAGACTCTCACCATCAAGCCTGATGAGTTCTACATGAGAGCCATTCTCCGTGATGGTATGACGCCCACTCAGCTGGAGCACCGCCTGTCTGGCACGAGCCCCGAGAAGGCCCAAAAGGCGGCGAATGATGCCGCGCCAGTCGTCGGAGGATCCGGCGCCGGTAAGCCCATGACTGTTCTCTATGGTTCTAACAGCGGTACTTGTGAAGCCTTGGCTCAGCGTCTTGCTTCCGATGCGCCTCGCCACGGCTTCAAGGTAACCAAGCTGGACTGCATGGACAGCTCCTTCGGGAACCTGCCCAAGGACCAGCCTACTGTTGTCATTACTGCATCGTACGAAGGCCAGCCGCCCGACAATGCCGGCCTCTTCGTCTCGTGGGCTGAAAGCATCAAGGAGAAGGATGCTCTCAAGGACTCTGCCTACGCCGTGTTCGGCTGCGGCCACCACGAGTGGGCCCAGACCTTCCACCGCATCCCCAAGCTCGTCAACGACAAGCTCGCCGAGGCCGGTGCTGAGCGACTTGCACCCATCGGTCTCGCCGATGTGGCCAGCGGCGACTGCTTCACCGACTTCGAGGCCTGGGAGGATGAGCAGCTCTGGCCCGCTTTGGCGAAGCGCTACGGCGCCGCCCAGAGCGAGGAGGAGCCTTTCCTCGCGGCTAGCATCAGCGTTACCGTCGACAAGCCACGCCTGTCTACTCTCCGTCAAGACCTGATGGAAGCCGAGGTGGTGGACAGCCGGGCCCTGACGGCCGAGGGCGAGCCCGTCAAGAGACATCTCGAGATCAAGCTGCCTAGCTCCTCGACCTACCGCGCCGGCGACTACCTGGCTGTGCTCCCCATCAACCCCACCGTTACGGTCCAGCGCGCCATGAAGCGCTTCGCGCTCGCCTGGGACGCCAGCCTCACCATCAAGACCGATGCGCAGACCTCGCTGCCCACCAACACCCCCGTGTCCGCCAACGACATCTTCGGCGCCTACGTCGAGCTGGCCCAGCCCGCGACCAAGCGGAACATCGCCACCCTTGCCGAGGCCACCATGGACGAGAAGGTCAAGGCCGAGCTCCTGAAACTCGCCGCCGACGACTTCGCGACCGAGATCATCGCCAAGCGCGTCTCCGTGCTCGACCTGCTTGAGAAGTTCCCGGCTGTCAACCTGCCGCTGGCATCCTTCCTTACCATGCTCCCGCCCATGCGTGTTCGCCAATAGTGAGTTGCCCCACCCACACCTCCCTCGTATCTGCTACGAGTCCTTGACTGACCTTCCTTCTTTTAGCTCTATCTCGTCTTCGCCGCTCTGGAACCCGTCCCACGTGACTCTCACGTACTCCATCCTGGACGCCCCCTCCAAGTCCGGCCAGGGCCAGTACGTCGGCGTCGCGTCGACCTACCTGTCGTCCCTGAAGTCGGGTGACCGCCTTAACGTGTCAATCCGCCCCTCGCACACGGCCTTCCACCTGCCCACGGACAGCGAGACGACGCCCATCATCTGCGTGGCGGCGGGCACGGGTCTCGCCCCCTTCCGCGGCTTCGTCCAGGAACGCGCTGCCATGCTCGGCGCGGGCCGCAAGCTGGCGCCCGCCACCCTGTACTACGGCTGCCGCGAACCCGGCCGCGACGACCTATACTCCGAGGAGCTGGCCGGCTGGGAGAAGGACGGCGCCGTCACGGTGCGCCGTGTCTACAGTCGCAAACCTGAACAGAGCGGTGGCTGCAAGTACGTGCAGGACGCCATCTGGGAGGATCGCCTCGACGTCAAGACGTCGTGGGCCGACGGGGCCCGGCTGTACATCTGCGGATCCAAGGCTGTGGGCGACGCCGTCACCGACGTGGCGCTGAAGATGCACATTGCGGCCCAGAAGAAGGAGGGGCAGGACGTCACCGAGGAGGAGGCCAAGGTTTGGTGGAACGAGCTGCGCAATGCTCGTTATGCTACTGATGTCTTTGACTAAACGGCTCTCCTGGAATAAGTTTTGGGTATGCTGCTTTTCGTTGTGTAGAATCTCAATGGCCAGTAGCCAGATTCGGAGAAACGGGGGTGGCATTTTCCAATTCGAAAACAAAACATTTTGGCATGGCGTTTCGGTGGGAATACAGCATATGCTTAAATTAGACAAAAATTAGGGAGATAGATATCTCTGGTTATGCCACATTCAAAATAAATAACAATTAAAACAGGCCACCAAGTCTCTATCGCAATTTTATCAGTCTCTTCTGCCGTTCTATTTTCTTCACACCTTGGCCATGATGCGCCACCGCTTGTCCAAGCACGCCCACCGGCTAAAGACAAAGCTCACCAAGCTCAAGGCCAGCACGGCGCAGAGGAAGACGACGTAGGCCGTCGGCCCCACGCTCTCGACCAGCTCGCCGCTGATGGGGATGCACACGAGCGTCGCGAGGCTGGCCACGAAGTACATGGTGCCGTAGTAGCGCCCGAACTCGTCGGCGCGGCACAGCTGCCCGACGCAGGCGGGCGTCAGCGCCATCCAGCCGCCCGTGCCGAAGCCGAACAGGGCCGCGAAGGCGTACAGGGCGGCCAGCGACCGGGCGCCGAGGGGGAGCCAGAGGGCGAGCATCCAGACCAGGGTGAAGATGGTCATGAGGAGGAGCATGTTGAAGCGGCCCGCTTTGTCGGCGAGCCAACCGGGGCCCAGGCGTCCGAGACAGCTGGCACCGTTTAGAATGGCGATGAGGTAGAAACCGGTCGTCTCGGGCGGGTAGTTCGGGTTGGCTAGTGTTGCGTAGGTGGGCAGGATGCCCAGGGCGCTGAAGAGGACGATTTCGAAGCCGAAGACGCTGACGGTTAGGAGGGTGAAGCGGAGATCGGCGAAGATGGCGAGGGAGATGATGGGTTGTTTCTCTTGCTTCTTCTTCTCCTCTCCTCCAGGGGCCGCATCTTCACTACTAACTTGTCGGTGTTTAAGCCTCTTGGAGAGTGGGGGGATCCGTGCCTTCATCAGGACGTTGCTGATGACCAGGCAGCCCGTGAAGATGAAGCCCAGAATCCGGATGGACCAGGCGTATCCGTAGCGCGGGAGCGCGGCTTGTAGGATCAGGGGCAAAGTGAGTCCGCCGAAAGAGGACCCGATCATGACGACGCCCTGCGCGAACCCGCGGCGGCGGTTGAACCAATGCGCCACCACGGCCAAGGGGGTCGTCGTGAGCGCAGCGCCCGACGTGCCGCCCAGGAACCCGCAGCACAGCAAGAAGTGCCAGAACTGCGTGCACTCGGCCAGCAGGAAGACCATGGCCAGGTACCCCGCGGACCCGAGCAGGGCGATCCAGCGGGGGCCGTAGCGGTCGAACAAGGGGCCCACCCAGAGGCCCAGGGCGAGGGAGAGGTACGTGAAGACGGACGGGATCCAGCCCACGTCCCGCGACGACAGGTGGGCCAGCTGGTGCGTGTGCCAGTAGTCCTGCAGCGTGCCGATGGAGACCATGAAGCCGAAGGAGGCGAAGGCCATGGTAAAGGCCGAGGCGACGACGAGCCAGGCGCGCAGGCCGCCCTCGGGGAAGTCGTTCTCGACGGTGTAGGTGTCGAGGGGACCAAGGGGCTGGGGTGGTGATGGTTGTTGCTGGCCGGCCTCTAGCTCGGCGTCGGTGCAAACGCCGGCTGGGCCATGGCCATCACTGGTGCGCGGAGCGTCTAGAGAGACGACATCTTCTCGATTGAGGGGTCTCTTGTCGGCCGCGGTGGCTTGTTTGGAGCCTTGCGATGTGACTCGCGAGAGGCTTCGATGGATCTGGTCAAAAAGCTCGTCCGGTTCGGGCTGACACCCTGGTGGCAGGTTCTGAAGGTGCACGGTAGGGTTGGAGGTCGGGTCCATCACTGCCGAGCTTATCCTGTTCTTTTTAGATGCCCAATAAGTTATTGTATCAGAGAAGATACCTAGCGTGCCAATGGGTAGTAGTGGACGGAGAAGAAGAAAGACATGATGAGCATGATATGATATATGAGGTAGATGATAGATCGAGGAAGATATCAATCTATGAGTAATTGCCCGATAGCGGGACCGGCGTGGACATGCCGAATGGGCAATAGCCTGAGTCAAAATGGGGCATAGGGCGTCGACGGACGGTCTAGGGGCCGAACCGGCAGGAACTTGGAGACGACATTGATGGTTGGGTGGAGAACGACCCCAAACGCTATTCCCGACACTATCGCAAGCCCTCTCCGATATCTCTCCTTCTTACCCGGCACAGGGGTTCTGTCCTGGTGTCCGGAAGTCTTTGAAGTTTCTCTTCTAAGCCAAGTTTGCTTGGCAGAAAAGAATCACTCGAGGCTAGAAACCCCTGATGAACTCCAGAAAAAGAACCAAAAAAGACCAGCAGGGAAAGATCACGTTTCCTGCCCTTCTATACAATCTAAACTCTTGTGAATTACTTGAATAAGTAGGACATGTGTCACACGCAGAACCTTCTGGCATGCGTACCCGGCCATTGGCATGCGCATCGGCCCAACGGGATAACAACATTCCCCGGCTACGGCGGCTAGGAGGGGAAAAGCCGTCTAGAGATACCGAATCTGATGTATATAAACCTCACATGTCACCCTTCTGCGGAGAAGAGGAAGACCAAAACTACCAAAGCCCTTGTTGCCCTTGTCACAGCACTTATAACTTCCACCATTAGCAAATGCTTGCTGAAGATGTTCATTCGTCAAGTGATTCAAAAAAAGAAACCTGATCTGGCTGGGGTTTGAACCCAGGGCCTTATCCGTGATGCAATCAGATTACATGTAAAGGATACGTGATAACCGCTACACTACCAGACCTAATTGATGGGGGTGAAGACGAGTTGGAAGGAGCACTTCTTATTGTACTCTAAGATGTGGGGTTTCTAGAGAGGACGCGAGACACCGCCGACGGGCGGGCCGAGGGGACAAGCATCCCGTTCAAGTACTTAGACTACGCTTTCAACTTTCAAGACCCCATTCGGTCGTATGGACTTGAGAATCAGACGAACCTCCAAGAGGCGAGCCGCAAGTACGGCCCCAAGGGCATGTTCCAAAACGGCGTTCCCGGCGGGTTCAAGCTTTTCCACTGAGACGTCATGTTTTGAACAGCACATTGCGTTACTCTCTTCTGGTTTAACGCTTGGTTAGGAATGCCTATCCGGCCTCGGTGGCCCGCGGGAAATCACTCCAATCTCAGAGAGGCGAAGGGAACTTATTACTTATCAGATTGGACCAGTGTCGAGCATATCTCATGCTGACAAATGACCCCAACGAAGGTATGATGTACTGTCAAACGCTCGTGTGTGCTCTAAGTTCTTCTTCTGATTTCCTGATTCTTACTTGCAAATTTGCAAGGGATGATTTAGTTTAACTTTTCAAACATGCTTAATCAAATTCTCTGCATGTGTATTGATGATCTGGGGATCAGATGTCGGCAATGAAAACTACCGACCGAAGGAGGCAGCGGTCCAAATGGGCCGTAATAAGACGTCAAGTGGTGAACCTCGTAGAGTAATTGAAGGCACGGCTACGTCAATATATCGATCGATCTTCGGATAGCAATTTAAGTTTATGTGGCCACTTGCCATCCGTTTTGAAACGTTTCAATATGCAGCCCGCGCACCCCGAGTAGCCGGTCTGGCGGGAGCACGTTCGAGTCCAGCCCGGGAGGCGTTTCGGGTTTCAAGCCACATTACCACCACCGCAGCCGAACATCAGACAAAACTACAAATATCGTGACATGTTATCATAAATTATACGCCCGTCTGTCTCAAGAGTTACCGCGAGGCCACATGGATTGGAAGCCAAGACCGCGACTAGACAGCATCAAGTGAGAAAATTCAAGTACATATTTGACAAGAAAAGGGGGAGTGAGAGTGGTGGGCATTGAAGTCTTGGCGACAAGTCACATCTATGTTATGGTTTCATCAGATGTCAAAGATATAAGACCGCTCTCCTAGGGGTGACGTGGTCGAGGACGGAGGGCCAGCACTTTGGGCCGATGTTGTCATCATAATCAGAGCTCGTCATGTTACCAGATGGCCATTAGGGTTTTGGTCTCGACCATTGAAAGACACGGGTCTCTCCATCAAGGGCATCGTCCTTTCTCTCAGTTATTACCGACCTTCTTCCTCCCCTCGTTGGCTATGTTGTGAGGTGGTGAGCCATTGGACATACTGTTACTGCGGGCCATCAGTTACGAAGCTCTCGCCACGCCCGTTTCGGGGCAGTCCGACGTTCCCTTCAAGACTTGCGGGATCAAGTCTAGCACATAGCAGAATGAAAATCAAGCCATCCTTTCTCCCCGACTGTGAAGATGGCAAGAATAAGGATGGTTCCCCGATACTGCCGCGGCAGTGGCCGCTTTGGAAGAAGATCACGACGTCCATGGTCTCGCTCTTCCCCGTACTGACCATCATGTACACCACGACCTCTCTGAGCACAGCGGTACCGACCCTCCCCGCCCTCCTCTCGACATCCAAGTCGCTCGCTAGCCTGTCTTTCAGCATCCCCTTCCTGGGTATGACGTCGGCCCCGCTCTACACCCCTTACCTTTCGGAGCGGTTCGGGCGTAAACCGGTCCAGCTCGTCTACTTCCTGCTATACGGCGCCGTTGTTCTAGGCCTGACCTTCGCCAGCACTATGGGCCAGCTGCTGTTGCTCCGCTTTCTCATCGGTCTCTTGGGTGGTCCCTGCATCGTCATGGCCGAGGGCACGCTGTCGCAGCTCTGGCCGCCCACGCGCCGCATGACCTACTACGCCGTCCTGGCCTTCACGCAGTACGTGGGCGCCGCCGCGGGTTGGCTTGTCGGTGTAGTGGTCTTACAGGTCTTTGGGCTGCCCTATCTCTCCTTCACGGCCCTATTGTACGCCTCCTTCACGTTAGCGGCGCTATTCTTCGTACCCGAGACGTGCGCACGGAAGATAATGAAACAGCAGATGAGTGTGGACGACGATATTGAGGGCTGGTGGCGCCCGTCGGTGCTCTATGCTACGACGCGCGAGTTGATATGGGGCGGCGTGATCCAACCCCTGAAAATGCTGGTCCACGACCCCATCGTCATTGTGTGCTCCATCTATCTCGCGCTCAACTATGCCATCGTGTTCCAGTTCTTCATCAGCGGGCCTCTGCTGTTGAGGGACAAATACGGTTTCACGTTTGGCCAGACCAGCCTGGCTTTCTTCGGCATGCTGGTGGGGGCCTTGATCTCGATGACGTCCAACATCCTAGTCGACTTCGCAAGCACTTGGAAGGGGCCCAGAGACGCCTTGGGCAAGCCGAGGGCCGAGAATAAACTATTTCCGGCACTACTGGGAGGTATTATACTCTCATCCGCCCTATTTGCGGTTGGATTCACTGTCAATGCCCGGGGCAACGTCAAACTTGTGTTTACTGGGATCGTTATCCTGACCTGGGGAACCATGGATATCTTGGTAAGTCGAATTGAGCCACCACTGAAATTGACTCTCTCCCTGAGGCGCATGGCTTGCTAAACTCTCTGCCAAATCCAGGTCTCTTTGGTAACATACGTGTCCGACGCATACTCCCGACAACACGCAATCACTGCCCTCACGGCCATGGCGTTCGCACGGTACTTCTCCGCGGGCATAATGCCGGTCTTCGCCGTGAACCTTGCCGAAAATGTCTCGACCAGGACGCTGTTTGGTGCCTTTGGGGCTTTGACCACTGTCATGTTGCCCGTCCCATTCGTACTTTTCTACTATGGGGAGGCGTTGCGCATGAGAAGCGGCTACAGCAGCAGCGACCCTGGAAATGATGCAAGTGACAAAGACCAAGAATTCGAGGATGATGAGGATAATGAGATCGTTAGCGGAAAGGACAAGGATTGAGTTTGGACAAAAGAAAAAGAATATGAACCATCACGTTTATGTTGGAGTTCACCCGCTAACACATAGCCGTCATTATTAAGTAATGCCGAATATTCTTTAACTTCGAGTTCATCTCTTTGACCACCCACTTCCATCTTGTGAGCCACAGAAAAAGAGCTACATTAATACGCAGCAATCAAACCGTCGATTGATCAGCATATCACTCAGAGGTAAAGTCAGCGAGCTACGGAAAATGAAGAGCGAAAATGGACTTACATTTTATAACTAGTTAACAGTTTATGCCGCTGAAATGAATGTTTTAGTATCATTTGATAAGAAGAGATCAATTATACAAAGGTAGATGTCACGTGACTGAAAGGGGTAGAAGGGGTTAGAAGGGGCATGCGTGGATGATGTAGGAAGTGAAGACAAAGACACTGGCAAGCATATTAATAAGATAAGGATAAATGATTATTCCATGATGGATTGAACTATATGATAATTATCTTATGAACAACTCCAGATAAGATGTATGTCTAAACTAGCAAAGTGCGCTTATCTATACTACCTGCTTGGCTGCAACTTGCTCCTTCACCCACTCCGGTAACTCCTCGACGGCAGCACATGCAGAGTTTTCATGATCAAATATATAAACCTGGAGTTCAGCCGGTGTAAAAGTCCCTGAAGGGATGCCCGATCCAAAGTCAGCAGCATGCCGCCTCAGCTCCTCATCGGTCATGTCGAGTAGAGGGCAAGTGGGAGAGGAAGAGGACATTTCATCATCTTCTTCTTCGTCCTTCTTCTCCTCTTTCTCCTTGCTCTCTTTCTTTATTGACTTCACTCTAGCCAGATCCTGTCGGTATGCCTCACGAAATTTGGCATAGATCTCGAAAAACATGGTCTCGGCGCATGCCGAGCTGATATGGCCCAGGTACAGCTTTTGGTCGACGCGGCCAGGACGGATCAGGGCCGGGTCCAGCTGCTCCGGGTGGTTGCTTGACATGAGCAGGATCCGGCCGTTAACCGAGTCCGGGCCATCGATGACGTTCAGCAAGCCTGACAGGGTAACGCCTCCAACGCGACTACCGCCGCTAGAAAACCGAGTGTTGTTCATCGACGTCATTTTTGATGCAAAGGCGGCCTCCTCCGCTGCCTGAGCCGGTACCGTCCGCGACGATCCCACGCAGTCGACGTCCTCCAGCAGCACGAAGCAGTTCGACGGCAGCCCCTTGAAGAGCGTCTTGAGCTCGGCGTCGCTCTGGAGGTCCGGCACGTCGAGGATGTAGAGCGGCAGGCGGAACTGGCCGGCCAGGGCGAGCGAGAGCGACGTCTTGCCCGTGCCCGGCGGGCCGTGGAACAGGAAGCCCAGGCGGCGCGGCACGCCGCAGGCCGCGTAGAGCTCGAAGCGCAGCGGGTTCAGGTAGGTCCCGATGCGGCGCAGGAGGTCGCCCTTGACCTGCTCGTCGATGTAGACGGTGTCGAGGCGGCGCATGGGCTTGCGTTCGCCCATGTTCCAGGCGGAGGGGGACGGGTACATTGACCATGAATGCGTGGGGTTTGGCTGTTGGTTGAAAAAGGGATCGTTTTCAAGAGCAGGAGGAACACCACCACCGCCGCCGCCGCCGCCGGTGCTCCCTGAAAGACGTTGGGGGTGGAACACAGTAGTTACGGTGTTGACACTGCCTTGCTGCTTGGGGATGTTCTGCTCAGCCAGCTCCGAGCACATCTCGAGGAACTTCATGATGGGCTCTGGCGAGAAGCCCAAGGTGCGGATCGTCATGTCATTCATTCCATGCGTCCGCGATGAACTCCGGATAATCCAAAAAGGGCGCCAGCCCTGCCAGAACCGGATGTTTCCATACATGGCGTTCAATTTGATTTCCTCGCTCGCCGTGTTCACCGGGAGTGCTCTCCCCGTCATGTGGCAGGTTCTGCGCCTCAGGGACTCGACCAAGCCCGCCGTCGCCCAGAAGTTGGTGTAACGGTGATTGGGCAGCTCCTTTTCCCTCACCCACGACCGGACGTGGCCGTTGAGGATGTCGGAGCCTTGGATCAACACCGAGACGGTGAACAGGGTGGGAACATAGTTCTTGATCAGGTTATACTTCTTACTCAGGGTCGTAATGACCTGGATGGCGCTGTCCAACGACCTGGGGGCGGCGAGGAGGAGTTGGTAGTTTTGGGCCACTGCGAGGAGTGCCAGGATCTGCTTGATGCGAGCCCAGAGCTGGGAACGGGTGGTTTCACTTAGCTTGGGGGCCTGGAGTCCGTACGCGGCAACAATGGAGGCCAGCTTGGGAGAGCCGAGCCCGTAGGCGGCGGTGATGGCGGCCACCACGGCCGCGGCGCAAAGGCCGCCTGTCTGTAGAGACTGAGGAGGCATCTCAAGAGTGTTGTGGGGAAGAAAGGAACAGAAATATGATGATTCAGTAATCAAACGTTTATCTGACAGAGGAAATTTGGACATGTACCATTGATTATGTAGTCTTCTGTAAACTATACTGGAGAAACCCCAAACTTTATACCTATTATAGTGTGATTCTCTATACAGCGGAGAAACCGAAAAGCTAAAGACTATTGAGACATATGGCTTTGAGTTCGACGTATATCTGTCTCGTACCGTAGCTAACATCCGTTAGCCTTTCTCCGACTCTTGTGCTCTAGGAAAGCGATGAACAAAAGTTTGATTCGAGGTATCGAAATGGTAAATGTGAATGTGAATTCAGAATTTGGTGTACACAAAAAGGTCCAGGTGGTCAATCAATTATGTCTATACCTACATCAGACTCTAAGCCTCCAAATCCCCTCTCTATACACTCACCCGTATTAGCATTACCTTGACTATTAACTCTTAGCAGTCACGTAAATCTAGTACTTGGACTGCATTATAGAGCAGCAATGCCATCAAAATCGACTTTTCTAGAAGGTGGAAAAGGAACAAAATCGGTAAGGCCGAAGGCGGCGAAACAGAACTTGCAGACCATCTCAGACAAACCCCAGGCGGTCGACTCGAGGAAACCCTCACCGACACAGAAGCAACCAATGAGGTCTGTTCCAAACCCCTTGCTCGGCCCCATTGTGCTGCGGGAGGGACAAAGAATCTGGGGTATCTCACTCAATCATTGACACCTACTAGTCCCCGGCTATTGTTCTCTTGCATACGCTTTGTTTAGGGTATCTCCTATACACATAGAACCCGCTGTTCCCCTCACATACCCATTGACATAGTGATAATAGCAAAAAGAAGTCGATGCGGTCAAACAACCTCGCAGTAGCCCTGCCGGGTGGTGTGAGTGTTGCATTGCAAACGGCCGGGATGAAGCATGGAAAAGGCAAGCTGTGATGGGAGAACGCCATTGTGTCCCTTGGGCACTCCTGGATTCTATATATATCCAGGACTAGGTCAGTATACACAACATTATCATCTCCATTCTCGAACCAAACCAACCAGCACAAACACCCATCGTTCATATCTCCACACAATTGGAAAACAAGCCTCCTTGTCATCTCAGCCCAAGATATCATATCATCTCCAAAATTAACAAAATGGGTCGAGGAGCTTACGAGACAACCAACAACCCCCAGCCCGCCCCAACGTCCACACCCAAGGCCAGGCTCACCCTCACTTCCACCATGACGACCCATGGCGAGACCAGGGACATTGGTCGAGGTAGCAGTCGAAGCCTCAGCAGGTTCGCGGAGCTAGTCAACCACAGCCGGCTCAACGATGATGAGATAATGGCATGGGAGGACGGCCTCGTCAACCTGGGCCGCGGGGGCTACGACATCACCAACAGCCCCAAGCCCGCGCCGCCGCAGCCGCCGCGCGGGGACACGCCGTCGACGCCGAAGCCCAGGCCCCAGCAACCCAGGCCGGAACAGCCGCAGAACTACTAAGCATGCTTGGATAGGCGATCAATTCCATGTCTCTTCAGTCTCCATTATCACTCTTGCGCTTTGTTCTAAGGGATGTGAAAGGAATGGTCGTTATGCATCCCGGAGATAGAAGGGTCATCTGCAGGCAGGACTGCCGGTCTGAAGAGGAGGAGGGAGCGTAAATGCGGATAAAGAAAGTATACGGCGGAATGGTAGAAGAATTCGAATCGTGTATCAGTAAAATCGGGTGGTAGTCAAAAATAAATTGAAGCTGAAGTTGATGATCTTGATCTAATTGAATGACCTCCTTACCCATGGTTACGGGGTTGTGACATGTAAATAGGTGTATGTCCGTATAAAGAAACGATGTACTAAGTAGAAGGGTGATTCAAAGCTCGAGATGTGCGCAACAGCCTGTGCGACAAGGGAGGTTATTACAGTGGCCACGAGAAACAGGCAGATACTGTAGCTTGCGGCCTGCTTGCGAATGTCGAACCGGGCGGCGTAACGACAATAACCAGATCATGTCACAAGTCATCAAGTTGAATATAAGTTATAGAATCATTCTGAATTAGGTTTGCCAGTAAATTAAGTAGTCGAACAAAGGGAAAATATAGAATCGCAAAGTGCCAAAGGTATCATCGTGTTTCCTGCCATGAACATGTATGGTCGCAGCAGCGCGACCGGGGTATAACCTGTCCATCAACCGTCCTCTTCCCATTTTCATTACAACAAAACAAAACCCAATCAATCAATCAATCGAGGTCGCACTCGTCACCGTGATCGCCATGATCTTCGTGACATTCCTAGATGGTCACCGTGTTGGCCGCGTTGGTAGGGTTAGCAGCCAGCGGCGAGGCGGTGGTGGTAGAGTCCAGAGGCTTGGTGTGGCCGTTGAGCGCACTGCCGTTAGAATAACCAGTTCCGCCAAGGGTGCCGTTTCCATGGGTGGCGCTGCCATTGGTGTGGGCACCAGTCTGGCTGCTGGTCAAGTTGTGAGCCTTGCGGGTGACAGTGGGTGCGCTGGGCAGGTCCTTGCTCTTGGCCGCCTGGCCAATGGAGAAGACGGGGCTCTCCCACTTCTCACCCTTGCGGGCCAACTCCTTGTATTCGGTAGCCTTGGAGCTGATGCCGCCGGGAAGCTGGATGTTGGGGAATATGCTGTCCTCCTTGGTGACGGCCATGTTGACCTTGGTCTGGCTGGCGACAGTCTCGACCTTCTCCTTGCCCTGCATGGCACGCTTCTGGATGGCCGTGACGTAGCGCTGGTAGATATTGGGGGCCTGCTCAGGGTTCTCCTTGGCCTCGTCGAGGGCGCGGTCAGCCTCCTGCTTGACCTGGTACATGAGCTGGTCAAACTGGTTGAACTGCTCCTTCAGTTGCTTCTCGGCAACCTTCTGAACAGCAGGACGAAGCACCTTAAGCATGATCGGCTTGAACAGGCCAAAGAGGAGCTTGTGGTTGGACTTGACCAACTTCACCTGCAGGTTCGTGACGTCGACATCGACCTTCTCAATCTTGAAGAAGTTCTGGCGATCGTTCTTGTCAGCCGAAGCCAACTTCATGCGGAAGCAGAAGCCGTCACCACCCATGAAGAGGTTAGCAACACCGGTGTCGGTGATGGAGGGGAATCCCTGCTTTCGCTTGACGTAGTAGCTAACATCGCGCAAGTCCATCTGGATACCAGTGACCTTGACATCGAAGGCCTGTCTGTTCTTGTTGGCAACGCTCTTGCGGCCCCAGCGGAAGTAGTGGTCGCTAGCAATCTCGAAAACATTGGGCATGAAGTTGTCGCTCTCCAGAACAAGGTTCTCTACGACAGCGTCGATCATGGGGTCCGAGTACTCAATGCGAGGAATGGGAATGTAAGCGATGCTCTCCAAGGCCGAAGGAATGATGATCTCGGTCAAGTCCTTGATCAAGTGAGGCTTGAAGGTAGGCTTGCCATCGGCATCATTGCCAAGGTCATTGAACAGCTTCTGGAGAGACTGTCCGAAGCGCTTGTTCATTGGGTCCTCGTCGAACTGAGTAGCAAGGAACTTGAACTCGTCGAGGATGCGATCGGTGTGCTGGCGGTAACGGTTGCGCAGGAGGTAGTTACCGTGGTCGTACAGGCGGTTCCACTCTCTGGTCGAATCCTCCTCCATAATGTAGCCCTGCTCCTGGAGGCAGCGACGGACGTACTTGTCCATAGACTTGAACCAGTCCTTAAGCTCAGGATCTCTGTCTGCGTCCTCGTAGATGGTCTGAATGGAAGACCAGAGGTCATCGCTGGAAGTACCGTTGGCGAAACGCTCGATCAATGTCTTGAGATCAGCCTCGGCCTGGGCCAGGCCAGAACGACCCTGCTGGACGGTGCCAGTAGCACCAGCAGTGACCTTCTTGGCATGGCCGCCGTATTGCTCGGCAAGGTCCAGAAGCGTTGTAATCGCCTGCTGGTAGTCAGGGTGTTGCTGGCATTCAAGTACCATTTTCTAATATGGGTTAGCAAGTTGATACAGCAAAAGCGCAAACCACATGGATGTAAACGTACCTTCAGGCGCCAGATAGTCTGCTCGCGACGTTCCTCGGGCATCTTCTTGGCGAGGTACTGCTTGGTTCTCTCTCGGTACTGGGCGGCGGTCTCCTTGCCCTTCTCCTTAACCTCGGCGGCCTGCTGGCGGTCCGCTTCCGAAGTGTTCTCGTGGAGACGCTCTTGAGCAGTACCCTGAGCGGCTTGCTGGGCAGCTTGATCGTTCAGACCGCCGGTTGTAGGCTGGGCAGCATTGACGCCAGCTGCGGCAGCATCCTTGGCGTCCTCCTTGGGGTTGCCCTTGTAGAAGGTCTGGAGCTGAGACTTGAGGTCGTCCTTGTTGATGTTGGGAGCATCGTGCCAGGTGTTGTCTTGAGCGGGTCTGTCGATCTGGTTGAGCGCATCGCCATCAGGGCGCACCTTGTTAGCGGTGTTGGCAGCGGCGTCGCCAGCCATGTCTCGGAGAAGAATGGTAGCATCGTTGAGGAGCTTGCGGAATTGTCCGTTGGTAATGATCAAAGTTCCGAGGGTGCGCAGACCGTCCAATGCCTGGTTGCCATGTTGCTGTGCGGTCTCCTTGTTAACGGGGACACCCGGTGCGCTGACGTCTTGGGGGTTGAACTGGGTGGTCTGCCACACGAAATCCTGAAGCAGGTTTCCCTCGTTCTTGGACAACAGCAGGTTCTTTGCTTGTTGAACGACTTCGCGGAAGTCGCCAACAAGTGCGCGACCTTCTGTGGAAAGCTTGCTGGAAGGGTTTGCGAGGGCTTTGGAGGCGAGGAAGCTGTTCAGAGCGACATCGATCTGGTCATTCTGTGGGCGAATTGAGAGTCAGTACATTGCGTGCGGATGAGGCCAAAAAAGATTGTTTGCGCAGGTAGTACGTACGGAAGGCACCTTGCCGGCCTGGAATGCATTGATGATGCCGTAGATCTGGAGCTTGCGGTTGACATCGGCCTCCTTCTGCTTCACGTCTGTGGGCTTGTTGACAGACATGTTTGCGAATACTTGTAGGTTTGTGGTAGCACCAATTGAGTGGTGTATGATGGTTTCAAGAGTGTTTGTTTTGGGGCGTCGACGGGTATAGGAGTGGTGCTGGGGGGTATTAAAGCTTGTATGGGTATATAGGTATCAAGCTTGGTTTGGGGGGGTATCACAACGGAAAAAGAGAATACTGCTTAGTAGATGTTTAGATGGGAGAGGGAAAAGGCAGGTCAATCAGGTGCGAGGATCTGGGGAGGAGAAAGGTTTTATGAAGTTTCAATGGGATCAAAGGGGAAGGGAAAGGCTTGCGGCAGGTTTTCTGTGCATTGCCTGTGCCAGTGCCAATGCCAATGGCCCAATGCTAGTCAGTGCAGGTGGTGGTAAGTATTGCATGTACCATACAGTACCTTGAGCCAATTGACCAGGCAAAGCAGTCAAAGCCTTTGGTAGGCTCAAGTGTTGAATGCCCGGCTTGGTTGCTTGGGTGTGTGGTGACGTGAAACATTGAGTTGTGGTACGTCATCGGTTGGACTGGCATCTGCGACCCGTCGCCCATGCTTCTTCCTACGATTCCTCTTCCCCCAGGGCCAGGCCACTGGCCACTGGCCACTAAAGCTGCACTAGCTGACCCAGAACTCCCACGATCTGTGAGATTACATAACCTTGCGCATGGAGAATCAAGTTTATTGACCACGATGGCTTCCACTGCTGGGAACATTTATGGACTGTCACCTCCGGATCCAGCTAGACGAAGTTGATGTCTTCCCAACCGGGACAGGTCTTTTCGAGCTTGGGTGGGTAGGCCAGGTAGCTTCAGCACCTAGCTTTGGCGCTATGGGAGCTGACGATTGGCCCGACAGGGGTCTCGGCATGCAAATGCGACCAGCCGCGATCCTCCGCTAACCTAGCAATTCCCTACCTAAGCAGACAGCACCACCCATCGGTCCCATCCACCCTTTTCTCTCCATCCAGCCATCAACACCGGGCCTGGGCCTGGCCTAATGGCCTGTTCCTTTTCCAACCTGCCAGCGGCTGCAGATTTCCATCCTTTGGACGACGTAGACTTGGATTTGGTCGGTTGCTCTTAATCTCCAAATCCCATTTAGGTGCCCGTTAGCCCAGATTCAGCGCGACATCGTCATTACCTGTCTTGGCGGAGAATTTTTCATCGACCAATGCCAGGTGCTGGCTGGTATGTCGGGTCCCGAAAATGCGATGTTCATTCGGGTGGTCTGCTTGTAGCCATGACAACGGGTCGCTGGAAGGTGAAGTTCTGAAACACGATGCGGCTCGATCTCCAGAGCCACCCTTTTTGCCAGGCCAATTTTCCAATATCGCAGCAGCAATCTGATATTTGGCTGATCTACAACTTTGAACCTGCAGGTTGATATCACACATCTCAATTCTCATTGTATTGATACAAATATACCCTACTTCCTCAATGACTTGGGCAGCTAGCTAGTCACGTCCATTGCTGGTTGTGCGCAATATGGCCTGGCGATGACGCGTGCGAATCCAGGACCACTGATTGTTTGATTAAAACGCGATCCCTTTCAGCCAGGCCCTGTCCTGGAACAGCCAAGTACTATTTCAACTTGGCATCATCGAACGATGGAAGAGTGGCTTGCAATATGACCATCAGACAGCCGCTCAAGCTAAGAAAGGATTGTCTGCTGCTTGCATCGAGTCAAATACGTCATAGCACGAAAACCACTGGCGGCTAGCTGACTTTCACCATGAAGTCGCAAATTGGACAGGGGAACAAAAAGAAAATGCCACGAGGGTCGCAGACCAATCTCGATACCGCTTAGTTGCAATGGTTTTCCAACTCCTTTCGGCGCCCTCGCGCCCGTTCTGTTCGTCCTGTCGGGGGAAGAATGCGCTGGCCGACACTATTCCGGAGCATCGCCTCCAAAAGCTCGCTCGCAGCCACCAACCTGCAATCTCATTTGGAGTGTGGTTGCAGTGCAGACAACTTGGAGGCGTCGTACCGTAAACAGGGATGCATCTGGGGGGGCACCAGCTGTGACCCCACAATGATGCAAAGATGCGCATCTGGTGCTCTGCCGTCCCATCCGCACATGGGCCAGGTCTGCGCAACCTTATTTATTTTTTGCGACGTCTTTTTTTATTATTTCCAGTGGATGTCATTTGACCAATGATAGCGGCATCGCATTCCCGCATCAATCAAGACGATTGCGCGTCACGTGCTCAACTTCATTTCCCAACATGTAGATGGGATAAGGAGACCGCGAAAAGAAATCTTGATATATTTGTAGATACATACGTCTACACAGAGGTTGTGTTACACCTCACGATAATCCCATTATGTATGAGGTGGGTGTCATCCCGCGTTTGACAGAAAACCCCCCGCAGATGGCGTTAGCTGGTAAGCCTTGGCACCATTCCCGAACATCAGGTGCGCACCGCTGGCATGAGATCTGCGATGAGCGCTCCATTACCAGTACAGTTATAGAACTGTCAGATTTCGGCTGTTTGAAGTAAGGGAAGCAAGCAGGCATCAAGGTCTGAATGGAGCCAAGCCGGGACCCTAGATCAAAAGTTATGTCATCATATTAGGTTACCGGGAACAAATCCCATGGCTTGCTGGCAGGCGATCAATCGGAATGGGTTATATAATGTATTACCCACACGTTCAGACTTTGTTCCGGCATTAAATGTGCTGGGGCGAACTGCTGTCAAGGTCTTGTAGCTTCCCGATAAAATGCTCGGTTCGATACGAGTCCCCCACATGATCGAAGCCGGCGATCTCAGGCTACGGCCCGACCAGGGCCCCCGCAGCGCCGTGATGGGGACCGGAACCTCTCCATAGTAAGCAACAGGCGCGTATTACATGCATTGAGAAGGAAGTTGGAGGAGGTTAAACGGTTGATATTTGGAGTTATCATGGCAAAAATAGTGAAATGCAGTCAGCCGTCAGCCTGTCGGTGACGGCGGTGAACTGACTTTCTGTCACCAAATCCGAGCTTCCCCTGAATATTGGGGGCACAACTGTGCTGCATCCGCGGATGCATAATCCTAGCCAACTTACCAAATAGTGAAGAGCACATGGTTCGGGGCGAGGCCAACATGAAGGTTGCTCCCGAATGATCGTTGACGCCGGTGCTTGCAAGGGCCTGGCCGGGGTAATTTTGGCGGCCGATGCCACTGCCAGCTGCACGCAACGAAGAAAAGAAAAAAGTGGTGGGGCAATTGCAACTTCGCAATCGGCAACACACGGACCGGACAAGAGGAAAGCTACGGGTAGCCACTTCTCAAAATCCAGATACGCACCGTTGGAATATATGGGCTCTCGAATCATTGGAACCTCACCTGCCATGTTCGTCGATTTGGCTAGATAGGCCAGGGAGACTGATGGCACCTGGCCTGATTCACCTACATTCAATGTTCAATGTTCTTCTTACCGGTGGACGGAAAATCAATTCCAGCGGTTCTCGGTGGATCTTGACAAATGGCCCACCATTGATTGCAATGTCAGGCAGGAAGGCACATTGACTCATCCACTCCTCAAAATAGACTGCAAATAATATGCGGATATTCAACTTTGCTCTGCGTTTATTCTTTTCGGGTTGAGTTTGTTCAAGCCTGCTTCTTGGAGAGCTGAATTCTGTTTATTCGTTATTTTACAAAATCTAGATTTTGGTCTTGATGGTAGAGCGGTTTGACGAGGCTTATGTCAACTTGGGTTCCCATGAAGAGTTTCGGCGCTAACGTATTGTCTTATCCAAGCGACATTAGATACGGCCATGGGTTCTTTGCATCAAGAACTGTTCGAGAGGGCTAGGAGCCTGCAATCAGAAATCGAGCAATTTGCGGTTCACGTGCGCGAGACTCGAGTGGGCACCACGACGCAACTGCAGTCCAGGCTGAATTCGCTGAGCTCAGATGTCCAGGTTGATGCCAGAGCGCTGGAGAGGAAAATAGAGCAAGTACGCCAGGCTGACGACCCGGGGGTCCCCGACGTCAATGGCTTGAGCGGTGCCAATCTCCCATTCTACGAGGCCATTTGGGAAATGGCGAAACGGTCTAGGGATATCGTGGACATCAGGTGCAAAATATGCATAACTCCCACTTGCAAGCCAGCACTTGCACCTGGTAACCGAATCATGCCTTCATTGGGAACCCAGTCCAGCTCCAAACTACGCCACATCACAGTCGACGTGATTACCGATGGCGGCTTGGCTTGGTACAAGGTCTCGACGATGACCAACAGGAAACTCATCTACGACCTTGCTAAGGAGGCCGTCTACTGCGGGGACAGTGACGACGACGACGACGATCCATTGGACGACGAGAATGCAGATCTCGACATTCCTCTTTTGAAAATAGCAAAGGACTTGACTCAGGCAGCAGCAAACCATCGAATCCGTACGAAACAACCCCAGACATACATCATTCTCCCACGGGTCTCTGAGGGCGAGAATATCCAGGTTGACAAGCTTCTCCAACACTGTCGAAGGACCGGGGCTACTATACTGTGCGGTGCTGCATTGCCACCTGTACCTAACTTCAGCATGGGGCTGATGGAGATCATGTTTCCCAGTCCATCTTCATCATTTACGAAAGTCTTGAATATTGACACCTCAGTTCTTGTGGCGCTTGCATCTGACTTCTCCCACACCGCTGTCCCGAGGCAAGGTTGGTACAATAGACACCATGTGGCACATTGGGAGCAGGAAAAAAAGGAGCACTTCCTTCCGACTCACCTGTACCCTATCCTAGGGAACCACGAGCTGGTTTGTGTTATTGAGGCAGCAGAGACGCTTCGGCATATCGTCAGTACTATGGGAACGCCTGCGGAGAAGGCAAGAGCCCGCGCCATCCTAGGCGAGGACGGTTTGGGCACTATGCAGCAAGAGCTCATCACAGCACTGCAAGGCTTGTCGATATATGATGTACCGTCCACCCTCAGGCTACCAATCCGTGTCGTCGAGCAAACTGGGAACAACTGCCAGCAAAGACTCAATGACGCAACCAAGCGTGTATTGGCGGGACAGCTCAATCCGGGCAGGTCTGTTTTCACCTATGGATGGGCGTCAGGTACCACCAGCATTACATGCAACGCCGCGGCGGTCAAGCAAATGGCGACGGAACTGGAAGGAGAGTCCCAGCTTGACGACGCGGTTTGGCCTTCCATATGGGCCTTTCCAACGTCTCGGCCGCTTGTAGGAACCCCCAAGCCAGAAGGAATTGTTGTGCGGGCGAAGAAGCATATTGGTGACTGTCAAACCAATGGATGCACTTGCGGTTTGGACAAGTTTTACACCGACAAAGACCTGAAGGAGGACCTTGAGTGACACCTCACTCGATTCTCTTCAGCTTGGCAGTCTCTTCCACCCGCCAGTCACGTCACGGGCGGCCCATACTGCATACGGCAGAGTCCAGCCGGTAGAGGTGCATCTTGGCTTCGAGGCGGTGACACGCCATGTACGCCAGTTTGCGGGCCGCGGCATTATGCAGCGACACTATTGCATAAATGAAGGAGGGGGCATCGATGAGCGGTTGAAGCAACTCTTACTGAGTCTGACCTCGTAACATGTCGATCTCTGAGAGGGCAAAACCTGATACCGACATCAGCGGTGCGATCGAGATGGCGCCGGCGGTCAGGTTGTCATGAATAGCGAGGAGATGGCCCAGGCATGCGGTCATCGCTAGTTTCCGGCAGGTGGCCAGTCAGCTGAAATGCCTGCATAGAGCGCTCTAGATTCCGGCAGCCGTCAAAAAAGGCGTCGAGAGTGTGGGGAATGGGTCGATTACTTGTGTATGATCTGCAGAAGTCCCGTTGCCAGGTGGCTGCACCAAAGAAGGAATAGGATTTGCATATGATTGACGGGCTTCTCTATCATTGAAGCTGACTCTGCTTGTTCTGTTATTTGCTTTGCTCGGAAGGGCTGGTCGGCACTATTGGCGCGTTTTCAGGCCTAAGCACACAGTATCACTAATGGGTTGTGGCAGACCTCCCAATACAACGAAGTTTGTCCGCGGGAATACACCTCCCCATGCTCATCCACCCACCGACCCTCATGGAGTCCGCCCTGACGCCATCTGCTTTCATATGGGACTGCAGGTGCAATTACAACTGCGGATCTCGGAGTGGAGCGGGCCTTTGTTATCTCGCCGTGTTCATTCGTAGGTATCCAATGGAATCAATGAGCGCGACCAATGCTCCAAAGTCGATGCAGGCGGAAAGCCTATATTGAGGTCTACCCTAATACCATAGCGAAAGAATGCTCTTCTAGTGCACCGTTCGGGCTGGCGCCCCCCGCCCCCGCGGCATGCAGTGCGCCACGCCAAGAATCCATGGCAGCGTTTACAGCGTTAGCATCGTGGCATCGTGGACAAGGCCAGAATGCAAATGGATGGTGAAACAGTGATCCGCCACCTGATTCAAGTGGAGAGCTCAGGCTGGTCCACTTTCAAGTGACAGGCAGTTGTGGGGGTACCGTCCGGGGGTACAATCCACTTCGTGCCATAAGCCGGAAGCCCTTGGAGGTCGGCTCCAGAGATTCGATGTGCCGTACCTTGGGGCCAATAATATTCCGGACAGAGCCCGGACGACTGAAACTCTCCAGGAGCCCGGCTTGACCAGAGCAAAGATGCCGGCGTACGAGGTTTGAGGTTACATAGTGACCGACCACATGACGCGATCGCATAATCTTTCCGTGAACCAAGATCCACGTGACGATCAGACCATAGGCCATGGGATAGGCTTGGTATCGATCGAATTGATCAAGAACGGCATCTGATTCTCGCTACCGAGTAGCTGAAAAATGGATTCTATCTTGCAGGAGCCATTGCTTGTTTACTCCGCTGTATTGCAGGGGTCTACAAAATGGGCAGCCAACTGAACCCTAAGACGGCCTGACTATGTCAAAGCACACGTGTGCTAACTCAAAGAGGCACAAGCCGATTCGATATTCGTCCCCAACATACCCAGTCAGCACGGGAACTACACAGATACGGTATACTTACCAGGCCCTAAAACTTGTCATCGGCGACTCTGTGGAGGCCTACACAAACGGTTTATCACGCCCATGCCGTTTTTTGCTTTGACAGACCAAGCCAGGTCTGGAGCTATTCCACAATACAGATAGCAATGACACTGTAGCCATTCATTGGTTGCCTAGAGTCATTGTGGATGCCAGTGTCGGAAAATATCACATGGATGGCGCTTTAGTACATACCTGCGTTACCCTGCATCGAGAAAATCAGAGAGTCGCAATTAGCGTATCAGCACAAGAGTTGCCCATGTCACCTGTGGCTAGGCCGCCCCAGGAGGCGTCCAAGACCGCTGATTTGACGGTGTCTGCAATAACGGCTCAGCCGTAGACCAAAGAGATCTCTGCCACACTATCGGTCTCGCCGTTTGATCTATCGCATACATTATTATGCACTCACAGTCATCTCGGGACATCGATGAGGGAACACAGGAGTTGGAATGCCTTGAAGATTCCGCGGAAATGTAACAACGACACTGCTATTTTCACTTCGGATCATCGGCTTCATTCCATGTCGTCCTCCACCCTCGCAGGAGCGAGAGACGCGCACATCGTTCTAAGCACCAAGGCCTGGGCCTCCAACATAACTTATACCTGGTAACGGCTCGACCGTTTTCCGGTGCCGAATTATGAACATGACCTGCATCAAACAATCCTTCAGGTGGGTTTGCTTAAATCATACCTGGTTCCCGCCTCCACCGGAGCCGAGATAGGATAGATTCGCACCAATACCATGATTCCCCGTCTTTGCCATTCGTCCCAATCATTGGCCGCGGAGGGCTCCGGGTGTATACGCTTACCAGAGTCTGAACGGGAGCAAGAGAGCAAGAGCCAGGTTGGACAGGTAAGGATTCTGATGTGGATGATGGCCCCGGCACCCGTCATTTATGATCTCCAGTGCACGGTATCTTACTTGGTGTCAGGCTTAAGTAACAACGACCCCCCTGCAACAGGCTCACACGGGCCAGTACAATTGAGCATTGAACAGTTGTGCACGATATTTTGTACAATTACCCATGCTTAATGGGGCCGGAACTAGTAGGGGGATCGAAATATACCCATCAGACGTAGTATACTGGCCTGGCAATAACACCGAGAGTCAGAGAGGATAGCAGCAGAGTTGCAGCGGGCTCCTCCACTGGCGTAGGCAAGCCAAGGCACCAAGCAGTGCTATCGGATGTAGGCCAACTATAGCTACCTTATGCTGGGAGCCTATCGAAACTCAACTGTTGGAAACATATGAGTCAGGGAAGGGGAGCTACTCAAAATTCCCCATTCGTAGGGACTGCCTAGTGCTCCTCTAGTTGACACGCCATATAGGGCTGATGAGGTATGGTAGTGCACTACTAACCAATAGCTTTGGGTGCTGTACGACTGCTTCCTGGTCGATTTCTTTTCTTGCCTTGTTGTAATACCAAGTATCATGGCTGGGTACAGAACAATGACAAGAAGCGACAGAGTACAAAGGGGAATAGTGAGGGGATCGCGAACGAAGCCTCTTCCCCGCGTAGCGTGTCACGGTAGACGACCGTAGGCCTTTTGAGATAAACACATATCCAGGGATCTAGCCTTCTTCAGTTAAGTACCCTGATCTTCTGAGGCATGTCGATCCCGTGCTGTCGCTACTAACGTTGTTAACGCCACCGACGATGCGTGTTACCTGGAAAAAGAAAAGTTGGAAAATCATATATCATATCATTATGATGATCTAGCGCTGACTGATGTTTACAGGGTTGGTTACGTCCAACAGCACTGATAGATTTGACAGCGATGACAGCGTTGACATGACGGGCGTTAGCAGCGTTGATTTGCTGCAACCCCCCTGCAACCCCCCTGTCACCCCCTTGTCACCCATGTACGCATCTTTACGCACCCCCCTTGACAGCCAATTCCACTAGTAGGGGAGGGGAGGAGTACGTTTCGAGCCAATCGCATACCGAGATTGCCACGTGACGCTATATTCCTGAGAGGACTCCAGGATATACGGAAACACCTCCCCAGTCTCTGGTGCTCTCTCCCCTCTTTTTGCTCATATTGCTTTTTCTTCATTTACGAAGTTGATAGAATACAGAGTGGTAGTAGGATGGAGACGTGTCCCACCCCGGCGAAGTAGATCAGTGTGAGTGTGCATGAGGCCGCCTAGCTGGTTGCTGATCATACGTCAAGTCATTAGGTAGGCAAGAAGCCGGGTTCGAGTCCCGTTCCTTGACAGCTGGTCGGCAGCCCTGCCCCCTTTTTGACTTTTCCCGTCCACCTTACCAATTTTCTCGTCCTCGAGGAAAAACAAAACAAAAAGAAAGGCTAGAGTTCACTAGTCTCACCACGCAGTGTCTCATTAGCTGGAGGGACGAGGGCCGTCTAGGGGAAGGATCGATGATAGATCACTGATGATCCTCCCTTCAGCTTCCCCTTCGCTCAATTCAAATCCAAATCCAGACTTCCAAGACTATGGGCATGGGCATGACCGTGCAATATTTTTTGCTCCTTATCTGTCACCATCGACACCGAATGCAACGTCGCACATTGAGCAAGCAGTTGTCCCCAGTCCTGCCCGTTATGAGACACCCTTTCGGTTTATATAGTCTGGTCTATTCCCATGGGCCTTGAGTGAGGCCATACACGGCTGCACGCCGATGCATGATCCGCTTCGTGGCAGTCCACCCATTCTTGTTATTTGTTGCGGATTGTGTATAGTTTGTTGACTATTACCGGTGAATACCAAGGTAAGTAACCACTCCTCCCCTGCCCCAGACAGAATTTGACTTTCGAGAAGATCTGGTCCATCATAGCAGGAAAATCATCATGTCGTATAAGGCTCTTGCACCACGCCCGGCACATGGCTCCAGCCTTTCCGAACCGACGACACCACCCCATCTGAAGAAGAAACCGCCTCCCAAGATCGCCTGTGAGACCTGCCGTGCCAGAAAGACTGCCGTAAGTAGCCTTCTCTTTGGCATATCCGAAATCCCGGGAGACCCTGGAGCAGATCTTACAACCTTGGCATTAGTGCGACGCCAAGCGACCGTCATGTACAAAATGTACCAGAAAGCTGCTGCCCTGTCGTTACAACTCGTCTGGAGAGCGGTTGAAGCAACGAGTACAGGATCTGCAGTCATCTCTTGATCACCACCGGGAGCTGGTCAACCTGTTATCCGAAACGCCCGAGGAAAACATCATCCAGGTCCTGCGTGACCTCAGGGCAGCACCTGAGCCCCTGGCCTATCTCGCCAGTGCCAGGGGTGATATGGATATCACATTGCAAGAGAGACGGCCATCAGCAGACACGGGCACAACCGGAAGCCTCCAGTCACAGCCCCGGGCTGACCTCGAGTTTGATGAAGTGACTGCTCGTTACGAGATAGCCTATCCTGCCCTCGCCCCAATACCGCTTTCCACCATCGACCCCAGACCGCGTTTCGCGGTTCCAGCTTCCAGTTCCGGACTGGATCAACCTCTTCTTAACTTTGGGGGGTCGGTATCCAGCAGTCCGACTAACCTCCTCCATACGCAACCAGGGGCGAGTGACCCCCTGAGTAATTTGACGGCAACCTTGGCCGCACGACTGAGCTCTTCCCGCCAACAGGATGGCACCCCGTCATTTGGCTCGGAGGCTGCTCCGGTATATGTTGACGATCGACTACACCGTTTGCAAATCGATTATTGGACCAGCGTACCCATAAGCAACGACTTTGCTGCCACAGTTATCTCCACTTACTTGGAGGTCGATCACCCATTTTACGGGCTATTCGATGCCGATCTATTCCTCAACGATCTGATCAACCGGGAAATCACCTTCTGCAGTCCCTTTTTGGTCACCACTTTGTTGTGTCAGGCATGTGTAAGTCTTTCCCTCCCAAAAACCGTTCCCCTAACCCAATGTTACCAAAGTGACCAACTCATACCTATTGGTGGTTACAGTACACGTGCTCCGCCATCGATGCGAGGACATTGGCTTTGGCCCATGCTTTTTTCCAGGAAGCAGAGATGCTCTACAGAGCGGAACGAATGTCTGATATCCTTCCCAACTCCTCGGCCCTCGCAATCTTCAGCATGATTTGTTCGTTGCAGTGCCGAGAGGACTTAGCTTTCGAGACCCAGCAGCTCAGCCGCCAGATGGGTAAACGTATGAAGCTGATAGGTGCTGCCGATGATGAAGCCAACCGAGCTTATTTCTCCGATATGACGCCACAGATGAAGATTGCGTCTGCACAGGTGGCCTGGGGCTTGTATAATTGGCTGAGGTGTGTTTGATGTGCTGCAACACCATACCAGCTAGTTTGGTGCTGTTTACTGATCATTAATGTAGTTTACGCACATTGTTCTACGAGGACAGGGCCATCAGCTACCCCCCGATTCTACCGATTCCCGGTGGCCCCCCTGAGGGCAGACGCCAATCAATATCAAGCCTTGAGTGGCCTCCACATTCTCTGCCTCGCTGGATAGGATGCGCGTTTCCAGCACTGTGCAAGCTCTGGGTTCTCGCCCAGGAGATTGCATCCGTATACTTTATCGACCGAGGAAAACCGCTTATTGAGAGGGTATCACTTGCCTTCGCGGAAAGCAAATACCACAAGCTTCTCGAATGGGCCGCAACGCTTAAGCCGGAACTCAAGAGACGGGAACAAAATACGCCTATCGACACGTTAATCTTCCAGTAAGCCCCTGGATACTATACAACGCCCACATCTAAACTCACTCATGTTTTCCGTATTACATGATGATTACACAAATATCTAACCAATGATGCCAACAAACAGCATGTATCTGCATTCCATTATCCTCACCCTCTTCCGCCCCTTTCTCCAGGGCCCGCAGCGAGACCAGAAACTGCGCGTCTTCACCTCGGCCGACAGCTCCCCCGGCGCCATCTACGAGGCCTCGGTCATCCAGATGAAGCACATTGTGCTCCAGCACCACCTCGACTACCCGGGAAAGCTCTTCTCCAACTTTGCCTGCGCCGGATATATACAGCTATGCAGCACCATCGCGGGACCGACAAGTTTAAGTAACAATAGCAACACCATTAACAAGAACCAACGGCGCGAGCAGCGGTTCTATTTCGACATCTGCATGTGCTTCTTCCAGGACGCGTACCTGCAGCATGAACTGTCCTTGCCCATCGCGCAGGGCCTCATCTGCATGGCTCTCCAAAACAACCTGATTCGGGCGTCCAAGGCACGGAAGATCATGAAGCAGTTCCAAGTGCGCGGCGAACACCACCGCCACTACTCAGACTCGCTACCCGATCCCAAGGCAACGGCACTCTCCTCACCGTACGCCTCGACTACAACTCTACCGCCAAAGATGCGAGCCCAAATCATTGTCAACTTCGAGCTCGCCGTTGTCAACGTCGACGCTGCACGAGCTCACAGCCTCGCCTCGAAGCTGGAGGATCTAGTGTTGTTCGAAGAATTCACCAATACCACGGCCATGGACACCAACTCCGACGAATCTGACGACGGCGACACGGACGAAGGAAACCGCCCGCCAACAGAGAACGAGAACGAACACGAGAACGACTACGAAAGCTCGACACAGAGCGGCGGCGGCTCGGTGATGGGAGGATCGGACTATTACTGGACCCCGACCAGCGACGTATGCCGAGACATCGACAACTGCTGGATGGGCGGGTGCGACGGGGGCTGATGACAATTACTACTATAACCCCTTACTACTCTCACATTTCACTTAACATCCTTTTGAGACATGGTTTCACAATTGGGTTTCCTATCTATTGGCTTGAGCAATATTACTGATAACAGAACAGTTGGCAACAGCTGGTACCAATATCCACAGCATATATAATTAGATTATTTCAGATCAGCATCAATACTTGAGGCATATCAGCATTACATTCCATAGTCAAAATTCTCCTGTGATGCACATATTATCTCCAGAGTCCCTCTCCATAGACATCTCTATCTCTACGCATTCCTGATCAACCGGGCTAGCCCAGCTAAACCTCTCCATAGACATGGTACTGTTACCTGGTGAAACGAATAAGACTGAAATTTGATCGAAAATTTGAAGGCTCGTGCCAAGGAGCTTATTCTGCAGGTAATTACTGGGCAGCTACCATGTCAACCGTCGTATCTCCGTGAGACTTCGGAAGCCAGTGCACCTGCGATTCACCACTGAACATCTACGGTTCAATGCGCCTTGTGTGTGTGCCACAACCACACCCAGCCCGGAGTATTTGCGTTTCACATTATTGTCTTAATGCTACTTGTCAATTTCTTTGTCGTTGTATTCATGCTCTCGGTCGGTCCGAGCGACGGCTCGCTTCAAATAAGGTGTTTGAGCGAGAAAGCGGCCGAAGTAACCAGGCCAATCATCGTGCAAGCGATACCCTGGCCATCATTATACGCCACAATTATTGGGGCAACTGTAGACGGGGACCGTTGGACTATAGCAGGGGACTATTGAATATTAACCCTGCCTCGATCCTTCTCAGCTACTACTACTAAGTGGTTGTCTGTTTGTCCCCCCCGGTCGTGACCATGTATCTCTTCCACTGCTTATTATACTATAAACCTTGGAACAATCGCCATGAGTTGGGGGGCAATAGTCCGCGACAGATATCGGCCGAAGCGGGATTGGTGGGGGTGGTCCACCCCATACACACCTGCGATAAGCCCTTGTCGGAAAAGGGGTTTTGAGTTTACTGATCGACCGGGTGATTAGCGTCGGGACGGGCACTGTTGGGTAGTAATAGAGTTGACTCTCTCTCTGGGTCAGCCGTTGCCCCCGTCGAACTAATTAAGTAGGCAGGGAATGAAGGCAGCTAAGAGGAAAGAGGAGAAGTTTGCGAAAGGAACATGGAACTAGCAATTCTCATTCCACGAAGAGAAGAAAGACGATGAGGCCATGGTGATAGTCGTACAAGGGGATCTGCGACATCTAGGACTGGTAGTGCTGACAACGATATCTCACTGTCGAAGAGCACGCCTGTGAGACAATTCGATGACGGATGATGGGTGATCGCAGGGAATCCTGGAACATACATGCGTCGTCATCCATGGCTCTGCCTTTACCCCATGGGGGTTTTCCTCTCGCAGTGTCACACAGCGTCATGGCCTTCGGAGGATTTTACAGGCTAACGGTGAGCAGTCGCCCACCTGCGTCGATCGCTCACAAATCATCATTATGAACGCACATGCAGCTGGTGGCTGGGTGCTTGGCCAAATTGGGGGATGACAAATGTTCCAATTTGATATGTGACTATTGGTAATTGGTATAAGTGACGACTACGTTGAGCGACTACTAACTGTACGCTGTAACGACAGTAATTTGACTAGGGGAAAAGTCTCCCTGCTGCCCAGTCCCATTCCTGAACCAGACCTAGTGTCCACATCGGCAACTCTATATTCTCCGTCGTCGATGTCCCTATGCCACAAGACCAAGACTAGCAATCGGGATACAACCTCACTACTTGTGAAGTCGCATCCCCATTTTATGCACAGTGGGTTTCGGCGCCGGACTGGGGCGAGAGCCGGAAGCTTACTGTGGTTACTACTGGGTTGAAATACGACCCTCAGACTGGGCTGGGCCTAGCCTCCTCCCCCACGGGAATACCGGGCGGGAGTATTATTAACTTTACTGTCACCCGAAGAATACGCGCTCTTGGGTCGACTAGTTTAGTTCTAGACCTATGATCCTGGTTCCGGGCCTATAGCTCGTATGTATCAAATTCCGAAGAAGCAGGGGCAGGGATGAGTGATCCACATCGTCCTGGAGGTTTGATGATGGAGCCTGCGCACTGCACTCAAGGAGATACTACTAAAGGAGGATCTTCCCACCCCCCCAACTCTTAAGGCAGCTTGGATATCAACGGAACCAATGAACGGCAAATGCTAGAGATATCTAACATTAGAGGACTATTGAAATAACAACCACAAACCGCCACACCATGGACTTGTTTATTCCCGGCAACAAGAAGCGCGCTACGCTGCCTCCTCGTGTTGCTGCTGACTGACAGACGGCGTGTGCAGCTCTAGTTGCTAGCTTTGTCGTCTTGCCATATTCTTCTTTTCTTTTGGTTTTCTTTTGGTTTCCGTAATATATTTCTTTTAACTCGTTCACCGCCAAAAAGAACCAGCCTAGCCAAAACGAATGAACACACAACGTGGCCATCATGCTATAGATAAGAGCAAATCCCTACGACATCGTATAATCCCAGGAAATGAAAAAATAAAAGGTGCAGAGACCTCCATGCGTTGAGCTGCCTACTTGGCGCCCCATATGTGGCGTAATGTAGCCCCGGCATATAGTATTGTTCCATTAAGTGGCTCATGCGGGGCAGTGCTGTTTTGGGTATAGGCCCGTAAGCAGATCTTCATCTGAGCAGAATAAAACGTCAGATGGAAGAGAAATTTGGCTTCAACTCCAGATGGTTGAACAATGGAAGGTTTTAGCGATCTTTCGTCATTCCAGGCCGAGACAACTAGGCTGAAGCGTGCTCTCACTGTCGAGGGCCAATTACCCGCGCATAGATGTCAGCATTGTGAGACATTACTGTCTGCGTTCAACCCCCCGCTCGGCCAGACCGAGATAGAAGGGGCCTATGTGAACGAAGAGCTCTTCGACGTTGTGGTGCCGAAAGCCCAGATCGAAGAGTACGCTAGACTAGGCTGCAAATGGTGGTCAATGGTAGAATCGCATGCCAAGGCATTGCCGGAAGAAACTCCAGCAAGCGAGACTATCCTCGACGAAGACGGCGGCGGCGACAATGGGGAGCAGCAGCGGAGAAAACGAGATTCGAATTCAGTTCGAGTGAGATTGACTCGCATGATTCCATTTGATTTGCAATGGAGAATGATAAGCCACAGAGTGGACGTGTCCACGCCAGGAGGTGATGACACGGGATACCAACTCTTGATGGTTATTGGTCGTCCCGGTAGGTGAGCCGTTACTGCCACATACGCGTGAGACCTTACTAACAGAAACGCAGACAACGTTAGGCGCGGAACTGAACATCTGGCCTCCCCCATAAACATCCAGCCCGGGAGCGGCTCGTCGTTTGCGCTTATTAAGCACTGGCTGAAATACTGCATCAACAGCCACGGCTGTGGAATCATGGATGCCCCTCCTGCCATGCCTCGTATACTCTTGGACGTCAAGAGTAGTAGCCTTGACAACAACAATGGCGGAGTTCGCATCGTAGAGACCGGCTCGCACCTTCGCTCTCCCTACGTGGCGCTGTCGTATTGCTGGGGGCCGCAAGGCCAGAAAGTTTTCTTAACGAAGCAGAACAAGTCGCGCTTTCTTACAGGTATTGACGTTGAGCAGGTGGATACCAGCATCCAAGATGCGATAAAGGTCACCAGGGAACTGGAGTTCCAGTACTTGTGGATTGATGCGCTCTGCATCGTCCAGGACGACGACGTCGATAAGGCCCACGATATCGCTCACATGCACAACATCTACCGAAACGCCGCGTTCACCATAGTTGCCTCACGGTCCGCCACCGTGACGGAGGGTTTCCTCTTCGACCGCAAGGCCGCAGGTGCTGATACCCCCGACATCATCTTCAGCCTCGATTGGGATGGTGCTGGTGCTGGAGCTGACCACACCCAACCCAGCAATAATGTCACTGCGATACCTCGGCAAGATGGCATCGACGAGCCATGGGGCCATAGGGCCTGGGCGTTCCAGGAGAGCTTATCGTCGGGACGGTGCTTAGTTTTCGGCGGCGTTCAAACGCATTGGAACTGCCAACGCGGCGAGGTCCCATATAAGGAATGCGACGGCTGGTTCCAGTATCAGCAAGACACTGCGTCCGTGACCGATGATCGACGCACCTTCCGCCAGGTCACAGACATAATGAATGGAAAGGACACGGGCCTAGATCGTGAAGGCTTGCTTTTCATCTGGCACGAGTTGATCATCTCGTACGCGGAGAGGGTCATCAGTTTCCACAGGGACCGCCTACCCGCCGTCTCAAGCATCGCGCAGGCCTTTGCAAAAGTGCTAAAGGATGACTATATATGCGGCCACTGGCGGAACAGCCTGCATGCTGACCTTCTGTGGAAGAGCATGTTTCACAGGCAAAAGATTCCCGACGCTATCTCGTGGAGCTGGGCCAGCAGCTACGGACCGATGTGGCGTGATTGGTATCCTGGACGCCTGGTTGCTGATGCCGATTTCCGTGTACTGGACTTCAGGCCCACCTATATATCAGACGAGGACCCCCACGGGGCAGTTCACTCGGCCGTACTCACCTTGCAGGGCTTACTGGTTGCTCTGCCCCCTTGCCCTGCGTCTCTGTCGACAGCACCAGCCGTCACAGGTGGCAATCCCCCTACTGACCTCGAGCGTGTTGTTTGGGAGGAAGGAAACTTCCTTCGACAGATCTACAAGGACTTGGAAGGGCCCTCTACATCTTCCAACGAAGCAAGCAATGATTCCTCCGAGGACGGGTGCGAATCGCCCTTGTATCTTTTCGTCACCGCCCGGGCTCAGAACAGGCCAACCGATCCTCAGACTGTGGCTGGCATGCTACTGCAATACGCAGGGGAACAAGACACCTTCCGACGGGCTGGCCGGTTCGAGCTCTGTCCGTGGCCTCTCAATTCGTTGCATGGTCACTACGACGACGATAACCAAGAATTGAAAAGTGACGAGATGTTGGATGCTAGGTTTGGGATGGGGAGGCATAAAGCGACTGCGGATGAATGTACCGAGAGGCTTAGAGAGGTTTGGGGAGGTATCGAGAATGTTAGGACTGTTCATCTTATCTAGTGCATGCATTGGAATCGGTCATGACATCGCGAATATTCTCCAAATGCAGAGAGGGGTTATGCTACCAATAACTATCTGAGTCTCATATCTCTTCATTCATCAAAACATGATTTACCATTGCACGCCTACCGCCCCATACAAGGGTACCGGGTCTCGTCACTCCGAGGGACTGGTGAGCTATTATGCCATTGATGTCAACCTGCGAAGCTCGTGGAATCTACACCCGACCGGCATACAGACTATGCAGAGCGCTCAGACATCGCGTCATTGACCCCCTTGCGAGCGGCCGTATTTCTTGGGCTCTCCACATCAGCCGGCTGGGCTCTCTTCTTGCGCAGAAGCATGAAAGCCAGGATGCCGACGATACCGAAGGAGCCGACAATCGTACCGACGGCAATGCCAGCCTTCTCGCCGCTCGTGAGACCTCCTGTGGAGGAAGACGAGCTAGGGACAGTGGCCGCGCCACTCTCACCCGCCGGCGTCTTGGGCTGAGCTGTCCCCGAGGGTCCGGGCAGGCTGAAGTCGGACGCGGTCACATTGAAGCAGGGTACGCTCAGCGTGAAGTCCTTGGCCTCGACGAACGTCTATTCAGAGAAGGTTGCCTCAGCTTAGTCATGGCGTCCTGCAACGATGACACATGAGAGGGGACCGGGTAAGGGTTAACTTACGACATCAGCGCAGGCAAAGAAACTCTGCTTCGCACCGCCTTGTTCCTTTGGATCGGAGGCCCAGTACTCGAGCTGGATGGTCGCGTTGCTTCCGGCTTTGACGGACTCGGGGATGGGGGCGATCTTGTAGCACTGGTGGCCAGGCTCGATCTGGGTGACGTTGCTGACGACTTGCTGGCCGAAGTCGCTCTGTGCACGGGGTTCTGTTGATCTTGGTATTAGTCAACTATTCGACGGAAGAAGATTCTTGTGTGGAAATAGTGTGGGATATACTTGCCGTTGTCATAGGCTATCTTAAAAGCAACCTGGTATGCTTCGTCGGCGATGGACAAGGCAACTTCTCCCTGTGCTATTTGTTGGGTAAAGACGTCGTGGTTAGTAATCAAAACTTTGTGTTACTCGGTGCTTGAGATCTATCACTTACACAGAGGGAAGGTCGTCCGGTTCGTCACACCCGCAGCGCTGCCACAGGGACTGATGTTGTCTGCGGCTGCGCTCCAGGGACGGTCGTTGGGCCATAAGAAGGCCACAGGGCCCATCTCGGTGCCTTCAGCCCCCTGGCCGTGAACCTTTTGAGCCATGGTCTGTTGAAAAAAGGTAGTCGCGAGCACAGACAGAATAGTGGCAGAATACATGACGATGGCAAACACAGCTTATCTCCAAGGGGCAGCGATGTTTTCAGTTGAGGGAAGAATGCAGTTTTATGTCAAGGCTGGCATGATCCTCATTATTATGTGGGAGGGTGAGGGGCTATGGAATAAGAAGCCCAAAGACTTGCATCCGGAACCGGTAGCTGTCACGTAAAGCAAACAAGCAGACATACCTGAGTTATCCTCTGCCGATGTTACCACCACCATACTTCAGCTGTCACATGCCAAGACGAGTTAGTAGGTAGGACTCCCCTCTCTCGTACGACCCTCGAGCCCAGACTCGTGACCAACAGTAGATAGACTCGATATTGAACAGGGATGGCGTTGGATCGAGCTCGGGCTTGGCAGTCTGCTACACTTGTGCTCGGTTAGAGCTCGTGGCACTTTCTGACCAGCCACGTCGCATATCTTCTATCCAGGCCTCTTGGGCTCGTTATCGACCTACTTGTAGTACTACTGAGATCCATGGCTACATGATCTATTGCTCAAGGGCCAGTCTTCAGTTGTAGCAGTGTCCTTATACTCGAGGAGTCGAAACTTTTTTTTTCACTACCCATATGGCAGTAGAGAAGTAAGAGAAAGCTGACACTGAATGGTCTTGCTTAATCCACTCACGCGTGCTGGCTGGGGAATCATTCCTAGCGCCATGACGAGGGAACGGGCTAGGATCCTGATCCTGGATAAGCCGCAGCTAGAGTGGACTATTGGTTGGGGATGGCTAATGCCAAGCGCTTTTATCAAAACCATCTTATCAGATGGACGGCGGAAAAGGGGGGAACATTGTATAGCTGACCCAATCAATGCACCCGCCCGTACTACCTGTTCCACTTTTGATCCGAGAGATAACAATGCATCCCGGTTCCCCATCAGCACCACGTTGCATTAGCTCATCATCGTCAGACCCTAGTACGTCCGGGTCCGACCATCGGCCCAATATCATGCCTCCCTCTGCAGAGTGCCATTCATGAAAAGAAAACTCTGTTTTACTTGCTCAAGATCGGCGGCAGCACATGTTTAGTCCGACTTTCAAAGGCCGCGGATCCCGGGTCCGGCTACCCGCAGGCTAACTACTTGGATGTAACCATGCCGGCCGGCCCAGATCAGCAAGGGGAGGAACCCTGCCTTCAAGACTACCTCGTAATAGGACCGGAAAGCACCGGATGATGGTGAGCTGTTAGCCCCGCTGTTCCCATCAGGGCTATGCGCTTCTATGCTGCGGCTTACGCTCGTATTCCCCACGACGCCAACCTCTTTTCCCGGGTAACGGGATTAAGTGACTCCAGTACGAGCTTGAACATTTCAGCTTCGCATATCCTAGGTTCTCAGACATTATAACAACCAATCACTCCCCCACGCCTGTTTCTATACGCCCATGACACACGAGAAACAACTGGACAGCCCTTCGTCCCTCCTTGTGAACATCGCTGGCTTGTTGGACCACTGATCTAAAGTATAACGTCGTCTTTTACACCATCCCTATCTTTTACCAGATATCTCTGCCACACAATGTCTACAATCAGAGCCCTCATTCTCTCCTCGTTTGCTGCCGTGGCCCTGGCAGATGGCCTGTATGTGCACAGCAATGAGCTCGCTGCGCACTTAGCAAAGCGCCAACAGATGCCGGAGCCCGGTACACCGGCATATAACTGCCACGACAACTGCGGTACGTTCCAAGATATAAGACCAAATGATAATCTTATCTTGCCAGTCCTGATTCTAAAACGCTCTCATTTTATCAGGCCAATCCATCATTGCTTCCAGAGGCGCAGACCCGTGTCACGACAAGACTTTCTTGACAGATTACGCCGTCTGCCTCTCCTGCGCCGGCCCGGACAACTACGGCATCTGGATGTATTACGGCGGCGCCCTCTCCAAGGCAGCTAGCTCGTGCGGACTAGCCACCACGCCCGGCACTGAGAAGACTACCGACGTGCCACAGGCGATGCCCGCCGCGAAAGGCTCCAACTCGGCGCCTCCGCCGGCAACAACAACGACTACAAAAGCACCCACGGAGTCGCCTGCGACCTCTGTCCACACATCATGGACCCTTAGCAAGCCGCTGTCGCCTCCGCCATCTTCCACTACAGATGGCCCTGCTGTCACATCCTCGGACGCTGGCTCTACTATATCGACGGTAATCACGTCGCACAGCTCATCTGCGACCGCCGCCACCGCCACCAGCAACAGCGTCAGCGTTAGTGATACCCTTGATATCCCACCCCGCCCCTGCATAATGAGACTGTGCTAACGATTTGGGAAGTCTCCTTCTACGGCCAACCCGACTGCGGTGCCTACAGCCGGCGCTTCTTCTGCTGTCTGCGTCAAGCTATACGCCATTTTCCTACTGTCTAGTCACCTTTTCTTCGCCTTTGGCTTCTAGATTGCCCCCCAAAGGAGAAACAGAGGTATGAAATGCACAAGACGCAATAATCTATGAATTATCCACATGTTTTACTACGATTTTGTCTTGAGTGAAAATGCAGCATGGATTGGTTAATATGTCGCCACGAGCCCATCAAAGTGATTCATTCACTTCAATAAACCATGGGAGTTTTCAGTAGTTGACAAGGGTATACGAATAAGCTTCTGTAACAGTTGCTTTCGTGAGGCGAGCGGCTCTAATCTTAAGGTTTGAGCCTCAAAAAGCACACCTGATACGCAGGACAAAACGTGATCTGGATGGTAAAAAGGGGGTGAAAATTAAAGTTAAGGGGACTGGACGCGCTTGCCAAACGGTTTCAAAATATGATCCTCGTGTTCTTTCTGTACGTCTATTTAAGCTTATAATGCGCGTTGCGTCTTACCGACTCTGTCATAGTATGATGTCGCAATAGTGTCCAAAGATCCTCGGGAAAAACTTTGCTCGTCGTGAACTTAGTTAAATTAGGGCGAAAGTTTATGTCCTCGTATTCCTGTTGACTTTCGCCTAGCCGTGCTAAATTTAGCCTGTACTACCAAAAGAGCGAACATGGTTCTAGATCGACAAGGGATGTCGGGATTCAGGCACGTATCCCGCCGAAGAAAGACTGCCCGATACAGCACTGTCCCCCGACTTCACCAAATCCACAAACACCCCAACCTCCTCCTCCCAGTGCGCCGCACTCGTCAGCCGCCCAACCACGACCCCCACGTCTTCGATGAACCGCCCCGCCTCCGCGCGCGAGTAGTTGGCCACGTCCCAGCGCAGCGTGCACGCGAACGTCGTCGCCCGCGGCCCCGCGATGCCGCCCACAATCACCAGCCCGGGGTCGCAGCGGATGGCGAGGCGCGCGACGGCCAGGCGCTCGTAGTCGCCCAGGAACCCGGGGACCCACGTGAGGAGCTGCGCGCGGTGCACGTCGAGCATGGTCTCGGCGTCGGCCGCGTCGAGGCCGTCGAGGATGCGCCGCAGCGGCGCGTGACAGTGTTGCGTGAGGAGGGCCTGGTCGGCGTGGACGCGCGCGAGCAGGGCCAGGGCGCGCTCGTGGCGCGGCACGGCGTGGAGGTTGCACGCGCCCTCCATGGTCGGGCCGTTGACGTCGGCGGCGTCGAGGGCCGAGGGCGGTCCGACGGCGGCGGCGAGGCTGTCGGGCACGAAGGGGAAGGCGCCGCGGCCGGCTTCGAAGTTGTTGAAGAGGGCGTGGGTGTGGCCGGTGCGGCTGACGTTGACGATGGCCATGGCGGTCTTGAGGACCGTCGACGCGTCGATGCCCGGGAGCCGGCGCTTGAGGTCCAGCAGGCCGGGGGCGTCGAACTGGTGGTCCAGACCGTCGGGCGACTCCTCGATGGCCCGACGGGGGACGTGGGCGGGCGGGTACAGGGCGGCCCGGTGCTCGTGCATGGATTGGAGGCGTTGGACGTGGTATTCCACTGACAAGCTGGCCAGGGGAGAGTTGCGTAGCGCCTGGTACGACTGAGCCCAGGCTCGATAGTCTCGGTGCGCGGCAAGCGGCTGGGTTGGTTGCTCCAGCGCCATATCCAGGTCGGCGAAGAACAATCGCTGGGACGAGGCATCGTGGACTAAATGATGAACTGTGCGTCACACCTTCAGATTAGTTATCATGTTCCTTAGAGTACCTAACTGGGCTTTGGGCTTGGATACAAGACATACTGTAGAATACCATGGCTGCCGAGCCTGTCTCTTCCAGCTGCATGAGGACGGCGTGGAAAAGAGGGCCGGGAACTCGGGCATGATGGCGATGAGGATAGTCCACTGCGAACTGCTCCAAATCAGCTCTCTTCTTTAGCGGCGATCCGATGGAGATGCATTTATCCCACAACACATCGGTCGGCGCGAGCGTGATGAAGAATCCCCTTTTTTCTTCTGACTCTGCGTAGATCGACGTAAGAACCGGGTTGTTCGCCAAAGCTGCGCATAGGGCCTTCTCGAGTTCCTATAGGGTCATATCGGTTAGGGTGCTGCAATCTTGTGTCTGGCATCGAGGCGGTACTCACCTCGACCGAAGAGTTGGTTGTCTGAACAGCTATAGCAAAGTTCCAAGTATCGATGATCTGGGTGTCGATCAGAACCTGCATGTAATCGTGCAGAGGAATCACAGCCGTAACATCACCTGGCCATTGGAAGCCCTGTTGGGTAACCACGTCGGAAACTGCGGATGCCAGCTTCTGGCCTTTCTCGACACTGTCGCACATTGAGGCGAGGGAAGCGGGCGAAAACGCTTCCGTATGCTTCCGAATATTATGGGCGCCGGCCTTCCGCTGCTCCAGTAGCAGGACTTGGGATTCTATGGTTGGGTGATCCGCCATGTCGCGCACCGATAAATCCACGCCCATTGACTTCCGCAGTGAATCTCTGACACGCATCAGAGTGATGCTGTCTGCAAAGGACGTAGTCGGTACAGTCTTGTCGATATCTGCAATGGCCATCCCGGTCGCTTTCTTGTAAGCCTGGAGCAGACCCATTTCCAGGCTGGACACTCTCGATTGCTCGCTGCGTCTCTCTTGGTCTTGGACATAGGTCAGGCAGTGAGCGGATAGAACTCCTTTTTGGATTTTGCCGGAAGACGTCCGCGGGTAATCGTTGATGTTCAAGTCTCGCAGTAGCAGGATTTCGACGGGCGAGTATTTCGTGCCCATCTCTCGCACAATAGCAGTACGTATCTCTTCCGCCGACGACTTGACAGTGTTTTCGCACACCACGATGGGCACTTGGCCCGCTAGCTCGTCAGATACACCGACTACCTGAACCGTCTCGGAACATAGGCGCTGGATGACCGCCTCCATCGCGCCTGGAGAGATCTTGAACCCTCCTCGATTGATTATCTCTTTGTATCTGCCCGTGATGACTACTCGGCCATCTTCCAACATTTTGCCTTGGTCGCCGGTAGCGAACCACAGCCGCCCCGCCCCGTCCTCGTAGAACGGGCTATCAGTGCCTGTGTTTTCACCACTGGCCAAGTACCCCCGGACCAGGCCTGGTCCGCTCTGGTGAAGCTCGCCGACCTGCCCGAGTGGCAAGGGGTCAGATGAGTCCGGGGCGCAGATCTTCACCGAGGCTCCCGGAGAGATGGGTCCACTGACGACAATCTTACCATCATGGAGGAACTTCTCCGGGGCGCCGGGGGCCGACCAGACCGGGCTGCCTTCAGTCATGCCGAAACCCGTGGATACGTTGGTGCTGCCCAGGCTGTCGACCACAAACTGAAGGTGCTGAGGGGTAATAAAGGCGCCCGCGAGGCAGACATCCCGGAGGTAGAGCGCTGGTAAGGTGGAGCGCTGTCTCAGTGCCTCGGCAAACCTGTGCAAGGTGGTGGGTACGAGCTTGATGTGGGTGACTGTTTCGGCTTCCATAGCCTCCAGGATCCTCTCGGGTTGGAACCTGGCGCTGGCGTAGACTAGCGCCCCACCGTTCATCATGAAATGCAGAGTGAAGAAGTAGCCGGCGGCATGGTTGTTCGGAAGCACTGCACAGAAGACGTTGGACTCGGATCTCCCGCCGAGCGACAGGTTCTGGCAAAAGGCGTTGAGTGACTTGCTGATGTGCGGCGCGCCCTTGGGCCGAGAGGTGGTGCCGCTGGTGAACAGGATTGTGTCGAGAGGCTCCGGTGTGTCGGGCAAGATGGTTTCGTTCCTTGTCTGGAAAGTATCGGCTTCAGCAATGAGCTTCTCTTCCAGTAGTTCCTGTAATGAAGCCCAGTGGGGGATATCATTTGAGGCCCCAATAGACACCCTTGCTGGAACCGTAGGCACTTGATGGCTGATGGCATCAAACCTTTCTGCTGTCACATCATCCTCGGTGACGACGACTTTGGGCTTGACAAGACGAAGGACATGAACGGCTTCGTCCTGATTGAGGAGAGAGTCGGGGTGAAGTGGCACAAAAGGGCAACTGAGCTTGTGGGCTGCCCAGAGACATATGATGAACTCGACCCTGTTCAACAGGTAGGTGACAACGAGGTCTCCTCGTCCCACCCCGCGGTTGCAGAGACCTTGGGCAAACTGATCGACGGCAGCACTCAGCGTGTTGTAGGACCAACGAAGATGATACGCCGAAGAGTCGGCGGGCTCGAGGTTATCGAACCCGTAAAGACCGCGAGGTTGGTCAAGACTGGCCACGGCGAGTCTCTCACCGAACCTTTTCGCCGATGTCTCGAGCCTCGACCATATAGGGGGCTCTGTTGGACAAGGGCCACCGGAACCCTCGCTAACAGGTGTTGACACGACAACCATGGTCTATAGAGTGATTGGATCGAAAAGCAAACTGCGTCTGAAGGGGATGGGATGGGATGGGATCTCTGACAAAAGAGAGCCATAGTAGTAGCTATAACGTATTGCACCTTTATACTGCCAGTAGTCATAAGCAGCCATTATTTTCTGTTCTATCGCCAAGCTCACGATTACTCTTCGCGATATCTTCCCTGCGTTCCGGAGATTAGACCCACACGAATCAGTACAGATCATGCACCATCCGTAAAATCCGTCAGCTTGAACCAAAGAAGCAGGGTTATACGGCCGGTCATGATCTTGGTATGCTCGGTTACACGCCGTGGAGAATCCGGGGATAATGCATCACTCGTCAAGCTGAAACCAATGAAACAGCGCTGTAAGATCGCTGATCGCAAAGGATGAACTGTTTCCTTTCGCAGTTTTGTTCTAAACAGTCATTGAATCCTGCAGGGGATGGTTACACAGCACCTGCCAATCGTGGACAGGCGCGGTGATGACCACCACGCGCTGCCCGCCGTAAAAGCTGACCAATGGAGTAAGCACGGCAGAGAAAAAGAAAAGAAACTCCTCTGTACTAGTGTCTAGATCAATACTGTCTCCCGTCGTCTTGGCAAACTGGGTCACCTCATTGGCTTCAACATCGCCGAGCGGCTGGGCTTCCATACGTTTCGGTCCTTCGGTATGCTGTCATCAATAGTGTATCACATGAATAGCCTGAATGGGAAGGCCTTGTCGACTTTTGCATCCGAACTTCCGTGGTGTAGCTCGTGGGTGTTCCACTTGAACGATTATACCATTTATACGCGAGCTGCATCCACCAACATAAGCATCTGACATTACAGTTGACCCCTTTTCGCTCAGACCAATCCAAACCTGCCTGGACTTCGGCAGATAGAACGCCTATGATTTTTTATTTTTTTTACAAAGTAGACGAAACCACACGCGCTCTTGGCGCCGACAACTTTGCCATTGAAATCATCGACAACTATGGACTGGGAACCGACGGCGTTTCTCGCCAGACCGTTGCGGATCATCGTAGTTGGAGCAGGGTAAGTCCCTATGTATCCTGTTGCCAGGATATGTTCCTAGCTAAGAAGTCAGAATATCTGGGATACAATTCGTGAAGGACGCTACTCATCGTTTAAAGAATGTCACCATCACGGTATACGACAAAAACGACGACATAGGAGGCACATGGCTTGAGAACCGATACCCGGGGTAATAAATCGGCCTTGTTTCACTCTTTACGATCTTGCTTCTGGCTGACACCAAACAGCTGTTCGTGCGACGTTCCATCTCACACCTATCAGTATAGCTGGAACCCGAATCCCGAATGGACACAACTCTACGCCAGCGCCCAGGAGATACACCGTTATCTACAAAACACAGTGGATGACTTTGCGCTGCGGAAACACTTCCAATTCGGCACCGAATGTGTGGATGCCGAGTGGAATGAGGCCAGCTGCGAGTGGATCGTGTCGACCCAGAACGTTCACGACAGACGGACCATCACGCGCCGCAAGTGCGACTTGTTTATCTACGCGGTAGGGAGATTAAACAACTGGAAGATGCCCGACATAGCGGGTCTCGAAAGCTTCCAAGGGCCCATCTTGCACACAGCAGCCTGGCCCCGCGACATTGAGCTCGGCGGCAAGGACGTCGCCGTCATCGGCAACGGCGCGAGCGCGGTACAATGCATCGCAGGTATACACCAAGGCAAGTTCGGTCAAAATTCGTGCGTCAGAGACTTAGCTCAGCTAACGATTTTCACTAGTAACACGAAAGGTTTACAACATTGTCCGCAATGGGACTTGGCTCATACCCCACGTCTTCTCCAGGAACGGGGAGGCTCAAATTGACTGTCTGTGATCAACAGCCCAGCCCACATTATATTCGAGAGATACCCCTCGCTGACACTTGTGATGACACCCCAGACACCGACGAAGACTTCCGCCAGTGGAAGGGCGACCCTGCCTCATACCTTGACTTCCGTTACCGCCTGGAGCGCCAACTCGCGGCAGGCTTCGCCGGACTCTGGCTCGGCTCCTCGTCCGAGGCTTTCACTCGTGTGGCCACGCAGCACATGACCAGTAAGATTGACGATGCCCGTACCCTGGCCGCGTTGGTCCCCGAGTACCCCGCGGGATGCAGACGGTTCACGCCGGCGGACCGGTACATTGAGGCGCTGAACCAGTCGCGCGTGGACGTCATAAAGGGCCACATCGCCGGGGCCACGCATGACTCCCTGCTGATGCAGGACGGTACATCGTACAACGTGGACGTGGTCGTGTGCGCTACAGGCTTCGACCCTTACACGCCGCGGTTCTCGGTCCGGGGACGCGAGGGGCTCGACTTGCAGGAGCTTTGGACAGACCAGGGCGGGTACGAGAGCTACATGGCCGCGACTGTAGCAGGGTTCCCCAACTTCTTCGGTATGTTAACCCTGCTAAGAGGTAAAGCTTAGCATTGTGCAAGCCGACTGACTCTGTGCCACACGACCAGCGTTCAACCCGCCAATCTGCCTCGTCAGCGGCTCAGCATTTCCCGGCATTGAGCGAACGAGCGACTACATCATTCGCGTCATCTCCCGACTCCAAACCGACAACCTGAAGTCGATAGCGGTCACTCACGAGGCCCAAACCACTTTCAACAAATGGGTCCAGGGACGGATGACGAGCATGGTCTGGTCCGGCTCCTGTTCTTCGTGGTGTAAGTCTTCTTCCTCACTACAGTTATTTGGATGAATCGACATCAGCTAGCTAACGCCCCAGCAGACAAGACCGGAAAGGGAAAAGTGATAGTACCTTGGCCTGGCACCGTACTCCACCACTATAAAGCGACCGAAATAGTTCGCTGGGAAGATTTCGATCTCCGCTTCCAGGATGAGAGCATGAAGTATGGGAGCTTTGGGAACGGAATCACGTCGGAGGGCTTTGCCTACAAAGAGATTCCGTGGCTTCATAGCCAATGAAGGGGTTGCACACGAATTCCATGATGCATTGGCGTAAAAAGCGGATCAGTCGATAGGCAAGAATAGGAAAAGGGTATATACGAGTAGACATTGTTGGAAACATAGGGAGTAGAAGAATTCATAGTTGAGAGTAGAATACTTTCAAAGCCTCACAATTTGTATTTTTTGATCATCTTAACATCGTCACTTTCTCCATTGGCCGATGTCGCGGTTTGCGAGACTAGATGCTACGCTCGGATACGCAGCGCCCGAAACGATACAACCCCGTGTTTCATCTTGGACGCGCACCACGTCTTTAGCTGCGTAGATTGAAACATGAGCAATGTTTAAATCAACTTCAACTCTACAGCCAACATTTTACATTGAACCAAGAGTCGCCAAGAAATATTGACGCAGCTCGTCCAGTGACCACAATCCCCGAAGACTTTCGCGCTGTCCAATTCGACACTGCCAATCGCAACCATGGCTGGTTTCGACAAGAACTTCACCTTCTTCACAGTAAGGATCATCTATCACCCCAGAGCCACTCTGGAATTATTGCGTATCAGTACTAACCAAGTTTTATCGTCAGGTCCCCGCCGCCTTCGTGCTGCTCTTTCTGCCGAAGCTCTACAGCTTCTCCCTAGGCCTCAAGTACTTGGACCCTGCCGACCCGAAGCGGTATCAGCCCGCGATTCTCAAGGCAGATGATCTCGACGACAAGGTATGTTTCCCCTTCCGTATCCTCCCGCTCTCACGCGATCAAGTTTGTGGGTGACAGTGGCCCTTTTGTCAGCATGAAAGCTGACTATACGCTTCTTCCCAGACCAAAGCGCGTATTCTGCGCGCCGAAGCCGCATTCGCCAACGGGCTCGAGACTCTCGCCTTCTACGCCGCGGCAGTGGCTGCAGTCAACGTACAAGGCGTAGACCCCGTCGCGGCTAATATCTTATCTTTGCTGTACCTGGCGAGCCGCATCGTGTACAACATTGTCTACGTCGTGCTGCAGGACAATCCCCGGTGGGCGCTGGTGAGAAGCATGACATGGTTCTGTGGCATTGGCATCATCTTCGCCATGTTCTTTATGGCTGGAGCTGCTGCGCAGTACAAGTGAGGGCTCTCCTTATTGCCGGTAAATAATGAATAATGAAAGGTCTTTCTTGATACGTTTTGATATGCAAGGGAACAGCAATTACCACTTGTTATCGCCTTAAAGCATCTATGCCTGCCTGATGTGAACTGTGAAATCACGGCCGAATATGGTCTATCTGGAGTGCAGGCGGTCAGTGAGTGAGAGTCTCCAGTATGCCATGACCATGTGAACAGCACACCAAGGCCTCGACACTCAAGACAAAAGCAAAAGTAAATAAGAGGAATGTGTTTCACCTTAAGGATTCGAACCCTAACCTCCGGGACCTGACCCCGGCGTGCTACCATTGCACTGAAGTGTTCTTCGTGGTGAATTTTATGCTTGTGGTTGTTGGTTCATAAAGACCGTAAATTGGTCGATGTAGTCAAGTCGCCGACACCAGGGTCGATTAGGGGTAGGGAATCATCTGTGGGAATCAGTTCAACTTGAAGTGGTTTTACATACATCTTCATATCGGATTCATTTCTAAGTATGATTCCTATGTATTTGATGGCACCTAGGATATCTCGCACCCAGTATGCTCTCCATTCATTAGGAGCTGCCATCTAACCGAGTTGACTTTGGTATACCGAACCACACCATCAAAGGATGAACAAGGATTTACATCTACACAGGCATAGTGTCTCCCGCATACGCATTCCCCCCTCCCACTGTGACGACGAACAGCTTGGGGTCCCCGGAGTTGACCTTACCCGACCGGTCCGTGCCCCCGTCCGGCTGGACGTCGTCGTACGCAAACGCATACCCCTTCCCGTCGAGGTTGACCTCGTGCAGCAGGCGCGCATAGTGGTTCGTCGGCTCGCGGCAGTAGTGCGTCTCGGGCGGCGAGGGGTGGTCCGCGTGGTCCGCGAGGCTCGACCGCAGGAACCCGGCCGCCAGGCGCGGGATGATGGCGTTGCGCACGGGCGAGGGCCCCGTCGTAAAGGGCCCGCTGTTGCAGCCCAGGATGTCGCCCGTGTTGGGCTTGCCGAAGACTTCGCCGCCGATCACTAGCTCGCCCTTGTCGTTGACCACGCCCTCGACGATGCCCGGCGCTGCTTGTGTGTTGATCTTCATACGCGCGGTGCCGCGGGTCTCGTGGTACTTCTGCCACACCTCCTCCACCAGCGGCTCGTAGTACCCGTCAAAGCTGGCGCCTGCGGCGCCCCCGTGTGTTGGGCTGAGAACGCGCAGCGGTGAAGGGCCGCCCTTCTTGTCCGGGACGATCAGCTTGTCCCAAGGCCGACCGTCGCGGCCCGCCTGCTCCTGTAGACCGTCGCACAGACGCGCCATTCCGTCGGAAGCCATGCCCGAGACGTGCTGAATGCAAGCCCCGTCCTGCAGGGACAGGGCGATGGGCAGGCGCGAGACGAAGTCGACGTAGCTAATGTTGGCGAATAGCTGGTGGCTGTTGAGGGTGAACTCGGCGAAGGTGAAGTCGACGCCGGCGTTGGCGTCGGTGGGGTTGAGCACGCTGGGCTCGACGAGGGCGGCGCTGGGGGGCCCGCCTGGGTTCAGCAGGAAGGTCAGCTTGGCGTCGCGGCTGAACCAGATGCGGCCGCCGGCCATCTGGGGGCAGCGCACCGTGACGGGCGGCCCGCCGGGCGGGCCGAGGGGGATGGCGCAGTCCTCGGCCAGCGGCTGCAGGATCTTGGGCGGGTTGGCGGGAAAGTAGAGCGACTGCCCGTCGGCCTGGATGAGGACCCGCGACCCGGCATGTTGCTGGAGGGAGATGCCCGTCACGTAGGCGTAGAGCTCGGACGAGGTGCTTTGGTTTTGGAGCTGGATGTCCAGTGAATTGGGCATGATGGGCGGTTGATCTTAGTGCGGGGTTCTGGGTTCCCCCACTAACTTGCGCTGTAAGATTAGGTGGTTTTTGGTTTCAGCGGTTGCGCGGAGTAGGATTCAGGGCTGGCTCTAGTTAAGGTGTTACAGGATCGTCGTCATGGAGCAATAAAACGAAATTCGGTTGTCAAGTACGGGAGAATGATGATACCCAAAGATCAATAATTGATGTTTTTCTTTGGAAGAGGACTGGAATGCTGCCAGGAATTGTGTACGCGCGTTTGTCAATTCAGGAACTTGTGGTTTCAAGGCCTACGTCATTGATGCGGTAATGCTCATGTACCTGGCAACTCAGTTCAAACTTGCCATCACCAATTCAATTTCGCGGCATTTCACTTCCAGCATCAATCTACACAACCTCGCGTCAATTTCTACTTGTTCACAGGTCCCCAAATCAGAACAAGTAATGTCGAATTATGTACAGGAATCGAGTTTTGGCACCCACGCCCTTGAACAACAGCAAACTCGATTGCCTTAATAATTAAGTAAAACAGGCAAGACCTTCCCGCTCCTTCTGTCTCATAGCCCCAAGGGCACCTGGTAATTGTACTGCGGCGCACCCGCCCACTGCGGGAACGAGTTCCCAACTTTCAGGTACTGTCCGACCGGCAAGAAACTGCTCAGCTCCGTCCTCTTGCATCCCCGTTCCTTTGTGCCTACGGGCGGCTTTCCCTCAAACCGGGCCTGGATCCAATCCAGCCAGATCTGCCGCGTCGCATCCAGCGACGGTGCATGCCCGGCCCCGTCCACTACGAGGAACTCCATCACGCTTTCGGGATACGTGTCGCAGGTAGCCGCGACCGTGGCATTGGTAACATCATAAGAGACGTAGACGTCCTCGGTCCCCTGCACCACCAACATGGGCCCCCGGAACGGCCGGCGGCCCGCGTTCGCGAGATTGCCGTAGGCCTCGACGTACCACGTCTCGTTCCACCCATCTTTCAATAGCTGCACATTATTAGTCCCATCACCCATAAACAGGTGCTGCGCCACGCCGATGCCGCCCTCGAGCGCCCGAAACAGCTCGACGCGCGCCGCACCCGCAGGGGTGAACCAGTCGGCTAGCCTGAACGAGGGGAACACGGACGCGAGCCCGAGCCCCACAAACGGCGCGATGAACGACGGCGGCCCGCTGAAGACGTCCGTCGTCGGGCTGCCCGCCACCGTGCCACGGTAGCCCTGCGCCAGGTCCCGGAACTCCTCTTGGGGATCCCGCTCCGCCAGGACATCGGCGACGCCCCATGCGACGCCGCCGCCCTGGCTGTGGCCCATGGCGACGAAACGATCGTCCAGTTTGTCGGCGAAGGCGGTGCGCGCGGCGCGTAGGGCATAGAGGCCGTCACGCGCCGAGACGCGGCTCATGAGGTACTGGTGCGAGATGTTGCCATCGCTGGTGTTGCCGTGGTCGCTGCCCCATGTCTTGGAGATGCCGAGGCCGGCGTAGTCAGACGCGACCACGGCATAGCCTGCGAGGGCGAGCGTGAAGGGGGCTGCGTCGCCATACCACAGGGCTCGGTGCGAAGACGGGGCTGCTGAGGCGAAGAAGCCCGAGGTACCGTGTGACCAGAGGACGACAGGTGCCTTTGTTACTTTTTCTTCTGTTTGGTAGGATGTTCGTGTCCCTTCGTCTCCCTTCCTCTTTATTCTATTCAACTCAACGACGCTCCTCGGAGTGAATGGCCATAAGATGAAGGCAGACGCGGGGACCACGGTACCGTTGTGTGTCTGAGTCGTGTACAGGATGCGCGAGAGCGCCGTGTTGGGCGGGATGGCGAACGGCGCCGGGTCAGTGAAGGCTTGGGTTTTGAGTAGTGTCCCGGGCTGGAGCGGGCCTGTGGTGTTGGTCAATACGGGCAAGGTATAGAAGTCATCCTCATGGGGCCCGCCGCTGGCCAGCTGGCTGCGGTCGAAGTGGAGCACGTGGTTAATGCTGGCAGCCTCGGGGGCCGAGAGCTTCGCAGCCGCGATCTGCTCGGGCGTAAGCGAGAAGGATGAATTGAAACCCGTGGACTGCTCTGCCGCGGGAGGCGTTTGGGCGCTCGCAGAGCTTGCGAGGCCGAGGTAAAGGCACGCTGTGATGGCTTTTGAAATATAACCCATTGTAGGTGCAATGTGTAATGACGCTGGTGTTCTGAGGTGTTTCGTCAGAGTCTACATGTTTTTAGATGAGCTCTCATCATACTCTTATATAAAGGGACTTCTAGCTACCTCATGAGGTTGAATTGTCAAAGCACGTTATTGCCATTCTCTGTTTCTGCCAGAGTATTACCAATCTGGGCTTCAATAATGTAGTAAGCGTGAACTAATAACACCAAGTCCAGCCAATAAGAGTTTCAAACATATATGTGGAGCCTAACGCCGCGGCGTTCCACGGCGATGAGATGATCGGGGCTTCCGTCTCTGCACCGGTGCGAAAGGTGCCCATGACAAATCAAAATCTTTCGGTATGTCTATTCCGGCTTAACAGCTACTGATGGTAGCTGAATAGGAAGGTAGATCAATTTGACCAGCCAAAAACGCTCTTACTACCGCGTTTTGGGGGTTACCGTGTCCCAGACAACCACTTCGCATCTCACTTTACCCCTCGAGCCTCTTCTCGAAATAAACCCGCTCATATCCATCTTCGACCCTCCTTCCAGTCTCCGAAAACCCGAGTTTGGCGTACAGGCCAATATTCTCCCACATCATAACGTTGGTGAACAGAGTCAGCTTATCCAGTCCCCTGCTCCTCGCCAGCTCCTCCGCGAACCCCATGAGCACGCGTCCGTAGCCTTTCCCCTGGGAGTCCGGGTCCACGACGAGGTTGTTGACTTTGATGGCGGCAGCGCAGTGGGAGTCGGGGGCCACAATGACGGACCCTAAGGCGGGAGGACTCCTGTTATCCCCCATTTGCCCCCCAGCACCACTTGTCTGCTGCTTCTGCTGACCCCCCTGCTCGTCGACGGAATTGGGGGGTGAAGATGACGGTATGGTCTTAACGGAAGTGCTTTGTAGTACGAGAACCCAGACTTCCTGCACGCCTTCGTCGAGGATCTTCTCGTAGTCTGCGAGCATAGGCGCCGGCGGCCGCCCGATGCGCTCTACGTATTTGGAGTAGGCGGCCTGGACCATTGCGCGGATTGCTGGCACATGTTCCCGAGTGGCTCTGATAACTTGAACGTCGCTCATCGTTCCTCTTAGTGACGGAGATGAAGTGCGTGGGCGATTTGAATTTCAGAGCTCTGCCCGTTGCGTAGTTTACGTCGTAATAATGATCAAATCAATAAAGTTACCAGCTCAAGCCGTAAGATGATACGTGCGGCGTGGGCATATGGATAAGATCTGTGCTTCACCCTGGGCGACTACCGCCGAGGCTCTCAATGATAGCATGCATGAGTCATTTGCGATCCGATCAGGGGCAAGTTGGAGAAGGCGGGGTAATTAGCTGCATCCATGAGTGTCTCCAGGGGCGATTTATGCAAAGTGATTGGCTGCGTTTCTCTAGTCCCGGACTTGCTGAGTCATTCAGGGGTATCAAAATACACATCCAATAGTCGAGTATAATTGCAAACATCTGACGATACAGCAACATCCTATGTTGTGCCCTAAAGCTAATCATAATCACCCCCGTCAACTGGCTTGTCTCATCGCCGCTCTAAACTTGCACATCAGGGGTCTCGTCCCCCACATCCCAAGGACCTTTTGCATTGTTCAACCCCGGTTTTCCTCGCAGGGCTACAGGTAAAGATTGAAGAGAACCTTGGCGGCCATCAGATGGACCTCATGATATACCATGCTGCCATTAGTTAATAATACGTGAATGACCGTCTATTAGTGTGCATCTGACGTGGAAAGATGGATGTCGTCACCTCTTTCGCCGGCTGTGAGGAGCGGATATCAGGGCTGGCCGGGACGGCTCCCAAGACCCTCGTGATTTTCCAGTTAAGCTATTATTGTGTTACGCGCGGCATTCTTTCGGGGGGCCAAAGAAGGCAATGGACTGCAGATTTCCCGTTCAAGAACCCAGCCAGACAAGGCCAGATATCAGGCTCGATAAAAGACATAACGAACTAAGAAGAGTCGATGTTTTACTATGGCGCCGGGTGCTGTCTTCAAGGTACGATGACAGGCTTTGTGTAGTGATGTGTCAAATTCCTTCAGATTCTTCTACTCGGTCCTCTTGCCCACCCAAGAATGCAAATTTTCACGGCGCACCGAAAACGATACCCTGTATCTTATGCGTTGTGTCACTTCGGGTGGTTTCGTTATTTCCCCCCGCCTGAGGCTATTCTCCCACCGCGCTATCCAACGGCCTATATAATTCGTCTGCTATTATTAGTATCCCCGAGCCTGCCTTAAAGCACCCTATCAAAACATTGCCACTCCAGTTTTACTCCAGCTGAAGGCCACATGTATCGGAACGCAGAACAATTCGTTCGCATCATCTCCACCTCTATGCCCTCCTCTTAAATGATAGGTTTATATTACAGCCCGTGCTCGCCTCCGGTTGTACAACTTAAACCTATTTTCACGTATTTGTAACACCACCTACCTGGTGAAGCAACTTACATACTGATCTTCACGATCATTGTGTGACACGGTTTCGGCTTATTTCTTTTGGGTCTACGCCAACTTCTCATGTCGTCAAGTTTAACTTTTTCTCATTTCCACAGTGAAGGGATACTGAATCCCACGCGCAGCAAGTATGCAAGAGAACAGGAGTCACCGAGTTGAGGATGATAGCGAAACCCTTGGAGGTACCGAGAGTTTCGTAGGCGCTGAGGGCCTCGAAAGCCGACACAATTCACCACTTGCTGACAAGACACCATGTAGAGCATTGGCCTTGCAACTTCCTGGGCCTTTGACTCCCCGGCACTCCAGCCTTCGTCATCTGGTCACCATTTTCAACGTGGTATTGGTGATAGTTGCCGCCGGGTTTATTGTTTTTGCTTTCTTGGTTCTCTCAAACGATGGCCAGCTGGTGAATGATCATTCACTTGGAAGATCACTACTCGTAGCAACTTCGTATGTAAGTGTCTTGACAATCTTACCTATAAATGTTACAACCTGAATTTGCTTAAGTGTTGTTACTGATCTTATATACGTGTTGGCGATGATTAGGGGCCAACGGTTTTTCCAGTCATCTTCGCTGCCATTGTTGGTCGAACTATGAGAGCTATGGCAACTTGGAGGCTTGAGAGGGGAACTACGATAGGTATAATATAATGTATATTTCAACGAGCCGTTTTTCTTTTTAACGGTAACTTTACAGGCCGTGTCGAGCAACTTGTGGGAAGCCATACTCTCGTGGGTGCTTTCATCTCCCAATTTCAACTGCGTGCTTTCGGTCTCGCTGGCCTGGGTATAATCGTTACTTGGGCGTTGTCACCCATAGGCAGCCAAGCAGCACTGCGTATCGCTACTGCCACACCAAGCACCGTGGACACCATGGAACAGCTCACATGCATTACTTCACAACAACGGTACCACCGAGGTGAATGGGCGAACCGCGCTGACCATGACGCGCAACTTGTTTCCTCTATATTTTCAACATCACTGCTATCCGTTACCGCACTTCAGGGACAGACACTGGATGTCTGGGAAAACCTTCGCGTACTAATGGTTGAATCCCTCGCTGGATATGAAGACCATGAGTGGAAGGAGCTACCCAGTAATAGATCCGATATCATTTTTGCTTCGCTAATCGGCGTACCCTTTGGCCCTAAGCACTTCATACGGGGCCATTACTCTTTCACTCTTGACACGTCATATATGAATTTGGATTGCCCAGTTACAACTCTCGATGAAGACGGAGATTGCAAGTTTACCAATTTCACCGATCCAGTCGATATCCCTCCCCTGAACCAGGACAATGATGTTTGGTATCACGCCCAAACCACAGACCCTGAAACAAAGTATGAAATGTGCAATGGATTCCAAGTCGCCATGTCGTCCTGTCAACGCGATTGTATATGCGAAGGCGGCTGCAGCAAATTACAGAATATAGTGAAGCCATGGCCATCTCGCCGCTTTATCTGGGAATCAAGTTCATATGCCGGCACAGCACACATCGAATGCAATTTGCGCACGACTTATGTCCAGGTAAACTATACATGCAAGTCTCCTTCAGACTGCCAAGCGACATCCGCTCGCCTGACCAAGCCTCAACCCGAATCATTGGACACTAGTCCATGTCGAAACATGACAGGATTTGATATGAGTCCTAGGGGTGCGGATCAAGACTTCCTCCGTCACCTGACCCGCCTATACCCCCTCCACCTCAGGCGCGCCATGCCGCCAATCCTGGGGTATATTCTGTCATCGACAACGGCTCTCACCGAGATTGCCGACCCGTACCAGAAGAATGTCACTGATATCGACCATACAAAGTTTCAGATACGCCTTGCTCAGCTCCTGAACACGCTTTACATGACCGGGATTTCTCCCCACACCATGCTCGGCATTGTGCCCCCAGAGAGGGCTCGGTACGATACCAGCGAAGAGCCCAGACGCAATACAGAGCTCAATACTACGATGGTATCTGCCACGGTCACCGTTGAACATGATGTACTGCGTTGCGATAAGGGCTGGTTCGTGGCGCTACTGGTTGCCTCTTTAATTTTACTGTCTGCTACGGTTATGGGTGCTATCTTCAGGGGTTTATCTCTCAGCCCTGATATTTTCGGTTCACTTTCACTTGCCACTCTGGATAACCAGTGCAACGATATAGCGTCTGGAGGATCAGCTCTTGATGGAATCGAGAGAGCACGATTGCTGAAAAGAGTGGGTATAAAGCTGGGTGATGTTGAACCATCGAGCACCGTGGGCAGAATTGCGTTGGTGGCGGAATTGAACGACAGGCCCGTCGGGAAGCTTGAGAGACGCAGGGCGTATGAGTGATGCCCAACCCGAGATACCATCGTTTACCATATCACCACACACACACACACATACATACCGACAAATAGAGATTATTTTGCAATTCAGCCTCGAATGAGTGAGTGGAGGGTTGTCGCACTAAGCTGGTGAAGCCTGTAAGTTAGGCTATTCCAGCCCCCGGACCCCCGGTCAGTAAGTAAGCACTAACGCAGACAAAACGCTACAACCCAGCTGACTTTTTGGCCTTACCCTGACACGCTACCCTCCGATTGGTTAATGGATCTCATTTTAGCAACTAAGTTCCCACTGCAGTGGCTCCTATATTCGCTGGCATCCACGATAACCCTGCTACTGCCTATCCCTAATCATATATGCCCCTCTCTACACAGCCAACAGAAAGATGTCATTAAAGGAAAGCTTTTACGAACAACCGTACGACAAACAATGCCCTCTTCATTCATCAACATTCGAGTCGGATTCAAATCACCGCAATGGCGACCACGATAAGCGGCAGCGCCGTACCTGCGCCCAAAGGCCCTGCTTCGACTAGCTATACGGCTGTTCCTGTCGACGATGGCCAAAACGAACCCAGGATAGAGCACGATGGAGTGCCCGCCAAACAAGGCCGTCGCGGCTGTTGGGAAGCTTTCCAGGACTGGACCTGGAGCCTCGAAGTCATCTCGCTCGTTTTTGCCTTTGCATTCACGGCAGCGATATGCATCATTCTCGGGCTGTGGGACAACCGGCTGCTGCGAGATTGGCCGCTTTCCATCCAGCCCAACTCGCTGGTCTCGATCTTCTCGACGCTGGCCAAGACGGCCCTGATGCTGCCCATCGGCAGCGTCATCAGCCAGATGAAGTGGATGTGGTTCGAGGAACCGCGGACCCTGACCGACCTGCAGACCTTCGACAAAGCCAGTCGCGGTCCCTGGGGCGCCCTGCGGCTCATCTGGGACACCAAGGGGAAAGCCTGGATCACCAAGGCAGCCTGTGTTATAACCGTGGCGGCCCTGGCATTTGAGCCCACCGCGCAACAGGTCCTCAGTTTCGAGTCCCGGGAAACGCCGTCGACCAATGCCACCGCCTCGCTCTCGATAGCGACGAACTGGACCTCCGCTTCCTTACAGTTGGGCGACGAGAACTATTACAGTATGTTACGGGACACTGATCGTGCTGGTAGCAGGTGAACGCTAACGCCCAAGTGTAGAGCAAGTAGCAGTGCAAGGTCTTCTGCTGAGCGCCTTCAGCCCCAAAGCCGAGAACAACAGCGTGCCGAAATTCAAGTGCACCGCCCCGACCTGCCACTGGGACAGGGTCGAGACGCTGGGCGCCTGCTCGAGCTGTGCCCCAGGTCGCCGGCCCACCTCCTCGCTGGAGCGCAACGACACCCGGTCGTTCATCGCGCGGTCCCCGCTCCACTTCGACGTCGGCCCCAAGCTGCCCAACAGCGCCCGCTTCCCGAACATCACCATGGACCCCTTCCTGTTTCGATTCGGCATGGAGGGAACCACGATAATGAACATGCCGGACTATTCCTTCTTGAACTTCGCCGCCGTCAATTGGACTGGCGCCAACAACACGGCTCGTGACAGCCGCAGTTGGGTGTGGGAGAAGGACGCCTCCGTTGACTATTACATGTGCCGGATTCACCCGTGCGTTCAAACTTTTGAAAACGTCACTGTCAGGAATGGAGTATACGAACAGGGTACACGGAAAAGAAAGTGGCTCATACAAGACAACGCCACCGCCCCTGCCGAGGACGTCATCCTGTATCGCACGGAGGAGAAAGAGGGAGAGCCACAGTCTTCTTCTCCCACAGGCTGGTCGGTCAGTTTTGGCACTGCACAGAGGTTGAACTCGGTCCTGGGCAACATGGTCTCCGGCGTCATGCCCAGGACGCCCCGGTCGCTCGACTTTGGTCGGCAGGGCGGCATCGAGTTCGGCGTCACCGAGTACATGATCGAGCGCGGCCCGGGCCCCGTCATGGCCAACTTCGCCGAGATCCTGTCGGCGCAGATGCGCGACGAGGACAACGTGGCCGTACAGAACTTGGCCGGCGTCGCCCTGCAGCCGCAGACCTTCATCGTCGTCAACTGGGCGTGGATGGCGTGTCCGCTGGCCCTCTTGGTGCTCACGGCGGCCACGCTCGCCTTCGCCGTGGTGCGGAACGCGAACCGCCCTCTGGCGTACAAGGATTCGGCCGTGGCGCTTCTGTCCCTGGGAATTGGACACGCGGACTCGGCCGATGGGTACGTTCGGGGCAACCCCTTGGGACAGCGACATACTGCATACCAAGCAGAGGTGGTAGCGGCTGGACTTACGGCTAAAGTGCATCGGGATGCAAATGGAGAGTACATGTTTGTTAAATGCTAGTAAAACAGATAGTAGTAGTACCAATAATTGACATGATACGGGTATAACCGCAACCACACCGTACACGAACCCAATCAACCCGCTTTTATGTTTTAACACTGTTCACCTCATACGAGATGCCAAAATGATGTTGAAGCCACTCGGAAAGACAAAAAGATGATATGAAGATCAAAAAGACAAAAACATACAACACCGAGGATTCCCAGGTCGTCACCGACCCTAGTACTAACTCGGCTCTCTGCTGCTTATATATGGGAGAGCGGACGGGATCCCTAGTATTCAGCAGGATGTGGTCGTATGTGATAGAGACGTTTGTTTTGAGGTTTCTTGTACTACGGAAACTAAGAGTTACTTCCTAGGGCTGGTACCAATCCTGTCCAACGTTGATCATGGCCTCGTACTAAGCGGACTCTTCAATGCCCTTGGGCATGCCGTTTCACTACATCTCTTGCTCATCTATAAGGTGGGCGCCGAGCTACATGCTGCGCTGCCACGAGGGGCGTGCGTTCATTCGCTCGTGCCAGGCCTTGACGTTGGGAAACCTGTCGAACTTATGCGGCTCCGGCACCCCGAGCACAGTGTCGACCCGGTCGTTCTAGGGCGCCCAGGCCATATCCGCGTACGTCATCTTGTCACCCATCAGGCGGCGACACTGTAGTAAGGACTCGTTCTGCCGATATATTTCCTGTGTCTTTCTTATTTGGGGGGTTGAATCAACCAGGCTGGCCCAGCTAAGAAGTACCCTCCACCATGCTGCATTCCCTCGAGACCGTACTCGGGCATACTGACTTCGACTGACTCCGCGGCTTCCGGGGCGAGAACGGGTCGATAATGGGATCGCCGTTATCGAGGGCTGCGCATTTCATGCAAGTTTCCTGCTGGGGCGATGAGGGCAAGCTCTATATAGGAAGAACAACGTGCGTCATGGGGTTTCACACGATAGGTGTGTTCCCAGCGCTGGTCCTACCACAGTGTTGTTAGCCTCCCGGGTTGGCCAAATAATCAAACCTACCCAGGCTTTTCGATATCTTGTTCTCTTGTTGGTACATTATATCTCACATCTCATATGACAGCCTGGAGCTATAGAACGGATTGTTAGAGCCACCCCGTGTGATTAAAAGTGACAGTTGGCCAACAGGAGAAACACGAAAGGTTCTGGACTACACTAACATCAGTTGCACTCACCAGTCTTCACGGTTGTTGGGAGAGCCATAAATCTCGCGACCGCTCGGTGAGCCTTCGTCGACCGGCCCACTTCCTCTCTATAGCCCAGCGCCCTCGGCCTCGGCCTTGGGATCAAACTCGTGGACGCTACAGAGGTGGCGGATATTTGTCCCGTATTCACCCCTTGACCGGATCGACGGTAAACTTTATGCGTACAGGTCTGGCATCGAAGACGCCTTCGCAGTCGCGGTTTTCGACCCTGGTTGGCTTCGTCAGTCCGGCCGTGGAAAGGACTTCATGGCCAGGGTGGAGAAAACCAATAAGAACAGTAGTCTAGCTCTGATGGTCATGCGATTGACACTTCATGAGCTTTATTAATTCGCCTCGTGCGTCATGCTACTTGATATACAAGGCCAATGAAATGATAAGGGGCGTTAGGAACCAATGTCTAGAAAACAATATACGAGAAATCAATGCCATTTGTCATACTCTCTTGTGGATAGTTGGCGCCGGACGTTTCAGCCGAGTTGGTGGACCATTAGTCGAGTGGACATATAGCAGGCGGTCTGAATTTACTTCTCTCGTATTCAAGGCGATGCATGATGTTTCTGCAACCGGATGATAGTTGATACACAATTGAGCGTCGACCAAAGACGCGTGATGTGATGGCTGACGTTGAGATGGAATTGGGTTTCGGGTGGGTCTAAGATGTAGGTTCATCGCGAGACGGGAAAATAGTGTTTCCATGGTCCCATGTTTGTTTGGATGGCGTCGATCTTGGCGGCTGCGATCTCTAAGTTTGGTCTCCACCCCGGAAAACAAAACAAACGAAAACGGTCTTTCGGGGCCGGGATGTCGAAAATCCGATGGGCCTAGCTTCGTCCCGAATCGCGAGATGAAGATCTGCCGACGTGGTTTGTCTCTACCTCGGGTTCCCGTTGGGAGTGGAGACCAATATATCTGCAGAGTTTCCTATTTGGGGCAATACTCAACAGACACACAGACGTTTAAGCTTACCCTTAGTTGGCTGTACGTAACGAACCTACCTACGTGACACGGAACCTTGTCATAATGGTGATTACCAGCACGATCGTGGCATCAGGGATACAGGGGACATGATTCAGTTAGGTTGGTATTCCGGCGGCGTGCCTCTTCGAAATGCGGGGCAAACGACGGGATGACAGATGCACAGGAGGAGATACTCCACACCCTCCTATCCCGGTTATAGGGATTAGGGAACGTGGACGGCAATGGCAATGGTAATGGCAACAGGCAGAGAGGGCGCATCGCAACTTACATGCAGGTATATGTAGGCCGCTGGAGACCAGCCAGGTTTCTGAAAAAGATTCCTGCCACTCACAGGTTTCTTGTTAGTCTACTGCTGCATCATCAACCTTCGCCATGCGTCTTCTCCCATTCCTGTGGATTTCCCAGGCGGCTTCTGCCGCCGTCTTGGCGCCGCCTCCCCCCGGCAAACCCAACGACGCCTGCGATGCCCAATGCATGCAACGATTCGAGGCCGCTCTGGCCGCCGACAGGGCCATGTGGGCTACCCCGAACTTCGCCGACGACCCCTTCTACGTGACCCCATCGAACGCCACCGGCGCCAAGCCTGGCGATGTGCTGCGCTGGCAAGACCTCTCCGCCGAGCAGCTAGGCACCAACTTTACCAAGGTCCCTGGCGGCATGTCGCTCTCGCGCTTCATGTATGTCACCGAAGACGTCGACCGTAAACCCATCCCGGCGACCGCCTTTGTCTTGTTGCCCATCGCCCCTCTTACCGCCGGGCCGGACGCCAAGTACAGGACCCTCGCCTGGACTCACGGCACAGCCGGCCGTATCCGCCAGTGCGCGCCGAGCAATAACCAGCAGCTCTACTACGAGTGGATGGGTCCCTTCTTCCACGCCTCGCAGGGTTATGCCGTCGTCGCCCCCGACTACGCGGGCCAGGGCACCGAGATCAAGGCTGGCTTCCACTACGAGGCCGGATACATGCACGCGGCCGACGTCGCATACGCTCTCGTGGCCGCTCGCAAGGTTATCGGCCACTTGTTGACCGACGAGTGGGCCGTGGTTGGACATAGTGAGGGTGGCATGACGGCCTGGCGCACCAACGAGCGCCTCGCCATGCCCGGCCAGGAGGAGCTCCTCAAGGCCGGCAAGTTCCTGGGCTCCGTCGCGGGCGCCCCGGCTCTCCGTCCCACGCAGCTCATCCCTCGCTCCATCGAGCTCGCCAAGGGCGGCCCTCTCGGCGCCCCCGTGTCCGTCTACATCCTGCAGAACCTGGTGCAGATCTACCCCGAGCTCAAGCTCGAGGAGATCCTGACGGAGCGATCGCTGAAGCTGCTCCCGCTGCTGGACCAGGGCTGCCTCGACACGGGCGCGGCCCTGTTCGCCAACATGACCGCCGACGAGACGTACAAGAGCACCGCGTGGCTGACGAGCCCGCAGTTCACCGACGACTGGCTGAAGCGCTACAACGGCGCCGGCCCCCACGCCCTCGCCGCGCCCATGCTCGTCGTCCAGGGCGTCGCCGACTCGCTGACCTACGCCGAGAACTGCGAGTGGGACTTCGACCAGACCTGCGGCGCGTTCCCGGACTCCGACGCCGAGCTCTACCTGGTGCCCGAGCTGGGCCATGGCCCCGGCTTCCAGGCCGGCCAGCCCTACTTCAGCGCGTGGATCAACCAGCTCTTCGAGGGCAGGGAGCCGGCGCCCGGGTGCAAGAAGATGACGGTGAAGCCGACTAACTTCCGCTACCAGCACGGTACGACCGGTTAAGTAAGGGGCCATCCGCTCCTTGATACTTCAATGGGGATGCCCTGACAGTACAAGATCATGGCAATCGACATCAGCGAAAACGAGATAATTGTATATACAACGCAAGTTATGGATGTCGTGTCAGAGCCTGGCCTTTTAGCGTGTTGGTAATTTTAATTCTAGGCCGGTTTCAATATTAGGGGGGAAGGACTTGGCTATTTCATCAATTGCGAGTAAATGGATAGTCCAAAACAAACGTGGTATTGATGCAAAGTGAAGTATTGCGCAAAATCTCATCGCTCTTCATAAATGATCCATTTTTTCCCTTTCTTTTCACGCTCGAAATATCTTGAACCCACCCGGAACCCTCTTCTGGAACACCCCGTCCGGGTCGTACTTGGCCGAGACCTCCTTCAGCCTCCGCACCGCCTCCGGGCCGTACGTCGCGAGCGGGTTCTGCGCCGGGTCGCAGTAGTTCAAGTACAGCCAGCTCGTCTTGCAGTCGAGCCCGGCCGCGAACGCCTCGATGTCGTCGAAGGCGGCCTCGATGTGCGGGGCCGCGGCCGCGTGCAGCTCGGGCGTGTCGAACTCGGCCATGATCATGAACATGGCCGAGTCGTGCGGCATCTGGCTCCCCAGGCCCACCGTGTCCAGCCCCCGCGCCTGCGACTGCGCCGCCATGTTTCGCAGCACGGGCTGCAGGACGTAGCCCAGCGAGAAGTGGTCGGGCGAGCCGAGGTCCCGCACGGCTTGCGTGAGCTGGGCGGAGCGCTCGTGGGTCTTTTGGATGATCCTGTCGTCGTACTTGTAGCAGACCGTCCGCCAGGCAGTACTGTGGGATTAAAAATCAGTATCGTTGTCGCCAAAACCAAAGAATGACCCCTATATCAACTGCTTCTTGTGGACACATGGACGCATTCAAACTTACTATTTCCCATTCGGCACTTTGATGGAGCTCGCAATCTTGTATATCGAGGTCGGACCCATCTGTGCAAAGTTGGACGGGACCGCCAACGTCTTCTCGTACATCTTAGCATCCTCATCGCCGTCGAGGCCCATGAGCACCGTCATCCACGACACCTCGGCGCGGGCCGAGTCGTAGGTCCAGAACAGCATGAAGGCGCCGTCGGGCGCCGCGGACACGTGGCGCATGTAGTCGCCGTACGCGTCGAGCAGGGCGGGTCCGGCCTCGTCCGAGTACATGGCGAAGCCGCCCCAGCACGTCTTGGCCGGGAAGGTCTCCATGTCGAAGCGCGTCACGACGCCGAAGTTGTTGCCGCCGCCCTTGAGCGCCCGGAACAGGTCCGCGTGCTCGTTGTCCTTGCTCGCCTCGACCACCCGCCCGTCCCCCAGCACCACCTCGTACCGCACCACCGAGTCGCACGCCAGCCCCGTCCGGCAGTTGTGGAACGACAGCCCGCCGCCCGTCAGGTACCCGCCCACGCCGACGTCGCCGACGCGGCCGCCCGTGACCATGACCCCCTCCTTCTCCACGACGGGGTAGACGTCGTTCCAGCGGGCGCCGGGCTGTACCGACGCCAGCTTGGTGTCCGGGTCGTACGTCGTCTTCTTCAGGCGGCCCAGGTCGATGGTGACGCCCTCGGTGATGTTGCTGGCGCCCGGCCAGAACATGTGCCCGCCGCTGCGGATGGCGAACTGGGCGCCCGGCACCGCCACGATGGCTCGGACGGTCTTTGACACCTCGTCGGTCGTGCGCGGCTGCGCGATCGCCCAGGGCTGCAGGCGCGCGCCCAGGGACCAGTACGAGTCGATGCGCATCTTGTAGATGGGCTTGCCGGGGAGGAGCAGGGTCCCGCCCAGCCCCGCCTCCTCGAGGCTGGCGATCACGGCGTCCCTGGTGGTGTTGGAAGAATCTGCCATTGCCGGAATGGGATATGATTATCGCTGCTGTTGGTGTTGAAGCGAACAGAGTTGAAGTCTCATGCCGTTAGATAGGTGATGATGGTAAAAGGAAGACGCCATTTAGGCAGGCAGACATGAAGTCGGGTCGCTGACTGAGCGTGAGGGGCGCATAGGGTGGGTTACACAAGTTTCACAGCCTCTAATTCTGGGATAAATAATGGAGTTGGCTTGGCTAGCTCGTACGATGGCAGCCAGCTGCATGTGACCTGCGGCACAGTGGACGGCTCACTCTGCTATAAGATCATACTTTAACGCAGGCGGCATCCCTCTGTGGTAAGGAGATATGCTCCGAGAATGGAAAGGGTCCATATCTTCTGCCACTGGCCCCTCCAAACCACGTTGTGCCAAGACAAACCTATGGGCCAAGACCTGCCAGTTCAGCCAGGGTAGCCCGGGCTAGCCAGCCATTCTCCATCCAAAAGGACGTTCGAATGACAGCCGTACAAACTTTGTCCTTCGAAAAAACAGGCCAAAGGCCCGAAGGGTTCTCTAGCTCGGCATGTCAGGTTCCTCCGGTGCCATGCAAATCCCGCAACGTTCCTGCGGCGCAGCCAATAGGGGGTCGGGGGATGGAGCAAAACGGCGGCGGGGAACCTGGACCGGTGGGGATGGACAAGCCAGGAAGCGGAGCCGTGTCCTTCTGGCCAGCTCGACTTTCTCGTACGATTCTCTCGCTGAGATTCTTCTGGTGCACACCGATAGAAGGAAATCTCCGTTGTTCAATACCTCGGCAGCTTGGATGCCAGAACTACTATACCTGCACCACACGTACACACGGACCACTGTAGTTATAGTCTCGTCTGCCTGGACCTCCACCCCGTAGTAACCTTCCTAAGAGCCCCGATTAAAACGTCGCGGACACTCCCGGACGGCCCCGACAGGACAGCGGAGCTATCTCTACTGTTTGCGCCCGAGCTAGACCGTGACTCCACGGGCGGGTGGGTCCTGGGAGCGGCCTCAGTCACAGAAATACACGGCCGGGCGTGCCAAAGTGACAAAGAGGACCGGTACTTCCAGCCCGAGGAGGTATACGTGAGTGATAGCAGACATAAAAGAAAGAGATAAAGGGGGAAAGGGTATGCAGGCTTTCCAAAAGTCGCGTTGCTTTGGGTTGGTAACTCATGATTTATCTCCCTTCTCATAACACTATTTATACCAAGCAATTCTATTAGAAACGCGTGGCTCACCAGTAGTTGCCCCTTTCTGAATAAACTCTTGTATGTTTCCTGCAAGTTTGTTTCCCAGCAAAGATAATTGCTCCTGGGATTTTGAGTGATGTTTGATCACGGTAGGTCGATAATATGGTGGTTTGAGCCAGAGTCGTCACAGATAGAGGTCACAGATGACTCTCCGTGACTCATTTGATTACCACAAAACTCAGGTCAGAGAGATCTGAGAATCGTATCCGGGCATCCTATAAATCCAGTCTTGCCTTTTACTGAGCTATATTGTTTCGGTTCTCTCTTCAAAGTTGCCACACTGAACATCACAGTACATTTCTTGCCTGCTTTTTCTCTGTCATTAAGCTATCCTTTTCAGTTTAATCCGTTCTCTCACTGCGATAGATTCGTGATGCCACAAGACAGTTCGCATCCCGAAGATAACCCGCGGGAGATCCTTGATCTGCGGGGAATGTTCACAATTATGGGTTGTGATCCTCCCGTCTTCGTGACGTACGACCAAATCGAAGATGCAGTGAAGCACCTTCGAAGAGCTGGCCAGGAAGTTACGGGCGTTTGTCCGGTCCCAGATGCACACACCGTCACACGCACCAAAGATGCCATGGGCAACGGCCAGTAAGTATTCCTCTGATACCCAAACACTTAGTTTTCAACATGCAATGATGCGAGATACACACTCCAAGCACTTGGGGGAACTCTTGGAATACTGGAAAAGGGAAAAGGTTCTTGGGTAGTTGACCAAGGTTGTCTAGAAATGGCGTATGGGTGGCGACCACTTTCCGACCACCAGCCAGACTCAAGCCGAACGATGTGTTCGAGGAACTTCCCATCAACACCTTGAACAGAGACATCAGACTCCATCGCTACTGCATCCGCCGGCTCCCTACGGTCCTTCAGGAAACAGGTGCGAGTCTCAAGACCATGGCCATCTTCGTTTCGGGCGCCTACAGGGGGGTCAACAACGAAACCGACGGCGCCATCGTCCGCGGCGGCTGGGCTTTCACGTGCAAGAAGGGCGGCCTCAGCAACTACTCCGGCGCCCTCGAGAAGCGCGGCCCCGGTAACGACGACCCGCCGCCGCTCCGCATGGACCCCACCGGCGTGGGCCGCCGCGCGACGCTGCGTGCTGCCGTCGCGGCCCTCACGTGGCAGCCCTGGTACCGCGAGGGCTGGCAGCGCGTCGTCCTCGTCACCGACAACGGGTACCTGGCGCAGGGCGCGACGGAGGAGCTGCGGTACTGGGCGGACCCGGGCCCGGCACGTCCGCCTTGGAAATCGGGGGACGCGGCGTCACAGCCCCCGAATCGCGACCTCTGGTGGAAGCTGATGGAGCTGCTAGGCGAATACGCGCAGACGGGCGGGTGCGAGGTGTCGTTTTGGCAGCCCGGGCGCAATTGGACGAACCCGGCCGGGCAGGCGGCTATGGAGGCTTGTCGGCTTCCGTGGACGGAGTACTATGCGGATACCAAGAATCCAATGTTGTGATAAGGATGGGGTGCTGAGTTCCATTCGGCGGCTGGATGGTTTGGTCTTGGTTCACTTCAAGCGGAGACCTCGTTAAGAAGGCTCTCATAAGGACCCTAGATATGGAAAGAGGTGGTGACATGGGGTGTCAGAATACAGATGAATTGACTGCATTGATATCGGTGAAAGAATGGACAATTCAATAACCTAGCGGAAGCGTTTCGGGTCACGTCAAAGTGCATGTATAATTAGATGGAATGGCATTGTGCATAGCTCGTTTCACGGCACGTTGCAATCCAAATTGCGAAAACCTCCAGGGGTGTGAAGCTGAAGCCCCTAAATGAGTGTGTTAATTGCATTGGGATTATCCGTTATATCCCAAGATGTTTTCATTATAGGTGCTTCTAAAACTCGAAAACTTCATCGAACGATACTCAGTTCACTCTCAAGGGCGCGATGGCAGAGTGGTCTAATGCGATAGACTAGAATTGAATCATTGAATTGGATTCTAGGTATCTATTTCCTTCGGGAGCGCAGGTTCAAATCCTGCTCGCGTCGTCTTAAACTTTTTCTTTTTCTCTTACTTCTGGATTTTACATGCTGGTCGGTTACGGGGAATTCGGCATATTGGGCTTCCATAATTCATTTTTGTCTTTTCAGACTTGGGCAGTTGTCAAAGAGGAAGGGGAAGAAAAAGGTCGGTGCAATTTGGTGCGGGGCACGGGCGCTAAAGTGGTGTGGGGGTGCAGAAGTTCCAGAAGATCGAAAAAGGAACCCGAGGGTTTGGTTAGGTTCAACTTATGCCATTCGTATTATGGTTCGTCTGAGCAACAACTGATCACCATTGGAACGGGTCGGTTCATCTACACGCTGGGTGAAATGCCGTGGTCAGTTGGTCAATCATGACATGCCAAACATCCCTGCCCGTACATCCATCAGTACTATGCATCATGAGCACAGCCGTCGACGTGTATTATAGCCCCTCGTTTTCCCATTCCAGAGTTCAACTGGTGTTCTCCAACACATCATCGCAGGAACTCATCCTCCCCTTCATTCGGCTTCATATCCTTGATGATGTGATAGTACGACTAGAAGGATGTTGTTCGCTGATAGCGTCGTCCGACGGGCGTATCATGACCGACGGGCGTCATAACTGCAACATACATTGGCTACTCGGATTTGGCTTGGGTCGGTGGCACATATGGCGTCTATAAGAACGAATCGGAGACCTTGCCTGTGACTGAACTCAACTCGCACGAACGACTGGTCACATAACCGTGTGACAACCAGTGCCCTGATGGGGAACACAAGGATCCCTTTGGCAAATCGATCTCTCGTATTCGTCGTGATAGATGGCCACACTGATATAGGACCCTTGTAGGCCTCGTGATTGTTTGAAGTCGACCAGAAACAACCTTGGAACATAGTTCTGTGGCTGTTTTGATCCTGAACATCCCTAGCTGAAGGGTTCTCGTACTAGAAAGCCGGGAAATCTCGAAGTTGTCAACACGCAGCGCAGTCATTGGGAATGGACGACAACAGCGAATTCGGGCCATCTGAGTTCCAGTTTACCGGCAAGTATCTAACCGGGAAGAAACATGAAGGACAACACGGACTCATGTCAAGCTTCCAAGGGTAGCTTGGATCGTTTGTGAATTGAATATTATTTAGTGAATCCCCCCTCACTATATGGCATACAAGTGTATAATCAGGTGGTACCGAGCCAACAACCGTGATGCAAGGATGCTCCTGTTGACTAATCTGTCAGTGACGCAGTGACACCTCTTGGAAGCAGCATGAGGCTTGGGGTTTAAGCATTGGCACTCCACTTGACGGAGACAGCTACGTATAGCAACGAAAGCGGGAGCGAATGGGGCCATCGAGGGGGTCATAGAGACCCTCCCACCCTGCTGGTCTACGTCACGGGTGATTGGCCCATCATGCACGCGCCGTCTAACGGATCGGGAATGAACGTTACTAAGTGCCATTAAAGAAATGATGCATCACTTCCTATTTGAGAATACAGTATTGTATATCCACATGGGGAGGCAACTACTACCGAACCTGATTTCCCTCGGCATCAGGACCCAACATTTTTCTCATCTCCCTAGCTGTCCGGCCTTGAGAAGGACTGCAGCATTCAAGATCGCGAAAAATTCCTTGACCTAGAAAAAAGATTCTGCACCTCTCTCACCTTGCACTCTCGAACGGGAGAACAGAACCACTCCAATTCCACAGCCAGGTATTCCATCACCAATTGCCCTTTGAGGTTCGACAGTTCCTGTTGGCGCAGACATGGAATCCCTGATCGTGGCAGTCATGCGACTGGCTGGGCTTTTTGGTCTCTACCGCCTGGCCGTCGCTCTATACAACATATCCCCTTTTCATCCTCTGCACAAGTTTCCTGGCCCCAGACTCGCCTCCATGACCTACGCGTACGAGGCCTACTATGATTTCTGGCTGCACGGAAAATACACACTCCGGATCAAGGCAATGCACGATAATTATGGTGGCTCCCTTCCATCCCAGTGGCGCCGTTACGCCCATAAGACTGACAGATCATCCCAGGCCCGATCGTGAGAATCAATCCAGATGAGCTCCACTGCGCCGACCCGGACATGCTGGACGAGATCTATGCCGGTGGGAATCGGGCCCGGGAGAAGTGGGAGCACTACACCGGGTTCATGCTGGGTCCGCTATCGAAAGCAGGGTTCGCAACCATCTCCCATGACATCCACCGCGTCCGCAAGGGCGCCATGGCTCGCTATTTCTCCCGGGCCCAGATGCTCAAGCTCGAAGACGAGATCTGCGACTTCACTGTGCGTACGGTGGACAAGATGCTGCTACGCGCCGGCGGTGCCGACTTCGACGTCAAAGAGGTATTCAACTGCCATACGGCTGACATCATTTCCCAATACTGCTTCGGCCAGTCCATGGGTTTCACGGACCAGAAGGGCTTTGAACCAAATTTCGGAACTTGGGTCAAGTATATATGCATTGCTTTTCTCACCTACCAATTGCAAAAGGAGCTAATGGGTTTGCTCGCAGATCATTCCTCAAAACCTGCTACTTGGTCAGACACTTGGCTCGAAATGTACCTGGCATCGGCGCTATTGCCAACACGGCTCCTTATTTTGCCAACTACATGGGCGAAGATATGCGCAGGGTGTACGACCAGCAGGAGGTGCAAATTCCCCGCCACATCAACCGGGCAATCTCCAACAAGGAAAACGGAAGAGTTTTCGCTGAGTTGTTGGCCTCGCCGCTTCTCCCTGAGTCGGACAAGTCTATCAAGCGACTTGCCGGTGAAGGTTTTACTTTGCTTATGGCTGGTACAGAAACCACTGCGGTGAGTGTTTATCTATTCCCTTTCAATACTATTCAGGCGTCCCATTGCCAGTTTGCTACCCATCATCCACGTTCTATCTCGTTACCAGATCTGATATGCTCTCCCTCAACTACGCCTCTGTTGGGTGCACAATTTCAAGCTACCCGTGCTGACATTATACACACAGGCCACACTTTCATACATTGTCTACCGGTTGCTATCTGAGCCTGCTATGCTGAAGCACCTAGAGAAAGATATGGAAGGATTCGGTATGTTCATGGAGAGTTACAATGCCTGTGTCAAATCGCTAACGGTTGGACAGATTTCGAAAACCCGAAATGGACGCAACTGGAGCAAATCCCTTATCTCTGGGCCATAATCCACGAAGCCCTGCGCCTGACGCCAGGCATCTCCCACCGCTCCGCCCGCAAAGCCCCCCTCGAGGAGCTCGTCTACAGCAAGGGCAACCTCCACTACACCATCCCCAAGGGCACCCCGATCGGCATGAGCTCCATGATCCAGAACCAAGACTCGACGCTGTTTCCGGACCCGAGCGAGTTCAAGCCCGAGCGCTGGCTGCTCGCCGAAGACGGGCAGCAGAACTACGGCCTCGAGAGGAAGCTGCTATCTTTCGGTCGCGGAAGCCGCATCTGTTTGGGTATGGACCTCGCGTACTGCGAGATGTACCTCATGGTTGCCGAGCTCGTGCACCGGGTGCTGCCCCATGCGAGGCTTGTGGATACGACGCTCGAGAATATCGAGTACGATCATGATTGCATCGTGCCTTCGCCCAAGTCGGGGTTCATTGCGGTTCGAATCGCCATTGATGAGGAGAAATACTAGGGAGTCAATGGTCATTCGAATCAAATTATTGTCGGGTGGCTAGGAGAGTCAGTCAGTCAAGCAACCACATATCCAAAGCAACGGGATACAACCGATAGAGTACACTCTAATTAACAGTGAATCTTGCTCTATAGTTTGAAGAGTGTCTTTTCTGTTGACTGAAACACGAACTTCTGTTGTTCCGTGTGCCGTTGAAATATTTGAGGGCATCACGTCAAACTTGCAGATAAGAACCGTCTCTCAGGAGACAACCCTGTACACGTATAAAGTTGAAAGATGATAACCGTCCTCGTGTTTGACCTCCCTTGGTATGGCATAGACACTTCGGTCGTCATATCATGAACGTGACGAGCACTGGAATTTTCGACCATTGACAAATACCAAGGTAATGTCGACTCCATAATAGCCATGAGGCTGACATCGTCAATACAGAGTAACACCATGGGGTTGAATCCAGTAATTCTACCTAAGAGATTTTCGAAACGATCGGCCAGCAGCCTGGTAAGAACTCTTGAACTGTGTGTCAATATCACAAATATGTTTCTTGACTGAGTAGATGATCAGCTCGACCACTCCGTAACAGCAAAATCATAGATTCAGCCAAAGCAGCGATGCATTAAATAGACCGTGGCGATGAGAAAAAAGGCTATCAGGCAGGGAATATGATGCGATTCCTCTATACAAATGATACGACGGAACATCTCTGCGAAGTTCTCGGAGAGAGGCGAGACGTAAACCACTTGAATTGACCAAGGAACGTTTCTTACTGCCTGCCTGCCTGCTTTCCATATCTACCTCCATCTGTCGCCTCATATCGCATCACTCGACGTGTGCATCAGAGCCCGTTCTTAAACGAGACATGTTGTTCCTAATTCAGCCCTTGAATGCACAAGACAGTGGAGCTATGTCCTGAGCCCACTTTCCCACCATATAATATCGTGTCGCGCGCAAAACCATTACCACACCATCTGAATGCCATATAGCAGTGTTTATAATATTCTATTCCTTTCAATATATAAGAAAATGCAAAAAAAGAATTGTCGAACACGGCAAAAGAAAAAATCAGTTGGAGAGGCTGGGAATCGAACCCAGAACCTTTTCCAGTTGCTTACGTGAGCGAGTACATATGCTAAGGAAACGTCATACCACTAGACCACATCCCCTGATTTGTTGAAGAAAACCTGACGTATGAGGACCTATGACCCAATCCCAGTCTAGTTTGGAGAGAAATTCCAATCGCCAAGCCGCAGCACGTTCTGATCAGATTGCCTATCAAATGATATCATTTAATTGACTTGAACGTTTGGATACGCGTTTGATGCTAATGCAGAGTGCGTCTTATTTCACCACATCTATCTGACATTTTGCTTCATTTGAGTGTAGGCGACACGCCATGAAGGAACAAAGCTTTCACTCCATTTTTTGGCATTCAAGAAAGGAGCTGTTGGCAGGTTGTCTGTTATGGGGGCAAAAATGAAGTACAATATATAAAAAGAATTCGAATACAAATTTAAAAAGAAATTAGACGACGCGAGCAGGATTTGAACCTGCGCTCCCGAAGGAAATAGATACCTAGAATCAGAAGACTCATTCTAGTCTATCGCATTAGACCACTCTGCCATCGCGCCCTTAGAATCTTTCTAGCGTGCGATGAAAAATCCTGGCTTATGGAATACTATGTTTGCTGGCGAGTAAAAGTCTTCCGTATTTGGTGCGCCTGATGGATGGCTCAGCGACAAATGGTGGGAGGCAGATAGGAGGGCGCCGCCAGGTCATCTGAACGGAGCGGGCCCCGCCGTCTGTTGAGTTGAGTGGACCAGGACCAGATCAGTCAAATTGATATGACCGAGTCGTCCCCTGTTTGCCCTCTTGGAGTATATACGCAACCATGCGCCCTTGAGTATTGTGCCATGCATGTTGATATGGCCTGTCGGTTCAAGCCTCCAGCGGAAGTTCGGGCAGGTGGCGTTGGAGTCAGACGGGGTTTGGTCACTTACGGAAGACGAATAATATATGACAAGCCAAATCTATGATTCCAGTCCCATCTATAAGGCTAAAGAAGAAGGCTCTGGAGCTCTACGCTTCCCTTGTCCCAGTTCATACATAATCCATTCGTAGGTAGCCCACTGCACTGCGTTGACAAAAAAGGCCCTCACGCTGCAAATCGTCAAGCCCCTGAAGAATACCTGCATCCCGCCTTCTCGGTACGCCTCTCTCGCGACTTCCATCGCGCCGAGACGCCGTTGCGGCTTGGAAGGGTCATCCAGTAGAGGCCTTGTCGTGGGATCCAATGTCTGGGCTTGAACCCGCGTCTTGATAACATCCAACGGAAAGATGCTCGCCCACGTCATCACACCAGCAAGGCCACCGCATAGAAGCACCTTCGCGGCCTCCTGCGAGAGCGACTTGTCCTCGTCCTGTTTTGTCGTGGCCATCCATTGGGTGCTCAACTCGTACGACCAGAAGTAGAATCCGTAGCCGATGCTATCCCGCAACGCCGTCACCGCACCTCCGAAGTACAGGCCGCGGACCCCCTCGTTCTTCAAGATGCGCCGCGTGATGGCCCAGCTCGACGTGGGCGAGGACGCGAGTTGCGCGCGGCACTTGATGAGCTCGGTGGGGGTGCTCACAGCCCACGTCGCCAGTCCGCCGATAGCGCCAGCGAGCCAAGTTGTCCAGAGGTTCGGTTGCAAGGAGAGGGTCTGGTTGAGGGCGGCCTCACTCCGGTTGTAGGAGACGAAGAGGAGCGCATTCAGGGCGCCATAACCCAGAATGGGCGCCGCGGTGCCCGTGATAAGCGAAGACGTGTTCTGCTGGACCTGCCGGACGAAAGAAGTGGTGGCCGCCGCCTGATGCCCGCTGGTCGTGGTTGGTGAAATGAGGGACTCCTTGCTGGTGGCCTGCAGGCGGACTTTGATCACGTCTAGCGGATTGCCGATGATGATGCCGATGGCGCCGCTTATGTAGCCGGCCCAAAAGTCTGCTGACATTGTCTTGTACTAAGGAGGTCTAGTTATTGAACTCGACTCAATGTGTTCTTATTATCCCGCTCGCTGATGAGAAGCCGATTTCAATACAAGGATATCATTGGAAATACATCGGCATGCTCTAGAGGTCAGCGTAGAAAGAATGCCTAGGGAATCTTGCCCAGATGGACCAGACATAAGCGCTCCGCAATCATCTTCACATGTTTGGCCCCGCGATCCGCTAGTGAGGGGCAGGCGAACGGTGTGTGGGGAGCTTAGATCCATTGCTCTAGGTAGTGTTTATGACTGGAGACTGATAAAGAACAATTGCGAACTTGTTGGACTGCACTGCTATTATTATTCTAACATAGGAGGAAAGGCCCAAGATCTCAGGTATGAGTTATCTACAGATAGGGGTATGCAGATCTAACATGAAGGATGCAGTGTTACAGCAGGGGCAGCATTGCGTGCCTGACGGGCGGCTGCATACAGGCAGCTGAGGCGAATTGGTGGAAACGATTATCAATTTCCAGCAGGCACCAGCGCCCACTAAGTCACGTGAGTAGGCGTAATTGACCTGCTGAGGAAGTCGCGTCGTGCCTTCCCGGGTCAACAAAAGTTCATACGAGCACTCTTTCTGTTACATTCAAGGAAAAAGGCGCCAGGTGCAAACTTGGGGAAAGAGCGATTGCGCAAATATCCCAAACATTACTTCTCTGTCCGTTTTCCTCTTGTTTGAATTGCATTGCGTGGGAAATGTTGGAATTTTAGGAAAGAGCCCCCCTCGTCCAATCTATTACGCCGCGCTACGCTACCGCGTCTTGTCGCCACTTTCAAAGTCCCAGCTCCCACTTCTCCCGGTGGCAATACAAAGTGATTCGCAGATTCGCAGAAAGATCGGTGCAATTGATCTTCTCTCAATCTCAATCAATCTTCCCGTCGACAAGCTGCCTCAGAATGGAGACCCCCAAAGCAACCCCCGTGAAGTTACCGCCAGGCCCGCGATACAAGGCATCCGATTCTGTCGACCGATTGGCCAAGCCCTTCAAGTGCCCCGGTTCAGCAACCCGCACTCCCACCGCCGACCGACCCGCGCGCAAGAAGAGAAGAGTTGACTACAAGGGTGCCGATGGAGATGCAGACGCCGCCGACAAACCATACACAAATGCGGATCGCTTGGCTTTAGCCAACCGTGACGCCAATCGGTTTCCCGTCTTCCAGGCCAAGGACAAGGACAAGGTCTTTAGGAAAGCCTTCTCCGTGCCCTTTGTCAACAAGGACACTTCAGCCTACAACCCGAACCGCCCACCTCCCACGCTAGGTTTGCGACAGGGCGCTGTCTTCGTCGCTAAGCCGCTACACGATCCGAGTGGAGAGTTCGCAATCGTTCTGTACGACCCTACCGTCGATGACAAGCCGAAGGAGAAGCCCAAGATTGAAGAGAAGCCTGCAGAGGCTGAGGTCAAGATCGACGAGCCTCTCGTCCACAAGAGCCTGTCCGAGATACTGGGAATCAAGAAGAAGGTCGAGGGCGAACATCCCCGAGTTCCTGTCGTGATCGACCCGAGACTCGCCAAGGTGTTGCGACCACATCAAATCGAAGGTGTCAAATTCATGTACAGATGTGTCACCGGAATGATCGACGAGAAGGCTCACGGCTGCATCATGGCTGATGAAATGGGTCTGGGAAAGACACTACAATGCATCACGCTTCTGTGGACCCTCCTGAAGCAGTCGCCAGACGCGGGAAAGACCACTATCCAGAAGGCCGTTGTTGCCTGCCCGTCCAGTTTGGTCCGAAACTGGGCCAACGAGCTTGTCAAGTGGCTTGGCGCGGATGCCGTGACGCCGTTTGCCATCGATGGCAAAGCCACAAAGGAAGAACTCACGCGTCAGCTAAGCCAGTGGGCGATCTCATCCGGCCGCGCAGTGACCCGACCGGTCATCATTGTCTCATACGAGACCCTGCGACTGAATTGTGAGGCGCTTAAGAACACTCAAATCGGTCTCATGCTCTGCGATGAAGGCCATCGTCTCAAGAACGGTGACAGTCAAACCTTTACGGCCCTGAACGCCCTGAACGTCAAGCGACGAGTCATTCTTTCGGGAACTCCTATCCAGAATGATCTGTCAGAGTACTTTGCTCTGATTAGTTTCGCGAACCCAGATCTTCTTGGCACGAGGCTGGAATTCCGCAAACGTTTCGAGCTTCCCATCCTGCGGGGTCGCGATGCCGATGCCTCTGAAGTCGACCGTAAGAAGGGCGACGCCTGTACTGCAGAGCTATTGAGCATTGTGAACCGGTTCATCATTCGCCGCACCAACGACATTCTGTCCAAGTACTTGCCAGTCAAGTACGAGCATGTTGTTTTCTGCAACCTTGCACCCTTTCAACTCGACCTGTACAAGTACTTCATCACAAGCCCTGACATCCAAGCTCTTTTGCGTGGCAAAGGTAGTCAGCCCCTCAAGGCTATCGGCATGCTCAAGAAGCTTTGCAACCACCCTGATCTGCTCAATCTTTCCGACGATCTCCCAGGTTGCGAGAAGTATTGGCCGGAAGATTATGTGCCAAAGGAGGGACGCGGACGAGATCGAGACGTCAAGCCTTGGTACTCTGGCAAGATGCAAGTGCTTGATCGCATGCTTGCACGCATTCGACAAGACACCAACGACAAAATCGTTCTCATCAGCAACTACACGCAGACTTTGGACCTGTTTGAGCGTTTGTGTCGCAATCGCGCATACGGCTGTCTTCGCCTTGATGGTACCATGAACGTCAACAAGCGCCAGAAACTCGTTGACAAGTTCAATGATCCTGATGGTCCTGAGTTCGTATTCTTGTTGTCCAGCAAAGCTGGTGGATGTGGCCTCAATTTGATAGGCGCCAACCGTCTGGTTCTCTTCGATCCGGATTGGAACCCGGCTGCCGACCAGCAGGCGCTTGCCCGTGTATGGCGTGATGGACAGAAGAAGGATTGTTTCGTGTACCGATTCATTGCCACGGGAACGATTGAGGAGAAGATCTTCCAGCGTCAAAGTCACAAGCAGGCTCTCTCATCTACCGTCGTTGACTCAGCCGATGATGTTGAGCGTCATTTCTCCGTGGACAGTCTACGAGAGCTGTTCCAGTACCGCGGAGACACGAGGAGTGATACGCATGACACTTTCAAGTGCAAGCGCTGCAAGCCTGATGGTCGACAATACATCAAAGCTCCCGCCATGTTGTATGGCGACACGAGTAGTTGGAACCACTTTATTCCCGCGGCGATGAAGCAGATCCAAGACTTGCTGCTACGACAAGAAGCGGAGGAGTCGGAGGTGTCGACTGTGTTCCAGTACATTTCTCATTAATGCTGGTCACTTGTATGAGGGAGCTTCTATTGTTTTTAGACATGAGCGTTGGCGTTGAAACCATTTGCTAGATTAGATATCATGATGGAGGCTCTGCATTTGCATGGCTTTACGGCGTTAGGGAACAAGACGGGATACGATGATGTGGGCTGATGAGCTCTATGTACGAGATACCTGTCTACATTACAATAATGAATTGCAACCAAATGACTACCAAATGACGCCCAAACTCCGAAACCAGGTCCAAATATCTCAGAATTCAAGGAAATAAAATGTCGAGTACCTAAATTTGGACTCGCCACATAATGTACACAGCCTGCCGGTTACCCCTGACTTGTTAGAGTTCACACCATCACCTTTTCTTGCACCGACCCCGCTCTCCATGTATCCCAATCTTCAAGCACTTTTTGGATTCTCTCTGAACCCGTGATACGAAGCGACTCCTCAAAGTATTCCCGTGTCAGCTCAAACGGCTTGCCTGTAACGTTAGGCACATATTTGCCAACCAGCTTTTCCGGACTCAACCGCGTCACGTCCAGGTTGTCCAACAGCACGCGTCGGAAAGCGTCCATACGCGGTCGAAGATACGAACTATGGAAGGGGACATCGACACCCGAGAGCGGCACCGTCGCTGCACCACGTTGTAGCTGGACCTCGGAGGCAGACGATATACCATCGTAGGTGGATGCAAGTTTGGCGATCAAGTCCTCGGTCAGTTCGGCCATGCCCTCCTGGGAGAAGCGACTGCCCACGGCTGCCTGCTTCTTCACCGAGTCGCATACGCGTTGCAGCAGGTCTAGGGCGCGGAGATCGCCGGCGCATACGTATTGGCCGTTGCGGATGTTCAGGTTGACGACTTCGACGAAGAATCCGGCCTGCTTGTGGATCCTAGCGACGAGATCGCAGAGGGTCGCCTCGGTGAAATCTGGTTGTTCAATGTGGTTAGCTAAATGCATACTAATACGGAGTGAGTAAACTAGGGACGGAGGTATTGATCACTTACCCTTGCAGACTCTCGACGGATCGACAGCCACCATGGCGAAAGCACTGCGTCCCAACCCATCTCGCTCGACGGCACTCTGCATCGTCATGCCGCGGCAGAAGACGAAGTACAGCAAGTTCTCGAACGGCATGAAATCGGTAAACGAGGCCAACGCCGCGAACTCGCCGAGCGAATGGCCCGCGAAGTGGCACTGGCCCAGGTCCAGGACGCCGTGCGCCTGCATGTCGCGCACCACGGCCATCTCCATGATGGTCAGCGCCGGCTGCGCGAACTGGGTCGCAAACAGGAGACCCTTCGGGGAGGCGTGCGTGTACGAGGTCGAGCGCTCGTGGATCTCGGGGAACATGGGCCGGCGCTCGGGCTTGTTGTTGTTGTTGGAGGTGCCGGGGGTCTCGTAGTGCATCGACATGTAGTTCTGGCGCAGCATGCGCCCCCGCACACCGCCGAAACGCACCTTGATCTCGGTCGGGTTGCGCCGCACGATGTCGAGGATGCTGACGCCGAACTGCGCGAGGAAGTAGGCGTCGGCCTTGTCCCACAGGGCGCGCGCGACGGGCGAGGCGGCGTACAGGTCCATGCCCATGCCCTTCTCTTGCGAGCCCTGACCCGTGAAGACGACGGTCGTCGTCGGCTGAGCGACGATCGCGGAGCCCACGAGGACTTTCTCGCCTTCACCGCCGGCGGCAGCTTTGGTCACTTCGATCTCGATGTGCTTGAGGCCGGCTTGCATGGCCGTGTGCCGCAGCGAGACTTCAAGCGTGTCGCCGGGCAGCACCATGCCCACGAAGGAGACGTCGTATTTCTGGATGCGGCGCGGGTCTTGGTCGGCCATGTGCTTCTCGATGACTTGGCGCACGGCGGCGGAGCAGTACATGCCGTGCGTGATGGTCCCCGGCAGGTTGACCAGGTGCGCGAACAGGGGCGATGTGTGGATGGGGTTGAAATCGCCCGAGGCTCGCGAGTATGGCTCGTTGCTCGCGGGGATGGGCAGCTGGGAGACATGGGTCGCCGCCGCGGAGGGGAGCATGTGCTGGCGCTGGGACGCCACGATCCGACCGTGGCGCTCCAGATAGGACAGGACGACGTTGTTGTGTCGCGAGTCAGCAGTGCCTCCCACTACGGCAGCACTGTGCTTGACGATTGCAATGGGCGTTAGGTCGCCGGCCTCGGACCGCACGTAGGCGCGGCCCGACGTATCGACACGGCTGCTCGTCGCGCTCGACCACTTGGTCGAGGTCTGCAGGTGGAACTCGAGGGTCAGGTCCGTTAGGTTGAGGTCGTTCAGCTTGTTCTTGTCCTCGAGGTGGAACCAGGGCTTCTCGGCGATGACGGCGATGTCCTGCTTGGACGACATCTTCACCTCGTAGAAGGGCTCCGATTTGCGGGCGAAAGTTGAGGCATAGTCGGTGTAGACGCCGCGGAAGAGGAAGCGGGAGCGGACCGTCATGAAGACGGGGCTGCTGTGGCTAGGTCGACGCATATCGCAGACGACCTCGACGGTCTTGCCGGAGTCGCCGATAGTGATGGCGTTGACGTAGGCTCGCGTGCTGAGTTCCTCGCCGAGCTGCATCATTCGGGACTGCGCAACATGGCTAGCTGACATCTCGTAGGCGTTGGAAAGATGCACCAGGTTCAAGACGTCTCCCTGGACGGGCTCTTGCAGGAGGGCCTTGCAGATCGGGCTCCAGGCTGCGACAATGGCCAAGTCCATGGGGACCTGGCCCTCGAGATGGCCGCCGGTGTAGCCGATGGCTCGGCTAAAAGCCCGGACGCGGGCTGCGTCGACGAGGAAAGTGTCCTCGAAGGTAGCGAACTCTGGCGAAGAAGGGACCTCTTTCTTCACAATGTCATCGTCAATTGGGGACGACGTCCAGAGTTGGCGGTACATAGCCGAGATGCGCTCGTTCCTACCATGAACCATCTCGCTGATAGGGGCAAAGCTGCTTTGCGGGAGATACTTGAACGTGAGGAGCATCGAGACGGGCTGCTGAGTCTGGCCGGTCACGTAAGTAAACGGCATCAGCCGGATTTCGTTTCCGTCTCGGCGTATTTCCACGTCTAGCCGTTTGTCCATGGTAAACAGGCGGAGATATTCGCGACTGAACTCGACATGACTAATTCCTTCGAGACCCCGAACCAGCCTTCGGACAGGGTTGTCGACGAGATCCCGACCGCGCAGAATGAGCGGGCTGCCCAGCAGAGCGTTGAGCCAACTGGTGCTGGGATCGGCGAGGAACGTGAGGAGCTCTTTCTTCCGGTCAGAGTGGAGGTTATCCGAGCCTTGGGTGATAATCTCATACGCGGGGTATGTATCGAGGCCGCTCTGGAGGAACTCTTCCTGGGGAAGGTCAGGAATGGGTGTACCACCTAACATGTGCTGCAGGACCCCATGATTCACCCCGTTCAGAACATCAGCCACAAGCTCATCGATGTTGCAGGTCTGGCGCGCCGCGACGGGGCCGTGAAGAATGAAGGTGCGACCGGCGTCTTGATCCACGACGGCCTCGACGTCTTCCGACTGCCACAGGGAGTCCTTCTTGAACCAGGTCTCGAAGTTGTCGTCCAGGGCCGGTATGAACGGCACAGGCTTTTGGCCCGGTCGGCGGCAGAGTTGCATGAAGTAGTGAGCATCCTCGGAGAAGACCTGCGTGACTGCAGCTGCTGGGAAGGACTGCTTCATTTCAGCCACGGCCTTGATAGGGTCGTCACGGCAGAGAGCGTCGGAGACTATGGGCTCGGCAAGCTGCGAGAACCGTTCCTCGATCCGGAGGATCCAGTCGGAGAGGAAGCGGGCATAGCTCGGGTCGATCCAGCGGCGCCCTCCGACGAACATGAGTTCCACCGCCCGGTCGCAAACCTCGCCGTAGGTCATCTCGGCCACGTCGCAGCTGTGGCCATCGGCCTTTCTGCCGAACCAAGGACGTTGGAAATCAGCGTTAAGTCTGCTGATGATGTAGTCTTTCTTGGCAGCCAGGATGGGACCTCGCTTCTTCTTTTCTAGCGCGAAGATGGTCTTATCCATCTCAGCCCAGAACTGTGCGCCTCTAGTAGCGACGACATGGATTGGCTCTCCCATTTCACTAACGACGGAGATGATGCCTCCTGTAGGTCCGCGGTACGTGCCCTCCCAGACCTGGTCTTCGACACCAGGTGCCGAAGCGATGGCGGCTTTGGCTCCGGGGCTTGTCAGCGCCTCGGCGCAGGTCATTACGCGGCTACCGAAAAGCACACCGTCGAAAGGCATCCTCACTCTCCGACCGCGGGCCAAGCTCCAGTCTCCCGTCATGTACGGGATAACGTCTTCGGCACAACCGAAACCGGAGCCAGCAACGAGAGCAATGTTATCGCAGGCGCGGATTTCCGCGTACGTCTCCAGAATGGGTGCATGGAAGTCCTCGGCGCTATGGTGCCCGCCGCCGCGACCGCCCGTCCACTGCAAGATGACCGGAAACTCCGGGTGCCGCCTCGCGATCTCGACGACCTGGCGAATCGACGCCGTCGAGCCGGGCTTGAAGGCGATGTGCCGCATCCCGAGCGTCGTAATGTACTCGCTCGCCACGTCGGGCGAGGGGACGCCGCCGCCGACTGTGAGGCCTGTGACGGGGAACCCTTCGGCCCGCAGCTGGCGGATCAGCGGGATCTGCCACGCGATGGCCTTGGGGCTCACGTAGATGACGTTGATGGTGATTCCTTGCCCGGGTTCGATTAGCAGGTCCCGCAGCTTGTGTAGTGCTTTGCGCAGGCCCTCGGCATTGTGGTAGCCGCCCGCGGCGAACTCAACGTGGTAGCCTGCGTTCATGACGGCGGCCACGAACTCGGGGTGCGTGGTCGTGGGCGTCATGCCCGCGACGAGGAAAGGGGGCAACCCCAAGAGGCGGCTGAGCTTGGTGGCGACGATGGGGCCCGACGCAGTTTGGACGATGGATCCGAGGTTCGCGGTGGCCCAGGCGGGCGCGTGGTGCAGCCGTAGGTCTGCCTCGTCTGGAGAGAAGACTTCGTAGAGCGAGCCGAGGTCTGAGGAAGAGTCGCTCTTCTCCAGCTTGCCGGCGATGAGAACGCGCGCTCCCGTCCCCGCGATGTTGCGGTACGTCAGGGCGCCCACGCCGCTGGTGCCGCCGGGGCCGAAGTCGAGGATGTGCGTCGCGTCGGCGAAGTCAGTTTCGGCCCAGAAGACGGGCTCCGACGTGATCATGCGAACGAGCAGGGGCACCAGGTTCCCGCCACCGATGCGGCCCATCAGGGACTGTAGGGCAGAGCCCTTGTGGCAGTTGTTCACGGGAATACGTAGCTCGCTTGATCGGATAGACAAGTCTCGCAAGTCTTCCTCGATCAGGGGGACGGCCTCGTCGAGCAAGGCGCAGTGGCACGGGATGGTGATGGGCAGGAATCGGATGGTGGGCGACGGCTTCCGCTGCGAGAAGGGCACGCGGGCTTGGGATTGGGCGTCCTTGGCCGAAGCGGCCTTCAACGAGGAGATCAGCGCGGCGAGCGTCCGCTCCGGCCCGCTGACGACGAAGTTGGAGCTCGAGTTTACCAACGCTATGTGTGCGCGGTTGGCGGCTGGTAGTGTCTTGTTCAACCGGGATAGGTGGCTGTCTAGTTGCCGCTGCTCCAGGTTGGATATGGAGACCATGGGCGACGCCTTGCCGTGCCTTCCGTCTTCGAGCCGGGTGGCGATGTCCTCGGCGATCCCGGGCTGGCGCCACACTTGCTGGCTGCGGGCGCCGATCCAGAACAGAATGGTGACGGCGTTCCGCGCGGCGGCCGCGTAGTCCTCCCATGTTTCGGTGGTGGCAACGGTGGCGGCAACGACGACGCCTTGGGAGTGGCCCGCGAGGCCGTGGAAGAACCCGGGGAAGTCGGCGGGGGCCCCGTCAAGGCTCATGCATACCGCCTTGAGCGTCGCCAACTGCAGGAACCCGATTAGGGGAAAGCTGAGGGGTGCGGTGATGAGGTAATCCGCCTGGGGAATGGACTCGGGGTCCTCTTCGAGCCACTTCCAGACGTGTAAGCCTTCTGGGTAGAGATGCGAGATCCTCGGGTCTTGGGATAGCGTCTGTAGTAGAGAGTCAAGATCCTCGACAAGATCCGCCAAGAATGGCTGGTAGGTTTGGTACACATTGCGTAGCTCGGTAAAGTAGTGCTTGTTGTTACCCTGGCCGCCGAAGATGGCATGAATGCACGATGTATCTTCGGCCCGCGAGCGGATCAGGGCTGTCTTCTGGTCCGATAGACTCGGGAGACTTTGGAGGTTACTGGCGCTGAGCTTGGCGGTGTAGTAGGTGTTGATGAGGCGCCTTCTGGTATCTTGAGATTGCAGGTCTGATTCTGATGCGGCGTAAATGTGGATGTTGTGGTGTCGTTGTTGGACTTCGGGTTGCACATGATGAAGCCATAGGTGACTTGCTAACTGTTGGTGTGTCTCTGTGCCTAGGCGACTGGATGTGTAGGTGATGAAGAGGCATAACACTTCTAGTGGTAGTAGGGGCGATGATGTGTCTTCGCCATATTGCTGCGCAATGTGTAATAGGAACGAATCCTTTATCGGCTTGACTTGTTGATGTAAGTGCTGGGGAATAGACGAGAACGCCTTCGAGACAAGATCCGAGGACATGATGACGGATGCCCCTATTCGGTTGTGATGGGGTCTTGCGAGCACAGTGACTGTGTCAATAATGATGCAATGGCAGTCAGATATCTGGTATCAAATATGTTGATGCTAGAGTATGTGATGGTAATGGATACACAAATATAGATAGACTCAATCAAGATACGAACAAGCACTCAATAAGCAATGCCAAGTTGTAGCTAAGCTTTCTTAACATAGGCTTCAAGAGGGTGAAAGAACCGAACCAGCCAACCCACCAGTTTGGAGGAAGCACTTCACCCATCTAGATAGCTACAGCAAGACCGCATTGATTCGAGTGATTGGACCTCATTGGGCACAGTCAATTTCGTTGTAATGTTTCACAAGAGATCTTCTTCGTGATGGCAGTATCCGTATCTCCGCAAGCAACACGATTCACGGATGTCAAAGGGCCTGATTGACTAACTATCTCACTACTATGGAAAACCCGCTTTCATTCCCCATACACGTTTCTTTCGATGGAAACAGCCTAGGGTTCCCCGCGAAGACAAGAGTGCAATAGTAATCGGTGGTATAGACCAAAGACCTATCTGAGACGCCTATCACTAGGAAGTCCTCATCATAATCATACCCCCTGGTCTTCTCGTCGATATTGTACGTACTAAGCTCATCTTCTTCGATTTTTGAGAGTCCACTCATTGCATCCAAGGCCTTCGAGACTCATTTTCGTCAAGTAAGCCGTTGGACGCAGGTATCATCGCCATTCTCAGGTCTCTGTTGCTCCAGTAAGTATCCGAGTGGCGTGCATCGATGTGGATGAGCTCATCTCCCACGTTTTCTGTCCACAAACTTTTGGGATTTACGTTAGGGGTTGTAAATGCTCCAGCTAGCTTACAGAGAAGTTTTCCGACTTATCTGAGCTGACCAGCAAGTTCGAGACTCCCGATACTTCCACACAGTAAGTAGGTATCAAAGCAACGTGCTTTTGGCGAGGATGAGATCGTCGCCCACGTTTCGTGTCGTCTAGTCGTGGGAACTGTTTCAGGGGTTGGATGAGGTGATGGAGCCAAGACTTACTAGCTGAGCCTAGTGAGCACGGTATATTTCGGGGGTTTGTTTTGTCGAACGGTCTCGTCTACATGGAATCTGGCCGACATGTCACTTGTTACTTGCTTGCTGACGGTGGAGTTGTGGGCAAACCATGGTTGAATCGGCCGGATGTCGGGCCACTCCACGGCCGAGAGATCGCCCACGTGTATAGGCACTTCAAGTATACATATTAGATCCTGCTTACTGTATCGCCAGGGTAAGCCAATAGGTGGTGGGGATCATGCCCACTGTGGGGCTATAAGAAATGCATTAAGAAATGTATACTCCTCCTGACAGGGACCGGGGTGGTCGCTCGGACCTCAACGTGATCTTACCCCTGGCTACCATCAAACGGTACCAAAGACTGGGGTGGGCAAGGTGTGCATTACTCAGATCAAAGACAAGACGAACCGGCTCACTGTCATGGTGAGATGTGATAATTATAGTTTCACGTTCATATGGAACAGTTCATGGTTTCTTTTCCCGCTAGAAGCAAAGAACCGCATCCATAGTTGGGCTAGGATACATATATTAGTGACTGTATAGTGTCAATATTAGTAGAGATCACCAAGCCAGTTCATCTTATACTTGTTTTAGGGTACACTTGCGAATCTCCTGCAGGTAATTATACTTCATCTGAAGCTTGGAAGTTGTTTTTCCGTCTGGGTCACACGACCATACCGCATACCATAGTCCATCTATCTCATACACCCAAAACACGCAAAACTCACACAACTGGAAAATGACGGCACCAGCCCCCAATCCAAGCGTCGGTGAGCACGATTCCCCTGTTCCCCTGTTCCACAATCATCACACTAACGCACACCGTGCTTTCCCCTAGACTGGGCCAACTTAGGTCTCGCCCTCGACCTTAGCGTCAACGGCCACATCGAGACCAAGTACCACCTCTCCACCGGCCAATGGACGCCGCCCAGCTTCGTCGCGAGCCCCAACATCTCGGTCAACGGGCTCTGCCCGGGCCTGAACTACGGCCAGCAGTGCTACGAGGGCATGAAGGCCTTCCGCACCGCCGCCAACAAGATCACCGTCTTCCGCCCGCGCTTCCACGCCGCCCGCATGGCGCGCTCCGCCGCCTCGGTCTGTCTGCCCGAGGTCCCCGAGGCGCTGTTCCTCGAGTGCGTGCGCGCCGCCGTCGCGGGAAACGCGGAGTACGTCCCTCCCGCGGACACGGAGGCGTACCTCTACATCCGCCCCGTCATGTTCGGGTCCTCGGCCAAGCTCGCCCTGGCCCCGCCCGAGGAGGTCGTCTTGGCCGTCTATGTGCAGCCGACTCGCCCGTACCACGGCTCGGCGGCCATCGACGGCGTCGTCCTCGAGGACTTTGACCGCGCCGCCCCGCGCGGCATGGGCGCCTACAAGGTCGGCGGCAACTACGCCCCCGTCTGGCGGCACGCCGCCAAGGCGCGCGAGATGGGCTACGGCATCACGCTGCACCTCGACAGCGCCACCCGGACCCTCGTCGAGGAGTTCTCGACGAGCGGGTTCCTGGGCCACAAGAAGCAGACCGACGCTGACGCGAAAGATACGTTGGTCGTGCCAAGGACGGACAATGCTATCGCGAGCGCGACCAGCGACACCATGGTGCGCGTGGCGAAGCTGCAGGGCTGGGTCGTCGAGCACCGCGACGTCGCCTTCTCATCGATTGGGGAGTTGGATGAGGTTGTCGCGGTGGGTACCGCAGCAGCGGCGGTCCCTGTAAAGACTCTCGTGCGCCTGAGCACGAACGAGAAATTCAATTTCTCGGGGTCGGATCGGAAGGAGGCAAAGCTGTTGGGCTTGTCCGAGTTGGTGGCCAGTATACAGCGAGGGCATGCGGAGGATGCGGAGGGTTGGAATTGGGAGATTACTGGGTTTCCGTAAATGAAGAGGTAATACCTAAAATATGTTGTTTTGAAACTGCGTTCTGTTTAGGTCCGGGTTTTTGCGTTACCAGGGTGAATTCATCGTCGGTACTGATTTATGCCTAACCTTCTTCTTCTGTCGGTTTGGGAGTTTAAATGTTCAGGGGTAATCAAGGTAAACATGATCATAGACTCCCGTGACTGAAAGCTTCGATAAACAAGCCTTCAACCGGGTAGCCGGAATTTCCTGCCGGTTTCGCAAATTAAATTGTCATGCTACAGCACGGTTCAGGATTATATTCAGTAGGACCTTGCCGAATATATCCAAGCGACGCATTACACTTTGCATTTCAATCAAATGTGCCGGTGACAACTGAGACCCTTACATGAGAGATTTCAGCCACGAATAGAGAGCATAATCACATATCCACGCCAGGGTCAGTGTACTAAATAGTCGTATCATAAAATTACATGTGCTAAATCGTATAGTATATATCCGTATCAATCAGGTCACCCAGTTCCAGACTGGGTTATCCTTGTGTATATCTCGTACCTCAACCACGACGTCAACATGGCGATTCCCCTACCGTCTCTCTCATAAAAGCCCAAAATCCAAGAGTCAACAGGCACTTCTAGCTATCAAGCAAGGTCTCTATTCATGCGTTCCGCCTTCCTCTGTTTGCATGACATCTTGGGGATCTCGCTTCCCTGGCCACGCAAGAATCGGCCCGGGTGCCAGATGGCAAGGATCAGAAGCGCAAGCATCATGGGGAAGACATCCAGCGCATACGAGTACTCCTCATGGAAGGGGATTGGGTTGGACGGTGTGATGCCACCAGCAAACTCAGCAATGCGGTAGATGATACGGATCTAGCAGTGTTGCCATATAAGTCAGCAACCAGGTCTTGGAAAAAGGAGGATCCCGGGGAAAATGTGGGCGGTGGGTACTTACAGTAATGCACACCAAAGCTGCATACAAGGCGTAGATAAGCGGCCTCCAGTCGCTCTTGCCAGCGTAACCATATCCTTGGCGCTGACGGATATTGAAGCGGATCATGAACATGCAGAAGACGACGATGAAGAATTGCTGGATGCCCATGCCAACCAGGTAAACCTTCAGACCCTCTGCGATGTAACGGTTAGCTTACTATATCTTGATTGGGTATACGACTTGGTAACATTGCATGGAACGTACTCTGAACAATATCACCGCCCGAACCGGGCGACGCCATGGAACCACCAACCGCCTGGATGATGAAGGCAAGAACATCGGCCCAAACGAAGATCTTGGTGAGGGCGGTAATGGGGATGCCCAACAGGCGGCGCTGGGACTCAGGGGGGTAGTGGTAGTACCAAGCGGCGCGGGTGAAGGTCATGTAGACAAAGGCGTTGATCCACAACGGGGCGAGGAGGAAGAGAATCTGCGCCGACGAAGCATACGCCATGTTCTGCTGGTCTCTGGAGCCGAGCGCGTGAATAGCGAAGGAGACAGTCTCCCACGTCGCGCCCATGATGAGAACCCATGCAAATTTCTGAAAAGATTGTCAGTTAATGACTCCCAGACGAGGGGCGACGATAGTCATGATGAATTGTTATACAACAAGGACTTTCACATACCTTGCGATACACGATGGCGAGAATGAAATGAACCAGAGTGAAGATACCAAACAGTATGGATACTGCCACAGCCGGTTCAAATCGGGGATCATAGTTGTAGTACGAGTTGCATGCCTCGACCGGAACATGGCCATTCGGCCCCGGTACGGCCTTGACACAGTTCTTGTTTTCTTCGGTCTCACCCGCATCGTCCCAATCATCGCGGCGTAGAAGCATCCGGGTGGCCACGCCAGCCAAACTGGCAACGCCGGGCATGGACATAATTGGGAGCGGTATGCCCTCCGGAGAAGCAGTGGGGTTTGATCAGAAAAGATTAGATCTTGAATAGCTGGGGGGTATCACAGATAACAAAACGAGTGCATAACAAGAGAGGGTCTGACGGAGATATGTCGAAAACGGGAGAAGGGGGCAAGCAAGGTCTATTGAACAAAAAATCGGACATGGCCAAATATAGGGCAGGCTCAACGATTGATATCTGGCTACCCGCTTCGAATGTAGCCCCAGGTCCACGAGGCGCGGAGGAAACGCTATGTGTGTCGTTGGTTGGGGGGGCTTGACTCCGACGCGTACGTCAGTTGCGACGTGGTGATAGACCAGCAGGGTAGGTGTACAAGGGGAGCACTGCCTGCCACCTGGGGTCAGGATTGGCTCTGCGCGGTCGGAGGAATTATCGCAGCTACCAGACTTACATAACGGCAGGTACCGGAGTAAGCAGGGCGTAACCGGCTTTGCTGTTACCAGATAGCTATACGTAAGCTAAGGATGGCGCAGGCTTTGGGGGCGGATGGCTGCCTCTGCTGCTTGGTCTATTGGGTATTCCATTGACCCGGCGCAATGATTTCCTGCAATTCAAATTTCATGCTCGTATCAAACCTGTCTATAGAAATTGGCCCTGTATAGTTTGAGCGATATTCATTACCTAACTGATCACGGCCACGGCATGGAGCTGGACGAGAGGGACGAGATTGTTGAACCACCCCCAAGATTTCAACGAATAGACTACACAGACAAGGGCCAGGTGGTGATGCCCAATCAGACACGACATGCTCGGTAGATATTCGGTGAAGACGTGCTCGTACTTGGTCAGGCCCCCTAGTCGTCGGTTACCAGCTGACTCCACCCCAGGAAATCGTCATTGGACTTGTTAGGGTCCGGGTGGATATTGTACGGGACTATCCGACTCACTCACATTTCACCACCACTGCCTTATACTGCGTGCTGTACACAGTAAGCACTCATTTACCTAATCAGAGCCGTTGCGCTAGAGGCGGGTCTGGAATGTGGTAGGGGGGTATGCTCAAATCACCCCCAGCCATTGGCTGCTACCCCAGACCGGAGCCTGAGTCGGGATACTTTGCGAATACCTCAGAATGAGATGAGCCCTGCCCCACGAGCCAGGTCCATACAAGTACAGATTCTGTATGTACCGGATTCTACGTGGTATGCTGCGACAAGCAGCCAAGCTTTTCGTTTGACACAAGGCAGAACCCCCTTGAACCCTAATTCAATCTGGATGCAACATGAATCCCAGAGACCAGGACCAGCGCATCGCTCTAATGTACCTTCGACAATTGGCGATACCCGCTTGCTGCACACGTGGTTTTGAAGAACGCTGGGAAGACAAGCAATGCAGGAACCTAGGTAGTATCGATATGCCATCCCAACTTCTCTGACTGCATGATAGGTAGGTAGGTAGGTAGGTAGGTAGGTAGGTAAGTAGATAGCTACTACTACTCTGCCGCCGCTTGGACTGCTCAAAATCTAGGCGACACCACCCAACAGACTGGGCCGGCCGCTAATCACTTTAAGGCACAGCACAGGGCTGATGAAACCAGGACACCCTATCCTTTGTATCCTTGGGGCGCGATAACCGACTTGGGCGATAACGATAACCGACTTCATGGCCGGCGGCTGCCGATGGCGCGATACCACCTTCATTGCTTCCATTGCTTCCTGCTTCAAAGTTCAGAGCACAGCTAAGGTTAGATTATCTTAAAATGATCTTAACGCCGATGCTTGATTTAACCTTATAGCCCTGTGAGGCAGCAGTCTAGACTCCATAGAGCAGGTCGTTCCTGCTTGGCCAGCACTCTTCCATGTTATTCGCGCAAATTGTCATTCAGATCACCACACCAAGCTTCCGGCAAGGAACAGGCTAGGCTCATCCCTTCGCATCCCACGGCGGGGCCCCGAACGCCGGGTCGGCCATTCCCAAACTATCACATAGTATCTGCCATACCCATCTGGGTGTCAGATCAGCGAGACCCTGGTCCCTTCTGCTCCACACGTGTCACATTTCTGGCAGCGTGTGGATGCGATTCTCGAAAGCTGGAAAGCCCCCCCCCAGCAAGATCTACCATGTTTGGCAAGGCTGTCTCGTACGAGGGTGACCTGTCGCCCATGTCCGGCGGGGTGCGCTTCTTCCTGGGGGTTGCTACCAAGGAAACGGGTATCGCTGCAGCGCCAGACAGCAAGAGACGATGCAGAACACGAGTCGCGCTAGCTCCTTCATTTAGAAGCCATTCACGGTAACACGGCAACATGGTGGTGAATTGGGAAAACCTTCTTCGAACTTGGAAACGGTCGCATTAAGACGTCGGTGTACCCTGAACCCAGCACGTGGCAAACCCCGAGCAACGGTAACGCCTGTTACAGGCGAGCTCAAATACGTGATCATGCCGGCGAACATTAATGCTTAAAGAGATAGCCGCCGTGTCACCTAAAGAACCTCGTCGGTGATTTGAGTTTGTGCTACTGGGAACTACTCAACCCTTGGCGATTCAAAAGTCTGAAAGTTCACGTCTGTCATTCGAAATGAAAGGGGATACCAAGGTGTCGGCTCCGGCTCGGGCCACTCGAACCCAAACTATATCATATGTTGATCTCATGAAACCCGACGAGGATTGGAGGAACCTCCCTGACGCCTCGGAACGAAGGAAAATCCAGAACCGATTAGCACAGCGAGCTTACAGTACATTGTCCCCCTCTTCCATGACTACCTAAGAACATACCAGCATCCAAATTACTAACTCTGCTTTTGCGCAAAGGGCGTAATATGAGAGACAGGACACGAGAAGTGGAAAGACTGAAGAACCAACTCAAGAAGCTGCGGGAAGAAAAAGAAGAAGGAGAGGAAGCTCCGGCTTTGGCACAGGAAGAAGAAGACGACTCCGGCTCCGACTCTCGCTCTAGTACGCCAAGCGAGAAGGGTGACGCGCCCACACAGATGGACGAGTTGAACCCATCCACGATTGCCACGTCCGAGTGGCTGGGCAGATACTTCCAGGCCTGGCCGGACAACACAGACCCCGAAAGGGCGGTATGCATGGACTTGTCACCGGACGGGGACGGTCTTGCACACCTGGGCGATGCAACTTGTTATTCGGACTATCAGCTGAGCCCCGACTATCCACAGCAGATATTGGCGCCCCGGCCAATGCTTCCCAAGGCCCAAGACGTGTTACCGGGCCACTCGTCCTTGGCGCAGCCTCAACAACATCCAATGCAGAACAGTAGAGTCATGAACGACGCCATGTTCTATCCCAAAGCGGCCTATCAAATGCCCGCCTGGCAGAGCCACCAATCCCAGCGCAACCTGGCATTTGAAGTCATGAGCGGCGACCCAATCGCTTCAGAACAGACCAAACGTATCGCACTGCCCTCTCCTCCGACGAGCCTGGGGCAGCCGGACATGGCATCAGCCTCGCAGCCTGCCCAGCACCAGCGCAATCCCAGTAAGCCCACTGTCGGGAGACTGCTCAACACGGAACACAGTATCTCGGCCAACGGCGGGAAGGTCAACGAGACTCTACCGGGAGGCTTTCCGTCACCAATCTCGGACTTGAGCGAGCAGGTCTGGCAGCGGGCGAAGCTCTCGTCACCATCCCCATCACTAGCACATACACGACCTGTATCGCGATCACAGCAGCGACAGCAGCAACAGCAACATAATGCACCACAATCAGCTTATACACCGCAAGTATCATCGCCGAAGATGACGCCCATTGCGGAAGCCCCTAATTCCCGGCCCTTCAGACGCCCCTCCACCTCGTCCACTATAAGAAGGCCCCCGTCCCCGGAGAAGTCACCCGTACTGGAGAAGAAGCAGAAGCAGCAGAAGAAGAGCGACGTCGGCAGCAACCGCAAGAGTCGTAGCGCTACTCCCAATAACAATACCAACAACAACAGCAACACCCATACAAATGTGGGGGATCACCACCAAATTGCAACAGCACCCGCAGTTGCTGCTGCGACACCACCACCACCACCACCACAAACGAGCTTGCTGCATCTCGCCGTCGCCGGCGGACACATCGACACACTGAGGCTGCTGCTGCAACGGCTGGATCCGGCAGCTCTCAATGCCCGAGACGAGAAGGGTTATACGGCACTGGAATGTGCCGTCATGGAAGGGCGGACCGACTTGGTCGCGGTCTTGCTTGAGCATGGGGCTGGTGTGTTGCGATAAGCACCTGGGCACTGTACGTGCATACCCGGATGGCTAAGGCGTAACACCCTACAGCGGTCGGGGGTACTAGAGCCGACCAGCAAGAGCGCCTAAGGCCTTTACTTTAGCGGTCGGCATTAGCTTGGGATGCCCCCAGTAAGCCTACAAGAACACGGGTGCTTCCGCCAACCCTCCAATTCTCCAGTGTACTTTAACAAGAGTTTTGTCATTTCATTTTTTTGCAATTTTGGAAATAACTAGCAGCGGTGTTGGGGCATTGTCATGCATATGATACCTCGGGATGTAGTATAATGAAACATCTTACATGCAATTACAACTACATCTGAAATGATCTTTGACTCCCATCATCGTGCCAAGTGATTCGAGAACGCGGTGTGCGAAAAGACAAGAAGGACTGAGATTACAATCAATTAGAGCCCATCAACGCGACTTCCCCGGGTTATCCATGCTGGCGGCGGCTCGCTAGGCTGCGCCACCCTTAAAGCTCCACTGATAACCTTGTTCTAGAATGGAAGTCGCTCTAGCGCTGGCAGAGAGCCGGCGTTGCGGCCTCGCTTGATTCACAGCGTAACATCGTCCTGCCCTCACATTACTCAACCACCCAACTCTAGACACGCCTCAACCTGGTAAATGAATGGAAAACCCCATCACTATTTTGCCTCCTATTCGCTATAATACATTGACCCAATCGGGAAATTTCTGTACTCAAGATGCACCTCGCGGCGAAAACTGCAAGAAGGGCCCGTGTTTCTGGCAGGTGACATGGTCGTACAGCTGGTACTCGTGCCTTCGGTGGCGCCCAAACACCCCGCTCTGGCCACCACGCCCAACATCGCCCAGCTGGCCGGACGCCAGCTTGAAGTCGCCCCGGTAGAGCAGCGTCGCCGTCGCCAGCATCAGCTCCGTGTTGGCGAGGCCTTTGCCGAGACAGCCGCGCATGCCGACCGAGAACGGGTTGAAGACGGACCGGCCGCGCTCGATGCTGCCCGTGCCGTCGTCCACCAGCCAGCGCTCGGGCCGGTACGCGAAGGGCTCCGCGAAGTACTTGGCGTCGTGGTGGATCGAGTAGATGGGCACGCCGACGTCGCAGCCCTTGGGCACGTGTAGCGAGTCGACGCTGGCGCCGCCGTCGGCGTGCACCTCGCGCCAGAGCGACGAGCCGACCGGCGGCGAGATGCGCAGGGACTCGTCGATGCAGGCGCGCAGGTAGGTGCACGAGGCCAGCTGGGCGCCGATGGCAATGTCGTGGTGGCTGGCGAACTTGCTGCGCACTTCGTGGGCGGCCCGGCTGTAGGCGTCAGGGTTGTCGGCCAGGTAGAAGAGGACGGAGCACATGGCCGTCGACGAGGTGTCCGAGCCGGCCACGATCAGGGTCGCGCTCTCGGCGGCGATCTCGTCGGGACGGAAGCTGTCGCCGGTCTCGGGATCCTTGGCGGCGGCCAGGTTGGCGAAGACGTCGGCGTCCTCGCTCGTGGGGGAGTCGATGTCGATGGAGACCTTTTTGCCCTTCTCGACGCGGTCCTTGACCACGCGCATGATGAACTTGACGAACCGGTTGCGGGCAACGATGGCCTCGCGGAAAATGTACTTGTCGATCTTGAGCGCGGCGAAGTCGGGGAACTGGATCAGGGCCGACATGCGGACGTTGGATTTGTCGATGACCTCCGTGACATATCGGAATCGTTTGTCCTCAAGCAGGTTGTACTTCGCTCCGAAGACAACGTCGGCCATGATGTCAAATGAAAGGTAGTTGCCTAGTGATTACTTGTCAGTTTCCCCTATCATCGCGTCGGGGCCAATGAGCTACTTACACCACTCGGACATGTCCATGGGCTCAGACCATGTGTCGTTCGAATACGCAACCTTGCAAAGCTTGTCGATGTGCGCCATGATGCGGTGCTCGTAGCCCCTTTGCGCCTTCTCGGACACGCCTTGGGCCATGATTCTCCGGCGGCGAGCGTGGTCCTTCCCGCCACGGATCGTGAGCGTATTAGGAGCGCGGTGCACCATGGGAGCATAGGCCGAAGCCTTCATGAACTTGGAACCAGCACCGACGTTGTAGATGTCGCGGAGGCCTTCGACCGTGTTGACCATGAGCTTGTTGGGACCATAGCGGACATAGTCGCCGTGTTTCTGGTGGGCCCGCCACATGTCGATATGGATGTCGCCTTTCCAGCCATGATAGGCACCGTAGGCATCTGTGAACTTGGCAAGGAACGGACCGGGATACTTCGCAAGCGGGTGGAAGAAGGCCAAGTAGGTGAGTTTTGCTATCACCTTAGACGCGGTGCACTAGTCAGTATCACGCCACACCCCTTACACTGCACTGCAGTTTTTGGACACTCACTATTAGGGCAAGAGCGCCGGCGAAGGCAAGCAACGCCAGTTGGACCTGGCTCAACTGAGCCGAAGCCACAGTGAGTCTATCGAGATAATCCATCGTTGTTTGTAACGCAATGTCGATCAAAGGCACAAGAGACTAAGACTCGACCCCTTCTTCTCACGCCTTAAGACTACAGATCTGGAGTGGGAACCTTTCATACGAAACCGACCAGATGGTTCAACAACTTACGCCAAGTGTACGATTATCTGGACACCATATGACAATCATTCTTTCCATTCTCCCCTATAGATTCTATTGTTGTCATGCAATTTTTCCTTCGCTATTAGCGACTGACTTACTGGGGCCAGAGACCTTCGGGAGGTTGCGACAGCACAGTAAGCAGCCAATTTGGGGGTTGAAGAGCTAACGCCCCACTGAGTGAGCGCACTAAGCATTCCCCTAACCCGCCTGGACAGCAGCAATGCGGTCAAGCGCTGGACGCCACGTGCGAGTCAGCTCCTGGGGACCAATGATTCCAGGCCCTGTTTCCTGTTTCGGATTCAGATGACCTTTGACTGGCTGGGTGTTGCCAGACTAGGTAGGGTAATAGAGCTCCTGGAGAACATGCGAACGGCTATACTGGACGCTATTCCCAGCGTCGGTGTTGTTGTTATCAATGGTGACTGATGTCTCTGTACCCCGTGCCTTCTTCATCTGACCGAATATCAATTTAGAGTGCATACGTCTGTTCAATTCTGACCACTTTCAAGCGTTGAAATTTGGCAATCGTATCTCTATTACTGCACTTCCATGCATCTTGACTAAAAGTAATAAACAACACCACCATACACTTATTGACAAGCAATCGGAGACAACATGTCGGCTGAGGTGGCGTACACTGCTAGCGAACAGGAGCTTGCACAGCTTCTTGTTATTGAACTTCTTGCGTATGTCTCTGCTCGTCTCAAGTGACATAGCTCCCAGCTAACATACCTTCCCAGACATCAGTTTTGCTCGCCCGTAAAATGGTAAGTCGCATTTATCCGTGATCTCTCACGACCTCACACCCCTTAATCCATGATGAAGTTCATTTCTGACAATTTTCAAGGGTTGATACGCAAGATGCCATTCTCAGCGATTTGGCCACAGAACGGCTGATTGAAGTCGGGCCAGCTGAGACGCTGGTCAACATGGCCAAGAAGACACTGAAGGCCGACTACGATATCCAAGATGTGGCTCTTGGACTCAGACGGGAGCTTCTTAGCCACAAGAAGAACGCCGATGATATATACTACAGGAATGTGGCTGACGAATCAACTAATGCTTCTTCCCCGGCGCCTGCGACGGCAGCTATCTCGATGCCGGTCCCTGCACAACCTTCGGCAGCGGTGCCTCCGCCCCAACCGTCACCAGCGGCAGGCATGTCTGCAATTGACTTGCCCTCTAAGCCTCTAACACCTACTGATACGATTACCATTCTGGTAGCCGTGGCATTGAAGAAGCCGTCATCGGACATTGATGCATCTCAGACGATTAAGGCGTTATGTGGTGGTAAGTTTTCACCTCTCGCCTTTAACAAAGTAGACCAATGCTTACGCAACATGTAGGGCGCTCGACCGTACAGAATGAAATCATTGGTGATCTCACCAAGGAGTTTGGCTCCTTGCCGGATCAGCCAGAAGATATCGCCCTAGCTGATCTCGGAAGCCTTTTATCAGACTCGGGCTTGGGCACGAAGCTTGGAGGCTGCTCCAACTCCTTGATCGCAAAGTTGGCATCCTCAAAGCTCCCTGCGGGCTCTAATATGGGTACTCTGCGCCAGTATCTGGATGGCCGATGGTCATTCAAGCAGGATCTTCAGGATCGGACCATGCTTCTTGCAATTTCCCGTCAGCCCGCCTCCAGATTAGCCGACGAGAAAGCGGTGCATGCGTTCCTGGATGGGCTTGCTCAAGATGTGTTGAGCAGTATCGGTATTGATCCCCAAGCTCTCTCAAGGGGCAACCAAGCATCGATTGCCGCTACTACGAACATCTCTTCCGAAGCTCTCGATGCACTTCAGAGCGAGCGCCGGGACCAGGACCGTGCCTTGCTTAACGTATACGCCAAGCGTGTTGGCCATGACCTCAACGACGCTGACATTGAGGCCAAGAAGGCGAAGTCCGTGATCGAGAAGATGCAGGAGAAGATGGACGCTTGGGCGGCCGAGCATGGCGAGACCTACGAGCGAGGAATCGCGCCCAAGTTCGACGCCAAGAAAGTGCGGCTGTTTAATTCGTTCTGGAACTGGGCCGTGCAGGACCTCCTTTCCCTGGTCTCGTCGTCCATCAATGGAGCCACCGAGGAGTTCGAGAATGAACTGAGAGAGCGATTGATGCTTTTCCCCACCAGAGTCACTAGCCAGCTTCTCGACGCCATCAAGCACATGATTGGCCAGGTTAACAACCTGGTAGAAGCACCCAGAAGGGGGGAAACTCTGGATTGGCTTGAAGATCTGGAGAAAACTTGCAACGCGGCCATCTTGAGGGAAGAGCCGGTTTTCAAGTACTCGATATGTTCCATGGTTCCAGTCTTGCGAATCGATGAGAAGGGCAACGTCAGTGTAGACCAGCACCCACGAGTGTCTCGGGGTACCTCGGATTGCGTGTCTGTGCGATCGCCCGATGAGCTAGATGACGCATCTCCCATCTCGTCCCAGTCAACAGACCCTGGTCCGTCCGACTCCGAAGCCGTTTTCAGCTGCCGGAACGACCGCCCTACATACGGCGCGGAAACCCTGATCACCTCGGTCTATTCAGACTCCATTGCCTTTGACGGCGCGGAGTCCGAGGGCGGCACTGTCCATGTGGGCGCGGGGCTGAGATGGGTGCCGGAGCTGCAGAGCAAGGGGCGCAACGGCTGGCGTCGCAACGATGATATCAGCACCGTCTACCTCAAGTGGTTCCAGCGCGCGGTCAGAGATGGAATATCGTTCCACGAAAAGGCGATCTTGATTACGGGTGCCGGTAGAGACTCGATTGGTGCAGAGATCCTGTCAATGTGTCTTGCTGCTGGTGCTAAAGTGTTCGTTACCACCAGCTCGTACTCCAAGGAGACGTGCGACTACTACCAGAGTATCTACCGCCGTCATGGTGCCCGAGATTCACAGCTCGTCGTCGCGCCGTTTAATGGTGGGAGTCACCAAGATACGCAAAACCTGATCCGATACATCTACGACGACGAGTCCAAGGGCGGACTTGGTTGGGACTTGGACCACGTCATCCCTTTTGCCGCTCTCGGTGAAGCTGGTCGAGCGGTCGACGGCATTGATGATAAGTCCGAGCTGGCGCACAGGGTGATGCTGACCAACCTGGTGCGCCTCCTTGGCTGCATCAAATCCAGCAAGGAAGCGAGGCGCATCCACACGCACCCGACCCACGTGGTCCTCCCCCTCTCCCCGAACCACGGTATCTTCGGCCAAGACGGCCTCTACGCCGAGTCCAAGATCGGGCTCGAAGCCCTGCTCAACAAGTGGTGGTCCGAGGATTGGAACGATTACATCACACTGTGCGGCACCGTCATCGGCTGGACGCGCGGCACGTCGCTGATGAGCAACAACGACGTGCTGGCGACGGGCATCGAGGCAGACCTCGGCGTGCGCACCTTCTCGGCTTCCGAGATGGCCTGGCACATCACCGGCCTCATGGACGACAGCGTCGCGGCTTTCTGCGAGCTCGAGCCCCTCATGGCAGACCTCACGGGTGGCCTATCGGCGAGCATGAGCCTCAAGCCTGTCCTAGACCAGATCCAGGAGCGCATCAACTCCAAGAGCGATGCTAGGAAGGCGGTCGCGCGCGAGGAGGCGCAGGAGAAGAAGGCGTGTGGCGTGCTAGCGCCGGTGGCACGCAAGTTCACTAAGAAGGCTAAGATTCAGGTCCAGGAGGCCGCGATGCCGAAGTGGAGCGAGATCGAGGCTTTGGGGGCTAAGCTGGAGGGCATGGTGAACTTGGATCGCATTGTTGTCGCGGTAGGATTTGGCGAGATTAGTAAGTGTCCATCAATCGCGTGCCTGCCTGCTTGCATCATCCCATCCGCACGACAGCTAGCCATTGCCAGAACGGACTGCTAACATACATGACAGGTCCTTGTGGAAGCGCACGTACCCGCTGGGAAGCCGAGTGCAGTGACACCTTCTCCGTCGATGGATGTGTTGAGCTTGCCTGGATCATGGGCTTGATCAAGTACCATAACGGCCCCCTTAAGGGCAAAGACTACTGCGGATGGCTCGAAGCCGAATCATCGAGCCCCATTACGGACGCGGAGGTGAAGACCAAGTATCAAAGCTACATCGTCGAGCACACCGGCATCCGCATCATCGAGAAGCAGGAGCACGACCTCACGGCACCTGACCAGGAGCAAACGCTGCATGAGATCGCCGTCACCGAAGATCTGGCGCCATTTGACGTGTCGCTCGAGACAGCCCAAGACTTGAAGCGCGAGCATGGCGATAAGGTGGTCATCACCGAGAAAGACGACGGGCAGTTCTCGGCCACGCTGAAGGCTGGCACCACGCTGCTGATCCCCAAGGCATTCCACTTCCGCAATGCGGTCGGCGCTCAGGTCCCGGCGGGCTGGAACCCTCGCGCTTACGGGATCCCGGAGGACATCATTACACAGGTAGACCCCATCACGTTGTATGCTCTGGTGGCAACGGTCGAGGCGTTCCTCAGTGCGGGGATTACCGACCCATACGAGCTGTACGATCATGTACACGTATCGGAGCTTGGAAATGCTGTTGGCGCTTCGCTTGGTGGCTTGAAGTCCCTGCACGAGATGTTCAAGCGACGATACCTGGATCGTCAGGTGCAGAAGGACATCCTCGCCGAGACCTTCGTCAATACGACGGCGGCTTGGATCAATATGCTTCTTCTCGGTTCCTCGGGTCCCATCCGTACCCCTGTTGGAGCCTGTGCTACATCTCTGGAAAGCATAGACACGGGTTACGACCTCATCGTCACTGGGAAGGCCAAGGCGGTTCTTGTTGGTGGTACGGACGCTCTTGAACGAGATATTGCAGCCGGTAAGTATCTTCACTACTTCAAATTGGCAGCTGTCGATTACTAACAAGCTTTTAGAATTCGCGAACATGCAAGCCACTATTGATTTGGATAAAGATGCAACGACTGGTCGCACTCCCAAGGAAGCTTCCCGTCCTACCACCACCACGAGAGCTGGCTTCGTCGAGGGCGAGGGTGCTGGTATCCAACTCTTGACCACCGCTCAACTGGCCTTGGATATGGGTCTCCCTATCCGTGGCATCATCGCTTTGACCCATACAGCATCGGACAAGATTGGGCGTTCCGTTCCGGCACCCGGCAAGGGAGTCCTGACCATTGCGGCCGAGCGGGAGCAGTCTTCTAACATCCCATCTCGCATGCTGGACATCAATCACCGGCGCCAGCGCCTGCTCCACCGCATGCGACAGATCGAAGAGAAGCGCAAGCTAGAGTTGGGCTGGCTGCAAGGACGCCTCGCGGCCCTAGAGAAGGGCACTTTCAGCACCGAAAAGGCTGGAGCGAAGAGCCTCAAGTTCGACCAGGGCCTGGGCGGGGTTGACGCCGAGCAGTACGCCGAGGAGTACCGGCGCGAGATCCAAGCCGACGCTGAGCGCGCCATACGCGAGGTACGTAATATGTACGGCAACGACTTCTGGCGGCACGAGCCCACCATCTCGCCCCTGCGCGGCGCGCTCGCGACCTGGGGTCTGACGATCGACGACCTGGACGTTGCGAACCTGCACGGCACGAGCACCAAGAAGAACGACGTGAACGAGACGGCCGTGATCCAGAGTCAGCTCGCGCACCTGGGCCGGACCCGGGGCAACGTCCTACCCTGCGTCCTCCAAAAGAGCCTCCTGGGCCACGGCAAGGGCGCCGCGGGCGCCTTCGCCGTCAACGGCAGCTTGCAGATGCTCGCGTCGGGCCTCATCCCCGGGAACCGCAACGCGGACAACATCGACGCGGAGCTCCGGGACCGGGATCTGTTGTTCTTCCCGAGCCAGACCTACCAGAACCCCCTGGGTGACGTCAAGGCGTTCTCGGTCACGTCGTTTGGGTTCGGGCAGAAGGGAGCCCAGGTCATCGGAGTGCATCCCAAGTACGTGCTCGCTGCGGCGTTTGGGGGGTCGGAGGATGGGTACAAGGCGTACTGCGCCCGGGTCGCGGGGCGCATGGCCAAGGCGAGCCGGATGCTACAGGAGGCTATCTACGGTGGGGTGGGGTTGGTACAGGTTAAGGAGAAGAGCCATTATCGGGATGAGGATTTGGAGGAGACGCTTTTGCGGCGGGCTTGAGAATAGGGTGGTTGTTTCCATTGTAACGATATGGGCGGTTGCGTAAATAGGTTTCTGGTATTATGTATTGGGACTAATCATGGAGTCTTGATTATCTACTTGATCTATATTATATGCAGTGACGAAATCAACTCTACTTTCTACTATTTACCTAGGGAATCCAACTTTTGAATTCAGCCGACGAGGTATACTATACGATGATATTGACGTTTGTCGCATACATTGAGGGGCACTCATGCACTTGTATCGATGTCGACTTTCGATATCGGCAAAGCACTTTTAGTCTTCACGTAACACTACTGATTCGTCTTGGTCACTAACATAGTTTCGTTATGGTGCGTTGGTGAACTTGGCTATACCTAGTACACCAGTGTTACGTGAGGGGGGTTGTTAGTTGGCAGCTGCTACTGCTAGCTGTTGCACTTGACTTGACGACTAACAAGACCAACCGGGCGGTCGATCCAGCAGACAAGCGGAGCTTCCAGCCCGCGAATGCAAGCCCAACAAGGCACATTGAACAGCAGCAGCTCTGGGATCATGTCTGCCAGACTGCTGGGAGGAGAGCCGACAGCCGGCCACGTGTATGACAAGGCACTAGCACACGCCGAGAGTTTCTGACCGTTGCACGACATGCAAGCACACAGACGGTTTTGGAAATATCGTATTCTACAGCGATCATTCGACATACAGCCACTGAATCGCGGTTGCAAGGTGACGTGCTTGCCAGTATCGTGTAGATTGGTCGCTCATTCCCTATTCTGCTGCTCAGTCTAATCGGTTCCCCGTTTCAGATTTCGATAGTCAGGATACCCCCGGTATGCGTCCTTGAGCCTGTTCAGGTGTCTTGCTGGATCTGATAAAGCTAGCCAGTCAGCAGTCAGCAGGGTATCTCGTGTTTATGACTCGTACTGCCTCTGTACACTACTTATCTCTGTACCCAGTAATCGTATCCATTGTTTAGTACATTCAGATGAGCATGTTTTTGACAGGGAGGCTAATGTAGACCCTGGCTCATCCCGGTAGACATGAACGTTCCGTGCATTAGCCTCTTGATAGTAAGCAAGGAAGATTCCGTTAATTACTAGGACAGGGTTTGCGGGCCGTAACGTCGCCCATCTCGTTTTCGGATTAGACTATCCATCGCATTTCACACATCCATGCCCAGTCCCTACGCCCCGGGTCCTCCGGTTTCTTGTTGGGATTCTGGACCAGGTCCCAAAGTCACACCGTGCTTTACCCAAGCCATGGCGTTGGGAGGGCGAATGTGACCTGCCTGGGGTCGGATCTGGAAGGTGTCAGTGAGTGTGACACGTTCTTTTGTGGTTCACTCGCTTAATGAGACGAGACGAACCAGGTCGCTTCAATGTTCGTCTTTTCATGCTGCTGCTGCTGATAGGAACACCCCCCCTGCCCTCGTGGGGAAGGAGCTGCTGGTTAGCCACATCAAGCACATCGCGGTATATCCTGCTTGCTACAATACTTGTCTCGTTCGATATTTCTCAATCAGCCTGAAGAGCAGGTTTTCTTGGCTGAGCTTCTTGTTTCACCTCTGTGAAGCCATAGGAAAAAAGCAAGCAATCAGGAAGAAAAGCTCCTACCCAGCCTGACTCGTAATGGACATCATAGCGATTCAACGCTTCCTGGACGAAAGGGGCATCCAGCTCCCCGAGTCCATAGCGGCATTGGTGCAGCGCCTCCAGCTTTCATCATACTGGGAACTCGCCGGCCTCGCAAGCCTCATCGTGTTCGCCGGCGCGAACCTCAAAGCGCTGCCCCTGGTCCATTCGCTGCGTCTGCTCCCCTCGCTCGGCCGTCTTCTTTCACCCCGTTTGTTTGGGCGACGGGGTGGTAGTAGTGGCAAGAGCAAGATCAAAACCAAGAAGGACAACAATGACGCTGGTTCATCGCCAGGAGCAGCCTCAGCGGCGGCGGCGGACCCCGCCCTCTTCCGCCACAACACCATGGCCTCCCGCGCCATCCTCCTGGACCTGGACATCAACGTCCACAAGTCCAACAGCACCTTCTTCACCGACGCCGACGTCTCGCGCGCCGCGCTACTGACGTCGATGCTCAGCAACGCGCTCGCCGGCCAGGGCGGTGCGTTGTTCGTGCTCGCGGGCACGCAGTGCAAGTTCCTACGCGAGATCCTGCCCCTGCAGCGGTACGCCGTCGCGTCGCAGATCCTGACGTGGACCGACAAGGCCTTTTACGTGGTCACGTACTTCGTGTCCCCGCGGCGCGGGGACGCGGCCGCCGTGTGCGGGCTGCAAGGCGGGCCGGCGGCTGTGTTGGTGGATGACAAGCTGAGGAAGAAGGTCTTTGCCATCATGGTCTCGAAATACGTCTTCAAGGCGGGACGGGCGACTGTGGCGCCGGCGGGGGTGTTTGGTGCAGCGGGGTTACTGCTTTCGGACGAGGACGTGGCAAAGGGTGGAAACTCAAAGGCGAAGATGGGTATTTTGACGGCAGCTGAGGTCGAGAAGTCTGTCAAGGACGGTATGCAATTTGTTCGGGATTGTATGCTGTAAGATATTCATATAAAGTAGACGTGTAAGTAGTCACAGCGTACTTTTGCAATGTTGGTACCGGCCCATCAACATTACCTACTCCCTTGTTAAATCATCCTTGTTTTCAGTAATTTTCACAATGTAAGAGAAACACATAATCGCTATTGTAGTGTGTGAATATAGGTAGCTATCTATGTACAACTGTTGTTGAAATATAAAATTGACATATTTGCATAAAAGTCCAATTCGGACACCATCAAATAAAACATCCTAAAACTCCATGTTTGATATTTATTTACATGTACCTTAACCAGACGAAACAAAATGCAAAAAACGAGATAATAGGAGATACATGCAAGGAAATGATATCCGGCATTATTCAAAGTAGCCAAGACGGGATCCTGCTGCCCCCTTCCTTGCTCTTGTCCTTGCTAGGATTCTTCACCGACCTCCACTCCATAGCGAGCGCCCCAAACACAGAGAGCGCCGCCATGGCCAACGACACGTAAAACACCTGGTTCATCGTCTTGTTCACCGCGGCGATAAGGACGGGCAGCTGGTCCGGGCTCAGCATGCTCACAACCGAGTTCGGCCCGGACTGCAGGATCTGCGCCGAGTTGTCGAGGCTGATGTCGAGGTACTCCTTGATGTTGCGGGTGAGGCGGGTCTGGAACACCGAGTCGCCCGCCGACAGCACCACGGCGGCCCCGATGGTCTGCCCAAACACGATAATCGAGGTGCCCACCGGGATGTCCTCCTTGGGCAGGGCCGCCTGGCAACCGATGATGGGCTGTTGGAAGCCCACGCCGATGCCGGCGCCGAAGAGCACGGGGTACAGTATGAGCAGCACTTTGGAGGTGTCGGGCGAGATGGTCGTCAACAGGCCGGCTCCGATCGACATCAGGACGGTGCCCAGGATCATGAAAGGGGTGTAATAGCCGAGCCAGGACACCGTGAAGCCACTGATAATGACGCAGAAGATGACGCCTAGAAGCATAGGCAGCAAACCTACGCCAGATTGGATGGCGGATGCGCCTTTGACGACTTGGAACCACAACGGCAAGAAGTAGGTCATGATAACCAAAGCACTCGACGTGCACAGGATGTACCAGAAACCGGCGAGCACAGACCGCTGCTTAATGAGCCGGAAGGGAATCATTGCAACATCGGCATGCCGGTGCTGGGAATAAGCAAAGACGGCAAAGAGCACAATTGACGTAACAAGCAGGCCAATCACTGAGGGCTTACCCCACGCATGTCCTTTCCCTAAACAATCTCTTGTTAGCTAGTGCATTGATTATGTGAGCATCCTGAGGATCAGATGAGACTTACCTCCCTCTTGCAAGGCTAGCAAAAGACAGATGATGGGCGGCATGAGCAACGCAGCCCCGATGACGTCGAGTTGATACAGTGTTTGGAGGAAAGTCGCTTTCTTGGCGGCTTGCGGTCGGTTTGCTTCGGGGATCCGCAAGAAAAGAAACACGACGATCAAGACGAAGCCGCCAATGGGCAGGTTGATGTAGAAACACCAGCGCCAGTTGAGCCTGTCGGTCAGGACACCGCCGAGGACGGGGGCGGATATCATGGCGACACCTTCCATGGCACCAATGGCGCCACCGATAAACGAGCGCATCCGCAGAGGCACCACTTGGGCAATGATGATAAGACCGCCCGATAAGATGCCAGAGGTGCCCATGCCTTGAATGGCCCGGCCTACAATGAAGATGGTAGAGCTGGAGGAAAGTGCTGCCACCAGACTACCGACCAGAAAGACGAGAATTGCCGAGACGAAGACCCACTTGGCTGGGAAGATGGTGTATATACGCCCAAACAGAACTTGGAATCCGCAGGTCGTCATCAAAAAGGCAGATCCATACCAGCCGACATCCTCAAGCGACCGGAACTCGCCCGTGATATGAGGGACTGCCGTGGCGATGACATTGACATCCATGGCCACCAGAAAGACGGCCATGGAGAGCGCCGCGGTCAAGGCGAACAGAGGTAAGCCGTACATGCCTTGGTCTTCGGGCGTTGCAGTGGTCGTTTGGTTGACCTCGGGCTTTTCAATATCTCCTGCGTCGGACGAAGTCTCGATAGTCTTCTCTTCCACCTTGTCAAACTTGACAGTCTTGTCTGGTCGCTTTGTCTTTTCGTCTGATGCGAGAACCTCTTCTAACTTCTCATCGTAAAGACTATGCAGCCCATCACGGGACTCATCATCACTCGCTTCATCGGTGGGGGCGGTCTTGGTAATCGCCAAAGTGACAGAATGTCGGAATGCAGCTTTTGTCTTTCCATCATCATGGGAGCTCTGCGACTGTGGGACAGAGGCCGGGTCGGTGTGACGGCCGTCTTCGGAATCGAGGTCATGGCTGCGTTCTCCAGCAGAGCTAGCAGCCGATTGAGATATCCATGTGTTTGTTTTCACGAGCGTGGCAGACAATTGATCGCTTACATCATCTCCAGAGGAGGTCCCGGGTACCGAGCCCACAGCTGGACCGTCCCTTGAAGAGGGGTCCACGGCGTGGTCTTCCCTCTTAACGCCGTCCGGCTCTGTCTGGGGCGGTTGAATATGTGATGCTGGCTCCGAGGACTCTCCAGTCTCCGCCGCCACAGGCTCATCAGCGGCCTGATTGTCGTTGGTGTCATTGGTAGAGGCGGACAAGGCTGATGACTGGCTTGAAAGCGTCTTCCACAGGGGATCTCGCCACTGGCTCGAGTCGGCAGCGCTGCCGAAAGTGAGCGCCGAATTGCGATTGCGACGTTCATTTTGGTAGCTGGGACCCGGCTGCCCCGTGACATCATCGTCAGTGCTCGGCTTGGCGAGGGCGCCGAGCGCGTCTTGAGATCTCCTCAGTAAGTTGCGGAGGTGAACGGCGTTGTCGCCTGAATCTTCAGACGAACGGGTGCCTGGAGGGGCATCTGGCCGAGTCTGGGAATGTCGCCGTGACGAACGTCGCGATCTGGTATGCGTCGAGCCGGCTTTGGCAAACGGATTCCCGCGGTGGCTCTTCCAACTGTCGGCGGTCAACGGGCGGTCTGCTGTGTTCCCAAGGCCTGGGTAGAGGGCATTTGACATAGGCCACATCTTGAATTAGGAGGTCACTGAACCAGTGAATGCTGCTGTCGGTAGGCAACAAACGATGACAGACTGACCAGATGGGCTCGCGGGATCAGGACATCGATGAGGGCACTGGCTGAAGGAAGTCTAGATTGCCCGAGAGCGTTCGGGTGTGGCTCGGTGAGTTGTTTGGATGCCTGTATTTCCTCAAGGTGCCATAGCCGCTGGAACAAGCCGGCATTGGTATAAACAACTGGGCTCGCACGACCAGGCAGAATCAGGTATCTCCAAGGGCCCCGTTGAATCTGCATCATGGCCTTATCCATGCGTTCCAGTGCCTTGTTTGGCCCGCATCGTGAACCCCGTCGTATGTTTCCATGGCAGTGAGTATAAAGTATGTACATATCATGTCACAATGTAGAGTCCTGCCAATTTCAGTGAAAAAGCGCAAATAGCCATTCTGGGTGCTTACTACGCGACGAAAGAAGCAATGACCCATAGTTTAACGTTGAACTCGTTCCACGTAAATCGTGACATTGACCTTTTGGGGAAACGAGAATACCACAGAAGGCCCAGTTGACTGGACGCTAGAATGGGTCGAATGAGGGCAGGGACTGGGTAGGGCAGTAGGTAGGGTGGCAGGGCCGAATGCAGGCATGGGTTTGATGTTTGATGATGGTGAGTGACTTGGGATTCAAGAAACCGGGGTAGGGAACCTTGGCGCTGGTGGGGGTATTTGAGTCCGCTGAACAGCACTAACCTGCTAACCTAGCACGAACATGTAGTACCTACCTATGTACGTAGTACAGGGGTCTAACAGGGGTGACACACTGACAGGGCAGCTGCGAACCCACGTGCCGTGCCTGGCGTGCCTGGTCGTCAATTGGCAATTGGCAATTCCTGTCTCTTGGGGAAGGAAGGAGTAAGCTTGTCGGAAGCTTGTCGTTCTTTCTCCTCCACTTTCAAACACGTTTTGTCACTTTCCAATGCAAGCAAGGACACCACGTTCCAATGTCCAGGCTGGACTTTGGGGTCCAATTCAATCGCTGCAATCGAGTCATGGCCCAACTTCGCGGCCCCCAAGGCCCAGCAATAGTAAGGATAATGGACATTGTTTCCCAGCAAACGGGCGAGAACCCCTGTGGTACCCCACGAAGACGAAGGCCGAAATCCCTTGGTCCGGTCGAGGCATTCACAGCATCACGAGAGCCGATGGGGATGGTTTCAATGCCCATTTCACCAGTATGGATGCAATTTGGTAGTAGGTAGCAACCATGTCGACCCGGTCGCGTGGCATTGATTCAATGTTACACGCGTATCCGTTCTGGAAATAGCCAGGTCAGGTAGACAGACGACAGTGACAGTTCCGATCATATACTCACGAACATCCAATCCCGAACTTGGTCGCCATCAACACTTGCCTCTTTCGTCGTGTTCTCTCTGCTGTCGTTGATATTTGCTATTCTTGGTCTCCGCGATCGTGCTATCCCCTCGTCCCCCATTGAGTCGACACCATACCTCTCTTGACTGTCCAAGACAGCACTTGATCATTACACCAATTTCATCGCTGTCGCATGACATAGGTTTGTCCCTAGATACCCCTGATACACTGACGTGAACAGATTACCATTCAACCAGCAGAAAGACTCAAAGAGCCATCATCAATAGGGCTGTCCCAAATTTTACTTGTATTATTTTCTCCTGTTACATTCTTCTTTTTCTTATTCTGGGACAACTTGCTAGACGATGTCTGCTCTCGACGACCCTTCTAGTACCTCAACTTTGCCTATTATGGAATCCTGGCAACAATATCTGGCAGAGTCAGTCATCCCGGCATCCATTGAAGCCCACCCTCTATGTTCACTCATTCAAAGCTTACCATGACTGCCGTGTAGTGCGCCGCCACCTGCTTTTCCCCGCCGGGTGGATCTGACTTCAGCGCCAACACCAGACACACTGGTGAGGCGGAAGATCAAATTCCAGGGCAAATGTCCCACGAAAGCCTCTGTCAGAGCTATCGTTCTGACAGCATGGGCTCTCGTGAATGTTCACTACTCCGATGCTGAGGACGTGGTGTTCGGTCTGGCGATGATGAGCCACGACCAAGACCAGCCGGATAGCGAAGAGGATGAGCAGTCGGTTCCTGCTGCGCCATTTCGGTTCTGTTACCATCCAGACCAGACTGTGGAGGAAGCTCTTCATCCATTCAAAACGAACGAGTTCCGTCCCCAGTATGGGACCCAAGTCTCACTTGAGAGCATTGGCCAATTGGGGCCCGATATGCTCAACGCAACCAAGTATGACAACCAACTGGTCATCGAAGGCGACTCGCCGGGCACCACATCGACCCCCCTGGACAGGGTAATGAATGTCGAGGTCAACCCGACCCGGACTGGTATCAACGTCCAGGCCTTCTTCGATCTGTCTTTTGTCGGCCGCGATGAGATGCAGCGCATTCTCTGCACCTTCGAACATATGGTTCAGCAACTCGCCGAACCTTCAAATGCGACAAAACCACTCAAATCGCTCAGCACTATTAGCAGCAGCGATCTTTCCCAAATCGTGGCATGGAATAAGGATCTCCCACCGCCCTCGGGAAAATGCCTCCACGAGCTCATTTCACGAAGTTGCGAAGAGACCCCATCTGCAGAAGCAGTATGCGGAATGGGCACATCTTTCTCTTATAAAGAATTGAACTGCATGTCTGACAGACTGGCGAAACTGCTCGTATGCGCACATGGGGTCAAACCAGGGCAGGTTATACCGTTCATGTTCGACAAGGATCCATTGGTCGTCCCTACGCTGTTGGCCATATTGAAGGCGGGCGCCGCATTCGTCCCGTTCGACCCAGCGCACCAACCTGAGGACACAGCTCGCCTTCTGCAGGCTTGTGAGGCTGAGTTTGCTGTCTGCTCCCACAACTACGAGCACCGATTCAAGGAACACGACACAGAGGCCCTCGTAATTGATGCCTCATTCTTCGAGGCTTTGCCCGTTCTCGATGTTGCGCTCACCCATGTTGATCCAAGCAGCCCGGCCTATGTGATCTTCACATCGGGTTCTACAGGTGTCCCGAAGGGAATCATCTGCTCGCACTCTGCGGCTTGTACCAACATATTGGCCCACGGCCCACGTGAGAACAACAGCAATGAGAGTCGAGTCCTTGCGTTTTCCGCGTTCACGTTCGACATATCCATTACGGATATATTCACCACACTCTCCTTTGGAGGCACATTGTGTGTGCCCTCTGATCATGAGAAGATGAATGATTTAGTCGGAGCAATTCATCGGATGCGTGTCAATCATATGGTGACGACACCCACCGTTGCTCAGTTCCTGAATCCCGAAACCGTCCCTACCCTAAAGGTCCTAGTCACAGGTGGTGAAGCCATGACTGACGAGTTTATTGAGCTTTGGGCCGATAAGATCATGCTCTTCAATTCTTACGGACCGGCAGAGTGTACGTCACGGGCGAGTTCTGCGAGAAAGTCCCGAGGCGACAAGGGTTCCGTCATCGGAACTAACATGGGATCTGCCCTTTGGGTTACTCAAAGTTCTGATCCTAGTGTGCTGTTGCCAATTGGGGCAGTTGGAGAGCTGCTCGTTGAAGGCAATATCCTTGCTGATGGCTATCTAAAGAACTCGGACAAGACGCTCGAAACTTTCATCGAAGCGCCGCAGTGGCTCAAAAATGCATTCCCAGAACGATCCAATGGACCACTCTATAGAACGGGTGATCTTGTCCAGCAACAGTCTAACGGTTCGCTTACATTTATTGGTCGACGTGATACTCAGGTATGAATCATTGTCGTCCTCATCGATTTCACAGCTAATACTATACTAGATCAAAATTCACGGTGTTCGCCTTGAAGCCGGCCACATCGAGGCCAAGATTAAGCAGGAACTCCCAAGTGACTCCAATGTCGTCGTAGACAAGATCCTCATTGGCGACGATGATCGGCCCAAGCAGATGCTCGCTGCCTTCATTACGCTTCCCAGTCTTACCCCCGCCCGAGAAACGTCCGAGATTGAGCTTGTCCCTGCAAACCCGCAGGTCCAAGACTTCGTCTTTGAACTTCACAAGACCTTGATCGCCACCCTCCCTTCCTACATGGTGCCAAATTTCATTCTGCCGCTCGTTTCCATACCTCTGGGGTCAACGGGCAAGACCAACCGGAAAGGTCTTCAAGCTTTCGCAAAGAGCCTGCCGATAGACAAGCTTAACCAGTTCACCGGATCCACGTTCCAGAATGATGGCCGTGTCGAAAAGCCCTTCGGTGACGTTGAGATAGCACTGAGTTACATCTGGGCTACTATTCTTCGTATCCCACAAGACTCCATTCACCGTCAAGATGGTTTCTTTGCACTCGGTGGAGACTCGGTCTCCGCAATGAAACTGGTATCCGAAGCTGCCAGCCGTGACTTTCATCTCACTGTCGCAGATATCTTTCAGCACTCGAGCCTAGCTGAGCTGGCTCAGATCATCACGGGAACTGATGCCGCAGCAGCAAACCATCAACTGGACGACATTGACCCATTTGAACTCATTGGAGGACCCAGCACCTTTCGCACCATCCGTGATCAGCTGAAGAAAATATACCGTATTCCCGTTGGTAGAGTGGAAGATGTTTACCCTACCACTGCTACCGTTGAAGGCATGATGGCGGAGAACATTAATTCGCCGGAAGCCTATTTGCTGCAGGAAGTTCTGAAACTCCCGGAAGGCGTCGACATTCCCACATTGGAGGCTGCAATTGAAGCCGTCGTCGAGGCTTACCCGATTATGCGAACAAGAATTGTCCATATCAAAGGCCTGGGAACTTGCCAGGTTGTCATGTCCGATGATGAGCTTCCAGACGTTGATCAAGACGATGATCTGATTACCTTCCTTGCTCGCGACAAGAGCAATCATATGGGCTATGGCGATCCACTGAGCCGCTTCGCCATCATCCAGGAGCCCAGTGGAAGCCAGTTCTTGGTATGGACGGTCCATCACGCCATCACCGACGGTCACATGAACCAAGATGCTATTGGTCGGATTGAGATGGCTTATAATGAGCAGCCTCTTCCGGTTACTCTGCAATACAACCAGTTCATCAAGTACCTGCTGGACAAGGATACGCAGGACGCCGAAGCCTTCTGGGCAGCACAGTTTGACGGTTTCAAGGCTTCTTCGTTCCCCCAATTCCCCCAGTCATACGAGCCATCTGTTACAGACTACGTCACTCGTGTGATCAAACTGCCCCGTACCCCCTCCAAGTACACCACTTCCATCATTATTCGAGCAGCATGGGCACTCGTACTCTCCCACGTCAACAATACGACCGATGTTCTCATGGGTTCGACACAGTCCGGTCGTGACATGGGGCTTCCTGGAGTACACCAATGTCTTGGTCCATGCCTGGGTACAGTGCCAGTCCGAATTTCAATCAACCAAGACGAGAATGTGTCGGCATTCCTGTCTAGGGTTCAGAGGCAGTACCTAGACATGATCCCTTATCAACTGACAGGCCTACAGCATATCCGCAAAGCTAGTGAAGAGGCTTCTGAAGCCGTAGGTTTTCACAATATCCTTATTGTGCAGCCTGCGATTGAGAATTCCTCTGAGCTCTTTCAACCCGACGATTCACGCAACACTGGGGATATGCTCAACTTTGGTCTACTGATTGAATGCATCCTCGGCCAAGGTGAGATCCAAGTCCGTGCCGGTTTTGATAAGAACCTTTTGGGCTCTACTAAGGCTACCGCCTTGATCCAAACACTGGAGCATGCCCTGAAGCTACTCATCAGCGATGAAAATGCTACATGCCGGCTTTCAGACCTGGACATCGACATCCCCCTCGATTTCTTAGTTCCCGAAGGTTTCAATCCTGATGTTGAGCCTGTCGAGCAATGCATGCACTGGTTGATCGAGGAACAAGCTCAAAACCAGCCCAAAGCCCTCATGATAGACTCATGGGATGCTCAACTCACATATCGCGAGGCGAATGAGTATTCCGATCGCCTTGCAGGCGTTCTTGTAGGCCTCGGTGTCGGTCCTGAGAAGATTGTACCTTTCGCGTTTGAGAAGAGTGCTTGGGCTACGATTGCTATCCATGCTATTCTCAAGGCTGGCGGGTGCTGCGTCGCATTGTAAGTAGAGTTGCATAAGTTCTCTTACCCCCAAGATGGTTATCCAGGCAACTAACGTTGCATATTTTGAAGGGACGTGGCACATCCACGAGCTCGACACGAGAAGATCGTGGCTGATACCGAGGCACTGGTAATCCTGGCATCTAGCAAGCACGCTGCTAATATCGACTTGGTTCCCCATGTTGTGGCAGTCGATCAGATGATGCTGGAATCTCTGCCGCCTCGGCCGGATAATACCCGCATTGACGTATCTCCGTCCAATGCAGCTTGGATCGTCTATTCCTCCGGATCGACGGGAACGCCAAAAGGATCGATTCTGGAGCATCGATCACTGTGCACCACATCGAGAACCAACTCTGATATCCTCAGCGTTGGCCCTTCAACACGAGCAATTCAATTCGCGAGCTTCAGTTTCGATGTCGCCATTGAAGAAAACACCATCATCCCAATGTATGGCGGATGCGTATGCATCCCATCGGACGAGGAGCGTCTCAACGATCTGCCAGGTGCTATGCGACGAATGCAGGTGAATTGGGCCGACTTGACCCCAACTGTTGGCCGAATGCTCAACCCGGAGAATGTACCATGCCTGCGCACCTTAGTCCTTGGCGGCGAAAGCCTTACCAAAGACATCATCGAGACCTGGGGTGGGAAGATCGATCTGTTCAACACGTATGGCCCAAGCGAATGCTCGATCCAATGCACCTCCAGTAAGCCGCTAGAGAAAGAGGCTATGGGCGCCAACATTGGATGGCCAGCGAACTGCAAACTCTGGGTCGTAGATCCAGAGGACCCGAACAAATTGCTTCCATTCGGCGAGGTCGGCGAGCTGCTTATTGAAGGCCCTATTGTGGGACGAGGGTACCTTAAAGAGCCTGCCAAAACAGAGGCCGCCTTCATCAGTGGCCTCTCGTGGGCTCGTCAGGGTTCTCTACCAGAACCAAGACGGTTCTACCGTACTGGCGACATTGCCAAGTTTAACCCAGATGGCAGCCTCGATTGCCTGGGACGTCGCGACAACCAGGTGAAGCTTAATGGTCAGCGCATAGAGCTGGGAGAGATTGAGTACAACATCACGAAGCAGCTTGCTGTACCAGAATCTGCCCAGGTCGCTGTTGAGGTATTCTCCCCCGGAGGATCGGCCAATCGCAAGCTGCTGGCGACTTTCATCCAGTTTCAAGACGTCAAGGCTAGCGACCTCGCCATCATGGAGATGTCTGCCTCTCTTCGCGAAGAGTTAGAGACTGTCAAGGCCAATATCTCTCAGAAGATGCCCGAGTACATGGTTCCTGCTCTTTGGGTTCCTGTTTTCAGTTTGCCCATCAACACTTCCGGCAAGATTGACAGGAAGAGACTGCGCGAGGCAGCTAGTTCTTTCGATCGCGCGCAGCTGAACCTGTACTCTTTGGCTCACGCGGCTAAAGATGTAGCGGTACCGACATTCTCGTCGGATGCCGAGACCATCCTTGCTGACCTATGGGCGACAGTCCTCCATATTGATGTTTCCAAGGACCCCATCGCCCCGGCCGATAGCTTTCTCGACTTGGGAGGTGATTCGATTACGGCCATGCAGCTTGTTGGCAAAGCTCGAGCCGCAGGGCTTGCTCTCTCCGTGCCTAGCATCATGAAGGCCCCTAAGCTTGCTGACATGGCCTTGGCTGCCAAAAGTATTCCCAGTGTCGATTTGCCTGTTTCAAAGATTGTGGCTAGACCCTCCATCATCTCAACTCCAATGCCATCGCTTGATTCGGAGTCGGATGAAACGACCCCTGTGTTTTCACCAGACATGGCCGTGGCGAGGAAGTCAAGCATTCAAGATGCTTATCCCGCCCCCAACCCACGGCCAATCCCGTCACTGCTTCCGCGACCAAAGCCCGAAGACAAATCAGTGTACCACCCATTCCAGATGGTGGACTACAAGATGTCCAAAGAGGACATCTTGAAGACGCTTGCTGATAAGCATGGATGGGCTCCTCTTGAGGTGTTGGATGTTTATCCTACGACAGCACTGCAAGAGGGTCTCATCTCACTCACCGCCTCAGACGGGAACTCCTACGTTTTGAGAGACGTCTACGAGCTTCCTGCAGAATCCGATTTGAGCGCTTTCAAATCGGCATGGGAAACCATCGTTCACGAATATGAAATACTGCGCACCAAAATCGTCTTCATCGAGGGTGTCGGCTCATGCCAAGTTGTACATGACGAATCCATTGAATGGAAGACGGCGAGCGACTTGGAAACTTACCTAGAAGCTGACAGATCCGAGCCCATGGGCTATGGCACAGCACTTTCAAGATATGCGATCATTGATAATGGTAACACCAGGAAGTTTGTCTGGACTGTACACCATGCCCTCTACGATGGTTACTCCATGGACATGACCCTGTCCTCTGTTGACCAGGTCTACGCTGGCACGAAAATGTCTCCCACAAAGCCATTCCGAGACTTCATTCGGTATCTCCAGCAGATAGATGCTGAATCCACGGATGTGTTTTGGCAGAACCAGCTCAAGGAGTTAGAGACGGCCCCATTCCCTGCAGTGCCGGCTGGTCATCGATCCCAAGCTGATACCACGGTCACCCATTCGATGCCGTTCTCATTCGACCGCAAGACGGGTTTCACTATGACAAGTCTGCTTAAAGCAGCCTGGAGTATTGCAGTGTCCAGAATGTCCGACTCGGTGGACGTAGTCTTCGGTGCTACCCAGTCCGGACGTGACTTGGATCTGGACGGCATCGACATCATGAATGGACCCACCATCAATACCGTTCCTGTTCGCATCAGAACTGATCCCCAGCTCACGGTGAAAGACTTCATATCGCAAATCCAAGCTCAAAGTACCGATATGGTCAAGTACTCTCATGTTGGTCTACAAGGAATCAAAAGGATCAGTGACGCCGCCAGAGACGCTTGCGAATTCCAGAACCTCATCGTCATCCAACCTGGAGACATGGGTGAGCAGCCATCATCACTGTTTCGCAACCACAGCACTGAGACGACTGCCGACTATCTCAGTGGCTTCGCACTAGTAGTAGAATGTGCCATCAGTGACGGCGAGATCACATTCTCAGCTCATCACGACTCTACGGCTATATCCTCCGCTCAGATCGAAAGACTCCTACAGCAACTAGAGCACTTGATGTATCAACTACAAGATCGCCGCAATGGCAAGTTGGAAGACATGGAGATGTTCTGTTCGGCCGATAGACAGGATCTCAGCGCCTGGAACGGCAGTTACCCCAAGACTATCAACCAGACCATGCACGATATCATTGTCAAGCAGGCCTTGGCTACTCCGGACGCCCCTGCTATCGCTTCCAGGGATCTGGACCTGTCTTACAAGGAACTCAATGATCTTACCAACCACCTGGCTCACGATATCCAAGCACTGGGTATTGGGCCCGAAGATGTGGTACCCATCTGCATTGAGAAGTCTCCCGAGGCCGTGCTGTCCATGATCTCTATCTTGAAGAGTGGTGGCGCATTTGTACCCCTCGATCCCCAGAACCCGGTTGACAGGCTACTGGATTTGATCGAGCAAGTTGAAGCTAAGGCAGTCATCTTCTCAGAGCAGACAAAGCATATGATTCCCGTTCTTGCTCCAGCCCACAAGATCACTTCAATCGTCCTTCCCAGTGCAATCAGTGCATGGGGTCCTCTCAAGTCTGATGCAGTTTTTTCTAAGGCCACGTCTTCCAACCTTGCGTATGCACTCTTCACGTCCGGCTCAACCGGCCGACCTAAGGCCGTCGCTGTTCATCACCTCTCGGTCGCATCCTCGACTTATGGACATGGAATGGCCATGGGGTTTGCCGATCATCCCAAACGAACACTCCAATTTGCATCATACACCTTTGATGCCTGTATTGCCGAGATATTCACCGCGCTTCATTTTGGAGGCTGCGTTTGCATTCCTTCTGAGCATGAACGGATGAATGACCTCGCTCAGTTCATCCGGGACTATCAGTGCGACTGGGCTTTCTTTACGCCATCCTTCGTCCGACTCTTGAAGCCTGAGGATATCCCATCCATGACCACCGTCGTTCTCGGTGGAGAAGCGCTCAATCAGGAGTGCATCAATGTATGGGGGGATAAGGTCCGTCTCATGAACGGATACGGGCCTACCGAGACGTGTGTCTTCACGGTCACCCGTGATATCCCCGGTCCTAATTCGCCAGTCGAGCGCCATCAAAAGCCTGAGACTATTGGGCATCCGGTAAGCTCCATAGGTTGGGTGGTGGACCCCAACAATCACGAGCGCCTCACTCCGGTGGGCTGTGTCGGCGAGCTTCTCATCCAGGGCCCCAACGTCTCTCGTGGGTATCTCAAGAACCCTGAGAAGACTGCCGAAGTCTTCGTTAGCAACCCTAAATGGCTTCGGGCTTTTGGTCACGCGAAGCCTGAGTTGCTCTACAAGACTGGTGACTTGGTTCGCCAAGATGTCGTTGATGGCACTCTCACATATCTTGGTCGCAAGGATAACCAGACCAAAGTCAACGGTCAGCGATTGGAGCTTGGTAAGTGGCACGCATTTTCCAAACTAGTGGTATAATCTAACATATTCGGTGTAGGTGAAATCGAGACACAGCTCAAACTCAAAGGCGTCGACGTGGAGTCCGCCGTCGTCCTAGCCGGCAAGACCAAGGTCGACAAGTCTAAGCAGACATTGGCGGCTTTCATCGAGTTTCAAGACTCCGCAGAGACGGAGCCTGGCCAGCTAATGGAAATGGATGACGAGCTTCGCGCTAAGTTCCAGGACCTCGACAGCGCTATGCGAGCAACTCTCCCCAGATACATGGTCCCTAGCCTCTGGATCCCAGTCTCGAAGATGCCTATCATGGCTGCCAGTGGCAAGACCGATCGCAAATCTCTCAAGTTACTTTTTGACGGATTGAATGCTGAGCAGGTCATGATGTACTCCCTGGAGGCCATCGAGTCTCTTGATACCCCACGAGAAGCCTCGACCGACATCGAGAAGACCATCATGGATCTTGTCGCTCGTACCCTTGCGAAGGACCCCGCCGCTATAAATGTCAATGATAGCTTCTTCCGCCTTGGCGGAGATTCGATCACAGCCATCCAACTTGTTGCTGCCGCGCGAAGCGTGGGCATTACCTTATCGACCGAGGACATCTTCCGCTACAAGACGATTGCTAGTATTGCGGCCAACGCTCCGCAAGACTTCCATACAGGATCATGCGCACATCCCAAGGCCGTTGTGCCATTTTCTCTAGTACCCAAAGCCAAATTGGACAAGTATCTGGATGCGATCACCGAAGAGCACCGATTGGATCGGGAATCAATTGCAGACCTGTTACCATGCACACCGCTACAAGAGGGCATGTTGTTCTTGACCATCAAAGACCCCGAAGGTATGTCTACCCCCGATTCCCAATCACTCCCTAATGTAGCGTGTCACTAAACTTGCTGTTTAGCCTATGTACTTCGTGAAGTTTACCGCCTCCCATCCAAGATTGACATCGCTCGTTTCAAGGCTGCATGGGAGCAGGTAATTCAAGACGTCGAACTGCTGAGAACGCGCATCGTCAGCCTGGGCCAGGAAGGATGCTTCCAAGTCGTTATGAAGCAGCACATCGAATGGCACACATCGACCAAGGTACAAGAGTATATCGACGGCGACAAGCAGCGCCACTTCAACTTCGGCACCCCCCTTGCGCGATTTGCCATCATCGAGACGCAGTACACCGGCTGCTACTTTATCTGGTCCATTCATCACTCGCTGTACGACGGATGGGCGAAGACTCTCATCATGAAGAAGGTTGAGCAGGCCTACAGGGGTATGGCGCCCCAGTTGAGTATCAGCCCGCCTTTCAACCGGTTCATCAAATACCTGCAAGGTACAGACGCTTCCGAAGAAAAGGCATATTGGACTGCCCAGTTCTCCGGTCTTGAGGCTCAGTCGTACCCGAGACTTCCGTCGGCTTCTTTCGAGCCCATCATTGATCAGACCATCACCATCAAGATTCCTATTGTGCGCAAGCCGGACTCTTCGTTCACTCTTGGCACGATTCTTAAGGTATGTTACCACTCCCAATCAATGCCGCCCTGTCATAGTTTCATGATTAACTCAAGTGTCTAAGGCTGCTTATGCTATCGTCTTGGGACGGTACACCGGCGCTAACGATGCACTCTTTGGTGTCATCCAAACTGGTCGGAACGTCCCAATTGAAGGAATCTCTGACATGATTGGGCCGACCATCACCACGGTGCCTTTACGCATCCAGCTCGACAACGATGTCTCGGTATCCAAGTTCCTTGACACGGTCCAGAACCAAGCCACCGACATGATCCGCTTTGAGCACACCGGCCTCCAGCATATTGCGAAGATGAGCAGCGAATGCCGCGAGGCCTGTGCTTTCCAAAACATCATGGTCATCCAGCCCGACAACCAGCTGGGGTCTGATTTCTTGGGTGCCCAGAGCATCGATGTCGAGGACAAGGGATTCCTTCGTTTCGGTATGGGTCTCGAGTGCGCGCTTGGAGCGCAGTTCATTGAGATCACTGGAGGCTACGACCAGCGGCTCATCCCCAAGGCCCAGATGAACCGACTCCTATTCCAATTGAGAGCCGCGGTGCAGCAGCTCTCGGAAGAACCTGAAATGCTCGTCCGCGACATTGATATTGTGAGTCCGGAAGACATGGCCGAGATGGCCGAGATGAATGAGGAGCTGCCTGAGGATATCCATGACCTCACCCATGATGTTATCCACTCGATGGCTTTGCAGCGCTCCGACTCGATGGCCGTCAATGCTTGGGATGTCGACTTCAAGTATTCCGAGCTGGATCAGCTCTCTACCAAGCTCGCTCATCATCTCAAGTCGCTCGGCATCGGCCCCGAAACTGTCGTTCCCCTGTGTTTCGAGAAGTCCGGTTGGGCAGTTGTCTCTGTTCTTGGCATCATGAAGGCTGGCGCCGCTTTTACGTAAGTCACCTTCAATCTCTTTCATATATATCTTACTCTAACATCTGTGTGAAACAGTTTCCTTGACCCTGCATATCCCATGGCTCGTTTGAACGAAATCATTCACCAAGTCAAAGCCAAGGTGATACTTGCTTCCCTTGATCAAGCTCCTCTCTGGAGGGACTCGCGTGTCCCGGTTTTGATCATCGATAATGTTTCTATCGAATCTCTCCCTACCCCCTCGCGCATTCTTCCCGCGGAAGTTACGCCTCACAACGTTCTCTATGTCATTTTCACTTCAGGTTCGACTGGCAAACCCAAGGGCTGTGTCATCGAACACCATTCTTTCCTTACTTGTGCTCGCGCCCAGGCCGCCCGGTCGGGTATGACAGCGTCGAGCAGAGTCTTACAGGGAGCTTCGTACTCCTTTGATGTCAGTGTCATGGAGATGCTCACGGCGCTGACAGTGGGTGCTTGCGTCTGTGTCCCCAACGAGCGCATCAAGAAGCGCAGCGTGGTGGATGTCATCAACGACTTCCGCATTACATGGGCTTTCCTTACTCCCTCCGTCGTCAAGTTCATCAAACCATCCGACATCCCCCATCTCAAAACCCTGGTTCTGGGCGGTGAGGCGCTCACTACACAGAACATCAAGACTTGGGCTCAGCATCTCACGCTCATTAACGGCTACGGTCCCTCCGAGTGCACCATTGCTGCAACAGCTAATAGTATAACCGATCCTGATGAGGACCCTGCCAACATTGGTAAGGCACTCGGTGGTATCTGCTGGATTACAGACCCCGAGAATCACAACAAGCTTGCTCCCCTCGGTACGATTGGTGAGCTGCTTATCGAAGGTAGCATCGTCGCTCGTGGCTACCTTGACAACCCGGAGAAAACTGCCGAAGTCTTCGTGGACAACCCCACTTGGGCCAAGACCGTCGGCGGCAAGTTGAGGAGGCTTTACAAGACTGGTGATCTGGCCTACTTCAACACCGATGGCTACATCATGTTCTGTGGTCGAAAGGACACGCAGGTCAAAGTCCGAGGCCAGAGGATGGAGTTGGGAGAAATCGAGACGCATCTTACCCTCAACAAGAACATCCAACACGCCATGGTTATGTATCCCAAGACCGGACCCTGCCGTCGACAACTTGTCGGCATTGTTTCTATTGCAAAGCTAGGCGCCACGACGAACTCCAATGCCATGGTGGAAATGATTGATTCGCATCAATCCGCCAGTGCTGCGAACGAGATTGGACTAGTCAGTGGCCATCTAGCCACCGTGGTTCCTCCCTACATGGTTCCCCAAATGTGGATCGTCATCCGCAGCTTCCCTCTTCTTCCCAGTGGTAAGCTGAATAGGAAGCGTGTCGAGCAGTGGCTCGTTTCCATGGATAATGAGACTCACCAACGCATCGGCGCTCTTGCCAACGGCCTCCGGGTTCAAGGTCCAACCACACTTGCCGAACAGAAGATCCATAAGGTCTGGACCGAGGTACTGAAGCTGCCGGCTGAAGAAATTGGTGTTGCGCAAGAGTTCACATCACTTGGCGGTGACTCTATTCTGGCAATGGTGGTAGTGAGCAAGCTGCGGGCCGAAGGATTCCAAGTTACCATGACGGATGTCGCAAGCGCCCGTACTATCTCTCAGCTTGCCTCTCGTATTGCACGAGACGATTCCGCTGCTATGCAGCTCTTCAGTGCAGTCGAAGATCCCATTGAAGAGCTGTTTGACCTCTCACCCGTTCAACAGTACTACGCCAACCACGCTCTGGGCGATGACTATCTATCTAAGGAGACCAACAAGAGGTTCAACCACACGTTCTGCTTGACTGTCAAGAAGCCCCTCGATCCAGCCCATGCTCAAAAGGCTCTAGCGGCTCTTATAAACCGCCACTCGATGCTCCGCGTTCGCTTCCAGAAGGACACCACCGCCCCGTGTGGATGGAAGCAATACATTTCACCCGACGTGGCAGGATCCCATCTCTGCCGCTCTTGGGTGGACACTCCATTGGACGCGGTCAAGCCAACTATCGAGCAAACCCGCCAAAGCTTAAACATGGAGGACGGTCCGATCATGGCTGCTGATCTTGTCACGGTCAACGAGCATGAGCAGTACCTCTTCGTCGTTGCTCACCATCTGGTCGTTGATCTGGTCTCCTGGAATACCATTTTGAAAGACCTGGAGGAATACCTCGCCACGTCTGCATTCACTTCCGAGCTACCATACCCCTTCCAAGCTTGGGTCAAGAAGCAAAAGGAGTATACCATTCGCAACTTCCCTCCCGATAAGGCGCTTCCCGTCCGCATACCCAAGCCCAATTACGCTTACTGGGGCATGGAGAACCGCATCAACATCTCCAAGGACACGGAGCATTCCGCCTTCACGCTACCGGAGCGCGACACCAAGGCGCTGTTGACGGCGTGCCAGAAACTTTACGGAGCCGAGCCCATGGACATCCTCAGCTCGGCCATGTCGCATGCCTTCAGCTACATCTTCCGCGATCGCTCCACGCCTGCCATCTTCCGCTACAACCACGGCCGCGAGAGTATTGGCGGCGTGGACGTCTCGGGCACTGTGGGCTGGTTTACCACCCTCTCGCCCCTTCACATCGCAGTCCACAGCCGCGATGACAGCATCGCCGTCCTGCGCCGGGGTATCGAGACGCGCAAGAAGCTGCCCATGAACGGCCTCGGCTACTTCGCCTCGCGGTACTACCACCCCGGCGGCCGGTCCGCCTTCGCGTGCCAGGACCGGATGGAGGTGTCGATCAACTACCTGGGCGTGTCGGACGGGCAGGCGCGCAACGACAACGACGCGGGCGGCTTCTTCGACATGAGCCAGGCCATCGAGAACGGGCTGGGCGCGGACGGGCAGGAGGTGAAATGCTTCAGTCTGGTGTCGGTCAGCGCCGAGGTGCGCGAGGGCAAGTTCCACATCCAGTGCGTCTGGAACAAGCACATGCGCAACCAGCCGGCCCTCCGCAAGTGGCTCGTGGGCTACTACGAGCAGGCGCTCAAGGACGTGGCGTACCGGGCAGCCAAGACGCTGCAGGCGGAGGAGAAGAAGAGGGCGGCGGTGTTGGACGAGGAGGAGGGAATCAGGCCGTTGCGGAGGGCGGCTACTTCGCCGGCGGCGTTGGATATGTGATGGATGGATGGGATGGGTAGCAGACAAGGCGCGAGATGGCTTGTAAGACTGAGAGCGGTTATGGGATAGGGAATGTTGCTGATGGCCTGATATCACATGTATGAAAGCAACGGTCACCCATATCAACCAGTTCACTGTGGCATAGCTGCAGACGGAGTTGTGATTGTACCAATCAAATTTGTATGGCATAGCTAAGGTCAGAATACTTGTGATACAATTCATCGCCAATGCAACCCACGTGCACTTCCATCTCCATAGCAGTCGTGACACCTGTTGACATCTTAGTCTAAGTTATCCTCGATAATTCGGCAACGTTCCCAGGCAGAGCCAGGCACAGCCAGGACAGCCAGGACAGCCAGGACAGCCAGGACAGCCTAGTCGATAAATACTAACCAAGCTCGACGGCACCTATGTCCGTTGAGCCAGAGCCCAGGAAAGAAGCCACTTCCATTCGTCCGTGCTTCCGTCAATCAGCTTATTTCTCCACCCAGCCTTGTTGCCTCCCACCCATGGGCGCCGTTGTAAGATAGAGAAGTGGAAAGCGTACTTGTCATTCTGATCATACCAGGCTTCCAAGATGCGAAAACCGCGGCGTCGATTGATAGAGATCAGCCAGGCCCGGAGTTTCTGTTTGTCGGATCTGAAGGCAGTCTGCCGGTCCAGGAGGATAATCAGCGCTTGCATCTCGCAAACGTCGATGGAATTGGGAGTGATTGACTCATGCAGGCTCTGGATGACAGCCCCCATATCAGCCGTGCCTCGCATAAATATGTAGCTCCTTGCCCTCCACTGCTGCACCGGAATTCCTTGGCTGTTGAGGGCGGGCGATTGTAATCCTCGCATGATGCAGTCTCCTCGGAGCTCATGATCCAGAGCAAGATTGATTGGCACAGAGAATCCGAAGTTGAAGTTGTTGTCAGACATGAAGTAGCCCGGACGATTGGTATTCGCGATACTATCGCTCACAGGGGCACAACCACGCAGATATCCGATGGCCATTTCCAGATTCCTCAGAATGTCATCGATGGGCTGTGGGAGCCAGTCACCAACAACCGCCCTAGGCTTAGGCCGCAGAGAGCTATCCGGGTCCGGTTCTTTCAGCAGATTGGCCAGTTCTGCGGATTTAAGTGGGCGGAACCCAGGACGTAGTATGGTGGGTTGTTTCTGGCTGGTGCTGGGTCGATTGCCGCTTGGGGGGATATTCTCTGACTCGCTGACGGCAGGTTGGCTGATATCATGAAGGTGAATAGACAGTGAACCAACACGATAAGCTTCGCGATTGATCCAGACGACGCCAGTCGCGGGATGCTTCTCAATCCAATTGTAAAGATCATCCCAGTACTGGTCCCCTAGATTAGCCATCGTTCCAAAAAATGTTTTAAAAATATCAAGGGCCTGTTTGATAAGTAAAACAAGAAAAGGGGGATTTAATTATGAAAAAACAGAGATCAATCGAGAATGAAGATTCATATTTTAAAAGGAGAAAAAAAGTAATCGGTAGAAAGAAAGAAAAGGGATAGGATAAGAAGATTAAATAAAAATAAGATAGAAGGTTTGGTACCTTGATATCGGAGATAGACTTAAAGCAAGTAAGCTTTTTTGGCAGAAGCTTAAGGGGGTACACACAATTTACTTGATTGTCACCAATTGCTCATATCATATATGGTTTTACCATGTGGAATTAGCAAACTTGGGTATCGCATTACGATGGAATACATTCACCGGGTTCGCTCTGGCAAGACAGGCGAAGTTCTTACAAGCCATCTTGAGGATAAGATCGAAGCCTTGGAAGAAAAGAAGAAGGGCTTGAAGTTGGATCCTAGTAGTGATGGGCTACCATTCACTCGTGATGAGCTCAAAGAACTGAAGGGCGACATGTTGAATATCACGCGATATGGACCTTGGGAAATCCAGGCCAAGGGCGAGATAACGGATTTCGTCTTCCTTCTCATGTACCTGCTGCAAGCAAGAAGGCGCGAGCATGGGGAACAGGATGCCTCCAAGAAATCTAGGAAGTAGCGCATACGCATCCAGCCCTTCGTGGTCCTGCAAACGCGAGAGTACAGGCAGACCTATCTCAGCTCTTGAAGTCGTATGTACATGTATTTCCCAGCTACGTTTATGCATAACAGACTTACTAATATCAACATAGGTTAATTCCGATTAGCTCAATACGGGCTACGTTCCTCGCTTATGTATATGGCGTTCCAGCTGGTCTGCTGGTGGTGTATATTTTGCAATTGGTATTTACGTCCAACAGGCTGTTTAACCAAATTTCCACGCCGTTATCACTCTGAATCCCTTCTCGTACTTGCTGCATTTCACTTCTCTTTCAAACCCTTCGTTCGGCATCACACTCGGCGGCTCTTGATACAAAAGCGTCGACCCAGGGCGTTGGGGTGGTATAGCGGGCCACAGAGGCTATTGCATTTGCGGATATTGGATGGGGTCATATTTCATAGTTCAGCAACTTAGTGTAGAAATAGACATGCAACTCGCTAGCATCATCATGAGTTGAAGTTAATCAATGCTATAAAAGACTATATATCTAGATGAGGGAGAGTCCTGGCAGCCCCTAGAAGCCACGAGCTATCCCTAATTTCTATGGGTATAGGACTACAACAACATAGACGACGAATCCTGGGTCAACGGCCTGGAAGACGAAGTCGACGTCTACGTCGGTTCTAAGCACAAAAGGGGGTGGCAATAGGGGTATAATGAGCCACAGTTGCCTTGGCGCAAGGTGCACAGCCACATAATTCCCTCACTCCGTTTTGCTCCCAATAAAGTCGCTGGTGGTTCGGCAATTTCCGCTGCCCTCTTTTTGTCCAATTTCCCCAGGCCTGAGATAGTGATTAGCCGCGAGTCAGGACTTGGATTTGGTAGCCACGTGGGGAGTAATGGGAGTAATCACCCCAGACATGCTCTTCAAGTACTCGCAGCAGTAAGCTGCAAAGCTGTATCTGGATCCACTCCCGACACAGTAAGCCAATTGCATACCTCGCCCGACAAATCAGCATCCAAGAAAATGAATCGTGTTTTCAGAGTAACACGGCTAGACATGGACTTGGGAAGTTACTGGAATGGCGATATCATTATTACTATAGCATAAACGATGAAACAACTTCATTTGGCACCGTGATGCTATCGGCATTGAACATCGTGTTATCGACATGTCGTGTGTGACAGCTGATGTTGGGCGCGGCATAGTTGGTCATCACATTAGGACGATCCATCTACCCGGTATGCATGCCGAGGTTTGGTACCTTGATGCCCGCTGGTTTCGCATGTACCCCTGTGCTATAGTCCCTCGTGTGGTATGCTGATCGAACGAGTGTTCAATGCAAACTGGTATACATAGTTGACGCTGTACCGTGATGATACTCAAGTAGTAACATCGAGGCAACCTTCCAAGCTCCTTTCGGGTCATCCTGCCTCTCTTTTCAATTGGAACACAGGTAGTAGCCTTCCAATCTGGAGAATTCACCATGTCGTTCTTTTTGTTGGACACGAAATCCATCGGGGCCGCAAGGCTTGCGGCCCTGGCCCTCGCCGCTGTAAGTGATACCAAACCAAACGGCCTGGCTTGGGTCCGCCTGTCTAACTTTGCTGTAGCTCTTTGTCTATGTCGTCGCTAAAGTGGTGTACAACCTCTTCTTCCACCCCTTACGGAAGTTCCCCGGCCCCCTCCTTAACCGGGCCACCGTCTTCCGCTCCACCATCGAGATGGTCAGCGGCCGCATGCCGTTCCACGTCGCGGCCCTGCATGACCGGTACGGCGACGTCGTGCGCATCGCGCCCAACGAGCTGGCCTTCGCGAGCGCCGAGGCCTGGCGCGACATCTACGGCGTGCGCAATGGCCGCGAGCTGCCCAAGGCGCCCGATTTCTACTTCCCCAGTGACAACATTCCCACGTCCATCATGAACGCGCCGTCCCGTGAGGAGCATAACAAGCTCCGCAAGGCGATTGCGCCGTCGTTCTCGGATGGGGCTATGCGCAAGCAGGAGCCGGTGATTAGCGGCTATGTTGATCTTCTCATCCAGCGGCTGCGGGAGAACTGCGATAATGGAAAAGCGGAGCTTGATATGAAAGACTGGTGTAAGTAATGCCTTAATTCTGGTATTGTCTTGATGTTAGCGCTAACCCCCTTTCCCCACGAAAGACACATTCGCTACCTTCGACATCCTCGGAAAGCTTGCTTTCTCCCAGGACTTTGGCTGCCTCGCTGCTTCTGAGTACCACCCTTGGGTCAAGCTGATCAGCTCCCTGGCCAATGAATCTGCTCAAATCGCCGTCTTTATGCACTTGGGCCTGAAGTGGTTCGTCAACTGGGTCTCTCGTCAGCCGAGCATCTTGAAGGCTCGTGCGGAGCACATCAAACATGTCAAGGAGAAGCTGGAAGCCCGCATCGCACTGGGGTCCCAGCCTGATATCATGGAGGGATGGCTCAAGGAGAAGGAGAAGTGGGTAAGTAAACTTGATGCTTTGCCTTTCCCGGGTCTTTTATCCCCTTACTTCCTAGACTCATAACTGATATTGTGTGCGTGCACACAGAACTTGAGTGAGGACCAATGGCTGCTCAACACGAGTCAACTCATCGTAGCAGGTTCGGAGACGACGGCTACCCTGCTCTGCGGCGTCACCTACCTGTTGCTAACCAACCCTGCTGCTCTCGCCAAGGCCACTGAGGAAGTGCGGACGACCTTTAAGAGCGACAAGGACATCACCCTGCTTTCTGTCATGAACCTCCCCTACCTGTTGGCGTGCCTGAACGAAGCTCTGCGTCGTTATCCCAGCATCGTCGGTGGCCTGCCTCGCCAGACTCCGGCGGGCGGCAGCACCATTGCCGGTAAATACGTAGCCGAAGGCGTAAGTAGCAAAGCTCCCTTTTCTCTGCTCACCCCGTACCCTGGCCACAGTTCTAACCCTCCTGGAATCACAGACCGCGGTGGCCGTCTGGCAGTACCCCGCCTACCACCGCGAGGAGAACTTCAAGAAGCCCTACGAGTACCACCCGGAGCGGTTCCTGGGCGCCCCCGAGTTTGCGGGCGACCAGCTCGACGTGCTGCAGCCGTTCGCCGTGGGGCCCCGCGACTGCATCGGCCGCAACCTGGCCTACGCCGAGATGCGGCTCATCATGGCGCGCGTGCTGTACAACTTCGACCTGGGGCTGGCCGAGAAGAGCCAGGGGTGGATGGACAAGCAGGAGGCGTACTCGTTGTGGTTGAAGCCTTCGCTGTGGATCAAGATGACGCCGCGGGTTTTCTCTGGGTAGGACAACCAGGGGCAAGCTGATGGGGGTCCGACCTTGTGGGGGGACCTCGGTCATGCATGTATTATGAATGGTAGCATTTCAGCTGTTAACACCAACCACACTTATGTATATTATCCACCGGGAGCAATTGTCGCCTATCCGCGCGATGTGAGCTGAGATCCATGTTGCTGACTTGCTTGTTTGCATGGCCACTAGTCCATCAAGGGTGCACAGCAGGTAGATTAAATCCTCATGCATGTCATACAGCCCAAAGGCGATTTATTCCCGCTGGTTGCAACATCGCGTAACAGAAGACTCCTATCCACTATGGGGGCTGGATCAATTGTATGACGTCCTGCGTCTCTGGAAACCATGGGGTAGCATTGGGGGCCTTCGCCTCTCGTGGCAATGACGTCTGGCCCCCAATCGGTTTCTATTTGAGTGAGATGCCAAGACAGCAAGAGCGAATCATGGGCGGACAATGGTAGATAAGAATTTCAAGCATTCCCTAGTCGGTCTAGCGTCTCACGTCAGCCATGATGACCAACGGTTTCCAAAGCGTATACAACATTCGTATGGTCCAACCTGGGTTAGAATGCAAGCGAAAGAAGCACAGCTCTCAAGACTGTGGGAGAAAACACATGCATTATGGCAATCCATTTTCTCATATTATGTATGACCTTCGGGATCTTATACTGCGGGAATCCTGCGTGATCCTCCTTAGACTAATTGCAATATTCGCAAAGCAGCCAGACCATTTGTCGTCTTGGCCACTAAAGACATGTCTGGCTACGACATTTCAAGTTCAGGCTATGCTTCAGAGCAATCCGAGCAAAAGACCGGAAGTACATATACCGGCAATTGGTATGGACGGTTTCGCCGTGGGTGGACGTTTGAGGTGATCAGCTCGGCCTTCAGTTTTGCCTTCTTCCTGGCTATGATTATACTTTTATCGCGAATACACGGAACGCCTCTCTCGTCATGGACTGCTTCTGTTTCTCCCAACGCCATGGTAGCAGTGCTATCCACCGCATCCCGGGCCTCCCTCATACTACCAGTGACGGAAAGTCTTAGCCAGCTCAAGTGGCTACATTTAGCCGCAAAATCTGAAAGGTGAGTGGCTCAATACACCTGTCGTATCAGATCTATCCTGCTGATATTTCATGGCCCAGCAACTTTCACGATCTCCAGGTCTTCGATGATGCGAGTCGTGGTCCTTTGGGGTCTCTGAAGCTCCTCTGGTCGCTCCGTACCTCATCCATGATACCGTATATCGGTTCTCTCATCACGTTGGCCACATTAGCTTTCGAGCCGTTCTCCCAGCAGCTCTTGTCATTTGTCCAGATAGAAACGCAACAGGAGGAAGCAAAGTCTTCTGTCGAGCGATCTCTGGTTTATGATAACCACTTTGAGGCGGGGAAACCTTCTGCAATCAAATTATCCCGTGAGTTGACTTCAAAAACAAAGTGACCTTTCATTGGTCCATTTCTAACGACAATCAAATAGGAACATTCAGGGACACGCCCCTCAGAGCATCGATCGTGACCAGTATATTTGGCAAACCACCCATGCCACCATTTGTCTGCCCCGGCCAGAGATGTGACTTCCCTTCTTTCCTATCACTCGGTATATGCAACCGCTGCCAGGAGGTGACATCTCAAGTCGAAGCAAAACTTGTGAGCACGAAGCCACCGTACCAAACATGGCATTTCACGACCCCGAACAACACCAACACCATAACGGCGTCTTCATACGTCAACAAGCACCCGGTACTCTTGGATCATACACGCGTCAATACCACGGTTCATGCCCAACCAGACGCATCTGGCATATCAGTGGTCCTCATCAAGTTCCCTTATTTCGACGACGACAATACCGAGAAACACCAATGGGTCCAGAAGCTGGAAGCCCACGAGTGTTCCATTTACCTGTGCGGCCAACTCTACACTAATTGGACAATGAACAACGGGACGTTGAACCCGGGGATAGTGCAGACATCCAAATTAACTAATTACTCTCACCCGACCGATTCATTGACAGAGTTGAGACCTGTTGATGGCGATGGCGATTTGCCTAGCACCACGTCGCTATTGATCAACATGGCAGATCTGGCCAGCATATTTTTGAATCTGGTCGAGATGTTTGCGGGCTATCCCGATGGCCGCAGCAATGGCCTTAACAGTGCTCTTGGTGAGTCGTGGTATGAGTCAGCATTCTACGACAGCCCGAGCCTCACCGACACCATCTCCAACATGACGAAAAGCATGTCTTACCGGATCATGTCCGGCCCAAACTCCACCACTTTACATGGCAATGTGTACCACCAACCGACTTATATCTTCGTCAAATGGTTTTGGCTCGCTCTGCCCTTGTTGTTGGAGATCTCGGCTTGCGGCTTTCTCGCGACGGTGATGATCCTTACGAACCGAGCTCAGCATCTCATCTGGAAGTCGTCACTGCTACCGCTGTTGCTCACTGACGACTCATATCCGGTCACCGATCCGGGGAGCAAATCTTTCTGGACTCGGAATCAGCTGAAGACGAGAAGGGGGACAATTGTCCATCATCTAACGCAATGAATATCGGATAGATCTGGCACATTGATAGTGCTTCGAGTAAAGGAAGTTCGTGTCAGCCTTAGGGATATCAGAGAACATATATAGAGTCAAAGTCTGATCAATCATGAGGTGGCAAATGACACCATTGCTTGCTGTAGCTATATGCTTTGTTTAGTTTGCTCCAAACCCATCAGCTCTAATACAATTTATCAGCAAGCTCCTCCCTTGTCCCATACCTTCACGCGATCCGGTTAGCCAAATCTCGGGTACTGGCATGGAAGGGACCCAGGCACATCTCGCGGATCTGGAGCGCCTCCCGCATGTTCTCTCTCCACAACTGTCGGTTACCCATCTTCTCGCAGTGCTTCGCGTAGTCAACCAGAACCCAGGTCAGGGCAAGCCCGTACAGCCCCTCGTCCTTCATGTGCTGGATAATGGTCCGGACGCAGGTGGCGAGATCCCAGACGTACTCGTCCTCCCGGTGGGCCTCCCAGTGCCACTCGCGGGCCAGGCTGGTGCAGTGCAGCAGGCGCGCTATGTCCAGCTGGTCGTGCTCGGAATAGAGGCGCTTGATCTCGTTGCGTCGGGCGTCGGAGGCCGCCAGGTTCGTCGTGCAGCACGCGCAGGCGCACACGAAGCGCCACTTCTGGAGGCGCTGGGCGCGCACGCTTTGGGGGCAGGCGTAGTCGTCCTGGAAGTAGGAGACGGTGATCTCCTCGCCCTTCTTCACGCCGTGGACGAGGTAGAGGTCCAGCGTGTTCGTCGTTTCGTTGTGCGATAGGTACGCGTTCGGGGAGCAACTAGTCAAGAAAAAGTGTCGATCAGCATTGAGTTCCAGCCCGGTTTTCAGAGAGGTCAAAGATTTAATCTCTCGTACCTGTGGCTAGTTGCCGCTGTGTAGAATCCCACCATGGGGCGCTTGGCCGTGGCGATCCGGACCTGGTTGTACTTGATCGTGTTGGTGAGGCGAGCTCCGCCGTCGTCGCCGAAGAGGCTCTGTAAGGGGAGCCGAGCCGCCCCGGAGAGCACCTGGAAGGGCTGGCCGGGTCCGGCGGGGAGCCGAGCTAGGCGCTGCATGTCTTGGTCGGAGAGCCTGCTGCCGTCGCCTCGGCGTCCGGACGCGGCCTGGGAGGGCTCGCTGCACTCCAGGAGGGGGTCTTCGCAGAGGACGCGGCGGCCGCGCTCTAGGTCGCGGGTGGCGAAGAGGCCGGCGCCCTTGGCGGAGGCGCTGGACTCGCGGAGGACGAGGTCGTCGTTGACGCGGACGGACGCCATGATCTTTATGGTTTGTGGTGGCCGATGGTTTAGGAACGAGTGTCGATCGGTCGTTGTGAGGAAAAGAAGATGGGGGAAAGAGTAGTGCCGTGAAGGGGCGATTATATAGGAAGGTTCTGGTCGTTGATTGCTGGGTGAATGCACTCTTAACAGTGGTGAATGTAAGATTGATAGAACGTTGTTCTAGGATAAGGCGTAATGCGACTCACCTGAGGTGAAATGTTTGTGTGTGAATCTTACAGGTACGCGTATAACGAGGCAGAATAAAGGATGAACTTGCATTGACTGCCTTTGCACTCACTCTGGTTGATTGTTTACACTAAGAGCATACAGGCTTCGAACAATGCCATCTGTATGGGCATACCCGGGTATTTCCTATGTGTGATGCAGTATTCTTTTCAACAATGAACACATCGACATCCCAGTATGATCTAAATATGTTCTATCTCCTTTTATAATTACAGGTTCATCACGGAATGCTGAGCCTGCCAGACCCTCATGAAAGAGTCTCAAGTCCAAGGGTGTTTACCGTATCAAGCCACCTACCAACCACAACTGATAAGTGTGAAGATATATGGGAAGTGTTGATTTTATATGAGGCTCTCTATTACTGGGTAAGTAGTGAGTGGCCGATGGCCGCTGTAGACTTCATGTAGTTGATGGATGCTATAATCTTGTTATTTGGGATTTACGGCTACAGTCATACGCTTGACTTTGGACATCTTATTTACCACAGCGACTTTGGTGATATGAGGTCAAATACATTCGATGGCATATTACTCGTACCTGAGTAATCACTGTTGTTCGTGGTGGCAGCCGTCCGTGGTGAACTGATGACGGACAGGTAGACACACATATGAGGGTGTTATTCAGATTATGACATCCGTAGATTAGACACACCAAGTGTTGACAAAATCCATTTACATAGTCATGGAAAGCCAGCGGTAAAGCTCAAATAGTCAGTCAGTAGTCGTATCAGTAGGCCGTGGTCGAGGCGAGTGTACGCAACCCCATTACTCTGGGTCGAAGTGTGCACGCCCCCAGATCTTGTCCTCATATTTTGTCAATCGAGATGAGGTGAATGCCAAAACTGGATTTTGGTCAGGGTCGCAGTAATCATTCAAGCTTGTCGAGAACGGAATCCTCGGGCTAGAAATACTAATATGGGGTAAGTTACGAGCGCTGCCCACGCAGGCCTCCATGGCCAGCGTTGTAACCTCTTCGTCGTTTTGGATTCTTCGTACCGCTGCCTTCTGCCGTTTATAGGGGTAGGGGTCACTTGCTGATGGTACGTTCACCAGTCTGCCAGTATTCTTCTGATGCTGTGGCCATGAGCTCTTGGGGCAGCTTGAGCACGGACCAAGTGATCGTCTCCACAGTCACGGTAATCGGATGTTGCGTCTCTCGTCCCTCTAAATTTCTACGGGGATTAGTTAGGCGTGCTGGGCAACGGAAAAAGATCGGTTGCGCCAACCCATCGACCAACTGATTTCATGAGCTAAACGTGCCTGCAAGTGTCGACCACCCAGAATCTCGTTGAATGCGACCAAGTCCATTTGTCGTGTTGCGCAACCCTCCGCTTGGTGTCAAACCACTCTTTTCGAGCAGTGTTATGCTGCCCTTCCAATTAAAATCCTAATATTGCCAATTTGGCCTTGTTTTATCTATTGCCGCATCCACAATGGCCGACCAAGACGCGAAGCCTGCCGACAACGCGATCGAGGTGCGCGAATCCATCGAGGCTAAAGCTGCCGCCGAATCCGACGCCAAACACGCGCCTGACGCTGATGCTATGGACACCACCGAAGATGGGCCCGGCGACCAAGATGCTGACGGCGATCCCGATGAGGATGCCGACGGGGAGGCTGACCCAGACGCAGACGCCGATGCCGAGGGCGAGGAAGACGACGATGCTGAAGGCGAAGAAGACGACGGCGAGGGCACCAGCGAGGAACCCGGTACAAGACGCCGCGGCGGCCTGTCGAGCGACATGTACATCATCATCGAGAACACAGCCAACTACCTGTCTAGTTACCGGGAGAAAGATGGCTATCAGATCGCTCAGCACTTCCAACGCGTCCCCAACCGACGGCTTGTCCCCGACTACTACGATGTCATCAAAGAAGGCATCGCCTTCAGTACCGTCAGGGTGCGCTTTCCCACTCTACATATTCCCTACCGAGTTGTCAAAAATCTAACTGATTGCTGCAGACCAAGAAACTGAAGAAGCAATACTCGAGCTTCACCGAGTTCGTCCGCGATGTCGCACAGATCTGTCATAACGCCCAAGTTTACAACCGTCCTTCGTCGCATTTCTTCCAGGATGCCGGTCGATTGCGCGAGGTCTTCAAGGAGGAGCTACAGAAGCTGGTGGACGAAGAGATCATAACACCTGCAGAGGCTGTCCTGCCTGACCTGGGCGAGCTCCCCGAGGCCGAAGATTCGCCGCCCCCAGACGATGATGAAGGCGACGAGGAAGACGACGACGAAGATGATGAAGACGACGACGATTCCGATGATGAAGGCCGCCGGCGCGGAAGGCGCGGACGCCACGGTCGCAAATCGGACGCTAGGGACGAAGACGATCATAAGAAGCGCGGCCGACCCCCGAAGGTTTACACCCCGTTGGAGGCGAGAATACACGCAGTGCTTAAGGGCTTGCGCAAGTTCAAACACCCCAACGGAGACCTCATGATCGTGCCGTTCGAGAAGCTGCCCGACAAGCAGGCTACCCCTGACTACTACGCCAACATCAAGAATCCCATTGCGCTAGATACAATCAAGAAGAAGGCGAAGAGAAAGAAGTACCCGAACGTTGACGTCGCGATGAAGGACATCGAGTTGCTGTTCGAGAATGCCAAGCAGTACAACGAAGAGGGTAGTCAGATCTACCAAGACGCTATTGAGCTCCAGAAACAAGCTCGAGTATTGGCCGAGCAAGAGAAAGCAAGGCCCGATAACGAGTTTGAGGATGAAGATGGGCGACGACCTTTGACTGAGATCGTGAATCGTGGGGAAACCTGGAGAGTTGGTAAGTGTTGGCGAGTAGATTGTGATATCTGAACAACCAGCTGACTATAATAACCCTTAGGCGATTGGGTCCATATCACCAACCCTAACGATTTGACGAAACCAATTGTCGCTCAGATCTACCGAACGTGGGAGGACAAGTCTGGCCAGAAATGGGTGAATGCCTGTTGGTACTATCGACCGGAGCAGACTGTCCATCGGTTTGAGAAGCACTTCCTTGAGAACGAGGTGGTAAAAACAGGTCAATACCGCGACCATCGCATTGACGAAGTCATAGATAGGTGCTTCGTCATGTTCGTGACCCGTTTCAACAAGGGTAGGCCGCGTGGGTTCCCTAAAGATAAAGATGTCTACGTTTGCGAGGCGCGGTACAACGAAGAAAAGCACCGGCTCAACAAGATCAAGACTTGGGCCAGTTGCGTGCCAGACGAAGTTCGCGAAAAGGACTACGAAATGGACCTGTTCGACGTTCCCCGGAGACTGCGAAAGATGCCCAGTCCGATCAAGCACCTGCTTCGAGACGATGCAAAGCCGACTGATCCCCTGCCGAAACCAACATGGGGTGCTCCAAATGCCCCTCCGCTGATTGGAGCGGTGCACTGTCGCGAGCGCGAAGCCAATGTGAGTAGAAAAGAAGGAGGGAGGAGAGGAGAGCCTTGTCTCATTTTCAAATCATTTCATTTTAATTCATTTACGTCCTGCATTTCCCACCTGCTTATTCCCCCCTCCCATCGATAAGGCCACCCTCCATTATCGCTTTCCCGTCTTATCGATTGCCGCGTTCCAGCCTTTTTCTGCTTTGCTGGAATGAATGCTTGTTCATTCATGACTGCCTGATTTCGGTCATTTTTTTGCATGGATTTAACTTACGCATTTTGACCACCAGGAATCCCCACCACCCGAGCCTACGCCTACTCCTCCGCCGGTCGCGCCAGTGGAACCTGTTCGTCGGCCATCCATGATGCAGGCCACCAGTAGCCAAGGCGACATCACCATGGCCAATACTCCCCACCACTTTCAGCCAGTCGCCGCGCCTCCGACGCCAACGCCTGTCAATCCTGCTTATGCGGCGCCGCATTTCGCACCTCGCCCTAGCGCGTCGCCCGTGCCAGTGCCCCAGTACGGAGGACACCCCGGGATGCACAACGCTCATGCAGCACCACAGATGCCGCCGCAGACCCCACATTATCAGCAGCACCCGCCTCCGCAGCCAGCCTTCAATAACTACCAGTACGCTGCTAACGGCACGCCCATTACTCACCCACCGCACCATCAGCCTCACCACCAGCAAATGCCCATCAACAACACCCCAATGCTCGGCTATGACCCTCAACGAATCGCACCCACTCCTGCTCGTCCTGCCGCTGTAGCACCTGTTCCTACGCCCGCTGGACTTGGCCAAGCCAACGCTTACAACCCGCCACGACCGGTCGAGGTGTATCGGTTAGATGATTCGCTAAATGAGCGCATCCCTGCCGAGATCCGTGACCAGTTCCAGCGAGACGAAGCTGGCCGAGTCTTGTTCTTCACACAGCCTCCCCTGGAACGGGCCCATCGTGGCGTGTCTCATGAGAGTGCTGGTCTGGGACACAGCGTGCGTTATCTCGCAGACCGTGCCCGGGGCATTGAAGACCGGCGCGCCAAGCGCAAGGCGCGCGATGAGCTGCGCAAGGAGGAAGAGAAGAAGAAGGCCGAGACTGCTGCCGAGCAGAAGAAGCTCGAGATGCAAGAACAAATCGATGTCGCTGCCGATGTACTCAACAAGTGGATCGGCACCATGAACAAGGAGAACGAAGTCCTTAATCGGCAATACGATGGCTGGAGTGTACGAGACGAAGACATCGATGCCTATAGCAGAGGCTAAAGATGGAAGATATACACAGACAGATAGCCATGTGTGGAGACTTGATTTGGGCGTTTCTGGGGGTTGCGATGGGCTAATAACTTTGAACAAAGGGTGTCTAGGGAGTGCAAGATACCATAAATCGATTGCTTGGCTTCGGATATGTATATTCGGCCTACGGCGAGAGGCAGCTGCCTAAGGCGTTGCCTCTCTTTGCCTTGCTGTATATCACTTGCATTGTATGATTAGATATCCATCCATGGAACCTGCTCCTGTAGTATGAACACCCTGGAGCAGGGTGATTGGAACAAAAATGGAATAAATTTTGATAATTATCTGCCACGCGCTCAGACTCAGAAACTAATGTGACAAGCTTGATGCCCAAATCCGCTACTCGACTATAGGAATCCGCCTTCGTATCGACTTGCTTGCAGGCGGTGACAGAATATAGTGGTATATGACATATTCGAGCTAGCCTGGGTCGGAGTGACAACACACTTTGTGGGGGTTACTTGACGACAAAGGGACTGGTAGACTGAGAATGTGTCAGGCAGACATACGAAACAGAAGAAGAATCAGGCTGGGATATCGTCAACTGGCTATTTGTTGGTGTACACAATCTACCCAGTGCGGGGCAGTCATTCATGACATTTCAAGGCTGGTGAGTCGTATGGGGTTTGCGCAAACCAGAATGCCTATAGTGATGGACGGTGGGATCTTATATAAGAGTGATCTTCACCGATGTTAGGTAAGGGTGCACTTAAACTTTGCTGCAGAGTAGCAGGACCAATCTGTCCGACTCGGTCTGCAACTGGACCCTAGATCGCGCTAGGCAGGCTGGTGATTCTCTTAGCTTGCAGCATTCCAGAACATCGGGTGGGGTTGTTTTACCGCCTTCTGTGGCGAGTTCAGGAGTTTTGGGAGCTTCCAGGTGAGTCAATGGTGGGGGAATGCTCTTCAGGGCGGCAGAAAATGGAGGTACAGCGCAAGCATAGCATCAGCATCCTGTCACCCCACCCTGCCACCACCTAAGTTTAGCTGTTAGTGCACTGTAGCGAACCCGCTTGCCGCCCATTGGGTTAGGTAGCAATTAATTGGCCCACTTGCCGCCGCAAGGCTCACTCTCGCTCCTTTGGACTTCACTTGATCATGAATCATCCTTCCCAAATCGCCATCCCGACGATCGTCTTTTGGAAAGCCATGATCTCCTCCTCTCACAGTATTCAATTCGTTCGTTTTTTCCTCGCAAATAACCTACGATTTTAATCCTTGCTGAGCATTCAGGTTTTCCTTCACTCTTCCTTTTCCACTTCCACTACTGCGTGCATTTCCCTAGAGCATTTTTGTTGGTCGTTGTTGTTTCCCAGCGATAATCCAGTAATTATTTCTTTATTTTACTCTTCGGAAACACACTCCAACCAATCTACCAACAACCGCCGAGCTCTCTCACCCTTTGCTTCTTATAGACGGTCATCGGCGCATCCTTCTTGGTACCAGTCTCGGATCCCGTCAACGGTCACTGCCTTTCCTTGCACCCAGGCCTCGGTTCCTTTCTCATTTGCATCAGCATCATTATTCAAGCGACAAGCGGCGAACAGCATATTAGGTAAGTGAGTTCCTTTTCCTTTGTCTGTATTGCAAATCCCTGTCCTGCCTTCCCTATTGCCTGGCAATGTACATATCACGCCTCGCTGCCTCTGGGTTCGATCCCAAGGTCGTCGGACTTCGATCTCAACCCCCGCGGGTCTGGCGGGCCTCCCGAGTCTCACATCGGATGGCGCTGCGAGAGGACCCCGCTTTGTTCTGTGTGAATGGATGGAAAGCAACAAGAGCGTCACAAATCGCGACTCATCACCTCGCCCAATCTCTGGAGGCATCTCATGCGCCTGCGACGATTCTTGATCTAAAGTGGCCGGCCTTTCGGTCCAATCTTGACAGCGGGCTATCGGCGCTCTTGCGGTTGCCAAGGCGCAAGGACTCGGAGCTTGGCATTTCGAAACTTCACATCACCGCTGTCAACGGAACAAGCCATGATCGTCGACATCATCGCGATAGCTGTGTTATCTTCGATCCTATCTTGCCTACGGTCGCATTTGGAGATTGGTTGGAGCTCGTGTGAACAGAACTGTTGCATCTGGAGTGCAGATGGAGCACTAAGCTGCTTGTTGTCTACGCCTTCGCGACACTTATCCATGCCTGGGAGAATGTGCTTGCCCGGCCGTATCCACACGAATTTCGCGGCTTCACACACGTCACCTTCTGACGTTCTGCGCGGATGGATTGTGCTGGGCGATATCCTTGACACTGTTTCTTGGAATTGCTTGTGTCGAATTCACCTGCCGAACATTCACCCATTGAAGGGAGCCCATTTCATCCAGTGTGTTCACCTCGGCGAGCATATTCACTTTATCCATTGTATTCACACCGCCGAGTGAATACATGCAGCACCATCTTCGTTGGCCAATAAACTTCACAATTTGTTCACTATTGCTTCCTTACTTTACACCTTCGCCGATCGTCCAGGCAGGCGCAATCCTCTTCATCTCCTTGCTCCCGGACTTTTGCAAACGATTTCAAACGATACTTAGTCGTTTTGAACAGCCTCCAGTCGCCTTGGCAAGTGGGTTTGATACCTGAATGGAAATCCACGGATGGTTGGCTCCTACATCTACTTCGACGACAGCACACGGCTCAGGATACGACTCGGCAGATTGGTACGAATAAGTACTGCGTACGGCAAGGCGTACAACTTCTCGTCACGTTCGGCGGACATAGCCGCTTGCGAATCACGATCCCCCGGAGCGCATTGTCCTGGGACACGTTTGAGTGGATTCGGGAATCTGCTCAACCCGTCATTGTTGAGCACATACGACTCCTGGGAAGACTCTGTGATGATGCACATACGGGCTTAACTCCTGATTTCAAAATCGGCGAGTGCGATCAGAATCGGCGACGGCATTCAATATCGGCGAGGACGGTCAGAATTGGCGAGCGCACCCGGAGCTCTTGCAATTTTTCGGATCCACAAACATCTGACCCTGGGAATCGCAATCTTCACAAGTCTATCACAAACCAAGTCTGGGCCAGCTCCTTGGGGTCCAACTCGACAGACTGATCGGACTCAACGTAATCCCTCGCTTTTTTTTTCACAAACATCCTGAAGACTCATTTCAAACCTGTATCACTTTTGACCTCAATCCGGGTTTACTCCGACTTCAGTCTGGGGCCCCTCACTTTCCTTTTCACATCTCATCTCACTTCTGCTCATCGTCATTCCGTATGGTACTAACCAGGCTCAGATCAATTGTTTAGCCTTACAAACCACATTCTGCCTCTCCGGATACGCTTGCAACGCCTCGATATTTGAACGTCGACACATGTACACAGGTCATTTATCTGACCCTGGTTTTCGATACAATTTGCGCCTCTCAATCCAACACATGTTCAAGGTTTGTGCCCTTTCACCCACACACTCTCACTTTGTCTTATATTTTCCAAGCAGTTCCACAGAACACAAGGACCGTTCATCAGATTGTCTCGGTAAACGCATCGACGTCACTAGCCCACCGCAGCAGACCGAATCCACGGTACATCGTTTCCCTCAGTCATTACTACATGCCTTGTCGGGTCGCCAGTATTGCCCACAATGACTGATGACGGCGGAGTTTGGATCAAGCCGGTGCGGCGTGCTATCGCACAGCGTCCCGACCCCAATGGTTCCCGTGTCCAACCGAACTTGCGCCGGAGAAGCTCCACGCCTCGCTTGGGTGACTTCTCAAGTGTCAGATCTGGGCTCGGAAGCGGCCTCGATACACTGCTGTCAAAGGGCACAGCACAGCAAGTCAGTCATGACGTGGAGATGGCATCCCCATATGACATACCAGTTCTTGCCCCGAGCCCTTCGCTCTTAGACCTTCCCGTATTGCCACAGGATGGAACAGGCTTCGAGAAACGGTTGGAAGGACAAGCTCGGACCAGTTTTGCTGATCACAGTGACGATTCGCGATTCACTGCCCTGACTGCAGACTCGGGCCAGCGACCCTCTTACATTACCCCGGAATCATCACCTCCCACTCCCGCAAAGGTGACAGCTACTAAACTAGCTGCCAATATCAGCAGTAGGGCTGCTGAGGCATTGTTTCGGTCCCAGGGTCAGTCTGTCGGGTTTCTCTCCCAAATCCCAACTCAAGGCATCAATGACTCGTCATCTCTGGTTGCAGAAGATGACATCTTCGGGAAGCCCAGCAATCATGTTGCGTTGAAAAACTTTGGCACCCAGTCTAGCCTTCAGCCTGGCTTGCGATCATCAGAATATGCCACCACCAATAGTCTCTCTTTTGTGGAATCCCCTCGGGATGCAGTCGAAAAGGCAGCATTATTTCTCTGCCTTCAAGCAGCGAAGCCCAAGCGTTCCATCGTGGAGCCGCCTCAGGCATCCATTACTCCTGTCCGGCCGATTCAAGGCCACTTCACCCCGGTCCGGTCAACGCCACAGACCCAGCCTAAGTATATGTCTGGACTTCTCAAAGTCAGGCCCAGAGTTGATTCCACGAAGAACGACAGCTTTGCCAATGCTCCGATTATTCAATTGAGCCAATCCTCCGGCAGCTTCACGAAAGCCGAGACGCTGACCCCAGGCGTCTCCTCCGGCAGCTCCGCGAAGGCCGACACCCTGACCCGAGACGTCTCCTCGGGAAGCTTCATGCAAGTTGATGCTTTGACTCCAGGAGTCTCTTTGGGCAGCTTCACCAAAGCACGTCATGACTTCAGCGTGGCTACAGCGTCCTCATCGTGGTTGGTTGACGATTCACCGTGCTCTCGAAACAACTTCTCGGCGCTGTATGGTGTACGTGAGAAAGCCCCAACAGCTGAGGAGAAATACCTTAAGAAGCTCAACCGCAAGCTTCTGCAGATGAATCTGTTGGATGAGTCTCCTGGCCGGGCTGTTCACATCTTCGTTGACATGTCCAATATCTTCATTGGACTCGAAGAGAAATGCCGAGAGGAGCGTGGCATACGTAAGAACCAGTACTTCCACATCGATCCCAAAGAGTTCTTATTTCGCCGGCTTCATCATATCTTGGCACGAAATCGCCCTGTTGGCAAGAAGTCGCTGGCTGGATCAGTCGCCACTCCTGCAGAGAAACTCTATCCACCGGCTCATTTCTCCGAAGCCGAAAAATTAGATTACAAGGTTTCCATCATGGTTCGAGTTATGAAAATCGATAACAGCCCCAACAACTTTCGCCGCACCACTGGCGTTGCCGCCTTTCCACCTCCTGTCGACTGGAATCACCTTAGTGGAGACGAGTCCAGCGATGGGTCTCCCACCACAATCTGTCCTCGGACGAAACTGGGTGAGCAAGGTGTCGACGAGAATCTTCACCTTGCTATGCAGTCAAGCATCATTGATACAGCAGACCCTGAAAATGGGGCTGGACCAGGTGTCATGGTGCTCGCGACAGGAGATGCGAAGGAAGCCGAGTTTTCGGAAGGGTTTGCCCATTTTGCCGTGAAGGCAATCCGCATGGGCTGGCATATCGAGGTGGTCTCGTGGAAGCGCTGCTTGTCTTCCATCTGGAAGAAATCGCCCTTCACAGATAAATACACCTCTCAATTTCGCATCATCGAACTCGACCCCTTCTACGAGGACATTTTGGCAGGAAAGCTGTGATGTAGAGTAGGTGCCCCATTCGATTATGGCATCTGGCTACACTTCACTCTGGCTCTCCAACCTTACTGTACTATGAAGGGTGTTCTTTCATCTTCTATTCCCACATTGCAAGAACCAATCGACGCATGTTGTCCTCGACCATGCTTTCGACGGCATATCGAAATACGATACTTTCGACCTTCCGCCTACACGTTACCATTCTCTCGCGATTGTATTATTATATCATTATTGGGCGCGGCATTACAGCTTTCGAGATACGGTTTCATTTCCCCATCGCAATTTCTCTACATTCTTCATCGTCAGCTCTGCAACTCAAGCTTTCCATTCTGGACCGCTAGAGAATGTAGCTGATTCAATCTGGTGTGGCTTGGTCTCGCCTAGCTTAGCCATCTTGGGATCTCAGTTTCCCGGTGAAAGCTAGTGGCGGGTCCAAGCCAGCCGGTTGTTGTCGACATGAAGTATTGTTGAGACCGACTTGGGGTAAAAGGGCTGGCGACTTCTCGATACACAGCATTGCACATGTTTACGTGTTTTGACGATATTTATGAGAATACGATACTTTTTCGACTACGAGAATTTAGACTTGGATGGAAAAAGTTGCTGGGCCATGATTCTCAGCTCCGATTCCGGACTCCTTGCTTTTCTTTCGCATTCACGCATTCTCGAGACTACGCGACATGGCACAGTGGCAGGCCCGGGCAGACCTGGGCAGAATATTCTTTTCTTATTCGATTTCTCTCTTTTCATTGGGTACCGCGATGGTATCCCTTTCATGGCATGGCGTGGGCTCGATGTCTCACCGGTTCCGGTCTCCCACCCTGGTTGACTTTATACCGGGGGCTGGTCTTCTGATGGCGTCTATACATACGGACAGGTCAAGAAAGCAGCGGGCGACCTGTTGGTGGATGATATGGAAACACAAAACAGCGCAAGATACAGATATTTCTTGGTAGATATTATACAATGTCACATAGAGAGGACATTCTGCACATATTTTGCTTTTGCTATGGGTTGACATTCTGGGCTTCTATGTGATTATGTGTGGTACTGTTATAGTTGAGTACCTTGAATGTCTAGGTTATTGATGCTCGACAACTTCTTTCAACGTGGCCTTGTTGTTGGCAATCAACTCATAATAAAACAGGGGTTACGTGTCAAAGTTATCCTTGGTCACACGCCAAGTCAAGGTGGTAAGTAGAGTAGAGCAGAGCAGCAAAAGGTAGGTGGCTAAGGCCCAGCAGACACAGTGTGGAAAGCCACTTCAGCCATGCCACAATCCACAGTAGCCCCAGGTACCGTTTTGCCGTTCCTTCTCTCCAAGAATGGAGGAGGTAATGACGATGGATAAGGTGTACATGCGGGCAACTAAGTTTGGAGCCAGCGATCTAGGCACCCGTCGCTACTACGAGTGACGTGGTCGTGGTATTAACTGCTCAAAAAGGAAGCTTAATTGAGCTGGCGAGGTGTTTTTGCACAGTCATCCTCCCTTGTCAGGATGGATCACATCATACCACAGTCTCTCTCGGCTGGACAGGGAAACACCTTCATGCCCAAGCTGCACAGCATCGCGCAGTTCCTTCCACTGCTGTAGGGTAAAAAGATGTAGATAGCATATGCCATTCATCTAAAAATAGGAACGGTAGTTTTTCCACGGATTTATTATATGTTATGCTCTGTTATATCTGTTGTGTACCGTTTCCAGATAGATCCAAACCCTGTATGGGCTCAGCAGTCTGACAAGCAGGCATCTCTCCGAGGGCGGCGGTGACTCATCCAATTTATGTTAACAGATCAGTTGCCGACACAATCGCCCGAAATGTTGTTGGCTCGAGGGTACCAGAAGAACCGAGATGCGAGGCAGGGCGTGAGCGAACAGTTGCTTTCCAGCCAATCAGAGGGCCGGAAAGCGCTGATAGCGTTTTGGGGTCAGTTAAGGGGGGCGCGCCAAGCTCTAAAATAGTCAAATGGGCCAATCAGATGACAGGATCAGCAAGTAGAAACTTGCGGCAGTATTTGCCAACTTGAAAACTTTATCATTGCTCAGCCAGAGAATCAACCAGCTCTTCACAGATCAATCGCTGCCTGGCGGCCCGACTTTTGGGTATAAATAACTCCCTTCCCTAGCCTGTTTTTTTCTTGTCTTCTTTTCTCTCCAGGTTCCTAAGGCTAACCAACTCTCGTCTGATCGAACGACCACAACATTGACAACTGGCATTGTCGCTGGCATCTGCGAACGTTGGCAGTGTCAGGGAGTGGGAGTTCCGGCTGGAGTCGAGCTGACCCCCGAGACTGCCCCCTCAGTCCAGCCACTTCGGTTTGGGCAAGGCAGTGCGAGGGGCCCGCGCCTGTCGAATGGGTGGAGTGCGTACGGGTGAGGTGAAGCTTCGGTCGGGCGCTTCTTCGTCCTGGCTATTGTTGACCGTGTGGGTGTTTGGCGCTTTGTTGGGCGTTGGTGTTGGCGGATGTGTAGACTGACGGTGTTGGCGCTGAAAAAGCTCCTAGAGTGACAAACAAACAAGACCCCCTCCAGGGCACGAGGGTGAAAACTGCAACCACCCACTTAGGATCCCATGATCCGAGGATACCAGGACTTCGACAACTTTCAGCATTTCGACAAGCACGACGACAAGCACGACAACAAGCACGACAACAACTTCGACGACAACTTCGACAACAACCAGGACTACCAAGACTACCAGGACACCCAGGAGACCATTGCAACAAGTTTTGCATTTTTGCAGACTTTCTTTTCATCACATCACTAGTTCTGCTAGGGTTGTGAAGAAGAAACGTCGGCAAGGTTCAACCTCCCACTTGTCACAGCATGGTCGTTGATTGATTGGTGATAAGTGCAGTCCACTCCTCACCATGTCCCAACACCAGCGTTTTCTACGCTTCTTCTAGCGCTCTTGGCACTGTACATCTAGGTATACATTTGAAAGAGTTCCATCAAGTCCGCTTAAAGCAACAAGTGCACACTTTACTTACCGCAACCACTTAAGCCATAGGCACTGAGCCTTATTGCGCGCAGTTCTATGAATATAACAATAGCAAGAATGTACATGGCCCCCCGATTCCCTGCGCATCACGAAGCTCCCCGTGATCCTTTTAAGCGTCACCCGACTGCGGTTACCTAGCTGATGCTCCCAACTGGCTGGATTGTTCGATTCGTCTGATTTAACGAATTAATCAGTCTGTTGTTGCCCAAAACCAGCTGCCGGTCAGACAAAATCGGGCCCCCGTGGCTTCTCTGCAATCATCACAGCATTCAATTGCCACCTCTTACAGGACAATCACCGGGCAAACAATTATAACAATCAATTTCAATCAGGAACTGACTGCACCTAGGTGCATAAATACATACCTACTGCTCCCCTTCAGCCAGCATCAGTATCCCCGGAAACCGCTCGTTCGGATCAGTAACTGCTTTCCTTGTCTATAAATACAGCCCGTCATCCCATCCCGTCCAACCGACAACACCTTTTCCACCTAACCATATAAATACCACACACGCTTTCCTTTCGGCCACAACTTCTGCCAGAAAACAACTCCTCTGCTGGAGCATCATCTCACTCCGCCATTTATTAACAGACCTGTCTCATTAGTCGTCTTGTTCCTAGAACACCACCCAACCAAGCACGACATCGTTTTTTGTCAATTGCTGCATTCTTTCCAGCAACTCTTCACTGCCAACAACACTCACTTTCTGCATCTTTTTGCTGCCTGCTACTTCAGTAGCCCCATCTCTCCCAGGCAGCTTTCTTGGCAAGCGCAATCGATTCATCGTCACTAGTCATCTGGCAACGCGCCAAACAGACATTCAATCCAACGCACTACTACCCCTTGACTGCCACCAGAAAGATCCACTAAAAAAAACCGCATCACCATGGCTTGCGACAAGGAGTCACAACAGACCTCAGTCGAGGATCTTCAGCGTCGCCTGACGCAGCTCACAATGAAGGCTGACCAGGCCAAGCCTGAGGCCTACAAGGTCAGTGGCATCTCAAAGGTCTAGTTTATATGCATTGCTACTTGTTGCTAACGTTCTCAAGGCACTCAACAAGAAGGCGCGAGGCACGGACATCTTCAGCAAGTCTCCAGAGGCATGCGAGAGAGACTTCATGGCTGAATTGGAGCGCATGGAGCGCATGGGGAAGTTACGCGCAAAGTCTCAGAAACCCAGGAAGGTGAGTGGCGATACCACCATTCTATCTCTTGAGTACTCAACTAATCTGTCACGCAGGTACCATCAGAGACCGAATTTATGGCAGAACTGGAGCGACTTGAGAAATCGCTCGCGAAGGCTCATCAACCCATGAAGGTGAGTAACAATATCGCCATTGTATTTCTCGGCGTACTCGACTAATATGTTGCACACAGGTGCCCACAGAGACCGAATTCATGGCCGAATTAGAGTGCGTTGATAAGATGCTCGCAAAGACTCAGGAAACCAAGAAGGCAGGCGACGATATCACCATTATATTTCTAGAAGTGCTTAGCTAATCTATTGCACGCAGGTATCCACAGAGACCGAGAAGCAGGGTATGGAGCACATCATGCAATCCATCACCTATGCGGATCGGAAATGAGAACCTACGATGTTCCAACTAACACGATGTTTGGATGGAAATGATCCGAATCAGGGCCCTTGGCATGATAGGAGTCTTTGGACATGAGCGCAAGGCGCTGAAATCTGGATGATCTTCCGAGAAATATGGACCTGAATGATCTACCAAGGGGAGAAACCTTTTGGCATAAGCCAACTAGCCACCTTACTGTCAAAACTAGAGACGGAGGTCATATGTGCAGTTGCATTCTTAGAGAACTGAGTGATCAGGCATGCGGAGTGCTGTTTTGGCGTCAGCATGCTAGCCACCCTGCCGTCACTCGGTGGGAGTGCAAAAAACCATGTTCACGACTGTATCTTGCTTGTTATCTCTTTCAGTTTTGATGTATTCTAGTGCCTTATCTCTTACTTTCAAGAGTAACAAAATTGCATCTTGAAGTGTTACAGTTTGGGTACATTCCAAGAGCCTCTCTTCCGCATTCCTGTGCGAGGGAAGGAACAGATTAAGACGTGACCGAAGGTGTGTAACGATATGGACAATAGCTGTAGATTCTGAATTCCAAACTCTGGAGGACAAACCCTATCAATCCTGGAGTCCTCCCTCTCCTGTCTCAATGGACGTACGCATAGAGAGGCCGGCATCCTCTTGCAGCCTAGGAAGCCGTATGGGGTTGCGTGGTTACTATTCAATGCATACCACCATCCAGATCCTGTGATTGTCGGTGTATCGACTTGTAAGATATGCATTCAATATCGGCCACTCGCTATATGTAGGCGCTGTTTATCAGAATTGGCGGGTAACGAAACCGTGAAAGGATTTCTCTCTAACGTAATTCACGTCGCGAAACCGCTTGTGCTGCGATTGTCAGCGATAAGTTGAAACTAGAATCAAAATGTCGCAATGCCCGAATACTGGCTGATTAATAACATCAACGACATGAATAGCAAGACGCGAGAAGGTAGCAGTGCAAATATGACTCTCATTATTAGCTGCTTGAGTTGGCAGGGTGGCTAGTTGCCTAAGCAAAAAATCTCTCCCCATGCCAAGTCAACCAGTTATGTTACATCCGAGTTATAATGTCTCGTCATGCATTTGCGACTGCCGGTGGTCTTCCGCAGGTCCATCATATCCCTTGCGCCTTACGACCGATATACAAAGTTGTTTCCATATCCTAAACCGTCCCTAGACCACATCCATCCGTCCGTACATCGACTTGATTCGGGCTTTCGTAGGGTTGATTTATTTGAGGTCCCATTTCGCCTCGAGCTCAGAAAGCATTTTCTCTGTGGCAGCTGCTGTCTGCGTGCAATAGTTCAATTAGCCGCTTGATCAAGCATAGTATCATCAATACCACGTACCTGTGCATGCTTCTTGGCCTTATTGGCCATGACATGGGCATCCAGGCGGTCAAGCTCCTCTAGGAAGTTGGCTTCGCTTATCTCCCGTGCTGGCTTTCGGAAGATACCTGTACCGCGTTGGCCCTTTTGGGTGGAAGGCTTCTATTTTGTCATTGTCAGCTACCTTGATTTTATGAATTGGAATGGATCATTGAGGTGTCACTTACTTGGGCGTGAGCGTTTGCCTGCTCGATCTTGATAGAGAGCTTCTCAAAGCGACTCTCGATCTCCTCAACGGAGGGCTGCTGAGACTTCTTGTCACCAGGCATGATTGCGATTGGATGACGAGAGTTCTGAGTTTTGGTGATTGGTTGTGTGTCTGTTTGGCTAGTAGCCAGATGACAAGAGAAGGATAATCGACCAAAGGTGTTCTGAATGAAGATTCCTGATTCTTGCAGGGAGAGCTGTTTGCAAGAAACGCGACAGGAGAGGAAGCAATCTTCTGGCCAAAAGGCAAAAGAGTCGCGGAAGGTAAAGTTGTTGATGAGGAGGAAACAACTGAAAAGAACGCAGCGTGGAATGTAAAGTTGTTGATGATGAAGCAACTGGAAGGAACACGGCTGCTGGTGGTGGATTGATGAAATTCTCAGTGTTGTGGTATCAACTAGATGACTGATGGGGATGTTGTTGTAGAAGAGGTTTCAGCAGAAAAAATGTCGACTGGAGGGGGAGGCTTCAGGTATTTATATGTCTGGTAGGAAGCTGGGGAGTGATTCGACGATTAGGTAGTGGAACTGTACGTGTTAGTGGATGTCGTGGTTTTTGCATTCAATGCCAGTCACTGATCTACTGACGGTAGCTGTTCAATGGGGTTGGTTGATGTAGCAACCGACATAGAGTCCCTTCTTGACGAAGTAGCACATAGGTGACACGTAGGTGAGGGATCAGTGATTTACATCCTATCGGTTTATTGAATCTGTAGAAAATAGGAAACACGAAACCAGAAACACGTCAGGAAACCACGAAACCAGAAACACGTTAGGAAACCGCTTACACTGCAATTACCAGCGGAACTGAAGGCCAAAAAGGCTAAACCACGCGTTTATTCGATCGACGACTGATTAATAACGCCAACAGCATGGACATCATGACACGAAGCAATACGAAAAAGAAGAGGGATAATAAGCAGGATACAGTCGTGAACATTAACTTCTATCCCAGCTGAGTGACGACAGGGTGGCCAGTCTGCTAACGCAGAGAAATCACTCCCCATGCCAGATCACTCAATCCTATGCTATATCCAGCAGTCTAAACGTCCAAGTATTAATCCATGGCCTCTCGCAAGGGTATCCAATTGCCGGCGTCTTGGGCCTATGTCCAAAGGTCTCGTCATCCTAGACGCCCGTAATTCATGTTTATCCAAGCGTCGTATTTACCTGACCTATTGTGTGATTCTAATTTTATATCCGTGTTCACAATGAGTTCATGAAAGCCTCGAATTCGTCGAGCTTCTTTTGCGTCTCGGAAGATGTCTATATGCAGTTGATGAGCCAATGACTATGGAAAACACCGTTGATATAAGGTTCCATACCTTCTTGCTCTGCTGAGATTTGGCAAATAGGTTCTCTAGACATTTTAGTTCCTTTATAAAATCCCTTTCGCAGGCTTTTGGGGACTTCTTGAATATGCCTGTGCCTCGAGACTCCTTTGCGGATGCCTTCATGAAGTTAGCTACATGTGGCAAAGTATGGACTTCGTCTTTTGAGTTGCCATTTACCTTGTATCGAGGCTCTGCCTGGCTGGCCTTAACCGAGAGCTGCTTAAAGCGACGCTCAATGTCCTCAACGGAGACTTGCTGGGGCTTCGCGTTGGAGACCATGATTATGGGTTTGCTTGTGATGAGTACCGTAATTGATCTGGGTCTGTTTGGCAGTTTGCCAGATGACGGGTGGTAATGGATCAATTGCGCGCGTTTGGGGACAATCCTCCGCTTGTCAGGAAAGCCGCCGGCGAGAGATGCGACTGCTTCATGGGATGGTGTTTCTGATAGTAGATGACTGACGTGACGAGTTGATTGAGTTGGGGTCGCAGAAAAGAGGTTATTCGCCCAGATGTTGATGGCGAAGGAGAGAATGCTTTTTTCTGATTCGAGCAAAGGATTGTTGTCGTTCAGATATAATGATGGGATTTATTTATAGGCAAGAAAAGAAAGCAGTTACTGATCCGAAAAAGTGGTTTCCGGGGATACTGGTGCTGGATGAGGGGCAGGGGTAGGTGTGTACCTATTTATGCACTTAGGGATCGCTAGGTAGTTACTGATTAGAGATGATTGCTATGATTGCCTACTGAGTGATTGTTCTAATTGTCTATGGGCTGCAGAAGGGACGTGTAGCTGGCCATGATCCAGTGGTAGAATTCTTCCAGGCGTATGCGTAGAAATGGACAAATTCGGCCTGAAATCCATCCAGTCTATCACACCGACAACGAGGGCTCATTGACCCTTTATCCAATCTCGTCAATCATCACCTCGTCTTCACCATTATGTCACGTATCGGATCCAGTGAATACGTACTTGGTACCTCCATCTAGAGAGATCCAAGGACGACCCGCATCAAGACTGTAAGTTTCGATCGTGTCTCTTCTGCGCGAGATTCTTCTCCCTTACGCTTCATGGAAGTCAGCTTATATTCCGCGTTAATCAAAGTGTCCATGGGGCAACTTACGTCTGCTGTTGCGTTGGTCTGCTCACATAACTCAATGAGGTCGTCAATCTCCTTGATCAACTCCTCCTTCGTGGAAGCCTTCATTGGGGGTTTCTGCGAGTAGCCCTTCTTGTCCTTGAAACTATTAGCCGATATGTCCACTTTGCCGCCTGGGAATCGTGACTGCTAGGAGTGTAGAGATCTGGGTACATCTGGCAGCTTACCGTGCGATCACTTTGCTCATCTAGCACCTTCAATGAAAGCGTCGAGTATCGTCTCTCTAGCTCTTCCAGAGTGACGGGCATATATGTCTTCTTAGGAGTCATGATTACGAATCTGGACTTGTATGAGAAAGCGAGGTGTTGACGAAGGAAGTAGATGGGTTGGGTGGAAAGCGCACTTGCTGGGCACGCTGAGTGGTATGATGGTTAATATTGATATCTTTACCAACGCGGTTCTGGTTCTGGTAGGAAAGTCGGAAAAGCTGGCACGCTGTGTTGATACTGATGTTGATGCTTTTGTGGAAGAGGGAATGCTTGTTTATAAGTTTCAGGCATGCTTCTCAATCAGTAGGTCAGACCGCTAGCAAGATCTGCAAAGCTTGGTGCAGTGATCAATGAAATATTGAATACAGAGATGGACCGTGGGTAGGCCCTGACTGACCCCTCACCTTCGAACCATCTCTGGCTGGGCTGTACCAACGACAGAGAGGTTCTTCAGTATTGAACCAAAACACGCATCGGAAGGGAGGCACTACAACTGCACAGCAAGTGAGAAAGATGGCAGGCAACATTTCACATGAAAATAGCGCTCAGGTAATAACAACTTTAGGTGAGTCATGGGGAATTGTCTCCCTATGAATTGGGCCTATGGTCGAGTTTCTACTCCTAAGCGAGTGAGAAACCATGATACCAGTGTATCTTCATCTAGGACATTCATCTGTGCTTCCATCTCTCTTCATCTCGTCGAACCCAGTCCATGGAGTATGCCTTCAGGGATGCGGAGTGATCCATCCCTGACCAGCGCGAGCCCAAACTGTCGCTTAGAACTCTCCCCACAGGACAAGGCGCAATACACTCATCTTCATGTCCTCCTTCTGCTCCTCGGTATAGTGCTTCGGCTTGTGGGAGTCAGCGAAGTGCTTGGGATATTTCGGGGGCCTCATCCAACAAAAAGCAGCTCCTCGATCTTGTGGGATAATACTGACCTTATCGCTCTTCTGAACTTGCTGTGGAAGGGGAGCGGCGTCCTCAGCCTTCGGGTTGTGCTCATGCTGCGTGGTAGGCTGCACCTCCTTCGGCTTGGTCTCGAGCTTGGCGAAGTCCGACTGGAGCTCCCCCACGGATTTGTCGATGGTAACCTTGTCCGAAGCCATGGTGTCTTGTGGTATGGTGAAAACCTGCAGGGACAAGACTGGGGTTAAGCGTGTGGTGATGAGATGTTATGTATGGGAATGAGCAAACTTACCGAATGTGTGTTTATGGTACTGCCCAAGGGAAACTGTTGGTGCCAGACAAAGGAAGCTGATGGCTACAGGAAATGATGACCAGCTGCCTTAGTTTTGAAATAAAAAGGGCAGGTTCAAATGTTTTCTAGGCAGGTATAAAGACGGTTACTTGTGTGAGCCCATAGGTGCATTAAAAAAACAAATGCGGAGCTGTTATACGGGGCTGTCATACGGGGCCGCTATACGGGGCCGTTGTAAACCAAACAAGGGCCTGAGCATGTGGAAGGGAGCCCTAGGCTGTCAGGATCGCCGAGGAACTGAACTTCACAACATGGAACATGTGTGCCAAAGTATTCAATGAACACTTGAAGGGTCAGAAATGTTTCCTCAGGCGTCACAGCATACATGATAATTCATGTACAGTCATTGTACCAGAAGCACATCCCAGGTTGCCATTTTCATTCCTTCAGGCTCGCGTCTATCTCCTTGCTCTCAAACCCAAAGTCGGTTTTCAGTACTTTCCGTAGCTTTACTTCCCATTCTATAAAGGACCAGCTCGTCGCGGCCGCCGCCGAGTCACGTTCCTCGACGCCCGCTTGGAACGCCGGGAAGAGGGTATCGAGGACCATGCCAGCACCAACGGATGGGAGGATCTGGAGGCAAACCCATTCGGCAGTGCCCGAGTTCCGGCTCAGCACGGAAAAAAAGCCAACGCCGGCCGTGAGCAATGCGAACCCGATAATGTGGAGCGCCTTATACTTGCTCTGTTTGCTAAGTGCTACAGCCTCGATGGCAGCCGCAGGCACGGCGATCAGGGTGATGGGAAGAATTTGTACCCCGAGCGGGTGGGTGTCGACAGTTGCACCGCTTGGAAGTATAGGGGTAAGAAGAAGAAAAACCAATAGTTCAGCATGGACACGATGAAAGTATTCAGATAGATGACTGCCGAGGTGCGATTTACGAATAGTCGCAGCGGCCTGCCAGCTCACTCACTAGATAGGGACATGTAAAGGTTCCACCAACATGAGGGGCTCCGGCACCTATGTAGAGCCTTCAAGCCAAAAGAAGCCTGCGAGGCCAAGGAGGCCAATAATGAGCAGGATGAGGACCTGGCAAGATGGCCATGTGTATACAGAGCCGGCCCAAGTCAGCGCAATCAGCACCGACACAATCGATGTGGCCAAGACCACGTTGTCCGCAACATCAATTCGCTTCAGTCCGTCTCACGTTTTGGTCTCCTTATCCGACTTGACACGAAGAAAAATCCATAGGAGTGAGGAAGGCGCCGCCGACAAAGAGGTTAATGTAGAAGATACATCTCCAAGTTGTGCTTCGCACATCGAGTCCACGAGTAGATGGCAATCAGCAGTACCAGGGGCTGTCTCAGTCCCTAGCTCTTGGGTGTTCTTTTACGATATAGTTGGAGAGTCGAAAAAAGAAGAATGATGGTTACTGTCTCCGACGGCCCTTACTGCCTGGTAGTATCATATGGATTTTCAACTACTGCTCGGTAGTCTTTCATCAAGTAAAAAGTTAGAACATCCAAACCAACTTTCCACAACATGACAGTGCTTGCTCGATATTCATCCAGCTGACAGGGCTCAGCTTATGCGCAGAGAGTGGTCGCCGACTTATTGACCACCCACGGGGATGACCGTCCGCCATGTCACCTTGAAGTCGCCGACAACTGCGCCTCCTTTTCATGCGGGAGAGAAAACTGTGCCGAAAGCTGACGTGCGGGGCCCGGCCTCATTTTCAGGATCCGGGATTGGCTGCAGCCAGCGTACGAGGTGCATAAGACCAACTGCCAAGGAATTGCTAGCAAACCCCTGAGCGTCGTATGGGCAGTGATACCACAGGCCTCAATTTGCTTGGTGGTAAAGGGGCGCTGACTGATGATAGTCGAAAATCCATCACATCAATTGATGAAAGGTTCTATAAAGCTTACACCATATCCTCTCGAGTCTGTTGGGATTATCTGCATCAACACAGGCAGCCCTACCATCACACATCCAAGGAAAGTCGAAGCAAAAAGACGCAGTTCATCCTAATTGCCATATACACATCCTACAATAACACACCGCGATATCATCAACAAGATGCAACCAACATTCCTCCTAGCCCTCGCTGGTTTCCTCAGCCTGCAGGCCTTCGTAGCCGCAACGCCCATCGAAAGCGAAGAGGCCCTAGTCCTGCGTTCATGTAAGCTCGAGCATTTATCTCTCTCTCTCTCTCTCTCTCTCTAACCTAACTGCCGACTTGCTTGCTGATATCGTTTCGTGCACCTGTTAGTGGACCCGAGAGCACAGTCGTGCAAAGTTTACACTGACTGCGCCCGTTGCCAGTCAGGCTACTGGAGATGCTGCTTTGCTGGGTGCCGCGGTCAACCGCCGCAGGGTGGTCAACAGTGTACCTGCGTCCAGGACGGACATGATCTTGGGGCGAGTTGTGGATGCACATAATCAGGGCGACGTTTGGGGCTACATAGGGGGTTGATTAGTCGCCATTGCTATCTGATTCGATCACTCCCGGCAAAAAGGTGCCCAGAACATTCTCTATTGAAGCTAGTCACTAATGAGGAAGCCGTTCTAAGGGAAACGGCATAGTGTTGGAACAGGATCAAGGAGTTCCTTGGATATCATGTATCATACAATTTTAGTCTGTTCAGAATTCTGTAGATTTCTCTGGAAATAATAGCCGCTACAAACCTTCTCTGCTCTAGCATACGTGGTTGAAGATACTAATACGGATGCTACCTTCGTCCTTTGGCTGATGTAAAGAAAGGTGTTACTTAATAGCCTTGGCCTGGTTGGCAAGGACCTCGGCCAAGTTGTGTTGAGACACGTTGCCGTTCTTGATACTCTCGACCTCCTCAACGATGCCCTGTTGGAAGTCGCTTTCCGTCTTGGTAACCACCCACCCCAAGTCCTTGGCCAAATCAGCGCTAGCCAACGAGCTGTTACGCCAAACAACGGTTAGTCATGTATTGCATCAACCTCGCAATAGATAGCAGCAGTGGAAGTATACTGCTAGTTGCTGTACTTACTTCGAAGCAAGACCTAGTTCCGTGTAGGTCTCGTTGCCTCCCAGATACTTTTCCGCCGCCTCGGACAGCGTAAGAGATCTAGGCTCGACTGAGTCGAGGAGGCCCGCTTGGTACCCAGCCTGCCCGATGGACTCGGCCACCTCTTTCCACGAGTGCCGGATGCCCGTCGCTGTGAAATAGATGCCACGGCGCCCCGTCGGCAGGTTGTTGCCTTTCGCAGGGTCGGTGTTTGTTGTTGTCCTCGTTCTCAGGATCCTCCCGAGGAGAGCTTCGTACAAGGCCGCGAGGTCGACCACATGCACGTCGTCCCAGACCCCCTCCCCGCTCCCGACGTACTCGGCCACCTTGTCACCGCCGCCGCCCGCCACAGCGCCCCCGATCAGCAGCGGTATCTGCTGCGACCGCGTGTTGAAGAGACCCGTCCCGCGGCCGTACACGCGCGGCGGCACCACGACACACGTCCCGACCCCAGCCGCCTCGCCGCCGTCGACGGCGGCCAGCGCCACGGTCCGCACGACATAGGGGTCCGTCTCCTGGCGGCGACGGAGGTACTCGTAGATATCATCGTCGTGCTTGTCCGAGAAGACCCTGGCGGCAGCAGCAGCGGTGGAGTCACCTTCGTCTTCATCGTCGCGGAAGCGGGAGGTGATTGGGTAGTCGCTCAGCATGGTGGCGCCGGCCGTGTGTATGAGATACGTAGACGACGACGACGGTGCTGCTGCTGCTTCTTCTTCACTGGCCGCCTGGTGGCGGCGCTCCGCGAGTCCTGCGAGGAGGGGCGCGATGGAGGCCTGGTGGGTCGCGCCCGCGGTGTGCAGCACGATGTCGTGGGCGGCGGCTGCGGTGCGGAGGACCTCGGCGTCGTCGAGGGTCCCCACGATGGCCGGGATGCCGAGGCCCTCGAAGACGGCGGCTTGGTCTGGCTTCCGCACGAGGACGGTGATGGAAAGCGCCTTGATATCCGGGATCGTGGACTCTCGGAGTCTGGTTAATACCGTCCCACCGCTAATTAGTGTGTTGATTAGTGGTGTGTGGCTGTAGGGATTAAGTAATAACGTGAAAGATCTCGCTTTGCTTACATATATCCCGTGGCGCCGGTCAGGAGTAGTTTGGTCGGCATTTTCCTTCCAATGGCTAAGACGGGGGAGGAAAGGGAAAGTGTTGTGTAGGAAACGATGCCAAATAAATCAAATTCACCAGTCTTCAGGGGCAAGCTACGAATCAAGCAACTCGTTCTTGGATATATTTCATCTTTTATAGACTCATAAGCCAAGACGACATCATGGGCGCCGGCTCTCGCATCATTGCTGCTTTCGAAGCCTCCAACTGATTGGTAGCTTGATTATCAATCATGGTCACATTGGTGATCCTTTACTAATCAAGGACAAGTCTCGGACCAACAATCAACCCGATTTTGGTAGCAAACATACGTTCGAGATTTTACTGTTGTCCCTTTCGGGGACTTTCCTATCACCAATCACTTGCAGCATTGTTCTGGTACTTGAGATGTTTGTTATGAGCGGTATGGCTTGGTTTGGAAATGGAGCTAAGATAATGAGATGGGAGTAAGAGGCATACTAGAATTGGTGACTATTTTATTACATATTCAGAATGCATACTACTTACCTCGTCTCACCCACACAGCCAGGTACTTGATGTAGTACGAGAGAAGCGTCCTGGACGCCTTGACGCTCGAGCCAGCCCGCCGACGCCCGCGGACCGAGCGAGACAGACTGCTCCCCGGTCTCCTCGTGCGGTGACGGTGCGGCAAAAACGGCGAGCCATGTGGGAGAAGCTGTTGCCTGTGATACAGCCTGTCCGAGGGCCTGGGTCTGGGGTCCAAGAGGTGCCGGTGTCGGCAACTCAGATTGATCCCTTGTATGACTCTGTGGAAGCGGTATGCCTCAGGCAGAACGAGTCTGGGCGAAGTCAGGCCAATCAGGGCTGTCGTTTGACGCTGGACCTGAGGTCGAGGCTGAGGCTGAGGCTGATGCTGAGATTGAGCATCTTCCTCTTCTTCTTCGCCTCGTTCCTGCACGGCTTTCTGCAGCTTCTCCTGAATCGTGTTGGGCGTCCTCTTTTCAGCGGCTTTATGGTGCTTCACCATCCACTGATGCAACGACACCAGTAAAAGGGAGGGGCGGGTCTTACGGGCGAGTCTTCTCAATGCACTTGTGTTGAGGGAGGAGGCACGACTTTGACTCTGGTCCGTAGTAGCCGGCTCGTTGGAGCCAATGTCCCATGAGAATGTCTGCTTGAGGAAGGAGAAGAGGTTAGTCGGGGATTTGGGGCGGCCGCAGCAGCGGACCCGTTTCTTGTTCTTGCAAATTTTGGGCATGATGAGGCGTAGAACAGTGTTCTTTATCTTATGATGCAATGGTGGTAGGGTTAGATAAAGAGCATTGTACTCTGGGCCATCCTTTATAGGACCCCATTCTGTTGAAAACATCGGAAGTGACAGACACAATTGCTGCATCCTCCGAAAACGAGACCGGTGTTTAGGCACAGAATACCAGATACTGTTCTCACAGATAAAATGCGTATGTAGCAGTTCATTCGGTGTGTGTCTATTCAGCTCTAAGTACTATACACAAGTAATTTGAAACCAAAGACTTCTATTGTTGCGTAGTCGGGTAGTCTTATACTATCTCTACATGCTGTGTGGCCGAGCCACTGAGCTCCTCGTGCGCACGTATCCGACGCTGGATCGCTGTCGCTATTTTGCCCTTATTACTAAAAAAAGCCACATAGTATTTCCATCTCGCCGTATGTTGACGGTCTGAGTTGGCTTTATAGCAGATCTTATTTATCAGAGGTTGCAGGACCGGGATCGACGAAGCGATGACGATGGTGTTGCCTTCGATTCTGGAAACATGTCTCTAGGTCAATCAAGGACCATGCCCACAATGTGGCGATTGAACTTACAGCGTCCAAATTGTTATGTTGGCGGTAGCGTCTGATGCAGGAATACCACGTCAGTTTCTCTGTTTCAGTGAGCAAGAATGGGCAGGGCAGCACGTACAGGTGAAATCAGGATCTGCTAGAGCAAGTAGTACGACAGTCTTGTAAATTGCCACTCCTCCCGAACTGTTGACCATTGTAAGATATCGTCAGTCGTACTTATACAACGTCCAAAGACTACGCGGAAATAATCATGACTTACACGACACCTAGACCCAAAGCAATGGACAGGGCAATCTTTTTCCGTCGAGCCATCTGCAGTTTATATAGAACAATGGACGGGTAGGCAGCGAGATAGAAGTCGACAAACGCGGAAAAGGCTGTGCTCAATTGATTAGCCCAACAAGAATACCGGTAGCGTCGATATAGTATTATGAATCGTACATGCCGTAAAGAGACAGTAGTGTACCCATGTGCTTGTTGCCAAGCAATGTCCTTCGACCGACTGATCGATGGCGTAGAGAAGCGGCTGACACCTGCCAAAGAGTAGGCCGACGACACCGAGCAGCGCAAACTGTACAAGAGCTCCCATAACCCAGAGGACCCAGAAGTGTGTACGGCTCGGGACCAGGAGGCGCACTAACAGGGCGATGACGGCCAACTTGGGCAGGCCGAACGAGAGGACGCTAGGGCAGTAGGCGGCGTACACCCATAGGGTGGCCGTGATGCGTTGTTCTTGCGAGAGGGCCTCGACGTGGCGGCCGATGCCCTTGGAGACCGAGACGGTTGTGAGGGCGCAGGCGATGATTCCGGTTGACTATCGCATTGGAAGTTCGAAGATAGATGTCAGCCGGCCATCATTTCTCATTGCCAGCCATATTGGAACAGAAGCCAAGAGGGGTATCCAAGGCGTGTGATGGGAAATAGCGGACTCACCACAGATATGGCAATTAGGTAGTCATCGCTCCGAAGCCTACGCTGCATCCAGCCCCTTACGTACCAGCGGGCCGAGGCGAAGAACAGCGCGATGCCAGTGAATGTCCATATGACGGCCAGCTCGCTAGCGCCGCGGTCCTCGAAAATGTAGGTATGCCATTCGGTCGAGTTTCCCGGAACTCCTATAGATGACATGATGCTGGACCCAAAGCTAGAGAAACCAGGTTGACACCATCACGAGGGCTATCATGTTGAGGATTTCGATAGCGAGATGATAGAAGAATTTTGGAATAAAGGGGAGTCAAAGCTGCGTGTCAGCGTGTCGGCGTGTCGGCGGGGGGGTTATGGAGTAACTGTTCCGATAGATTAACTTTGATATGACTAAATCAACATCACCACTGGTGTTCGTCGGATAAGTTTGGACGACAGAATGGCCAGATCATTGAGTCGTTTGAGTGCTGCCTCGGGGATAAATAGCGTGGTACTTTGGATCGCGGCGGCGTTCTCGCTCTCTAGCATGTTCTTCTCATGCGGCTGCTTTTTCATTTGTCGGGGTCCGGCTCCGGTACTCTCCTCGAATGGAAACAAGAGAGGAAAGAAATGGCTATTGGATTTACGCTGAAACAACCCCTCGAACCTTAATGTTCGGTAGAACTTGCATCAACGCGGTTACTGGGTTCCAATACGACGTGGCACATGACTTCACGCCCACAGCATGCATGCGGTTTTGATACCATATATCGTTAGGCACCCAGGAATGGCACGGCTGGGCGAGAGTTTGCTCTTCTTTAGCATTATCTGCTTATATAATCATCCACGGAGATGTTGGATCCGTAAGCATATGATGAATTGTTGAGCCGAGGCGTATGTACCGTTCACGGCCCTTATCGGGACAAAGCCACCGTTGTCAATTCTTGAAGTTATGCAACGACATAGCTACATGCAGCAAAAGATAGTTCGCGTTGCTGGTTTCTCCAGTGGCTTTTACAACTAGCAGGAACCGAAGCAGTAGAAAGGAGTAAGTTTGTTTAAGGGGTACCATGGGTCAGTCCGCTAGGTCTAGGGCTGCTTAGCAAATGCGGGGATGATCACGGTTTGACAGCTGAGGCTCAACTAAGAAACACTACCACGTGGCGTCAGAAAGCTTGGCCTTCGACTACTTGCCTTAAAACGTCACGCCATAAACGTACGTAGTTTTCTACATGCACTGCTACACAGGAGGAATCGGATTTGGGGCAATAACAATGCTTTCTCACATTGCGATGTAAATTGGGATATCTTCGATTCTGAAACTTGAACTGACTCTCATGCTAGATGTACGTTGTATGATTTGTTTGGGCTACCTGAGCCTCCGTCTGGTCATACCTATTGGACAAGTATCATAGATCCAGGAAGCAGCACATACCACGTAGCTCTTTCTCTGCCGCCGCCGAGAACCCGCGAGAAATGACTGCCTTCCCATTCAAGATACTTAAGTCCAGACATCATTTATTTCGTCACCAACGCCAATTCAAGAAGAATGAACAACGCTGGGATGTAGTAGTAAACGTGGTACGTAACTTTGTCCATCTGCGGGGAGTTGGACGCCCACACCCTGTAAGCAAGCAAAGCCGACGTCCCTAACTGCAGCAACGACATCGGAACGACAAGGATGTGCTCGCTTATCCTTTGGTACCCGACGAATGCCAGCGCGACCGCAAACACGACGGTGTAGAGCGCAGTACCCGCGCGCAAGAACCTCAGCCCGCGGGGTGACAACAGCGCGGGGAGCGTCACCCGCCCGCTCTCCCGGTCGCCCTCGAGGTCGTGGAACTCCTGGACGTGAATCGTGCACAGGAACCACACAGAGACAGCGAGGTCTATGAGGAGGTCAAAGTCCCAGCCTGGCACCGGCACGGCGTGTCCGAGCACCTGGTTCAGCAGCCGCACCTGGAAGAAGTAGACCTGGGCGACAAAGAGGTTGCGCAAGATCCAGGAGAGCCAGCCGGGCCAGACGTAGCAAAAGGCGATGGTGGCCTCGTACGCCAGGAGGTACGTCATGGCCCAGGGGCCGAAGAAGTGGAGCAGGGCCAGGGGCCCGAGGGTCCAGGCAAGGGCCCAACGCGTCTTGAGCTGGGCGACGGTGAGTAGGCCGGCGGGGATGGGACGGTACGGCTTGTTCAGGAAGTCCTCCTCGGGGGAGGTGGCCTGGTTGCAGACCTCGAAGACGTAACTGCACAGCAAGTCCAGGGCCAGGGTGATCACGGTCCCCCGGACGCCCTCTGCGAGAGTGGGCGGCGGGGCCCGGATGAACCTTGCTAGCAGCCCGCCTAGAAATATGAACAGGAATCCCACCGCGTTGGAGCGCAAGAGGCGCTCGGACACGTTGAGCTCGTGCCGTATGCCCCCGAGAACTGTGGTGAATGGGCTCTTCTTGTAAGAAAGGGGCGTGGGAGGACGCGATGGGAACTCTATTGTGAAGGATTCTGCCTGACGTTGCTTCTCCTCCGCTGCGGATGGATAGCCGGCGGCCAGGTGCTTGGGATACGACATCTTCCTAGGGGGCGGGAGGCAACAAGGGACGGGAGAGCTAGCAACACGAGCGTGTCTGGGAGATGCTTGCTTGATAGGTATGAACGGGTTCTTTATACCGGAGTACGTCCCTTGAGCTGCTGGCGACGACCGATGGCTAGCCAAGCAAGGGAGAAGATATAGCTGATTAACGGGAGAAGCGAGCTAAACTAAGGACCTAGGGGTCTCGAAGTATGATCCGATCTAATTTATACCCGCCCTGTCTAATATCACACAGGTAGAGTATACAAAGTCTCACGCCGAATCCCTCCGGGCCCGACTTCCGAGTTCGCCATGACACCTGGATAAGGCAATCCCCCCCCTGTACCGACATGGGTACTTATGTACATAGTTCCCCCGACAAGTTCTGTCGACGCTAATGGTGGATATATCCGCCCGCCTGTCAAAGTATATTTGGGTTGATTTGATCCACCCACCGTGTTGAGAAAGTCCCGAGCTTTGGCAAGCACCTTTCATTACGCACGCATGTCTCGCTTTGCGGACGCATACCGCACCTCCGAGCCTATAGGTAGTCTCAGTCGCCAGGAATATTCGCCGCAATCATGCATATCGCATAGTCGCTGTTTGCTACCCACCCCCTTGGAGCCGGCCGTTTCGGTCCGAATTTGGCCGTGATCTTCACCGTTTTCAGGACGGCGGCTTGGGAGAAAAAAGGATTTTCACATCCTCCTGCAGGGCCATTCGCACTGCGGGACGACTAGTAGTCGGGCAAGTTCCGCCGCCGGTGCTGTTTGTCTTCGTGATATGCAACTTGCACGTGCGGATTCCTCCGACGTATGGGGACTTCCCCACTCGCGCCCGTCACTGCTGGGTCCGGGGCTTTTATCATGATCAGCCAGCCCTCCTCCGAGATGCTCGAGGGCATGGCGCTCTGCAAGGTGCGACGTGACGATGTATGCAATTGCCTGTTGGCATACTTGATATCTTAAATGTTTGACATTCAAACCTACCAAACTGGGCCCGTTGCAGATGCCACGACGTTTGACAATCGTTGTGGTACGTAGACAGGGGCTAGACAGGGGACTATACTAGGATACTAGAGCGAACCGTAGAAACGATGTGGGTCTCCCACGCATCGGGGCCTTCCAACGTCCATCTAGAACTCTGTGCCTCTAGGCTTATAGCACTAGTATACATACGTACATACATATGACATGACAGAGGCGCAGTCCACAAGCGGAGAAAAGTCCCGTTTCCTGATCCCGAGTATTGGTCATCCTATACAAGTTTGCTTTGCTGTCACCGCCTAATCCAGCCATTGGCGACGATCATGCCGGGGTCAGGGACTCAAGCGTTGAACTCTATTACCGAAACAAGTTCCTACCATGCAACTGGGCCCAGACCCGACTCCACGGGTTTGCTATTTACCCAGAATGTACTACTATAACCAATGGATACCCCAGCTTGGCCTTTTTTTTTCTTTCTTTCTACCACCTGTTTTGCTGTGTTCTTTGCGGCAGGGGTGCGGTGCGCCACTAGCAGATGCGCGCTCCTTAACCACCCTTGTTACTACACCAAAGACTCCATTGTATACACCAATTGCAATGCCCGGGCCATGTGCTTCTGCTTGTTCTTCTCCTTCTTCTTCTTTTTCTTCCTCCTCCTCGGTGTGCGTGTACGGATAAGCTTAACCAACTTCATTGGATGCAATACAGTGTGCGTGGCTTGGGCCGAACACGGCAGTTCCCGTATGAAGCAGCAAATTCTCGCATTCCTCGCCAACTTGTTTGATGCACGTCTTCCATGGCTAAGAGCCCCCATGTCAAACTTGAAAACTAACTAAATCACCGACATGGCAGGGGCTGACGAGAAGACGAGGAAGAAGGTTTGACGGTTGGGGTGTCCATACTCCCTGCAGAAACGTGGCCTAACGCACATCTCGGCGTTAGATATTGACAATAGATCCTGTTTCTCCTTCCGGTCTTCACCTTGCCTCCGCAGCCAAGTCTCCGAACTATATATCTCAGGGGTTGCAGAGAATAGCGCGACGCTACATCAAACAATATATATAGTAACGATTGGATAACCCTTGACATAAGTAAAGGCCAGGGACGGGTATCACTCCGTATCGGTCCTTAGTTATTTGTCTGTATTTCCAGGCCTTCGACACGGGTCAGTGTTGGCGCCGCGCTACGCTTCCTGATCCCGGGGTTTGTACCCAAACACGAGACTCCTGCCGAACTGGTCACCCCTTGGTGCCCAGTCGTGGTGTCGGTGGACAGCATTAGCGGCGGCGGTTATCCTCTGGTCATCCCAGACGTGCAGATGAGCACTGATAAGGGGCTGGTAGTAGCGTAACGGATGCAGGATGATGCTCTCCCGGTACGGAGCATTTAGAGGAGCATCGCATTCGAGCCACGTCTATAATGGTGACTTGACCTCTCTGACTGCGAGAACCGCTAAAGGATCACGGGCGCTGCCATCATAGCAGGGATACTGAGCAAACAGCGTTTCTGAGATAACTCACGGAAGGGCGCCTATGCGCGGTTCGGCGCCGCCACTCAAGCCAAGGCCACCACCAAACATTAACAAACAACGCCCCTTGGGAACATCGGCGTTTGGCGTGTATGCCATTTTTAGCTCCGGGAGACAGCGTTATGACCCGAGACTAGAGAAAAACCAAAAGAAGAAACCTCGTGTATACCGCCAAGATGTGCGGGCATGATGCGCATGCTCCCAACGCGCGCCGGCCCGGTGTCGGTCAGCCTCCAACGCCATATTGCCGACACTGATAAACACAACCTTGTGCATAGTTTCTCCGGGGCCACCAAATGCGGGCGAATTTGTTATCTGTGGTCCGACTAGCACAGCCGGGACGACACTGCTAACCGAAACCCGTTGCCGTCCGTTTTGCAGAACAAAGAGAAACGACTGAACATGAGACACATCTAGAGGAATTCCAACTACGCTGAAGTGATTGTAGCCAAGGGAGAGTTGAAGATGTATAAGGTGTAGGAGAGATAAGTATGCAACTTCCAAGGAAGCCGAAATAGAGGCGTCCATTGCAATGATGCTGGGATAGCTTAAGTACTCGATCTTGGCATCCTCAACCACAAACACAGACACTTGACGATGGTAGCGAGGTCGGCCTAGATCTTGACTCTAGTGAGAGATATTGGCGTCACTCTGAATATCAAATACACACAAGTGTTATGCTAAAGTAAGAACGGCGTTGAAACTAAGAACCGTTGATCCCTTGAGTGGAGACGCCAGTACAATGCACATAAAATGGCAAGGTTCACATACTTGACGGTGATGAGGTCGACCTAGATCTTGACAGTGGAGTAGGAATATCCTCGGAGAGAATGTTGGGATGAATCATCCATTATTCAATTGTACACGCTGAAGACACCACTTGCTAAATACTAAACACCAAATTGACGTTGCAAAGGAGAAATCAACGTTTATTGGGCGTTGTGTCTAAGCCTCTATTTTTTGCCCTTCTTGTACCATGAACCAACCGTCGCCATTACGCCCTTCGTTATACCGTTTCCCAGTACGTCACAATTTGTGAGTGCTAGCCTGCCCAATCTATGATGCTTGGCCAGCAAAGTCCTCGTTGCCCGCATAGTAGCTCAAGTCCTTCCGGTTACTGTATTCCTTCGTGATCGGCTCCAGCATACCAGCTGCAGCGGCAAAGAAGCCGAGGTACGTCTTGCTGGGAGAAAGGACGCGGCTCAGGTACTCCGGGTGGAACTGCACACCAACGAACCACGGATGGTCGCGCACCTCGATGATCTCCATGCGTTCCGCCTTCTCGTCCTTGCCAATGAAGGAAAGACCACCGTCGGCCTTCTCAATGGTCTCAATCATGGCGGGGTTGACCTCGTATCGATGTCGGTGACGCTCCCAGATCTCGGGAAGGTCGCCGTAGAGAGCACGGAATCGAGACCATTCAGTACCAGCCTGGAAAATGGTCTGGCGCTTTCCGAGACGCATGGTGCCACCAAGCTTATCCTTGTCGAGCTCAGGCATGTTGACCACAACCTTGTTCTCGCAGTTCTCTTGCAGCTCCTCGCTACCCGCTCCCTTCACGCCGCATACGTTACGCGCGTACTCGATGACAGCCAGCTGCATACCCAAGCAAATGCCGAGGAAGGGGACGTTCTTGGTACGTGCGTAGTTGATGGCCTTGATCATACCCTCGGTTCCACGTCCACCGAAGCCACCTGGCACCAAGATACCGTCAGCGGTGCAGACATCATGCCATGCCTTGTGGTAGTCGACAAGCTTGGTGTCCTTGGTGCCCTCCTCGAGGTTGGAAGCGTCGACCCAGATCAGGTTGAGCTTCTTCCTGCAGTGCAATGCGGCATGTTCAAGGGACTTGCCCACACTCATGTAGGCGTCGTGGAGGGTTGTGTATTTGCCAACCAGAGCGATGGAAACGGTCTCGTAGATGTGGTCCTGGCTGGTTGCCAGCTCGACCCATTCCTTCCAGATAAGCTTTCCTTGTGAAACCAGAGTGGGGTTTCTGGGTATGGAATCGAGCTGGAAAAGACGTCCGATGGTGGGGAGAAGCTTCTGGTTCTCCAAAAGAAGGGGTACTCGGTAGGTCGTTGAGACGTTGTGGACGGCGATGACTTGATCGGCATCAACTTGGCACATGTTGGCCACCTTCTGGATGGTACCGGCCTCAAGAGGGATCTCGCAACGGCAGGCAATCAAGTCCGGGTTCAAACCCTCGCGCCGGGAGTCACTAACTGCCCTCTGTGTGGGCTTGGTCTTCTGCTCGCCTTGGGGCCCTGGCGGGATGACAGGCACGTGCGAAACGTGGATTTGAAGGAAGTTGCCCTTTCCTACACGTCTCTGGAGCTGTGTCATGGCGTGGATGAAGGGAGCGTTCTCGATATCTCCAACAGTGCCACCAAGCTCGATAACGCACACATCGGGTGTGGCTTGGTTCTCGTTGACGGGGATATGAGCAACCCTCTCAACCCAATCCTGGATTGCGTTGGTGAGATGAGGCACAATCTGAACGGTCTTGCCGAGATAGTCGCCGCGTCGCTCGCGCTCGATCACGTGCTGGTAGATCTTGCCCGTGGTGATGTTGTGTTCACGAGTCAGAGTGACTCCGAGATATCTCTCGCTGGAGCCAAGATCCAGATCGACCTCACCACCATCGTCAAGGACGTAGACCTCACCGTGCTCGGTGGGGGACATGGTACCGGCATCGATGTTCATGTAGGGGTCGATCTTCATGTAGGTCACGTTCAGCCCGGTGGTCTTCAGGAGTAAACCGGTGCTAGACGCGATTATACCCTTTCCCACACCGGAGATGACACCTGATTGTGTCAGTACATCCTCGTTGGCGATGTCGCGACTCTCTCGAGCCGTTCATTCGAGATTACCCCACCAAGGGCAATGACGAATGGAATAACTTACCACCTGATACCAGAACGTACTTCATCTTGAATAATGAATGAATGACCGTCGACACAATGGCCCAGAATCGTTGAAAATATCTGTTTATACCCAATCAATGCCCGGTACTCATGTACCAAGATTTCTGGGAGACGGTGGAAGAGAAAAGTTCATGGATGGCAGAACAATTGAAAATATTATTATGCAGCCGCCCCACCAAGCGCCCCACCACGTCGCTGCCGCCTGGAAGGCTGAGCGCTAAGTCCAGTTGAGGTAGGCGGTGAGCCGCGTCCTTGGCATAGAACTTGGCATTAATCAAGTTCCTCATGACTGATTCCTTGCCCATGAGTCGACGACAATCCAGGTACTATTTAATATTCAGCCTAGCAGGACATTTCATTCTGCAGTGTAGAGTCGAACATTATAGTAAAAATCCGTTCGTGCTTTGGTCAATCGAGGTGTTGCTCCTATTTTAGTACAGTAGTTTATTTCACTGGGTGAATGCAAGCCCAATGTCTTTCATCTTTCATTGGTTTAGGTACTTTAATACTGCAGCCAATCACTGGTGACGGATGGGACAATTGCAGTCAAAGTGGGTGGTTGTCAAGACAGGTGAGCAGCAACATGCTCATAACAAAACAGCTACCATCCGTCAAAGCTATAAACCATCACATAATAGCCAGTGAAATCTCGGTACACTCCAGGTAGTTCAAGAGTTGTGCTTGATTTAACCTTCCCATCGTCGACCATACTTACTTAGGTCTCACTCAACAGCAGCTGTCACTCTTAATCGGAGATAGCCTTGGAGAAATGAAGATCGTGAACATATATATTGTACTCTGAAAGCCTTACTTTTAACTATTCATCGGAGATGGCCTTGCAGCAGAAGGCATACCGTTCTCATATAATCGAGATGCCTGATTGCCACTTGTGGTTTGTAGCATTCCTAGTTACGCATACACACCGAGCTCGAAATGGTTGATATTAACCATCTTACTTGATACCACCACTTATACCCATAATCCTTTTGAGCTCTCTTCCATCTACTTAGCCATGGACTTACCGAGACTTCTACCAGAGATCCTTCTGGTGCTGTTTGAGCACCTGGCTCCAACTGACCTACTGAGATTAGTCCAAGCATCGCCACGCTGCCTGCAGATGTTAGAGAGTATGGGTAGCCTTGCGCTGCGGCGGTTCCTCGAGCAGAGCTTGTCGCGGAGGACCAATTACGAGGAGGCTGTCTATTTCCACCGGCCTGTCAAGGGTCTCAAGGCCCTCACCTCTCTAGTGTGTGCCAAAAACGCTCCAAGCGATATCGGGTTTGAACTCTTGAAGGTAAATCCCCGTTTCGAGATTGGTGACGCGTGGTATCAGACCTACGGGGACCCGATGCACCCCCTAGAAAGCTATCTTGCGAGCCATGCTACCCGAGAGTTGTATGATAAACTAGAGTGGCCCGGGCCGGCAGCGCATGTGGAGGAGCTCAAGTGTAGACTGGTCCAGCACTACGGGCCGTTCTTCAGCAAGGACGCCTTGTCTGACGCCGGCCGGCGGTGGGACGCCGTAATCGAGGCCGTATCTAAGGGTGATGGTCATGGTGATGCGGGGCAAGAGCGGCGGGACTCCAAGGGGGCTATAGATGCCGCACATACTGCCGATGAGGAAGACTATCGAGCGGACGAGGGCGAGGAGTGGGATTTGCTCTACCCCAAGGAGCTCCCCACTTCTTTCGGCTGCGAGGTCAAGCTCAAGGTGGCGGGCAGCCGGCAACCGATGACCATGAACGGCGGCGTGCTTTGCAACATCCTGACGTTCCACATGAGGGCGTGCCGGGACGTGGTCTGCTTTACGACTAAGGTGAAGTCTGACCTGGCCCATCGCTATCCACAGTATATGACCTCCAGAGACGCGGACACTTACTCTCAGGTGCTACGCGAGTTTGGAGTAGGTCCAGGCGCAGTTGCTGGCCAGAGATAGCTTATCCATGAGTAGCTTGATGAGGGTTGATGAAATGTGCTTACTTGGCGAGAAACATATCTGGGGAGAATCCAAGTCTGCATATATATTGGCATATGGTTGGAACTTGGCCGACCGCCACAAAGGAAACATTACTTACTTCTTTAGTTATATAATTAATCCGATTATCCCTCCCATGTCCACTTTCAAGGTGTCGTGATTGCCATTGGCGACAAACACATGGCAATTATCAATCGTGCTGTACATTTAGAAGACGTGGTAGCCCTGCACAGGTGCGATAGGTAGATGTAAGTAGTTACCCTTTAATGTGGTGTAGATCATCTCGCGCACGAGATAAGTAATCAGAAAACATAGCGATTACTGGACTGAAGCAGCATTCGAATCGAATGGATGAATTGCAGGAGGCCACGATGCCTTTTTGACAGCGGGAGAGGCAGCAAGGCAGGCAGTTGATTTGATGACAGCTGACTTTAGTGGGCTCGCATCCATTCTGTTAGTGTGTTTAGCGCTGCTAATCCCTGTCTGTAGTGCAGAAACACCAGCTTTCCGGCAATCCGATCGCGTTGGCCGCATTGAATTTTTGGGAAAGGGTCGAGGACGGAGACCCTGCAACAAGGATTTGTTGATTAGTGGGCGGTTTCAACAACCAAAGCAATTTCCAGCAGGCATCACTAATCAAGGAGATTGTGCTGCAAGTAGGAGGCCGCTTTCCCTCTTCCTACCTTCGTTTGCTCGTCATTAAGGCTTCATCATCCTCGAATTGATGCGTTTTGCATAAACCACATCCATTGAGTCCGACCGACCAATCCATCTGCATGGCCCGATAAACCCGACTGATCGTCCCCTTCTCTGACCGCACCCTCCTCGCACAGCACCCAACAATGGACCTGCACGAAGCGCAAGCCCGCCTCATGGCGTCGCTGGATAACCTGTCGACTGCCTTCCAAAAGATTCCCGGTAGCGAGATCTTGATCAGGTACATCCAGTCCAGCTACCAGAACGATCCCGTCCGATCCGCCATCGAGTTGGTTCTTGTCATCTTCTTCGTCCGATATCTGCTGTCGCCTTCGTACGCCACCCACGGCCCCAACTACGTCAAGCTTCGCGAGGATGAGATCGACGAACTGGTTAAGGACTGGGAGCCGGAGCCCCTCGTTCCCGCTCAAACGCCCCTCGAGAAGGCTGAGGCCGATAGCCAGCCTGTAATTGTCGGGTACGTAACTAGGAACAGAAACCGCCCCTTTTCGTCATTGTACGAAGAAAACAACATACGCTGACACTCAGGCTTTCGCATTGTAGACCCACGGGCCCGAAGACAAAGCTCTCCAACGGCAAGACGGTCACCAACCTCGCCTCGTACAACTTCTACAACTTCAACGCGAACGAACAAGTCAAGGAAAAGGCCATCCAGACCTTGCAGACGTACGGTGTGGGCCCCTGCGGTCCCCCGCAATTCTACGGCACCCAGGATGTGCACATGAAGACCGAGTCCGACATTGCTACCTACCTAGGCACCGAGAGCTGCATCGTCTATGCGCAAGCCTTCTCCACCGTCTCCAGCGTCATCCCCGCCTTCTGCAAGCGCGGCGACATCATCATCGCCGACAAGATGGTCAACTACTCGATTCGCAAGGGCCTCGAGGCCTCGCGCAGCAACATTGTCTGGTTCAACCACAACGACATGGAGGACCTCGAGCGCCAGATGCAGAAGGTTGTTCAACAGCAGGCCAAGAAGAAGCTGACCCGAAGATTCGTCGTTGCCGAGGGCTTGTACGAGCTGACTGGTGACTCTGTGAACCTCCCCAAGCTGGTTGAGCTCAAGTCCAAGTACAAGTTCCGCATCTGCCTGGACGAGACCTGGTCTTTCGGTGTTCTGGGACGTACTGGCCGCGGTCTTACCGAGGCCCAGAACGTGGATGCCTCGCAAATCGATATGATTACCGGATCGCTCGCTGGCCCTCTCTGCGCTGGTGGTGGCTTCTGCTGCGCCAACAAGGATGTTGTTGAGCACCAACGTATCAACGCCGCCTCGTACACCTTCTCTGCCGCTCTCCCCGCTATGTTGGCCGTCACCGCCAGCGAGACCCTGAACATGCTCCAGTCCAACCCCGAGCTCCTTACTCAGCTCCGCGAGAACATCAAGGCCATGCGCGCCCAGCTGGACCCCCGCAGCGATTGGGTTATCTGCACCAGCGTTCCCGAGAACCCTATCATGATTGTTGTTCTCAAGCCCGAGGTGGTTCAGGCGCGTGGACTGACACCCGACGACCAGGAGCGCATCCTGCAGGACTGTGTGGAGGAGGTAAGTCGATATACCATTACCCCCACGATTGAGTTTGAGAACATGGAGCTGACTTTTCCCTTCTATAGACATTGAACAACGGCGTCATGATTACCAAGTTGAAGAGCCTGCCGGCGAGACAGAGCTCAGGTGCCCCCAGCGATGGAACATGGTACATCCAGCCGGCCCTGAAGGTCTGCGTGACCTCCGGCCTCTCGAAGAAGGAGATCGAGAAGGCGGGTGTCACGATCCGACACGCCATCACCAAGGTCATGACGCGCAAGACGAACCGACAGTCCTCGGTCAACCCATGAGCAATGAAGCAATGGAATCGAGGGATTATGGTTTTTTTTTCTTATTGCTTGTTTTTTTAACTTATGATGTTCAAACGAATGAAGAAAGACCCATAAGGCATACATGCATTGGTAGCGACTCTCTCTGGGCTGGCTACTTTGTATACTGTATACTAACTTACTGCTACCGCAAGCAAGCGCACATAGAGATGTGTGGGTATGGCTCATGATAGACCGGGTCACTGGATGCGCATCGTATAGAGTCGATATATAATAACTAATTCTACATACATACAGCCTCAGGGTGTCAAGTGATATTCGTCGATGGGTGATGATGGCACCTAAACAAGCTTCTACTCAAGTGGTCTCAATGATGGAATACAAGGACGCGCGCGAGTCGAGTTTCCAGTCAATTGCTTTTAAGCATCCATCAATCAGTACATCTTACCTACCCCAGATGGAAAATGGATGGAGTTTGGACCAGAGGGCAGGTAACTCGTAGTGCATCGAGAGACCATCCCAACTGTAGCTCCACGTATCTGGTAGGTACATCTAATATTTGGATTGCGCCTTCCTTCGTTGGATTACTTACAAGTTGAAATCGAAAATCAGGCACAGCACCCATCTCATCTGATCTTGTGACGAGGTTTGTGAATAACAGTTTCTCCCAAGCCCGCTTCACAATCAACCAACATAACAATAACGTGGCAGTGTTCACTTCACATCGACACACTACAAATTTACAGTCGTTTCCACGGCCTCAGTCTCAGTCTCTTGGGTATTTTCCACAATTCTTACAAAATATTTGGATCAACGCCCTCGTCGTTCTGTCATCTGCTAGGTAAGTCTCTACGCGAACTTCCCGCTTGATGGGAAGGGGCTTTCTTCTAGATCGTACCATTTTCACTGCTGTCTCACACCATTCCTACTGGCCCTCCCTTGAAAAGCCACCATTCTTGCACTTCAACACCTTTGATTACCGCACATGGAAGATTGCATTCTTGCCGCTGTTGTTATTGCTGCTGCGGCAACTGCGACTGGCACTGCCACCTGAAGAACGACGTTCCGTTCCATTGATCTGGCCCTTGGGCTTGGCTGATAATACCCATCTTCACTATTTCACCACCATAAACCTTTGTTGTCTCTCTATCTCTTTTTGTGCCCTCGTGCCCTTCGACTGATGGACCTCGTTTGACGTCTTTGGCTTCGCAACCCTTTCTGGTTTTTGTCCCTCATTTTCATGTACTTGTCCTTCCTTTTTGTGTCGCTCCTTTCACGACAGTCGATATCCTATTGTTTCGACTCTCTCGCTTGGCCTCTCTTGTCATTCGCTAATTGAATGGCCACCAAAGCCAATCAAACTCCAGTCACTCGTTTCCTACTTGAGCCCCGGTCAAGTATCCTTGTCCGCACCTGAGGGATAGAAGGAGCAAAGAGAGAGAAACAAGCAAAAGAAGCAAACACTCGTTTTTGAAAGATCTCATCCAGTATCTCTTACATCATGAAGATCCCTGCTCTCATTGCTGCTTCATCCCTGTTGCAGCTGTCGGCTGCGCAGCCGAGTAAGTTTTCGTCCCCTCGCTCTTTGCGAAGTTGCTATTCTCTCGGCCTTGGAAAAAGTATCCAGGCGAAATAATGTGAGCTGACGAGAGTACTGATCGCAGGACGTCATGGCCACCCCCACGATTTCCTCCACCGCCGGGGTTCCCTACCCAAGCGCGACAAGGTTACCGTCACCGATGGCAAGTTTGCCAACCCTACCGAGATCCCCGAGATCGTCGTCTACGTCGACCAATTCGGCAACCCTGTCCGTACTGCCACCGAGACGGTCGTAGTCGTCCCGGCTTCGCCCCCTCCCGTGCCTCCCGCTCCTGCGCCCGCTCCCCCTGCCCCGCAAGATCCGAAGCCGCAGCCGCCTCCTGCACCAGCACCTGTTCCCCCGCCTGCTTCATCAGCGCCTGCTCCCCCGCCGGCCCCCAAGCCTGAGGCCTCGGCTCCGCCTGCTCCTCAGCCAAGTGCCCCGAGTTCGGTTGCGCCTCCTCCTAAGAGTTCGAGCTCTGCTGTCCCGTCCACCAACCAGGACAGCACCCGACACGGTATCACCTATTCGCCCTACAAGGGAGCCGGTGGTTGCAAGTCTGCTGCCGAAGTCGACGCCGACTTTGCCCTCTTCGCTAAGGACCATGGGGTTATTCGCCTCTACGGTGTCGATTGCGACCAGGTGGCTTCTGCCTATGCCGCAGCCAAGAAGTACGGCAACAAGCTTATGCTCGGTATCTTCGATATCAACAGCATTCCTCAAGCCGTCTCCGCCATGGCTGCCGGTGTGAACAACGACTGGAGCATTGTCGATACGGTCAGTGTCGGGAATGAATTGGTCAACAATGGCGGCGCCCAGGTAGGCCAGATGCTTGGCGCTATCGATCAGACGCGGTCAGCCTTGCGTGCAAAGGGCTACCAGGGCCCCGTCGTCACCGTCGACACCTTCGTGGCCGTTCTTGCCCACCCGGAGCTTTGCGATGCGTCTGACTACTGCGCTGTCAACGTTCATCCGTTCTTCGACCCAAACACACCTTCTACCAATGCCGGTAACTTCATCACCTCCACCGTCGGCCAAATCCGCGGGAAGCTGAGTGACCCCAACAAGCGCATTGTCGTGACTGAGACTGGCTGGCCGTGGAAGGGCACTGCCAATGGTGCCGCCGTTCCTGGCATGGACACTCAGGCTACAGCTATTGCGTCCATCAAGACCTCTTTCACCTCTAACCCTGCTGACTGCATCCTGTTCACGGCTTTCAACGACATGTGGAAGAAGCCGGATGCTGGAACTTTCTTTGCTGAGCAATTCTGGGGTATGGGCGCTCGCTACTCACCTGCCGATTAGGATGTCGGCCATTGGTGATTCAGCGTGCTAGCCTTCCACATCCTCGCATGGTCTGGTGAGGCTTATTCGGAATTTGAAAGGGTCGTCGACGAGGTTTTTTTCTTTGATTTCGATTTCAGCATGAGGGATGAGACGATGATATGTGCGAATGATTTGGATGAGGACGGCCATGGGTTGTGGCATTCGTCCTTGAATACACAGAGCTCGATGAGAGGGAGCTTTGGCACCCCTGGCCTGAGGGGCGAACGCATGGAATAATGCACTTCTTATTCTTGTGGATATGATATACTGTATTCTTTTCCTAAAGAAGGTGGATTAATCGATCATCCTCATGAATGAACCATATATATCAAACCACGTCGTGACATACTGATGATCAGTGCGCCACGTAGCAGCCGCGAGGCCCATTGCAGCTGAACAATTTGGCCAAATTTATGCATTCTCATTGGTCGAGATTTACGGGTTTGTTATAAAGATCTTGTGTTACACGAGCAGAGCAGTAAGCAGAACATGATTTCTCCACACAGGATGTTTAGCAGTGCCTTGGCCATGCAAGTCAGATCCCGATTCAGATTTGATGCGTTTCTTCCTGCATGAACAACTCCATCTTGCCCAATAGTGATGCAGCTGAATTCTTATCACACCATGAAACGACGGGGCGACATAGCCTAAAGCAGGGGGCGCTGAATGACCCTGAAGTGTTGTTTGCTCGTTCTTTATAAGCCTCATTCTCACACACTACCCCTCAGCAGTCCCTCACTTCAATGTATTAACCAACTATCTTGACCCAATATCCTCTTTCTACTAGTTTTGTTGTTGTGTGCTAGTCTGCAGCAACATATATCGGTCAAGTCGGCTAGCCAGAAGAATGACGGTAACAACAGCGCCGCTGTTTGACTACATCGTGGTCGGGGGTGGTACCGCCGGGCTCGTGGTAGCCTCGCGCCTGTCCGAGGACGAGGCCGTTCGGGTCCTCGTGATTGAAGCTGGGCCCGATCATGGCGACGATCCGACCGTGTCTACGCCGGGGGCGGTCGTCGGACAGTTTGGCAATCCCAAATACGACTGGAATTTCCATTCCGTTCCTCAGGTTCGTAATACTTAGATTACCTGCTTTACCTCTTGTCTGATCGCTGGGATATGTAACTAATCATGTCCCTTCCCTCTGTTATCTACAGCCGGCCCTCCATGGCCGCACAATCAGTCAGCCCCGCGGCTTCGGCCTGGGCGGCTGCTCCAGCATCAACTTCATGATGTGGCTCCACCCCTCCCGGGCCAGCCTGGACGCGTGGGCTAAGCTCGGCAACCCGGGCTGGGCCTACGACGACCTGGCGCCCTACTTCCAGAAGGCATGCACCGTTCACCCGCCGTCGGAGGCGGCCAAGGAGATGGCATCACTGGGCAGCCCCCACGACTTCGCCGTGGGCGGCGAGAAGACGTGGGCCGCGAGCGGCCCCGTTCAGGTATCCTTCTCCGAGGGCTACACTGAGGTCTTTAACAAGGCTTGGATGGAGACGTTTGACAACCTGGGTTACAAGCTTACGGGGGATCCCCGCACGGGTAAGGCCATCGGGGCGTTCCAGAACCCCGCCAGCATCGACCCCGAAACCAAGACGAGGAGCTCGTCGGCAAAGGCGTATCTCGGCCCCGAGGTCCGCCAGAGGGCCAATCTGACCGTCATGACGAACTCCGTGGTGAAGCGCATCGTCTTCGAGAGGGATGCGACAGACGGGTCGCTTGTTGCCAAGGGCGTCGTCGTCGTGCAGCAAGCCAAAGATGGAAGCGGCATCAGCGATAAGGGGGAAGAAGAGAAGGAGACCACCATCCCCGTCAAGTCCGAGGTCATCGTGGCAGCCGGCGCGCTGCAGTCCCCCCAGCTGCTGGAGCTCTCGGGAATTGGCGGCAAGGACCTACTGGAACGCCACGGTGTCGAGGTCCTCGTCGACAACGCGGGGGTCGGCGAGAATGCCCAGGACCACGCCGTCGTGCTCCAAAGCTTCGAAGTCGCCGACGGCGTCGCATCCAGCGACATGCTCCGCGACCCGGCGGCCCTCGAGGCGCTCTCTGAGCTCTACCGCACGACCAACGGCGGGGGGCCGTTGGGCCAGAGCAACATAGCTACGGCTTACATGCCGCTAGTGGACGGGCAGGGGGGCGGGCTCATGTCCGTCGCAGAAAAGAAAGCGTTGCTGGATGCACACCTTGGGGAGCCTGGAGCAGAGGGGAAGGATGAGGATCATCACCACCACCAGGCCCTCCGCTCCGTCATCGAGCCGCCCGACGAGCCGACGGCGCAGTACGTCTTCTTCCCGGGCCAGATCGACGCGGTCCCGCACCCCGACAGCCTGGCCTCGTACCTGGCCCCGACGGCGCCCGAGAACTTCGCGTCTATCATCACGTGCCTCAACCACCCGGCCTCGCGCGGCTCCGTCCACATCGTGTCCCCCGACGTCCGCGCCAAGCCCGCGTGGGACCCGCGCTACATGTCGCACCCGCTCGACCTCGAGGTCCTCGCCCGCCACGTCCAGTTCGTCGAGCGCGTCGTCGCCGCCGAGCCGCTGCGGTCCTCGCTGAAGCAGGGCGGCGCCCGCCTCCCGCCCGCCTCGGAAATCGCGAGCGGCGAGGCCCTCGAGGACGCGAAGGAGATCGTGAGGAGGAGGCAGATCTCCATCTTCCATCCCACGGGGACGTGCGCTATGCTGCCCCGGGAACGGGGCGGCGTAGTGGATGGTCAGCTGCGCGTTTACGGGACGCGGAATGTGCGCGTCGTGGATGCGAGCGTGTGTCCGATGCAGCCGCTGGGGAATACGCAGTCGGTGGTGTACGCTGTCGCGGAGAGGGCGGCGGATCTGATCAGAAATGGCCGCCGGAAAGTATAAGATGGTCATTTCCCCTGACTTCCACTCCCCCTAGGTTTGTTCCATAGCTATTACATCTGTCATGTCTGGTGGATTGACATTGGTGGCTCAGGGGTTCACTGTAGGGGGGGCAGGCGTACACGAATGGAGGAGGATGCTTCAGTGATATCGGAGTCGTTTCGCATCATGAATGTAATCTATGACAAATAACCAATATATAAACTCCTTCTGTCGATACCACTTAAGTTCGAAGTCCGGTTCCCTCACATAAATAGCCTAAAGCGTTATCGATGATCTTAAACACTTGTTTTGTTATATGTAGTTCTTAGCTACCAACTTCCTTTGCCTCGTTCTCGTTGAACGAAAGCAAAGGAAAGCTCAAGCAATCACGAAGCTCGACAACCAGAATGCCTCGCTTTGTTACTTGAAAAACAATGGGGGGCATCGATTCGTTAATGGAAGTGCTCTCTCTCATAGACCCGCCCCAATAATTGACAGGCTATTTCAGCCAGGTTTGCGTAGGGCCCGTTACACATGGCGATGGGAATTCTGCCATTGTGGTCACTGGGGTATAGAACTAGCGACGGAACACTGCACTACTTGTGGCACCACTCGATGCGTCTATTGTCTCGTTTAGAAGGTTCCATGCCGCGGCCATTACTAGGAGGCCCTGACACGTGGCGGCAAACAAGTTCGCATTGCATGGTGGAACATTGGATGCTCAATTTGGCAGAGCCTTATCGTTCGATTTCAGGTAGCTATGGACTGTTTTCCTGGATCATGGCTGCGCCTCAGCCGCCGGCTCAACACCCTCTTTGTAGCGCACGGCGTGCCTGAACCAATAGTAGACGGTGTTCGAGGCGCTCTTGACCTTCATGACATACGGTCCGTTCGCTGACCAGTACAACACGAACCAAACCACTGCTTCTATTATGATTAGACTTATGAATGGGGTGGCGATCGTCTCCGGCAAGGGCAAAATCTCTGATCTCGCACTCATGAAAGCTGCGACCAAAGTAAAAGGGAGCGAGAGCTGGTAATCGTTAGCCAATACAGCGACTTGCGCGAAGAGACAAAACCTACAAAAGTAACCCATGTAAGAACTTTGACGTCCTTTGCCGTGTCGATTTGTATATTGGCTGCTTCGTTGTTCTCGTACTCCAAATGTCGACCGAGCTGCCGAACCATGTCAGCTACTCTCGACATCGAGGGTGATAATGCTGAGTATGAGCCTCACCTCGTCCATCGCGTTCTTCAGCTCGCCGTCAAACGTATCCAAATCTTGCAGCATATCGTTCATCTTGTCAAAGTTTTTCTTGATGGCAATGATCAGATAATTATGCGTCGGCGTCATATCCCACTCGTTTCCTGGGGCGATGAAATACCGGAGGTCACCGCCTGGAAAAGCCTCCCAGGCAGAAGTGCAATGCTTGAGACTCCGTCTCATTCTTTCCATCAGCTTTCTCGTCCGTTGGATCCAGCGGGAATAAGCCTTCTTAGAGAAGCGATCCTTCGCCTCATCTTCATGACGTGCGCCAGCTTTCAAGCTGTGCTCGAGACTCTCGTCATAAGAGTCTCTCTAGTTCCAAATGTTAGCTTCAGAGAGTCAATGCTGGGAATGTATAACAGAACGTACTTTACTCTGGCCTAGCTTTAAGATGTGTCCCAAGGTGGTTTGCCATTCAGTGCTGACTTGTCTGGTGCGCAACTCGAGGGCTTGCAAGAAAAATTCCCGGGGTTTGATAAAACGATGAGCAATGATATCTCCAGAGATCGGGTCATGCATGTCGCAGTAACGGCCCAAATCTTCATTTATATCTCTGTAGTCTTGTAAAAAGTCTGCATCCAGATACTTGTGGCAGCCATCAAGAATTGTATGGCCCGTCCAGATGTGAGAATCTTGGCCGGTAACAAGACAGGAAATCTCAACCTGATGTATGTACTCAGATGGAGGTTTTTTTTCTGGGTATGAAGTTCCTCGAATGAAGTCAATAGACCGCATGTTCTTCAATTGTGTGAAATCGTGGAGCGGTCCGCGTTTGGATGAATCGCCAAGGGCATAGTAGGGTAAATGGAACTTCATCTGGAAAGTGCGTGTAGTTGGGATACTGGGCTGATCATACCATTAGCTACCATACGTTCTTGAGCGATGCAGGATGAAAGCCAAAATCTCACGGGTATAAAAGCATCTACGGATGCCTTGAAGTTGAGGTGGTTGGAGATAAAAGAACTGAGGGCTGCGGCTTGATTCTGTGATACCGTCTTTATGAGAGCCCACAGCACGGACTCGTCTAGGTTTACAATAAGGCTGCCAGAATTCATCAGAAAGCACTGAATCGGTCGGGGTGATCGGAAGCTTACACCAAACGTCTTTTTGCTTCTGGGAGTTCGTCTGAGGGGTATTCGTAACTGGCGCCTTCCTGTTCCCCTTTGGCAAGCAAGGCCTCATGCGCTGCGGCATCGGTGGGGTCCTCCAAGCCAGAGACTCGGGGTCTTGACTTGAGTCTCTGGGATATATACAGTCAGCCACCCTAGGTGGAAATATTGAGACGGGCAATAACAGGATATATCCTTACCGGTACTGATAATACTTCCAGTAGTGTATCAGCTCTTAGGGGGTAATCAGTGTCTCTGGACCTCCCTGCCGCTGAGTCGCAGTCATGTACTACTGCTACAAGCCGCGTATGTTCTTTTTCACGAAAGTGTTCAGACTTTCGCACAGTTCGAGAGAAATTAAGAATTGTCTTTGCTTCTTCAGTTGGCAGGAGGCCCGGGTCATCTGCATTGACGAAAAGCGTAATATCGTCGGTATTTGGGTTGATGGTTGTCAATGTTTTTAGATAAGCCTCATTGTAGCCTTGTATGGGCTCCCTAACTTGATCAAACTCGGGACACCACGTATGGAGCTCCAGAAGGTCGGGTTTTCCCTCAGATAGGGAGGGCATGCTGGCCGTATTGCCATAACAGTGGGAGCCAATGATCACCCTCGAGGTAGAAACTATAGTTGTCGCGCAGTTGGTAATGTCAAATATCATAATTCTACTAGGGGTGTGATATCTTGACTGAATCTTATAACAAGTTTCTTGCGCCGCCCAAGTCCTACATGAAGAGAAAACACCTGAAGACGGCTCCAGCCCGTATCCCGGCGTGATCAATCTACCTAGCAAATAGGATCTTACTCAACGAAAATGTCTTAGAAAAGAACCCGTAATATAAGGAAGCGGTCTAGGATGATGAAGCAAGATTGGTGGCATAAGAAGTCGTCTATCTCGTGACAGTCGCATAGCGAACGTGGCATGCCTGTATTCGATATCGGAGGGATGAATGACAACAGGCGTATATTTTTGACTGTGCCTCACAGTTCCATTCGCTCGGGAAATTTTGAGATGGTACATGAGCCACGGGGTGTGCCGCGCTCGCGAGAGCGAATGACTGCCGGCTAGCCTTTGAGGAAGATGTTGTGCCAGCTTGAATATACTCTGATTGGTCTCGTCGATCAAGTATTTCAGCAGCATATGTCACTGGCCCAGCTTTGAGCCTTATTGAAACCCAATCTTGACACAGTCCAGTCGAACATGAGAGATGGCTCAGAACAAATTAGGTTCTCGGAAACGATGAGAGACTCTGTGAAGGGTATGACACCGTCCAGCATTGGAGTTGAATATTGCATTAAAATGTAATGCTACTTTATCAACTCAATGCCCAAGCTCCATATCTACGGCATGCGAAGTATTAACAAGCTTGTCTTTAACATGTCACCTATCATCATCCAGCGACTTTCAATCGTTGTAGCTGTGCCGGAAGGAAAGCCAAGAATCCCCATCTATGTGTATAGACTTAGACAAGAACACGGCCCAACATTGCAGAGGGTATATAGGAAACTTTGGCCAACAGGCTTGGTGACATCGACCTACAAGTAGGCGTCAGTAACTTCAGCTTGCACATCTGCAACAGCTTAAGTGGAGAGGAAGTCATAATCACTGCAAGGTTAGGAGGTGATCATGCAGGATGATTGTACATTAGTAACTCCATAGATAACTAAATGAGAGAATAGATATCTCTTTACCCTGGCACCGACACCGGGCTCGGATAAGACGTTCCATGCAGTTGGGTCGTCCAACAAGCTTGTCCATGCATGCACATCATGCTTTCGGACCCAATTGGCTGGACCACTCGATTTATCTAGTGGCTGATCTCGGTGTCACATCAGCTTAAATGTTAGCCAAGATATCATGTTAATATGCTAGCTTACCATACAGAAATAAGATAAGATGTTGGTTTCAAGGTACTGGAAGTAGCTGTCTCACTACTACATAAGGTATCAAATCGCCGGATTTCATGTGGGTGACTGAAGTTGAATAAACACGCAAAGCGTCAAGCGAAATTGGAGGGCGACTCTAGCGACAGTGGATGGCTACAGCCTGCCTTGTGCCATGTCGCCGGGCAACCTCCAATTGCTTTCCGTGGCACTAACGTAATGGCGATACCTCTCGCAAACAGCTCTCTGTAACCATCAGCACGAACATTTGATTCGTGACGATCTGAAAAGCCCTTAATGACGGACTAGAAAGAAGAAGGAATGAGGAGACACAGCTACTGGAGAAGCCAAGGCAGAAACACTCTTTTGGCGCCCAAGGCGTCCAAGGCGTCCAAGGCAACCATCCACTAGACTATCACAACGCTAGGCTGGCAGTGCCATTTCCCTACGATTAATCCCGACGTGAGGCTCTGGACCTCTCCAAAAGGAAGTTTGAGGAAGCCGATACCCATGTTCCGCCAAGGAACAAAACATAGTGACAGTACAGCAGCCCAACGGACACCGTTTGAGACCTAAGAAAGCTCAAATATTCAATTTCGCAGCCCAAAGAAATACCAAGGCTGTCAACTGCATAACTAATTAGATCCGTATTGGATAGTCCGGGAGACAGGTGCAGCAGCGATTCGGCGACTTCAAGGCCTGTCTTGGCCGTTCGTAATGCTACTACACAGATGAAAGCTAACTTCCTTGGCCAAACCGAAGTGGCTCACACGGCACCACTTTGCAGTTTCAACTGTTGGCATGAGCCAGCTTCCAACCCCGGGAAAGGGGATATTAGAATATAGAAATAAAGCGACAAGAGAATCAGTATACAAAACGACACGTCATGTAGATAAGGGGAAAGCGGAAAGACCAGACAACTATCGCCATGGTTGGACGAGTGATACTTGATTTGGGAACGAGTACCCCGCGTGCTATAGTCCGAAGGAATACACATCTTACTCTCCTTTTCCCATTACTCGACAAGGCATCGCGAGGCCACACCAATGGCCCGTGCCTGTCCGAATAACTACTTGTCAGGTAGAAGCCCAATAGTAAGGGCGTCCTGTGATGGCAGCTTTGAGCCTCAGCGCCCATAATGGCTCTTGATTTGAGAGTCCTTTAATTAGCTTTGCCACCCAAACCACACATCCGACGCACGTCGGCCCAAGGTTGTGTGAAAGTAAACAAGCGATCTCGATAGCAGCCGTAAGCATATTGAGGATTTGCGAGTGGCAGTGCAATGCATATTACCCACGACTGGTGACTGTTTCGCGAGCTCACAAGAGGCCAGTCAATGGAGTGTTACACACCTCGTGCCCGAACAGCACAATATTGAATTTGCCTCCAATTAGGCAGACTCAAGGTGTCTCTGCCTGGCATCACTGGACACCAACATAGCTGTCGGGCAACGAGCGGGCCAGGGCTGGGCTGTGTTGAGAGCCTATCCAGGTGCGAGGGTTGGGCCGCCCTGGAATTTTGAGATTCGACGTTATAGACTCATTTGTTGGAAAACAGGTTATCATCTAGAGGGAGGTGATTCGCGTGTTGTCGTCTGATCACTAGGTAGGGGGGCTGTAAGTACTGTAGTCGACATATCTGAGTTTCCCCTCTCGCCTTGATCGGGCCAGCAACATCGTGCATAGAGGCCAATTAGGGATTCCATAGCGTCCAGAGGGTATCGTTGTTCGGTGAGCGACAAACAGCCAACGCAACCTAAGATACCAGGGCCCTGCCCAGAAGCAGGGAACTGAGGCCAACCATATCCAAGATACTTGCAAGACACTACAATTGCAACGGTTACTAGCATGAGGCAAAATGAGCCGTATTGACGCTGGCGCTCGATACAATTTCAGACTGAGGCTCGTGATGTCAGGTGATGGGTTCCGTCGCGGTGTTGTTGGCTTAAGAATTAACCTCCGTGGGGTTGCACTTGGTAGGATACAATATCCAGTCAGCACGTCATTTGAGTTTGGGCCCTGCATTCGCTGCATGCGCTAAAAAGGCCCACTGAAATTTCACTGATAAGCAATTGTGGTTGGCATTGCCGCTGAACCAATCGGTTCTCCTACATCGGCCCTCCAGATTTCGATTGCGGTGAAAGCGCGAACGCCTCTCTCAACACCTGCCACCCCAGATCCAGCGAACTCCCTTGGCTTTACCTTTGACTCCCCTTGCCTTCACTCTCGAGCTCTTAATCACAGAAAAGAGAATAAGATATCCGTTTGACACCCGATCGTCTCTTGGACCACCCACAACCGACGACAAGCGAGAGCGGGGCAGGCACAATGGCCGACGCAGCTGCCGAAATGGACGAGAGAGGCGGATCCCTCGATACGGCCAAGGATCTGTTCGCTGGAGCCACAGGTGGTGTTGCGCAGGTACTCATAGGTCAGTGATCCATCTTTCACGTCAATTGGCGAAGAGGAAGAAGAGCAGCCGCACTCGATCAGCGTCGCTTGGCGCGCCCGGGTATTGCTCTGTCCGTCAGAGGCTGGGATTCCTACCCAACGACGTTGCGCAGAAGAAGCTGCTGGCAACCGAAAAGCCTTGCGCTGCGCCAAAGAACCCGAGCATCTCGTTTGATGCCAGTGCCTTGATTCAAATCTCCGCTGCAGAAACACTCGCGCATCTTGGACTAACCCCTCATTGTTCAGGCCAACCGTTCGATATCGTCAAGGTCCGCTTGCAAACCACCACCCAATACAAATCCGCCCTCGACGCTGCAAAATCCATCTACACGCGCGAAGGTCCTCGCGCATTCTACAAGGGAACTCTGACGCCGCTCGTTGGCATCGGTGCATGCGTGTCGATCCAATTCGGTGCCTTTGGCGCCGCGAAGCGGTACTTCGAGGCCGCCAACGCTGCCGCGGGTAAGAAAGATTTGAGCTACACACAATACTACGCTGCGGGTGCGTTCGCGGGTCTCGCCAACTCGGCTATATCGGGCCCCATCGAGCATGTGCGAATCCGACTGCAGACGCAGCCACACGGCGAGGGCCGTCTGTACTCCGGACCCCTCGACTGCGTGCGCAAGCTTTCAGCGCACCAGGGCGTGTTGGGCGGCCTGTATCGTGGCGAGGCCGTAACGCTCATGCGCGAAGCCCAGGCCTATGGCATGTGGTTCATGTCCTTCGAGTGGATGATGAACTCCCACGCGGCGCGCAACAATATCGACCGCAAGGAGGTCCCCGCCTACATGGTCGCTTGGTACGGCGGCTTGGCTGGCGAGGCCCTCTGGCTTGGAAGCTACCCCTTCGACGTCATCAAGAGCAAGATGCAGACGGACGGTTTCGGTAAGGATCAGAAATACAAGACAATGCGCGACTGCTTCGCGCAAACCTATAGGGCCGAGGGCATGCGCGGGTTCTGGAAGGGACTCGCCCCGACCTTACTGAGGGCTATGCCCGTGAGTGCCGGTACCTTCGCCGTGGTTGAGGCGACCATGCGTGCCATTAGCTAGGAATAGCTGAAAGGCAAGGATACAAGCTGCATATTTCCTTCGGTAGACGAGATTCGATTACGAGTAGCAAGGAGAAAATCTGGTTATGCCATTTTCTTCTCTGGTTCTCAACAAGCGACCTGGAGTCATGAGTTATCATTTTGATGGCAGTACAATAGATCTGATATTGATAGGGTAACAGCACCCTGGCAAAATCTAGAAATTCAGCATTCCAGCGTATGGGTTCAAACAAGGAACTCCCTGTTCGCTTTTCGACCACCTGCATGATGATGCCCTTGGCTGATTGGATTAGACTGGATATAAGAGTCGAAAAGTAACCAACCACAGCCAGCCACAGCCAGCCAAAACCCCCACCATCCTTCCATCCTCGGCTGATCGATCCAAAGGCCCCAGTAGATCTTGTAAAAAACAATAATTGAATCGATGGTGGCTTTCAAACATAAAGGAGATGGAGACATATGACCATGGCAGCCTCAAAAGGCACATAAGTGGAGTTGTATGCATCATTGTTTCAACTCATTGCAATATGCCAGGCCCTTTTGTCCACGTACCTGCATTGAGATGCATGCCACCTGGATTAGCCCCACAGCATCCCTTGCGTGCATTGTACATACATACACCTAAGGGTACTGCTAAGGGAAGCACATTCAGCCGCATTTACATTCGAACTTAATCCCAACGATCTATGTACCTAGTACGAAGGATTTTATAGTTCCCAAGAACTACCTAGCAATACTTGTAAGTCTTTTTCTGGATCTCTTCTTGTCATACTATGACACTGTCCAAAATGTAGCCACCACCCTGCCGGGGCTGCAGGGGGCTACCAGGAAAGGTGCTCTTCAACACTACAGAGCAGACCAGAAGCAGTGACAGGGCCGCTGAGACGATCCACGCGACTCTGAATCTGTACGGCGAGGTTATTCTTTGGTCGAGAACCGCTGCCAATATCGCTGGGATGCTGCAGAAGCGCCTATCGCTGACTATACTAAAACCGACCACGAATCGACGCCGTGTGAAGATATCATGCTGGATTGCGTCGTCCAGCAGCGAAGAAGGCTAGTGTGCTTCGTAGTAGTGGCGATGTCGCTCCTGCCTTAACCAGTAGGAGCATATCGCCATCGAACCGTGGGTCGCGCACGATGACGAGAAACACGAAGGCAGGCATCTAAATTGCGACCCGGTCCCCCCGTACAGGCCCCCAGCGCCTTGCCTACAACAATGGCCGCCCGCAGCAAGCGCTAGGTAGCGAGGCGTCTCGATGCTGACACAACGCTGGTCGCCACGTTGCTGCATTCCCGACTGAACCGCCTCCTGACCTGCGGGCCAAGTCGATATCGTGCTCTTCAGTCTTCAGTTGAGGTGGGACAGATGCGACCGTCATTGATATGGGAGGACAATGCTCATAGGATGGGCGTCGACTACCTTGGAGTATCCGAGCACAGAAAGAAGTCCAAGAAGAGAAGAGGATGGGAGCTAGGATGTTAAGTCAAATACATACGTTGTAGGTGTGACTGGGCTGGGAAGGATTGGGAGGTCATGGTACTGTTGTGATGAGGTCGCCATGGGCCATCGTTGCAGCAGCACGTTTCTTGAGAGACCACAAAATATTAAGCGGCTTTCCGCAGCAGACGGCGGTCAAGGGCTTGCTTTATGGGCTAAATGTAATGTGTGTTTCCATCAAGCAAACGGCACACAACACCAACCCGTCCCAAAATCCTCATCCGTCCAAGCGCTTCATATTTCTCTATCAGTTGGGGGTACCGGTCTGGATGCGAGTGTTTCTGTAGGGGCCAGTGCAGGTGAATGTGAGATGAGAAAACAATCATAGTTTCAGTTTCGACTAAGAAGGGGAGTCCTGTGCGCAAGGCCCAGCAACGATGGTTTGATCAGCATGATGTTAAGGAAGAAATGAACAAGCTCTCCTCCAACTGGTCCGATATCTCGACAGTCACCACCACTTGCTAGTTTGCGCTTCACGGATGAGTTGTTGTAAAGTCACAAAGGAACAGTTGGCTAGTAAGGGCCTGAAGCAAGTTAGTGATCGTCGACATTGGAGCTATGACTCTAGGGTTGGCCCAAACAAGTCTTGCAAGCGAAATATTGGATTTTCTTTTTCTTTTCATGTCTTCTTTTCAGAGTATATAATTACACGATCCCTTTCTTTGAGCTATTGCTTGGACTCCAGTCTACTCGGGACAGAACCTAGAGTGTTGGTTGCTTTTGAATTTCGGGGAGAACCCGTCTTCGGAAATTAAGTCCCCTTAAGCCTTATCCATCGCAAGTTCATGGTGGTATTGGCACATCAATTGGCCTGCCTGTTCAGGCATCAAAAGCCAATTTTTGATCTAATGCTTCAGGTGTGAAAAGACGATTCATATTAGCAGTAGCAGGACCGGCGGCTATGGCAAACTTTATGTTGTGACAGTAGAGGGTGGTGTCATGAACCACCAGGATGACCTCCAGCCTGTTTGACCTCTCACCCCGCGAAGGATGTGCGGCGCCCCCCTAATAGATGTGCGGCGCCCCCTTAATCGTAAGAGGTAAATAGTTAATACGAGTTTTTCTTTATATATATAATATATATTAAAAAATATAATATATAATATTAAAAAAATAAAAAGGTTTCTTTTTTAATAATATTATTTTTAAATAATATAATAATGATATTAATAATAAAGATTTTAATTTAAATAATAATAAAGAATTTAATAATTTTATAATTATTATTATTAATATTAATATAAAATTAAATATTATTATATTAATAATATAATTAATCTTTATTTTATCCCTTTTATATTTAATAAAATAATTAAATTATTAATAATATTAATAATAAATATAGAACTTTTTAAATTAAATTAAAATAATATTAATAAGATTATATTAATATAAAAGTATTATATTTATATTAATATTAAAGAAATTATTTAAAAATATTAAAAAATATTAAAAAGAAGTTTTTTAAAATAAATAACGTAAAGGTTTAAAAAATCGTAAATCGATTTTTAAAATATTTTTTAATAATAATATATAAAGTTTTAATTTAATTAATAATATATATATTATAGTTTTAATAATATTTAATATTAAATTCTATTAATTAATTAATATAAGGGATATAAATTGTTTATAAATAAATAATAATTTATTCTTTTTTAATTTATTTTATATAATATAGAATTAATAAAGTATTAACGTATTAATTAATAAAAGAGAAAATATAATAATTTAATTAATTAATTTATAATAATTTATTTTATTATTTTAAATAGAATATTAATTTTTATATATTATATTTATTATATTAATAATTTATAAAGGTAAAAAAGGTTAAAATTATTAAAAGACCTCTCCTTATATATATATATATATTTTTATTATTATATTTAGGTTACCGTACTGTTATATAATTTAAGAGGTTATATATATTAAGGATTTATTAAAAATAAAGTTAATTAATTTATATTAATATATTTAATATAATAATATAAACTAACCCCTATTATTATTTAATTATAATATTAATTAATTTAAATCTAATTTATATTAAAAATTAATTATCGATTTTATATTAAATATAATTTTTAAATATAACTTTTTAAATAATAAAATAAGAATATACCGGTATTATTTTTAATAGAATAGGTATATAATTAATAATTATATTATAAAGCCGAATTAATTAAAAAGTATAACTTTAATAAAATAATAATAATATTAATATAATAATTAATATAATAAATTATTTATTAAAAAGTTGAAAAAATATATTATATAATTAACGTTAACCTTTATATTAATATTACGTTTTATATAAATATTATTTTTTATATAAATATAATATAATACTATTATTATATTATAATAAATCCTTTATAATATATTTATTTAAATAAATAGATTTACTTTATAATATATAATTAAAGATTTATATATTAAATTAAAGTTATTTAAAAAATAAATAAAAAAGGATTAATAATAAATAAATTATTAATAATAATTAAAATAAAAATAATATTTAAAATAATAATAAATATAATAATAATAATAAATAATATAAAGATAATAATTATTATAATAATTATAATAATATTAATAATAAATATAATTACTTTAAATTATTATTATTATTAATTAATATAATTATTATAATTAATATAAAGGGGATAATAATATATATAATATTAAAAATAATATATTAAAAGTTTAATAATATTAAATTTACTAGTTTATTATTTATAAATATATTATTAATTATATAAATCTATATTATAATATAAATAAATAATAATAAAAGATGTTATATAGTAATTAAAATATTTAATTTAATAATTCGTAAAATATAATAATTTATTAATAAATTATATTATAATATATTTTATTAATAAACTTATTAATTAATATATTAAATAATAAAGGTAATTTTTTATTATAATATAATATTTAAAATAAATCGATTAATAAATCTCATAATTTATTTAAATAATTTTACATTATAATATATTAAAAAATAAATTTATTAATAATTTATTTAAATAATTCTATATTATAATATATTAAAAGATAAATTTAATAATAAATTTAATAATTAATAAAATTAAATTTATATTATAATATATAATTAAAGGGGAATAATTAAATATAAATCCTTAAATTTTATATATTAATTAATATATTATAATATATATTATTTTTTAAAGATAATAAATAATTAAATTATAAATTATATATAATTTAAATATATAATATTATATTAATAATTTATCCTTTCCTTTTTATATTATTATTAAATTCCTTCCCTTATTATTATTATTATTATCATTATTATATTATTATACCCTTTACCTTTAGACTTTTATAAAATTATTTCCTCTCTAAAAGGTAAACTATTAATATTTCCCTTTAAAAGATATAAATTTAATAAATTTAATAAATAATAATAATAATAATAATAATAATAATAATAATAATAATAATAATAATAATAATAATAATAATAATAATAATAATAATAATAATAATAATAATAATAATAATAATAATAATAATAATAATAATAATAATAATAATAATAATAATAATAATAATAATAATAATAATAATAATAATAATAATAATAATAATAATAATAATAATAATAATAATAATAATAATAATAATAATAATAATAATAATAATAATAATAATAATAATAATAATAATAATAATAATAATAATAATAATAATAATAATAATAATAATAGTAATAATAATAATAATAAATAATAAATAATTTAAAAAGTTATAAAAATTATTTATATAATTATTATTATTAATAATAAATTCCTAACCTAGCTAGTTATTAATACCTTAATAATATTATTAACCCTTTTAACCCGGTAAATCCTTAAATATAAATTAAATAAGAATTAAATTTTTTTAAAAATTTAATATTAAATATTATATTATATTAATTAAAATATATAATTTAAATTAATAAAAACTTTAAAGAACTTTATTTTAAATTAATAATATTATATATATTATTAATTATATAATTTATTTAATAAATAAAAGATTATAATTAATATATATAATTAAAGTTAATAATTAAAAGCTTTATACCTTTTATTTTTATAAAGGTTAAAAGAAGAATTATATTTCCTTTATTATAAATATATATATTTTAATATTTTATATTAATTATTCCTAATTAATATATAATTAACCGCTTTTATTATTATTTTAATAATATAACACCTTTAATTAATTTAAATTATAAATTATATAATTTAAATATATTAAAATCCTCTTTTAAATAAAGAGATACCTTAATTAATTTACATTATAAATAAAGTAATATAAATTAAAAATCCTCCTTTAAATTAAAAAGTACTTAAAGCTATTAATTTAATATTATTAATAAAAAGGAAAAGGAAAATAATGTTACTTATATTAAATTTTTAAAATAATTAAATAAATAAATATAATAATTCTTAAGGAATATATTTATTTTATTTAATTTAAAATTTATATAATATATTATAATATAATATAATAATAATATATTTATTTAAATTTATAATAAAAAGTATATTAAATTTATAATAAAAGGTATATTATAATAAATATTTTATATTAAAATAATAATAAAATTAATTATAATAAGATTTAAATTTATATTTCTTTTTAATTAAAAGTATAATATTATTATATTATATAATGTTTTAAATTTTATTAGAATATCTTTTATAATAAATTAATATATTATAATTATATATAAATTAATTAATTAATCGATTAACTAAATCGGTTAATTTAAATTAATATTTATAATAAAAAGATATATTAATTATTAATATATTATAAATCGGTAAAAGAAATATTAAAAAATAATTATAATAGGATTTAAATTTATATTTCTCCCCCCCCCTTAAAAAATAAATATATTAATACCTTTAATTTATTAAAAAAGGTATATTATTAATATATTATATAATTTAATTATATTATTATATAATATTATTATAATATTATTAAAATATATAATAATATATAAATTAATTATTAACTTTAAATAATAATAAAGGGAATTAATAATTAATTATTAAAGGCTTTATTATATATATATATTTAAGGGTATAAAGTATTATTTAATAATAGGATTAATTAATAATATATTATAAAATAAAAAAATATTAATTTAAATTAATAAATATTATATAAAAGATATAATTATATATATTAATTAATTAAAATATAATATATTATTCTTAATTATATATAATATTAAAAATATAATAAATCGATAAAAAGAAAGGTTATAATAAGATTTAAATTTATATTATTTTATTATTAATAATTAAAAATATATTATTATTATATTATATAACTTTTTATACCTTTTTTTATTTAATAATATTAAAATTAACGTTATTATTATATATAAAATATTATATATATAATATTAATTAAATAATAATAACGTTAATTTTAATATTATTAAATAAAAAAAGGTATAAAAAGTTATATTTATATAAGGGTCGGAAAATATATTAAAAATAAAGGGAAATATTAAAAATTAAATTATATTATTATTTATTCCTATTACAATTAGGGGGGTACTGTATATTTATTAGGGCGGCACTGTATATCCTTCACATCTCACCTAGGATCATGAAAGGAATGGCCTGTTTTAATCCTTAATGTATTAGGTGAATAGAAGATCATCCTTCATGAATCTCTTAGCCATGCCTACTGCCTTACTCTAATTGGCTAAGTAAAATAAAATAAGGATTATTTAATTAATTCATCATCTTCCTTCAATTTCAAAAACATCGTTCTAACATCTTACCTTTTATTCCGAGCCATATGCTTGGGAACGTTTATCCCTTTGTTGTTAAAACGAAGCCCACAAAGCTCTCTGAAATCGACACAGTTTCCATGGAGCTACCTTACGTAGCCGCCACCTGCCTCGATTATCCCTACTGTGACGGTAACGCGTTCATAACACAAGGCGCGTCAAATCGATGGACCCCCGTGAATACGAGCCACCTCTTCCAGGGCCAGACTGTAGAGAGCCTATTAAGCACCTAGTAGGTTGGTACTATGATACCGGAATATATTTCAATGGTTGACGAGAGTTGGGTGTAGCCTTCACGAAAGCCTCGCTATACGTTCAGATGGACTTGCTGCCAATGCGGTCATTCAGGGATGAAAATGACAACTGAGGATTGCACTTATTGTGGACAAACTCGCTGTGCATACTGTCCCACGCAACGAGTGTTGGTCCGGTAGCTCTAAAGTTGGTCGGCTTCATTGTATTTCCTCAATCATCGGGGGAGGGAAGGGGGGTTGCTATCACATCAAGGACAAGATTTTCGGGTTGTTAGCTCAACTGGCCAATCATGATGGGGCCTGAGGCGCCATTGGTATGTATAGTTAGGAAGTTCCACTAGTGTATATAGAATATGCACCTTTTTTACTTGTCCTCAGCTACCTTGGCTATTATATGTTATCATTTCTCAATACAGGCGAGCGATTTGGCTCGCGTCCCGATACATCCCCTGGCAGGCTAATGTGTTTCGCATGCGAAGCTGCTGTAAGGGGTAGCAGTTACAAAAAGCCAAACCGATCAGAAACGGCTAGACATAATCAATGGCCTGAACTGTATTTCGGGTGTTCTGATTCGCCTGCTGGCTACTCCCTAGAACCTTCGAATGAAGGGCAGCTAGAAGTAGGGACGCATGCGCACGCCTGCCATTGGCTGTTTAGAATATTGCAACGTAAGGGGGGGAAGCGAATGTTTGCACGCTCGGGGAGGGTTCCGGGGACTAGAACAGGAGATATCTTAGCAGATAAGGGCCACATGTTCATCTTCCGGTTACCTTGTCCTGTCCCCAGCCATTTGACAGCGGTGTTTGACCAAAAGAGGTCGAAGCTCCAACACCCCGTCTGTATTTCTCTATGCTGGATTCAATGCCGAATAGGGCTTGGTTGATAAGACTAAGTGTAAATCCGGTGTCTATCGAGAGCTTCTAGAACTATAGCTTGTTCCTCAGCTCGTAAATGCATGGGGCCAACGGTGACTGAGGAAATGATCGCTGTGAGCGCCGGATACGGCAAACAAGTCCCAGTAGCCCAATACAAGGGATTCTCGTTCCGTATATCTAACTATTTGACATCTGGGAATGAGTAGGACCGTGGCATTTCCTGCGTGAATGCCTTGCGCTCAACGCTAGATTGAACGTTCATTCCCGGATAAAATTGCAAGTTGTCGCGTGAAGGTAGGTGATTAGCCAGGCTAGAGGGCAAAAAGACGAAATTACATTATACATGCCTTGCATTTATGTGCTGTCTCTCATGCTGAGTCTTGAGCCAACTTGAAGGCCTCAACCCAGTTTTCACCGACGCTCAAATTCAGTCTGGTAACACGCAGGTACTGGCCACCACAGGCATACTCTGCGTCCGCGTTTTTCTCCTTGGCCGAAGTTTCGGTGCCCCAACATATCAATATATCGTTGACGCCCCACGCGAGAATCCTACTAGCCAGTGTAAACACCGCCGCGTACATGCTGCCGGCTTGCTGCGCAGCTAGCAAACAGGTGTTTGCCCATCCAAGCGCCGACCAATTCGTCAAAGGGATGACCATCTTATCCCCTCCTCCCGGAGAAGGCAGCCTCGCCACGAAGCTGCTGAGGATCTCTACGGAGTCCCGAAGCACTAATTTCCTCTCTCCTTGATCTTATCGGCCAACCAGGCGCGATGGACTTCTGCTATAGCGTTGCGCTATTGACTCCGCCAAAGAGGCTATCATATCGGTGTAACGTGCCGGCTTTCTTCGCCGCTGTCGCCGCCTCTGAACCGGCGTGAATCCATATTCTCTTCTTACCCCGAGCGTTACGGTAGTTGAGCTGTCAAGTCGGGCTTGGTTCCGTTTCTCGTCGACCCATCACAATAATCGTTAGCGGCGGAGCCTCCCGAAGCGACCCATCTCCAACAACTGTCAACGACAGCGGTGCCCCGCTTTACACGTTCCTTGTTTTAGGGTCGGGTCGACCACCTCTTGTTTGTTATTCCCGGTCGGCCGAGCTCTGCCTGTCAGTCAGGAGGTCTCGCACGAAACCTGTGTCCGACAAGGCTTGACTCCTCTTCCTTACCGCTCGTCGCTATACCTGCCGCGCTGTCGCGGCGCGATTCGTGGAGGTGGTAGTAGTCCTACGTGGAGCGCGAGCGAGCGGACATTGCATTGCTTGGGCGGTGTCATGCATGCGTACGTCGAGGCACATCGAGGCTATTGCGACATTGAACCAGCAGGACATACGGGTTGGATGAGCCCCCCGGACCGGGCGAGGATATGATCGGGAGGTCCTCAAAAGGTACGAAAGAAAACCTTTAAACAAGGCGCTGGAGTGCCAACAGAAAAACCACTGTAGGCAGCCCAGGCAATGCGGCTCAATTTCGAAGTACGTTTCTTCTTTCATTCGCGCTCGGGAAAGACAGCACCGAAACGATGCGCGCGTGCCTGTCCAGAAACGCTACCTTCCTTCTTTCCATTGGGACCCTACGTGCACCTGCCTAGCTGCCTACAGTTTGGACGCAAGGGTCCTGTCAAGAAAAGCAGATAGCGACGCAGCAGCGCGGGATGTGCCGGGGTCGTCGCTCCATCTGCGCTGTCCGGTGGCGCCCGCGGGGTAAGCAAATGAATCGATCGAACCCCTACTTTTTCCTTCGCGGTCGATCGATGCACAAGGAAACGACCGATGCCTGAGGAAATCGTCGATTCAGGGAAGTTGGAAGAAAGGAAATTTAAACTTTTCCAGAACGCGGGACTGGACCCCCTTTCTCTTCTTGTTCGCTGTTGAATACGGGACCAGGGGTTTTTTCACCACGTCTCCCCTGCAAATGCGCAAGATAAGTTTATGTCCCCAACGGGCTGCCTCAGAAGAGTCGGATGAACCAAGGCACCGTCCGTACTGTACGTTTTCAACGCATGCCATGGGACGATCGACCCTGTATCTGTGTGCTTTTATCCATTTATTTTTAGATTGACGCGAAAGTAAGCAGTCACGAGCACATACATTTTTGCCTGTGCTCGAGTGCATGGTAGACATTGCGTTGGTGAATCGAACCCCCTTTGGATGAATCCTCGCATTGCGCGTTCTGACCCAGACAGCTCAAGGTAAGGGCTTTCATGTTCACGGTCACAATTGCCAATAGACGCCAAAAGAAGTAGTGGATTGGTATCATGATAGCATTCGATATTTCAACTTTTCAGGACGTTCTGCGTCCATCCATCCATACTTCAAGCAAATACCATATATGTGAATCTCTCTCTCGCTTGCATCCCGGAGTCGCATATATAAAATCGAAAAGATATCATGCTCGAAACTAGTATCTCAAGTGCCTTGCTGGCTTAAGGGGGCTCGCTCGACCCCCTCGCCTTACAAGATAATACAATAGCCATGGCTGGCTATATGCTTCAGTTCTTTCCCATTCTCCAAAACTCCGCCCCTATGCAATTAATTTGCCCAAAAGGCAAAGTCCAAAAACCAAATGCAAAATGCTATCTCTCCCTCCCTCCCTCTCCGTCTCTCGTGTGGGGATAAATGGATAAATGATGACTCGCCCTCATGCAACCTTTTCTGATAAACAATAGAATGTAGCTGATCAAAGGACGCTGAAATCGCGGCGACAGAAAGAGGGATATCATTATTCGCTAGCCGCTTCCAAACAACGCCGTAAATAGATGTAAAAATGATAAAAGTTTCGAATATGACCGTAAAATGCGTTAAAGAACAAGATCGGTGGATGATGTTCAAGAGGTGTTAATTAGGAGAGGAACAGACGTGGAAGTGTCGCTCAAGCCTCATCCGCGCTGCTGTAGCCGTGACTAACGGCCCCGCCCGCGGTCGCGACCGAGCTGCCCGTCGTCATCTTGGATAAGTCGGAGGGGCCTCCACCCCGGAGGACTCTAGCCGGCTCGTCCACCAGGTCCGGCGATGAATCGCCCGTCTCGCCAAACCCGGCCTCGTCGTCCGATTGCTCATCCTCGTCGCTGTCGCTCGCCATGGCGCCGTCAATTGTGGACTTGCGCGCCGCGCGCGATCGAACGTACGGGCGGCGGCTGCTGGGTGCCATACCGTCCGTTTCGGATCCGCTATCGGAATCTTCCGAGTCGGAAATGGAAGACGAGGAACCGAAGAAGAAAGTCGGTGGTGGGAGCGGCACCGGCGGCAATCGGCGCAACTGGCCGGCCACATATTTAATACCAAGCTCAGTGGCCTTCTGTCTCGAAGTCGTTGGCTTCAGCAGTGGCGACCTGGTGCTCATGGTAGCCAATCGGGCTGCAACCAAATCGGCCATTTCCTTAGTCTCGATTGATCCGTCACCCTTCTGCGGGCGATTGGCGGCGCTGGACCTTCGGGTCTTGGGCCTGTGTGTCTCCACGACAACGACGAAATGATCGTCGGGGGTTATGCCACCCAAGCCGCTAGCCTCGAAATTGACCAGACGCGCAGACTGCTTGGAATCCGACCAGGGGAATTCCACTTGCATATCTTCAGGGTCCTCCTCTTCGTCGGGTGAGAGCCCTGGGGGCACGAAATCGAGATCCATCATGGCCTGGTGCGACACCAGGCTGCTAAGCGGCTTGAATGGTATCGACGATCCCGAAGGGGTCCGCTTAAATCCAGGACCAATGATGTCGACCCTGGGTGACGTGGAAACTTCCAGAGACGAGTCGGAGGAATTGGGGGATGTCTCGCCAAAATCGCCCGACAGGTCTGTGCAGAATGGTGCACCCGTGTAGTAGATGATGGCACCATCACGGCGTCGCTTTCGCTGAGTAACACCAGAAGAAACACCACTGTTGTTCCATCTGGCCTGCATTCCCAAATTACTCTGTTCCGGTCGGTCGTATGACGACTCACTGTCATCTCCCACCAATGATGGCTGTTCGTCCGAAGACGAGCTCTGCTGGTGTACGAACAAAGGTTTGTAGTGGAAGCTGTCAGCTGATGAGTTGGAGAGCTGGGGTCCAAATTTGCAGGGTTCGGATGTTATGACGTCATTCCCAGCTGAGGCCTGTGTCTTCATCTTCTTGCGCTGGTTCTGGCCATTAGATCCGTCCGTGTCGTCGCTCATGTTCTCACGCTGCGAAGTATCGCCGCTGCTCTCGCTGCTGAACTTGGTCCCGTAATCACCGCCCCTCCAGCGGAGTTTGCGGCCGTCCGGCGAAAGCTGGAACTTCTCGCTCCTCTCGGACACGGCGCTGCGAATGAAGTCGGGCGTGACATTGAAAATGTGCAGCTGCGCCAAGTTGCACAGCAAATTGAGATAGACCCAACCTTCCGCATCTGGCGCAACATCCTTTGCAGAATATTGCTGTTTTTGTGGTGCTGCTAAGCCCAGGTGACGTATATAGTCAATGTTCTCCGACGGAATTTGCGGTCGGTCAGGGTCCAAGTCGCGGGGTATGGTCGCACGCTGCTCTGGCGTCGGCTCGCTGGGCGGTGAAACGTCGTGCGACCCACCATCACCACTGCCATTTTCGCGCGACGAATCCTCGTTGGAGTTGGAGTGTGAGTGACTCTCCTTCTCTCCACTGCGTGGCAAGATTTGGGCCTCCCTACTTGCGCCGGACAGTGTCATGGCCCTGTCGTCAGCTGCAGGCATCTCGACACCCTCGGCAATAGCCGGCGGCATTGACGGGACTGAAAGTGGCTGTTGCAATGTGACTAGTCCCTTCCCAGTAAAGATTTGCTCCAAGCGTCGAACGACCAATTTCTTCTTCTCCTTCTCCGTGACAATCGATGAACGGGGCCAAAGACCCTCCGGTACGTCACGTAAATATTCTTCGACGATTTGGTTCGAGGTTTGTCGCCCAAGACGACCTGGCAACGATGGACCAGTCGAGCTTTGGCCAGTCGACATGGAGGCATAAGCTGAATCTGCCAGCATTACTCCGGGGCGGCTGTTCGAGCCCGATGACGAGGATGCGTGTTTGGACGAATTAAGGCCTTTACCTTTGACCTTTTGTGCCTTCCGCCGTGATGAGTTGCCGACACTGGATCCATCCAAGCTTGTGGTGAAGTCTCTCAATGCAGCTTCAAGCTCCCTCTTCCTGCGGCTTGGTAGACCGTGTACCTTGACTTCGAACAGCTTCTCTCGTCGTAAAGAATCCGGGCCCATCTGCTTGTATCGCTTCAGCTCATCCCGTAGTCTCTTATTCTCAATAGTAAGGTCATCGATCACACTTCGATAGTCGTCTGCACTGCTGCTCTGATGGGTGAGACCAGGCCTTATGGAGTTGGCGAGGTTGCGGTTTTGCACGAATCGGTAGGTCGGACTTTGTGACGGGATTGGGTACTTCATGCCCTCTTCGTTCGATTCATCCGATTCGCGCTGGAAAAATGGCGGGTCGACATCCATTGACGAATCGAATGCAGCGGCCGGGTTCGTATTTGAATGGTCAAACCATCGTGTCGGATCGCTCGTGCCGGTTTGTTGAGACTCGTTAGAAGAATGCCGCCTCGAAGAGTTGTGTAGTGGTGCTCCAAGATCGTCGCCGGGAGGGGAAGGACGCTTCGAAGCTTCCCGGGCCATACGATGATGCCGCAATGTGATGGAGTTTTCCGGAGACGTCCTCCTCGGGTTGTTGTAGGTTATCTTGGGGGTAGGCGGTGGCTGGGAGCCAGCTGATTTGTTTTTCGGGTCTGCCATGGTCGCATATGCGCAATCTATGAGACCTGGAATTGTGAGATCAGCCCGCTACTTTAGCGGACTGGATGCCAAGGACGTTTTGTGTATAACAAAAGAGCCTGAAGGCCAAATTACAAGTTAGTTATAGCAAGGAAAATGAGAGACAGAAGATGACAAGAGATTATATGAGTATAGCTCGGCAGTTTACTGACACGGCAAGGGAGACTTGGCGGACAGCAGCTGCCGGGTTACCTGAGAAGGAGAGAGCTGTTCAAGATGAACTTGAGGCGCGTAGGAAAATGGAAGACAAGCCAATACTGATAGACTTGTTCGTCGCATGTGTGGACAAAAAGCAAAAACAGCAAGGAAAGGCTACATGAGACATACTTGACTCTTCTCTTGACAAACTAGCTCTGTGATCAATCCCGGTGGCTCTCTGAGAGAGCTCTGATCAGACAGGAATTATCGTGTGTATTGCGGGTATGTTCAGGAAGTGGATATGGCAGGGGGGAATAGAGATCCAGGCCAAAGATCCAGCGTTCAGCAAAAGTAGGTATTCGGCTGAAGAGGGTTTTACTCAGTGTGTGGATATAACAACGTGTATGGAAGCAAGCAATGTGGTGTTGATAAAAACCCCGGAGTTGTGGTGGTGGTGTCGTTGTTGACGAGGGCCACGAGGCTGATTATGGGAGTAGTAGGGTGTAAGTGATGAGAAAAAGCTGATCCATCAGATGTCCAGGGATGACGATAGCAACAACATCGGGAGATGGCATCGAGATTGAGGTGGTGGTAGTAGTGGCATGGATTTCCCGAAGAGCCAATACTGCCAATAATAGGGTGGGATAGCAGTAAATGGCAGGAAGCCGAGTGTCGCGCCATTGTGCAATTCCTGTCGTCCTTTTTTGCCCTCTGCATCTATTGTTTGAACTGGTAGTAGGAGCAGATTGCTCATACACGGTGCCCGATCTCGAGGTTGGTGGAGAAAACACAACGATCGAGGGTCTTGCCTCTCATCAACGCTGATCCAGGGTCTAATCCCAAGAAAGGTACCTCTCTAGTTCCTCTGGCAGCCTCTGGATTAGAGCCCGCATCGGGAGCGGGGTGACTCTAGTGGGCCATTGCCGCCAATCAAACAGCGTCAATCCGCCTAGTGACTCCAGATTTTGCTGCTTTGAGCAGGGTCAGCAGGGATGGGGCAAACGGCCTGCAGAAGAACCTGAGAGAAACTGCAAGGTCACTAAGTCGCAGGTACCGCCATCACGATGATCGGTGGGCGAAATAGAGCACCATCAAGGTCTTGCTACTTGCCGTGGGGCCTCTGACGACACGCCTCCATACTTGGCGCTGGCGTGGCCATAGAGACTGTCTCTCTTCTCCACTGATGCTTCCTGAAAAGTCTCCGTTCACGTTTACTTATTACTGTAGGCTGGTAGGCTGTTAGCCTTTCTTCATTTTCAACGTGTCTCGTGTCGCGAGGCTGCAAGCAAAAAAAAAAAAAGAAAGAGTGGAAGAAGAGTAGAAGAAGAGTGGGCAGTGGCTCATGGCAACAAACAAGTTCATGCTCCATTTGCACCCCGAATTGACCACCCACTCCCTCAAGTCCATCCATTCAATTGAATCCGGCTCACGAGACCTTGCCATGCAGGACGGACTCCATGCAGCGACAGACGGACAGAATGCGCGATGGCTAGATGGTACCTAAAGCATTGCCCGCACCCACGAAGCTGTCTGTAGGTAGAGACAGTAGAGACAGTACTGTAGAGAAAGAAACCATGCAACTGGACAGTCTGGACTGGCACATCTTAGTTTCGGTCTGGCCACTTCGAAAAGGCGGGCCTAGGCCTGCTAGCTGCTAGACCTTCGTTCTGTTCGGGGGTTCGAGGGGTCTGAATAAAGTGTGGCCGCCCATCCGTCAGTGGCAGGCAGGGCAGACCCCACTGCGTGCCGGCTGTGCACTGTGATTGGTCGTGATTGGTCAGAGGCGTCCGGCTTCCGTGAGCAGGTCTGCACCCAGATTCAGGGAGCTTGGCCTTGCCCTTGCTGGGCCAAGCAAAGGGAAAAAAGTGGTGATACCCTTCGATCCTCTGTTCAATCACGATCCTCACAACGTTTCCAACGTAAGGGAATGAAACACTACCGATTTGCTTGCCATCACACGAGGACAGTTTTCCCGTCACAATCACGACGGTCGCTGCTCCTTCCCCCAAGTAGCCCCAAGTAAGAAGCTAGCCACCCAATAATGCACCACACACATCTCCATAGCATCGATCGATTCTACCTGCTCAATCTGATAAAAGCCCTATTATCGCAACAACAAGAATAATCTGCCGTCTGGAGCAGTCCCGTAACCTTAAGTGCCCATGTTCTCCAGGTGTTCCGCGACCAAAAAGAAGTCTTATCAGCTGTTTTCGGATTGCACGTCCGCACTGGCATGATAACCACGCTACCACTACAACAAGCTTCACCTTCAAGCCGTCTAAGCTTCTAGGCTTAAATCTCGGTGTGAAAGTATCACGGGCCTGTCTACCTAGGCAATCGCAATCGGCAAAAATGCATATTCCCAATCAACGCTGATAATCGAAAATGCCATCCTGCACTTGCCGGTAACGCATGTCTGGCGGGTGGCAACTTTCAAATCGCCCATGACAGCTCAACAATGCCATTTCTTTTGCGAGGATCCACGGCACCATCGCAGGTGTCACCGCCGTGCTAGCGTCGCAGCCGCCAGGAACATTGGGAATTCGAGACCTTTTTGGACCGTTCCGTTGGTGGTTTGGGGAGCTTGGCTGACAGGCTGGGCTGTGTGTCTGTCGGCTTACTTTTCCGGTGTTAAGACGGCGTCGGAGTCGAACTGGGTTCGTCTAAGTAAGCATATGCGGGGAGGGGGACCACGGCCGCCACTACTACGCTAGCTAGCGATCAAGCGATCCTGCAGGGCATGCGGGTGCCTAGGTGCGCGCGCAGTAACATTTTGGGACTTATTTAAGCCCAGTGTCCCCCTTTTTGGGGTCCCGATCCTCACAAACTCCGTCGAGTCCGAGGATCGAGAGGGCTCCCCCGCAGCTGTCGGACAGCTCCCCTCCCAGCTGCACTCAAGCCCGAACGACCCTGCGACCCCTCGACCCAAGACCAGGGCCGCCATGTGGCAGAAACGGGTTACAGGGGCTTGCGATGGCGATCATTGCCGTCGCTGTCCATTCCATTCCTACCTGGCGCGCGTCGGTTCGCTCCCCTTACCCACCATCGAGCATATGCCACTCCCGTCCTGCAGGATTGGACTCTCGATTGGGGATGATGGGAAACACGAGGATGCGCTTTTCATTTCCCGATACTGCAGGCTGGCAGGCGGGCAGGGAATGCGCAAGGCGCGAGGCGGACCATTGGGCGGACTGAGACCCTGAGCCCCTCGGCCCGCATACCATACCGCTGAAGCGGTACACTGATCGACATGGTGTACCAGCGGCCTCTCACACGATACCATACTAAAAACTATCTGGGGCGAATGAGCTGCGCGGATTGAACTTCGGAGGCCTGTCCGAAGTTGCCCCCAGTCCCAGTCGCTTATTCACTTACCTACCAGGTGGCCTCCTCTGCATGAACCGGATCCGTGGCCCAGCGCCCAAGTGGGAAGGCTGGTGGCTGGTTAAAGGCAGTGAAGGTGCACGATGTGGGAATGAGTTTTCTCGCTTTTTGCCTTCACTTCATTACGAGCTTGTGGGCTCGGGTGTCAAGTTCCCCTTTCCACGCGCCCCTTCTATTGGCGCTAGCCAGTACTGCATCTACTTACGACGATCTAGATAAGATCTCGTGACGCGAGTTACATGAAGTAGGTACCACCACCACTGTTGACACTTGCTCGCAACGATTGTGCATTGTGGGCAAAGCGAAAAACGTAGGACGGCATGGTGAAGCAGCGACGGCGATACATTTGTTGCTGGGTAGGTTACTTAATACTGTGCCACAGGTCTGGCCCCGATTGCAATTTTCAATTCCCTTACCCCAACTTGGAAGGCACGAAATGGTATTCTACCAATTGCAAATCAAGGCGTCCATTGGGCCTGGTCTAGCCCCCAGGCATGCGATGTGTTTCTGTCCTACGAAGCGAAAGGCTTAAGCAGTCGTTAGTGTGCCGATGGCCTGGTTGGTGGAGACGCAAGCACACGCCTCTGTGCCTCGTGCCGACTACCTGCCTGCCTCATCGACGGTCTAGGCCTTGGGAACCTGGAACTTGCAATGCGGAGGATGTTGGTAGCTACATAATAAAGACATCGCGCGTGATCGATATGGCACACTGCTATTTCCCCATCTCTGCTACCCCCGCCTACTATATAAGGCTGGTTTCTTGGGAGTATCATGTTGATGTGATGCGGTGTTCTCTTGTTGCCACGTCGCTGGTATCCCCTGACAAGAGTCCATGACGACCTCTGTCAATAGTAGCGCCATCTCAATTGTTCTGATTTTGATAAGTGATAAACATTATGGAGCATCCAAATGCGTTCCAGGAAGTCTAAATTCCGCTTGTCTATCATTGAAGTTCGATTTCTATGTCAGTTTCTTATCTTGATACCGCGATGACTACAACTTGTCACTTTGAAACGGGCCGCTCAAAGATCCTACTATCCACGGTAAATAGCGCGATCAGTTCGATCAGTAGCTAACTAGCGCCGTGTAACTTGGCTATTCAATTTGGATATATAGACATTTTCAACGTAGTAGGCACGAATAAAAGCATCCTTCCCAGGCCAAACTGAATTAGATTTATGGTGTCGATACATGAGAATTAACTTCTTCCCGTGCAAGAGTGTTTTAATAATCCATCAGACTTCGCCTGTTTGCGATTTCCTCATGACTGGGCGATAGCGGGATATCAAGACAACCACATCCATAGAATGAAAGAGTTGTCAAGCTCTACTGGTGGCATCATTCAGGAGTACTGCATGCTAGCTTCGCAGGCACATGCTGCTGAACGGCAGGACAATGGTCCAGGCATCACACCTGATTGGATGACGAGGTGAAGACGGAAATCACTGGCATTTGGAAATATTATCTAGCTGCTTGGATAAGAGTAGTCAATCGTATGATCGGTAGGAAGAGAACATCGTTTTCGTGACAGAGGATTCTTGGCAAGCATTACTCTTGGAATTATGTATATATCAATAACCACATGAATGCTGTCTTCCTACCAAGTCGAGTCACTTGACTGATTTCACAACTACTTCGAATTGTCTGCGACAAGCCCTACAATGGATCGGCGCATATGCTTCTCGCATCGCGTCGGGGGTTAGCGCAAACAAGTCTACAAGTTCATCTCGTTAACAGATCAAAATAGTGGTTTACCCGTCGTCCCGCATAGGTTCAAGCAGTGAAAAGCATGTGGTTTGAGTCGCGAAGTGAGTGGTATATCAAATTACATACAGTACATAGACTAGAGCTCAGCCAGAGAACCCATGCTCCCAAACGGGTGTATATATATCAACACAAACGCCGTACCTTATACACGATCCCATGTTCTGACCCCTTCAACATCATTTTACAAACCATTGGTACACAATCCTAATAGATTTTCTTTCTTTTGATCATGTCCACCTTCATGTTCCGGAGTAGACAGCAGTGACGTGGCGTCCGCACTCCACCCTCTGCTCCAGGCTGACCTTCCGGCCCTTGCCATCGTGGCCGATCCGGGCCGTGGTTCGCGGTGTGATCTGCAACCTGTGCTCCTCGCCCTTGCGCCCCTTCGCGTCATCGCCCAGGCCGCCGTCCAGGGGCCCGATGTAGATGGGGGTGTTGACATTGTTGCGCTTGCCGGTGCCCAGCTGGTAGTGCTCGTTGCCACCCCAGAAAAGCACGTCGGCGCCCCAGTTGATATCATTCTCCGAGGCGAGGCTTGCCGCAGCCACCGAGGTTTCGTTAGCCATGACGGCCGCGGCATGTGTTGAGCCAACAGATAAACGCGCGAGGCGGATGGGCACGATCGACTTCTTATGCTCGTCCCATTCATACAATCCCGACAGCGGCTTGATCTTGGTCGGGCCTAGGGTGACATGGGTCCATCGGCCGTTGCCAAGACTACCGTAGATACCGGCTCCAGCTGCCCAGGTGTCGGCAGTGACACGGCCAAGATCGCGCGCAGGTGCCAACGCAGCAGACTGGTCCGACTGGCCGGCCTGGCTTGCAACTTTAGTGGCCTCAATGGTAAAGAAAGAGTTGAGACCACCTGCAGCAATTGATGTGACACGGGGAACCTGAGAGGTACCGCCGTAAAGTTTGCTGAAAGGTAAGGGGATAGGTCCGTCGACATAGGGGATCTCACGCTCAGCTTCAAAACCAAGCTGCCCTGAAGTGTTGTCACCAAAGACGAAAACACGACCAGCTTTTTCAAGAGCCAATGAGTGATAATCACCCGCGGCAACTTGGGTGATCTGGAACCCCTTTAATGTCGAGATTTCATGTGGGGCATCATAAGGGCCTTGAGGCCGAGTCGTCCAGGTCAGTCCAGGAATTCCCAGCTGGCCTTTGGAGGGGTAATCGGTAGTGCTCGATGCTGCGGAAAAGACACGGCCCTTAGTGGTAAGAAACAGGGCATGCTCGAGACCAGAGGCGATATCAGCAACGCCTTCACCCCAACCCAGAGAGGGTATTTCAATTTTGCGGTAGGAAGCACTGGATGGAGAAGACCAAAAGCTTGTCCAAGAAGAAGATTCCGATTTGGCAGTCAAAGCTTGGTCGGATCCAGAAACAGGTATCGAATAGATGGTACCGTTCTTGGCGAGGGCCAATATGCGATCACGGGAGATGGCAAGCTTGGTCAAGTCCTTGCCCTTCAGCGTAGGCTTGGGCATAGGGTTCTCCTTGGAAAAGGCGACGCCCCATTGGACCAAATCACCCTTCTCGGTGATGGCAGCACCAAATTCGCGATCCAGCTTGATGTCCCGCAGCAATTGGCCGTCAAAATACTTGATCCGCCGGGGGGTCTTTATAGAACTCTCTGTGGAGTCGGGCGCGGCGACGCGGCCCTCATTGGAACCCCAAGCATACACACCCGGGTCTTCCCAGCTCTTTTTCACCTGGAGATGCTGACTGCTAATCAGGTCTCGGTTTTCTTCCTTTGATTCGGGATGTGGTCGGGCCTTTTCGTATTCGATTGTGGCCATGGGAGGCTTCACGACCTCCTTCTTAGCTGAGGGCCAGAATGCGACGAAAGCTCCGGCACCCAGCAACGCTGCGGCCATGCCTCCGAAGAACTTGCCGGCACTACCACCTTCCTTCTTGCCTCCTCTGCCCTGGGAACTCGCATATCGAAGGGATTGTGACCTCAGTGTGGTGGTCGTCGGCCTGAGGGTGCGGCAAGCGAGGGGCGTTCCCCGCATGGCAACCTTAAATGCAGTCATGATGGGTGATGTGGTGTTTTCGCAAAGCTGGTGGTGTTCAGATACAAACAGCAATTGAGAAAGTGCAGGGCTGAAAGCTTGGATCAGCTCCTCGGCATTCTCGAACTACTGTCATACACACACAGCTAAGTGGTGTCGATAATGTTGCAGCGCTATGTAAGTCTGAATCGAGGGCGCAGTTGTAGTATGGAATGGTGAGGTCATGTATTCTTGGGGATCCTGCGCGCAAAGCTTTCTTTCAACACTCTCCAGTTTCAAGCTCTCTCAAGCTCTTCCCCACTTGAATCTTTTTGAAGCTGCAGCGCTGCAGGGTGACCACTGACAGGGTCTGCCCCAGACTGGATTGGTAATTGAATTAACGACCTTCTAAACGGGCCAGCTGCCAGTGGGGTATCAGCGCTACCCGTCCAGCGGTCCCTGTAAATCCAACTGAGCTCAACCACCAAATAGCGGCTGGCGGCCAAAGTCAATCTCCGGGTGGGGGCTCTTTAGAGCGAGGTAAGGCGGCCAATAACCAGCAACGCCAGTGCTTCAAGTCCAAGGTGGCATTATCCTGGAAAGCCGAATCTCACCCCTTTGACGGCACTCCTCCTCAGTCGCCCAAACCCGCAAACACCTCAAGTTCGGATCATGTACGAGGACTCATGGTACAGCTTCGTACCAGAAGTTCCTCAGAAGAAAGCGCCTTCTACAACTCAAGGTTCGAGCCACAAGAGAAGGGAATCCCTCCTGCAGCAGCCAAATGTTCGTTATGCCCCTCCCACCCAAACTGCCCGTCATCGTCTGCCTGTATTAACTCTATCTTCAGGGCACCAACACCAACGAACAAATCGAATCCCTAGGGGACCTTCTCGAAGAAGCTGCTCCGTCCAATGATCCCCCCGAGCCCACTTTGACCAGGAGAGCCAAGTCCTACTCCGACTTTTACCATGTCGTTCGCGCCCAGCTGTCGAAAGATGCCACGAAAAAGCGACGCAGAAAAAGGAGGGACCGGAGCGTTGAGGCATTGATGGTCGATAAGCCCGAGGGTGACCTGCCGAGCCGAGCTACACCACCAGACGTCTCGACTACCGATCAATTGTTGGACGCCAGCCAGCACGAGTTCTCCCTCTACCGTGACCAGCTCGCTATGACCGAGCGGCACCTCGGCACTCTCATCGACGACACCAACGGCGCACTCAAGCTTCTCGAGACCCTGGCCTCTTCGTTCCATGCTGTCGAGGCCCAGACTTCCTCTTTCCAGGCTCAATGCGACGATCTGATCTCGGAAGAGCGCCGGCTTCAAAAACTGGCAGACGAGGTCGGAACTGATCTGCACTACTACGCGTATCTCGACGGGGTAACAAGGCGCTTGAACGCCCCGGGCGCGAGCCGTCTGGTAGACCACCAAAACTTTGCCGAGATTCTCACAAATACAGATGCCTGCATTACCTTCATGGCACAACATGTAGGTTCAGACAAATTGGCCCCTTATTGGCCATTCTGCTCACATATTTACAGCCTACCTACCGCGATGCCGAGTCATATCTAGCCCGTTACCAGTCTTCCCTCACCAAGGCTCTCCATCTGCTCGAGTCCGGTTTCACGAACTACCTAGAGAGGATCTCATCAGAAATATCGAAGCAGATAGCGTCTACGCAGTCGGAAGCGGCACGCCACGCCTTAGCCTACGGTCGCTTCGAAGAATTGGTCCTGGAGGCCGACGGGTTGATCTCCAATGTCCAGAAGGTTATCTGCAGTTGCTATGATCAATTCGGATACCCCATTGCTGGGCAGAACTTCGACTACTACTCCAACACGGCCGTCAACATTTTCGCCTCTTACTCGGACGTCCGAGATCGCGATCTGAAGCCTATTACCCAGCACGACATGGAGGCGTTCAAAAAGGAGGTTAAGGAGACCAACGTCGAGACAGCGTCACGCAACTTCATCAAGCAATGCTACGAGCGATCGTTCGATGAGACTGCGCTGTTCACCAAGGTTTTCTCAGTTGAACCCCAATTCAGCACCGACGACAAATCCGCGTATGCTGCTCTGAAGTCACACCAGAAGGCTCTCGTCAACGCGGCGAACGTTACTCCCATCGCCAATACGATTCAGTCAGCGCTACAGTCTGCCGAACTGCCGACTATCTGCAACCTTCTTGGGTGGATCACGAACGAGTACCTGCTCCTGGAGTACGATGAAGAGGAGTCGCGCTTTGTGATTCACTGCCAAGAGCTTACGGCCCGTCTTCTGATGGAGCATATGTGGCCCTTTACCGATACAGCGTTTGAGAATGAGATCACAAAGTCCATTACTAAGCACGTTGTGACCCCTGAGAGCCTCAAGATCACCCCGGTGGTCAACGGTGTGGTCACGTCCAACGCGCATCCTATCGCGAAACGGGCGCTGGAGCTGCTGAGCATGTACGATCAAGCCATGCCAAAAGAACGAAGTGTAAGTAAACCCAGGTTCCCCCCTCCAGCTGCGTTGTATACACATAAAGTATTGACAACCTATACAGCAACAATCAAGTCCTGTGATTTTCCGGATAGTCCATGAGACGATCCTGGCACTGCAGCGGGCCGAGACCCGCATGAAGGCCAACAAGACGCCCAATCCCGATCCCGACCCAGACCTGTTCATGATCAAGAACCTGCTCATCGTGAAAAACGAGTTGGTCTCCCTCGAGATCGGCGACATCCGCTCGCAGGCCGACGCCATGCAGCACTTCGGCCAGATCTGGGACACGCTGAGCCCGCAGAACTGGATGGGTCTGTTCAGGGGCATCCTCGGCGGCACCTTGTCCCTGGGCGGCTGGCTCACGCCTGCTGCAGCGAAGCCCGCTGCAGCTGTCGCGACAAACGGTAACAACCAGAGCCAGGTCCAAGACGCGAGCGAGAAGCTCGACGAGCTCCTGCGCCAGAGCATCTACGCCTTCACGCAGCGCTGGGGCGGCTTCATTCACGCGGCGCAGAGCGGGAAGCGCGGCGCGCGGAGTCTGGGGGAGGTGGAGAAGGAGCTCGACGAGCGGCTGTTGACGGCGTTTGGGGGACAGCCCGAGGTCGTGTCGAAGCTGAAGGAGGCGATTGATATCAATGCGGAGGCGCAGAAGGAGGTGGGTGGGGTGAAAGGGGGTGTGAGGTAGAATGGGCAGACACGAGAAAGACACTTTACATAGCGAAAAGATAAAGTAGAGATGAGAAGGTAATTTGAACTTCGAGAAAGATGCACGTGGCAAGCTTCTTTGCGTGACTTTGGAGTATGTGATTCGTAGGTCAGTGATAGTGTTTGTCGCTAGTGGAAGACAGCATTGCTTATTTATACTATCTTGTATCCAAGTGTTTTTAATATATTGGATTGAAGTGTTGATAGACACAGGAACTCATCGCATTTGGTGCGAGTAACCAATCCACCATCTACCCATTAAGCGTACACTTGGTCCCCGTGTCATCCCCTGCCCCCGATTCCTGCGTCTCCCTAGCTGGTTCGCCTGCAAGTTTGGTTTCTTGCGTTTGCGCAGACTGGGGTTCAAGGCCCTCCTCGGGCTTATCATGCTCCTCCTGCTCTGCCTGGCCAGCTGGAGCCTCGGAGCTCTCCTCATCATTCTCGAAAAGAAGGTTTATGCGCTGTCGAACCAGGTCCTGCGAGGCGGAGGGACGGGCCTTGGTTGGTGGTCGTGGTGGGAGCCGGGGTGAGACGACACGAGTATTTTTTTGACCCGCTGCCGATGATGGGCCCCCTTGCGTACTAAGGCTCAGGCGGCGGCTCGACTCGACGTCTCTCCTGCCACTATTCTCGTCGTCCTCGGAATCGCTTCTCTCGTGCCCACGGCGGCGCTGCTTTAGATCGGTGGTTAATGTGTGCAGCTCCTTAAGCCGCCATTCCTCTTGTCGCATCCGTTGGCTCCGTTGTTTCTTCTCTTCACGTCGCGCTGGGGGACAGTTCCTCCTATTAGCTAACCGCCATTTGTTCTGACCAACATCAAGAAAAGCCGAATCAATCCTTACCTATTTTTAGTCCTTCTGTTGCCCTGATGTATGCGTGGATCTCTTCTTCGCTCAACAGCCTTCGGACTACCACAAAGCTATCGCGCTCCTCAAAACGTTCATTCTCACTGAACAGTACCATGGGGTCCACAACCGTTCGGGATATCTTTGTCCAAGAGGCGCCGGGCGGCATGCCTGGTTTCTCGGCGTTAGCCGGAACACCACCATCTTTGGCCATCGCAGTGGGGAACGGGAATTTCGGGGTCGGTTTCTTGAGTATTCCTTTGAGGCGAGGCTCGGTCTTGCGCAAACTCCTGGACTCTGGAGTAAGGTGATCGGATTCCGCCTCGGGGCTCTCGGTCGTTACACCCAAATGGCCGGGAGGGTTTCGCTTGTTATCGAGGTTTAGGTCGACAGTTCTCCCGACAAGGTCATCGACCGCATCGTGAGCAGTAGATGCTGGCGTCTCCAATTTGTATCGGGCTGCATCGTAATGCTGGCCACCGACCATATTTGTGTCCTTGACGGCCTTTGTCGATTCAAATTGTTTTTCCCTATCTTTCTCGAGATCATATCGGACCAAATATGCAGGATTGATATACTCAAAGCAATCCGGCTGCGCTTCGTTTGTCAATCCTCGCCCCGAGTCAGACATCCATTGCGAAAGTCCTGCTCCAACTTGGAAGTCATATTGCTCCTTCAAGGGGATCTCCCTACTGCCCGGTGGTCCCGGTGGCCTTTTATGCACCACAGCGACAGATCCATCCGGAAGAACACTTTCGTATGCTCTGAAGGCCGTCTCGGGAGCGTCTCCTCCCAGCAAAGGATTTCCACTTTCCGTTCCTTTCTCCCCGGTGGCACCTTTGATATACGAACTCCCCCAGGGCTCGTTTTGAGTGTGATCGGACTCATGAAGGACTTTCCTGTGACGCTTTAGGTCTTTCAAACGCCGGAAGCCCATCTGGCAATCGGGGCAAACCAGGGACAGCTCTTGGGCATGCGTCGACCTGTGGCTCCTGAGATGCTGGATGCGCGAAAAGTCGCGCTCGCAATAGGGGCACTTATGCCTTTTCGTGTCCGGCGATGACTTGGAAGCATCATCTAGCTGACCACCAACATCCGGCGTTGATGTTGTAGCGCTTGGCAACCCGCCAGCGACTTGATGTTCGTAATTTTCCAGTTCTAGCTCCAAGCGCAAGAAAGGCAAGATCCCTGAACCGTTTGCTCCGGGATGAGACAGGGCAGCATCCAGGACACTGCCCCAGGTCTCGCCCCTGAGATGAACGTCCGCTCCATCGTTGACCAAGCGTTTTACTTCTTCAAAGTCGCCACGTGCGGCAGCAATATGAAGCGGAGGGTCGGGAATCCACTCTTCGCCCGGCTCTCGTTCACTATCGGTTGGCGACGAGTCGAGTTGGTTGACCGTGGAACGGCTCACGTTGGCCTCCTCGCTCGCATTCTCGTTTTGGTGCTCATCCGCAAGTCTTGGGAGCGCAAATAAGGCGAGTTGTTCTAGATGATGTGACACATGCCGGCGGTACTGCTTCGGGTCCACGGTGATGACGACGTCTTCATGGGGGGTTGAGTTGGGCAGTGGCGTGGTCTTCTGCAGAGATTCTACCCACTCGTCGCAAAAGGGGCAATCTCCTGCCGGTATGGCGTCTACAGCCCGCAACCCCATGCTGACGAACGCAGGTAGCAGATCCTCTCCAACGATACTGCCATGTGTCTGAGTTAAGTGATCTTCAAACATCTTCTTGCTCCTGAAGGGGCCTTTGGGACACAAGGTACACGCCCATTGCTGGCGATGGCATTGCAGCTCATGGTCAAGCCAAGTCCGGCTGTCGCCGAAGAATTTGGTGTCGCAGGTACCCTCCCCAGTACAAACGTAGGCCTTTAGGTCTTGGAAGGCATGCCGTCTCCACGATGACTCTCTGGTGATCGTCTGGATATCGAAACATATGGGGCATTCGAACACCTCGCTGCCATGGCTCGCTTCTTCTAGCGTAGGCAGGTGGAGCGTGGCGTCTGCAATGCCCTGGAAAGATGATCCTGCAGAAACATAAGACTTAGTGTCGTCGTCCTGGGCTTCGTTTTCCTCCACACGGCGTAGTTCCGCGATGTCAAGTGTCGATGCCTTTGTGGAAGCATGCGTATGGGCCGCATAAGAGCCACTGTAGTTGGTGCGCATTCCCGATGCAATTGATGGGGTAGCCGAGTGAGCCATGGTCGTTGGAAAAGCGCCATCATGTTCGACCGGATTCGATAATCTTTGCTGGGCTGCTGGAGCGATATCTCCATGACCGGCAATCCGGCGGTTATGGTCGCGGCTGTATCGCAGGAACTGTCGTCGCTTCGTTATCGCACGCCCAAGGCGCTCACACAGCCACCGGGCATCTGGCTTGGCAAGCTTTGGGTACCTTTCCGCGACATAGGCAATGTCAAAATCGTCCATAAAGGGGTTGTTGCCCTGCAGGGCTCTGGCGAAACGATCGCGGGGTGTAGCCTTCCGGATCAACACAGTGATTCTCAACAAATTCCCTACGCTCTTAGAGAGAAGTTCAAGAAGATCTTGATCTTCATACTTGGCGTCGGTACGGTCTGGTGACTGCACCCATGTCGGGTCCTGGTCTACGAGGCCTGGGCTCGATTCGATAAGCCGGTTTTCCTGGTTCCCAGAGGCTATCTCGAATACTAACAACAATTATTAGGACTTCATAGCAGATTAATAGTCAGCGTAGGGTCCATACAGTCATCCAGTGCTTCTTGAATAGTATCGAGTAGATCTATTACTTGGCCAAGAACTCTTCTTGCTCCTTTGAGGCGTGATTCGAGAGACGCAGCCGAGTCCGGTGTTTGGCGGGCTCCAATATTCCCAGCCCAAAGCTTGAACTTGTCCCAGGTGTCAATCACATCTTCCGGTGAAACGGTTGTGATGCCTTCGTTTCTCTCAACCCACCGGGAAATATCCCCGAAACGGCCATCCACGGATTCGGTCTTGGCGGCAACTGAGTGTGATTCTTCCATGTTGAAAGTCTTTGATTTCAAGGATGTAATCCACCTGGGTTTCCGTTACTTTGATGAGTTGTGGCTGAACCGGACATGTTTGGCTTGGTTCACGGATGCATGCTTTTGGTTGATACGTATCCCGAATTCAGGTATTGTGTCCAGCAGATGGCAATCCCATCGTGAGGCTAATGGATGATCACTCGCCTTTGCGGCGTGACATAGGATTGGCAGGCGGAGCCCCAGCTTACATGGTAAGCGGCTGCCTCTACCAATGAGAGAGAAGTCATGGAGACCCCCTCACTTCGGTGGCCGGAAAGAGGCTGTGTGCAATTGGCAAGCTGAAAGTTCCATATTCAGCCACACTCCGGTCTGGATGCTCGTCGTCTTTTGAAGACTATCATGTCCAATTTTTGAGACTTAATGGTTATCGTGAGTGACTCGGCTCGACCAAGAGCATGTCGGGCATTGAGTTAGCTGGGCTGGTGCTCGGCGCCTTCCCAATAGCCCTGTGGGGCCTAGAGCAGTACCGCGATGTTGCTAAGCAAATGGGTTTCTGGTTCCAGATCCGGTCGGAATACCAACGGAGCGCAGAAGAGCTCGCATATCACCGATTGAGCTTCGAGAGCAACTTGAAACTGCTACTGCTCCCAGTCGTGGACGACGATGATCTGCTAGAAGACATGATGAGCGAGCCCGGAGGCCCGGCTTGGAAGAACGCAGCGATACAGAAGGCCTTGGAAAAAAGACTCCAGAAGTCTTACACCCTATATCTTGCTATATTGGCAGACATGGAGAGGGTCATGAAGGATTTAAGCAAAGAGTTGGCTACTGAAAATGAGCATGTGCAGGCCAAAGTAGGAGGCAGTCACGACCACGAACACAACACGTCGAAGGTGGGTCGCTCTTTCCATGAACTCCCATACCATCTACTTATGCCAGGCTTCGGTCGCGCACTCTTATTCCGATATATAGGCTGACCACAGTATCCAGGAGAGTCTACAGTCGTCAAAGGCAGGCCGTGGGCGCGCAGCCAAATTCCGCCAGCCATTTGCCCAAAGCAATCGTGACTTCCAGGTCTTCCGGGCCAAGTTTACTTTCGGGGAGGAGAAAAGAAAAGAGCTGTTCCGCGAGTTCAAGGAATACAACGAACGCCTCGAAAAGTTGACTAGCACCAGCGACGCAATTTCGCAAGCTCAGGCAAACCGCCAAGCAGCCAACTCGGCAGCTTCTGCCGTGAACACGGCATTGCTGAAGTTTTGGAACCATGCCGACAGGCTATACCGGATCATGGTGGAAGCCTGGAACTGCACCCACGACCAACACTGCGCCCAGCTGGTTCTACAGCACCGAACCACAGCCGAGAAGGAGTTCCGCTTGGGTCTCTCCTCTGTAAACCCTGAAAGTCCAGGCTCCAATTCTTGGGCCACATGCGCAGTTAGGGTCAAGATGCTAGATCGCCCAGAGCCGCAGTCGATGTTTATACAGGCGACAGGGAAGCCCCCATCGGGTGCGAACGGCTCTACACACCTTTTCAGTCCCAGCCACAAGACAAAAGCCCCCACTAAAGGGGCTCTCGCTCCAGCCATCCGGACTAAGAAGGCACATGCTTCAGTTAATTCGATGACTGTCACGTTGCTTGAAAAGGAGGACGTATCCAGCATGGATGTGCCAAGTACACCCAAGGATGACGATTATATCCAAAGCCTGTGCTCTACTCTCGCCAGAGATACGACATCCTCTCGATGCATTGGCTATATGCAGGATGACGATATACGCTACTATCTCTACTCTGATGAGTCCAGTGGCCCAAGAGAGTCGGAGGTGCAGCTTTCCCAGATGCTCTGCGGGGAGATTAAGCCTCCATTGTCACGAAGACAGCGGTATTATCTGGCTCTCACGCTCGCATCGTCGTTTGTGCAGCTGAAGGACTCGCCGTGGATGCAGGGCTCCTGGGGCAAGGAGTGCGTATACTTCGCGCGTGGCGACTCGGACAACGTTCTCTGCTTGGACTCGCCGTACATCACTCATAACTTCAACCCCTCGGCGCCCCCTACGCCTTCGGCGGGTCAGAAGACCGGGCATGATATCGTTTCGGGGATAGCGTGTCTGGGAATTATCTTGTTGGAACTCTGTTTCAACAGTGCCATAGAGCATCACCCGATGCGAGCCAGGCTACCTCCCGCAGATGAGCATACCAAGGGGGCGTTTGACCTCATTGCGGCAATGGAATGGCTGAAGGAAGTTGACGGGGAGGCGGGTAGTGATTATACGGAGGCTGTAGAGTGGTGTATATCGGGGTGCCGCACGTTGCCCGGGGATGGGAGTTGGAGGCGAGCCATGGTAGAGAAAGTTGTGATACCCCTGGAGAAAGCTACCAATACTTGGAAAAGCTAAGAAGTAGTGGTCGAGCTTTAGTATAATATCAGTGACCACCTCCTATAGAGCTCTACCCGCAGATTGAAAGTAATACTTAGTAACCTATGTTGTAGCTGCTGGAGATGCAGTGCACAATGCACGACATGCCGCATGTGGGGCGCCCCGTTGGCGACTACTTCTAGAAGCTTATCAATCTTGCCCCTCGGTCGCTGTCCATCCATGCACTTGCTAAGGTTAGTCGCTACCTGCCCCTCGGTTCCCACTACTACTTGCACATGGGCTTTGGCATGAGCCCAATGCCGTCATTTAGGCTTTGGGCATGTCATGGTAATGGGATCCAGGCCAGATCGTTCCATCTCCGTTGCCAGTCCAGTCAGTGCCTTTTCCTATCAATATATATCTACAAAATAGTTTATGCAGTTTCAATTCTTAACTCTTGTCGTTTTCCACGGTCTGCTGCTTTGAATATTGTTAGTAACATGGCTATCTGAATACCAGATCAAGCCCACTTTCGTTGTCCTTACCATCTTCTAATCTCGAAGCTCGCATTTGCCGCACTTACCTACCTACTTTATTCGCTCTCCCGACTCTCCGTAACCTTCACCAATCAACAAAATGTCGACCGGAACCCTCACAATACGGTTTCGTATCCCGACGGGCCTCGGACAGGTCACTCTCGAAGAGAATGCCACCGTCAGCCAGCTCTTCGAAGCGATCGAGAAGGAGACCGGGGGCAAGATCGCCACCATCAAATACGGATGGCCTACCGCCTCTCTCACCCTCGCCGCCGATGCCGCCACGACCGTCGACTCGTTGAAGCTGCAAAAAGAGCGCCTTACCATCGTCATGGCTGAGAAGTCCGAACCGGAACCGCCTCAAGCTGCCCCCGCGCCTGCTTTCGCGCCGCCGCCAGCAGCCGGCAAGGGCCCCCCGAATGAACAAGACCCTCCCACGGTGCGCCTGCCTACCGGTAACGACCTGGGTAAGTTATATCCTCGTTTTGTCGCATCCTCGTTTGTCGGCACGGCTAACCCACATTTCGAACAGTATTGCGCGTCATGGCTGACGACAACAGCTGCATGTACACCGCGATGATGCCGATTATCCGCAACTCGGCCCAAGAACGGGGCATCGACGTCTCGACCGCAGGAGCGCTGCGCCAGGTAATCGGCCAACAGATCCTCAGCCAGCCCGACACGTACACCGCGCTCGTCCTCGAGAAGGCCCCCAGCGCCTACGTGAACAACCTGCTGAACCCGCAGTCGTGGGGCGGCTCGATCGAGCTCAACGTGCTGAGCGAGCTGTTCGACATCGAGATCTGCATCGTGAGCGTCAGCAGCGGCAGCGTCATCTACCAGGGCGAAGGCCAGCACGAGCGCCGCTGCGTCATCCTCTGGTCGGGCATCCACTATGACCGCGTCGTCGAGACGCTGTTCTCGGGCGCTGCCGACACGGGCGACACCGAGTTCGACGTTTGCACGTGGGACTGTGCGACGAGCGACCACATTCTCAAGGGCGCCCTCGAGATGGCGGCCATTCTCAAGGAGAACAACTACGCCCACGACTCGAACGCGGCCGTCTACTCCTGCAGTCAGTGCGGGTGGGTCGGCCAGGGAGAGAAGGAGCTGATCAAACACTGCAAGGCTACCGGGCACAGCGAGATCCAAACTATCGAAGACAAGTAGACGATTTCTGTTCAGATCAGATCCAGGTCCGCCATAACAAAAAGCGTATGGAGCTCGGGCATTTCAGCTTCCAACATTGAATAAATGGCTTGTTTGCTGGCGAAGAAACAGGGAATATGACGTTTTCATGAGTTGGGATCGATCAATAGATGCTGGTTGAAACTGGTTTGGTGCATTTCCGCGTCGTTTGAGATACCCCTTTTTCCATCAGATACAAATTAGAGCCGTACATTTAAGGAATACATTGATTCTAAAGAAACCCCCATTACATTATTCTCTGACAGTGCATACAATAAAGTTATTAAATAATTATTAGCCTCGATCGACTAAACCATCTCACACAAGTAAATACCAGCAAGCATAGGGATTGTGAAAACAAACTGGTTAACCCTCTTAGCATAGCCACAAATACATTTGCGAAATTTGTAAGTAGTTTATTCGTATGACCCGAACACAACGTCACACAGGCGAGCCAAATAGACCCTCTATGTTCGGGTTTAAGACGTAGAAACGGCGTCCTTGACGCGGTCCACCACCGTCGCCTTATGCGTCAGTCCCCCTCCGAAGCTGTGCTCGCTATTCTTCCCACCCGCCGTGACCCTGCCCTCGGTGACGCCTGTCTCGAAAGCACAAGTCCCCATATCGAGCTTCGTCGGCGGCGTGCCCGCCGCCGCGGCCGCCGCGGGGCTGATGTCGAAGTCGAAGATGTCCATGGGCAGGCCGAGCGTCGTGCACGCGTTGGGGATGTCGACGATGCCCGCGACGTGGCCCTGGATGGGCGCGCACGACAACAACAAATAGATCTGGTAGTCGCCGTAGCCGAAGCGCCGCAGGTACTCGATGCAGCGCAGCGTCGTCTGCCGGTACGCAACGGCGACGTCCATGTAGTGCTGCCTCCCGTGCTCGTCGACGGAGAAGCCCTCGAAGTACAGCGTCCGGCCGGGCGAGAACTGCGGCTCCACGGGGCCCGGGATGTAGATCGGGGACTTGAGGCCCAGGTTCGCCATGCCGTTCTTGATCACTTTGAAGTTGATGGTGATGATGCCGGCCATCTCGATGGCGCCACAGAAGGAGATTTCGCCGTCGCCCTCTTTTTTGGAAGTAAATACGTGTCAGTAACAACTGCAAAACGGGGAGAGGTATAGGAGGAAAAGGGGGGTAAAGGTCGTCTTACGAGAGAAATGAAGGTCGCCCACGCTGAACTTGGCTCCGTCTACGTGGACGGGGAGGTAGACTTTGCTACCGCGGCTGAGATTCTTGATACTGCGATAGAAATACGTTTCAGTAAACAGCCCGGATGCGTACATCGGAAATCCCATCTCAAAGTTCAATACCAGGCGCACTTACTCGCAGTTTCCCCCATGCTCCGGCCTACCGGGAATCGTCCGTGCCCCCTCCTTGCCGACCTTCTCCTTGATCTCGGCACTGGCAATACCAGCGTGGGCGTTCAGGGGCTCGGGCGGCTTGGCGACGTCACGCTCGAGCTTGTTGGCGGCGATGAGCTCGCCCTCGCGCGCGTTCCAGGTCGCGAGCACGTCGGCCGAGGGCGCGCAGCCCAGGATGCCCGGGTGGATCAGGCCGGCGAACTTGACGCGCGGGATGTGCCGGGACGTGGCGTAGATGCCTTCGAAGTCCCAGATGGCTTTGGCGCTGTGTATTATGTGAGTAAACCAAGCAGTACGATCGAGTCTACGAGTGGTGGAGAGAGGGAGACAAAAGAGACTTACGCAGAGGGATAGATCTCATCAAGGAAACCGCCTCCGTTGGTCTTGTCGAAGACGCCTGTGAACCCCCACTACATTCCACACAGTTTCCCCAAGTCAGCTAGCCATCATGAACGGCCGAGTCATCATCCATCCGTCAAGTCTCAGTCCGTTCGGCGATAGCCAATTGGGCTAGTTTAAAGTACTCACCGGCTGGTCCTCGAAGGGCTGCACATCCATGATCTCCACCAAGAGCAGATCGCCCGGCGCTGCGCCCTCGACATCAAAGGGGCCAGTCAGGTAGTGGATCTTGGTGAGGTCGACGTTGCGGACGTCATCTGCGCTATCATTGTTGCCAATCTGTCCTCCGGTCCTATCGCCGCCAACAGGCATGTATTAGTATGGATGTAGTATAATACGAGATTTCTCGGTGGGTGGGGGAAACGGGGATCAACATATACTAACCAATCCACGCATTCGATCTTGACCGTCTCACCATCCTTGATGGTCTCAACGGAAGGGACTAGAAGAAATGACAGGCGTCAGTCTCTCGAATGTCATACTTAAGCCCCTATTCAGTGAAATTAATGGGCTCACCATCGGGATGCCATCGATTCTAGTATTCCACGAAGTTAGATGGAAATATCCTATAGCCAGATACTAAACAAGCAGTCAACTATGGCTTACATGTAGAACCTTCTGCTCGGAAGCGGGGATATCAAAGCTAACTTTGGCAGCGGTGCGGATTCCTGTTTTGCCCATGATCACGGGAGACTTCTTTCAGGTTGTTGAGTATGCCGTTCGCGGAAATACTAATCTCGAATATGATGAAGCCAATTCCAAGTCACTAAAACCATAGATATACAAACGAGGCACTCTATTGATTCTATCATTAAATCCATCCTAAGAGGCCGGTCGATGTCTATATAAGATAAACCCGCCCAGTAAAGTTACCCCGCATTCATCCTTCCCCCACGTAGATACGCTACGCGTGTTTTAAGTAATAAGGAGACGTCATGAATGGTTGGAAGGGGGAATTTTGATCTCCCAAGGAGCCATGCGTGCATGGGGATACCGCAGCAGGTCGTAGTCATAGCACCTTTGCTTATCTCTCCCAACCCCGGGTCGGCGGAGAGAAGCGGGGCCCAACTGGCACACTCCATGTCGGAATGGAGCTCACCCGCATCAACTGATAAGAGACCTCCAAAGGCCCCTACCTCAAGATACGTAATCATAAGTTGATACCGTTCAGCTGTATTTATTTGTGAGATATAGTTGCAACTTGGGTGACTACCAGCACGTATACATGGCGTCGTATATTGGAAGTACAGCTTTCGACATTAAGGGGGTATGAACGAATCGATGGAATACCGATATTATTTCATACGAGAAAGTATTGGCGCGGAATCATGGCACCACTTCTTTGTCACCCCCGTCCATATAGCTAACACGGAGTAATCGATAAGAGCGACAAGCTAATGTTATATTAGCAATCTCCCCCGCTCCGGCGAGCAAGCAGCGGCCATTTAAAGCTCCCTTCGCTCCGTCCGACCTCTCATAGTTGCTTCATCATAAGAAGGCGGATCAGCGGGAATCGTTGTTGCGGATCCCTGAACCGGGGTCGCCTTGGAGCCATCTGCGGTTTCAGGATGCAGCTTGTCCAGATCGAACAGGGACAGACTCAAGAACTCGTGCTTGTTCGTCCACTCTTGCTGGCTGGCCGCATACTCGTTGGCCTGCGCAGCGGGTGGCGGAGGGTCGGTGATCTTGGTAATCAGGTACGCCGTCGAGGCCTCGGCGATGCCGTAGATCAAGACACCCAGGAGCGGCACGCGCAACAGCGTGTAGAACCCAATGCCGAAGCCGAACAGCAAGCCCTCCCGGCTGTGGAACCAGTTCTTCTTCTGGTGCTTGGTCATATGGACGCGAGCGAAGTAAGGCTCGAGGAGTTCGCGCATCAGACTGCGCGATGCGAAGTAGGTTTGCAGGAAGATGACCAGGTATTTTCTAGGCAATACCACGCCGGTACCGAAGATGATAGCGGCAGGCCCGAGTCCGACAGCTTTGTTGAAGGTGTAGAAACTGGCGGCCGGGAGTACGAACCGACCCACGTACGGGAGGTAGGAGAGACCAAAGATGGCCAGGGAGATTCCGCCCTTGCGGGCGAACCTGTACAGGAACATGCTGACAGCTTCAGCAGTGCTCGTCGTGTGGGTGCTTCCATCCTTAACCTTGTACTTGGATAGGTTCGGGTAGTACATGTCTCGAATCTCGTCGGGGTTGTCGTGCTTGTGCTTTTGGACGTAGGTCATGTCCACCCACTTCAGCGAGTCCATGAACATGTTATCAAGGGTCGGGGTCATGTAGCGCATCAGCGTCATCAGGAACAGGGGTATTTGGAGGACATGGTTGGCAAGCAGATCGAGGGCGTTGACGATGGTGTCGTCCCATGATGTCTGGTCGAGGTCCCAGATGAGGGCGCTGCCGCGGATCAGAAGTTTGAGTGCGAATATCTGGTGATGGGCGAAGTTAGACATGGAAGAGTTTAAGGCTGCGACTGACCGCACTACCCGCGGGGGTTGACTTACCGGAATCTGGACAATCAGGCGAATGGCAATACCTGCGACGACCGCAATGGCAGCTTGTCGATAGTGCGAATTGGTAAATATATCAGGGTTTTGCAAGGCTCTGTTGGCTGTAATCTCGAGTTAGCAACTCTCATTGTCGCATGTCGCGTGCTTCACGGGCAGCTTTTCGTACCTCCAACCAGGGTGAGCTGAATGCCCCGCACTATGGCATTGATGTCGAAATGCGAAATGTTGAAGGCCTTTTTGAGCTCGTCCTTGTCGATCTTTTCCTCCAGCTTGTGGGCAACTCGTTCCACTCGTTCCGCCATTTCGAATTTAAGATAGCCTGGATCACTGAATAAGGCACAAGCTTTGCAGGTCCGGCTGAAGTTGTAGTAGATTGCTATGAAGTATGTATGTAGTTAGCGAGGGACTCGAGAGCTCTTGATGTTCAGGCTCCTACCTGACTGCGGGCCAGCAAACTGATGACGACACCTCCACTGCCCATTGCCCACTGCCAAAGATGTCATCCAGGCACGGACTTTTATGAAGCGAGGCCACAGGGTTGGCACTGGTGCATCGCTTATCGATTATGCAGCACCCGGTATGCACTAATCATCCAGTCCCCGACGCACTAACGTTTTCCAGTCTGCTTGTAGTACCCGCTATCCATTGCAATTGAAGCTCCAGGTCGAGGGATGGACCGGAGAGAAATTGCATTCCTCAATAAAGAGCCTCGACTGTCCGTCCGCCCGCAGATTTTGCACGTATACCACAGCATATCCACTAGGTACTTTCTATATATTCTTCCGCAATATTAGGTCTCATTTCGTAGGGGGGACAATATAATGGAATAGCTTCGCAAGAGCCCTCATCAAACGCTGAAAGTGTCCTGGATCACTGAATGCAGGAGAAAGGGGGCGACTCGAGCTTCGTAGTTCGTGGAACGAGAAGAAGCAAGAAGCCTGCTCTGCCACGAGGGAGAAGCTCACGGTTGCAAGGTCTGCCTTGGTCTGGCCCTGGGCAATGAGGCAGGCCTGGGAGCTGGGGAGGCATCAACCAAGTCAGGGATATGACATGCTAACCTAACATGATGAACCCTGAGCATTGCCTTCCCCAAGATACCCGATACCCCTCCAGGTTCCCCTCTATGTGCGGATTACCTGCCCTCATCCTCATCCCCATCCCCGCCGGACTTTCAAGTCAGAACACCTGGTGGTACTCATCACAACCCTATTTCCCCAGCCTCTCGTTGGCGCCTCGAACATCACATCGCTCACTGGGCTTTGCGCCTCCAGTCAGCGTCGAGCACTCTAATATAAGTGCAGGCGCAAGTGCAGGTTGCGCAAACATTAGTCGTCGACCCTAATGTCAGGTCCGCGATTCACCCCTGCAGTCTAAGAGCTTAGCCGCCTGTAATCGACGAATTTGCGGGCCCGACGAGGGGCCATTCCCGGTTGGTCGGAAACGCTTTGGAGTTGAGTTCGAATATGTGAAACGGTCAGAACATAAGATATCAAGACATCGAACGAGAATAGTGCAAGTTGATGGTATGCTCGAACGATGGAATAGTATTCTATACCAAGTTCATTGGCAGATGTTCTATTTTGGCCAGCGCCGGCGTCTTGATCGATGGGAAGCTTGTGACCAACCAACGACTGCTACACTCAATCGGGCCAACGTGCCAATGATCTGCCCGTGGTAATTTAAGTAGTAGAACCAGTCGGACCAGGATACCCTCTCTACTCAGGCCTAGGCGCGTATGTACAGTGATTGGTAACGTCTTAGCTGTGCCGTTAGCACTTCATTGCTTTTAGCACCCGTGGACCACCAACCTCCAATTGCACTGCAACGGGGAACAAGACACGAGAACCCTCAATCCTCAATCCTCAATCCTCGACACTCAACCCTTTTCTTCTCATCTCAACTGCTGCACTGGCGCATGGCCAAAAACGAACTGTGCTTTTTACATCTTCTGCATCCAAGTGTTCATACGTGCCAACAGCAGATGCGCTGGCTCGTGTGTCTTTGTCCATCCCTCCTTACACAAGCATCTGCAGCTTCTTAGACTCGGGGACGCCTGGGGATTCCTTTAGGTTCCAGCAGCGTACAGGCCTCTCCCCGGACTTGCTTGGAGGCTGACACCTCATTCCCATTACATCTGAAGTGTGAAACACCAGTCTTCTGCATCAACTCATCTCTCATTGTCTAGAGAAAGAAATCTTTGCCAATATATATTAATTTGGCAACCCCTTCGACATGCCCTAGGGGATTTGCCCCGACCTTGGTCGATACGATTAACGCCCACTACGCATCGCATCTCCTAAGTTCCTCGTCATGGAGTCACACAGCAACGCAGACTCTCGAATGCTCGCGCCGCGGCGTGTAGTTACTGCACCGACAATGTTCCAAGCCCCTCGAAGATCCCCCTCGGTTTCTTCATTGTCATCACGTACTTCGAGCGTATCTCGGGGTCCCCCTGATGAATTAGTCGAAACTCTCTACAACCACTCATATGCCAAGATAACATCTTTCACCTCCGGCCAGCACATTTCGTACGGTTCATCCGCCTTCAACGAACCAGAGCCAGGGTCTCTGCCACCATCTTCGCGCCTGGAAAGAACGATCGCAATCGGTGCGTTACCCACCTCTCGCTAATGTTGCGAAAGATAATGACTAACATGGACCTGTCTTATCTCTGCAGGCCCTTTCCGTATCTACCGCGCACCTGGATCCGTCGCTTTTCTGTCTTGCGGTTCTGCACTCCAACCGATACTGCCCAAAAGCCAATGCTGGTGCATTGCCGAGGATAACAGTCAATTCGTCCTGCAGATCCGACGCCCCCAATACTGGAGGATCGAAGTTCCGGTGGCGGATGCCGAGGAGGTCCAGCAAGCGTTGCTTCTGCGCGATGTTTTCGACAACATTCTCTTGTTCGAGAAGACGGAGTGTCCGTTCCAAAGAAGCTTTACCGTCGAGTTACCACCGAGACCCAAGACACCAGTCATCAAGAAGCCATGGACGTCAGTCGGCAAGAATCTTATACCGACCGTATTCACATCTGATCTTTCCCCACCCGCACCTTCTCCGAGAATTGTCAGCGGCAGAATGCGCCTCAGACCTGTTCCCAGGAAACCCGAGTTTTCGAGCGAAGACGACACCCATTCCGATGAGAGAGAATATCCGACCCCACCTGTGACACAGGGAGATGAAGCCACGAACGAAGCGAGTTCTAGCGAGCCTGAAGTTCAGAGCCGAGGCAGGCATTCAGAGCGCGAGACGGATGTTTTTAAGACTGATGCGCCCGTTGCGTCATCCGCATGTGGCCAACCCAAAAAGACACCTGCAACGGAAGAACCGCAAATAACAGAAGTAATGGTGGATTCCGACTCGGACGATCGAGGGGCAGAGACGGATGTGCATAATTTGTCGCTGACTACGCAGACTACGCCGGGTTCTCAATGTGGTACGCAAGTGGATAAGGCTATTTCGCAGAACGAAGTGAGGCCTGGTCAGGCGCCGGCCCCTGAACAAGTGCAGATCTCGCCTGACCCGTGCGTGGTTAATACACGGGTCTCAGATCCGCCTGCTGTGCCTTTAAAAAGGCAAGACGTGAAGCCGAAAACAAGGGTTCCTCAAAAATCCCAGGCTCCTCGTCTGGTTAGTGCAAGTAAAGTCCTGGAGCCAACCCTCACCATGGAGCATAGTCAGCGATCCCCCACGGAGCCGCTGGAGCACAGTCTGCTCCCCGAACGCCCCGGGCAAACGGTTGCGACCCAAGAATTCAACAAGAAGTCAAATGCCACCACTGCCAATACTGAGGAGGTTTTTGGCGATGACAATGATGATGGGCCATCTCTGTGGGAAGGCTCGGGCAACATCGGCGCGGTCAACCTGAAGAAAAAGCGAATGAGTCGCATCCTGGCTGGTCGATCGGCGACCTTGCAACCACAACTTACCGTAGTAACTGCACCGCCCGCCAAACCTGCTCCGAGGCAGCCCGTACAAGCCCGACCGGCCCCCGTGCAAACCCGATCGGCCCCAGTACAGACCAGAGCAGCCATTGAGATTCCAGCTTCTGAACATACGGCTCCGTCCCAAACCTCCGACGACACTTCGCCCGTCGGCTCCACCGATTCGTTCCACAGTCTTCAAAGTAGCCAGTCATGGCATAGTCCCATTACGCCTCTGCCTCCTTCGCCAACCGGATCGCGACCCGATTCTTCGACGGGCCACCGATTCCCCTACCCACATGATAACATATTCAAGACGCCCAAGGAGCGCGTCAAGGAGAACTCTGAATTCGTTCAAACCCCGAGGACAGACGTCACGGTGATGCCGAGCCCGGCTACGGCTACCAACCACACCGACTCGCCGATGCCGCGGTCGCCTAGCGAGGACTCGAAGCTGGCGAGTCCCACATATATCGAATCCATCCAAGAGGAGATCCGCACGTCGGCTCTAGCCGAGCGGCCCGCTCTGCGCCACCGGGCCCAGTCCACCTCCATGTCCCTCGGCCAGCGCCGCGGCCTGTCCCCCCTCCCACCCGCCGCCAACCTGTTCACGCCGCCGCGCCCATCGACGGCGCGGCCCGCCAGCCGCCTCGAGGCCGTGCGCAAGTTCCCGGGCACCATCATCCACAAGACGGTCGAGATCCTCATGTCGCCCCCCGGGCACCTTGTTCACTTGATGCTCCAGGTCGCCGCTAAGATCGCGGCCGGCGAGTGGCGGGGTTTGGTCTTCGGGTTCAACGAGGGCGGTGAGAAGATACCCGTCCAGTGGGATTACTCGGACGGCGAGCTCAGCAGCTGGGAGGACGACGATGATTACCATTTCTGTATGGGCCGGTTCGGGTCGATGCAGAATCGGGAGGAGCAGCCGTCGCCTCAGGCTAATGCGTTTGGGTCGCCGGAAGAGGACAGTCGCGGGTGGGAGGTCGACTAAAGCAGGGTTGACTACTTATGTCATGTATGCCTGCTTCTTTATTTTGTTTTATTTTGTGTCTTTTTTGCTACTTGCATCGAAAGGGAGTTTATAGGGAATCCGGGTATGGGAGACCCGCTGGAATATACCCGTTCGTATCGTTCATTGGGTCACAAGGAGGGTTGATGGATGGAAGGCCCCTTTATCAGGCTGGCTGAAATGGAGTATGGGACGACTAGGGGGAGGAGGACAGATACTCCCCAAGCGCTCGTTAGGCTTGGTAGCATCCAAGAGAGAGAGAGAGAACAGAACACATCTGGAAAGAATGTGGAACTATTTGTCAAACTTCTGTATACTAGGAAATTGAGGAAACCATGTATCTGCTGGTATGCGGAGAGGGTTTCTTGTTTGAGGGATAAATAGTACTTACTGAAAGGTGTCTCGTTAGTCGGTTCGCACAACTAGATACTTTCCTGCGCATTTGGAATTCGCCTGCTTGAGCTGGGGGTGGAAGCGCACGTTCTTTACTTTGTTCTAATGAATACATGTAGATAATGACGACTTTTTGAGCAAGTTTTGTAATGTGTTTTTTCAATTCTGCTTGCGATATCTCTTTAACTCGTGAAATATAGAAGATTGAAACCCTTAAACTGCTTATAAGAACTAACACATATTTCAACTAATAGCAGAACTAATATTTATTCTATATAAACTATACTGTAACTGTAAAATCATATGTAAGACTCTAGATTAAGTATAGATAAACGTAAACAATATTGAGTTGCTGTAACCAACGAGCGAATAGTCAGGCAACCCCAACAAGCCACGTGACATACTGAGTTCGCAAACACTCAGTCGTCTCCGCGACTCAAGAAAAGTAGAAGTCTACAGTTGGGTGTATGTTTCCAGGTCACCACTTTCCCCTAAGAGATGAACTTGGAGTCCAAATCCTTCTTGGCCTCGCCGATCTGCACCTGGTAGACCCAGTTGTCGGTGACGACGGCCTCGCCGCGGTAGATGCCGAACTTGGGGTCGCTGCGGCCGGGGAACAAGTCGCCCTGCAGCGTGGTGGATTTTGTCGTGTCGAACGTGACGGGCTTGCCGTCCCACCACATGCGCACGTGGCCCTGCCCGCCGTCCTTGGCCAGGATCTCGAGCCCCACGGTGTACACCGTCTTCGGCTTGATGGGCGCCGACCACTGCTCCTTCCGCCCCGACGAATGCGTGCTGTACTCGAGCTTCAGGGCGCCGTTGCGCACCTCGAGCGCCAGCGGGATGTTGGCGCCGCCCTTCTCCGGGGTGTTGGCGACGTACTCTTTCCACTGGAACACCATCAGGGCGTCCGGGGTCGAGCCGACGGCGAATTGGTAGCCGATGAAGTAGGTCTTGCCCTCTTGGGTCTTTTTGTTGAGGGCGTGGTACTCAGCGCTTTTTGTTATCTCTGTCAGTATTATGTTTCTACTTCCTCTTGCTCTTCTTCTTGGTGGTGAAGATGGGGGAGAGGGAGATAGGGAGAGCTCTTTCTTACCGGATATCGCCCTTCTTGCGGTGGAAGTGCGCGCTCTTGGCCCCCTTCCAGTCGTTGTCGGCCTTGATGTACAGATCGGCCGTGTTGCCCTTCTGGGCCTCACCGCGGGCGGCCTCGAGGTTGACCAGGCCCATCTTGCCGACGTCGTCGCCGCGGGCGGCGTTGTAGTCCACGAGCAGGGCGGCGCTGGCGTGGGCGGCAGCGAGGAGGGCCGAAACGGCGAGTTGGCTGAAGTGGACCATGGTGAAGAAGTCGCTCTTGGTATTTAAAGATAGGTAGGAGGAAGGAAGATACAGGCCACTGGTGGTGTTGACGAGAGTGTGATATAGAAATTCCTTTCGAGATTATACGGCTTCGACAGATCTTTTATACACAAGGAGAGAGAGCCTTCTTAGAGCCTTATTTATCACCCGTCACTACCCATCACTTCAACGCCCCATATTCGATATCGTTACTGTCTGTTTTTAGATCTTAGCTGCGATCTTGCGCGGCATCACACCCTATTGCGTGAAGTAGTCAGCTTACTGCCTTAATAATGCCGTGGCGCCATGGGGTCCACGGCTTACTATTGCGGTAGCTGCGCGAGGCATATTGATCCCTTGAAAGCATGAAAAGACATCACTTATCACAGCCTTGTCCCCCAATTGCACTTGTTCAGGTAGGCAAGGAAGTAAGCATGAAAGTGCACATTTGAACTCGCAGCTTGCGACTGGAGCGGGTGTATTGGTATAAGCAAGTATCTGCTATACTACGCCCGATGGGTATTGCATTAGGTAAATTGGCTTAGGAAGGACCTGTCAGCTTTTGTCGAAGTTGCACGTCTGGAGGATATATTCAGCCCCAAGGCTGGCTTTGGGTTGTTTCGTCGGGTCGTGCTTCCTTTTGGAGACAACTGGACAAACATACAAAGTGCAATTATTGATGACTGCATGCGATGCATAAGTGGGATTTATGAGATCTGCTCGCCCCCCCCTTATCATTCGTCTACTTTATCTATATTTCTGCACCCGCCCGCTCAACAATCCGCGGCGGGCGGAAACAAGGCCCCCGGGAATGCACAGGAACCGTGTTAAAGGCATACCGGAAGATAAAAGGGGTATAAACAAACAAGTGGATTTTCCAGTTGTTGCCGCAAGACACATTACATTGCGGCTGAATCGAGCGAGGCTGAGGTTGAGGTCGAGGAAGAATGGCCCCGACCTTCCGTTATCACCGAAAGCAGCCGAGGTCAATATGCACCCAAATGGATATCTGCCACTGTGAGTGGGCCAGTCTGGAGTTCAAAAAGGAAGTTTGATTTCTTGCCGGGATATCATTTGCGAGAATCCGAGTCTACTTAAGGAAGTGCATTTTAAGATGGGGGCTCTAGGGGTATATGTTTTCTGTAGTCCTTCTTTCGTTTCTACGAGGTGGATGGACGGCTTTTGTAAGACAGACACCGAGAAGAACAGACTGATGAAGAGGAAACGCTGCGCCTTGACGTGCTTGCTTGGCTGATACTTAACCAACCATCACGAATCCACATGATCTCCATCGCCAGCAAGGTCGTTGGTGGACTAGAAACATCTCCCAAGAAAGCAAAAATGGTATGGCTCAAGCTGGTTCCCTTCTTCGCATAGGCTTGGTTGCGCTGATCATCCCCTTGGTATTGGGCTTGGACTTATTATTATTTGAGAAACGTTCTCTCGGGGAATTTGTTGAGGTGCACCCTCGTTCATCTCGTTCATCCATTGTTACTTATCAATGCAATCAATTATGGGGGGAAGTTTAGGGATTTGGAAAGAAGAAGACTAATAAGAAGATCATCTGGAGATCTGGAAAGATCAAAACTGCCAAGTCGGTGCACATTAGATGCGATTACATAAGGAACACTGGAGAGAAGTCTCAAAGGTGTGTCGCCTGTTAATGCGGCTCTCCCCCTGGCAGGCAGGACTTGGCAATCATTTAGACTTAGGCTCGCGGGGGTCTAGGCCTTATCTTCGACTTTAATTATTCTGACAGACTACTTTATTTTGTCCTTCTTCCCCTGGACTGCCAATTAAACGTCGCAATTTGTCGACGGGAAGGGCCCGAGGAGAGCGAAATGGGGGTCCGATAAATTAGAAAAAGTCTTGGTAGGCCCGGATAATTGAAACGAGCTCCTCTTTCTACGGACAGCGACAGAGGTTCGAGAGGTTCGAGTCGCGTCGATTCGAGGAAAAACACGTCCAGCCTGGGTTACTGACTTGGGTGACAGAAAGCCAAGGCCGATTAGGCTTGGAATCAAGCCTCGGCGGCGTGTCATCCCATCATGAAGCCCTGATGGAAGACGCTCGGCACGAAACGAGACAGACTTCTTTGCCACAGGGTGAAGCCAAGGGAAAAAAGGAAATGGGGGACACGCAATCACCACAAGCATCCCGTCTTTCCAATGCCTTGACCGGGCCGCCGGGGGTTTATATTCACCGACTTGCTCTCAGAGTCGCGGCTTCGCGACGATTGTCCGATTGTCAGAGCCCCCATCAGGTCTGAGAAAGAGTCGCAACTGAGGCACAGCAAAACCAGGCGGGTGGGTTCGTCGTACGGCGGCCTGAGTGCTGTGGTACGACTTATAAACCCACGACGATGAACCGAGGAGGCAAACCGTAAAGGAAGCGCTTCCCATCCATCAAAGAAGCCATCACGAGAGAATGAGGCCATTCAGAGATTCTGAAACGCTTGGGGACCCACCGGCCTGCTGTCTCAGCATGGTATCAGGGGCTCCGCCAAGGGCATGCTGGCCCGTGCTGAGAGTTGGCGGCCGGTGACGCGGGGTGGGTGGATGAGAAAACATCGGCGCAACCTGTGCATCGCCAACGGAGTCCGGTGCCTCTTGCGCAGAAACAGGACGAGCCAATCGCCAGCCTCGACGCACCGGCGCCCCCCCTGCTCTCATTGGTAACGGCGTTCCACATTTGCAACAGCAGTCGGCGCATAATGGCCTGATAGCCCACGGACCTGAGGATGAAGGAAACCTCCCATTGGTAACCTACAAACGAAAAACTAGACACCTTACCAGCAAGTCAAGCAACACATGGTTCAATCTCAGCGCTGGAATGACACCAAGCCCTTCCAAGCCTTCCAAGCAACCACCAAGCCTTCCCCCTAACCAGGCCAACCCCTGGCTCTCGAGCGCTTGAGATCCTGCCTGCTTTGCCCCAGAACGGTAATAAATGGGGGGAACGGTCCTTGTAGCCAACCAGCCTGGCTTCAAGATGGGCATTTGTAGGCGACGGTTCCGACACATGTGGGTAAGGTGAGTCCTCAGATTGGGTGGTGTAAGAAATAAAGAAGAGGTAAAAAAGGGTAGGGGTGTTCGGCGGGAGGTGAGGCAGTGTCTGTGGTTTACAGACTCTAATATAGATGAGGCTCTGCTGCTCTTACTTCTCTTTTGCTCCTGTTCCCGATCTACTGTACCTGTCCAGCAGCAGCCCAGCGTTCCGCCCAAAACATTTTCCATTCTCTAATATTCTGTACATACATTCACAACCTTTTCGCCGGGCGAACTTTTCAAATACACATATATACTTATCTTCGACAACACGGGCTTGACGCTCTGATACGATACCACCGTTCATTAGCCAGGAAAAGAGAAGCATATCGAACAAGTAGAGGCCACCGACGTATCGACGCTAAAGACATTTGGACCGGACCGTGTGATCTTCTATTTTGTCTACAACAATCATTCCCTCGATCAACAGCATATAAACAAATATCGTTATCATGCCGGTCATTACCCCAGAACTCGTCGCCCGCAGCTTGGACGTTGGCCATGCGATCATGAAGAGAGAGGTCGACCACCGGGCGATAGAAGCTTTCCTAGTTCGTAAGTTTATGATTCCAACCACCTGACTGACTGAACAATTCGGCCCTTCTCTCATCAAGACTAACACTATTATCTCTAGTCTTAACATGCTTTGGTGGCATTGGAGGTTGGATGTACTACATGATCACGCATTAGATGTTGCGTGTACCGGAAAGATTAAAAAAGATAAAAGAAAACATCGGTTGACATTGTTATGTGGGAGTTTTACATGGCAACACTTGGTTCTCGCAACAGTCCGACGACTCAGAGGGTCTAATCATCCATCTCTCGCCCTCGTCGTCGGGCACCGTGGAAGAGGATGTTACTATATCTCGCACTTAGTAGTGCCTTTAATAGACTTGAAAGAAGGAGCAGGTAAGCATTCACATGTACCCTCTTCCTCTCACTACCACCTATCGAGACCAAGGCTAACTTGTTATTCTTTTTCTCTCCAGGCTCTGTTTTATCTTTGAAACCATTTACACTTTCTTCTTCTTGGCCACTTTTCCCTCTCTTTCTTGTTCTCTCGCCATATACCTACTCCTTCCTCTCGTATTGCAACAGCGATTCGAGGACTTATTGTGTTGATGTTCCACCAACATACTTCTAGCATTGCGGATCGGCGTTTTGGGCTTCATTTAAAATATACCAGCGGATGATTTTTACACAAGATGAATGGTCAGACAGTACATATGTATGGCGGTCGGGCATACACATTATGCCGAGGATACGACGGACATGACGATGATCTCCTGTGGGGTCACAGGACCCCCAAGCATCAACGGGATTCATTTGTGCCTCCCATAATGGATTGATTGATTCGTTTTCATCCAGTCAGAGGATTGGCTTTGTTTACCACGACGATGCCGTCTTGCCTAATGGCGGACATGGACAGCGCTTGAAGAGGAGGATACCACATTGATATACCCATCTAGCCTATCTGGATCGAATGAAAACGATGCATTCTTTTCCACATGCGCCGCCTCTATTTAATCATCTGTTTCGTGTACGCCCATCTCGATTCCCGTTCCTTCAGCCGAAGACGGATGTAAATGGTGATTTCACTGATCACGGCGCCTGATTGCCCCAACCGGGCAAAAGGATGATGTTGTTAAGTCAGCGTCTTGACCGTCTACCAGAGCTTATCACTCTCTCTTTTCTTGAACGTTCGCTATGTCTTAAGCCAGTCTAATGTTCCTCGACGCTGTCCAGTTTTTTGGCCTTCCTTTCAAAGTCCCGGTAGTGAAAAATGAATAACAACATGTAATGTTCCGAGCAAGGCCGACCAACGTTGTAGACCCGATGGAGTTTTTACCTTAGGGTAGCCGCCTTCCACGCGCCCCGCCCCGTGGACAAAATTAGATGGAGGTGATGTGCAGTTAAAGAAGGAGAATAGTGCCCCATAAAACATGCATACCGGCCGGCCAAACAAACGTATAGTAGCAGTCCGGTATCCGAGATATAGCTAATTTTCTCAATGCATTGCAACTTGTTTAATTGTTTCACCCTTGGGCATCAAGGATGGGTTGCCGATATCAATATTGAGTGAGAGGTGTGGAACAGGAACTTGGATGAGGGAAGGCTAATGATCAGTGCGGCGCAGGTGTTCTTCAGCTCCTTTTCCAGAGCAGCTGGTGAGGGGGAAGGGTTGTTGAATACGTGAAATGAAATTGGATCGGGAGAGTTGGGCACTATTGAGGAGAATAGCAAGCCGATATTAACACATAGAGAGAGAGAGGAGGAGAGAGATAGAGCTGCCTGACAACTGTCAAGTGGAGATGACTTGGGGGAGATAACGATCAAACGCTAGGGGTGGTTGTGGTGTGCAAGCAACACCCATACCAACTCCACGTGCAGAGCTCGACGATCACCGATGGCACCTAATTCCTACGATCCAGGGGACTGGGCCCGAATGGCACGGGACGAGAAAATGGTTGAACTGACTACTGATGGATCCCTCTTTTCTACCCCCATTGCCTACTAGCAGAAAAAAAGGCCCCAAGTCGGCAAAGCGATCAGCGACGATACCCCCCTCATCTCATCATTTGGGCATTGCTGGTTGGCTGGTCGGACAGATTCGCGGGATGGGCGAGACATTAGGAAACCTTGACAACGGAACACACACTTGGCCTGCCTGGGTCGGGGGTCAGGGGAGGAGAAGAAGGGGGAAGGAGAAAAAGCCGATGCGCGGTGTGCACAAATGCCCATGCAGCGTAGAATGGGAAATTTTGCAATTACCATCCCTCTGTTGATTTTTCTACCCAACACCACCACCACCACCCACTACTACCCTACCTTACCTAAAAGTAAGATATTACCATTCGTAAATATAGCAGTTCCAATTCTCATTTCCGCCATTTGATGGTCCGCAATTCGAATAAGTCTTGTCTGTATTGGGCATGCCTACCTAATTGTTCTGCAGAGGAGAGAGTTCGAAGAGACCCGAAATGGCTCGTCACTTGTCCCATTAATCAATCATGCTTGTGTGTTTTTCCTTGCTAGTTGATTCAAATGATGTCTGTCCATGCCTTGGGGGAGGAGGGTATGGCTGTAGGTACTGAAGTCTCTAAGGCCGGCGATGACGTCGATGGGGGCCTGCGCTTTGAGACCAAAGCTTGGAATTCGGGCAGTGAACTTGCTGGCTAGAGGAATGATTGAATTATGCATGCGGTGCGTACGGAACATCTACCGACCTATGCCTATGCGCCCATACCTACTGCCTACTGCCCACCATAGGTAAGTACATGTAGGCGTGAAATGGTCCTCGTCCAAAACCTCCACTTGTTCACGGCGGTAGAGTGGTCGGAACTAGACCCGATGGACGCTTGCATCTATGTCTTCCTGCAGAAACATTGGCCCTCCTCCTATTGATGAGTCTTATCCCTCCATCCCTTTACCTGATCTGGATCTAAATTCAAACATGCATACTGCCACTGACTGCTCACCGCAGGTTCAGAACGTGATTCCATAAATATACTCTCTTGTTATCCAGGTAGGCAATCTCCATGGGTTTGTATATGCATTCAGATTTTGTTTAGGATGGGACTTAAGTCGTCCCAAGCATGTGCCTGTTAGTGGGGGCTGTTAGTGGGTTTGACGGGCTACCAATGCTCCCTTGGCGCCCTAATTCGTCGAATCTACAGATATATCTATTGTAGCTACGAAGAATATATAAATGAATCATCATGTTAATATACGTCTATTGAACTAGGCTGTGGTCTTGGCCTTCCCACAGGATTTAAAAAACAGAGAAATGATCAAATACTAGCCACCCCAGACAGAATCGAAGAAAATCGACAACGCAATAGTTCGCCTATGCGGATGTTCGGGAGCGAAGGAAGATGGAAATACTTCAAGAAGTAGGAAATGAGATGGTGTGTGCCCCGCCATTGATACTAATGCTTAGGTGCTAGTATGGATTATGATAGGTGTGCTGGGTACCTAACCTGCTAACTTTGCCAGAGAGAGAGAGAGAGAGAGAGAGAGAGAGAGAGAGAGAGAGAGAGAGAGAGAGAGAAACGAACGACCCCATCCGTCCGTGTCCCGCCCGTACTGTCCTGTCCCTGCCTGCCCGCCCGCCTGCGAGCCTGCCTGTTTGGACGGCTAACCCACTGGAGAAGTAGAACCAAAGCGAAATATTCCCTATTCCCTGCGATGTCTGCCCAGCACCCTTTGGGTCCGGATCGGCGCTCCCCAGTCAGGTTTAGTTTCTCGACAACTCTTGTCTTGACTCTTTTGACTTCATGTCACCTGTCTCTCTTGAGTCTCTTCAATCCTGTCTACCATCTCACATTCCCATTCCATACGTTGTGACCTGGCCACGACATACCACGACACATCCACATCGCCATTCCCATCGAGAATACAGATCCCGCCATCAGATCGGCTGTCGGTCGGGCCTGAGCTCCCATTTGGAGAATTGACCAACTCAACCCTACCTACCATCCACCATCCGCCATCCCTCCCTCCAAAGCCGGGGTCTGTCTGTCACCACACACCACCACCCAAGCGACCGAGGTCACCGATAGGCTTGACAGCCAGCAGCGACAGCCAGCAGCGACAGCCAGCTACGCATGCAACTACCCGACGGTCCCAGCTACTTGTCCAAGGAGCGTCTTGACTCTCGCAGCACCAGCCTGGTATTTGCGAATCTGTCATACTGCAACCTCCCAGGCATCGTCCGTTGATGCACGATAACGCATATCGGTTTCGCCCACAGTCGACCCCACCAATCTACGCATTTCGTCGCCGACTCCTGCTCTGCACAGGAACCAATCTCGTCTGACTGCGGCACCAATGCCTTGTGTTTCTTTACATCGTCCTTGAAGTGCTGCAGATCTGTCGCTTGGCTATTTCCGGAATTTTGACCTTTCAGTGTTCAAGCCGTTTGACTGGGATATACATGCTGGCATCATCATTGTCGCCCCATGTAACACTGGACATTTTAGCTAACGAAACAAAACCATTGACGAGCGCATCGCCCTCGATCACGTATTTACCCTCGCAAGCTTTCGACGACAAAGCACGAACAACCGCCGGTTCCTATCTCGACAACATTTTCATCAAATAGTTCCTGATCACGGAGACCTTGAGGAGCGCTCCACCAACCATTTCGCCGCCCACATACCCAACCGATGTTGCCAAAATGGAAGGTTTCTTTGGCACCCAGCTCTCCCAGGAGGAGCTGCAACGCCGCCATGCGCAGCAACGCAACCAAAGACGGGCTACCAATTCCAGGATAAGTCCCAGTCTGCAGCATCACATGAATATGTCTAGGGATACCTTGTCGATGCACCAGGATAACGCCATGATGGGTGGGATGGGTTCCGAATCGCTCGATGATATCATCCAAAGTAACAACCAGGAGCTTCAACGCCGACGCAGCCTGCCCCAGTCACCCTACGACAGAAACAGTTTTCCCCAACCGGAGGACCCGCGCAGAGTGTCCATGATGGACTTCGCAAACCATGACTACCGGAATTTCCAACTTGGCGCCATGCCGATATCTTCCACCGACGGAATGGGCGGTGGCTTCCCAAACATGAACCACAACATGACGATACCGGGGACAACCGGCAGCTTTTCCCCGCAAAGCATGATGGTGGATGACTTTTCAACTATTTCGCCGGAGATGATGAACAACATGATCGCATTTTCGAACATGAATATGAGCCACCTGGGTGGCGACCCAAACGCAATGAACATGTTCCAATCAGGCATGCCTACTGGATTCTCTCAGTCCTCGATGCAGTCCTCACTGGGGACGATGACACCTAACTTCGGCATGGATATGACCAGCCCAAATGGTCAAATGGACACCTCTCACGGTGCGGTTGGAAACAGTATGGGTATGAACAACGGAGGCATGAGCAACGGGGGTATGAACGGCGGGGGCATGAATAACGGAGACACGAACATGATGGACGCCAGCCAGCAGCAGTTTGTGGCTTCTACCCAACCACAGCAGCCTCCGACAAATCTCACTCTCGATACGGCAATGTCGAATTACCAGCCCAGTGTGTCGCCGCCGTCACATGTCCAACCGTCGTCTCAACCCGCCGGACAAATACAGCCGAACGAAAGCGCCCACCAGTCACCAGCCGATAACCCATTACAGGATCTTCCACAGGAAGAGACGCAACCCAGCATGCCACCAGTGCCGTTGGTGGCACCCAAGGAGCAGAAAGCGATATATTCCAAAAGTGGTTTCGATATGCTCAAAGCACTTTGGCTCGTGGCAACGCGAAAGAACCCTCAGGTCAACCTCGGTGCTGTAGACATGTCGTGCGCTTTTGTGGTATGCGACGTGACCATGAACGACTGCCCTATCGTTTACGTGTCCGACAACTTTCAAAATCTGACAGGCTACAGCCGACACGACATCATTGGCCAGAACTGCCGCTTCTTGCAGTCTCCAGATGGACAGGTCGAAGCCGGCACGAAACGAGAATTCGTCGATAACAGGGCTGTATTCAATCTAAAACAGAAAATTGCCGAGGGAAAGGAGGTCCAACAAAGCCTGATCAACTACCGTAAGGGCGGAAAGCCTTTCCTGAATTTGCTGACGATGATACCGATTCCGTGGGATACCTCCGAGATCAGATACATTATTGGCTTCCAGATCGATCTGGTCGAATGCCCTGATGCTATCGCATCATCGCAAGGCCAAGGATCCATGAAGGTCAACTACAAACACAATGACATTGGCCAGTACATATGGACGCCCCCTGCTTCTAGCCAGTGGGAACCCGAGGCCGGCCAGACACTGGGTGTCGATGACGTGTCTACATTGCTTCAACAGTTCAACCCCAAGGGAGCAGTCTCGGATTGGCACCGGCAATCTTGGGACAAGATGCTTCTGGAGAACGCCGATGATGTGGTCCACGTTCTGTCGCTGAAGGGGCTTTTCCTCTATGTGTCTCCCTCTTGCAAACGTGTTTTAGAGTATGATGGGCCTGAACTCGTGGGAAGTTCCATCTCCACAATATGCCATCCATCCGATATTGTCCCAGTGACTCGTGAGCTTAAAGACACGGCCACAGGCTCCACGGTAAACATTGTGTTCCGCATCCGAAGGAAGGAAAGTGGTTATACCTGGTTCGAAAGCCACGGTGCCCTCTTCGTTGAGGCGGGCAAGGGTCGGAAATGCATCATTCTGATTGGTCGCAAGAGACCAGTCTTCGCTCTGCAGCGGCGAGATCTGGAGGCTAATGGTGGTATTGGCGACAGCGAGCTGTGGACAAAGATCTCGACCTCGGGCATGTTCCTGTTTGTTTCGTCTAATGTGCGCTCCTTATTGGACCTCCAACCCGAGCACCTGGTAGGGACCAGTATCCAAGATCTCATGCGCAAGGAATCGCGGCCCGACTTTGGACGCGCCATCGAAAAGGCCAGACGGGGCAGGATCGTCACCTGCAAACACGAAGTCCAAAACCGTCGTGGACAGGTGCTCCAAGCATTGACGACCATGTATCCGGGAGATGCATCTGAGGGCCAGAAACCAACCTTCTTGTTGGCCCAGACGAAGCTCCTTAAGGCTTCATCACGGTCAATTGCTCCGGCCGCATCGCACATCAACAAATCACACAACATCCCGCCGACGGACCCGAGGTTTATCTCTACACCAACTTCGTCGCTAAGCAAGGAGTCCAGTATGGGCAGTGCCAAGGACGCCGAAGAGGCGGGTCATGGGCTTATCTCGGCTGCCGGCGGCGGCGTTCCACTTGGCTCTCAGGACAAGGCACTTGCATCCGACGACAATATTTTTGACGAACTTAAAACAACGAGGTGCACCAGCTGGCAATACGAACTACGCCAAATGGAAAAGGTGAACAGAATCCTGGCGGAGGAGTTGCACGGCCTGTTGTCGAATAAAAAGAAGCGTAAGCGTAGAAAGGGCGTTGGAAATGTGATACGAGACTGCGCGAACTGCCATACCCGCAACACCCCGGAATGGCGGAGAGGTCCTAGTGGTCAAAGAGATCTCTGCAACAGCTGTGGTCTTAGGTGGGCTAAGCAGGTATGTTATATTACCGTAAAGCAGATGAATGAATGTGTGCTAACTCGATGAGTACAGACGGGCAGAGTCTCTCCACGCAACTCGTCACGCGGCGGCGGCAATAACGACGGTGCCAGCAAGAAATCTACCTCGCCTGTGCATTCTTCGCCGCTTCAGCGAGAAGTTTCAACAGGGGATGTCAGTGAACATCCGTCGGAAACAGATTCGATGACAACGGCCCAGCGATCTCTCAGTTCGAGTGCTGGGGCGGGGACCAGTGCCGGTACGACTCCCACAGCCATGAAAGGCCCGTCCAAACCGCCCCTGAGCCAGCCTCTTCTAGAAGGAGGGGCGGAAAGTGGACCGATGGCATCGATACGAGAGGAGCGAGAAGCGAGCAACGGATGATGAGATGGCACCGTCTTGTCCCACCTTTTCCTTTTTCTCTTTCATTATTACGATTATACCTGAGCACCGAGAGAGAGAGAGAGAGAGAGAGAGAGAGAGATACCTATGACCGATTTTCCTATCTATACCTACCAAAGGCAGTCGAGGCGGGACTGAGCTTTGACGATACATTTCTGCGTTCTACTTAGACAAACATGGGTCGGATCTATTCCATGAAAGATACCACTGCTCTCAATGGGCAGGCCTACGGGGTTGGACATTTTGGAGCATGCATGTTGCGCGGAGTCTTCGGTCTATTATTTTACCCCTTGCTATTTCATTGGCTTGAGGTGAAGGAAGGAAGGAAGGAAGGAGGCATTACGGTCTGGTTTGGCAAGGAAAGATCGTGATGCGGTGCTGAAATTTATTGCTTCTACTACTAGACCATTGTTGATTTAACGGCGACAACTACGACTCCGGATATAGGCGGTCAGGTCGACGAACGTTTGTCAAGATGGTCTATCTTCTACTCGGTTGGCACACTATTTTTTATATATTCAGTCAGTCACCCTGGCTGCTCCTGCCATGAGCTCGGAAAGGGGGAGAACAAAGGTGCATGCACAACAACAACTAGGATGATGATGATGCTGTTGAGATTTCAAAACAAGAAGATTGAAGGGCACACACACCTTTGAGAAACGCGCTGGGAGTTTTAGGGAATTGCGGGACGAAGTATACGTACACACCAAGATACCAATCACAATTGAATTTTTTGCTGTAACATTAGGTATACCTTCCGGAAGTATGTATGCATCATGCTTGATGATGTCAGTTGTGCTCACTCAGCTAACAAACAGTATCAGCACTGTGAGGGTGTGGAAAACGGGGATTGACTGATGAGTTGTCAAGCCACTACTGGTGGCGTGTACTGCGTGTTTCTCTGCAATCAATGCAATGCGCAACTCGACTCTAGGGGTCAAGTTTAGTGGGGGGTTGACCTGACATGTACCTGATCGCTCAGCCTCAACTGGACGGATCGGCATCGCCTTCTGAAAGTCGGGGTATTTGGGCTTGGCATCGAACTGCCAAGGAAACAGGAAACCTGACAACAAACGCAACGACAGATGAACTGGTTCGTTTGCTCGTAAATAACTTGTGTACTTCTTGGAGTAGTGCATCTTGCCTTTTCCTTCTCCTCTTCTGCTCATCTATCTATCTATCTATCTATCTATCTATTTCAACTATATTGGAAATCAATCTAACCAATCAAACTGCGTACTTGGCTCTCTCTGTGCATATAAGCAGCCAAGAGAGAGACACTCACACCACCACTTTGTGAAACAAGACAAAAAAAAGCATAACAAGCAAAAGCTGACGACATCGTCATTATCATCATCATCAACAATGGCCCCGCACGAAGGCTTGGTCCACATGAAGGAGTACGACTGGCGCGACAGCAACGTCGAGCTCGTCGGCTCCGACCTCGACCACAAGGTGAAGCACGCCTCGGCGGCGACGGAGCCGGCCTGGAACGAGGGGAAGGTCGGCGAGGAGGCCGGGCTGCGGGTCTGGCGCATCGAGGACTTCCAGGTGGTCGCCTGGCCCCGCGAGAAGTACGGCCAGTTCCACGAGGGCGACAGCTACATCGTCCTGCACTCGTACAAGGTCGGCGACAAGGAGGGGCAGGAGCGCCTGGGCCACGACGTCTTCTTCTGGCTCGGCAACCACACGTCCCAGGACGAGGCCGGCACGGCCGCGTACAAGACCGTCGAGCTCGATGAGTTTCTGCATGGGGTTGCTGTGCAGCATCGCGAGTTGCAGGCTGAGCCCTCGGAGGAGTTCTTGGCGTTGTTCCCGCGCGTCACTATCCGTGAGTTTATTTTCTTTTATTTATTTTACTGTTTATCCCCCGGGGGTTTACCTCTACCGGTTGTCTATCTGGCATGTGAGGGGTAGTGATGCACAGTCATCAAACCTTACTGCATCCTGGATTTCATACCTAGGGAAGAGAGGGGAAGCACAATGCAGGCAGGGCGATAATGTTTGCTTCTTGCATCTTGTCACAGCACTACCAAGGATTCCCAGAAGATATGCTAACTCGAAACTCAAGTCGCCGGCGGTGTCGCGTCCGGCTTCAACCACGTCGACCCCGACGCCGAGCCCGCCGAGGTCCCGCCGACGCTCCTGCGCGTCTTCAAGCACCCCTACGCCACGCGCGCCGACTCGGTCATGGTGTACGAGGTGCCGCCGACGTGGCGCAGCCTCGACGAGGACGACGTCTTCGTGCTCGAGGCCCAGGGCAAGATCTGGGTCTGGCAGGGCGCGCGCTGCTCGCCCATGGAGAAGGCCAAGGCCGCCCAGGTCGTGCACGACATGACCACGGCCAAGCACATGGACGTCGAGGTCGTCTCGCAGACCGAGTCGCGCCACCGCGCCATCGTCAGCATGCTCGGCGGCGACGCCGAGGACGGCGGGCCCAACGACGACCCCAACGTCACGTTCCACGCGCCGCGGCCCATCTTCTCGGCGCGCCAGCAGCAGAAGCAGGAGCAGCAGAACAAGCAGAACCGACGGCCCCGGCGACTGTACCGCCTGTCGGACGCGTCGGGCCAGCTGCAGCTCTCGCTCGAGAAGGAGCAGGCGCCCTTCGGCAAGGCGGACCTCGACAGCAACGACGTCTTCCTGCTCGACGACGGGGCGCACGTCTGGGTCTGGCAGGGGCAGGGGGCCAGCAAGGCCGAGAAGGCCATGTGGATACGGGTCGCGCAGAAGTACATCCACGCCTTCCTCCGCGGCGACCACCCCGAACAACAGGAGGGCCAGGAACGGGACGAGGGCCGCGACCAGGCTTGCGCGACGGCGGTCGCCAAGGTGGTCGAGGGCTACGAGAGCCCGGCTTTTATGCGGGCTCTGGAGGCCGGGGCTTGAGCGAGAGGCCTCGGTTGCTTGTCCGTTGTATGGACGAATATGTCATATGCAAAGTCACATCACAGGTGTGCCTACTTTCTGGCTGGTAAAATCAAAACATAAATCTAAATGAATATGTCGCAATTGATCCTCTTGGGCTACACACGTGGGTTCGTGCACCTGTTCCTGCTTGAATTGCACACATCGTAGGGCTTACTTACACCATTTCGCTTTCGGTGTACGACATACTGCCATTCATTCGCCTATATGAATTGCCATGCGACCATTGCCATCATTGTCTTGGCATCCAATAATTAATTCGGTGTTGCAATATGTACGCATTGCCATGGTCTCTCTGTACGAGACTCACTACTATCCGTAGTATTCAATCTACCTGACCTCAGTCGTCGCGGTCGCGCCGTGTCCGGTCCGGCCGACAACTAGCTGAAGGGTAGCAGCGATGGCGGGCGAGTTACATCACATGTGCCATCCGAGTAGATTGGGTTGTCAGAACGGCTCACGGCAGATATATCGAGTTGCCCCAAAATGCTAGGGAATTCTGGCGGCGTGGGTGTTGCTTGTTCCACTATTACAGAGAGAAAGGTGTTTTGGGTGGGTTCCATCCGCAACATCGGGCGTTTCATCGACGTGCACATCCGCCCCGAACCCGTCCCTAGAGCAGGGCACTGCCGACCTGCGCGCTTGGAAAACGAAGGCGTTCGCTCCCCCTACTCTCCACCGCAATCAATAAGATGCACCCTGCTATGGCCTACCATGCCCTATCAATTGGCAGGTTTACCCTCGTCTGGATAGACTTCTTACAGCGAAACACCAGATACGGGGGGCTGTGATTTGTGGGCAGCAGGGCAGCAGGGGGGATAGGGGTCCCTCCCTCCTCCTCGCTCGGGGGTTTTGGGTTCTACAGGTTCAACAAAACTTGGCCAACGCCCAGCATCGTCGGCTCTTGGGATCTTCTACTTGACTTGGTATTGTTTGTTTGGCAGTGTATTCGTCTCTTCTCCCTGGTGGTTACTTTTTTCTTTTTCTTGGCAACCTTTTACGTTCCTTACATTCATTCCGTGTATGTGTGTTGAATAGTGACATACTGCTAGTCATTCGTTAGAGACGGACAGACGCCTTTTTCTACATTCTTCTTCTTCTTTCTGGCCAAGAGATCAATCATCCTCGCCTACATTTTCAATCCCAACTCTAAATTCACTCTTGAGGACTGTTCGTGGTGTGCGGATTTCTCCGAGACAGCAACATTATCATGGTCTCATCCATCGTGAAGGCCGCGGGCCTCGCTGCCCTCACCTTCGCAAGCAGCGCAGCTGCCGTGGAGCCCATTGTCGCCAAGGTGAGTTGATCCGATCTACACGGGAACGGAAAACGGGGATGATCTACGTCCAAGAAAAGTGCCCAGAAAAAAAAAGAAATGGGAAAACAATGACTAACCTCTTGGCCAATGCAATCAATATAGGGCAAATACTTCTTCTTCAACAACGGCACCCAGTTCTACCTCCGCGGCGTCGCCTACCAGCAGGGCGTCGGCGTCGGCGGCGCCGTGGCCGACGGCCAGACCACCTTCACGGACCCGCTGGCCGACCCCAAGAGCTGCGCCCGCGACGTGCCGCTGCTGCAGCAGCTCGGCACCAACACCATCCGCGTCTACGCCGTCGACCCGACCAAGGACCACAAGGAGTGCATGCAGCAGCTGGCCGACGCCGGCATCTACGTCATCGCCGACCTGAGCGAGCCCGGCGTCTCCATCGAGCGCGACAACCCCTCGTGGAACACGGCCCTCATGGCCCGCTACACGAGCGTCATCGACGCCCTGGCCCCCTTCAACAACACCCTCGGCTTCTTCGCCGGCAACGAGGTGACCAACAACAACACCAACACGGCCGCGTCGGCCTTTGTCAAGGCCGCCGTGCGCGACAGCAAGGCCTACATCGCCGGCAGCAAGACCATCAACCGCTGGCTGGGCGTCGGCTACGCGACCAACGACGACAGCGCCACGCGCGACGAGCTGGCGTCCTACTTCAACTGCGGCGCCGACCCCAAGGCCGCCGTCGACTTCTGGGGCTACAACATCTACGAGTGGTGCGGCCAGTCCACCTTCCGCGAGAGCGGCTACGAGGAGCGCACCCAGGCCTTCCGCGACTACAGCGTCCCCGCCTTCTTCTCCGAGTACGGCTGCAACAACCCGGGCGGCGGCGAGGCCCGCCCCTGGCAGGAGACCTCGGTGCTCTACTCGAACCTCATGAACAAGGTCTGGAGCGGCGGCATCGTCTACGAGTTCTTCCAGGAGCAGAACGACTTCGGCCTCGTCAACCTCGACAAGTCCGGCAAGGTCACCCCGCGCAAGGACTTCGCGCCCCTCGCCAAGGCCATCAAGGACTTCGGGTACGTGGCCGTTAACAAGACCATGCCCATGGCCCAGTACAAGCCGACCGAGAAGCCCCGCCAGTGCCCGCCCGTCGCCAAGGGCAAGTGGGAAGCCGCCGAGGCCCTGCCCCCCACGCCCGACAAGAACGTCTGCGACTGCATGGTGAGCAGCCTGAGCTGCGTGCCCGCCGACGGCATGAAGGCCAAGGACATGGGCAGCCTGTTCGGCACCGTCTGCGGCCTCGACCCCAAGGCCTGCGCCGGCATCACGGCCGACGCCAAGACGGGCACCTACGGCGCCTTCGCCATGTGCGACTCCAAGCAGCAGCTCGCCCACGTCCTCAACGCCTACTACGCCGGCACCGGCAAGTCCAAGGCCACCGCCTGCGACTTCAAGGGCCAGGCCAAGCTCGTCAACGGCGGCGCCCCGCCCACCGTCGCCTCGTCGTGCCAGCCCGCCCTCGCCTCGGCCAGCGCCTCGCCCGTCACCAAGGCCGGCGCCGCCGTCGACCCGTCCACCGTCGGAAAGGACACCGGTAGCGGTTCTTCGTCGGGAGGTAGCGGCAGCGGCTCCTCTTCCGGTGGCAGCGGTAGCGGTAGCGGCAGCGGATCTTCCTCGGGATCGACCGGATCTGGATCGACTTCCGGATCGGGTTCCTCTTCTGGATCGGGATCGTCCGGTTCCGGCTCCGGCACCACTGCGGAAGGCGCCAAAGCTGGAAGCAACTCGACCGCCGGGCCCTCCGCGGCTCTTGGCTCGCGGACCTCGTCGTCCAGCTGGAGCTACGTGGCTGCCATGGGTGCTTTCGCTGTTGGCGTAATGGTGCTGTAAAGAAGGAGGGAGAGAACCAGAACAGAGCAGGGCGGGATCATATACCAGAAGGGGGAAGAAGTGAGCCTCACCTCGCCCAAAATGGGATACGAGGTGGCTATACCATGTTATTTACGAGTTTGCTTTTAGAGGGTGCTTGACGCACTGAATTGAAACGAATCCACGAATCTGACATCAGTCCTGTGAAGACTGTCTGTGAAAGCATGATGCTTGCCAAACAAGTCCAGTTGCTATGCCCTAGAACTAGCGGCGGTCACTTCTTGAACCAATGCTACTATATCTTGCAATGATGTAAGGATTAGTCACTCCGGTATGTTCCTTTGTTGTCGGACATTTCTAAGTAGCGAACTGGCGGTGCTAATCCGACTAGCTGGAATGCACAAATGACAGGTCCCAGATATGCGGTGCCGGGACTGCCACCAAGTCGCTAGCCGAGAAGCCGTCTCTTTCAGCTCCTTGGCTCTTGGAGAAGATATGCTTAATTACCGGGTGGATCTTGGGGAGAAAAAAACGCGAGGAATACGCAGAGGCTGAACTAGTCTTGGCTCATGGGCCAATCAGCAACACTGTGTTGTTGTTAGCGCATGGCTTGAGTTCGATGGTGTTATCGTGGAATGCAGAGAAGCTCGCCCGGTCTTTGTTCAGCTGACTGATCTGCACGAGCGAACACAGCGCCATTCGACCCTTGGGAATCTCGTGGCGCAGGGAGCAGTGGTGTGCTATCGTGCCACAGGCTATCCTGATTGGGCCAGCAGCGGCACTGGAGGTCAAAAGTCCTGCTCTGCGTCGTCGGGACATAAGGCCTGTTTGGGTTAGGCCCCAGCAACGGCGGTGATTGGCGAACTTGTCTCGCTTTCGTCGTATTTACCGGGATCTTTAGGGCGGGCAGACCAATAAGGCTGAACCACCCGCTCTCACCAAAGACGAAATCGGAGCCGTTGACTTTCTTTGCACGACGGCTCTCTCACTCAGAATGAGCGTCGATGAGACCCGATCTTGGGAATCGGATACATAAATGAAGGCCATGCCATCGCAGTTGAAGTGGAGGCATTCGTCTGTCTCTCCTCGCATACTCACTTACACCCCGTGCATCTGATTTGAGCGCCCTCAGCACACAGTGGACTGAGCACCTCAAACAAACCAACAGTGTATAATCGAAACGACCACTTTCTCCTACTTACCGTATATCGAATCTCTAATACACACCCAGCGGCAATTCAATCATGGAAGACGGCCGGTATGTTGACGGGTCCCCGTGGTTCTTTGCGCCGAATAAGGGGGCTCCCATATTTTTCGCTATCGCTTTCTTCGCTTCGGGCTGCTGCCATCTATGGCAAACCATGTGAGTGGTGATCGAGATCAACATTGACAGTAGGACGCATCCAGTTGACACACAAGGCCATAGACGGTATAAGTGCTGGCGTCTGACGGGGCTGTACGTCTTCTGCAGTTTCATCTTCGCCGCCGGCTTCATCGTGCGAGAGCTCGGGGCTTTCGATTATCAGGACCTGATCAAATACATTGTCAGCATCTGTTTGGTATATGCTGCCCCGTAGGTGGAATTCACAATCTGACTTACACCGTTGATGGTACGGAAGCACTGACCCGGTAGCTTAGGCCGCTGTATGAGCTGGGTAACTATTATGTCCTGGGTCGAATCCTTTACTTCGTTCCATATCACTCACCGATTCATCCTGGTCGTGTCCTCACAACCTTTGCCGCGATATCCATGGTGGTCGAGGCGCTCAACGGTAACGGCGCGGCATACACGGCGAACCAATCTTTGCCAAAATCCCAAAGGGACACTGGAAAGGCGCTTCTCCAGGCCGCGCTGCTGATTCAGGTTGTCATCGTTATGCTTTTCGTCACCTTGGCCGGCTACTTCCACATTAAGTGCCACCGAAACGGAATCCGCTCGCCCAAGGTCGACAACCCTTTGACGACGCTGTACATCAGCAGCGCTATCATCACGGTGCGGACCATTTACCGAGTGGTCGAGTACTTTGATATCGCCAACGTCGACTTTTGGGCCCCTAACTTTGACCCGAGCAGCATCAGCCCCATCGTGCGGTACGAGTGGTTTTTCTATGTGTTCGAGGCGAGTCTCATGTTGGCCAACAGCGTCCTGCTCAACGTACGCCACCCGCGCCGCTGGTTGCCCAAGAGCACCAAGGTCTACCTGGCCCGCGACGGCGTGTCTGAGATCGCGGGGCCCGGGTACAAGCAGGACCGCAACTTCTTCGTCACGCTCGTCGACCCTTTCGACATCTATGGCATGGTCAAGGGCAAGGACAAGCAGACCCGGTTCTGGGACGATGACATGGCCGAAAGACAGCAACCGACGAAAACGTCTTCGACTGGCGCAGCCGTACACCACTAGCGGCCAGGAAAGGGGGTCATCGTCTTCTTCAACTGTGGTGGGTGGCACATGATGTCGCCGAAAAGATCCGGGTCAATACAGATCGATGCGGTTCTTCCTTTATCTCCATAATGTGGATGTCTGAACTGTGTTGGCACCATCGTCTGAGTACAATCCAGTAAATTTCTCGAGTGGTTGTCCTGCATAGCATCTCAAGTCAACACAGCCAAAGGGGAAAAGCGAAGTTCATTTGGGAAGTATTGCCCATATGATTCTCGGACTTGACTCCAATCCATCGTGGCCATGGCTGTGGCTCAGGCTAGGATTGCGGCACGGGGCTGGATTCAGCATCAGGTGTGTCAGGGCCAAGAAAGGACGGTGAAGAGGAACTAGTTTCTAAACGTCCCGGGGATGTTTCTCGATGGGTCATGGCAATAATGGGCTGGGCAATGTTAAGATCCACGCTCCTTCAATATATGGAATGGCGTAAACCGACCAGTCGGGACAGGAGGTCTTTTGTTTGGGGGAAGGAATCTCCCCGGGGATAGATAGTTGGGTACGGGGGTTTCGGCGTATCCTCTAAACATAGAGTGACTGTTATTGTAGTAATACAAATACTGAGACCCAATGCTGGAAAAGGACCAACGACAACGCTGCGCATGCCTAGGCGATCCCGGAGCTGATCATGCGGAATAGAGACGATTATTTTTGTTGATGCTGATCTGATCTCTTAGGGCTCCTTCTCCCAATACGCCGAGCTTGTGTTCAGGTCCGGATGAAATTGAGGTGGAGGAGCTGTTGAAGCTAAAGGTCAATCAGCACGGCTCCTGTACTAATAGGAGACTCCTATTCCAAGGTTAATATGGAACTAGTCGAGAAGGAAGAGGAGATAAGTGACATGGCTTTTTGAGCTTTGAGAGCTAAAAGCAAGTTGGGGTGTTAATGGGAATTGCTGGTCCCATCTTCGGGACCGAGGCTTTAGAGGATGGATCTCTTCGGCCAGTCTAATTGCTAGGTTTGTGGGTGATTCTTTCCTTCCCCATCATATCCAGTTCACTCGGACAATCGGACAAAAACATTTTAGAGAGCAGAGCGTAAAGCATGAAGGAAAAAAAAAAGAGAGAGAAAAAAAGTAAATATTCGAGCATTGAGCAATCTCAGTTCCCAAACTGGTGATTGCTGACATCGCATGTTTGTAGCAAACAAGACGAACACATTGTGTGATACTGCGTATATGTACGCAGTTCTTGGCTTGGTATGGGGAGCTCCTGTGGCTTGTGTTTGCCACTACGTTAGCAGGTGGTAGTCTCAACGGACAAGGGGGGCTTTTGCAGTGAGGAGTGTGAGGCTGCTATTTTTGGCCATGTCAAATCAGTTGGCGCTCCACTTTTTAGCTGCTGAGAGTACCGGACTCTTGGGATGCTGGTCCTTTTCTGGAAGCTCCTAAAATCATTCCAAGGCTCCTAGCAAGCTGGAAAAGCCCATGATAATCAGGCAAGGAAATCATTAGCTCAATGGGGTAGACTGGTTCATTCCAGCTCATGGATCTTTTGGTCCGTTTTCGGCCGGTATATTGCATTCCTGCTTTCAGGTGACCAAGTGACCTAATGTGACCAGCTGCTGGTTGTATGTACGAACCCGAAGCATGCTATGCTGTAGGCAAGGATCTAGCGGGGTGTAAGGCATGTTTGCCTGGCTGGAGTTATATCGTATGTGCAGACACAAAACACTGAGCAGGACTGTTTAGTTTGCCTAGACAGAGACGAGCGATCTTTTTACGAAAGAGCCTCTCATCATGAGGAAATGAATTGGCGGATGGTCACATTATATTAGGCACCGAAAAAGGAAATTCCGTATATACCTTGTGTAGCTCCTGTGATGTGACACTAACGTTGAGTATCGCATTTGCGCCTCATGTCTGAGAGCATCAAAAGCACAGCCAAGCCATTCAGCCTCCAAGGAATCACATCCTCCCACCACCTCCTTCCGACCAAGCCTTGTTTAGCATCTCGCATGCCATCCCACCAAATGTACGATTGAGGTACAGCCATGGTTGTTTGGTTGGGTTCAATACTCTCGATTGCTGGAAAGGGTTTCCGGGGTCCCAACTCCTGAGGAGCTGACGCAAGGGGGAAACCGCTTTGAACTCGATGCTGTTGGTCCGTTGCATGCAGGGCGAGCTCTCATTGTCTGCTGCAACAAAAGTAATATCTTCAGCAGACTGACTGCAGGGCATCTCATGACTTTTTCTTATCTTCTCTCATCCCTCACCTTGGATATATCTATCAATTCTCTAAGTTAGTAGCCTCCCAAGATCATCCTTGGACAAGGACAGGCCGACTTTGCCAAACCCAACTCCTCAATTCCACAACCTACTTTTGCAACTTTGTGTGTCCTTTTCGGAGTCTTGGCCAGATAAGTCTCGATTCCACGTCGTAAATTATTTATTCCTATTTCTATATTTACACCCGACAAGATACGGTGCAGAGCGAAATAATCAACCAAGCCGCAACGGCTCCAAAGGAAGGAAGATTAGCGGCGGTGTGCTTGCTGTTTTGGTGTTACTCTCACAAGTACAGACAGACACTGCGACTGGGCCTAATAAACCACTAACACTGCCAGTGGGTGTGCGTCCATGTTGTGCGTTTCGCCTTAAACAACGCCCGCTCATTAATCAGACCTCGGGATCCCAAATTACATACCTATTCTTTACGCTCCAGGCAGACGGGACCGTCATCAGATCAAACTGCAGCACTTATTTGGGTTCTTTTGTTTTATTTATTTTATTATTTTATTCTTACAGATCGTTCTTCATCATCATTTTCTTACCCAATTTCCTGATCCGAGTAAGATCTGATTGGATCTTCCATCCTGCCGTACTTTCCGTATGCACGAGAGTGTGTCATCAGCCATCATACTTTATCCATCCACTGGCCCGCCTTCTAATATTTAGCGCTTTCAGTGGCAAGCAGCTTAAGCACTAGGCACAGCATTAGCCCGCAACCACCTCTGGCCCAGTATATTCACAACACACTAAGCCCTTGCATTATTTCCAGAGGTGCGACCACTAGGCTCGGTTACATCTAACCCCTTCTCCCCCCCTTCTTTTCCTCCCTCTTCCCCCCCTCTGATCATTATGATCAAGACAGACCCGATAGTCCAAGAAGAAGACATGAGTCCAGGAAGGAGTTTACCGAGTGAGCGTAGCCATATGGCGAAACCACAAATCTTCGTCAACCTCGAGTTCGGCGTCTCTTGGTCCCAGCGCCATACCCCGAGGACGCACGCCATCACTTACACCTCGCGCAACCTGCGGGATGCTCGAGACCGCGGTGCTTTCCCCCGCCAACTACCACCCACTAACACCAACTACCTAGCTTCCCTGCACCATCAGCAACAATGGCAAAGGGAAATTGGAGAACACCGTCATCAGGCACGCCAACATTATCAACAGCACCAGCAAGTTGAACAACCACAGCAATCATCACGTCGCCATCAGCAACCGCAACAATACCACTTACAGCCAACTCCATATAACAACACCTCATCGGCGCAGCACCAGCCGAGCCGGCAACCGGAATGGGAGTGGGCCAGAGACTCGTTGGAGCAATCGCAAGAGACGGTGCCCGAGGGCCAGGGGAGTCGGCGGCGGGAGTCACGAAGCGAATCAAGAGGGTTATCACATGAGCGGGGCAACTCGGCGCCGCCGCCATTCAGCGACAGCCCGTGGGACGCTACACCCGGCGCATCTCTGTTCCCCCCACCACAAGCGGCAGCGACGACGGCGACTGCAACATCAGCGTCACGACTGGACCGGCCACAGGATGAGCCACGCATCTGGAAGCCCTTGCCCGAGGCGCCGGGTCGGTTTCGACTTGGGGAGGACGGCCTACCCTGGTCTGCCTTCGCCTGGCCGATCGACCCTCACGGGCCAGAGGAGGACCCCGGCGAGTCGGCGTACGCCAGCCAGCTTTCACCCGTGGACAGAGGTTCTCGACGCTCGCGGGCGGAGGACCCGGCCAAGGCCACAGAACTCGAGTCGCTTTCGGCAGCCATGATGACGGTCGACAACGGCTTCGAGAGCCAATGGTGGTACCAGGGCCCGCGCGAACCCGTGCCGCGGTTCTCGCGGGACCAGGAGGAGCCGCATCGTCTGAGCATGGCGGATGCGCAGCTCCTCTCGGCCGCCGAGCCCATGTCGGCCGTCAACCCGCCGCCCGAGGGCTGGTATGCCCCGACCTCTCCTGCTGCCGCGGGCCGTGGCAGCTACGATCAGTACAGCGGCGGACAAGGGACGGTTGGGACATCGAGAGAGTCGATCAACGACATTGTTTCCCCTATCTCTACGCTCTCTGCATCGCCGCAGCAATACCGACCTTTACACAGGACACTCACTACGAGGTCGGAGGAATTGTTCTTTGGTCGTTGATTTATTTATTATTCTTTACTTTGTTTAAGCGGTCATGATAATGAATAAGAGGCATGCACGCATGTACCCATGGATCTAACAAAAAAAGAGAATGGACGAGGGCGACTCGGTCAAGCACGAATTCCAGAACTCAGGTTGAGAAACCGAACCAGATAGGATACAACTATTTGGGAATATCTACTTTACACATTCGCTCACATGGACGCCGATGTGGAGCGATGATGTTTCTTAGTGCTGTGCAGTATTGCAAGCACTGCCTATTTTATTCAATAGCATCGTTTGCCAGGAGTTGGGGGCCGGTCATTGGGGGCGGATGGTATGGAGTATATAGAAGGCAATATCCTACGGAGGAGGACATCTCTTGGGCTAATATCAGAAGACAGTTATCGCTGTTGATTGAAGCACTACTACTCGTGTGCTTCACATTCCACAATTCTCATCGTCTCTTCGTCTGCTGATGGCTTAATGTGAACTCTCTACACTAGGTTACTCATCTCCCACCATGTATGTATCTTATTGACACCGCTAGAACTGGTGCATCTCCATGTGCGCACAACAGGTGGCAGAGCGCGCGATTAGCGTCGGCAAGTTATGCGCGAACATGCATTTGATCAACAATATCCAATCTTGCCACTGCTAAATATGGAAAACTTTCTTGTACACCCAACCCACCTTTGCCTGCATATGGCTCGATGGCCGACCACCAGCTTGGCCGGCCGATTGAGTTCGCGGGTAGAGAGGCCCGCGGCGGAGCGGATGTGTTGCAGATCGAGTCAGCCATCCCGTTACTCCCTTGTCTATCTGTTTAGCTGTTGTGCTCCCTGCTCAAGTCCATGTCAGCAAAAAGAAGCACGCAATCAGGTAACTACATAGCTAACTGGCTGTCTGGCCGCTGCTTCCCAGTGTCTACTGCGAGATGTGGACGCCGTCAGCTGACACCGACCGATAACAGCAAGGAGGGCTTCCCCACGATTCGCCAGAAGAAACGAGGCCCGTTTGACACTGCAGTCAGTATATGCATCTGCTTCCACCTAGGTAGGTAGACTGCTGGAATCTGCCAGCCAGCCATCTGTGTGTGTGTGGTTCATGTGAACACATGCAGATACACAGCCACGGTTGCTTGGCACACAAACAGCAAAAGTGCACTTTTTTACACGCCGTAACCTTGCATACACCAAACATACTTGCATATCCAGATACTAGACGAAACCTGGCGGTGCTATACACTGCAACCTCCCAGGGAGGGGGGTTTTGCATGCCCCCCGTCTGCCCGCTTGTAAGGGCAATTTTACGTACATGCATACATAAAAGTAGGGGTTCATCTTTACTTTGCTGCACACTCTACTCCGTACGGTATCTCCAATTGCCGCGCGCTGCGGCTGCGTCGCCACTATTTTTGTAGTATGTGACACAGAAGGAAAGAAGCACATGCATGCATTTGATCGGACAAGAGAGACAGAGAGAGAGAGAGCCCTGGAGATGATGCGACATGTCAGCCAATCCACTGCCGAATTATGCCGAAGTAACAAAACCAAACACAGCCCAGCGCAGAAAAGAACTGCCCGCCTTGTTAAACGATAGCGAATGAAAGAATAAATCATCGGCCAATTGACCAATCATGACGAAGCTGACCATGCAGATAGCATCGACTTGATGATCTCCAGGCAGGTCCTTTCCAAAGTGCCCGATTACATGTACTTCTTCGGAGACATTACTGTAAGTGAGATCCCGCCGACCAATGGATATACTTAGAAAAAACAATAACACTCGATCTTAGCAGAGGTCCGTTCTACGCACCGGAAGTATGATGTTGCCCATGCAAAGCTTCTTTCTGTCTCTGGTTTCGATTACCGAACGTTGATGTTGCACAATCTTCAGCTATTACCGATTTGTGCCCATTCGAAAAGTTTCGTCTCATACCCAAGCGCGGTAGTATCACCGGCCGGCATACATTTCTCATTGGTCACGTTGATCAACATCACTTCACTTACATATATGTTGTTTTCTTTTGTTTCTCGCCCCGCGGGGTGTCTGAGGGTCTTGTCTTGCTTTTTTCAGCTGGCAGGGGTGGTGGCAAACACCCCTCCCTCCTCAGCTAGGTTAGCCAGCTTCGGCTACGTTACCCCCTTTGTTAGAAAAAAGCGGCGGGTGATGATAGTGAAGCTTTACCCCGGACTTTCCTACCCTACCCTTGAGCCAGACAGAATGCCGAGGTGTGCTTGCTGTCTGCTCTCAACTTCACACTAACGATGTACATTAATTCAATTCAGACTACGAAGCCGTTAGCTGGCGTCGCCCTCGTTTCATTAAACGGTTCCTGCAGCGTCATGGCGGCATTTTGTTTCAATCTCTGTTTCGTTACACACGCATTCTACTTCCCTGGTCCATCCCCCCTAATCCACTGTGATGAGGCTTGTCGCCCGCACTTGCTAGATGCATGTCCGGAATTCTCAACACTGGGAGGTCAGGGGCTATCATGCGTATGCGCGCAGGGGAGAAGAAGTAGATGCCGAAAAGGCACCGAAAACTCCTCGGCAAGGTCAGCTCGGGTGCCGCGAATTTCGGATGTGCCAATTTCATTCGTTTGTTCGTTTGGTCTTCCGCCCGCCCCCGGTTCAGTAGTACCCGAGTCCTCTCTCGGTCGGCCCTTTAGTTGGGGTCTCCTAACTAGCTAGTCTCAGCTACTGCCGGTCAAAAGTTCCGAATGAGGCATGGGATGTCAGGCTTGCCCCTGCCCTACACTTCCTTGCTTCGGTATCGCAAAATGAAGATATCTAACTGCCTTATGCTCAGAGCACCCAGGTTGGTAAGAAGGATCCAGCTGCCTCGAGAAAAAGGGGGCCCGGCGAACAGCAGCAGCGCGCACAACTGGATGGAGACAGATAACCATATGAGGCTCGAATGTGGTTGAAAGAAAAGATAGTGCACTTCTGGAGATCGAAGACTACCTACCCATGTACTTCTAGCGCGCGCAAGATCCAGCCAGCGGTTTGCTGTACTGGAGGAGCTGTGCCGTCTCGGCGCATACCTCATCTCATATAACTCCGGCCGGCTCGGCGAACCCAGCAGGCCGCCAAGAGAACGATTGCCAGCACGTTGGCAATTTGGCCCCCTCGTCGTTACCTGCGTGTCCTGCAATGATGAAGCCGCGGTACGGTTGTCGAACTTTGATGTTACGTTTCAGCGACGCGCCTCGCGAATGCAGATTTGATGGCTACGCATGTAACTCTGGAATGCGACTATCGGCAGGGAGTTCCGTTTATTGAGATGATATCCGTAGATTCCTGCCCATTGAGCTGCTTGCGGCTCAACCGCCCCTCCTTCGCGCCCCCCTAAGATTAGTTATATGCATGCCTGGCAGATTGTCACAAGGCTGTGCTATCCTTGCCGCTGCCAGATCCGGTCGTTGGAATGTCCGAACGTAAGATGCCAGCAGCCCTCTCTAGATTCTTCTCTCAAGTCAAACAAAGGGGTAAATGCCACGTACGTTGGTTATAATGGAGAATGGTAAGTAATGTAAATGTAATGCCACCCCTCATCGGATTAGGCAGCAACATAAAGAGTTCCCCTATGAGGTGATGAACTTGGAAGTCGGTGTACATACCCAGCAGGGCAGGGGTCGTTGCTGTTGTTTCGTTTTAGTGTGCTGACGGGCCAGTATCGTACAGATGCTGCAAATCCCCAATCCACCCGTGGGACGACTCCCCGCACACCACAAGCCAAATTCTATTTTTAGCAGGGGGCCAAACCGCCTTAAGCAGGGATGGGCCAGTTATTTTATTTGAAGATCAGCGTGTGATCGACGTAACGGCCGTCTCTTCCTCTCTATCTCATTTATGTATGTCCACGCTCTTTCCTTCGCGAGATTCAACCCCACGTCAGCAGCGAAAAGATCGAGACAGACGAGGGCCAGTATCACACAGGCAGATGCATTACTTATTTTTACTTGCATCTAAGAGAATATGTAAGTAAGTACTGGTCGGCACGAGAGGGAAGGAGGACGCCCGCCCCCCTCTCGGAGGCAATGCAGTCATACGGACGAACTGCTCGGGAAGAACTACCTCACCTTCGCCTGCCTGTGCCCGTAGCAGATCATCTCCGAGACCCCATGATGGAGAAGAAGAGGCCTCGGTAGGTAGAACGAACCTGACCATGCCGCCGCTGCCAATGCTTGGGCTATTTCTAAACCGAAGGCGCATCCACCATGAGCGCCTTCGGAGCTTCCCGTTTGGATTTTCGCTTCCGATAGACGTCATCTGTAACATGGCACAGTAAGGAAAGTCTTCACGTGCCACTCTTTGGCCATCATCGTCCAGAACGGCTTTCGATAGACAGCAGGAAGTCCTGCTCCATCGGCCCTTCTGTAGTTGGCAAAGGAGGAAAGAACCCGCCTTCTCTCCTACCTTACGTCCCGGGCCACAGTACTTGCCCAGATTATGTGGAATACTCGTGTAAATCGTCCAAAATAGTCTCTTTCTATTGTAGTGATATGGGATTGAGAAGAATCACCGTAACCATTAGTCTATTTCGGATAACCCCCGCGTATTCCCATGGGAAGATTAGGTAGGCTATGCACACACACACACTAAGGGCCAGCAGCTGGGGTAGCTGCGATGCCATCGCTTCGTTCCCATCAGCACTAGATACGTGATGGAAGCTGTGTGGTAACTAACGTCCTAGACACTGGCGTTCATTTCGCGGGGTAGCCATCTCTTTCTTTTTGTTACAGGAGATGGATATCAGATGCGCGCAATGCGATGTACGCTCACAGGTAGCTGGGCGTTCACTGCGCACGTAGCAGTTGCGGGGAGTGACTCCAGACATACGCCAGTAGTAGCAGTAGTAAGTGGCATCAAGCCAATCTTTCTTATTCTATAAATAGAATGAAGTCCTTCTCCCTCTGACAAAATGCCATTGTTACTGTACGTAATCGTTCATGTACTTCGTTCTACCCCTTCCCCTCTTCTACGTGGAAGCTCTCACGACCGACGAGTGATAGCGTCGCCTTTTCTTTTTGGCGCTTCACCGACTTTCATGCGCAGTAGCCACAGATGACACATCCAAGAGGAGCAGGAGACAGGTCTGGCGAGGGTGGAGGTATCTGGTTTAGTACAGGCTTGAACCCCGTGGAGCGAATCGCACACCCATACAACCAACCACGAAGTCCGAGTCCGCCGTCGACCACTAACAGCTCGAGCTGGAAGCTGCTCCGCCCCAACTCGCAATCTTAAATCATTTGAAAAAGCATCAACGGGCGTTTCTATAAGTGACTGCTGTTGGTAGATAAGCTTCTCATCATAGTGGATGTGAGTACCTACCCTTGAACACAGGGTCGACGTTGGGGTGGGCGCTGGCGGTTACTCATCCCAGCTGCTGCAAGATGACCGGACCTCCCCCTACTGGATCCAGACCAAGACCGTTACTATTCCTAGGCGGCACTGCGAGCTACGTATATGCATAGGCAGGCTATCTATCCTCCATGGGTAACGTAGTAAGATATAGATGGGGCAAGAACGGAAATCACGGACGCTCATCGGCCTTGATAGATCCTTCTGCAGTCGCAAGACACCACCAGTACGGCAAACGAAGCGACGAGTGGTGAGCTGTCGGATATGAGGAGCCCCTCATTCTATCAAACGCATTACATTGGATCGCCATAGCCATGAATGGGGTCCAGCTTGAGCTCGTGTCATTGCTCCAAGGTTCGGAAATCAAACCTTGTGTAAGTCAACACATGGTACAGTAAAAAGCCGACGAGAGTCTCCATCAGGCAAACCAACGACCCAAATACAGGGCTGTGATACCCTAGCCTCATATGCCCAGTGGTCTTGATCAGGCCCCATGTCTATGCGGAGTACACCTCGGTACATAAACTTCTTGCCGCCATTGCCGGCTCCCCTTCTTGCGCGATGATACATGTTTAGCTAGCTCCTTATTCTGTTTGGGGTCCGAAGCCTGTAAATAGCTCCATGTACAGTAACAAGAGCCACGTCTAAATGTGAATGATCCATGAAGCCTCCTGTATCCAAACATAGGAGTAAACGTACTGATCTCCGCCTAAGAGCTGAGACAGCCTGATGCTAGGTTCTGGTGTAGGTCGCTTGGCCGCGACCATGGGTATCGCGACGCGGACATGTACCGAGAACATCAGGACGCCTGTATGTTCACTCAAAGATGTATACAGTGATAGATCGCGAGGCTTCATGTGTCTACTAGTCCCGGGCTGTGTGTTGAGCCAGCGACTTGCTTGATCTAGCACTGAAGACTCTCTCATCATGCTCCGTGACTACATAGGATATACTGGTGGCTGTATCGTAAGGTCAGGCACAATGCGAAAAGCCTTGGAGGAACTGGTAGACACTTTCGCGCCATCGAACCTCTTCCATTTCCTCTACGAGCTCGAAGTTGATTTGGCCCTCTTGATTCTCCTGTGTGTGTGTCTGCTGCAGTGCCCCTTTTCCGGTATGCCAGCCGATATGCCTTGCCGCTGTAAGTCATAAGCACCAGCGGATGTGTATTGTGGTGGGCCTGGTCGGAGACGATCTTCCAGCAAATGGTGCACAGGGCGTGCCTCTAGATATCGCGCTCGTTGAGTGAAGTATTGCGGGATTGATGTGCATGTGTGGATGTGTGTCTGTGGGCGGGCGATGCTACGCGCGACGAGCCAGCCGCTTTCTCTCTCATCTCGGCCCTGGTCTAATGCGACTATGGGGTCCAGTGGGCGTCACGTAAGGGATATGTTACCAAATACGCCTGATTTATCCAGGAGGTAGTCGTCAATACGGCGTCTCATTTCTAAAATCGGATCTCTGTCGCGATCTGCAGCATGTAGGACTGCTTGTCATCGCCACTTGTCATCGTAAACCGTGTGGGCATGCATTTGAATATCGACTGTCGGTGTGAACTTGGTGAATCATGTCTAGATACTGCCAGTCTTGCATTTGATCTCATAGCTCCCGCCATGAAAGTGCAATTTCCTATTTTTAGTAGTAATTGAGCAATCATAGCTTGGCTTCTAGTAGTGATGCTTGTCTAGCCCGGTTGACATTTCGATCTCCCTTGACAGCCATGGAAATACGCCGTACCGTTTGATAATAATGCTCTCATGATACTGAGACATACCCCAGTGGAGGCTTTTTTCATGAATATTGGAAGAATTTTCAATTATCCACTGTCTGACTGTCAAGCGTTGGTGCCATGGCGGCCACGTAGACAACATGAGTGGTGGCTGGGGGTATCAGTCAGCCAGTGGATGAATGACCCAAGACGGAAAAGTCCCAGGCTGAAAAGGAGACCAAAGAGTAGGTACATACTTACTGATCGCAGAAGCCCCAGAAAAGGTTCTATATCATAAAACCATACCAAGTCTTCAGCCCATAGTTTGGCCGCCTATCTCAATGCAGGCTTGCAATATCAGTAACATACTGCACTAATTGAAACGATATGTGGCAATGATGATGAGACATGTTTCTTGTATTTCGTGATGATGCTTCTTCATCGTTCAACGACGTCTACGAGATCTCAAGTTTGAACCGAAAGTCTCTTTGGCACCTGCTGCAACGTAGAAACTGGCGAAGGGCAGTGCTTCTTCCGCTCTTGGCTTCTCGTGCCATATTTTACTCTGTGTCTTTGCAGATTCCTGGATACATGCTAGCCGCCACTGATTAAACGTGAGAAAGGTCCTTGACTAGAGTTCCTGTATTTCCAAAACAACTAATCACCATAAGCTACAATAAAACAATTGTTATTCGGTGTAACAGTATTCAAGTGCAGGATATGACTGAAGAGTGAAGTTGCGACTTCGACGAAGTGCAAATTGTTGACACAATGCCATGTGAGTAGGCATTCGTAATATGATATATGAATATAACAGTACGATGCAAGACAAGACATGGCTTGAAGTTGAAAAGAAAGTAGTCTTCCTCGCTCTCTCTACGTGCCCTACTCACTTGCTCTCACCACTTTTGGTGGCCGCAGTTTCCGGTGGCCAGCTGTCACGACCCAATGAAGACGGCGGCAGCTCTGGCGGTGGCGAGGGAAGAAGAGCCTCTCGTTGCGACGTCCTTTTATCTCCCCGCGCCTTCTTACTGCGATTCTGACTTTTCTCATTCAAGTTATCAGAAGACGCGAGAACCGCTGCCTTGACTTGAAGGCTCGCCCGGTACTCTTGCAGCTTCACGGCCTGCCGCAAGACCGACTCGACGAGCTCCATCCGCAGCGCCTCCCCCTGGAATCGCGCGATGCGCAGCGACTGCGCGACCACGTTTCGGATCTCGCGGCCGTTGAGCCCGACGGCTGCGAGTTTGTCTTCTACATCGGACGACAAGAGGTACGGGTCTATGGTAGCGGGCGCGGTCGCTACCGCTACGGCTGTTTCTTCTCCTGCTGCGGCGGACCCAGGTCTATCATTGTTTCCGTCGACGACAACATTGACTTCGGCCCCGCCACCGTCTCTTCTTGGGGCGACAGAAGTAGAGGCGCCAGACAGAGCATCGTGCCATATCCTCCGGCGGCCCGCGACGTCGAGCTCAGGGAAATAGATGGCGATATGAACGCGAGAAAAGAGAGCGTCGTCCAGGATGCCGACGCGGGACGAGTTGAGGACCACGATGCCCCCGAATGCGTCGAGGAGCTTCACCAGTGCCATGGTCATGGCGCGGCGTGGGACCTCGTGCTGTATGTGACTGCCCCCAACATTACCGCTGCCGCCGCCGCCGCCGTTGCCCGTGGCGTCGGCGTCCTCGAGAACGAGCATGCAGTCCCACCGCTGCGCGAGGGCGAGCGTCGCGTCCATGTTGTGCTGCACGGCCTCGGCCGACACGCCAGTCGCGAAGGGCGTCATGTGGTACAGCGGCTTCCGCGTGCGCTCCGAGATGCAGCTGGTCGCGAAGGTCTTCCCCGTGCCTGGGCCGCCGTGGAAGAGGTACACGGATCCTCCTCCACCATCACCAACGGAGATCCTCTTCTGAGGAGGTGGTAGACCGTCATCTTCGCTACTTAGTCTTCCTTGTTGATTGGTTTCTTGCACGGCTGTTGTTGTTATGTTTGGTGATGATGCGCTTTGGACCGAGCCAAGGAGCAGTTCTTTCTCCTTTTCGTCGAGGATGAGATCGTCGCAGGCGTTGATGTTCCACTCTATTTCCCGGAGGTCAGCGACGTAGAGGTGCCGCCATTCGTGCGTGCGCAGATCGAACTCGTGTACCGTGGGCTGCAAGAGTGGCAGGTCGCGAGTTGTTAGCACCTCCGGGATTCTGGGGGAGGCCGGCCCTATAGTATGATGCGATCGTCGAGGTGGCAGTTTCGGTTGAGTATTTAGGTTAGGCTCGCTGCTTTGATGGTGGAGCTGCCAATATAAATTGGGATCGATAATCAAACGCATATTGTCCTACCATTGTACAAAAAAAAAAGAAGTCAGTCAGCGCCGGCATAGTTCCTGCACTTGGGTGGTGTACGCGTTGACTTACCATCCACGCAGTGGAGTCCACCTCCGTCCCAGTGTAGCAGACCCAGCGATATCGAAAATCGAAAGAGTTCTCTGAGAATCCCGTGAGTTTCCGACTCCTATCGACTAGAGATCTCTCGATGATCCGTGGATCGTAGCGCAGTGGCAGGATGGGTAGTTCCTCGATCGCCACCTCGCAATCTACGTCTTCGAAATCGCCCTTCGTGATCGTCAGGCTCTTTTGGAGCGGTATGAAACGGTCTTGACAGGCCACGTAGTAGACCTTGAGGGTCACGTCTGCTGTGCCAATTGTCGCTTCAGCCCACTGCGCGTCGATGACCCGGTATGCCTGACAGCGGCGAAACCCATCGGCGTGTTTCTGGATCACAATGTCGTCGGGCGCCTTACCGGACGTCAGTTTAGCAGACTCACCACTTACATATAATACTTGAATCCAGAAGAGTTTCGAGGACTTACAAAGAGATATCTGAGGGTATTCCAAGTAATGACACCTCTAGATAGCAGCTCATCGATTTTTGGATATTCCATGGAGGTCGAGTCACTCATGAAGTCTACAAGCTCCTTTGCTAAAGCCATCGGTGAAGACTCCTCAAGACCCGATAGCTCCTTTTCCACTGTCTGCCTTGAGTGGTAAAACCAGTAGAACGGGTACAGCAGCTCCACCTGTGGTTCAAAGTCCGGCAGTCGCATCCCTGGGACTTGCGCGGCCAAATATCGCATGGCGACGCACAGCTCTTCCGAAACCATGTAAATGGACTGGCCATTGGCCACGACCAGGTCGGGCGTACTGTTGCTGCGCAAGGTGGCTTGTTGTTCGTCCAGCTCGTGCCGGCATTGGTATTCCTGGAAGACGATGAAGTGGAGCTGTCGGTTTTGGCTCAGGTACGTGTCAAGGTCTTGGATGAGCCGCTTGCCGCAGAGGTGCAGCGTTTTCGGCTCGTGCAGGGGATGGTACTCGTCCAGGACCATCCACTGGTTTGTGGTGCTGCACTCGGTGCCGTAGTTCGGGACGTCCAGGTAAATGGCCGGGGAACAAAAATCGCAGTGCACCCGGTATACGACTTGGTAGTTGGCAGCACTGTTGCTATCGTCGAGGCCAGGGGAGGGAGATGACGAAAGCGAGTGCACGCGCGACAGGGCTTCCCAGTCCTCATCGGATATCTCTGAGCGCATATCGGCTGGTGAACAGAACATGGCATTGTTCTCGCCGACAGGGTCTTCTCCCGCGAGCCATGGCGATCTATCATTTTGGGAGTCCCCTCTCTGCGAAAGTGAGAAGCGGCTTCTCCGGGAGGAGGAGTCTCCCGGCGCGGTGGGGGAGAACGAGAACCGGTCCCGCACGCTCCACAATCGGAGACTTGCCGCGTCCGACACGGGGTCCAGCCGTCCCACGCGCGCCTCCTCGATGGACTCGAGCACGGGGATCTCGCGGATGGCCTCGACCTGCTGGCGGATGAGCTCGCGCTGGCGGTGCTCGAGGTGCAGCCCGGCCGTGAGGCCCTCAAGATCCTCGATGAGATCTCTCAAGTGCTGGACGAGCTCGGCGAACTTCTCCTTGTCCACGATGGCCCAGCGGGCCTTGTTCCAGAGGTTTGCCTGCTGTTGTGTCGCCTTGGTCTTGTCGCGGAACTTGGCGAGCCTCTGGGTCAGCGAGGTCATGGCGGACTGGGCGCCCAGGAGCGGCCAGGTGTGCGAGGATTGAATCAAGACGTTCGGGGTGGCGCCGTGGGGCCCGGCGACTGGTTGATCGGCGTCGCGCAGGCCGTACTTGCGCTTCAGCTTGTCGCCGTCGCGTAGAAGGCCGATCAGGTGCAGGAGGGACGCTTCGATGGCATCGTGGACCTCCTTGTTCTCGTCTATCTGCCTGTCGTAGCCGTTGGGGTCGGTGAAGCCGCACGCCTTGCCCCAGGCCACCAGGCGGATTCGCTGGTTGATGAACTTGGTCTCAAGCAAGTGGTACTCTTGGCCGAGGTAGCGGCCGCTCTGGACGAGCTCGAAGCAGTCGACGCAGGTAGTGAACAAGCTGGCAATTCCGAGAGCAAATCCGATAGGCTCCATGATGCCTCCAGTCTAGAGGATCAACGGAAAGAGGTGATAAGCTGGGTATGGAGGGACATGATGGGCTCGTCGACTTGAAGAAGGACACGAATATGAAGGGAGGCATGACTAGAGTACATGTACCTAGGCTTTGACTATATAAAACATAATTATAGGGGTTGCATATATGTAGGTCTTATTGGTTGCGTTGGAGGCGCTATGTGAATAAAAGTTGGCCGCGAGCTTGGCTTTCGCAAAAGCTGGCGTAACACGGAGCTGTACTCCTTAGGCGTCTCGTCGCAAGTCTCATCGCGCCCGATTCATGCCCTTTTACTGCAGACTGAGCTGCTGCGAAGTGACGTCTATGTTGATTGCTACCCTCCTCTTGGAGATGCTTTCGTGATCAAACGGCTTACGGCCATATACAACATGGCCATGGAATTCCCGAGTCATTGTCTTTCTCTCTTTTGGTGAAGAATTGTCTGAATTCTGATAGGTCTTATTGCTTCACTTACACTGGCCACTAGAACTGTATATTCCTATCACCGATTTCCTTCTACGCCTGCGCCATGATGGCATCCAACGAGTCCACGGGTGACCCGTCCTCAAGGAGCAGCGTGCAGATGGTCTAGTCCGCCTCGGCACCGATGGTCTCAATGCACATGGTGAGGTGTTTGTCATGGTCTTTGCGGAGTCAAGGGTTGCGGAAGAACTTTCACTTCGCTTCCTAGGTGTCAACGAACACCGCCTCGGCGAGGAAGTTCTTGTACTTGCGGGCGATCTCGGCGTCGCGGGCCTTCGCTGGGGCGCCTAGGTTCGCCAGGTGATTCTATTCGTGGATGCCGATACCTAAGTGCAAACCATTGTCGGCGTCGATGTTGAACAAATACAATGAGATACCCCGGCATATATATCTCGCAGTGTTAGATGCTATTAGCACAGCTCTATCCGGGGCGGGAGACAGGTCAGATCTCGAATCCCGTAACCATGTCGCCAAGCGTTAATCAGTCCAGCCATTTAAGCCTAGCATACCGAAATACATTCATCAATTGGCGTTGAGTGTCAACTAGAGTGTTTTAGACGTGACATGCATCTCAAGGTTATCGACAATGTTGGGGGTTCTACTTGTAACGCGAACCTAGCATAGCTGCAAAATCTTTAAAAGTGAAGAGGACCGAGTGAGCATCAGGCTTAACAGACTTTTCAGGAGGCCGGCTATATTAAAGTGTCTTTCTTCGATCAGAGGGGAACGAATTGGACAGTGGTTGATCAACTTCGCATTACCCCGCTATAAAACGGGAATCAGGAAAAACAAAATATTGGAAATAATCATCACGACCATCCAAGTCTGCAGAGGCATAGAGGAGCATCAACTTCACAACGCGAAAAATGCAAAAAGATAGGTCTGCCTGGGGGTCGAACCCAGAATCTCCTGATAGCGACTTTAGATCGTAGTCAGACGCCTTGCCATTGGGCCAACAGACCTTTTGTAGTTGTTCCATTCTTTGCAGATGGAAACATTGGCTGGTAACGAAAAACTTAACGTGACTGCTGCTTGGTAGATCTATGTAACACATTTCTACTAGTCACCAACCATGGAAAATTGCCTCAGCGCAGAGTGTAAGGCACTTTCTTCACGTAATAGGGCCATACACTTTGGGGAGATGTCGTACCATGACAGTTGACAGGTAAGTAAGTATTTTGTCGCGGACTTGATCTCCAGAACGCCTTCGCGCATGTCAAAAAAACTATTCGACACCCTATGCCTCGAACGCCAATAAAAAAACCCTGACTCGTAAGTATCGTGATGTAACCTCTGTCTCCAAGGTTGATTCCCTTTCAGCTTGCTTGCCTTGCCTTGTCAAATGAAGAGTCTGGTCTCTCCCACCCAACCAGCAACTGAATGGCCCGTGATCCAAGTAACTGTATCTCCTTTCTCCTCCAAATCCAGACATTGTCCGCGCTGGTACAAGATGTATCTATGTAAGTAGTATATACCCTAGTCATGGTCGCGGATGGGGAGGTTCAGTCCCTACGTGTTCGACGCACTCATTTTACCTTGGCCTGCAGCTAGCCAAGTACTACTGCCTCCGTATATCGATGCTCGAGCGCGAGGCATCTAGTGACGGCCGGATGGAGCTGCTGGAGCTCCTCCGTCGGCGGGCGCGCTGCTCGCTGGGATCGGCGGGGTTCAAGCCGGACGTGCGCGCAAAGAGGTTGAGGATGTCCGTCAGCGTCACCACGCCCGTCAGGCGCCCGGAGAGGTTGTTGGGGCCCGAGAGGGACGTCGAGGGGACCGAGGGGAAGTGTGTAGCCTGCGTGTTGATGGCCGACACCGAGTTCCTGCTGCCGCCCGAGGCGTCCGGCACAAGAACCTGGGGGCCCAGCAGCGGGGTGGCTGGGGCCGAGGGCGAGGGGGAGGCCGACTCGACCACCCACATCCGGTGGGACTTGGTGGCGACCAGCTTTGCGACCGTGTGCGCGAGCGTCGAGTAGGGGTTCACGTAGAATACGGGGAACGAGTCCTTGCCCTGCTCCATGCCGCGCTCGTTTAGGATGACCGAGACGAAGTGCATGCACGTGTTCTGCAGCAGCGGAAGGCTCGCCGCATTCGTGAGCAGTCGCACGTCGACAGTCGAGATGTTGCCCACAACGTTGGACTTGTTGTCCACCACCGCCACGCTCGACAACCCCTCGTTATTCATGAGCGTAAGTGCATCCGCCAGTGGACTATCGGCGCTATTTTTGGTTATGGTCGTCAGCTAACTAGTTTGACCTGGTCGTTTGTAAAAGAGGGGGGAACACTTACCTGACGGCGACAATTTGCTGGGACCCAACACCGAGATCCTTCAGTATCAGAGGATACAGCTCGTCAATTGCGCGGAAGTTGATGCCCTCGTTCCAGAAGAACTCTACAAGCGTCAGCTGGCTCAGGACGCCAATGACCTCGCCGGCATTATTCGTGACCAGAAAACGGTGGATTCCGCTGCCAAACACCTCAATTACTTTGGCCAGGTTGGCGTCTCCGTGCATCATTACCAGCGATTCCTTTCGGCATAGCGGCTGTATGTCGCGGAGTGGGATGTCTTCATGGGCTTGGGCCTTCTTCGCGAGGGTGTCGAACAGAGGCACGAGCTCTTCGCTGGGATTTCCCAAGCCGACAACGATGAGTAGGTACGCATTTAGGTCGTTGCAGTCGAAGGTCGAGATAGGAGTGGTCGATTCCGCGGTCTCCTTGATCAGAACCACGTTGCTGGTGGTGTTTTTCAGTAGCACCTTTCATATTCGTTAGAAAAACTCCGATGTGCCCCTCCTCAAACAGAATATTGTAGCGATCGGTTCGGTACATACCATAGTGGCCTCCTCCACACTCGTGTCCATTGTCACCCACTTCACGTCATCTTTCGAAGCAAGCTCGCCGATAGATACATCTCGCCAGTCTCGTCCCGCAAATCGGGGGTTGTGGGCCTTATTGGCGGGGGGATGGTTCAGGAGGTCTTGAATGGCGGCCTGGGTCAGGGACGGGTGCCGCTGCGATCGAGGGGACGGGGGCAGCCCGCGCAGGTTCTCGGCCAAGCTGTGCCGGTGGGCATGGCCGTGGCTGTTCATTCGGTGGACGCTCGAGGAGGAGTGCGATCGCGACGGCTGCGTGGGCGGCGAGATGCTCATCTCCTTGCCGGAGTCAACGGCGGAGGATGCGTTGGCGGCTGGCTCCATCTCGACGAATTGCTTGGGTTTGTTGGATGATAATTCCGTGGCTCGAAGGGTCGGTCGGGAAGCGGGTTGCGCAGCACACTAAGTATGCGCACGTCTTGATCTGCAAAGGACGATGCACTGCAGTGTTGCTCTTGGGCCTCTCGACTGCGTGAGATGAGGCTGGTAGGTAGGACAAGCTGGGGTCGGTTTGTAGCTCTGAGGGTGACTCGGGGCACTGGTCGAGCTCCAGTAAGTCACGTAAATCAAGTAAGCAGCAGCTGCAACTCCTGGATATGCTTCAAGCGATCAGAACAATTTGTTTCTTCAGTCTGAAATAGATAATATCCGACGAGGATTTATTGCTAGATATGCAATGTACTCTGTACTCTGGGGATAACGAAGCTGGGGGAGGAGTGAATCCGTTCGTTCAATCGGCGTGCCTGGTGGACTTCGGCCTCGGTGAACTACGACTGGGGTTGTAGGTGGGGGTATCGGTCGGTGGGCTCGATAATCATGATGGCTTGGGTGGTTCCGCAGCGAAGCTTTTATGTAAACCCGACCGGAAGAATGCCTCTTGTGGACATGAGAATTATCCTCTAGGTAGGTAAAGGTGGCAACCAGTGTCCGGACAGGCTAAGCGACGGACGGGTTGCGAGACTTTGCGATGGCAGATTAAATTGCGATCTTTGGTGTTGACTTTCCCCTCAATAGCATTTAGCACGGATGGGTAGATGTCAGCTCTTTTCCCCAGAGCTGGATGGCACTGACCGGTAGTGCTGAGGACCAGCCAATGCAGTTTCGTCACCCAGCCGTCATTTGTCTCTCTAGTCTGGGGAGGGGAGGGGGATCGGAACATGCCGCCCTCATAACCTACGAGGCACGGGACTAAAGTTGCTGCTTGCTTCAGTCATCTCACTGTGGCTACACTGGTCGCAGACAACATGATGAACAGCGGCATGGACCAGTCTGGTGACTGCGATTTTCAAGAAGCAAAATACAGAAGCCGGGAATTGATGTATTCTACAGTTGCAGGAGGCAATAGCCCGGGAATGTATGCCATCTACAACTAAAAAAACATGATATTCCATGGCCACCACTGTCCAAGCTTGGTAACCGGATGCGGATGGTTTTGCTGTTGGCTGCAAGGCACATCTTAGCCCGGGGCTGTCATCGACGCTGATCTACGAAAGCTCGATGGGCAATAGATGTGATTTCATGTAAGTCAAGTGCAGCTTGACGATCCCAGCATGGGGGTTGCAGACTTATGTAAACATTGGAAGTGACGATGGCCATTCAAAATCTACCTGTCTAAAGTGCAGCTGCAAAGGACTCAACCTGTATGGTGGCTTCGGTATTGCCTTTTGCTTCGCACTAAAAAGAAACGTTCTGAGCCTATAGCAGAAAGTTGATATGTCCATTCATTTATCTTTCTTACAGCGTAGCTTCTTTCAGTGGCTCAAAAGAACATACGTGAACGTACTTGATGGGTTCTCTTCTGAGCCGTTAGAGAGTGCCACCTTCAAAATGCGCTTGGAATGAAAGAGCAACGCAATCGTGTAAGTGGAATGAATGTTGGACCGTTGAACCCCTCCTGAAAGCCCCGCCTATGCAAAGTAAGCAGGGATCATAGCACCAGCATATGTTTTCAACCAAACCTGGGCTGCCTACGATACTTGCTCTGCATAAATATTGATTATGTACATACCTTAGGTAACATAACCCATAACCTTAGCAGGTTGTAAGAGGCGCATAAGCTCTCAGTTTCTCTATTTACCTTTCCAAGAACACATGGAGGTTTTTCTTTCTTGGAAAAAGTAGAAGGAATATACTGTAGATGGAAATGCAGATAGAAAAGTTTGCCCAAAAGTTTTCAACTTCACTAACAACATCAAAATGGAAGGAAGAGTGAAGAAGATATGGGAGCCCGCCCATTCACTTGCTCAAAAGGGGGTCTGGTCTGGTCTGGTCTTCGATCCTGCTTTCTGCATTCTGCACAAATAAAATCCAGAACAATGCACAGTCACAGGCACATGTCCAGTAGGAAGCAGAGTGACTGGCGAGCTGGGTGTCCCACAATCCACATGCATGCTTGGCGGATTGGACGGTGACGGGAGCATAATTCTCAAAAAACATTAGCCCCCATTCCAAAGCCAGCATTTTGGGAGGATCAGAGGGACCAACCAGACCAGAGAGACAAAGAGAGAGCAAAGGGATCGCAGCATTGGATAAGGAACAATAAAGAGGGGACAAGCCCATTAGATGCGGGCGATAAGGCAGCCATCCTCTAGCTTAGGCCCAGCACCAGTCAAATCTCCCACCAACATTTTTTCTGCCACTGCCACTGCCACTTGTATCCAAGCAAAAGCCAGGGTACATGTGTAGTGGTGTTGCTGCGTCTGGTGTTATCCATCGCTGCTAGGTTCAGGTGGTCATTTTTGGTCCGAATTGATTGGGCTTCGTCGATGCAAAAAAAAAAAAAAGATTCACTCTCAATTCTTGGGCCAATCTGGAATCTCTTTCTCATTAGATCCCATTGTTTATTTCTACCATTGTTTTGGCTGCAAATCATTACGATTCCAACAAATCCCCTCCTCGTGGCGGCTTCGTTTAATTCAATTCTCCCTACCTAACGGAATTGTCCCCGCGCTTGTCCACGCTGGATGTGCCCCCCCTCATTTAACGCTCTGTGATCGAGGGTCCTAAAAAAATACACCCCCACCTTGGCCCAGCAGAAAGAGCAACAACAACACAATAACAATTTCTTCTTCTTCACCACAGTACAGCACGACATCGCGAGTTTGACTGAGTTTGACCACAGCGACCGCCCACGATGTCGATGCTACCTGCCGAAGTCCACGCAGAGCTGGCTCAGCTTCTGCAGGCTCTGCAGTCCCCGGACAACAACATCCGCTCGCAGGCCGAAGACCATCTGCAGAACAGCTGGACCGCGACGCGACCTGAAGTGTTGTTGATGGGCCTGGCCGAGCAGATCTCTGGCTCAACTGATGCTCCCGTAGGTCATGGCTCTTTCTCGCTACCTTGCTGCTTTGTTCAGCTACCAAGACACAATCTGACACTGGAAACCCCCAGATACGATCCTTCGCCTCTGTTATCTTCCGAAGAATAGCCTCCAAGACACGAAAGAATGAGAAGGGCGAAACAGTTGAGATATTCGTGTCGCTGAGCCCTGTACACGCCGATGCAATCCGACAGAAGCTCCTCGAAGCCCTCACGAATGAGACCGAGCGCAATGTAAGGAATAAGATCAGCGATGCTGTCGCTGATGTGGCGCGGCAATATTCAGAAAACAGTCAGTCCAACTCGCACACTTCCCATGGTCAAGTATCGACACTCCCAGACCGATTCTGACTCTGTCGCAGACGATACCTGGCCTCAGATCCTGGGTAGCCTCTTCGAGCTTAGCATGGCCCCTGACGCCGGCAAGCGTGAGACGGCCTACCGTGTATTTGCGACCACCCCCGGTATAATAGAGAGGCAGCACGAGGTCGCCGTGATGGAGGCTTTCAGCCGAGGCTTCAAGGACGAATCTGTCGCAGTAGGTGACGTATGATAACTCGGCATTTTGGAAAGATCTAACAAGACTTGCTGCTTTTTAGGTACGACTAGCGGCTATGGAGGCATTCGCCTCCTTCTTCCGCAGTCTGGGCAAGAAGGCCCAGCCCAAATACTTTGCTCTCCTGCCCGACGTTCTCAACATTCTCCCCCCTATCAAGGACTCCAAGGAGTCTGACGACCTAAGCAAGGCCCTCCTGGCCCTCATCGACCTCGCCGAGACGTGCCCCAAAATGTTCAAGCCTCTTTTCCACAACTTGGTCATGTTCAGCGTCGGCGTTATCCAGGACAAGGATTTGGGTGATATTTGCCGCCAGAATGCCCTCGAACTGATGGCAACTTTTGCCGACTACGCCCCCTCCATGTGCCGCAAGGACTCATCTTACACCAATGATATGATCACTCAGTGCTTGAGTTTGATGACTGATCTTGGCGAGGATGATGACGACGATTCGTCCGAATGGCTTACTTCAGAAGACGTGCGTCTCTTGCTTCCAGTTCTTGAACATGTTGACTGACCAATTTTCTAGTTCGATGCCGAGGAAAGCGATTTGAACCATGTCGCCGGTGAACAATGTATGGACCGCTTAGCTAACAAGCTGGGTGGTGAGACCATACTGGCGCCCACCTTCAGCTGGCTTCCAAGAATGATGACTTCGATGGCTTGGAAGGACCGCCATGCGGCCCTCATGGCTATTTCTGCTATTTCGGAAGGTTGTCGCGAATTAATGATCAGGGAGCTCAACCAAGTTCTCGATCTCGTTGTACCAGCGCTGAAGGATCCCCACCCACGAGTGCGATGGGCGGGGTGCCAGGCCCTGGGACAGATGAGCACCGATTTTGCGCCCACCATGCAAAAGGAGTACTACGACACGATCCTTACGACCATCATTCCGGTATTGAACTCACCCGAACCTCGCGTCCAAGCCCATGCCGCCGCGGCTCTCGTCAACTTTTGCGAGGAGGCAGAGAAGACCATCCTCGAACCTTATCTGGACGACCTGCTCTCCCAGCTTTTCAACCTTCTTCAGAACGAAAAGCGTTTCGTACAGGAACAAGCTCTGTCCACCATCGCTACCATTGCCGATGCTGCCGAGGCTGCCTTCTCGAAATACTATGACACTTTGATGCCCCTGCTGGTTAATGTCCTGCAGCGGGAGAACGAGAAAGAGTTTCGTCTCCTTCGTGCGAAGGCCATGGAATGCGCGACGCTGATCGCTTTGGCCGTCGGCAAGGAGCGGCTCGGCGCCGATGCCATGACGCTGGTGAATCTTCTGGCTACCATCCAAACTAGCATCACGGATGCCGACGATCCTCAGGCCCAGTATTTGATGCACTGCTGGGGGCGCATGTGCCGCGTGATGGGATCCGATTTCCTCCCCTTCTTGCCTAACGTCATGCCACCGCTGGTTGAGCTCGCCAGCGCCAAGGCCGATATTCAACTTCTGGACGACGAGGATCAGGTGGAGCAAATTCAGCAAGAGGATGGCTGGGAGCTCGTGCCGCTCAAGGGAAAGATGATTGGTATCCGAACCAGCACAATGGACGACAAGCACATGGCGATCGAGCTGCTCGTTGTGTACGCTCAAACGCTGGAGGCGGCATTCGCACCCTACGTCAAGGACACGATGGAGAAGATCGCGTTGCCCGGTCTCGCATTCTTTTTCCACGACCCGGTCAGATTCATCTCAGCGAAGCTGGTTCCTCAACTTCTCGGTTCCTATAAGAAGGCTTATGGGCCTACTTCGAATGAGCTCCGGGGACTTTGGGCTGCCACTGTCGACAAACTACTCGAGGTGCTGACGGCTGAGCCAGCTATCGACGCTCTGGCTGAAATGTATCAATGCTTCTACGAGTCAGTCGAAGTTGTTGGCAAGGAATGTCTCACCGCACAGCACATGAACAAATTCATCGATGGCGTACACTCCGCTATTGAGGACTATAAGGACCGTGTTGCTCAACGCGAGGAAGACAAGGAGGGCGTTTCCGCCGAGGACGCCGAGGACGAAGCCGAAGACCTCCTTCTTGCCATTGAGGATGACCAGACCCTGCTCTCTGATATGAACAAGGCTTTCCATGCTATCTTCAAGAACCATGGTGCCGCATTCCTCGGCGCATGGGAACGCTTGATGAACACATACGAGGCCTTCCTCGCTTCTCCGGACCAAACGCAGCGACAATGGGGTCTTTGCATTATGGATGATGTTATTGAGTATTGCGGACCTCAGAGCATCAACTATGCCAACTTTATCCAGAAACCCCTGATCGACGGCTGCAACGATGCGTCTGCGGCTATCAGACAAGCGGCGGCCTACGGCATCGGTGTTGCAGCACACCGCGGAGGAACTGCTTGGGCTCCGTTCCTTGGCAATTCCATCCCCTACTTGTTCAAGGTAACACAAGTGCCTGATGCTCGTGGCGACGATGCTGTTTATGCGACCGAAAACGCATGTGCCGCTATTGCCAAAATTCTTCATTTCAACAACTCTGGGGTACAAAACCCACAAGAGGTTGTCAACCAATGGGTCAACACACTACCCGTTTGCAACGATGAAGAGGCAGCACCATTTACCTACGGCTATCTTGTTACCTTAATCGAATCGTAAGTCCCCCCCCTGATGGATAGGCGCAAGCATTCATGCAACTCACACATATTTCTAGGCAAAACCCTGCTGTTGGCCAGGCTGACAAGATCTTCGTCTACGTTGCTCAGGCTTTCGAGGCTGACATGCTCGGCAGTGGTGAAGTCGCTCAGAAGGTGGTGCAGGCCACCAAGGCTCTTATGCAAGCCGCAGGTGTCAACGCGCAGGCCTTGCTGCAGCGCTTCCCTCCCGAATCGCAACAGAACATCATGCGCTACTTCAACTAGACTGAGAAGGAGCGGTTTGAGTTTCACCGCAACCGTTATAAGCCCGCTTAGACCGCGGGTGCCGCGAATAAACGGGTGCGTTTTGGATGAATGACTGTTGAAAAGAACTCGGGAAAGGGGCAATGCCACCGCACAAGACACAGTTGAAGGCCAGCGGCAATCCAGGGCCAAGCTTGCTGTGCACAAGCTCATGCACAGATACCGGGTTCAAGTGGAGAGAGTAATGAGTTTTGCAGCAACGATACGAGGCACATTATAGGCTTCATGATGATACCATAGCACAATTGATAATGACACGAATCCCATCTCACAATTTCTTTGTGGGACTATTGGTTGGCAGAGCGCTGCTGCAAGATATCGGAGCAGGGAGGGTGGTGCTTGGGGTTGGTTGATGGACGCGGTAGTACGTACGTACGTACGTACAATACATGATAAGCAACAGTGCTTCGGAAGGTAGTGTAGTGTCTCATTTCTTGTTGCGTATATTCGTAGCAGAAAGGAATCAATCGAATAAACATACATTTTCATTTGAATATGCCCTCCGACTTTACCCTTTGTGTCTTTTCCATATGTATAAGGATATCTCCGAGACGGTGCAGCTGCTCATCGTACCTTGTTAGGATGGGTATTATGCGTAAAATAACTACCTAGGCCGTCCCTTACAGGCGCAAGAGGTAGTCTTGCCGTTGAGGACAAGTAGGCGGGCGACATCGTTTCTGACTCGATGGCTGAATTCTACGAAGCGAACTTGGCCATTTCTCATCGAAAGCTGCCCTGCCCCTAGTGAGTGTTGAGTTAGCATATGACCAGGCATTGGGTGCCACTGGATGCCACTCATACATAGTCCAACTTCCAATTATATAAGACGTCAATTAGCCCAGTCGAGAATCGTACCATCTTGTTCCAAATGCGACAAGAAACTAACTACAAATATGTAGTGTCCATGGTGGGAAATAACGTGAGGCAAAGTACCGTAGAATCTATTTTAAAGATACTTACTGAAGGCAGAAGTTTCAGTATTCCCAGCGCATCCGTGCCCCTCCCCCACTACTTACTTACCCAGGCATTGATGAAATTCTGGTGCCTGGGGAGAGCGTAATCCCTGACGACAACAAATACGTATGTACCTAATTACCCCTTATCCCACTCGATCATTTTATCGCGGATGAAACCCGATTGATGCAATGACTTCAACTCTCGGAGTTTAGTCATTCCATTACAGATGAGAAGCTCGAATTCTTGTTGCTTGAAGCTGACATCGCCGCCGACGAAAATGGGCTCAAGAAACCCTCGACGTTCCGCTTGCGACCTGTGTCGCGCCTACAAGCTTAAGTGCGACAGGGACGACAGGCACGGTAAGTCGTGCGACCGATGTATCCAGGCAAACCAGGCCTGCACCATTACTCTGGATCCTCCTTCGCGGCCGTCCAACAGTTCTAGAGAGCGCGAGCACCGGCCTAATGCTACTACAAACGCCGCTGCTGCTACTACGGCCACTACCGCTCACGCGGGGGCAGTACCCGCTCTCCGGACTTTGTATCCCAGCGTGTCGGCTGAGCCACCACCGCCCAACATAGCCGAGAGGGTGTCGTCTGGGAACGGCAACCTCAACCACCAAGATCCTATGGTTAGTTTATCTCGACAATAGCCTGATTACGATCGCGACCGCCACTAAAATGCATATCATGTTAGGACTACCCAATCATGGACTATGCCATGCCTATTCCCAATTTTGATATTGGCGACTTCTCATTTCTTTCATCAGACACCCCGCTAGGAGTAAGCAAGTTTGCTACTACAGAAATGCCTGATTCGAGAGACTATGAAATTCGCGACAATGAAGTGTCTGCCACTACCGGCAGATTCTCGGAACCCTGGAAGTTGTCTCATGGCGGTCTCGCCTCACCAAGACCCTCAGAGCCTGATCCTCCCCGGAGGTACACAGAGGAGCATGAGTTTCCGGCAGTTGATAGCAAGAAGCTCACACAGCTGAGCCTAGAGATTTCCGAGGACTACGAGCTTCTCAGAAATAGTTCTCCGCTGAAAGGCCAGCCTGAAAATGTCCCTCACAATTGCACGTCAGCCGAGCAGCACCGGCCGTTCAATCGCATGTTCGACCAGGCCTCTCGGTTGTGGGAGATCATACAGGGCATGTCCGCGTCTGTGGAGGGAGGCAATGGTCTAAAAGACATAGACTTTCAACACCGCAACCGCGTGGAGCCAAGCCACTTCTGTCCAGAGGAAAAGTATAATGCTGGCACCTCAACATCGGCAACGTATAGGCCTACTGGAAAAACTGATCAGATACTGATCTTGAGTCTGATCACGACGTATGCGTGGTTGATGCGGAACTGCCGGAGCATCTTCATGCGACTCTTGATGGCGCTAAAGTCGGACGCGAGCGCCAAGCTCATCTTACCGAGTCTGCAGTTTGGAAGCTTCCAATTGAGCAACAGCCTACCTATCCAGGTCAAAGTGCTGATCGATATCACCTCGGGCATGCTTCTGCGCATCACCAACGCACTGGGCCTCAGCCCTGTGGGCGTGGCTACGGGCTCGCCTCCGGCCTCAACGCAAGAAGAGCCGGGAACCAGCAGGCTGCCATTCGTGACGGACCCCATCTACATCTCTTTTCGCGACAGCATACTATCGCAGGATCTAAACCTGCCAGAGAACGACCAGAACCAGTCTCTTCAGGGTATCATGGTCGATATTCAGCGTCTTGTAGATCAGAAATTCAAATAAAATAAGCCGACCGGTTTTCCGTGGTCATCGAGCCTAACAGATTTACCAAGTCACGGTGCGTATTCATCTTCACAGCTACATTGCTTGCGAACCGGTTCCCAAGGTGCGGATAAGTGTCGTCCTCAAAATAGTGTCAAATAACATGATCGTGTAGGTTTAACTGAAGTGGGTGGGTGCTTGTGTAAGACGCTTTAGTCGCAGCTCCATAACAACATCGCGAGGTATCACTCTTGCCGTGCATTTATAGAAGATCTTCGAGACGAATATTGTTACAGCCAACACGATTCTTAGTGTTTGGTGCGCCTCGTCATAATCAATCCATCTCGTCCATAGGTTTTCGTAAGCGACGACAGATGGCTTGGTCAGGGCAACATTCTTCGACTAGAACGACTTCGGTCTCCCTGGCGAGGAGCGCGTCGAACATGAACGGTCGGCTGTGGACTCGAGGGCATAATCGCAACCTGTAAACTGGGCATAGCCTCTGTTAGCTGCTGGGCTGATCACGGCAAGGGGAAGATGATGAGAATATGCTTACGCAGTGCAGTCACTCAACTGCACGTAGAAACTCGCGGTACCATGAAGCACTGACCAGTACTAGCAGCGGTCGTTCATTCAGAGTAATGCGCTTGGCGAAGAGGCTGATCTACTTATTTGCAATACCAGGTCTGATCGAGCGATGAAAGGGGAGGGCGAACCAATCGGAGAGGCAGTGGTGGGTTGGACCCCTAATCTCCGCAACCCCTGTCTGCTTTTCGGGCTTTTGGGCTTTTGGGCGCGGCAGGCCGGCAGATGTGCTGAGCAGCACGTCCTTTTACCGCAACAGGCAAGAAGTGGCGCTTTTGGGTGCTGCTAGCATTTTTGGAATTGGCGGGTTTGGCCAATCGGAGTCGAGCTTACGAATATCTGTCCAGGCGATACAGGGCACAGCTGCCGCAGCCAATCGGAGCCAGGCAAGCAAGTGCGAGTCTTCCAAAGGGTGGACAGGAGGCAGCAACATATCGACTTTCCACAGAGGTCAAATAAAAGCAGAGATTAACATGTGAGACAGACATGCATACTTTGAAGAGGAGGATTATCAATTCAGTCATCTTATGAGATTCCGAAGCTGCTTCAAACACCAGACAGCGCTCGCGAAACTCGAAGCACCGATACTCGACAACCCCCTCCACGTCTAAGTCCCCCCCCCCCCCCCACGCTCAAACCACCACCACCACCACTAGCCCACCTTCCGTCTTCCACCACACCATGGCTCTTCCACCCGATGAACCACACCCAGTTGTCGCGACCGCAGATGCATCAGGTCCAGATGAGAATCTAGAAGACCATTCCCGGGTGGCGACGGCGGACTCTCAAGCCGACATCGTGGGTAGCAACGACCCGCCCACCGATGAGAAAGAGGCACCGCCGTTCAAGCCCACTTTGGCCTTCTGGCTCGTCTTCGCGTCGTTGGCTCTCGCCGCCCTACTCAGTGCACTCGATGGCGCCATCGTGGCCACAGTCCTCCCTACCATATCTTCCGAGTTGGGCGTTGGGCCTGATTTTGTATGGGTTGCAAATGTTTACTTCCTCACTGGGTAAGCCACCTAACTCTTGGTGAGATAATATCATGATGATGGTCAAGTAAAGATACCGAAAGAAAGGCAACCTACTAACGATGTGGTGGGTTTTTAAACTTGTAGTGCCGTACTCCAGCCCCTGTTTGGCCAGCTCTCCGACCTCTGGGGCCGACGCCCGATCTTCATCGCCATAATTGCCGTCTTCACCCTCGGCAGCGGTCTCTGCGGTGGCGCCAACTCGGCCGAGATGCTCATCGCCGCGCGCGCGGTCCAGGGCATTGGCGCAGGCGGCATCAACATGATCATGGACCTCATCGTGTGCGACTTGGTGCCCATGCGGGAGCGCGGCAAGTACCTCGGCATCCTGTTCATGATCATCGGTATTTTCACGGCGGTGGGACCCTTGATCGGCGGCGCCCTCGCCCAGACCGGCCAGTGGCGCTGGGTCTTCTATCTCAACCTCCCCATCGGCGGCGTCTGCATGGTCATCGCGTTCTTCTTCATGAAGATGCAGCGCCGCGCGGGCGGTACCTTCGCCCAGAAGATTCGTCGTATCGACTGGGGCGGCGTCACCATCCTTACCGTGTCATGCATCGCCATCATGTACGCCGTGACGTACGGCGGCGCCTCGCGGTCCTGGTCCGACGCCAGTGTCGCTGTGCCCCTGGTCGGCGGCCTGCTGGGCCTAGTCATCTTCGCCTTGTTCGAGGGTTCCCCCTTCGTCGCGGAGCCCGTCACGCCGTATCACCTGTTCGCCAACCGCACGTCGGCCATCGCTTTCGTTGTCACGTTCCTCCAGTCCATGATGAGTCTCTACGTAGTCTACGTCTATGCCCTTTACTTCCAGGCCGTCTTCGGCGCCAGCCAGACGCTGTCGGGCGTCTATCTCATCCCCACCGTTATCGCCTTCCCACTCTTCACCTCCATCGGCGGCGTCCTCATGTCCAAGTTCGGCCGGTACAAACCCCTACACTTGATCAGTTTCGCCATCCTCACCCTGGGCTGTGGGCTCTCGTCCCTGCTGGACGACCGGTCGAGCCCGGCGGCCTGGGTCTTCTTCCAGATCTTTCTAGGCTTCGGCGCGGGCCTTTCCATGGCCGTGCTGCTGCCTGCGGTGCAGGCCGAGCTCACCGAGGCCGACACGGCACTGAGCACGGGCACCTGGGCATTTATCCGCAGCTTGGGCGTCATCTGGGCCGTCACCATCCCCGCCGTCGTGTTCAATAACCGCTTTGGACAGCTCCTGCACACCATCAGCGACCCGGCCGCGCGCGCCATGCTGGATAATGGCAACGCTTACGCGCATGGGACGGCGGCCCTGGTCGCCTCATTCGGCGGCGAGACAACGGAGCAGGTCCGCGCGGTCTACAGCCAGAGTATTCAGCGCGTCTGGCAGATTGGCATCATCTTCTCGGGGCTTAGCTTCGTCCTGGCGCTGTTTGAGAAGGAGATCAAGTTGAGGCAGGATCTGAAGACGGACTTTGGGTTGCAGGACGAGAAGAAGGAGTCACAGGCGGCACCTTGAGAGGGGATAGCCGTGGGCTTCATTGTATACTATTCGTCGTTGTTTCTCGTCATGTTTCAGCAATAGTCGCCACCCTTCACTCGTGGCGCCGCAGCAGCGATAGATTTCCTGTTCAAAATTTCGTTTCTCATTCCGCTCGTCTCGTTTAGACTCGGAGCGCAAGTTCTAAGTAGATTCACCGTTTGCATTATAAAAGATTTGCATATCCCTATAATTTAAACACATATTCTCTTCCCTTTCTTGCGAAAGGTCTTTTTGTTTGGGAATTCTACAATGCAGTCAGTGGCCACCATACCTTTACCTCTCGATGGTCCTTACTGCTTACCCGTCCAGCATCGATCGGCATGAACGAGGACCTACTGACCCGAGCCTCATCCAGGTACACATGACAATTACGCCACCCCATGTTGGTTGCCGATCTGAACCGCAGCGTAATGTGGGGGGCCGCACTTCTATTATTATTATCACATGTAGAACAGTTGGTGGTATGTGTCTTGATCTAGTGTTGTCCAAGCTGAGCAAAGGCCATGCAATGATTCGCGTCCTCGCGCTTAATCGTCCTTTTGGCAACGATATCTCATGTCGTACGAGGTTTGGTATGTCAATCGAGCCCTGCCCCGTATCACGGTATACCACACTGTTGTGCTGCCTTGAAGTGGCACCAGCAGGCACCGCCACCCCCAATGAGTGTGGGATCGGGGACACACAGATGTCTTTCCCCTATTGTGGCATGCCGCATATCCGATCTGGTCTTCGGTGAGGCTACCTGCATGGTAGCACCAAGGCGTAGGAAACGGGTTTAATCTTCCCCGTCTCCCGGCATTTGGCAAACAGCTTCATGCTGGGACCCCATTTAACTATTATGGACGAACATTCACTGCTCTCAGTTGAGGATCTTGAAGCCAAGTGATCACTCATCTATGAGCTGGAGCGACTGAGGCGACTTCGCAAAGTCTCAATCTCCTAAAACTAGTCTGAGCTAAAGAGCAAAGAACCTCAGATCTAATCAATGGCTCCTTTCGAAAAGATGAAACTACCCCTTAACCTCCGATTCTGGAATCGATGGGTTAAGTCCTCGTCAGACGATGGAGATTTAGCCATTGAAGAACTAGGAGGCGAATACCATCGATTTTTCGACCTTGTCCTCGACGAAGCCGTCCTCTGGTGCACCGTCGTGATCCTCATCGCGACCACGGCGGGGATCCTCGGCTCCCAACTCACAGCGACCCAGGAGCCCATACCAGACGAAAGACGTATCGCTTTATTAGCTCTGCTATGGCAGGCCCTGCTGCAGCTCCTGGTTAATTACTGCACTGTCGTGCCCGTGCTGCGCGAGCAGCGCCAGCAGCGCAAGAAGGGCGCTTACTCCTTTACCCAGCACAACAGCAACAACAAACATGACGTCGTCATCCGCGTCCACTACGCCGTATTTTACGGCTGCGTCGTTGCCAGCGTCGTCGCGACGGTATTGGCGCCGATGCTGCTGGTCGCCGTCCCGAACAACAACCCGACGGCGTCCAACGTAGCGAACTTTGCTTCGAACATCTTTGCTGCGATCGCGGCGAGTCAATTAGCGGCAGGGATTACGAGTGGGCTTCGGAGAATGGAATGACAGGACTTTAACGTCGCGAAAGGATGTGACGAATGGTGATGGAAGGTACCAGTATCATGTAATAGGGGAAATGCGTTGCGCTCGAGGAGGTACCCGAATGGGCTGGTCAGAGAAGTGCATTAGTTGGAATGGCGTTACTGGTTACTGGAACCCCCTCTTTTGACTCAGCCCTGCAATAATACCTGCATTATTTCGTACAGCCGTATTTCTAGCCTGCCTTGCCCTATGTGATCTAACTGGATCAGCGGCTTGCCTTGTAGTAGGAAAAATAGGCTACCCCCCCGCCCCAGGGACATGTTATCCTTATGGCATTAGGGGCTTCAGCAAACAAAAAAGAAATGCAACACGCGCAGATCAACTACCGGGAAATCTTCCTATTGACCACCAGGCTGAACTGAGAATTCCAAGATAGTGAAAAGGACAAAGAGGATACAACATATGACGAATCTTCGTTTGAAGAATCTTACCTTATTTTCAGCTCAGCAGCCCCATTGGGATTCACAGCATCTTGACGAAGCCATTCCGGCCCGGTGAGGGGACATGTTTGCGCGTCCCGGCACTTGATAGGCAGATTCGTACATCATGTCGAACGCCACTCATCGAAGGAATCAGACATCAACCTGACTCTGTTTCAGCCTTATCATCCTCCAGAAATAGATCATAGGCCTCCTTCTGCTTAGACCACCAAAATAAACCAGCTTAAGAGCGAAACACACCCAGCCTGGTCCTTTGAGAATTATATAACTCGCGGATATGTTAGGCTTTTCCCGGACTAAAATTTAGCAACTTTCTTTGTCTCACTTATTTCTTACTCTCAATCCAATCAGTTCTTCTGCTACATTCATAAGAAAAATGGGCAACAAGGGATGTATGAAATTGTTGTCGGGGTTGTTTCTAGATTTCATTCTCTACGAAGCTGTCTTCTGGTGTACGGTAGTGATCCTTATCACAACCACTGCAGTCCTTGTGGGCTTCCAGCTCCGCGCGCCCCAGCCGGACGACCGATATAACACATTCCTGTCCCTACTCTGGACCGCCATCCTACAGCTCCTGGTCAACTACTGCACCATCGTGCCCGTTATACGCGAACAGCGCCAGCGCCATCACCTGAGCGTAAGAAAGGTCATCCGGGTCAATTACATCATCTTCTACGGCTCCGTCGCCGCGAGCGTGGTGGCCACGATCCTCTCGCCAGTGTTGATGCAGCACCTCCCTGAGCCGACCCTGGCGTCAGGTATCGCTACCTTCATTTCTAATGTCTTCTCCGCCATCGCGGCGAGCCAGCTGGCGGCAGGGATCACAAGTGGGCTTCAGAAACGGGGGTGATGGGGCTTTACTGTCGAAAATGATGGTGGATAGAATTGGGGCCGTGTAATGGCATGCGTTTTGGGGGCAGGGGTGCAATGACTGGTTGGAGGAGGTGCATTGAGTTGCAAGGCGTAGCTGGTGATTGGACAGCGTGTATCATTTCTTGGTAGTACTGATCAGAATAGGCTTGTGAGTCCAGCATCCTTCAAGTCGTTGAAGAGACAATCGATTGAGATGATGTTTTTCATGGTCAACTTGAAAGACAATTAATCTTCCGCGGTATGATGGGCCTTCACTACATCGGCGACAAGGTCTGTTTTGAGGGCTTCAAGATCTCGCACTACGCCAAGAAACGTGCCGAGCCATGGGAGAGCTTCCCTAAAGCTGAATACGATCGTGAAGAGGTAGCAAGATGGCATTGATCATGAGGGATAAGATAAACGACTATCCTGAACCAAGGCCTGTCGTTGCCGTATTTCCCTAGTCAGATGTGGCATTCTGGATATGGAATGTGCTCTCGGAAGTTCACGACTTGATGTAGGATAAGAGAACTATGTAGGATAAATGAATTCAAGATCATTGTGTAAATAGCTGTGCACTATCGACTGACCCACCGTCCAATTTCCAACTAATCAACCGCCAGCCATCTCGACGCCATTAGTGTTTTCTTGTCAGATTTAGACGTAAATGTAGCAGAACTGCCCCTTGTTCCCACCCAGCTGGTCCGTGAGCTCCAGCAGCGGGATGGCCGGCGCGATCCAGCCGAGGTCGACGATCACGTCCTTGGGGTCCTCGGCCCGCGGGTACGGGCCGTGGCGGGCCACCTCATCGCGGAGCTGGTGTGGCGGCATGGCCATGCCGCCCGTGGGGATCGCATTGATGCGGTTCTCGGGGTCCTGCATCTGCCAAATCCACCAGACGCGATCCAGCATGCCGTGGTGAAAATAGAAGGCTGGGTCACCAGGCGAGGCGAAGAAGTCCTGGATGAAGGCATGTATCAGCTGGCAGATCTTCTGTGTTGCATAGGCCCTGAGCAGAGATAATGTTGGAAAGGGGGTGGGGGAGAACAGATCAGAGATGGAAGGGGATACTTACCCCACCAGGGTCGCCACCGAACATGTAATGGCCGGCGTTATGGAGCTATTAACGTATATGTTAGCAGCATTTCAAGACCAATGGCTTGTACTCAAATGGTCAATCAAGAATAAAGGGGCCACTACTCACACCCCAAGGATGAGTGTCGTTGACCAGCGGCGGCATGCCGAGATAGCGATTGTAGAAAGCGTCGACGTTATTGTTGTCCATGATGGTCGAGTAGGTGTAGTTAGCAGTGGCTCCAAGGGCCGAGTTGCGGTTGACGTCGCGCCGGAGGCAGCGCGGGTTAGACCCCAGGCCGTCTGATCGGGGGTTCTTGGGTACATCGGTCAGGACGTGACCCTTGGGTCCCAGGCTGACGACCATGCTACGATAGTGAAGTCGACAGTCAGTAGACTACACGATATGTATGGGGGAAAAATGAGGCAAGGGCTAAAGCTTTGCACTTACTCCTTGAAAGGCCCCTCGGTCACGCAGCCGCCACCGCCGCCGGGTCGGATCCAATCGTATGGCTTCCGGTAGGGTTGTGCGACGCCTGGGTACTTGGAAGGCAAGCCTTGCCCGCCCATGCTGGATGCGTTGCCGTTGAACATGGGGGAGTTGACGGGGTCTTGGGCGTAGCGGTCATAGTTCATGTACTAGACAACATGGAAACACACTTGATCAGTAACAATATCAGACGGATAACAGGGGAGGCCAATGCTTACAGGTTGGTATCCTGTGTAGCCGCATTCGTCGCGAAGTGCCGTCTCGTATGCCCACATGAAGTACTTGTGACTTGCAAACAGGTGATACTACCGTCCAAGCATCGTAAGTCAGACTAAACCCCCTTTTGTCATGGGTTGATGAACGGTTAGTGTGGTCTGTCCTTACCGGATCATGTAACATCATGGCTTCGGTCATGTGGAACGCGACGAAGTCATCGAAGCGGCTGAGTGCGCCAGGGAACTTGTCTTTCGGGGCCCTGGGTGGGAGCTTCTGGAGACAGAGGACAGCCTTGATGTATTCTTCACGCTGGGGAACCGTGAGGTCGCTCCTGTGTAGTTTGTTGACCGTATCAGTTCGCATGCCCACTACATCGCGTGTCAGTGGTTTGTGGGGCTGGAGCTCACCATTCCTGTCTCACGACCGCGGTATCAAGCGTGCAATTCCCTGCTGTCTTCTTAGTGGACATCCATGCTTCGACCTTGGGCATAGTCGCGGCCTCAAGGTCATCGACAACATCGAGGGGGTAGTAGCCATTGCGTGAACTAGCAGGACAAAAAAGACTTGGTTAGACATCGTATACATTAGGCAGTGCCGATAGGGTATAGTTTCACATACGCCTTGGGCGTGAAGGCTGCTTCGACAAACCCGCTTGATACTGCGAGTATCAGCGGCAGGATGCTGTGCACGTTCTTCATGGTGGAGTCTTCTCAAACCAGTGTGTGAGCTTGGTTGGATTGAGTTGCGCAAGTGGAAGAAGAAGTCGACAGCAAAGACGACCTAATGGCATTGGGATTGTTTGGTCTTTTAGGTACTGGGTTTCTTCTTTCGGGGGTTCACTTTGAAGCCGCCTGGGACGGCATATCTACCGAGATATACCGGAGTGCATATGCCCTCCCCAATCCGAGATACCCCATGGACTGAATCGGAAGAACAGTGTGCATTACTAGTAACGATATTGTTCTTGGAAATTAGCGCTAGTCTGATACGTGTAGAGTATGGCAAATGAATCCCAACTCCTGTACTTGAGAGTGATTCGTTACCATGTTGCTGTGAGTTTGCTCGTATATACACTGGAAGATGATAGGTCCCTATGGCAAATCGGCGAATTGATTTAATCAAGCTTCCCTCATCTGATAGGTACTGGACACAGACGTATATAGGGGCAAGAAGGAGTTGATTGCTCCGATGTCGATCTTTCGAGATCTGCAATTAGGCAAGATCACCCCTGTACAGCTTTTCGACTTTATCCATTCAAGCTAGCGGCATATTGGGTAAATCACCTGCCATACCCTTGGGCTGCATCTCCTATCAACTTCAATAAGGGTCAAATAGCAATTGGCTTCATGCAAAAACTCGTCAAGGTCTGCTACGGTATGCACCAACATTCAACCGGTGTTAAATATTACTCTATAATCAAAATTATCTACAGTATCTGTGACATTATTATACATGAATCCAGATTCCCTAAAACCAAAAGCGACGTAGCATCAAATTGAGAGATCTGAATCGTCTGGGTGCAATAGGGGATTGGGCAAGTCATCCAAATCAGCAGCGCCAGGAGGTGCCCCTTGAGTAGTCTCGGCATCGAAGAAAAGTTCTTTGACCACGGCCACGACAACTTCATCATCTTCAGTCCCATCTTCGACTCCTAGGCTCTCCTGATAATGTGCGGGGCCCTTCAGAAACCCGCGCTGGACTCTTTCGTCCACGTCCTGGAATGACCACCCCATGTCGCACATGGTACTATCTCCCCTCCTCGTACACACATCCAACAACTCTTTTAGCTCCGGGTCGCTCCGAGCGCTACCGAGCTGGCGCTGGTTAATGTTATATATGTTGAGGAATACCTATCATATGGCGTATAGAGAGTCAGTTGATGAAATAATTTATCAGTTGTTATTCCCACTCACATTGCTCACCATACTGATCAAATTCTCACTCTGTAAGTTCCAGTCGGTGTCCCTGTGACATAGGCCCTTGTTAGTATACTGTTTGAGCCTGCATAGTGTCTTTCTTGGACATGGTTTACCTCGAGGTGTCTATTCGTTCTATAGATCCAAGATCAATCATCTTGACTATTGGTGATAGGCGGTGCTCTATCTCACTCTCGCTGTTACTAAAGCTCCCAAACATTACTGTAAAGCTCAAATCCCCGTCAGTGGCTAATCCGCAGGTCCATCATGGAATCCAGTTTAACGTACAGTTGTTTGTATGCATGTCGGTGTTGTAGAGAATTGATTGGGGATGAGATCCGTCCGTGGGCGTCTCCATCTGTATTGGACCATCTTTCGTCTGCTCAGCATATGCCATTGCGATAGCAATTCTTGCTACTACGTGAAGTGAACCGTCAGATATAAGAAGGAAGTAATCCCGAAAGACAGCTAGCATGAGACATGAAACGGTGAGATGGGGACAGGACTTACGGCACCTGAATATCGACCACAGCATGCGGTTCGGCAGAGCCCTTCCTCGTTTGGTCACCCGTGCCTCAAAGTCACGCCATGTGCCGCCCTCCAAATATTCTAGCAAAACCCATTGCCGGACTCCGTAGAGGTCGACGCCACCGAACGTCTTGAAGCCGAGTGTCCGTACGACATGAGCCGCCGAGGCAAAGGCCTGGCCCATATATCTATTTTAGCGACCATTGCCATCATATTCCAGCTGCCTGATTACATAAAGTGTGTGGACTAACCTCCAGTGCCTCCACCTCCTCGACTGGGGGATCATCGCAGTACTCGGGGTTCCGGAACCGCCGGATCAGCTTCACCGCAATGCGCCGCCCGGCATTAGGAGACTCCTGATTGCCGCCGGCTTGTCGCAGTATGTACACGCTACCGTAGGATCCCGAGCCGGCCCGGCCCTCGTACGCATACCGTCCATCTTTGAGGAAATAATGCCGTATCGCGCGCAACCCTTCCAATTGCGGGGCCGGTAGTGGAACCTGGGCGGCGTCGACATCAGGGACTGGAGCAACAGGCGCATACAAGAGGGCGGCGGGCTGGTCAGGCAAGGCGGTTGGTTGCCAGGCGAGATTAGGAGCGCGCAAGGGGGCGTTGTCAAACTCGCTAAAGCCGCTAGACATCGGGAAGAATATTAAAAGCAGTGTCTATCATCTTTACTTTTCCTATTCAATATCTCTTACCCTTTTCTTCTGGACCAAGTCGACCGCAATAATGCGACACCGCCATCTCTTTGTTGTTAGGCCACTAATGGCGTTGTCCGCTTGAGTCTGTTCTAATTAAGAGACACATGAAACAAAGAAAGAGCCCGTTTTAGGAATTTGCCTGGTTTTTAAACCAAGGCTTGAAGATTCCAATCTGAGATGTAATGAGCTTTCGGAGGCCGGTTTCTTGAACCAATCTCCATCCGAAAATAGGCGGATGTGAACCAACCCAGCACATCCAATTGTGAGCTCGCCGCCATGCTTGTTGGTTCCATGTCAGTTCCGTGCTCGCTGCGCTGATCTGATAGTCAAAGGTTGCATTCTGACATGCGGATACACGTATAACAGTACATGGAGCGGGGTAGAATCGCTGCCTTGTGAGGCGCACACTCCCTTGCATCCTCCCTACCAAGGCCTCTGAGTAGTCTCTGACTGTTTGCCATGATCCCCCACCCAAAAGAGAATACTACAAGGTTTTCTCCCATCAACCATCATACACGAAGTGACTCGTTTTCGATTTGATCATAACCACTTTGCGAAATGGGGAGCACTCTTCGTTGTGCAGCAGCACTCTTGGCACTGGCCTCCCGTACCACCGCAGCGCTCAGCGACCCCGTCGTCGTCGCTGTGGATAGCTTAGGAGTGCAATATCGTGGCTTAGTCCGCGAGTCGGTCGAGGAATTCAACAGTGTCAAATTCGGTCTGGATACATCAGGCTCCCGGCGATTCGCTCCCCCAGAACCCTACGTACCCCCTCAAGGCATCGAGATTGATACAACTACCCCTGCCCCGGCATGTCCTCAGATTCGCGATGCCATCCCTCCCTTCTTCGGCGCCACACCGGACCAGAGCGAGGATTGCCTTTACCTGCGTATAACCCGTCCTTCGGGAACAAAGTCGGATGACAAGCTACCTGTCATCGTCCATCTTGTAGGTGGAGGCGTTATCAAAGGGCACACCCAAGAAGCTTCAGTCGATCCGACACGCCTTGTAACACAATCGGCGCGAATTGGCCAGCCTATTATCCATGTAGTACTTAACTACCGGGTCACAATCTTCGGGTTCGCGCGCCTACCGGTCCTGAAAGACCAGCAATCGTTAAACGTAGGTATGCGCGACCAACGCGCCGGCTTCCAATGGGTTAAAGACCATATCACCGCGTTCGGCGGCGACCGAAACATGATTACCTCGTTCGGCCTTAGCTCGGGTGGCACCTTTACCTCTCTACATTTACTATCCTACGGTGGCGCGCGAGGCGTACCCTTTGACCGCGCTTGGTGCATGTCTGGCCCTCCAGGGACGGCACTGAATATGACGTCGGACGCGGTGGAGCTACACACCCGTGCTGTCGCGAACAAGTTGGGCTGTGATCCGTCCGGCAATGATTTGGAGGTCCTGCAATGTCTCCGCGACGTGCCCATGGACAAGCTGACCGAAACGGCCATGGCGTACGCGATGAAGAACCACCCGCCAGCCGGGCTCTTCACCTTCATTCCCTCCGTCGATGACGACTTCCTGCCTGACCGGCAGTCGGTCCTCTACAGATCTGGGCGCTTCGTTAAGATGCCCATGGTCCACGGCTGGACGCAAGACGACGGCGGTACGAACGCGGGGCCGGCCACCGACTTTCAAACCGAGGCTGATATTATCACGGCGATCCGCCGCTTCCCCCATGCACTAACGGACGATGATTACGCCGGGCTCTTGGCGCTATACCCGGCGTCGGACTTTGACAACGAGGTGCGCAACTATGATGCGCGTAAGGCCGCGAGCGATCCCGCGGTTTCGGTGCACTATTTCCGCGCGGCGCGCATCCTTCGCGACGTGCTCTTCACGTGCCCCTCGCTCCACTTCGCATCCGAGGCCAGCAAGCGGTCCACGAACATGTCGCTGACGTCCTCCGTCGCGGGTGTCCGACTGTACGACTTGAACCAGAGCACGTTGACGCCAATGTTTCGCGCCGCGGGTATGCCGTGGCTCGGCGCCGTGCACGGCAGCGACTTGGAGTACCTTTACAATAACTTAGTGCCCCGGGAGACGCTGGCGGACGCGGACCTCGCGCTGGCAGACCGTTTCCTCGTCGCCTTCCTGAACTTTGCCTATGCGGCCGATCCGAACGGTGCGGATGCTGCCCCTTCTTGGCCCGAAGCGTTCCCGGCAGGGGCTGACACGGCATCTTCTCTGCCAACACCCGCAGTCAACGTGCAGCTTGTTGGCGGTCCGTGGGGTACGGGCAGCTGCCATTTGGCGGCAGATGACGGTGCTGGGGAAGGGTTCCTCGCTGCCGACCAGATGGGAATGCAGCATCCTATGGTAGACAGCACGAGGTACGGGGAAATGGGTGGCGAACAACTTCGACAGGGTCAACGGGAACTCCACAAAGACAGATTACTAGAGCGTTGTGGGTTCATTAACACACTGGACGAGCGGCTTGGCCATTAGGTGGGCAGGGAATATCATATAACTCCTACGCAAAAGATGGAAAGAAAACTAAAGGAAGGAGAAACCAAGCCAACGGTATTACCATTCCTCATTCCGCTCTCTTTAAATAAAGTCCAAGTTATCCCATTCTAGCCTAAAATCCTCATTAAGCATGTCGTCCATGTGCTGGTAGCCAACAAAAGGGTCCGCGGTGAATGTGGGATCCTCCAAGGTCCCATCGAAAGTGATGGGTTCGTCGACTGGGTCATTGCGCCCGGGATCCGCCTCGTTGCTCTGTGAGATAACATTGGATGGTATATCGGTCTGCAGTGGTCCCGGTTCTAGTTCCCCGTCTTCAGACCGGGACACATATACTGGTTCGCCACAGGAGTCCAACTCCCATCCGTTTTCCGAGTCGACATCTGAACCATCGTCCGAATGGACATCCGGGCCACCGTCCGGATCGCCGTCGTTTTCTAGACGACGAGGATTATTCCACAAATCCCAGTCTTCCTCGGTCCACACCCGGTGACTTCTGAGCAGTTTCTCGACCTGGATGTAGCACTTTTTGGATGCGAGGCGAACGGCTTCGATGTAGTACCAGCGGCCAGGGCCTTTAGTCTCCACCTTTTTCACTTCGTTGGCCAAGAGCAGGTGCACTATGTCAAGTCTCCCGTATTCTGCAGCAAGCTTCAACGGGCTATTGCTAAATCTTGAGGAATTTGGCAGGTTAGGATTTGCGCCTAGCATCATTAACTTCATCACCATGCCTATCTGCCCTGTTTGGCACGCTGCTTGTAGAGGCGTGTAGGCAACATTCCCACTGGTTGTTGGAATGTCAACGTCGGCGTGTTTGTCGAGCAAGAGATTGGCGACTTCCATCTTGTCTTCGAGAATCGCCACGGTTAAAGGACTTGTAATTCCATCACAAGCCCAGTGGACCTCATTCAGTCGGTTAACTTCGCATCCAAAATCCAAGAGTAGCCTAACCAGAGAGATGTCCGCAAAGACGATTGCCGAACCCAACGGGTCGAACTTTCTTCGCATGAATGAATCAGTTGTGTACGATTAGCATGGCGTAAGACTGCAGGGATCCGATCATGACAATCAAGCATGAACATCATTTCAAGGGTACTTGGCGTGATGGTAGAGGTAGCGTTGAAGAATAAATCAAATATACGCGCCTCTGTTTTGCTTGCGAACAACTGAATGGAACCGATCCTACCCTCATTCCAGAAGCGGATGAAGTCAGGTTGGCCTGAAGTCCAATTCCTACTCCCAATCGGCCCCGAAGGCTTGATGTAGGGATTTTTCTTCAAGACTTCCCAGGTTTCTTCATTATCCGGTATGAATGCTTTGTCTGACCATGACAACTGTTCTTTGAGAAGTTGAAGGAGCTCCCATTTTCCATTCCATGCAGCAATGCCAACTGCGCTCATTTCTCTACATCGTTGTTGTTTGGAAACCTGGGACTCCAACCTGGATCTGTTCTTAAGTAAATCACCGACAATAGTGAAATCACCCGTGATAGATCCCATCATAGTCGCAGCGCAGAGTGCACCAGCGCTGTATTGATCGGGGTCTAGCTCAAAAGCCTTTTTGGCGACATCTTGAGAACCTGACAAGATAGCTGTTTCCAACAAGCTAATTCCGATTGGATAATCGGATAACCTAAAACTGAACAAATCGTTGTCGTATGGAAAATATGGGAAAGTCTTTGAGACTCCATCCGTGTCAGTATCCACTATTCTTTTGACAAGAGCCCAGTCCCCATGATAAGCAGCCATCGCGGCATCTCCGGCCTCAACCCGGGCACCATAATTGAGGAGACGGTGAGACATAAGTAACCGGTCCCTTGTGTGTTCTTCGTTGTGGTGTATGGGGTAAAACGAAGTATCTAAGGGCATGAGGAGTCTTGAGAGAGGGCTTCCATAAGTTTGCTGATACAGATCGACAATTTCCACGGCCGTGTCCAGTGCTAGGGACATCAGTTCAATACTGCAGGTTCTGATGGCGAATTTCACAAGTTCCAAAGGCACGTCAGCCCCGTTCCTAATGAGGTATGCGCAAGTGGCTGCCCCATCTTCAAACGAATAATTTTTTTCCAATTTCTTTTCCAATCCTCACTTCTCTGAAATATGAATTCCAGTGGTGTGCAATGTAGGGGATTCAATTGAGGCAGACTCGATGAGCGCCAAAATGGCGAGCAGCGACTGCAGCGGTTGTTTATCATTGCCCCTCTCTGGTGTAAGTAAATGACTGTATCGATGGTACCGAAGTAGCATGCAAGATGGAGTAGCTCTGAATCGCTTCCAAAGATGGCACCATGCTCAAGAAGAAGCTTGCATGCCTCGACGGCATTGCGCTTCGCTAAAACCGCTGCATGTAATGGTGTTATTCCCCATGTGTTGGGCCAGTTGGCAAAGTCTGCCATCGTGGAAGGTCTGAATTTAAGGATATCAGACTGACGTGACAAGATAAGTTTCAGGACACTAAGGTTCCCAGCAGATGAGGCATATATCAATAGTTCTCGCCAATCTATCAGGTTCCTATAAATTGGTGTGCCGTTGAAACTGGTACGTTCGAAAATGTACTGCACAATGGAAGCTGTGCAGGATTCTTGGAGTCTGAGAAAGATAAAGGCCAATGGTGTCGGGTTTCCAAGTGCAGCGCTGGCACGTTTATCCCGATCAATAACTTTGAATCGTGAACCTTGGAGAGCAAAGTCGAACGGCAGTAGTCCTATTTCACCAAGTAATGATTCACCGGAGCTTTCAAGTCGGGCGGTGACAGTTTGTTGACGAGTAACGAAACTCAAAAATATTGGGTGTAGAATAAACAACTCCTCTGGAACGAGTTCTGGTGAAAATATTTGGCCTTTGAGCCTACCAGGGTTGGCGCCGTGATTCAGAAGTGCAATTGCCAAATCAGACAACCCGAGAGCCAGTGAAATTTGTAGTCCTGTTGTCCTTTGATGGAGGAAGAATGGGATCGGAATCTTAATATTTGGATCCTGCCTCGATTTCAGGAGCCAAATCAGCACCCTACACGCCCTGGTTGCATCATACTGGATTTTGACTTTTGGGAATTCGATCTCGACCAAGAATGCAAATGTTCTTTGAAAAAGAACATCACTGACAGCTTTCGTGGTGTAATCATGACCTTGTATGTCCAGTGGGGTTTGCGACAATCCTGATCGCTCAATGAGCCCAAGGAGGAACTCAAACTCGTCTAATCCCATTCGAGCGTCGAAAAGGTTGTTGGATATCCTTCCTAGTAGCAGTTTCATTTGTTCTGATAGGGCTTTTTCAGACCGGTCCGAAAGAACCAGTTGGGCTCGCCTTGAGGCATCGCCATATTCCACCTCAGGAATTTGACTTGCAAGCTTACTTATGAACAGGTGATTTAACCGTTCATTCGTCGCAAGAATGCCAGCAGGCATCCCAAGCAATGCCATTAGTCTCGCGCTTGAGGTATTTCGGGGTAGTTGTGTGTTCGCTCTGTTATTTGTTTCAACTAGATGTCATCAGTAACGTGTAATCTGGGTATGATATTGAGGTACGCACTCCTGAGTCGCTGTATACTGGAGACCAACCAAGGCAAGTCTTTGGGCCATGGGATGAACATCATAACTCGTTCGGGGGTTGGAGATCGAATTGAAACATGCAGCTCTGCATCGTTCTGAAGAGTCGAGGCTTGGGTAGTATACTTCAGCGCTCCTGGTCATGCTGATGACTAGATGTACATACATACCGACATGATGGGTTTCGGTGTTGTACCGTTTGATTTGCCTGGCAGGATCTCTCGCTTTGAGTCGCTGGTGATTGGGTAGAATGATTGAGCCAATTCTTGTACCACTCTGATCTTGCTCCTGCTCATGCTTTGACTCTTGAGCCTGTTTGGCAACTCTCCATAACTGTTTTGCCTGGCCTCTTGGAGCTCTCGTACGTAGTCTCCATATCTTGTTTAGCCTGTAGTTCAGCTTGTTCTTCCTATAATTACCGTCAGATGGTTTGACACCTTTCCATAATGTAGAGACCAAGACTCACGTGACATGGATGTCTTTCTTTGCTAGCCAGGCTATGATTTCATTGAGACCCAATCTCTCGCCAATGAACATGCGCTCGATGTCGGCCCTCAAGCTCTCCCATATCTGGTCTTTCTCATGGCGTCTATGTCCTTCCATCGTGCGATGACTTGACGTAAAGTGGGATAGAGGGGGAAATGGATGAGGAAGTTGAAGACGAAAAGTAGGTTGGAAGATGAGGAGTGGGGAGGGGAAGGAAGTGCCCTTTTGCAGCCTGATACGTGAGACGTGCAGCTCACGTCGATGGCAGTGCAAACTGCCCACTTGGAGAATGTGGCGCTTTTGGAGACCCAGCCGTCACCTGGTTGGCTGACCATTATCTGAAAATGCACATCGGAAATGATCATGGGCGTTGGTGTGCAGGCCGCTATTGGCCAGAAGCACTTCGCCCAGAACATGGAGCCAACGTTTGCATTGTGGCTCGTCTCATCACCGCCGGACGCCAGCGAGCAGAGCTTTTCAATTGGCCTGCCAGTATCTGAAAATGGTACGGACCAATAACCTCCCTCCCTCGTAAGTACCAGGTACAGAATAAAACATTAGCCTGCACATGGTACGATGATCAAATGCTCGGTCTGATTGGCCCAACCAGTATCTGAAATACCAAAAGGCAGACTTCGGATTTCAAGCACGGCGACATAGCAGGCTCTGCAGGTTCTGGCTGACAATCTTGAACATTTGTGATCAGAAAGAGTTCACATAAAGAATCACTTCTCCTCTGCTCGAAATGAAAGCATTGATGCATTCCAGCATCCTTCTCCATTTGAACGCCATCAGGCTGGAGATGGGAGAAGACAATACCCGCTATCCTTGAATTTTCACCACGTCAGACCTGTTCCAAGCCCTTTATCGACGCCCAAGCGGCTATATAAGACATGGAGTTCACGAGTCAAGAAATCGTGGGGATCGTTGGTGTAATAGTGACCCTACCCCCGACCATCCTGATCCTCTGGACATGCTGGTCCCGCATCAAACACAATAAGAAACTTGACCAGAACAACGGTAAGCTTTGACCAAACACTACGTCATTATCCCGAAATGTTTGAAACTGACAACCGATGTTCCAAGTTCCATCCACATGCTCGTCGGAGATTGAGATGCAGCCAGTGTCTGAGATGGCTCATGAGAGTAGGCCGGCTGTCACATTACCTAAGCATGGCGTCTTGGTATATGGAAGCCAATCAATAGTAATTATGCTAGGTCAACATGGCGGACATTAAGCTTATATAGCTTGCGGTAGGTATTTCCACATCTCACTTTGTACTTACATGTGATGAGCTAAACTGTTAGGTAATGGCCTGTCTGTTCTGGTTTCCCAAAGCAGGACTATATCTATTTATCTCAGTTGAAATTTGAACCTGAGAGGTCTGCTATGATAGTGACAAGTATGCACACAGACCTGGCAGCCTATAAGCATACTAGTGTCACGTAATGGAAAACCCCAACATATCGGATATATGAAATATTATAATGCAAGATATGGCAACGCAATTTAGCCGAGTATGTAAAATAAATGCATGTAATGAAAACATTCAGTATTCAGAGACCACAAGATCAAACCATATCAAGTCCTTTACTCGCCCTCCACCGATACCTTTACATCTCCTAGGACTTGGCCATGAATTAAAACTCAAACCGCACAATAGAGCCCGGGGCTAATATATCCCTCATAACATGCTCCACCGCCGCACGCAGGTACGGCACATATCCCAACCCCCGCAGCGTCCACCGCACGGGCGCTGGCAGCACGTCGCTGTCGTCGTCGGCGAGGATGCCCAGCATGACGAGCGGCCCCGCCGTCTCGACCAGCCGCATGCGCTCATCGAGCAGCTCGAGGTAGCGAGGGTAATCAATAGCCCAGCCGAAGGTGGCGCCCGTGTACCGCAGCACGCCGATGAGGCCCTGGGCGCGCAGGACGATGGAGCCCACACAATCGAAGATGATAGAGCCCGAGGGGAACCGCTTCAGCAGGCGCCGCAGGAGCGAGATCCCGTCCTTCTCGGCGAGGTACATAGTCAGCCCTTCCATGATGATTAGGGTCGGCCGGTCCGCGGGGATATCGTTCAGCCAGTCCGACTCTGTCACCGAGGCCGCGACGAGGCGGTAGTCGACCCCGGGCCCCGAGGGCGAGGGGAGCAGCTGCTTGCGCAGTGCGATCACGTCCGGGAAGTCCAGGTCGACCCAGCACACGTCGGCGAAGGCGCCCTTGGCGGCCGTGCCGGGCTTGTCCCCGCCAGCGCCCCCGGCGCCCCAGCGCAGGCGGAGGCAGCGGCTGTCGAGACCGCAGGCGAGATGGATCACGGTGGCCCGCGGGTTCTTCTCCAGGAAGGAGGCGGCCCATTGGTCCAAGATGAGGGCGCGCTTGACCACGGCGGCGGCGGCGAACGCGCCCGGCGTGATGGGCGCGAAGTTGTAGTCCGGGACCTGGTCCAGCACGTGCAGCGCCCACCTGTCGTTGAGCAGGGGTCTGGACTGCCGGGCGTCCTGGGCCCGCGCACACAGGGTCGTGAGATTGGTTTGCTGCGCGCCCGTCAAGGTGATCCGGGGTCCCGCCGCCGTCGACGACGGGCTGCCAGGCTTCTCTTGGCGGCCATTGCCTTTCGAGGCATCTAACGCTGCTGCGGGAGGCTGCTCCAGATCTGCGGGCTTGGCCTTGGTATCTTTGGGGCCCTTTTTATTGCTGTTTGGGGCCATGTTGCCTGCCGTGAGAACCCCAACGTGTCTTAATGGGCATGCAACTTGGGTATTGACGATTGGGCAAGTATTAAAGCGAGGCAAATTAGCTGCGGATACCTGTGGCAGTGGTGGACTCGAGTATCTGAACAGCTTCCCCGTTATGGATGATGACAGATGGACAATAGCCAGTGCCCGTTATTATTGCCGATTCTGAAATGCGTGAAGTCATCTGGTGTTAAGCTTCCAACTCCGGAGTGTACCGCCCCCCGAACTCGATTACGTCCTCTTGTTCTAGTACCTATTCAAGCAAACTGAGTCATTTCGATGCCGGCCCAAGGTTTAAATAGGGGGAGCTTGGTGGCGGTGCCTTTTAATTCTTTCTTTCTCATGCATTGATAGTTAGCTCAGCGGACACCAACAGGCCTGACTAGCAAGCCAACAGTACGCTTGGCCCTTAGACATACGCCACATTCGGGGTAGGGTTTCGTGTCAACAGAGATAGTTCATCCTAAAGGGTTATCAACATGATAATTCGTGGCTATCATGCGGCCTTTCGGGCAAAGGCCATTGCCGATGTGTGCTCGTATTAGAAATAAGAAAAAGAATGCAAAATCATGGCGCCGATATCTCCGTGCGAACATTGAGCCGCCAACGTCACTCAGGTTAGAATCTGTTTCATTTGGCCCAGCCGAAATCTCAATAGGCTGTTCGTATTTACACTTAACCTCTGCTAGCCCCTTCTGCTCCAGTCTATTGCACGCCCTTTGTAGCTCGCTCGTTACGTCATCTTCCTCAGCGGTCCCTTGTACGCGCCCGGCAGCTCGCTGCGTTCATTGTGCATCCACTGGAACCAGGGCTCGTAGACCTTGTCCGTCCTCTCAATCACGTTTCCGCTCTTGTACGCGGGCACGTCATGGAAATAGTGTTTGTCGAAGGCCGTTTCGACGGCCTGGCCGTTCTTGGTGTGCGACTCGTCCTCGAGGAAGACGTCGTATGCCGACATCATGCACTCCTTTTGCGTCAAGCTACAAATCCCCAAGTGGTAAGCAGACGTCATAACGAAAACCAAATGAGCGAAGCGAGATATGAAAAGTGAGCGGAGTGAACAGGGTCGTACTTACTGCTCGTCAAGGTAGGCCTCCTTGAAGTCAGGCATGATGCCGGTGTCATAGGCATTGGGCAGGACGGTATTGATGGTGATGTTCTCTTTGGACAGCAGCATGGGCGCCATGACGCGGACCCATTGAAGCGCTGCGGCCTTGACGGCGCAGTACTCTGGGAACGTGGGGCACGGGTAGATGGCAACAATACTGCCCGTGACGACGATCTTTCCCTTGACGCCGGGCGGGTTGTGGCGCATGTAGTGCGTGAACAGCTCGGTGCCGTAGATGACGCCCTTGAAGTCGGCGTCGTTGCAGCCGAGGTCCGGCTGCGGGGGGACATCATCGACCGAGGCGCCCCTACGCGCCAGCCTGTACCGTGACTCCTTGTCGACAATGCCCGCGTTGGCGACGAGGGCGTCGATGCGCGACCACTTGTCCCAGACAGCCTTGAAGACAGTCTTTTGCGAGTCGTACGACTCGACGTGACACTCGGCGAACAGCGTCGTCTGGCCCGACGGGTCCAGCTCCTTGGCCAACGCCTCACCCTGGGCCGTCCGCCGGCCCGTCAGCGCGACGTTGTAGCCGCGGGCGTGCAGCCGGTGCGCCAGGTCACGGCCAATGCCGCTCTATATGTGTGGACCGATAGTCAGTAGTGTGGTCGATGGACGGGGTAGCAGACCGAAACTCACGGTGGCGCCTGTGATAATCACCACTTTTCGCTGGTCGACTGGTGCGGAACCCATGTTTGCTTTTGTTGTTGTTACTGCAGTGTACCGAGCTCAAGAGTTCAAGTCGTTGTAGCTGCCTTGGACAAGTGCTTACTAAAGTTTTAGGTTTGTCTCGAGGCTTGTTGGTATAAAGTGCCGATGCTGTTGATCCCTCTAGCGAGCGAGTGCAGGTACGCCGGTCCTTAACAGCCCGTTGAGCACCTCCTCTTCTGTCCATGACTGCAACCCCGGGTATGCAGGGGGTGCTGGGGGTGCTCACGTGAATTATGGGCAAGATCATGTAGATCCACCAATGGACCAGCAAAAAGCACGAACAACACCACGGCGCCACCCGCCGTCACCACACAAGTCTGGAAGATGGAAAATTCGAAACCGCGAGGATGCGGAGTCTGTGGGGTTACATTTTGGTTACAATCTGACAGCCAAGGCCACTGCCAAGAAGGACCCCAACACTCTGGAAGGAAGCTCGTTCATATCCGTACAGGGCCGCTGCAGTGGCGGTGGGCATCCGGTCTCCCCGCCAGCCAATGGAATTCCATCATCACGGCCCTGGAGTTCACCGCTAAGCCCTAACCGGGTTTCGTGGGGCTGCGCCGAAGAGATGACGATCTTCTCCCGTTGTCGCGTTTTGAATCCAGCAACGGCTTCGTGGGAACATGCCGTAATTTACCATACCCATCTATCCTTGACTATGCTATACCTGCTAGTCAAGCACGCTCTGCATTTGTATACCCAGTTGGTGGCGGTAGAGTTGCAGTGCAATCCTTTTGGTACAGTATTTCTTTGGTCGAGTCAGGGGGTAACGTTGCATATAACCTCCGACAAAAAAGCAATTTTTTGCTTCCTATTGTCGCGATCCAACCTATCAGAAGAGACCGGAATCTTATTTCCATGGCAGAATAATATTTTCGCATGCGGAATTTATCTACCAATCTGTCGGAAAGCAACTCAACCCTATCAAAAGCATTGCAGGTATAAAGAGGAACCATGGACCCTCCCGCCTCCATATTAAAACAGCCAAGATCTCCGATGAGGGCGAATTGGCGATCGGCCAATAGGATGCCCAGGACCAGGGTCGAACCGGTGTGCAGCCATGAGAGACATGGCTGGGTAACGGCTACAGGGTCTCATTAGCTGCCGCGCCGTTGCAGGGGTAAGGGGAGGGTGGTCAGCAACGGCCGTCAGCCACCACTTCTGAACACTTGGGGGCCGGGGAACCCTAGGTCCTAGGTTTCCATTGCATATCACTTGGAGAGAGACGACTTCCATAAATACGTCTGACAGGGTACGTACCAACAGAATAAAAGTCTGCCGTCTCTTTTATGGGGTCTATCTGGCTCCCACTGGCCGTCTCACGCTATTAGGGGTATCCCATCTTACAATACCATCCACCCATCCACCCACCCAGCAACAGGTCAACGTTCAAGTTGCTGACTACCTTTCGAACAAGGCTGCTCCATGAAGTCTCTCAATTGACCAACCTTATCGTTTCATGCTGGTGCATGTCTTGTTCAAATTGGCCTTGAAGGAGGTTTGGCTTGATATGGTACTCAGTTCACCGCGGTCTTTCCCATGAGCTTCCAATTCACCAACTATTGCGACGGCCACCTCGGAACCCGGATAGGTTGCGCTTGCTGTGGATGCTGTGGAAATCGACGTGTCACTGAATAAGCTGAATAAGAGAGGGCTACAACTCGCGGTATCTTAGTCTCACGTCGGGAAAATAGGTGAAGAAATATTGGGACTTTTCTTCGCAGAGAAAAACGGTCACAAATTTCCCCGGCTCACTTTTCGCCTCCCCTGGGTTTGACCTCTGGGACGCTGCAACACCCATACGCACACCACACTATACACCAACCACCATGGCGACGCCAGGCGAAGGCGGCTATGAGTCGATCCCCATTCAGAATGCCGGCCAGATCTGCTTCATAGTGGTCTGCGTGCTGACCATGGTCGTCCCGACGACCCTCGTTGCCTTGCGTTTCCTGGCCAGATCACGGTTCTCAAGCGCATCCCTGGACGCGAGCGACTGGTGCATTGCGACGGCACTTCTGTTCGTGTTGGCCTTGTGCATTGTCGATTTCTTCATGATATTTAAGGGCGGCTTCACTTTCGACTTGCTAGAAATAAAGGCCCGGTTTGGCCCTGCCGCTCTTGACACCTTCTTCAAGGTAAGAATGCCACCCATTCCTTCTCTCTATAGAGCGATATTAGGGATTCAAAGCCCACGATGCGTTGTATTTCCACCGTTAGTATAAGCAGCTACTGACACCTGACCTGATAGTGTATGGCTGCTTGGCCACTGCTCTGGAACTGCTGTGTCTTGACGAGTAAGCTATCCGTCTTGGCCATGTACCAAACCCTCATGCCGATCCCTCGGATGACGCTGGCCGTCCGCATTGTCGGCATTTTCGTTATCCTCTACAACGTGGGCGGCTTTATCACGGGATTGGCCATCTGCCAGCCATACTCGAAGAATTACGACTGGGCAGGCGTGGTCGAGGGGAAGTGTGGCGACGTCAAAACGTATTACGAATGGCTCAGCGCCATCAACGTCATCAGCGACGTGATCGTTCTGCTGCTCCCTCTGCCGTTCATCTACAACCTGCAACTGCAGCTGCGCAAGAAGATTGTGCTCTTCGGCATGTTCAGTGTGGGTTTCATGTAAGTTTTTCGACGCCCCCACCCCTTTTTCGTTGTCCCCACACACTCTCACACACTGCTGACATTGGGTAACACAATAGCACTTGCGCCGTCACCATCTACCGACAGACGCTGCTGCCAAGCCTGGACGCAACAAACCCGACGGGCACAGGCATGCTCGCCTTCCTCTTCTCCACCATTGAAATCGGCGTGGCCGTCTCGCTGGCCTGCGTGCCCTTCCTGCGCCCCTTATTTCGAGGCACCTTCGGCTCGTCCAACCGGTCGAACCCGACGCCCGAGACCGGCTACACCTTCTCCAGGAAGGGCGCGAGCGGCCACCGTGGCGTCGCCAGCGGCGTCGGCGGAAGCCGCAGCAACAAGCCGCCGCGGAGCCAGGGGTTCACCGAGCTGGACGAGAACGGGTCCGAGATCCAGCTGAGCCCAATCATTATTGGCAACGCCGCTCACCCCGACACGATGCATAACCCGAATACGGTCAATGTGGAGACGTCATGGATCATTGAGCACCAGGACGTGTCGCCGAAGGGCCATGGGATTGGGAAATCGCCTGGGAGTGCATTTTAAATTTTAAAGCGACCGTGTGTTAAAACGGGGGTTTGAGACGCCTGCAAACTGACGAGCGCTTGGCTGAGCGAGATGTACATTATTGACCTATATACTAGCAGAGATGATCCTCAATTCATTTTGGCATTGATCACATTCTGTTTTGTCCTTCTCAAAACCTCGCGACTACGTATTGCAGCATTAGCTTTCGCTCGGGAAGGTCCCACCTTTCACGCACACGCTCGGACTTTCCGTCTAATAACTACAGCTCCGAGTTTGCGAGGCCCGGCAATAAGCTAATCTGAAGGATATTACTGATGTATGATTATTGCGATTCCTCTAGGATTACAACTTGAAATTGTCGCTGCCTGTTTGACAGGTGCGGCAAGAGACGGTGGTAGGCAACTTGACGTAAATACCGTCAGCGGCGGGGCAAAGATGACGTCACATCGCCAGAGTCAAACACGGGCTGACAGCTGCCTTTCATTGTGCAACCACCACCTTTGCTGCCCGACGAACAACATACAACCTGCTAATTTCTCAAACATCCTGACCAATTCACAAATCGCGTTCCGATTAGAAACCAATCGACCTCAAATCTTCCTCTTAAACCCGGCACAATCCCTAGCAAAGCTCAACAGCACCACAACTCACAGCACGACGACAGCAAGAGGGAATACGAACACTACGACACTCTCACCCCACCCCAACAATCAAGATGCCTTCCTCGCAGCAGCAACAGCAGCAATCGCAGTCCTCCTACAACTCCTCCTTCTCCACCTTCGTCTCCTCCTCTTTCTCTTCTTCATCCTCCTCGTCCGGCGGCCGCGGTGACAACCAGTCGCACAGCAAGACCTTCACGGAGCACGGCACCTACAACAGCCGCGATGGCGGCCGCATCGAGCGCACCACCGAGGAGACGGGCAAGCCAGTCCTGCACGAGACCACGGAGCTCGACCCGCACGGCCGCTCGCTCGGCGGCACGTCATCGGGCGGCGACCGGCTCGTCGAGGACGTGAGCGACGGGGAGCGGAGCCAGCAGAAGCAGCAGCAGAGACAGCACTAAGCGCGATGGGGCAAGTGCGCACGAGACTTGGCAGGATGGGAAGGTATGGCTTCACCGTTATAGTCGACGCGACAGTCGTAATCTCGCTTCCCACGATTGTTTAATCACATAATTATAAGTTGGTTTCATCAAGGATTTTGCTTTGGGGGATGGCTGGGCATGTTACGATGGGTAATATGCAGATCAATGGTTGTATGATTACAAGACGTGCCTGAAGACTGCGAGGAGTTTAGCACGATCATTATTAGCATCGCTCATATCAAATTGTTCATACGTGGGTTAGCCGTTCCTTTGCAAGCACATTATCCTAAGGCACTACATTCTTGTCTCTTAGACGCGTGCATATTACCTAATTACTCCGTAATGCCAACTGCTGTGCCGTTCGCTAAGCTCTACGATCCCACAGTAGTCAGCATTCAAATGCGGCCCCTATTCCGTGCCGCATGGCCAATGCAGAAAGGGGCGGCTACCCCAGGATTTGGTAGAGACCGCTAGTTCCCATCAGCCTTGCAAACACAGGTGGTCTTTCTGACGTTTTCCAAAAGAAGTAGTAACCCTGAGAAATTCTCGATCTTGTATACGTGGCATACATGCCCCTCGTACGCTCAATTGGTTTGGGTCGTCAAATGGGGAATGTGGTCCCTCAGGAGCTGTACCCCAGTCGAATATGCCGAGGCGTGATGTGTCATCTCAAATTTTCGTCGTCCCTGTCGCTGGGAATGCCTCGGGTGAGATTCCAAGAACCCCCAATCCCCCTCGTGGCTGCTACCCGAGGGCCAAGACGGTCAGGCTTACCGGTTAAAGAACCCCTGCCAGCCCTGCATCCTTGCATGAGGCAACCAGCCTTTTCTGCTGCAACGTCTTTTCATGCGACTGCGTCCCAAACCAACTGTCACCATGCCGATCAAAGAGAATCGTAATTTCCCCCAATTCCATCGCGCGCCGGTCCGTACCTAGCTAGTCCCGCAGAAACAAACCCCTGGCAGAGGTGAGAGCTAGACAACCCAAGTGTTTTCGCCGCCGGCAACTTACCTACTTAGACCTGCGCCGCGCGACGAAGGAACACCCGGAAGTCGCGTCTCGCCTAGCCAATTGGGAATAGAATATATGCTTGGCAAGCAGGCATCTTGATACCGGGAGAGATCCGCAAGTTACCCGGGTCTTCCCACCCGTCAACACAACAGATGAGGACGTCTTCCACAATATCGCTCGCCATGACACCTTTCGAAAGGGGTCGACCCATATGATCTGGGATGATGCGGTCCTACCGGGCTACATTGATTTTGGGTGACAGCTATACTGGGGTGGAAGGGAACGATTTTCATCTACCAGTGCGCCCTGGCTGACACCTAAGCGTACCCTGCATGATTTGTTATAGTGCGAACAAAGTCTTGAAAGCCCAGAGATCGCAAGGGACTTTTCTGTCTCGGCTAGTACTGTGTTGGCACTCGGTCAATGCTGGATATATGCATATTACTCAAACTCCCTCGACGGCGGTCTACCCTTGGAGGGACAATAATTGATGCCGATACCCTCGCCTCTAGGGTGGCTCGCTTCCCTGTGCTCAGAAGGGTGATGATTACGCCAGCCGCTCAAAGACCTTCGCACGAGCCTCTGTGCTGAACGCCGATGATCCGCGTTTTCCCAATGGCTTCCTACACCCGGCCTTCTCGGAAGGGGCGGATGACGACGCTCAGGAAAGATGGACATCCCGCTCCCGCATAGATGCGTGAGCGGTTTGATGAATCGGTCAAGGTCCAGTGGCCCGGGGTCCCTGCCACCCTGCGCGCTCTTGCGGAACAGCAATACCATTACCTCGTTACTAAGTGGGTGTTAGGGCTCGGCACGGGCTCGAGCATCGGCATGCTGGACAACCCAACCTACGAGGAGTACCAATAACTCGCGGCCGTTCTCTACAAGTTCTACCTTCGTCGCCTCAGAGTTTCCGTACAAGGAGTCCACGAGCCGACCAACGGCAAACCAGCCCATCGTGGTTTTTGAAAGATTTTGGAAGGGAGATCGCCGGCAGTGAGATACAGTCTGCTATTATGACAAACACGCCTTGTTCTACTCAGCCTCAGTGCAGATTACTCGAACTTTAGATAGTTTTATTGTTATTTTTCTCTTGGGGGTGTTACTTGCCATATACAAACTAAGCCTTTGTGGCGCCGCGTGCCTGTTTAGGAAGTCGGGAAAATAATTGCGCTATAATATGGGCAGTTGACCTAGAATGTAGAATGATCGGTACTAACCTTTCGGCCTATGCAGCTGTGGAGTATTATATGAAGGTTTCCATATCGATGTTGGCCTCTAGATTCTAGAGCTTTCGTAGTCACATGTGACCTATTCGGGAGATCCTGCCCGTGAACTGTTCGTCATCATGCATCAACCCCGCAAGGAACGTTCCAAAACACGATGCAGGTAATTTCAATTGCAATTTTGTTCCTTTTCTGATGACAACAGACATCTGCCCGAGTCTTTCAATAATTCATTTGCTTATACTCTATGAACTCATCCGGGGCTATTAGAGTGCGGGTATTAGCTTTGCAATTGAAGGGGCTGCTATGGCCACGCCTCCGAGAGACCACTATGGACTGAGATCCACCTTGGGAAGACGAAGGTACAACGGGGTCCAAGAAGAGGAGATGATAAGGGTCGGCCAGGTAAATGCGCTTAGGGAGAGATCAAGACTGCTTAGAGACGCCATGAACCTCTATTACTTCATCTCGGCCTCCCTGGAAAGCATCAATCGTCTTTTGAAAGAAAATCAGAAATTTGCAACAACTATTCCCGACTTACTCAGCCTGCAGCATCCCGTACAAAACTAAGATTAGCTGATCAATCTCGAGCTGGAGCGCAAGGAGGTCGAGAGAAGACTGGTCGATGTTAATATACAGAACGACTCCTTGTTGGATCGACTGGGTTCAGCAGTTCTCGAGCTAGACAATGACCACATCAACAGTGAACAAGGTTCCGAAGAACCATTCTATCGATATCATCGACATCCAAACCACAAGAGACCGTCACAGAGTCTATGGAAACCACGCCTTGGTATTATCTGTCCTGGCTGGAGTGAGAATAAATCAGCCGGTGCCGAAATTACGAAGAGCCATGTTCAAAAACACCTGACTGATCCGATTGATTCATCGTGCCCGTTCATCTCGATGTCGGACGATCCCGCCCGGATCCAAGAGATAATGGGGATGGAATTTTCATGTACTACTGATACTGCTTCAATTCTCATTATTTCCCCAAGCAAATTAGGGACGATGGGCATCCACTATAAACGGTCAACTGAATTTTCTCGAGACTTCCATTTAAGAACAATATTTTACGACCCGACGGATTCATGCAGCGTCAAGTACGCAACCGAGTCTCACTGGATGGTCCACCGGTGGATCCCCGAGAATTGCATAGTAGGTGAGATGAGCATCAGCCAGTTCGAAACCTTCTGCGTCAAGAAAGGTATTTGTAAGCCAGAATCTGGTTCGTACAACCCGTTTGTGGTATCGAGGCTCAGAAGACTGACTACAATGATTGTCAACAGTCGGTGGCTATCCCTATTTGTGCTTCAACATAAGACCGCCATTGAAAGACGCATTGCGCTTCATACCAGACAAACTCGCTCCACGAGTGAGTACCGAGGTCGATGTCGAGGACTCCAGTCCGGGATGTCAGGATACTGGCAGGCCAGACCAACAGGTCGCAGACAAATTGGCCGCAGAGTTGACAAGCGTCATGCTTGGAGAGGATCAGCTGGAAATTTGATCACGTAAGGTTTTCGGCCATACTTTAGGAGAGTCTGGCTACCTTCGGATGTTTTTGAGTCATACAGAAGATGGTGGTTTGACTATCCTTTTCTACTCATTTCCATCTCAAATATGGAAATTTCATTGCATTTCAACGTGGTAGATGTTCAATGTAGAGCAGGTAGTTGGCATGGGAGATGGGAAAGGGGGCTTTCTGGTTCTTGAAAGACATTCACGGCATAATGGATCACCGAGTACGCCAGCGATATCTATCCACCTTCTTCAGATGCCCAATCTTGTATTATATTCATAAAGAACTCACTGTGCTCAACGATAAGCCAGACTCATACTAAGATATGGATTCGTAGTTTGAACAAAATTCAAGTTACGAATAGTTCAGACAGACCTCATCCCATGACTTCAGAGTCAATGTAAGTTTGATGAGCCAATACACCTCCAATGATCAATGTATCACATCCCACAGCCTCTTCATGTCTTTACGCATAGAAAGGCGATAGAATAGAAAAATACCAATCCAGATTCCACCCAAGTATTGCTAGTGCGGACGTTGAGACAGCACAGATCATTGCCTGATAAGACGCCAGGTCTGCGTGTCGGGTCAACAAATCCCCCTGCAAAGCAGTCAGTGCAACTGATAGATAAGCATACACTGCTAATAGCCATTTGAACATCCTCTCTAAGAACGCCCCCTGCCAAGAAAGAGAACACATGTAGCCTTTGATAGCGGCCTATAGAAAGGCAATGTGGGTTACGGTAGAGAAGCGTAAGGTGACCGAGTCGCAGCTCGCAATAACAAAACGAGGCCAGATCATGATGAAAATCTAATCACTTCCTTCCACCCTTGGAGCCTTTTTTGGGACTGAGGCTGAACGCTGACCAGGACTTTCATGACATGCCTTCGGGCAAGAGCGCGTGCTTTTCCGCAACGGAAAATTCGCTCTTGTTCGGGATCAGTCGGACATAGGTAAGAACGAATTCGTACGCGCTTTAGTGCGTTCGCATTCTTGTGTTATGGCCGCCGCTGCTCTGCCCGTATTCCCTGATCGTGTAGATATATGATTTCCAGAACTGGTAGCAAGTGAGGAAACGCGGTAGCGGTTTGAGGAAGATTCTGAAGGCATTATCTTTATCGGCTACCAGGGAGGCCTTCTATGTCGCATACTAACAATCCTGTCCTGGCGACTATTGTGGGTGGGAGGAAGCAATCCCAGTACGGAATGACTACTTCAACGTGGACTTCCTCAAGTCAACACTGTAGACCTGATAAGAACCTCCATCACCATATCGTTGACCTGCTCCCACCACTGGTCGACAGTGGTATCCCATCTGTTTACGCTGTGGTATTTTCTTTCCATAATGGTTAAGTTGGACACTTAAGGCTTCGTGGACCGTTGCCGTAACCGCTCCCAACCTTGGGTCGAGGTCTAAATAAAGTTAAGGTCCGAGTCAGAGAGCCAGGGGTAGGTGCCGCAAGGAAGTCACGGAGGGAATGATAAGGATACTTGGAGCTGAGCCACCGCCGCTTACTTTAACACAGCTGTGAAGTACGCTAATGGCTTGGCAGTGTCTTGACCACCGCCCTCCCGGCTAACCGGTAAGTTGCTGCGGCCCGGCGTGGTGGCCACGGCCGCGCCTCTTAAGGTGCTGAGATGTTTCTCAGAACTATAAATCATCTGAAAAACGCCCTTGATACGCCCCCGACGCGATGTGCCCATTTTGACTGCGGCAGTAGTCGAATTCACGCCTTTATCAATACACTCGCTTCCACGATACCTTTCGCAAGCAGTCCAAATCAACAACCTCAAGGGTCACAGTGTGCGAGGCGACCCATAGTTGCATTTGGGGTGTTAGTTGTCAAGAGTACCATCAGAAAAAAATAAGAATGTCAGTCCATCCTCAAGTCCTCCCCAGAGGCCTGCCCAATTTCCGCCACGCTGATGCCATAGGGCTAAGCTTTTCGTTTCCACACCAGACATCGCTTCAGCGGGGCTCCGACCGAGCTTGGGCAGACTGTCCCAGCGCTGGGCAAAAGAAGAAACATCGAGATGAAGAGGCCAGCGGGGGCATGTAGACATACGGCGGGCGAGCTACCAGGGTAAAGACGGTCGTCTTCGCAGCACCTCAGTAACCATGCCGAAAGCGTCGATATTTTAGATATACAAAAGCCAGAGCGTTGGTGGTTAATATCATCAGATCTGGCAGAAACCACACGAACAGCGCGATCTTGGCAGCCAGGACAAATGGTGGGGGCACCAAGTTGACACAAGCTATGCGTGCCCAGCCCTCGGGGTCCTCGCAGAACTGGCCTACGGCCGGAATCTTGGACCATATCCCCATTTCGACTTTCATGTTCACGAAGTCACCGGGATATCTAAAAGACACATCGTTAGCTGTCACGGTTTTCAATCAGAGAGAAGAACTAAGAATCTAAAAGGGGAGGACAAGGACATGGACAAGGGTTAGGACATAACGGGTACCGACGTAGGGATGTTTGCAGCTTCGTTTAAGAGGGGCCCGTGTTGTCATTTAATTTTGGCGTGGGCCGTAGGTGGGGTCGGGACTGGACACTGGCGGGACGGAACGGTGCTGATTAAGTCTTACAGCGGGAAGACCGGTGCGACAGCTCCGACGTTGAAGTGATAAGAAGGTGTTGCTGACTAGGATTCAAGAAACGAACCGTTGCGCCCGTTCCGCTCGGTGAGATATATCTCAAATGCTACGCCGCAAACGCGCTTGGTGAGATCTATCTCAGATTCGACGCCGCACACAACGAACATTTGGTGGCCTACCGGGCCGGAACAACATGAAGTCGTGGGACTTTTCGCTGGTTGGTGTGGATCACGATGCAACAAATGATCTACGCTGTCACGGTTATCAAACTACAAACAGACAAGTACCTGGCACAGTGGGGTCACCAACCAAGGTGATTACATGTAAGTGTCTGGCCGGCCGGAGACTCCTCCTGAAGATGGTCGTACCAATTAGCGCTCTGGGCTTTGTGTCGCTGTTAATCACAATGAGTAGTGCTAGTTGTTTTACGTGAGCTCGTCTCCTATCCTCACTTTTCTTCCTGGCTGGTTTGCTCCTCTCTTGCATTCATTACCTTTCGGCCAAGCAAGCCTGTCAGGCACATTCTCTCACTTTCTTGCCATCCTGCATCTTCTTTCTTGTATCCGTCCTTCTTGTTTCGCGATTCGTCAAGTTTCCCTTTCCCCGGCCTATTCGCAGAGGTAAACAGGTCCTGCTGTGTTGTACGCATGTCGGTCCTGCACACACATGGCGTCATCACCATGGATACGGAAGGCGACTGAGTGGTCCAGACTCCGGGGGCTCGTCGCCCTCAGCGCCGTATTCTTGCTCTGCCCTATCATCCTCATGTACCGCGCCTACTCGACCAGTGACGCCGAGTCGCCCAAAGCGTGGAAGGCCGATGTTTTAAAATCGGTCCAGGTACCCGCGTCGGCGCCAAGCGTTATCTCGGCCGTGACTAACGAGACTCTCGGTGTAAGTTATCTCTCTCTGCCTCATTATTTGTTCGTTGTTCCTTCTTTTCCTTCCATTGTTTCTTCCCTTTTTCCCTTTCCTTCTTGGTCTTCTTCCTACGTCATTGCGTTTCCCGTTTCAGTCCCCACATGGTTTGATTCTGGTTACAATGCAAGTGCCGAAACTCCACTGTCACGTTTCGAAGACGGGCCAATGCGCGCCCTTCCCTTCTGCCTGTTATTGATGCACGCGTGTACTGACGCGCGTAAACTCCAGTTCGAAAAGATCCTGGTCCTGTCCGTCGGCCCCAGCTGGCGCACCCGCGGTCTCGACGTCGCCGCCAACCTGACCGGCCTCAACTTCACCATCCTCCCGCAGAGGCCCCACTCGGACCAGCTCGTACACGCCTTCCAGCAGAAGGCCCAGGACGTAAAGGGCCGGCCCACCCCGCCCTACGGCAGCGCCAAGGCCTGGCTCGCCCACATCGACCTGCTCAACTACTTCGTCAGGTCCGGCTTGGAGACCGCCCTGGTGGTTGAGGACGACCTGGATTGGGATGTAAGTCTGCGCACGCGCGAGATGCAGATGGTCGTGGACAACGTGCGCAATTTTACGGGGGTCAGTCCCGACAATCTCTCGACGACCTCGCCGTACGGTGATAATTGGGATGTCCTCTGGCTGGGTCATTGTGGGTGCGATGTGCGGCCCATAACCAACTCGCTCGTGCCGGTGGGGTGGTCCCCGGCGGCGTTGCCCTTCTTCGACCCCCTGCGCCTCAACAGGGCGAAGAAACAGGCCCACTGGTTCCTGGACAAGATCGGATGGCCTCATGATGGCTGGAAGCTGCCACCGGATGGCCTCCGTCTAGTGCAGGACGGCGGGGCTGTCTGCACGTGGGCATACGCCATCCGCCGGGGTAGCGTCGAGAAGGTGCTAGCGCGCATGGTGCAGGGCGGGGACTGGGCCTTTGACATCGGCCTCAAGGGCGCCTGCGACCGGGGCGAGCTCAACTGCGTGACGGTGCTGCCGGCCGTCATGTCGACCTACACGCCGCCGCCGGACTTGGGGTACAAGAGTCTGGTTAATGTCGGGGACGGCAAGGGCAAGAAGGGGGACGAGGCAAAGTTTGAGGGTGTGAAGGGGACAACCTCAGATATCGTGTACAGTGCGCGGTGTCAGGCACTATTTGGCGAGCAATGCATACCACCGTAGAAAGGCTTTTCGTGATACCCCCCCCAGTAATACAATAATTAGATAGTTCGAGATAAACACTACCAAGAGCATTCATCATGAAGCAATAAGACTAAGCTAAAAAAAAAGTGTCCGAGTGGTGAATTGTACCCCTCTTGTTACCTGATGCTCACTCCGCCACCCACCGGTATCGAATGAATTCAGACTCCTGAAAAACAGTTGGAGTAAACCTCAGAATCGTAGACAGGCGTGCCGCCCCCACCCATAACGCCACCAAAGCCGCCAAGAACAGTTGGGTTATGGCCATGAGCACACATCACCTGGTCCCAAGCAAGGATTGTTCTATTCATGGGTCGAGGTTGGCGTCTACGGTGCCACTTAGGTTTGCTGACAGTTTGCTATCGGCAGTTGATGGAATTAGGACACTTATCGTGGAGGGTTTCATCACTGCAACCCCTGAATGCAGTTGGTGTTCTTGTCTAGTGATGGCGTCCGGTCGACTGCCGCGTGTGGCGTGAGATAAGCGCCGCCTGCGCCAACTGCGCCGTGTTATTGGCTTGACGCCCCAGACCCCTGACTAGTTCGATGCAATATAATGCGCCTGCGCACCTCCACGGGCTTGGCTTTCTTCCCCTTTTTATTTATTTCCTTCAGCACGACCTGACCTGCCACTTGGTATATGATTTCGGTGCCCCAATGGCCCGGACAATATGGTCGGGGAGGCCAGTCTGCAACTGGCTTGGGTGGGAAGAAACCCGGCAAATACTGTCCCGTGACTTCCAAGAAGCTAGCAAATCAAGTGCCACAAGGGCGAGGAGAAGTTTTCCTGTTTGCTCGATAGGAATGATAAGATGCAGCTTGATCATATGAGGCACTCTATTCTTGACCTGTTATCTTGGTTGGTCCCTGTGCCTGTTTCCCGTTGGGTAAACCACACCTTACCTGTAAGCAAGGAGACTTGTAGGATTCATAGGGTGGCAGCGAGTTGATATAACTTCACCTTGGCATGTCCAAGCTCTGTCACAAAACTCCGAGCATCTCTACCTGTCAATGTATAAATTGCCGTTGAAATCCTGGGAGATGAGGCTTCTCATCCTCGAATATCAAGCATTCACAAACATCATAGACACTCAGACACTGAGACACTCTATATCAGCTGCCTAAGAAATTACTTTATATCCTTCCGCAGAATACTCGCAGTCATGCGTTCTACCATCTTCGTCACCTTTATCGCCTCTGTTGCTTCAGCCATGGCAATCCCAGCTCCGCCCGCCCCGGCTCGCGTTGACCCAGCTCGTGCTGACCCGGCCCTTGTTGATCCTCCGCGCGCTGATGCACCCCGAGTCGAGCCGGCCAGATCTGACCCAGCTCGAGTCGCTCCTGACGCACGAGCTCCTCCCGGCCCTCCTGCCCCGGCCCGTGTTGAACCTGCCCGTGACGACCCGCGAGCTGAGCCCAATGTCGATTCCTGCTTGACTCAGTCCTGCCCTCACTAATCATGTATGCCCATTTGCGTACCCCTCCCTGCTGTTGCTTGACTTTGTAAGTTTGTCACTCCATCACTTGCGTTGATCGACCACTGAACAAATCTTGATAAGGGCACAAATTACACGAACTACCCGAGGCAAGCATATGCATGGTCAAGTAGATGCATGGGAGACTCAGACGGGAGGAGGCGAAGGAATGAATTTAGGGGGTGCAGTGTCTTGCCAGGGGTCACAACAAGTAACTGGGAGACGAGAAAATTGCTTTAAACATATCTGTACAACTGGATCAAGTCAAGTATTCAATGTGTTTCGAGCTGCAGCATCTATCCTCTAACCTATGGTCTCGTGACCAATGCTGGCATTGATATTACCAGCGTAGACGATAGATCTCATCAGGCTGGGAGTAAGTAGTGAGTCGGTTTAGCTGGGCCAGCCTGGTTGATTCAGACCAACAAAAGAGAGAGAGAGATGGGAGGACCTTGGCTGGCTTATAACGGTGGTCGTTATCGTATTCCCATGGTCTAAACCGGGGATGGAAAGATAATAATGCTTGAAGCGCCATACCACCCCAACAATCGCGTCGCGGATCGTGAATTTTGGAAGAGATCAAGGGTGGCGGAGTTGCGTAGCTTCGCACGATTGAGGGGCTGCGGAACCGCAGTGACAATAACTCGCAGGATTAGCAGTTGCTACTAATGGCGAGGATTGGAACGTGCCAACCGATGCCCGCGCGCAGACGTAAAGAAGCCCGGTCTCACTGTGTGTAAGGAGTCATTGTGTGGCGATATTTTCGGGGGCCGGTCCCGGACGAACGCTAGTTCTTTTGCCCGACGACCCCGGGACGTGAAAGGGGCGAGTTACCTATGAAAAGGCCTAAAAGTTCATGTATATGACGTGAGCATATCAAACTCTGGGTAATTGCGTACCATCCAATTTCCTGTAAGAAACTAAAGTTTAGCGTCGTACAGGCAGATGGGTCTTCCCCAGGTTCTCCCAAACCTTGGCCCCAACGCTTATGCAACCCCGCAAAGCCTCATCGGACTAGACAACGTCCCTAGAAAAGCCACCGACAATGCTACCTAGAATGCGAGTCTCGCCGGCGTTCGCATCGCGTACCAACACAACACGCTTCGTCCAGCGCTCCTATTGCCATCCACATCTTCGGCCCCACTCCAAAATGGCATCCGCATCCCCAGACTCTTCCCCCGCGAAGCCCCTGACCGTGCGCTGCCAATGCGGCGCCGTCAGCTTCCCCACCCCATCGGCACAGCGCATCGCCCTCTTCCACTGCCACTGCACCGAGTGCCAGAAGCAGTCCGGCTCTGCGTACGGCACGTCGGCCATCTACCCGGCCGCGGGCCTGTTCCCGCTCTCGGCCGAGCTCGAGAGCCGGCTGGGGTGCTACACGCGGCCCACCGAGCGGAGCGCGGGGGGCACCATGCGCTGCTGGTTCTGCCGCGCGTGCGGCTCCCGGCTCTTCCACCGCATCGTCGCGCCCGACGGCACCCCGCGCGGGACCGTCAGCATCAAGGGCGGCTGCGTCGAGGGCCTCGACTGGGCCGGCGGCAAGCACATCTACATGCGCTCCGCCGTCGTCGACGTGCCCGCGGGGGCCGAGCGCTACGACACCTTACCGCCCGACGAGGAGATGCATCGGGGCAAACCATCCAAGTGAGGAATAGGATGGGGAGGAGGAGCAGGGTTCGGCCACACATGATTGATCACCTAATGAGTTCCTCTTTCGCGTCCTATATGACAGAGAAAGGATGATGACTACATTTTGGATCCTGGTTTAGCGAATGATATATCGCCGGTGCAGTGAGTGATGGACAGGACATCCATGACCACAGGAGTAGTAATGGTGTTTTTGTTTAAAAAACGGGGTCGACATGGCTCGTCTTGTGCGTGAGTGAGTATCGACCTGTCCGTATGCAGGAGCACTTGGCTGCCCGAGGACTTGTCTTCCTTAGACTATGGTTGATAAAATGGATTCACGTAGTCTGGGCTGAGGCTGTTCTGTCATGAAACGGGACGAGGGTGCAGTGTAAGGGAAGATCCCAGTCTTTCACTACAGTAATTTGCAAGTTTTCTCGTTCTCATTTTCTCTTCATCCATCTGCAACTATCTCCTATTCATACTACTTTCCCCTGCGAGCCATCTCGCCGTCTTATGACCACCAGAGTCCCCTTTCCAATCATTCTATAGATGCCTGTCGTGCCATGCAAGCTCGAGTTACTGGGCGAGAGGACGCGAAAGCGATTCATTGGCCCCACCGGCAGCAGTATCTGTGACCAGAGTGCCTCGGTCTCCTGACATGGCTCGAAGTTGCATTGGCCTCCATGCCGGCACTGTCCATCGTTGATGGCGCGCAACCAATACCACAAGCAACGGTTCTCATAAGCAGACCCAAGACGTGAGTGCTTAGTATGAGGGGCGGCAAGCACCTCAATGGCTTCTCTAGTACTTCAACTCGGCAGTAGAATATTGATCCCTTCACCTCCTCAATCACGTATCATCGGTAGAGGAACCAGAAACCCTATAATCAAGCTTCTGCGCCATCGTAACCAGGTCATTAACGCGATTGTGATAGGGATCTTTCGCTGCAAAAATGATTTTCTCGACTAGCTCGAGCCGATCCTTATCTTGAAGAAGATATAGGGATGGGGGTGATAGGGTTGGCGCAGTAACATCGGGCTCTGACATCGGCTTCATTGAGTGAGCTACAGTAGCAGCACCGCCAGCATAAATTTTTGAATGCTGTTGCTGCTGTGTCATGTTTTCTTCGCTTATGGGCCGGCCAACATCCTGGTCCCCTTCACGTCCACCTGCATCCTCGGTTGTGGAATGTCGATATTGATGATCTGGCTCTTCTCCATTTCTCGTAACAATGAGTTTCGGCGGCGTTGACTCAATTGTTTTCGCCACAATAACTGGTTTTGTCTGCTGTGTCGGTGGCATGTGACTACTTTTATCGGGCAATGACGTGGCTAATTCAGACAAAGATGGAAAGCTCAAGTCTGGCGAATTCAGCTCCTTCAACCGGGCTTTATACGCCATGCGCATGTTATGGGTCTCCAACCCCGTCTTCCACCAGCGCGACTGGAGCTCCTGCTCCGACAGCCAAGAGCTATAAGGTTTCTTCTCGCAGAGGTATGACGAAAGTTCTTCGTCGAAGTCCAGAATTGGGGGGTACGGGAGGCAGTCCGCGGGACCCGGAGCCGTCGATAGCGTTGCGTCTCCTGCTGACATTGACGAGACCTCGCCATCGCAATCACTAGCGATAGCCGCGGTGCTGCTGCTGTCGTTGGAATCCGCCTTCTCCGGCAAAGCCGCCGCGATGAGGGGCAGGATGGGTACAGTGAAAATCTGCTCCCAATCCAGCAATGCGGTAGCGTGGCCATCGACGGGGTCAATGAGGATGTTGTTTTCAGAGATATCCCAATGATGAAGAATGCACGTTTTGGGGGGCAGGTGGCCATCTGGCACCGCAGCCTCGACAAGGCGGCCAAGGTGGTCAGTATCCCAGACTTGTCTCTTCTGCCCATAATCAGACCAGCGGGGCCATCCGTTAACGACGTTAACGGGGAATAGTGCGTTTAGCTGGTAGTTGTGGCCTCCACCCCCCTTCTTACTATATTCGTGGCCGGCAGTAGTAGATGGGTGTTCACTCAGAGGGCGGCCAACGCTGGCGATGACGTCGACAGGCTCCTCTATTTTGCCACCAAAAGCATGATATGACCCCATCAGTTTGGACACGATATTGCTGTCAGGTTGAGTGCTGGCGGAAAGCTCCTTATATGCGCGTACCAATTCGGCCTTGTGCCGGACGAGCTCTTTCTGACGCTCGCATTTGTCCTCCGGCGTCTCCTCATTGAGCCGACGCTGCATGCACTTGACTTGACACGATGGCGCGTTGGGACGCTTTATTTGGTACTCAATGTCTTCATAGTGTATATCACCACACAGTTCCCAAATATAGGCACGCTGCTCCTGGCGGATGTCCCGCAATTCGTACCGAACGACGTCAAGGAAACTATGGCAAAAGTGGCGCAGGTCCCGGAAGGGTCCCCGAGGGAATGGGTATTCAGGGCGCCAGTCGCCCATGTACTGCTGAGCGCAAAGCGGACCAAGGCGCACCACCGGTTTCTGCTCTGCTGTACCAAGGGGTGGGGTACCGTAGAGGTCCATTACACTAACGGCAACGGGGCCACAGTCTGCGCGGGCATGTGTTCCATCAATATCCATTCGTAGCCATTATAAGTATGGCCTGTGGCGTCGTACAGAAAGACACGAGGGACTGGGATGGCAGTGTGGTGCCGCACCCAGCGCAGGGTGGTAACTTCTGAGCGCGTCTTGGAGGATTTGAGGACGGGTAATGAAAGACGGAAGACCAGGTGTCGGCAGTACTGATGCTGGTACTGGTCCTTTGTTGGGAATGGCAGAGACAAACCAGGCGGCAACGTAACTTTGAAAGCTCGATTCCAGGTGCCCTCGGCAATGAACTCAACCACAATGTCATTTGCCTCCAGGGACAAGGCCCAGACTCGTTTCAGTTGGATCTGCAATAGGTCACGTATGGCTGCGATTTGGTCTTCGGGCTCAAGGAGCCATTCGACATATCCAGCGGACCATCGGAACAATGGCTGCTGCCGCGAAGTATCCTCCATGGCGAAGAGGTATGATTGAGTGAAGACAAGGGACAATGAGATGACAAGGTGGCGAGATGAGTGATGGTTTATGTTGTCGAAGTGCCTGGGTGGGATGACAGACAGTTGAGGGAAAATAAAAAGGCAATGTTGCCTTCCTTGAGTATCTGATGTAAAAGTTGCCCTGTTTTTCGTATTCGCCAATCAAGCTGGAGAAACAATCCGTCTGGGTGTGCTTTTCTCCAAATACTTGATGCTGCACTTCGGGGAAGTAGCTACTTGGGTGAGAAGATGTAGGTAGACCAGGTCCTTTGTTGACTGTGATTGGGCTGGCAAATTAGGGCTTGACTGTCAAAGGCTGGACTGATGAATTAAATTACTTGCTGGCTTTCAACTTGATGTCTGTATGATGCGTTACCACTATTTATATCATCATTCTACCGCCAGCAAGGAAGGTGGACATTTCTCTAAGTGTCGGCGTCTGAGTCACCTGGCGGAAGAAAGGGTGCAATGTGTGGTTCCTGGTCTCCACTGACTGTCATCAAGGTATTGTCAATCCCTAGATGCGCGGTTTTCTTGCATCGAGCTCATGGGGAGGATGCTCGTGGGTTATGAGAGCCCGGCTGAGTGAGTATCGCACAATGTTCAGTATTTACCATTACAAACGTCCAGGTGAAGGGTCGAAAATGCTGATGGATGAGGTCAGATGGCATCTGCAGCGTCCATTATCTTGGAGAAATTACTCCCGGGCAAATTTATTTTGACTTTCGTGGCGGAAACGATGGCCCATTAGGATCAAGTACTTGGAATTCAGTGCATCGAAGACAAACAGTATATGCCACTGAATTCACCAGTCTCTATCTAGGTACCCAAAACCAACCTGGTGCATTTACCTACAGTACTTAATCTTTCTTTGTAGGCTAGTTGAAGTTACAGGCCTTCTGCTAGTCCCGGACTCCTGTCCTATTTAGAGTCTGCGAATGTCAACTTATCTCACAGCTCATGTACCTCGAAATGCCCTTTCCCAAGCTACCAAAATGAGATGAAACTTAGATCAATTATGATTTCGCCTCGCAACAGGTCATAGCAGGGTTTATATGTTGTTCATGTTGTCACATTTCACATGACGACTTATTAGGGAGAAATAAATGCTTAGTCAATGTATAAACTCATATATTTATTACCTTACCTATGTACACTCAAGCTCTTATCCTCTTTATGAAGTTTCTAGCTTCACTTAGATAAATGAAAAGGAAGACATTCTAATGATGGAAAGGAACGACCTACCTGGGTCCCCACATATGAGACAGGAGCCTGTATTTGGGACAAAGGCACTTGCCATTGGTCGCCAGCAGGACAATGGCAAATTCGAAGAGCCACTTGGCTCCATGACGAAAGAAATACTAGATCAGAGAAAGAGGGAACCAAAGAACAGTCGGGTCGGATGCCTTTGGATTCACCTTGCCTTACCTTAGACATTACGCAGCATGTATGGGAGGGGACCAATATTTTGGTCGATGCAAAAGTCCACAATGCGGCGGCGGACCTCGTACGTGAAGGACCCGCAGCGCATCACCTCGGCCAACGACCGGCCCATGGTCCGGATGTCCATCCGGTCCTCGTACAGCTGCAGCCGGGCCCGCGCCCGCTCCTGCTTCTGGGGGCTCGCGAATGCCAGGCCGACGCCGCCTTGCGCCACGAGCTCGACGAGCGCCACGTCGGACTGGTGGACCAGGTCGAGCGGGACGGCGTCCCGCTGCTGCTGCAGCTCGTGCCACCCGAAGAACACCTCGTTGGGGCCCATGTGGGCCGGGATCAGCGTCGCCAGGTTCGCCCGCACGCCCGCCGGGTCCTCGCAGAAGCCCAGGTGGCCGAGCACGTGGTCCTCGTTCGTGTACCGGGCCAGCATCATGCCCTCCTGCTGCATCAGCCACGCCACGATGCGCGGCACGCCGGTTCGGCTCGCCACCGCGTACCGTAGAATCACGGCCATCCTCCCCACGGCCTGGGGCGTGCGCCGGTTGGTTCCTATGACGGTGGGGAATATGAGCTGGAGCAGCGGTAGGTTGTCCTCTGACTCCATGCACCTGCGAAGAGTTTGTCCCTCCGCCAAACAGGGGATCATATTGGGAAAGTCCGACAAGAATGTTTTGATGATGTGGACGGCATTTCGGTGTATCATGGGCGTTTTGCCCCCTGGAAATGTTCCGTAAAGAATGACATGTTGAAGCCCGTACCAATAGATCAGAGGCAAGGGGTCCCAGTCTCGCGTATTCCGTTGGCTATTAACCAGGATGTCAGCAAGGTAGTCGATCATGGCCGTGTTGTCAGAATTGCAACGCACGGCCAACTCCAGCCACGTGTTCATCTGGTTCGCCAAGTGGCGATGTTGCCGGAGGATCGTGGTGTTTCTGGGATCGATCAAGGGCTTGTTTGGATCCATGTTCGCGATTGTCCAATCGTTGACGTAAAGACGGAAGAGCCGCAACCAGCCGACCGAGACGCACTGATTACATATGTATATTCCATACGGCGTGTCCGGCAGAACATACTTGAAGAGCTGGTTGCGTCTGTACATTTCCAGGATCAAATCTTCTACGCCCCGCCAGGTGGCGTCGTCGAAGCGCCCGACACAGTCCATATCTGTAGCGATAGTGATGGCGAATGTTCCCATGCCGCGGATGTGGGAACCGTAGTCCCGCAGCAATTGAACAACGTCCAACCGACCTTGCCGGAGAGCGACGGCGATGGGCCTGTAGAAGCCGGCCATTTTCCGTGTCCTAGGGGTATTTATCGCCCAGTTCAGATCCACGTCCATGCCGTTACTGCGCCACTTGTCCAAGATGGTCCGGATTATGTCAAGGGGGGCGCCAGTCGTGATGGCCCAAAACAACAACGGCATCCTTTCCTTCTCGTAAGCTGGATTTCCGTTCTGCCACCCCGGCTGGTATTCGCAATCCAGTTGGTAAAATGAGAACCTGTCCGAGTTGAAGATGTTCGGGTGTGTGTAGCTTAGCAGGATCTCGTCGATCGGTGGCAGGTACTGCCTGATCGCATCTAGGATCTCGACCGGAACGGCATGTCCCAGCGCTTGTTCAAAAACCATCGGATTGTGCGGGAATATGTCCAATTCGTTGTTGCTGCTATGCTCCGAGCCGCTGTCGTCGCCCTGTTCGGACGCTCCATTCGACGACGGACTCCCCGTGCCTCCGCGCGAACCCAGAGTCTGGGGGCCGACGGTGAGAATCCTGGCCGGGGAATTCCGCAGACTCTGCTGTGCATCGAGGCTAAGATGTCTGAAGAGCTGGATGAAGTCTTGATCCACCTGGTCGATGGTCCGCAGTTCCTTGCAGGCAGACGCGGATATATCGTCCTTGAGGCCATTCGCGGCTCTCACCGCAGCGTCACCGAAGGGCCCCATCTCCTCGTTAAGGGCGTCGTTGGTGACCGTGCCAGGAGGACACGAGGAGCTATTATCGGCCATATTGGATGAAATTAGTCCGATGGTTGTGGTTAGGTAAAGTGAGTGGAATGGGCTGAAAGTCCCAAACCGATGGCTGAATTGGTAGAGATAGATGCTAGAAAGAAGTAAAAGGGTTGTTGGATGATGATTCTTTCCTGTCGAGCGTCGGAGACCTCCGATTTATATCCTGGTACGTCGACCCGGCGCACTATTCGCACTGCTCAACACACAACGATCTGTTTGAGCCCCGACAGCTTTGTCCAACAAAGGCTTGGAAGACGACAAATAACAACAGTGTCATTGTTGAATGTGCCCATGTCTGAGGTACAAGCCAAACGAATCAGTGTGGGATAACCGTTCATTCCGTTCTCAACTAGCGTTTAATAAACAAAGGGACGTTTATTCCAGTGTATGCCTGTGCAAACAATCTAAACCACCATACTCAGCGACAAGCCGAGGGCAAGCCCAACTGCATCCTCAATTATCCTCGCCGCGACGAAGAAACTATGAGCAACATTTTGATCAAACACCATCTGGGCGTTCATAGTTTCATTATTCCATAACGGCATCATGATACTCGCCCTGACGCCGTCTGTCACAATCGCTGCCAGTGGGATCAGAACAAGAACGCCCGGAATCACGGCGCCGAACGGGTATGCCGAGTGCTGGATACGCCCAATTATATTTGCCATCCCTCCCAGGACGAACCCTGAGACGGTTGCGGAAATCTGCGACGTTGCGTGCGGGTGCTTATGGAGAAAGTAAAGAACAATGTGAGCCACGTACCCCAGGATGATTTGTTTGGGCATTTGACGGGGGCGGGAGTGGGCCAGAATGGCCATGAATAACATAGCGATCGGCACCAGGAGGAATTTCCAGCGTGCGTCGATGCCGTGCGCAACCGAGCAGATCTCCCTCTGCGAGTCGTCCCGTATCAGCTTCGACAGCTGGGATCCCACGTTGATGCCGAGGCACAGGGTCAACGAGTGAACAACTGCGTAGCTCAGCCGGGCGACGCCCCCGAGAGACTGGGCATTGAGCTCGAGCATGCCGGTGATGATTGGAAAGCCAGGGACGAGGGTGAGGATGGAGCTGATGACGATGGCGCTAAAGCAGAAGTAGCTCTGGCCAGGCCCACCTATGGAGGCAAAGGCGCCCGCGACAAAGGTCGTGAGCACGGCGGCCAGGGCCGAAAAGTTGACTGAGTGCTTGGGCCAGTGGGGCGCGAGCATGATACGCGAGACGCCCACGATGCATCCCAGGACGAAGGAGACTAGCATGTCTAGCCATCCGCCAACAGCTACCAGCCAGCTCAAGGAGGCAGAGAGGAGGCCGTGGACGACCACCAGGAACCACGGGTTGTAGTAAGGCCCTTTCTCAATGAGACGGATGAGCGCCGTATTGGCCTCGGGGATGGAGATATCGCCTCTGACCACGTGCTGGAATACGGTGAAGGCGAATTCGCAAGCCCCAACATCCAGACGCTCCGTTGCGGCGACTAGATTGGTGTAGGTTATGCCTGTGTATGGGGGACTGACGAACTGTGAAAAGAAACAGAAAGCGATAGAAAGTCAGCGATATATGGCCCCAGACGAGTGACGGACGATGGGCAAGGGGAGAGGAGATTTGCTCGGAAACTTACGCAAAGCTCGGTGCATCCCACGGTGTACTTGGCGCGGCCCTCCAGCCGGCAGGCTTTGATGAGCTGGTGAGCATACTCCTCGATGCGATGGGGTGGTGCGCCGTACGCCATGAAGGCGTAGACCATCAAGACCACGAGGTTATGTTCGTGGGCGTCTGGCGCGGCTCTCACTTGACGGATGACGTCGGGATCGACCTGCTGCACGCGCCACCACGTCATCTGGAGGGTAATGCTGTGTGGTTGTAAAGAATAGCAATGCTGTGTGATTGTAAAGAAGAATAAAAAGCAAGTTATGTCGTCGTTGGTTGAGTTTGACAAACCACGTGGGTAGGTATGATATAAGGGTGCACCTTCCCAAAACTACCAGCCAAACAAATAGGTAGGCAGCGGCATACTCCGGCGCGCCTGCCGGGACATTTGGTGCTTCCGTAGGAAAGAAGGCTGGAATTAATCAGCGCACGCACCAACTGCAGTTCAATTGTACAGTAATTACGATCCATAGTCCTAAGAATAACGTCCTATACCGACATTACAAAGTCGAGGAATCACAGGCTCAAGAAAGCATTTGAGACTTGGAATAAAGAATAGATTTTAGCAGCATTGAAAGCCTTCAAGTTTGCAGTTGACCGTTTGATTTCAGCCATACTGGTTATGTCGGTCATACAGGTTATGTTGCTGATGCCGCTTCGTTTTCAGCTGCCGGCCTTCCACTCACGCTTCCACAACCAGAACGCGCCCAGAGGAACCAACTCCCCTTGGTCCGAATAGTAATAGCCCGCGATGCCCAACGGGGTCACCGCGCCCTTCCAGTCGAAGAAGTGGATGCGATACTGCTTCCGGACTGTGATGTTGCAAGTCTCCCGATCGAGGTGCCCATCCAACCGGAAGCCGCCGACCCGATCGACACAATCCTCGGCCTTGATGTTGACTTGACTATGTTGGCCATCGCCGCCCCTAGTTAACCTACCCAGCCTCTCTGCCCGCGTCGGCGATTTCTGAAATCGAATGTGCCGCATCAGGGGGTCCGTACGGGCTTGGGCCTCTAGCCCGTACGTGTAGCACCCTTCCCACTCGCCCGAGTCGATCTCGTCCATGACCGCTCTCGCGCGCGCCTTGTACCACAGATCCCAGCTGCCGGTGGCAAATGGCGAAACGGAGGTCCTTGTTACTTCGGGCAGGGGGATATATGGTACTCGATGAGCCGAAACAACGGTTGACATACCCGGCGAGGCCGGCGACGGAATGTGCCCATTGGAGGACACAAATGGTATGTCTTCAGGGCGCGGCGGCGCACTGTCGGGCTCCGGGAGGCTTTTCAAGTACGCGCGGGCAACCAGCGCACACATGAGCAGCGCCATGCTCTGGGGGAATACATCCTGAACCGCGCCGGCCCGGACGCCCCACTCGTGCCCAAAGGTCTGCAAGAGGCGCCGGAGAGCGCGTGGAACAAACGCGAGGCGGCCCTGCGGCCACGCTCGGGCGGCGTCGCTCTCTATGCGCAACCACCCGGCGTTCTGGATGGCGCAGACGGCCAGGCAGAACGAGATCTCCAAGTCTCGCGAGTTGGGGGATCTCGGCAGGTACGGCGGCTCTTGGTTCTGCGGCGTTAGGGCGTACATGTATGTGCATATCTCATCGAGGAGGCGCATCACATTATCGTCGCAGACGGATGAGCCTTGACCGTTATATCATTAGCATCTGGCCTTGTACTAAAGGTCGATAAGTAACTTACAGCCCCACACCACTGACATGGACAAGAGCCCCAGAGTCCTCTGCAAGGAGTCTATAATCCTCGAGGTGTCAACCGTCTCAGGGAAAGAGGTAGTCTCACTGAAGTTGGGCAGGCCGGGCAGTGTGAAAAGGGACAGGATCCTCTGGAAGGCATGTGTGATAGTGTGGGGGCGCCTCGCCAGATCAGAAGAGATGGCGGATACCGGAGTATTTAGCTGATCGTTGATGTGTGGCAGTTTGGACGCAGCCATTGCTAGGCATTTCCACGTCAGTCGTTGCTGGTCGTTGGCCAAGGGCTGTTTGCCAGTGTCATCTAAGCCCGAGAGCTGTTTGGTGATCTGAGCGACCAAAGCTCCCGTGCTGGCAATCGATCGCGAAGACACGAGAGGGACCTGGCAGGACACTTTAGCGCCCAACATTAACTCAAGACTTCGATGGGAACTCTAAGATTTACATGTTCGGCAAAGGCACATCTGAAGACAGTGGTGTTGTCGTAGACGTTGCGAAGCGATTGGCAGCTTCCGGCTAATGCGAGTATGTCACGGGGCGAACAGTACGAGGCGACATGATGCAGCAGCTCGATGGGCAGTAACGACAACGACATGGTCACAATAGAAAAAGAGCACGAGACAGCTGGTGAGGTTGGAATATATAACCCATCAATACAGTCAAATTGAAAGATGATTATCGGAACCGTAAGCAACCAGTCGGCTGCTGTTAGAGGCGTGAAAGGCGGGGGAATGCTGCTGCTGCTGCTGCTGCTGTGGCTGCCTGCGGATCCACAATTATGCAGATGCGCTACAGGCAGACAGGGGTAACCTTAGGCGGTTCGCATTAAAGCGCTGGCGCATTAGCATCAAATGGATTGGGCCAATTGATGGAGAGGCAAGATCACCCGTGGCTTGCGCGGAAAACCGAGAGAACGTGTAATTAGAAGTGATCTTGATTCCATATTGTGTGGTCTGGAGGAATGTATGTATGAAGATCGGTCGGTGGCTTTGCAGTTCGAGAAACCTGCGTGGGATGGGTTTCACTCACAATAGCCTCTAGCTATCACCATCTATCATCTGAAGAATCGCAGAGGTCCGAACTATAAATGAGATGCTGAGTTGGCTGGTGTTGCATTTCTTGGCGCATCGTAAATTTAACATCCTGCAAATGGGTTAGGTTGATGACAAAAGTTCTTGGCCATAGCGGACAGGTTTACCCCTGAGCACCGAGGCTAAAAGGCGCGGGATTCCTGACAGCATCATGTTTGAACATAATGGACTTCACATAATAGGTAGATGAGACTAGTCACTGGCGAAATCAATCAAAGCTCGTGTGTTCAATCATGGATTACTGAACCGAATCAAGGTTCTTTTCACCACCTGCTGCTATTTTGCCTCATTCTGAATCCGCAACCTAACTTCAACTCCCCCATCATCATCTCATCTGCATCAACGCCACGAAAATCATTAAAACTCAACGCAAAATACTTGCTCATACCAATACAAGTTCGTACATCCGACCAGATCTTGTTCAGACCATCCTTATTACAAAATGAAGATGCCCAAAGCCGAAACCACGGCAGCAATGGCGTAGGCACCAAACAGCATCTTGCCGACGTTGAAGTAGTCGGGACCGACACCACCGGGCGAAGCGTTCTTGGACGACGACGCGGCCGAGCCGCCCTGGGCGTCTGTGGGGCTGGGCACAGCACCAGTACCGGCCGTACCGGCCGCCTGGATCAGGCTGGAGCAGCTGCCGTCGGCGCTAGGGGCCTGCGTGGCGGCGAGGCCCTTGAAGTCACAAGCGCTCTTGTTCTTGCCGTTCTTCTGGTAGTACGCGTTGGCGACCCAGGCGAGCTGCACCTTAGGCGAGCATCCGCCGAGGGCACCGTACGTTCCCGTCGTGGCGTTGTGGGCGATACCGTCGCAGAGGGACTTGTCGGCGCCGCAGATGAAGCCGAAGATATCGCCGTACTTGGTCGCGTCGTCCGACTTAATGGTGCAGTCAAAGTTGCTCATTTCGCAGTCGCAGAACTTGGGGTTGACGGCCGGCGGGAGGGGCGAGGCCTTGGGGGCCCAGCTGGCGTCGTTGGTGGGGCAAGCAGGGGCTTTGTTGCTAGGAGTGTAGGCACTGCGGGCAGTAATGGTGGGGCTCACCGTCTTGAGCTGCTGCTGCAGAGAGGTGAAATCGGGGTAAGGCGAGACATTGTTGCCATCGACCTTGACGAGACCATAGTTTCTCTCGGCCATGAACCACTCGTAGGCAATACCACCCGAGAACACGTCGGTCATCTTGTCGCCGTAGAGGGCAGCAACCTCCTCGAAGGGTCGGTGGGTGGGGCCTCCATCGATGCCCTCAATGCAGCCATACTCGGCGAAGAAGACGGGGACGGGGTAGTCCTTGAAGAACTTGACACGAGCGTCGTACGATGACTTCTCGAAAGAGCTATGACCGCACCACGAGTAGACGTTGTAGCCCCAGAAATCGATCGAGGTGGCGTTTCCAGTGTTATCAGCCTCGCAAGCGAAGTATGCAGCCAGCTGGTCTCGGACGGGGACATCGGCTGTAGCATAGCCAACACCAAGACTGGTGCGGTAGCCACGAGCCTTGATGTATCCCTTGCTGTCGCGAACAGCAGCCTTGACGAAGGCGGCCGACTCGGTCTGGTTCGCGGACTCGACAACTTCGTTTCCAGCAAAGAAGCCGATGACGTTGTTGTACTTGGCGAGGGCGTCAATGACACCGGTGTATCGCTGGTAGAGGCCAGCATTCCAAGTAGGATCATTGCTGTTGATGGATTGGTCAGGCGCGGCCATGTCAGCCACGACGTAGATGTCGTTGGAAGCCAGCAACTCCATACACTCGTCGTGGTTGGCAGTGGGGTCAATGGCATAGACTCGGATGACATTGGTGAAGATCTGCTTCATGTAAGGCACATCACGCTTGCAGCTGTTGATGTCGGCGAGGGGGTCGACGTAGGTAACCTTGGTGTCGGCTCGCTTCGTCTTGGCACCGCCGGTAGATCCACCACCGTTGTAGTCCTGCTGGTAGGCGACACCCTTCATGTAGTACTGACTGCCATTGTTGCTGTAGAAGAAGTGCTGGCCGTAAATCTCAATGGGAGGGATCGACTTCCAGCTCTGGGCCGAAGCGCCCGTCGCGAAGAGCGAGAGGGCAGCAGCGCCCAGCGAGAGGGTCTGCGCGATCGAAGGCATTGTGAATGGATAGATGTAGCGCAATGGGGCTTGGGCAAATAACGAAAGTCGTTTACAAATGTTGTTATTGTTGTTGTTGTTCAATGATTGACTTGAAGATAAAAAAGCAATTCTGTAACGAATCGGGATCCAGCAAACGAATGGGATCTAAAGAAAGCTTGGTGATGATGGCCAAGACAAGTCCAAGGAAGCTTGGAGGTAGAAGTATGAAGATGGGGGAGATTGGAAGACGAATTGGCAAGCGGCCTTCTGGGCTGAAAAGGCAGGGGAAAGCGAGGGTTCAGTTGGGGTGGTGCTTGGGGTGCTTGGGGTGCTTGGGGTGTCAGTGGGTGTGATGCTGTTTTTGGCCCGAGTAGGTGGCACGGTTGTGTGGGCTAGCGGGGGGGCCAAGATGATCCACCCGCTGTAGTGGATTGGGCCGATTTGGCTCGTTTGGCTGGCTGGCTTGGCGTTAGTTGGAGGCGCCTTCCCTGCTTAATTACGCGTAAAGAATCCCAGAAATTGGCTGTGGGCGGGCCGTGATCCTCCCTCGCAGTCCTCTCTCAGACCACCGAGCGCACTACGAGAAAAACAAGCTTTGTCTTCCGCGGGTCCCTGACTAGTTCAGCTGGGCTTGGAGAGGCTTGCCTGTATCCATTGCGCACTTGAAGTCGATAGAAGACTGTTAGCGTTGCCAATTAATAGAGCGACGATGATGTCGACAAGGTTCAAATGGCAGAGACTGCATGCAAGATCAGGGGACTGGAGCTGCACTAGAGCTGCACTGAAGCTGGACCGAAGACAGCTCTGACGGCTCTGACGGCTCTGACGGCTTCTCAGGTCAGTATCGGTCAGTAGGTACCTAGATTGGCTGGCATTTGCGGCGTCGTAAACATGACCTTACGGGGCTAGAGCAGAATAGAGTCATGCCGAGCAGGGGAGATGCAGGAATTGCAGGGAGACGCAGCAAGACGCAGCAGAACACGAGCGCCCGCCTCATGTCATCCGTTGTCAGACTGGACTAAGTTTAGTTTGGCCAGTCCAGACATCCAAACATCCAAACAAACGAGATTGAATCATCCTTCTGTCCAATCCTTCCGAACACTGCCCCAATTCCAGCACCTTGGCATTCCCGATTTATCCGACCCCCTAGCTAGCCCAACTGCTAACTGGCCGTAAGCAAGAAGATTACATATGATTCCTGGTGACTGGCGACTGGCGACTGGCCGTAGGTTGACTCTTTTGTCTTCTTAATCCGAAATTGCGATCAGTGACAGGATTCGCAAGCCAAATCACTCGAAGTCACTCGATGAGATCTTCAGGGGAAAACCTGAGGTGTTGACTCGTGTCGCATCTTGTGTGTCTTCTGCAACAGGTCTGCCTGTTGAAACTTGAAACCATACGATCCAGGCCCCCCCTCCAGGCTGCTACTGCCTGCGTGGGCCAGAACCTGTGCGTGCAACCGTCCCCCACCCACCCACCTGCCCACTCACTGGCCGAATTCCATTCTTAGCCGCCACCAGTTAGCCAGCAGCCAGTAACCCTGCTGAGCAGAAGAAAAACATAAGTCCTGTGTTATGCTCGCCTGCTCGCATTATGCTCGATATTGATCGTTACAGAACCCGACAGTCCACCGCGACTGACATGACATAATTGCCAAGATGATCAACCTCGTCAACCAAGCAGATGGGAGCAAACCTGCCGACTTCATCAACATTGAAACATCCCAACCTTAAAATGACGTTCAACGGCCGCTTCATTTCGCTAGAAACGCTGTGACAGACACACGGTCCCATCTGCTCGTCTGTTTGTCTGCCATTTACTTCCACCCAACCAACCGACAGCTGGGAGCTGAGTTCAGATTGATCTGTCAGCAAGCAAGCAGGCAAGCGCAAGTCCAAGTCCGACTTTGGGCCCGCATTTCTTTTCTTTCACGGCACCACACACTGCACATGCGACGTCACTAACCATGATGGCAAACGAGCATATATATTGTTGTTCTTGGGAAACAGAACTCCCGTTGGCAATGTCTGACTTTATCAATCAATTGAGTTGTCCAAAAGCCTGATTGCCCGCCCAGCACAGGGCCTAGAACTTTAAAAAGTTGGCTCCGCCCGCCGGGGCCAACGGCATCGACGCTGGATTTGACGTAGGTATGGGGCTTCGCCGCTTCGACAATAGCGCGGGCCTTGCCAGCTGTCCGGCACTCTACCAAAGTGTGCGAAGTGGGCTCTGAACGCTCGCAAAATGGATACCGCCCCTGGCAACTCCTAAACTTCGGGCGCGTTGGGCCATTTTCGTCTCCCTCCTCAATCCAGCGCCAGTATTTACCACCACCTTCTTCTTCTGGCCCGTATACTCTCTCCCGCAATAAGCCATGTTCCAAACTACCGGGTTCTGCATCAATATACCGGGGCCGCCCGGGGCCGTGCCCACGCCCCCCGAGCATCCAGACGACGACGACCAGCAACACCAGGAACGGGGGACCCACAAAAGGAAAAGAGCTGAGGACGATGAGGCCGACGATCTCCGCCCCGTCGGCATCCTGACCACCCAGTTCGCCTGGTCCATGTGCCGCCTCTTCCCTCGCGCCTGCAACCTCTCGGGCGCGCCGCATCAGGTGCAGGGGCCCTGGGGCTTCCACCATGTCCCGGCCGGCACCGAGGGCGAGGTCTTTGCCGACTCCGTCATCATCGCCGTCGACGGCGCGTGTCCGGGCAACGGCACCGACCAGGCTACCAAGTCGTCGGGTGGGGTCTACCTCGGGGACCTCGAGGGCCACGCCACCAAGTGGAGAAACATTGCCTTCCGCCTACCAGACCACCCAGACTACCCGCACACGAATCAGCGCGCCGAGCTCGCCGCCGCCTGGGCCGGCGTCTCGTGCGGCATGCGGTTCGCTAACGAAGGTGGCCAGTGGGAGCCCAAATCGGAGTACCCCCGGCGAGCGCAGCACATCGTCATCAAGTCGGACTCGGCGTACCTGGTCGAGTCCATCACGCAGCACCTCCCCCGGTGGCGGTCCGACGGCTGGCGGACGAGCAGCGGGGAGCCCGTCGCCAACAAGCCCATATGGCAACTGCTGGCCGGCTGCTTGGACGAGTTCGATAAGAAAGGCGTGGGGATACACTTCTGGCACGTCCCGCGTGAGCTAAACAAGGAAGCGGATCGGCTGGCACAGTTGGGCCTCAAGGCCACCCTCGTTCTTGGGAAGGACTCGCTCCTTCCGCCCTCCAACAAGAGTCGTTGAAACATTTGTAGGGCCATCATATACATAATCTTCGAAGATATCCCGCCACTGCGTCGAATTTCCACCAAGAACCAAATCGTATATCACGTGACAAGTTGACAGATCGACCCGATGCCCGAATTGTTGATGTCTCTTCGCCGATGACGGCAGAGGCATGGACCTGGCTGTTCCGAAATGCTAATCGATGGTGTTCGATGGCAGGTAGGTTCGCATCAAAACGATAAGAAATGGTTAAGCTGACAGCAACTAATATGTTGAGCTCTAGTCAGCTCATATTATTGAGGGTGCGGAACTTGACCCATACCTTTTAATAACATGCTCTAGATTACCACTTCTTCGGAGTATAGATGAAAATGGTTACAGTTTCGCATGGCAGTCGAGGCTCAGCAAGACAACGTTCTTCGAGCGATATTTGGAGGCGTGGAGCTCTCCCCATCACGGCCTATCACCAGTCTACATTCAGGACGAAATTATGTGTCAAGTTCCTCCCCAGGTTTCCCGGTCTAGAAGTTGCTCGTCACCCCAGGCTGAATAGCCTCCAACTTCGCCTTCAGCTCCACCCATAGGCGATCCTGCACATCCCCGTTCTCCAGCACGACGGCGGACGGCTGCGCGACCCGGCAGTCCGCCAGATACTGCCCATGCGATGCGGCACTCTGCACGCCAGCATGCACCAGCGTCCGGCTCCCCTGCTCGGCCGTCCGCGCCACGGCGGCCTTCATGACCGAGAAAGCAACCTTCTGGAACCCCTCGGCCCCGCGCGCGAGCTCCGAGTGGCACACCCCGGGGCTGACAAGGTTGATCGTGACTGGGTAGCTGTCGGTCGGGTGCTCCTTCATAATGCTGCGAACGGCAAAGACGCCCAGCAGCTTCGAGACGGGGTACTGATCCTTCCAGTGAGCGCCGCCGGCATAGTTGGGGTCGTTGACGGCGGGCAGGATGTTGGTGGCGGCCTTTTGGGGAAACTTGGTGTGCTCGTGCGCCCCCGAGCTCGTGATGACGAGCGTGGGGCGCGTAGCGAATCTCGCCGCGGTGGCCTTCAGCTTGGGCAAGACTAGCGCCGCGAGTAAGAACGTGGAGATGTAGTTGACCGTGATCATGGTCTCGTTGCCCTCGGCGCGCGAGTACTGGGGGCAGACCAGGCCTGCGTTGGCGTGGAAGATGTCGACCCGGTCCAGCTCGGCCTCGACGCGGGCGCCGAATGCCTGCACGCTGGCGTACTCGGCCATGTCCAACTCCCAGACGTCAATCAACGTCGTCCTCTTGGTCTCGTTTCCAGCTTCATCATCGACGGTTGCCGTCGTCTGTATGATGTCCTCCCTGGCCGCATGGCCCTTTTCGAGGTTCCGGACGGCGAGGATCAGCCGGGTTGCACCCAGGCGTGCATAGTGACATGCGGCCTCTTTGCCCAGGCCCGTGTTGCTGCCGGTGATGATGATGGTCTGGCCTGCGTAGGAGGAGCTAGGGTAGGGAAGTTTGCATGTTTCTATCAGTTGACTACGTAGGAAGCCCATTGTGATGTGATCGGAGTAGGGGCGTGGAGTTGACGCCTTCGGTAGACTTGTGTAAGTGCGTTAAATCAGAAATTTGGGTTATTTCGCCAACGAAACGAAACGACTTCGGGTTGATGCTGGTGTACAATTGTTTGAAACCTGGGGTTCTTCGATGGCAAAGTTATCTATCTATACGTTTGCTATTGAAGAGGCTGTGTTGCAAGACAGTCATGGGATAAATCGCCGTCGGTCAATTCGGACAGACATAAATCGCCGTCCCCTTTCCCGCAACGTCAAGTACCATGGACTCGCACATGAGTTGGTTTACAAAGCGTGTTCTGTCGCTTGTGTGGTATGCCGTGGGAGGAGACAGCATCAATGAACACTGCCTGCATGTTGGGAGGCTTATCCATATCTCACAACCCAAGGCGTATATGATCTCGCATCAGCAGCACGGGTTGCGCGTCGGTGTATATTTCTCCATTTGGTTAGGCCAGTATTGCTACCACAGATTTCGTGGTTAAAGACTCTTTGACTTATAGGTAAGTCCGGGACGGGGAATTCGCAATTTTGAGATTGTCCAGGGGCCATTACAGTGTGAAATGGTCGTAAGCATCACTGTGCATCTCCCCCTTTTCAAGCTGGTCAATAAAAAAAAGGCATGCGGCGATATCGGACAGCTCTAAAAAGGGAGCACTCCGCCAACTTCACATTCTGAGACACTTTAAGCAGAAGCTATTTCCACTAGATGAATGCATTCCTATATACACGTTGATAAGGACAGAGCTATGTGCGGACAAAATGCTAATTGAAATATGTACTGAGAAGCGAAAATCTGACACCCAGAAAGGCCAGTGAGGCAATGGACGGTAAAGACAGTTGAAGTGCAGGAGACTTCTTCACTCCACAATATTCTTACTCGACCTTTTCCGGTTGAGGGGCCACTATCTGGCGCAGGTTAGGGTCCTCCTTGGCCAGGGTGGTCGCCTCGAGCCAAGCTCGCGACCTCCATCGCACATTTGGGACGCCGCGCTTAGCCACGGGGGCCGACTCTGGGGTTGCTTCTGGGGTAGAGGTGGCATTGGCAGGTGCGGTGGGCGCATCAACTGTCTCGTTGGACGGTGCTGGCAGAGAGCCGCCAAGCAACTCGCCTGCGTAAAGCTGGTTAGTGACGTTGATACATAGCCTAATGGGTACGATGGGATCTCTTACTCGATGGCACCCAGTCGGGCTTAACATCGTCGCCCTCAAATTTCAGTGCAGACACAGCAACGCAATTCGGAGCATCAATCTGGACACCCGTCTGCGGGAAGGGCTCCAGGGGTCCCCAGAGGTTCCCGTTCTCGTCGACGCCGACGCCGCGTGTGAGCCAGGGCATCTGCGAGAAGTCGTTGGCGGGCGGCGCGACCCCGGGCACGACCTGCTCGCCGTGGACCCAGGGGTTGACGGGCTGGACGTAGGTGCCCGCCAGGAGGCCGTTCTTGGTCGTGCGCGTCTTGGGCACGCCGTCAACCTCGGCCACGACGCGGTACTCGCGCGCGTAGCCCCGGGTGATGTCGCTGCGGTACTCGAACTTGTTCTGCTCGTTGCGGCCGCCCTTCAGGCCCACGGCGGCGACAATGCGGTCCGTGGGCGCGCCGGTGCAGGGGTCGATGTCGATGGCGTACAGGGCGACCTGGGCGCGGTTGTTGGAGGTGTAGCCGACGAACTGTGTTTTTTTCATGTCAGCATCATGGTCGTCAGGCATGCATTTGCCATGTGTTTTGGTTTTGTCTCAGCTCTGGTTTGAACTTACTCGAGACTCCTTTAGCTCGGTGTTGGGGTTGAAGTTGTCGATGCCGAGAAGACCCAATTCCACTCTCACGTAGACCATGTCGCCCAAGGTAGTGATTTGGACATTTTGGGCAATGATACTGAAGACAATCATCTCGTTTCCTCGCTTGACTCCCATGAAGGTCACGAAATCACCAGGTAGGAACGGCGCCATACTCAATGGGTCAGGGGCAGCACTGTAGAGGAGTTAGTCACCTGAGAATATCGCCTTTTCTTCTGGGCATGTCAACGGGTGGGTTTGGCTCACAAAGTACCCGAGCCTTTGAAGGGCCGGTTGGAAGCGGGACAGAGTGGGTCGGTCGAGTTGCGAGGAATGCACATGGGGAATCCAGAGAACGAGCTGATACTAGGACTCTCGTCGTCGGCCGTGAAGAATGGAGCGCCCGAGTATCCAACAGAGAAAACAGCATTGGGATCGCTGATGCGGAGGACTGGTCCGTTTTGGATCTTCATACTGCCATCTTCAAAGTCGATGGACTCGATGAAGCCACTGCTCAGTCCCTCGAAGAATTGGAAGGCGAGAATTTGCCCTGCGATGGGGACATTGTTGACGAAGTTTCCAATGACCTGCCCCGATACTCTGTTAGTCTATGGTATGGTATGGTATGGTATGGTATGCTTCTGTAAACACCAGTTCCAGCAAACTGCAGCCATACTCACGTTGATCTCATATCCCATCATGGCGTCTTTGTCGGCGACAAAGTCCTTCCATGGTACATAGGCAGCCGGGAACTGCACCAGCATGTTCTTGGGAACGCTAATGTCGAACCCATTGAGGGAGATGGAGCCGCCGCTGTTGTAAGTGTCGTCAGTGGCCGAAGCCGCTTCGAGACCACCCTGGATGAAGAGCGGTGCATCTTGTGCTTGAGCGTAGGACACCAGCCCGGCAAGCTGGGAGGTCAACGCGAACAAGCGAAGTAAAGAGAGGCGGACCATGGCGAGGGGAATGAGAGAGGCAAAAGGGGGAGAGTGGTGCTGTTGGCGAGGGCGGTGATGGCTGTTGAGTTTGTCGTTGATTGTGACACCGAGCCAGGCCTCTTTATACTTGGACAAATGCAAATCCATCAGTATCCCAAGTTCCTCCTCCGCTGACCATTGTCGATAATGCTGTTTGTAATCATTTCCAAACGCAAAGTCCGCTCAAGTCCGCATCGCATCGCAATTCCAGGGCTCTTTTCTTCTTCGTTTCTTTCGTCCTTCCTGTTCCATCAACGCCAAGGTCAATGTGGTGATCCTCACACTTCTCACCGGTCACTAGTGGCAGTGACTGATCATAGGAGAAACGACAAGAATAGCATCCTTCGCGTATTGTTTGCCGACATCGTGACGTTCGGAAATTGTCGGGTTGGGAGGAAAGGTGCTGTGGAGTAGCAAGAAGAGGTCTTGGACTACCTTAAGTGTAACCCAAGGCAAGTTGTCTAGTGGCGGTAGTTCTACACTGTGTCTTGGCAGCGTCTGAGAGCTGGGGTTACATGAGTAGAGATGAGTATATACCAGTATATACCCCCACCGGGACCCGGCCGACGTCCCTCGATTGGACACCAGTGCGCGGGATGCGTGATTTAGGTGCTTATTTACCATCAATCGATTGCAGCTGCAGGTGAAAAGAAGGTTACCTTGCATGCATCGACAAGTGGTGGTGCCATGCGGCCGAGTCAGCTCGGGTAGTATTTTTGGAGGTTTTGACAGGGGTTGGGTCCAGGTTTTCCTTTTTTTTTTCGTTACTGAGCTATCAGTTAACCTTAACAGGGGGCCATGCTAGCTTCGGAGGCCCCCCAGTTTCCACTTTCCCCGCGCGTTCTCCCAGGGCGCTTTTGAAGGCAATTGTAAAAGGGCATCTATAGTCGAGCCCTACTTAGTCGTCAAACGTCGCTTGCAAGTGTCTATGGCAACGCAAATGGGGTTATTCTATCACGACAAACTCTGCCTCACTGCCCATTGTGAGACAATCAAAACATCCCTGAGGATCCCCAAGGGGCCCTGATGGGTGCTTTGTGATCCTGTCAGGAACAAGTAGATCAACTTTAAACGGCTGGATAAGCTTAACCTAACATTAGGTTCCGTCAGATGGGGCACGGATCAAGGGAGGAAAGATTAGGCGACGGGCGCTGCCGCAGAGCCCCTATTCACCTCGCTTGGGACGCGACTTTGCGGGGGATCGATTGAACGCGCGAACCCTCGAACCCTCGTGGGCACGGGATCCAATGATGCATCCGAGCCAATCATGTGCTCGGTCACTTTACGTTTTAGGCGTTCTAGGCGTTCTACCTCCCTTCTTGGAGATCATTAGTCAGGCATGGCAAATCAGTGTAGCATCAAAGCCCGCCAAGAACGCCGAGCCCGACGCTACAAGCATTCCACTACGTATACAAGCTTGCTTGCGCTCTCTTGGCTGCAACATCTCGGCGATAAGGAGCAAGATTTGGTGCCATCGTGGTAGACTCTATGTGTTGAGCACCTGACGCGATGATCCCAACGCCAAGGCTTTCGGGGAAGACTGGATATCTGCCGAACATCACACACACCACGAGCCTTGTGTACCCCCAGACGTATTGGTAATCCACGAAAGTAACACGCCACATGGAAGGCGACTGGATCGGACCGCTCTTCTTAATCAGTCAGGTACCATTCACACACCATCGGACCAGAAAGCCTGGGCGAACACACTACATGGCTAGCCCTGCAAGTATTACATCGTCGAAGAGCAAGAGCAACCGAGCACGTGTCCGTGCTCTACAACTCTGTTACCAGGTTTGAGGTTGAGGCTTTTATTCGGCGTTCCCAAGGGTGAGGATTGATGATTCTGCTGTGAATTATCGTCGTATTGCCTGCTGACTCGTTTCTTCCCCGGTCGAGTGGTTCTGCCTGGGGCTCTCGGTTTCCCCCGATGACTGATTTAGTATGTTTAACACGGTGAGGTAAAATTCTGTGAGGGAGTGTGGGAAAACCTGTGTCTTGGCCGGTATCTATTTCACCTCATCTGCTGAACAGTACATGAAGGGGTGCCAAGAAGACACCCCAAGAAAAGCCCATGGGCGAGGGTGTAGGCGTCATGGATGGGATTCCTTCTGTTACACAGGATGGTTTGCCCGTTCAGGTAATTGTCACATCTTCATCGACTGGGTACGCATAACGCTCCGTGCTCCGTCAGCAAATGGTCTTTATTACCTAGCATGAGTAAGCTATCGTCTCCCTTCCATCGTGCTTGCTTCCAAGGCCTCTGCATCATCCTATACGAGGAATCGAGACCTGTCTAACCGCCCAGGAGCGAACATGGATGGGAAAAGGTAGGTGAATACGATTGATCATCATTGTCAAGAGTTTGCTTCTGTACACTGAGCCCGCATCCTCCGCATCAAACGACACGATCCCTGGCTATTCGTACTGTGTGATGAGCTCAGAGAGCGAGGTACGTGCTTGACAAACATCAGCAAGGAACGATATGGGAGGGGCTCCAAACTGCAAACATGGCGTGAGCGGATCTTCAAGTGGACTCGGCTATTAGCGTTTTGCAGACTAGTTCTCGTGGAGGAAGTAAGTCTCCTGGTAACCGATGCCATGTAGGATGGTCTAGTAGACCTAGGATAAGTTATATCTCAACATGAAGCATCAAATACTGTCGGACATCGTCTATAAGTATCAACATTTCCCGCCCCCGATATTGGAAATAAAGCAGAGTCATCACGGCAACCAGCATCCTCTCATATCCCCCAAGCTTGCCTTGACTTGCTTTGTTCACACTCTCTATTTCCTCGGCCTCTTTCATCTTCACCTCCATCGTTGGTCATGTTACCCATTCTCAATTCGCTGGCATTGGCTGCTTGCCTTGCTACTACCTCTATTGCCCAGGGCAATGTTCCCAATGACAATGGTCATGGATACACCTACAACATCCCCCCTGAAGAAGTCCAACGCCTCAGCCAAATCGTCGAGGATAATGCCGACGAAGTTGTCTCCATCCTGAAGGACGGCGGGAGCCCCGAGTACCCCCTGATATACAGGAACCCCCTACCAATTCCTCCCATCAAGCAACCAAAGATGTGAGCTAATGACTCCGTTGTCACCATACGACAACACCTTCCCGATACTGAACCCATTGTCTACCTACCTATCCATGATACTAATAGCTTGTGCTAGGACTATGACCAATCCCGTAACGGGAAAGGACATTTGGTATTACGAACTAGAAACCCGACCATTCAATCAGCAAGTCTACCCCAACCTCGGACCTGCCCGGCTGACCGGGTACGATGGCATGTCACCTGGCCCAACATTCATCGTACCCAGGGGCACTGAGACGGTTGTCCGCATCATGAACAATGCACAACTCGAGACTTCTGTCCATCTCCACGGCTCCCCCTCGCGAGCCCCTTTCGACGGTTGGGCCCCAGATGTGACGCAGCCCGGCGAGTACAAGGACTATTACTGGCCCAACGAACAATCAGGCCGCATGCTGTGGTACCATGACCACGCCGAGGGAATCGTACGTGCTTGACTACCTCTACATATGCACTGCACCCCGGTTCCCGCACCTTACTCCGTAGCGCATGTGACTAATCTTTGAGCTTCTCTGTCTCCTACTATAGACCTCATTGAACGCCAACAGCGGCCAAGCGGGCGCCTACATTCTCACCGACCCCGCCGAGGACGCCCTCGGCCTCCCATCGGGTTACGGAGTATACGACATCCCGCTGGTCCTGTCCTCGAAGCACTACGACGCCAACGGCGACCTCCGAAGCACAGTGGGCGAGACCAAGAGCTACTGGGGCGACGTGATCCAGGTCAACGGCCAACCATGGCCCTTCCTCAACGTCGAGCCGCGCAAGTACCGCTTCCGCTTCCTCAACGCGGCCGTCTCGCGCAGCTTCGCTCTCTACTTCGCCCGCGCCAGCAACCTCAACGGCAGGCTACCCTTCCAGGTCATTGCGTCGGACGCGGGCCTGCTGACGCGGCCCGTTCAGGTCTCGGACATGTACGTTGCCATGGCGGAGCGGTACGAGATCGTGTTCGACTTCTCTGGTTTCGCCGGCGAGAGCCTCGAGCTGCGCAACTTGAACAAGGTGAACGGCATCGGCACTGACGACGACTACGAGCACACGGGCCAGGTGATGCGGTTCGTGGTGAGCTCCGACCCCGTCCAGGACAACTCGACGGTGCCGGCGCAGCTGCGCGACGTCCCCTTCCCGCCCGCGAGCACTGGCATCGACCACAAGTTCCGCTTCCATCGGAGCAACGGCGAGTGGCGCATCAACGGCGTAGGCTTCGCCGACGTCGAGAACCGCGTCCTCGCCAAGGTCCCGCGCGGCACCGTCGAGCTCTGGGAGCTCGAGAACTCATCGGGCGGGTGGTCGCACCCGATCCACGTGCACCTGGTCGACTTCCGCGTCATCGCCCGGTACGGCGACGAGGCGAACCGGGGCGTGATGCCGTACGAATCCGAGGGCCTCAAGGACGTCGTCTGGCTCGGCCGGCACGAGACGGTCCTGGTCGAAGCCCACTACCGGCCCTGGGACGGCGTCTACATGTTCCACTGCCACAACCTGATCCACGAGGACCACGACATGATGGCGGCCTTCAACGTGACCGCGCTCAACGCCGTCGCGGGCGACTTCGGCTACAACCAGACGACCGACTTCGCGGACCCCATGGACGCGCGCTGGCGGGCCCGCCCCTACAACCGCGCCGACTTCACGGCGCGGTCCAGCATTTTCAGCGAAGAGGGGATCCGGGACATGGTGGAGACCATGGCGCGGGAGCAGCCGTACAGTGAGCGCGAGGCGATCGAGGCGGCGGTCACGAACTACTGGACCACCCATGAGGCGAACAACCCTAACAACCCTGTTACTCTTGGCAACGGCCAGGACCAACCAGCGTCCGCATCGTCCTCTACGGGCCCCATCCCTCGCTACCGACGCTTCCGTGTTTAGGTAGCAAATTCCAAGGCGAAGATCGTGACTCGCTCCCTCGAACTCACGATGCCGGCCTTAACCAACTTTCACTTCTTCTATACATATTGTGTGGCTTTAAAGCTTTTGTTTTTACCCTTCTGATTTCTTGTACATAGTCAGCATTTCCTTTGTTAGATAATTATACCTACAGTCATTTCCAATAGCAGTGTGGCACGATACATAAAAACGACTAGTGTGATGTATTAATTTCTTGGTACTGACATGGTGTACAGTGCGTTGCGGTGATGAGTAATGATCCCGTTGGTGATATTTGCCTATTCGCTGCCCCGTGATTACAGCTTACCCGGACAGATACTGCTAAGTAAGACGAAAGAGGCCCCCTCGAGCGGGCTTATATCTCACGTGCCCGCAGACAGGGACACAGGTGGCTGCACTCAAGAATGCTCGTGCTATGAACGGTTCTCCCTACTAGTGGCAAATAGCTGGCCCTGAAGGTCTGTCTGGTAGGCTTCCCACGTTGGTAGGCCGGAGCCGGATCTATACAATTTCTTTTTACAGTTGGATTGAGTGCTCGGTGCGTACGTCACACCAGAAACACGCCAGTTCATCAAACGGGCAAACATTGGGTACGGTCGTTTCGGTTCATCTCATCGTTTCCCCAAGCGGCAAGTGGACCCAACGATCGTCACCTCTGGGCAAGTCCGGTCGCGCTTATCAACCAGTTGAGCCGCGACATCGCCAAGCTGCCAAGATGCCAAGCCTGTCAAGACCCCCACAGCCAATTGCAGCATCCCGCGCATCTTGGTTGACGGGAGAAGACTCCTGAAACAACTCGGGGCTCACAAGGAAATCGCATTTTGCCTGTTCTCACATATAAACATGTTCATGGTGAGGAACACCCGTCTCCATTTATCTGTGACATCCCGTCGATATGGATAATCAGGAACTCGTGGGCTCCGAGCTGTATCGGAAACAACCCGCCATGACGTGGAATTTAACCGGAGAAGGGAGATTGAGGACGAGTTATGATTATAAGAGAGAGCAACACATCTCGTAGATTTCTGCTTTTTGACATCTCTAGCTTTCTTCAACGACTCACCATACCTTGCGACTTCCATTCTCTACTTGTGGCTGAGCCCAATACCTTCTGTCTGGACACTCTTTTCAACTCACTTTTCCATACCTTCATTCGCTGCCAACAAATTAGCCTACACTCAGCCTACACGCACAGATACACATCAAAATGAAGTTCTGCACCGTCCTCCTCTTTGCAGTCTCCGCCACGGCCGGTGTCCTGGACCTGAGCTTCCAGAAGCGCCGCGTCACCCACGACCCGGAGGCTGCCACCATCGAGGCCCCGCGGGCCCTGGAGCTCGCCATCAAGGTCCGCAACGCCAACAAGAAGGGCGGCGGCGACGGCAACAACATCGGCGCGGCTGCCAACGGCACCTCGGTCGAGAGCAGTGCCTCCAACTCGACCTCCATCATCGACACCCGGGCCGCTGCCAACTCCACCTCGTCGTCCTCGCCGGTCCGTGGCTCGGCTGCGGCGGCTGCAGGCTCGAACTCCACTTTGACCAACTCCAAGGCGTCTGCTGGAAATGCGACGAACTCTTTGGGCTAAAACGAAACATTGCAGGAGGAGCCATTGATGGGTTTGATGGATAATACAATACTGGTTGTGAAGAGGGATGGACGGGATGGATGCCACGGTTATGGCGTCTTTCAGGGTTGACATTGGGAAGACTGGGTTCTTCATAGGATGGTTGAGGAGGGCATCTGCTCCGGGTTCTCGATCAGCAATGGATTGAAGGGAGTCCGCATGTCATGTTTTAGGGAATTCAAGCCCGGGCTTCGACCTAAGGCTTGGTGTGTTAAGAGTCTTGTAAGCTAGTTGCTACGAATGACACTTTGTATAATACGATGAGCGTATTGAACTAGTAACTTTGGTTGATCCATTTGTGCAAAGGTGAAGAGAAGCATGGCTGTGGCGCCTATGATAAGAAGCGTAATTACTATGGCGGTATAACAAATTAAGAACCAATGCATGTCCTGTTACCAAGCGATTCCTCGATGGTCCGCGTAGCTCTTAAGTCAACTCTAGCGATGCAGTTTTGGCAAAGTCTTCAAATCAGATAGACAGTTGTATCACATGGAAACAAGATAAAGTTGTTTGGAAGTGTTCTCTTGGTGCTAGAGGAACGCTATATGTGCAATCAACTCGTGGTACTCCTCCGCTTCTTCTGCAGCATCTAGCCCGCCCATGATATCAAATCAAAAGAATCCGCTAAAAGGTATAAAGCAAAAAAGTCAAATGAAAACCAAATCCACCAAAACACCTAAAATGACCCATCCATATCAAATGGCTGTGAAATCATCATCGCCGATGATGCCAAGCCCGCTTGTCTCCTTTCCCCATATGCGGTGGGGTGTGCTGACTGCCTTGTATGGCTGGCAGACTTATTGAGCCGAAGATATATCAATCATCTATTTGGGGCACTTGCCGTTCTGTGGTGGAAATATGTATTAGTGAGTGAAGAAGTAAAGAAGGAGCTAGAGGGTTACTCACGCAAACAGAGAGGCACTTCTTCTGGACCAGAGCCAGGACAGTCGAGTTGCAAGTGACAGCGCAGGCGCCGCGGCAGACCTGTCCACCGGTGAGGGGAGCGGGCTCAGGGTCACGGGCCTTGAGAGAGCCGGCGTTGCAAGAGGCGACACAGGCATCCTTGGCGGCGGGGATAGGGATCGCAGTGCAAACGGTGGCGCAACCCTTCTGGCAGACCTCGAGAGCCTTGCCCTTGAAGAGGCCGCAGGCGCGGGCCTCGAGGCGAGTCTTCTCGGCCTCCTCAGGGGTCTCGGGAGCATCCTCGTCGGTGCGGGCCTTGACCGGCTTCTGGTCGCAAGAGGCGGCGCAGGCGGCAGAGGCGGCCGGGATAGGGATGACGGTCTAGAAGGAGTCATTGTTAGATACTGGTGGTGATGGAAAAGAAGGAAGGGAGAGATAGAAGTAAAGACTTACGCAAGCAGCCTTGCAGGCCTGCTGGCAGAGCTTCAGAGCGTTGCCGCGAAGGAGACCGGCGCCGCAAGAGCGGGCGTGGAGCTGGAAGGGCTCCATGTCAACGGGGTTGGGGGCCGGGGTGGCGGAGACGCCCGAGATGGCGACGGTGAAGAGGAGAGCGGCGATCTTGGTGAACTGCATCTTGGCGGTGTTGTTGTTGGTAGTGGTGGTGGGAGTGGGAAAAGTGGTAAGGTGATGGAAAGTGGTAAAGATGAATATCTTAGAGATGAAGAGGAAGTTGATGAAGAATTGAAGGCGACTGGCGCAAGCGGCTGAAGCGAAGCTGAAGTGTAGAAGAAGAAGAGGAGTGTTGGAAGTTGTTGGTGATGAGAGTGATGAGGAAAAGAGTTGTTGATTGAGGCCGATCGTGAACTTCTTATATACACAGATTCTCCAAAAGTCTCTTCGCTTTCTCGCGAGTCACGATGACACTGACAAGTCGCAAAGGGCTCGCAATACGACGTTCGTGAAGTCCCTAGCTACCCCATACAGCTCAGCCTACTCTATTCGTGAACGTTTCGTTGGCAGGGGTGTTGATTCGAAACTTCTTAACCCCATTACAGCTATAGCGACGATAGAGCACGGCGATAAGGCAAGATCTGTGTAGCTAAGCCTTTTCGTCTGTTCTATAGATGGGGTGAACAGGCACCTCGTTCTATTTTCGAACTGTCCGCTATACTGAATGAGGGCAGGCAGGTCCCGCGAGAGTGGGAATTGCATAGCCTTTGTACACCTATTTCTGGATGCAGCTACCTGGTTGGTTAATGATGGAGAAAGCTTGGCATTTGCGGCTCTGCGAACCGTATGGCTTGGCTCTTGTCTGTATGGCAAAGGGTCTCTTGTGGCCAGTGCACAGAGTATGGATGCGCCTCGTTCGGGGGTCAAAAACGGGGGCGGACAGGGGTTGTGCGGTTTCACATGGACCAGATTCTGTATAACATGACTCGTCCCCATTATGCGTTCCAAACTCCGATGGGAAAAACTTCAATTGCGCATAATTTAACAAGTTGATTCTCGTCCAATTCAGCCTTTGGCGTGATAGAAGGTTTGCCATGTCACTTGTTGGATAGGTTTGATCGCAAATATGCAAATGCACGGAAGGGATACCCAAGTCAGAGGCTACAACTAACAATCAATATATGCAATGGTATATATTTTTATTAATAGCCAAGACCGATGTTCGCAAATCTAGTCCGTCTCGGATAACTAACAATGCCCGAAGAACAGTGGTACTGGCAAACAGACTCACACAGACTAACATCGACCATCCACCCAAGCTTGGCCGATGGGGTCTTGACAATAATGGCGTGCTGATAACGCTCAGCCTGCAAGGGCGGTACTGCGTCCTGTGTTCACAGATACTACATGCATGTTCCAGGAAGTGACCAGCCTCGGCTGCGCGTGACAGCATGGCAGGAACATGCCGTTGAATTGGAACGCCTGATTGGTAGGGGAGCTAGACGTACTTTGGGCCCCTGAATTGCATAGTGAGTGGTCGCACCGGATCGAGTCATGACAACTTCAAATCGGGAATTGTGGGGTCGGTTCGGCCTATCCCTCCGGATTAGCATCACTTACACTATCATCTGGCAGTTCGCACAGCCACACTTCTTTTCCATCCCGATACGACCTGTCACGACTCGGTGTGCCTGTCCATTGCTCCTGGGTGGAATACTCCTCAGTGTCAGTCGGTGCTCCATCAATCAAAAGAAGAGAGGTTCTAAATTTACATTCCCCATCCAACCCTACATACTTGATGTGTAGCCGTGTTCTTCCGGCCCACCTCGCTAACACAACCCGATCGTGACATGTGGCACAGGCCTATGAAGAAACTGCAACGTCCCGTCCTAGACACCGGAGATGATGCAACGATCCATGTGACTGACATTAGTCATTCTCGACTTCTCTTTAATGGGATTGTAAGGCCCCAACTGGGCTCACTTATGAACTTCCATTGCTTACAAAAGTGTAGACCAGTGAGTAAGAAACGTGTGTGCCCCATGGATTAAAACGCTGTCGCTGGTTTGCTCACAGTTATATCAAGCCGTTCTATTGAACTGATTCATCCCTCAAGGGCTACTAGGATTCACTGTTACCAAAGTTTCAGTAGAGGTGTGTGACTGGGTCCGCTCCAATGTCCGACGCTGACAGTGTAACCCCTATGAATACTCATCCGCTTTTCTATATCGTAAACTTCATATTGCGCTTTGATGTTTCACTGGCTATTCAATGTCAGTGTCGTAGTTAGAAATGGCTCTCTTAATCATGGTACGGCCCGCTGGTAACAGGTCACCAGTATTGCGTGACTCGGGCAAGGTATTGGTGTATCGAGACGTGATGTGACCTACGGAAACAGATGAGGTTTCTCATGTCTCATTGAAGAGCTGTCTCCCAGGGCTCCATATGACTTAATACCACCACAACGCCCAGGACTGCACGGATCGGGAGAAACTTCGTAACACGGTAGTGTAGCATGCCAAACCTGGGCAGCGCGTTGTTTGATTGTCTAGACTTTCCCTGCTCCTTTTGCACAGACACATTGAACATTGAAAAGGCCGTACAACATTTCATTAAGTCGGATAAGGCTCTACTTGCATAAATTCAATTCCCTAAACCAGGTACCACGAGGTCAAAAGATATTGTGTTGGCAGGTGTCTTTCGTAAACAACGTCCTGTCTATCTCTTTAGTGAGATCTCTCACTCTTATCTTACGATATGACAATAGTGATCCCAATATCGCCAAAGGACATCTAGTATGCAAGAGTTACAATTGTCCTGACTAAGTAGGCTTGCATTTAGAAAAAGAAGGGTATGTTGTAAGGTGCATTAGCTCCGTCGGATCCGGGCCTCTTGGTGTCGGGTCCGAAGTCATGCAAGGGGCCCCCTGTGCTTCGAACCGTTTGTGGCTTTCTTGCCCCTTTGGGGAGTTTTCGCACCGCCACTGGCAGGATCACGTGCTGAGAGTGATAGAGCTAGAGACCGAGAGAGGAAACCAATCATGCCCCTATGGAGATTTTACGAGCCTCGCATCTCGGGACCCCTTTTCGACACCCCTTTTAGATCAGGTGTGGTTGGTCGATTAATGATCATGTAAAGTAAAGGAGTTAAGGAGTTTCTGGCTGCCTGGCCCCAGAATATGAGGATTTGACGAGTTAAAAGGGGCCGCGCAGCTGAGGATGGTGTGCCAAGAAGCCAAAAAGAAAGGCGGCCGCCCAAAGGATTGGGTGTGGCGCGCCTGTGGTGCAACTGTACGACGCCGAATCCCCTGCAGGAGAGATGCCAACAATGGCATCTGATTGGTCCCCGATGCCCTTTGTTTCGGCCTCGGCAGCGCTTGCTTACACCTTGAAACAAAAAGGATGCAGGTGACTTTGGAACAGTCGACAGCTCGACACGACTCAACCCTTTGTTGCCTATTAGGGTACAAATATGTTCCTTTTCATCAAAAAGCAATTCTTCTAAAACAATGCCTTTCTTCATCCCCCAACTAATTTCTTGGACCCCAGGCAGCATGGTGTATATATAACCAGCAGATCAACCTGATAGACAAAAATGTAGCATCGACCCATCTGAATCCGCCATCACAGCCTGCTTACTCTTGTCTACACACTCTCTATTTTCACAGCAACGAACTACAGATTCCTTCAACTCCTTTCCCGAAGCTAGAAAACGCCCTAGCTTCCCACCGCCACAATGCATTTCTCCACAGCCACCTCGTCTATACTCGGCGCCGCGCTGGTCTCGGCCGTATCGGCGCACGTTGTCCTGGAGAACCCCCCTCCGGCCAAGTTCCTGCAGTACGGCCCCACTAACCCGCTCGAGCCCACCGGAGCCGACTGGCCTTGCAAGATCCCCGCTGGTCAGAAGCTGGACATCTCCGACGCCTCGCCCAAGACATCCATGGTGATCGGCGAGCCCCAGAAGCTCAGCTTCAGCGGCAAGGCAGTGCATGGCGGCGGCAGCTGCCAGATCGCCCTGACGAAGGGATGGGACCCCAACAAGGACAGCCGCTGGAGCGTCATCCACTCCATCGAAGGAGGATGCCCCGCGCGAAACCAGAAGGGCAACCTGGAGGGCCCCAACACGGACGTGTACGAGTTCAAGATCCCTGCAGGCATCTCCCCGGGCCAGTACACACTATCGTGGACTTGGAATGCTAGGATAGGTGGAGCTCCTGAATTTTACCAAAATTGTGGACTTGTAGAGGTACAGGCCCCGAACAAAAAGCGCATGGATCTGTCAGCACGCCGGGACTATGGTGCCATGTCAAAGCGTGCTGATTTCCCTGAGCTCTTCATGGCCAACATCGGTGCGGTCGGAGGCGGCTGCACGACGAGCGAGGCGCTCAAGCAACAGATCGCTATCGCCTACCCAGACCCTGGTCCATCCGTCGACCGTCCCGAGGGCGACAACCTGTTCAAGCAGCCATGTGACGGCAACCCGCGCGCCAGGAAGGGCAAGGGCAGCAGCGGATCCCCCACCCCTGAGCCTGAGCCTTCGTCCCCGGCCGTGTCGAGCCCTGCCGCGCCCCCTTCCGCTCGTCCTCGTCCCGACCAGCCTAAGCGACCCCAGCCTGAGGAGCCGTCCGCCAAGCCCACCTCTGCCGCGCCTGTCTCGACCTCGGTCGTTCCGGCACCCGAGCCGAGCTCCACTGCGCCTGCTGCCCCTAGCGGTCCCGCCACCCTCCCCGGCCCGAAAGCTCCCGGTTCCGGCGGTGTTATCGGTGGACAGGGTGGCCCGTCGAGCCCTTGTACGCACGGCCAGTTCGGGTGCTTCGCTGACGGCAAGGAGGCCTACGTCTGCACGGGCACCAAGTGGGTCAAGATCTTCGATGTTCCTGAGTCCAACCCTCCCCGCAAGTGCACGCCCGGTGTGGGCAACGGCGAGAACATTGTGCTTGTCGATGCCTAAGTGCAAGTTATTCCGTCTCTATTGATCGATGGAAGTAGTGCACTACGGATGATTTTAAAAGGAGTTCAGGGGACAAGATAAAAAGGGGAACTGGGACTTGGGTTATCGCTCGCGCTGGCGCGTAGGCACGAAACAACTTCAGATAGGAATAGACATGAATAGGTTGTACATTAAGTGAGCATCGATGAACTAAGGAATAGCCAATGTGATTTCATATCCTCCTCTGCAGGCCTGTTGTTGTATTCGCAGCTGTAATAGTTTGAACCCCTTTAAATCAATATCAAAACCGCTTATTTGTCTATAGAATGATGCATCTACACAGGGAACAGGCATAGGGCTTCTTGAAGCCGTTGATGTCCTTCCTCATCTGGCACCCTCCCTTCCCCCACATGCAGTTCTCATCAGCCTTGCACTGGGACTTGTCGCACCGCGCCGTCTTCTTGCTCGCTACTCCGCACTTCAAATTGTCTCTTTCGGCCCGCCTATCCTTGTCTTCCAGGGGCGTATGGTCAGTGTCCCGCGTGCCGTCGGGCGGCGTCTGGGATGGTGCGACTGGGTAGCGAACCCCGTCGTCGCGCGCTTCGAGGAGGTTTGTATCATCGGCGGCGGCGAGGAGGATCGAGCCAAAGATAACAATGGTGAGGACAAGTATCATACGCCAATTCAGCACAGTGACTTGGACGAAGTGAGTCTGATTCTGGGTGTATCTGAGTGCGATGAGGATTGGAGAGGTGACTCTGAAATGAGATTGGTAGTATTTCATGGACCTATGGACAGGAAGACAACGCAACTATAGTTTTTTGTTTTAGTTCATTAATCAGGGGGTAAATTGCTTGCCGTGCGCTTTGGGGTGTGCTGTCTTGGCATCGGGCTAGAGGAAGCGCGAAATTGGGAAGAAATAGTTAGACAGAGAGGAAAATGGGGGGGCTACTGGTAGCTTATATCTTCACCATTGGTATTCTCAGCTGCCAAGACTTTCTAAGTATCGACCAGACCCTGCCATTGTGGAATGTGTCACGAGGGTGATCCTCAGGTTACGTCGATTCTCTGCAGTGAGACGAAAACGACTGTCCATATATCTTCTCATCCAGTATTCAAACCTATGCGAGACGTGAGTTTGGAGCAGTTCTCCTGCGAGCCCGCCAACTCTCAGCTGTCTGTTCACTGAAACCTGAACCGGAAGCAATTTAATAAAACTCGCTAGATGTTGCACGAGATGATGCCCGTGTTGGGGGTTTCCTGGGGGCGGACGGTAAGAGATTGCAGCTCGTGTTACCCGGGATAAGACAAGCGCTCGCCATAGGCTGAAGGGGGCCAGAGCATCATGCATTGAAAAAGCTGACCCTTGTCAACACCTGGCCTGTATAACACAGTTACGTATGAGATCAGTTCTGCAAGTGTACCTAAGATGAAACCCAGCCGGATCTCTCTCTGGACTCGAAGAAGAAAGAACCTTGCTTGAAGTGTGAAATCCACGAGGTGGTGCCCCAGGCCTAATTATAGGTATTTTGCGTCCTCGACACCATAGCTGTGATCGGTGCTGTCTTGCTACTGGTTCCAAGGGCATGCCATCTCGGGTGCTAAACGGTGCCCCCCTTTCGGGGTCTTGATATGAAACGTCAAGAGCTCAGATTCCTATCGCACAAGCCCGGGGCGAAGGCTAGATAACTTCAATAACCGACCAATTGGTGAATGTATTAGTGTCGTGAAGTCTTACTGAACTATAGGTTTGATAATTAGCATTGCAATATCGATGCGCTTCCCCAGAGCTTTTTGGTGATGGGGAAGTCAACGAGTCAAGAGGCACTGGGCCTTATTAACTAGCTCGTAGGCTTGCGCACTACTCAAGCAACGATCTGTACCATGCATCCGATCGACAATCCAAGATGGGCTGGGAGGGTGCTGGCGCTCTTTACGCCTTGTGGGGGTTGTGGTGGCCATGATCCGATTGGTCCGGATACGATAGTGGTTGAATGATCTTCAGAGACCCCACGAGTTCCAGCCCGGGTAATCGGGAGCATGCACTACAGCACGCCTAACAGGAACGATATGCCCAGGCTGATAAGTTGACATCGGTCGGCCCCGAGCGAAGATCTCACAGGACTGACAAACGCATAAAGTGGTATGCCGGCCGAACAAGAAAGAATGCTCTTATGAAGGGTACACAAGCACTCTGAGCTTGGCTGCACTGTCGCATCTTGCGGGATCGCTCATATAGGCCTACCAAGACGTAGTTTTGTCCAAATGTGGGCGCTATGGACTACGGCAGACGAGGACCTGGATAAGTTCATATTCAGGGCAGGTGGTATGGTTGCTTGGGATGACTGAAAACCATGTTCTAAGTGAAGGGAAAAAAGTATTGATGGTCAATGATGTCATGATTCTGGAATGGCGCAAAATTGGACATTGGTTCTCACTCTCACAAATGATCAACGATGTTTAGGCCGACTTGCACGAATAAAAAAAAGAGCCAAGAAGTCTGGCCTGCTTGGACTGATTACAGTTTGAGGCTGTCGATTAGTTCCCGTTGCGCAAAGTTTGTTTGGTGGTAATCGGCTTCTGGAGAAGGCAATTGATCGCCGTTTTTCGTGCACTCGAGTCATCGGGAAGCTCACAACGCGAGAACATTCAGTCAGAAGATTGTGTCCTCTTAGTTTCCCGGGCAGACGTAGCTTTTAGGGTTAGTAATATCCTGGTGAAAATCAGACCATTTAAGGTTTTTGGCAACTGCCCTATGCAGGACGCTTAGGATAGACCGGGCGTCTAAGAGCCTCTAGAGCCTCTAGAGCCTCTAGAGTCCATGGGGAGTCCGGAGAAGCAGACTAGATTGGAAATCAAGGCAGCAAGGCTTGGTCTACTCCATACCATCTCAGCTGAAGCCCCATCGTTAATGCTAGGTGCATCAAACAGATCTCAGCTCATATCCTTATCGTTGGCCCCGGGACCATCTGTTTCCTCACCCGTAGTCTCTCATTGGCAGTGGGAATAGTCCGGAGGTTAAAGCGAAGCTGGGGCCGTCTCGTTTGACTCAGGTACCCCCACGCCCTACCAATGCGCCTTCTATTAGTAGTTCACCTATTCCATTATCAGGCTTCTCGAGTCATCCGAGTGACCTTTTCCGTCCGTTGATGACTCCGGGAATAAGACTCTTCACAAAGGCCCGGGATATATATCTTACGGGTCATCCTGCATGGCTGACTCCTCCATCTCGACCAGCTCTAACCAGCATTACATAAGAGGCAATCACCTCGAAATGATACTGTTTTCGTCAGCACTGTCTCACACTTCGCCATGGGGTTCGCCATTCCAGAACAGATGGGCATATTACAGGAACTTGGTCTTGTGGGGGATGTCCTCAGATTCACTCAGCTCGGCACGCGCCTCCTGACATCACCCGATAAGCTTGAGCTTGACGTCGAACAGGACGATTCTCAACCTGTCATCATCCCGCTTACCAGTCACGTTCAAAGCCTGGCGTCAAAGACCATCTCACAATGTCGGTCTTTTGAGAGCAAATTTCAGCGGGGATTCGCTGGCTCCGAAACTTCAACGGCTTGCCCTGAGCTCCACGATATATCTCGGCAGTGCTACTCTACGGCAAGGCTACTGAAGACATATCTGGAGAGGACCCATATGCGAGAGAATCGGTTAAGGCGAGGTAGGGTTGGGTTGAAGGCTGCCTTAGTCTAGGTGTGGTCCAAGAAAGGAATGAACGAACAAGCACGAGATATCGCTCGTGTCAAAGAGTACGTGGAGAACGTCATATTCAACAGCATACGGTAGGTTAGCGTCCCCCCCTTTTTGTCTTCATCTCAGGACTCTTTAGGCTAACTATGGATTGCCTGATCAGTGGCAAGATAACGCCAACGACGATGGAAGAGTCACCGGGGTTCTTTTGGCTTGAGGCCAACCAACGCGAGCTCATCATGGCCCTCGCTGCCGGCTTGGTATCCGAGCGTGACCTGACGATAGCCTCGACGCAAGTCCGCGCCCTGTGTTTGATCATTAGCCGCTCAGAAACACCTTCGCCTCCCGAACGCCGGCCCTCCGTCTTCTCTATAGCTTCCAATGTTTCTTCCAGTTCCTACATCTCTTCGGTCTCCCAATTCTCCTCAAGCACCTGCCTTTCCATGTACTCCGACAATACTTCCCACGCGTCATTGAACTCATTGTTCTGCGACTCCACCATCACACCTCACCGAGAGTCGAGCCGTCGAGACGGGGCATCCGATCTGGTGCTTCGCGATCTGGCAGTCATCCCTCCTACTTCGCGAGATCGGAGTTTCAACGATGGGATGTCCAGGCCGTACGATGATACGTATAGGGAAATCCTAGAAGACCCTATGAACAGTTTCCGACTGTGGCTGCGAGATCCCGAAGACCATCATGTGTACTGGATCAACGGCCCGCGCGGCTCGGGCAAGTCGACTTTACTGGAGTCCATCCACGACCAGCTGCGGCGAGACTGGCCTATCGGTTTGGGATCCCCAGGCATTATTAGTGAGACGAAGCTCATCGTTGCCAAGTTTGGCGCCACCCCGACGGGTGCCAACCTAAGACAGAAGTCGCAGGTCGAGTTTTACCAGGGCATCCTTCATGAGATACTCCGACAAGACCGTCGATTGGTGCCCTTGGTCTTCCCGCGAGCATGGTCGGCAGCATATTGCAACTCGATGACGGCACCAACAGAACTCAAGGAGAACCATACTATTTTAAGCATCGAACAGCTGAAGGCAGCTGTGAACTGGCTCTTCACTCAAGACATCATCCCTTTCCGTGCCTGTCTACTCATCGACGACCTGGAGGACTACGGCGGTGCCGACAGCGACCTCGTCGGCAAACTGATGCGCGAGATCACGGAAGCCAGGTGGACGAACGCTAAATGCTGCGTCTCGGCCCCACCTTCATCCGCCCTCTCGGCGGTGTTCGAGGGCCAGCCCTCCCTGCAGATGCCGGAGCTAACGGGGCCCGCGATGCGCAAGTTCGCGCTGGACCAGCTCGCGTCGCACGAGGCCTTCCGGGAGATGCGGGGCCTGGACTCGCGGTTGCTGCACCAATGCGTCCACGACATTGTCGGCGCGGCCAACGGCGTGTTTCCGTGGACCGAACTGGCCATTGCGACGGCCATGGACAAGCACGAGAAGGGGGATGGCATGCGGGAGCTACGGACAAGGACACGCAGGCTCCCACGAGGTCTAGGGGAGCTCTGCGAGTACACTAGCAGGGTGAGCAGACATAATTATGATGATCGGCCACAATTGTCAACTTCTTTTGCGACTCGGTGTCGTGATATCGGCTCCGCGCTAGAACGAGTGAACGGCGAGTCTCGCCCCCTCGATCCCATTGGAATATTCACTCCCAGCCCGAGTACGACGCGCCGTTGCTGGCTGCCACGTACTAGCCGTACTTCACCACAGCACACAAAATCGAACAGCGCTTGAGTAGTCAATAGCTTCGAGACCAACCGAATTGTCTGAAGGTAATAGCGCGCCACCATGGCTGGCGGTGATGGAACTACGGAGCCTGTCGCCCTGCTGAGCAAAGAACATTGATCAATCACAAGCTCGACGGTCGCCTTCATCGCTAAAAGTCAAAATCACGGATGGATTGTGAATTGCAAGATGCGACATTGATGATGTTCTGCGGGCGCGACCCATCAAGGGATCAATTGAGATTTCATCTCGTACACAATCGAGATACTGATGAGTTGATACCCACAACATCCCATCATCCTCGAGGAAGATCTCCATCGCCATCCTGGACTTTTCCAACCACAAGAGATGGGGCGACAAGAGTTGCCACTATGCAGGCGTGGATGATGCTGCTCCAAGCGGCCCTACCTACCGACCCACGCAGCGGGCGCATCTACAAGACGGTTTCCGCACGGTGGCCGGAGATCTGGCCCGAGAGACAGGGGCGGAATACTCAGTTGCAGCCTGTATCCGGAGACATGAAGAGGCGATACCTGGGATGAAAGGTCCAGACCGAAAGGGCCTTGTGGATGGATATATCATTCAGCTAGCTGCTAGAGAGGGGTCATGCTACCCGATTCGCTGGGTTGCGTCAACCTGCAACCTGGAACCTGGAACCTGGAACCTACTTGCTTAATGTACAGAATAAGCGCCGTGTTTGGTGTGCATGTAGTTAATGGAATGGATACCATGAAAAGAAAGAAAAAGACTTATGGTTAGGAAGTGCCCTAGTCCTTCCTGATGTCCTGCTTGCTTGGGCTCCACTTGTTTTGAAGCTCCTTGTCCAAGGAGTTCTGGATCTCACTCGTCTCCCACCATTCGCCCCAGCTTGTCAAGAAGATCCGGTCTGGGTCCTCGGGCATATCGGTACAGGTGAATGCCCGCAACAAGCTCTTGGCTCCTGTTTCGCGTAGCAAAAACCTGATTGTTAGCCATACTGCTGAAAGATACTCCGTAGTGATGAGATACTGGAAATTGCGGGGTAGTTCAAAAGTACATAATGCAGAAGAAGACAGAGGGTGGAGCGCAGAGAGCACCCGAGCCATTGGCGACTTACCCTCCTCGACCGTCTTGGCATCCGTAGACGCCATAGTGGGCCTCTTCTCCTGATCGTAGTTCCGAAAGATGCCCGTGTCGGGAATAAGCCCCGGCGAGACCGCCACCACAGTGCAGCTCCCGGCAAGCTGCCGGCGCCACCAGTGAGCGTTCATGAGCTGCGTGAGCTTCGAGTCAACGTACGCGGTGAACCCATCGGCTCCAGAGCCAGCCAGGAGTGATGTCTCTGCACGTGCTAGACGGAGCGTAGAACAGAGTGCATCAGTGCCTTATTCAATGGGGCGATGCTATCGCAGCGGCGAGAAGCTTACCTGGATCGCCTCTTCTGATGCCGCCACTAGAGACAACCACAATGCGGCTCTTGGAGGCAATCAGCTTGTTGCGGAGCAGATGCATCAGATAATGATGTGCTGCACGTCCCCAAATCGTATTCCACTTGTCAGCGTCGCTCCACCGGGGATTTTGCAACGAGTCCAAGAAGAAATATTCACTGACATAATTGGTTCACGACCTGTGTATCGCACCACTGGGACTTGTGCGACGAAGGTCCGGCTTCCTTGGCCATGCCGGCGTTCAAGAATAAGTAGTTTACGGGTGTGAGGTCGGGCACCCGGGCCATCGCATTCTCGGCAAACTGGTGCACGCTCATGAGGTCGGTCAACTCGAGCCGAAGCACGATGATGCGGTGGTGTCTGTTGTCGTACTGCAGCTCAGCAAACCTCGCTATCGCGCCCTGCACGTCCCGGGCGCCGATGATGGCATGGTAGGCGGTCTCTTTCCCGGACTCCTCAAAGAGCTGCTTGATGACTTCGAAACCCTACATGGCGCGAAACAAACGCCCCACCAAATCTGTCAGCTAATTCCCTTGGCTGGAAGATACAGGTAAACCAAGATACCAAGATGGGATTGCGAGCTGGCGAAACTGGGCGGGAAGGGAAGGGAACGGTGCATCCGGGAAAGTGTGGGGTTGGGAGGAGTAGGAGGGGTCGTTTCTTACGAGGCCCGAGGATGCTCCAGTGGCGATGATAGTGTGTGTTCTCTTGGGCTTGAATTCGAACATCAACGGCATTTTGGCTCCGGATGGTCGTGGACCTGACTAAAAGGGAAAATCTCCGTAAGAATAGCCTGGGTATTAACAGGTATTGGTACAATATGGGAAAAGCCGTGGCCTCGAGACAGGATAAGAAGAGAAATCGATGGATCATGGATGGCCCTCAAGGGTCCAGCAGGGTTGGACCTCTTATTTCCGGCGGCAGGTTTGCTTACCAACACCAACTTAATTACTACCTAACCTTAGGAAGGCGCGGGCTGCAGGGGGAGCTGCAGACTCAGCAGAGAAAGAGAAAGAGAAAGAGAGAGAGACGCGGGGTCGTCGGTGTTAAGCTCACGCCGCTCAGCACCGTGCCTGCCGTCCTATCCAATCGGTGCGGCATCCGAAGCGTGCTACCAAACCTACTTTCCCTTCCCAATAAACGTCAGATATTCTGGCAGACTACTATACCACTATTGGAATAACTGCCACTGTTGGCGACTGAAGTCTGAGCTTAATTGCACGACCGCGCTTGCGGAGCGCGTTTAATAGTATGACTTTGGAATAATACAGCGGTTCCCTTACTCGGTAGTAGATAAATATATCACGGCCTAAATCTACGTGCTTGGCATACTCCAGCAACAGCCCATTGCATAACATGCTATGCTAACAACACGGGCGCCGGACGTGGAAACAACAGGTAGGAAGTGGTTTATCACAGCCAGAACAGGTTGTTGGAAAATAGGGTTGTCTTCATTGTGATGTCATACGAAGAAATTCCTAATGATTGGCCTTGGGTTGCGGGATGGCCTCCGGGTGTTTTGTGTGGGTGCATCAAGGGAACGTGTGAGAACCCCGAAAATAAGAGGACGACTTCGTGGCAAAGATGGAAAGATCATCAGACGAGAGGTCGTTTTCCGGAGAAGGGGTCCAAGCCGAGGCAGGCGACTGTTATAGAAACCCAATGCCATGGTAGTGTGCGTCGGCCGTGGCAGTCCATCGTCTTTCTTTTTTTTTCTTGTCGTTCTTCCATTTTCTCCTTTTTTAAATGGCCATTCCCGCCTCTGTCGCTTCCTGTTTTGGCCCAGGGAAGCATGTTGCCGGGTGGAGAAGTGCTGTTTCGGGGCTAGTCGGGGGCCTGCACCAGCCCACGATCCGGAACTAGAGCCCGGGCACGCTATGGGGGTCGGTTGGTTTGAACCCTTCCAGCACGTCTCAATATAAGGGCATTTGCTGTTCACAATGACGATGGCCATGCCTGTCGACGGATTCAATTGACCTATCGCAGGCCTTCCGGAGTCGTCCAAAAAGAAAACCACCACCGCAACCCAAGCCCACCCAAAAGCCTGCAAAATACCCCCCACCCATTAATAATGACGGGGCCTGCCGTGGCCCAGGCCATATACTTGTCTCGCTGTATCAAAATCAGGCCTGCCAACATGTACGGATATACATAGCCACATGTGCTGCCCGCTAGCAATTACCATAATGTCCCAGCCGCAACACATCAAACCAACCCTAATCACCAATGAATGTTATGACTCCTCCAAAGAACACGCCTGGAGTATATCATCGCAAATGGTTTGATCATACGCCTGTCCCCAGTTAGCACTAGTGGCCACTGAGAACCGCCTTCTCCTTCTCCCTGAATCTATCACCACTCCTATCAGCTCCGAATTTTTTGTATGGCTTCATCGACCTTCCGTCGCCTTCTGCCCAAAGTCCAGGCCTCCTTAGACTCCAACGAGTCTGGCGAGCCTGTGAAGAAGAGGAAACTGGTATCCCTCGCCTGTGCCCGCTGCCGCTCCCACAAGACAAAATGCGACGGCCACCGTCCCTCCTGCGGCTCCTGTCGGGCCCGCACTGTCGACTGCGCCTACGACGATGATCCGGACACCACCCCGACTGCGAACCTTCGACGACAGTATCACCACCTGGCCGAGCAGCACCAGAGTTTCCACGAGTTGTTCGAAATGCTACGTAGCCGCCCCGAGGATGAGGCCTTAGTGATCCTGCAGCGCCTGCGGTCCAGCGGAAACGTCCAGTCCACCCTCCACCACGTCAAAGAAGGCTACCTGCTGGCCGACACGCGTATGGTGGGCGGCCAGGGGCCCGAGGCCAACGACGACGTCCCCTTTCCGCCCTGTCCGAAGAACCGCGAGGAGGTCATGCTCGGCGTTGACCACTCCAACGCCTACCCGTTTCTGCCACCCCTCGAGGAGATCCAATCCGCCCTCGGCTACAAGATGAGGAATATTACCGATGCCAACCCGGACGAGGACGACTGGGCCACGGCCGAGGAGGTCGAAAACGCAAAGTGATTGGCCCTTCCACGGCGCGGATGCGACGATTTTTAATCCAGATGATGGCTTCTTGGCCCATCTGAGGAACCAACGCCAAGGACTTTGATGGACTAACTTGTCGAAATTTTAGGCACCTGGATCGCGCTCGTGAACTATATGATGACCGTTTCCTTCGAATCAACGCGTCCGACTGGACGACCGTGACCGAAAGCGACACGGTCGTTAGGAACCTCATTTCGTTATACCTATCCTGGGATCATGCCACAATGCGACTGTTTGACGAGGAGCTGTTCCTGGACCAAATGTCCGCCTGCAAAAGAGATTATTGTTCGCCCGTATTCGTGAATGCTCTCCTGGCCGCTGCCACGGTACATTTGTCCTTTTTGTTTTCCTTCCTCTCTTCCTCTAAATCAGCCACGTCTTGACTGTCCCAACTTAAAATAACGGGAGCTAATAAATATTGCCCGATGATGATTTTTAGTTGAACTATTCCGCCATCGATCACGAACTTAGCGGAGATCTCGGTCCAAAATTCTTCGACGAAGCCCGAGAGCTATGGGAATCCGAATCGGAACAGCAGCCGCGTCTGCTACTCGTGCCCACCGCGACGCTCCTCAGCATGTGGTGCTATTCCAACGGCGACGAAAAGACGGGGCTAGAATTTTCGAACGAGTCCATCCGGATTGGCATCGACCTCGGCCTCTTCCGCACCCTACCCCGAGAACCGACCCTGTGCGACGACTATACGCGGATAATGATACGGGGCGAGGCTATGGTGGCATGGGGCTTATTCAACTGGCATTCGTACGCACCATCATTCATTTCGATCCTGCTGTCTCTTGATGGAGTGTCTTCTTTCCTCGTCATGAAGTTAAATAATTGGTGTATACTTACTGGCACAAAACAAATGGCTGACCCCTCCTTGCCTGATCCAATAATAGAGTGCATTCCTTCTTCCGCCGCCGCAACCTCGAGCTGCCCAACCCTCCTTACCACCCGGCACTCTACGACCCGGAGAACCACGAGTTCGGCGAAGTGACGTGGAACTCGTTCCCGCTGCACCGTCCACTGCACCGCCTGCACCGCGACCTCACCTCGCGCGCCTTCTCGGAGCTGTGGACCATCATCTGGGAGGGCACCGCCGACCAGCAGCAGCAAAACAACAGCAACCACCAGCGCATATCGTCGCCACCGCAGCGCAATCCCCACCAAGATGTCCAGGCCAAATACGAGCGCTGCAAGGCTATCCAGGCCCGGCTGCTCAACTGGTCAGACCGGCTCCCGCTCGAGCTGATCCCGGATTCGGAGAGCTTGCCGTCGACGCTTGATTTACAGTACGCGGCGCCACGTTATTTTTATCCTTCTCCTTATGAACCTATTTCCTTCTTTCTCTTCCTTTTCTTCTCGTCTTCTGATCTTTTCCTTTCTTTCTTTCTCTCTATCCTCATCACACACCACTGACGCACCATGTGTAATAATATAGCCAATTCTTCCACGGCATCATGGTGCAGCTCTTCCGACCCTTTGCCAACTTCGACTTCCCGGGGCAAGACAACGCCAAAGCCGTGACTCAAGCCTCGCTCTCGCAGATGCGCCGCATCATCTACACGCAGCGATACCGATACGGCGGCCCGCCCTTCAGCTCGACGACGGTCGGGTCGATCCACCTATTCACGTCGTCGCTGCTAGAAGAGCTGGCAAAGTCCGAAGACGTGGACCCGCACGCCCGGTTCTACCTGGTGTTGGCGGCCGAAGAGATGAAGCGTTGCGGCGACTCGTTTCCCTTCATACATAAGGTGCTGCATCAGCTTCTGTCCAAGGCGCGGTCGGACGGGACGCGCTTGCCGCCAGATCTCGATGACATGTTCGACGACCTCGAGGCCCGGCTGTCGGGCCACATGCGCCTCGAGATCTTCCCGCAGAAGTACCCCATCGTCTTCCGCATCGGGATCAGCGACCAGGGCGGCGGTGAGACGGATGACCTTATTGATGCGACGTACAAGCTGCGGCTGGGCGACAGGGAGCCGCCGTCCCTGCAGGTGGATGGTATTACGACGTCCACCACCAGCAGCCACGGCGGCCGGGATAGAAAAGGCAAGGGGCGGCGCAGAAGTGGGGGTGGCGAATAAGGGGGTATCGAGATCTCGGGGGTCTGGGATGGGAAAGTTTCTTTGCGGGCGGGCAAGCAATTGAAAAAGCGAGTTTGCTGACTGTCTTGCTTCCTGGCTCCCTCTTTCTCGACCCCCCTTTTATTTTCCGTATGACGTCTTTACGAACGAATGAACGATTAGATGTATTAGCAAGTACCTAGAGAATGAATGAATTGACTGCAAGATTAAATCAATTGAATTTAGAGAAGTTGGTGGCGGTTGGGCTTTGCATTGGGAGTTCGATCTACTATTCCGTGTGAAGCTGCGGCTGGCTTTTATATGTTGGCTCCTTTTTCGCCACTTTGGTTCCGTGCTGTAATTACCCACTCATTAAACGCGATGTATCGAGATCCAAAATTGTCCAACGTGTATGCTGTTTCTCACCATCATACTGTAGCGTCACGCGAGTATGGCCCCTTCATCGGTGATTGACTGGTATACTCAATGGTTTACGGCAATGTTTCTTCACTTGGCCTGGGGATTAAGTCATTCAATTCGATAGCAAGAATTCCCGAATTCTAAATGATGCGACCGGACTAAATGTCTATGCAGAATCTACTTTGTGATCAAAACACACACAGGTGCTTTGAATATCTGTAGAAAGTCGTCACAGTTACCAGTATGAGTGGCTAATGGACCATGAACGGTATAATTTGGCCAATCGGGCATCTGGGCATTTGGCTATAGTACTTATCCAACCAAGATCGGGACAATGAGTAGTACTTCGTCTTGGGTGAGGCTTTTGTTCCAACCGTATAGTAGACGTACGGTAGCCTTGTGTCCGCCAAGCGCGGCGAGAGACAGCGAAGATTTCCCAGCTTTGTTCTGGACATTGATATCGGCGCCGCAGTCCAGTAGTCGCCGTACAATAGGCTCATATCCTCTTGCCGAGGCCACCATGAGCGCAGTATCTCCATTCATGTTCCGCTGACTATGATCAGCGCCACCGTCGAGCAATAATTGTACAATCGTAATGTGCCCATTTCTCGATGCTAGCATAAGGGGGGTGTCGCCACCGGTCAGGGTCGTTCCATATTGGCAACCAGCATCTTCAATGAGTAACAACTCGACGATGGAAGTGTGCCCTGCGTCAGATGCATAAGAAAGTGGTGTACGGCGAAGATAATCTTCGAAATCATAGTCAGCCCCATGGGCAAGCAGCAGTTTAACCAATGACCAATTTCCGAGCTTTGCTGCTGCAATTAGTGGCGTGATTCCCTTCGCGTTGTAATGGTTAATAATATCACCAGGGTGGCGTTCAAGGAGTACTTTAGCGGTGGCTATGCCGTTGTTGCCATGTCTGATGATGCCGAGAAGTTTCTCGCCACCAGCGTACTTCGACTTGAGAACCCGTCGATCCAAGCCGAAAATGATCTTCCGTACTTGGTCACTGCGGTTCCCGTAGTCCGCAGCGATCTCACATAACTTGGGACCAACATACAGCTTAGCTTTATTCTTGAGAAGGTATGCTTCTGCAACATCGGCATATGAGTACTTGAACATACATTCAAGTACTCGATTATGAATCGTCTTCAAGTTGTCTAGGAATTTGGGCACCGTGTCGAGGTTGATTGATTGTACATCATCGATATTGCATTCGCATATGAACGCCACGATCTCCTGGATAAGTTGTGGAATGGTCTTGTTGTAATCGGTGGTTATTTTCGAGTCTGCTTCTGGGCATAAACCAAGAAGAGCGTATATCCTGTCGTGTTGCCGTGTGGCTTCAGTACCCGAGAACGTCTTCAGAAGGGTATAAAGGTCCCGGTCTCTGCTCCACCAAGACTCTCTTCTAGACGGTCCGGGCATGATATCGAATACCGCTTGGCAGTGCTCACTGATCTGAACTTCATGCTGATAGGCTGCACCACGGGGCTTTACACCACCATTAGAGACATGTTGATACTTACTTGGTAGGCTGGCACGGCAAAGCCTGAGACGGCAGCAAGTTTTACACTTCCAGATATGTCTACAGTGGGCACTGCAATTAGATACGATTGCTGTGTATCGTGTCGTTCTTCGAATCCGACCAGAGTAGTCGAGACATCCATGGTTGGATGGTTGGAGTGTGAACCAGACATGTTTTAGATACACCCTCTTGAGGCTTCACAAAGTCAAGGCAAGTAACAAGTGAAGAGGCACACAATATCCAAGGAGTGGTAGCTTACCCAGGGACTTAGAGGCTATGTTAATCACACATAGCAAGAGGAGTTGTGATGAGAGAGCTGATGCAAGCAATTGAATGGTACGCTCCAGCGCAGGGCACACTGAGCAGAGGTGGAGTGGAGATTGCGATGGCTAAACCGTTTTGATGTCACCGCCCGCCCCGCTAAAAAGTTTCTGGCAGAAAGCTTCCAGCAATTGAGCGAGCCAGAACTTTGCTGCTGATTATCGTCGTTTGGTTACGACTTTTTGCAAGACGACAAGTGCGCCTCATTGCACGCCTACAGAAATACAACACACCACCATGGTTTCCCTCAAGAAGCGCAAGGTCGATGACGACTTCATCGGCACCATTTCCGACAACGACGATATCCCAATAGAAGAAGAGCCCCTACCTGCTGCCCCGCCCAAGAAGAAGTCCAAGACAAAGAAGTCCAAGAAGGGCGCAAAGCAAGCCGACTCTGATGCCGAGGAAGAGGAGGGCGGTATCTGGGGCAAGAAGGATGACGACGATGGCGCCATGGACTCCGACTTCGAATTTATGATCGACAACACCGGCGACATCATGGGCGACGAATTTGAGGGCTGGGGCTTTGACCGTGCCAAGAAGGGCATGAACGAGCGCAAACAGGTTGATATCGACGACATCATCCGGAGACGCAGAGAGAAGAAGGAGGCAAAGGAAGGCAAGAAGAAGCCCGCCCTCGAGGCAGACAATACCCCAGAGGAAGAGGCCGACGACGCCGATTTCGACCTCGAAGACGATGAGGACGGCGTTCTTGCCGACGACGCCTTCGGAATGGGCGCAGACTCAGACGCCGAAAACTCAGATGGTGGTGTCGCCGATGAGATGGACGAGGATCAAGACGAGGACGAGAATGAAGAAGGTCAAGATGACGATGCAGAAGCCTCCGATGATGATTCGGTGGCCACAGCCGTCGAGCATCCCGACGACAATGCCAGCGACTCCGATGCTTCCGATGTCGAGGAAGACGCCGAAGAGGCTGCCAAGAGGGAGGCCTTCTTCGCACCCGAGGAGAAGTCAAAAGACAAAAAGCAGAAAACTTCGTTCCAGGGAATGTCTTTGTCGCGTCCCATTCTTCGTGGTCTCACATCAGTCGGCTTCTCCAAGCCCACCCCCATTCAAGGCAAGGCCATTCCTATTGCTTTGGAAGGTCGCGATGTGGTTGGTGGTGCCGAAACTGGTTCCGGTAAAACGGCCGCCTTTATTGTCCCGATCCTCGAACGACTGCTGTACCGCCCCAAGAAGGTACCGACGACAAGAGTGGTCATCATGACACCCACGCGTGAGTTGGCTATCCAATGTCACTCTGTTGCGACAAAACTCGCCAGCCACACCGACATCAAGTTCTGTCTGGCCGTTGGTGGTCTCAGTCTGAAGGTCCAGGAGGCTGAGCTGCGCCTCCGTCCGGATGTGGTCATTGCCACGCCCGGTCGACTGATTGATCACATGCGAAACTCGGCCAGCTTCAACGTGGATACTGTCGAGATTCTGATTCTCGACGAGGCCGATCGTATGCTGGAAGACGGTTTCGCCGACGAGCTGAACGAAGTCCTTACCACCCTCCCCAAGTCCAGGCAGACCATGCTGTTTTCGGCTACCATGACATCGTCGGTTGACAGTCTCATTCGCGTGGGCATGAACAAGCCTGTCCGTCTTATGGTGGATTCACAGAACAAGACAGTCCAGAACTTGGAGCAAAAATTCATCCGATTACGACCCGGTCGCGAAGACAAGCGACTCGGTTATCTTGTACATGTTTGCAAGACCATGTATACTGAGAGAGTTATTGTCTTCTTCCGGCAGAAGAAGGATGCCCATCGGACGCGTATCATCTTTGGTCTTTTGGGAATGTCATGCGGCGAACTTCACGGTAGCATGAACCAGTCCCAGGTGAGCCCTCCAATTTTCTAAGTGTTATTTTACCAGGCTAACAGTCACAGCGTATGTCAAGTGTCGAAGGTTTCCGTGACGGTAACGTCAACTTCCTTCTTGCCACCGATCTTGCTTCCCGAGGTCTTGATATCAAGGGCATTGACACAGTCATCAACTACGAAGCACCGCAAAAGGTCGAGATTTATGTCCATCGTGTTGGACGTACAGCCCGTGCCGGCCGTTCCGGTGTTGCCGTTACCCTGGCCGCCGAACCAGATCGCAAGGTTGTCAAGGCTGCCGTCAAGGCGGCCAAGGCGCAAGGAGCCAAGATCGGCAGTCTTGTCATCGAGGCCAGCGACGCCGACAAGTGGCAAAAACAGATTGATGAGATGGAAGACGAGATCGACGCCATTATGCAGGAGGAGAAGGAGGAGAAGCAGATGGCCAACGCCGAGATGCAGATCAAGAAGGGAGAGAACATGGTGATGCACGAAGACGAGATCAAGTCGCGCCCCAGGCGGACGTGGTTCGAGTCTCAAGACGACAAGAAGAAGGCGCGGGATGCGGGCCGGGCCGAGCTCAACGGACTCAAGGAGGGTCTCATGAAGAAGAGCGGCGGCAAGCTCTCCAACAAGGACCGCAAGAAGCTGGATGACAAGACGGTGCGGAGCGACGAGCGGTCGTGGAAGAAGGGGGCGGCCGAGCGGTCGGGCAAGGGCGCTGTGCTCAACTTCAAGAAGGACAAGTCCAAGTCGAAAAAGGGAGGCTCCAGGGTCAAGAAGAGGTAGAGGTAGTGGTCGTGGAGTGAGTGACTTGAATTACTTGCACGTGTCAATAATGTACGATCAATCATCAAACAAACATACATTTATTACCCATATCTCTTGCCTCTACAACTCATGACTTGCATCAATTCAATCCCAGCAATGGGTTTCTGTCGTCTCCTTTTTCCTCCGATGTTGGTGAAATGCGCAACATTGACACATTGTACTTTGCCAATAATGTAAATTGACAGCACGAGATCAGATGGCACAAAGTAGGTTGACACAACGGTTCTCCACGCCTGGACCGCTTGACGGCGCACGAGCACCAGCAACGAGATGAGATGTAGATCCGCTACAATTCCCCATTTTCTCACCAAAATGGCATGGCGGGGGTTCGGGCTTGGTGCTGATGTCACAGCCGTAGACCTTGCTTATTCTGCCTTGTCTGACAGCACATTCAACTATTGCATGCACGCTTTCCCCTCTATTGAGCAGCTTCAACATTTCCAGCGATAGCTTGCCGCATTTGCAGGCTACGTTTCTGCCCGCATATTATATTATATTATATTCTTATACTACCCGATTTGACGGGCTATTCCTCATTCCCGTCTTGTCGAATCTTCCTTTTTCATTTCGTCTTCGAAATTCGAATTAGATGTCAGGGCTCCTACGAAGCTTAATTTTATTCTAGCACGTTAGTCAGGCGACCAGTCTGAAAGTCTGTACTTAGCCACCAGGCAGCACCACGATTTCGGCAAATCCGAGACGAACGAGCAACACTTCTTTCCGACCACGACACCCCCTATACCTTCGAACGCTGCTCCAATTTCAGTCCATCTGCCTACGTCTGTTCAGCTTCCAACAAAGCCAAGAAAGAGGGGCATCGCAGTCTGTCCGTCCGTCCAGTCAGACTCGCCAACCTGGCTCCCCCTCCTCCCGTCCGTCGCTTTCTCCCGCCGCAGCCCCGCGCGAGGAACCGGACCTCCCTCCTGCGCTACCTCTTCCCGCAGTCGGTACGCGACAGGTACCGCGAGCGGCTCATTGGCTTCCACCTCGACACCCTCCCCGACTTCAAACACCGCTTCCAGCACCGTGTCTACCGCTTCATCCTCGAGCGCCAGCGGCGTCGGCGTGAGCAGTCGCGCCTGTTCGACCGCGCGCGGCGGCTGCTTCTAGGCCCGCCGAAGAAGCTCACCAAGCCGTCGATCCCCAAGTACCTTCGCGATAGGCATGCGCTTCAGAAGCTGCAGCGACCCTCCCCGAGCAGCAGCAGTATTATTAGTAAAACAGCGACCGACAGCGACCGAGCTCAAGTAAAAGAACGGATCAAGCGCGACAACAATAACAACGGCACCATGTCGTCCTACCTTTCAAGTTATGGCTCGGCCTTTGGGATAGGCAGTGGTGCGGCAGGCGCAGGCGAGGAGACAAGAGAGCGAGGCTCTAGGCGCAAGAGACTGCAGGCCGCGGCTGGCCGGGTCTACAGCGCCGGCGCTGCAGCTATGAATGAGATCAAAGAGTCATACAACCAGACACGCACCGATCAGTTTGACGAGCCCGAGTCGGCCAAGATCACGATCCCCGGCTCCTTCCCCGATGTCAAGATTGTGTCGAGAGGCAATGAGCAGCTCGTGCTGTTTCCTTCGTATGCGAAACGACATGTCAAGGGCAGTTGCCTACAATACAGTGGCCCAGGCGGTCCCCCGGGCACAGCAGCCGTACCTGTCGACGAGGAGGACTTTTGGCGACTAGAATGGGCGAAACATGAGGATGAGAGGGCCATCGTGGACGTGGATGTGCGTGGCTGGGTATACAACCCACACAAAGCGCCCATCTCGCGAAGGAACCGATTGATGATTGGTTTGGCGCGGCAGCTTAGCGGCATCCCCGCGCCGACGCCGCGAAATGCACCAGAACCATCATTGGCATCCATTCATCAGCAACGTGAAGAAGAGCGTGAACAGGCGCGGATTGCCCGGAAGGCGCAAGAGATCGAGAAGAGGGGGCAGGGCGAGAAGGAGGTAGCCCAGACAGGCGGCTATAGCGAGCAGCCCAGGGATACCGACTCGGAAGAAGAGGGAGACGGCCGCCACCATCTCCGCTCTAAAGATGGGACGGTCTCTCCTCCTACTGCCCCTGGGTCGCCCGTCATGGGTGCCAGGCGAAGCAACACCGGCGCCGATCTCAACGAAACCGAATTAGCCGTCGCCAATGCCAATCTTATGGCTCGCTTGGGGCCTTTCTTGACGACTCCTCTTGCCGAGATGCCCATCACAGTGTTCTTTTACAATGATACCACGTCACAATCGCGCACGGTGATAACGAACGATTCCGGCCACTTCGTGCTAAGAGCGGCTCTGGAATTCGTTCCCACACACGTCCGTATCTTGGCCGACGAGGACCTCAACTGTGAAGAGCCGGTGCAGATCATCGAGCCCAAGGGTATCAGCTTGATCAGCGACATTGATGACACGATTAAGCACTCCAGCATCAGCTCTGGCACCAAGGAGATCTTCCGAAACACCTTCATCCGTGATCTGAGTGACCTGACGGTGCAAGGTGTCAAGGAATGGTACGGGGGTTTGCACGACCTGGGTGTCCGCATCCATTACTGCTCCAACAGCCCATGGCAACTATACCCCGTCATTGCGAGCTACTTTAAACTGGCAGGTCTACCTCCCGGATCAATTCACCTGAAGCAGTACAGTGGCATGCTCCAGGGCATCTTCGAGCCCGTGGCCGAGCGTAAGAAGGGCACACTCGAAAAGATCATGAACGATTTCCCCGACAGAAAGTTCCTTCTGGTCGGAGACAGTGGAGAAGCTGACCTCGAGGTCTATGCGGACGTGGCCGAGGCTCATCCGGGTCGCATTATCGGTGTTTTCATCCGCGATGTCACGACGCCTGAGCAGTCGGGCTACTTCGACTCTGCCATGAATAGTGCTGGCCAACGCAGGACGCTCGCCCATAAAACCTCCCGGTTGAGGAGACGCTCCACCGACGACGGCTCGCCTCGTCCTACCTTGCCTCCGAGAGCCACGACAGAGTCACCGCACGCACAAGGCCCGGTTATGGGCGATCTGATCGACCTCTCGGATGAGCCTTCGCAGCTCACCTCAAGTGAAACTCGGCAGTTTGCCAACCTTAACCTGGGGAGCCAGAATGCGGGTAAGAAGCCGCCACCTCCCCGGCCCGCAAAGCCGGTGTCACTCAAGAGCTCGCCGGCCACTCCCACCCCGCCGCAAACTACCTCCAAGCCGTCATCGCTGAACGGCCGAGCGGGAAACCACCCTTTGACCCAGATGCACAACTCTTCCCAGCAAAGCCAGCACGACCTATCTCGGACGACCAGCAGCAACAACACTGACCGCCGACCCTCTGCGACGTCCACGACGTCCGCTTCCTCAAGGGGCCCTGCGCCGCCGCCACCTCCACCACGCCGTCGCGGCACTCCCACGGCCAACTCACTCTCACTCAGCCCCAAGATGATGGCCGCGAAGCAACGCCGGGGCACGGGCAACTCGGACCTGGACAACATCGAGAACCTGCCGCCGGCAGCCTTTTACGCTGGTCACCACCATAACAGTGGCGCGCGAAGCCCGTCGGGTCGGTCGTCGGGCGCGAGCAGCCCGTCGTCGATGGAGCCGGTCAACAAGAAGCTGGAGCTCTGGCGGCGTCGGCTGGAGCGGGCGCAGGAGAGACTCGAGCATGAGGGAGTCGCGCTCTACACGTGGCGGCGCGGCGAGGACGTTATCCGCGAGGCGGATGGGCTCGTGCGCGGGGCGATGCGGGATATGGGGATCCAGACTGGCGAGGGGGAGAAGGGAGGGTTATCTAAGAAGGCGCATGAGGGCTGAGAAGGGGACGGGGATATGAGGTATGGGGATGGGAATGGGAGACTGATAGAAGAGCAAAAAGAGAGGCAGAAAGGGGTGATAGGGGAGAACCATTCTCATGACATCTGGGGTTAGCGGTTCTCGACTCGATGATCCTTCGTATACATATATACGTACTTATGCAAAGATACCACTAGCAGTTTCTATATTTCACGAATACTTCTAGTTTCCCAGCTTGTCGTCGTGGCCGTCATTTGGAGAGATGGATTTTCCCTCCCGTATTTAGATGCTTAATGGCTGGTCTACGGTTGTGGTTTGTCACTACTTACTTCGGGAACGGCCACCTTTGCTTCAATTTTGACATGTGATATCCCAAGTTCTCATACCATAATATCACTACATATCAGAATTACGCCGAGTAAAGTATGTTCCTGTAGATCGTGTTTGAGATGTTCACTATATGTGTATTTGTTGGGGTGCAATGGTTGAATCAGCTGAAGCGTCGGGATTTGGTCCTTTTCCTTAGAGCTGTTCTGCAATCGCTACTTAGCGGATCCAGTTAGTCCTTACTCGTCGCCGACCAGCCATCTCGACGCATAGCTGCCGGCTTATTCGCCATCCTCGGCATTTCCCAATCGTCGCCCACCTCAACACCCATTTTCCAGCAATCTGTATTCTTCTAAGAGCATATCTTCCATCAAATAACAGGGGATGTGGTCTAGTGGTATGACGTTTCCTTAGCATATGTACTTGCTTACGTAAGCAACTGGAAAAGGTTCTGGGTTCGATTCCCAGCCTCTCCATCTGTTCTTTTTTTTTTCTTCCGCCGTGTTCGACTATTCTTTTTGGGCATTTCGTCATATGTCGGATAGAATGGAATCCTATATACACCACTATATCGCATTCAAGTGTTGTGGCAACATCTATTTTTGCCATTTTCCCCTTTCACTCGGCAACATCCAGTCTTACAATGAACCTCGTCATTCTGAAAGTGATGCCTAACTTCTAACTCTAAAGCCCTCCCAAATTCCAATACGGCAGATACGGAGGGTTCGCTGACGACACACTTTAGCCGAATTGCTCGCTGAAATACAATAAGGCTGCGTACTGTAACTCTGCTATGCCAAAGTCGTGCAAGACAATTCAGGCGGTCTGATCAGCCAATGGGCTACCCCAGAGCCTGAGTTGAAAGCTTGTATCTACCAAGGCTGCAATGGATAACGAACGATCAGGCTGCGGCAATATTTGTAGTTTCCACTTTCGTCAGTACTCCCTATACCGCCCATTCATATCCCCAGAGATGCAGAGATGGCAGCAGTACTTTTACCGGATCTGGTGCATTGTGTAACACAAGTCATCAAGGGAGGTTGCCTCTGGAATGAGGTCGTGACACTTTTCAAATTCGCCGCGGTTCGCATTTCCATGAAGGCGAAGAGCCAATTCGAAGTATAAACATCAATATATTGCTGGAGGGGTTCACTAACTGGAAGGCACTGTCCATCCGTTCTGTTGCCGCCTCGAACACCCTTCCTTATCTTCAAATTTCTAGCTATCATTCCACATATCATCCTACTGAAGACCATAATAGAACAGCATCTTCAGCAGTTGCCATGACAGGAATGCAGACCCGGGAACAGGTGGTGTCGGGTGTTGGGGCTTGGGCCACAGCTACCGACGTTGACGACGATCTGATGTCTCGTGAACTAGACCAGATGATCGTGAGCGCCAATGAAGACGACAAGTGCACTGAGAAAACTTCCAAGTCTTCTCAGAGGCATACGAAAAAGAGGTTGAAGGACGCTAAAGCCAAATCCATATCCAAGAGTGGTATGTCATCAACCACCAGCCATGCCATGCCACGATCTAAACTAATACTCTACAGCTTAAAGCAGTAGCGACAGCCAAGAAGCAAGCGACTACACTCTTCAAAAGAATGAGGTCTATGCTCCCCAAATGGCATATCGTTCGAAGTTTCACTTGTTCATTTGTTCGATTGGGAGAATGAGAGGGGGGAAAGCCATTTGAGATACTAGGGCTACAGGCTCGATCCTTGAGTTCTTCAAAGAGTAAAAGAAAAGCCTGTGGCTTTCTGTAACCGCTGAAATACAAGATCGACACCCATTATCAAACATCTACCAAGCTAATCTTGACCGGATCCAAACCCGAATACTGAATGTGCCGTACCAGAGAAACGAAACCAAAAATGTGATGCCTGCTCAGATTCACCATAAAAAGTTCAACCGGATATAAGAGATACCTCGCCCAGTATTACTTGGAGTGGCCGTATTCCACGTCTACCTGGGTGTTTTTCATGATAATGTACTGCTGGCTGGAGTTGTCGTCAAGGCGCTCCCACTTCGACTCGTCTTCGCCGCCATGGCATGTTGCAAGAGATCGACCTCCCGCGTGCCCGAGGTTGTTCATCTTGATCTGATTGGGCGTATCATTGCTACCAGATCGATATGCATATGACCTCTTGGACCCAAACATCGGGATCTTCTTCAGAAGCGGTCGAAGAGACGGGAGGGAGCCGGCGATGATCCCTACTCCGCACTCGACTATGGACCAGATCACAATGTTGCACACGTTATCTGGGAGACAGTAACGTTAGCTTGCTAAAGATTTGTAAAGAAGAAGAAGAAGTAGTAACTTACAGTAGTAATCCGTTGGTACGTTGTAGAACTGCAAATAGGGAAGTCGTACTATAGTCGAGATGCTTGCCCTGTATCATTTGGAGTAAGCATGATAGTAAATCAACAAGCCCATGGGCATGAAACTCACAGTGCACCTAAAGCCAGGATAAACATCAGAGTGATCTTGAGGCTCTTGCTCATCCTCAACCCCCAGATGACGAAGGCCGGGATGATGGCACAGGCCCAGTCCGTAATGACCGAGATGGCCGAGATGACGTAGCTGATCTGGCTGATGCGGCCCGAGCTGTCGCAGTGGCCAGTGCCCAGGGGGGCGCGGAGCGACGGGTCCCAGCTTGCGGCAAAGGGCGTGCAGTTGACCATGACGGCGACGAAGCCCACAAAGGTGATGCCCACGCTGAAGATCATGACGGCCCACAGTGGGTAGACATAGCGGCGGGCTGTTGTGAACCGCAGCAGAGCCCAGCAGATGCTGGACTTGATGAATGGGAGGCTCCAAGCATAGGTAATCTGGAAGAAGACAAGCCCTATACTAGATCAGGCCCGTGGTTTTGTGTAGAGGGTTCACACATCTTCGAAAAGCACACTCACATTTGGCAGCGTGAACCGTCAAGAAATAACTGTCATCTTTGGATAATCCGGTAGTGAATGCAACATCGTGGTGTCCTAAACCTGAGTAGACATCCATGCTGGTGAAGGTGCAACATGCGACGAAAAAAAGCTATGAGCTCGCATTAGGTTCGTGATTACTTGCAATAGGGTCATTGCCTGCATGAGACTTCTTTTCCAGGCTTTTCCATTCGCACTCACCAATCCAATCGTCATAAGGTAGTCATCCAAGGCCAACGCCTTGATGGAACTGCGGACGTAGATCCGTAAAGTCACAGTAATAATAGACAGTGCACCAAGTACAACGGTGACTGCCAGTGTGGCAGCTGCCAGACCAACGGGTGCTATGCTTGGCAATGGTGCCATGGTGAGAGTGAGGGAAGGAATAGGGGTCACTGAAGGACTGTGCAATGCGAAGATGGGTGGAGCATGCTGCGATGAAAAGCACGCATATTCAACTACCATAAGTCATACGGATCTCATTGCTTTATAGTTTAAATCGCCATCATTTCAAAAGCCCAATAACAATCCATGCCGACGAGGGCGAGCAATGATGTCGCTTCACCACAAAATGTCTCCGAGCTGGGAAATGAAGAGCGTCTCCTACCTGATCAGTCACAAAAGTATCCGCTGCGCCTGTCGATGATCGCCAAAGGGGGGCCGCTGACGGATAGTGCCGTTCACGCTATGTTTATTCCTCCTGAGATAGGTGAAATGAATCCTCGGATATCCTGGTGCGACGTCAAAGTTCAGTGTTATAGCTGGGATTCCAACATTTGGACTTTTTTAACCCAGCTATGGGTTGATATATGATATTTCGTCGAGCTGAAAACCACTTCATTTGGTGAAATGTTCAACACAGCCCTGACGCAGAGAATGTTGGATGCAAGGAGTCCATGAAAGAATGACTCTGTCTCAGCTATGATTAGTTGGCCGTCTACATGATACTGTCCCTCTGAAACCAACCATGGAAACTCGAAAGAAAAACAAAATACATGTTGGAAGGTTGGGCAGCTGGTTGGCAAGAAACTTGGAGTCGGGGTGTATCGCCCTTGTCAGTGGCTGGCGCCTTGCGTTACATAATGCGCCACTTATAACCTCCTTGAAAACGGTTCTCGGCTTGTTGGTTCCCAATATTTGGGTGAAGCAGTTGGACAGGGTGGCGGACCGGATCTCGCAGATGCCCAAAGCTGAAAATCCCTTCGGAGAATATTACACATCAATTTCTTCTTCAGTGGCTGTTTCTATCGAGGCTAGGCCAGCCTACCAAACAGGTCTAGACAAGCTTCCCCGCCCGGGCCGTTGGAATATATCGTATCGACTAGTGCAAGCCTGCAACGGGCATGGCGGTACGCTACAATTTGATTCGCTGTCATCCCAGTCGCACAACAGCATTGCAGTCCAGAAGGGTGTCCCAACTGCATGATCTATGACTTTCCCAGGGTGGAAATGAAAGCAGTCCGGCCTGTATGTGCCGAGAACGAGCACCCCCAATATCAGGCCATACAACATAATAAGTACTTACTCATCGTCTCTGTTCCCACGATGAGTCGTTGATCGCACCAAACTGCCCAAACACCCCCCACAAACTTCCCTACCCACGACCATTGCCGCTGTTTGTATCTACGATTCCTCTTTCTTTGCCGCTTATACTTCTTGAAATGGCCGAAATTCCACCAGGGCCAACCTTAACCCCAGGGCTGGACTTTTCGTACAACAAGATAGGAGACTATGACGCCGCAAAGGTTGATGGCGCTTACAATCGCGCCGTAGAGATCATAAAGGAGAAGCTTCCTCTGATGGGCCAGCTCAAAGCTCTTCTCACAGTGAGCCTCGGTGAAGAGAAGCCACTGATTATCATCGATGCGAGATCAGGGGATGTGCTGCTTTTGGATCAAGTTATCGGGGAACCTGACACCAAGGTCACTAGTGAGTAGCTCTCCATACGGATCTCCGTTTGCTGATGCCATCGCTTTAACTCATGTGCTCTTCTCCTTTCACTTACAGTCAAGCCCGAGTACATCATCCAGTTCTACGAGGGGAAGTTGGAGCCTCGTTACGGCCTGTTCAAGGACGCCTTCTTCCACGAAGCTTCGATGCCGCAGGGCAAGATCCCCGTAGCCATCAAATTCGCCGACCTGCTCACCCCCGACCCTCCGTCGCCTCCACGCCTGTATCAGCCAGGCATGCGGGTACCACGGCCGACCGAGGACATCGCTCAGGTAAAGCGCGACATCACCGAGTTTGGCTACGGCCTCGTCGCGAACGCCTTGACCCCTTCCCAAGTCGCCATCCTGCGATCCGCCCTCAAGCAACAAGCCGAGGGCGAGGTGCACGCAGGCGTCGCAGCGCATGACGGCGGACCTCATTCGCCCAACCAACGCGTCTGGACCCTCATCAACAAGGGCGATGAGTTCATCGACTTCCTCAACCACCCGCTCCTGAACGAGGTAGTCCCCTGGTTCCTCGGCGACCACGCCGTCATCACCAGCTACACGGCCAACATCGCCCGTCCGGGCAACGTGCCCATGCAGCTGCACACGGACCAGGTCGCCATCCAGCCGCCGCAGCGCGGGCTCGCCTACGGCCTCAACGTCATGTGGTACCTGACCGACATCACGGACCGCAACGGCGGGACGCGCGTGTTCCCGGGTAGCCACCGGGCCCAGGTGGCGCCCCCGGACCTGTTCGACCTGGAGGGCACCGTGGCCGCCGAGGCGCCCGCGGGCTCGGCGCTGGTCTTTGAGAGCCGGTTGTGGCACGCCACGGGCCCCCACCGAGAGCCGCAGGGCGGTGACCGGCCCGTCGTTATGATGTTCTTCATGCGGTCGTTTGTGCGGCAACAGGAGAACAACTTCTTGTCGCTGCGGCCCGAGGTCGAGGCCAAGCTCTCGGATCGCGCCAAGCGGATGCTTGGGTTCTGCACAACGGGTGCTCTGGGCGGGGTGGAGGGGGAGGTGCGCGAGGGTATCTATGTGAAGAGGGTTGAGAACCCTGTCGGGCCGCTGAGGGATTCGGGGGATGTATGATTAAGCGGGACGCGTTCCTTTGTGGTTGCTAGCTAGTTCCGCGAATACGATAAAGCTAGACACCAACTCCCTTTCTCGTCACATGCGTCTTTCGATGGCTGGCGACTTCACTGCACGTTGAAACGCAAAACCTAGGTTCGCAACTGCCTTTCACTTGCCTTAGCCAACCTCTCATATCTGTCATGTTGTTGCTACTCTGACTCGAGGTACACTTCTGGCTTGCCTTAGGTCGTTTCACTCGTACCTACCTATAACTCGAGTACACAGTTGATGCTATCCACTGCAAGGAAGACGAGAACCATATTCAAAGTTCATCTCCAATACGACTGTTCTCCTTTCATCATGCCCATACCGGTTCTACCCATCTGGCCCGTGAGTATAGTAGACTTGCCTCTCTTGAGGAATAGCCCATCCCCCTTTTCCCCAGTGACGCCACCGTTGTCTCGATCCCAGACTCGCTTTCCGCGCAAGAACACCCATCGCGGCCAGTTCCGGACCTCGATACCTTCGAACGGGGTGTAATCGGTGCGGTGATGCAGCATGCTGTTCGTGATGATGATTTTTCTCTTCCTGTAGGCGGCACCGCTGGGACTACCCGAACCATCCGCTTCAGACACGGAGACCAGTGGGGGCTCTTCAGGGTACCAAATAACTATATCAGCGTCGTAGCCGGGCAGGAGGCTTCCCTTGCGCCCGCCCAACCCGTACAGCTTCGCCGGATTCGTTGACGTCACCTCGACGAAGCGCGTCAGCGGGATCCGGATCTTGTCGTCTTCGGCACCGCCGCGACCGGAGCACGAGGGGTCAAAGGTCCGGTCGTAGAGGAGGGGGAGTCTGGTCTCGATGCCCGGGAGACCGTTGGGCACGTTGCGGAAATCTCCCTTAATCGAAGTCTGCTGCCTCTGCTGGTGCTGATGTGGTTCCCCCTTTTCGCCTGCGCTCTGAACCAAGCCTTTCATCTTGCCGCAGGGGTGATCGAACGTCGCGGGAGCGTGGTCGGAGGAAACGACTGTGAATGTCCCATTCGCGAGACCCATCCAGATAGCATCGAGGTCCCGGGCGTTATGACGGAGCGGGGGCGCACATATGCTCTTGGCCCCTTCGAAGTCGTCGGGTCCTGACCGCAGCCGGTCGCTCAACAGGTACAGATAGTGCGGACACGTCTCGGCGTGGATGGGCAGGAGGCGGGCCTGGGCCGCGCGCACATGATTTAAAGCGGCCGGTGCCGACATGTGCACTAGCAGGATGGGCGCGTCCGTCACCTCGGCTAGGCTAATGGCCCGGTAGGTGGCTTCGGCTTCGGCGATCTGGGGGCGCGCGATGCTGTGCAAGAAGGTCGAGGTGTTGCCTCTCTGAGCCAACCGTCTTGATTGCAGACCAAGGGTCAGTATTCACACTTGCGATTGGGGTAACAACAATTGAGATAAACGCCTACTTGGTTATTTGCTCGATCATGTCGCTGTTCTCCGCATGGATCATGGTCGTGATACCGAGGCTGCGCGTCTTCATCATAACGTTGAAGAGATCACCATCGCCCAGCTTCATCGGCTCATCTAGTGGTCAACCCAAAGTCAGCCACGCGAAGACAATGGGGCATACGAAATCGAGTTTCTTTTACATGTCATGTATAACTTGATGCTGGGGATCCCTTCGTGGTCCACGAGGCGTGGTAGTTCGTCTTCGAGCACTCTGTCATTGGGGTTTGTCAGGATGAGATGAAAGCCATAGTCGCAGTACGAGTTCCCCATGGCCTTGTCGTGGTACGCTTGCAGTGCCGGCCAGATGCTAGCTTCCTGGCGCTTCTGCGTCGCAAAGGCTATGACGGTTGTATTACCACCGGCAATGGCAGATCGGCTCCCGGTCTCCCAAGTATCGCCAGTAGGCGAGTTATCCTGCTGGATGTGGACATGCGAATCAACGCCACTGCATGGTAATGTCAGCGATACATCACATCAACAAGCGGCTTGGGAGGAAAGGAACAACCCTGGTGTAATGTAAGCACCCTGTGCGTCAACAACCTCTGTTCTAGGGCCTGCCTCTAAGCACTGTCCTACGGATTGAATCTTTCCATCCTTAATCCCCAAGTCGACACCCAGTTGGAGGATATCCAAGGATGTCACCTTTCGCTATCAGCTGTTGTCAGGGTTGCTAGAGACCGAGGCTCACTTACGATGCGACCGTTCCGGATGATAAGGTCTAAGTCGGTACTATCTTGATCTACTTGGGTGTCCATGGTTAAATTCGTCGTCACGACAGACGGGATTTGAACAGTTGGGCACATGGAATGAATGAAGTGCGGCAGGAAGATGTAATAGACCGGGTACCAGCGGGATGGGGAAGATATTCGGAGGCCCCCGAGGTTCCCCGCATGGTTGTTATCTCTAGTTCCGCAGATGCATGGGGATCTCGGCTCTTTGCTCCGAACCCCTCATAATGTGAAGCTCTTGTGATTGATAAATAGCCTGAGTGAAAGCGACTGTACTCTTATGAGCTCCGGCGATTGCTCGACGAGTCTGTTATTTGATCCATATCTTGACGGTGTCTCACCATGGCGACATCACGGACGATAACGGTAGCCGCAGCACAAATGGGCGGAAACCAATTAGGCGACTCTCGCACCGGGATCCTCGACCGGATGCTGAAGCTCATGGACCAAGCCGCAGAAGCCGGTGTGCGCCTTCTCGCGTACCCGGAACTCGCTCTAACCACCTTCTTCCCGACGCAGTACATGACGGACCCGGAGCAGATCAAGAAGTACTTTGAGCCCACATCGCCCTTGGAGCCCTTCGCTGTCCTCTCAACACCTCATGCTCGGCCATTGGTCGAGCGGGCCAACAAGCTAGGTATCGACTTCTACATGGGATTCGCGGAGCGATGGACGATGACGGATGAGGATGGCAAGATCACGACAACGGACTACAACACGACGATATACTACTCGGTGGCGGCCGGTAAGGGAATCGCCAAGTACCGCAAGGTGCATCTTCCAGGTTCCAAGGAGCCCCTGGAGGATCCCAAAGCGTTCCAGCAGCTGGAGAAACGATACTTTACTCCGGGAGACCTGGGGTTCCAGGCCTTTCGGGCACCAGGCTTAGTCGAGGGTGCACTGAAAGAGGAAGACATCGGGTCAGATACAGACCCGAAAACCACAGTTGGAAAAGGAGATCCCATCCTAGGGATGCTGATCTGCAACGATAGGCGGTGGCCGGAAGCGTGGCGCCCCTACGGACTACAGGTCAGTCGAGGGGAAGTGCAATTGGACGTGAGCGCACGCTCAAATAACTAACGTGGGTTATTCACTCAGGGTGCGGAGCTTGTCATCGAAGGCTACAACACGACGGCCTGGGCCCCTCAGTACCCGGGAACCCCCGAGGAGCAGCAGTCGCTCGCCGAGTTCCACCACCGGCTCTCGTGTCAGGCCGGGAGTTACCAGAACGGGCTGTGGGGCCTCCACGTGGCCAAGTGCGGTGAGGAGAACGGGCAGTTCCTAATCGGGGGCAGCATGATCGTTGACCCCCTGGGTCGCGTGGTGGCCGAGTCCCGGACCATGGGGGACGAACTGGTGGTCGCGACCATCGACCTGGCCCTGTGCCGGCGCCCGCGTGATAGGGTGTTCAACTTCGAGAAGCATCGGCGGCTGGAACACTACGGGCTGGTCGGACAGCAGGTGGGATTAGAAGAGATAGCGTTCCTTGGCCGGTCAATTTAGGGCAGTGATAACCTTAGGCTCCGGTATGTGCTAGCTGAACACGCGGCTAGGACGCGTCTATAGTTGTACTTGGCCGACCAAGATGACAATTTCCACCCAGGCTTCGCCTCAGATACGCTGAGGAGCATGTTTGTAGTTTGTAGGTTGTGGCTGTGGCGGCACCAATGGGTGACGGGCAAACGAACTTTTGATTGCGACGCAGGGGGCCCTGTCGCTGCGGGGTAATTCTAGGCACTTTGCAACTCTCTCTACCTAACATGTAAGGCAGGCTGCAGCGAGAAGGTGCGTTGATTTCCCTACCAAGCCTGCTTTACCTAGTGCCCGACATTGTGTACGACAGTAAGCCACTGCTGCCTAAAGAAACCACCACATGCTCATCCAGATTCACCCTGTTGGGCCATCTGTGATCGACGGTTCACGCGACAACTGGGACAAGTTTCGGATATCATTGATGCATCTTTATTCCTATCAACCATCGGCCACCTGATTGCAAGCTGAACCTGTAGACAGCATTGCATAATATAATCCCTACTCGTCTCTCAATGGCGCGACGCACCAGGGACAACAGCGAAATCCCAGTCTACACCATCGATCTGGCAGCACCACCGAAACTACGCTATCTCGAGGTCGCCAAAGACTTTGCCCCACGCATTGCCTCATTAACCCCTTTATTCGACCTCATCCTGGAAGATGCCATACCCTACGTCTACCTGCGCACCTTAGCCAGGAAAGCAGCTAAGTTCTGCCTCACCCGCCTACATGATGACGACGAGACCCAGGAGCTTCGGGGCATCTCCGAAGTGACAGGCGTTGACATGTACTTGCTCGTCGCTCTCAACACCTTGCTGGACTGCTTGCTCGGGTGCACGTCGGGCGCCGTACCTGTCGCTTCCAATCCCCGCACAAATCCTCCCGGCACTCGGTTGATGCACTTTCGCACGTTGGATTGGGAGATGCCAAGCTTAAGAGACGTTCTCGTGGAGCTGGAGTTCGTCAACTCATCCTCGCCAGACCCGACCAAAGTTTTTGCACGCTCTATAACCTATGCAGGCTACGTTGGGGTTCTGACTGGCGTGCGGTTTGTCTCACACTTAACAATACCCATTCTCATTTGCTGATCCTCTTAATACAGGGAAGGTCTGTCGATTTCCATGAACTTCAGGCCCAACCGGCATTGCTCAGCGCGTTCGCTCAGGTGGCATCAGCTTATGGTCCTCTTGGGTCGACGAAAGTGCCTTTCGTCTATCTTGCGATCTGCGATAATTCCCAAATCGATGCCTGATTCTGATTCCAGGAATGGCAAACAGGTCTTGGCGCGTCCAGTCGCTCATCTGGTATCTGCCATGATGTCCCCCTGTTACCTCACCCTGTGCGACGGTAAGGAGGTCACTGTCATTGAGAAAGACCTCTACTCCGGGAGGATCCGTTCTTCCGCCGAGTTTCTAGTGCAGACAAACCACGACGTCATTCGACAGCCTGTCAATGACTCTGGGGAGAAATCTGCACCTGACCATCAGGATCTTAATAGAGCCATGCTGAAACTGGAGGGCTGGCTGGAAGAGTCGACCGAGCGATACGACAGCATGATTCAGAAATGGGGCCGCCATGTCCGTAAGGTCGGGCAGACAAGTCAGCCATCCACTGACCAAGATGCGACCGCCGGTGATGGCGGGCCAGTCGCGCAGCCCGTTGCAGAGAAAGCAGTCGCAAGGCAGGCTCTCAAGCGATGGATGCAGTCGCAGCATGTCATGGGCGAATGCACCCATTTTGCCGCTATAATGGATCCGTACAACGGGACGATACCTTGGATTAAGCGGGGTCTGTTCTTGAGTGAGCCGTCCCCTTGACTCCCCTCACATTTACCCCTTATATGACAAGGCGTGATTCGATCTTTCATTGGTCGCCTTATCGGTGTCAAAGTCTGGAATCAAACTTGGGCCGGTAAAGCCCTCAGATTTTCAAGGCGAGTACAAGTAATATTCGGCTACCCTGCATGAACTGGGATTATCTGACGTGGTCTCTGGGGTTTCTACGGGTTCAAGATGTGGTGGCTATGCAAATTCCATTGCATCTGACGATATTGATGCCCCCGCCCGAATGTTGCAGCTGCTACTATGTTCCCGATCATTTCCCGACTACTGCCTAGTATCATCGATTTCACCTCATCCTCCTTAGTACAGCCCAACTCATTCTTGTTGATACTTCTCCTGTCTATAGACACCTGCAATCATGATTAAGTTCTCCTAAAGTGTACTCCTCGTACCAATGATGGCAGCTGCGAGCCCAATAGTTGAGAACCATGTTGAACATCTGAAAAAGTGGCTTGAGCATTGCGACCAAAACCATGGCAATGGTTGTCAGGTGTTCTCCTTTGATGAAATAATCATCGTCTTCTGGGATGAGGGCGGCAAGGGGGCCCTCAATGTAAGGTTTGGCCAGTTGTTATACCACGCCATATACAGATAGATAGTTGACGCGGAACTCATGTATGTATCATAAATGAAGCACGGTCAAGGCTAATAAAATGATGCTGAAATTATCCGAATAGCTTCAAGGCAAGCGTTACCACTGGTCTCGTCATGGTTGGACTGCAATCAGATTCCACATGACTGATCTTCACTCATGTCGAAGTTAGTTGCAGGGCCGGTAGGTTGGGCCGACCTCACACTTCAATCTTGCCCGGCATGCAAAATGAGATTTTGCGAGTGTGATTCCCATTTAAGGTAGTTGAGTAGCCACGATTGAAGCTATCCATCTGTTGAAGATAGAGAAATGGGAGGGCAAGAAAGCCAGACAACGAGTTAATGTGTGAAACTGGCCCCTTGATTCCACTCTCATTCACAACTACGTTGACCACAGTAAACCAAGAAAACTTTCCGGGAAGAAATCCACCTTAGGCCCCTACATCTACTTCCGTCTTAATTCGTTAGCGGTGACGTACGTTTGGGCCATTCGTAAAGGCCATGGAGTATTTTCTACCAATACTACTTTAATAAAACGTCCCAGCTGTGGAAAGTCATACTTCCTGCTATAACAACTCTCATACCCAGTAGTCTCCTGATTCACTAGCTTCGGTGTAACGATCGTTCTCAGCAAGCAAGAGCACATATGCCAGCACCTGCGTCGTGACACCTGGAGCAATATGTGCTCTGTGTCTTGTAAACCGCTTAAGTAGGAGATCCGAATGTCATTCCTCATAAATTAGCTTACGCTAGATATAAGAACTTGCAAGAGTTCTGAAAGCAGGTTTGTGCCTTGCCGACTCGGTGCACATGGTTAGATTAAGAAGCATTAATATTGGAGATCTTCGGCATTCTTATCTGCTTGAAAACATGGCTTATAAAACCAACAAGCTTATTCAGAACCTGGCTTCTTTGCCAAAATCGACAGGGGACCCCAATTATAGACAATCGCTCCCGTATGACGCTTGAGTAACTCCTCTACTGCGCTCATGTGGGGATCTGCAACAGTTCTCGATGTCCGTCCCGAACGCACAACCCCCGTAATTATTTCCAGAAGTGCAGCCAAGTAGGTGGTGGTACAAAGATAAGTTGAATAGCCCTGGAAGGCGTCTTTCCCGTAATGAAGTACTGCCAATCCCTCCGACTCCAATGTTGCGGGGAGTTTATGAGCCCAGCTAGAGTTAACCATCGTTAGCCAGCGTTCAGACGAGGCGTAGAGCTGTGCTCACCTATAATCAAGACCGACCAGTTTGAAGAAATTGGTCAGCCCATGCTCGATTTCTTTGGCGATGCCCGGAGAAACGACTTGGTGGATTAGATCCGCTTCTTCCCATTGGATGTAGCCTCCAGGCTCTTACAAACCATTATTGTCAGTCCCGTCAGGATGGAGCCATAGTGATTCTGGAACTCACTGAGAAGCTTGCTGGCGTGTCGTATCAAGTCCCTACTATCACTTGTGCCCACATTACTGGCCCACATACGCAAGTGAATCACGTCGTACTTGGCCTTTAAGAAAGCCGGCGGATCTGCCAACGAATCCAATACGCCGAGCTCGACATTGTGCGGCCAAAGGTCCGCAGCAGGGAATTGTTCATCGGAAATGTCGTACCCGTGAAGCTGCACAGATATTGGAAGTTGTTGTGCAAGATCGAAAAGCCAACATCTACACATGACGATTAGATTAGCCAAATTAGATGACCTCGGCCCAGCTTACCCGGTTCCACAGCCCAATTCGGCTATGGCCATATCCTCGCGTACTTGAATCATTGGATCAAGTATGTGCCCTCGATGCATCCGCCAAAGCAGATGTTGGGCATCCAACCTATAGAAGAATGAACTTGTGCAACTTTGCGAGGGAGTACTTCCGCGGCACTAACCTTATGGAAGCATTCGGGTCTCTCCCGAGGACATAGTCGGTAGAGGAATCGGTGGGTTCCATGGCGAAGGGATGAGATTGGACGCTGTTAAATCGCAATTGGAGTTTTCAATCTGCCTTATAGAGGTAGAAGGCTTTGCACCTATACACAGTTGGTCAGATAATACAGAGATAGAGAATGGTAATTTTCATTAAGGGATTCACGGCGCAAGGTCTTGACTGTCCATCGAAAACTTTCTCCCTATTGGCAGATTTATAAAAGCATGGCATCCCACAGCTAAACATGATGTAATTATGGCGTCAATAGTGACAAACTCTCCGTGTGCCGAGATGTATGCGTGCTAGCGTGCGGGTCGCGGATTCGTCCGGATCGTGGTCACCTAATCGTACAGAGAGGCCTTTTAGGCACTCATGGCCACCGATCCTGCAGAGCAGTGTAGTGCAGTATCCGAGACACTCTGGAGCTGGGTACTTACATGGTTGGCTGCAGTGGCTATATGCATCATACTCATCAATAAATCCCATTCGCCACAATGCGAAGGCCGCTGCACATGACGACGGAATCCTGCAACCACCATCTCGATCAGATGCCCTGTCGGTCCCACACGGTATGCTGGTGTCACCAAGGGTGAAGCCCATAATGCATAAGGCGGCATGCCCAAATACAGATCGCAATGTACTTCAAGAACTGGCGGGGCCTATGGAAAAAGGAAATCTCAAAGGGCTGTTGTTCTCCCAGCATTTCGCGTTACACGGCAGCGGAGTGGCTGGGACTAGACAGTTGCATGAGGAACCCCCTAGTAGTGGATATTCTGAGACTTCAAAGAGTCAAATGGTACATGTACACTCTGCCGTAATCTCCATGTAAGTTGTTTCACCAAACCACCCCTGAGATGGGTTCCCTGCTGCGGTCACCAAAGTACTGTCTTCTCGTGACAACATGGCACGGCACGGGATTATGTAAAGCGCAGAATTACTGCGGACTCAGAAGCGGCAAAATAATTTAAGTTTATGCGAAAGAGAATAACAAACTGCATTTCCTGTAGCCTTTCCGTGTTCCTCCGACTAGGCAATACTCGCCGCCCCATTGCGGTAGACGGGCGTCTTCGTAGTATAGGAAAATGGGAGAAAGATCAGACTACCTAACAAACTACCTAAGACCCGAACTGGTTCAGGTGGCCCCCATCAGCAACATATGGTGCGAAACTGCCAAGTTTCTCGCATGTTTCCGTCAGCTCACGTTCGGCACTCGACTGAGCGGTGATTCCGGCCCCAGCTTGTACCCAAGAGTGGTCCGCGTCCTGAAAGATAGTTCTAAGGGCCAAGGTAGCCTCGAAAGATCGTGCACCGTCGATCATCAAGACTGCACCTGAATAGAGCTCTCTGGGCAAATCCTCCAGCTCCTCGATAACCTTGAGGGCCTCTGTTTTGGGAATCCCAGACGCCGTAATAGAAGGGAACATGGTGTCGAGTGCATCCCAAATATCGTTTTCTGGTGCCAGATGACCCGCAACGCGTGAGCCGAGATGCTGCACGCTGCCACGCACCTTTACTGACATGAAATCTTCGATCGAAGATGTATGGGGTGCACAGGAACTTTCCATCTCGGCGACTGCTTCCTTGACCGATATGACGTGCTCCACGATCTCTTTAGGGTCGCTGGCAAGTTCCGCTCGGAGCTTTGCGCGGTCGTGTTCTTCCTTCGGATATGCACGAGTTCCAGCAAGAGGCTCCGTCACCACCTTCTCATCGTCCACAGATACGACCAGCTCGGGACTAAAGCCAGTCGCCTGGAAGCCCCCCTGGTTAAGACTGAAGCTGCGTCGGGGTTTCAAGGTACGACGACCGAGCAGTAACGTTGCTACCATGTCTACTAGGCCAGGAAGACGAATGGGGCGAGAAGCAATAACCTTGGAAAGGCGGCCTTCTTGGATCATGGCAATGGCCCTTCGAACAATCTCGAGGTATTCCGGGCCATTGACAGCCAAATCGATGGGGAAAAGGCTTGCGACTTCGTCGAAAGGCTGCATGTCTTGCAAGTATTCGTAAATGCCTTCGGCGCGTTGCTTGTCTCCAGCAATAATGGCCTGCCCGTCGCGGAGCTCGACCTCGACGGATGGTACCATCAGGGAGATGAGAGGCCACTTCCCCGGTGTATAGTTCAAGCCTCGCCTCTGTAGCGCGTAGTTGAAGCAAGCGAAACCGAACACCTTACTGCCGAACTTGGCGTATTGGCTAACAAATTGCCTCGCAAGTTCGGCAACGGTACTGGTGACTTCGTGGGTTTTGGGCCGTGCATCAATACTGACTGTTGCAGTCCTCCCAGAAGGATCAACGACAAAGGAGGCATGGTTACCGATACCGATATACCATGAGCCTTCGCCTTCATAGGCGTAGAATTCTTCGTGGCGATAATGAGCCAACAAGCTGCAAACCACAGAAACGACATCATGTGGTGCAATCTCTAGCTGGAACGATGCTCGAGAGGCCATGCTGATATTTGTCGCAGCAGCAGGATCGAATCAATAATCAGAAGTTGGGCTCTTATGAAAGATGTGAATACGTGCAAACGATATTGCTCTAGGCTTCTGCTGGAAAGAAAAAGTTCGTTATTGACAAAGCGGATATAAGATCTGGGTTGGCTGATAAAATGAATGGAGATGAGCAACGGGGGAGGAACTACAAGCTTTAACTAAGTCGAATATTAGCGATAGAATTCAAGTTTCCATGACATTCCTTCGGACCTCTCATAGACCATATGGGCTGCCAATCCACCTTGGGTCAAGGTAGTTCGTACAGAGCCTATCCCACAACACCCACATCGATCGACAGTAGAAGTAAGTGGCAAGCTAGGAAAGAGGGGTTGCCGTGTGGAAAGCATGCGATTAGCTTCGATGATGATTCTGGTCTCACAATAATCAGACTTCGTGCACCTCTTGCATTAGGCCCTTGGAGGTGTGGCCCTTGTAGACGAGCACTGCTGGGATAGGATCATCTTCTTTAGATAGCCGCCGGAACCAACGTTGACTAAGCCGTGCGAGTGGCTCGGCTTGACTTCATGTATTTTTGTTGGGGGCCCCCGGGGGTCGACTGGATCGTAGGCCAGCCGCTCAAGTAGCTGACAAGCCCGGTACCTAGAGATTACGACATATTGAAGCCACCTTACCCCTGTCCCCACTATCTCTACACACTTAAGTTTATAAATGTCCTATACCACCTTGCACCTGGTTCAGAAGTAGGAAGCCCCTTACCATCACTCAGAGGATATTGTTGACTTCCTTTCTAGCCATAATCCTCTTGCATTACTATGGCGAATCAGACGAGCCCCGGCCTTCCCAGCGGTGACCATCTCCCGTTGGATTTAAAGAGTCAAGGTTTGTAGATATATATGTCATATCCGGCTGCTTTGGTCACGTACTAATGTGGTTCTCGACAGGACGTCTGTATATGCCACTGCCTACCCCCTTCGATCTCAGACAAGAGATAGCAAGAACGCCCTATGCGGCAGAAACCGTGAACAAAGGCCGGGAAGACGCTTCTGCAATCTTGAATGGGCTTGATGCTGGCAAACGTCTTCTCGTAATCGTTGGGCCTTGTTCTATTCACGAAACCACCTCGGCCAAGGACTACTGTGGAAGATTGCTGAAGCAGTGCAGAAAGCACAGCGACGAGCTGCTGATCATCATGAGATGTTACGTCGAGAAGCCGCGCACCACGGTCGGCTGGAAGGGTTTGCTCAATGATCCAGACATCAACGGTTCCTTTGATATCGGAAAAGGCCTAACCATGGCTAGGCAGCTTTTCCTTGAGCTTGCCGAGGAAGGCATTCCATTGGCTACCGAGTTTGTGAGTGACACAGCGCCATTGTACCTCGATGACCTGCTATCATTCGGGGCGATTGGGGCAAGAACAGTGGAAAGTCAACTACATCGGGAATTAGCTAGCGGCCTCCCCTTCCCCGTTGGCTTGAAGAATGGCACCACAGGTGGCCTGAAGACGGCGATCGATGCAATCACTGCAACCATGCAGTCCCACCACTATCTCTCGACCAAGCCAAGCGGGTCTCCTGCTGTAATATGCACTTCCGGAAACCCAGACTCCGTGCTAGTGCTTCGTGGTGGCGCCGAAGGGACGAATTTCGACAAGGAAAGCATCCTAGCTGCCAAAACCGCGCTAGCAACGGCCGGCCTCCCAGAGCGAGTTGTTGTGGACTGCAGTCACGGGAATTCTCCTAGTGGTCACAAAGATCAACTTGGCGTCGTTGAGGACCTTGCATACCAGTTAAGTTCTGGTGAAGAGGGCATCGTAGGAGTCTTGCTTGAAAGCAACATCGAGGAAGGTGCGTGGAATTTCCCTTGCGAAGCATTCTACTACACTACCTGGGCCATCAAGACTTACTCCTATACGGCTTGCAGGCAAACAAGAGATCCTATGGAACGATCCCGGTTCGCTCCAATACGGCGTCAGCATTACCGACACATGCATTGGATGGGTTGATACAGAGAGGGCTCTCCAGCGGCTTGCAGAAGGGGTCAAATCGAGGAGAGAGTGTCTTGCTACCCGCAGATAGAGTTATTTTAAGCAACCAGTAGGAGCGCGTGTTCGTTATGGGAACTTGTTGCGTTTGGCGCGAGTACTTTAGACCTTGTGCAGCCATTTGAAAATGATAGGTCACTACTATACAGCCAAATGCGTCCTTTTGATTATTGTTCATCTGGCCTATCCTAGGGTCGTCTATCGGATATGAAAAGTCACATGAGCGGGTAGTAAAGCAACATATTGTACGATTTGCTGTTCTGCAGACCGCGAATGGCTCCCTGTGTCGTCACTCCAGAGTTTGATCTAGCTATATTCGTCTCCTACGCACCACAGAACCTTCGGTAATGGAATAGCCGGCAATCTAGAGACAAAGGAACTTCGGTAGACCCTTTCATACGATCTGCAAGACCAGCTCTTATCTTCTAGCGGGAAAAAGAAAAACGAGCTTAGGGTGTCACACAAATAGTTTAGACAGTCGTCTTTGCATTGTAACTGCGAGGTATGGCTGGTCTGATGGATCGTGATGATTTCATTTGTTTCACCATCACACCACCCTGTCTGCATGTGGGCAAAACCTTCAGCATTGCTCTGATATGGGGGTTTCATCAGCAAATAGCGACTTGGTGTCTCCTAGCCCAGAACGTAGATGATCTTTCCAGGACAAATAACAATGTGCTTTGAGAATATACAGTCCGGGCTCCCTGGTCTAATTCAATGAACATTCAGCCAGGGCCTCAGCGAAATGAGCAGGCTCTGTGTCTCGCTTACAAGTGAGTATGGAGTACGAGCTGATGCCTAGCCACGCAAAATATATGTCTCAGCCAGAACGAAGCTTGGGTTGCCAAAAAAAAAAGGTCAGGTTGACGGGTTTCTGCGGAGTAACGGCAAAAGCAAGCTGCATATAACGCACAGCATACACGTTGTTGGCGACTGACATCCTTACAATATTTAGCAAGGTACTTGACGTTGTATGGCACTATCTGTCCCGCTGCATGGCGTTATACATCGATAAACACCTTCTCAACACGGCAGACTACAATAAGCTGCATGGTTCATATGGAGAATCTTAGCTGCAGGAAGAAAAAGAAAAAGGTGCATGGCCAAAGCTACGGATATGTCACTGTGGGTGTTTTTCGCAACCGAGCTGCTCGATTTGCTAATGGAACAAGCTATAACACCCGTATTCTATGTGAACTCTGCACCCTCCCAGTTCCGTTAGTCGCCCCGCTTATCGACCAACTGGAGACGGATCTTCGAAAGTGCCTTCAGGTCGTCTTTGGTCAGATGCTAAGTACGGAGTTACAAGTTTCCGAATCAAGCACACTTGCCAAGGCCTCAACGCAATCGGAATGCGGTAGCGGTCCATTGGTTTTTTTTATTCTTTCCCAAGTTGATTGGGATTGGTCAGTGCCTCTTTTGTCTGCCACTCAGTAGGACGCCAATGGCTAGCGATCTTGGAAGAAAACTTTACGCATAAGTCCCCCGGTTTCTGCCATAGGCTGAGGATCCCGGGTTGATACCCGCAAATAAATATTGTAATAGTTTGCAAAGCCTTACAGTCAGTGGCAGGCTGCACATCCGCGTTCATGCTTTGCTAAGAAGATTTTACAGCCATCTTCCTTCCCATGAAGACGATGATCACTTGATACGATCGCTCCAATAGGCGACTCCCGGGCGCTTGAACGGGCCAGTGACCATCCCTTGGACCTAGACGGTGGTACTAAAGTGAGTAATGGGCTTAATTCCGTGCCATATGACATGCAGTGATTCCAAATCAGTGATGATAGTGGCGGTCACTACTATATAGCACTTTTCAACAAGTAACCCGCTCGGAGCATTTACTCCGCGTTAGAGGTGGGAGTTATTCACTTATCAAGTGGTCAATAGATCGTGAGTCGCCTGTGGCGAGCAGGACATTCTCCTTTGCCCTAGGTACTACTCACTCTGTACTAAACGCGCCTACGTACCCCCTTGTCCATACATCCTACTATACCGACTTCGTCCTGTATTTCAACCCTTCCATTACAACAAACCTTATATCCCTACCAAAATGGAAAACTCCAATAACAGACCCAGTGGAGTCAGAGGCTCGCGGAGTCCCGAATGCGAACAACCTCTACTACCACAACGTCCCAACCTATCGCCACGTCCACAAGGCGGTATACTAGCCATCGCTTGCGTCCCACTTATCACCTTGATAAACTGCTTTCTCGGAGGAGCCATTACTATTGCAATTCCCGATATAGCGAATGAACTGGGCATCAGCCCTGAACTAGAGCTGTGGTAAGTGACGATAACAGGCTCTTACGAATATCCACAGCTATACTGATCATCAAGTGTAGGCCCATATCAATATTTTCATTGACAGGAGCCTGCACTCTTCTCATATGTGGATCCCTTTCAGATCACCTGGGTTGTCGACGCACCCTTGTTTTGGGATGCATTCTCCAAGCCCTTGCCTGTATGGCGTGCGGACTCTCTCGCACAGGGCCTCAAATTATTGCTTTCCGTGGCGTTTCCGGCTTTGCGGCTTCGCTTTGCCTCCCTTCCGCGACTAGCATCATCTATGACGAACTTTTACCAGGCAAGAGAAGGAATATTGCCCTAGCCTTTATGGGTGGTGGCCAGCCCGTTGGGTTTGCCTTGGGAATTACTCTGGGAGGACTCCTCGCCACCACCTGGGGCTGGCAATGGGGTTTTCACATTGTGGCCATTGCATGTGCTGTGATTGCATTTGCAGCCGCTTCACAGTGGTCCATGGTAGCACAAATCGACTACCACAGGCTGGTTTCTGAAATTGACTGGCTAGGTGCTTCTGTCGCTAGTGGCTCTATTGCTTTGCTGCTTTGGGGATTTCTGTACGTACGATAGTCTCCCGAAACTACACCTTGCTAATATAAGGGACAAAATACAGAGATATTACTCGGAACGCTTCGGATGCCTTCGGCCTTAGGACGGGTGCCCTATTTGTCACATCGGGTGCTCTCATGGTTGTTTTTGCCAGATGGCAGGCCCGGCAGCAAGCACATGGATTACCCAGACTAATCGACAGATCAATGTGGGAAAACAGATCATTCTGGGCACTCTGTGCGAGCAATTTCATCATCTGGGGAACATTCAACGCTTGCGAGCAACTTATCAACCTCATTTTTCAAGAGGTACAAGGGAAATCAGCGATTGAAGCATCCTTGATGTTCCTGCCAACTCCTATATCCGCCATCATCTACGATATTGTTATTGGTCTCATTTTGCATCGCGTTTCAGGCACTCTCATAGTTGCATCGACAAATCTTCTGGCTTCTTTCACACCATTGATGCTGGCACTACTTGACGCTACTTGGTCGTACTGGGCAGCCATCTTTCCAGCACTTCTACTCAGCTCAGTCGCTTCAGATGCTTCTTTTTGCGTGGCGAACACACAGTTTGAGGAACAATTTCCAGGAGAAATGAAAGGATTGGCTTCTGGGGTCTTCAACACAACTTCCCAACTGGGGAAAGCTATAATACTAGCTATAACAACTCTCATATCCAGGATTTCCACAAGAAAATCATCTATAGCACTCAAAGATAGTCCAGAAGCATTGTTGTATGGGTACAAGACTTGTGCCTGGTTCTTATTGGGTCTGAGCCTTCTCAGTTTCCTCATTACTTTGTTTGGCCCCAAAGGCTCGGGTACGCGGGAGACTAGCACGTCCGTGGAAGATGAATAGGATTCGAACAGCCATGGGGAGATGCTATGAGGCCAGCATTGTGCCACGCCATGACAATGTAGAAGATTGAGAGCGGGCTGTCGAGGGAGAGAATCCGTGGGCTTCTGGGGATAGCAAAGAGCTTAGAGGCGCAACGCGATAATTAGTCGAAATCAAAAGAGTCACCCAGCTATGTCGGTCCTGTGAGGCATAATTGGTACAGATGATTTCGGCTACCAATAGGTCACGCCTTCGACCGTGAGCAGATGCTAGGCAAATTAACATCATGAGACCCAGTTCCGGCTGGTGGCCCCGGATACCAGATTAACATCGGACCCCCTCTCGCTGCCCCCGGCATGGTGAGACATGCATATATCCAAGCGACCTTGGCATATGTACAAGTAATGTGGAATCGATGTTGACAACGCTAGTGTCAAAATCAAACTAGACATGCACGCATGCACGGCAACGGGAGCAGCCGAAGCGGGGTTCAAGACTAATTGTGGCAGGGATATGTATGATGGTAGTTCAGCCGTAATCCATTGTCTCTTTTTGTAATTTGTAATCGTGGGGGAATAGCGGCAGGGGATGCCAGATAACGCCGAGCTTGGCCGCCATACCCTTCATATCCGAGACTCTGACCATGCTACGGCTAGATTTTGGATTTCCCTTTGGCCTGTTTACTAGATCGGTCCAATAGCCAGTTCGTGTTGCACGGGCGGAGGCCGTTACTAGGCCAAGATAGATGCACTTAATGCAACTTATGTTTCTCTCCGCTGCAAGTTCAGGCACTGCCGGGGATGATCACAAAACCCTGGTTGGTCGCTGTGGTGCATATTAGGGTGCATTGTACGACGCCCGACTCGACGTGATTGGATCGCATAAGTAGATTCCGCGCGCCCCCCACGGGCTACACGTCGGTATTGCACGCCTAACACGTCAACCCTGGGATTCACGCCAGTCGTCGGGATTGAGTTTGGCCACCCCGCTGCGATTGATTCTTTACCCATGCCCGCCTGCCCGCACCGCCATATTCGCGCCTTCCTTCCTGCGCCGCCCCGCCTAGCTGTGTCCCCACAGTATCAGTTGAATTCGAAACTGGGTTAGTCATATGGATAATAGTAAACCACATTAAAGGTCAACCTTGGTCTTATACTTGAATACGTCGCTATCGGAAAATAGGTTTCAGGAGTTGGAAAGAGTGAAAAGCGGGCTTCTCCTACTAGACTGAAAACATGCAATTGAGTTTATTAGTCGCGGACCTGTTTCTTGGTAGCAATGTTTTGTCCTATTTTCCTAACTTCCAACCTGACAAATGCGCATAGGTGTAAGCTTCACAATACCACCCAAACATCAATCGTTCACCCATGCCCATCAACCAGTTTAGTCAATCCCATCGGTATTCCAAGGTGTAGATGACCTTCAATCACGTTTCGGAATGGGCTCCAAAATGCATTGGAAATGTCGAACGTTCAGCGAAGCCCCAGTTACGATTCTCACACCGGGAATATTGGAGCGTTCGTTGAATAGTTGCTTGATGGCGGCAACGGTATAGTCGAGGTGTTTGTCAGTCAGAACCTGCCGCGGTAACGCCAGCCGCACAAGATTCCCAATCTTCGATCTCTCTTCTTCGTCCGCCGAGTCCCACCCCAGTGCGAATGGGCCTACCTCGAAGCATCGGATGCCGTGCGAGATAAGCAACTGCAAGGTGAAACCAAGACCGGCAAACTCGCCATAAGATCTGCCGCAGTCTTGGAAAAATGCATCCATATCTAAGAAGACGGCGGATCCGCCCGTTGGTAAAAGCACAGGCAGTTCAACATCTTGGAGCTTCTGAGCAAGGAGCCGGACCTGATCAACCCGGCTCGTTAGGTAACTGTCATCCGTACCTTCGTAGAGCCCGACAGCTGCGGCCATCATGTCTCGCCCGCTCATGCCGCCGTAGCCGTCGTTGCCATAGCTCATGATTTGCTGTTCCTTCAAATCATTGCCAATGCCTGCGTACTTTTGAGCAAGCATCCCCTTGTCACGGAAGCAAAGGGCGCCGCCGATGTTGCTCAGACCATCCTTCTTGAGTGAGATGGTAAACCCGTCGACGTGTGAAAACATCTCCTTTACGATCTCGGTAATAGGCGCAGCTTGATATCCAGGCTCGAACTCCTTGATGAGCTTGGCATTCTCGGCGAATCGACAAGCGTCGAAGAAGATTGGAATCTGGAATTGGGATGAGAGGAGGGAGGAGGCTTTGATATTCGCCATGGAAACAGGTTGCCCGGCAGCTGAGTTATTCGTAACAGTGAGAAGGATCATGGAAACCCTTCCAGGATTTTCAGAAATGAACTTGGAGCTGGCATCAATGTCCAGGTTGCCCCTGAATGAATTGTTCCCTCCAAGTTCACTTGAGGAGAACTGCCCTCGTAAGACTGGCTGGCAGCATGTCTGTAATTCGAATCCTGCAGAGGACGCGTTGGCTGTCGTAGTGTCAAAAAAGCCATTGCTTAGGATGACGGGTTTCGACTCAATCCCTTGTTTTGCCACTCTCTTTCGCAGGGTAGAAAACAAGACGCTTTCAGCACATCGGCCTTGAGGAAGGATGAAGAAGTTGGGTCTCAACATCTGCGCAATTCCACCATTGACGAACCCGCCCTCGAATGGCGTTAAGAACTGCTTCTCTAGAAGCTCAAAGGTTGCTGGTGTGCCCAAGATGTCGCGAAACGCGTTCTTGCGCTCTTCGCCCCGCTCGAACACGTCACGAAATGCTTCCAAGAAGCAGAAGTAGCCCGTGTTCCTACCATAGCTCTCGTCACCGCGGAACATGGCTGCCCATTGAATATCCGTCATGGCAGCAGTGCCTGAGTCGGAGAGCAGGTCTACGGTTGTGAGAGCCGCAGGAAAGGCGAAGACATTATAGCCAACAGATCGGAGGATGGCCTCACGATTTTCCGGAGAAATAGGCACAACTGCACGTGTTACAAGAACGTTGGCCGTAGGAGGGTTAACGGCAAGTCCAGTCATGATGTATGGTAATTTGACAAGGTACCCTACATCAGCTGTGTGATAATCAATCTTGGTAATCCAAACGTTAACGTAGAGGCAAAGGCCCTATCCATCTTAAAGCGACGGCTATATGAAGGTTTCGCGCGATCGAGGTAGAAGACTTTATCGGCGATCGACCTAAGCTACAATAAGCAAATAGTCGCAGTATGTGAGCGTGTGATACCCGCCATTACCGTGGTATTGTAAAGGTTGCCAGTTTGAGCCTCAAAGTCTGTTTTCAAGTCCTAAGAAACCCTGTTTTTTTTTTGTCAAACTTCAAGGTGGTGTGTCATGGGATGAAGATGCCAGGGAAATCTAGTGTTACTTGTCTATGACTGACGATCACGGAGCAAATTATTGAGAATTTCATGCAATCTAGACAGATGTGGCTGATAATGACGTGGAATATCGCAATGCTATATGCGTATACCCCGCACTCTATTGTTTGGACGTCGAATGGGAATTAAACAACACAAGACATACATCCCGAAAATTCAGTTGCTTTTCACGCGAACCTCTTCTGCAGGATCTCGAATCTAGTGTGGATAATGCTGACACGCCCATCTTAAGGGATCCTGTGCCGATGGAGCTGGTGGCATCGAAGCCACCACGGACATGGCACGACATATTCTTGCTAATTGGCTAATGAGCAGAATCACGCCATAGGCCCGGCAGCGGAGTGCGCGTGACTACATACACCATGGTAGCGGAGCTGCAGCCACTAAGGAAGGCTTTTGACAGCACTAACGCGTTTAAGTCGATGCCGCATATCAAGACTTCCTGGAATGAGTGTCCAAAGACCCATGCTCAAGCCGGCCATGCTGCAACTAAACCATGATGGTACGGGAATGCATGATATCCGCGTTGATCATTCGTAAATAAAGTTTGTGCCAACTGGCAAACCCTTACAATGAGGGACACGTTGCAGACTCATTCCGATGGTCACTTTGTCAGTTCGTTCCAATAGGCGATTCTGGCTGCTTTCATGGCACCAGGCAGTGGCCTTGAGCTGACTGAGTCGTTGTCTTGCTTGCTAAGCCGATGCAGGTCAACAAGGCGGCACGGATGGCCGTTTAGTGAACTGGATTAATTGATGACTGCGTAATGTCCCGTGCCAGAATCATTCTGGGGCGTCGATTACCCCAAAGGAGACGGAGATGGATGTACTATCCTGAGCTTATCTTTTTCTATAGTGGCGGCACTGCACAGGCAGGCCCATCGTCATCGCTACATGTTGATTCGAGCTGGCGTGGCAGGCTCTGCCTTACTTCTTCCCCATTCGCTATGAAAGGGTGATCTAGATGCCTCACGACACCCTCGGCTTAGACATGGCTCACACGGTGCATGTTAGAGCCTGAGCACCCAGTCGTGCTCAGGCCATGGTTGCTTATTCATTTATCTTACAAGCCTTCAGATTATGGGACGGAAACATTGAGCAACTAGATGTCGACATCGCATTTGTTGTTTTCATCAGAGCCAAAAGGGAGGAGCATTTTCCTAGGTCTTTTATAAATAGTATGCCTGATTATTTAGATGGCGATATCATATACCAACACAAGCCAGCAGAACCGTTGGTTATCAATAGAATTCAAGAAATCTGTAGAATGGCAAACTAACTTTCTAGCTACTGCTCATAACCCATGTCAACTACGTCTAGCTGTTCCTGCACCAAGGATGCAATATTGAGGAAAAGAGACAATGCCAATTTTCTTCCTGTTGCTCGTCTTATGACAACCCTAAGGAAGGTCTTTTGTTCGGTTTTCACTGACAGTGTGGTACCTTCAAAAGCTGTAAGTCGAGGCATTTGATTGATGAATTTTTGAGGACCTACATGGAACGCTGTACCCCTTTGCAAGTAACGCTTTACTAAGCTTCGCTTCTGTGAATTCTGGACATCGCGTCCTCAGAAGTGTAGCCAAGCTGAACGCAATGACAGGAAGCCCTTCCCAACGAGAGACCTTCACATTGTGATCGCGTTGGGGCTCTACCTGTGGATTAGCAATGTCCACACAATCAAACCAGCCAGTGATCTTCAACAAATTGCGTAAATAAGCAGCAGTTTCCATGACCTCACTGATCGCTAGCTCGAAGCCCGTTCGGCCGAGGCTCATGAGATAATAATACTGGATAACCACCCCAGAGCTTGGTTTGGAGTAGCTAATTGTGAAGTGCTCGGTCTGTGGTTGGAGATAGCTTGCTTGAAACATCATGTCTCCAGACAAATAGGATTTGTCGCGGAATACAAGCCAGCCAACAGCGGCGGGGACTAAGCCAAATTTATGCCCAGATGCGTTGATGGAGACCACTCGCGGAATGCAGAAATCCCTTGCGAAACGATATCGGTTAGTATAGTATGAATCATGGCCTGGCTAATAGTCATGTAGAAAGAGCACCGAGACGGGGTAAGACGCACCAGCGGATATTCATCCTGAGAAATGGGGCTACAAAACCTCCACTTGCAGCATCCACATGAATTGGAACATCAAGGCCAGTCTGATCCTGGTACTCGTTCAGGAGATCATTGACTTTGGCGACCGGATCAAACGCTCCCGTGTATGTATTCCCAACAATCGTGATTACGCCAACTTCTCCAATCAGTCACTGAAAAGGCCTCATATGGGCGGGAGTAGGTACAAAGGGTTGGGTCTCACTCGTGTTGCTGTCCAAAAAGTCTTTCAGCAGGCTTGTTTCCAGGCTGTACCCGAAATCGGCGCATACATCGACGACTCTGACTTCCACATCACAGATCGCAGCGCTGACTTCGATGGATACATGGGCGTGAGCACCAACGAGAATGTTGGGTTTTCCACGTTCTTGGACATTCTTCAGAGGCCTGTTCAGCCATCTTCTCTTGAGTGCGAGCATGGCCACAAGAATAGCCTCCGAGCTTCCAGATGTGGCCGCCCCAACGGGATTATCTCTGGCACCGGCGTGCCAGAGATTTGCGATAATCTTCAAGCAATTGTCATGGAACCTTCGCTACGCTTAGCTATCCAGTTAGAGACGTCCAATGCTCAAGTTCATGCTCACTCTGATACAGCATTGTATTCACCGGAACAGGCAAGATTCTTGCCATAGCTGTGCATCAACAGTGTCTCCGCCTCACCATCGATTGTGGTTGCGACGTATCTGAGCATGATTAGCCCGTGCTTGGTAAACCAAATGTATGCTTACCTTCCAAAATTGAGGTCAGGGTCGATATCTTCAGCCAAAGCTTTGCGAATCTGGCATGATGCTTGATGCGAGCTACATCCTTCATCTGGAAGGAACATATTCTGTAGCTGTGGACTGGCACTGTCCTCAATCGAAAAATGTTAAGATAGGACGTGAGGAGTATGAGAAATGTGTTGATTGAAGAAGGAAAGAAGAGAGCTCTGAGGAGCAGCTCTGAGATGTGACTATAAGTATGTACAGGCAAGGCACGTGACTACCATCTCAACAGAAAATGCTATGACCTTTCGCTTCGAGGATGAGAAACCATACACAAAGTTGACGAACGCTGCGTCCATGAGAGTAAGAACCATGAAATAGTTCAATCAGGCTAAACAGAATCCCTAACTCAACAAGTGAGCGGGAATGATGTTTTGAACCACGCTCCAGGCTGCGTGCTTGGAACGATCGATGTACATCGGATTCGGCATCAATGACAGAGACAAATGACATTATCCGAATTCCCGGAGCATGTCCCAGAAATATCCATGCACTATATGCAGTGCTTACTGGTCAGATTCAACAAAGGTTGCAATCTTTTTGGATTTTCGGCGATCCAAGCTGCTAATAGTCGGAAAGCAAACATCATTCGCTATGTTGATCAAGACAAACCAGTGCCACCAGAAGATCATTACCATAAATTGTATTCATGCTTAACGTCATCTGGGTGTCATATCCACGTAGATGTGGTCGCCATATGAGCATTGCCAGACATTCATTCGTTAGAACGCTTTCGGCGACACGTAACGGCAGCAAGTTGGAGTCCTCATAGTTGGTCCAAGAATTTGAGTTACGAGAGGTTGCATGCCTACCGCTTATCCATTTTCGGGTATCCAAGGTCAAAATATCGTGGCACGTTGCTTAGACTGAAGTAGTAGCAGCCTCATCTCTATATAAAAGTAGGCCTGAAGTCACCGCAGTAGAAGAATTTTGCATGTCTCAAAGAGCCCAAAGCACGACTATACACCTAATTGACTCTTATTTTCCATATACATCATCATGGCAGAGAAAACAACTCAGAAGGACGATAAGTCTTTGTCCACTGCCGCATATGATTCCAAGGGTGGCAACTCCGGCGGCAACTCCACGAGTCATCTGGACCCCGCTGATGAGGCTGACTGGACAATGGACATTCATCAGGTCCAAGCCGCCAGTCGACACCATGGCGTTGACCTTGAGGCAGTCATTATGACAGCCTGGTTCATCCTGTTGTACCATAAGACTGGCTCTACAGATATTGCATACGACTTCGGCCATGTTCTTAGCATCGACTCTGAGCACCCAGATGTCCCGCTTCTAGGGGTGGATCTTTCCCTGGACTCGACAACGGAATGTTCGGCACTGTTTGAGAAAGCCAAGGCGATCCTCAATGACAGCAAGAGCCCACGTTCTGGCGCCCCAAAACGGCCTCATGATTCACAAACAGCATCTCATGCCCTCATGATGTGGAATGAGGAAGACACTCCTGGAATGGACACTATCATCGCCAAAACAAAGCAGGAGCTAGGTGACAACGAATATGAAGTCTATGCGACAATCTCGATTACTTCTCAGTCAATCAATTGCAAGTTCTTCGCCCTCAACAACAGCAGACACTGCATGCGCTTTTATTCACGCATGATGAAGTCCATTATGCTCCAGATGGCAAAGGAACCCGCCGGAAACTTCCTCCACCAAGACTTTACCAGCCAGGGCCAACACGCCTTAACCCGCGATGGTTAAATATCATCATCTATCGACGAAAAGTACGTCCATGACACGATTGTCGAAGTTTGTGGCCGAAGCCCCGATGCCCCCGCAGTCTGCTCTTGGGATGGCGAGCTCAGCTACAGTGATCTGGAGAAGCTTTCCAGATCCTGGGCCATATCTATCCAACACATGGGGTTGCCTGATAGTTCCAATGTGGTCCATTGCATGAAAAGGTCCAAATGGGCTATCGTCGCCTGGCTTGCTATCCTCAGAGCTGGCCATGTTTGTGTTCCTCTGGACCCAAGTACGCCGCAGAACCGAGTGTGTGATGTAGTCAACCAGGTCGATGCCCGTCTGGTCATATGTGACGATCATCTTGAGGAGATGGTGAAGACAATCGTCGAAACTGCTATGACCCCTGACATAGCCAATAGCACTAAAAATGACGGGGGTCTTTCCAAACAGCGCGACAAGTCGATGGATGAAGAGAGGCTAGCAGTCATTACGCATACCTCCGGGTCATCTGGCAAACCCAAGGCGGTCATGCAGTCCCATGCGGCTATCATGAGGAGCTTGCTTCACGTCTCGAAAGCCCTGGAGGTAGACGATACCACGAGGTTTCTGCAGTTTGCATCTTACTCATTCGATGCAAGTATCTGCGAGATATTTGTGCCGTTGATTATGGGCGCCTGTGTCTGCATTCCAGATGCAAAGGATCCCCTGCAGAATCTGGCAGAGGGCATGAGACAGCTGAGAGTTAACGCGGCAGAGATGACACCGTCTGTTGCCAATACCTTGTCTCCCGACGAAGTCCCTGGGTTGAAGAGGCTAGCGCTAGGAGGGGAGAGGGCCTCCATTGAGCTTCTGAAGAAATGGTCTTCTGTGAAGTTGAAGGTGGTGTATGGGACTGCAGAGACGCGTGTGTGGTTAGTTGGCACATTCCAATCGGTCAAACTTAGCCAATAACTAACAAACTTGGTAGGGACAGTATTTGTGTGGTTCAGCGCGAAAGTCCCTCGTCAACAAAGATCGGACATCCCATCGGCGGCCCTATGTGGGTCGTCCATCCTGACAACTGGGAACATCTATCGCCTATTGATGCTCCTGGGGAGCTCTGCGTCCAGGGGCCAGATATAGCACTGGGCTATTTGAATCAGCCTGAACTTACGGCTGCCAAGTTCAAACAGAATGTGAAGTGGTTGGCTTCGCCTAACCCCCACGACGCTTGCAATGCCAGCACCATCTACAGAACTGGTGACCTTGCGAGAGTCCTACGTGACGGCTCTTTCCAGTTGCTCGGAAGATGCGATCGTCAATTAAAAATACGTGGCCAACGTCTGGAACCTGCGGAAGTTGAATCTCACCTGAAAGGCCAGCTTCCCGACGACTTGGAACCCCATACCGACGTTATTGAGGCTCATGGCTCACAGCATTTGACGTTATTCTTGACCGACAATTCTGGGGATCAGGCAGAAATCAAGGACCTCTCGCGCGACTCGGAAATTCACGATGCGCTGGAATATCTAAAAACCCGTCTACCCAGCTACTTCGTTCCGTCAGTCATTATCGCAGTAACCGCCTTTCCGCGGACTCACACAGGTAAAATCGACCGCCAGCGCTTGCTTGAATTGGGCAGGAAGTTTCTGGACGACAGGGCCAATGCCGCGGTGTCTGAAAAGCATTCGGAAACGGTACCACAAGACGAGATTTCTAAATCTATCAGTGGTGCTGTTGGCGACTACATCAGTACTAAATTCGGCGCTGATGTCAAAGACCTGGAAAGGCGTGATCTAGACATTTCGAGCATCGGTTTGACCTCTGTGGACGCGCCAGTATTGGCTGACAAGGTGCATCGCGCCTCCAAGGCCGAGGTCCCGGCATCAGCGTTTCTCAAAGACAAGGTCATGCTCAGCGACATCCTCCAGTATGGGAAAGCCGAAGGAATCAGCTCCTCCTCTGAAGGCCCCGACCGCCTACAGGAGGACGTGGCATTTTGGCAGGGGAAGATCGACTCTATCGGGCCCAGAAAAACTGTGTTTCTCACAGGCGGTACTGGCTATCTCGGAAACGAGATTTTGCGCCAGATTCTGACACTGCGCGCCCCTTCGCATGTCATCTTACTCGTGAGGGGTGACAGTATCCAGTCTGCTAGAGATAAATTGTAAGGCATAAGCCAGAAGAACGGATGGTGGCAAGCCTCCTTCCGTGATCGGTTGGATGTCTGGCTAGGGGATCTATCCCAGGAGCGCCTTGGCCTTGACCAGAAAAAGTGGCAGCTGTTGTTTGGGGATCACTCCAGGTCTTCTACTGTGGACCTCATCATCCACAACGGGGCAAAGGTGGACTGGCTTGCAGACTACGACTCTCTCAGGGAGACCAATGTGCAGAGCATGTTCGAGATCCTTCGTGGAGTACAGGGGCGAGAGATACCACCCCAAGTGATCTATATCTCTGGCGGTTACATGTCCTGTTCACAGGCGGGCCCTGAATCGATGGAAGATGTCGCGACAATGCCAGCTTACGATTGGACAAAGTTCGTTTGCGATATGATGATAGATCATTTCAACAAACAGATGCCAAGCGACAAACAGAGGGTCTCGATTTTGAAACCAGGATACATCATCGGCTCCCCAGATACTGGGAAATCACAGACTGGAGATGCACTGTGGCGGCTCGTAAAGGCCTGCGTGATGGTGGGCCATTACAGTGAATCAGATGCACAATCATGGATCCCGGTGGCTGGCGTGGACGCCATTGCCTCGTTGGCGCTCTCGCCATTTACCACTACAGATCGCGTTCTACGTCGTGGACAGACATTGAGGATTGTTGATGGCGTCCACCTGCAAACAGTGTGGAACACTCTTCGAGAACTGGATATAACGGTTTCGCCCATGAAGCATGAGGAATGGGTAGAGCTCATGCAGCAGGATATTGAGGATCGTAGTGATGAGCACCCTCTTAGCCCACTACTGAGCTGGTTCCACAACAGCGGTGGAATGCTAGGCGGAGAACCTCCAAAGCCTGACCAGCTTCTAGGGGGAGAGGTTCGGGCTGAGAACTCCATGAAGAGAAGTGTGGAATACCTCAATGAAATTGGCTACTTTAAGTTCTAGGTCAAATAATTTAGGCAAGGTAAGTATACAATAGTGAGGATGGTGATGATGGTGAGGATGGTGAATAGAAGATGTATAGATATTCAGTAACCCCTACTTGTTAGCCCCCCTGAGAATACCGGTGGATCTCACTGGAGTATCGGTTATTCCCTTGACCTTGCTAGATTATCCTATTGAACTATCTGCACGTGTAGTGAATGGGTCCACCCCATCCCTTCTAGTAACGAACGGCCCAAGCTATACTTTGGCTGCAGCGTGAGCCCTTTTGATGGAGACGAGAGCGGCTACACAAGTCCTAGCAGTTTAGCGGAGGCTTCTCATTGTGCGTCTCTCTCTGTTTTCCCATCCAATAACTGAGGCGGATTGCATGAGTCGTGATAAATGCTGTCAAGTGTACAGCAACGAGGCAATTGACTAAAACTCGGTTTTCGAGCGTGTCCCGATTTCTTGATATCGTTGTTTGGTACCAGTATTCATATATTTCGCCGCCAATTGTGAGAAGCTGTAACAATGCCAACAGCACGTTCATTACCCAGTCCCCACGGAGGAAACTCAGTTTGACGTCATCCACAATCCCGCCTGCCAGCGGTACACAAATCGATATGGATTAGCTTGGATCACTCTAGCTATCCGTCAAACCTGCCTAAATGCAAGATAGACGCAGACCTCCTTCACGTACCCGTTTCGAAGTAGCTCTTGGCGCTTTCATTGACTTCTCCATCACCAAGGAACCTGCGTCCTTTCCTCGTTTTTCGGAAGATCGATGCGAAAGTGTTTATGGTGTAGCCCGTTAGGTAAAGTGAAACACAGCAAAAATGGAATGAAGGCATATCCATCGTTCTTTGGAAGCTTATTTCAAGTTCTTGGTCGGGGCATTTTAAAATTTCGGGAGCCTATTGCTAGAAGCGAAGCAGACATTGAGCATACGTTGATGGTAAGCTGGAAAGAAGGACAGGTCATTACCGGAAGAACAATTAGAGGATGAAGTCCTTCCGGCCCCCTCTTGACGCTGATCTAAGCCACCTTGGCTTACATCCAACCGACCAATGCCATGGCATTGCAGGATTCTCCGCCTCGTAGGCAAAATCCAAAAGTGCCATGCGGTTCATTTACTGCCTGCAGCAGATCCTTCCGATAATCCACCTTGCCGAAAACGCGCTTTCATTCGGGTGTTGCTTGTAAGTTCTACTATCATTCAGCAGCATTCTTCTGAAAAGATAACATGCAGGTCCCACTATCGAAGTTGCCAAATAGAGCGAGCAATGACTCGCAACAAAGTCTATCGTTTCAATTGATCAATGAAGGTCTCGCATCGTATGAATGGTGACGACCAGTGTGCGAGCTGCAAAATGTCAAGTGTTAGTTGGGCATCTGCAAGTTAGGTGGCGCGCAGGTAGCCCCTGAAATATACGAGCTACCCCTATTTTGGCCTCCCGCGCTTCGAATAGGGGTAGCTCGTATTTATCAGGGGCTACTTGCACGCCTGTGCCGCGCTGCCTGCACTCTGAGGGGCAGTGCCCACAAACGCTTTTTGGCAAGCAGGCCGTTTGCGCGCGACCTGGAGCTCACTTTGCAACCCTTGCGCAGAACGCGTGAGCCTTTGCAGATGCTGCAGGTGCGTCTCCCGCTACTCAAGTAGGTACTTGACCAGAGCTGCCACAAAGCTACATTCCTCGCAAAGCTGACTCGGTCACCGTCTTGGTCACAAAACTTTGTCCAAACCCAAAAACAGGAAGGTTGCCTAGTTGAAAACGAAGTGCTTGCGTCTCTACCGCGCCCACCTTTTGATTGCACTGCACGTACCTTGGTTTGCCAACAGATACAGTGTGCTGCAAACACATCAAATGCCAAACGCTGCCATCTGCGCCCCTCCACTTTTCTTTTTCATTTTCTCTTTCTCTTTGCCTTTTTCTCGGTTCAATGCTAGGACAGCAGAGACCAAAACTCAAGTTTGGCAAGCTACCACCAAATGCTGATTTCCAATGGCACTTAGCACAAAACCTCCCCAAGTCCCCAATACTTTTCATTTGGTCTGTACGGCAATCCTTGGCATGCCATGACCTAACAAGCCAAAATGCACAAATTTTCAAGCAAGTGCAAATCTAGCAATAGTGTCAAAGAGTGGCCCAGGTCAATGGCTTTCGGATTATACTGCCAACCGATCGGAATGCATCGAATTTGAATCAATCATCCTCAAGAGTAAACCAGTTGGAGCCAGGCGCTACTGGACGCCGGGAACCATGCCGTACCAAATAGTAGCTCCAGATATGATCTCGTCCCAAATTAGTATGCCACTATAATTTCCATTACAACCGCGGGCATAACCAACAATGCGCACATGTCGCATCGCCCATTAATTACATACTGGCCATCATCTCCGTGCTCGACGGTCAGCCTCTAATACGCACTCCTATCACTGACAGTGATGATTTATAGTTCATCGCAGAAGGCTTACCTGGTCTATTAGCACATCCCCGAATCCGAGTGCCTCACAGACGGCTCTTTGCCATGCAGCGCAAGATCTGGACCATTACCATCCTTAGCCTCTTGAGTGTCCAGGGGCCATCTCCGACATCATTCAACCCGCAATGTTCCTCTCATCGTCGAGGAGCGCGTCTCAGATGACGATGCGCCGAGGCCAGTTATCGGGCTAAAAGTTGGCCAGACTACACTGACACTCCTTGCAGCAATCGGGCGCCACGTTGCCCTTTTTCGTGATGGGAGGACATCAATGACCATGATCAACGACAGCAAGAGTAGCTGTAGACCGTGATATATGAAGGACTTTGACAACATGACGGGCCTGGACTGACGGCGCTGGCACAACACGCTTTACTCTCCCTCTTTGAGTATATCGATGGAGTGTCAAATGCCTACGAGTCAGTGAAAGCATATATGGGCGCAGCCGCAAAGTCCAAGGGGTCTATTGGCCAACGAAAGACGTCTGTTGTCGTGCGCAGTATATCCTTGGGCACGATTGAATTGGGGAAGATCATAATGACGTGCGAGCATCAGAGGCTGTGGAGGAGGACTGAGATCGAGACCATATTCAAGGGGGCGTAGACTCGACAGGGATCGTTGCCAGGGGGTTTAAGGATGAGTCTGGGCAAGGCTGAGGTAAAACTGATCATGATCGGTCCTGGTCTTGCTCTCGCGCCACCATCGCGCTATCTTCGTTTCCCCGTATCATCCCCAGCTCACGATCTCTCGATAACTAAGCGAGGAAAAAGAAGAGGGGGGGAACGTCCCATATGGCCAGTCTTGAGAATTGTCCAATTGTGAGTCGGACGAGTCGTTCATCCCACGGTACCTGTTTCAAACCCCTGGATTGAGCTTGGCATCTTACTGATATTTCCGATCGATATTGCGTGCTTCAACCCAATAGTAATCATGAACGGGACGGCATGTGTCGCCACGGAGGCATCCGAACCAGCCCCCAGGCCGCCGTCAAACAAATCTCGCCTCTTTAATTCCATTTTTAGCCACTCACGAGCTCGTTTCCCATCTGTGCCCTCTGGAGGTGTCGTGGCTGAGTGAAGTCTATTTGCTCAAGCAACTCGAGCAACTCAGGGCGCAAACGCCAAGCTTCATGCGTTCTAGCTGCGCCAAGTGGGTTTGGTTTGCCTGGTCGTTTCGCTGTCAGGTGTGGAGCGACCCAGCCGGCCTCATGATAGGCCCGCGATCCCTGTCTGCCGTTCTATAAAGCTTCGGGCAATATTCCAGCCACACCCAATCGGGGCAATGAGGGTCCCCAGGTTCATGCGATGCGGGCCCAGTTGGCGGATCATGGAGGGGTCAGGGCAACTCAAGGCAACTCAAGGGGAAGCATCACCCCTGTCGGCTGTCCCGTACCCACCGGCGATGCGACTCGGAGGCTCAATAATGTGCCGACAATATCGGCTGCAGTTGTCAATGCCTACTTTTGACAACCACCACGATGCAACGTGATGCACCATTCAACGTCCAACGCTGCAACCAGGGTGGAGGAGGCGAGATTTCGCTTGTGATTCCGGCACCTTTTCGCAAATTGAAGTTGACCTCAACGTGGGATCCTGCGTTTCTAGTCAAACATCTACAGCAAATTAGCAAAATGGTTTCTCATCTATATAATCTGCCTCCGTCCGCCGTGATGATCGATTGTTTCTGACTCCTCATCCAGCCAACCAACCAACCTTCACTCCAACAACCCAAACTTCTTCCCTTCTTTTTCCACATTCTTTGAGTTGATCTCACCGTCGCACTAGCTGCTTCATATTCATTCTCTCTTCAAGCCAATAAGCCCACTCTTTCTATACTACCTCACCAATCAACTCAAAACAACAACTCCACCATCAAAATGCAGTTCTTCACTCTCATCACCTCCGCCCTCGTCGCCGTCGCGGCCGCCAGCCCCCTCCGCGCCGTTGAGAACAACGACGCCGTGGCGCTGGCCCGCCGCCAGGCCGAGGAGACCCAGGACAGCCTCGCCAAGCTGCAGGCCGTCGGCCCCCAGCTGACCGAGCTGCTCGAGGTCCTGGCCGCCAAGCAGAACCCCTCCATTGCTTCGGCCGGCAATGCCGACTTCAGCGTCCAGGCCGCCGACGTTAAGGTCCAGAACGTCATCCAGGATATCGTCAACGGCCTCGGTGGCGTTGACGGCATCAAGAGCATCGTCAAGTCCGTCGTCGGCCTCATCCCCGGCGCCTCCAACTTCCAGGGCCTCGTCGACAGCGCCCTCAACATCATCCTGCCCCTCATTACCGGCGGCGCCAAGGGCAACGGCTCCGGCAATGGTGCCGGTGCTGCTCCTGCCGCCCCTGCCGCTCCCGCTGCGCCGGCCAAGAACACCACCACCAAGGCCTTCGACATCGACACCGTCTCCTACGTGTAAATCAGCACATCGGCGACGATGGTTGAACTAAAACACTGTATATCACTTCACTTCTTGGATCTTGTTGTTTTTAAACGTATCGGATCACTGCTTTTTTGGCTTGTTTTATATCAGAATTTTTGGGTGTTGGGGGAAGGGGCAGGTTTCCTGTTTCAGGGAAAGGTTGGGCATATTCATACTCGACCGGAGGAGCAGTTGGTTGAACAATGTACATTACGCTATGTCTTGAGTGTCAAGCATTAGACCCCTTGTTCAAAGCAAGTTCTTAACCTTTCACATGCAATCTATTCTGAAGTACTGTGATTAATGTGAATTTCATGAATGACCAAACTAGGTATCATCTGACTACGTCTAGCTATGATTTGATATGCTCATCCACCAGTACCTACTGTAGCTTTTTGTACACGTTGTCACTGCTGGGGCGTGAAATCCTTACTCTCCGTTCTTCAGCCCAGAATGAAGTGATTTCATATCCGCCATCATAAGCAGGAGACTTGGACTTGCAGATTTGACGCCTTCTGTCCGACCCCTCATACTAAAACATACCTACTTGATCAATGTGTACCTGTTGATTACCTGGCCTCCGCTAGATAGCCAACGCCCTCATGTGTCCCCCATGCAAACGAATACCTGTGTGTCGTGCAATAAGCCGGATAAAGAAATCCCATAACCGATCCCACCTTGGATCCAGTTGAGCAGTGTATGTACCTGCAACAAATGGGCCATAATTCAACGTGGTAGATCACTTCCACTCCCTTTGAGACGTTGTAAGAACAGCCTGACAAACTGTAGCCACGATCTGATGGAAGGTCTCCAGCCACCGTAGTGAACAGCCATCCAGGAAAGTACAGACAGACCAACCAAACCCCCAGCGGTTGCTCCAAACTTCCATGCATCATGTGTGACGCTGACCTGCGAGCTGGGCTCATCAAGTACAATGAACCGCATACTCCAGAACCCCTTCTTCACCTTAGCCACTGGAAAGAAAAAGTAAAAAGCCGTTGTGGGTTTGATGGCTTACCTGCGCAACTGTTATCGGTACAAACAAGAGTGACAAAAATGTCACAATCCTGGTCATATCCTTCCCCTCGTCTCGGCTTTGTTCTTGGATACGTTTGGTGTTTTGTAGTTGATGAGTGCTCACAATATTGTAAGCCTGGCATGGTTAGAGGTTAGAGCCTGGTGTACGTGTCCGCAATCGTTGATACGATGTGGTGAGCTTTGGGGCCTTACCAGTGCAATCTCATTGTTGATTCTGTCGGTAAACGCCTTCGATCTCAACCCCAAATTGAGCAAGAAGTCATGTGAGTGACGCAAACCGGACACGACATTATCCGAACGGGTATGATGGAGTGGTGATGCAGCAGTGATCAATGACCGCGCATGAACCACCATTGCATGTGTCGTGTTGGCCGCAACTTGGAGAGTCTCGTTTATGTGAATGACATGGCGAGACAACTCATGCATGTTGATGTATCTGGCCAGTATGTCGTTGCCATTGCTCAAGCTGACCTCCAGCGTTTCCTCGACTAGCTCCGCAAAATTCATGCGACGCTGGATATGAAATTAGTCTGCCATTCTTAGACGATATTTGGAGTATTCCCACCCTCTCGATATCCCGCACTGGGACCCTGAAGCGCCAAAGCGCGTTGTCGTACACATCAGTGAGCCCCCGTAGAAGAGCATCGTTCATGGCAGAGCTACTTTCATAGATGTGCTGCAGCGGATACCTGTTGAACGCATCGACAATCTTCGACATGATTCCATGTTGATGCCAATCATCAAAGCACACGAGAACGCAAGAAGCCTTCCCGTCACCAACTTCACGCCACAGTGTACAAAAGGAGAGATAAGCCCATTGATAGTTGGGAATTGCCACTGTGGATTCGACATCGGCGGCGGGCAGCATCTTTACAAGAAATCGGGACGCACTGCCTACGGCCATGGTTTAGAACAAATGGAGTTTGCGGAGGGGATTATAAACTTACTGTGATTGCCTGATTCTCCATGCTGGCATTGAAAAAACCCGTTGGCATTCCACGACTTCTTTGTGAAGAAGAGAGGATCGACATTCAAACCAACAGATAATCTCAAGCACAGTGCATCGTTGTTTTCAAGAATCATCGTGTTAGATGTCTCCGTATAGATTGGGGGCAGAAAGCTTCAGATCATAACTTAGATAGAACGTGCAAACTCTGCCTGATTTACTTACAAGATCTCAAGGCCAGGGCTCTGTAGGGAATCTCGAAATAAGTTTCTGAGTGAATAGAGCCAGACAATTGCTCCAAGTAAGGGAGGAGGGTTACTTACCGGGTCGCTGTTAGCGAGGTGGTCTAGGAGGGTGTGCATGGTGGATTCCTGGACTTGATGCATCTGTTGATCTCTATACGGTAGGTGTATCAGTATCTTCCAGTCCATCTAACTCGAGTTTGTATCTCAATTGGATAATGTGCAATTACTCAGCATTCGTAAGGTGTAGTATGTTGTAACCTCGAAAGTCAGGCTCGGGTGGCGAGCCCGCGGTACTCTCGCTGAGGCTTCCAGCTTGACTAGCTGCAGAGGATCCTGTTCCGTCTCGAACGGATTGTTGACCCCGTGACGAATTGATAGAGAGACTTTGGTGCTCTTCCGTTACCAGTCTTTCGTTTGACACAGCGGTTTGTTGTCCCACATCGTAAATAGAGGACTGAGTTGCTGGAATTGCCTTCACAGATGTAGGGCTTGCTGAACCTTCACCAGGTAAAGGTTTGGGGGCTTTGATAAGCTGCCCATCTTGCTTGAGGGGTTCCCGTTTGGCTGCAGACAGATCTGGTTCTTGGATCCTCAGGTTTGGCACCAGACGTTGTGCCGATTCTGGTTGCTTAACTTCATCTGGTTCATTTGTTTTAGCCAGGTCTGCGGGCAACACGCTTGTGTTGACTGAATCACTTTTTTGAGTGGTTCCCGGCACCTGGGTGTCATTTGAACTGAGTACCTCTGGCTGAGGCGGATATTCTGTCCTCTCAGGGGTTGCAGTCGTGGGTGCAGTCGTGGGTGCAGTTGCTTTATTATTTTCTGCCATCTCAAAGACTAGGTAACTCAATGCCAGACTAGTGAAATATGGCAGCAATGTCCCGGCATTTGGAGCAAAATGAAATCAGCCAGGGTGGGAATTTACCAAATTTACATCGGCTCTCTGGCTACATATCTATACCCAGGAAGAAACACAGAATAGATTTCACGTGAGGTGGTGGGAGGGCGTTATGAGCCTTGTTCTCGTTTCTATCCTCGTAAGGCTACGTTTCCATCAGATTCCATCAGGTTCTGTTGTGGCTTCTTAATCTAGAGCTGATTCGCTGGGCTTGCATATTGCTATTTAGCCACGTGATGATATGCCACATCTCCCTGGTCAGCTCTTGGCTCAGCGGTAATATGCTCGGAACACATTGACGGCAACAATCATCAGTGGACTAATTAATACCTTTGAATTTATCACCGAGGGGTACTCTAGGCTATGGCCGCCACGAAATGGTTTGTTGCCAATCCAGAAACCCACGTCATGGGCCCTACCCTGAGGTCATACGTTTCGCAAAAGATTCACCCCGCTTTGCAAGGTGAAGGGGTCAGGTGCATTGTCATCTCTGGCTGGCTTCAGAGAGCCTTGCCAGCCCATATAGCACCATTTGAACTCGATCAACCTCTCGATTTTCGTCGCCCTACTGTATCTGCGCTAGACTCCACGACATTTGAGTTGCATTGCTTCCCCAGTGAGAACTACATGATTCACTATGCAAGTCTCATCGCAACATACTTCGCCCTCTATAAATCGGAACACAGAGTCTTGATTTTGATGGATCCAGTCCGAGTTAATACGGGATTCTATCGAATATCAGCATACCCTGGCCCACCTGATACCACTTTCCATCATCTGTTTAATCTCCACTCTATGGGCTCAATCGACATTGCTATATTCGGCGAAGTTCACCATCTGAAAGGTCTGTATGGGGGATCTTGGAAAGACGGGGGCGGTTCTTACGAGGGTGTCCTGCGCTGGCGAAAGCTTTCGTCTCCTAATGGCAAGACCATTGCGCTGATGGGATGCCTGGAGAAGGTTTGGGGGGACGCGGGTGAACATCTGATTCAGGCCCTTCACTCGCAAACGCGTGTCAAGCAAATCGTCTACGTTGCTAAGGCGGGGAGCCTGTCAGAGCGGTATGCTCCAAATGAGTGGATTGCGACAGGAGAACGTGCCATGACCGGCAAAGATGCGCCAACGGTATGGCAGAACCCACTGCAAAATGCCCTCAGCGCCTCGACTCGGGTGGCTTCGGGTTCGATTATCACGGTGCCAAGTACTCTGTGCGAAACGCACGAATGGTTGGAGGAATGGTCGCCAAAGGCTTTATGGGTTGATTGCGAAGTTTGTTACATGGCCAGTGTAGCTCAGGAGCTTCGCATCGACTTTGGATTTTTATCCGTTGTCTCTGACAATCTTTGCCGGAGATATGAGGAAGATCTTAGCAACGAATATTCTGATACTGTTACTGAAAAAAGACGAGTGTTATACAACGAGATCGTGAAGATCCTGAAGAAATTCATCTCTGAATAAAACGATATTTAGTAATTCATTCACATTGGGTTACCAGAGGGCTAAATCGCAAAGGTAACACATATGGATTTTGCCGCCGCTACCAATACCTACTGGAGAGAAGTCTTAACTTTCCAAATTCAGGGGTTACTAGAAACAACTATAGTTATCTGGCGCCCGAGCAGATAGGTATAAGGATACCGTGTGCGCTCGGTGGGTTGTTTGAGCATAGTCTCGCCTACGAAGGCGGCAACAAGCCTAGAATGGCACATTCAAATAGATAAACATTTCATGTCAGGAGGCGAGTACTCGTTCTATTTCAATAATTAGGAAAATCGAATACTTTCCATCTCAACCACCGTGATACCTGCAGCGGTGAATGGATACTATGCAGCTGCTCCAGAAGGCAACAGACAATAAACAAATAATACAGAAGCAAACAAACATATGGTATACCGCCTCTCAAGAAGACCTTCCTTGCGTCTCCAAACTCCCAACACCCACCCCTAGCACATCCTTTGGTCTGACACATATAGACAACCCTGCCACCACTACTTCTTGGAAGCGGCCTCCTTCTCTGCCTTCTCCTCTTCGGCCGCCCTCTCGGCGTCGCGCGCCAGCTGCTCCTCGAGCTTCTTCATGCGCTCCTCGGCCCTGGCCCGCTTCTGCTGTTCGCCCTTGCGCCGCGCCTCAGCACGGCGGTGCGCCATGATGTGCGGCAAGGTGCGGATGACGTGCCACAGGCCCCGGAAGCCGGCAGCGAGGTGGCTGAAGGCCTCCTTGAAGTGCGTCTTGGTGTCGGTGTAGTTGGTGCGGGCCTCGCTCGCGTGCTTCTTGGCCAAGTAGGCGCGCTCCGCCTTCTGGGCCTGGGCGTACTGGTCCGAGGCCTGCTGGCGCGTCTCCATCAGCGCCGTGATGGTGGCGGAGCGGTGGCGGTTGTGCTTGCTGCCCTTCTTGTCCTTCTCGTCGCCATCCTCATCGCCATCATCGCCATCGGCACCTTTCTTGCCCTTGCCCTTCTTGCTCTTCTTGTTGTTCTTTTTGTTCTTGCTGCCCTCGCCGGCTTCGAGGTCGACATCCTCGTCCTCTTCCTTCTTCTTGCCCCAAGCCATGGCTATAGATACAGTGGCTGTGAAAGAGCGTCGATGAGTATTGAAAGAAATATGTGTAGTATGTAGGGGATAGAGAGTGTGCGAGCTTGGTTAAAACTCGGGGTATCACGGGTACGCTCGAGGCGTGGGTATCTTATTGGTAGTTAGGTGGGAAGAAAATAGTCGCTTGAGGCTGTAGACAATGAATGTACGACGTGCTTGATCTGGTACCAGCACATGAATAAGGAAATAATAGTAAGTAAAATGAAAGAATGTCAAGTTGCCAGACGAGGAGAAACCCAGACGCATCCAGACAGGGTGCTATATCCCCTGATATATCCCAAGGGGTCGCAGTTCTGTGGTCTTGGGTTTGTACGCTAGACTGGCCAAAGGGACATGAAGAAACTTCGTATTGAGACCCTCATGCACATTTTGGTAATATAGCATTGAGACACAATAGATTTGCATGAGTTTCCCATATATCGAGTTATTGGGCCTAACGTGCTAGTGCAGGGGCCTTTTCCTTAGCTGGAGATAGTGCATTGAGTGTCAGGGGAGAGAGTTGGCTAAGAACCTTAGACATGATGCTGGTATGGGGACTCAACACGAAACGAACCAGTGTCCACACTTTACCATTTAGCGCGAGAATGACATTTAGAAAATATGCACGAAGGGTGCAATCCCGCATTCTTCAATGCTGCAACCACCTGACCACTCCGGGGCAGCATGCGGCCGGCGGCGAAGCCCGGTGGGTGGATCTCCGTTTCACCCGAATGATTCAAACAAACGATACCCCTTGACCTCGAGTTATCGTGATATTTGCTATTGTCGCAGGTCAATCAGGCCTTAGCGCAATTTGGGAATGGACTGTGCAATAGGTAAATGATACTATTCCGACTTCTCGTGAACAAGGCCATCAATCCATGTCCTTGCTACAGACTTGCGAATGCCTACATACCAACCATGGCAGCTGAATATGCTTAGTTTAGATATCTCCCTGCATCTTACAATCGAGCCATGGCGAACTAAGTACAGAAACAAGTCTCACTTTACACCTCAATGGAGACTATTTCTCCCTCCTCGGCACATGCCACCACTGTGGTAGCACCCAATGCGAATCTTCCATGCCCCTTCCCCATGTATATCTTAAATGATGGGCGCTATAGCTCGTAGAGACTCGGGAATTCTGTCTAGGCGCGACGACAGCGCCGTTGCCCTGACACAAGGGCGCACTGGTACTATGGAGACACATACGAGGCTGAATCTTCGGCGCGTATTGAGATGCGAGTGATTAATGATGTTCACCAGTCAGCTCGTTTACTGGTGAGAAGCTTCTACCTCATAAAGTTCTCCCTCCTAAGCGTTGCGACTCAAGAAGATCGTTGTTGTATGAGCCTCTTTCAGCCGCAATTGCGGGACAATTGGAATCGGTATTCGACCAAAAGGTCCATCTTTTTATACTTCATAACCGCTGCTGTATACTTCGCAAAATTTGAGTGCGGTTTAGAAACGGGTTTTTGATGCTGGTTGGTGGCCCAGCTGGACAAGACGCTCAAGAGTTGAAAAGCAAAGTATCACGAAAATGCATACCTGCAGCCGAGATGCCAGGGGTGAGTAGATGAGTGGAAGCACTTCTACTTTGGGCTTTGGGGCCTTGGAGAACTCGTCGCAAAAGGTCATCAACCGAGGATACGGGTGGGAACGAGCCGAAGTGGGGGAAAGGATGGTGGTATTTCGTCACAAGGAATGAATGCGTTCTATGCCAAGTCGATAAGAGTATGGACCACGGCCAACCCAAATAGTATGTGACTAATCGCATGCAAGATCAGATCTGCAATAGATGCCAAGCTCATTGCGAGGTTCTGTCTCTGATATCTTATCTTTGTTGTAAACGGTCTTGTGCCGCGGCACCCCACATACAACTTCCGTTGTATGAGGATCCGACATATGCAGGGGCGAGGCGCAGGATGCCACTGAGAGAGGGGTTCAGCTACAACAATTAGATGGGAAAGCTGAAGTAGTATCACCCAATTTGTTTCCCCTCTTCTCTCCTAAACGCAAATCTTCGAAAATCAGATTTGGCACTAAAAACACCATTGACGATCACCAGTCTGTGTGGTGTTCTTCGCCAAGATGTCGAAAGTGTTTGTGTAAGTCAGCCCCCCACTCTCGTCAGGACATGCCCCTGACGCTAGACTAGGATGGGCGGAACGGGCCACATTGGCGGCGCCATACTGGATCAGCTGGCCCGGTCGTCATCGGAACTGTCCATCTCAGTATTGGTAAGAGATCATCAGAAGGCGGACAAAGTCAGGGACAAGTATCCGAAGGTGCAATGCGTGATCGGGGATTTCGCTGGCTTGGACCTGGTTTCAGCCACGTGTCGAGGCGCCGACATCGTCATCAACGCAGGCCCGGACATCACCCATGACAAGACATTTGAGGCGGCACTCCAGGGGCTGAAGGAGGGTCGTGATGGCAGTGACAAGAAGAAGCCGTACTTCATACATACGTCGGGTGCGTACTTGATCTGCAACTTGCGGCAGCCCGGTGGCGTCAAGGAGGAGAAGATATGGGACGACATTGAAGACAATGAGCAACTGGTCTCCATGCCAGACACAGCTGTGCACAGAGCCACGGACAAGGTACGTTGAAGACATATTATCTGACGAAAGGAGAAACGATACACGCATTCTAACTTATCCAACCCTCTGTAAAGGTGGTGCTTTCGGCCGCGGCCCATGTCAATGTGGCCATCATATCGCCGGGTGGCGTTACAGGCATCAGCCCGTCGGTAGCACATTCACTCCCTATCTCGACGCCGGCTTTGTTCCAGTGCGTGCGGGCCTTCGACTCGACCTTCGTAATCGGTCAGGGCGAAAACGCCATGGGCATGGTACACGTGAAAGACCTGGTGCGCATGTACATGGTCCTGGTCGACAACGCAGTCGCCACCCTCACAGGCAGCAACAAGACTACGACCACCAACACGACCGAGCCCCCTTTCCCGCTATGGGGAGAGAAGGCGTACTACTTCGGATCAGCAGTGGACTCGCTGTACCGACGCGATTGGATGACGGGCATCACACCCCTGCTGGTGAAGCACGGGGTCATAGGCAGTGACGAGGTCCAGTCAGTGTCCACCGCCGAGGTCGCACGACGGGTGCTGTTTGGGGACGACTATGACCCGGATGCGCCACCACCGCCGCTCGACAGCTGGGCGACTCACATCGCCAATGGCTTTGGGGCTAACCTCCGCGTCCGGGCGTCTAAAATGCGAAAGCTGGGCTGGGAGCCGCAACATATCTCCTTCATGGAGACGATGAGCGAAATCATCCCGGCGTACCTGAAGTTGGAAAAAGAGAGTGCAGCTAGAAAATAGCCAGATAACGGGGCACAAAACCCGAAGGAAGCAGAGATGATGGGCTCACTGAAACGTCAAATGCACAGGCGACGCAGATACTAGATTACCAGGTACACAATCTCAGGTGTTAGTAAATGCGATGAACTCATTTAATCAAGCGGTGTCCTTTTTTAGTAACCATGAGTTGAAGTGTGAACGCTATGTGTCAGTATACAATGTTGCCATCAACGCTCTCTGTCCGCCATTGTCGTCACAGTTGCCAGTTACAAACCATGGTATCAACGCTATCAAAAACGGAGCTAGAAAACGAAATAGGCATCTGGAGACAACATGAGAGAATGGGTATGTCAGATAGTGCACAGAGTTGTCGTGACCGGGGTAATAGGAGGCCTATTTCCCTTTCTCCTTGGATGGATGGATCAGGCTCTGCAAAAAGCGGGCTGCGTAAGCAAGCACATAAGCTGCATCCAAGGAAAGGTGGTAATCCAGCTCAGGACGGATATCAAGATGCCGATAGCCTTGAATCCTTCAGTACCTACACGACTCTACACCTCATTGAACCAAGCGTCAAATCAATTGGTGGACACAAACGAAAAGGTCGCGGGACATCGGCATCAAGAATCGCGTTCAATCGAACCATGCTCGCAACCAAAGCTGGCGATGTCCGGCTGCATGGAAAGTGACGAGTTTCTTGGTGGCCAGAGAACCTGCCAGATTAGCGGCCGAGTCAAGAAGTGTATTTTCAACAATCTCGATTATTGACGTGGCTGTTTCTGAGAGGGCGTACGGTGCCTGGATGACGAAGTGTCTTGGGACATTAGGGATGTACCGCGGTGGCACAGATTGTCCAAATTTGCGAAATGAGACCAGGAGTGTTGCGCGTCACTTGGGAATTGTTTTTTTCTCTCGTCTATGTGTGCCGGCCATGGGCTGGTGAAATCAGGCTGAGATAAAGATGGTGATATCAGAAGCGTGGCCAAGAAACGATGATGTCGTTGTTCTCGATTCAGCCGCAATGTCGGACATTGCCGCTGCAAACGGCGATAGATTGGGCTCTGCGGGGTGGTGGTGGTCAATTATTCGTGCACTGCCACGCAGCCGCAACTTTGCAACTCTGCTGGCGGCCCTTGGTTGCTTGGACAGAAAACAAGGATGGATGCTTGTCGCACACGAACGGGTGTCCCGTTCCCAAAACCAAAATCTGCCCGTTTCGAAAATCTGCCTTGGCGGTGGGGATTCGGAGAGTAGGGCTGAATCCACTTGGACTCGGGGCCATGGATGGATTATCACGCACGGTTTGCCACAACACCATGAAGATTGTAATGTGACATTGGAACCTCTGCAGACGATATTTACTTTCTCCCTCGTTCGATTGACATGGCTTACTCTGCGTAGCAGCAGAGAATCGCTGGCTGCCTCCGAGACAGGATTTGGAAGCGGCGCAGTAGGTGGCAGAAAAGAAAGAAAGGTGCTGACCGCATATATCTTGGGGGCCGTTGCTTGCAGGCGGTAAGAAGATAGCCCTCCTTCCTGCCCCCTTCGCCTGCGATGGCATTCTAACCCAGATACTTACTACATACGAGCAGTGGAGGAGGCGCAGGAGAATCAGGAACCAGAGTCAATCAGGTGAGACATGCGGAGAGAAGCGAGCAAGCAAACAACCCATGCAAAATTGCGCCATATTGCATTGCTGATGAGAGGCGACAACGTGGGGGAGGTCTGCCGATAGGGTGACGCGGCAACGCATTCTCAATCAATATGGAAACGGCGAATGAATTGATGTGCTGTCGGCTTGAGATTGGCGGTGTTGTGTCGGTAGGACTTTACTTTCTAGAACCTCCAACTGATGACGTTGTTTGTAACAGGCAACTGAATAGCTGGAATGGACTTGTCATGTAGGACTTGGGAAGTTGGGATCGGATCGCGCACACGGGACCAGACGTCGGGACATTACGGATATGAGTCTCTCCCGCATTCGGGAAAAATAGAAAGAGTAGCGGTCCTTGAGGTTGTGGCTAATCGAACCCTGGCACCTGGACGAGTTTCAGAGCAAAAGAGTCATTTTTACACTTTCGGCTGGAATATGGCCATGACCATTGGTACCATGGCCAGTCAGCTCTGGAGGACCCGCGCAAAGAGACAAGCAAGGACAGGCAAGCGTATGCGCGGACATGGAAGTCCACCGGCCACTCAGCCAGTCTGGGATTGGAATTCCACAAGCGCGCTCCAGCAAAAAGCAGGCAGACAGTCATGTAACCTTAGTTGTATGTACGTTGTAGGCAACCGTGGGAAGCACCCCACTAGAACTTTTCCACTGCATCAAGCATCAAACATCAATTGAATTGACCGATGCGTTGTTTCAATCGTGAACTTTCAAGCGTGGATACCGTCTGGATTCCAGGTATGCATCTATGACGGGAGCGCTATGTCTCGCATAGCTCGAGTCGGGAAACAATTGTAGTCAATCTGGGCCACTGGGCCAAAAACCTTGGAACCGTCATCTGTGGTCTGTGGCAGTGCCCCCCTCGACTCCTTGCACCTGTAGCTGTACGACGTAGCTGAACGGGAGAATCCACTCGACTATTGTGCCGGCTGGTTTTGCGTTGTGGCGGGGGCACTCATATCTGCACTGCCGCACGATGATAAGCTGGGAGCCAGTCAAGGTGAGCAACTCGGGTTAGGATGCACCAAATATTGGTTCGATTCTCCCCTGCATCTCGGAGACGGGAAGGGAGGAGATGATTTTAGCAGAACCGCCAGTGAGGTGGACGCCGGAGAGTGGGTGGTGGGTGTATGCGCAACATTTTTGTCGCAGATTGCAATGACTACCCGCTACTGCACCTACTATGACTGCAGTAGCCTCAATTGATCTGGAGGAAGGAGGCCAATGATGACTCAAGTGAACAATCATTCGGCGAAAGAATTCAATCGCATCGCTCGCAGCTCGCAGCTCGCAGCTGCTCGTATGCAAGCAAGCACCTCCAAGCATTGATTGCTTCCAGTCGTGCAACAGACCCATTGAACAGCTATTACTCGGCAGAATCGTGCCATGATCAGCAGCATGGGAATTTTGATGAAACACTCAAACATACTCTATTCAAAGTTTCTATTTTTGCGACGTTTACTGGACCCTGATTCAATAATAGATGGCCCATCAACCATCAATTGATCAATGCAACGCCCAATACCAGCGCGCTGGGAACCGCGGGGGAGGTCGAGAAAGAGGTGCACGGGCTGCCTCTTGAACGGCCATCCTATTCGTTTCGCATCATCCAACAGTGGACGAACAGACTGGACCTCAAGGACGAGCGTTGCTTTGTCGCCGGGCTCCCTCCTGTTAGCAATCAGCAATGAGCATGCGACCCTGCCAGCCTGCTGCTAGACACAAAACCCGCTTTGGAAGCTTGCATGGGGGAAAAAGAGGCTTGGTGTAAGTAAACGGCCACCAACGATAAGTAAGCACCTCATGAGGTCTAAGCCCCTAGAGCTGAACCTCCCCATTGGCCAAGTCGACAAAGGCCTCCATGGCCTCCGTTCGCGCTTGTCTCTTTGAGTACACCTGCTTCTCTGCCGGGGTGTGTCATCCCAATCATGAGCCCCCTCGGCGGCCGGGTTTGTTCTAGCGCCTATGGCTGCTGCCGTAGCCCTGGAGCGGTGCAATGGGGAGGGGGGCCTTGCAAGGCAGGCAGGCAGCGATCATGGTTCAACAAGCCACACTGGCTGGAACACCACCCCACCACAACGAGCATGGAGGACTGCTGCTGCTGCTGCTGCTGCTGCGCGGCCCTGCAGACGGGTACGTCGCTTTGTACTAGTGATTGCATCGCAGGAAAACAAAAAAGTCCTGGGCCAAGCTTCCGTCGAGATTCTACGACCTATCCACATATAAGGCAGCAGGTTCCCGCCCCGAGATCTACCTCATGCTATCTCAGAATCACTTCATCTAGTAACTTCCCATACCACACTCTTCCAACTAGACAACTACATACCAGACACCTCCCTGACACGCTCAGCCAGGCAACCAACTTTCCCCTTCCCGGCCTCTTCTACAAATTCCATCCATCCCACCTTGACCCCACCAAGACATCTCCTTCTCCGATGTCATGCATCGATTGAATCTCAGGGAACAACAACAAAAACACTCCATCGTATCAGACTCTGTCGATTGACGATATAGCCGTGGCTTCTTCACTGCCTAGAGTCACCATCAACAACACTATCACCAAAGCCAAGCACCACCACCGCGACGCCCATACAACCGTGGAGTACCAACCCCAAAGCTCGACACAGCTCGCGCCTCCGCATAACCATACACACCGCAGTCACAAGTCACGACTCGCACCTGTAGTTATCCAACCAGATCTCCCACAGGACCGGCGACCTTCCAGCCGACCCAACGACACAATGTGTGAGAAGCACTACTACTACGCCCAGAGGGGCAACAAGGTCCAGGCAGAGAAGGATGTTAAGTTTTGCGTCAACGCCCACCACAACCGACCTTGCCGACAGGCAGTGGAATTCCACCACAACCAAGACGAGAGACGTGGAGCCAACACATTCCCACCGTCACCACCACTTTCCGACATTGGCGTCATGTACTCAGGCAGCGACGGCGACCGCGCACACAAGCGACGCTCGAGCACCTACTATTCTTCTCTCGGCGGTAACGGCATCGAAATCAACCGCCAGCCCTCGCAACGCCAACGGCGCCGGAGCGTGGTGATCGATGACCCTTACCGGCCCGTCACCCCACCAACCATGTACTACGGCTCCTCGCCCTCGCGTGGGGAGTACTCCTCGCCTCCCCGTCGCCCGGCTGTGAAGATCGAGATCAGCAACCCCCGCGCAGCACACCCCACTACCAGCTACCACCGCAGCCCCAAGTCGAGCCGGGCCGGCACCGTCGGCAGCAATGTGTCGACCGAAGAGGAGCGCATCCAGCGTCTGGAGCGCGAGATGGCCAAGACCAAGGAGGCACTGCGCCGCCAGCAGCTACAGTCTAAGATCGAGCGCCAGAACGAAGCCATCAAGAACCGGCCGGCAGTGCCCCAGGCGCCCCCGGCCCCGCGCGCCTACCGCCGCGGGTCCGTGTCCATCGCGCAACCCGTCGACCAGCTCACCGATGCGATGAAGCACGTTCGCATTGGCAACCAGACGGCCGAACAGGTGGAGCGCGAGCGGCGGCGGCGGGAGCGAGAGCTCAAGGAGCGCGAGGAGGCGGCTCAGCAACAGCGCCTGCGCGCCCGCATGGAGCGGAGGGGCTCTACGGCAGTATACGAGGACCAGCGATACGGAAGACATTACTAAAGTGTCACATTCGGAATTGGGAACAGATCAAAAGGCGTTTTTACATTGGAATGGTTTTTAGGGATACCCGGCGACATTGGAATTGAATTGGAATTTTCTAGCTCTTGCCGCTATATTTACGTTTTTGGCAGCCTATTTCTTTTTTCTTTTTTGACTTCAAGATAGTATTAGATAGCTTATACACCACTGAGCAAGTCATACCTTCTGTCTTCCCATCATCGTGACCATGCACATTCGCAATGCGACACCTTGGAAACCTAACAGCCTCCACAACGGAATCTGGATCTGGGAGACATGAGCTATGGTTGCATTCCCCTTGTGCACCCAACTGACTATCACTCTGGACTATTGAATGCGCACCAAACACTTCATTCTTCATTCCGGAATCCAAATGCTGTTGGTCGCGGGCGCGCATTGCTTTCACGATGCGGAGCCACCCACCACCAACTCCTTCCCATTCCGTGTAAGTGAAAGGAAGTGGGACGATCTCTAGCCTGTGCACCGCATTTTCGCGACGTGACTCACACGGGAGACAGACCCCTGCGAAAAGGAGAGGTAGCTGCCCCTCATCGCGCGCCCGCGCGACAGTCCGATGCACAGCCAAATTTCTTCAGAGTCACTCAATTGACCCCGCGATCCTTCGGGGCGGGCTAGACGTCGTCTGCATTCTGGTCAGTCATATGTAGGTACTTATGTAACTATCCAACCAAACCACTTTGGACTTTGTTTTTCTCGGTTTTGGCTGCCTGCTCAATTGGTCAGTTGGCCAGGGCCGAGCTAGGGAAGGTGATTGCTTGCCCAGGCTTCCATTTTTCCCTGGCACTTCCAGCTCGCCGAGATCCGGACACGGGAGACGATCCAGCTCGACAGGGTACATGTACCTAAAGTAAGGGAAGGTCATGTAGAAGGTATGTCTCGCTGCACTCGCTCAATCAATCAATTTGGTCAATTAGGCAAACATGTTGGAGCAACCAGTCAGTCCCCTCTCTCTCCCACGACAATCTAGTCCCTCACTCGTCAATCGGCCACGTCTATCTGCACTTTTCCACCCCCACGTTCGTTCGTCATGGCCACTTTACATCCATCAGTACATAATCGCAGAAGTGCGAAGCAGGGTGCGGGGCACACTCTCCCTCCTTTTAGGCAGAGACCAGCCAAACCAGCTGGACAAGGGTAATCCCATCCGCTTTTTTTCTAGGTAACAGTCGTTTGGAAAGCCGAACATGGCAATCTTCTTTACCCATGATGCGCTGAACTATGCATATTCTGTGGTGCGACAAAGTGGAGGTCGATGCACTCCCCGTATGTACGGATGACGGATGGGATGGGATGGGATGACTGCAGACGGTCCCGAGCTTCGCGGATGGGGAGAAAGGGGAAAAACCTAATTAGCCCACGTTTACACAAGTCCTAGACAGGGGTATCATGTCCAGATTCTTGCGCCTCAGCTGGCCGAGTTAAGTGATGGCTCAATGTCGTCAAAAGCCGTACCAGCTATCCTAGTTCTAGATCAAAAATTTAGCATAACGGAGGTATCGAGATTATTCCGATGTTTCTATTTGTGGTGTTATATGGGCAGGTGATGCCACAGTCGAACTCGTCGCGAACGTACCACGTTTGACGATATTAGTAGATATATATGGCTTGATCCAGACGTGTCACCCACTTCTATTGCGGTATTTGGCAATCAAATGGATTCCGCTCTGTACTCCCTTATACGCATCTTTGCAGCCAACCATGCCACTATAGTTATTGATCACATCAATAATAAAGAGATCTGGCCGCCAATCTAGTGGTTGCCTTTAGATACTTGCAGGCTTTGTAGGTACATCTGTACAATACTTAAGGTACGTCTCGAGGAAAGTCAGTTAGCCCTCCTGACAGACCCCAAAGCTTGTACCGAGGAGATGCAGAGTCGCCCTCGTTCTGATGCAGAAGGGCAAGCTCAAATACGAGACTGCGGAGATTAACGAGAGCTTTCGAACGACGCCCAGTGCGGTAGAGACAGATGCCCGGATGAAGATGCGAGATAGAGAGGAATTGAAGGAGTATGGAAGCGGTGGAAGCGGTGGGCAGACCAGCTAATCATTTTTACTTACCATGTGACGGCGTCGGTATCGAGACAACTACACAGGTTTGGGTCAAAGGTGGTGGACTTACACAAATGGTCCGTTGCTTCACAGGGGGCTTGTCACTGCTAAACCCGGACATCCTTTGTGTCTTGGCAGTTTCAAATCGCAGAACACGTACGTAGTTTACCGAAAACACATCCCTTGTTCTTATCAATTCCCTTGTTTCATGGCTTGGCCACCACTATATAGCGGCGTCCACGGATAGGAGGGTCTGCTACCTGAAAGCCTTTGTCAAGTAAGTCCAATCAGGCAAACCTCAATCTGCATCTACTGAAACCAACCAGTAACGAGACTGAGGTCAAGAAAGAAAGAAAAGAAAAGAGAAGACAATGGCGTATTCCAACCCCACAAACATAGCGTATGGTCGGCCAAGGGGCCCATTCGCCCCAATGCCCACTACAATCCCAGATCCAAACTCAACTGGCCCTCTCCCGCGGCGGCCGATGGACCCCGGGGAGTGGATGGCAATACAAAGAACCCGGAGGCGGCAGCAGGAGGAAGACGAGTACCGCGACGACCAGCGACGCTGGGCAACGGTCCAGTTGTACTACACGCAGGCCCGACCCAGCCACCAGCCGTCAGACTGGCCCATCGTCCGCCAGCAGAGGCTTGCGCACGAGCGTGCCATGGCCCACAGCTGGAACTACTGGGATAAGCATTTCTTTATGAGCTGCGTACGTTGGGTCTATGACACTTCTACCGTCCTTCGGGACATGTATCACGTCATGCCCTTCCCTTGTTTCGTGAGGACGTGCTGTCAGTTCTTCTTCCACGCGCTTTGTCGGGGGCTGCAGCTGCGTGTGCAGTCCCTGGACCGGGACATTCGCTGGGTGGCGCATCACATTGGCATGGGCCTGCAGTGGGTACATTCGTTCCTCTGCATTGTCGTATTCTCGGCCGTGTGGATTTTGCTTGTGACCATTCATGTCAGCCACAGGCTGTGGGCGGTGGCCCTTGTGGCAAGTAGAAACGATGAGGTTCGATTCGTGACGGGCAGCCTCTTTCGTGGGTTTTTGTCGTGCTGCTTAGCTTTCTGGTCTCTCTATTTTGCGCTAAAGGCTCTAGTCTACGCCTATTGCGAGATTTTGCCAGCGATGTTGGGCAGCTAAGCAAGCATTTCGTGGTGAGTAGCATCGACCAATCTGCGACAAATCTCCCCGACAGGCCTTCTGGTGTGACTCGACTTCCCACGTACTTCACACTGCAGGCAGAACATTGACATGTACTTTTGAGAAGGCTGCATGCCATATACCACCTGGTATTAGAATTTGACATTTGTTTGGATCTATTGATAGCGCTACTTTAGGAATCCCTCATTGCATCTTCAACGCCTTACGAATACCACCATCACATTCTCATCGGGTGCAGCCACCGGACCCATGTTATCTGTATGCTGAAGGCCCGGCCAACAAACAGCACGGAAGCTGGGACATCTTGCAATCATATGCGCGACGAAGTAGACAAGCACCCCAATTACCCCCGCGAGATACGAAGCAAGCACGGGCATTTCTAACCGAGGCATGACTCTTCCCAAACTTCCCAACTTCCTTGCAGCGGTATATGGCTCCTGAGAACTACTCCGTGTCCCGAACCATGCATGACCCATAAATTGAGTTGTGTTCCATCTTTGCTTCGGTTGCCACCGAAGCATCTTGTGTAACAGGTCACTAAAACAGGCTATCTCCTCTTCGGTGAGTCTGAAATCCGTAAGTGTTTCCTCAAATTCACCAGTACGAAAAAATCCACCGCTATGTTGTCGCCCAAAATAATACTCAATAGAGCCCTTGTGATCATCGTTTTTGCTATCGTCTGTATCGTGTGGGTCTGTTTGAGTGATGTAGGTTAGTGGCTGCATCTGAAGTGCTTCGCTGCTGCCCGGGGGCTCGGGCTTCGGTATTGAGATGTCTTCTTGTCCTCCGCGCTGCCTCCACGTTTCGAGTTCCCTCTCATATATCTGTTGTAACACATGTAGCCTAAATGGCGGGGGACAGGGTCCCATCCAGCCTTCCATGGTCTTTACCAGCTCCAAGGTATGAGGGAGAGTGTGCGGAAGCCCTCGACAGCGTAGATCCAGCAGGGTGCAGCCCAGTGCCCACAAGTCCGTCGCCATACCTTTATCACCACCGACCAAGATCTCAGGGGCGGCATATCTTCTAGGTATGCCCAGGTCTGGTGGACTGGGGTTGGTTGTCGTGTAGGTCTCGCCAAAATCCACGATGGCAACATCGTCTGTCACATACTCCCATAACTCGTCCCATTCGATACAAGATACGGCCAGTTCTGGGGCGTGTGGGCTTCTCTCACCGTTTTGCAACTCGATGTCGATCATGGCAGGTCGTTCTAGCATCTGACGCATCTCTTCCACACTGATACTGTCAAAACATCCGTCTCTGAGTTTTAGAAGCACATTCTGAGGACGGAAATCTCCATGGCACAGTCCGTGCCGGTGAAGAAAGTTCATGCTCTGGACAGTCTGATAGCTTATATGCTTAATTCGATCGGGATCGTCACCAGGCATATGATCCATCAGATCGGTCAACCTGGGCCCCAATAGGGGAAGCACCGTACACATGTGGCGTCCATTGGGCGAATCGATCCAAAAGGTCTCGAGTGGCAGTACAACTCCGTTAGCCAGGGCTTCTTCGGTCGATATCCCATCTCGTTCCATCGTCTGGCTGACTAGCCTGTCTCCACGGTCTTCCGTAAGATGAGTTGGTGACGAATGTCTTGCCTGGTGGACTTTCAGAGCCCTCCACCTTTTGGTGACGAGATCATAGCAGAGCCATACCGTCCCAAGCCCGCCAAATCCAAGTTTGTAGATGACTTGGAACCGGTCATTGATGAACTTAGGCTCATCTCGTAACGATAGATCAATTGGACAGAAGCCACCGGGCTCGTATCGTTCAAGTTCCTCTATTTCATTATCGGGTTCCCACTCGAGCTAATTGAACCTGCGATACCTCGGCCTCTGAAGGCTGGCGAAGACTTCGGGTGTGATTGGAGCCATTGAATTTCCGGTGCCGTTTCGCGTAGTCGTTTAGGTGGTCGGGACCGCAAGCTTGCAATGAGAGAGGCTAGAAACCAAAACTGATCTATAACACTCTATGGGGAATTGGGATCTAACTTCCCCATCTTAACAAAGAAGATGTTAATGTAGTAACAAAGAAAGTGGTGCAGGGGTTTGCCGGGACATCCCTAATCATGTGATTTGTTATGAGACACTCGGTGGCTCTCGAACCAACAATACCAACAACGACCACAAAAGCTACCTTTCCTATCGAAGTCCTCACAATCACTCCTGTTCCACAGTCAAATTCTGAGCTTTATGGCGTCAAGTTCTGCTAAATGAGAAGAGACAAAAGGCTTCCATACGTTAAAAGCAGGGTTGGTGAACTGCGGCTTAATCTCAATAAAGATCTTTCTTTGAAATGATAAGAGATAACGGCATAGAGTAGCTTCAATCATGGCCCATGAACATGGATCCTGGTTAAACCGATACCAGACCGCTTACGATACTGCAGCCATTCTCTGAGCAAACGATGTCTAGTTCGAAGTTAGAATACGACGACCAGTATAAATGTGAGGTAAATCAAGCTCTCCCTGTAAGAGGTCCATTACGAACCGAAAGATAAGACACATTTTCGAGTAGATGGACAACAGGGAAGGGTGCCACCAAGGAACCAGCTGTAAATGACCCCATTGGACCTCAAGTTACCTCCAAGCTAATGTGATACCATTATAGGTGTGTTGGAACTCTCGTGGTAATGTAAGAGTTCTTCAGGAAGCGGCGCCTGAGTTTCATCCTGATTTCAATCTAATAGAAACGTCGAGATTTGCTATTAGAGAGGTGATCAAGCTGCGAAAGGGTATAAGACACATTTGGCTACGGTACGTCCCAAATTCCAAGCAAGATGAAATGCAAGCTGACTGGTTTTAGTATGCACGTCCACTCCTCGGTTTATACACGGACAAAAGATACAAACTTACCAACAGGCGAGACGGAGGACGCTGACCCTCACATCACGGTGTTTCTCGGTACAGAGAAAGATCACATGAATTTGCACGGCCACTTCTACGTAAAATGGCCGGAACCTCCGAATGCTCACACAAAAGAGGGAGAATTAGTTAAACTCCGTCTAAAATTATTTCAAACCACCCCTTACGAGCTAATGGAAAAGTGCGATAGGAGGAGGACGCCGTCCCAGATTGGTTCTGCGAACTGGGAGGCTCGTAATCCAGAGTTGTGGATATGGTATCCGAAGCGGAAAAGGCCAAGAACTTGCGAGGAGATGAGATACGGAAATTGGCAAAATGGTAGTAAGCATGTGGCATGTGTAAAATTGTACAGCTGAGTATGCGTGTTGCGGAGAATATTATATGAATCATTATTCATGAACTCAAGGCGAAGAGATGGTGCTTTGTACATCTCACCGGCTGTGACCACAACTGACATCAGGGTCCGCCGTCATCAAGACCACATCTATATACCCACCACTCGCAAATCTGGTGACTGTCAAAATGCATGCACATCTAATGGGTTTAACACAAATACGATTGTGCGACATTTCAGGCAAATATACTGCTTTCAATTGACCAGCATGGTACTTACGGATGTTCCTCATGCGGGGGCCGTCTTTTGGTTCAGGGGGGGTACGATGAGCAATCCCTGCCGAGAATGGCGACATCCACACTGCATCGTGCCCCGATTTGGCTACATCAACCCCGACTGGAAAGTAATGCATCGGTGTTTTCTGGTGCGCCAAGGTTGTCACGCCATGAGATGCATGATGTCGTTTTCGCTGCCAAGTCAGAACAGAAGTGGGCGATGCGGTGTCCTGTCACATCCATCCATCATGTTTGCCGTATAGATAGTTACAGTCTTCTTGCGACTACCTGGGTTTCCCCTCAATCTGCAATGACGGTCTGAACCAATAACTTGTCGGAAGATAATGCGGAGATCCTAAGGATGCCGACTCCTCAGGACCCTAGATGCCCCTTATCACTTGGCTGACGGGGTCCAGACAATCGGGGTCATTTTGGGCATACCAGCCTGCACATAGTAGCATGTGCATCAACGTGGATATGCGGTTGGGGGTGCATCGAGAGCGTGGCCAGCCTACGCCTAGGGACTGGTATATAGGTTTGCAAAGTCCCTACCATGAGCTTTTGTTTGGCACAAGGTACACTCTCCGCTGGTTTCTCATCGACCTCAATAAGACGCACCATGGCACTTTTGGACGATCAAATCACAGAGAAGGCGCCACAAAGCGACATCACGTCGGCAAGCGCCTCCGACAAAAACATCGGGGAGATATCGCCACCAGTCGAAGTAATGGAGAAACCAAAGAAGTCATGGAAGTCGTACGTATGGGATACCTTTGACAAGTCGCCAGAAGAACGACACTTTCTGTTTAAACTTGATCTCGCGCTTATGACTTTGGCCTCCCTTGGGTATTTTATCAAGTATCTTGACCAGGTACGTCGCCCCATGGTGCTATAAGATCTGGAACGCTGACCTGTCACATAGGTCAACATCAACAATGCATTTGTGTCTGGCATGAAGGAGGATTTGCATCTATATGGCAACGAGCTCAACTACATGCAGACGTGCTGGACAGTTGGCTATGTCGTAGGTGAACTACCAAGGTGAGTGCATGGATACCCTTCAAGATTAAGGAGTATTACAGTTCACTGACCTATCAGCAACTTACTACTGACTCGAATTCGCCCACGATACTGGATCCCGTTCTGTGAGGTAAGATGCAGAAGAGTCCACCAATAAAGAGGCTCACTTGTAATACTAATAGTTACTCAGGTGACTTGGTCTGTCCTAACGATCCTCCTGATCAAGTGCAACACACCGACTCAGATATACGTTCTACGCTTCTTCATCGGTCTCGCGGAAAGTACCTTCTACCCCGGGATGCAATACATCATTGGGTCGTGGTACCGCAAGGACGAGTTAGCCAAGAGATCCTGCCTCTTCCATGCGATGGGCAACGTGGGATCCATGGTATCCGGCTACCTCAGTAAGGCTTCCGCATCAAGGAGAATCACAAAAAGGGCAATCGGATACTGATCTTAGCCCAGTGGCGGGCTCGCATAACCTCGATGGCGTAAACGGTTGGCACGGGTGGCAATGGCTCTTCATCACCAACACTGTCGTATCCCTACCCATCGCACTTGCGGGCTTCTTCTTCATGCCGGATATCCCCGAGATCACGACGGCATGGTACTTCACCCCCGAGGAGATCGCGCTTGCGAAACGGCGCATGGAGCTCGAAGGCCGCGCGACGCGCCAGCCATTCACCAAGAAGAAGGTGGCCAGCATCTTCTCCACTTGGCACATCTACATGCTGGTGCTCCTCTACATCGTCTTCAACAACGGCAACGGCGGCAACTCACAGCCAGCGTTCCAGCTGTGGCTCAAGAGCGAGAGCTACGGCGTGCGTGAGGTGAACCTGTACCCTACGATTACCGAGGTCATCTCCATCGTCACGACGCTGCTCTACGCATGGACGTCGGATACCGTCTTCGGGGGCGCCCGGTGGCCCCCCATCGTCTTCTCGGGCCTCGTCAAGATCGTCGCGTACGGCGGGTTGACGGCCTGGGCCATACCGAACAGCTTCAAGTGGGCGTGCTTCTTGCTCTGCGGCTTCGGCGGGGGGATCAGCGGGCTCGCGTTCGCCTGGGCCCACGAGATCTGCAACGACGACACGGAGAAGCGCGCCATCGTCACAGGCAGCATGAACATGATGGCCTACGTTTTCCAAGCTTGGCTTCCACTGATCATCTGGCAGCAGGTCGAGGCTCCGCAGTACCCCAAAGGTTACTCGACCACGCTGGGACTGGCGGTACTCCTAATCCTCACAGCATTTGCGATCAGGTTCTTACACAAACGAGAGACTGGCTTAAAGGGGAGCATGGCCAAGACGTCGGTGTGATTGGCGATAACTCATGGTGGTGATACAGCACGTTAGCCAATCAGGCGAGTGGACCAGGCATTGATCGGACTTGGGGCATCACTTCCGTTCAGTCACTTTGGGAGAATCACCCAGCGGGCGGCATGGTCTTTTACGGTTGTTTTGACCCCGTCAAAATGCAGTGCACGTCGCAGCCACCCCAGGCTGCTTTGTGCTTTTATTGATCCATGTGGTCTACTCGCCGTCGCATATAGGTTTCCAACCTTGCTAAGCCAGCGATCGAAGCATTCTTTTTGATGGCTTGTGGCATCCCTTTCCCTCTATATTGTTACAATTTAGTCCCTGTACCTAGCCACCCAAAAAGAATCAAGTCAATTCAGTCCTCAGAGATCACTTGGGCTCGTCGTTGTGAGAAGTGAATGTTGCGAAATCTGATGACACATGTTAGCAAGCGCTGTCGAGCATGTCGAGTAATTGGCCTAGTTGAAAAAATGGGAATACTCACACTAGGCATCAACTTCACCTGGATGTACTGCGACTCGGATAGGAACGCCATCCAGAACTTGACCCCGCCTGTCTTCACATCCATGCATACCTCCAGGCGGGTGGCCCCCACCATATCCTCAAGCTGAGCATGCGTGACCCGCGTCTGCTGCTCGTCCTGCCCATCGCGTGGCACCATGCGGCAGAGGACCAAGTCCTTGAAGTCCCCATTCGCCTTGGTCTTCAGGCGGCGGCGCATCTGGTCAATCTCATCGTCCGGCGAGTCGCGCCCTACCGACTGCACGGAGGACAAGAGGCTCCCACCAGGGGCAGCAGCTCCTCCTCTGGGGACGGCACCGCCCATAAAGCTCTGGTTGCTGGCCGACGACCTTAAGTTGCGGACATCGAGGTCAAGATGGGGGATGTCCCAAGCTATGCCGGAGGCGATGCCGCCTAGGTCGCCAAGGCTGTCGGCAAAGTAGTTGGTGCCGGCCTTGGACATGGGGCGAAAGGAGCCCCGGTCGGAGGCGGCGTCCTTTATTGACGCGGAATCCCTGCCGCTGGTGCGGTCCCAGCCGCTAGCCGCGGCCCCCTTGTTGTCTGCATGGTGCTGCTTGGACTCGGGGGTTCTGGAGAAATGCATGGCTCTGGACGACCTGGAATGTGTGTGGGGCGTGTGTTTTATCTATAACGATAAGATGCTTGGACTAGAGCGATTGAGTTGGAGAGAGGGAGAGATATGTAGGAGGAAAGTATGTCTGGTGGTGTTGTGATTGTTTACTTTTGGCTTGTTGATAATGGGTATGTCGGGTTAAAGCTACTTCCCGCCAGGGTGATGTGGTTTCCTGGCCATAAATACAGGCTGGATAATGATGTGGCCGGTGTCTCAGCCACAACCGAGCATTAACCGCGCGACTTAGTAAGCCGAGGGGATCAGCATATGATTGCCAATTGCAGCAGAAACGCGAAAAGGGTGAGATGTTTGAGTTGCTCGGATCACCTCGGATGACCCCGAGCGTCTTCTAGTCAGTCGTACATTAGGCACTTGGCAGCTTGGGCACCTACAATACAGCACTGTACGCGCTGTAGCCACAGGCGACAGGCGACAGGCCAGAACTGCAGTCAGCAGCCCACTCAATAATGCCCGCCCATTCCGGCAGGCTGGGTCGCATGGCATATGGATGGCGGGAAAATCAACCACCTATCCACGAACCTCGTCATTTTCCTTCAATTTTTTTCTCCCTTTTAACGTTAGAATCTCGTGTTTCCCGGCTTTTCAATTCTCATCGAGCCACTTCTCTGGACCGACTGCCAATTGACCGCCAATCAATTGCTGCGTTTCAGTGGACGCGGACTGACGTCGCAGTGCGACTGGTACCAGGTGTGCTCAGGCCACCCGCTGCGCTGTCTTTGGCCCAGAAAAACGTCACCGCATCTCTCCTTTTCTTTGGCGGCATTACGATAAAGATCTTTCAGAGCTCGCTGCAAATATGCAACAATACGACGTCCTCGATTGCAATGGAAGTCAGCTGGCGATAAAATCGAGAGCCATCAATTACCTATTATCTGGAAAACTGATAAGAACTCAATGCCCTAAAACCTGCCCACAAGATGCATCCTCTAACAAGTATTGTGCCAACTAATCCGGCTATTCCGAAGCCTAATATGCGACCGCCAAGGCTCGTATCTTGGACCATACCAACAATGAACGGAGAAAACACCAAACCCCAGGTCGTGAAAGCTGATAGCCGATAAGACACTTTTCCGCGTACTGATTATTTCAATGTCATCTTCGTGGAGGGAAGAACCCCCTGCTGGCTCACGATCATCTGGAAAAGAACGAATCAGCCTGATGCACATCTAATAACCCTACATAAATTGGTAGTACACCCGTGCCATTACCTAAACATTAATTGGAGAAAACATAAAATAAGGTTCTACCCACGTGCCCGATAACAGATAGCAAGCGTCAAGCCTCCTGTGGCGACAGCTAGACCTCAGCCGATACTTAGCTAAATAGGATTCAAGTTGAACCCGGGGTCTGGCCATAGCATCATGGCCAGGCATCAGAAACCCAGAACCACTGCTTTATCACGAACCTCCGGCTGAGTTACGCTGGCCAAAGAGTTACCGGAGATCTTAGAACTTGCTTGATAAGGTTCTCATAATCAAGGGAATGGAGATGTCGGTGCTGCGCAGGTTTTCGGAGAAAGCCCTCAAAGGCAGCCATTACCAGCATTGGGTATTACGAAGTATATATAAAGCTCTGTATAGAGGAGGGAAACAGGGGGAGTAACGTTTCTCTATTTCATGCGTCACAGCTCGCCATACACTACTTTATCAGCCGTCTCTTCAATACCCAACTACAGTCAATTTACAAAGAAAACCTCCAGTGCGTCTGTTCACTACATTCACAACAACTCACAATGCAACCCTTCACTGCAACTCGCACCCTGGTCCTGGCCATCATGGCCCTGGGAGCGGCGGTCGCTGCCCCAGTCGGCAATGGCACCATGACTGTCGTCAAAGAACGAGGGTAAGTTTGCTTCCAAATTCTTCTTCGTCTCTTTATCTCTGTGCTAGCCCCCTTTTCATAGGGGGGTGAAAGATCCAGCATTGCTAACGTTCAGCTACTTTGTTAGGATCTGCCAGTACTGGGCAATCTACTACGCCTGCCAGAACTCCTGTGCTGAGCAGGTTTGTGAGTTTGACGCCTTTCGGTGGAAGTGCTGCAAGAATTAAATCATGCTCGCTCCTTGGGCAATGTTGGCAGCACTTATGTTATCGGATGCTGGGAGCGAGGGGCTCTCAGAAAGACACATGAGGTTGCCTAAAAACAAGGGGATGATACCCTAAACAAGACCAGTAGGCTTTCTTTTTGGGAATCACCATATGTATTTGTGCTGGGACTTTACCTATCGAATCAACACACTTCATCGGGCAAGGAAAGGCGAGAAATTATGTTGATACCCTTTCTATCCATTGTGGCTTAAATATCCGTCTTGGAGTGGAAGAGTTTGTCTTATAGTTGCCGTGTTGACGAAGGTTGACTTTAATTTTCATTCTACTTTAGGGGACTTAAAAAGTATATTCTTCTATATCAGATAATGTTTCCATATGATAAGAAATTTCTCTATTGACCTGAGGGAGGCCCTTCTAATGTTGAATGTATATATATTTATATAGTAGATGGACTTGAAGACTTAGCATAAACAAGAAACAATTGTTGATTTATCTATCCGTGTCAACCTAATGTTTTCTACACATCTCTTCCCAGGGAAAGTGAACAAAATCGCCCAATACCTCATTCCTGTAGGATGAAGATCACTATCACATACTCAACGACAGTGCTGACTAGGCTTGTGAGCTCGTGACTACTTACCATCTGTCTCTCTGCGTAAAAGCCAGGCTGATTTGCTAACATATGCGCAAGAAAGAAGGCAATCGTGGCAAGAGCGCCTATAAGATAGAAAACCACACCCAACATCTGTAAGCAAGTCCATGCTGTCTTCTGGCGTGGGAGCACCTGCTGCGCGTCGCTGCGACTCTCCAGCGAATCAATGGTATTGTCCGTAGAGGCCGCTCTGTTGGATGAGCCAGTAGTATTATGATCATAACCCACCGAAATCAGTGTTGCAGGTTCATTGTCTGGGACCCACTCGGGCTTGCACGATTTTACTGGCGTGTGCTTCTCCGTAAACCACCGATGGGCCAAGATCCTGTCCGTATCCCATCTTTCTTCAGGCTGCCAACGGAACAAGTTCTGTAGAAGGCCACCAAGGGAGCCGACTTCGTCGCTGCTCAATTTGAACCGGTATCTTTCTTTACCAATGTGGCAGTTGATGGGATGATCATATTCATCTCCGAGGACAGTTTGACCTGCACTCCTTATGACATATGATATGGTATCCATAGTCTCGGAATCCGGGACGTCTGGAGACTCAGAATCTTCATCTGCATTCTTTTCTTGGGCTCCGAACCTTTCCAACGCATTTTCTCGGAAAGGGGGAGGACATGGGCCCATTAGTGTCTCCATCCATTTGAATCTCCAGTAATTCCCTGCGTCGCCCATAACACACTCTTTGAGACGGAAATCCATAATTGTGCGGCCTAGAGCGTAGATGTCGGTCCCAATCCCTTTCTGTCCGCCAAGTAGTACCTCGGGGGCTGCGTAATTTCCGGGTATCCCAAGCGGCCGCGTGTCTGAGCTCGAAGAGAGATATGATTCGCCAAAGTCAACAATGGCAATCTTGTCGCTAACGAATCTCCCCAGTGCATTCCAGTCAAGACTAGAAACTAGCATGTCTGGACTGTATGGGCTCTTGCTGCCATCGTTGCGAAGAAGGATGTCAACCATGGCCGGCGCCTCGAGAATTTCGTAGATGTTGTCTGCGTCAATGCCGTCGAAAGCATCTTCGTTGAGCTGCATGAGTATGTTCTGAGGCCGAAAGTCCCCGTGACAGATGCCATGTCCGTGGAGAAAGTTCATACCCTCGACCATTTCTAAGCTTATGCGTCTGACAGTGTCAACGTCGTCTTTCCCTTTCCAAGTTGACCAGTCCGATAACCTGGGGCCAAGCAACGGGAGGACGGTGCATAAGTGCTTGCCATTTATCGACTCGATCCAAAACGTTTCCAAGGGCAAAACAACTTGGTGTTCTAGTGCCTCGGCTACCGTGACGGATCGATCGCTCATGACGGAATTGACTATAAGTTCCCCATTGTTGTCGGAAGCCAATGAGGCTCTGCTGACCTTGACTGCTCTCCATTTCTTAGCGGCGGCCTCATAACAAAGCCATACGGAGCCAAACCCACCGAAACCAAGTTTATGGATAACTTGAAATCGGCCGGCAATGAAACTGGACTTTTCGTAAACCGATATGTCGATGGGACAAAGGCCCCCTGGTTGATAATCCTCCGGATTTTCAAACTCCATTTCTGAGTAGAGCTGGCTCAGATCTGGGTCGCAATAGTACCTGAGCCCGGCAAGGTCGTTAAAGGCCTTTACCGTTGGGATGCCCTCGACATTGGGTGTGTTCAAATGATCTGTCATTTTGCTTGATATGCTTCATATGCTTGATCTGCTTGGTTCTCTTGATCTGTCGTTCGTACACATAATAGACCAAATCAGCAAGTGCCTCGCTTCTAATATGGCCAGCACCAGCCAAGATTTGATTAGCGGGTTAAAAACAAAGAGCTTGTTTGACTACTCTCGCATGCCATCAATCAACACAACAGGAGAACAAAGACCAATGTGCATACTGAAGTTGTCCTTTGACAAGCCATATTTAATGCCGCCATGAATATAGTCAATGACAATGCTTGCTTTGAAGTGTTCCTCGCACGCTGAAAGATGTATATGAGAGCTGATATGTTTCATGGACTAAGAGTATCATTCTTGTTCTATGGTCTCATTCGAGTTGGTATTTTGAAAGGACTTATTTACGATCCTTCAGTGACTATGATATCATATATACCAGTACCAATTGGATCAGGGCTGTCCCCTGAGGTAATGCCAGGTTAGCACCAGAAGATTCGAGCATTAACCCCCACGACGATTCAGCAAACTGCTGCAAGGACTATTTATAATATAATATGGATGACTTTCCAATTGGTGATCTTAGTCGCGAATGGGATCCGCATATGCAGCTACCAAATGCTAAACCCTTGGTAGACCCGAACACGCAGCAAGCATTCGAAGAAGAATGGAAATAAGGCCATGGTACTATACACAGCCCACAGGTAAGACCCTTTTCCTTTATCCCTTTGTTTCCCTGGGATGAAAATCTCTTCATTCGATTACCATTTGAGTCTCGAATGCTGACATCCGTTATAGATCTGGTGGTCACCATCAGGCGATGTAGCTCGCCTCCAGGCTGCTGCCATACTACGGCAGAAGCATAGGGACTTCTATCTGGAACACACAGAGTGCTTTGTGGCTCAAGAGGCTATAAAGCTTCGAAAAGGGATCACTCATATCTGGATAAGGTAAGTTTGCCCTGCGCCCCCTCTATACTATGATGATGGAAGCTAATCAGAGCACAGAGCGTTGGTACACGACACCGTGGCCGCTATGAATTGGACTACAGGGGGAGCTGACTCGAAATCTAGGGAACCCTCGGACCCACATGTCACAGTGTACTTTGGTCAGCATGGAGACAAGATGAATCTAGAAGGTCATTTATATGTTCGGAAACGGGACGAATCTAGTCGAAAACAACATGACCCTGAGAGGGTAACGACACTACGTGGTTTGCATTCTTGGCGGCCAGGCTCTACAAGGGACGATGTCCAACGGGGAGGAATGGATGACCGCAATGAGAATGCAGCGTTCCTGTTTGTCCCGTATGAGCGGATGGCAACAGCGGATAGGGAACCTCCACGGTCATACAAGGGCAAGGGACTCTGGAGGCAGCGCAACCCCGAGCTATGGAGCTACAAACCAAAGGCCGCGACACAAGATTTGCGAGGACAGCAACTCAGGGGCAAAAGCTCGGGCCCTTGGAGGAGAAAGGTAGGTTAAGGGCGAAGGCTCAGACTCTTCGAAAAGGGGAATGAAGGTTAGCTGAAGATGAGAGATCTATCGCGGTAGGCATAAAACTGAACTCATGTATTTAGGTACTGGGCTGTACTTTGGCCTTACTTATAGAGGACATTGAGTACACTGTGGTAGCAAAGGAAGAGTCTAACAAAACAGCTGGTCTATATAAAGGTATGAGGAATAAATCAACTTCCATTTGTTCTAATCACTCATGGTTATCTTTGCTAGTGTCCACATGTATAATTTATATGCAGCATAGCTGCTTCCATGCAGCTGTAATGAGTCCATAAGCTACTGTCATACATGTTCTTCTTTTAATTATACCAGAGATTCTCCTAGGCAAGCTAGAGGTTCTATCACTTAGGTTATAGAGTCCTTTGTTGACAGACTTCTTCTTTCATGTGTGTATCAGATAAGAACTCTTTGTCTAGGTCTTTCGTCTTACAGGTGGCCATTTTATATAGTTTGATTTTTGGAAAACCACGCCACGCTAAAACTTCACACATAACGTATGAAGCCTTCCAAGATATACTAGGAATATACAGTATGGATTTGGACAATGTTATCAGGAGACTGTCAGATACCAGCCTTGGCAAAGAGGTAACTTTAGTGCATTTGCTTAAACTCCTATTACTTAACACATTTACGTCCGTCGCTAATCATGTTGCAGGCTCTCAACACCGATATCCTCTGGATTGTTGCGCACTCTTTTCTCGACACTCCATACGACGTTTTCAATGTAGCACGAACTTGTCGTGATCATTGGAAGCTCTTGGAACCCGAGATATACAGAACAGATATACTCTTCTGCAAGGAGCGGCAAAAGGCAGAAGATAGACGGACAAATGCATTCCTTGTACAAAATGGCCGTAAGCCCCGTAACCCTGACATTCCCGACAGTCCAGGCATCCCCTCCGACGCAGTTCGGCAACTATTGCCCGAGGACGATGACATGGAATTATATTACAACCGATCTTTATCAGCTCCCAGGTGGAGACCCCTGACTATCATCCAGTGGGCGGCTGCGACTGGGGCCGTAGCAACGGCAGAGAAGGCGATCAAGGTGGCGAAGCGGATATGGCCTAAGTACATCATCCATCGCCATATTGATAGTGGCAATTGTGCAATTCATTTCGCGGCCTGGTACGGCAACACTGATATCCTCAGGTTGGTCGCCGAAGCTCATAAAGACAACCCAGGCACAACTATGAATATGGTTTCGGGGTTATTGTTCGATGCGGATTATGAACGGGATGACCTTTGCAATGTCTATTATCTGCTCTCGGAAATATTCCATGACATCAACCCATCTCCGGGGTACATCCCCAGTGAGATTGCCATCAGGCCAAATTTGCACCCCTTCAGCTTGACTGCAATTGGGATTGCAATTCTCCGCGGCCACGAAGAAATGGCCAAGTACCTTGTTGATGCGTTTTACGATGACAAGAGGATTGTCGAGTTTGATGAGATTGGACTTCCTCGAACGGATACAGATTTCAAGCCTTCTCTGCACCCTCTGCACCTTGCTTGCTTCATGGGCATGCATGAGTTGGTGACTTCTATTCTTGACAAAGGGGCGGACGTCAATGCCAAGTTTATGCAACCCTATAATAGCACACCACTCATGTGGGCCGCGGCAGCTGGTCCAGACAACGGCAGAATAATCGACTGTCTCCTCGCACGTGGGGCCGATATAACAAGCCAGGATTTGTGGTCACGAAATGCGGTGGCATGGGCAGTGCTTTTCAAAGCCCCAAAGAATGCCAGTCGTCTCATCTTGGCTGGGCCCGAGGTCCCGATCGACACCCCGATTCAAAATATAGACGACATCACTGTCCATGAGAGCGTGCTATGGCCCTGTATGGTTGACGACATCTTTCTCGATTGCACGAAGCTCATGTTGCAGACGCATCCTGATTTTCCTGAAGGCCAGCTCAAGCGTTGTGTTCAAAAGGCTTTCTATGAGCACGAACATAATGAGAAAACCCTCCAATGGATTGCAGAACACGACGTGGGGCTTGGGCCAGTAACCAAGGAAGATCTGGAGGATCCGGACGATTTCGTGGAAAGGTATAAGACCAGAGATATACTTGGCGCGTCCGCACTTCACTACGCGGCTGTTGATCCCAATCTACCGTGCAGCTTACTCGCGAAAATACTCGAGAAACGACCTCAGGACGTCAATCTAGCTACAAACCGTATCGGCTACACAGCGTTGTCACTGGCAATCGGGTCCAGCGGCCCCCGCTCTGAAAAGGTGGCCTTATTGCTAGCCCATGGAGCAGATCCTGAATCCTGCAATACTGAGGCAACATGTGCTGTTTCAAACGCGATAAAGTATGGCAGACCGGACCATGAGGTCGACAAGGCCATTACCAATTATGAGACTCAGACCCTGGGTCTTAAATGGACAGAGAAACACAAAAGGAAGGACGTTGACAAGATGGCCAGATTGAGCGGTAATACCGATGAACACATACAGCAGCTCTGGGAACGAAACGTTAGGTATAGCATAGTAAAACGGTTCCATGATAACGGTGTGGGAATGAATGATGTTGTCAGCATGGCGGGCCGTCTTGATGGGTATGATTTGAGGCTTGAGTGCTGGCGCTTGCACGATAAGGCGTTCCAAAAAGAACAGACCGAACGCAAGGTTGATGAGGGGCTGCACTGGATAGAAAGAGAGAGAAGAAGACAGGAAAGCATGAGAAGGCACATGCTTGGAGCCTGATTGTTTTGTAGGGAAGTCATAGGCAAATTAAACTACTTCCGTACGCAGTTTCCATGTTCCAAGGCCAATACCGCAAAGACCAGAACGTAAGATGGGTTATAAACCGTTTACATTATCCGGATATTATCAGGGTTGTTTCCTTCCTATTGTATTGCCTAAGGGTTGAGCTGGTGCTCATATACTTTATACACAGTAGTTACGGCGATCCCTCGTACCAGTTGCCGTCCACCTCTGTAAATTTACAATCCCTAGTTACAAGTATACTTCACGATTTACAATGACCTGGTTCGAAGCCATCACTGTTAAGCGCAATTGATTATAGCTCCGATTTACTGTTCACAAGCTCTATCATTGCATTCAGGCACCCGAGCCGAAGCCCTCACCCAGCCCCCCGATAAAGTGCAAAAAGGGTTGGACGCATAAGATAGTCGGGAAGATGGATTGCCCGGTCTAGCAAATAGATATGAACAATGTTAAGTTTCTGAACCCGTTTACCTCAGCATTCGTCGTCGTAGGTCGGAAGTTATTGCGCATTCAGGTAACTCCCAGCCCCTATGTTGCGCAACGCGAGTCAAAAAGGGGCAATTAGTAAAGACCTTTAAAGACCTTGGACGGCTGACTTGTAAACCTTAATCTCGCGGGGTTGGGATGATGATCCTTTCCGGTCTGGGAAATGTGGTTCTTGGGTGTACGTATTGTATTGGTGCTTGTCACCAGTAGCACTGACGGAGCCAATGCCGGCCCCATCTTCGCATATTTTAACCTTATGTCAACCCCGCCTCGGAGACTGACCGACGACGACCAACCATGAAGCAAGAAGAAAATCCCGTCAAGAGCAATTATGACGACCAGGCCAAAGCTTACAGCCAGTTCGTCTTGACGCCACTCGGCACGCTCGAGAAGGAACTCTTTGATCTATGCATCAAGGACTGTGGAGGCTTCAGAGTTCTCGACCTCGGTGGAGGGACGGGTCTGAGGGCGCGCGACACCCTCGGCGCCGGTGCTGCGGCCGTTGATCTCGTCGACATATCGCCCGAGATGATGCGTCAAGGCCAAGCGTACGAGAAGGCCATCGGGCGCGACTGCATCCGCTGGCACCAAGCCGACGTCTCCCAGCCGCTGGATCACCTACACCTGGGCGGCGGGACGTTGTACGACATGGTCATTGCGAACGGAATTTTCGAACACGCACACGACGAACAAGAGTTCGAGGCCATGTGGCGCAATGCCGCAGCCTACCTCAAGCCGGGAGGACTAGTGGTCTCCAACCGCAACGACCCCCACTCTCCCGCTGCAGTGGACGGGAAGTACGGCGTCGTCTTTGACAGCTTCCGAGACGTACCCGGCGGGCTGGCTTTCCGCTACCGGGCTCTGACCGACCCACCCCTGGTTTTCCAGTCTACTGCACTTGAAGCACACTATTCTGGGACCTTCAAGATACCTGGCAAGCATTTCGAGGACTTCAAGAACGTGCCTTTCGAGGAAACACCTATCGTAAAAGCTGACATGGAATTTTGGAAACTGTATCTAGACCAACCAATACTTTACATTTTCACGGCGAGGAAGAAGGGCCCATGAAAAATAGTCAATCAAACCCCCCCTATGCATTGCTTGCCAGCCTCCACCCCTCATCCTCGGCCAACTGGTCCTGGCTCAGCCCACCGTGCAGATCCTTGATATACTTGTCGAACTTGCCTGCCATCTCGATGATTTCCTCCATGACCTTGTAATTCAACTTGTAGGCCGCCCCATCCGACTGCTTCCTCTCCCATCGCGCCGACTGCCGCGCCGTCGTGATGACGTTGCGTATCTCCCGTCCGTTCATCTCGTGCCGGGCTAGGTCCTCGATGTGGTCCTGCAGGTCCGCAAAGTCGATGCCTTCCTCTTGCAGTTTCTCGAGCCGTTCAAAGAAATTGCGCCAGATACTGGTACGCTGGGATCTCGTCAGGCTTTCGTAATGGATGGCCAGCTGGATGCGCGAACGGAACGCTTCATCAAAGGTCCCCACACGGTTACTCGTCAGGAGCAGAATCCCGTCGTAGTACTCCAGGACCCGCAAGAAGACGGACACGAGGGCGTTGCGATGCAGGTCCTCGAGACTGCGCTGTTCCAAGAAGACGTCGGCTTCGTCGAGGAGCACTACACAGCCCCACGTCTTTCCCAGGGTCAAGACCGATTCTAGATACTTCTCAACCGCGTTGGGCTCGGTCCCGATATCGCCGCAGGTGACTGGGTAGAGTGGCCTCTGGGCTATCTCGGCTACACTCTCAGCCGTCAGGGTCTTTCCTGTTCCTGGGCCGCCATGCAGAAGCATGATAAGGCCATTGCCCTTGCCACTGATGATATCGGTCGACATGTCTGCTTCGATCTGGTTGGTTGCTGATGAGCGCTTGAATCAAGCGTTTCGTTTTCTCATTGAAGACAAGACTCTTGAACGCGTTCGTGTTCCACTTCACCTTTTCGAATTGGTCGATGACCAGATCACTCCACTTCTTGGTCTTCAGGTTGAAGCCTCTTATGGATGAGGGGGCCAGGTAGACGAAATTCTCGTCAGGGGGGTCATCGTGCTCCATGGCCTCAGCTCCAATAACGTTGGCAGCGGCTTTGATAGATGCGCCAGGCTCCGTTTTTGGATGAAAGTCGCGATAGGTCTTCATGTCTATCATATATCTCTGGTCGATGGTTTGCTGCATGTCTTTTCCCTTGTCGTCCTTGCGCTTGATCTCGCAATAGGCCACCATCTGTTGTTTGCGACAATTCCAGAACCACTTTCCCCTGTTCCGCAATATTCCCAACGTTCCAGCATCCACGTGTGCTTTTGGACGAATATCCATCCCTTGGATATCCCTCTTGGAGCAATCATCAATGGCAATACCCTGTATCTTCAACTTGGTATAGTCTTTTGTGAAGAAGGAATCAAGGTTCCAACACCAGGCGTCAATGGTGTAACTCCGGAGCTGCTGGGGCTCTTCAAGGGATGGGTTCTGACCAGTCCCAAGCACCAAAGACTGGTTCTGTTCATTAGTCGATGCATCTTGGAGCCAAGAAGTGCACATATACCCCCTGGCGTCGCTCCCTTTGCCTTGAACTACGATAGTGCCAGGCTTGAACAAGAAGGGCAAATATGCGTTGGTGATCTTCCCAGCAGAAACCAAGCTCTCGATTGTGTCAAAATGTGCTCTGTACTCGTCCATGACGTAGCCAGCAACACGTTTGAAAAGTGGAAGCTCATTTCTGTTTAAACTGTTCATGAACCTTTCCATGTCATTTCCATTCCAAAATTGGTAAAATGCCACATATGGGGAATACAAGGTGATTTCGTCCCAGCTATCAAGCCAGTCGTTTGAGAATTCCTGGAACCGACCATTGTGGCTTTTGTGAGTCGAGTATTGATCGCTCGATTCACAGTTGCTGAAAGCAAGGAATTTTCCTATTGCTGATGCTAGATGTTTCTCAACGGGTACGATAAATTCGGAGTTGTAAGCCACGCTGATGTTGCCAGTCGCATCACGCTGCCCGGGATCAAAAGAAGACGATTCTTTATAGTTTCGACATGTGATGAAGCAGACATCGGGACATTTCGAGAGGTATGCTCGAACGTTGGAAACCGGTAGCTTCCCCATCAGTACCCAAGTCTCTCCTTCTATCCATTGAGGGTGATCAAGGTAAATTAGTCGGCCACCCTCTTTATGAAGTACACGGTGAATAATCAAGCCCCGAAGCTTCTTCGTTGGTGCGTGTGCAGGTGCAGACCGGTGCTTCCGAGGCTTCAAAGTGTACGACTGGCGGTGATGGAGGTCAGAAATGTAGGCTTGCATGTCCCCGAGGCTTGAGGATGAGGCTTGCGGAATACCCAGGTGACTTGCAACGCTTTGGAGATCGACGGCAGAGAGTTGAAGCGGTAGGTGATTTTCAAGATTTTGTGGCAAACTCGATGCGCCAATAAGATCACCGTGTGTAGCGCTGGGGTTTTGACTGATCATGGGCCGCGGCGGGTTTGAAAAATGGCTTGATGGTTTTTGTTCATCCACGTCGATCGAGCCGCTGCCAAAATAACTATCGCCACTTTCGTAGTCTAGTTCTGAGAATTTCAAAGTACGTTCATTGCGGCGAGGTATATGCGGGCGGTCGACTCTTGGCGGATCTCGGAGACGATAAGGTGAGTCTGTCCAACCGATGTCACTGCGCGTGCTGCTGTCAAATCTTTCGTGGATTTCGGATGTGAACCGTTTTTTACTCTGATACGCTATGGGCGCATGATGGATGGGAGGTGATGGCGGTGAGTTCATTATGTCGTCGTCGCCAGAATAATAACGGGAGGGGTCTTTGTTATAGCGGGGGCCTACACGGAAGATCGAAGTGTCAATGAGTTCCATATGAATTCGATAGAGATCTCTTCAACCTACCGGTCGTTAAAGTCGTCTTTTTACTACTTTGCTTTTTCGCTTTTTTCGCTACACTCCTTACTTCAGGTTGTGACGAGAAGAAGTCGCTTTCTAGTGCCTCTGCTTCGTGAACTGGTTCTCGCGGTCCTAAAGCAACCCATTTGTCACCCCTCTTATCGAAAAGGCTGCCATGAGTCCTGTCGTCTGAAATGGTAGGTTCGACAGTTTGTTGTGCTTGGAACATCCTTGGCGTGCCGATGCGGGCGTTGAAAAAGGCATACGAACTAAGTAAGTTATACGCGACAAATTTCTTAGGAATGATAGATGATAGATTTGGTGCACCGTGGGGAAGAAACGAGACATGACAGACTGCCTGCGGGGAGTCTGTACAGACCCCTGTCGGCCCCTCCCACCCCTCCTTTCTTGCTGATTCTTTCTCTCCATCGCACATGCCACGTCAGCCATGTCCTATTGGCAGCCATGCTTCAAAACGTAAGTATGGTGCGCTGAAAGTGTCTAGTGTCTATAGTTACGGAGGGCCCGAGATAACACCGTTTCCAGTATTATTTTTGTATACAATTAATATACAATTATAGCTTATACCTAAATGATGTGACACTGGTCGCTACGACACAAACAGAGACCTGAAGTTTGAATTCTAGCTTTACTTGCCCCACGTGGCTTCTGGCTTTGATGTCAACAACGGGCAAAGACCCTTCCTGGCTCGCGAGGGGATGGGGAGAAACAGTTGATCTGCGCAAATGGTACTCATCAGCGGATGGCGCCCAGGGGTAAGTCCATTATCCCCTGCATTCTGCTGATAAGTAGTATTCCGTATCTCACCATTTCCCAGGTCTCATGATGCGCATCAAATCTTCAAAGAAGCCTTTGAAGCATTTTCGACAGAACTTTCTAATGGCAAGGGCAAAGACAAGACCAAGCTCGAATGGATCACCAACCCAAGCCATGGCAACCTGAGGGCAGTCCTGGCATCGGTTGCCGAAGTCAGGACTCGATACGAAGCAGGGAAGTGCGAATCCAAAGCACGGCAGCTGCTCGTAAGCGTATCAGAGAAGATTCATCACTACAGTGGCATCGTCGACGTCTTCGTATCACACCACCCCGAGTACACAGCGCTAGTATGGGGCGCCATGAAGGTCCTATTCGTGGTCAGTGTGATCAGTTCCCTTTCGACAAGTCTGCCTTAGCTTGCATTTAATAACCTGACAAATACCTCGAATCAGGGGCTTGTCAACCACCAGAAAGTGATGCACCGGCTTTCTGAGGGTCTCGTTCAGATTTCGGACCTCCTTCCCCGAATAGAATTGACTGCCTGGCTCTATCCGATACCCCCCTTGCGGCAAATCATCACCAAGATTTACGGCCACATCCTCAGATTCCTGGTGCGGGCCCTCGGGTGGTACTAGGAAAGCAAACCCAGACACGCCTTCCATTCCCTCACGAGACCTACAGAGCTTCGTTATGATGACATTTTGTCCTCCATAGCGTCGTTATCTCGCAGCATGTTAGAAACGGCGGGGGCAAGCAGCCAAGCCGAGCAACGGGACATGCACTTGGGAATACGGCAACAAATACAGAACCAAGAGACCCTGCAAGGTAGTGTCGAGCGTCTTACGTCGATCGTGCTGGAGATGCAGTCCTCCATAGCGGCCGAGCGCGTGTTCCACGAGAGCGCAAGAATCGAGTTTCGTCAACAGCTATCGGGGATTCAGCTGGTTCAGTTCATGAGTCATGTCAAAGTGATCCAGCTTCCGGACCCTGTAAAGTCCTTTCAGGCGTCACTGTTGCTTTCTAAGAGGCGCCGTACCAGGCCGTCTGCTGGGGGGCCAGCATTTTGGCTAGAGGATAAGGTCCAGAAGTGGAACCAAAGCAGCACGTCCTCACTTGTCGCGGTGAGCGGAGCATGGAAGACGAGATTCCATCTCCAGAGTTTCTGTACACAGGCTGTCGCAATGCTGCGGGATGCGCAGATCCCCGTTATATGGGCTTTGAAAACACCGATCCGCGAGAGAGGATCAACAGACGCGGTGTCTTCTATCGACTTGATCAAATACCTCATTGCCCAAGCCATCGCCATCAATAAGAGCATCCACACGGACGCGGCTTTGACGCCATGCCATAAATCATTTGTCGGCGCACAGACGGAGGACGACTGGGTCCGCATCCTTGGTTCTGTGCTCCAAGGCATTCCGTACCTGTATATCATCCTCGACATTGAGGTCGTGAGCCAGAACTTGGCTGGCCCCGCCAACGACTTTTGGTTGGCTGCTTTTGGCCGGATCTTCAATGAACTATCAGCTCGAGGCTCTAAGACGCTGGTCAGGGTTGCTTTGGTGGGCTATGGAGCCTCTCCGTTTAGAGGTTCTGTCGGCATGAGTTACGACGATTGTGTTGTGACGGTGGGCCAGGCGCGACAAGCTCAACCCCTTCGCACAAGGTTGCCACGCCGCGGGAAGGACACCCCCGGCTCTGTATGCGGAGAAGCGTTGGATTTGACTCAATTACCTGGTAACTCCGTGCCACGTACTGGTCGGGGCAAGCATCCGAGGCGGGTCCAACGCAACAGGTAGTGGTAGGAACAGCCCAGTGGCGTGCACTATGTGCAAGTCATTGCCAATGCTTGTTTTAGTCGTTGGACACCAAAATGGTACTGAATCACGAGTGGCTTACCAATCAGTACCAACCCCGTCTGGAGCCGCGTGATAACTATGTTCCACTGGATGACCCAGATGAGTCCTCGGGGAACGAAGATACGTTCGATTCCAAGAGTGTTTGCGAGACTCCTGGCCAAAAAACGGCATCCACGGAGGAGAAGACCCCTATTGATGAAGACTCACAGACACCGGAGGGCCAGAGCGGAACCTCTTGATGATGTTCATGGTGTCATAATGCTAAGATCAAGTGTCAATTAATAGTACACGTTAACGTGAAAACGCTGTTCTCTGTTGCCTCCCACATATTACTCCTTGTGGACAACTTTTTGAAAAGTTACTCTGCTGGTTATCCCACCACATACTGAATTCATACAAGACTAACGTTGTTTTCTCCCTCCTCCTCTGAAACTCTATCTTTAGTCTTCTCACTAGTTCGAAGTCCGCCAAACCAACTTCACCCCACTGACAGCCCCCTCCCGCATCTGTTTCAATGCGTTCTCCTCGCGCTCCAATATGGTCTTTCCCTCGACGAGCCGGTACCGCTGCGGCGTGACGATCTTCTGAGCTAGCAGTGCCGGTATGATCTCCGAGGGCAGCTTCTCCTTGAAAAGGGGATTGTTCTCGTACACGAAGAACGTCCGCACCCCTTTTACCGTCACGCCTGAACTGGCTACGGTGCCCAGACTGCCGGCCACCTCGGCCGCGTCCATAGCGTACTCGGGCGCCTGGTCCGGGCTCGCGTGTGTGAGGATCACGGGCAACATGACGGCGACGATGGACCCCCGCTGCGCGAGCTTTTGCTGGAGGATGGGGCCCAGGCTGCCGTCGCGGGAGCCGATGCAGTCGATGATGAACGGGATCGTCTCCGGTGCGCCGTCGCTCTTCTTGCCGCCCTTTTCGTGCATTCGGGACGCGGCGGCGAGGACCTTTTGGGCGACGCTGGCGTCGCGGTAGTCGAAGCACTCGGTGGCGCCTAGGCCGCGAAGATACTCGTGGTGGGCCGGAGATGCCGTGGCGAGGATGTGGCGGTAGCCGTACCAGCGCAGGACCTGCAGGGCGGACTGACCGACCGAGGACCCAGCGCCCCAGACCAGGATGGGGTCGTTGGCGTGGTCTGGCACGTAGTCCTCCGGCTTAGGCCAGGGGGTTGGCAAGGCCAGATCCGTTGCCAAGGTGTTGAAGATGGTAATCAGATTCTCGGGTATTGTGGCGGCTTCCTCTGATGAGATATTCTCGGGGATCTTTCAAGTTGTCAGTACGGGCTACGGAGATGTTGATCAAAGGGGGGGTATGCTCACCTTCCCAAACATCCACTCAGGCGCCGTGACATACTCCTGATGCGCTTTGTACCGCGGCTCCTGGAACGCCCAGCCGAACACACGATCTCCCACCCGCAGCCGTCCGGAGGCTTGGGGTCCGACCTTCACAACGACACCGGCGGTGGTCGATCCAAAAATATCTCCCAGCTTCATCAGAAGCCCCCCGTCGGCCCGGTGGAGGTCGAGGGGCGTCGATGCGGTGAACTGGGATTGGATCAGAATCTCGTCGTCCTTTGGAGCTTCTGTGGGGACCTGAATGGCCTGGAGAGGCTTCCGGGCGCCGGCGAAGGCGACAGCTGTGTGACTACGACTGGCCGGCATAATGAACAATAAGAAGCAAAACAAGTCTTTTATGAATCGGAATAATCTCAGTTGTGTGCTTTCCCTTCTTTTATTCCGTGGTGAAACACAAATTTGATGCAGATGGGATTTGTAGATATAAGGGGTTTTGTGAGATTTGGGGTTGGGAAACAGCGACTGTTTATTGCATACAGAGCTTCTGTGGCCTTACCTAAGAGTTGCCTCGGTTAAGAGCGAGCATTTTATAGTTGCAGCCATGACGTATTTTGACAGTAATACCGTATTCGCTTCACTGCCTGTCGCGAACCTTCTGATTTGTAATGCTGCCCTATTAGTCAGATACCCCGCTCCTCATTGGCCCGCTCGTATCACGTTATTTACCGTCCGTGACACTGTATATACGGCAGATACGCCAGAATATCATCGCTTGTGATTGATTATCAATACCGTATGTTCAATTCTAGTATATTTGGTACAGAAATTTATTTCTAACAAGTTTGATTTTCGAAAGGGGTATCTAAGCCACAGCACAGAGCTACGGCGGTCTCTCTATATCGTCTGTACAATAATTCAACCCGTGACCCGAATACTGAGATGATATTGCCTACGCAATCAGTCACTCATCTTCATAGCTCAACTCCCATCAGAGGTGGCCATCAAGTGGCGTTGAACCTAGTCTCGACCAGCCCGCTTGCTCGAGCCAAGGCCGTTATTGGTGCCAATCTCGATATCGCTCTCCTGGACCACATTCTCCTTGCTGCTGTCGTTGCCGTCGTCAACGGCAGCTTTCTCGGCGTCATGCGCGTGCGCCGCACGAGAGAAAGCGTCGTTCTGACCACCGGCCGTAATCAGACCGTACTTGATGGCCTCTTGCTCGACCTCGGCATCCGTGAGGTAAGGAAGCTCCTTGGCCGCTACAACATACGACTTGCCCTCGACGTTGCCCTTAGCGAAGATAATATCGATCTCCTCAAGGGATCGGTTGGCAGTTTCGGGGTAGAAGAAGTAGATGATGGGAAGGAAAGTGGCATTGATAACGGCGAAGAATAGGTAGGTGCCCCAGCCGATGTTTTCGATCATAATCGGGGTGACCATGACGATCAAGAAGTTGAAGAGCCTGTGCATTTGTTATCCATCTCATCCGTGACAGCTGAGTATGGAGGAATATACGTACCAGTTGGTGCAGGTGGACACCGCATTGGCCTTCGCTCGGGTCTTGATGGGGTTGATCTCGGCAGGGTATAGCCAAGGCAGGGGCAACCAAGTAGCACCGAAAGAGGCAATATAAGTGAACAGGCCAACAGCCGCACCTCGGGCCGACATAGGGTTCTCCTTGATCAAGCAAGAGAAAGTGATGACCATAGACAAGCATTGCCCGACAGTTCCCCAGAGGAAAAGCTTGCGGCGTCCGACTCGCTCAATGATGAACCAAGACACAGTAGCGAATATGGAATAGATAATCATGTTGACACCACCCATCAACAAAGCCAAGTTGTGGTTGCCATGGCTGATGGACTTTTCGAACAGAATGGGGAAGTAGTAGATGACGGCATTGCATCCACCAACCTGCTGCATGAGCTGGGAAGAAGCACCGAGCATCATGCGACGGAAGTGCTGAGTCTTGCCGTTGGTGAAGAGAGCCTTGATGGGGGTGGACTTCTGGCCCGAGAAACCTGAAGCCCGGATCGAGTCAAGAATGACATCGCGTTCCATGGCGGTCTGTTCACTGCCGAGCTCGTATCCGCGGAGAGCAGAAATGACAATCTCAGCCTCCTCGTAACGTTCGTGGGTGAGCAACCAACGTGGAGACTCGGGTAAGAACCACATAGCACCGGACAGGACGAGTCCGAAGATGATTTGGAAGGCGATAGGGAAACGCCAGACGAAGTCATGGTTCGTGGAATATGTGCTGCCGTAATCGACCCAGTAGGCAATTAGAGTACCGAAGGCAATGATACCACCTTCGATGCAGATGAGGAGACCACGGTTGGTAGTCTTACTGCATTCGGCTGGTTGCATGTTAGCTAGATGCCATGTTCTCGCTGGGGAATGTTTGACGAACCTTGATAAGTCGGAATAGTCGACGTATTCAGTCCATTGCCTACACCCGTGATCACACGGCCGACGATGAACTGGGCAAGGGGGTTTGATCCGGCGACGGCAGTGACCTGGATAACGACACCGATGATCATCACGACACCACCCAAAATTATACCTTGCATGGCGTTAGCTAGAGAAGTCGGATCCGCCAATCAAAGTTCATCTCACCCTTTCTTCGTCCCAACAGATCTCCAAATGCCAACATGAATACGGCACCAGCAAGACATCCAATTTCTAGAATTGCATTAGCTCCCACGACCTAGCATCGCCAACGGGGAAACTCAATCTTACCGTAGATGGCTGTGACGAACCCTTGCATCGTAGCATTGTCTTTTGTCGCCTCGAACATGTTGTTGAACGCGGGAGCGCTGATGATACCAGACATAACACCCTGGTCATAGCCGAAGAGTAAGAAACCGCACGTGGCAATGGTCGACACCATCAGTGACAGCGGACGGCCAGTGAGGCCCATGAAGCGTGGGGAACCCATGATTGTGATCGATCGGGGGAACTTTGAGGGGGTTGTGTAGCACCAAGATGAAAGATAATACGACTCGCCCAAAGGAGTCGAGGCTTGAAATGGGGTATTACAATGCCCAAGTTGGCAGGGCAGGAACAACAATGGCTCTGAAGGGGAACCAAAAACCCAATTGGAAAACGGCTGCTCCAGGCAAAGAGAGTGCGATAGCCGGGGGGGTGAGAGAACTCTAAAAGGAACTCGAGCACATGTCGCAACGCGGGGTCTGTCCTACTACATATAGTTGTCGAGCAGGCTCTCCGTTCTTCCCCGTCGGATGACAAAGACTACCATGCACCCTCCTTCGTTACCACATTCCTAATTGCAGCTCGAGATCCAGTTGGTTTCTGGTAATGGAAATGCTCTTCGGCAGGGAGACTTAGCACACTTCGGGCGCGAGTCAAATGGTGCTAGACCTGCGAAGGAGATAGCCGAAGGAGGTATCCAAGAAACGAGTGGGTCACATGCTGATCTATTACCGCGAATGGCCGCCCGATAGGTCAGCACCTATGCCGCACAGTTCTGCGCCGTGAGCGGAAAACGTTGCTAGTCCTGCAGAGTCGTGGGGTACCATGAGGTCATATTGATTTTGAGTGATACCCTCAGGGGCCCTAGAAAGCCAGGGTTGGACGCAGGCCGAGCTGACATATCGAGCCTGCTAGCCTGGAGCCAGCCATCTGAAGATTGACATTGAAAAAAAGACACCAGACGAACGGGATAAGTCAGCTAGCAGACTGGACGCAAAGTCAAAGAACAACCAAGGCGCCTCCAAGGCGCCCCAAGAAACGGCTACCAATGCTTGTCAGCGTTCGCCGCGCCGGGACAGACCCATCAACAAGCCCATAGTAATGAACGGTTTTGGCAATGTGAAGCGTAATAAGCAGGTTGCGAGAGTGGACATGGTGGATTCGCGGAGGATCAGCGGTAAAGGGATCTCTTGGGCGCTTTTGGTGGACAAGAAGCCAATTTCGCGGGGAAGATGCAAGCGTCAAAGTTGGAAGATGCTGGGGATTCGCTGGTTAGTGCTGGGATTAGTGGCTGGGGACCCCAGGTCTGCAGTGGGTTACATCTCGGAACTGCCTCGGTCAGATTTTTCACTCTTGGCCAGGGGAAAAACCATCATCCATTCAAAACCGAGCATTTCGTCTGCTTCTCCTGCTTCTCGTACGGAAAAAGACGGACCTTGGCACCTGGTGATACTAACTGCTGGGAAGACTGGAGAATCGCAGTAAGCTGGAGATAATAACTGGAACAGACATGGTGATCTTTGCTCGTTTTCTCCTAGATTGGGACAAAGACCGCATAAGCTGGGTATTGGAGCATAGCCAGAAAAGCGACCGGCCACTTGGACAGAATACTTCCTAGCTGCAGGACTAGAGTTCGTCGCAAAACGAACGACTGAAGGACGCCAGATTGAAGGGGACCAAAAAGAAAAGATGCCGTAAGATATTGATAAGGCGAGTACCTAAGAAAGAGAGATGATTTCTTCGCCTTCTTCCTCGGCTACCGGCGACCCATGTCAAGATACGGTTAGAAGGAAGGGAGAACCAGCGGATCCACCCGCCCGCCCGACGCCTCCTGCCCTACGCCTGCCGCTGAGAGTGAAGGAAGGAAGGCCAGGCCACCGCGGCACCTACTGTAGCCACCAAGCCCAAATCGTCCCATTGCCAACGTTTGCTTTTGAGCCTCACTTTAGCGAATGCAGACCCTCGCATCGGCCCATGTCAATCTCTTTTGCCCGCTCACGAGACATAGCTTCCTCCCTGGCAGCCTGGCGTGTCTGGATTTGATTATCTTGTATAAGGGAGGGCAGACGTCCGCCAAATTGCGCAAAAGGACATCTCCGCCTCCGTCTGTCGACCGCCGCCAGCACAGAAGTTAGCGCTGCGCAGATCTCCATTCGCGATATGAACTTACATATGTACTTGGTAAGATGCAACCTAGAGCCAAGGTCCTACGAGCCATGCGGTCGCAGGTTTATGGGGAATACACTGGGCCGCACTCCGCTGCAATGCCCTTCGCGCGCTGTAAGTGGACAAAGGCGCGAGAGTAGTTGGACGTTGGACTTATATCAGGAATCCCAATTTCGTGCCGATCCTGCCGTCGTCCAAACCGCGCTCGGTGAGAATTACTTCTTTCTACGCATCAACTGTATGCATCCTTTCATTGGCCGTTGACCCGATGCGTACATTTCGTAGCTTGGCTCTAGTGAGATTCCTTTGGGTGCGGCCACGATCCCCGTTCGTGTTTTATTGGCGCGCGTCCCTTTCATGTTACTAACAAACTTTCAGCGTAGTCGTAATGGCCCATTTGCCCAAGGTGCTTTCGGATTACCCAGTCGGGAATGATGCGCAATCTCGCGGCGGCGAGCCATTGCGTATGTAACATTGGCTATATATTCCATTGTATCGTCATTTCCTTCATATGTATGAACAACTCAATTGCGCTGTCGTGATATGGTGTCAACGATGCCATGTCGTCAAAAAGAATGGGCAGGTCGTGGGGAGAGATCACTCAGCAGGACCCCGTTTCTCCGCGAGAACCACTGAAGTCCACTGAAGAAAGCCACTGGATCTCGCTGGGCAATCTTGTATTTTTGGGGATTTTGGGGGTTAGTGGTGGTGCACTTCCCACGTGCTAGGGGATTTTAGGCGTGACATTTTGCCACCTCAGGGAGCTCTATTGTGGGGGTTCCCTCTGATAACCTTGATAAGATAAAGTCACCGTAGAAGCGCCGACGACATCTCTTCTTACACTGTAAGTTTTGTCGATGAACAAACGATTAGACAACAGCATGACGGTTGGACTTTAATCTATTCGAGAGCCATTATGTGTCTGAATTTCAAGTTGGCTGTCCGGAGCTCTATTCTTGACTTCGGCAAGTCCTTCGGCAACTTATGAAGTGGAGCCTGATTATGCCTACTGTTCTCGGGTCACAGTCGTGAGAGGACATAAAGGGGCGACCTATTCCTTGACTGTCGACTACAGGCCACAGCATCAATGGTGATATCGCGTTTACTTTCCTGTGTTACCTTTACCCATTGTTCCTTCCGCTGACCTAGATACTGTTGCTGGCAAAGTGGTAGTTTCCCATATGTAGTACTCTGGGACAGGAGGGTCGTCATCATCGCCTGGGGTGTGCTCGCCGTCGCCAGAGGGGGTATTTTCCTTCGTATCTGAAGCTAGCGACTGCATTGCCGACACATTGCCTATTTGGACACCCTGTCAACACACTCTGGAGAAAGAGAGAGGGGGTGGGGAAGAGAGAGATCTTTCTTTTTGCTCGGGTGAATGGATGTTAACTCACTGGTGTATGCATCAGTGTCGAAGCGTTTGCAGATTTCGGCTACTCGTTTAAGTATCTCCAGCTGCTTTGTGAGCTTTGCTCTCAAAGCCTGGCGGTCTTCCGACTCGCCAGCCACACAGCGAATGAGCGCAGGGTCCATTTTGTAGACTATGATGGGTGATAAAACGTCAATCAAAGGAGAAGCCAGTACAATCTCTATGACATCGATGGCGACATTGTCGATGAAACGTTGAAAAGCAAACTAAACCAAAGTTAGGGTCATCTAGGCGTAGCGATGTTCATCTTCAGGCCAGTTTCGTTTACCTTGTAATATGCTTCCAGGATGTCCAATGCGTTTGATGCCATGGATCTCTCCACCGCCGTCATACCCATCGTGTCTTCAACTAAAGCGTTAAGGAGATCACCCAACTCAAAAGAACCATTTTTGATAGTATTCTTATTTGGGGACAGCTTGAAGAAGTTCCTAAGGGTGGTTTTGAAGGCAGCTTTGTTTCTTTTAGCTTCGAGCTCATGCATCGTTCGCAACAGATCGACGTTATATGTGATGGGACGGCCGCTTCTTTGAGACTTCAGGACATCATTCGCCTTTTCTTGGGCGTCCGCTAGAATCCGGTCCATTGACGGCTCGAATATATTCTAGAAGATGGCCTCTGCTGTCTCAGCATCATCAACAGCGACGTGATGAATGGCTAGGTGCATGAACCTCTTGGATATCAGCCAGACGGCTTTGACATGTTCTTGCGTGATCTTCTCCCACGGAGCAGACTGCTCGCGGAACAGTTCGCCAACTATCAGTGGATTGAGCACACCTGGGAGCTCAGACCCTCTGAGCTTGGCAGCTCTCTCGTGTCTGATATACTCAACAAATTCATTCCTGGTGACGCGGATAGGATCAGGGAACTTCTCCCCTCCGCTCTCCTTGATGTTCTTCTCCTCGCTATCCTCCCCTCCACTAGCGATTTCACGGCGCTGGTCTTTCTCGGACATAATATTAAAGAAATGTCTGTTGTGGTATTGGATGCCGGCTCGTAGCCGGCCGTGGTAGATGCTATCTTCTTCATCGGCGTTGTAGTCGGTTGCAAAGAACGGGTCGTTCCAAATGCCGTCAATAGCGCTCCTGGCAATCTGCTGGAACGACTCGCTAATCTGCAGTAGGTAGCATCGCTGTTCATCCAAGGTACCACAGGGATGTCCGAGTTTGTCGAGTTCCTCTTTGCAGGCCATGCGCTTGCGCTCGATCTCGGCAGCAATCTCCGGTAGTTTCGACATGAGTTGGTCATGCAAGGCTTCGGTAGGAACAAAGTATTTATTCCCACAGCTCAAGGCATATGGAAGAGGTACATCTTGACCGATTCCCTGGGAGCGTACACTGATAAGAGCGTCCACCAATTCTGCCCAGTATTTCGGCTCGAAGCCTGTTGGCCGGTTGGACGAGAACTTTTCAAGACCAGTCATGGAGATTTTAAAGCTCGCCGACTTGCAACATATAGGTGAGTAGAAGCCTGGAAGAGCAACAGAACGGGAGCGGGATGTATCATTGGAAATTCTCAGCAGGTAGAAGAGCGCTAGATTCTATCAGGCCCACCCAAGATACCTGGATGAATCCTTCATTCGGAGCACAAATAGAGACTCTTAGCTAAGTCATCAAGGTTGATTCGATACAAACTCAAACCCGCGTTTGGAGCCCTGCTCCTTCCGAGTCTCTGGTGTGTACTGGGCTGGCCCAGTATGAATGGTATTCTAAGTTGGGGGAGAGCAGCCACCCTCAAAGTGAATGGATACAGTTTTTACGATGACGGGATTTCTTTCATATGTAGCGAGGAGACACACAATTTGATCAGATCCATGAACAGATGCTCATGCTGTCAATGATCTGTAGGCAGAACACTTGGAACGCTAGCAGGATAAGGTAGCATCACCTGCACCAATCCACAGAAAAGAAGCAACCACAAACCCGGTGCTCCGCCGCAGATCCCGTTAGAGATTTGATCTGCTCAAGATCTATATGTACCCCGCACCAAGTGCATTTACATACATACATACATATTTGGCTTCTTGGCGTCCTCCTTGCGTCGCTTCATATGGACGTCGTAGCATGCGTGGAGAGGGGACCTGCGGCTCCCCCACATTCCGAAGTAGCTCCCGGGAATGCAACTTGACTAACTCGGCTCGGTGCCATTGCTTTGCATACCTTCCCACAAATATTTTGAACATTGTATGGCAACACGTCATAGCCGACTCTTCCAAGAGCTCGGTGGTTGGTTAAGCCGAGACTCCCGAAGACCATAATGGCCTATGGATTATAAACAGGTCTATCGCGCCCTCTTTCAAGGCCATCATATCGGAGCCAACTTGATTCCATTCGTTCCAAAATGGTGGTCATTGGTCTATTGTTTACTATCTGGGCCGCACTCGGTCTTGCCGGGCACGGAATAGTGTCAGCCGCTGCGGTGACGCAAGCTTCTGGGTGAGCACTGTCATTGTCTACATCTTCCAGTTCATTGATATTATTAGTCGAAGCTAACTAGTATTTTGTAGCGTGGGAAACCGGACGGAGTTTCTACCTCGGGGTTTGAGTGTGGGCGAGGTTCTCAGTGTGGAAACGACTCCCCTCCAAGGCGGTGGTTTCACCTTGAACAGCACCGCGCCCCTGGCGACGCTGGACTATGGGACCGAGGTGGCCGGCATCCCGTTCTTCTCTATCTCTGCCGTCAAACCCGGACAGAACCAGTCGTCCGTCCAAGTTGAAGTCCGGTACAGCGAGGCGTACTTACCTCTAGCACACCCCTGGGCGGACGGGCCATATACGTTTTCTGTCTCGCTCGCCAACGGGTTCCGGGTCGAGACGTTCAACGTGAGTAATAGTGGCAACTTCGCATCGCCCCTCGTGCAAGGCGGGCAACGATGGCAATCCATCCGTTTGCTATCAAGCGCACAAGGAAGCACCGCCAGCATCTCCTTCGATCGCGTCGGTTTCCAAGCTACAGTCGACCCTTACGACGTAGACGACATGCCTGCCACGTTTCAGTGCGACGACGAGAAACTCAACGACATATGGAGCCTCGGCGCCGCGGCGGCGGCCACCGCCTGCGTCGAAAAGGGGACCCAGCCCGCGGTCTGGGAAGTGGACCCCGTCAAGGGCGTGCTACTCCGGTCTCAGAAGCCGGCAGTGTGGGCCCATGGCTTCACGCTTGCCAATTATACGATGAAATTCGAGACCATGATCGAGCGAGGCGGTGTCTGGTGGACTGTGGCGATGCCGAACGGAGGCTATGGGTCTTACCTGCAACTGCGACTGGTGGGCGAGCTGCCGGAGGCTTCGACGTTTGCGAACATGAACAGGACTATAGCTCCGCCTAACTCGATACTTGTTTCGTACGGTTACGACTTCGTCAACCAAACTACCTTACCCTCCTTGTTGCTCCATACGTTTCCCATTGCCAATCCTGTGGCCGAGAAGAGATGGCATAGAGTCAAGACCGTCTTGTCTCCCAGTGGACATTTGGCGGTATCACTCAACGGACAGGAAGTGTTCAATATTTCAATTTCAGACTACTACACGGCGGGAAAAGCGGTCTCCTTCACTGGGAGCTTGGGGGTTGGTGCATGGCAGGATGAGGTGGCGTACGTCAGGAACCTCACCATCACCGATACGATCAACGGTTCAGGCCTCTACACCCACCCCCTCACCACGGAGGACATACTTGTCGACTTCGGGACGCAAAGCAACATCAAATCCGTATGCCTCGACGGTCCGAAGCGCGACCGGCTGGTTTGGCTCGGCGACTTCTACCACACTGCGCGCGTGGTCGGGTCCAGCACGGCCCGGTTCGACATGGCCCGGGGTACGCTCGAAATCATGCTCGGCACGCAAAATGAGTACGGCATGCTTGCCATCAACACGCCCATGGGCTACGAGCCTGCGACTTCGGCGCCAATAGGCTCTGTGGGCGGCCTCGAGGACTACCAACTCCTCGGCGCGAGCTCCATGTACGGTTACATCCGTTACACCAACGACCTGGACTTTCTGCGTGCGACGTGGCCTAAGTGGCAGAAGCAGCTCGGCTGGTTGGAATCTAGGATCGACGACACCGATGGGCTAGTTCACCTGACTTCAGAGTTCCTTGCCACAGGCGCGACGGCGCCCACCTCGTCCGGCTCTTGTGCCACCGTCCAGGTCCTCCGCGAGTTCGCGGAACTTGCCGAAGCCATCGACGAGAGTGTGGCAGCCACCAAGTACACCACCCTCGCGGATGGGATGGTCAAGGCGATCCAGGAGAAACTCTGGAACAATGAGCTAGGAGTGTTCTCAGCAGCGGTCAACGATCGCAGCAACTTCTCGGTGCCCGCGACCGCGTTCTGTATCACGTCCGGCGTCGCCACGACGGAGCAGGCCAATCGGTCTATTTCCGCACTTCAATCGCAGCTTGTCCTCGGCGTCGGCTACAAGGACAGCACCAAAGTCAATTCGAGCGAAGAGACCCAGATCTCGCCCAACACCAACGGCTTCCTCCTCGACGCCCTCTTCCGGGCCGGCGCGTACTCGACCGGCCACAACCTTCTGCGCTCGCTCTGGGGCGCCATGATCAACAATCCGGAGACCTCTTCAGGCGCGAGCTGGGAGTATCTCCTACCAGATGGCCGTCCGGGCCTTGACCGCTTCACCAGCCTGGCACACCCCTGGGGCGGTGCTCCGACTTACGTCTTGACCGAGTGGGCCGCAGGCTTGCAGCCAGTGTCTGGCCCTGGTGGGTTCGGATATCGGAAATGGGTTCTAAAACCGGAAGCTGGACTGGCCATGGGACTGAAGCGTGCCGTCGGTCGCGTACAGACACCCACGGGCCCGCTCTCCGTCCAGTGGGACATTGCCGAGGGGACGGCAGAGATGCGGGTCTTGGTAGAGACTCCGACCAACACTACGGGGACGTTCGTACTCGGTGCCACCCAAAGGACTCTAGTTGGGAAAAGTCGGTATGAGTTCAATGTTGTAATGGTGTAGCGAGATATATAACATGATTATCCCAGACTTGCCCGGTTATACTATTGATCTAGCGCTGTACTAGGTCATATAATCCTGTAAGGTTAGTGTTGTAAGGGGGCGGGATGATGAAGTACTTATTCAATCTGGCTCACTTGCCCCTGTAGCTTAACCTTAAATTATGCTTGGCCGAGGTCCGTGGGAAACGCGGGGGATGAACCCCCCATGTTTCCGCAAACATCCCTACATGTAAGTAACAAGCGGGGACAGTGGACACTACACGATCCAACCCCGGGCGTCAAGCCCTTTCCTAACTCATATCTTTTGACCCAACATACGAGTGACAATGGAATCACGCCTCGGACCGCCGTGGAGGTTGCTCCAGCGTAGGAGCTTTACGCTCCGGGTCACCCCGCCTCACCTTTGTGTCGGATGCGGGGCCGGTCAGCGACAGCGACGGCAAATTACAACCAGCGCTCGCGATGCCGCCGACCAGATGATGCGCACCTTCGCAAATCGCGTAACGACGCGGCGTCAGGTTCTCGACGGGAACCAATTGCAGAAGCTGAGCTTGACGCTGGGCCGACCGCACCTCTACCCGGCCCTCGACGTGACCGAGTCCCCGCCGCCAGAAGGTACGCCGTTGCCCCCTGGCTATCACCTTGTCTATTTCACGCCGGGTGGCTTGGAGAGCGAGTTGGGGTCCGACGGCACCGACAAAACATTCAACGCGCCCTCGCCTTTCACGCGGCGCATGTGGGCTGGCGGTCGCATGAGCTGGAAAACACCCGCACAATTGCTGGTAGGAAAGCAAGCCGAGGAGCGGACGCGCCTCCTGAGCGCGACGCCCAAGAAGAGCCGCGACGGGGGTGAAATGGTCCTCGTAGAGGTGGAGAAGGAGTTCTGGGGGCCGGATGGGCTTGCGCTGGTGGACCAAAGGTCGTGGATCTTCCGGCCTGAAGTGCCGGCTGCGCATACGTCGGCGTCACACCCGGTCGAGGAAACCACGGTGCGAGGGCCGTCTACAGTGGAAGATGTAAATTATGGTAAAGGCTGTGAGTTTCCGTGTCTTCTGTCACATAGTCATATCATTTCCTTCCTTGCTTGCCTGCTTCCTCGATAAAGCATGTGCTGACACTCATCGATAAGCATACCCTTGCCGACGGCTACGGTGGTCGCCCGTGGGGCTTTTCCGCTTCTCGGCTCTCACCTTTAACGGGCACAAAATTCATTACGACGGAAGCTGGACACGGAGTATCGAGAACCACCCTGGTTGCGTGGTCCACGGGCCGCTCAACCTCATAAGCATGCTCGACTACTGGAGAGATGTATGCGCAGGAGGCCCGGTGGGCGCGATAAGTTACAGAGCTATCTCGCCATTATACGCCGGGGAGATGTATCAGATTTCAACCCAAGACCCTATCGAATCTGCTGATGAGAAGTCATGGGACATGCTGGTTCATAAGGGCGATGTGGTCTGTATGAAAGGGACCATCACTAAGTTGAATGCTTGAGCATATCACAATCCATGGCTTCCACTGCTGCGCTATCTCTTTGACTAAACCCTTCATCAAGACGACCGGGATCCCCCGCAGGCGTTCTGGTGTGACTTGATTTCGTTCAATGTAGGATTTACGGTGTAAATTTTACATTTCATACTTGGTGCATACGGTAAGTTCTGAATATGATACTGTCATACCGGGCCGTCGATGCCGTCGATGCCGTCGATGCTACATGTTGACTCTCACTGGTCTCACGCAAGATATGCAAACCGTGGAAGGGACCATGACAAGCAATTTGACAACGTACCAAGGCGGATATCAGGGTCTGGAAGAAATATTCCAATTAAGTGATGTTACGGGAGAAACGAAACAAGATTAGGGTACACTAATACGGAGAACAGGAATCGAATGGCCACACAGCAACTGCATTTAGCTGGGGAAAGGATTCGAAGGTAACTACGCTTTAGTCGACGGAGTCAGCTGGTCACTTCCTGGTGCTGCAATGGGCGGTGCTACTTCCCACATAGGTATTTTCACATTCCAGGCAGGAGGACATTTGCATGCAGAGAAGTGTGTGCGTCGCAGCCATTTCCAACTACTGTAGGCACTTTCCATACTCGGGATATCAACAGGGAGGAGTAGGTAACATCACACTTCAGCCGGGTGACCCTGTAAACGCTTGGACAAAATGCATCTCAAAATGCTCTCAACGCAACGCAGACCTTCTCAAAGTTATCTCTCTCTCTCTCTCTCTCTCTCTCTCTCTCTTTCTTTTCCTTTTCCTTTTCCTTTTCCTTTTCCTTTTTTGGTCTGAATCAACCAGGCTGGCCCAGCTAAACCGAATCACTACCTAGGTATTTATCTGAACTCACAAACAAGATTACCCGTTCCCCAAAACCGCAAAAGAATACAGCCCCTCTTCTCTTTCGGTCCAAGTCCTGCTAGTCTACACCATGCTGCAGGTTTTGGCGTCGTGCCCTATCACGGCTTCGGTGGTGATTGGGGATTCCCCATCTCGGTGTTATAGGCGATCCCATGCAGGATAGTATGGACGATTTCCTGGACGCGGCGCGGTACCTTGGCGCGACCCATATCGACGTAGATATCATCCAGGATGATATCGAGGGGGTCGAGGATGCGGGCGTTGGCACCCACGAGGGCGCCGCCTTTGGTGGCCAGCTCGTGGAGGCTGCGGACCTGATCGACGACGTCGTCAGGAAAGGCATCCTGAAGGCTCTGTGTCACCATAGTCTGATATACGCTCTGGTACTCGACCAAGCGGACTAGCAGGTCGCGTTCCGTCTTGTTGTCCGTTGCGTAGTCATCAGGGCGTTTTTCAGGACACCAATGAACATCAACTCCATCTCCGTAAGCCCAGATCTCTTAGACATTCGGTCCGGGAAGTTGGTATAAAAAGTTGCTCGAGGGGGGATGGTGACAGCTGTGGTGGCCGGGCTGTAAAGGGCGGTATAACAAGCTATGGTTGTTGGGTCGGGTCCGGGAGACGGAGGCTGGTGCGATTGGGCGATCTCAAGTAGGGTCAGAAGGACGGTTGAAAGCTTCATTCAGTCAAGGCCAATGTTGCAAGCGAGGGCTAACTATCTACACATGATTGTGGATGTCAATGGGGCGGTTGGAGCCCAGGTATATATAAGATATATATATATATATATATAGTACTAGTAGGTGAAGGGCTAAAAATGAAACGTTCCCGTGACGCGATAACGCCCATACGCCGGCCCGAGAAACGACGTACGCAATTTGAGGTTACACAAGAGAGGGAAAAGGGGTGCTGGCCGATGACGAGGGTTGCTGGCGAAGGGGGAAGGGGGAAAGGGGGCTGGCGTCGACGACAGGCAGGGGGACAGGCGTTAACGTAGCCGTACCCCTCGCTACGATTCAAATAGTAACACGGAGGCGCGAAGCGCCGGAGTGTTGCTCGTGAGATTTTATTAGTAAGTGAAAAGAAAACAATTCTACAGACCCTCTCCAATCAGAGGCGATACCGGAACCCAACCGTCTTCCAATCTGTCATATCTTCATAATCCTCAGGTCGCAAGTGAGCCACCTCGATGACTTTTCCATCGCCATCGCCATCGCCACTGCCTCCAATAACACCCGAAGCCCCCACCCCCGCCTCGATACCCTCCTCAGACGCTCTGCGCTTGTTCATCCATTGCAGATAAAACCGGAGCCCCAGCGAGAGGCACACCACCAACGCGTAACAAACCATGATGGCACGGAACGCCGTCGTGTAGCCGGGGGCCTCAGACTCGCGGAACAGCTGAGGCCCTACAATGTTGCCCGTACAGTAGGCGACAAAGACGAGGGCCGTCATGGTGCCCTTCTTGGTGACGCCGCGGAAGTTGACCTGAACCAGGGACAAGAGCAGAGGCAAAGCCGCGGGGCCCGTCGACAGCAAGAAATAGCCGAACAGCGCGACGCCGTGCGGGAGCGACTCACGCTTTCCGATCAGCGCGCTGCCCACCACGGGCGGGAGCACGATAAGCGCCGCCAGGATGCAGTTGAGCGACCGGAACCGGCCCGCGAGCCAGCCCGTGCCCGAGATGGCGGCGATGGTGATGACCGAGTAGGGCACGTTGATGAGGGTGGACTGCAGGTTGGTGAAGCCGAACGAGACGATTACCAGGTTGGCAAAGTTCTGCGTGCCACCGTTGGGGATCTGGGCCAGCAGGCATAGGGACCAAACGAACCACGTCTTGGGGTCGATGAGGCACTCGCGCGCCTGGTCCCAGCGCCACGCCGTCTTGTCCGTCTTGCCTGTGCCCGCGACGACGACGCGGTCCTGGGCCCAGCGGCGCTCGTCCGGGGTCAGGAACTTGGCGGATGAGATGCTATCTGGCAGGAACAGGAAGACGACAAAGCCCCAGATAAAAGTGGCGACTCCTAAAATGATGAACATCCAGCGCCAGGGCCCGACGCCGCCGTCATGGTCCTTGCGGATGTGTCCGATCCCGAAGGCCAGGAAGGACGAGACGATGCCGCCGACGCTGTTCCCCGCGAACCAGATGCCCGTGCGCGTGGGGATTTCGTCGCGCGTATACCAGGTCGAGGTGACAAACATGAGGGCGGGCGAGACAGTGGCCTCGGCGACGCCGAGCAGGAAGCGCACCGTCAGCAGGCCGCCGTAGTTGACGCAAGCCGCGGTGAGGGCGACGACGGCGCCCCAGAACAGCGTGTTGGCGGCCAGGTATTTGGCGACGGGCAGGCGGGCGATGAGCAAGGTCGTCGGGTAGGCCCAGAAGAAGTAGCCAAAGTAGAATATGGACGAGACCCAGGCGTAATTCTGGCCCCGCAGGTGCGTGTCTTGCTTCAACCCGAAGACGGACGCGCTCGACAGGATGGTCTTGTCCATGAAGTTGAAGACGTAGGTCACGAAGAGCAGCGGCATCAGGCGCATGTCGATCTTGCGCACAATGCGACGGGCCGTGGCGGCGTCAACGACGACGGCTTCGGCATGCGCCGCAGGCATGTTGGCATCGGTCGGGCCGGTCTCCAATTCGTCAGGGGCGCCCATAGTCAAGTACGAGGAACCTTGAGAGGCTGATGCTGCTTCAGGTGGGAGGAGACATTCGCGCGATGAGCTCTCTTCGTGCGCATAGAGAGACATGATATACTCTCCCGCCAAGCGCCCGCCGCGCTCATGGAACGTAGTACTCCCTTCGGAACTGAGCCGACTGTCAAGAGACCAGCAAGGTTAGAACCCGATGCGGGGGTTATCTATCTCCAGCAAATCAGCAAAAACGCCGAGGTGTGCTAAGCTGAGACAACCCCGGGCTCCGACTTCGCACCAGGCACACTTCAAGAACGCTACCCTCGACTTGGCTCTCAAAGATCGTATTGTGGAATGGCTCGCCAATGTATGATGATGGCGGGTTCAACCAGGATTCGGCGATAAATAACAAATGGCATGCGACAATCAATGATTGCTCTATCAAGCGCCGTGCTCAGATGTCAGGGACCTGTTGCTGGTACGTGGAGTAGCGCTATGCCACCAGATAGTGCCTACGGGTCAGTGGACCACCGCTAACCTTGACCCCTACTAGCCCCCCTACAGAATCCAGAAATAGCACATCTGTTGACGTTGAAGGGCGATATACATCGGGGAGCAACCCGGGTATCAAGGAAACAGCAGATACAGATTAAGAGTATGACAACCCAAATTCAATCCGGATATTATATATCAAATTTATGGGATATTGAATTTTAGAGCCCAAACTTAACTTGCACAGCACAATCGCTATGAACGGCCTAGAAGTATCCCCCTTCATCGCCGCCCTCCCCAAGGTCGAGCTCCACGTCCACATCGAGGGCACCCTGACGCCCGCCTTGCGCTGGAAACTTGCAAAGCGAAACAACGTGCCACTGCCCTACGCCACCTACGATGATTTGTTGGAGTCGTACAACGTGCTATACAACCACCGCAAAGAAGTACACGGCGACAATGGCGCCCCCACCTTTCTGGAGACCTACTTCGCAGGGACCCAAGTCCTGTGTGAGGAACAAGACTTCTACGAGCTGGGCATGGCGTACCTGGAAAGAGCCCGCGACATGAACGTCCGCTACGCCGAGCCCTTCTTCGACCTGCAGGCCTACCTGCCGCGCGGCATCCCCGCCGCCGCCGTGCTCAACGGGTACATGCGGGCGCAGCGCGAGGGGGCCGCCAAGTTCGGCGTCCGGAGCAACTGGATCCTGTGCTTCATCCGCAACCGGCCCGTCGCGGAGGGGGTCGCGGCGTACGAGGCGGCGCGGGCCTGGGCCCGGATCCCGGGGGGCCACGGGCTGTTTCATGCGGTGGGGTTGGCTAGCAACGAGTACGACCGGCCGCCGATGCTGTTTGAGCAGGCGTTCCAGATGGCGAAGCAGGACGGTAAGTCGACTTAGTCTCTCTCTCTCCTTTTTCTTTTGTGGAAGAACATCTCTTTGACGCCCCCTTCCTTATAGGACTTCACGTCACAATGCACTGCGACGTGGACCAAAAAGACGCCGCGGACCACATCCACGAAGCCATCTTCGACGTGTTGGGAGGTCAGGGTACCGAGCGCATCGACCACGGCCTCAACGCCCTCGACCGGCCCGAGCTGCTGCAGGGTCTAGCATCGAGAGGGATCCCACTGACGCTGTGCCCGCACGCCTACCACCGCCGGCAGGCGACCGACGTATTATTCCCCAAACTCCGGAAACTGTGGGAGCTCAAGGGTATCAAGTGGTGCATCAACAGCGACGACCCGACCTACATGCACAACGTCTGGATCGACGGGGCCATGGAGAAGGTCTACCACTACTGCGGCATACCCAAGGCCGATATGGTGCGGCTATCGAGGGATGCCGTCGAAATCAGTTGGGCGGATGAAGAACTCAAGATAAAGTTACTGCAAGAACTTGAAAGGTTTGAGCAAGAAAATTGTTGATGGTGAAAATAAACACCCGAGATATTATTACTGTCTTCCGCAGACGCTTGTAGCAAGAGGCAACACTCGACTGGACTGGGCGCCCAGCAAATCTATTACCATGCTGAGCTAAACCACCATTATTTGAATGCAATCTTGAGAACGACCCAACGTGGGAAGATCAGCCCCAAAGTATTGATTTACGGGAGAGGGACGATATACGACAACCGCAGATGAACATAGTTACCCCAATTCTGGGGTAGTTCGATGCAACTCGCTGGGGGTCGGACATCATCATAAGAGCGATGAGCATCTCAGGTGAAGTCCAGTGGACGCAGCTATTATGCCAAAAGATGACATGCAGCCAAATCTTCCACTCACTTTGTACCATGTTGTCGTTCAATCACCTAGTTGTGTTTACCTTGCTCTTATCGAGCCATGTACAATCACAGCAGCAACCTCTTTACTCAAGTTCCTTCGGCTACCCCGGTACCAATGCCTCGTACGACTACGTCGGTAAGAACAAGCAACCCCTTTCCAAAGTGACAGCATCAACAATAATTCTTAATCACGTATAACCATCACAGTCATCGGAGGCGGCATCGGCGGTCTGGTAGTCACCTCGCGTCTAGCTGAAGTCGCCTCCGTCGCCGTCGTCGAAGCCGGGGGGTTCTACGAGGTCGAGAACGCCAACCGGTCCGTCGTGCCCCTTCTGGCGCTGACGGGTCTCGCCTTCCTCGACCCTTCGCCGGAGACGTTCGCGTCTCAGCCCCTAATGGACTAGGGCCTAGTCTCCAAGCCCATCCCGGCAGCGGGCGGGCGTACTATGCGCAAGGCAAGACGCTGGGCGGGTCGTCCGCCATCAGCACCATGTCGTATCTGCGGGGCACGAAGAGCTCGTATCAGCGGCTGGCCGACTTGGTTGGTGACCAGGACTGGACGTTCGACAACCTCCTGAAGTACTTCAAGAAGTCGTGCAGATTGATACCCCCGAATCTGGAGAAACGCAACAACACAAATGTCACAGTGACATACGACCCGACAGTATTTGACCCCAATGGCGGTCCGTTGCATGTGTCGTGGAACAACTGGGTCGACCCGACCCTCACTGTGATGTCAAAGGCAGTGGAGGAAGCCGGCTTGTCTCCAAGTTCGAAGGGGTTTAGCAGTGGCGAGCTCGTCGGACATGGTGCTTGGATTCCTTCGACAATCAATCCTGGAAACGCTCATCGCTCGTCGTCCGAAAGCAGTTTTCTTCGGAACGCCATTCAAGGCGGTGGTACGCTGGTGGTGTACACGCATACTCAAGCGAGACGAATTCGTTTCGAACGGTCGAGCCCTCCGAGGGCTATAGGGGTCGAGGTCGAGACTCGGGGGTTACAATATTCGCTCAATGCTGCCAAGGAGGTCATCATCTCTGCTGGGACGTTCCACTCACCTCAGCTTCTCATGGTGTCAGGTAAGAAGCACATGATGACTGGAGGCCGGGTCTGGCTGACGTTGCCATAGGAATTGGGCCAAAGGCTGTGCTCGACTCTCAATCCATCCCGGTTATTGTCGATTCGCCAGGAGTCGGCCAGAACCTAGTCGATCCTGTGCAAATCGCTGTGTCACACGCAGTGAACACGCCAAGCGGCCAATCCCTTACTGCCGACCCAGTCCTGGCGCCCCATTACGTAAAACAGTATCTCGAAGATGCGTCAGGCCCCTTCAGCAGCGCGGCCGGCTATCTGGCGGCTGAGCGTATTCCCCCGCGACTGCGTAGCGCGCTCTCCGCAGGCGCTCAGGAGAAGCTCGCAGGGTACCCAGCCGATTGGCCGGAGATAATGTACATAGTTGGCAGCTTCCTAGGCCACAATCTTGCCACCATCGGCGCGACGGCAGCGTGGATGCCCATTACCTTCTCGCGCGGCAACATCACCCTCCGCAGCGTGAGCATGGCCGAGCCTCCCTCTATCTCATTGAACTGGCTCGACAATAGCGTCGACGCCGAGATTGCGGGAGATATGGATGACAGAGGCGGCGAGCGCAATTCAGGACGACGACGGCCCAGAACTGCTGCCAGGCGCGGGCGTGCAGACGGACCAGCAGGTTCTGGATTACATTCGCCAGAGCGCTACTCCGATCTGGCATCCTGCAGGCACTTGCGCCATGGGGCGATCGGGTGAAGACGGGGCGGTGGTAGACAGTAAGGCGCGGGTATTCGGCGTCGAGGGTCTTCGCGTCTGCGACGCCAGCGTCCTACCTTTCACAATTCCTGCTCATCCACAAGGAAGTCTGTACGCCCTGGCGGAAAAGATAGCGGATGACATCAAGAAAGCGGGGGAGTGCGCCGTGTAGTCCCGCGGATTCGCTACGTCGCAGGACTTCAAGGGTTGGTCGAATTGAAGTCGTCGGAGCCGAATTGTCTAGCGATGAATTGAGTAGTCTCGTGGATTTAGCGGCAGCTGACCCCGGATTTCCAGCTCTGACTCAACCTAGCACTTGTGAGGCGGTGGTGTCGAAACGACGAATGTCTAGATCAGAGAGAAAGACAGGCCGTCGGCTTGGCCTTATGATAAAGAGCAAGGCTATCGAGTCGGAGAGCGGGCTAGATTCCGAGCTGGAGAAACCATGGTGCAGTCAACCGGGCTGGTCTCCCATAACTGGAAGGATAGGTAGTAGTGCTGTAGATTCAGCGGTCCAGTGGTCCAGCGATAAGGATAAGAGCATAGCTCATACTCTGTACTTGCTGTAGCATCGTGGTTAGCATTGATGAATGCGAATAATGTAAAGGAAGTGGGTACACGGTTCCTTACATTATGAATGGTCCTTAGTAAACTCAGCTATCAGCCCTGGCAGCGCTATTCAGCATATCAGATAGGCCCAACTGCGTATCGGGTGTTTCCCGAAATGTGGCACTACTATGTAATGGGATGGGATAAGAAAGGAACAGGAAAGTCCATGCGATGCAACAGGGCCAAGCCAGCACTTGAGCAGAAATGGGATGTCCATGCGAATGGGCGACAGCCAAGCAATCATGGGTGCTTAGCTTGGGGTAAAGCAGGATGCCCTCAGCTTGTCGGCGGCAGGGCTAGATAGTTCACGGTAGAAGGGAACGCCAGGGCGTATGTCGGGTGCGGGTGTGGTGTTGCTTGTTGCTTGTTGCCTCCTCCTCTCTCGCTCTCTCCTCATCTCCCAATCGCATTATCAACGACAGCCGTTATCGTCGGTCTAAGCGTCTTGGCAGTCTGGGGTTAGTACCTGTTAGGGCCCTTTTAGTCGGGTTGCCAAGGCGCTGGGAGCCAACCTCGTTATCTTGGTGGGGTAATAGTATTGGCTCTCAAGTGCTCTCCCATACTGCCCATCGTGTTGTCCCTCGGACTCTCTCCTCTCGACCCCTACCTAATTTAGCTTGTCTGGCTGCGATCCAGGTGCAATCCAGGCTCTCGTTTGTCTGCTTGGATCTCCCTTGTTATGTAAAAACCACGTTATCAAGTTGCCCCATACGTACCAAGAACCATCATGTTGCCTCTCGCGTATATATCACTCGAGATGTCGCCCTTGCCATTGACGGCTGCTTCGTCACGGAAGATTCCCTCAACCACACACACCTCCCCTCAACCTCCTCTTTGTAGCTGACCACTTCTGCTACCGCCATCATGGAAGACACCGAAAAGAAGGGAGGCATGACGCCTGCCTACACCAACACCAGTGGTGAAGACGTCGGCGTCGTCACTGCTGATTCCTATGGCGAGACCAAGCGCGGTCTGAGCCCGCGTCATGTTCAGCTCATGGCCATCGGCGGATCGATTGGTACTGGACTTTGGGTAAGCATTCTTATTCTTCTCTCTACTCCTTCGTTTCTCGTGTGGCTCGCAGAGACTGCCGAAATTGGAGTGTCGCATTGGACGCCGCTGACAATAGCGCCTAGGTCGGTATTGGCGGGGTACTGAGTAAGGCAGGCCCACTCTCCCTCATTCTGGGGTACACATTCTGGGGTCTCGCCTTTGTCTGGCCCCTGAACTTGTGTGTGGCCGAGATGTGCGCCTACTTGCCCACCAAGGGCAGTATCTTCGAGTTGGCGGCCCGCTTCTTCGACCCGGCCCTGGGTTTCGCCATGGGCTGGACCTATTTCTTCGCCGGAGTCATGTTGGTGTGTACGGAATATTCCGCCGTCGCCACCGTCATGCAGTATTGGTTACCAGACGTCAACCCGGCCGCTTGGATAGCCATGACCTTGATCGTATGTTTGCTGCTCAATGTCGTCGCCGTCAAGTGGTACGGAGAATCCGAATTCATCATGGCCTCCACCAAGGTCATCTTGTTGTTTGGACTGTGTCTGGTGACGCTCGTTACCATGTGCGGAGGCAACCCCAAGCATGATGCCTACGGCTTCCGGAACTGGAGCGGCGGCAACGCAATCCATGAGTACTACACGACTGGAAGCACCGGGCGATTCCTGGGTTGGTGGAAGGTCGTTATCTACGCCGCCTTCACCATTGCCGGTCCCGATATGATCGCATTGGCTGCCGGAGAGATCCAGAACCCTCGTCGCACCATCCCTCGTGTGGCCAAGCTGATCTTCTACCGTCTGGTCGGTTTCTACATCGTCGGAGTCCTGTGCGTTGGTATCATCTGCTCCTCGCGCGACCCCATGTTGCTGGGCGCTATCGCGAGCGGTGAACCCGGCGCTGCTGCCTCTCCCTGGGTCGTCGGCATCAAGAACCTCAGCATCCCGTTCCTTCCTGATCTCGTGAACGCATTGATCTTGCTGTCTGGATGGTCGTGCGGTAACGCCTACCTCTACTCTTCTTCGCGAACTCTGTATGGTCTGGCAAAGGGTAAGTCTCATCCATTAATCAATACAGTTTGCAGCGAACACCCGTGCTAATTTGTGATGTATAGATGGCCAAGCGCCCAAGATCTTCGCCAAGTGCAACAAGCAGGGTGTCCCGATGTACGCGGTCCTCACTGTGTCTCTCATCTCCTGCATCACCTTCCTGGTGTCGTCCAACTCGGCCGTCGAGGTTTTCTACTGGTTCGTCGACTTGACGACGACGGCTCTGATCATGACCTACGTCATGATGTTGATGGCCTATATCGGTTTCTACCGCGCCTGCAAGGCCCAGAACATGGACCCGGCAACCCTGCCCTACCGCGCTCCCCTGACTCCGTACACGCCCTACTTGGCCCTGGTGATCGGCTGGTTGGCTCTGCTCTTCGTGGGCTACAGCTCCTTCGTGCCATTCGACACGCGCAGCTTCATCACCGCGTACTTTGCGGTCGGTTGGGGTGGTTTCATGTTTGTGGTGTGGAAGATCTTCAAGCGCACCAAGATGGTCAAGCCCGAGGAGGCCGATCTGATCAGCGGCAAGAAGGAGATTGATGACGAGTGCCGTCACTGGGAAGAAGGTGGCATCGAAGAGGTCGAGAAGGAGAGACTGGCTCAGATGCCTTTCGCGAGACGCTGCTGGGAGCGCATGTGGTAAATGGCTGAATCGCGCAACACGCGCTGATCCAAAACACCAACTCAAACGATATCCATAATCACGAGCTTGAGAGTAATCAAGCAACTTAATTCCATGTTAATCATCAAAAGAGACTTCTGGTGGCCAAAGTGATCGAAATGCCCCTGTCCGTGCTCGGGAATTATGGATGGCAAGTAAGTTCGGTTAGACATGTGCGGCAGTGCTGGCATTACTCGGTTCAAAAGGCTCGCTGCACTAGCTGCACCTTCTCACGTCAGTTTCCATCTACCAAGGGGCGGCTCATAGCCCGCGGCGGTTGGCGACGATGATATCGAGCTTGTCCGTTGGTTGAAATTGCGTCCTGTGTTGCTTTTTGGATGGATCTGGCTTATGGACAATTGAGATGTCCGACTAACTGCTGGGCTCTGTCTTACTGGGTCAATATAGAGCCTATCAAACGCAGTTCTTTCAAGTCAATCGTGTTAGATCGTCACCAGACAACTTCAAAGGTGTCATAGTATAGTGGTCAGTACAACACGTTGTGGTCTAGTATCCCAACTGTTCCGTGTAGACCCCGGTTCGATTCCGGGTGACGCCAATTCTTTTTTTGGATTTTTGACAACTCAACTACATGATATTTCGACTTCCTTTTTGATTGCATTTTCAATCCGTTATTGTATTTCTCCGCTTGCATACTTCTTTACTTGACCACACTGCGCGGTCGCAATGTCTGTTAAGCTGGTTCGTCGTCATTGTACTCCAGATTTGTAGTTGCAGCCATGTCGACGTCAGAACTATTCAGTTTACTTGCTAGAGTGTACTTTCCCACGCCTTTACCTACTGTTTGCGTATCCTTCATGTTGTTCTAATGTGGAAGAACAACAACTTGAAATGGTGTTATTTATACGTAATGTACATAACTATCATGTTTATTGGAACTTGATGCTGCTATCATTAGATCGAGAATAGTCTTGCTACGAACCTCAGTCACCAGGCTCTTATTAGTCGCTCCCGTCGCCCGGTGTTCATTCCCAGGTGTTGCTTGTCTGTGATATATATCTCTCCCTCTATTTCTCATCCTCATGTTCCAGTTCTTTTGTCGACGACCGTCTGAATATCCCCTTCATATTGTCGAGGAGTTTAGATTGCCTCCTTTCGCCCTCTGCATATGAGCTACTGCTGAAGACACTACTCCTCCGACGGGGTTGCTCTTCCTTTTGATCGGAGGATGTTGCGGGGACGAGGTCATGCAGTGTTGCGTCGGCTCGTGTCCCTGTACACGCAATATCAGTAGCCACTACCTACCGCAAGACGAGTAAAAGAGTAAATGCATGGCAGAGGACTCACGTATGTTGCCAGCACCGCCTATACCGAACGACCTTGGTCGCTCCTGTGGCTCCCGTGTGGTCTGCTCCTCCGACATCTTTTGAAAGAGTAAACTCCTCATGTTTTATCTCAGGCGCAAAAGCGCGGAGTTTTGACGATCAATGCTATGAGCTACGGGCACTACGTGACGATGCCATGACATCTACAAGCAGAGTGGAACTGAGCAGCGGCTGGCCCTTATATAAGCAAGACGAGAGCGAGACTCTCTCACCCCCTCCAGGAAACCCATGATAACCTTCTATGCCCTCATTGGCTCCCACATCCCGATGGTTCTCCTTGACAGACTCGTGGGGGGTCCGATTTAGCTACATGATGCCTGTGTCGGGAATCAGTAGCGGTCCGCGGCAGCCCCCGGGCCAAAGCTTGGCCATCTAGCGTGACATCAGATGCTAGAGCTTCCCATGCAATGTTGTGCACATTGATATCGGGCCAGCGCCTCACTGGCTGGAGCTCAGAAGAATCCAGAGGCTAGCCAAGTCAGTGTGCGCTGACGTCAGGTCTCCGAGTTTTAGAATGGCTCAGAGCAGACGGCGTGGCCTGCTATACTACCTCGTATATGGCTGGCTGATCAAGTTCATAAGGCCATAAGGCGTGCATGGCATTTGCAAAGTACATACATCTCACAAATATGCTGGCATCGCAATCGCATGAACGCCCTCACTCGCGCATATGCAAAGCACACTATGTCTAGGAGCTTACTTACTAATTTATTTTAATAATGGACCAACTGATCGTTTAATATACCTGATAGATACTATTAAGAAGATCAAAATGTGTAGTTCTCACAGCCCCTAGCGGAGCTCCTGCTCACATGGAATGCAAGTAAACGGGTTTGCGGGGTACTAAGGTTAGGTATGAGGTATGTAGCTTTAGGCCCCACCACGTTCAATTAAGCCATCAATGTTGAAACCAGGCCTTTGCTGTGGTTGACCTGGCCAGCAATCAACCATCCCCAATCCAACAAACAACCCATTGCTATTTTTACCGAGCAACCAGCCCGCGCCCAAATGATGGAGCCAGACACCCGGCTCGAGGACTACCTCGACGACAAGCTGCAGTCCGTAACCGACCTCGAGAACCTCGACAGTCTGCTGGCAAGCGTCGAACAGCAACGTGTCCAGCTTCAGACCCAGCTCGATGGCGCCACCCAGGAACTCGAAGACGTGCGGCGGTCCGCGCAGGACCGGCAAGGCGGGCTCGCCAAACAGATCGAAGACTTCGAGCAGCTCCAGCACAGCATCGACCTGCGCCTGCAGATCATGGGCCAGTCCGACGCCCCCGACGAGGCCATCCGCCGCCTCGAGGCTCCCATGAAGCAATTGCATAAGGTCGAGCTGGCCCACCGCTACGTCTCCATGCTGCAGGACGTCGAGACCATGCGCCGCGAGGCCCGCTCGCACCTGCCCCAGTCCCCCAAGGCCGCCCTCGAGCCCTACGCGCGCCTGCGTCAGCTCGCAGGACAGCTCCGCGAGCTGCAGGGTCCCGCCGACGAGGCCGCCGGCCACCTGGTTGCCTACGTCGAGCAGGTCACCGCCAGCCTGTGGGACGAGATGAAGAAGATCATGTCGGAAGAGCTGGGTACGGTTCTCAAGGCGCGCAACTGGCCCACAGACACGGACCCGGAATCCCAGGTCGACGCCGAATGGCTTGCGACCTTCGAGATGGCCATGGACCTCCAAGTGCCCGAGGTGCTGTCCTCGGAGTCGCTCGTCAACCTGCTGCCCGTCGAGGTCATGGCTGGCAACTTCTTGCAGTGGTTCCGCTTCCAATTCATGGGCGACAAACCCACGAGCGCCCCCGCCGCCTTCGGCACCTTGTTCTTACCCAACTTCGTCAAGCTGATCGACCGCTGGGGAGACTTCTTCCGCTCCAACTTTGCTCACGTCGTGGCCTCGCGCTTCCAGGGCACCAAGGCCGCCGAGACAATGGCCTACGCCGACCCAGCCTGCGCCCTGATCACTGCGCTCCTCCCGGTGCTCCGGCAAAAGTTGGAGAGTGTCGTGCAGCACGGCCTGAAGAACCCGCAGTTTTTCAGCAGCCTCATGGTCCAGCTTATGGACTTCGACGACACCATCCGGTCACGATTCTTCTATGACGGGGGCGACCCCGAGAACGGATGGTCCGGTATCACGTCGGAAGTGCTCGACCAGCACTTCCGAGAGTGGCTCAAGTTCGAGAAGGAGTTTGCCCTCGAGCGCTACCAGACCGTCATCACCTCCGCCGACGCGCGCAAGATCGATTACGACTACAGTACCCCAGGCAAGATGAAGCCTACCTATGGCGCCGTTCGCGTCACCGATCTCTTGAGGTCGGTCACGTCGCAGTACGAGAGGGTCCGGCGACTACCCCACAAGATACGATTCCTCATTGACATCCAGCAAGAGATTTTGGACCAATACCACAACCGCTTGCTCGATTCCTTGGAGGCGTATGCAGCCTTGACATCTACGGTCGCCCGTACTCTGCAGGGCGTCTCCAAGGAACAGCTGGCTGCGCTGGAGGGAACTGGGGCCTTTGAGATCTTATGCGAAGTCTTGGTCAGTGCGGACCATATCGTGTGGACACTGAAAGATTGGGACAACGAGGAGGTAAGTGCTCTTACTCGATTTACACAAAGCATTGCAACAAGACAAGTGGACTCTAACAATATGGACAACAGTTCTTTATCGAGCTCTGGGAAGACCTGAAGAGCCGCGCCAAGCAAGCCGACGACGACCAAACCAACCTGGTGGGAGGCATGAGCTACGACCACGTCAAGGACCGCACCTCATCGCAGATCGGGTCCGAGGCGGATGGCTCCATCTTTGACGAGACGATCAAGTCCTACAGCAAACGACGTGAGACCGCCCAAAGGTTCCTCCAGGAGGCCCTGGTGGAATCGCATCGGACTGTGTTCCGCCCGTATCTCTCCACGCCGCAATGGAGTATCGTCAGCAATGAGGCCTCAGGTAAGCTGATATCTGCCAATATCGTGGTTATGTGTTCGTGTGTTTAAGCGCAGAGGCTGACTTGTTACTATTATATAGTTGACCCAACTCAGCTTGCCGTGACGGCCGAGCTTGATGAGCCATTAAGGGTAAGACCAGAAGAGGATATAAGTACCATTTACTCTGAATTGGTTCACTGACTGGGAGATAATAGATTATGAAGCGAAACCTCACTTTCCTGGCCTCGGCGCTCAGCACCGCTACGTACAAACGGATCTGGCGCGGAGCCCTTGAGAGTCTCCAGGAGTCTCTCTGGTCCAGCGTGCTGATGCGCCAAAACTTCACCACGCTCGGCGCCGCCCAGTTTATGCGCGACGTCCAGGCCATTCTGGCCCTCGTGGACCGCCATATCCCCCACGGGTCCGCGGCCATGGCGCAGCTCGAGGAGGGCGTACGGCTGCTCAGCCTGCCGCCCGTAGTCCATAGTAGAGAGGAGAATAGCAACGGTGATGGGGATGAGGAAGGAAACGACAAGAGCAATAGCAACAGCGGCGCTCGTTTCTCGCTGAAACAGATCAGCGACCGCATGTTTACTGACAACACAGAAGCGAGGAGCGCGCTCGAAGACTTGGGGATCCAGACGCTGGAGCCTGCCAATGCGCGCAGGATATTGCAGAGGCGGGTGGAGAATAGCGAGTAGAGCTTGAGCGAGCGATTGCATATTTGCTTCCTCCTTAGATCTATCCAGACGAGCGATGGATGATATACAACTGAATTAGATAGAAGTCGAATGGTATACGAATGAACAACCAAGCGCATGGCTTGACTGAGTGGAAGTGAGTGAGCGAGTGAAGGTGCATGTTATTAGACTACACAGTTTCGGTTCGGGGCTCCATTCAGCAAGGGAGGAAGGAGGGGCTTCAAAGGACGTAGACCTAGAGGTCCCCTGGCACAGGATTCAAGACACATGGAATTGGGAAGTAGGACGTGTGGTTGTGGCAGATAGAGAAAGGAGCCCTACACGACAAGAAAGTGTAGCCGGCGGGCTCGTGGGAAAGCAAAGACTCGCCAAAAAGGGGACACTGTTGGTACTTGGTTTGGGTCGACGTTGTTTGCATACCTTAGTCCACCACAGCTCAAGCAAGTCACCATGCATGTATTCAAGATCAAGAAAAGATAGAAAGACCGAGGTAGATTAGATCCATGTTTTGTTTGATTGATCGATTGGTCTTTGCTGGGACCAGGTAATAGTAGTACTAAACTTCTTTCTTTCCTACCTGCGCCCCCCGAGCAAAAGACTCTCCAGAGTACAATATTACTTTCTCGTCATGTTCCCACGCAAAAGGGGATGTGAAAATTCAAATAAAAAACGAAAAACGACCCCGCGAAACTGATGCCTGTGACTCTAGAAAGAATATAATAATAAGCCGTGTACCATGCAAACACCAGAAATACAACGCATTTCCCATTTCCCGGCGGGCACCGTTGCGTCGGTGTGCCGCCTCTTTATGATACAGCCACTGCTCCTCCCAAGCAGCCCCTAGTCGGGAAGGCTTAAAACAACGCTCTATTAACAAGGCCAGGGAGAGGAGTTGGCGACGCTGTAGGGTAGCCAGGTCGTCCAGTTCCTGTTTCCGCATCGATCGTGTTGTTGTTGGTCTGGTTGGCCGGTTGCAACAGGCCCATGGGAATCATATTCTTGTCCACCATGTCGTTGAAGAACTTGGGGCCCATAATCGGGGCAACAATGACGGGACCAATGATCAACGCGAGGAAGATGAAGAACAGAGTGAAGAAGAGGATGGCGAAACGGATCACTCTTCTGCGTCTGAGCTTGGATTGCTTCATCGAGTAGATAGGAGGGCGGATTTGACGACTAGTGATTAGGTTAGCAGCTGTAACGGTAGAAGCTTTGTAGGACGGGGACATTGAACATACCTAGGTCGGAGCCAGAACAGCATCATCGAGTGCAACATATCAATCTTGGGAATGCAGACGAAAGGTCCCATGAGGAAGAGAATCATGTGACCAAGGATAAAGTCGGCAGCAAACATGCTCAGCTCAACAACCTTGCAAAGGAATTCACGAGCGGGCTGAGACATGGTGTGCCAACCCATCGAGTACCATTTACCAGTCCAGAAGGCAATGTTGGCCTGATCGGTCTTCATCTCACGCGTCAAGCAAAGGGCGACGATGAGACTCAAGAAGAATCGCTGCAGAGCAACGGCCGTGATCATGCCGAGCACCGTCTTGGTGAAGTCCCAGGCCTCAAGGAAGTACATGACCTCGAAGAAGACAAGAAGCATGATAACAGCAAGCGCGTGGGCAATACCAGCCAAGACACTACCGAACTTCTTGCAGCACATGCTCAAGACAGGTCCCATACAACAGGCCATGGCGAACATGGCGAAGAGGACACCCATGTTGATACCAATGGGCGCAAAGGCCACAATGGCGACACGGATCAAAGCACCAGTAGGCTTAATCGTCTTGGAGTTGCCACCCTTGCCTGCTACGACACCAGTCTGGGCGTTGATGAACAGATACGGGATCAAAGTGACCGCGACGTAAAGCAGGGGAGCGACAATCTCTCCAAAGAAGATGTTGGTGAAGGCTGCACGCGAGACATCGGCAGACATTTTGGCAGAGGGGTCACCGAGAGCCTTGCGCTTGTAACCAGTGATACGGGTTCGGGACAGGCGGCAGTAGTTGATCCAGGAGGACGAGTGAGACCGGGAGTTTCCGCGAGACAACCATCGCAAGTAGTCGCGGTAGTCGATGAAGAAGTCGCTCCACGAGAACTGATGAGGGTTGTACAGGAAGGGCGAAATGACCAGAGCGACCAGGGTAATCCAGAAGTAGACCAGAGCGCCCAACCAGATGGTCAAGGTGGCAAAGAGCAACATCATCACAAGTCGAGCTCCAAAGTAAATGGAGGGACCAGCGAATCGAGAGTACAGAACACCGAAGGGGATACGCGCCGTGGCGAAGCCACGACCAGTACCGATATAACGGGCTCCTCCAAACGAAAGATCCTGCTCGACAGCGTTTGCATAAATCTGACAAACGAAGACTTCGAAGAAGGGCGACAGCGAGCAAATCTGCTTGCCGAAACGAGTTGCCATGCGCAGAACACCACGCTCAGTCAATTCCTGTACGCAAAGGGGCACGAACGAGATGAAGACAACGAAGACGATGGAAATAACACAACGCCAAATCCAGTCCATCAAAGCATCCGTGTTGGCGCAACCAGTGGGCAGAAGAGGATCCGTAATAGGGACGTTGACGTTGTACTCGCAACGGACCGTCTGGTGGCGCAGGACACCCAAGCTGAGCAGAGTAATCATGAAGAGGTTGACAGACAACATAATGAACATGTTGTTCAAATGGAAACCGGGATGGGCGTAGTAGAAGGACAAGAAGCGGTCAAGAGGCAGCTGCGTTCCGAGGTAGTAGTATTCACGAGACAGAATCTGCTCGCCCATACCAGTACCAATCTTGGTGGTGAAGTTCAGAATAGAGCCGAAACCAAGATCACGACCCTTACCACATTGGTAGTACTCGCAGTGCTTGATACGTCCACCACGAAGAAGAGCATTCATACCAGCGTAAATATCCTCGTTCAAGTGCAGACCCTTCTGAGCCTTGGATACACCACCACGAGTGTTCATGAAGATACCGTTGAGGAAATCAGGATGACCATAATGGAGCTTACCACCAATCTGGGCCAGAGTTCGCGCAAAGAGAGTACCGAATGTCTGTTCCTTTCCGGCAGCAACGTCACCAAGAATACCAATGTTCTCGGAGAAAATGTATTCACGGGCACCAAGAATGGCAACAGGGTCGGGAGAAGAGGTCTTGACACCAGGGGTGTAAGGGGAAACGTTGTCGGACTTCATCTCCTCGAACTCGGCGAGAACAGATCGAATCTTCAAGCATTCCTCGAGGTAGTTATCTTGGTTGGCATCGATCAACTGGATGTATTCTCCGCGGTAGAAAATGATGGCGTGGTTCTGGTTGTCAGACTTTCCGTCACCGAGAACAGGGTTACCAGACAGTTGAATGCGGAACTTGGGTCGGCGCATGCCGTTCTCCATGAGCTCAGAGTGACCATCGATCAGGGCAGAGAACAGACGAGGCTCCTCGCCTTCGTTCAGAGGGGGCTCTTCATCCAGGTAGGCAATTTGCAGGTCGGGGTAGGCACGGAGAAGGAATTCAGTGTTCTCCATCTCCTCCTTCTTGAACTTGGCGTATCGCTGCATGGAAACGCAGATCTTGAACTTGCGACGGGCCATGCGCTCAAGCTCACGCTCGAGCTTGTCAGAGTTTCCACCGAACATCTGGACAACTTCAGGGTTCTCGACACGGTACAGAAGCTTGATGGCTCGGCTGTAGTTCATGAAACCAGAGATTGTGCGGTACAGGGTTTGAGAGCGAAGAGAAGACCAGATACGGGTTCGAAGAGTGTACTCGGGTGCAGAAGACTTGAAACCAATGCAGTAGAAGGGAAGATCGTCAATCTTGCTCTTGGCGGTGTCCTTCTCGTTCTTCTCCTCCTCGCCGTTGAACTGCGAAGTCTCATCGGCGAGAATTTTGGTGTCCTTGACGAAGCAGTCCCACTCGTGAGGGTGAAGTTGCTTGAGATACTCCAACATGGTAACACGGGAATAAGGCTCATCCTCACGAATGATTTCACGGAGAGACAACAAGATCTTTTCACTGTAATGGGGAATCAGAACAGTGAAGGTCGGCATGTTGTCAACAGGGAGAGGCTCCGGGATAGGAGTAGACAAAGACTGCGCGAAGAAGGACAAGCGGCGCTCGGCCTCGCTGTGAGTCGGGAAGAATTCGGTCTTGAAAGAATGATCTTCCTGCGAGACGAAGAAGGTGGGAGCTCTCAGAGTTCTCTTGCCTTCCTGCTCGGACGGGACCTGATGGTACAAAAGCTTCTGGACGTGCTCAATGGCCAACAGATGCTCACGGTACATGGAAATAACAATAGCATTCCAGATTTGCGAGATGAGAACCTTGGGCTTGTACTTGATTTCCATGTCGGTGGTGGCAAGGACCTTGGAGTAAATTCGCTTAGGGAGACGAGCGAAAATGTTTCTCCAGGGTGTCCAGATGGAGGAACCGAGGTAGAAAGAGCGAGCAACCGAGCAAGCGGTGTTCATGAGAACGTACCACAGGTAGGTATCCAAGAAGAAGAGAATAAGATCGGTGAAGAGGATCAGAATCAGGGCAACAGTGGGTTGCTGTCTGCAAAGAATGGCAGCAGCCTTTCCACTACCGAGAATTGCGTCACCCTTGCAAGAGTCGACGTTCATGATGGACAAGTAGCGAATGGGATCACGGATAGACAAGGCCAAGAACATGTACGAGACACCGAACTTGATACCGAAAATGACAACCCAGAATCCGTAGGACAAGGCCCTGTCGTTGCCCTTGAGACGAGGCCAGCTTGCAGTGAAAGTTTGACTGGCGACATATTGGCGGGTCTTCTTCTTGGTGAGGTAACTGCCGAAAAGACCACCAAGGGGCATGACGGAGAAGAAAACAACCGTGATGATGGCAATGAAGAAGTTGGCGATACCGAGGGCCAATGAGATTGTCGAGTCCTTGGGGGGTGCCAACGGGTCCTTCTTGTTCTCTCCCTGGTCCTTAAACATGAAGACGTAAGCACCAGGGCCAACGTTGATCACGAACACAAAGAGGAGGAACATCAAACGCTTAGTGAGATGCTGAGCTCCAGCCCATTTACGTGGAACGTAAGCCCATTCTGCAAGAGTAGCCAAAATCTGTACGAGAGCCGCAATACCACCACCGAAGCCAACAATGGCCCATTGGGCGGAAGGAGGCGGCTGGTTGTTTCTCTGCTGTTCGTAGTTCTTGGTGATAAGGGTAGGAGAGTTGTGCGAGGTGAAGAACCAGAACATGGACAAATGAATAATCCAGATACGGTTGAAGTTGACAAGAATGTGCCAGTAGGATCGCACCTCCTTGTATGTCTTGAAGAAGCACTTCTTCCAGTTGACGTCCTTGAGCTTCAAGTAACGCTCGGCCGGGGGAACGTCAACCAACTTGCTCTTGTCCTCGAGGACAATGCGCTCGATACCCTCAGGGTACCAGAAGAGCTGGTTGCAATCATCGTAACCAATAATCTGGGCGTGATCACGTTCGCGGCGGACGTAGACTCCGTTGGAGATTTCGTAACCCTGGTCACGGCAGTACTGGTAAATGGGAGTGATGACGTTGTTGAGGAAAGTGCCCTCCTCAACTTGCTCCACCATGTTTTGGCAGGCAGGCGAGTTCAGGTAGTCATCAGCACACTTGAAAATGAAAGCAAGACACTCGGGCATGAAACGGGTCTGGTTGGCCTCTCCCCAGCAGAGAAGGAACAAGGCGACCTGACGACACCTGTCGTGCTGGGACATGCGGTTCATGCGAGTCTTCCAGCGGTACTCAGCGGCCTCGAGACTGTCATCGCCTTCGAGATCCTCAAGAACCTGGGATTCGTCGGCACCGTCGGCAGCACCCTTCTTGTTCTTCTTCTTTTTCTTGCCCTTTCCTTTCACGTTGGCGAAACCAACCGCATCATCCAGATCCAGATGAGCGGCGAAGTACCACTTTCGGTAGTTGGCATTGTCTCCGCCAATGTAATCGGCGTGAAGAGACAGAAGGGCTTGGTTGGGCGTCATACGAGACGCTCTAGAGTCCAGAAGCACCATGAAGTGATCGTACATGTTGCGCATGCTGTCCCGCTGGAAACCAAACTTGCCTGTCAGATCCAAGAAGATGTCTTCAATCTCCTCCTTTGAGAGAGGAATCTGGGCATCAGATGTCCACGCCGGGTAAGGCTCGCGAGAACGCTGACCTGCAGGCAGAACATTGCCGTAGTCCATACCGTAGTTTGGCGTGGAGGCGCCAGAGGAACGGTTGCCGGCATAAGACATCTGAGAAGAAGGCGGGCGGAACCCACGGCCACCTTCCTGGTAGCTGTTGTAACGCTCGTCGCCGCGGCCGTAGTAGTCCATGTCGGTCGCCCGTGCCATGTCAGATCTCATCGTGAAATCGCTGAAGGTTTCCGAGTCGTCTCCGTCGCCGCGGGCGCCGTGCTGATCGTAGTACTGGCCACCTTGCTGGTCGTAGTATCCATCTTGGCCATACCCATCATTATTATCATAGTATCCACCATCTTGGTGATAAGGGTTGTTGGCGTCGGCGTTGTAGTAACCGCTGTTAGGAAGAATGTCAGCATCAGTGCGAAACCTGTAATTGTGAATTTCGTAAACTCACGATTCGTCATAGTAGCCTTCCTGAGCGTGGCCATGGGCGCCGGCGGCAGGTTGGCCATGAGCATCGTAGCCGTTATCGTAGTACTGGCCATTGTGGTCGTCGTAGTACGAGTCGGTGTTTCCGGGTTGATGATGTCCGTAGCCATCATCATAGGCGTCGTGGTGGCCAGCGCCGCCAGCAGCGGCGCCGCCTCCACCACCACCCCCTGCAGGGTAGCCTGACATTTTCGCAAGATGTCAAGGCTAAGAACGTGAGTGATGATGTTCTAGATGCACCAATAGGTTAGTATGTTTGCGGGAGAATGTGCGTTGGCAGGAGTCGCGCTTTGGGCAAGGGCTGTGCTGAAGGTCGGGAGGATGAAGAAACAGAGTGGTTCGCAACTGCCAAAACGCGATGATTCGGTGCCGTCGGGCTCGGTGCTCGTTCTGTGTGGGCAGTGCAATGCTGAAATAGGTGATCGTGACAACTTACAGATCACAGCGTCATGTAGGTAACGAGTTCGGACGCAGTACAGGTCGGTAATGAATGTGTCGAATTCGCGACGGTCGGGTCGCTGATTAAAATTATGTACCGTGATTGTTCTGCAAAGGTAGCAGATGTGGAATCGTGGCCGGCCACAGCAATGAGGTGTTGTGACAATACAGACAAAGAGCAGAATTGATCCAAGAAGTGGTTTCTTCGAGTTCAATTGCTGCTTATTGTGATGGTGTTGTTGTTGTCGGGAGAAGGTGGTTGGTCGAATTCCTTGGTTGACACAGGCGGGTCGCGGCTGGTCCGGCGTTGGGGGGAGGGCCTCTAGGCTTGTCTAGGGGGGGCAGACAAGAAAAAAAGCTGGGAAAGTTGGCTGTCGCTAGTTCGCAGGACCAAGATTTCCCAAAGGATTAGTAGAAACAACGGAGAGTGGAATCGCCGCTATTCTACAACTCGTAATCTTTCTAGCCTCTTTTCTCCTGATTAAAGAACGATTGACTTGTGGCGGTTGGCGATATGTTTTTGTTGTTGTTGCAGTATAAACAAGAAGGTCGAGAGCGATAGTTGGGTTCCCAAAAGTATCCTCCAAATCTTGTTCTTGTCCCTACGGGGTTGTCGTTTTGACTTTACCAACGCGGAACGAAGGTGTAACGGGCCGCAGTCGAATCAAGCAAAAGGCAAGTCGTAGGAATTGAAAAGCGAAAGATAGCGAATGGACGGGTCACCCTTTTTGAATTCAAAAAAGAGTTTCCCTAATTCTTTCCCTCGGTCGTCCTACTTTAGCTTCTGGCTGAGATCCGGATCTCTCTTGTCGTTCCAACACTGCTGGGACGCAAGCAGATTCAGAGAAACACAACGATAACTGGATTCCGGAACAAAAAGAAGTACGAAAGAAGGAAGATTTGTTTTTTACAGCAAAGATGTAGTAGGAGGGGGAGGAGAGAGAAGAGAGAGGATGAATGTCGCCTAGGATGGGAAGGGAAAGGAGGAGCCCGACGGGTGATCGAGATGGAGTGGCTGTGTGGGAATTCGCAGGGGAATGGGTGCGACACAGTATCGCACTGTACGCGAGGTGCAGGTCGAGGCAGGCAGGCAGGTAATGCCCAGCCAAAACAGCAATGCTTATTCGGTGCAGCGGTGGCCTACGTGTGCCTACCGGTGCTACGCTCTACCTAGCCATACACGCTTCTAGAGTGGCCTACGGCCTACAAAGTGGTGCCAGTACAGGGTGCCAGTGCCAGTGTCAGACTGTCTGTCAGTGCAGATAGTGGGAATTGCACACTGGATCAAAAGACAGACACACAACACGCACACGACCCGCCACTAGCCTTTTCCATCACTAGAGCCTAGGAACGCGCAAGGAACACTCAATGGAAGCAGCAAGGAAAAGGGGCAATTGTTGGTCAAGGTGGGCATCCATATTGGCCCATTCTTCAGATTCAAGCAAAAGATTGATTGGCTTCGGGCTTCCTGGAAGCTGGGCTCCTCCCCCCAACAAGGGGGCACGAGCAGGGGTGTGGTTGTTGCTGGATGCTCGCGGTGGCAAAGAGCCTCGATTGGTTTCCTGGCGATGCGGATCGGTCCCAAAAAGGGGCTGACCTAAGTATTGTGTTCCGGCCCGTACCCATCGCGCTACTTGTCTTTTACCTCGTCGCTGCCAGGCATCTGCGAGACGAGTGACTTGATCCTCGAGGTGCCAAGGACGACACCTCCTATCAACACCCAATTTGTCAGCTTTCAGCAATCTATCACTCTGACGTGACGGCATCAAAAAACAAAGCCTACCTAAGGTACTCAACTGCTGGCAGCGTTCGCAGAGACATAAGATTACTATCTTTGGTAGATGCAAGCCGTTGAGCCTTTTGGACTCGACGCTCCATCCGCTTTAAGATTCAACTCCATCATCCGCTTTCCCAGGGATGGGCGGGATCAGTCCAATTGAATGGCTGGGCCATGTACAGTATGCCACAGTATGTACCACCCAGGACCGCAGCTTGATTGCATGAGAAGTTAGAGTATTCGCTCTCTTCTTGTTTGTTCCCAGTTTCAACTTTCATTGCTCCTCCAGGCGAGCAGGGAGTCGAAACGTAACGCTGCGCGGCACTGCTCCGCCACATTTCCAACGGTTCTAGCAAGTCGCAGTATCCCGTCCGTCAGTAGCACCCTGGTCGCACAGGTACTGGGCAGGTATCCCGCTAGTGCTGCAGTACCGTCAATCCGAACATTGACCCAAGCCACCACCAAAAAGAAAGTCGATCCCAAAGAGGGATCCTCCCCTCTCTATTTCACCATCTCGCCCGTTCACTTTCGGATAAGCGAACAAGAAGCCCAGAAGGCCAGAAAAAAGCAGGTTTCCTTTCACAACTTGCGAGTCGCGTCCTCCTGCAGGTAATCAAAATAGCCAATTACCGAGACTCCGAGCCCTCCTATGTATCCCCCCCTCTATTCGCATCTCGATAGAGCATTCATTCATAAGCAGATGGACAAGAACGAGTTTGCTTTACCATGAGTCCTACTTAGCAGTGCCTGCTGCTGGTGCTTATTACAGCTCTTGTTTTTCTTGTTTGGCTCTTTCTCATGCAGAAACTGGTCCGAAACTTGGGCAACGGTGAGCTGGCCATCGTCCCACCCTCCAGATAGATGGCTCCCCTCCCCAAACGGCAAACTACCGCCCAAAACCAATGGTATCATAGAGATAAATATGCGGGACGCAGGGCGAATACGACATAACGAAGCGCACTCAATTTATGTATGCAGCATGTAGGCCAAAAGCTTCCCCTATTACGAGATTGACTAGCTTGCTAGCAGCTTATGACATGGACGCTCACGCTTCAGTACGAACATTTGAACGTTTCCCCTCGCTGTACATACGAACACCCGCCACCACACCATCCCGTGTGCGATGCCACCTACCACCAGGCCAATACGACCCCTTCGTTATCCGTCTGCCTTATCATTGCCGACGTTCATTCGTCGCGCCTCCATCACGCTGACATCAACTCTAGACTTTCTTGCATGTCTACCTTTTGCCAGTCTATTTTTGCATTGATTATCCCCCTTCCCTTCCCGCCCTTCCCATTTCGGGTCGAGAAAGAGAGAGCAAAGGGTGGAGCCGATGGTTAACCTACCATTCCTCCTCCCCTTAGCCCCTTGCGAAACTCGATACTCGGACTATGATGCTTCTATTCTTATTATCATGTCCACCCTACCCTCCACTGTGAGGTTACTACTGTGCTGTTTCTGTTCCGTCTGCACCGTTGTCCGTGTCCTCCTCGCCCCCCCCCCTAAGCTGCTGCCTCCTGCCTCCAGGCCTCAGCCCAGCCATTTCAATTCGGTTTGAATTGAATCTGACAAGCAGCTTGTCAGATCAATAAAGTCAGATGGCAGCTCTTGGGCTCGGCATCTTTGCTTCTTCCCTACCGTACGCAACGATCCACTCTCTCAGACTCACCCCAGCAGTAGCGGTCAGTTTGACATATGAACATGTTGCATTCGGTCGGTGCCATTTGAATCCATGCTTGAATTTCCTTGGTCAGTGATATGTGCAATAGATTGAAAAGTCGCCATTCCCCCAAGCCACATCCTCTTTTTTGGCGCGGCCGGACTGCTCACTAGGATAAGCCCTGCTATCCTTGGCTTGTTGGCTTGCTTTTCGTCGCAATCTTGGGGCCTTTTGTCCTATCAGAGAGCGCGGCCTGTCGTCCAATGCAGGTACCGGTCGGTCCTACGAACGCCAGCAGGCCAGAGTGCGCAGCCCTAGATAAGTAGGGGGAGAAAGGAATAGGCATCCAATTGTCCGTCCACCACCGCCGCAGCAGCAGTAGGCTGGTATGTAGGACGAAAGGGAAGTGATGACGATATCTTCTCCATCCGTAGGCCATTCCGAGTGGACCACACACTATTTGACCCAATTTACCTACCGGCTGCATCTCCGGCACGAAAGCTTGAGCCTTCTTTGAAGACTTTTTTTTTTCTTTCTGTAATGAATGTTCTTTGGAATTCTCTGTCCCTTGCCCAGAACCATGCCAGCATGCCCTGCCCCTGCATTGCTGCCGAGCTGCTTACTATTCGATCCTAACCTGTCTCGGAGTAGTCTACCATCTTGCATGGCATTTGTAGACGAGAAACCAGTATTGGGCGCTGGCTATTCGAGAATAATGTCCGATTGCCAGCATCAGCAGAATGGAAATACACATTATAGCCGGCTCTACCGGTTCTAGCACTGCCTAACACATCCGTTGTATAGTAGTCTAGCAAGAAGTCCACAATTGCGTGGCCATCACCAAGTCCACTCCCCGATGCATTGGTATTGTATTGCGTATTGAATTGAAGCTTTTCACCATAGTGGTGATCGGTTAGGAAATGGCTGATTGCGGCGGAACCTATGCAACCTCCCGTCGGCCTGTGCTGGCTGGTTCTTCTCCAGAGTTCGAGATGGGTTTCAAATTAGAGACTCCCCCCACCACCCAGAGGAGGTCATATTGCCAATCCCCAAATCCTGCGAACGCCCGTCTCCCGTCAACCGTCTCCCCATGAGCTGTCAAGCTTTCAATGCCCCTTGGGGGAGAATGAGGGTAAATTCAATTTGGCCGACCTCATGAGTAGACCGTGCTTCCGGTACCGGACTCAATGGGGGCTTGATTCGTTTCTTTCGAGGTTGGGATTGGTTGATACATAAGTAGAATAATCCGATCGTATTAGTGGTAGATCTGATCGCCAAAGCTTGTTATGCATTGCATTTCATTCAAGATCGGATTTTCTGCCATGCACGTGCGTAAACCAGAAGACTCATTTGCATAATTTACTGGAGACATTGCTTGCGTCTCCCATATGAACGACTCTGACTCTCTTTGGAAACGTCGTCGTGAACCCTTTTATCGTTAAGATAGCCCCTTGAAGTATATAAGATGCGGGGTGGGGGCGAGCAGCATGCCTACCTAGTTTTCAGTTGTCACCCTACTCCTGATGATTCCTAACAATGCATAAAGTGGCGGGAGGACGTTCGAACTCTTCTGTACCTAATATTGCGGATAGATATGGATTAGACGTTACCAGCGGCCGGCCTTGGAGGGACGACGACGGTCTCATCCGAAACCTTGCCCGAGCGTCGTCGCCATTCTATTGAAGCTTATTTGCGCCGCCAACTTTATTATTATTCCAGTTCTGACTCTACTACGTAGGAGGCAACCAGATAATATAGTTGTTCTACTCGTATATACATACATGACTATCTACTCAAGCGATTGAATAACGGCTCTGTCGCAGGGCGTAGAGGAGAGTAGGTAGGTGTTGGTATACGCATTCGTGACGTCTTCTGCGCTACTTACCACACAGTACATACTGAAATGTTAATGTTAGAAGAGCAACAATGGATATGTCCCTGATTATGACAAGATTAAGATGATACGTAGGGGTCATGCAGTGACAAGACTCAAAGGGCACGCTCTGATGCAATTGGCAAGCCTCCCACATCCAGACTCGCAGGTTGTCGTGATATTAGAGGTATTACGCAAGCAGATCCCACTTATTCCGGTGTTTTTTTATAACGACGAGCGGCACGGCAGATCGGCGAGCGCCGTGTTGTTGCAGTGATCGTCTCTAGCAGCTGGATGTCTTTCGTGGTTGCGTGGCATGACCAACCCTTTTGGGCTGTGGGCTCAGGCTTGATCGTCGCGGGTGAGTTTATAAATGTGGTGTGTACGGGTGATCCTAATAATGCAAGCCGGCCGCACGGGAGTGATAGATTGTCGGGCCTTACGCCGCAACATGTAACCCATTACTATTAATTACTATTAATGCAAGTTACCATAAGACGGATGGATGTCAGAAGCTGAAGCGACGTCGATTAGCTGAACGTTGTATGAACTACCCGCTGCCATGTATCTCTCAGCTGCTTTCCGAGCTTCTCGGGTCACAAGTCGTAAGCCGCAAGTTGAGAGGAAGACATGACAATGGAGGCTGACATGGTTTTTCAGTGATAATCACTGATCCTCGAAACGGTCCGCCCAGTCCAGTGAACATAAGCAATTGTTTATATGTGTGGACTAAGATGTCGCTGGCGGGCGAGGACCGAAACAGCATCAACAGTCAAATATCTAGACTCCGCCAAAGAGTGCCAATATTGCTAGAGTAAGAGCTAACAAGGCATTGATGCCTGCGTTTTTCTCAACGTAGAATTTTGCATATCTACTCAAACGGTGTAATTGGATCATGGTATACCTGCGATGCATGAGCAAGGCGAAAACATCAGGGGGTGTCATCGAGTTCCTCTAACATATGTGCCGCCACACGGCCTTACGGAGGTGGCCACCTGGCGAGTAACTATCGCGTGATCAGTTTAGAAGGAATATACGGGATATACGATGATGTGCCGACAGTAAGCTGGCTGGGGCAGGCTTAGTCAACTAAGCCCCCGATAACAAAACCACAATATGACGATGGTTATTGTGTACATCGTGATATGTCCACAGTCCACTCACAAGTACGGTACAACGAGCAGATATTCCTCACTGATATAAATAACACAAGGCAGTTCGTGCCAATCATATTCTGAAATTTCACCCGAGAATGTCCTGGTCTAATGCATATCAAAGTAGTCAATCGCCCGTGTATCAGGGATGTATCCTGCTCCTAGACTCAACTACTCTGAACCACAGGACGTTCATTGTTGGTAGTCAGATATCTAAATAGAGACAGTGTATCTTCCTCCTCCTTTTGGTCCACCTCGTTGGAGGAGCAACTGGGTAAGAATAAAGATAACGGCCCCTTGTAAGTGGTCGACCGAGAATGATGAAGCTGAAGGTGTACGCTTCCACTCCTAAGGCCAGGTTGTATACTGGGCGAAGGCGCCCCAGTTCTGGATGCGCGTGCCCACCAATATTAAGCGCGGGTGGTAAGCATTCACGATCATCTCATTTACGCCGCTATCACCGTCACGCTCACGCTCTCCCCCAGACTTTGCCTTCCTCGTCAGTGTCAACTCGTGGAAGGTGTGTGGCTTTGTTAAGGAAGCACACGGGAGCAGGCCATCAGTCCTTTTCTCCCCAACCCGCTGGATCCTTGCGCCGTAGGAGTTCGAGTTGCTTATGAATATTTAGGGGGAGTACAGTCACACCATCCATGACTCACCAGGTTATTCCGAACTCAAACGCCGTGTGATGTACGCAAAGCGTAGTTGCGCAGTCCGCGATAGCGACTTGGGTCCACGGAGATTTGTATAAGGTGAGCTCGGAATACAAGCACTTCAAGCCCAAGCAGCCTCGGCACAGGCTGTACCTAACAAGCATAGTGGCTGGTCAACGTGAATCCAAGTTTCGCTCCCACGATAAGGGGTCCGTGGACTGAGGACGATACGGATCGGGATGGTGATGAGGAGGCCTCGCATGCTGTTGTCGACGGCACGATTTGGTCCGAGTGTATGTGACCCAGAAAGAATGCCCATAGCTGACTACCTCATGCGATGAGATTGGCCATGACGTTCAATATAATATATTGAAACCCCGTCGTGTCACCAACACGGACTTGAAGCCAGGTGAAGACGAAGACCCCTTACATGAGGTTTCTTTCTTATTGAACAGTACTACGTCCAAGTGATGATATGGATGGAGAGGGTTCCCTGGGGTATCGCTCATTGACTTGAGTATGAACACCAGTGCACCCGTGGTTGTATGTAGCTCAAGAGTGGAAGGATGCAAGTTTCTAAGCTGATGTCCTGGTGGTCCACACCTGTCGCTCTTTCAAAGACTGCAATGCTCGCGCTTTACATAACACTCTGTAGCAGAGTAAGGCTGACAAATATTACCAGATATCGCATGTCCTTGAGGGCTACATATCCACGAATACGATATGGCTTCATGTACCTTACGTAAGTATGTCCCGAGTAACTCAGCACGAGGTTACAGGCGCGGAGATGCCCCTTTATCGACGCCACCAGATGGACAAGAGTTGGTCGTCTACTTGTGGACATTGCCACCTTCAGGGTCTTATGGTAATCATATGCGAATGCATGCTGGCTATCTGGGGGCGGATGTCTTCCTGTATATCAACCGGTAAAATGGGAAGACCATTTGATGCCCTTGAAGGCATGCAAGGCACAAAACTAATGCGCGCCGAAATCATAGTAGTGCTTTTTCAAGCAGCGCATCATGAACGATCCAGTACCTTTCTGGACGACACTGAGGAGCACATCATATGTCGGGTTGGGATGCGATTCAATAAGGATGGAACTATGGATCGACAACGAGTGTTGGTCACAATGTGCCTGCATATTTAAGTGTGCTACCTATCACACGTGCAAGTAGGCCACTGGCATCGCCTGCTTCCCTATACGTTCAAGAAAAGCCAGAAAGTGCTTACCAGAGAAATTGTTTTTTTATACTTACTTGGAAAATATACAATTCATTGGGAATTGAATTAATAAATCAGTGCATGAGTTGGGTACCAGACAATTGCGATTCGCAGGTTGGATCAGTTAAGTTGGTTTGGCGGGCTCATGGGTAAACTCCGGGAAAATCAAGGTGGTAGGTAATAGTTCCTAATAGCAGCTGTTTTCTATCGGAGGGTCATGGTATGAAGAATCTGTCTCTTGCCTTTTACCAGAAACAGCCACGTACCAGGCCACGACCTCCATTCTCTAATCTTTGGAACCTTCTCTCTACATTGTAGATCGATATTCTTTTGATTTTTGCTACGTCTGACACCTTTTTCTTTTCTTTTTCTCGCGGTGGGCAGGAGCTATCCCTTTTAAAACAGACTGCTTTTGACGGCGTTCGAACCCTCGACCTCCTCTCACCTGCGCTGCGCCCAGCCTGGTTGGTGCCCGAGCCCGAGCTTGGAATCTTGGATGCACAGCCCACCTTGGCCAAGCAAGCACTGCACCTTTTTTGCTGCGTCATCGCGGGGCAGCGTACAGGTTGACAGGGCGGCTCGAATGTTCAGCCTGCAATGCAAGCTAGGCGGCCGTCGCAGTCACTTTAGGTAGCAACCAGCAAATAAACAAAACCTCCTATACATATAACCACTTACCTTCTCCTCTTCTTTCCCGGCTGTTACTGTCGCTTTGCCAGACCTCGCGCTGATCGTTCCACCACCTTGCATTCTCTTGAGATACCCCCGCCCATCATGACCTCGTACGAAACCACACCACTGTTCGGAGGCGCATTGGTCTGCGACCTGCCGTCTAACTTCGCCGATGTTAGGTAAGAAGCCGCCCTCAACCTCCTATTTGTGCGCCCCAAGCAAGGATCCATGCGATATAAGACCATGCATCGATTCTATTCTGCTCCTTGTTGTTCAGTCGCGCCGATACCTTCTGGCCCAGGCAGCGCCCGACCAGAATAAAGCTAACAACACCCCCGCCTTACACAGCAAGTTGCGCCAAGTCCCCGACAACCAGGAAGTCTGGATCGACCGCGATGGTTTCACCAGTCTCGTCTTCGAGATCGACGAGCGTGTTGGCGAGAAGGGCAACGGCCCCGAGATCGACGGTGCCGCCATGACGACACATCTCGAGGAGATTGTCGGCGAGGACATCGACCGCACCAAGGTCTGGAACACGACCCCCACCCTCTTCTCCAAGCTTGAGTAAGTTATGCTTTCCTTGACATGTCGTTGCTGCCCGCAGTCCAGCAGCTGCTAACCATGCATGCGCCCAACTTAGTGAGAAGATTCCCGCCTACACACTGATCGCCACCATCTCGCCCAAGCAGGTGCCCACATCCTCTTCATCGGCCGAGAAGTCCTCGCCCGACTTCACTGCCATCATCCTGACGCTTGTGCGCCTTGAGCGCGAGAAGACGGACCTGCTCATTACTATCAACGTACCCCATATCAAGGGCGAGTACAACGAGGAGGACGTCGACCTGGAGCTTGGCCGCCAGGGCAAGCTGATCGGCGACGCTGTCGACTATGCCGCCAAGATCTGGGAGACGTTCAAGGTCAAGGACTGGAACCTGTTCAACGAGGTTTAAGATGGGACACACGCGAGCGCGCGCATTCGGTAGACTGCGGCCAGGACAGTCTACATAAGAGAATGAAATGATGGAAATCAAGAAAGAAAGCGCATATGGGAACGATAAGGGACATGGAAATCTCGATGGATAGTCAATCTGTATGGAAGGGGCGGCAATTTAGGAGTCGCCAAAACAAAGGCTGGACGAGGAGTTTGGGAGGAAGGAAGGTATGGGCTAGGAACGACGCTTTAGGGGCATATCGTTGGCGTACAACGAACCACGCTTTTCTCAGGAGGAAGGCACCGATTTGTCTGGATGTTGTCGAAAACAGACTCTCCTGGGGTCATGACGAGACTACGAATATCATGGAGCACACTGTGTTCCTGCAATGAATTAGATACATTTTTCTTTCGAGACAAGCCGAATCTCAGTGTTGTGCACCCGAACCCCCTTAGTCAAGTGAGTGAGATCCTACGCTCACAAGATCATTGTCATTTGGATTTAAATCCGTAGCTTCGCATGGACGTTACTCGGGCAAAAGCCACAACATGCGCAGCACCTATCGAAGATCTCTATAGATGTGGTCTCATCGACTACATGAAGATCCGGTAAGCCTTGATATTTCTCTGGCAGCTGTACCTATGCTGTTGGGCGCTTGTATAAGCAGGTGCTTGCTGGATCACTTAGCCATCACCCAGCGCCCACCTCCTCAACCAAATATCTTGTTTGACCAGTATCAGTGACTTCTTCATCACGAAGGCGTCATTGAGGCAACTGGGCTTACCTGGCTTGCCTTGGTTTGATGGACACAGACCATATCAATTTACATCAAAAACCCTACTCTGGCAGGCGCATCTTCAATCACCATTTTCCACAATCATCTACTCAGAGGACCGTTACACTTGGCAACACGGGCTTTCGAATTTAATTCTTAAGCTCGCGTAGTCGCATCTGCCACTCTAGGATTTTCTCACGAAAAGCAGGCCAGGACTCAGGTGCTCAACTGGCAACTTCACAATCAATCTCTTCGAATCCCCGCCAACTCATCTGAGCCGCCCTGTCACGAATATTTTCACTGGTGAGTTTTTTGGCCGAACTTCAAACCGCGGTCTGTGTGCCTGTAGTTTAACGAAACTCATCTCGATCTAGGATACTGCAGCGACCTTTCCTCGACATGGAAGACCCGGACCCAGACGCCGCAATTGCCGCAAGCGGCTGGTCTGTCCGGATCCCGCCGCTGTTCTCCAGCCCAGAGCCTATCCGGATCACTGCAAATAATGTGTGCCAATCGAGCAAGCGGAACATCTTTTCCCACGGCATCAGTGCCAATGCCAAGGCCCCGAGAAATTGCGCCTGGCGTTCCGCTGTGATCGGCCTGACGCGAGCGGAGAGAACAGCCGCAGATTCGTGGACAACCAACTATTACATGCTCGTTGGCTTTGCCTGCCCCGGGTCGGGCGTGGATATCGCCAAGGTAAAGCCAGGCCCGGGCGACGAGAGCCACAAGCCGGCAACCGAGGCCGATTTGGGACTGGTCGTGATCGACTTGGGTTCTGCCTGGGAGGATGACTCGTTTCAGACGTACCTGTTGGCAGACATGATGGATGACGGGCTGTGTACGCCTTACAAGTTCGATCATCAACTGGTGTTCTACCTGCCGGGTTTCCGGGTCAATGATGCGCCTGAAGAGTCACGCTGGGAGCAATGGGAGTGGGAGGTCGGAAAATGTGCCCGAGCCCTCCTGGTCGAGTCTATCGAAGCGTCATCAGGAGAAGAGTCGTCTTCCGAGTCAAGTGTCGGAGAAGCATCAGAGGAAGCCGTTCATTCTGATTTAGATGACGAAGATCACGAAATGCCCCTCGCTATGAGGGATGATGAGTCACTAATCGAAGACGAGTCTCTCTTTCTCGGTAGTGGGGAGGTGATTATGGAGGAAACATCGGGAGAAGAAGAAGAAGAAGAAGAAAAGGAAGAGAACCTCGTTGAGTTGGCTAGAGCACTATTAGAGCGAGGTGAGGCACAGAGCTCAAGCCAAAGCAACTTTGACGATGTCGATGCTGGTTCTCCAGCACCCGCCGCCAGTTTCACAGACCAGTTGAGCCAGATGACCGCCGACTTTGAGACCATCCAAGAGATCCAGAACATTGACCAAACGATTCGACTGCATCTGACTCGTATTCAACAAGAGGAGCTCGCCATGCGCAAATTTGTCGATTTCGGCCAGGAGTGGGAGGGCAGCCGCGACAGCCACAACTTCTGCGTGGAAATCACGGGTTGCTGCCAGCTGAAGAAGATGCCGCGTATGAATGATGTCACCAGCATCCGCAATGCCCTTGTTGCCTTGAAAGCCGACCTAGGCTACGACTCGTTGGGGCAATTCTTCAAGTTCGTGACGGTGCTGCTGACGGACGAGAAGGAAAGCCCTATACCTCAGGATACGGTCAGCTACGCTGTGCTCAAGACGTTGGAGTTGATGGAGGCATAACCGAAGCCTACCATGTCGCCAACCAATCAATTAAGCTGTTACTATGGATGGTGCTTATACAAGAGAGAGAGGGATTCGTTGGGTTAATTACGGGCATTCAACGAGAGCAGACACTGGACGATTGATATCCAATGATTACCTATGGATCTGCAGAGCCATCTATCTTATCGAGAGCCAGATGCTGGGAATTGACATTAGATTTCTAGAAATAACTCAGTAGCTCAAGAAAATACCTGAAGAGAGGCTCTCTGACATAAATCCAGCATGCTTAAAAAACATCATTCTCATGTTACAAGTAGCAGATTGAGAATGATTTGAGGTAGAGCGACTGACATTTCGCGGGTAGTAGTCCATTAGGGGAGAGCGATTCTGGAGAGAATCAATGTCCAAACCAGTTGATTCCAGAGAGAGCAGCAATATGGACCCACATTAATCTTTTTTTCTCCAGCTTCATCCAAACTCAACTCGAAGAAAAAGTCACATACCAATTCTCACATCACTCATTGTAAAACATCACCAAAAATATCCTCGCCAACCATCTAATTACATAGCAAATTCAACATTGAAAAATGGCCCCCAAAGATGAAGCCTCATCGGAGTTCACCTCCTTCTACCTGCAGCAGGCCACCAAGGAGCTCGCCGAGGACCTGGACAAGGCGCGTACTGCCGACGACTTCAAGGGCGACGCCCTGCCCATGCTCATCAAGGCCCTGCAGCAGGGCACCGCCCTCTTCACCCCCGCGGAGCAGAAGCGCATCGCCCCGCCGCTGGTGAAGGAGGATGGCGCGAAAAAAGCCAAGATGGACGAGTCCGATGATGATGATGACGACGACTCGTCGGACGCTTCTAGCACCAGCGGCTCATCCTCGACAAGCAGCAGCAGCGATGGAGAGGACGAAGCAGAGGCTGGGGATGCGAAGACTAGCAGCGACAGCAGCAGCGAGGCCAGCAGCAGCAGCAGCAGCAGCGATGAGGACTGAGGGCTGCGCTCGCCAAGCATTCTAAAATGAGCGCTGCGTGCTCGTCGTAACCAGCCCCAGCAAACCATCCGCTGCGCTGGACGAGATATTCATGCAACCAACCCGGAAGTCTCAACGTGCCATCCTGTGTCACACACGCTCATCAGATAAGGAGAAGAGTTTCATTCGCCACTACACCTCAGGATGTCCTTATTCAGAGCTATCAAAACCTCTCGGCCAACCAGACGCACCCAGAATACTTCAACCACGCTAGTCTGGACTATCTGGAGACGGAAAGTGCACAGCCGCAAGGAAAGTCACCTTATGAGACGACTGCACAAGTTGAGACCGGTGAGAAGCTAGCTCAACTATGACCGGGGCTTCCTCTCCATACCAAAGCATTTCGACATATTGGAGTGCAAAGAATACATCCTAAGGGAGCCTTTACTGCTTTCCCGGTGGGAGCCAATGATGAAACAGGGAAATGGCCGAGGAGGGCATATGATGCAGTGGGTGGATGTGTACCCAAAACACAAAACGACTTGATCTCGCGAGGGCCGGAAGCGGAGTCCTGCATTAGATGGGAGGAGGTTTCCTACGATGGCGTCTTACGGACCATCAGCATCGACTTCTACGCATTGGTGTTTCTTGAAGTGAATATGCAACATATTATAAGATTGAATTCTATGACCCTGTTGACCCCTTCTGTTTCGCTATTGCGGCCCATCTCTGAAGTGGTGTGATGAACTTGAGCCATCTATTTATACATATCAGGAATGTTGGTTCTACCTTGCATACCAGTGTCCTCACGGTTTGAGTGCATTTCGTGTCTAAAGCGTGATCTAATAAACAAGAAAAATGGAATTGTGCTCAAGGGTACTCGGTATATATTTCGTTAACCTACGGCTGGACGACTAGTTTGGCGACATTCTCAACCGTGAAGGGACAGAGCGGCAAGATAGATCGTCTGGTAAGGTTGAGGATACAGTTATCGCGGGTGACCCTGAAATGCTTCCTAGCGAAAGGAGGACGGGTTTAAATAGTCAGTAACTGCATTCCTAGCCCATAGTGTTGTTGGCATGTTTGTGGTTTGGTGTAGTATACTACTGACTCATGTCGGTTTTCTATAGCCGAAGGCAAACAGGTGGAATGCACGTCACAATCATCACCACCCATCGCAACGAGAAGCCAAATTCGTGAGATATGTATACTAGCACATCAATCATCGTTGTCATTTTTATTGCCACAAAACAACTCGTATCTAAGGTCGAGGCAACATGGGCCCTTGCAATAAAATAGTAAACGCTCAGGGATTCTCGCGAACCCTGTATATGATAAAGTGCAATCTTTCGCTTCCCCCGATGGACACCAGATCCAGCATAATATTCGGGTCAAATCAACCTAATGAGCGGATGATGTAGAAGAGAAGGTAGGCCTTGGCACTAAGGACCTCGGATTTGGTGGCCAACTCGACGCGATGGTCATTGAATGCGAACCACTACAAAGAGACTGTTAGCAAGGGGAAAATGCTTTAATCGAGCAATACCACTGTGTGATGGACTAACCTGATCTCCTACGCGGCAATATGATACATAATGACCTGAAGCACATTAGCATTGGAACGATGCATGTCGATGAAGAGCGTGGCTCAACCATACCTGTATCAATCTCTCCTACATGGACCACTACACTCATCAAGTCATATGTGCAAGATCGTCCAAGCTCGATCGTCTCTTTCGTGTCGGCCGACCTGCCTCGCGTGGTATATGGCAGCATGTTGAGTGTCAGAGGGAAGTGCACAGGCGTGTCGATTTTGGATGCTGACTTGTCCCGACTGCCCTGCTTGAACTCGAACCTCTTCAAAGAACCAGTCAGTATGCAAACCTTCATGATATCAAATAGGCGCCGTCATTTCTCACCTTAAGCTGTATCGACAGCACGTTGGGAAGCAGTTTGATGCTGTTGTCTCTCCGTGCCTGCTGCATCGAATCGCAGTTTCTACACCGGTATTCGCACTTGTCCGACTTAATGTATTCCTCATCGAGACACTCCTGCAGGGAGAGGGACACGCCCTTGCTAGCCTTCTTTCCGCGCTTTTGGGCCAAAGTATCCAGACCTAGACTCAAGTCCAGGAACGACTCTACTGCATTGGTGACGCCACCACAGTTCTGGCAAGTCGTTGATCTCTGGAGCTTTCCGTAGAACGACTGGTGAATAATGCAGTTGCAGCTATGTTCACTGCCATTCTCAGGCTTCTTTCCAACCCCGTTCCGCTCATGGAGCTCCTCGGCCAAGAACTGAAAGAATTCATGGGCGTCTTGCTCCTTCGTAGTCACCAGGTTCTCGAAGGCCTTCTTCTCGCTGATCCAGAAGCCAGAGAGTATACTGGAGGCTGTGTAACCGTTGGTGTTCTCCAGGGCATAGAACTCCTGGAACATGTCATCCATAGCACAACTCAGGCAGTACGACTGACCACAGGTACCATTGGGATGGCCGTCGCCAAGGTAGAAGTTTCTCAGTAAGGGATTGTGCAAGAAGCTCTGAAGTACTACGTTCTGGTAGCACGTGGCACCGGCATTGTAAATGCCCCGTAGACCGTCTGCTTTGCATGAAGCAGGCGCGGTGTTGGTGGATATGTATTTGGGGTCGTCCTTGACGGAATCCGAGAACAGCTCCTCGTTTTTCCGTTTGCGACCTGTAAATGTCAGCATCCGCCAACGGACAATCAGTGGGCTCGCGAACCGTCGCATACGACGTCGCAAAAGAATGAAGAGCATATGCAACCCGGTGGCCGTAAGTATACTTACTTGCGAATGAACCAGTTCCCATTTTACGTATTCTGAGCTCCTCGAGGGTTGGGTCCCAGACAAAGTCCTCACAGAATTGACAGTATAGGCAGCCACTTCGCGAATCCACGTAGAATCGATGGCTCTTCTTATTGCCATGTTTCACCCGGTCTTCCTCGGATACGATATTAGAGCATTGCAGGCAGAGGTAGTTAGACGTGAGTGATGTCGTGACGACGTTGTCTGGGCTTTTGGATGTCTGGGGGACGATGGGCGTGTTGTCGAATATCACTCGCAGCAGCATCTTGTAATACTGGATGGAGCTATTCATGACATCGGGGCTGTTGGACAACAGTAATTGAACATGTTCTAGACATTCTGTCAGCTCCTCCCCTATGAATGCAAAACTTGTGAGCGTTGGTACTGACCGCAGCCGAACATAGGTGTACCAGGCACCGCCGCCTTGATCTTGGCATTCTTGGGCGATGCCGGTGTGGCTGGCCGAGCCGCCATCTTGATGGACGACGCTCAAGACCTTGGATTGTGATTTTACTGTGTGTTGGTATATGCCGACAGAGCGTGTGGTTCTGCAGGGTCGGATCGAAGAGGGATTCGTTTTTGGTGGCAGGAGCAACTTGGGGCGTTGGGGCGTCGGAATGGTGCTGCGAATCGACCGTCGAGTTGCGACACTGGGCGGCACGGCACGGACTGCGTTTGAAGGCACTTGCAGGTTGGATGGAATGCGAGTGATGTTGTCGACTAGGTATGAAGAAGTCTATGGAGTTGTGCAGTCCATGTCATTGAGGACTTGGAGCTTGCTGAAGTGGCGGGTGTATTGGACGATGGCGATTGTCGCGTGCGAATGAATCAGGAGGGATGCGATTTGGAAGCAATCGCAATCGGAGAAAGCTCCCAGGTAACGACAAAGATTGAGCCGATTGTACAATGGTCAGCAGAAGGCAGCAAATAAACTCAGATTCCATGCAGCAGAAGGCCTAGAAGTCTGTGGCTAGAATGTGATTACGGATGTCCTATGGCAGGGAACAATCAAATATACCAGAGCAATGCTTGAATAGACGGTATTGATTTGGATGAGTAGCTCTCGAATTGATTGTTCGTCATACCAGACATCCTTCAATTGGCGATGATCCATCAGAAGCTGGAAATTCCCTTATCTACACCTGATTCACTACCTTATCGGCACACTAAGGCGGATGATGCAAGGGTCCATCCCGTAAATCTTAGGGGCCTAGCCGCCCCAACCCCCTGACCCCCCAATGCCCCATCCCCTGAACCGATCAGTTATTAATAAACACCCCCAATGGCCACCAACCCGAGCTCTAGAATTCAATATGCAAATTGACTGCCAGGGCTGTTTTTGACCACATGTTTTGAAGATGTACATTACAGGCCCATTATTATTGCTTTTATAACCTCCCAGTGCTCCTGAATCGATACTGTAAATCGGGATGCACAGCGAAACAAGAGGCATACCTAACGCAACACCATTTTGACGTAAAAGGAGGGAAGTGCCTGGGAGATCAATGCTATGCTCAACCACTACTTGAACCCATACCCACTGACCAAGTAGATACCTACCTATACACCTTACCTAAAAAGATAGATAAGCAAACCATATTTCTGAAGTCATGAAAGGAGAACACAGTAACAAAAAGATGATTTCAGAAGTACCTACTACCTCAGACATGACGGATCTTTATGAAAGCGTTATATATTCGCCATTACACCACATCGGATGTCGAGCTGGATATTGGTAGATATTACAGATTGATCAAGTAACAGAAAATATTCATTATTGATTGTTGGTTTGACTTTCCCTTTTTGCACAGAATGGTCACTTACGAACATAGTCCTGTGTGGCCTTGGAAGGGAGCTCTGGTATAAGTCACAGTGATACGAACAAGCGCCCTGGGTCATCCAATGCTACAATTATCTCATGTTAACCTCTGACCCACGGCATCTGGTGAACTGTGACTGACACCAGTCCTTGAGTAGACATTTTGCCCCTTTGGACTGAAAGGAGGCAAGCAGTACAGATATCCAAGACACGACTGTCCTGGATGTCCTGAGCTTCTCAAGCATATCTACACGTACGATAATATTATTGACTAAGAATTGGCGAAATGAAGAACATGTTACACAATGACAACAGATGTTGGGCACAAGTACATATGATGGACACCTTCCAGCCTACCTTACCTATCGCTCTCTTTTCTCTGTCTTTGATACTGGGCCCCGTGAAGAAGCTCGTGAGTGGTAATCCCGCAGGCCTAGGGAAGCATGGATTTATGTGCACAAAATGCAGATGTGAGACAACCATGCACGAGTAGTCAGTATCTACATCAAAGTGCCAGTGTGATACTCCCTAGGGCTGTCGATACCTTAGAAAGCACTTGGCGTCCCCCTTTAAGGCAAGTACATAGTAGTGTATGTGTTGAGACAGACATCTCTTTGGGAACCAAAGGTCAATTATAGACTCTGGTATTCATTCCGACCTCTTATTGAGATATTTCTAGCCACATCCAACTTACAGTGTCGAAACCGAGCCAGGGGAAAACATGTAACCCGAGCATAATGCTAACTGAAGATGAATGAAATGTTCTTACGGGACGTACTTCTATTACTGCGCATTAGTTCTCCACCCTTGGTTCACACCTCCTCGAAGCTCCTTGCTTGTCCGTCTGCTCGATATCCTCGGGCATAAACAACCCTTTCCCCTGAATTGTATCCTATATCGTGGAAAGTTGCCTAGAGACACCAATACAAGCTATTGCTTTTTATACGGCCACAAACCGTAAGCCATAACTCTCGAGAGGTGCACATAAAAACTTCAATAGTCCATCAGCAAAGATATTTCACCAAAAAGTCATCCAAGGAATCAAGTGGTCGCAATTGCATTATCTGGTTAAACAATGGTGAATGAACCTCGGCTGTGGCCGGGGAACCAATAAGCGCCGCCCCTAGGTCACTGACCCCCACTTTGTGGCTGCTTCTTCATCCCAAGCTGGCAGCTCATCAACATGTTATCAGTCTGACATACTTCACTTGCTATAAATCTACGCAAATATTTCAATAAATCCTGCCTGAGGGAACGTTCTTTTCTTGGCCACTGGATTCCTCTTTATGTTATGAGAACTCCCGCGCCAGCCATTGCAAGGAAGATGGCAGCTGCTCAGTTGGTGCCCCTCCCCGAAGTCGAGCGGCTCAGCCCCGCCTGCCTCCGGATCCTCGGCGGCAACCCGGGCAAGTTTTCGCTACAGGGGACCAACACCTATCTCGTGGGGACCGGGCACCGACGCCTGCTCATCGACACGGGCCACGGCAAGCCGTCGTGGATCGCGGCGCTGAAGCGGGCCTTGGACGACGAAAAAGTCACGATCCAGAGCGCCCTGCTGACGCACTGGCACCCGGACCACGTCGGCGGGGTTGTCGAGCTGCTGCGACACTCGCCGGAGACGAAGCTCTACAAGCGGGATCGGTCCCAAAATGTGCCCCTGTCCGAGGCGGCGGCGGGCGACTGGCTAGATATCGAGGATGGGCAGGTCTTTGAGGTCGAGGGCGCCACGTTGAGGGCAGTCCATACGCCGGGCCATACGACAGACCACATGGTCTTCGTGCTCCAGGAGGAAGACGCGCTGTTCACCGGCGACAACGTGCTGGGTCACGGCACCGCGGTTTTCGAGGACTTACAGACCTACCTGCAGAGCCTCGGGAAGATGGAAGGGCTGGTCGCCGGTCGGGGCTACCCAGGCCATGGCGCGATGCTCCCGGAGGCGAGGACCAAGATAGCGGAATACATCGCGCATCGACATGAACGAGAGAATCAGGTCCTTGAGGTCCTGGGCTCTGCGAAAGAAGGCCAAGATGGTAGTGCTGCTGCTGCTGCTGATGATGCGACCAATCGGATCGCCCGGGCTTACAGTTGGACCCCCATGGAGCTGGTCAAAGTCATCTACAAGGCCTACCCGGAGAGTCTTCATGGCCCCGCGTGCGCCGGAGTTGTGCAAATCCTGCAGAAACTCTGGGTTGAAGATAAGGTTGTGTCAGACGGCGATAACGAGTGGCGTCTACAGGAGGATCGATCTAGCCAGTGAGCCGATGCTTATCCTGTGCTGCCTATACCTGAAAGTCGGCGATATGCGAGTGATGGTTTGACACGTTTTTAGGGCGCCAGGATACGCTTGACGTCACACAGCAAAGATGCGAGCGCGTTGGATGGCTTGCATAAGCCCTTTCCCCAGCCGAGGCACTGGTCCAAAGTCAGCCCAGCAGACTGGCGCCCCAACCAACATGAGAGCTTATGCATATCAGATGGATGTCAATATCCGAGAACATTGGGATTGAGTTGGACGAAGATTCGAATGGCATGTGGTGGTTCCCCTTTGAGAAAAACCTATTGCTGGAAAACCGTACCCGTGGGACTGGGAAACCACCACTCTACCAGGAAACCATGCATCATTGTACCTAGTAAAAGAAACTTTGCGTAGTCGTTGATGAAGGAGGAGGTTGGTCGAGCTGTCGGTAGAGTTTGCGGCCGCATCCCGCAAGGCGTTACCAGGCGACCGGAATCCGACCACCCACCGGATGCATCGGCGTTAATTTCTTAGAACCGGGATTCCCTTACATATTCCAAGTCAGCTGCCATACCCATTTCGTGAGCTTATGATATGAGAAGAATTTAGGCAGCCAGCCCGGGTCGTTGATATCGACGGAATGCTCGGAGCTGATGCAGCCAAAGCGAGTGTAGCTGTTTGCTCGCTTGGCTTGGTTAGTTCGATGTTGGTTGGTCATCCAGATCCATCCAGACCGCCGTACCAGTACATATTGGAATGAGGAGGATGCGTTGCGCCGTATGCCGGCAGGTGCATAGGTGCTTGTTTAGTTCAGGCAGTCTTGGGTCCTTTTCTTGCCTCCTTCTAGCAGGGCTGATGCATCATCCATCCGGGTTTGAAGATAGAAGATGGCCTTGTGACTGTGACCAATGCGGGGGCCCTGATGCAATATCTGTATTTGGCGGTGACATCCCTACCATCCATCTCAGTTTAAGCTCCCGCGCCTAACAGGACTAGTCTGATCTGCTGGATTATGCTTGATAAGCGTATGTTTTTAGTGGTAGCTCTGTCAACATCGTCTTGGCCATACAGCACCTCTTGGATGTGTCTCGGGAAAAGATAGGAGATTGCTCGTTTCTGCAAAACAGTTTGTCAACCAGGAGGGAGAGAGCCAAGAGAGCATACGACCCCACTGTAGCTGTCGTCTCAAGTGACATGCAAGCAATGAAGTTGAAGGGCTGCCAATGGCCAGTCATTCTATGCTGAGCTGAAGGTGATAGTCGGCCATCCAAGCCAAATCATCAGGATCAAGCAGCAAAGCTGCATTGCCGCCGTTTCCTTAAGACCACGGTACTACCATGCATTGTACTGTCTTGGACATGACCTCTGACAGCTGTGCTCGAGGCAGAATCGGGGTCGCACTCTTGCCATTTCCGACAGGGGAGGAGGGAGATCAAGCGGGGTCCGATTCGCGCCCAGAGGGTCCGCCAAGTCGCTTCTGACTGCCAGACGTTGCCCCTGCGCTGTCCACTCATTCCCGCCCCCGGTTCTGAACACCTTCTCAAAGCGAAACCCGAGAGAGCGCATTGGCTCCAGTTGTCCTGATTCATATTGATAATATTCGAACCATTTTCAGTACGATTATTTCTAACCATCTTAATGGGAGGGAAAGCGATGGTAAACTTGAGCATGTTTCACCTGCATCCCATATCATTGTCAGGCGTTGCGCTCCCTCGGCCCTTTTGCTTCACCCGCCATGGGATTCAGGGATATGCAGGAGCAGGAGACAGGAGGAAACATACTTCTTGTGTCAAGAATCCAGTGACATTTGGTTTCGGACTTAGGTAACGCATTCGGCCGATTTTAAAGTTATCATGCTTGTGACATGCGTCTGATAAGGACGAGAGACTGTTGTTTCTGAACCGTCGTATGCATATGCGCGGAGAGGAGTCATCGGACGGCTTACATACATCTACCAGTATATCGCATCCATCTAGCTTGTCGGTTCTCCAGTGGGATGATGTCGTATGTTGGGGTTGAATTATGAATACCCCCGACACTTCATCCTGCATCAGAGGCGCTTCAACGTCGCGAATGAGGTGATACCCTTAGATCTGCCTAGCTGCCCTTGGCGTATAGGATAGTGTACGTCGTATTGCATACTGACATAGCGTTCCGTTCTGGAAACGGAAAACGATTCTGTGTGGTTCTTCTCGTTCTTTATTGCAGGCAACCTTTATCTATAGTAAGTTAATTATGATTCCCAGCCGTAGATCATGGCCAGAAGCATGTCCTTGAGGGTTGCGGTACAAAAATGGCTGATGCTTGTACCGGCATGCTGTACATGCACACACACAAGGAGTGATTCGGTATGGGGCTAATGCCCGTAGGTGCATGACACCCAGGGTTAGATGTGGCAGTACATATTTACTTCTAATACAGTTTGGGTCTACACTGGTTCCTTCACCTGAAAGCGATATCATCTGCTGCAAAATTTGAAGGAATGAAGTTTTGGCAACAGAGTCGGCATCTTGGTCACAGATTTGGGTGAAGATCACGGGGGGCACGGATATCGGCACATCACATATGTACAGTAACCTAACATCATTTGCAGCTGGTTATCCGCGTCACACACTTCGTGGATAATCGAACGTATCGTAGGTGATCTACCGGTACATATCTATCGGTAAGTAAATCTGACTAAGACGTAACCGCTCCCTCTTCAGGCGGGCAGGAACCGGGACACGACCGGAGAAACATACCGTAGAAGCATTGGACCAGAGTGACGGTTACTCGAGTTACCCAGGCTTAGACGAGTGTCCTACCACGCGCTGCCCAGCGGCTCCGTGTGGATATGTCGGGATTGCCAAGACTCCTGGTGCTCACCCGACGGACGTACTGGCGTACTGGCTGGTCTACGTCAGCGCGAAGGCGACTTCTCTTGGCGATGCAATGCGATTCCTTCGCTTCTTGTAGGTATCGCACTACCACTAGATGGCCAAACCGGTGAGGCCGGATAGGCAATCTGTGGTCTTGGGCCATGGAGAAGTTCATGATTGTGAGGATTGCCAAGGGATATGGAGATATCGCCATTGGCCATTTGTGGGATGTCGGGCTGCAAGAAGTTGAAGTTGGGAAGGCTTACCCGGACACAAAGTGGAGAAGGTGACTGAAAGTGACTGAGAGTGACTGAACGTGACTGACACTCTTCTCAAGTCTCCACTCAATGCCTCATCCTTGAGCATGAGCATTGGCGCATAGCCAAGAATAGCATAGTCCAAGTCCAGCACTGAGTCCAGTACTGAGCCCAGCAAGTCCGGTCTTTGTCCAGTCCGCCCAAATTATCCCGCCCACTCCCACCCACTCCCACCCACTCCCCATACCACCAGACCGCATCCAGATTCCACCTCCACCTTCACATCCACACATACCGCCTGTTTTTCCTTCTGCGTCAACCAGACAGAAGAGGAAAAACAAAAAAACAATAGTAGATTCCGGAAGCCTCGGATCTACCAGCTAGCGACATGCTTATTCATGAGTGTATGGATACAAAGTTATGTCAGTGTACAGCACTACTGAGTACCGTGTCTCCCAATCGAATCGAACATGATCGAACGGCGCAAGAGCACAACAATCGCATCGCATCGCTCTTTGGCCCAAAGGCCGAGCCGGTCCATCTGCCACCCATGATGGTCTGACTTCTGCGCCGGAAAGGAAATGTCGTACCTTTCGCATTCCCACCCAGCCGCACAACACTGAACCCACCGACCTCGCTGGCGCTTCCCCAAACTCCCATTAATCTATTTACATAACTGTACCGTACCGTACGTTGGAGAGAGTGGGCATTTGTAATATGACATGTCCACCCTGAAAGTACTTACCTGCTCCTCCCGTCGCCCTGTCGTCCTGTCGCGCCTTCCCACATAAAAGCCTGGTCGCTCCCCTCCCCTTCCTGCTGCTTGGCTTCTGGGCGTGCGCTCTTGGTGTTGATCCTAAGACTAAAAAGTAATCCCGAGGAAGCCGCTTCCTAGTAGAAGAAGGCCTGGTCCCCCTCGTCAAAAAATCGTAAACTTCGTTGGCGTCTCTTGTACCTTTCCCAGCTTGCCCTCTTACAGCAGCTGTACCTCGACATCTTGGAAGCTTGGAAGACCCTGGTGGTAACTGAGTCGGCAATCTTACCTGCCCACGTGGTGATATACTCCATACCTAATCTGCAGTCTCTTCAAGAGTATTCGTTGTACACCTCTCGACGACCACCCGCATATCGCCCCGACGCTCCGGCGTAACAACTTACACAACACAACGCCATGGCGAGGTCGACAACAACGACGACGGCGCTGTCGCTACTCGCAACTGTCGCTCTAATAGGTGCTATTCCCGCTGTGCTGGCGCATGGCGATGATGGCGAGGGAATGGATATGGGCGCGCCGAAGGAAGACCAGAAGATGGATTCCTACCCTCCGACGTACTTCTCGCACCCCGAGCATCGCGGTGTCATGTACGCGCACATCGTTCTAATGGTGTTGGGCTGGGTCATAGTATTGCCCATAGGTGAGCAGCTACCCTGCAGGGTCCCTTGTGGTCTTCTTTTGCGATATACTGACATCTGCGCCTCTAGCTGTTATGTTCTCGATCGCGCGGTCTCGATACACCCTTGTTTCCCAGTTCGCCTTCCTCGTAACGAATGCGCTCGGTGTCGTACTCGGTATCAGCTACAACGCCAGCACGCCCGACCTGTACCCCAACAATGCGCACCACAAGATCGGTTGGGTCGCAACATGGATGGTATGTGCCCAGGTGCTCATCAGCCTGGTAGGACGGGTCGCGGGAGTCATGGGCACCCAGGCTTCGCCGCTGGAACACAACAAAGAAGCGGAGCGACAAGCCTTCATCCCAGTGTCGGCTCAAAACATGGAGGAACACCTGCGCGGCAACAAGACTCTGTACCACCACCACAAGTATAGCTACTCCAACGACAGTGGACAAGGCACTGAGCTCGGCACCGAGTCCCCGCGCAGTAACTCGCTCTCGTCTGGGCAGGGGTCGCCTGCTGAGGCGAGCCGGCGCATGGACTATGACGAAGAAGACCTGGAATTCAAGGATGTCGAGATGAAGTCGCCTTCTCCCAAAGCCAACTCCCTGGTTGTCAAGATTGCGGCCAAGATCTCGTCTCGGGCTTGGAAATTCCTGCTTTTGGGGTACAACATTATCGACAGGACGGTCCTGATTCTCGGATACATCGCGCTGACTACGGGCATTGTCACCTGGGCGCGATTCTTTGTAAGTTGTCGCATTATATACTGCGCCCCAAATTTGCATCACTATTGCATCATGACTAACGAGATGGTGGGTGACAGGAAGGACATGAGATCTTCGGCGGGCTAGCCCATTGGATCAAAGGTGGCGTTTTCTTTTGGTTGGGCCTTTTCTATTTGGGTAGATGGGCTGGTAGTTTTGGAGAGCTCGGCTGGGTAAGTCGCACTTCGGAGACGCTGTCCTGTCCAATGAGATCATGCAACTAACCAACCCCTGACTTCGTACATTTAGGCATGGAATGTTCGACCCAAGCAGAGCACCCAGAAATGGAGACCGTCCGCGGAATTCGTTGAGGGTTTCCTTATCTTCTTCTACGGATCTACCAACATCTTCCTGGAGCATCTTGGTAATGCGGGCGAGGCGTTCAGCGCCCAGGATCTCGAGCATGTGTCCATTACCGTGTTGTTCATCGGCGGAGGCCTGGTAAGCAAATCAGCTTCCTCATTCATCAAATCAAATCAGTTGCTAATACTTAGACTTTAGTTGGCTATGCTTGTCGAGTCCACTCGCATTCGCGACCTCCTGAACATGACCGTGGCCGAAGCCGCTGATGCGCACCCCGATCATACCCACAGCGACGAGGAGCGTGAGGCTCTGCAAGCCCCCAAGCAGTACGAGTTCTCGATCAACCCAATCCCGGCCCTGGTCATTCTCTTGACCGGCATCATGATGAGCTCGCACACGCAGGAGTCCGCACTCTCTAGCATGGTGCATAAGCAATGGGGCAACCTGCTGGCGGCCGCGGCTTACGCCCGAGGCCTTACCTACGTGCTGCTCTACCTCAAGCCCCCAAAGTCCATCATGCCTTCGCGTCCTCCAACCGAGCTGTTGACGTCGTTCGGTCTGATTGCTGGCGGTGTCATCTTCTGCGCAAGTGTACGTACATATCCCTACCTTCGAACATGAACATCAAATCCCGAACAACAACTAACGATTTACCAAACAACAGAGCAGCGATACTGTCTCAGGCATGGTTCACTATGACCTCGATGAGATGTTTGTGTACACGGTGACGATGGGCTGTGTCGGTGTGCTTATGGCGTGGGAGATCGTGGTGCTAGCGCTCAAAGGCTGGGCCGTTCGCAAGGAGAAGGGTCCATCGCGGAGTGCGTGGATCGGACAAGTCTAAGAACCAGAAAAGAAGAAGAGAAAAAACTTGGAAAAAGAAAAAGAAAAAGAAAAAGAAACTACAACCTCGAAAGAACGAAAGAGAAGCATACAAACACAAAACGACTTAGAATGCGTTGAATTATTTGAATGCATTGTATGGGGCATTGCGAAAGGTGTTATACTCATGGGAAGGAGGGGATTTCTTTCTTTCTTGGGGTGGCAGCTTTAATTCTTACTTCTTTCGGGCGTTCTTATATATACCCTCTCCCCTATTTTTGTTCACTCATCCATCCGTCCACTCATTTTTTCGCGGGCGCGTGGTCGGTGGCTCAACTCAGCCTTTGGACATTGCTATTCTGAACTTTCACCATGACAAACGACATCTTTGATACCCCCGAACGCGCAGGAGGAGAAGGAGGCGGGCGTATGCATAGAAGAAGATTAGGTGTTTTTATTTTTCATTTCGGCTAGGCATTTCTTGCATTCGGAGGAGCAGGACGAAAGGGGAAAGGAAGTGACGAGGTGATGGAAGGAGCCTGGGTCGGTCGAGGCAGTTGAAAGGAGAAGAAACGATACGCTGCTACGCTCAGATCTTTAGGTAATAGCCGAATACCATAATACGATTACGAGTACTGCATATTTTGTCTACGGCCTAGAAAAGGGGTCGATGGAGGGTGGGATTGTTGTGAGACTTTTGGTGTTTCTGAACCTAGCAATTGAAGGACGTGGTCCGGTATTACTATGGCTTTGTAAAATAGAGTAGAATATAAGCTCTTCTCTCATCCGTCTACTGGCTTTGAGGCCGCTTCTTGACACGATGCCGGCCCGCCGTGTGACCTATGTGTTTCCTTTAGGTTTGACAATGGTAGATTGAGGGGCTTCCTCGATGGCATGGTGATGCTGTCTATCACCTTATAGTTCTATATGCCATTGCCTTGTTATTGTTCTGGATAAGTAATTGGAAGCTCTGGGGGAATCCGAAAATAGCCATTGGGAAAGGAAACCTCCTGACAGCCAGAAGAGCACTCATAAGACTGATTGGGAGCAAAGCTGTACCATGCATGATACATGTCTTCTTGGATTGACTTGACCTATGTAAACGTTGTCACGTGTGAGGGAGACTGCGCTTCTCTCAACTTCTGATGTAGTTTCTCGTAGCAATTGACGGCCCCTTTACATCTTGGACTTGACCTCTTCACAGTACTTCTTCAGCTCCTCCATATCGGCCGGCTTGGTGGGCCAGCCGACACCCAGACCCTCCTCCTCGTTGGGCTTGGGGATCTTTCAGCCTAGTTAGTCTCATATATTTTCCGTTGGTCGCTAATGCCGTCGTCTTGTCCACAAAGAAGGGAAAGAGAGAAAAAGGGGAGGAGAACTAGGACTTACCATATGGAAGTGGACGTGGTCGACGACCTGGTGCGCGATGCGGCCGTTGTTCTGCAGCACGTTGTAGTCGGTCGAGCCCGTGGCCGTGGCCAGCTTCTTGACGACGACGAGGATCTCGCCCAGGTGCTCGTCGGGGATGTCCTGGAGGGTCTTGCCGTGGTACTTGGGGATGACGAGCTTGCATGTTTGTTAGTTTGGTTGAGTGAGATGGCTGGTCGGATGACGGAGGAGTAAGTACTTACGCAGTGTCCCTTGCTCAGAGGGCCGATGTCGAGGAAGGCATAGGTCTTGTCGCTGTCGAACAGCTTAAACGAGGGGATGTCTCCTTTAGGAAGCCGGTTGTATGTCAGTCAACCCATGTTCACGTATAGCAAGAACTCATAAGCTCAGCTTTTTGTCTCAACTCGGGATGAACAGATGAGACGAAGAATAAAAGACAATGCCGCCGGGGGGGTATATATCCAGCCGGGCCAAGGTGCATGGGAGGATGGGTGAAACTGAGGACCTTGATGACTGTCCCCCGTTAAAAGGCGACTACCACCCACACACCTGGGGGAGCCAGCTGATCGATCACGCTCTTGCATCGTTCCCGCACTAGTTCCCGAGGAAATTAAAAAAAAGTGACATACCCTTGATGATCTTGCAGAAGATGCAGTTACCGTCGCTGTGAGTGGCGGCCATTTTGTTGGTAACAGATGATGAGATTCCACGAGTGCAAGATGGGAGGAGATTTGGAGTAATTCTATGAAGCGCGTGGCACGGTCAGCAATTGCCGAGTGGCTTTGTATTCAACAGTGAACGGAGCTCGGCGAGAACCAGTAGTGCATTCGTATCAAGTGTAGACAGCTACGCACCTGGTCTTGGAGAAGGCTATTGGGCTTCTTTTGAGAGGAGTAGTGGCAGTATTAGTAGCAGTAGTAGTAGCAGTACTTTTCAAGATTGAACGGGATGTCAGAGAAGGCCGCAGGAAGGACATGGATACGAGTGAATAGGACTGGATGTCACGAAAGCCGAGCGTCTATAGCGGGCGGGCGGTTGATAGTACAGACGGGAGCTATGGATACTTGAATGGAGGGGTACGCGCTGCAGGACGCCGTGAGGGGCACAACATCCAGACAGCTGGACTTCTGAGCTGGACAGCTCTCGGAGCTTCGGGGAGCTTGGACCACCTCGCCTGACAGGGGGGTTTTCCTGTTTCCCATTTTCCCACTGTCGACCTCATCATGAATGCAATACCACAGCCAGGAAGTGGTGATACTTCTTTAACTCAAACCGACTATATAGAAGCCTGTGCTCCAATTACTCTAGTATCATCTTAATTTATTTACTTACCATACTCTTGACTTATAAAGCCCCCAACAATAACCAGTTCCCCAGCTCCCTTTTCCAGCAACCCCTCGAATGTTCCTTCTGTATCCTGATCCTCCTCTCGGTCCAGCGTCCAGTAATCAATTGTGATATCTTCTAACCGAGGGAAACCAGCCAGAGTCTCATCTTCATCTACAATTATACAGAATGTTTCAGGCCACGATCAGGTGAACCGGTTCTGCTTGATGGCTAGAGTACGTTTAGCGAGATCCACCCCCAGGCAAGTTGATGTTCGGGGTTCTCGGGGATAAATCGCATACGATGTGTACCGTTGTTCTGGACGATAGCATTTATGTCCCGGTATTTGCTGAGCGGTGGGTGTCCTTACTATATTAGCCAAGTTTCGATTTGAAGAATTATAGAGATACGGTCCAAATACCTTCTTGCTCAGCTGAGACAGAGCTCTTCTCTGGTTATATCAGAATCTCCAGCAGACGGACATGGCTGGGTTGATCGTTGTGCCGACCACGACCAGGATGATGGTCAGGTTGGTTGATGCAACTTGCTTCCTCAAGCAGTACCATATTGCACGAACGCAGGCTTCAATGCTGTTGGTCACGCCCTGACTGAAGCTTGCCACACCGGGATTCATCCGGTAGTATGATATTGATCTGCTCTCGGTGGGGCCTGGTGTGCTAAAAAAAATATGGCTTTTTCAATCAGAATTACACTGAATGGACATCTTAAAGTAGTAGATAGGTGATCATGAGTATGTCGAGATGTAATATAAAGCAACAACCGTACATAGTTGGCTTCTCAGTATGTGGGCTGTGTCCTATCTCGGTATAGTTGTTTGTCCCCTCTGAAATGTATCGTGAAAACAACAGCACGCAAGCAGTCACATAGCAACAGACAGAGAGATAACATTAACACGAAGTATTTGCCTCTATATGAATGCATGTTCAGGGGCAACAGTTCATGTTTGGCGTTGTCGTGCTTGGTGGTGTTTGGGTATGACAACATCTGTTGATGTAAATATGGTCGTTGACACCGGCTTGTTTACATGAAGTAGACTATCAGCTAGTATGAATACAGGGGCCCATATCGGTATGCCATATTATTGCCAATACAGAGCATATCAGTAAAGATGATACTGCCAGAGACCCAAACCCAAACGGTTTGCAGCAGCACATTGGTCCAGCACGATGAGAACAAGCAAAAGCAATCACATGCCAAGTTCATGTATGTATTATAACGTAAGTGTTCATGTTGTTGTACAGGGTATCAGCGCAGAGGCAGCAAGTTATTTGCTCCCCTCCCAAAAGCCAAAACCTTTTCGCTCCTGAAAATGCATCGTCAACCGGCTGGGAAATGCCTCATACCAAAAAGCAAGCAACAGCAGCACGACAAACTCGGCAAGGTCCCCGGACGGACTAGCCAAAGCGGTAGGAAATCTAATGTACACAGTTGACCGCCTCCATCATGTCCTCATGTCGACATATCCATGACGGTCATCTCCTCCATCGTCTCCGTGATCTGCGTAACCTTCTTGTCCGGCTCCCCCGTAGGCGTCGCGGCAGCCGCCTTCAGCGCGGCCTGGCGCGCCTTCCAGCGAGTCGACACGATGGCCATCATCTCCTTGAACGTCATGTCCTTGTTCTCCGCCTTGAGGGCCTTCATCTGCTGCCCCGTGAACTCCTGGTATGCCGAGACCTTCTTCTCCTTCTTCTCTCCTCCCGGTCCAGACTCTCCGGCTTTGCCAGCAGCAGCGCTCCCGCGCGGCACGGGCTTCACCTGCTGCAACACCCCCTTACAGCGGCCGCAACGGTGCTTGACCGGGTCGACGCTCTTGGAGTGGCGCTGGACCTCGGTGAGGCACTCGACGCAGCGCCAAATGTACTTGTACTCGATCTCGTAGTTGTGCTTCGTGGTCACAACAATGCCCCGGTCTCCGAAGACGCGCGAGCAGCGGGCGCCCCAGCGCTTGAACTCGGCACCGTGCGCCGCCTTGGGCTTTCCGTCGAGGATGAAGGTCGCCAGATGGCAGAACTCGTGCGCCACCGTGTTGAGCAGGTCGGGCTCGTTGAGCAGGACCTTGGTGGCGAGTTCGATGTGCGCCGTGTGCAGCTTCTGCTTGCCGCTCGATGCCATGGTGCCATCGGCCTGCTCCGTCATGGTCGATGTCTCCTTGCACTTCCAATGGGCGCGGCCGGCTGTCGACTGCAGTGTCGTCGACCACTTGATGGTGATGCCGCCCGTCGCTGCCGTCAGCTTCGCCAGCTGGCCCTCGGTCACCTTCTCGTCAAGCTCGGCCAGAAAGCGCTCCGCCACGGACTCCTTGACAAGGTTGAAGGCCTTCTTGGCGTTGCGCTTCTCAGGGCTCGTGCCGTACTTGAGCTTGAGAGCGGCTTTGGTGTTGACGTCGCCGCCGTCCATGGCGAGCTTCCGAGGGCTGGCCTGCTTGTGGGGGGAATGGTCGTCAATCCACTTATTCTGGACTTCGGGATCCCAGAACTCCTGATGCTCGGGTTTCCAGGGCGACGTGGGTATCGTGGGGCCTTTCGTCGGCGAGGGCAGGAGTACCTTTCTGGGGGTGACTGGGTTGAGCTTGGGCTGCTTGTCTTCGTCGTCGTCGTTCTCTTCCGAGAAGATCTTGAGCTTCTTGAATGCGTCGTCCAGGTCGTCGTCTGCAGAGGGTTTCTTGGTGGTGCGACGTGTTGTCTTGCGTGATGGCGTGTGGGGTGGGCTGTCTGAGTCCGACGCGTCCGACGCGTCTGATAACTCGTCAACCGGGGAGCTGCGAGAACTTGAAGCTTTGGTTGCCCGGCTACCCTTGGCCTGGTTCTTTCCCGATGGTGCTTTCTTCGCCAATGACGGGCTTTGGGCTTTCTTGGTAGGAACTGGCTTATCCACCTCAAATTCTGATGCCGAAGACTCGGAACAATCAGTGTCGAGAGATAAGGCCGTCACGAAATCGGATTCGTCGCTGTCACTGTCATCCTTTTCGTCTTTGGCGACCTTCGATGTCTCAACCATCGACTTTTCGACCGTCGACTTCTCGGCCATTGACTTCTCAATCAACGACTCTGCACTGCCAGTAGAATCCTCCTCCTCATCTTCCTCTTCCTCCTCCTCCTCCTCCTCATCTTCTGAGCTCTCATCAAACACTGTGACAGGTCGCTTCTTCTCGGGCGACTTGTTGTTGCCGCTGACCTTGCGGGGTGACCGTTTCCGCCGGATGATGGTATCATCGCTATCCGACAACGAAAAGTCCAGGCTCGTCGTCTGGTCCAGCGACGAGGTCAAATCCCCAGACAAGTCGTGCTCTCGATGGGAGCCCAAGGTCAAATTGCTCGCCTTGAGACGCAGACTCCGGGGGTTCGAGACCAGCCTCTCCTTCTTCTCCTTCCGGAGCGGCTCAATCTCGCCCCATTTCTGGAACAGGGACTCGTCGACTGCTTGTGAGTTTCCCAGTTTCCGCCGGCGGAGAGGGGTGGGCTTGGCCATGGAGCCTGGGGCCGCGGCCTCTACGTCTGCATGCCGTCTTGACTTGAGTGTCCGCGGCGGCTGCGGGGGCGCATTTTCCTTGTCGACTGCACTTGAGGAAGATGTGCTCCTCTTGGTTGGCGACATGGTCTTGGAGGCCAATCTTTTAGGCGCCAAGAAGTCCAGCGACGGGAAACTCTCATCGTCGCTGTCCAACTCATGTGATGTTAACCTCGCCATAACGATGGTGTATATATGTGTGTGTGTGTGTGTGTGGATGTGGATGTGTGCGTATGTGAGGTATGCCTGTATGCGGCTGTCTCAATATATAAAATTCCAAGAATGTGTCTTAACAGAGACCGATATTGATCAACGGTTGCAAGTAGGTGTGGAAGGTTACTTCTTAAAAGTACATACGACCCTTCTTTATTAATTTCGAGAACAAGTTGGGAGCCTGTCGGGGAAGGGAGAGGCAAGGTTTTGGCCCTGAGTTGGCAGGGTAACCGGTAGTGCGACGGGGGCTGCGGGAACAAAGTGGGCTCCCAAGGCTCCTCAAACATGGGCGGACCGCTCGGCTGGGATCCCGACCTCCCAACAATTGCAACCCAACTACTTGTCCGCATCACAGCCTATAGCTTGCCTGCATCGGTGGACACAAAAATCGACCGATGGAAGATCGTGTTGGCAATGGACAATGCACGTGGCGAATCGTGTGCCCCTGGTTATAGAATTGGCCCTGAAATGCGGCGGATGAGGGCACCCTGGCGCGGAAGCTGTGTGCCCAAGGATGCACCCTTATCCTGGCGGGCCAGCATGCTAGGCCAATAAGTCGAGAAGGATGTCACTATGTTTGACATGGTCAAGTGAGTAAAAGGTCATATCGAATGTCTAGTCCCGTAGTATGGGTTTAATTATCCATGTTTTGGGTTCACTACTCCTTTTCTTGCCCGTTGATGGCTGCTTTATTGAGTCATCGTGCCAACATGTGCAGGCGATCAAGTTCCGGATCATACGCACCAAGCCCCGGCTCATTGGCCATCTTCCCCACGCTATAATAATAAGCTTACTTGAAGCCTCATCCATAAGGTCTGGCCTATACCAAGAATAGCAAAGAAGACACAGGAACACAGCATGTGATTTCGAACACCCAGTTACTACTGAATCAACTATGACCTAATTGATGTTGCAATGCTAAGGGTTTAAAAGGCCTGTATGTTGTCTACTGTCTGCATGCACATATGTAATTGTTATTCTCTTGAGAGATACGCCTGCCGGTTTGGTTAGATGCCGTCGTTGAAGCATCAGTTATGAATGAAACACCAGAGATACCTGACCTCAGGTCGATAGTTCTGCCAACGAAGCCGGACTGCCCCATCAAGTATACCTTTACGACCCTGGGCACGCCGGACGAGTCCCCATCCGAAGCGATCCTGATCGTCTTCGTCAACGGACTCGGCCTCCCTCAGTCCTCCTGGCAGCCGACCCTCCAGTTGCTCCGGACAGACCTCGCGTCATCTGTCGGCGGCTGTGATGGCAAACGTGTCGTAGCGGCAGCGACCTACGACCGCTACGGCCAAGGCCTCTCGCAACCCCTCCCCTCCGGCGCCGCCGAGCCCGTCCCCCACGACATGTCCGACGCCGTCGCCGACCTTTCCGCCTTCATCGACGGCCTGAAGTCCCAGCACCTCGCCCACTTCGTCTTCCGCCGCAAGCCCGTCCGTCTCTTCCTCGTAGCCCACAGCCTCGGCGTGCCCCTCGCGCGCCTCTTCGCCGAGCACCATCCTCTCACCGCCCTGCTGGCTCTCGACTCCAACATGGCCAACAACGACTTCGTCTCCCTGTTCCCGGACCCGGGCACCGCCGAGTTCGACCCGGAGCGGGACCTGCCCGCCGACACCACGCTCGAGCAGCTCCGGTCCGCGCGCGCGTTCGCGCGGGCCATGTTCCACCCCGCGGCGCCCAACGCGGAGAACCTGGACCGCAGCACGCTGCCGACGCTCCTGCCGCGGAGCGACGGGCCTGTCCTGTCTGGTGACGGCCGCGAGGGAAATGGCGGGAAGCTGCTTCTCCGGGTAGCGGGACACGACCCTGAGACGTTCGCCGAAGAGTCGTTAAAGGTCTGGCCCCGGGGCTTGACAGAGCGGTACGTGCAGCCGGTGTGGGAGAAGTACAACGAGGGGTTGTTGTGCATTGCGGGTGACGGCCCTGGTACTCGCGGGGAAGTGGTCATCGCGCCGCAGTGTGGGCACTTTATTCAGAAGAATAGCCCGCGCTTCGTGGCGGATGAGATTATTGGGTTGTTGAAAAGGTTGTACGGCCGTGAATCATAAAGGGGCCTGGTGAACTGAACTATGGACCCCTTTAGACACTAAGTAGACAATTTGGTAATTACATTAGAATGCTGGGTTTGAATAAGATGTGTACCCAGTAGCATACATCGCAAGATTCCTTTAGACGCATCATTGGAGTCAATTAGCTGGAGCAGCAGTTTCATGAATTTTTTGCTTTCATATCTCGTGGCCTGGATCACCTCACATGAGACATGCCGTCTAAGGTATCTATCTTACAGAAAGGCATGTCGCCCAGACTCCCTTTTCACCCTCTCTCCTGGACTTTGATTCATCACCCAACTTCTGGTGTAGAGAATCCCTCGAAAATTTAAGGTGCCCAAATGTCCTGCCCGGTAGCCTCGATCCAGTTACCCAGCTTGTTCACGTTCTCGCCCCACTCGCCCAGGCGCTGGCTCATGCTGGCAATCTGACCCATGTCCAGCACGCGCGGCTGGACCCAAGTGAAGTTGACGAGCTCGTCGACCTCGTCAATGGTTCCCTTGACCAAGCCCAGGCTGAGCGCCTTCATAACCAGGTGCTCGATCTCGTTGTGCTTGACCTTGGTGTCGGCCTCGATGGCCTCGAAGCTCATGGCGCGCTGGTGGGGCGGCCGCCGGAACACGGCCTCGGTCAGCGCCGCCAGGTAGATCTTCTGCCGGATCTCGACCTGGTGGTCCGACAGCATGTCGTTGGCCTTGACGTGGTTCGACAGCTTCTCGTACGCCGCCAGGTCGCCCCGGTTGAAGGCCAGCAGCAGGTCGTGCAGCCACGCCAGGTCGCCCGTGAGCGCACCCAGGATCGGGTGTTGTAGGAGCTCGCCAAAGTTGTAGATGGAGTCCGAGATCAGCGCGGCGATGCCCAGATCGTAGGCTCGGGCCTTGCGTTCCTTATCCGACAAGGTCGTGAGGTCGATGCAGGCGAGGTAGAGCAGGGCGTTGCGGTAGTAGCTGGCGAAGTCCTCCTCGGCTTGGTAGTATGTGGCATTCGTGCGGTAGAAGGCGGCGTGCACCTTGGTCTCTACGCTGTCGAAGTGTTCGAGGATCTTCTCGGCCTTGTCGAGGTCTTTCCGCGCGCCCTCGTTGTCCTCCAGGTTAAGCTTGGTAAGAGCGCCGGCGACGGTGGCATATACGTAGGCGTCTTGTGAGTCTTCTGAGTCGACCTTCTCGACGAGGCCTTGGAGGAAAGATAGCCGCTCTTGCGTGTCTGTTGCAGATAAATGCATTAGTAATGAAGTAGCCACGGGTAACGTACGGAATGTGTGCATACCTCGACATTGTGTAGCCGCCTTAAGACCCAAGTCGACGAGCTTGAGCTGGTTGATCTTATCCGCAAACTTCAGGATGAACACCTTGTAGAATTGGAGACGCTGCTTTGCGCTGCCCGGGTGGTTGAAGAACTCGATCAGAGCATCGGTGAGTTGATGCCATAATTTCCGCTCCCAACAGTCCTCGAACTGGAGGACAAGGCCCTGGAGCTCCTCAGGAGCTTGCTCCCGCTGCTCGGCCAGGAAGTCGGCGATGGTGTCGACGTTCATGGTGTGTGCGGGTTGTTGTGGAAGCGTGATCGAGGAATGGTAGGTGTTTTATCGGAAATGGGAAAAGAAATAGACAACCTGGGCTGAACTCGCTGTTTGAATGTGGATAGTTGGGTCGGAGAGGCAGCTTCAAACCACCACCACTGCTATGATGATGTCCGGGCCAGGGCCAGTAGTGACAGCAGCAACGCGGCTGGTTGGTAGCCTTAGATCGATGGGGCCTTATCAGTGGGGGGTAGTGCGTAAGCCACAGCTGAAGCTCAATGCTCAGGTACGGGCGGGAAGTACAAGCTTGAGCCACAGCGAGCTTGTTCAACTGTCCCAACCAACTGTGGCTCAAGCGGCTCTGCACAATGACTTTAATGTGGACGGTGATTGGCGGGCCGGCAAGGCGGGAGAGAGAGCGCAGCAGCTCGAATCAATTGAATGTTGAGCTCCAATCCCATTGACGACTGGCCTCCAAGCAAGAATCGCTAGCCAAAGCTCCGAATACCTACTTCACCAACCAATTCAATTGGGAATTGGAGAGGCCATTTTTCGTTCTTGCTTCTACTGACAGCCGCAAGAATGGCCTCTTTTCCGACCGCCGTGCGGTCAACCCAGAGGCTCGTCCTCAACTTCGCCCAGCGAAGAGCCATTTCCGACGTCGCCATCACTCGCACCGGCAAGCCGATCCTGCGCACTCAGGGTGGACGGTATGTTCCCGTCGCTGCTGTCCCTGACGCTCGTTGAAATAGAAACTAACACCGTGTCATATAGCCACTCCCTCGGAGGTGCGTATCGATCGAGCCCAGCCGGATAGACCCCCCTCTGACGTAGTATTTTCTAGGACACACCGCGACAGTCTTCGGCGCAACAGGTCAATTGGGCAGATATATCGTCAATCGGCTAGGTACGGATACTCTCTATCAATATGGAAGCCCAAGTGGCTAATATGGGACATACAGCACGCCAAGGATGTTCGGTCGTGATTCCCTACCGGGAGGAGATGGCCAAGCGCCATCTGAAGGTTACTGGTGATCTGGGACGCGTTCACTTCCTCGAGTACGATCTGCGCAACACCGACTCGATCGAGGCCAGTGTCAGACATTCCGACATCGTCTACAACCTTATCGGCCGAAACTACCCGACCAAGAACTTCAGCCTGGAGGACATTCACGTCGAGGGAACCGAGCGCATCTGTGAGGCCGTCGCCAAGTACGATGTCGACCGCTATGTCCACGTCTCTTCCTACAACGCCGACCCTAACTCGCCTTCTGAGTTCTTCCGCACCAAGGGTCTTGGAGAGCAGGTTGCCCGCAGCATCTTCCCCGAGACGACAATTGTCCGACCCGCTCCCGTCTTCGGATTCGAGGACAACCTCCTCATCAAGCTCGCCAACCCTTCTGTCCAATTCACCTCCAACGACATGCAAGAGCGTTACAGGCCTGTGCACGTATGTCGGACCATGGACCCCTGAGAAATGACGATGCTAACTGGAAATAGTCGATTGATGTTGGCAAGGCCCTGGAGGCGATGTTGTACGACGATAGCACCGCTGGACAGACGTACGAGCTGTATGGCCCTCAGGAGTACTCTACCGCCGAGATCGCCGAGATGGTGGACCGCGAAATCTTCAAGAAGCGCACACATGTCAACGTGCCCAAGGCTATCCTGAAGCCAGTTGCCGCCGTCCTGAACAAGGTTCTCTGGTGGCCCATGCTCTCTGCCGAGGACATTGACCGAGAGTTCATCGACCAGGTGGTTGACGAGCAGGCCAAGACCTTCAAGGACCTCAACATCGAGCCCAGCGACATCAGCAACTTCACATACCACTACCTGCAGGGATTCCGAAGCTCTTCGTTCTACGACCTGCCGCCGGCAACTGAGAAGGAGAAGCGTGAAGACAGGAAGTATATCCACGTCACTGACGAGTTGTAGAGATAGTCTTTTTCTCGTGGTAGAAGAGAGAGACCTGCCTGTACATATAAAACAACTACTACCTGAACTAGATAAAACATGTCCTTTTTGTTCCCTCCGTTAAGTCACCATTTCCGATGATTGAAGTAAAACATCATCATGTGAATGGGTTTGTATCATCTAGTTGGTCGACGACATGATCTTTCGATGTTCCGGCGCTGAGGCCGGGTTGACTTTACAAGGGGGGTGGGTGGCCACGGAGCGGCCTCGGGAGTTCGGGTGATGGAATGGATGCACTTACTGGGCCGGTGAAACTTACTACCCAGTTAGCTACGAACGCCGCGCCGCTCCAACCGTCCCTGGGAAAGCAGTGACAAAGCCCCCAGCTTTACCGCTATTCTTACAAGCATGGTGACTATGCGTGTGACCGGCGGCTGGCCGATCCATGTACTAAATTACGATACTAAGCACCGTGGCAAGCATGGTTGGCTGGCGCCCAAGAAAAATTGTCAGCCAAGAAAACTGGGTCAACAGAAGCGATTCCCGAAAAGTTGGAACTGTTTAGTCAAGCATGACACTTGATTTGGTCTTCTTACTCGTGTGTGTGAGCTGCCAAATAATTAAAAGGGAAAGAGAGTAGAAGAAGGCTGACGGAAGGCATTTTTAGAAAATATTCACACTCATTTTCCTGACATTCCAGTCCACTCTTGCGGTCTCTGTGTGTTGCTTCGTCGCGCAGATTTTGGTGTGATTTTCTGCCTTTTTGGCCTCACTTTCACTTATACGCTCACTTGGTCGATTTTTTGTCGTTTCGTTTCGTTTCGCGACAAACCCGACAGAAACCGTACAGCAAGCAAACATGGCGGACTTTGACGATGAGCCCATGTAAGTGAGACTGGCAACTTGCGAATTAAATGATTTTTCTTTATCTTCTATTCGAATTCGAATGTAACCATGAAACTCATCTTGAGAAGCCAACTTGCTAACCATTTCCTACCACCTTAACAGCACTCTGTCCGCCGGCGCATTGGACGCGCTCAAGGAGTTCTACCATGAGCGGGATGTGCACGTCGAGAAGTTTGAGAAGCTTAAGACACAGGCCGACGCCGTCGAGATCTTGAGCATGCGGGACATGTTCAAAGAGGATTGGCAGGAGAGCCAATTTTGGGTAAGTGGTTTTTGGGCGTGATTGCCTATCATTTGGAAAGGAGAGGTAGACGACTGGGATTAGGGATGCGAACGTCTAGAGAAAGAAACCGCACCCGAGGCCTGTCTATGGCCACCACTCGACTGGGAAACCCTATGTTCTCATCTTGTCGCAGATGGCGAGCTCGGTCTCCTGCTCCAGGAAAGAGCTGAAGAAGCCTACTTGATTTACAAGATCAAACATCTGACATGGAATCCAGTACTCGGATGATTGCGCGACGCTTCTCGCAGAGCAATTACTCGATGGAGCTACCGAAGAGACCACTATTGCCATCGTCTCTACTCCCAGTGTGTTCGTCGCCATAAAGAACATCCTGGTAAGTTAACCTGGTTCCTGCTGCGAAAAGGGGGTCGGGAAGGTGCTAACCACCAAAACAGAACGCAGCCGATTACACGCTGCCAAAACCCAAACTCCACCTCCTGGAACACGATCGTCGATTCGACGTGTTCCCCGAGTTTATCTACTACGACTACAACCACCCCTTGAAGGTGCCTCTGGAGCTGAAGGGAAGCGTGGACCGCTTCATCGTGGATCCGCCGTTCCTGAACGTAGATACCCAGACCAAGAGTAAGCCATACCACCCCCTGCTACTCATTTGATTTGATCCTTCTCTAACCCCCTGGGAATAGCCGCTCTCACGATCCGGCACATCACCAAGTCGACCAACCCGGAGCAGGTGCGCGCCATCATCTGCACGGGCGAGCGCATGCAGGACCTGGTCCTGCGCCTCTATAAGTCCTTCGGCATGCGCACGTCCACGTACGAGCCGGAGCACCACGAGCTCCAGAACGAGTTCTTGTGCTACGCCAACTACGAGGGCTCGAAGTGGGGCTTCAAGCCCCGGGCGCATGAGTGAACGAATGAATGAATGATACACATAGACAGACAGAGATGACGCGCTCGCGCACTTATGATTGGTTGATAGGCTTTGGCGTTTTTCTCTGTATTTGCTTTCACAGTACAGAACGATAGAGAGATAGGAGAAGAAGATACGACGCATACGAAGACAGAGAGGTCCACCCATAGAAAAAAGGGGCTGATTGCATAGAGAAATAGAATGCGAGTCGACAAGACCACGTAGTAACGGTGTTCTGACTTTGACTTATATTTTCGTTTTGTACTGGCCACGATAGAGGTGCTCGTGGTAGAAAATAGGACAGTGGATCCTTAGACGCAGAAGTTGTCGTGGCATTTCCAATGACACATGGGCATATGGAGGACATAGGGGTCAGTCTTCAATAATGCTGATTTCGTGTATGGAACAGCTGCTGTGGCTATCCGTATCAAGGCTGACTACCTAGTTCATTCGTACAACCTGGGATGCACTTCATCCAGTGGCGACTCCAGTGCGGCGAGCGCCTTTGGACCTTGGATCTATTGGCCTCCAGCACTACCGTGGGCAGTGCCGTGACTGCCCAATTGACTGTTCGTAGAGCCAGTGTCTTGAGCATCGCTCTAGCCGCCTTCTGGGCTCTTTCTCCGATCGGAGGACAGGCGTCGCTGCGTATTCTGTCGACTGAAAATCACATAGAACCATGGGAATATCGTTATGCCAACCCGAAAATCTCGGTATACCTTTGGAGTAACGAGACCAACGACACTACGACAAAGTCACTGCGAAACTCCCTATGGATATCAATTCTGCTTGGCGACAATGAAATCAAAACTGGAAGCAATTGGATACGTGGGGTAATTTAAAAATCCCTATGATTGAGCGTCTGGAAAGACAAGAAGATGATCGCGGCGACTACCACGGCGGGTATAATCTGTTCGATTATTTCAGTACAGATGAAGCATTGACATATGCTTCGCATTACGGCTTGTACATTAGTGATCTGAAGAGCTATTTGGGGGAATATCTTTCCTTTGCCTTAGAGACGTGGTATTGGACACTTGACTGCCACAATATCACAGGTGACAGACAATGGATACTGCAGCAATCATTGCGCTCCGACTCGAGTTGGAAAGCCGGCAACTGCGATATGTTCTCGGGAACGGGATGTTTGCTTACCGATATTGACTTGAATTCGGCTGGACCACGCCTTCCTAATGACACGACTTTATCTTCACGACATATTATCTTCAGCACTGAAGACTACTCGTACAATGTTAGCTCTGCGGCCAACGGCTCTTCATACTTAATGACGCCAGATGGCCACCATTCAGTGTCGGCCGGTGTCTGCAGTCTGGGTACCGTTTACGTCGAAGTCGAAGTCGAATGCGGCTTGACCAATTGCGGGCCAAAGAGGATACGGCGCTCACTGTCACCATTGGCTGTTCCGTCCTGGACAATCTTCGACTGCTTGGAATGCAACGGGACCCTCCGATTTACTACCTTTGTCCACATGTTCACCGCGTCGCTCTCGAAGTCTCATTTGGTCCCTACTGCTGTGTCGGCGTACATGGCAGATCCCTTTCACACTTGGTCACGTTCGGAATACCGGCCTGCGTACACTTTCTTCCGCTTTAAGTACTCCTTACGTGTTTCTCAGCTCTTAAACACTTACTGGGGCATGCTTAGTAGGGTGACTACTCGCGGGGAGGTCGCATATGGTGAAAACCTTGATAACCAGGATTCCGTCGCGAAAGCGGTAGAAGGCTCCCGAACCTACTTGAACCGGGTGTTGAAATTCCATGACCCTTGGTTCGTCATGCTGGTCTTCGTCTCGAGCGTCATGTTAGTTCTTTGCCTTGCGATGCCACTGGTACGGATTTGGACGGTCAACCTGAGCTGGCGTTGAACTTCTCCAGCCTAGTGAGAGATAGCAAATACGTGCCTGGCTTAGAGTCTGGTACCTCGCTGCCGGCGCCGGACAGAGCTCAGTCCATGGGGGACATGAAGATCAAGTTTGGGGATGTGAAAGCCGAAGAGTCGATTGGGCATATCGCATTTGCGCCTGTTGATTCGAATGTCATTGATCTCGTCCGGAAGGGGAGAAAGTAGGCCTGAAGGGCTAGGTAGACATCGGGAGCAACAACTTGGACGATGAGTCGCTGATGAGGTTGACACAAGACTCTGGTGGTTATAGTCTTCTCTTTATGGGTCTGCAATTGTTATGTCGACATGTATTGACATCCTGTATGACGGCATTCTTTCCATTGACAGCATATCTGCGTATTCGATCCTAACCCTATCATACAACCGTCACTTGTGGTGTATTTTATGAATTCCACCAGATTTTGCATATAAAGGATAGGAAAAAGGGGTTACGAAGGACAAGTATGTTTTTGCACCACCTGCGGAGGCGAGCTACATCTATCACCAGACCGATATTGGAAGGAGATAAGAGTCAATGCACTATGCCCCTACACGATGCCAAAAGATGGTGTGAGGGTAAGAATCCGGCAGGTTAAACGGGCCTTATGGACGTTCTTTTTGGTCGGCCGTCAAATGGACTTTAAAACCAAGACCGGGAATGATGTGCATGCAGACTGGAGGAGATAGGACTGCTGGGCTCCTCAGTTTTTCTGTGAGTCACTATAGCCTAAAATAAGAGATCTCTGGACTATCAACAACTGGCGCGATGGCAGAGTGGTCTAATGCGATAGACTTGAATTAATCCTATGATTCTGGTATCTATTTCCTTCGGGAGCGCAGGTTCGAACCCTGCTCGCGTCGTTACATTTTGTTTTGCCAAATGGAGATTGGTTTCTACTCCATCCTTTTTTGTTCGTATTTAGAGGAAGGGGCAATAGGAAATAGGGTTATTTATATAATGATATTACTGCTTAAATAATTCACTACTTAAAAAAATACTTTTGCATAGTTATATTATGTCTGGTTGATCTGTTATGCCGTCTTGGATTCATCGGTGCTGAATCTGGCATCCCTGGATGGCTGGCCCAGCGGAGTTACGGCTCGAACATGGGCATGGGAGATCTGGGTCTGGCATGGGTGCTGGTGGCTTATCGCTGATAGAACTTTTAGAGCCATACCCCACCGAAATATTTCCTTATCCCATCCCACTCGCCTAACTTCACTGCAGTGATTGATCGAGTCCGAGCAGCTTTACCGGTCAATAATCCAGTAAAGACGGCATTTTCACATCAGCAACTTTTCTAGAGCGAGATATCATAGGCCGCTAAGTCCCACGAAACCGGAGGAAACCGCCACCATGGGCATCAAGAACAAGCGCACGGTGACCAAGACCCGTCGCCATCTGCGCGACCTCGACCAGATCAAGTCCGATTTGTTATCGCCAAAGCATCTGTCGCAATACAAAGACACAAAAGCAACCGACGACCTCCCCGATCTGGGCAAATGGTACTGCATCGAATGCGCCAAGTGGTTTGAGAGCGAGCGGAATATGGTAGACCATCAGAAAGGAAAACCTCACAAGAGAAGGTAAGTTCGCCTCGAGCAGCCCATTACTTTTTTCCCCTTCACCTTTGGTCCATATTACGAGTTCTAATCATGGCGTTTTTGCTGTTCTGTTACAGAGTCAAGCAACTGAAAGAGGAGCCGTATACCCAGAGAGAGGCCGAGGCAGCCATTGGACTGCGCGTCGACAATCAAGGTCCCGAGAAACCGGTTCTTGCGGACGACGATGAGGCCATGATGACATGAGAAGTTACAACCACCAAATGCCAATCCCAATTTCCTGCACACCAATGGCCCCATCAGCCAGCAGTTAGGCCAACTATGACTATACATGGCCTGCCAATATTCCACAACATGACAGCGTCTGCAAAGCGTCTCGATACCCCCATCGCAATATTACCGGGCGTGGCATCTTGCCAGACTGCCCCGGTACCGATCTGCTATGCTTAAGGCGCATTTAGGCTACCTATTATGCAGATGATATTTAATGGCAGCCAAGATGGACCTTTGGTACAACACAATCTCATGAATTTATGAACCCAAACTTGTTTCACGGATCTGTGCTCATCGAACCCCTCTTCCTCTCGGCAAAGCACTACCACGGCCCCGGGCGATACCAGACCTGCCCCTTTGCGAGGAGGAAGCACCACGGGAAGGTTGAGGCATACGAGACTGCCGAGACGGCCGTGGGGCAGGCGTTGAGAATTTCTTGGGTGTAGGTTTGGAAGTAGCTGAAGGGTTTTCGACGAAGGAGAAATCGGTAGTCCTGAATCGGTGTCAGTAGAGACCATATCCAGTCAAATGCAAAAACCACATACATAAAAGTTGTTTCGCCGTCCGGCACTTCACGCTCTGTACTTCGTGACCGACCTAGAGGAACCGATGTCCATGTCAGTCAGTGGCACTGCCAACTGTGAATGTTATGCTTGTATCGTACCTGCAGGCGCCGCCGGGGCTGGCTCCTGTTGCGTTTGCTGTCTCGCTCTACGAAACGACTCGGCGATAGGACCCTTTTTCACAAATAAAGTTAGCCTTCTTCAATCCCTGCCTCTAATTACACGGACACTGTTTTCTTCTCTCACCTCGGGAAAATCAACACAGAAGGCGTTCATGTTGAGGCCGTAGAGGAAGCTGGCAAAGTCCTCGCTGAAACGGGCCAGGCTCTCATGCATGAGCTGGAAATGCATCATGTTGGCCTCGAGGTCGGCGACGGCATCCGATAGCTCGGCGAAGACAGGCTCGAAGGTGTTGAGCGGGAAGGGCTCGTGGCCGCCCTCGACGGACCGCTGCGCCGACTCACGAAATGAAGAGCGCGAGGACGGGCGCAGGGGAGTCGTCGGGCGCGAGCGGGATGTGGAGCGCGGACGCGGCGCGTTATGGGAGTCTGCCATGGTGTGTCTGTATTCGACTGAAGGAGGGTTGATCGGATGTCGAAGTGAGAGTAAACAGTGAGGTCGTGTGTGGCGGTTTCGCTTCCCGGGCGGTGACACGCGGTGGCTTGTTTGGAAGCTATCAGGCTCTGATGGGACGAACTCTAGAGAAGACGGCGGGTTGTTTCAGGTATTGACCTTGCTATTACAATTCTTTGGGGGCTGAGATGAGAACCATGAGGATCAGAGAGTGTAAATAACCTCGTATCTCGGATAGATGTCGTATCGCGTTTCGCAAATGCTATCACACCTACCCTACAATGAATTGCCAGCTTAAGGGCCTAGCGTGTAGCGGGGTCAAATGTCAATTGCACACTGCTGCAGCTGCGGGCAGTGGTAACTGTCCCGCACTTTCTTTAGCTGGCTGGCTGGCTTGTGCCCGGGATGCCTGAAGCAAGCAAGCACTACATGTACTTCCATCAAATTGAAGATGCGCCAGTAAGGTTACAGGGGCTTGTTGACACAGCAGGCATAACAAGCATAAATCATTAGAGTCGAATCAATGCAATGCAACGGAACACTAAAACACTACGATGCCCAAATCCGCGGATCCCTATGACAAACGTGGTGTTTGACCAATAGCGCATGTCGATAGTGGAGGGGATTAGGCCGCTTGGGCGCAGGCTTCCCGGGAGCAGCGGAGATTTGGGGGGATGAGATGCAAGTATCAGGGCCATCCAAGATGATGACGAAGGGACTAGTGGTGCGCAACTGGAGCCACACACCCAGGCACCTCCATCTCTCACCAAAAAGCCAGGATTTCCAGAGAGGCCAACAAACGACAGTCAACCTCTCAGTGTAGTCTTGTCGCATCCGGCAACGTCTGTTCTGCTCGTGATCGTCTTCCTCTCTCTTTTTTATTGCTCTCCTCCTCTCGACTCGCTAGTAGACCCTTGTCAGAACCCTTATTTTAAGCTTCTGTCAAAAAGTCGTCGTCGCAAATCCGCTTTGGGCTCTGCAAATCTCGACCCACGAGCACACGACACCCTCCCATCTGAGGCGACGGGGAAATTCGGTTGACGACCAACAGCACTCCAGTCCGTCGGGTCAAAGTCCTTCCCTCGTTCGAAGCGATCTTCATTACCACCAGAGCCCCTGTCTGCCGCCTGCTGCAAAGCACCGACTCTGTTATATTTGTGTATACATTAGTGGAGGGGTTGCGCAATCTGTCGTACCTACATCTGCGAACCTGCGCCTCGTTTTGTACGGGTCACCCGGACTCGGCAGCGTCCCAACACACCTTCGGGCCTTATGAAAGCCGCGCTGGGCACCACATCTTCCGTCGTTCTGACCAAACCATTGAAACATACGACCTGCGTCTTTCCTGCGCCTCGACTACTATCTCGGCAAGCCCAAGCAGCAGCTAGGCCAACTTTCCCCGCTCTTGTTCGTATCCCAAACTCTACGCGGTCCCTACATCAGACTACCGTTTCGTCTTGGACGTCACTGCCGCTGCGCTCGCCGCGTCGCCTATATCAAACAAGCTCACGCTTGTTTCGCGGAGATAGAAGAGCTACTCAACTTGCGACTTCGACTCGCTCGAGAACAACTACTCAGGGCCCTTACATCCTGCGCAGCAGCACAAGTTCCCTTCTTTACCTAATTCCATTTATTGCTATCGGTATCGGAGGATTCGTTGTTTACGGCACTAAAACAACTGAGATCGCTTCACCGGAGATTTCAGACCTAGACCAATTCGAGGATAACCTAGAAATAGACCCCGAGATGGAAGGTACCTTGGGGAATTTGACGCCGGAGCAGCAGGCCAAGCTGTGCGAATTATGGAAGCACATCTATCAGATTTGCGGGGTCTCGGAGGAGGAGATCGCTGACGCTGAGGCTCCTGGTAATGCTCTCCAGCCAAGGACGGACTCCGACGGCTCTGGTCAGCCCAAAAAGGAGAAGAAGCGCCTAGGTCTCTTCAAGAAGAAGGACAAGAAGGAAAAGGAGAACGCCGACGGGAAGGCGACTGCGGCGCCGTCATTCGATGGCATCAAGGAGAACGACGCTGACGACAAGTACGGCCAGAATAAGGAGTTCCTTGAGACTCTGGCCAGCCGGTCACCTGAGAGCATTCGACACTCTATGTGGGGTATGATCAAGATGGACCATCCTGATCAGCTGTTATTGCGCTTCCTTCGCGCCCGCAAGTGGGATGTCAACAAGGCACTGGTCATGCTGATTAGCACCATGAAGTGGCGGCAGGACTACAAGGTGGACGACGATATCATGCTGAAGGGCGAGGAGTACTTCGTGGAGCAGGAGAAGTCGGGCACGGAAGCCGAGAAGGCTTTCGCCCGCGACTTCTTGATGCAGATGCGCATGGGTAAGAGCTTTGCGCATGGCATTGACAAGGACGGGCGGCCCATCAACACAATTCGGGTGCGCTTACACAAGGGTGGAGACCAAAGCCAAGAGAGTCTCGAGAGGTACACCGTTTACTTGATCGAGACGACGCGCTTAATGCTCCATTACCCTGTGGAAACTGGATGCATCATCTTCGACATGACGAATTTCTCCATGGCCAACATGGACTACACACCCATCAAGTTTATGATCCAGACCTTCGAGGCCAACTATCCCGAATCCCTGGGTGTTGTCCTGGTGCACAAGTCGCCCTGGATATTCCAAGGTATGTCAGAAGTTCTAACTTGTACCTGATAATGTACTAATGTGTTCCTGCTATAGGTATTTGGAAGGTTATCCGAGGCTGGTTGGACCCTGTCGTTGCCGCCAAGGTGCATTTCACGAACAATGCTAAGGAGCTGTCGGAGTATGTCCCCTTGAACCGGGTACCCACCGAACTAGACGGCGAGGAGGCCTGGACGTACCAATACGTCGAGCCGACGCCGGGCGAGAATGCTAAGCTCAAGGACACGGCAACGCGGGACAAGCTGCAGGCGGAGCGGGAGGCTCTGTACGAAGAGTTCGAGGCCAAGACGCTGGAATGGATCCGCGAGACGGACGCCGAGAAGCGCAAGACGATGAAGGCGGAGCGCGATGCGACGGCCAAGAAGCTCGGCAAGAGCTATTGGCAACTCGACCCGTACGTGCGCGCTCGCAGCCTGTACGACCGCGTTGGCATCATCAAGAGCAACGGCGAGGTCGACCACTACCCGGAGCAGAAGAAGGCTGGCTCTGCCGATGCGGCGCTGGATGAGAAGCACGCTAACGGAGTGGCGCCGGCAGCGGCAACTCCGGCGGTTGCTGTGCAGACTAACGACGATGATGTCGATTAGGGGGACAAGGAGGAGGAAAAGGGAGAAGAACGGAGATGAGGAGGGTCTGGGAAATTCTTGGGGCACATTTGACCCTCCTGTCGGCATATAGGAGGGCTTGACTTTTTATATAGAAAAATTGGGGGTTTGCATGACTTTGATACCAAAACATCTCCCATTCATCCATACTGGTAGAGAAAGGGAAAATACACAATGTTGTTCGAACTGTATATGCTATTGTACCTCATTGTTGTGTAACATATAAAGCCGAAATTGACATCAGTTCCAGTCGCCATATCTTGATTCCCGATAATGTGAATTGAATACGGAGTGATTGGCCATGCATAAACTCGACTTCGTGTAGATGTCTTGACACAGAAATTGGAATGCCTGCAAGCCTCCGCAGTGCTTTCGAGGATCTAGTCAGATAGGGTAGCGGCAGGAAGACTACATACACCTCAATGTTGATCAAGCAACCAAGCTGGGTTCTGGTGTGGGTGTTATATCTCTCGTCCGGGCCGGGTACTCCATCGGATCCGACATCCCATCTTTTTCCTTGATTAAAGTGTACAGAAACCGTTGCGTTAAAAAGGGGGCAACCCACTCTCATTTGGTTAATACCATTTGACGATACATCGTAACTGGAGGTCGAGCCAATTCTTCAATGTTCTGAATGTATAACGAGATGCCAGGACTGTTCACCCCACAGAAGAGGAGCAACCCGCATCTTCGGCGATGAGTAGCATCTTCTTGAACTCCATGAGACTTGGGAGCGTACTCTATCTATATTGCACAGCCTTCTTAATGGCCAACGTGCCTGTACGAACCGGGGGTTGGCATTCCAACTAATTGAAGAACATTGACAGTACTGTAGAGGATCAGCGTTTTGATAAACGTCACTTCTGTGATCATCGTTTTATAGCACACTGTTCGACGAATTTGGATTCCGTTTTATACCTGCTGTAGCTATCCAGATTCAGAGCCCCAGAGCCAGACGCCATATTTAATCGGCACTGGTTCAGTATCGCAACCTTTTCTTCTTCTTCTAGATATGCATTTTTTCTAGTCAGGCGAATGCATACAGCTCGAATTGGATTGATGCGTTGATATCTCCTTCTTCATCCAGTGATTCTACTGGGTGTTATTGAATTTAGACCAGTTCACCTGATGTGTAAATGTGACGTCTCGGACTCTTTAATTGGTCGACAACCCCAAGCTCGAGTCGCATATTGCATCCAACATTCATCGGCTGGAGGAAAGGGCAAATGCTACCTCATGCTCCTGAGATCCCTAGCTAGTAATCATTCTTGACCCGGCTTTCACTCGTGTTTCGGCATCTTGCAACCCGGGCAGCCGGGCAAACGGTTGGAAAAATAATCTTAGCTCAGCCAGCCTAGGATCTTTTGGCTTCGGCGCTCAGCGGAAAACCGAGCGGATATATCAAGTCCGCCGAGGGGTGCGGCTCCTCATTCTGGGGCAAGCAGGCAAGATCCAATGAGCGGACGGCTACGCTATGGGGCCGGGCCCACTCCTAGATCTCCAGGTCTGCAAGTTTTTTTTCTCTCTCTTACTCCCCCAAGCTTCAGGCAGGTTGCAGTAATGCCATGGCAACGAGGGTACATGGGCGGCTAACAGGATGTACATGCTTACCATCTGTCTGGTCGAACACTGAATGAATATTTGATTGATGACGGCGCGTGGGAACAATTCAATTGACGTGGTCAAGCATCGTCTTGTAGATCAACCTCTCTCTGTCTATACCCTACGTAATGATATGTGGCGGCAGTATTGCGATTTGAGATTGTCCAATAGCGTTACACTAAAACTAATCGAATCTCTGTGTTTCAGAGAGAGGTTCTGTTCGCCATGGGCCCCCCATAGTTTTGCATGTGACCGAGGTTCGTGGCCTTCTTAGTCATTTGGTCCGTCCCGCATCTCAGCTACCATCACAAAGTGTATATCGTATAAAATTATTTACTAGGTTGTATATTGGGGAGGGACGCTAACCGGACACGAACAAACCAGTTGCAAATAATATTCGATGCAGGGAGGGGAGGACACGATAGCATTAGCATTGAAAAGCCGCCTTGCATGCTGGCTTTAATATCTTGCAGCAAGCTGGTAACTATGACCTGGTGGTTGAAGCAGCCTGATACGTCGTGATAGAGTAATAAGCTTAATTGAAAACATGCTCTGACTGCTATATACTCGACGTCTTATTTGCTCAGCTGTTGAGACTCCAAACAAACATATTCGGGTATACTGTTTATAATGATAGATGTTCTGCAAATATACACAAATAGGACAGCAGAATTCCAATGGATGCAGACAAGGACCAAAGGGTTGCAATGAAGCGTCACCAAAATTGAAGTCAAGAGTCTAACCATTCGTGGTTGTTGCTGCATTGCTGGTGCCAAAAGAGCCGCGTCCACATTCCGATGCGAATTTGGATTTGTAGCCCGAAACAAGAGCTCACTCCTGTGTGGGCAGGGCGCGGCATCAGGTACCCGACTCGTAATAGCTACATACGTCTCCCTGGCAAATGCCCAATAATCTATCTATTGCAAACTGAGTGGAAAACAACATCAGCAATTGCAAAAGAATTGATGTTCACATAGTAACAATGCCAACATAATAAATAGTCACTGCCTATAATAGACTGAGTGAATAGACTGATCACACAAAGAGACACACATACATACACACACACACACACACGCACACACACAGCCAGATAAGGAAACATTTTGGGCAGGTTGATGTTGAGATAACGGTAGAATGACGCCAGCGTGCACTTCTTGACAATAGCGACACCCTGATTCGTCCGCTGGGCCGAGTCGCCAGTCGCTGTTACCGAAGGTACCTCTGGGGCCAAGCTGGCAGCAAGGTCCAGCTCGGCCTCTAGCGTGGAATCTGGGGCCCGGCAAGCCTGTAGTAGCCTGTAGTAGCTGCCAATGGCCCAATGGGCTTTTTCATCAATCGCAGGCCAGCGACACACAAAAACCTCTCCACCTTTCCTCTTCACCTTGTTTCCTCCCAGACACCATCACTCCTGGAGAGAAAGTCAAGTTTTTTCTTTCCTTTTCCTTCTCACTTGATCATTGGGAGACAAGTCCAACTGCTGTCTCAACCTCTCCACTCCCCTAATTGCGTTACAGGAGAGCTTCAATCGCTCCTCGACTGATATCAGCTCAACGCCACACACCCCTCCTAGTATCCTAGGTACTCAGGACCACCACCATGTTGGCTACTCGACAGGTCCTGGGCAATGTTGCCCGCTCGCGGGTCATGGGCAACCTGGCCGTGCGACGCACCATGGCCACCGTCTCAGACTCCCCTCTGGACCGCAAGGTAAGAAGCAGATACAACTCCCCGGTGTTGCTGTCGTCGTCGTCGTCGCCGCCGCCGCCGCCGCCGCCCCTACTGCTGTTGCTGCTACCAAAATGGAGTGCTGACTTATTTCCCGCAACTCGCCACAGGTCAAGCAAAACAACTGGGAGGACAACAACTTCATCAACTACAAGAAGATGTCCGAGAACCTCTCCGTGGTCCGCAGCCGTCTCAACCGCCCTCTGACCTACGCCGAGAAGATTCTCTACTCTCATTTGGACAACCCTCATGAGCAGGACATCGAGCGCGGTGTCTCCTACCTGCGCCTGCGCCCTGATCGTGTGGCCTGCCAGGATGCCACCGCCCAGATGGCCATCCTCCAGTTCATGTCGGCCGGTATGCCCTCTGTGGCCAACCCCACCACTGTCCACTGCGACCACTTGATTGAGGCCCAGGTTGGTGGTGAGAAGGATTTGGAGCGCGCTGTCAGCATCAACAAGGAGGTCTACGATTTCTTGTCCTCTGCTTGCGCCAAGTACAACATTGGTTTCTGGAAGCCCGGCTCTGGTATCATTCACCAGATCCTGCTCGAGAACTACGCTTTCCCCGGTGGTGAGTACTGAGTCTGATCTGCAATATGGGTACCAGCAGGATATACTAACTAAGCAAATACAGGTCTCCTCATTGGTACTGATTCGCACACTCCCAACGCTGGTGGTCTGGGTACTTGCGCTATCGGTGTCGGTGGTGCTGATGCCGTCGATGTCATGGTAAGAAAGCCCCTCAAAACCAATCCATTTGTGAACTGCGATCTAACGTGAAAAAGGCCAACCTCCCCTGGGAACTGAAGGCCCCCAAGGTCATTGGTGTCAAGCTTACTGGTCAGCTGTCTGGCTGGGCTTCTCCTAAGGGTATGTGAAATCAGATTCCCCAATGACGAAACTGATTGACTTGAAAACTAACATATACCATAGATATTATCCTGAAGGTTGCTGGTATCCTCACTGTCAAGGGTGGCACTGGTGCCATCGTTGAGTACCACGGCCCCGGTGTTGACACCCTGTCTGCCACTGGTATGGGTACTATCGTAAGTTCTCTTCCAATTTGCCAGATTAACTATCCCAGCAATATGCTAACTGAGTGACCGCAGTGCAACATGGGTGCTGAGATTGGCGCTACCACCTCTCTGTTCCCCTTCAACGACCGCATGTACGACTACCTCGCTGCTACCAAGCGTAAGGATATCGGTGACTTCTCCCGCACCTACGCCAAGGAGCTCCGTGAGGACGACGGCGCCGAGTACGACCAGCTGATCGAGATCAACCTGTCCGAGCTCGAGCCCCATATCAACGGTCCCTTCACCCCCGATCTGGCCACTCCCATCTCCAAGTTCGCCGAGGCTGCCAAGGCCAACAACTGGCCCGATGAGGTCAAGGCTGGCCTGATCGGCTCTTGCACCAACTCCTCGTACGAGGATATGTCCCGTGCCGCCTCCATTGCTCAGTCCGCCATGAAGCACGGCATCAAGTCCAAGGCTCCCTTCTTCGTTACCCCTGGTTCCGAGCAGATTCGCGCCACCATTGCCCGCGACGGTCAGCTTGAGACCTTCGAGGAATTCGGTGGTACCGTTCTGGCCAACGCCTGCGGTCCTTGCATTGGTCAGTGGGATCGTCGCGACGTCAAGAAGGGCGAGGCCAACTCGATCATCTCTTCTTACAACCGTAACTTCACCGGCCGTAACGATGGCAACCCCGCCACCCACTCGTTCGTCACCTCTCCCGATCTGGTTGTCGCCATGTCCATTGCTGGCTCTCTCTCCTTCAACCCCTTGACCGACAAGCTCAAGGGCAAGGATGGCAAGGAGTTCATGCTGGACCCTCCCACCGGCGCTGGTCTGCCCGACCGTGGTTACGACCCCGGCCAGGACACCTACCAGGCTCCTCCCCAGGACCGCGCCTCGGTCCAGGTCGCCGTCGCTCCTACCTCTGACCGTCTCCAGGTCCTGTCTCCCTTCAACGCCTGGGACGGCAAGGACGCCACTGACATGCCCATCCTCATCAAGGCCCAGGGCAAGACCACCACCGATCACATCTCGATGGCCGGTCCCTGGCTCAAGTACCGTGGCCACTTGGACAACATCTCCAACAACATGTTGATTGGTGCCATCAACGAGGCCAACGGTGAGGCCAACAAGGTCAAGAACGCCACCACTGGTGATTGGGACGCTGTCCCCGCCACCGCCCGTGACTACAAGTCCAAGGGCATCAAGTGGGTCGTCATCGGTGACTGGAACTATGGTGAGGGCTCTTCTCGTGAGCATGCCGCTCTTGAGCCCCGCCACCTTGGCGGTATCGCCATCATCACCCGCTCTTTCGCTCGTATCCACGAGACCAACCTGAAGAAGCAGGGTATGCTGCCCCTGACCTTCGCCGAGCCCGCCGACTACGACAAGATCAAGCCCGAGGACAAGGTAAGCTATTTTCCACGTGCGAAATGACTACAATGTATACAGGTGCTAACTCATATTCCAGATCGACATCAAGTGCACCGAGCTTGCCGTTGGCAAGCCCATCACCATGGTTGTCCGCCCCAAGGACGGCGAGGCCTTCGAGGTCAAGCTGAACCACACCTTCAACGCCCCCCAGATTGAGTGGTTCAAGAACGGCTCTGCTCTGAACACCATGGCCAAGTCTCGCGCGTAAATCCGAGGCAGAGTGTGACGAAGTGAAACAAAGATACCCGCCGGATGGACAGAATAGAGAGGTAGTGGAAGAAGAAGAAGAAGATAGCGGGAATGGCAATCATGCATTTTTGGGGAGGTTTGCTAGAATTGTAAGGGTTTTTATATGGTCTTTTGGTACGGACGTTAAGTTTTTTTTGTCCATGGATTCTAGCCCGCACATGGAAGTTGCCTCCTTTTCTAGTCATCTGTACAAATTCATATGTTCGAACTCATTTGATGCTGGGTCTTGGAAGTGATTGTGAATGTATGCAATGATGTAGTAGCTGGCAGATATGTCTCGGGGCTCGGAGGTTCAATTGTAGGCACTGCATCATCTACTAAAAGCTCCATCCCGGCGAGCCTAGCGTCATGGGCTGCAAGGGTTGGGTTGCATTTGCGGGTCCCCGGTTACTGCCTGTCTTTGGCTTGTTCGCTATGGAAGTTCGGTTTCGCCATGACAGTTTGGCCCATTTATTAAGTTAATTGGCCTGCTCGAGGATTTTGATGACACGCGACCGACCAGCTCAACTCGTTTCTGGAAGAGGCACTTCCGCCCATTCCCTCTTGACGTTTTTCAATGATTGATTGAAGGAGCTGCTTGGGTAGCCGTTATTCGAAAAGGGCTTCTGTCACTAATAAATTAGAGCCAGAAATTAGAAACATCCATCCACTCCTTTGGAACTACTGGAATCTGCCTGCTTGGCCATTAGCTCCTTTACCTGCCACAAGCTTTCTCTGCATCCCGCCATCGCCTATTGCCGCCCATCGTCTACCATCCCACCAGCAGAAACGAGCAGCGCAACTTAGGGCGCTTGACCAAGGGAAACCACCACAGCCGCGATACACGAGTTGCGCAACCCTTGCTTTCTTCCTCTCATTGCGAGCGTGACCGGCAGCTGGCGATCTTTCTTCTCCCGAAACTCCGAGCCTCCTCAGTGATACCCGACCTCCCCGGTCCGAACGAACCATCCTCGCGCTCTCTACCTCTCTCGACTGCTAGAAGAACGGGAGGATGCCCAACGTACAATCTTTCAGCACCCTCAGGGCGCGCTCCTATGTCTTCCGGCTGCCGCTGTTCACGAGGCTGATGGTCTTGGCCATCGTGGTGCTTTGGCTGGTGGGCATACAGAGCGCGTGGGATTTGAGGAAATGGGGTGCATTGATACCGGATGAGATGAACTTCTTCACAGGTGAGTGGGATCTACCTCTTCCGCTTCTTCCGATTGGACATACGACGGGGCCTGGGCAGGATACGGAAACTACAGACCCTTGTGCTGGGTGCAGAAAGAAGAGAATGCTTGGGCCTCAGTCACCATGAGAAGGAATTGCGACGGTAAACTGGAATCCCTGCTAACCAATTATCTAGCATATCGCATGAACACGTTTCCGTTAATACACCTGAACTTCTTCCACGCGCTGCTGAATCTCTTGGCTCTCACCCCGCTACTGGAGCGCTTCGAAAGCGAGTACGGCACCTTGACCAGTGCGGCCATGTTCTTTGGACGTGAGTAGTCCACTCTCTGCATACCTCCCCGTGAAGATCTCCGGCTAGGAATACATCGGTCAAGAAGCTCAACTAACTATTGTTACCAACGACAGCTCTGACCACGATCCCCGCCGTCACCTACGTCATCCTCGAGCGCGTCATCCTGCGAGTCAACACCCCGGTCATGGGCGCCAGCATGTGGGTGTTCCTCCTGCTCTCGGTCGAGGCGATGCGGACGTACAAGTCCAACCCGTACTTTGTGGTCGGGACGGTCCACGTGCCCACCTGGACGACCCCCTTGCTCATGGTGCTCGTCACCGCCGCCCTGATGCCCAGCACCAGCTTCCTGGGCCACTTGTGCGGTGTCGGCACGGGATATCTGTTCGGTTTGGGCTACCTCAAGTTCATTGCGCCGCCCGAGAAGATCTTGCGATGGATCGAGGGCAAGCTGAACCTCCTTGGCCGTCTGCCGCACTATGTCAGTGTCGACCAGAAGACGTATGGGCGGTTTGGTGTGCTGCCGAGCAGTAGCAGTAGCGGTAAGCATCCTTCCCTGGAATTTGGGCATTGCATCTTCCCCGAGCGCAGCTGCTAACTAAGGTGCGATATGTAGGAAGTTCGAACTTGACTGGGCTCGTGGGCAGCACACAGCGGCTTGGACCATAGGTGTGCCCGGGTCAGTTAGGAATGGCTCATGATAGGGGTGTTTGCTTATGTTTGTGGAGAGTGTATTAGTCGCATATTATATTGGCATCATCATGGCGTTCTCCGGCATACTGTAAGGTGTATATTTCATTCCTAGGTACTCGGGGTACAATGCCGAATCAACTTTGAAATCTATCTTTCATTGGCATTTTGTTGCACGTGAAGACGTGGTCCAACGTAGGTCGAAGTTGTTATAGGGCATTTAAGGCTTAACATGGTTGATATGTCTGAGAAATCAATCCATGTGAAGATAGGAGCTTGGCAGATCTATAAGGCAAGTTGAAGGTGCCACCAACCTATAAGAGCAATTTGTTTCGATTTCCTGTCCCGAAAAGTCGTTGTGACGTTTCCTTGGTATATCGAGAATCTTTAAGTTCAGGGGTGTATGCCTGGCACAGTAAATGCGCGATGTGTCCAATAGCCCGGCGGGCCAGATGCAGTAGCACGGTACTACAGCGATGGCCCCTGTAAACCAATTAAGCTGGACCCCGAAACCCATTCAACCGCCAACGCGACATCACCACGACTTCACTTCAATGCTGTTCTCAAGCTCCTGACACGCAACTCGCCCGCTACCAAACCGCAAAGAGCCATGCCGCGACTACTCTGTACGTATATCTTGTTTGCGCCATTACCATTACCCCTCAACTCCCCACACCCCAAGGTGAAAGTTGCTGTGGTGCAACAAGAACAAGCTGACTGACTGTGTGGTTCGACAGCCTCGGCCTCGGCGCTCTTCGTGGGCCGCAGCCCAGGGCTGCAGAAGGCGCCCCCCTACATCAGCCTCCTCCTCATCCTCGTCGGCGTCGCCTGGCTGTTCATGCTGCCGCTCAACGACTATAGCCGACGCACCTACATTTCCGAGAATGCGCTGCTGCCGGGGCAGGTGCATACGTACTTTGGCGGGAGCGACCAGAATGTCCTGCGGGCCTACCGGCACGAGGTCGGCGCCCTCGAGAACAATACCAACACTGAGTACGTGGCTTTCGCTGGGGGAAGAGGGAGATGATTGATTCATTTCGAAGCAAGAGATTGGCTTATATGCGCACGTTGAGAGAGAAAGAAAGTAGGCTGACTTATGATGGGGTGATACAGGGTCAACGATAAGCTGGAGCACATGTTCCGGTCCATGGGACTGAAGGTCGGCCGCCAGAACTACACCTACACGACTTCGGGCAACACCATCGCCGGCGAGAATGTCTACGCTATCCTCCAGGCTCCCCGCGGTGACGCGACCGAGGCCATCGTACTGGTCGCCGCCTGGCGCAACGTTAAGGGCGAGTTCAACCGCAACGGCCTCGCCGTCGCGCTGGCGCTGACCCGCTACTTCAAGCGCTGGAGCCTGTGGTCCAAGGACATCATCCTGGTGGTACCCCCCGACAGCCGGGCCGGGACCCAGGCCTGGGTTGATGCCTACCACGACTCGCACGACTCGCGCCGCGTCGCCGACCTGCCCATCAAGTCCGGCGCGCTGCAGGGCGCCATCGCCATCGACTTCCCCCAGGAGGAACGCTTCGAGGGCGTGCACATTGTCTACGACGGCGTCAACGGGCAGCTGCCCAACCTCGACCTCATCAACAGCGTCACCAACATCGCGAGCGGCCAGATGGGCATGGGCTCCTCGATCCAGAACATGTTCCACCACAACGACCAGTACCGCGACCGCCTGACCTGCATGCTACGAGGCATGGTGAACCAGGGGCTTGGTCACGCCGTGGGGCCCCACAGTTCCTTTATTCCGTACCACGTCGACGCCATCACCATCCAGCCCGTGGGCCAAGGGTGGCACGACGAGATGGGCCTCGGACGGCTGATCGAGGGCACGTTCCGCAGTTTGAACAACCTGCTGGAGCACCTGCACCAGAGCTTTTTCTTCTATCTGCTCATGCAGAAGGAGCGCTTCGTCAGTATCGGCACCTACCTGCCCAGCGCCATGCTGATTGCGGCCAACTTCACCATCACGGCCATTGCGCTTTGGGTGAAGAGCGGATATGCCCCCGAGGCTACTGGCAAAGATGTCACCAAAGAGAAAAAGGAGAGCATCGATACTCAGAAGGCAGCACAGAAGGAGTCCGAGGAGACGCATCCGACGGTGGAGAGAGACTTGTATCTGCCCCTTACTTTGGTGACGGGATGCCAGTTCCTCGGTTTCGTTCCGCTGTTCGTGTTTAACCATGCACCGGCTAGTGTAAGTGCCCCTTTCTACTATTTTCTTCGCCTACCGAGAACGGCTCGGAGTTCCTACTCATACTGACCATCTCACAGTTATTGACGCCTCTCTTCGTCGTGACTACTCTACTGTCCCTGATTCTACCCCATGCACTGTCCTTCTTCCTCGTCACGACGTACAAGCCGACGCACCAGCAGTACCAGCTCATCACCTCCTTCTTCCTACTGCTCCTCGGCATGTTCCTGAGCACCCTGGCCACGCTCAACTTCAGCCTGGCCTTCCTGGTCGGCCTCCTTGCAACACCGCTCACCTTCGTCCACCCCTTCCGCCTTACCAAACAGCTCCCCGCCGCCGGGTACGCCTACTCGGCCCTGCTCAGCCTGCTGAACCCGGGCGTCGTGGTTCTCGGCGCCGCCGTCGCAACGCTCCACAGCGGGCTAGGTCTGGGTCTGGCCGGGTTAAACCTCAGCCCCTGGGAGGCCATCCAGAAGGTCCTCGAGGAGGGCGCGTTCGGGTGGGGTGTTTGGGGCATGTACACGCCGCTCATTTTCTGGTGCGTCTGGTTTCCCGCTTGGGTCGTGGGGAGCGTTGTCGTACTGGGATAGATAGTGAGAGGGAAAGCGTTATTATCTTGAGAAAGCAAGGAAGTAAGTAAACAAACATGACATACCAGTTTCTTTCCGACGCATGTCAAACAAGTTCGTCGAGAAGGAAAAGAGAGGAAACAAACTTTATGGATGGGTGTATTTGTATATAAGACCAAAAGGGATAGACGAACAGACGATGGAAGCAGGGCTGAACGAGACATGGAAGGGATACCCCATAGAGAGATGATGCAGACGAGGAGGCCGGTATGCCCCCTTTCCAACTACACTGAGACGTTCGCATCGGTAGCTTACCATGAATGAGCCATTGTAACTTCGATTATATCGATATCGCCTCCATTCTCACCCGACTCTGGTCCAATTCCAAATATATAATCGGCTTCCGACTTGGTCATGCTACATACATGCTACATACACTTGTTGGTCGCATACCGTCCGGCCCGGATAATTGAACTCTATGCACAATCCAGACTATGCCCACCCGACTCGGAGCTGCTATCAAGGTGTCAGTAGATCCATCCAACCATCGCCGCTCTGATTTAGCTGAGCGGCGCCGCCCCGTCTCGGCGCCAACCTCTGTATACCTTCCCCTATAAGTCACCACTCCAGAACTAGCCGAGTCAAATCAATAAGCATTCATGATCAGAGAGTCAGTCAACCAACTAATAAGATGCTAAGACCCCGCTTGTCCCCAGCCCAATCGCAAATTTCTGCTCCGTAGCTCATTGATGCCTTTCGCGATCCCCACCACCACCCTTTCTTCTCAAACACGCTCGCCTACCGAGTCAGAGTCCGCCCGTCCGTTCGTTGCCCTCCTTTATATCCCACCATACCAGCCTTTTTCCCATTCAAGTAAGCAGCTCAGCCAGCTGTTGAATAAAAGGGGATGTGGTCTAGTGGTATGACGTTTCCTTAGCATGCGCTACTCGCTCAGTTGGGTGTTGTAGACGGCATGGAAAAGGTTCTGGGTTCGATTCCCAGCCTCTCCACGATTATTCAACCGGCTCTCTGAGTTCTGTCTTCATCTATCCTGTCTTTTCAGGGGATATGGTCTAGTGGTATGACGTTTCCTTAGCACGCTTCTCTCTATCCGAGAACTTGTCATGGAAAAGGTTCTGGGTTCGATTCCCAGTTTCTCCATCTTCTCTTTTTGCCGCGTTCGTCGTCACATATCATGAGATATATCTACCGGAGGAGTCGATAGTTGACCTCGCGGATGTCTTCATAAGTCGGCATCGCGGGCGGCGTCAGAGAGTTCCAACAGGTCCACCATCCATGTATTCATATGGCTATTCGGCTATCTCGTTGTGACAGTGTCATTTGCTTGAGTGATCTAGCAATAAGCGACTCGACTCGACATAGGCATCCTCTTTCTTGGTCCATAACCATACTCACTGTTCTCACATATGGGTCTCCGGCGCCGGCTTCAGTGCCCATTTCACGTCGCCACTGAGCATCAAGTATACCCCCTCCTGTAGTTCCTGAATCTTGGATTCATCAACCTCCCCAGCATATATGTCGCCGATAAGTTGCCAGCCGTCATCCATACACAAGTGTAAGTACGTCTCAATCGCATCAAAGACGTCTGCCCGCCAGAACGTAACTATATCGCCCCTCGGATAGCACCTCGAAGCTCCAATATACCCAGTATATGAGTATCGGGTTTCGAACCGAGCGAGGACCTTGCGGACCCTGTGACACACTTCGAGGGTCAGGGGTGCCGATACGTGATGACAATGTCCCTCACGACGTCCCACCACCAGCTCTTCAAGCAAGTCGCGTTGCGCGTCAAGTACGAATTGGGCGGTACATATATCATAGTCGTCGCCAGGTTTATACCAGTAGGGATGGAATTCACTACCTTGATGCCTCTCGGGGATAGTGTTGAAGGACATAGCGAAGCGATCCCTTTCCGCATTGAAGTAGAGAACGCCTTGCTTGATGAACGTTGCGACGCCTTGTTTGGTGTCTGTTGGGATATCTTCGCCATTATACAGCATTTTTTTCGGCTACTCTGAATAGCGCGAATTGGGCGTATTCGTCCCAGTAGTATGTGACATTAAGTCGGTCTTGGGTAGGGAGTTCGCCGTCAAATCGGATATTATCGATTTCGTTTTCTCGCCATCGCTCGACGTTCGCGATCAGGTCAAGTGTGATGTGAGGGAGAGCGTAGATATTAATCTGAACATCGTAGAACTCTTTGGCGCAGGTACGGGTCTCCTGACTGGTAAGAAGGAAAGGACTGGTGAGAAGCTTGCATGGCACTGTTGGACAAATCAGTGATTAGGAAGAGGTTTAGGTTTCAGGATATCGATGTGCTTACTGATTCCGAGGAATTTGGAATAGATCAAGATGATACGGCTGCTTGATTCTTCCTCCAATGCGTGACGCCAGATCATGCAGTGCACCTCAGGCGGGAAATGCTTGAACCGAACGAAATCTGCCATGTTGGATGAGGTAGACGGTAAAAGGTAGCCGTGACGGGCAGAGATCAGCCAAGTTGTATGGAGAATTCGAAGAGAATAATTATTAAAACCTGCCCTCTTGGCTGAGAGAATAGTCAAAGTGTTTGGGCAGAAGAAGAGAGACGAACGGTCAAAGGTTTGAATAAAATTTCACGTGTTTGTGTGGGTGCCTCTTTCCTTAGGCGTACCTTCCCATCTACTTGACCCGAAGCTTGCAGTTGCCAGTTTAGTGCCTGCCTTGTTACTTCCAAGTTGTTCTTTGGAAGATAACGCGTGGTGGGGTCGTAGTTTCCTGTTCATGAACCATGCCTGCCGCAGTAGTCGAAGACTGTAATCCAAACCCCCAGTGCTTGTGGCAGCTTGTGGGTCAATGTTGCCTGACTTTGCAGTTCCTTCCTGTATTCCAGAACCGTAGCAGATGCCGAACAAATAGAGGTGTTTGGGTCAGGTGAAGTACATGTTTTGAGTAAAGTTTCCGTATGGAGTAGTGAGCGATGTGGCAAAGCGGTCCCAGACTATGTCGAGGAAGAGCCAGTCCTCCAGATTGTCCATTATAGCATGTAGCTCTCGTCTCAGCATTACCCCCTGCAGCGCTGGAGACCAGGTGTGAATTGGCCGTAAATATTGAGGAACGGCGGTATTAGGCACATCATACTCGTTAGAATATTAAAACGCAATATTGAAATCCGTTCTATCGTTATTCTCGTCTATCTTCAATCTATTCCGTGTTCATTCTTTACGAATATGAAGCCTATTTTCCCAGCAAGTGATACCTACGAGATATATAAGATCTTAGGCATGCCTCCTTTAATTCGAGCGGCGCGTGGGCTTTAAATCATTGGAATGCCCAAGGTACATTGCACCTTTCATCAGTCAAGTACTTGGACCCGGCCGCTTTGCTGTCCGTTAACGCTGGTATCCGAGTATGATAACCGCATATAATGATTCATGAGTATCAGGTTGAAATTGCCCTGGTCGTTGCTAAAGAAATGCAGTGGCATATAAATATATTTTATCTTTATCTAGCTCCACAAAGTAATTAGAATACCCAGCCCCTTCATGTCCATCGCATATTATACTCCATTGCCTCCAACTCCACATCCATCCCGCAACCCCTATTCAGATGGCGTAGTCTATTCTCACAGCAACCAAAGACTCGGCGAACTCGGGCTCCAGCAATGTCTCACGTCACGACCTTCGCAACGCGGTTCACCGACCAAGGCAATCTTGAATAGCCATGGAGACGACACCCGAATCGGGGGCGCAGACGAGGTGGAGGTGGGCATGGATTTTATTTTAACGTGAGTTTTGTCACCTCTCTCCCCTCCCTCCTGCCGAAGTTTTACGGACATCACCTGGCATCCGGCTCGCCACAATGCTGACGCAACGGGGCCCTCTCTCTAGGCTTGAGGGGCCTTGTCTCGGCCACCTGGCGGGGGGCCCTCACGACGCGCACGCACCGATGGGCCACGCCTTGACGGTCTCGTCGCAGCTGCTCTGCGTCGCGCCCACCGCACCCCATCCGCCTGGCGTGCCCACTGCCCGGCCTCGCGCCCCGCGCCCTCCTCGATAACCTGCTACAGCTCTCATACAGCCTCTGCTTCGACGGTGAGCTGACGCCCGCCCAAGCCTGGCGCTACATCCGATGTCAGCCCGGCGTCGCCCTCTTGCGGGTCTGTGCGTTGCGCCGCCTAGCCGAGCGCCTCCTGCGGGATGGCAAATGTCACGGGCATGCGCCGCCTGCCAAACCTTTTCCCGTTTCCGTTCCGTTTTGTTCTTCGTTTCCTCGTCCCCTTCTCTTAGCACACTACAAGCGCTAAGTAAATAAAGCTACGGCGCCGTGCTACAAACGGATAAATTCCGAGCGGCTTTCATGGAGACTCCAGCAGCTGGCTAAACGTAATGAACTGAAACAGTGGCCTTATGACCGAGATAAAGGCGGTAGGTGATGTGGAGGAATTAGAAGTAATAAGCTAGTCGCCAATATATAAAGAATTAGGGGGAAACTTTATATACATTTTTATAAAACCTAGCTACAAAAAGCAGGGTAAATTATCTTGCGCTATATTTGGTCGGGATTCGAATTTGAGGTAATTAAAGAAATTGGGCATTCTTGTTTGATGGGCCTGGAGGCATGGGGGGCTGGTAGGAGACTGTAGTGTAAAACGATTGTTTATAACCTTTTCAGAGGGTCGTACTTATCACGACTGCTGCGAGCCCAGCGCTCGCAATCACCCAGTTCTCCTGTACTGGAACGCGTCCTTGGACGCTATTTTGTGTCGGGGTCGGCGCAGTCGCGCCGGATGCTGGAGACGCACCAACACCCGACGCAGCAGGGGTCGCCGTGGGCTGTTGTTCTATCGAAGTGGTGGAGGCGGCTGCGCCGCCCGGGAGTAGTTGGGCCTGGGCCTCGGCATGGCAAGCGGCGAACATAATGGTTTCGTTCAGCACGACGGCGCCGAGCGGGAAGTCGAGCGAGGCGTCGAACCAGCGGTTGGGGCATTCCCGGGCCAGGCTGGCGGCGGCGGAGCTCTTGGGCTCCCAGAAGGCCGAGGCGGCGCTGCCGAGCGAAGACCAGGCCGACAGAACCCCCGTGTTGGGCGCGGCCGTGGCGAAGCCGCACCACTCGTCCTTGGACAGCATACAGCCGTAGAAGTCGTGAACGGTGCTGCGGCACGGCACCATGGCCGATTTGGCATACGAGTTAAGCGCGGCTGAGAGGTCGCCGGTGGGCATGGGCGCTTTAAAGTATTGCACCACATTCGATGTCACGCAGTGCCAGTCCTCCGAGGTCGCGGTGGGCGGTTTCGTGGGAGCGACGAGTGAAGCAATTCTTGCAAAGTATGCCACGAGACTAGTTCCCCACCATGTCGGCCCGCAAATCACATACTTTTGTACAGGGTCCATACCATATACCTCAACCACGGCACGACGGCCGGACGGCAATCCTCTTTCCCCTTAGGCAGGCAGCAGGCTCCTCTTCAGACAGGATTTTTGCTTACCATTCGACTGTTGCATTTGCCGCCTTCTCCGCCTTTTTTCAAAGCTGCAACCTGGATCGATATTTAAACTGGAATTGAAATTGAAATTGGCAAGACCCAACCCCCAGCACAACCTCAATCTTAATAATCGTAATTACCATCTGCCGCCAGCAGCAGCAGCAGCAGCAGCACATACGTCAAGATGAGTGGCTCTCAAAACGGCGAACATCGCTCCTTGGAAGTTGACAGCGCTGTCGAGGAACAGGCCCTGATCAACGACTGCGAGGAGCAAGTCGGGTACGACGATGGCATTGACGAGGACCTTGAGGAAAACAGCTCGTTGTACCAGCTCGACGACATCCATTACTCGCGGGATGAGACCATCTCGGCTGTGCGCCAATTTTACACCTTCCTGTCCAAGATGTACATCGACGAGTCGGACATCTTGGAACCGCCGGAAGGGGGCTGGCCTCATGTGGAGAATCTGCGATGCATGGGCAAGACAGACGAGGTGTATGAGCTTCTCCGCCATCTTCCGTACCTACGCAACAAACACCCAGAGGCGGAGGATGGCACAACCCCATGTGTGGCCCCCCTGTGCCACTTCATCAGTTGGGGGGAGCTGGCACCAAAAGTGACGCCAGGCTCAGTTTGGTTTCGCCCGGATATGGATTGGGGCCACTCTCTCCGACAAGCCTCGGAACCGTACGAGCTCGTGGAAGAGGGTAGCATCCCGCCCAGTGTCGTTGGTCTGACGTACAACCGCTGGCGCGACGATAAGTACTTTCTGCTAGATACCGTCCGGGGTATCGTGCACTGGTACGAGCCTATGGGTGAGATTATACTCCAGCCCGGTTGCCCGCCCTCGCTGTCAGATGACCTGTACGAGGGGGCGCCAGAAAAGGAATGGGAATGGCGTGCCGAACACTGGGCCTGGACCGTCCCGGATCTGTTTGCCATCCTTCGCCGACAGTTTGAAGAGCTGAACTTTGTGCCCCTGGGTCCGCGTAATGTTGCAGAGGTCTTTAGTATGCGTGATGACAACAGGGCGGTAATAACGGCTGTTCAGAAAATCTATCGCCAGCATGGTTGGCCGGACCTAGCTAACTATCGGAAGGAGGATTGTCTACGAGCTGTGAGAAGAGCAATGCGCGATGATTTCTCGGAGTTCATTAAGAGATGGACGGAGGAGGACTACGAAGATTGAGACAACTCGCAGGGGTATACAGGTACTATCTATTCACGGGGTCCTGAACCCAGTCAGACGCGAATCCGGGAAGATGTACGGATACTGGGGGCTATCTGAGCAACGCCGAGATCGCCGAGATCATCCGGAAAGGCGATGGCGCGCAGACATTCCACGACGGGAACAGCAACACCGACGTCATGCTGTATAAGGGCGACTACGTCAGCTATATGACAGACACCACCAAGATTACGCGCCGCAGCGACTGGCAGGGTCTGAACTTTGCCGGCACCACTGATTGGGCCTTGGATTTGCAGAACTTCGGCGCCGATGATATGAACACCCCCCCCCCGATATGCCAACGGATGCCAGCGGGAATGGATGCACCCTGGGGAAAGACTTGATCGTGGATACGGGCGATCTCTGTGAATTCGCTTGCAACTGGGGATTCTGCCCGGAAACGTTATGTGCCTGTGTTTCCCGTGGGCCGTTGGTTACCCTCCCTCCTGCCCAGCCCGACGCGAACATCGTGGCCCTGGATGAGTTCAACGTCGACATGAACCGTCTCTGCAAGTTCGCCTGCAAGTACGGGTACTGTCCGGGGGAGATCTGCGTGACCCAGCAAGCCGAGGAGCCAGAGGTGGACGTGGTGTCCGTTGACAACCCCGATTACTACAAAAAGGAGCAGGGTGAGGTGGCCAATGCGTTCAACTGCATGATCCAGAAGGACCCGGATCCTAATTATGACGGTGCCCTACAGTGCTACAACGTTTGCAAAGACGTAGTCGACGCGGCCAAGGGCAAGTGCTCGTGTGACAAAATGTTGGTCAACGTGCTGGCTGAGACGGTGCTGGAAGCCATGCCCAAGATTGCTCAGGTATGTTCACAAGAGGCTAAAAATGAAGTGGTGATGTTAGATGGCCTGCTCGCTAACTTGGTGGCAGATCGGATGCTACATGGTCATGTCCACGTTGAAGACGGTGCTGGACGTAGGCCTCAATTTCATCCCCGGCGTGGGGAAGGCGATCTCGGCCGGCTTAAGTACGTGATATCCTGCTTATGTTTGCAGAGTCCCCCCTGTTCTCGCTACGATTGTTACGACGTCGCTAACTCTTAGTACTCTGGAAAGACATGGTCACAACGGCTGCTCAGACGGCCGCTTATCTGTATGACAAGGATAATGACCCGGGGGGCGCATTCGAATGGTGGTCGGATGAGAGTAATAGGGGGAAATGCCGCGGAAACATGGGATAATCAGACCAGGTTTGGTTTAGGTTCGCCCATGAGACGGTGGGGTCGTTGGCCTCACCAGAAGCCATGAGCAGGCTAATAGGCGACCATCTCGCGCCCAAAGACTACAAAAATTACATTTACCTCAGAACTACTCAAGGGGGGGCTATCTCATCTAAGTTGCAGAACAGAAACACTATCCAAAAACCAGGCCGTTGTCTAGAGGAGCAGTCTGTTCAGATCAATACAACTGATTGTGCACTATTCTCGCTACCCCAAAGACTGCGCAGTCGATCCCGGCACTCTTTCGTAGTCTTATTCGGCTTCCAGTTCACCTTGTCCCACTCATCATCCCCGTCTATTGGCCAGATCATGTCGATGGTAACCACGCCCACGCGGGAGTATTCGTTCCTCGTTTTGTCTTCTTCCACCAACAAGAGCCCCCACGCTGTGACGTTGTGGTTCATCACCAACAGCAGCCTAAACTTGGCTTGGGAGCCCGCCTGGAGCCGGGGGTCGTCCTCACAGTCCAAAACACACGATACTTGTTGGTCTCCCAGGCTTATCCACGCCTCTGTATTTACCCAAGGCTTCTTCTCCGGCATGGGTATGAGCTTCAGCAAGCCCCGCACGCGGAGTCGGGCTCCCCTCACATCGCCGAATGTTGCATTGGGCGCCGCAAGGTCGACATCACAGCTCAGAACCTGGAAGTCTTCGTTCTGTCGCGCCTCGAGAAGGCCATTGCTATGCAAGGCCCAGTATACTCCGCCTGGGTGGGAGGCCCAGCTCCACGACGGCTTGGACCTTTTTTCGCCGTCAGCAGGATATGCTGGAGAGCAGCTCGCATACCACAACAAGCCGGCGGACAAGTCCGATTTCCACAGCCCGCAGAGGTATTCACCACCCAAGACGGAGGCAAACCCTTTCGCGATGCCGGAAATCGCGGGCAAGCGGTCCGTCAAGTATGCCAATCTCCTACGAGAGTATTCTTCCACCAAATCGTACCAGTATTTCAAGATCGTCGACAAGGGAGGTGGGTTGTCGTGGGTATTTCGTAGCAACGCCATGACGCTCTGATAAAGTCCCCCGTCGGAATAACCGGTACGGACGTGGCCTTTGGCGCCTATCCACCCGTCGCACTCTTGGGCTATGGTCGTTTGGCCACAATAGCAGACCCACGTCGTTTGATGGGCGCGGTACTGGAGTCGACGTCCAGAAGAAAGCAGCTCTTGTAGGGTCCATGCCCTGTGGTACCAAGGCTCTATCTCGTCTGATTCATCGGGCCAAAGGACAACCGACGCCTCTGCTTTCGGCCCTACGCATTCAGCTTCTATTTTGAAGACGTTCGGAGTTTCCCCGTCGGCCGACGGAGCCGCTCTGTCTATCGTTTCGACGCGCCGGATGAGAAATCCTTCGCGGACATCCTTGGCTGCCGAGGCAGCAATGGTGAAGGTGGCATTGCGGTAAATGTCGCCCATCTTGCCCAACTCTCTTGCCTTGGATTCGCCGCCATCATCTTGGGGGATGCAGAGGACATCGACCCAGAGGAATCGGAACCCCAGCTCCCTCGCCACAGTGATGCTGTCGCGGATGGTCGGGTCGGTCTGGGGTGGGGATATACCCAACTCCAATGAGGCTCTGCTTTGTCGGTTCAACATGACTGACTGGGACGTGGATCCCCAGCAGTATGATAGTGTAACATAGCGCTCTCGCATCGTCGACGGCACTTGTATCAACCTGACTTGGTCTCGATCGGAGACGTCGAGAAGCATAGATGGCATCGACATGGGTAGATCACCAAAACCACATTCGTGTTCGACCTCGCATTCTCTGATCCATTGTCTGATAAGATCCATTGAGCCGTGGCTTCCAGGGTTTAAATTTACGGGTGCGCTGATGCACTTTCGCGTCATGTCACCGAGATCCCCTGTAGCCCCATCGTCAGTAACTCCGTCATACAACCCGATGCAAGGAGAAGGGGATTTGGACAAACACAACGTACCAGGTAGTGCCAAGACCAAGAATTGGGTCCAATATTCATCCAACCAGATCTCATCCCCGCGGTACGGTTCATACAAAGACTCCGCAGGCTGCCGGGCCATCACAATCCGTACGTCCACGGTGACGGCGTCGTTGGTGAAGTCTTTGGTGGATGAGTACCCCATGATGACCCGCACGAAGTCCGGACTGTTGACCGCGAACTCAATGGCCCCGTTCGCGTTGCTAGCGAAGCCCCAGAAGACGCCCCGATTCCGACGGAGATGCCAGAACTCCTTCTCCTCGCTTCCGCCCATCGAGGCGGCCAGGTCGGCGAAGTGCTCATCAGAACCGTATCTCTCGTGTCTTACGTGGTCGAATTCGACCTTCTTGTCTTCTTGTTTGACCTTCGACTCTAGCCGGACGTAGGCGAGCTGGTCCCGGATCATGGCCCAGAGTCGACATCCCTGGGCTGCAAAAGCTTCCCGTACTTCCTTCTCGGTTGTATCGAGACGGGAGAACTCGGACTTCTCACTGAGGGGAAGCCGCTTGCTGGGGGGAGGCTTGACCATGAACTGTTTGCATTGGTCACAAGAATGACCCTGGACGTCGTCAGCTACTAGCTGGCGCTTCAGGCGCAGAATTTCGGGGTCAACTTCCGAACTGATTGCTTCACTCCGAACCTCAATAACATTTCCCACCATCGTATCTGGAACTGCTATCAGTGTAGTTCCTAGGACTTGCAATAGTTAGTGTTTGAACTCCAAAAATGTGCTTCTAAGGATTTGGGAGCCGTCATGTAAGCAAGGTGTCGACATTGACTGCAAGTGGTCAATAGACGATAAGTGCATGCCAAGATCTTTAGCAAAGACGCTATGTTTATTACTTAAGAGGATCGATCAACTGAGCTTTCAGCCACCTGTGGCTGAAGGATTTGGTTAACATATTGTGCCCCTGAGCCCCTGAGCCCCTGAACCCCTGAACCACTGCCTGATGTAGTATCACCATGTACATAATTTGACAATTTGCAGTCAGGCTTGTGTCTTCCAATTTGTTTATTTTCAAACAAATATAATATACCTAATGTTGCGTTGTTGCGCTTTATGCCTAAAGTGAAGTATTGTGTTGCCAGAGTGCCCTGACGTTCTACCCCTGAAACCTGACAACAGATGATGTCTTTATATAACGAGCCAGAGATGGGAAGAGGAGCCGTTTACGTATCTGAATACATCTGGACTCTGTTGGGCCAGACTAGCAGAGAGGTTAGGCAAGCGACATATTGTAATCTTGGTAGGCCGAACGCCGATAAGCGACAGGCGCGATGCGCACACACACACTCACGATCAAGAGCCTTCGGTTACATTCCGGACCATTCCGCCTACGAAAAGGGGGCTCCGCAACATGCTTTCCCAATCGTGGACCATGTTGGTGTTGTCCTCGCTGGCCAGCACGGCCTCGTTGCCCCTCGGCCAAAGCTCCTTTTCATAGTTCTTGACAGCCCCCGCCAATGCCTCCCTTGTAGGTGCTTTCATCTCTCGGACATGTTGCAAAAGAGAGACGGCATCGGTAATGGCATTCTGAAGCCCCTGGCCCCGGTCTGTACGCATGAGAGATAGTCAGTCGGCCTGAGCCTGCAATTTATTGGAAGAAAATATGGCAAGTAGGAAGGCAAGCAAAGAAGAGAACAGTGGAATGCAGGACATACGGAACGTCATGGGATGCGCCGCATCTCCTATCAATGTAATCTTCCCGCCCCGATTGTCCCAGGGTTTCGTGGGCCAGTTGGATAGCCGGTTGTGCCACGAAGGGGCCCCCTCCGGAATGGCCTGGAACGCCTCGCGGAAGGGTGAGGCAAAGAGGCTTGCTCTCTCCTTCATGTCCGTCACGATTGCTGGGCCTTGCAGGTGGCTTGATTCCGATGAACGCCAAGACTGCGTCAGCAGCCACGTCCACTGCGCCGGGTCGTCCGACGTGGCATCGTGTACTACAAGGGGGCGCACGCGTTGCGGTCAGCAAGAATGAAAGAGTGGTCCACAAAGATGGGGATTGGCGGGCTATGTAGAAACTCACCACTGTAGAAGGCGAAGGTCCCGTTGGGGTGAAAGAGTACGCAGTAACGCGGGTGAACGTTTCGCAAGCTCAGGCTGATTTCCTTATCCAGCTTGGTCAGGGAGAACGAGGCAACCACCTCGGAGGGGATCAGCTGAGCTTCCTCCTTCCCAACCAGGTATTCTCTGGTGAGGGAATGAGCCCCTTCGGCGCCTATGAGGAGGTCGCCCGTTTCTTGTGTCCCGTCCGTAAAGATTGCCGTGACCGTGTTGCCATCTTCCTGGATCTTGTGCAGGACCTTGCCACGCTGAACTCTGATGTGAGCTATATGGTTTGGGATCTGTAATCGAAGGAGAATAGACTTACGCGAATATCTATGCCTGTGCCTAGAAGGTCGATCCATTTCTTCCTTTGCAGCCGTCGGCTGAAAGGAGCTGGGAGATCCTTCATCAACTCACCCGTCTCGGCGTTATATACGGGCATGACGCCATTGGGGTCCGGAACATGGGCAGGGCTGCTCTTGAGTCAGCGGTAGTTTTTGCTATCAATCGGCTAAGAAAGCCTACTCAGTCTGTACCGACTGAATGCGCTCCTTCAAAGCTGGTGGCAGACATTCATCGAGACGGGACTGCGCCCAGTATATGCCAAAGTTCCAGTCACGGGGCCTTTGCTTGAGATCGGCGTCTTTCTCAAAAACGACATATTCAATGTTTTCCTGTTTTAGGTCAGTTATGCAGCAATCGAATGTATTCTATAGACAAATACCGCTCCAAGACAATGGGCTGCGAGCAAGCCAGCAGACCCTTTGCATCATGTTAGCAGCTAGGTTATTGATAATACTTTGATTGTGGACTTGCCTGCGCCTACAATCAGGACACGAAGAGGTGTTACCTCGCCCATCATGTGATTGTGTGTGTATGTGTGTATGTGTGTATGTGTGTATGTGTGTATGTGTGTATGTGTGTATGTGTGTATGTGTGTATGTGTGTATGCTAGTAAAGCAGTGGGATAGTAGAAATGATAACCAAGGATTGCCAAGGTAAGCCGAATTTACTGAATGGGTGTGATCGTTGACCAGATGACGATAAAGGATTGTGAGGCTGTTGGATTGATGATATTCTTTGATAATTCTATTCCATTACCTGTTGACACGCTGTCAGGGGGCGTCGATCGGATGCCAAAATAAGGCCCAGCACTGATTACAACTAGGTAGGCTCTGAGGTACCCAACGATACTTGTCGGGTGGATTCGGGGTCGGACTCGGATTCTCTCGTGTCGAAGTATGGCAAGTATGCTGAGCGATTATCATGCGCCTATGAGACTGTTCTTTGCGACCCACACAGTCCTGGATCCCCAAAGTCTCGATCAGTCCCCGTGTCCAAGACCGATTATTCCGACAGGAGATGTTATTGACGAATCTAAAGGTTCGGACCGAAGAAGTAGGAGCCCCGAAAGAGACATCCCCGAGCGGGTTAAATACCGCAACCTAAAACCCACAAAACAGGTAAGCTGGCAGATATAACTGGATAATAATGCACGAGGAAATTTTAGCGATGATCATCCAGGGGGGGCATTGTGGACAGATCTTGGAAAGCTTGGAAAGACTTGGATTCTTTTTTAAACTAAGCGTTCTGCGTTACGGGGCGAAGAGATCTATCATCGATGTGACTAATCGTATCAATTATTCGATGGTAACACAAGAGTACCAGTAAGTAATGTAGAAGTCCTAGAAAATGGATGCCGCCAGATTAAGCAAGATCCCGAGATTATCGACTGTAGAATTCCAAACATCCAGTTTCAGCTTGTTCGGGCCGAAATCGCTCTGCTTGCAGGCGTCAATGAGGTCACCGAATAAGTTAAGTCCTCCGCGCGGCATCGTCTTGTATATTTCGTATTCCATTTGCCAGTCCTGCCTTGTCCGCGCGTCCCAAAGCGCTCTGCAGGCGGGAAGGGGTATTTCGCGAAACCCATCAAACGAATCGCACAGCACGCCAATCTTGACTTGCACCAGGTGGGCGATGAGAAGCCAAACTACCACCGTCCTAAGTCGCAACGTCAGTCGATTTACACTTTATTAGGGAAATGCCAAAACTGGACGCTGTTACCTTCTTCTTGACTCGGAGAAAACCCAGTCTTCCCAGTAGGAGCTTGGATACTGCCTCTCGTCCTGGAAGAACGGCTGATTACACAAGTCCTTAAAGCTCTCACAGAGGCTCTGGAAAAGCAGTCAGTCAGTCAAGATCCCTAACGTGAACATGATAAGTATCGTACCTGGTAAATAACAAGCATCTCATGATTCATACCCGGTGTTGTAGGAGACTTGTCGATAACCCGCATCATGATGTAGATAAGCTGGGCTTGTATCGTTGCGAGAAGCTCCTGCTTTGAGAGCAGTCGTTGTTTAGACTATAACTTCAGTGTCAACCAAAGGACCAAGAGAACCACGAACAAAAATGGGAATCGACCTTTTCAAGCGCCGATCGCTGTTCCGTCTGTATCGAGCGCCAAAGGAAAGGCCTAGTCTCAAGATTCGGCGACGCAAAAACTTGTGCTATTCCCATGCAGCCCATGAGCGGCGTGGGTAGAGCAGGCTCAGTGGCATTAGTATGCAAAGAGCGATGCCAGTGTGCATGTATAAAGGGAGGGAAAGTCTCTCTGCGCAGCATCATTTGGGGAAAGGCACGGAGTAGCTGCATAATGACGTTGGCGGTGCAATGCGCGACGGGATCCGACATGGAGATTTGCGACAGAAAGCTGGAATCTGGAGGCTCGGAAACGTGAGTCGGCCGGGCGATGGCAATAGCCTGCCCATCCCCGAGGACGGTCTGGCGCGACGGGCCGGAGCCGTCAGCCAATAGATGCTGGGGGTCGCAATTTGCGATGAAGCCGTCGGTATAAGGACTGTAGCGACTGCTATCGGCCAATGCCGCATTATGAGACATAATGCCCATGGCTGGTCCGGTCAAATGGGGCACTGAATCTTTGGGCGTGTCGGAATAGGATTGGTTCGTGGGGAGTTCGAATGCACTCCAGTCCAGGGTGGGTTGTGTGGCTTCTGCTTCATCCGCGTCTGATGCCACGTCGAACTCACACCAATCCTCCAGGGTTCCGGTCATAGCACCACCGCTTAACGATACAGATGGAGAGCTAGTTTGGACATCTTTTGTAGTAGTAGAAACAGGTGCGGCGGTCGTGTCGTAGACGCAATCGAGACCCTTATTGTTGCATCGCAAGCATTGAGGCTGCAGGGTGCATTTCACTTTGGCCAAGTTACAAGCCCGACAAGCTTTCGCACGAGTCTGGGGACGACTCTGGGCGCGGCGGCAATACAGCACATGGCGACGGTATGATGATTCTATCGGATGGTCAGGGCAAAGAAAGCGGCGGGAGATAGAGAAGCAATTGTCAACCAACCCTTCAAGAACGGCTTGTGACATATACCACAAAACCGCAGCGGCAAAGGCGACGAGGCCTGCGGAGAGGATTCGGACCCTGAATGCATGAAAACGAGGGGTCGCGTTGAGCTATGGTTGATTGACGGCTCCGGCTCCAAAACAGGTGAGTATGATTCAAAGGCCAGGAGATGAGGGAATCATCTTCCATGAGACCGAACAGCAGAAAACCCCACTGATGAGAAGTGGAAGGCGCGACGGGGGCCCGTCATTGCTCCTGCGCTGGCCAAATTGGCCGAGACGAAACTTACCTTTTTAAAAAAGTACCCATGCAGGCTGACACTCCACTTTTCCACACCAGGACCCCCCTTACTCCAAGCGTGCAGCAGTGAAAGACTCCCCAAATAGGGAGCTCTGGCTCTCCAGCTCCCCGAATAGGGCTGAAGTCAGTGCGTGAGACGGTTGGGACGGGGAGTGGGGGTCACGGCCAAACTGGCCGAAGAATTTGTGGATCACGACCAAACTGGCCGAAGTATTACGGACCACTTACAGTCAGTCCCCCATTGATGGCCACTCACTTATATCACGCCGCTGGTTTTTGACAGCTTCTCAATCCTTCTGAACCATGCCTTTCTCATGCTTTGGCAATATATACACTTCTTGTATACATCACCTTCTCGTCTTCTGCCATTGATTTGCCCATTAATCCTACTTGGCCATGGCTGCTTTCGAAGGGACCGACCTAGGGGCTGAGAAAGGCCCCGAGCCGCATTCGCGCGGAAGCACCAACGAGTCCAAAGACGGTTCTGCCCCAACCACGCTGCCAGATATGTCTTTCCCGCAGACCGAAGACAGCCCCGAGCCAAGTCCGAGGACTGTCCATGGCTGGAAGTGGGCGGCGGCCGTGGCATCTCTCTACATCGGAGCCCTGATCTACGGCCTGGACGGCACTATTGCCGCCGACATCCAATCCGCCATTATTGAGCAGTATGGAGAGGTCGAGAAGCTCACCTGGATTGGCACGGCCTTCCCTCTCGGCTCCCTGTGCGCTATCTTGCCTGGGTATGTTGATGGTGCTTTCACCTAGATCCCCCCTTCACTGGGAAGAAGCCATACTAATACTTGATTGGGACACATGTGAAGTGCTGCCTTATATTCCGTCTTCAACTTGAAAATCATGTTCATTGGGAGCATTATTCTCTTCGAGGCCGCTTCTGCACTCTGTGGTGCTGCGCCCAATATGAACGCCCTGATTATCGGCAGAGCCATTGCCGGTGTCGGTGGCACTGGCATATTTCTTGGGTAGGTGTTTTAGTATTTTTCTTTTCACCTGTTCCGACGCTTTACTGAACCTCTCTCTCTTTTCGTAGCATTCTTAATTACTTTTCCCTCTGCACCACTGAGCAAGAGCGAGGTCGCTACATCTCAGGCATTGGAGTCGTTTGGGGATCAGGCGCTGTCCTCGGTCCTGTAGTTGGAGGTGCATTTGCCACGTCTTCTGCGACATGGCGTTGGGCTTTCTACATTAACCTGTAAGTTGATACATCTGCGAACTTTCCACGTGTGTTTGCTTACACCCATAATCGCATAGTGTGGTTGCCGCTATCTGCGCGCCGATATACATATTCTACCTTCCACCCGTCACTCCCAACGGTGCAGCAGACAAGTCCATCGCCCAAAAGCTGAAGGCCATGGACTGGGTCGGCTTTGTGGGCAGTACCGGGGCCGCCGTATCGCTCACGTTGGTCCTGACTTTCGGGGGCTCGACCTGGGGCTGGAACGAGGGCCGCACGATTGCGCTATTCGTGGTTTCCGGAGCCCTGATTACCCTGATTTTTGCCCAGCAGTATTTCGCCTTCCTGACGACTTCGGAGGCCCGCATGTTCCCCCCACGCCACATTCTTCTGAACAAGACGCAGGTTCTGCTCAACATTGTGACGGCCATGGCTGCCACCAACATTTATGTGCCCGTCTATTATATTCCTCTTTATTTCGCCTTTACCCTGGGTGACTCGGAGCTTCTGGCTGCCGTCCGCCTACTCCCTTACATCTGCTTCCTGGCGACACTGAATATGATGTCTGGCGCCCTCCTTCCGAGGGTCAACTACTAGTAAGTGAATGCACATCTCCATCTCCTTTGAATTGGCAAGCTGACTGCTGTAATAGTTGGATTCTGTACCTGATTGGGGGGGTTTTCATGACAGTTGGCGGCGCTGCAATGTTCACTGTGACCCCTGAGACCCTGAGCGCAAATGTCTATGGCTACAGCATCATCCTGGGTGCTGGTACTGGCTTAGTGTTCAATCTCGGCTTTACAGTCTCGGGTGTCACTATCATGGCCAAAACCGGTAATGGCCTTGACCTTCAACGGGTCATCTCGATGCAGAACCTATCGCAGCTTGGCTTTCAGACACTGAGCCTGCTGATTGGGGGCCAGATATTCCAGAGCTTGTCCTTTAAGAATCTCAGCCGGGTTCTCGGCGACATGGGACTCTCCGACCAGGAGATTCGGAGCGGCATAACTGGTACTCGCAGCGCCCTCTTCTCGCGTCTGAGCCCGGAAGTCCAGCAAGAGGCCATTGCGGCCATTACAGACGCCATGAGCCGGGTGTACATCCTTAGCATTGCGACTGGTGCTATAACGGCTATTTGTGCGCTGCTCATGAAGAAGGAGAAGCTCTTCCCCTCGGGCGCACAGAAGGTGGCTATTGCAGGAGGAGCATAAAATATAATTGCCATTCTCCAAGGAGCTCTTTCAAAGGAAGCTCCTATCAACTGACTTAGACTGGCGGGTAATGGTGGATTATTAGACATGTGCATCCAGGTGGAATTTGTGGGCCTCTTTTGTACATTATGGTGGGCAAAATAGAAGATACCAATGATTTTTGGGGTTCTGAGGCCCAAGATAGCATGGCGAGCATTGGAGGTTTCAGAAAAGCTAAACGGTATATAGAACTCGGCTGCATCTCGGTCGTATGGTTGTTATTCGTGATCTCCAAGGCTATGTCTCCAGAACCTCCGTACTTTTCACCCAAACAAAAACAGGGTTTAGTGTGTTTCCTTGTTTCCGGAGTGGTTTCCCTGTCCAAAACCCTTGCAGCCGCGCGACTTCATTGGCACACTATGCCGATGCTTTATATGCGGCTTTTTCTAGAAGGATGTTTAGCTTCTGCACCTTGGTGGGTGTGGTGTCAGATCACGCAATATTGATTACAGGGCTTTGGAGGTGTGCGAAGGTCAGCAAACTGGTTTGCATCCCGTCTTCTTTATCTCATTCTCCCCCGTATCTCATCTTGTGGCATGTGCTGCTTCAAGCAAACCCACCATGACAGGTAGAACTGGGCATTGTTTGCTGCATACTGCTTGCAGCATGCAAGATAAGTATACCTGTGCCTTTAACATGAGCCGTGCGACCCCACTTATACTCAATATACCTTGGCCAAGGGCCGCACCACACCTTAATCTTGCTGGATACTATAGGCTGACATTTTGACGATGTGTGGAGATCGAGAGTGGCCCCATGGATGCCGCCACCCATAACTAGCATTCCCGCATACTATAGTTTTCAGCTTTTTAAGAACGCGTGCAGGGTTAGCAAACAAGGGATGCCAGCTCTTAGACTAATGCGAACTCGTACGTAGGAGGACTTGGCACAGGATGCGATAGGGCCGTTATGCAACGTGCCGTCCCGCACTATATATTTTTTACGTACCCGTAAACTGTGCCGCAGGGTCATATATCCCAATCTGGCGGGCGCGATAGTAAAGTCTTGACACTAAATATGGGTCAAGTCGTCGGGAGCCGTGTTTCTCTGCCGGCCGGATTCCTTATCTACGCGGATCACGTCAGATTCTCAGACTCCCGCCTCACGACTACAGGATGGTAACATCAGAACAAACATGAATTCAAGCGCGTAGAGCGGTAAAGATAGGGATTTAGGTTTGAGAGTCTTATTCAGCAACTGCAGTGGGGCATATTTCATTTTGCATTCGTACCCGGAAGCAGGTCAGCGCCGAGAGATTCAACGCCACCCTCCTGCAAAATGCCGCCCATCAGGAGGACGGATCTGCCAATCCTGTCTCTAATTTCCTCCGCGTAAGCCGTGGGGGCCGCCTTTTGAAGGAAATAATAGCCTATCCGGAGCAATTCCTTCAGTCGTCCTAGATATAACACAGCCAATGATTACATCATTTTGAATTTCTTGACGTTGATTCTTGGTAGTCGCATCATACGGCCTAATGTAGAAAAGCTCATAGCCGGACTTGCATATGATTAGACTCATCCCTCGCAGCCGAGGCGACAAGAACATGATCGGCATCTCAACCGTGTATACGGCGGTACGAAGGGGGCTTTTGTTTTATACCGCCTGATCACTCAGAACCGGTCAATATCACCTAAGATTCTACGGTCTTCGTCGATGGCCATGGTTCGTTGCAATTGTTTCAAAGGCAAATTGAACATTTGCGCAGCCACAATCTCCATCAATATTATCGTCGATTATGTCAGGGGTCGTTCCGATAGGGTGGGGAATGGAGATGCGGAAATAACCCAAGACGGTAGTTACACAAGCATATCAGGGCGGATAGAAGCTGAGCGAGTCATGCAGGCCCATTTGTCTGCCAATGCTATGCATACGTCGTATAGTAAACAGTGGGGTTAGCCTACAGTCTGGGCGATGGGGCCGTGGCCATGCTGCAAGGGACCTTTGGCTCAAGCATTACGAAGGAGGCAATCGACGACCTCCGCCAACGTCTCGCCGCAACTCGGCGACGTCGGCGTCCAGCCCAGGAGGGTCTCCGCCCTCGAGCTCCTGCACCTGACGTTGGCGCCATACCCATGGACGTCAGCCGTCTCCTCCACGATCTGCAGGTCGGACCTGTCGCTTTCGGGTCCAATCCTCTTGATCACGTCCGTTGAAACCACGCCCCTTTCCACCAAAGCTGGGACAAGCATCTCCATGAACTGAGTGAACGTGAGCTCTCCACCAGTGGCGAAGTAGTATGCCTGCCTGCCCCAAAGCCGGCTGTCGGAGGCGCCGCCGCTCTTGATGGCGTCCGCGATGAGTCGCACATAGATATCGGCGACGTCCTCGACGTGGACATACCCAAGTATATTTCTCCCTTGGGACATGGTGAACCCGGCCGAGAGCCGCTGTGCCGTGTCGACGATATCCCGTAGAGTGAGGGGTACCTGGTTTTCAGGGGATGGACTCATCCCGTACACCACGACTGGGGAGACAATGGCGACATGAACACCCATAGACATAGATCGCACCAGATGATCGGTTTGCTGGTGGTATCGATCTGATGGCATATTGATAATCTGCTCAATATCCTCGATGTCGTCCCAAATCGTCTGGGACTCTCTGTTCCCGTTGCCTTTTTCTCCTACGAGAAATGCACCAGAGGTCTGAATGTAGAACCCACGATTAGGACGAGATGATAACCCCCGAAGTGCACCTTGGATTGCGGAAGGGCTTTCAGGGAGCCAGTCTGGTGTTGCGTCTGGTGCAGGAGGGGTCAGCTACTAGTGAATCTCATCCGTGAAAGTGTATCACTAACTTATAACAATACTAGAGGCCGCAGATTGAGCCTCTATAAGATCCACGTCGCCTAGATCACCGAGTACGGTTTGGATACCCTCGAAGGCCGTCTCGAGCCTCTCGGCCCTCCCCTTATCTCGAACAAGGGCTGTGATCTGCACATGAGAAGACCGGATCAGGGTAGCACGCACGATAGCGCCCCCAATATGGCCAGTGGCCCCAAGACTTGACAAAGTTAGCCACCCTCTAAATCGATACGCAAGAAGCATACGACCAAAGTCCAGCGTCCGAAGTGCAACCTACAAGAATATGTTTGCCATCTAAACTAGGACTTTTTCGTATACAAGTTCCTGGTGAAAGAGAACCGAGTAATCATGTGCCGGCCAGTGATTTAGCTGGGTTTCGGCGGCGGGCTAGTAAGGTAAGTGGGATAGCTGGCTGGCAAAGAGAACATCTACTATGCGAAGTGATATATTCGGGATAGTTGAAAACAAAAGCAGAGTAAGTAGAACTACATATCAAGCGTTGACGTAATCTGGAGCAGTTGGTTAACAGTTGGATAATCAGCCACGCTCATTACTAATACATGCGATAAACCCGAGTCCAAGTTGTTTTCTGGTTGTACACTATCTGGAACGGCACGGAGAGTATTCCGCGTCAAGGGGATTTTTCGTCGAGTACATCTCTGTCCGATCAACTCCCCCACGCATCCAAGCAGAATTTCCTTTTCCTAGCCCGGAAGGAAATGTACACTGCAGCAAGTCGATGCATTAGCGCATACTAGGTGAGCGCAAATGCATGTAAGATTCGGTCAGCCATCTTATCCTTGTTTAGGGTGCATCAAACCCACCCCGAAAACGCTACGTGATCCGTCATCAGTCTGTGTAACCTGACCTCGGATATCTCTTCGTAGGACTTCATCTGGCCCAGGTGTGCCCGGCCATTTCCTCGGATATCACGCCTTTGTATGTTTTGTGATCCCGAACTTCATCCTCCTCAAACACCTTTCTGCCAAGCCCATGCCGGATCAGATCATGATGGAAGAACCAAAATCGGTAGGGGGCGAGATCACATGCGCAGCGTCCCAACCCCCGTCCCTTTCCCGGAACGCAGGAACAAAACCGATGGTTTCCTGTTTCCGGTGTCGGGATCAGAAGCTCAAATGCGATCGCGGGCTGCCATGCTGTGCGCGGTGTCAGCGCCAGGGAGCTGACTGCACCTATCCTCCGCCGCCAGACCGGAGGCGTATCTCTCGGAAGGCCAATCAGAGGCACTCCAGAGTTTCCTCCGCGCTGCCCAAGAGTATAGATCATGTTCAGGCTGCGAGACCTCGTAAGGAGACAATAGTCCTGCGAAACAAAGAGCGCGCAAACTACCAGCAAGCTGAGGGCCAAGGTTGTACCTGTGCTCCCACTCATGCGCCGAGTTCGACCACCGACTCGAGAGCCGCTGATGCGGCCGATCTCCCCTCCAGCGAACTTGGCTTGCTACTACTGGAAGTCTACTTCAAACGCGTATACAACGCGGTGTTGTTATTTCATAAGCCTACGGTTTTCGAGCTCTATAGGGAGAACCGGATACGAGGGTACCTCCTACGCGCTATTTTTGCACACGCAGCCAACTTCCTGGAGCACACCGACTCATCGCATCAACAACATATCAGGATCCTTCCCATACACAAACTGTTCGAAAAGTCGTGGCTATGGGCTCGTTCAGCCAGCAGGGAGGTTCTTGCCCTTGCAGACGAGCCCACACTTTCCAGAGTGCAAGCCCTCCAGGTGTTGCAACTATACTATTTCTCCCGAGGTGATATCCAGAGAGCCAACGTTCACTTGTCTCTGACTTATCGGTTATGTCAAATCCTTGGATTCGACAGGCCACGCGACGATGTGGATCCTGATCTCTCGATCCACAGCCAGCAGTTCGAGCAGGGGATGAGCAGGCGATGTTTCTGGGCGGCTTGGTTCAGCGTTCGAGTTGCAGGTCGACAACTCGAACCACCTGTAGCACTCAGTGGGTTGCCGTGTTTGCCGATTCCAGCCACTTTCGAAGCAAAGTGGCCATTGCCAGAAGCAGAGCTCGAAGTGAGCCAGAGTACGGATGCCTGGAGGCCAGACTACGAGTCTTTCTCACCGGAGTACAGAACGACCGGCAGATCGTCGTTCTCATTGATGAAAACGGTGACCGTACTTCTGGATACTTGGTAAGTACCATTCACTTCCAGCAATATCAGAACCACAAGCTCATAGAGAAACCCCTTCCAAGGTCTCAAGTCAAGGACTTTCTAGCAGAATCTCCAGCAATGTCGGAATCAGAGAAGATAAGCAAGGTCGGCGATTTGTTCCAACTCATTGAACCTACCAAGTGTTCCCTTGGCTTGCCCTGGACTGATCTTGAGAGTAAAGCTGACTCCTACCGCGAGAGCCCCGAACTTGTTATGTCTGTCTGCTCTGTATACTACGCTATCAGCATTCTCTTGCAAGCGTCCACGGTTCCCATCCTCTCGGGTTGTACTGTTGGGTCATCGAATTGCCTACCATCGCCCGCGGGCAAACCAGATATGGCTTTCCAGCAGGCAGATGAGTTTTCTAAACTATTGGGGCAGTTTCTTGCCACAGGTCTCGATATCACCATGCTTTGGCCTTTCGTGGGGTACACAGCTTTCGTGGCAGGGGGCGTGTTGATGGTACGTAGCCTTTTATATCAACACCTGGCCGTCATATTTGGACGTAAAGGCTATTCTAACATGCCATTTACATTTTAGACCCTTGTACCAGAGACAAACAAGTTGACTGGACCCAACAGTCAATGGACCCAAGCCCCTCAGTCAGTTTCGGACCAGGTGGCCACTGTACAAACAGTATTGGAAGTACTCGGCATTTATTGGGTACCTTTGCGCAGTTTGGTAAATATCTCCTGATTATTTGCTATTGTTACGGCGGCTAATACGATACAAAGGCGCTCCAGCTGAAGGAAGTTGTTGACCATGGCGAGTTCCGTGATGTTAAGCCGGTCACCTTGCCTGTTTATCCTTGGGGGCTATCCTGCGGCGACCACTCGGATCATGGTCAAAATCCCGCTACTATACCTTTTAGTCGCCTGGGCTCTAGCCAATCAACCCATCAGGCCCAGAACCTCAGTCCTATTTCCAACGTCCAAGTAGTCGAAGATCCAGATAGTTGCAGGGCCTGCGACCAACCCGGGAACGCGCATTCGCAGCAAGAACCTCAACTTCAAGTAGCAGGCACTGCAGGCAGTTCCTTGTATCATCCATCTGATATTACGTATGATTTCGATATGGAGGAACTGGCTGCGAACAATGGCGCTGGAAATAATCCCATTGAAACGGATTGGTGGTGCGCTATGCCCACGGACCAAATTATGGGTTTTTCAGCTGAGACAATCTAACAAGTATTTACATCACAAGCCTTTTCTTCATATCTCTCGTCCTTTTGAGGATGCTACATTTCAAGAAGAAACAGTGTACCACCACCACCACCACCACCACCACCACATGACCAATGTGAATAGGTTCAGGAAAGAGCTTTCAAAAGGTGTTTGAATCTCATCAAGAAACGACAGTATCGACGATCATGCCCCTCATTTGGGATCGGAGGAACAACTTGTTCTCATCGTCCAAGACCTTCGCTCTGTTCTCCTCCACGTCGTACATGATCCTCGAGAATTCGGCGGCGTCCTCCCGGGTCTCAAACGTGACTTCGTTGACGATGTCGTACGGCACTGCCGCCGCGGGATCCTCAAAGGTGGTGAAGGGGTTCTTCAGCGAGGGATCCGACGCGTCATGGTTGAGGTAACGTCGCGTGTACGTGAGCAACCCCTTGGCCTCTTTGGCGATTTCCATGACCATCGGGGCGTGGTTGGCTTCATAGTAGGCCCTAAATTCGGCGGGGCTGAGGTTCGGATTGCGCTTGAAGAAGAGCAGCATTGTGTATTTCGGCTCCGTAGACATGATGGGCGTCGTTGATGTATGTATGGTACGTAGCGTATTTCATCTATGACTTGACCTTTTTGCAACTGGTGTAATTTATGCTAGTTGATGACAGAAACTGCGGTGTCAGAAGGCTGTTTAATAGTTTGGAAGACGGCAGATCGTCAGACTGGAGAACCCAAGGGAACCCGAATGCAATAGCCTTTAGGGTTGGACATTCGGGATTAAGGGACGCCGGTTTACCATTTCGGGGCCGAACCTGACCTAAACTGATCACGAGGTTAATTACTCAGCGAGCAGTAAGCCATTCCAGGTGAGTTTCTTACGTTATAGTGGCTTTTCATGATACCTATGCTGGACGGTGAGTATCACCTCAGAGCTGGGCGCTACCTCAACATCTCTGGAATACTTCGACAGCGGACGAACGAGAAGGGATCTTTAATTCCGGTTGCTGTTTACTCAGATATATTCTTTCATGACTAGTGCATATATGGCTGTGAATTTTGTTCGATGCATCACAAATGGCTTTTCGAAGCAATTGGGGTTAATTAGGGGAACGGTGTCGTAAAGGGTGAGCGCTGCAGTTCTATGATCAACTCTATCTCTCCTAGTAAGACAGTCGCTGACTAGAGCTTGGCACCCGTGTCAGCTGAGAGCCCCTAGTGGGGATGTCTACCTGATATTCCGAGTTCAGTCGGCCAAGGTGCTAGAGCCGAACTGAGTTTCTCGGCGCGATAGGACGCGTGTCGACGGGCTTTATGTCGTTCGGAGTGGCCGAAGAATGGCATTCGGCGGTGTAATGATAATTATCCCCCGATCCGTGTTAGACGTCTGTCCCACCTTCGGTCCAAGATTGTCGGCTGAGCCAACCTCGACCGGCTCGGTCCGAAAAAGGACCCCTTTATCTAATTGATCCCCACATTAAGCATCCTAGCACTTTGCCACGAGGCATCAAACTCACGCCCAGATTTTCTCAGATACACGAGAGATATGCTTGGAATGTCAGCTTACAGCGTGTTACGCCAGAAGGCATTTCTGTACAAGGCTCTATGCACTATACAACGTAACATTGAGAAACCAGATAAGGTGGATATGAAGCGTTGATGAAGATAATCGCTCATAGTGAATGGTGAACGCATATTCACATGATTCCCATAGAAGTATTTAGATCTTCAATATGGCGCTTTCATTATTTCATGCTCATTTCCTAGCCATCTCAATATATCACACTTACACTCTGCCCGACGGTGCCTCTTCGGGAATGCATAGAAACATTGCCACCGATTGTCCTGTTCCGTGCTTTTGAGAGGCCCTTCAACTTGAACAACAAAACCATTGATACTTCAAAGAATCCCATCGACTTTATCCCATCGACTTTATCTCATCGACGTTATCCCACCGGCGTCATGGAAGCCAGCGGCTCAGATCAGTTCACCCCGCAGGTATCTGCCCCGGGCTCCGAGTACTCCACGCCTGCGACATCTGGCGACTCTCTATCTTCGATCGATGTTCTAAACGACGATGTGGCGATCATTGGCATGGCCTGTCGTACAGCGGGGGGCAACAATACCCCCGAAAAGCTGTGGAAGTTTCTCATGGACAAGAGAGACGCTTCCGGGGACAACCCCAGCTGGCGATGGGAACCGTGGATCCGGCGTGATCTGCGAAACGCAAAGGTCATCGAGAAAACGCTCTCCAAAGGTTATTTCATTCCCGACCTGGAGAATTTCGATGCGGCCTTCTTTGGTATTTCGCCCAAGGAGGCCGAACAGATGGATCCTCATCAGCGACTAGGACTGGAGGTCACATGGGAGGCCCTTGAGGATGCAGGTATTTAATGATTCTTTTTGTTCCCACCCCCTTTCTGAGATCCAATGTCAAGTCGAACATCTATACTCACAGCAAACAATGTAGGTATTGATCCCAAGTCCCTCTCGGGGTCTGATACGGCTGTGTATATGGGTGTCGATTCAGATGATTATTCTCGGCTGCTGCTTGAGGATATCCCGAATATAGAGGCCTGGATGGGGATAGGAACGACGGCTCATGGCATCCCGAACCGGATCTCCTATCATCTGGATCTTATGGGACCGAGCGCAGCGGTCGACGCCGCATGCGCCTCCTCCCTTTGTGCTGTCCATATAGGACGGCAAGCCATATTGAACGGCGACTCTCGGGTGGCCATCGTGGGCGGCGTCAACGTTTGTCTGTCTCCGGCTCTGTTCCACATGCTGGGATCTGCCGGTGCGCTATCTCCGGACGGTGTGTGTCTTTCTTTCGACGACGACGCCCACGGCTATGCTCGCGGCGAGGGTGCCGCCGTCCTGATCCTGAAGCGCCTTTCCCACGCCATCATCGATGGAGATGAGGTCCTTGCCACACTGAAGGGCACGGCGGTCGCGCAAGATGGTAAGACGAACGGCATCATGGCGCCCAACGCTAAAGCGCAGGAGCTGGTGGCTCGGAAGGCCTTGCAGGTGGCAGGCAACATCGACCCTCTGTCCGTCGGTTATATCGAGGCGCACGCCACTTCGACCTCGCTGGGCGACCCGACCGAGATCTCCGCCATTTCGGCGGTGTACGGCGCTGGACGCTCGGCCGCCGCGCCGGCTTTCGTCGGGTCGATTAAGCCGAATGTTGGTCACCTCGAAGCGGCTGCCGGAGCCATCAGTCTCGTCAAAGCAGTCATGGCTGTAAAGAAGGGCGAAATCCCGCCCCAGACGAGGTTGAACAAGCTGAACACCAAGGTGGATTGGGCGAACTCTGGTCTTCATGTTGTAAGGGACAAGGTTACGTGGCAGGGGCACGAAGGCGTGCGCCGCGCTGCCGTTTGCTCGTACGGGTACGGTGGAACGGTGTCGCACGCCATCATTGAGCAGTCGCAGGTTGCTGTTCCGTTCTCGTCGGCTACAGTTGAGTCAGATTCTACCCCCACGATCTTGGTAGTGTCGGCACCCCAGGAGAAGAGGCTTTCCATCCAGAGCACAGCCCAAGCCGACTGGATCTCGACAGAAGGCGCGTGCGAAGATCTCAAGGCCATTGCGTCCACCTTAGCCCAGCGCCGCGCCCACCATGACTTCCGTGCAGCCTTCGTCGTATCAAGCCATGCCGAAGCTGCCGAAGCATTCAACTCAGTTGTCAAGGGAACCACGGGCGAATGGTCTGCGCACGGGCGCAAGTTCGATAGTAGTGCCAGCAGGGAGGTCGTCTGGGTATTTTCGGGACATGGCGCCCAGTGGGCGGATATGGGGAAGGAACTCCTGCTGGACCCCTTCTTCTACAAAGCCGTGGCCCCTTTGGACAGCATTGTATCTCAAGAGCTCGGATACTCTGCCATCGACAGCCTAAGGAAGGGCAAATTCGATAACTCAGATGAGATACAGGTCCTCACCTATCTAGTACAAGTCGGTCTCAGCCAGGTCCTCCGATCTAAGGGCGCACAGCCCCATGCGGTTATTGGTCATTCGGTGGGGGAGATTGCAGCATCGGTCGCCGCTGGGTGCCTTACCCCTGAGGAGGGCGCCCTTATCGTGACCAGACGCGCCCGCCTATATGCTCAGGTTAAAGGCCTGGGTGGAATGTCATTGGTCAGTCTGCCTTTTGCAGAAGTGGCCGCTGAGTTGGTTGGCCGGAAGGATATCGTGGCGGCCATTGATTCATCCCCATCTTCGTGTGTCGTCAGTGGTGCTATCGCTCCTCTAGCCGAGTACGTGGAGGGTCTGAAACAGCGTGGGATCAGATGTTTCCAGGTCAAAACCGATATTGCTTTCCACAGTCCCATGCTCGAAGCTCTAACCGCGCCGCTACAAGACGCCTTGTCTGGTGTTCTAGAGCCTCAAGTACCGACTGCTAAGCTATACTCGACTTCGCTTGCAGACTCGAGATCCCAGGATCCTAGAGACGCCAAGTACTGGGTCAATAACATGATTAGCCCCGTGTGGCTCACCAGTGCCGTCAACGCCGCAATGGAGGATGGATACAGAACGTTCCTCGAGGTCTCGGCCCATCCTATCGTGTCGCACTCGATCAATGAAACATTACTGGACAAGGATCTCAAGGAGTTCGCCGTCATCCCCACGATGAAAAAGGACAAGCCCGCCCACAAGAGCATACTTCTTGCCATCGCCCAACTCTACGTTCGAGGTGCCCAGGTCAACTTTGGCGCGTTTCTTGGGCGCAAGTGGTGCAGCAACGTACCAGGTTTTGTATGGAGCCAGAAGCCGTACTGGAAGGAAGTCTCGACGGGCTCGGTAGGCGCAGAGACCCTTCATGATGCCGACAAGCACACCATGCTCGGCCAGCGTGTCTCCATCGCCGGCAGCAACACGACTCTATACTCGACCAAGCTCGAACAAAGCAACAAGCCCTTTCCCCGGCCCCATGAACTCCACGGGACTAACATTGTGCCTGCTGCCGTTTATGTCAACACCTTCTTTCATGCCACTGGCGCCACGGTTATAACGGGCATGACACTGAGTAATCCCCTTCCGGTAAGCCACTCAGCCATTGTACATGGCCTGTCGAAATTTCCTAATGTGACACAATACAATACTTACTTTGACATCTCCACTCAGATCACGGACGACTCTCGCAACGTTCAGGTCGTCGTCGAGAACGACAGCGTCAAAGTCGCTTCTCGGCTAAGCTCCTCCGATGACAAGGCGTGGATGACCCACAGTGCCGCTCGCTGGAGCGCCGAGCCCCTTACACCGCCGGCCCCGCCTGTTGATATCGATGCCGTCAAGAAGCGCATCGGCCGGATTCTTCCCAATGACTTCTCCATCAACTACCTCACCAAAGTCGGCGTGGCTGGCATCGCTTTCCCCTGGGCAGTCACGGAGCACTATGGAAACCCCCACGAGATGATGGCGCGGGTGGACGTGGACCCCGACAATGAGGTCGTGCCGTGGGACCCTTCCTCGTGGGCTCCCGTTCTTGACGCAGCATCGTCGGTCGGGGCTACCATCTTTTCCGACGACGCGAAGCTGCGCATCGTTTCCCAGATTGACAAGGCCCTGCTCTACTCGGACCAGCCCGCGCCCAAGATCTGTTACCTTCACGTCACAGAAACTCTCCAGGTGGCGAATGACGACCCCATGGCCCGTTCTGCGGACGTGTCAGTTCTGAGCACCCAGGGCGAGCTCCTGGCCCAGTTCCAGGGTCTCACACTTGCCGAGGTCAATGGTGATCGAGGAGTGAGCCAGGGGATACAGGGCCTGGTTCACCAGTTATCGTGGGTGCCGCCTCCTCTGTCCGAGAAGCCACTTAAACTGGACCAGGTGGTTCTTCTCTCGGACGAGATCGAGAAAATGGATAGGTACGAAACCGATCTGAATGGCAAGTTTTCAGAGGTCATCAAGATGGGCACTACGGACCTCAAGGAAGAAAGGATGTCGTCTCTACTAGGTGGCAAGATATCTGCAGTCGTGTATTGCCCAGGCCCAGTTGCTTCTTTCGAGGAAATCGCTGGATCGGCTCACAGATTCATCTGGAATGTTGCGAAAGCAGTGCGGGCCATTGTGAAAAACGGGTTCGTGGCCAAGTTCTTCATCATTACCGATAGAGTCTTCGCCGCCGAGTCCGCTACCGCGCTCGCTCAGGGGCCACTCTACGGTCTCGCCCGCGTCGTCGCCTTGGAACATCCCGATATCTGGGGTGGGCTGATTGACAACGAGGGCTCGTCGTTTCCCCTACTGCCACTGAAATACGTCCATGGCCGGGACATTGTCCGCTTTGTCGACGGGGTGCCTCGTGTTGCGCACATGAGGCCCTTCACAAAAGAGCAGCTCCACCCGGCGTCCAGCAAGAAGACCTTGCTGCCCAAGCCCGAGGGAACGTATCTCATCACCGGCGGCCTGGGAGTCCTAGGACTTGAGACGTGCGACTTCCTCATCGAGAAAGGCGCGCGCCGTATCGTCATCGTCTCTCGCCGCGGGCTGCTTCCTCGGGGAGAATGGGCGGCTGCGCCGGAGAGTCTGGCGCCAATCCTGAGAAGGATCCAGGCCATGGAGGATCGTGGCGCCAGCATTCATGTCGTTCCTCTGGATATAGGCGCCGCCGATGCGCATGATAGGCTACTTGGTGCTCTGGACCGCCTTTCCCTGCCCCCGGTCAAGGGCGTCATCCACGCTAGCGGCGTCCTTGAAGACAGCCTCCTCTCCGAAACGACAGAGGACTCGTTCGCGCGCGTGCTTTCGCCCAAGATATCAGGCGCGCTCGCTCTACACCGGGCCTTCCCGCCGGTGGCGGCTGGCGGCCTCGACTTCTTTGTGTTGTACTCGTCCATCGGCCAGCTGGTTGGCACGTCGGGCCAGAGCTCGTACGGGTCCGGCAACGCCTTCCTCGACACCCTGGCCGCGCACCGCCGACAGCTTGGCGACAACGCCATCGCGTTCCAGTGGACCGCGTGGCGGGGCCTCGGCATGGGCACGTCGGCCTTCCTGGCCCTTGAGCTCGAGACCAAGGGCATCACAGACATTACGCGCCGCGAGGGGTTCACAGCCTGGGAGCACATGTGCCGCTACAACGTTGACCAGGTCGTGGTCACGCGGTGCCGGACCCTGGAGGAGGACGAGCCGTTGCCGTGCCCTCTGCTGGAAGACATCGCCATCCGCCGCCGGCCGCGCAGCCAGGACATCTCGTCGTCGCCAGCGGCGCCAGAAACCGAGACCGGAGGTGGTGAGGCGCGCCCCACCTCCGAGGCTGAGCTCAGGGACTGGCTGAGTGGCAAGATTCGCGGTTGCCTGGGGTCCATTCTGAAGATCGACGATATGGACGACATCGACGATCGTGTGGCGCTAGCAGACATTGGCGTTGATAGTGTCATGACTATCGTGCTGCGACAAAAGCTGCAGGGTGTACTGAAGATCAAGGTGCCGCAGACGTTGACTTGGAATTACCCCACCGTCGCAGCCATGGTCGAGTGGTTTGTGAAGCAGTTCAAAGATGAAGGCGCAACGTCGTGAGGAGTGGTATATCATCAACGTAAAATTGCAATATGAGATTGAATGGGCCGGCGTCGTAAAGACCTGAACGAGGCAATACCAGACGTGAATATACGCCTGGAACAAATAGAGCCAAACACAGAGAATAAACGGTACTAGTCAACTGTCACCACTCAATATTTACTATGCGTGCTCTACGCGAGGCGGAATATGTACTACATCGAGATCATCACGGACTGGTTGAATGACGTTGCACTGCAGTATATGTACGAGAGGCTAACGAGGAGAACGGAAGGGTTATTAGTCCCATGTCTGGGATTCTTACCAATAGGCTGGGGGCACAGAAAGGGGCTGATGATGCGGGAGTACCCGTAAGAGAAAAGACAGGATCTAATCAACACCCGCACCAACTGCAGTTTCACTTTACACCGGATTAAACGTTCTCAAGATTATTAATTGAGAGTGGACCGAACGGATATTCTAGCGTCGAAATTCTGAAGATTTTATTGCATAAATAGGAACATGGTACTTCGAAATTGTTAGTTGTATGGAGGGGCTTCACGGCTTCACCAACAGTGGTCCCAGACTACTTTGTCGTAACCACGCAATATCAGCCTCGGCGCCAGCTTTCACGTATTGGAGCGCCAGCTTCCTCCACGGCTCATTGTCCTCCTCGGCGCAGTCCCAAAACGGCGCAGGCATGAACAGCAAGACAAACGCGCCCAGCGCGATGGCCACCTTGCAAACAAACGCTTCGTCGACAATCGCATCTCCCGTCCCGAGCCTATAGGCCCGCAGGAAAGAGGACAGTAGACTCCCCCGGTTCTCATCCTCGTCTCTCCCAAACTTGGCCTCCAGGACCATGGCCTCCGCCGCCCACAGCCGCAAGTCGTACGCCGGGTCGCCGTAGTGGCTGAACTCCCAGTCCACGATGGTGAGCTCGGGCTCCTTGTCCTTGCTGAACCGCACCAGCGTATTCATCGGGCGGAAGTCCCAGGGCGTGAGGGTCTGGACGGGCGCCGGTTGGCGCAGCACGTCGAACACGCGCTCCGTCTCTTCCTCGCTGCTTCCCTCCTTCCCCATGGCGGCGCGGATGGCTTGCTCCTCGAGACCGCCGGGGGCGATGAACTTGTCCACGTCGTCGTTGTGGGTACCCCAGCCGTCGCGGTCGGTGCCGGCTAGGTGGAGACACGCTAGCCATTTTCCTAGGCGTGCGCCGACTGCTGCTGCTTCCTGTTTTATTCATAGGGTTAGAGTGTGTTCCAGTATGAACATGAACGGCAACAAGTATGGATTGGCGGTCCAAAGGGATTGCTTACAGTTAGTTTCCCCTCCTTGTATGCGACCCGTAGGTCCATCTCGCCGCCCCAAGCCATCAGATAGCCTCTATACGTCTCCTTGAGCACGCGCGGGACCTCAACCGACGGCTCCTGGCGGCAAGCCTCGGCCACGGCATGGGACCGCAGAGCCTTGATCTCGAGCTGCAGCCGCTCGGCCGCGAGGGGCACGGGAGCCAGCTTGGCCATGTCGTCGGCGCACTTCAAGATGACAGGCTCCCCCTCCCGACCACCACAGGGTCGAGCAGCAGCCAGGCCATCGTCGGGTTTCAGACCGTCGAGACGCCATACCCAGCTCGACAATCCGCCGGATAGAGGCGTGACCTTTTCGCAGGCGATTTGGTGCTCTTCGAGATAGCTGTCGATGCCGCCGCTCCAATCTCGGGGATTGGCGGGCGTTTCCTGGTTGATTTCAACTGACATTATCCGAGATGGATTGTCAACCTGACACAAAAGTACTACAGATGTGTTCTATGTGTTCTATGTGAGTATGAGTTCTCTGTCAATTTCTCAACTATTTCTCTCCTTCACAAACTGATATATACATTACTTTCTGGCAGACATCGAACAGCTAAAAGAGCACACAGGTCGCATCAGCTATATCGGATCATCCCTGAGTCTGGCCACCTCGTAACGCACATCCTTACCGCCATTCTAGAAGAGAAGATTTATAGTTTGTTCCTTTGCTGTGCCAATCTTGGCGTTTCCGCCGGTAATCAAGCGTATTTTCGGCATCCGCCGCGTCGGCCTACGATGATTTAGGTGATAAGGCTCGCACGACCCAGGACTCGGCATTGTACGGGTTGAGCCGTTTCACCTTGTATACTTGACGCTGCTTGATTGGTGGAAACTCTGTCCCCATAACTAAGTACCTGTATTATGGCCCTGGTTGTTGGTACTCGGGTGGTGTCATTGATATAATACACGAGTCATACCCGGATATGCCAATGCGCGCGTGGGGGTCACTTGACTCGGCATACCAAATTTGATAGGAAAAGAGTATATCCTTTCCACAATTTAACACCTGTGCACTTGGCATGCAGGAAATCGCCGACACACGATCGGCCGCCTGAGGGAGCATTCGGTAGCGGCCCGCGAGCTTAAGATAGTAACCTCACTTAAATCGAAACAACAGCGTCTTATTCCAACGGAGCATACAAGGGGACAATTTCACTGCAGAAACACAAGGGCACAGACCGACCTGTGTCGCTCATACTATTTACGGATACGGTACATTGACTGATATGTGCTGCTGTTTCTATGGGTATGTGCACACTACTGTGTTATGAAATGAACTAGTAACCGATACCACTATCGCCGCCGGTACTGCATGTCTCTTCGCTCGGTTTCCGGGCCAGCGGAAGCTTGATTGTAGGTAAAGCAGGTGGGGGGGACGTGCTCTTAGGGCTGGCCTGTGACAGCCCTTTCAATGCTTCTATCGCCTTCACAGCCACAGCAGTCGTGAGCCCCTGATGACCCAGCTTGATGCCCGTCTTGCCGTACTGGCAAAGCCAGCCGATGCCAAACGCACCGTCCGCCTGCTGCTTGCTCAGCAGGTGTTTCAGGTCCGTCTCGTTGCGTATGCCCATGTAGTAGCAGGCCAGGACCCGCATCCCAAGGGCAATGGGGTCGTCCGTCAGGTTGATGCGCTCACGCAGGCGCTCTTGTAGCAGGGACGCGTGGCTTGCGTACAGGTCGGATTGGGGGTTCTCGCGCAGCAGCCGCGCGAAGAAGTACAAGAAGACGTCGGGCTGGTGGTAGTACCGCGTCCCGTTCTCGTAGGCTCGATGCAGGAGCACGTCATGGATCCATTGCTTGGTGGCGGCCAGGCCGGGGTCCATGCCCCGTCCGTAGGTGTAGAAGAGTCTCACGACATTGACGCATACGGTTGGGTCCGTACGATCGCGCGTCTTGTCGAAATAAACCTGTGAAACACCAGAGTTGTAATGTCAGTTTCTGCCGACAAAGAGTGAACAGGCGTAAGGACCAGGGTATCTTACCTTAACAATCCCGTCTGCAGTTACCATTTCGGGAGAAATCATCTCATCCATGACTGAATGTGAAGCTTCGAGACTCGGGGATAGAACCTTGAGTGCGTATGATGTCGTGTCGACGTCATTGGGGTAGTTTTGTGATGTTCCAAAGGGAGCCCCTGGGATTCGCCCGTTAGCCACACTAGCCTTTTGCGTTGCTAGAACAGGGGGAGTAGGAAAGACATGGGGTACTTACCGATGAAGTAGTTCCAGGTCCTATCAAAGTGCTTGAGCTCGATCAAGCTCAAGTCTTCCATGAGCTCGTGGATCAGGAGTTGACCGAAGTTGTCGGGCACGACGACGCCTGTGCTCGTCTCCGAGTGAAGGCTTCGAGCGTGGGATCGGAGCCACTGCCGACCTCGAGCCACCGGGTCCTCCAAGAGGGCCAGGAGCTTCTCCCGCACCGTCTCGGCACTGTCAAAAACGATGCCCTTTCGGAAGCCGAGTGACTTGGCGGCCAGGACGTTCTCGGCCTTGTCGTCAACGAAGACCGTCTCGCTGGCGATGAGGTTGGCTGCGGAGAGTACGTGGTGGTAGAAGCGAAGCTCGGGCTTGCACATGCCAGCTTCGCTTGAGGTAAAGACCATGTCAAATATGTCCCAGTCAAATGGCTTAGCCCGCAGGATCTCCCAGTCTGGCCTCGAGATGTTGGACATGGCATACACACGCAGGTCTGGGTGTGTGACTCTGAGTTCCCGGATGAAAGCAACGACATCGTCGTTCTGGCCTTGGGAGGCTCTGGCTAAGTCAAAGGCCGTGGTGATGTCGTCGGCGGCGACGCTGTAATGTTCTGATAAACGAGCATAACACTCATCTTGACCTATGAGGCCGCAGTTGTAATCGCGCCAGATGGGCGACGTACGGAATTCTTTGAGGAGCTTGGCCTGGACGGGTAGCGCAGAGGCAGGTTTCCAGTTGCAGAGCACATCTCCAATGTCCAAGATGATAGTGGTAATGGGCTGAGAGACTTGCATTTTGATAAAGTGTATTCGTAGTCTGAGATGAAAATGGAGTGATTCAGGGGATTATGCATCAACATGTTTTCCGCTTTGCAGCGGCGGGGTGTATTGTAGCTTTGTGCGGTGTTGGGATGCCTCCCCGTCTACCCTTATACACCTCCCTAACTCTGGTCCTGGCTTCCCTATGACTCCAGAATGACGGGGCTACCCAAACCTAGGATGTACTTGCCTTTGTCGTCAGTGACACACCGGGGCATCTCAAGGACTCAGATACTCACCAAAGGGGAGCCCATCAAGGCAACACAGGAATCGGTCACGGACGTACGGAAGATCAAGGGAGACGGTATGGTTTACATCTAATCACTCCCCCTGCTTGGGCTACATTGTTTGTGGCGTGATGGATGCGTTTTCACGGCCGTACCATCGCACAAGTCCCATCCCCTTAACTTCCAGAAACACGTATCCCCTTTGCAGCCAAATCCAGCTCCAAGGGTGGAGGACAGTTAGATAATTCATTTATGCTATCGTCTTGGCAGGCAGTCTGTCTGTTACGATAATTGGCTTGTTGGAGTGTCGATCAAGTTGCACCGTTTGGAGCTATCCGAATATCTGGTTGATCCAGACACTGGCCTCGGCTGCTTGGCATTCAAGGCGACGAGGGTGGAGATTGTTATGTAACAGCAATCGTTCGATGAGTGTGAAGTAAGTAGTATCCCTTCTCTACGTAAAAGCCCGAGAGTCATGAGGCCGTTTCGTGCGAGTGTCTGCGTCCCCCACCCGAATACATATTCAGACTGATGTCTCCACCCCTAGATGGGTATTGTATTCGCCGTCAAGCTCATGTTTATACCAAATTCGGAAAATCACCACACGACTCAGGGTCCAACAGTGTCGAGACTGGGCCCGTAATTAATCCGGTTGACACAAACTGTAACCTACAGGCCGATCCCTTATAGATAAAGCTATATACCCGTACCTTGGCTGCCCTTTCCACGGACCGACCCATGATGCATGTTTCGTTCATCTCGGCCGGGGGTTTACTAACCAGATTTCGGCATGCCACGGTACATATACTAACTTGCCAAATAGTTGGTGGGAAGAATTTTCTCGTTTTATGAATGGTGTGGTACCCCAGCTATCCAACTCGATTAATCAAGAGGATAAAACGGAAATGTTACAAAACACAACTTGATAAACACGTTGTCATACCTCTCACAGGGTTACAATTACATTTCTACACCCATATCTGGCATTTCTATATATTTTGTTTTGCTTCTTTCTTAGTGCTCACCCTTCGCCATCTGTCATCCGCAAAGCCCCTGCCTACCACTTCTCATCGCTAGTAGAACCACGCCTGCCTCCGCCCACCCAGAATCCTGATACCGGACCGACCCAGCCATGCCAGCCCGAGCCCTACAGTTGGAAAAGATCGCAGCTGCTGAGGATCTCGAGCATGTGATCCCCGTAGTGTTTTCATGGAACTACATACCCCGACTTCCCCCTTTTCTGGTAGCCCAAGACTGGTCTTTCGACAACCCCATCGCCCACTGCTCTACCTCTGATCCTTTCTCCGGCAACTGCTTCCCTATTGATGCCAAGGCAGCCGGCTTTCCATACCATACCGGCCTCACCTGTCTCCAGCACAACCGCCACTGGAAGGCAGCGCTGGACTATGCCTCCGAGCTATGCGAGCTCGTCGCCGCAGACAAGAGCTACAACAGCGCCAAACTGTCTCGTGGCGGCAACCTGGCCACCATCGCCAAGCGCGAGCTCAAGGCGCCGCTGGGAGAGCGTTTCGTCACGTTCGCCATCAACCTCTTCCCCAAGGCCGACGAGGAGCGCATGAAGCTGATCGCCGTGGGCATCCTGTTTGTCGTCATGTTCGATGGTATGTCCTTCTTCTCCCTGCTCCCTCGTGACTCAACTAGTTGGTTGGTTGCCCAACTGTACACATGTATGTGGCCTGCTGACCGACGTCCTATCAACTCATCAGATTCTTGGGAGGAAGCTCCCGGGGAGGACCTGAAAAACGTCCAGGACGACTTTGTCGCGCGCATGCGCGGTGAGAAGAAGTCATCAGAGACAGAGGGTCCTGCTACTTCTACTACTACTACTCCGCTACAGGCGCGCATCGACGAGATCGTGGCCCTGTGTCGCGCCTGCGACGAGCGGACGGGCACGGACGCGGGCCACGACTTCATCGAGCGGATGCTCGAGTGGGTGATGCACTCGCAGCCCGAGCCGGGGCAGGGGTTCGCGTCGCCGCGCGAGTACCTCGACTACCGGTGGATGGACGCGGCGGACTGGTGGCTCGCGGCAGCGTGCAAGCTGAGCATCGCGTCGCCCATCTCGCTGGTAGACCCCGTCACGGCCAAGCTGCTGCGGCTGGCGGGCGACCACATCTCCATCGTCAACGACCTGGGGTCCTTCGACAAGGAGCGCGCCGCGTTCGAGTCCGGGCGCACCGTCGTCTTCATCAACCTCGTGCAGGTGCTGCGAACCAGCTGCGGCCTGTCTGTCGATGATGCCAAGGCGGCCGCGTTTGTCTTGCAGTTGCTCAACGAGCAGGAGATGCTGGCCGAGTGCGAGCACCTCAAGACGGACGATCGCATGACAGATGAGCACTGGCGCTTTGTCGATGTGTTACTGCTTCTCTGCGCAGGTAACACGTTTTACACCATGACTACTAGCCGATATGGTGGCGAGGCTGCCAGGATTAAGAAATGAGGGTTCGTATTTACTGTTTTTTCTAGTTTGTTTTCTCAATGAGTCACACTGCTTTAGGAGATGGGGCGGAAGTAGTGGCATACTAGATATGTCTTTAGCAATGCCCTCACAATAGTACCCCTATTAGATGGAAGGATAACATCCGGGAGGGTTAGGAAATAATCAAATACTCTTATCGAAACCCTGTAAAAGTAAAGCAGTGTAGCAGTACTGGCCTCGTACCATTTAATGAAATGATTATTTCAGGAAGATAGAATGACGAAGCTATGCTTTATTCGGCTATATGCCATTTCTTATCATGTCTGGGGAGAGAAGCGGAGCTTCGGTTTCGGATTTCTTTGATCGAACAAGAAACCCCACATGGGTCTAGCTGTTCCAAGAAGGTCAAGAGAGGGCGCATACTGGCAGACCCGGCCAGACGACCTACGACTTTTGCCTGGGCCAGCGAGACGCGCTGCATTAATACGAAGCAGCAGCGCGGAGCTGTCAGAGGCCATCACTACAGTACTCACATGTTCCGCTCGCCCGCCCGCCTGCTGATCACCATTGCCTGGTTGCAGATCCTTAACTACCCACGGGGGCCGGGCAAGCCTCGTCCGAAATCATCGTACGCCAAGAGGAAGCCCGCTGGGCACTACCCTAGAAAACTGAACATCAGAATCAGTGATGAGACGGCTGCCAACAATTGTCGTCCGATTTGAGGGTATCCATAATTCCACCATGCAGGCCAAGTAAACAAAAAACCTTAAACTGACTCAAGAATATGCTACGCTAACGGGCTTACTATATCAGCCCCTGTCTATTAGAGAAACAGGTAACATCTTTGGTTACTGACCTCCCTCTACTGTGTCTTCCGAGGACCTATCCCAAAATTAAGATAGAATCAAAACAAAACATAATATCTCTAGATAACAAGATAGACGCCTATATACACTCTCTGGGCCGACGATAACAGCAGGAATCCATTCAACGTCAGAGCCTCGAGGAAATGGGGCCTGGTTTCTCACCAGATACAGTAGTCGGGAACAAAAAGAAGGCGGAATTGACAAAAACGTCTCTGACACCCGTCCAAGAAGACTCAGTGCCTCCGACGCCCAATTCCGATCCCGACGACGACGACGGCGATGTGCGCCCGCCGATTCCTCTCTCCGATCTGGCCCAGGGCATCGTAGGATGGAAGAGCCGTGACGACCCGGCGCTGCCCTTCAACTTCCCCCTCCGCCGGAAGTGGCTCATCGTCGGGCTGCTGTCCGTCATCACCTTCTTCGTCCCCTTCGCGTCGGCCGTCCAGTCGCCCAGCGTCCGCACCATCATGGCCGACCTGGGCGAGCAGAGCGCCACCATGGGCACCGTAACCGTCACCATCTACCTGCTGGGCTACGTGGTCGGGCCGCTGTTCCTGGCGCCCCTGTCCGAGATCTACGGGCGCCGGCACGTGCTCAACGCCTCCAACTTGTTCTTCGTCGTGTGGCAGATCGGGTGCGCGATGGCCCCGAATACGGCGATCTTGATCGTGGCGCGGTTCTTCAGTGGCTTGGGGGGTGCCGGCTGTAATGTAAAACGTCCTTTGCGAAATATTTCTTTTCCAGGTAATGAGAGTCCACAGTATGTATATGTTGACTAACTTGTTCCTGTGTAATAGACCATAGGACCCAGTGTCGTGGGGGACCTATTCAGGACCGAGGAAAGAGGTGTTGCCATGGCGGTTTTCAGTATTGGGCCTCTTTTCGGTAAAGACTATCTCCCTCTCCCTATCTTTGTCTCCTTTCTCCCTTCCTCTCCCCTCTTCATCTCCTCCCTGTTCTTCTCGTCATGTACGTTGCGGAAATCTAACATTTGCACATCTAGGACCAACAATCGGACCACTGGTAGGCGCCTATCTATCTCAGAGTCTCGGCTGGAGGTGGGACTTCTGGCTAATACTGATCGTTTCCGCGCCTGCGGTTGTGCTCGGCTTTTGGTTTATCGCAGAAACGAACCACCGCATCTTGATCGAGCGAAAAACGCGAAATCTGCGGGACACCACCCACAAGGCCGACTTGCGAAGCGGTTACGAAGAAGCAGTCTCCTACTCCTCCAGTCCCAGTTCCCCGAGTAACTCGCGGGCTATCGCGCTGGGCTTGCTGCGCCCGCTCACGCTGCTCTGCACGCCGCTCGTCTTCAGCGTCTCGCTCTACACCGCCTTCGCCTACGGCGCGTACTACCTGCTCCTGACGACCATCGGCCGCGTCTTCACCCAAACGTACGGCTGGAGCGTGGGCCAGGCCGGCCTGGCGTATCTGTCGCCCGGGCTGGGCGGTCTGCTGGGCCTGGTCGCCGTCATGGTCCTGTCGAATCGGGACCTGGCCCGCCGCGTCGCCAAGGCCAAGAACAACAGCAGCAATTCTGCTGCGGGCTACGAGCCTGAGATGCGGTTGCCCCTCAGCGTGAAATTCGCCCTGGTCTCACCCATCACTTTCTTTGTCTTCGGCTGGGCGGCGGAGAAACACGTGCACTGGGCCGTGCCGCTGGTCAGTCTCCTGCCCTTCACCTTTGCCATGTCGGGCATCTTTCAGACCCTGCAGCTGTACCTGGTGGACTGCTACGAGGCCTACTCAGCCACGGCCGTGGTGGCGAGCGCCGTCTTTCGGAGCATCTTGGGCGCCGCCTTGCCCATCGCGGGGCCCCGGATGTTCGAAGCCCTGGGTCTGGGCTGGGGCTGTTCGCTGCTGGGATTTATATGCCTCGCTTTGGTGCCGACTCCTCTGTTCCTCTGGCGATTTGGGAAACAGCTTCGATTAAAGAGTAAGGTGCCGTTCGCAAAGTAGACGAAAGCCAAGCGTAGTCTAGTAAAGAAGCATGTTTCTTCTCAAAACAACCACCATAGATTTAATGCAATATGATCAAAGCAACAAGATGTACTGGAGACCCGCAGCCCGGGATCAAACGAACATCGCTTTTGCTACCCTGTTTCCAATATCCATCACTCCTAACACCACCACAGAGCGCGCGCATTGAACGGTAAGCTTTAATGGCCATCATGAAGATTCGCATCGCTGAGCACGGAGTGAAGCTTCGCAGATTCGGAGCAAGTTCTCTGACAGCCTACCTAGTCGAGAAAGCGCTCTCGCCATCAAAGTCCGGCAGTTCTGTATGCGTAAGGAGCAGACTGTGGTTCGCTTCGGTGAGAAGGAAGGACTTGGGATCAGAAGTAATGACAAGGAGCCTAAGATCAAGGCCTTGGACACGAGGGTGCTCTTTGCATAATGTCAGGAGGTGTAATGGCCTGGGTTGGCTGCTGGCTGCTGAATTAGTTAGGTAGTGGTAAGGAAGCGAGGTGCTGCTCTTTATGTTGCATCTTCTTTTTTCGATCGTGGAGTCAAGTCTTCCGAACGAAAGGTGTTGGCGTCCAGAGATGCATCTTAGCATAGTGAGTGGAGTTAGCAACACCCATATCAACTCCGCAGTGCCAACGGTCTGGCTTCCCCGTATGCGGATACATATTTGACAGGGAAATCCAAATGCACAATCACCGTCGTGTTTATGGAGTAGTGTTCACAGAATTTTGTAGTATTAGAGGAAAGGGGGAAGGGGAGTGGATGTTGCTCCCACCCCATGTCAACCCATCCTTATCCAACCAAATATGTACACTGGGGGGTGTGGCCAACCAACAACACCAAGATGGGTCGGGTTTCCATGGCAAACAACAACTATGTTCTCTTCTCTTCTCTCCCCTCTCGTCTCTTCTTCATCCTTCTTCTCCGGCCCTCTCTTAACAACTCGCGGGTAGAAAGTAGCTTCTCTTCTTCCTCCTCTTTTGCTACTACGCCTTTCCTCATCTTCATCCTCTTCCTCTTGACCCCCTAAGTAGGTGTGTGTGCATGTGTGTGTGTTCCGCATCGTCATGGAAGAAGACCATGGGTAGCAGGTATCATCAACACCACAGCAACCATTAGCGAATAAATAACACAGTCCCCCCATATCCACCAAACTGCATCTTTTGAGCAGTCTTGCCAATAAGTCATGGGCGACGACGACACACGCTCGACACTTCAACACAGAGTGAGGTGTCGTCGTGAAAAAAAGTAAATACAAGAATTTTAGGGTGTGAAAATGCCGGAGTGGATTACAATACAAATACGTATATCCCCTCATCATGAATCAAGCCGAAACCGGGAGAAAAAAAAGAAGAAAGGCCAAAATATAAAAGAAGTCGAATGGTAATAAGGAAATGTGGGCAGCTGCCAAGCTGGATTTTGGTGTGGGTGGCGGGCGACGACGATGTTGTTACGAGTCGCGCGCCGAAGGGTGGAGGGAAACAAAGGAGAGAGAGATATGCAGGGCATACAATGCGTGGCATGGAAGTGTGATGTAATAGTACGAACGCACGAAGTAAAAAACTGTATGGGTATCAATCGTGTACTGTACTCGGGAGAGGGGATGAGAATGTGAGCTCGCGCTATGTAAAGCAGGCAGGCAGGTCCTTCCGAGTGCCGACGGCATTGGTGTTTTTAAGATGTGTACTTCTTGTGAGCATCCTCAAGAGCTGTTGCAAAAATGTCAGCTGGTGAATCTAGAACCTATCATCAATGATCGATCGATCAGCTTACCATGCAAAGTACCCATTTGACCAGAACGATCCTCGCAAGCGATCTGCAAGCCGCTGCCATCCACAAAATCCAGCACGACACTGTTCGGGAGCTCCTGAATCTCAACGTCGGGAATGTAGGGAAGGCGGAAGTCGCTCATGTGGTAGCGCTTGGTGCCCACCACCCGATCCCTGGCGGCCGGGGCATGACCCTGCAGGGCACTCAGGACGAGGTAGCCAGCTGAGTCCAAGCACATGCTGCGACGCTTCCATAAGAGGTTGTCGGGGAACTGCACGTTCACATCGCCCATGTACGTAGACACCAGAGATGCCTGGTTGTTCACGGACTGGTTGGACGACACCTGAGACTCTGGCCGTGATGTCATAGCAGTAGAGTGATCATCGTCCTCTTCCGCCACGGTAGGCGAGATGCTGGGTGAATGGGCCTTTCGGCTGCTGCCGAAGGAACTCGAGAGTCGGCGCATCAACCGCGAAGCAGCGCTCTGCTTCTCATTCTTATCATCGCCTTCTTCGGTGATGGATGTTGGTGACATGACGGCAGTGTTCTCTCGATCGTGGCTCAGCGACCGACGGCTGGAGATAGAAAGCCGGCGGACTATGCTGCCACTGCTGCTATGCTGGGCAGATGGAGGACGGGTGGGCGACCTCGACGAGGGTGCTGGAGAAGGGGCGGCCAGGTTGTCGGCCGAGTTAGATCGACTCGAGACAGAAGCCCGGCGGTCCTTAATGAAGTCCTTGACCATGTTCAAGGACGATCTGCGCTTGCTATCGGCGCCACTATCAGACTCTTGCCTCGAGCTCCTTCTCTCCATAATCGTCTCTTTGGGCTGCTCGGTGATGCTTGGGGCATCGGCAAGCTGTGCGGCAGGGTCGGAAGCAGCAGGTTCCTCGGCAGGTTGTGCCTTTTGGTGGTCAATCACCAGAGGTGATTGTTTGAGGTTGCTAGCATCGTAATCCTGAGGCTCGCTACGCGAGTCTGGTCGCCTGGGTACTGATTGGCCGCCCTCTCGCACGATTCTGGCGGTAACCTGAACAGTTTCTGGCCGCCCGCGTGGTGCGTAAGAGGTAGCAGGTGCGTTAGGGTTGTTGGGCTCAAACACCGACAGCCTGCTCTGAACGGAGCTTGACCGATCACGCTTAATGACACGGCTCTGGTTAGGCGAGCCGTTGGGGGAGTCCTCGGGTGTAGCCTCTCGTACTGCAAGCGGCGCAGCAGGGTCGACCGCCGACGGAGATATCGATGGCTCTCTGATACTCGCCGACTTGCGTACCGTGAAGAAATTTGACGACGGGGTTGTCGGTCTAGCCCGGGCGGGAGGTTCGCTGCCTTTGCTGGCCTTTTCCTTTGCGGAAAGCTGCTCTAGGGCCTTGATCCTCTGTGAGATGCTGGATCCTACGTTGCCCACCTTGGACGACGCCATGCTGGCGTTGGACGCCTGGCGTGACAAGCCGTTGGGCATGTTGTTCCCGCTCGATGACACACTGCGTAGATTACCAAACTTGGTGCCTCCGGGTACTTGTAAAGAGTTGCGAAGCGGGTTGGATACCGAGCGTGGGAACGCTGGAACTTCTGACTTTCTGAAACTCGAGGTAGGGAATACTGGAGTGATAGGCGACTTCGCAACGGTCATAGGCTGGGCGTGCTGTACCGTCGCAGCCTGCAGCTCGTCCAGAAGCGCTTCGTCGAGGACAGGGTCGGTTATTTCTGAGCGAGGGGTATCTCTGACAGGTTCGGTTCGAGTAGGATCGATGGCAGCGGGCTTGTGCTTCACTTTGGGTGGCAGTTGCGAGGAGGGTTGTTCAGGGCCGGCGTCAGTCGACTCCGCGATAGGCTGAACCTTCTCTGAGGGAGCATCAGAGGATGATGGGATGACCTCAGCCACGACAGGGATAGCCTCAGCAAATGAAGCTTTCCGGAGATCCTGTGTCGAAAACCTAGACTTTAAAGTCGGTGTTGGCGGCGACTTTGCCTCGTTACTTGAGAACCTGGAAAGTGGTACGCCATAGGGGGACTTGGGCGAGGGCTCATCTTGATTCAGTGGGGCTACTTCTCGGCTGTGAGATTGCGGAATTTGAACCTCAATTTTGGCTTCGTCGGTAGGTGCTGATGGTGCTGTAGCTGCGTCTGATGACGCTGCTACAGTCACCTCTTCCACCGGCTCTTCTTTCGCTTCCTCTGGAATCTTGGGAGATTCCTCACTCAATGGCACATCCAAAGTTTCTGAGACATCAGTCGGCTTTTCGTCCGTGGTATCCTGATGCACAACCGTACTGTCGGTAGTTTCATTATTCGGGGTGGTGGTCGAAGCGACGGGTTCCGCCTCACTTGGCTCGTTCTCCATATCGTGCACCACTACTTCCACTTCGTCGCTGACCTTGGGTTCGCTTTCGGAACCCGGTAAACCGTCGTTGGCATCTGGCTCCGTGTCCTTCGCCGCGTGTTGGACAGTCTCGTCAGTGGATTCAGACAGTGAAGAGGCCTTCGTTGATACGCCAACTTCAGAGGACCCAACCGTTGGCGAAGGTGGGTGCGAAGCCGTGGAAGTGTCTTCCGTGCTGGCCTCAGCAGTGTTGTGCATCGTTAGGGCAGGTAGTTCAGGATCGGCTGGTGTAGGTTCCACATCCTTATGATGATTTTCCTCTGCCTCCTCAGTATGCTCTTCTGGTTGCGCATCCAATACAGTATTATCGGTCTTGGGGGGTTCGGGGTCGGGGACGACTACCTCGCTCGGCAGCATGCTCATTTTCTTCTTTTTCTCGCGAAGCTTCATAGCCTTCATAAGACGAGCCTTCTCAGGTGTCATCTTATTCTTGTCAGCTAGGGCGGAGGACCCTTTGAGGGACGCGCCCGAGCTTGTAGCGGGGCGCGCCGGGAGTAGTAATGTAGTAGTATTGATAGCGTCCGGGTTCTGCAGGTGATCCTGGGTTGTGGTCGACGTGGCATTTGATGTGGGTTTTACTTCCTCCTTTTGGGCTATCTCCTCTTCTTCCTTGTGCTCCGCCTTGCCCTTCTTTGCACTTCTTGACAGTTTAAAGCCTGCCGGAAGAGCGGCAATGGGTCGGTAGTTGTTGCCAGCTGTGTGCGGCCTCAAGTTCGCGTCCATAGAGGGGCGGGGCGCCAACTTCACCTTGGGCTTGCCGTATGGATAGGACGAGTAGGTGTGCAGCTCTGGCCGCGTTAGCTGTGAAGACTGGCGCCTGGGCGGTTCACTATCAAATTCCGACTTGGTAGGCGAGGCGGGTTGGGCTTCAGCTCCTGAGAAAGTCGCTGGGTCAGGGATGGAGGCAAAATCCGGATCTTGTGGGTCGGTAATTTGCTGTCGATCCAAGACCACCGGTGGCTCTGGAGACGATAAAGGAGGTGAATGTGGAGAGGCGTCACTGCCGTCTTCAATTTCTTCCTCGTCATGAACAATTGATTGTCTCTTCCTTTCTCTCTCCTCCTCCTCTTCTTCTTCTGTAATTTCCATCAAACGCCGCCTGCGCAAGGAGCTGGTCGAAGAACAGGTCGAGCTGGTAGCCGTGTGCAGGGAGCAAGCGGCCGAGAGCTTTGAATCCTTGAGGTCCTTCGCATTCGTGAGCTCGAAAGTCGTGTTGTGGGGCTGGAAATTGTCGCAAACGGCGTTGAAATGTACGGTTGCGCGGGCTACATATGTGGTGAATTGTACGTGGTTAGTTTGGTGATCGCCTCATGAGCTCGGGTGCAACTCGCGTCTCAGTACAAGAGGAACACGAGGTGGGTAAGAGGTACGTGTAGGTAGGTACGTGGATAGTGCGCCATGAGAGAGATCTTACCTTGCACAAGTCTAGAACATCCTTCCGGCATGTACTTAATGATGACATTTCTTCGCCGGTACTTCAAGAATCCGTATAATGGCGATTCTTCCTCGTACTGGGAAATAGCTGTGCGCATTTCCACCACGCCCGTCGTCCCCCGGCTGTGTAGCTCAACTTCATCGCGACTCGCATATTTGAGGAGGAACCTGCCGAGCAAAGAAATCGGTTAGCAACCAAGCCATATGACATATCAATATTGGGAGCAGGGCGGGACACATGGCAGATAGGAGTGCTGGTCAAGCCCGTTGTCGCATGCCGGTGGTTCCATGTGCAGCCAGAGAAGAAATGTGAATTGAACATACCATCCGCCAGGTTCAGCATTCGCAGCTTGGTGCGCCTCCGTGATGGCGGCACTGTCCAAGCCTCCCAACGACATTATTTGCCTTCGCGATCGGAGTGCGGTTTCGTAGAGAAGTAGGAGGTGAAGTCGGCTCGTAGTCTAATCGGAAAAAAGTGGTGCGAGGTCGGGCGCAAAGTGGTCGTGTTGTTCAAGCAGGCAAACAGCTCTCAATCCGCTCCAGCATTGGCAACCAGTCGGATCCGGCGCAGTGGCAGCCAATTCGTTTTTCGTCTGCTTCGGAAGCGGGAGAAACGGTGGTTGCTTGTTGAAGAGCTCCCGACATCTAGTCGACGGCTGTAGTAGGAAGCGACAGCATTCGGCGGCGGGTGGAGGCCTTTCCGCGCAGGCACAGCAAATCAAATGGGAATGCGTAGAAGGCGATTTGGCCAAAGACACGCACACAATAAACACACAAGAACAACAAACAGCGTTGTCTAATTAAAAAAAAGTCGCTCTCTCGCTTTCTACGCGAACGGTCCAGGTAAATGCAAGAGACGACAAGCCTTTCCGATCTATTAGGAATTGAGCATGAAAGCACAAAGCTCTCTCTCACACACTTTCAAGCCTGGGGGGGGGGTCTGAGCGAGCGAGCGAGCGGGCGGGACAGGCCAATATTTCGCCGAAGGAAAGTGATAGGGGTCGAGGGAGAAGAAGACTAGCGCTTCCGATGGTACAGCAGGGGAACCGGGATGTTGCGCTGCGAGGGGAAAGGGTTACAGCAGAAGTAGGATAGGCTTCCGAATTAGGTTAGGAAAGGTCGGGTTTTATTCGACGTCCCGACTGACGGAGCAGCAGATGATAATGGGCCAGGGGTTGATTGATTGCAGTCAGTGACAGTCAATATGCAATGGCAGACTTTTCTGTTGGTTGAAAGATGACGAGTCTGTAGACACAAGACACAAGCTGCTAGCAGTATCTCGATCAAATATTGAATCCACAAGTCACAATTGCAAGCCGGCAAAGTCTAGCTAAGGGAAAAGGAAGGAAAACGAGGGGATGGCAGCCCGTAAACTGGGTGAACAAAAAGGTAGGCCGCCACTGGAGGTACATGTAGGTTAGGCAGGCTTCAGGAGCTACTACTGCAGAAATTCCTGTAGAAGAGACTACCTACCTAGGTACACCTACACCTACCCAATAAGCTTACTTAGGCCTAGGCTGACGAGATACCTCAGGTGCGAAATACGATAGGTCGGGGCTATGGGTAAGCAAAAACAAAACCAATATTGATCGATTGGATTGAGGTGAGCAAGATGCGATTGCTGGATGCAGGCAAGCACTTCTCCAGTGGCTGCAGCGCCCGGCGTAAAGTGATGATGTGGAGGAAAGCGGGTTGACGAGAATGGCCCAAAGTCGAAGCGGTTTAGTGGCTGCAGTGGTCGGAAGGGGGGGTTCAAGGGGGATCCGCCCCCCGCCGACCAGTCACATCTCACCATTCCACCCAGCCCATGCAAGATGCCCACACTAAAACCACAGCTACTGCTTCTCTTCAATCTTAATATCATCAAGCCTGTGAGTCTTGAAGGTCCCTCTTCATGAGCAGAATCCGCAACGGGCCAAGATGATCGACTGGTATCAAGCAAGGAGTAAGCGAGCAGCGTATAGTAAGGACGTTAGTTTTTGGTATACCATATTCTAACATAAGCGGTAAGCACTCTCTTACTCAGGTCGAAGTCTGTCGTCAACCAAAGTCGTGGTGTCATGACTTGGGTTTGGAAGTGTGCATTCTTGGCACTCAACTGCCTGCATTTTACCTACGAGGTAGGTCACATCTACAAGTCATGTCGTCCTACCTTGCTGGCAGTCCCCATTTACAGTCGTACGATCGAGGTTGAAGCGCAGAACCATATCACAGCTCGGTAAACAAACTTGGAATGTTAACGTACGCGCACTTCCCATGTCTCTGTCTCAATAGCCAGAATGTCTCTACTTGCGCAACTGGACGTCACTCCAGCCTTTGAAACAGCCGGACTCCGACGACCGATGAGTGCGAAAATTCGGAACGGCTAGACTCCCCTGCTCAGAAGCCCTACTACATACCTGCCCAGAGCAGCATACTTGACACAATATCGTCATCAAGATCCAGGGTAAGCATTCCGAGATCTGGTACTGCAAGCTGTCCTGTCACACCTTTGTTTTTCTCCTGGTTCGAAACCAAAACCTGGTCGGGCGCTGAATTACATAAGCCAGCAAGCCATGCCCAGTCTCTAGCCCTTTCCACAACGGTAGCGATGTGATATTGCTAAGGAGGTAGCTTAGTATAGCATCAGGTTATCAGATGATAGAATCCTCCACAGCCAGGCTTCCATTCTCTTGAATTCTAGGATCCGGGCAACTATGATTACATACTGTAAGAACAATCCACACTCCTCCACCAGCTGAATCCCAGGTCGTCCGGCATGCGTGTTACACCTACTACTGCGCATGACCGAAACCCTCTCTGCACGATCTTGCATGGCTAGTGTGTCTCTCTGCCTTTTTGGGGAACTCCCGCCTCGTGTGTTCCCCACCAGAAAAGATCGGACTGAGATATCCAGCTGAGCCGCCTGCCTTTTCGCACTTACCTACCACTTTACCTGACTAATAACTATCTACAATTGTGATCTTTTTTTGTGACCATGACGGAAAGTATTACACATTCCTATGAACATCTAGGTTCAATATATAGGCGAACAGATGAAAAGTATACATACTTGGATATCTCCTTGTCTCTTGGTTGTAACTAATGAGAAAATAAGTGTCCAATTGCGAGTCTCGGATGTCGCTTTTGGATTTCGTACATTGATGCATCTATGTTTTCGCGATCCAAAGTTCCCGCTTCGCGGGTCACACCTGCATGCATCCGCTTACAAGCATGCCAGCGGAGGAAAAAAACCTAGATGCACCCAACATATCATCTTTCCCGGGAACGTCTCAGTCATCATCGCATTGGGATCCATTCTTCTTCTTCTTGTTCTTCTTAAAAGCCAACGGCAACATGGTCCATATCTGTATGTCTCTCCCGTCTTTCCCAAACATCCGGGTCTCGAACCAAAATTGCAGCTCTTGGAAACAAGAATCCACCCCCACATCAGTAGGCCGGCATTACTTTGGCCAGGCATCTCTCACACATCAGACGTATCGTGTTCATCTCCGGGTGCACCAAATGAATACTTCACATAACTCGACCACGACTCGAGCAAAGATATCTTGCTACACGCGCTAGACATCCACGCATCGAGTTTCCAAAATGCTCGAAGACGTAAATAGTTAGAGACTTCAGGTTTGCGGCAGGTGATGAAGCGACTTGTTTTATGTACGCTTTGATCCCGCACCCTTACAGCATCTAAGCTCGGGCCTGGAGGATTGAATCAGATCCTAGCAATTGGCAAGGGTGGGGGGACGGCAAGGGTGACTTGAACATCGATTCAAGCCGCATTATCATGACAGCAAGCGAGCTGTATGTTCTGGTATCGTCTGGCGGCTGGTTATTATTAGAAGCTGATCGGGTCGGTCTGGGCATTGGGAAATCTGTGCATCATGGTCATGTGCCGGACGGAATGGCCATAGCAGTCCCAAGCAAAGGGTTCGACATCTACGATACGAGGGCTTGCAGAGACATTGAGCCATGCAACGACAGCCCATTGACCCTCTTGCACACCTATCTCCCCTGTTGATCTTCCAAGTAGAGTCGAGTCCTGTTCGCAGATCCTACAGCCGGCGTTGGGGGCACATAGAACCATATAGGGGATCCCAAAGGTACGGAAAATCATACATCAGCATCGTGAGAGTGGGCAAGGGATACGCAACTAATGCACAACATACAAAATCAATTAGAAACATAGAGATTCGTAGAAAAAACATATTCATGAGAGCAACACTGCATGGGCCTACGGGCGCGTGTTGGGCACATACAACGTGAGGTTGTTTCAGACACCATATCTATCTGTGGCTTGCGTAGTATACCTATCGGAGAGCATTCCGAATCTCACCAGCCTTTATTACCACATCATGTGCCCCGACCTCGCCTTGTCGTAAATCTAAGTTAACCTGAGCACTTTGGCTTCACGTAACACAGCTGGTAACCATCATCTAGTTTTGCATGCCGATACTAGATTGAGCATCCCAAACCATCGAACGCAGAAAAAACGTGCAGGAGTGGCATATCAAGGAACGTATCCACAGAACAATTACAGACCCTTACAATGACTTGTTTGACATTACAAGATTCAAGGTCACCAGCATTGCATCGCAGCATCATATCACAAAATGGCCTAACTACACACAGCAAACAAATTCAAATCATCAAGTTGTAAGGGGACATGAGTTGTAATAAGTCAAAAAATGTACATCCTCATATCGTTCATGCCCAAGAGCGCTTGCTTAATCCCCGCAGCCCATCCGCGCTACGGTGCTTCTTGTCTTCTGTTCTTGTTTGTTTTCATAACATGCCAGCTGCCTACTCCTACACAGATACACGCAACCATTGCAGCGGCGGAAAAATAAGAAAGCAAAATGCATATGTCCGTATGATGAGAATGGGTCTTTGAAGCCAGAACCTGCTCCCCATTTCTTCCCTGTCCTCTGTCCTAGGAACTGCTCTAGGATAATCGAAAAGGGGCAGGGGTCCCCGTAATACCCCATCGTAGATTGCCATTCGTGTACATGGTATGTTCAAAATACGAGTGCTCAAGCGCTGACTTTTTCGTTGGATGATAGGCATCCCCAGAGTAGTAACACCCATGAGCACCGGCGTCTCATCGTCGTCGGCGGTAATACGAGGTTCGGCCAAGTCGCATGATAGTTCATCATGACGATGCATTTGCATTTGCTTTCTCTTTGGCCTCTTCGGGCAGATGAAGCTCGATGGGTGGATCAGCTGTCTCGGGAGGTGGCTTCGCAACCTCGGGTGCGTCACTCGACTCCGGGATCGCGACCTCTTCCTCCACTGCGGAATCTAGCGTCGTAGGCGTAAAAGAATCGGGGTTGTCGTTGATAACAGGTATGGGATCATGGCCGCGACCACTGTTGCTGGCTGATATCCCAATCGCCGGGTTTCCTCCATCCGCGATCTTCTGCTTGGTTGAGCTCAAGATCTTCTCCGACTCGCTGACCTTTCCGGTTGGGGCGTTAGGGTCTCCTTCCACACCAATAGTCTTATCTTTCTGATTTTCCAGAAGAGCAGCCTTGTCGAAGCGAACGACCATGCACGAGAGGTTGTCGGTACTGAATCGAGCCAGGGCGTGGTCAACGAGCTGCTTCGCAGCCGCGTTCGGGTCGGTTGATTCCCGTATCAAATCAACAGCTTCTTGATCGGAGCAGACATCCCACAGCTGGACGATGGTTAGTTAAAAGACGAACAGGGAAACGGAGGCGGAAACAAACTTACCCCATCGCATGCGATAATCACAAACTCGTCCATCTCGGCTTGAATTACCGTCTCAGTTGTGTAAGGGTGTCCGGTCACGAGATCCTTCATATAGGTATCTCCAAGCGCGCGCGTGACAGCCAACACACCGTTGACGCGGTTGTTGAGAATAAGGCCGCCAGCATTGGCAATCCTTTTCCCTTCGTTCTCGTCGCTGCCCTTGTGGTCGTACGAGAGTCGAAGCGCCTTTCCGTTGCGGCAGAGAATGATTCGTGCGTCGCCGACATTGGCGGTATAGAGGACTCGTTGTCTCGCAGCTGTTGGTTTTAACTTAGCATGAGCAGACTCCGGGATGGCATTGGAGGTGTCATTGTCTTCAGACTTACCGTCTTTAGACTTTGACGCGTCCGTGACCTTGGAGGCTGCCGCAGCGGCGGGCGCAATGGCCTGCGAGCCGGTGGCAGAACTTGAGCTAGGGACGCGATCCTCCCAGCGCAACACGGCGACCGCGGCAGTGCAGCCGCTGTTCTTCAGGGGCAGCTTTTCCAACTGGTTGTCAACACTGGTAAATGTCTGATCCAGGAGCTCAGGAATGGGCACATTGGGGTTTCGTTTTATAATGTCTTCCAAGAGGATGTGAAGCTTCTTTCCGCACCAGTCAGCAGCGAAGGTTCCGGCATGACCATCGAAAATAGCGAAGTAGCCATTGTCGGTCTCAACCATATCCTGGGAGGCGATGGATTCAGTCGGCGCCTCACCGTCTTCGCTTGGTTCGTGCGACTTTGAGCTCTTAGCGTCGACTTCGGCAGCAAGTACAGGTGCAGGGGTATGGAGGAAGTTGTACAAGAAGGCATGGGTATCCTCCATAGTACGTCGGCATTTCTTATTACGATCTTCCCAAACGCCAACACGGAAAGTTGAACGGGGACCGGGCATGGATTCTCCCGCCGAGTTATTATGCTGACCCTGAGGAACAGCTAGAGCGGGATCCTGCTTTCCGAGCTTCTGCAGAGCTGTCTGCGTGTTCATATCGCTGTTGGATCGACCGACCTGGGAGAAGCTAAGAGAGTTCTTGGCGCTGGCTATGAGACTGCTGGCCTTGGAGCCAACACCGCTGCTACGGCGCTTTTTCTCGACCTCGCCCTGTCGCCCCGAGGGGCTACCATTGCCACTGCGCTTCTCGCCACTCGCGGCCTGATCGCTAGACTTTATAGAGACCGGGGAGGTGCTGTCGTTCTTGCGATCGGGGGAAGGCGACTTCTTTCCAGCCTTGGTCGTCTCTGCAGCGGAGTCGGATTTGGAGGAAGAGCCGCCACCAAACATCCTATTCAGCAGACCTCCTTGAGAGGAGAGACTGCGACGCTTGTTCCCTGCCAGATTTGTGACGGTGGGGAATGCGAGGGAGTGCGATGTCGTTTTAGCGAATATATACGAGATAATCCGCTGTGGTATGTAGATCGGGGTTGTCGCGTGGTAGTGACGTCGTGCGAATTACGGCTGGTCGAAGGTGGGTTGGCCGAATGCGGGCAGCTTCCGTTTTATGTTCTTTGATCTACTCGAGTTGTAGATCGATCGTCGGTCTTGGAAGGGGGAAAAAGGTCAGTTAAATCGAATAAGCACTAGGTATTCTGGATGAGTGAAGACGTTTGTGGGTGTTGTTGTAGTAGTGTAGTGTTTGGATTGAGACAATGGGAGGAAACAAGGTTGAGGCAATGGCCGTTGGTTGGTAGGCAGAATGGATAGGTAGGCAGGTCAATCAATAGCTGGAATCAATAATAGTAAGGCGGCTGGTGGAGGTTGAGGGGTAGATTAAGTAATAAGCCAGGTACTTGGCTGCTTGGGGGGCATTTGGGTGTAGCCAGGCATGGCATTCCCTTGGTCTGTCTTGGGCCTGGCCTGTCTGGCTCTTGTGCAAGTGGATGCGCCTGGGATTGAGCTGGAGCCGGGCTGTTTGCTACCGCATCGGCCTCACACTGGATTGGCACTGACTGCAAGTGACGTCTGCTTTAAGCCGGACCGTTGGGGCGTCAGAGGCAGCTTCAACTTGACCTCACTGGATAAGCGCCTAATGTTAGGGTGACTTGGGTGCCTCCCGAATTCTCTTGAGAATGTTCAGGGTCTTCCACAAATCCCCGGCTTTCTTTGATCGAGGCATGCGCTTGCGAACAATGCGCCGCAAAAATAGATGAGATCAATGGCTACTAACCTCCTAGTGCTGGTAGGCGGGCAGGGGAATCTTGAATTGCACTGTGCAAATAAGGACAAGAATTGATTCTCTTTTTGACAAAAACCGCAGGTTGATGATAGAGCAAGCGCAGTTGGGAGGAGACGTGGTAGGGACAATGGGAAGAAGCAAACAATGAACTGGATTTGTTCTCTCGATAAGGACGCCTTAGGGCAACTGGTAACGGGCAATGCAACGGGCAGCGCAGCAGCAGCGATAGACAGGGCAGGACCAGTGAACGTGAACAGACCCGCGCCTACGACGATGCAGGGTCCTACAGTATGACTCGTTTGTACGTACCTTAGTCGTCACGAATGCGAGGTGCTGCGGGATCTCGGTCAGATCCAAATAGAAGTGTTTGTGTATGTAGATGTGGTTGGTGGTCAAGTTGGGTCTTGGCCGCAAGCAGTCAATAGTCGAGAAAGTGAGGAAGGGAGAAGAAAGAAGGTCGTGTCGAAACAAAAGACAACCTTGGAACTTGATGCGCCTAATGGTCACGAGAGACTGGAGAGGGAGAGAGAGAGATGGAGCGTTGGCAGGCGCGTACGTACGAGTAGAATAGCCGACCCGGCCTAACTTTGAGGGACAGGAGACTGGTGACTGGAGACCGAAGACTGGAGTTCTGCTAATGACGATGATAGGGAAGTAAGTAGGTGTCCAGTACGTAGCCTAATAGCAGCTTGCGTTGCGTTGCGGCGCGTGGACCATGGGCGTGGGGCAGTGTCTATCACTGATCGGTGAACCGAATACAGTAGCTCAGGTAGCTGCAACTGCTTGCTGGCTGTTGCTGCTTGCTGTTGGCTGCGCTCGTTTCAGCGCTGCCCATCCTAATCCCTGGCCCGCTCGAGCAACCGACCTGACATGATCGCCAATAAGAGGGTTCAACCCGGTTACGAAGGCCAGCCAACATCGACCGTCATCATTTAATTTGTATAAGAGGCTGTGAAACTGAAGATTTGTATTGATATCAGACTGGACCTCTTCTTTACCTCTTTCCACACCTGAGGTTGCCGGGTCTGCTTCTTCCAGATCTGGTAGGTAGCCACGGTGGTACGACCGACTGGGCCGGTACTTTCTTTTGCTACTATCTGATGTCTCAACTGTGATGTACAGTGCATTGTTACGTCATCTAGTTTGTTTCGCCGAGTCGCACAAATATATAGTGCGATGCGGTTCTGCCTGAGCTCCATTTATCGATCACTCCCGAGCCAGTAGCAGAGGACGTTCATAAACACCTGCGCATCTATGCAGCGTACGAGAACGTGGCTGAGCTCAACTTAATTGGTAATACAGACAGATAGTCCTCACTTGACGCAGGCAGGAGCGCAACGGAACAGCGGAGGCAGAGAGTCAGTATCAGTCATGGCGGACGATTGAACGACAGACTTAACTACTTGTCAAAATAAATATATGGATGGCATAATAGAGCTGTGGGCCTTGGCTAGAAAGGAAAAGGACGTTGGTAGACAGGTCTAGAATCACACATGGATGCGTTGTCAGTCTATGGAATAATAAGGTCGAAGATAAGGTACACGATGGTCGAGAGAGCTTGCTGGGAGCCGAGGGCGGGGTTTACCACCTCGTCGGTACAAAGCGTCATCACGTCCCTTATTGCCATCTCCCGCATCCGCAATCCGCAGTGGACCCTCCCCAATCCAGCCTCTCTCTACCCTACCGTCTCTACCTCTACCTGGGTTTGTCAGCAGGCAATTGTCTGAAGCATCCTAGAGTGCATCTACTTGTTCCTAATCAAAAAGAGAAATGGTATTGAGAATCATCATATTGCAGATTGTTATTGGCACATTGTTAAGGTAAAAGGAGGAAAAAAACGACCGCTGCAGCCGAAGTCACCGAGAGAGCCGCTGAATCGCATCATACCCTACAAACTACGACTACCAGAGCGTTGTGTACTTGCTTTTAAAGTTTCCAAGCCAAGAAAAAAAAAGACCAGGACCCAAGACAAACGAGCCAAGCAAGCGAGCAAGCCATGCCTCAGGAGACCCATCGCCCAGCCTTCGCGGGCCGCGACAAGCCCTCCGTCTCCTACGGCCTGCCCTTCCCGCTGACCCTGCTGCACCACGCCTCCTCGACCTTCGGCGCCACCCGCCTGTACGTGCTCTGCTCGGCTTCCTTGGCTCGCAACACCTCGCACCTGACGACCCTCACGGACACGCTCAGCTCCAAAGTGGCGGGGACGCGCGTGGGGTTGCAGCCGCACACGCGCTGGTCCGAGGTGCTCGAGGTGGTGCGCGAGGCGCGCGACCTCGACGTCGACCTGCTCGTGACGCTGGGCGCCGGTTCGTTGACGGACGCGGCCAAGATCGTGTCGCTGGCGCTGGCCAACGACGCTACTACGCCTGAGGACCTCGAGAGCCTCCTCCCTGACCCGGCGGCGACAGGAGCAAATGGCAGCAACAACGGCCGCCCCGACCACACGGCGTCGAAAAACATCAAGCCCGCAAGGGTTCCGGTGGTCTGCATCCCCACCTCACTGTCGGGTGGCGAGTACTCGTCCTTCGCGGGCGCCACCAAGGACGCCGACGGCCGCAAGTACTCCTTCTCGGGCCCGGCCATGTCGCCACCCTCCTTAGTGATCCTAGACCCGGCGTTGGTGCAGAGCACGCCGGCACGCGTGTGGCTGAGTACGGGCGTTAAAGCCGTGGACCACTGTGTCGAGACGCTGTGCTCACTAAAGTCGGACGACGCCGCCGACGCCGACGCGCGGCACGGACTGACCCGCTTGGTCCCCGGACTCCTGCGGTGCGCCAAAGATAAAGACGGAAAGGACGAAGACGCGAGGCTCGTGTGCCAGATGGGCGCCATCGACGCCATGGCCGCCGCTACCCGTGGTGTCCCGCTCGGCGCCAGTCACGGCATCGGGCACCAGCTGGGACCCGCGGGCGTGTCGCACGGCGAGACTAGCTGCATTCTGCTGCCGGCTGTGTGCAAGTTCAACTACCAGAGAGACGCGAACCGGGAGCGGCAACATGCCATCCAGAAGCTGTTGTGGGAAGACAAGGAGGCGCGGGCGATATTCGAGCAGCAAGGACTTAAACAAGACGGTTCTGATTTAGGGGATCTGCTGGACGTCTTCATCAGGACGCTGGGGATGCCCCGTACACTTAAGGAGTTCGGGATCGGCAAGGACAAGCTGGCCGGAATCGCAAAGCATAGTCTCCATGATCGCTGGGTGAAGACAAATCCTGCGCCGTTGGACGAGCAGGGAGTAATGGAGATTTTGAAGATGGTGCTCGGATGAAAGGAGTTGTTGCCGCCATCATGATGGCAGTTCATATTCAGATATTCCAGAACGAGTAATAGCAGCAAGCAAGACACCAAACAAAGAGCAGCCCAAACTCCTTAGTACAAGCGAAAATTTGTACGCCTCGTTGTAAATGCAAATCTGCCTCATAAAAGCGCAGGGAGGACAAGAGACAAAAACTGAAGCCTGGCTGTGATATGCTCCTCTCCAAACAGGGGCATATCTCGATTACTTCCGGAGACTGTCGAGACGAGCCTGCAGGTCATCATCACCCGGGTCCGCACCACCACCTCCACCAACGGCTTGTGCGACTCTGCCTTCGGGGACCTTGTCCGACTGTAATCCCGTAGGCGTCTCGCCAAACTGTGACAAGTATTAGATCTGCAGTGGCATAGCAGGAATCCTACTGAGGTATGACTTACTGCTTGATTCAGGTCGACTCCAAGCTCTTCCATGACCTGTTCTACGATCTCGTCGCCTTCTTCCTCGATACCCGTGTCCATGGCATCATCGATCGCGTCATCCATCATCTCCTGGCGCTGTTCCATTATATCATTCTCGCGCTCAAACTCCATGGCGATGCGTTGTAGCGCGGGCAGATTCATCGATTTGTTCATGCTGCCGAGGGCCATGGTGGCGCCCTTCATGGCCTGCATCATCTGTTCGTTCGTCCGGTGGGTCTGGAGGCGAAGGGAGATCTTCTGCAGCTGACTGCGCATGCTGTAGAACTTCTCGACATATCTGGATGGGAGGGAGCGAATGTAGAATTAGTATACCGATACAAGATTCTAACCTCTCAGGGCCATAGGGGAGATGATGATAATTAATATCTTACCTCCGTGTGCGCACGAGATCCTTGGCTTGGATCTTGGCAGCGCCCATCTGGCCCTTCTGGGCGCTCTGTTTAATCTGTGTCTGCAACGTCTTCTCCTGCTTCTCGAGTTTGACTCGCATCTGGTCGAGCTCTCGTATCGCCTTATCGAGCATGCGCTGATTCTTGCGCAGACGCTCGGCGGGCGTCATGCGCTTGCCGAAGGCCCATTCGAGGATCTGGATCGCAGCATGGTCAGTCAGTCATGTTGATTGTTCATCCACGGCCAGTCGTCGCTATCGCCTTGGAGACGGGGCGTTGCTGTGTGTATGGTGATCCCTACATTCATAATGCCGGTTATACAACAACAATAACAACAATCGCTGAAAGTGGGTTCGTTTGTTTATGCCTTGATAGGCTCGTGGAGACTAGCTAGCAAGCCGCCAGCGAGAGATGGACGATATGATTCAATTCGGGGATTCGATCGTTGGTCTAGGGATGTGAAGTTGCTCGAGGGGTTTAATATGCGGGCTGGTCGCGATGTCGTGCTGCGTCGTCAGCAGAAGGAAAAGGTTAATCGGTTGCCTGAAGTCGGGGTTGTGGAGGTGAAGTTTAGTTGACATATGATGAATGGAAAGCTGAAGCCAGCAAACAGACCTCCTCCAATCCCCAGATTTCCAGGGTTGGCTGGTTGGGTCACAGGATTGGCCGCCGTTACCGATTCAAGCCCACTGGTGACCGTCACGCGCTAACCTATCTCTATTGCTGCCCAGCTGCTTTAGGTAAAAAAGGGTGGAGAGAAGAGACGAGAAGCAGTACCTAAGGTGGGGGGTTACCTACCTGTGGCTGCAGCAGCAGCACTCTAGCACTCTAGCACTGCTGACTGCTATTCCAATCAATCAATCAGGGCAATCATCAACCCGCTCAGCTCCGATGCCGACCAGATGCATCGATACCATTTGTCGGCTGCTCCATGTTGCTTGGCTGCTTGGATCTCGAGCGAGCTCTGTTGCTCTGGCCTGCATGACGTGTTTTTCCGACCTCCGAATTCCAGCCAATCATGCGCATTCCCCTCCATGACGGGGCAAATTTCCAGTTAATGCGAATCGGGGTGTCGGGATGTGACAGTCACTTGGAATTAGGTTGATTGAGAAAGATATTCTTGTCGAACCATCATTATTACAAAGCTTCTCAATTCGCAAATTTTTGCGAGGCCAATTCTTTTCCCACCCGTGCACCTCCCCCTACGAACCTCTCAACTACCCGATTTTCATGGATGCACACACCGCGAAATGAGTCAGGAATACAATTCGTCAAAGGGCAAGGGCAAGTCCCGCAAGGGAAAGGCCCCCAAGTCCCATCAAGCTTCTGAAGCCGAGAGCAGCAGCAGTCGCAACGCCACCGAACCGACCGCCTCCGGAACCGCCAACGGCAACGGCCAGCCTGGATACATGCAAGTAGGAAATGGACAGACTTCGCAGCACGCTGCTCGACTGCAGCAAATGCTGGAAAATGATTCGGGGTACGGCGGAAGCATCGCAACCGGAAGCGACTTTGGCGGTGTGTCCGGAAAGCTACCGATGGGATCTCCGCGCATCGATCCGAGCTTAGGCGACTCTTCTGTTACCGTTCCCACGGGCAATGGCGATGTCGACCGTCGAAACCAAGCCGCCGCCGTACACCAGCTGTGGTACAACAAGCAGAGACTGGCTCTTGGCCGTGCAATCAATGGCGTCGTCGACCTTTTGAAGGGACTGCAGGAGACCAACATAACATGGCCAGCTCATTACCCGTCTGTTGCACCTACAGATCGCGAACGATCCTCCTCGCGATCGAGACCAGGCTTTCAGTCCACTCAGTCCAACGCAGGAGGCGAACCCGGCCCATCTCAACATCCCGGAGGTTTACGGCGATCGATGACTACCCAGAATGACTACGGCGCCGCCGCCGGGTCCAGCAAGGAAGCCGAGAACAAAGCAGCCTCTGAACCCAGATTAGTCACCCCGCAAATTGCGCAAGAGTTCTCCGTCTTAAAACTGGACCTCAAGCTTGGCGCTTTGCATCAGGCTGAGTTGGTCCACTCGCTGGAGAAGGGCTCGATCGCTTCGCTACTCGATGGAAAGATCAGTTCGAGCATCAGACATCTCCTGTCACTGCGAGAACGCATTGAAGATACGTCGAGCAAGGTTCTCATCACCGGCGATTTGAACGCAGGAAAATCCACATTCTGCAATGCACTATTGCGCCGGAAAGTCCTGCCTGTGGACCAGCAACCCTGCACCAGTATCTTTTGCGAGGTTCTGGATGCGCGAGAGAACAGCGGAGTCGAGGAGGTGCATGCCGTTCACAGAGATGCTACTTACGATCGTCACGATGAATCAACCTACGACGTGTTCAAGATTTCAGACCTTGACGAACTTGTGGAGGACAACGAGAATTACATGCAATGCAAAATTTACGTGCGAGATGCGAGAACAGTTGACGAATCCCTTCTCAACAACGGAGTCGTCGATATCGCCCTGATTGATGCCCCGGGCCTGAACTTGGATACCACCAAGACCACAGCTGTTTTTGCGCGCCAGGAGGAGATCGACGTGGTTGTCTTTGTCGTTTCAGCTGCGAACCACTTCACCATGACCGCCAAGGAGTTCATTTGGGCTGCCGCCGCCGAGAAGGCCTACTTGTTCATTGTGGTCAACGGTTTTGATGGACTTCGATCCCCGGAGAAATGCCAAAAGGCGATTTTGGATCAAGTCCGCGGTTTGAGCCCCCACACGTTCAAGGAGTCATCAGAGTTGGTGCATTTCGTGTCCAGCAATGCTGTACCCACGGCACCACCGCCTGGTGGACCAGGAGGAAGCGGAAGCTCGAGCGGAGATGGCGGAGACGATGACCCCAGCAACGATCCTAAGGGCAAGGGCAAGGAAAAGGAAAAGGAGAAAATACAGGACTTCGAAAAGCTTGAGCAATCGCTGCGCAGATTTGTGCTGGAGAAGCGAGCAAAGTCCAAGCTTGCACCGGCCAGGACCTACTTGTTGAACATTCTCAACGATGTCAATGTATTGGCCAACGTCAACTCGGAGGTCGCCCAAACGGAACTCAACCGTGTGACCCGAGAGCTCCAAGAAATTGAGCCCGCGCTTGAATCTTCGATGAAGGCTAAAGCGGTGGTTGGTGATCAAATCGATGGAGTGATTGAGGAAACCTGCAAGGACGTTTACGATCACACTCGAGCCACTCTCAATGAGACCATTGCCGATGCGGGAATTAATGCCCTGAGCGTCCCTTACCGTGGCATCTTCAACGCCTTCGACTTTGCCGAGGACCTCAAAGAGGCCATGCTTTCCGAAATCTCCGCCTCTGTCGCTGAGTGTGAGGGATACGCCAGGACAAAGACTGTTGGCGGCGTCAATGTTATCAAGCAGCTCGGCCTTCTGCATCTTGGCGATGACTACCACGGCCTCAACTTCCGGTCAGATGTCATGTTCACGAGGAAGCGCCACATGCTTGCTAAGCAGATTGACATCCCCACGGAGCTCTGGGACTTTGTGGACTGGTCGACGATCATGCAGCGCCAAGAGAAGGTCGCTGGCACCGGTATGGCATTGACGGTCGCCACGGCGCTTGGTGGCCGGATTATGGGTGGTTACGGGTACATGGACCATGCTCTGAGTGTCGCCAAGGTGTTGGGTAACGACAACTTGCGGCGCATGATCATCCCGACTATTGTGGTAGCTGGTAAGTTGTTAATCAACCCCTTCGTCTGAACCAAACCATACTAATTTGTTTTAATAGCTCTCGGTGCTGCTTACTACGTCCTACAGCAGATCCCGCAATCTTTGCCACAGAAGATGTCCAACAAGATCTCTTCACAGCTTGCTGCCATCGACTACGTCCACCTGAACAGCACACGTATCTCGAGCGAAGTCCGCAAGGTCCTGCGATTCCCCGCCGACAACCTCCGGGTGGAACTCACTCGCTCCGTGGAGCAACTCGGCACCCGACGCGACGAGACGATGAAGGTGCGCGGTGAGAGCGAGGTCGCCCTGAAGTACTTCGGCAACCTTGTCCGCACCAGTGCTCGCCAGCGGGATATTGTTGAGGCCGTCAACCTCGACACGCACCCTCACGATGCGCCCACGGAAATGACCATTGCCTAAGCATCGATTGCAACCGGCCCCTTTTCTCCCTACCTTTTTTCGATTACGCATTGTACTGGCGTTTGGACGGACAGCAAATAACCCAAAATAACCTCTTTCTGTTTGAGATACACAACATACCCCCGCCACTCTTGTTTGTGGAGCTGGCATCCCATCATCCCCTTCCTTCCCCTTCTACTTTTTGGTCAATTGGGTCATGACGCTTAGGAAGAAGCATACGAGACACAAGAAGAAGAAGAAGAAAAAGACCTCTCTAGCTTTCAGTTTCTCCATCTCATGTCGCCGAATCGGACAAAGCAAGTCATATGAACACGTTCGTTCTTTTGCTCCTTGGTTGCTGAAGTCGGCAACCTTGTCCGGTTCGGCTCCAGTCAGATAGGTCGGGCTCGCCGCCTATTCTGTCTTCATCATGTACCTAGTTCAACAAAACGAATGAATAAAAACAAAAATTGAAACAACTGGGCAGTATCGTGATGTTGCTAAGATCGCTCCTACAGACGAAGTGCAGTCAATTGATGTTTCTCCCACACCTAGGATTTAGCCCCTGAAATTTACGAGCTGCCCCTATTTTGAGGTTCGAAGGTCAAGGATAGGGGTAGCTCGTATATTTCAGGGGCGACTTGTGCACCGACTTTCGATGATGACTCGGTGACCCAAACCTGCGTGTGGCAATTGATGCTGCCCTTGAGAATCAGTCCGACTTGTTGTTCGTCGACGCTCCCCAAGTTGAAATTATTGGACTGGTTCGCTTTGGTGCGTGAGGAGATGGCTAACTTGCCAAAACAACCTTGGTCTTGGTAATCAATCTCCCACAGTTTCCCGAGGTTGTCAATTGAGCCCAGTACGAATTGGCTCCTACGCGATCGGATCCAAGTTCCATACGATAGATTCATAATCAGCATGAGAAAGATCGCACTTGGTTGGCAAAAGCATCATCATTATCGCACATCAAAACCCAAACTACTTTATAGCATGCGGGAAAAGATTTCACATATTCTCATCATCCGCGATCAAGATGCATCGTGACGTGATGAGAATGGAAAAGAGAGGCGGTGAAGCAACATGCTATCAATCTGTGACTACAGTCGGAGAATAGATGGCAGCCATGAAGGTTTAGGCCCTTGGTTTGCCCGTCACCATTGTCACCATGACGCGAGTCAAGTCTCGCATCAACGATACGACCCAGGCCGGAAGTGGAATGTGATTGAATTGCCCTGCTGGGAATAGTCCAAGTATTGCATCTAGTCGCGACGCTACCTACTGGGCACTTACTTGATTGTTCTGTTCACGTTGGATCTTTTTGTCAACCGCATCCGCGTCTGCTTGGGGGAAATCAACTTCTCCATCCAAATGGATTGGAAGGTGGTGGTGGTGGTGGTGGTCAAGTTTGGTTACCACGCTTATGCAGGGTCGTACTGACGGAAGAATAAAAACCTTATTTACATTGGGGAAGATGATGAAGCCCCACTACCACGTTTGGCCTATTCAGGCGTTAATCGGTAGTTGCTGTACTATAGTGATGTTCAGTGGCTGGTGTCGGTATTATAGTATACTGGTCGTGACCAAACGACTAGGTAGGGCATCGTAGTCGTACATAGATTGGGATTGCCGTCGGTGTAGGGGTTTCTTGCAGTAGTAAGACGAATGTTGCTGCATGGCCATGAGTATTGCATAAGGATCCAACCAATAGGGAAAGTACCTAATCAAACTCTATTCCCGAGCCAAGTCTTGAAGTCTATCAGGCCGCTACCCCCCTTTCATGGCCGTGACTGTTCGAAATTTGTGCCCATCACCCACGACTCGCACATCGGTGCCCTTCTCCTGTAGACTACCTGATATTGTCTGACGTCAACTTCCGCTCCCGGAACATGAAAGGGAACTGTCACTCACCCATTGCCCGTTCTCGCCCGCGTGCTGATTGCCAAACAAGGTTTGGGTACCTGCCTGTCTACTCGCTGTCAACTGCTGAGAGCATTGGATGATAGGTGACTAGTTACTGCAATCGGTCTTGGCTCTTCGCCTCACCGTCTTGACGACATTCCCGCTTTCTAACATTTCGGATACCGGGTGACGGACCTACCAGGATAACATCCTGTAGTATAGTCCACACGTTTCTAGATCCCGATTCCTCAATCTCCAAGTGCCGTCTAGTCAAGATGTTAGTGGGTAGATAGGCCGATGCGTGGGATCGTCACGGATACTAATGTGTACTAACGGCTAGACGGCTGGAGTATGGCATGATTTTCCCCAGTCCCGGACTAGACGAGCGGCTGGGGTGTTGGGTATGGGTTCATTGCTCTAGCCTCAACGGCTACCTAGGCGAAACTTTAACGCCAAGAAAACATTCGACTTTATGGATTTGTCCAGAACTAAACTGGACATGGGGAAGCAAGTCTCGTCGATCCCGGAACCCTTACCTCGGTGATCGCCAGGCACGTATAAGTAGGCACGAAAGGATACACTGAAAGAAAGTTGTAATTAGGCTTCCCAACCCCCCATCTCTAACACTTCCAAGGTCGGCTAATGCTGGATCTCTGAGTTTCCGCCGTGATCCTAGTGGCTTAACCCAAGCGACGAGACCCTGATCGTCATATCCACTTCTTGGTCCTACTTAGCACAGAGTACTCCCACCCCCATCAACCATGCAGATCCTCACCACCACCTTGATGTCGGCGGCGGCCGTCGCCTCCCTCTCCATACTCCCCACTTCACCCCAGCCCCTCGACCGCCGCCAAGCCTACGGGCTCGTAGGCAACGGTTTCGATGGGCCCGAGAAGAAGCTGGGCAACGAGTACAACTACTGGACCGTCCTGTCCAACGGCACCGTCGACCTGACGCGGGGCGCCACCATGCCCGTGACAGCTCCCAAGGTGATCCCCATGGTGAAGTCGGCGTCGCATCCGGCAATCATCGTCGAGCCCAAGCGCACCGTGCTGTGCCTGGTCGACTACCAGAACCTCTTCCTGCACCCGGCCATCACGCCCTCGGCGGCGGCCGGACGCGCCGCCGCGAGCGGGCCCGCCGTCGACATGATCAAGTCTTTCAGGAAGGCCGGCATGAAGGTGACCTGGGTCAACTGGGGCCTGACAAAGTACGACCTGTTCACTATGCCCCCCGCGTTCATGGCCGGGTTCTCGGGCGGGACGAACCAGCCGGACAAGAGCTTCGGGAGCGAGATGGGCATGGTCTCGGACGACGCGTACAACAGTCCCAATGCGTCCAAGAAGGTCGACGCGGGCCCCATGCTCATGCGCGACACGTGGAATGCCCGGCCCTGGGGCGTGTTGGGTCCCCTGATGGATGAGGGCATCGCGGCAGGGACCGACCTGCTGTTCAACAAGAACCGGCTCAGTGGGCTGTGGGGTGCGCAGACTCCCTTTGGGCTCTGGCTGCAGGAGAACGAGATCACGACCATTTTCTTTGGGGGCGTGAACGCGGACCAGTGCGTATGGAGCACGTTGGTTGATGCCCACTTCAAAGGTAAGAATGATACGTACCATGTTAGTCAGATTTGGGCGCCGAAGACTGACCAGGCCCGGCATAACTACAGGTTACGACACGGTGTATGTGGACGACCTGAGTGCCACCATCAGCCCGGACTATACGACTCAGATGACGAGGTATAATGCCGACGGATATGGTAAGAACACTCTTTCCTGAATAGTTTGACTACCATCATACTTCATACTGATAGCTCGCATTGCTAACAAAACTTTACTACATAGGCTTCCTGGGAAACAGCTCAGAAATCCTTGCAGCTTTGGAGTAGAACCGGCGGCGAGTAATGATTATATGGGCATCAAGTATTTTGCTTCAAGATGTGTCAAATGTCGAGCCATAAGCCCGCCTCTTGCATGACAGGAAGTGTTGATATTAATTATAGAACGAGCTAGGCATTGAAGCAATTCAATGGGGGCCTGCTCTATCATTTCATGCACATCTATATACGCTAGGAAGCCAGCTGTACCGCATAGCACCAATATCACTTCTATCCAGCCATTACCTTTGTCCCTATTCTTTCCTTCCTCCTCAAGCAGCAGTGCCCGCTGCAGCGGTTGCCAATCTCCAGCACACGTTGATAACCGCCGAAGTGGCCAAAACGTGCGACAACCCCCTCACGATCGGCACATCTGCCAAATACGCCGGGTAGTACACAAAGACCTTAGCGACGACGTGCAAGCCCAACAGTCCTACGACGTGCGGGTCGCCGGGACTCAGGGTCTGAGCCAGCGCGGCGGCGAGGGCGAACGCGGGGAAGTTCTCGAGCAGGCCGTAGTGGGCGCTGCGGAGGCGCAGGGGCAGGCCCTCGAGCGCGTCGAGGTGGGCGCGCGGGTGCGACGGGTCCACGCCCTCGGGCCGCGCCATTGACTGCCCGGCGACCGAGAGCGCGCCGCTGGCGCCGTAGGTCGCGAAGAGGTACAGCGCCGAGAGGGCGGGGATCGCGCGGCCGCTCGCGACGAGGTGGGCGCCGGCCGCGGCGCAGCCGGGGATCAGCGACACGGTCTGGCGCAGGACCCAGTGCAGCGTCTCGGTGCGCGCGAGGAAGTTGGTGACGGGGATCAGGCCCAGGAAGGCGAGGGTGATGAGGCCTCGGTTCAGGCCCTTGGGGTTGCGTCTGTCGCTCTGGTGTCAGCTCTTGCGTCCCGCGTAAGGGGTAGGATAGACTTCGTCGTAGGGGGACACTGACATTCCATTATTGGCGGCATTCCCTTTGGGAATCCCCCGGTATTCGGATGTGTTCCTTTCGGGCATGTTGACTTGCTGAGCTTTAACGTTTGTGACTAATCTGATAGACAAGAATAGAATAGGGACGCGTTTTGGATTGAGGCTTACTCAGACTATTAGTACTTCGTTCGATTTTAACCTGATCACTAATCTAATATAGAAATTGAGATTCGGATGCACCTAAAGAAAGTCCCGTTTCTGTAGTTGGCGGGTCTGACGCATTGGAGCCTAGCTCGGAGTCCAGGTGAGGCGCTTATGGCCCGCTTACGACCACTATTCATAACTAGCGGCAGTGGTTCAGCTTCTAGCGTTCGGGACAATAGTAGAATTGCATCGTTTCACATAGACCCGTCGGTTTGTTTGTTGAGCCGCCCCGCCACGGAAGCTAGGCGGATCTTCAACGCACCGGGAATCCGCTCACCACCATCGGCGTAGACGTTACACCGCGGTGTAAACTACTACTTCGCCTCTCAGCGCAGGATCAACGCTGCGGACCATGGGGTTCCTGCTGAACTCTAGATCTATAACCTGGGGTGCATCTTCTAAAAATCCGTCGCGCGAGTGCACACAATGTCACTTGCACGAATACATGTACAACGGATAAGCCTGTGCTACCACAATGGCATATATTTGGAGAAGACCTTGGTTATCATTATGTCTCAACTCAAGTCTCGATAGTCTTGACACGGTAAAGCTATATACAAGAATTTGGTGATCAGTCCTTTGAGTAAAACCCCTGCCAATAATGGCACTGCTATCTGGCCACTCTACTGCAGGGCCTGGGCGATGGCGCTGTAGGCCGCCTTCTGGTTGAAGCTGCCATCGAACAAAGTTGGTTTCTCCCCGCTGCGCCATGATTGCTAAACGCCCCGTTGTGTCAGTGAAGCCCATCGACAGGAGTATTTTGGAAGCGCAATAACCATGTTCAACACATCCAATGGTGACATGTTGAAAGGTTGGAAAGGGCGTAAGACTTACCGAGTCCGTGACTCCCCAAACAGTAATACCGACACACTTCTCCACCGCGAGGCAAGCCTTGGTGACGGCGACGTAGTCGTTAGCCGCCGCGCCCGCGATGTCGAGCTCGGTGATGGCGATCTCGGACACGCCCGACGACGCGAGCGCCTGCAGCGCGCCCTGCGTGTTCGCCGAGGCGCCGGCTCCCAAGTGGGACTGGGTGCCGATGCCGTCGATGGGGATGCCCGCGGCCAGCCACTTCTTGACGTGGGCCACCATGCCGTTGGTCACCTTGGCGTAGTTGGCGCTGTCGAGGTTGTAGTCGTTAATGTACAGCTTGGCCGCGGGGTCCGCGGCGCGCGCCGCCTCGAAGGCGATGCGCACGAAGTCCTCGCCCAGCACGTTGGACCAGACCGAGGAGCGGAGGGAGCCGTCTTCGTTGAAGATCTCGTTCACAACGTCCTGTGAAGCACCGCGGGTGTCAGTGGAACTCGGTGTCCGGAACTGAGTATCAGGGGTAGATGGATGCTTACCCAAGCGTAGACTTTGCCCTTGTACTTGCCCATGACGCCCTTGATGTGATCTTGCAGGACCTTGGTGAGCTCGGCCTTGTCCTTGATCTGCTGCACCCACTGCGGAATCTGCGAGTGCCAGAGCAGGGTGTGGCCGCGGATCAGCATGCCGTTGGACGTGGCAAAGTTGGCGACCTGGTCGGAGCCGGAGAAGCTGAAGCTTCCGCGCTGGGGCTCAATGGCGTCCCATTTCACTGCCGGGTCATAACGTCAACAATTGTTTTATAAAAGAAATGTGGATTCTGTATAACAGTACTCACTGGAGTTCTCCGCAGTCAGCTGGCCGAACCCGGCCTTGAGGATGTCGGTGGTCTGCGAGTTGCCCAGGGACTGGGGATCGGCGATGTTGCCGTAGTACAGCTTGCCCTTGGCCTTGAAGAGGTTGTGAAGGCTCTGCGAGGGCGCGGCACGGTCCACGAGGGCGGGAGCGGCGAGGATGCCGGCGGGGCCGAGGAGGCAGGCAATGGTGGCGGCCTTCATATTGGATATGGGTTCGATGCTCTGATTCTTTTGTCGTCGGAAAGTGAGCGGAAGTTTCAATTTATAGAAACTAAAAGCTGTACAGGAGATAATGATTGACTTGTTGGAACACGGTGCAGTGATGGCCTCTTCCTGCTGAGACATAGGGCGGGCGTTGGTTGGTCTTTATACAGGTGCGAGTCATTGCGAATGCTTCCCCCTTTCTATCAGTGTTTTGATTTAGAGTGTGCTGGTAGCTAGTGGATTGCGCATAGTTAGAAGCGGCTCCAGGTTTGCCCACAATCGTTCGTTCATCCGGAAGAAACCTTGGGGTTGTGATTCTTATTCCGCGAATCATGTCTTGTTTGTGCCTGACTAATCCCTGTTGGCTGTCCAGCTTGCTGGCTTGTTACATAGGAACCACGGCAGGGTTAAATCTGGGGATCTGCTCTGTACGCGGGTCAGGCGCCTAACTGTGCCGTCGCGCAAGATGTTTGCCGCACGAATCCCCTCTCATTTCCTGGCTTTTACAACCTGGCTCAGCTCGCGATACGTGCGTACAATCTGTTCAATCGACGATCACGACCCCTGCAAACTCTGGGGAAATCAAGGAGACAAACAACCCAGGTAGGAATATGCCTGCGAAAGAAGCAAATTCTCTGGGTCGAACGATGATGACGAGGGTAGCGTTCGGGAGCAAAAGCCGTGTGGGAGCCTCTCATTTTGTCGGTCCCGGCGCCGATCATTGCTTGTCTGAAACGCAGCGGCATGCAGGGCAGTTTTCGCGCCAGTCACAGCGCGCCAAACCAGCTGATCGGTAACTCCAGCTTGGCTGGGGTCCAGCGTCCTGTAAAGTGCCAAGTGTGCCACTTTGAGTAATGATGTTTCAACGCCTGTTGATCAATTGCCGGAGTCGATACCGGCAGGGGTTGGAACCCCCTCCGTCCTCCGGATTCATTTCAGTGCCGGCCGGGGACCTGGTCGAGCAAGTCTCCCTTGCTCCGGAACCGCCCGGAAGAATTAATTCCAAAAGCAAACAATATGCCGTCGACAACCCCTGGAGCAATGCACAAAGGAACGACGGCCCGCACGATATGCAGGATTAGCTTGATATCATTCTGTGATCTAAACCCCATCTGGGTTTCTGCCACTCGAGTCGGTCAGAAGAGCCGGTTCCCAGACATCCCACTCAGGAGATTTACAACATCGTGTGCTTTTGATCTTAGTATAGGGGGAGCCTAACATGATCTTCCCCAGTCGAAAACACGAAAATGCAGTTCCGTATTGATCAATAGCGATCTACTCCAACGACTACATGGTTGAGATGTCCTGTTCATAGTGCGAAGAGAGTATAGTGACTTTTGAGTTTATGAATCTAATGTGTATTATTGTTTCTAATCTATTAGTACTGCCCCCTCATATTATCCTACACCCAGTTTGTATATGGCCTATATGTTAAGGCCGCAATCGGATTACAATGCAGCAGAAAAACGAACAGTGAGCATTACATCCCGATTACCTGCTCACTCAAGCGTAGATGTAGCAGTACGGCCCCCCGACAGTGCTCACATGCTCCCGCAGCGGCGAGTCCGCGCCGTTGAAGCCCAGGCTCAGCAGGTCGTCGAGCGTGGCGTTGGCGCTGGGCGGGTTGTTCCCCATGGTGCGGGTGCCCGCGATCTTGAAGGCGCGCTCGACGGGCGCCAGGTTCTGCCACATCCACCAGACCCGGTCGACGCCCGCGTGCAGGAGCCAAAACATGGGATCATTGGGGCTGTTGTAGACGTCGCCGCCCGGGTCGCCGTTCCACGTGAAGTGACCTGCCGAGTGCACGCACACGGGGCCCTGCGGCTGGTCGACCTGCAGAATGTCCTGGAAGAGAGCGATATCGTGGGAAGGGCTGGCGAAGAGCTCCATGGTATGCTAAAAGCGCTTTGTCAGTTTCCTCTTCCTCGTGGGTGTTAAATATCTACTCACGTTATCGGTCAGCCACTGCGATGTCATCCAAGGCGAGATGTCCCGCTTGAGACAGCGCGGCCCATAACTGAACAAGGGCCCCACAGGCACGCTGCCGTTCTCGGGCAGGAAGGTCGGCGACACGGCGGAGATGTTGGCGGTGATGACGCCGTAGGGGCCCGACTCGACGCAGCCGCCGCCCTCGCCCTGCGGGATGCACAGGGTGGAGTTGCTCACGAAGGGCGTGCACTTGTGGGCGCCATAGACGCCGTTGCCGCCCTGAGACAGCGGGGAGCCGTCCATGTAGGGCGAGTGGATCGGGTCCATGGCCGACTTGGCCCAGTTCCAGTACGGCTGGTAGCCCTTGTAGCCGCACTCGTCGCGCAGGGCTTTCTCCCAGGTATACGTGAGATATCTGCAAGAGGGTACCAGCTGGTTAGTCCTGATGCAGTCTTTATTGTGGGATGGCGAAATGAGCCAACAATACCAAAGCTTACCTGTGCCAGGATAGGAAGTTTCCGGTCATATGAACAGATTGGGTTAAGTTCATATGAGTGGCCACGAAGTCATCATAACGGGTTCGGGCACCGGGCACCACCTCGGGCGGGCTGATGGAAGGCTTGGTCATCAGACACCTAACGGCGTCGATGTAGTCCAGCTTTTCCGCATCTGAGAGGTTGGAGCTGTATGGTGCAAGAGACTGAGTAAGCAAATGGACTTTTATATAGTTAAAAGTTAAGAGGACCCAAGAGAAAAGATGACATACTATTCCTTTCTCACCGCTGCATTTTCAATGGTGCACTTTTGCGAGACGCCTCGGGTGGCGAGCTCTTTCTTCAGGCTACTGTCGGCAACGGCACGCTTCAGGGTATCGAAGCTCTTGGCTGCGACGGCGTCCGTCTGGGCAGTCGACTCGGGCGTGTAGGCTGCCGCCGACGAGAGGAGCAGCAGGCTTGAGCCCAGGGAGAAACGCATGGTGGGCGGGCTTAAGCGGACCTCGGAGGGCGAGCTAATACAAGCTACGAGTGGCCAAGATGAGAAGAAAGCTTGAGGGGGTGCACTATTCTCGAGTCGACAAGATCAGCGCGACCTCGCTAACTTAAATAGTTCACGATCGCAGATTCTGATGGCCGTTAAAATTTCCGCATGGTGTGTCTACCCCTGCTCGCCGCAGGACGGCAGGAACTCAAAGCTCCCCGACAGTCTGGGCAGGACAATAGGCCTGGACCTCGCGGGTCGTGGGCAGGATACGGTTAGATCCGGAATTCCATCCCATATCAGGGGAGCCGTAAGAAGTTTTGGTGAGGCTTTCCGACGCACGAAGTCGAGTGATGGGCAAGATCGCCGGGCTTTTGGGTGCGAAGGCCGGCCGACAGACGGTTTGGACCCGCCCGACCCCAATAGAAAGGACTTTACCGGAGAACTTGGCATGGATGACGTTGGCCGCAATAGGGCCAATAATGGGCGACGATGTGACCCAAGAGGAGATGGACTGCGTGGAGTACGACATAATCTCGCAGATTTGACGGGTCGCTCACCGTGCTGGAAACCAATCAGAAAAAAGCTTGACCCTAGTGCATTATACGCCGCGCCGAGCCTGGATCCTTGTCTCTCATATTTACAGTGGAAGAGACGGCACGGGCCATAAACCCTTTCTGGATTGACCGACTATCACAATTGACGATGAGCAAGAGAGGGGTTGGGTTCCAAGAGCCGATACAGGAGCAAAGCGATTTCAAAAGGCTTGTCGTCTCATGACTAGAAAGCAAGATTCATGATGAGGCTGTTGCTGTATCTATAGGACTATAAATAGGCAGAAACGCTAGGCGGCTCAACAATGCACTATCTTGATGGCCCCAATGCAACCTTAAACCCAGGCATACGACTCAGTTTCCCTGCAACACGTGCCAATCCTTACAGCCAGGAATTTTGTCTTGAATTCTGCACATCACAACCAACCCGGACTCGAACCTAACCATCATTCGAGTATGCACCAAAATCAACAGCGTATAATTTCCGATTTTGCCCCGGCGCAATGTCCACAGTATCGTCTCCCGTAACTTTCCGTCAGTAGATGATGTGTGCCAGCGTTTGTTCTATGTCACCTTACGGTGTTGTACACCAGATGTAACGCGTTCCCTACGGAGCGGTACGGAGAACATTCCCGACAAGCTTGCTGCCACTCAGGGCCAGTCATCTTCCGGCCATATGAGGGGACGACTACCTCAACCTTGACATTAGGGTTCGCTGTCTGGAAATTCATGCTAACCATACATAGAGGCCATTTGCAACCTAGTCTCCTTCGTTGTCATAGGTATCTGTTAGCCGTGCTCCTCCCTCATTAGAATCTGTCTCGACATCCGAATCGTCTTCACTGCCTGACTCGTCTTCGTCCTCAGACCCCTCTTCACCCCCAGGCTCCTGTTCAATGTCCAAAGGAGAATGGTCTTCACATCGTGGGCAGGAGTATGTATCTTGTCCAGTGCCAGGGGGCCAGGGCTTATCATCCCAGTAGGGACAGAACTGCTCCCGCCCGCGCCAGAGATCCTCGAAGTCGGATCGCCGGTACTCGTACATTTGAAAGTAGCCACCGGAACGGGTGAGATATCTTGCTTTCCTTTGCCTATGCACACAACGGAAATTCTCGATATCATAGCCGCAGCTCTGTAAGACCGAATCCCAAAGGTCCCCAGCATAACTTGATCTTGCCATCCATTGGTGCTCGAGTATTCGTTCATATGCGTACGTGGAAACGGACAGACCGTTGTTATCGACAGCGTTAACATTGGCACCTTTCAAGACCAGATAGCGAATGGCTTCAAACTCCTTCGTGCTAGGTTTTGTCAGTCGCAAGTAGAGGATGCACCTGTGCAAACAATTCCTGCCCATGTCATCGCGAGCGGTAAGATCCGCTCCCAGAGATACCATGGCCTCAAAACAATCAACATCGTACCCGTACGAAGCGTTCTTGCAACATGTTAGTAAAGGAGTTGCACCACCAGGTAGTTGGGCGTTGATTCTAGCGAAGGGCCCGGATATGTTCGGGTCGAATGTCAACATTATAGACGTCTGTGGAAATTGACAAGTCAGAAAAAGAACGCTTGCGTCCAACGTCAATCTGGTTCATTAAATGAGTTAAAAATTTCGTGTCAAGATAAGGAGTGAGTCGGCTTCGCTGGGTCAGCCTGGTTGATTCGGACCACCTAGAAAAGAGAAAGAGATGTTACCAATAACATCCGGTAGGCTGGAAACGGGCGATGCTATCGTGACCAACGACAATAATTATGAGCTTCTTGAGTGCACGTTGCTTCAATGCCGCAATTAGTCGCAGGTCCAGATTTGAGCTCCGATATATTCGCCCTACCCAGGACTGAGAGACCGTGCTTTGAGGTCGCCCGGGGTTTGGATGGTCTAGTCTAACTTTGGAAGATCTTCCCGAATAGGAAACCTTTTACCCCTGACAGCACGGAGGTTCCCATCTGGTTAAGTCATCTTCAGAAATATGACGAATACAATCTCACCTCTTCTCCCGTGTTTCCAGTCGTCACTAACAAAATCAACTGTTTCCAACATAGGTACTTTAGTATCGGAGTCATGCACGCCCCGGGCCCACAGCATGGGTTTCGAGTGCTAGTGCGTGTTAATGGCAGGCTATTTGCTCTTAGCGCCGCAGCAATGGTGAGTAGCCTTGATATAATACGGACAGATCTCCGATCAGATTGCGTTGCTGCATTTTCGCAACAAATTCAAACATGTCAAACATGTTGGCGCTGGACGAAATTCGCATTCTGGATCTCCCACCCAAGTCTGGGGAAGCGGACGACGGAACTCCTATCGAATGTACCACACGCGCCATCAAACTCACAGACGACCATGAATACGAGGCACTCTCCTACGTGTGGGGGACCGACCCGACGACCGCGCTCGTTCGGATATCAGGGCAGGATGTCCAAGTATCTAAGACCCTGGAGAAAGCGTTGCGCCGACTGCAGCTGCCGGACCGTACCCGCGCTTTGTGGATTGATCAGCTCTGCATTGACCAAAACAACAGCACAGAGAAGATGCAGCAGGTTCGTCACATGGGTAGTATCTATGAGGAGTGTACTCAGTGCATCGCCTGGATGGGGGAGGTGAGAGACGACATTCCCCTGGCCGATGCTGACGCTGCGGTCCAACTCCTCCACTACATGGTCGCCCTGGACGAGGCGGACGAACCCGACAGCCTCCCTCTGTCCGAGTCCCTCGAATCGAGCATACCCGGGGCATACCGGGCGCTGAAGAGCCTGAGCCGGATCGAGAACCCCTGGTGGACGCGGATGTGGACCGTGCAGGAAGCCGTGCTGCCCGACAACCTGACGTTCCAGTGGGGCCCCTTCACACTTCCCTGGGACATCCTCATGGATGCGTGCCAGACTCTATGCGGGGGCGGCTCCGGGTTCGCCCTTGTCTACGATGACGATCCCACTTATAGCGGCGATGTCTGGGACCGGCTCATCGCCGATACATGCTGGGTCAACAACGCCAAGATCCGTGAAGACGAGGAATTTCATATGTCGACCCCGTTCCAGCTCATTCAACGTTGGCGCTGGCGCGAGGCCACCAACCCGCTCGACAAGATCTACGGCGTCCTGGGTTTGTTTGATAAAGGTTCCCTACCGGTGACGGAGCGGTGCGACTACGATCTCCAACCGAGCCAGGTATATGCTACGATGACGCAGGAACTGATTCTCAATGAAAAGGGATTGCGGCCGCTCACGGTGAGCCCACGCGTGGAAGCGGCACGTGCTACGCCAGGTATACCCAGTTGGGCCTTGGATCTTAACGCACCGGATGGGCCGGCCAAACGGCCAGCTGCATTTGCGCTGATCTATGGGTACTGGTCTTACCAGGCGGACCAGGGGTTGGAGCCGATGGATTTGGATGTAATACGAGCTCAGCTCGGTCAGAATAAGCTGACGCTGACGGGTTTATACATCGACACGATCGAAGCTGTGGGAGAACGGCAAGAGAATGGGCAGGATAACCCTTTACCCATAGCAGAGACTCTGCGGAGCTGGCACCAATTTGCTGGGCTCGATCGCCAACAACAGGATATGACCGCTGCACTGAACCATTTGAAGATCAGTGATGACGTCCCGGAAAAGAGCAACTATCCGGGCGGGCGGTATGGTCGAAACGAGGCGTTCGCAAGGTTGGCGTTGGGCGATGTTGTCCGCGATGGCCAACAGGTACCAATGAGGACAGCCGACGAAGGCGACGTCCAGAGTGTGGGCAGGCTACTGCTTGACGGAGTGGTGGAAGAAGGCGAGCAGGAGGATGTTCCCGGGGCCATCTGGGACACGGTGCGTGACGTGCTACTGAACCAGCGCGTCTTCTCTACGGCCAAGGGCCTCCTGGGCTGCGGACACCTCGACACGCAGCCCGGGGATCAGGTGTGGGTATTTCGGGGCGGGAGGGTGCCGTTTGTGGTTCGGCCACGAGACGATGATGCCAATGGTGAGAAGAAAGAGTCTGATTATACATTTGTCGGAGAGTGCTATGTTCAAGGCATCATGCAGGGGGAGGGGGCCCGGGGTGAGCTTTGTGGAGGACGGAAGCCTATCGAGCAGGTTATAGATATGTACTAAAGGTCAACGGCTTGTTCAGACCGATCACAGACTATGTGCCTACAAGAAGGAGCCCCTTCCTCTGCCAGCTCTCTCGGGCCGTTTCGTCGCTGCCTAGTGTGGTGGGTATACAACCTTCTAGCGCGAATGAACTCCAGGCAGCTCCTTCCTGTTTAAGTGCGTGGACCTGTATTGACCCGCAACCAAAACAACTCTACCCAAACCAGAAACAAATCCAGAGTAGTTCCTGCTCGAGTATTAATAGTCTCAAATTTCACCATCTACGGTTCCAGACTCTCTTTCTTCTAGGTTTCCGACCAAACTCAACAATACCAATCATGGCACCAACCTTCCTGACCATACCTCCCGAGGTGCGCCTCGAGATCTACCAACAACTCATCGACTCGCTATTGCCAGAAAGTGATGAGTACTTCCATCATCCGTCTGCCCGCAGTCTGATTATCAGAGGAACCTCGCCATATGTCACCTATAAACGCTCCGAGAAGTTCCTCGGCCCTTGGACCGTGTTGCGTGTCTGCAAGCTCGTGCAAGCCGAGCTCCAACCTCTGCTGGACGGCACCGAGAGGTCTTCCCGCATGGTCTACGAGTTCCAAGGGTTCCACCCCAAGGACATGCAAGCGTGGGCTGCCGCCGCCGGCCCGGAACGCGTGGCACGCATGCAGCGATGGACCATGAGCGCTGCCATACGCTGCCCCAGCTACCATGAAAGGCATCATCCGATTAGGACGTGGGAGCGGGTGCAGGAGCTCGAACAGGAGGAGGGGCAAGAAGACCTCTCGGAAAGCGAAATCGAAAGGGATGATGACGAAGACTATATTTCTGACCTCCTCGGTATTGAACATCACGTGCGATTTCATGGCAACAGCGTCCACGTCGACTTGACTCGACTTGATCTGCATCGCACCGACGGCCTCTTGAGGATGCTCGCTCCGTTCCGCGACGACTTGCACGAGAATATTGTCACCGTTCACCAGTGGTTCTGGTGGGACTACTGGGGCGAACATGGACCTTGCGCGAGCCAGGTAGAGAGCAGGGTGAACAATATCCTCGGTGACTTTCTACATTCGTCCATGCCACCGAGGGTGACTACCGACTTTCTCTGTACCTTGCTCCATGAGCTTTCTTATGATATCAGGTACACCAAGTCACTGCGAGGTCGTTGGAAGAAGTTCCTACGCAAGGTGCGGTACTTTGATGTAGAGTAGCACCTGGTGCTTCCCTATGTCCGCTATTCTGCTGTGGAAACCAAATGGTGCTACAGGGAATAAAGATACTGGACATTGTAAAGTACCTATCCATACCAGATCCAATATAAGACGTGAGAAACCATATAAATATCCACCTCGTCGGTTTCCAATACGCCGCGTTTTATATTGTATTAGCCCAGCAGAGAAATGTTCCCCTGAATAGTACATCATTCCCCATCCGCTTGTTCTGACCTCCCTCCCAGCCCATTCAAGATCTCTATCACTCCAGCAAATGACAACTCAGACATAATCTCGTCCCAGACAATGCTACCAACGTTCTCTCCCTCTGGCGTATAAACAAAAGGCGCCTTTCTGTTCGGCGCAAAATATTGATAGTTAGACCGACCGCAATACCAGACAGGGGAACAAATTTAAGTGTACTTACGGCTGAAGTTTCCCATCTTCAATATACTGTCCATGCGCCTCTGGGCCAAACGAAACCGCAGCAGTAGTAACGATTCGTGCCCCTGCGGCCGGGCAACGGCCCAGGATCCGGTTCGGGACAGCTATGATTCTTTCGGCCACGGTGCCCCCGCCTTTGCCGAGGCCCGTCCCGTAGGTCCAGCCCGGGTTCGGCATGGTGATGATGGACGACGACACCGGGACGCGCTTGACGAGCTCAGTCACGAAGAGCTGCGCGACGAGTTTGGACGTGAAGTAGCGGTCCGCACGATCAAAGTTCTTCTCGTCGTCGAAGGCCCGCAGGAGCGGCACGTGCGCGTCTCTCTCCTTGAACTTGGCCCAGGACGACGTGTCGGACTGCACAACCACGATGCGACCGGGGGACCCCTGGCTCTTGGCCTCCATAATCGGGAGTAGGAGGATGGTGAGTAATGCGGTCGATAGAACGTTGACCTGGATCGTCTCCTCGTGGCCCGTCGCGGCGGAAGTCTTATAGGACGTCTTGGCCACGCCCGCGTTCAGGACGGCAATGTCAAGGCGCTCGAGGGTCTGGGCGCGCCCGGCAAAAGCCGTGACGCTGGCGTAGTCTTCCATGTCCAGCTTCCACACCTCGATCGCGTCATCGCCGGTAACGAGGAAGGGCGCGTTTCCTCCACCAACTTGTCACGGGCTTGCTTGCCCTTGTCTTCGTTGCGCACGGCGAGGATGAGCTTGCTCAATCCCATGCCGAGGAGTTGACGGGCGCATTCAAAACCGATGCCCGTGTTGGACCCCGTCACGATGGCCGTCTTGCCCTTGAGGTCGACATTTGCGGGGAGGGTCGGCTTCTCGAATAGTTGGCGGTGCAGGAAGCTCCCGAAGCTGGCACGCTTCTTGACGTTATCGAACTTTGGTGCTGACATGATGTTTTTCCCCGCCTTGACGTCCTACTTTTGAGGTAGGGAGGCAGTCATTTAAAACGCAAGTTGCTCTACCATCCTTTATGGCTTCGTGACTTGGGTTCAAATCACTTGATTGACTAATACAACGTCCGGTGCTGCCGGTCGGCACAACCCCTCGGAGGAACTATTCCGGTAATCGATCACTTTGTGATCCTAGCAAGGTACTTGGTGTCATCAAGCACACTTGACACAAGGTCATACCTGTGGTGCACTGGCATACCTGGCTACATGGTAACTCTGTATTTAGCTAATCACCAACCCATGCCCGGCCCGAGACTCCGTCAATTTTATCAAAATCCTAAGCGTAATGTGGTGGGTTCGAGCGCAGAGTTTGCGCCGATAAATGCTTAATTAAACTGCCTCAAACCCCTGACATGCTTCGTACGATAGCAATCTTTATTCAATTGGACTTACATCGACGGGAATCACAGACATTGCTTGACGTCGTCTCTCGCACTTCATGTACATTTCCGTTCCAGGGCGTCCTGCCCCCATGCGATTGTAGACAATACTGGGAAGAGGTCCAACAGTCCTAACGCCAGCGCCGTTGCACATTTCGAAGTCGTAGGAGGCAATGAATAAGACACTTGCCACGACTACATTGAGGTTCGCGAACTGTATCGCGTTAGTTTTCAATAACATCCAATGTAGTATAACGAATGCGAACAAATAATAACACTTACTCTTTGGGCGGGACATGGATGGTTCCCAGAGCCCCAGCCCAGATATCCATGAGGCACCTCTGACCCTTCGGGTACATCTTTAGCAAAGCGGCTAGGATCCCACCTCAGGGGCTCGGGGTAGATTTCCGCGTCCATATGGGTGTCGGCCGTGGGGTGTATAGCCAGACTACCGTTAGGAATGACGTAGCGAGTACCGCCAATCTTCAAGTCTTTCCCGCTGATGTTCTTTCTCACGACGGCCCCTGCCATCGTGAATCGTATGCTCTCTGTGATAGTCGACTGCAGGACGGGGAACTTGGTCTCCCATTCGCGAAGTGACAGGCGCTGGAAAGTGTCGACAAGAGGTTCATTTTCTGTCATACGGCGCTTGGCAGCGGCAGCATCGATTTCAGCTCTTACTTTGTCCAGCCAATCTTTGTTTGTCGCAAGACAGCATATGTTCCAAGTAGTGGCAAACGTGGTATTGAAGACGCCAGCCAAAACCGCACCAATGATTGCCTGATCAGATTCGGGGTCAATAGCTGTGGTTTCCCCAAGGTCACGTAAATATCGGCACGGAGTTGCTTACCAATGACCGTATCATACTATTCATATCCTCATCTATGAGCATCTGCATCATATCTGTATCCGCCTTGCCCCCCGCTTGCCTCTTTTTGGCAATTTTGCTAAGCGTCAGGTGCAGTTTGGTGTATCCCCATATCTTCTGCAGCTTCGAGGGCGTGGGAAGCCACGGAAACAGGATGTCAACATAGGGCGAGTCCTCCAACGGGGCATACACAGCCCAGGTGTCCCGCAGCAACTGTGGGTCATTCGCGATGTCATGTGCGCCGGCCATGCGATGGGTGAGCTGGTAAATCAACAATCCCATGGATTTCAAGGGGTTGATAACAGCCCGGTCGCCCATCTGACGCACATGAGCGTCGCTATCGGTTACCAGGCGATGCAGGTTGGTCGTCAAGTGGTCGTCCTGCGTGCATCGCTTGTATATCAGCATGCACCTGCGCATGGAGTTCTTGGTCAACTCGCTGATGTCGAGAAAGCTTCCAAATAGAGCCGCGAATCTAGGGTCCAACTGTGATCAGTGGGTGGAAACTGTGGATAATCACTGTTGGCTATATTACGTACCCAGCGCTTGGGTCCAAGCCCCGGGAAGTCTGGAAACTCGTCCGGGCCGCCTCGCCGGAGACGACGACGACGTGGTTTCCGCCATGCCAGAAACTAAACTGGCCTTCGGGGCTCTGTTGTATGCCTTCAGCGAGATAGTCGGCACGAGATGTCGTGAAGCGAAGCGAGCCGAATAGACTGTTGTCCTTGAATGTCGCAGGGGCGTTCAGGGCTATTTGGCGATGCCATCGGGCAAAAACGCGCCACACAAGAACAGCGAGCAAAACTAATTCGGTAACAAGAGCAGCTTTATTCTGATCCCATAGCTGATTAATAAGGTCCACCGTCAATGCCATGTCGGCGACTTTGCGAGAATGTGAGAGAAAATAAATGCTTAGTCGGCATGCAACAACAGTGCGATTGTGTGAGGAAACAATTCAGAAAATAGCAGTTCAAGATAGATCCCAGCGCTCTATCTTCGTCAGCTGAAGGGATTTCGTTGCATAGAAAGTTAATGTACGAATGCTGCATCGTCACACGGGTTGGCTCACTAGTTCTAAGACACTAGTGTTCAGCTGCTCCAGCCAAGTACATAATTGGCTGGCTTCTAGTGCCAAGTCGGCGCAACACGAATATTGACACCCAAGCCTGCAAGGTGATGACACACTGGGGGGCATGGAACTCTGTTGGTTGGTTGCTTACTCACTTGTATCTTACGTACGGAGTTATCGCCGCCCACTTTGTTCAGCAGCAGCAGAGGTATAGGCGCGTATCTTCCGGGACTGATCCTCCTAGTACTCCTAGATCTTGGAGTCCCCGCCAAACCCTTCCTGGAAGTCTCCATAGCCCCCAGGGTATCTGGCTATCATCTGCTTCATGTGCTCTTTCGAACTGCCGGCTGTCAGCAATTGATTTACACGTGCTATAGTCAAGATGTGACACTTACGGCTCTAACAGTTTGGCCCACTGCTGCGGGGCAAGTGCCGCGACAACAAAATCGCAACGTCTTAAAGCATAGTTATCAGCACATCTCATCCCCACGAGCTAGGGAGAATAGGGGTTCACTGACAGAGCATAAAGCTCGTGGCGTTCATTGAAGTCTTCCACAGGCTCCGATGCACCCACCTCCTTTTTGTAACTGTCAATGAAGTCCATGCCCAGAGCATACCTGGAGTCCCCCATGCATTGCAGATCCACTAGTGTGCGTATTAGCAAGATTTGGACCTGGGGGCTGGGTTTTTGGCCATGGCAAACTGACTTTCACTGTGGCCATAGAAGCACGCAGCGTCGAAAATGATGGGCTGCTGTGTATCTGCGTCGATCTGGACGTTCCCGTCCCACAGATCTCCGTGACATAGCGAAGGCTTGATCCTCCTCCCGCCCGTCTGCAAGGGCCGCAAAAGACGAGCCACGACCTTGTCAACGAACTCTTCGGTGAGATCGACAAGCTCCGGGTCGGCTCCGAACACTTGCTGGACGTACACCATGTCGGCGTGGAACTGGCGACCAAAATACTCCTCCCAGCTGTCGGTCCAGTCGTTGATCATAGGTGGGGGGCCAAAGTAGGTCGTGACGTGGAAGCCAAACTTGGCCGTGGGCGAGACCGAGTCTATATGCAGCTTCTTGAGAACGGTCAGAAGCTCGACGACTGGCGGTGGGCTGTCTAGCAGGTTGCGGAATCTAGTCAGGAAGAAGGACTTGGTAGGATCAGCCTGGAGCATTCCCCAGGCCAGAGGCGCCGTCACATTGTCGGGAATTTTCTCGAAGAGCGCTTTCTGTCCTTCGTACTCCGCCTCCGCCATGCCAACCCATTCTTTGCGCTCAATGATCTGGATGAATAGTCACCAGGTCAGCCAGCGGTTGAAAGGGAACACAGATTTTGGACACCGACCTTCAAGAAGAACACCTCTTTTTTGCCATCATCTCTCTCGACTTCAATCCTTAACCCGACAGACCACTGATGAGTGTTAAACCGAATCACAAAAGACAATGCTCCAATTGGAATACCACATCACACATACGCGAGTTTTCCCATGTGGAACGATCGAGACCACGTTGCCTCCATTCGGGAACGCTGTTGACAATATTAACAACTGCTTACCCCGCTCGTGTGGGACTTACAGGCTATGATGGCGGAATCCAAATCCTGGGTGCCCTCCATATCCTACTATTGTGTGCGCGGTTGCTGTCATAATATTGAGGTAAAATACCACATCTGGCATGGCCACCTCATCGGGATGTGTACGGTTTTGCTTTCGTTGTTGGTTGTTACCGACAGTTGCCAAGCCCACGTTGGTTATAAGACATACTAGCTATTTTTCATTGGCTCGGTTCCATAACCCCTGCCTATTCCTCTTGTCATTACGTGCCTATCAGTACCGACCGATTCCAACGTAACCTAACCCCTCCTCACTACCGGCCAGATCCCGCAATCTTTGTGGACACTGCAATTACGCTCGGTATATTTGTTCAGTTATCTTCCCTTACCTTATTTTCACACTAGGCATAGTACCTAACAACAGTATGCCGCAGCACATTGCAGTGCCTCTTATCCTTCAGTTTCTAATAGGCTTCACGAAGCAGTCTCTGTTTACTGTGGGTACACGTTCGAAGCCCCTGAGGTCTCATAATCGCTGACCACTCTCCCCTTTTTCCAAGTTCCTGAACACCTTGTTAGTGGATTACTACCCTGATAAATCTGCATCTGCCCAAGCCGCCAACAACCTCGTCAGGTGCGAGATGGCAGCTGCGGGGCTGGCGGTAGTAGATATCATGATCCAGAGATTGGGTGTGGGTTGGTGTTTCGTCGTCTTCGCGGCTCTTCCTGCTGTCACCTTGCCTTTGATATGGGTGCTGGAACGGAAGGGGGTTGCTTGGCGACCGCATGGATGTCACTCTTCAGCCGCGACACCTTGACCACCAGAGAAACTTCTCAGACTGCAATATCATGCTTTTTGAGTCGTAAAACTCGAAAGTTCTATTATAATCCGATCTGATAACAGACACTCTCTGTGACCAATCATGCATTCTACTATCCAGTTCATAACGCATCTCACCTCTATGATATCAACACGAGTAGTGGCTACTCAACAACCTCTTCCTTTTCCGCTGTGTCCCGCGGCTCGGCAGCGATGCTTGGCTCTAGAGATAGCATCAGTCGCCGGGCATCTTTAACCGCGTGTTCCACTTCGGGCTTGAGCCCCTGTCCGTCCGCAAGTACCTGCAACCTCCCGGACCATAACCCCCATGCTTCTAGCCCCCGTTGTCGCTCTTGGGAGCCGATGGCATATTGGTCGACGAACTGGTGATGTATCTTGTTGCCCGCCACCAGCAAGTACTGTGCGGCCACCATCACGAGGCAATCCCTCCTGGGTCCCTGGCCGGGATTCTCTTCGAGCGCCTTCCTGATTTCGACGGCAGGGTATCTTCCCCACCCGTCAAACTTATCCAAAAGGCCAGACTTGATGCATCGAGCCAGAAAGGTTGAGAAGTTGACCCATTCCTCGAGACTCTTCCGAGACGATGGGTCTTCGGGATCGTAAGGATGGCTTGCTGTGTGACTTGGATCAGTACTTGCACCTGGGGAAAACCGAAGCGATTAGGTAATCAGGCATAGCTTACGAAAGCTTCCATTCCAATTGTCATCCAGGACCGAGGGTAATATGGGATCCTTCTCATATACATGGCATTCTTCCTGCGTTTATTTGTGATCAGTAACGCATTAAAGCCTGAGCGTAGGCGCTAGCCCGTGTATTCCGTCGATAGGCAACATACGTTCCAAATTTTGGCTTTTCGGGCTGGCAACTTAGTGAGCTCGTGGAGGAATTGAAGCAATCGCTCCTGAAGTTCATGATCGTATGGGATAGCGCGGGCCAGGTCGAATACTATCTCGTATAAGGAGTTCAGAAAGCCCCCCATACCCTTGTCATCTAGAAACTTCATGAACGGGTCGGAGGGCAGATAGTCGTCTTGGTAGCATGTGTCGACTTGTTGCGCCGCCTCAGCTGCAGCGGATTCACTCGTGGAGGTAAGCAGATTTCGAAAGATATCAGACATTAGAGCCTCGATACCAACGGCATCATCCTGTCGGATCTCATCTAAGCATTTGATCCATGGCGATGCAGAGGCGTCGTTATATGCTGCGATACCGGTACTTGCTTCCATGTTAGGCACAAGGTAGTGATAACGATGATGTGTTTTGATACTTGTTCTTGGACGAATAAGGAATTGACTATGAGTCAGTATTATATCTTTGGTGAGGTGTACCTGAGCAAGAGAGAAGCATAAATGGTTGCGAATTTGAGAAAATCAGGTAGTGGGTGGGGGAGGCTTCGGTTGGCAGTGCAAGGGGCACAGCGCTTAACAGGCGCACCGGTGACATGGCACCCCCAACCAGCACCCCGGCCGGAGATGCATCGGCGTTCAGATACATCCACAGCAACAATCAATAGACATGAGGCATTTAGGCCTCTCTCTATCTTTTCCCCGACCCCAAAACAAAATATAGCCGCCGCTGCTTGACCGCGGTTAAGGACAACGTCGTATCCTGCCATGCATCATCTAAGCTCTGCATAGATCACCGTTACCGGTACATTGGCTATTGGATGATGAATGTATAGCTGCATAACAACCAGATCAAACCGCTGAAAGCACCCAGCGGTTGAGCTCTGGGCGTTACGCTTCCTGCGACCTATGTTTTAACACATGCGACCATTGCTCCTTGGAGCAGTTATTTCATCCTTCTGTGGCTTCATCGTCTGATAACCGTAGCATAGCAAACTACAGGTTCCAACAAGATAAACCAATGACACCTGACACGGACACCGCAGTCCACTGGGCGACCAAAAAACGACCACGACCTACAACATAGCTCGAACCAACATCATGGCTTGGCTCGCTAGCTACTATTTTGGGAGTTGCCGCTGGCCACCTGCTCATGATGATTGTTAGAATCTACATAATACTTAAGCTGCGATGTTCCAAATATGATAGAGACTCTCAAGATACGACTTACTACCTTCTTCTATTCCCATGGATCTGGGCAATTCACAAGTCTAGTACACACCTCTGCAAGGCCTATCTTTTTCAGTGCCTAATTTCTGCTAAACCTGCAAGACAGTTAATAAGCCAACCAAACATGTCATACCAGCATCCCAGGCGAGCAAATACGGATCTTCGAGCGGGCTCGATGGTATGCATTTCCGCTTAACCCTCTCTATACCTTGGTCATCTACTTTGTATAGCCCCTGAGTGACTTCAACTGAAGCAATTGGCTTTTTCTTTTTTTGGTCAAGGGCCTTATGCACCACTAGCAATAGCCATCTACGTCCGAACCCATACTGGCTTTTATGGAAAACCAGCAATTCAACACCCCAAGAGGGAACATTCCATATAAAGTGGCACAAGCAACAGCCCCCGCGGCACCGCCCGCGCAACCCCCAACAAGATCCAAATACCCCAGGGAGTATCGAAACAAGGAAGGTAGGGACCTCGACGTGAGACCCCTATTCGAAGAATGGGAAACAGGCGGCAGACCGCTTACCGCCGCGGAATATGCTGCATCTGCTGCTGTTACCACCACGACTCTCAATGCTCCCGCTGCGCCTGCTGCTCCTGCTACGCCAGCTGCCCCTGTCGTCCCCGTCGCCAACCCTGCTGTGCCCACCCCCAAATCCACCTTGCCCGACAAGGAAATTCCGACGGTACGGAGATATGGAAAGCCAGTCATTGCCGCAAAATACACAGAATACCCCGTGGCGCCGGCACCAGAGGCCATCCAGCGATTCGACTACCATAAGAGAGCAGCTAGAGCGGTGCAGGTGGAGCGCCCCGTCCATCCGAACGACCGCAAGCGGATCGTGGAGAACCCGCACAACGACCCCGGCCCGCTGCGGGTCATCTCGGTACAGGACAGACCCGACCAGGTCGTGGGGGCTATCTACCACCCCGAGAACAGCAAAGAGGGGTTCAGGAGAGCCACGCTGCAGCCGCTTGATCGGACTGGGCGGGCTACGGTCCAACAACTTCGAGACTATGAGATGCGCAAGACTCAAACTATGCAGAATCAACGTTGTTGAAAGGCATCGGACAATGGAAGAACTGGTATTGGAATGTATAGTTGGTGACGACGTTGGCTCAATAAATGACTAGGCTGGAAGCTGTAGGTTGGTTTCAATATGATTGTAAAGTTGATCATCGTATACTGCGTATGATGGCACAAGTATTACGCTATGTAGATGATGCCTTTACTATCCATACTATTTAGGGACATATATCAGGGAGAAGAAATCCTTGTGATCTCATCACAACTCCCCAACCCGATCCCTCCGGATTTGCTCCAGGTCATTATCCATCCCCAACCACGGCGTCAACGTCCGCCGCCTCTGCGAAACCTGCTCGTACGCGTACGCGAACCCAATCAGGTCCATCTCCGACCACTTCTCCCCGACGAAGCTCAGCCCCTGCGGCATCCCAGGCGCCCCCGTGGTCAGCTTCGGCAGCAGATCCTCACGCCCCTTTTCATCAGTGGTATACACGGTGTGGGCGTCGTCCCCTAGCCCTCCCATCGGCACCGTGACGATGGGCATGCCGGGCGCCGCCGTGAGCACGATGGCGAGGTCCATGTACATGACGAGCCCATCGAGGTGCTGGCCTCGCAGCGGATTCCAGAGCAGCGACCCTGTCGCCATTGAGACGTTCACGTACGTCTCCCAGGCCTCGATCCCGCCCGCCGGCTTGAGGGGTGTGTTCTCCTCGGCGATGGTGGCGATGGACTCGAAGCTGTACTCGTCGCCGCGCTCGCGGGGCTCGGTGCGCAGACAGGCGAGCAGATGCCTATGGTTTCGTATGACAGGCGCCTGCTTGCCCGAAAATTCATCGTCGCCTTCAACGTCTTCCAGGTTGTCATAGTACCGCGCCAGCGCCTCCTTGAGATCCGGGTGGATGTAGTCGCTCTCGTTGCGCATGGGCACATACAAAACCCCATCGGAAGTCCTGTCCCCATTGCGCACGGGAACATCGACAAGCTCCGCGCCGGCCTCGCGGAGGTCGTCCAGGGCCGCGTCGAACAGGCGCCGGATCTGCTTCTTGTTGGCCCAGTAGCCGCCGATCCCGATCCCGATCCCGCCATCGTACCAGAGGACCCCAATCCGCTTCCCCCGGAGCGCCGACGCATTCAGCGCCTCCGTGTACTTCGGGGGTACCGCCCAGGGCTGCGCCGTCGTGTAGTTATCTCTCTCCACGTCCCTCCCCGCAATCACCTCGAGCACCACCGCCGCATCCGCCACGCTCTGCGCCAGCGGCCCCACCGTATCCTGCCGGGGCGTAATGGGCACGACCCCGAACCGCGACGTGAGCCCGACCGTGGGCTTGACGCCCACGGCGTTGCCGAACGAGGCCGGGCAGGTGATGCTCCCCGCCGTCTCCGTGCCCAAGGTGGCGGCCGCCAGCCCCAGCCCGGCCGCGACGCCGCTGCCGCTCGAGCTGCCGCATGCCGTCTGCCCGCGCACGTACGCGCCGTACGTCTGCCCGCCGCGCGCGCTCCAGCCCTGCGGGACGTACCGGCCCCGGGCCCCCGAGAACTCGGCCAGGTTCGTCTTGCCCAGGATGATGGCGCCCGCGGCGCGGAGCTTGGTGACGGCGGTGGCTTCTTCTTTGGGGCGCTGCGATCTGCCGTCGCCGGCTAGACAGACGCTCCCGGCGCCTGTCTTCATCATACCCGAGACAGCCTCGGGAGAGGATGATGAGCCGCTGGTATTGCTCCTGGTCGTCGCGTAGTTGTCCTTCACCATAATGGGGATACCGTGGAGCGCGCCCCGCAAGTGTCCCGCGGCCCGCTCGCGGTCCAGCTGCTCCGCAACCGCCAGCGCCTCCGGGTCGACCTCGATGACGACGTGCAGCTCGTCGTTGACCTCGGCGATGCGCTGCGAGTAGAGCTGCACGAGGTCGCGGCTCGTGACGACGCCAGTGTCGAGGAGCCGCAGGAGGTCAGCGATAGAAATGTCCGAGAGCGATTGGGCTGCTGTCCCATCGACGTCGAGTGGCAGTGCGGCTGCCGCTGATTGCCCAGAAAGGCAGAGCAGTGCCAGGCATGCAGCCGCTTTAGCAAAGCCGCTGTGGAGCAACATGCTGATATCAATTGAACTTCCGTCGTTTGTTATGCCTTTCAGTTGTGAATCGTTAAGAAATGCTAAACTCAAACAAATGAACACCTCTCTGCTTAATTTTTATGCCGACGGAATTCGGAATTCAGACGGCAGCGGGATTGCGCAGAAGAACTCGTAAGCAGCTTGTCAGACTACCAGTGTTCGATGGTGAGCCGTTGAACCGGGGTCATGATACGTCAGCCCCCAAAACCCGTTACACCAATTGCCAACACGCTGAAGAGGGCAGGTAAACCGCACATGGGGTCCCAGAGTCGAGCTTTGCTTATCCTCTCAAGATGAATAAACGATACAAAACAGTAGAAATCTATAGCGAGTTCTAATCTTCCAGATCTTTTTCTTTTCTAATCACGGTATAGATCCCATCCAACCTCCCGGGACGCCGACTGAGAAAGCAGTAAAATATGTAATGAGACGCTGATTCTGGAATCCCTCCGGCCAACCGGGCCGTACCTGTTCCACCAGACGATCTCGCACGCGTAGATCTCTAGGCAGCAAACATCACCTCAAATGAAAATGAGCAAACCCCCAACTAACAATCCGGCACGCTGACCGGAATGTTCAACGGCACACTCGTCGCCAGCCCACTCAAGCTCGTCTCCTTGAACTCATTCCGCATACCCTGCGCCGTGAGCCGCATGGCCCGGATCGCATCGTCGAGACTAACCTTCTGCTTGCCGGAGCTGCTCAGCGCCAAATTGGCGCTCGAGATGGCCTTGATGGCACCCAGGGCGTTGCGCTCGATGCAGGGGGCCTGGACCAGGCCGCCGATGGGGTCACACGTGAGGCCTAGGTTGTGCTCGATGCCGATCTCGGCCGCCTGCTGGATCGTCTCGGGGCTGGCGCCCATGCATGCCGCGAAGGCGCCCGCCGCCATAGAGCAAGCCACGCCCACCTCGGCCATGCACCCGCCCTCGGCCGCCGAGATGGTCGCGCCCCGCTTGTACAGCATGCCGATGGCCGACGCCGTCAGCAGGAACGTCAGGATGTCGCGCTCCGGGTCGTCGCTGACGAACTCGACCGTGTACTTGAGCACGGCGGGGATGATACCGGCGGCGCCGTTGGTAGGGGCCGTCACGATGCGTCCTCCGGCCGCGTTGGTCTCGTTCACCGCTGTCACAAAAGTGGTAGGTTAGTTACATGTAGTCATCTTCGGCTGGAGAAATCGAGAAGGGGGTCTAGCTTACCCATAGCATAGACCGAAAGATGGTCCATGGCGGGGAATGTGGTCCGGCGAAGCGGGGAAGGCATGACGGGGTGGTAGAGGGAGCCGTGTACGCGGGGAGGAGTGGCCCGCTTGATGGCCGACTCAGAGCGGGTCAAAGCTCTCGAAGTCGAAGCCTCGGGCGTCTTTGCCTTGCCTCCACTGCTCGATGCGAGCTGCCCACTAACAGTTGAGGTATGCGAAGGGTAGAGTCCCCGTGTCAGCCTGCTGTACAGGGCAGGTGCACGTCGGTGCAATTTGAGGGAACCGGGCAAGACGGCGTCAGATGGTGCCTGCACGCCCTCGAGGATGCTATGATCCATGGTTTCCCAGATTTTGAACACCTTGTCGTGAATCTCGTCATCGGTGTAGCCATGGCTCTTCTCGTTCTCGTAAACGAGCTGCGCGATAGTGAGGTTGTGCTTCTTGCACAAGGCCAGGAGACTTGAAGCGTCGCGGAAGGCGTATCGTGGTTGCTTGCTATCGCCATTCGTCTCGCTCCCGTCCGAGGTAGGGAGATCAGAGTCTTTGGATCCATCTCCATGCCCCTTGTGTACTATGGCGCCTGCCTCCGCAGACTCTCCAGAGCCGTCCAGAAGTTTGACCTCAGCACCCGTTTTTCTGTCTCCAGCCGCGTCCCCTCTTCTGATCTCCTTGTAGAACATGTTCTCGGCCAAGTCGGCCGGATGGCCAGCTTCGTTGGTGCCGGTCAGAGAGCCCTGTGCCGAGCTGTCGGAGGCGGCGTTCTCGGGGTTGATGGACAAGGAGCCGTTGACGACGAAGCCGCCGCCCACGCTGAACAGGTCGTTGGTCGCGATCATGTAGCCATCCTTGTCAAACACCCGGAATCTCATGCCGTTGCTGTGGAGGGGCAGCTTCTTGCCCCACTCCCAGGTGAAGTCACGGTCATAGTCGAACGCGATCTCCTTGCCCTGGCCCTTGGGAAGACCGTGGCCAAGGTACAGCTTCTTCTTCTCCTTGATCTCGGTGAAGCGCTCGGGGACGTAGGCCGTGTCGACCGACTCCACATCCGCGCTCTCAAGACCCAGGAGCAGCGCCGAGGGGGTCATGTGGCCCTCGCCAGTCAAGGCCAAGCTTCCGTACAGAGAGATGCGGATGCGATCAACTTGTTGCAGGAGGCCAGCCTCGATCAGGTCAGTAATGAAGATGTTGCCAGCACGCATGGGCCCCACCGTGTGGGAGGAGGAGGGCCCGATGCCGATGGAGAAGAGATCAAAGGTGGAGATGACGGCATGTTCATGGTCGGCCTCACTGTAGGTGCCCCCTTCGCCCTCCTCCTCATCCTCATTGTTGCGGGTGCTGTATCGGCGGGTTTGCGTCATGTGCCGTGAGAAAGCGGTCGCAGCGGCTCGCAGAGATGCGCGGCGTGGCGCTTTGTGTGGCGTGACGAGAGACAAAGGAGCGACGCTGCTGGCGTGCGCAGACCGGACCGCCGTCTTTCCCAGCAATCCCAGCGGCCGGCTAACTGCTCGGCGCATCATGATGGGCGAAGTGTACGGCAAAGTCCACCGGGAAACCAGGATGCAGCGATAGGTGAAACAGCCAATGAAAAGGACCAAATTGAGTTGCGTTGAGCCCAATTAGGCCTACGACACCTCAACACTTGACGACTCGCGAGTCGCAAGTTTGGAGCTGCAAATCCCTCTGGAAAATTACCAATTGAACTTTCCGCGCAATGCTAAGGGAATAAAAAGTGAACGAACAAATTGGCCCGTGAGTCAGATACAGTCGACGGGTCAGATAGTCGTTAAAAAAAGGAAGAACAGTAAGAGTCTCACCGTCGCTTTGGAAACCTGATCGACTTTCCAGGGCAATGGACAACAAAGATCCAAGCTCGTCCCCGAAGCCTATCGATAATTCGGGCCATGGGCCAATCACAGCCGCCGTATTAGACCGATCTCGCCAAGTGGATATGAAGACGGCTGACCTTATCAATTATAGGGTAATTGGAACTCCCTTGGATATATAACCGGAAGCACTCCAACAATAAACATGACTAGAGACATTGACGGGCTCAATTCTATTACGTACAACCAGAAACTTGCGCTGCTAGACTATAAAAGTAGTAGTTGTCATGGGATTAGCTCAACTCTGACCATCGCCCTTAGGTTAAGGTCTCGTTGGGTTGGAAGAGGGGTTATATCCTGGAAAGAACCATGGCAATTGGGAGAGATCTGCGAGCTTGAAAAGAGGATCATGGGAAAAATTATCATCAATTCCTGGCAACATGTCATTATGCCACATCCAATACACTTGCATGCCGCCTGCCTATTCCTGGGAGGCAAGCACGCAAGAATCCACCCTATGGTACAAAGACAACAAATGCCACGCAATGCAATCATGAGCTGAGATGAAATGAAACCATCATCCCCTTAATCGTGATTTCCCCCTAACTATAGCACAAGAATGACCTTGCCAGGTGAGTCGTTAAGCACTCGCGAGCGCTGCCCCTCCAGTCCCATGATTTACACGCCATGGCGGTTCGAGGCGCGGAGGGGGCAGGATTAGATTGGGTTGAAGGTCGTTTAATAGTGTACAAGGTGATACTGTTGTGTCCCTGTGGAGCATATCACCGGAGGTCGAGGTACGGGTTGTAGTCCAAGTGCGGACACGACGGCCAGAGGTCATGGATCATGCACTTTACAGAGCAGGCTTGGCGTCACGGCCAAGGGCGGCACCAACTTGGTCGGCCGTCGCGGAGCCGCCCTGTCCAGGAGCTCCAGCAGTGAGGATCTATCATAACAATTAGTCACCATGGCGCAAATATCGGCGGATCGAGGTTTTATCAAAAACTTACCTCGCCACCCATCTCGCGCATCTTCATCTCCTTCTCCATCTCCATCACCTGCTGCTCCTCAGCCCACGCAAGAGCCCATGGGACGCCCAGGACAAGCGCAGAGCTGGCCAGCACCCAGAGAGTCTTGCCGCTAAAGCTCAGTACCGATTTGACGGCATCAGTTGTGGCAGTCGCTGTGTTGGCTATCGAGGAACGGGTCTGAGGGGGTATGATGTCGCGCAGGGCGTACAGGCGCTCGGCGAAAGACTCGTCAATTGGGTCGTAGTCCGACTCGTTGGAGATTTCGGAATCTACAAGTGAGGGGCCATGTCAGAAATCTAGCTAGCACCGGGGAGGCGCGCAAGGCCACAGTGGCTAGGAAGCGTCGCAAATGCGACAAATATGGCAGGACGACAATGTGGTATACATACCAGTATCGGTGAAATCCTCCTCGTCCTCCTCAGGACCGGGCTGACCCTCCTGGAAATGCTCGTCGACGACCTCGGTGAGTTGAACCATTTTGGTATCTGTGGGTGGATTTGGTGGCTGGTGGTGGGTAGCAGAAGTGACGTCGCTATCACAATTGTCGAGGTGCAATGGCTCGAGGGATCTGAGCTCAGGTGTACCGGCGATAAAACGGCGATTACTGGTGAGGATCGGAGTGTTCGGTGGGGGAACAATACCGGAGAGGTAGCGGAATGGGCTGTCGTGGTTGAAAATGAAGTCAAGTCCAAGGTTACCAGCAGTGGCGGTTGGATCAGCAGCAGCAACACCAGCTGGAGCTTCTTCAGAAATTTCGCTGGGAGCCATGACGCTACAGGCTGTTCGTTCAATTGTGCAGGGGGGTGTGGATCGGGTCGGCGCCGATGCTTTTCCGATGCCGACCTCTTGGTGCTTGAATTGAGGTAGAACGTGTAAAGTATTGTTAATTACTGTCCTTCGCACGGTGCTTGAAATGTGGGGATCCCAATTGGAACACGGCCCCCTCCCTCCCCTCCCCCGAGGTCCTTTTCCGATTACATATAAGTACTCCTTGGGAGGACACCAAACACGCCGCCGCCCTGGAACAGCCAGTCTCTGTCACATTGACCGGGCTTGCGGGCCAGAATGGGCGACATTGCCATGCAGTTTAGGTGCGGTTTGGAAGAGGAAAGGATGAGACTGACTATATGTACCTTCCTTCAGCACCGTTACCAGTCATAAGCAGACCTATCCAACGTCTCATAAGCATCTTATGCTCTCATTCTCTTCATTCGCCAAACTGCGCCATTCAAATGGGTCCATAGGCCTTGTCGCCGGAGCGCAGGCACGGGCGATGGGTATACAATGCCTCCCCAAAAGATTAAAATCAGATCCTGGGGTTGGGTTTACTTCTTCTTGGCGCACTCGACAAGACTCGCGGCGAATGCGGCAAAGCAATGAGAAAAGGCCAGAAGGATGACCCGACAATCTGGTTCAACCAATGGCAACCGGATAGCATGCACGCTGATTCGCCAACAAAACGATCCCCCACGTCAATTGCCTGGTTTGGCCGCTTGAAGGAGGCAGTAAAATACATGATCTCCCCATTTTGAAACGCTCTGCTGATGCCCAGGTGTTACGTCTGATATGAAGCTTGACTGCAGTAAGATTCTAGTAGCATTAAGGGGCGTAGCTGATCCCGGCAGAATCCTGACCGGCCGGGTTCTTTCATAGATTAGGAAAGCCTTCCGTCGCAGACTTGCATTCACATAGTAAACAAACGGGCTTGGCCTGAGAAGGATGTGTCTCAACGGGGGGCCTATCATCCTCGTTTCAAGTTCGAGATTCCTGTTGGTATTGATAGGGCATAGATCATCAGTTCGCTATCAAAAACCCCTGACCGTGACAACATTATAAAGTCCTCGAGTCGCTCCCGTCTCTGTTCCCGTCTGTCATACTCACTCCATCAACACCGTAATCTTCACACTACCCCTATTAAACAACACCCTCAAATTCTCAGCGCCAGTCGCAGTGTACACCATCACGCTTGTACTATACTTGAAGACGTACTCTCACATAACACCCAAAAATCATCCATCCAGTCTTCTTCTTCTTCAACAGCTCACATCTTTCATAATGCGCGCCGTAGCTGTCATCGTCGCTTTCGCCGTCGCCATGGCCGCCGCGACTCCTGCCATCACCGTCAACAGCCTCAACGGCAGAGCTGACTGCGTAAGTCCTATGAAGTTTCCCGTGCCCTTACCTCCTCGGTGTTTTCCTTCATTTTCTGACCCTCTTTTCTAGAACTGTAACGAGAACAGCTGCCAGGGTCCCCCTTGCTGCGCCAACGGTAGTTGCTAATAGAAGATTGGATTATCTCTCGGGAAGGTAGATCATGGTCATAGTGGGATGTGTAGTGAATTGGGGGAGGGAGGCAATAATATGAGTTGGATAAATAGCACTGTCGGCCCTCGTTGTCGCTGGAGATTTATATAAATCGCTGAATGCAGCCAGTATGTACCACAACGTGGAATGTAGTAAGACTGTCGTTTTTCGACCAACGCACCAAGAACGTTTCATCTCAATTTCGATTCATGTCCAGGCAAATCCCCAGAAAAAAGAAAGAAGTCCGCATTGAGCAAGATACTCCTGTCTCTGCTGCCAGTCTGTTTGTTAATCGAGGAACCGTTATCTCGACGTCGGGGGTTGGCTGTCAGACATTTCGAAATGGCCACCTCGCTCCAAAGCTTTGTGACCGCACCAGCTGGCACTCCGTCCATCGGAAATTCCGAAGACACACACACACACACAGAGAGAAAAGAATATCCAAATGGCTTCCGATTTGTGCTCTACCGTTCGTATCATAGTTGTGCCCTTAAAAACGGGGATTCCGGTACTCGGGGTTCCCGCACTGGTTCTGGCACTCGGAGTTCCCGTACTTGTAGGTCCGGCACTCGGAGTTCCGGGTGCTCGAGGTGGCCTGCTCAGTCACCCTTCCACTTCGGGGCTTTCTACCGACGACATTGCTGTATTCGGTCCAGCAACTACTCCTTGGTAGACGGCAAAGACCCGGTCCTGGGAGCTTCTGGGAAGGCTTCTGGGGTCAGCATTATGATAAACAGATCGCTTCATTGGAAGAGAGGTGAAGAATTGGGGGAGACTATGATGCATGCAGTTCCCGGAGCTTAACCCTTTACAAATTCCAGGGACCTATATTAGGCTTCCACACATTTTGCCATCCTATTTGGGTTGAGTAGGTAGGTAATATGTGTCTGTCATTGCCGGCTTGTGGCGACAAAAGCGAAGACCTCCCCGTTATGTCAAGAGTTGGTCATTCGCAACTTATTCAGCAATCGATGGTATTCAAAAAGTAAAGATTGCTGTGAAAAGAGTTGGCCTTGAGTTGAGCGAGGTGATGTTGGATCTCCCTAGAGGTCAAGGGGGGAACCACCTCCGGAGCTATTGGACCCACTCTACTGTCCAAAGCTTTAGTGGGGTAAGGGCAGCCGGAGCTCCAAAAACGCTCCTCCAGTTAAAAGCCCCGCCATATAGACAGACTCTCTCCATTGCCCAAACACCAAGCTTACATCGATCACCAAGATTGGAAGAATTCGAGATAGGGTTCAAATTATTATTAATCAACATGCATATATGTAAGTGCTTGTAGGTACCCTTCGTCGTTCGATAGTCAAGTCAAATGCCCAATGCAAGAGACAGACAGACAGTAAGTCGAACCCCAAGACACCCCTTAATCTTCTTTCTCTTCTCTGCTCTTTATCGTGCGCGCGCTATGCTTTACTTTCTACAAAAAAACCAACATGATGATACATATCCGTATTGCCCCTCATCGTCGTCGTCTCCGACCTTCCTGACAGGCATGTACGCGTATGTTTGTATGTGCTTCATGATCATATTTCATACCCGACCATTTTTTCTTTCTATAACGTCAACAACACACCGAACGAAGAAACATCACCACGACAATCACTTATTGCCGAGGCGATGGTTCTGCGAACCGAATCCCCCGCCGCGCCGGGGGCACTCTAGGGGTATCATCATCATCACTGTCGCTATCCTCCCGCGCTGTCTCGCCCAGGCCAAGCGCCGCCTCGCGCCGCCTCCGCTCGGCGGGCGTCTCCTTTTCGGCCACGTCGTCATCATCCTGGATCGTCGACAGAGCCGCCATACGCCGGCGTCGCTCCGCCGCCGTTTCGGGCTGGTCACTGCCAGCGACATCTCCGCTGCCGGTATTGCCCGAGCCCGTCTCGATCGCGACCTGAGACTTGCCTGTGCCGCTTCGTCCACGCGTCACGGGGGCCTCCTCTTGGGCTTTGGCAGGCGTCTTGCCCTGTTGCCGCGAGCTGTCGCTCTCGCCCCTCTTGACCGATGGCCGAGAGCTTCCGGTGGCCGCCGGACTAGCAGTCCCAGCCTGGGCTTGTTGCTTAACCAAAGCCTTCATAGCTGGCGACGCGTCCGATTGTTGAATAACTTCGCGCCTTTGCTTGACGTCGAGCTTCTGGACTTCTCTCAGGAAATCGTCCTTCGTCATTCGTCGGCCCTCGCCGCCGATCGTAAACCGGATTTTCCGGTCATCCTCGTCCACACCCTCCTCTGGGATAGCAGCGGCGCCCTTCTTGCCTTCGCCGGCTGCGGGCCGACCGAAACCTGTCCAACCGCCGAAGCTAGGTTTGGTATTGCCAGACTTCGAAGGTCCTGCCTCACCTGATCCTTCTCCAGATGACCCAGTGTTGTCTGCTGCGCCTTCCTTCATGGCCTTCTCTCCCTTCTTTCCTAGGCCCATGGCAATGTACTTGGAAGCCTTACTGCTACCCTCGGGATTCTGGGCCTTGCTGGACGGCAACTCGTATTTCTTGACGACTTCACCATCCTCGTCTTCGACGATAATCTAATTGTTGTTAGTACAATGCATGCCTATTAAGTGGGGAAATGTAACAATGAGACTTACAGTGTTGCCGAATTGGTATGCCCGAGCAGGCTCGTGCTTTCTTTGAGCACTAGTCTTGCCCTTTCGCTTCTGAGCCTCTTCGTTCCTCCACTCTCCGACACGCTTCTTCAAAGAATCATATGTCCAGTTCGATTTCTGAGTTTCGTGCTGAGCCATCTCTTTCAGACCCTCCAGATTGGATGTGGCCGGATGATGTTGCCCACCAGTCTCCTCCACAGCAAGAACTTGGCCATCTTCGTCCTCGATGATGATATGATGTCCTTCGTGGTAAATACCGATCTCTGGCTGCTGATCACGATCCTGCTCGTTTTCGCCGTCAGTTTCACGCCCCACGCGGTCTGAGTGCTTCTTCTCGGCCTTATCCGACTCTTTCTCCGAGCCCTTCTCGGATCCCTTCTCGCGCATGTCGCCAGATGACTCGTCACCTTGGAGTGTGCCGGACGGATCCTTTTCTTCGAACGAGGTTTGTTGAGCAGTCTCAGTTCCGGGGGACATTGGCTCCATGTTGCTGTTGGACCGACGCTGGGGGAAGATGGCAGATTCGCTAACAGGGCCGCCGGGTCCAATTCCGTCGTCCCATACCTTTCTGCGGCGGCGACCGTGTGACGACGCACGACTCGCGGATCTGCTGTGGTCTTCATTCTTCTGTCGTCGGAGGAACTGACCAGGTAAGCCAGTTGGTGGCAGGGTGCCTGGGGGGAATTCAGGAAGCTTCATGTCATCGCCTTCCGTATCAGACATAGTGCGGGCTTGCGATCGCGACTGCGACGAGATACGGGGCAGTCGGTTCATCCAAGAAGGACCATCTTCAGGAGCAGCGGTGTATGACATGGTGAGTGACAAGGTGTTGATGCGCTTTCCAAGCGTGAAGACTGCGATCGAAGATCCGTGGACAATGATGGAGGATACGACAATAAATGTCACAATAGGCCATACAAGAGTGATCAGAGCAAGATGCGGTGTTCCTTCGGGTGGGAGCTCGGAGAGTGGAATCGTGTGCTCCGTCTCGAGTTCGGCACGGGCGAGGATAGCAATGAAGATCGCACCCACTCCTATGGGTCCGAAATGTCCTGCGAATAGAGCCTCGCGCCAGGTTTTGACGTCGGGTATGAATGGTTTCAGTAACAACATGACCGGAATACGTCGGAAGAAGATGACGAGAATGGATATGGCCACGAGCTTTCCAGCGGACAGACCCATCTCGACGTTGTTGAACTGCTCCCAAGGAATAATGGTACCGAAGTAGACGAAGTAGGTCAAGTTGAGCAGCAAATCAATGACGTTGGAAACGTGAGACTCTTCAGTCTTGGACGAGAACCAACCATCGTTTGAGAAACCAACACCTGCAGCGAAACCAACAAGCAAATCGTCCACGCCAAGGATACTTCCGGATCCGGCGCAAAACAGGGCGAGAACGAAGTAGAAGACCAGGAAACTCTCTCGGTCGATGAGGTCGCGCTTTTCGGCGAACTTGATACTGTGACGGGCAATGTACCCGACCAAGAATCCATAGATGGCGCCGAAGACGCATTCGTAGAGGATAGTATACACGATCCAATGGTATGTCGTCTCCTTGGCGTCCAAATGGTCCTGGATGAGGTAGAGAGCCAAGTAGATGAAGGGAAATGCCATGCCGTCGTTGCAGCCAGACTCGGCGGACAGTAAGTCGCGCAAATGTTTGGGCACGCGCTTGGCGAACTTGCCTTTACCAACAACGGAGGAGGCCAGAACAGGATCGGTGGCAGTAACGCAGGCAGCTACACACAAACTCTCCAACCAGTTCAGCGGCGGGATCAGCCACCATATGAACAGACTGGTAATGAGCCATCCAAATGTCATGACAGGCAACAACAGGAGGACGACGGACCTCCAGTGCTTTTCCATGTAAAACTTGGGCAACTCGACACCAACGGCGAAACATTGCACAACGAGGACGATTCTAGAGAACTCGAGTGTAACTTCGTCCGTGTTACCCCATGTTTGTGGATTGATAAGATTAGCAGCATGCGGCCCAAAAATGAGACCGCAGAGCGTAGCTACAGTAGCTTCACCAATGTACATGCGCTCCTTAATAATAGTAGAGCAGAGCATGAAAAGGGTTGTGAAACCACCCAGGATGATGTACACCAAGTGCGACTTGGTGACGGACAGATGATCCCACGCCATGGTTGGCGATTTTGGGGGTTTTCACCCGCGGGAACTCTGGGTTGTTGTAAAGTGGTTTTTCTTTTTTTTATTGGCCGTCCGGTTTTGGGGGGAGGCTCAATTCGGCCGCTGATCGGATACGGGAGCAAAGATGTCTTTGCCCCGGGCGTGAGGGATTGGTCGCGGAGCTATGTTCGAGACCGATGCAACCCCAACAAAAACAAACCCGCTGTTCGCAAACTGACCTCGAGGCATCCAGATCACAATTTTTGTAGTGGTTTTCCTACTCGAGAGAAGGCGATGGCAGCAGGCAGTTGGGAGCCACGAAGTAAATAGCCAACAGGCGTCGACAGGTGGAATGATCGGGATCGGCGCAGGTGAGCGCAATTCGTGCAAGTCGTGTTGTGGTCGAGCGAACGTAACGAGCTCCGAGCTAATGACAAGCTTGTTGTTGTGGCGAAACAAGCTCTATCTTCCTCTCTGAACAGGCGCACAGCTAAGGCGACTGGCAGTGATTGGGTCTGGGAAGAAAGGCAAAGCCGTGAGTCCAATTTTCCTTCCGAGGGTCGTTGATGTTCGGAAGAGAAAAAAATAGAAGTCAAGCCTCTATTATAAAGTTGAGGGACAACAACAGGTTAAAGGGAAGGGAGAAAGAGAGAAAGAAAAAAAAGAACGCCGTCGTGCGCCAAGGCAATGGGAATCTTCTGTCATTTTAAAGTTCCGCAGCGCTTGGTATTTTCTGACGATGAGGATTTGGGGGCACTGGGAGCTGGGTCCGATGTAAGGATCTAAACAAGCTAAACAAATCGTACAAGGCCGAAGCGGGGACAGTCTAGGCCTGCACGTCCACTAAAGCCCAGGGGTCCCATGGTTCTTTGGGCGCTGATGGTAGATGGCTGAGCTTCATCCGTCCGCCTATCGCCACAAAAAAAACCACCACCCACTGCCACCGTACAACATGGGCGCATTTGGGGTGGGTTGCAGGTGGTGCGTTCGGTATGATAAAGCAGTCGAAGTGCTATTATGTCATGTAGTGATTAAGTACCTCCAAGGTTTCGACGACAACGCCCATGGCTTTTTGCTGATCAGCGAATCTGTTCGCAAAGCAGAAAGATGGCGAACAGATCCATATGATGGACGATAACAGCATATGCACGAGGATGATCGTAGCGCACATCGCTGCCGAGGAGAGCTATGAAGTTGTTGAAGGACCTGGTTCCGACGATCTTTGGTTGGAGGCATTTCTGGAGGATCACGAAGCTTCCCTCCCACTGACTTTGGACTGCGGGGTGGTGTTTGATCATTGCCCTTTCCTTTCCTATCTCCGTTAAAGTATGATGGCATGCGAAGACTCAGATGACTGCCCGGTTGTGGGTGACAGTGATTTAACAAACTTGCAACATCCTGGATTTGCTGTTTCTGACTGATTGCGGGAAGGCGTAGGTCAAATGGACGGCTGTACCGACGACAGCACCTTCCCAGACAGCAGCACTGACTAGCTGTGTCGGATAGTGACACAAGCTAGCGACCATTTTTAAGCTTGTTCTCGTCTGCTGTAGGACTTGCTGCGTGCGCTGAGCACAGCGTCTCAGATCACACCTATCGGCTTTTTGCGCCCAAGCATGTAACCACAGATTTTGGCATGGCAATTGGCGATGGACATCTAATCACCAGCCAGGCAACAGCGTTTCCAGCAGCATCTTCATCTTGATAGGCAAACTATGACCTGCGTACAAAACGGTATCTAAGGTTAAGAGAAGATCTGCGAAACATGTGAGCAAAATCCATGCATGTCGGCTGCATATTTCCATTGCAGGCGGCGGATAGATGACATCGGATTTTGTTGGTTTAAGGGCAATACATGGCCGTTACATGTTGGATACCGAGTTCGTCCACTCAATCAAGGGCATATTCTGGAACCCGTTAAGCCCTCGAATCACGCTCACTCCTTTGTCTTATCTTTCCATCAATTCCCATCGAATTGGAAGGTTCGGCTGCATACAGATCAATTGATTGACTTTTTCTTTTTCTAGCGGCTGTCTGGCTCGCTATTGGCCCTGCAGTAGTGAGCCTCAATCTCTATCTAACGAGCAGTTTCTTTTTCTTCTTTGCTTCTTCTATTACACTTTCCCATGGCGTCGGATCGTTAACTTGACATTTGGCCATACTTGCTTTACTAGCATCCCCCCAACCAAGCAATCTCAGCCGATAGGGCGGGATGTGTATTTGTAACGACAGGCACCAGGGTTCTTCCAGCTCATTGTTTGGCGCAAATGGCCGAGCTGAGTAAACAAAGCAAAACCGCCAGCAGCAGCAACGCTCAGCTGCGCGTGCCGAGTTAACCGTGGAGCGGTCTCCCGCAGCACTTTAGGCTAGTGCCTTGGCGGCTCTGTCCCCAGAGAGACGGGACCCATACGGATTACGTCGCTTGCTACTGGGCTATGTTATTTTTTCCTTCGCTATCTCTGTCTCCCTCCGTTCTCTGCTCTCTCTCGCGATGGCAAGCTCGACTATGCACCCCGACGTCACACGCGTCCTCTGCCCACCGGCATGGGGCGGGGAGGCAGGGGGTGGATAGGCTAGTGGATGGCAGCATTTTCTACCCGTTTCTTTCTGGGTCAGAAAGGGGATAGTCGGCAGCATAGGTCGGTCTGCCCTGTGATGTGCTGTGATAGATATGTCTAGGTGTGTGTGCCTTGGTGTGCAAAGGTGAGATTTGGCCCAGTTTGCGAAATGCGCAATGGCAAGCCAAGCCAGTTCTCGTGGCTCGGCATGAAGAAAATTGCCAAAATTCCATCAGCCAAGCTCTCCCAAGACCAACGGTTTGCCTGGGCATTCTCGGCATTGTGGACTGGCGGTCACCCCAACGCGAATTGCATCGTCATGGGCCGACTGGGCAAGCAAGACAAGCGAGCGAAGCTTTGCAGACAAGAAAAAAAGAAGCTCATTCCCAAGAGATCTGGTGTTTCCCCAGACAATTTCTTGTCCAAGTCTTGTTCAATTGCTTGACCGATTTGCTTGATTTACGCCCGACACTTGGCCAAAAGGCCTGGGCCCATTTCGCATGCCTTTGCCAGTTCTCCAGTAGGTGGGCCTAATTCCAACGGACAGCCGTAGCGGGGAAAGGCCTTTGCCGACCACCCACCCCCTTCATCCAATGCCTCCGACTCACGCTCCGGCTCCGGTGGTTTCATTGCCCACCGATAGTGTGGGGGTCAATCTCTTTTCTATTCCACACTCGACGTGTCTTTTGTGATGGCTGCCTGACTGCAGCTTTTTAGGTGCAGGTTGAGACAGGTACAGCAGGTCACGAGCCTCAGATTCCGTTGGTTTGGAGAGCCATCGTGGATGCAGACCCCGAGTACATCGCCCATCACCCAATATTGCCCAATTTTCTCTCCTTTTCTGCTACCCGATGCTACACCGAGTTGTGCTGTGGTTCCCCACGCTGCCACCGCCGGAGATGCACTATCTCTATTGCTGTGCGGCTCTAGCCTCGACAAGTATGTAGTACCATTCCTCTAACTAAGCCAAACGGCTAAGATCCCTGTCTATTGGCGGGATGGCACGCCGAATCTTTCCCTTGCATCTCAACTAATGGACGTTGCTCAGTGCTCACTGGTCATATGAGCTTACGCCTGCAGCCCTGGAAGCTAGGTGCCAATTGGCATTCGTCAATTGGAAGGGTTTTAGGTACGTGCAGTAGGTTTGTTTTGCTAACCGCTATTTCCTTCTTCGGCCCCCACGTTTGGGTGCTTTGGCCTGTCACAAGCACTTGTCCCAAACTTCGTTAAGTAGTTCGCATCAATCAACCGTTGGTGAATTCTTCCTCCAAGGTCATGTCCCAGGGCGTATTGCGCTTGCTATCCTTCTTATCCTTATCGCCGAGAGTACGAGCCATGTAATTTCTGTCCCCAAAAAGGCTTGGGCTCAGCAGACCGTTCCCCGGAGACCTTCGAAACAACAAGCTGGGGGACCATCGCATGGCGTTCTGGGAGGCTGCGGCCTCTTCGGTTTTGAGTTCCTTGCGGCCTGGTACCCAACAACATTAGCGAGGTTCATGACAAGCTTTCGTGACAAGACGCCATGCGTGGTTTGTATAACGTGGATCGTCAATTGAAGACAAGTAGGTAGACGGAATATCGCGGGGGTGTCTGGTATAATTGAATGTACCACAACTAACTGGCATGGGCTTCGGCTGCTGCTGGCAGGCAGTTCACCTCGAGAAACTTTGACTTACGAGCTGCCTTGTCTTTCCTGCGGGCACGCCATTCGTGCATCTTTTGACGGATAGAATGAGATTCCGCCTTCCTCAGCGATGCCGTTTCATTGTCCTTCTTCTTGGAAGAATGTGCTTGCTCGGAAGAATCGGGCTTCTGGGGAGGTTCGGCTTCCGTAACGGGTCCCGGTTCTGTAAGATGATTGGGTTCTGTAGGAGGGTTCGATTCCATGATATGTTTGGTTTCCGTGAAGAGTTCGGGTTTCGTAAGAGGTTGAGGTTCCATGCGAGGCTTGGTTTCCGTGCAAGATTTTGATTCAATAGGATTCTTAGACTCGACGCGAGATGTTGCTTGCTAGGAGGGTCTCGGCTTCGAAGGGGAATCGGGAGGACTCGGGTAACATCCGTTACTCTGGCGAACGTCGGCCTCTGACTTGGACTGTAGGGACAGGAGCCAAGCCTTCCTCTCATCTCTGGCTCTCTGGTTGTTGATCATGTCTGATGCTTTGTCTCAGGAGTCTCGGTCTGATCCTGTAGGCCGGTGAGTTGATGAGTGTCTTGACGGGGCGGGGTTTGATGCTTTTCCCCGTCCGGTCCCAGGCATACAGAAAGCGCAAGTGGTGCTTGCGGATACGGATAACAGGTGAGCCGAGGAAAAGTCGAGGTGCAACTAGGCTGCAACGGGAGTGATAAACAAAGCATGGTAAGCCAATAATTGCTAGGTGGTATGAAGTTCTAGATATCTGGTTTGGAGTGTTCTCAAAGGGTTGATCCAACTCCATGTTGTTTGGCGAAGAACCCCACACTACAGACGAGCAAGAAACGCAAGGGGAAAGAGCGATGGTTCAATCCCCTTTCTATGGAAGGCAATTTTTGATGTTCGTGTGCTTGCATGAGTGGCAATCATCCAGGAAATCGATTCAGCGAGCCCATGGAGGGTAAGTCCTTGTCGTATGTTATTTTCTAGGAGCGTCAGCCTCGTATAGTTGCGATAAAATATAACGCCACGGGCAATGGCTGAGACATCTTTGAGGACGTAAGACCTCATAGATCACAGGGAAGCCTACTCAACCACCACCTTGGAACGCCTATTTTCATGTTCTCTCCCCTGCAACTTCCAGGTACGTCCTACGGCAAAGATGGGGAAAGGGAGAATCAGTGCCAAGCCTGTCTCGACGGCCAAGCTGTCAAGTTCCTACAGCTATATCAGTCTCAGAGCCCTCTACACTCTTTTATCGTCTTCTCTTTCCTCGAGTAGAATAAGACAATCCAGGGATGCTCCGCGACAAATCATTACGATAATACCAGAACCTAAGAACGTAGGAAATTGAAATCGCTATACTGAAACTTTCCCACGGATGATGGTATTACCATCATCCTTCACACCAGTTTCAGCGCAAGACCAATATGTTAAAGGTATTTCCGTGATCTACTGCTGGCCATCATGGCCCTCGTATCCAGATCTAGGCCAAGCCTTGCTACAAAGGGGGGTTGATGGCTCGGAGAAACTTGGTCGGCGGAACTATGTAGAAGAGACCCATTTACCGAGTACCTAGGGGGAAACCGGCCCGAACGGAGGCGGTGACAGGTTCTTGAGATTTATAAGCATGGAGTATCATTCGGATCTTATCTGGATCGAGTTGCATTGGAATGCGTGTGCAAGGAGGCAAACCCAGTTAGTTGTCAGTTCACTGCGCCCCAACCCGAATTCAGGATGACAGGCATTTTGAGCCAACGTCTCGTTTAGGCAGATGAGACAGACTACATTTATCAATGTAAAAGAGCGTGGAAACTGGGAGTTCTTTCCTCTTGTGCTCCACAACATTAGTAGACCAGTTTGTTCCCATTGCTCACAATGGCAGCTCCCAAAGCACCTCAACTCATATTCGGCTGTGGCGGCCTCGGCCAAGAGATAATTGGCGACGCCGTCGCAGAGCTCTTGCAAACACTCAAGGAAGTCGGGATTACACGTTTGGATACGGCTGGTCTGTACCCGCCATCAGACATCGGGGCCTCGCAGCGTCTTCTCGGTCAAAACGGAGCGGCGGCTAAACTCGGATTCACCATCGACACCAAGTCCATGGTAAACATTACCGGGGGCGCCAGCACCTTGGAACCCGCCAAAATCGAACGATCGGCGGCGCAGAACTCCCATGACCTCAATTTCAGTGAGGGCGGCAAGATTAACGTCTTCTACGCTCACGCTCCTGATAGGAACACTCCCTTGCAGGACCAGGCGGCCGGGTTTGATGCGCAGTACAAGAAAGGTCTATTCAACAAGGTGAATCACTCACTTCTACTTCCACTTTCCGCCAAGGGATGAAATCATTATCGAATTTCTGCTAATAGGTATCCCCTTCTGTTTTGCTTAGCTGGGTCTTTGTAACTTCCCCGCCCCGATGCTCGAGGAATACATCCAGATCTGCGAGCGTGAGGGCTATGTCAAACCTACTGTGTACCAAGGGCTGTACAATCTGATCGACCGCCGGCATGAGGGCGCCGTGATGGGCCTCGTCCGCCGGCACGGCATGCAATTCATCGCCCACAGCCCTCACGGGGGCGGCTTTCTGCACGGCGGTCTGACGCTGGGCAAGGTCGAAGGGACGCGCTTTTCCGAGGGCAACATCATGTCGATGGACGCGCGCCGGTACGACACGGAAAAGCACCACGCCGCGATCCGCGCTCTGGACAAGGCCCTCCAGCCGTACCACGAAAGTATCACGAAAACGGACGTGGCGCTGCGCTGGCTCGCATTTCACTCTCAGTTGGGTCCCGATGATGCTATTATTATCGGCGGGAGCAAAATTTCCCAGGTCAGGCGAAGCGCGGCGGCGATCGCCCAGGGACCGCTGCCCAAGGACATTCTTATATCTGTGGAGGATATTTGGGCAGCTCTAGCTGCTGCTTAGTGGTCTGCTATTTAAGGCCTTCCGGTTTGTTTATTATATAATGTGGTTTCCTTAAATGTTTCCACATAGTAAAGGCTATTATGGTCTGTTATACTTGGTCGCTGCCACATATCCATCTTAGCCATAATACTCGTAGTTCTCATCGTATCCCCCATCAAGGTTGTCGTACCCTTCCTCTCCATAGTCCTCGTTCTCATAACTCTGTTCTTCTTCGTCCTCCTCGTCCCCCACGCCGTAATGGTCTTCTCCTTCCTCTCCCTCTACTTCCTCTTCTTCCCCGTCCTCCTCATTTTCGTTCTCATCTTCCTCGCCGTCACCTTCACTGTCAACTTCCTCACCGTTATCGTCGTCCTCTTCCACTTCTCCTTCGTTATCGAAGCCGGAAACGTTCTCATACTGCTCCTCGCCTTCCCATTCGTTCTCAAACTGGACAGATTCCTCGCCATCGGAAACCACTTCGTCATAATCTCCTTCATCGTTGACATATTGGTCATCAAGCTGACCATCATCGCTGCCAGTGTCCCCCCCAGAGTCCGTCTCCTCGTCCGTGTCTACTTCTTCCTCCTCCTCGTTATTGTCCTCATCCTCTTCTTCGGCACCGTCGTCACTTTGGAAGGCTTCTGCCCACTCGTTCTGTTCCAGGGCTCCCACGTTATCACTGTCGTATGCGTCGCCATCAAAGCTGTAAAAATCTCCTTCATTTTCATCATCTTCGTCATCTTCCTCTTCCTCTTCTTCCTTGGAATAGTGGTTCATTGCCCAGGCCGCTCCGCCCGCGACCGCAAGGCCACCGCCCGCAGCCATGGCGATCTTGGTGATGTTGTTGGTGGTATGGTTAGTAGTGGACGAGTTGTTGTTATGAGTCGAGCTTTGTTGGTTGTCCCACGCATAGTGTGATTGCTGGTACTGTTGAGACGTGTTTTGTGTGATGTTTCCAGGGACAGCGCGCTGCCCTTGCGGCCCAGTGTGACCCATTGGTTGCTGCGGGTGGGCGTTGACACCAGCGTACGTATGGGACTGGTGGCCATGTTGTGGGCTGCCTCGAGGTGGGAAGGACTGCATTGGAGCAGGACCTGGAGCCGGGCGACCTGGCAAGCCACGGCTTGAGGAACCGTTGCTGTTACTGGAGTTCTGATACTGAGGTGCCCTGTTGAGACTGGGCTGATTCGTTCCAGGTTGGATTGAGTTCGAATATCGCTGTTGCTGTTGAGGTTGCTGTTGTTGTTGGTGATGTGGATGCTGCTGCTGCTGCCGCTGCTGACGATATTGCGGCTGGCCTTGCTCATTTAGCGGCAAACTCCTTGTGGGTTGTTGCTGGTGGTATTGCTGGAGCTGCTGTGTTTGTTGCGGTCGGTTATGCTGACTTGGAGGCATACCCCTTGTTGGCTGTTGTTGCTGATACTGTTGGCGTTGCTGCTGCTGCTGCTGGGTATGTTGAGGCTGGCTTTGCTGACTTGGTGGCATACCTCTCGTGGATTGTTGTTGCTTGGCTTCCTTTAGTCCAGAGCCGAATAGGTTTTCGAAAAAGCCACTCTTCTGTTTAGGGTTCGGAGGAGGGGCTTGGCGGGTCTGCTGCTGTTGTCCGATGAAGCCTGTAGGTACCACTTGCTGCGGTCGTAGAGGTTGTGCCTGGTTCACTGATCGACTTGTAGCCATGCTTTCTGGCGGTACCGAACCTTGTGGGGGTCGATATGGGAGATACGTTGGCTTCGGATGAGGGTTTTGCTTGGGTTGCTGGATGCCTGGTCCATGAGCTGGGCTCATCCCCTGGCTTGGCACTCCATTCGCCTGGGGAGGTACATATCCCGCCTGTGGCCCAATATTCGGTTGGGATATAATGTTAGTACTCTGGATGGACACCGCTTGCTGCTGTGTCTGGTGGATATTGACAGTGCGCGGCTGCACGCTGTTGCCCGGAGGCTTCGAAGAATGGCCATTTTGCGGCACAGGCTTTCTGCTAGTAGGGGCTACGCCGGACCCTGAGCCAACCTGCTTCCTTTGTAGGGAGGGTCGCTGTTCCTGACCAGGAACTTCACGTTTCTCCGTGGTGTTGCTGCTGGGTCGTGACACGACAGTACCTTGCAAACATTAGTCAGCCATTGTTCCGCTTCCGGATTTATATGACGATAACTTACTCCCTTTCACGCCAGCCAAATCTGACGTAGATTTCTTTTGTGGCTCGGTGCCGGGTGTTGTTTTGGTATCCGGCTTACTCATAAGCCGCAATACCGATTTCACTTCCGTGGTGAGCATCTTCAGAAGCTCATCTTTGACATTGGTCGGTTTGGAGGTAGAGATATAGTCGTACCCTCTTAAGTCGAGCATCTTCTCACGTTTGAGACCTGTGGTGAAAGCAACGGAGAGCTCGTCAGTGGCCCCCTTTTCCATGTTATTAGCGAAACGGGCCAATGATAAGTCGAGCTTAGACGTTTGATTTTGGGAGGACTTACAGCGCGTAGAGCCGGACTGCCAGAGTTGTATACGGCAAGGACTCTTAGTTTGGGATACGTTCCCTTGAAGAGAGAAGCAATCCCCTGAAGCGATGATGCATATGCCTGAAGCCATCTCTCCACACCCCACAGTAGCTGGGGGTCTGTGTGAAGACTGGTTCCGGCCATGCGAATCAACATAGGCGTCCAGTGATCCTTGTACGTCTGGTTCTGCGGAGTATTGAGAAATATCACTGCTTTGGCAGCGACCCCGAGCTGAGAGTACCTAGGGCCTTCTGTCATGATGCGATTGAGTGCCTTGAGTTAGGGGAGACTTTAGTAAAGATTGCATGTCGTATATAGTCAGTCGGGAAATGTAATCTTACCGCCTCAACAAGCAATCCTCCCACACCCTGACAGATCAGTACAAGTGGGCGCTGAGCCGGGAAAGGGGCACGTGCCGAGATGAGGCTATCGAGAAGTTTCGAGACAGACTTCTCGAACCCCTCATCCCACTGAGTGGTGAATACGTCTGGCGTGTTGTAGCGGAAGGACAACACACGTGCGCTCGGGAAGCCCTTGGGAAGGATGTGGGTTAGCCACACATCATTCTTGTATGTGGCCACTTGCATGCCATGGACTGCGACGATGTCAAAAGCTGGTGTCTGAGGAAGTTCCTTCGTCAAACAGCACAGTTTCCCGACAGCGTATGATGCAGGCTGGGGGCGGGGGTTTTGGGTTGCCATGTTTGGATTAGGGCAGTGGTAGATTTGTCAATCACTAGATATACAGTGTGTTCGTTTTCTAGGGTATATGTCAGGGAGGTATGTGTCGTTGTGTAGGTGTGATAATACGAAGTATGATAGAAGAGTAAGGGGAATGACTTGGGTTGTCAGATGGCAGATCAAACAGACTGGGCCAAGTATTGCGGCGGAATATATATGGAATATTCAGAGAATACGTCGGTAATAAGCTTTCAGCTCTTCTGGCTTGTTTACATAAGACGCTTTCCTATGGAAGTTTCAAAGGGGGCCTCCCTGCGCCCCGATTGCCAGAAAACGACTCCAGGGGACCCAAGTTGAAATCTCACTGGATGTTGTGTGTGAGGCCCTGACGGATAGGTCACTTAGACCAAGCACCATTAGTCAATCCCAGTCAAATATCACAAGCCGAAAGGTAAGGCTGCAGAATGTGGCAGTGAGTCAGACTAGAGTGGTATGCGAGCGCTTATATGTGCTGAAGTGGCGTCGAACCAAATCAAACCAGGTTGAGCATATATGCAATAATATTTATTTTTGGTCTTCATTGATCAGGCGACCAATCATATCGATTCCTGTCTTTTACAATCTGAGTCTGGTTCCCGGCCGGCGACCACCGATAATCTGAAAGTAATATCAGCACACCAACAGGCGATATAGTGCCCTTAGCACACCATCCTGCATAAAGGTTCCAGACGCTCCTGGTCTCAGCCCCCAACAGCCTCCAACGCTCGCATGGCCAGCCTTATTATACCATTTATTCTCTTCCAACCCGTCATTCGATACCCGGCAGCGGCAATGGAATTATTTGAAACATAGAAACATAGCCACATACTAATCAGCATTTTCTTTCATCTCGGTCTGTCCTTGAGGCTCTCGAACCCCTGCATAGCCCCGTGGCTAGCTAAATATACAGTTCCTGAGGCTCTATTAGGTGTTCATAATGGCAGGCTAGTATGATCAAAGCTAAGCACGTAGAATAGTTTACTTGCTAGTCAAAAATCTCCATGGGGGGGGGGGGGGGGGGGGGGGGGGGGGAGAGATATCTTACTTGCTCGGTCCCGATTGGAATCGATGATTATAAGAGAGCGACGTTCCAGAACATCACAGCTTTGACCAAAACCAGAGATCCTATCTCATCATTCGAATTCCAACACAATTATCGTCTTCCAGTCAACCTTCTTTTCTCTCTATACCTCGTATATCAAGCCATGCCTGTCCCTAAAGGTAAAAAGGCAAAAGCCATCAGGCCGACGAAGAAGCCTGGAGTTGGGAATAAGAAACCGAAGTCCCGCCCTGCTCCCGCTCCACCACTACCCCAGCACCAAGGCCACCATCAGGTCAACCATCAAGTCAACTATCAGGGTTATCACCAGGCCTACCATCAGGACTACAACCAGAACTACCAATACAATGACTTGAGCTACACGGAGAAGGCTAATGGTCGTATGTCTCCGCTCTATCAAGCCCTATATAGGAACTCAATATTTTTATCAGACCACTAAAGTACTCCATAGGACTTGGTGCATTAAAGAAGCAGAAAAAGTCTGCCGCTCTGGCGGTTTTCGTCTTCCTAACCTACATTGCGAGCATTATCATGGGAGGTAAGTCTACACAGCATGCGGCTACATCAATTGCTTGGCTTGAAACACCGACGTTCGTGCTGACTCTTCCCCAGGCTTCATCGCCGGTGGCTGTAGTACCGCCATGGCAAAGAATCTCTTCCTCGCTGAACTGCACGTCAACCAGACTCACGACATCTATTTCCGTGTCGGCTACTTTGGTGAGCAATACTTCCTCCTTGGTTCTTTCCAATATTATCGGATACATGTTTTACAGCGCTAACGTCGAGTCTATTGCAAATCACTTAGGTGGCTGTCTCTCCGTGGCGAATCTGAATACCTCGTCGACTTCGACCACAAACACCTCGACCAGCAACGAGCCTCAAGTCCACTGCGTCACCAACATGCGCACCACCGATCCGGAAGACCTGGGCGAGGAGTTCTGGGAAGACCTCCATCTCCCCGCCGCCACCCAGGCTTCGGTGCAGGACGCGCTGAACGCCACGCTACCCTACACCAGGCAGCTGCAGAGCGAAGTCTTCTTCTGGTCGCCGCCGGTCCTGCACATGGCCTTCTTCTTCCTGAGCGGCATCATCCTCTTCGTCGCCTCGACGGCTGCGTCCGGCGCATCGTTGCAGCGGCCTGCCTACAAGGCGGTGGTGTTGACGGGGGTCATCATGGGCGCCTTCGCGCTAGGTCTGGCCCTGACGGCCACCATCGGCACGACTCAGATGCTGAACTCCTTGCTGCTTCCGCTCGGTGGCGGTTCTGAGGCGAAAACTGCCATAGCTGCCAAGGCCCCTGTTTACATGCGACGCGGGGGTTTGCTCAACGGGCTCCAGAGTGGACTGGTAGCAGTCGTTACCATCTTCTATGTGCTTATAGGTGCCCTGTTTGTTCGTCGCAGAAAATAGGGGACCCAAGCACTTCATCTGGTCCTTCCTATCTTTGCTCCCCCCTTTTACGTTGTGGTAATAATTTTGATGGTACACACCCAAGGACTGAAACGAGGCATTGATTTCTACCGCTGCTTGTAAAATAGAATGGAATGGTGGAGTTTTTATAAAATGGTTTATTAATAGTTTTGCCAACTTACCACATTTGGTGCAGTCATCAGTCTTTTGAGGGTTTCGTGACATCAGGTATGATGGTGGCATCGTGTGAATTTATAAAGTGGAAGCTATCCTTGTATGTAAGTCACCGAGGCAGCTTCATCATGCTTTACATAGAGCGAACATCTGTAGCAGGGTTTCAAGTCATTTACTGTGGATAGCGCGGCTAATTGGCTGATCTCCGTCAGACATCCCGGTATCAACTGCAAATTCGGCGACGGTCGCTGGGCATCGCTGGGCACATGTTCAGCAGAGGGGCAACACTTTGCGACCTGCATTTGAGCTGCAGCTGGTCGTGCCTCAGTGTTATCCTAAAAAGGCTAGAACATGTCACAAATGTAACCTCGCACTGCATGAAGATCGGATCAGGCTGGGGAAATTTTGCTTCGCTTAACCGTTGGCCTATTTTTGCCTTGTTCTATGTCACTTTTTGGACCATGATCGTGACAAACCAACCTATCCCAATGGCGCCAAACTCAACAAGGAGAAAGAGGCGTAGTCGCCGGAAAGACGGACCAGATCTTATCTTCGTGAACACGGCCGAGTCTTTCCGGACTGGTCACGAGAATAAAGATCTGAGGTTGGTCATCCGGCACCAAGCCGCGAGATCCGGGTGCAGAAACAGAGGGCGCACCCGCGATGACACGATGACAGAGGGCGACCCACAGGACGGGACGGTTTCAGTTCGTGACCAGCCGCCTCCCGTGCCACGGATCCTACCTTCCTACAATGGGTATGAGACCATGCGGATTAGGTTCGACTTCGACATAACGTGCTTGACCAGCTTTACCGATATCGACTTCGCCGCCAACGCCTGCAGTTTGCTACAACACAACCTGCGGCGCAGCGGGTTCTCTCTCCAGAGCCTGCCGACGTGTTTCCTGGCCTACCTTCCTAGTCGCTATGGCTCTAGGCCATTCTTAGACGATGCCATGCACTGCGTTGCCGCTAGGGCGGCGCACATGGTGGGGTTGGCGACCTCGCCAACGCTTCATACGGCGCTCTACTCGAAGGCCTTGGCTAGCCTCCGTGTCGCAGTAAAAGCTCGGGACTCCTGGCTCATACCAGAAGTGTACTGCGCAACACGGCTACTTGTGCTTTACGAGGTAAGCCTTTCCCTTTTGGTCCGGGTCTCGCTTGAAGCGAGTGCAGCACCGGTAGTAACGGCCCCCCTTTTTAGACCATCGGCCCGCCAAATCAGAACGCATTGATCTTCCACAGTAATGCAGGGATCGACCTGATTAAGCAGATGGACCCTACCAGTGAGATGTCTGCTTTTAATCAGATACTTATCCGGAGTCAGGGACCGTACATTGTGAGTAAAACTTGCCCACTTATCTGTTCTACGAACATGCCCCCTAAACATTATGCAGATAGCAAAAGCAATGTTCGAAAGAGAGCCAACGCTATTCGAAACCAGCGAATGGAAGCGATTTTTCGACACTGCTGCCAGCACAGAAACAGACGCAGACTCTCAACTTATCTGGAAGTTCATGGGCGCTGTCTCTTTTTTGCCAGGCGTCCTGAGGGATGTCCACGCCCTCCACCTTGAAGAACACACCCCAGCGCGCAAACCGTCCTCAGACTATATGGCAAGGGGCACCGACATCCTTGAACGGACAGAGAGAATGTACTGGGCTTTCCAGGAAGGCCACCGCTGCTACCAGCGCCGACCGCCGTACCCGTCGTCCCTGTTCGACCTGCCCGAAGCGGCCGAGTCCCCCGGCCGCATCCGATTACGCGGCTACTTCTTCAACTCGATGCTCTTCTTCTGCCGCCTCCGAGCCACCTTCATCCAAAACAAGGCGGAACGGGCCGCGAGCGAGGCCGAGGCGCAGGCGTTCGCAGCGCGGTCGCTGCTGGCCACGGGCCGGGCGCAGAGCCTGGACCCGGTACTGGCATGGCACCTCGAGGAGCGGAACAGCGTGTCGCGGTCCGTCGTGCGGACCAAAGAGCAGTGGGATGCGGTACGGGAGCAGGAGATAGAGGAGACTGGAGGAGTGGAGCTGGCGGGCTTCTTATTGCGGAGGTTGCAGGCGTGGCTCGGTCTGTGGAGCGAGGAGACTTTGGCTGCTGAGTCTCACTTCAAGGGGGTAGTTGGAAGACCCTGAGAATGCTAGGTCGTCGACGACACCGCGCCAGGATGACCACGATGGCTGGATTGGATGCAAAAAGGCGCGAATCGGCGACACGCCGATGGAATAAGGAGGACTAAAGAAAACATCAATCTCTTGTGTCGATTATCAACTGTTCCCCACGCAATCGGCAAGTTTCCTAGTGGTGCCTCAGACCACCAAAGCTTCCTACAGAACAGCTACTTAGGCGACAATGCTGTCAAAGCTGGAGTGTTTAGGTCAACCTACCAAAGCGTGTCGCTGTGCACGAAGTGCAATTATTTGTTAACAGCTTTCGAATTTTTGGCCCCGTCCTCGAACAAAGGTGGAAAAAAACATCTCTCATCTGGAAACCAAGGGAGCCATCACAACAACCCCTTTCCTGTCGCCATGCCTGCCAGAGATGTCCTCCGACGACGACGCACCCGTCGTCGCGACCAGTACAACCGGCGCCGCGGCGCACACCCCCGTGTAAGTTAAAAGCAGAAGATTTCCTATCATATAAAATCTCTGTGTCCTGAAATCTTCAATCCTTCGCATCCTATCGTCTGGCCTCCTCAATTCGGTAACGGGCGGCAAATCAGCCACATACCACGACTCTAATTCCCGGTTCCACGCATACCAACACCAGTTCCACCGGGTACCTACTTCATTTCCATATCTTTCATCTTAAACCTCCATCACTAATGATTCTACAATAACCACAGCCTCAAGATGACGAACAACAAGAGCAGCCCATGCCGCCGCCGCCTCCGCCTCCTCTTCCTCCTCTACCGCTACTGTGGCGCTACCAAGTAATCAACTTGTTCGTTGCCAGGTGCTTGGCCAACATACGCAAGCTCCTCAAGGAGATATACGACACGATGCCCGGGGCCTCTGACGATCTCCACGATTGGGGCACGGAGTGGCTCGAGGCCATCCCCCTGGACAACGAGGGCCACATGGTGTGGGACTACGACCCGTACGCCAAGCGCCGGTTCATCGAGCTGCGCAACCATTTCCTATGGCTCCGGGACGAGTGCGCCTTCGTGAACAACATCGTGTCGGGTATGGACCGGGTCGGCCCGCACAGGGTCAGGCTGCAGGATGTGGGCCCGCTTTGGCAGATGGTCAGGCAGCTCTCGGACAGCGTTCAACACTTCGCTCGGGGTGTCGAACAACTGGTAAGTGATCATGAGATCTTAACAACTTCCCCTTCCAGTTCAACTCGTAGATTTGTACATCCTCAATAGGAGGCTCTCATACTGACAGGCTATCTGTTCTATATAGGTCGCCCGAGGAGTGAAGAATCCCAAGAAAAGCACCGTCAAACTCGAATTCGTTCTCGCTGGCCTCGTGTTTCTCGTTCTGCTCCCCGTCATTGTCGAAGGCCTAAGAATTCTCTCCGTCCGGCTGCTCCATCTTTTGATTTGGTTCATGTCCCCCGGTCGGGGTTTTTTGCTCTTGCTATTCATTATGTTCATGTCGGGTTTCGTCATCAGAATTTGGAACAATGTGCGTCAAAGTGGTTTCCAGAGTCTGAGAAGGCTGTTTGAAAACAGGACTGGACAAATCTGAAGGATGAGCGTTGGATTCCGGCATAAGGAACGAATCAATTTCGACTGTCTTTGTTTCACGATGTCGCCGACCCAAGGGGGCAATCAGTACTACGCCAAGGAGATAGTACAGCAGGCACCCAGTATGAAAGGAATAGCTGATGGACACACAAAGATCACAAAGATGGAAATACGAATCATTCACGCGGGTTTCATTCTCGAACATGCTGGGATGTCTCTATTGAGACCTTCTCATGGCCCTATCTGCTTTCCGCGCTGCCAGGTCATCACTAACAAGTCCCAGATCCCGACCCAAAAATATTGGTCACACCTAGCGTTACCACTACTCCCTCCCATGTCGTTGCAGTCAACAGTTCAGTTTTTCCCATGATGTAATGCGCTTAGTTGACCGCAGTCGTGCTTGAAGAGCCGCTGCCGCTGCCGACGGCGGTGGTGCTGGAGCTGCCGGAGCCGGAGCCGCCGGCGTTGCCGCTGCCAGAGCCGCTGCTCTGACCCTTGGAGAAGCAGCTACCTTGGTTGACTGGGGCAGACATTGTGATGTTTTGTGTTGTTCTGTTAATTGAAGTGTTGTTCAAAGTGTTGATTGTGATATTGAAGCTGTTGCAATTGTTGTTCTTGTTGGTTTGTTTGATGAAGAGAAACAAGAAGTCGGTTTGGTGGGAGCACTTGGTGCCTTTTATAGGAAACTCCGTGAAATGGGTGATTCAAGGCGTATGCCTCGTGACTCATTGGGCCATAGAACGCTCCAAGGACATATTGATATGGACATGGTCATAAATGTGCAGGCTTAGTACACAAGTGACTTCGTGATGGCCTGGGCCTCGGCGGTGTTGCTAAAAATGACCTCGATGGTTGCAAATCAACCTGGGTTGACAATATCTGCTTTTATTCAATGTCTGTCGAAGATTCATCAGTATAGTATGCAGAAGGTAACATTATTCGTCAGGGCATGTGGGTGGGGTTTCCAAGTCTATTAGACCTATCTTCCAAGGCCTGTCATGACATAAATAATTGGGTCAGAATGACCCGATATGAATATTGATGAAGACGGGGTTGGTTTATTCCTGAGCGTGATGTTGTGACTTCTCATGCCAGCTGGTTATGGTATAGTGCGGCAAATGATGTTGCTTACAGTGAATACCCCTCAGCCTGACACAACTATCTGGTGACAGTTATTGTATATGTTCAAGTGGCATCTTACCAGAGCGTTATAACAAAGTCGTTATGTGTGAAGATGACGTTCCTTTTACTAAGTCCAACAGCCCCTGCTGAGTTGGTTTCAAGTGAACATCCCCCAAAATATGTATAAGGGGGAGTAGGCGGGAAGAAAATGGAGTTAATAAACAAAAAGAAAATGAATAGGCAGCCTGTTACTGGGATCGAGCCAGTGAGCCGGCAAGATCTGGGAGCTTGATCATAAAGCATGGGCACTGTCACTTCAACAAGAACTTGGTATAATGGCCTTTATTCGAACGGCATGTAGAAACATAATGGGCTCACTGATAAGTATCAGTTGTGGTCTAGTCCTCAGGCTTTCATTGTGTTCCAAAATGTAACACCCCCTTCTCAGAAACACCTAGCACTGAGAGCTGGCCAACATCGACACCGAACCACTATTTACCCCTAAGCACCTCCGACAAGGCATCTTGGCCGCGATCTGCTTTGTCTTCAGTACTGCCGGCGTCAGTCCCGACCTCTTGAGTCACGTTGTGTTCATTGTCTGGATGATCAAGACTTCCTCCGGCCTCGGTGATGATACGCGCCCACCAGCCGAGGCTGAACACCCAGCCATCCAGGAAGCGAATTGGCTCACGCCTGGCGAAGCTCGCATCTCGGAGAATAATGCCGGCGCCCAGTTCGCACCTCTTGGACCCGGTCAGGAAGCTCATGATATTGGCCATGCTGTGGGGCTCGCGGGACAGGGTGCCGCGGAGACTGACTTGCAGTAACTGACAAGGCCAAGCACATCCATGTTATAGCGTATGGCTTGAGGTGCATTGGCCGATGTCCCTTCGATCTGGAGATGTCCGACCTGGTGCGCAATTGTCCTGTCGAGAAAATAACAGGGCTTAGGACTTATGGCTTCACATGGGTGGAGCTCATGACCTCAATCCTCCCCAGGCGAAAGATGCGGTCGATAGCGAGGGCGTCATGTACTCCCGATGGGTTTGATTCAAAGTATATGGCAGCTCTCAGCTGGGGGGACTCAATGAGGAGTCCCTCAATCCTCCTCTCGAAAAGGGATCAGATGCTTGTCAGTTCATAAACGGCACCTAACCACAGAAACTGCATTGCCCTAATGCAATATTGAAACATGTTTATTTGAACAACCGGTTGCACAACTAGCTTATGTTGCTCAATGATTGTGTTACTCAATGGGATGCAACGCATCAAGACCAAATGCCCAGGTTACGTAACCCAGACTTCGGTTAATACAGCTACTGCCGCTCCAGTTCGGGAAAAGCTGACTACTCCAGTGACAGGACGGCAGGACGGCAGGACGGGGCATCGAACACCTGTGAATAAGCCGCAAATTCTTTTCCCACAGCTGGTTTCATTTCAGTTTGGTGCAGCATACCATGGATTGGACCTTTTCTTTGAACATAGTCATCCCCATGCCACCACTAGCATTCCTTTTCTGCTGGGCTATTCTGGTAAAAACCTGACAGAGAACTGATTGACCAGCATCACTTCTGGAGAGAAATAGGGACACGAGGATACTCATGAGCCCAGATATAGAAATATGTTTTCTATTTATTTTACTGTATGAAGCTCTGCCGTCTTCCAATGTTTTGCTTTTAATTGGCTGAGCGAGTCAAGTTCGGCAAGCGATCATGCCGATCACATACACCCCCTTTGGGCGGCCAGACACGTCTTGGTGTAAACCCGAGTGAGCCCAAGAATGCCGGTTCAAATGAGCAGCAAACCTTGGGTGATACCACCGGTACTAACTGGTAGCACTGCGTTGCTGTGCCTTTGCGCTTCCCGTCGGTCAACAGCAAGCCCGGCCAAGCATGATTAGGATTGACAAGAGCCGAAGCCAGCAAGAAGGGCGGTTTAACACTGCAGATCATCATGGTTGAAGTCACCCTAAACACTTGTGCCGACAATCAAGGAGGATTTGCAAGTGTTGAAGCGAGATTGGATGCCGGGAGCCCCCATTGATGGTTGCACGGAAATGTTGTTGCCTGGTAATGAGGAGTAAAAACCGGGTCGGGCCTTCAGTGGGTCGGGATTCCGGTGTGCCAGTTCCACGACTGTGTTGTCGGTTGTTCATGCCATTGTTCGGATCGAATTGAACGAAAACGATAGGTTTGCCAAGCTGCAGTTGGTTGGGAAATCATGCACGTGGAATGGGCAAAACTGCTGCCTGGACCTTTGGACCCTTTCTGCGCTTGTTGCCGGCTGCGCAAATCATCGCAGCTCATTGCGCCGGACCAGGACCGTTGCAATGATCGGGCAAGTGGAGTGGAAGATGCCGCTGATACATCTAGACAGGTCGGAGAGACGGCCCCATCTTATCGCCCGAAGTACTGCTAGACCGGAGAAATACATCGGTGGTCGCGAGCTCGAACCTGTCGCCACGATTTGGGGGGCACGGGAACACACGCTAGAATCTAGAAAAGCCCAATTGCTTACCGACTACGGAGTTACTCCGAACATACACACTACTTGACTCTTGCAGCGGCGAAGTAGCCCGTCATACGTTTGGTCATCCATACACGTAGAGCAGGTTGCGAGAACCCGAGTCATGACGTCGTGTTTTCCTGACAAGCGCGGTCAAGTCTCAAGTCAGGAGGAGATGTGGTGGGAGGAAAGAAAGGTGATCCAATCACCAATCGAGGGCCCGAAGGATTTCATTGAGGCTGGGCCAAGATGCCCCAAGCTGTCAGCAAACTCGAGCTACCGAAACAGGCCAAGAGCTCGTCGCCCGCCGCCCGGTGATTGGACGCCAAGGCAAAAACCACACCATTCGATTTCCTCCTTGCCAGCCAGCCTGCGGCCTGCGGCCAAACGCCTCGGTAAGAAGCCGACGGGTGTGTGGTGTAGCCTGGTAGCATTATTTTTTCCTCGCTTTCGTACAGCAGTTTCAATCCAATCCACCTCGGCACCCTTTTTCGGAAGATGGAACCGTTCTTTTAGGCTTCCGTTTAGTGTGGACGATCGGACTTTGACTCGCGGAGGAGCGGGCTTACGGTTCAGCAGCATTTGGAAGCTTGGCGGACAAGTCACCGCCGGACATCAAATCTCGGGGACCCAACTTATGTGTGTTCAGCCAGCGGTGCAGTCAGCAGATTCCAGAAGGAGTCGAATATCTGGGTCTTCTCGAAGCCGCACACGATTTATCCATTCGCAATTGGGCAATATTTACGGAGTACGATGGAAATATTAGAGACAGTCGAGTTGCATTGGGGAGAAGGTGAAGAAGGTACGGAACATGTCGTGCGTGAAACTCGCTAATCTTCTGCCACTCACCTGGCTTGCGCTCTGAACATGACGCAGGCAGAAAAACGAAACAATCATGTTCCGTTGCTCTCGAGAGCTTCAATCGAAGACATCGTGTTTGTACCTACTCACAATCCACGGGTGTTTATAAATAGCGTCGAGATATATTGAGTCCGCCGGATGGAAGCGCATGCATGCCGAGGTCGATTTCCAGGTCGGGTTTTTACTCTCCTATTTTTTCTCCAAGAGATACTCTCTGCCTCTCTCTTCTTTGTTGTTGTTCTCCATCTGCTGAGAAAAGGGTCACAACGTCCACTTGAGTGGAATCGCTGGGATTGACCATCCGACAATGATACTGCTTGGCGGCTTGGCAGTCCTACTCTAGGGCGTCCGATGTGGGACCGGCAACTTTTCTTTTCCCGGCTCTCTCTCTTGAGTCTCTTCAGGTGATAAGGAGTGGCAGCGAATCGCACATGCCGACCGACCAGCATGACGTCGTTGGGTGTGCAGTCTTGCAGTTTTCTGCGTGTTGCAACTGGTATGTGGTCTCTTGGTTATCACGCGACACCACCAACAACGGGCGATAGGGCGTCGACATGGGGCAGGGCTGTATGGCAGAGGAGGGACTTGGGGATAGGCTAACTACTCCATTAGGCTTCTTCCAGCTAAGGGTGAAAAAAATAGAGCACGCCTAAAATATGCCCTCTAGTCTGCTCGTTGCGGCTCTTGCTCGGTCTGTAATTCGCCTTGGACACGCGACCACGGCGCAGAGTTGTGGGGTGCATGCAAGTAAATGGACTTGATGGGGACGGATACTTGAACCACTGTTTGTTTTTTTGGCAAAGCCTGTAGTAGTACAGTACTGGCCTGTTCGTATAAGCTGAACCACATCAATACATACAGCAGCGCCAGGCTGCCAGATTGCAGTATCTGCATCGCCATTATACACATGCGTGCCGCAATCCATTGATGCGGCTGATGGTGATCATATCATAGGAGATGAGCAACCGTGGGCTTGGTCTTGGTGAGTCGATCAGTCGGTAATCCGGCTACCGTTTCGCTTGGTTTTATTGCTGTGCCAGAACGGAACAACGTTCTGCTTGTCAGATTGCTGTGCCACGCAACCAACAAACCTCGAGCTGCTATCCGCTTACAGTAATATACGGTGCGATCCCTACCACATTTAGCAGGTAGGGAAACTATTGGTATTCATCACTGCTGACGACATGCATTGATGGTGGGGGATGCGTTACTCCGAGTTGCACATAACTGCGGTCGCATTGCTATACAATTGCTGTCGCATCATTGCACAACTAGTGGGCACTGGCTGGCAAACCACTGCAAACTGGCTCTCTGGTGATACGGCGACGAAAAGGCCGGTAACATGCTTGGAGCACAAAAGAAAACAAACCATTGGCAAACATTGGCTTAGGTTTAGAGAAATATCGGTAACTGAGCAGTCACAGACAGCTGCATCCATATGTAACAGTTACAGCGCATCCCCCATTATCTCCCGGTTTGCCAAATACTTGCTCCAAATACGGTACGCAAGGTACGGTCAGCGCGTATTTGCTCCAGATAAAATCAGCACCAAGACCAAAAAAAAATCCATACCCACCTACCAATTCTGCCCACATAGCCAAAGTGCCAAGAGGCATGGCCGCCATGGTCGCCATGGTCATTTCCCAACCGCCAAGAAGCACCAGCACGTATGGACAATTGGCGAAGTGCGCTGGTCACTGGTGATGAGACAAGCAGATTGCCATTTAGGGACCCACGACAAGACGGCTAGATCGGCAGCGGATGTGCTGAGCAGGCGCCTTCCCTTGCACTCTTCTTTCCCTCTCTCTGCCTCTTTTCTTAGTCGCCTTGTCGCTTGGCCGCTTAAGATAGCCCACAGCCTACAGGTACCTACAGTAGTACCTACACTCAATAGCCAACAGCGCAGTAACAGCGCACTACAGCTACCCACTCACCTAACCCCCAAACTCGCATTAAGCTTGAATACCGCAACCCCCTTCTTCGAGAAGCCGCTCCACTGATTTTCTATTCTTGGTGGGGTGAGATGAACTCCCCGTCTCCAGTCTTTGGATTTGGCATTGAATGCGCCCAGGGAAAGCAAGGCTGTTCTCTCTGCCCGTCTGCGCCAATACACACTCGTCTCTTGAAGCATTGCAAGCATTGCACAAGGAGCAGGAAGACCACTTTATTTCGACCCTAAACGGCCCTGACTAGCTGCCCCATGCATGCGGTCAGTCAGTTCAAGTCAGTTCGTCGGATCCAAGAAGGTGCTTGCTGCTGCGTACTACTTACTACCACCTACTGCTTCTTCTTCCCTTTCCCTTACCAAACAGAATCAACCTTTATTATTCATAGTAATACTTCTTCCCCGTTTCTCCTTCTTCTGCCATTTGGCTCGCCGTGAGGTTTTGTTGTTGACCTGTTCTCCTCCCCAAGGCAACATATTCTGCCTTTCATCGCCCACACTAGCTCAGGCGTTTCACTCCCTCCGAGTCGTTTCGAGCAACATTCTGGCTCAACATAATACTCGGCATACCCGCCTTGAGCCCTCCGACGCTTGTTGTGTTCCTTGGAAAGGAAAAACCGCCTCGGTACCCTAATAATTTGACTATCGTGGGAGTCCTGGAACTTGTCGAGACTCGGATCTTGAGTTGCGTGGCCTGCTGCTTGGTGTCGCAAGCTCAAGCTTAACAGTGCACTGCACACCATTTTGGTCAAAAACACCAGAGATTCGTCATTGTCGCCTCCTGGTCATATTCAAGAGCGCTCTGCCACCCAGCGCCGCTTAATTGATTGCGGGCGCACGCCTCCCACACGCCATCATGGACCCCAACACAGGTCTTCCCAAGCTGAAGGTCTGGAAGATGCCCGAATGGATTGAGCCAGTGGTACGTAAGCTCCCATCCCCGCGAGACCGCACCCGATCCCGAAGCTAACCAGGTTACCCGCAGGCGATTGTGTCAATCCTCTTCGGAGCTATGTTCATAACCCGCAGAAAGAGCTACTCCATATTGAGCCCCTCGACAAACTACCAGCCCATCAAGCCAAAACGAGACGATTTCGATTATGGGCGCGATTCGTTCGACTCGGACGGCTATCGGTCGCCGTCGCCCAACTCGTCGCAGCACGCCCCCAAGCGCCGGCGCATTCTCGGCATCTGGACGGTGCACACGCCCAACTCGCTGCGCTTCGCCCGCCATGTGCACTCCCGGATCCTCCAGAAGTTCCCGTTCCTGATTGAGATGTTCTACTGGGTATTGACCTACTTCTTCTACCGCATGACGGCGTACCTGTCGGCCGTGTGGTACGGAGGAAGCGTGGGCCTCTGGAATGTGGCCCAAGAACACGGCATCTCCATTCTGGAGTTCGAGGCCTGGTTCATGGGCGGCAAGGGCACCGACGCGAACCGATTCGTTGAGTGGCGGGTGCAGCAGTGGTTTCTCACGGGCGTGATCGCAGGGGATGTGCGGGAGCTCCTGCTGACCATCTTAAACCGGGTATACGCGCTGATCCACATCCCGGGTACCGTGGGCTTCATTGCATGGTATTACACGTTTGCGCCGTCGCACCAGCGCTTCTGTACGGTGCGCCGCACCATGTCGTTCCTCAACCTGTTCGCCTTCTTCACCTTCACCGTCTACCCGTGCATGCCCCCGCGGCTGCTGCCCAAGGAGTACGGCTTCCTCGACACGGTCAACGCTGAAGACGCCGCCAGCGTCTGGATGAGCGGCAACTATGTCAACAAGCTTGCAGCCATGCCCAGCATGCACTTCGGCTACGCCTTCTGCATTGGCTGCGTGTTCGTATACGAGAGCGGTTTCATGCGCACCTGGTGCCGCCCCTTCGGCTCGTCGCGAAAGCACCTGTCGCTCGATGACGATGCGATTCCTCCCACCCCTGACTCGACCGGTGACGACCTTGAGAACCCGCGGTTCCTGAAGCAGATGGAGGACTCTACCGATCAGGAGACGCGGCGCTCGGCTGTGGTCCGGGCTGCCTACCTCATCCTGGGTGTCTGCTACCCCGCGCTGATCCTGCTGGCCATCGTCTCGACGGCCAACCACTACATCCTGGACGCCGTTGCGGGCGCGTTCGTCGTGCTCATCTCGTACCTGGGCAACAAGTTCCTGATGAACTTCCTGGTGCTCGAGGACTGGTTGTTGTGGGCGTTGCGGTTGGAGAAGCCCGAACCGACGACGGGTATGAAGAACACTTCCTAGAGTAGAAGGAAAGGAGGAAAGATGGTATTTGAATTTCAAGCAAGAACAAAGGAAAAGCATTGCTGGAGTTAAAATAGGGTTTTGTTTTTGCTAACTTGCATCTGAACTCATTTCACAAGCCTGACAGAAAGAACGGAGAATCATACCCCTTGGACATTTTCGCATGTCAAACCAAATCAATATATTTCAACTTCTCTCTTTCATTGGATCAGGACATTTTTAAACGTGACAAGATTTCCCAAGCGCCTGAGCTCCCTACATTTGACCTCGAGGTCGACGCCGCCACGTACAAGGGGAGCCTTGTGATGGGTGACGGTGGGTCCGGCAACGACAATGCGTAACTTTGGCGACAGACGGTTCGCAATACTTGTCCCTCGCAACAAACCGACTGGCATATGCCTTGGGTCTTTGCTACCTGGGGCGAAATCGCTTATCGGAAACCAGATCTCGGACAACCCGAATCTCATCGATACTAGAGGAATAATGAAACCGAATTTAAGTCTTTGGGTTCTTCAAGTTTTCGAGCGAGAGGCGGACTAACTTTGGAGGCAGGGAGCGCGGCGCAGCCTAGCTCGGAATCGCCGACGTAGCACGTAAGAGGGCAGAGATAAGACTGTACGGAAGTATTTCATGTATGTTTCATTTTTAAATCATCTATATGTAAAAAAGTAGTTGGTTCGAAGACGGCGGCCGATTACGACGATCGTAGGGCGGGCGTGTGTGTCACCTCGGGGATGACCTGATATAAGTACAGTGGCTTGTCAATGCTCTCAGGCCAGAACGAGCTAACCTATTAGCTAGCGAACGAACCAGCCCACGGCGCGGCGCGCTCCTCCCGCTGATCGGGTATCAGGGTAGAGAAGGTCGGGAAGAAAGTCGTTATCACACTACTTTTGATGCCGCGACGTCGTCGCGCCTCGCAATCACCGGCGTCAAAACCGAGCCGCTTTTAATATATCGCACCAATCCGATTGTTCTTGATGTTGTTCCTCTCGTGGACGATTCACCGCCACCCCAGCAACAAACAGTTGCAGTTGCAGTCAGTCCATCCCGCTTAGAAGATCTCCTGGTCCGAGTAGGCGCGCACGCCCTCGAGGTAGCTGCGGACCTCGCCCATGTCCTTGCAGACGTGGTGGGCGTCCCAGCCGTCGGAGCCGCCGTTGTCGTCGGGGAAGGTGGTCTCGTGGCCCTCGATGGCGGTGTCGGCGGAGCAGAGGATGGCCTGGCGCATGTAGCTGAAGCAGTGGATCATGTGCCAGTGGTGGTCCTCGGGCAGCGTCGTGTTGGTCTTGAGCCCGGCGTACGTCTGCACCACAGCCCACAGGCAGTGCAGCTGGTGCGTCCACGACGTCGTGAAGACGGTCTTGCCCTGGTCCCACTCGATGGGCGTGGGGAGGTTGCTGTACTTGGGGTTCTCGGGGTCCTTGACGTGCTGGAAACCCATGCCGACTGTGGTGCCTGTGTGTTAGCATGGGGCTAGGTGGTAATGATGGGAAGGAGCAATAACGTACGAGGCATCAGCTTGTTCCACTTGTCCAGCACCTCGGGCTGGAAGAACTCGGAGATGTTGTAGGGAGCGTACTCCTCATCAGGCTCCCACTTGACGACCTTCTCTGTGACTATATGGCGCGGGCAGGTTAGTATCATGACGACCACAACTCAGAGGGTTCATGGCTTGGCTTACATTTGGGACCGACGCCGGTAATGTCGCCGTTGAGTTGGTACTTCGACGGCGCCGCACCGGCGGGCGACTGCAGGCGGATGACAAAGATGAGGATGGCGACGAGCAGGGTCGTGTCGATGAGCCACCGCCACTGGTTGAAGATGGCGCAGGTCCTCTGTGTCCTCGTCTGGCGCTCCGACATGGGGCGGACTCGGCCGTCCGCTGAAGTGTGCCACGGCTTCTCGACCTCCTCCATCAGGGACTCGACCTCGGTGCTGGACCGGTCGTCGTCGCGGTCCGCGGCGCGGAGGTCGTTGTATCTCTGCTGCTGCTTCGAAGGCATCTTGATGTGTGTGTGTGTGGTGATTATTATAGACGTGAAAGAACGGCGGTGTATATGATGATTTGATGTGGAAGACCGGCTTCAATTGAAACAAACAATGAAGTGAGTATTAGTGTAAGTGGTAGAAGTAGATCGTCGAACTATACACCGGGTATACAACGTCTGGGCAAGGGAAAGTGAAGGCGAAGAGGAAAGTTTAGTCTTTCTTTCTTGGCAAAGAAAGAGAAGAGCGGGAGGGAGACCGGAGGGCTTGGGAGGGAGAGGTGTTTAATGTTTTATTGATCGACTGCCGTTTCGGCATCTAGCAGAACAGAACCAAACACACACACACACACACGGCTTCCAAAGTAGGGGGCAGCTTGCTTTCCTGCACTGTGCCTGCTTGCCTTTCGTCCCCATTCGTGGTCCCCATGGGACGGGGGCCACAGCCTGTATTTCGCGCTGTCGCAATGGCCTCCTCCCTCGTCCCCTATCGCACATCGGCCGGTTCGTGCCAAGGATTTGATGGGATGCCATTCGCTTGCCTGGGTCAAAGAAAGCCGCCATGTTACATGTGCAGGCATTCGAAGCAAGCCTGAGACTCGTGCGGCTCAAATGTGCCAGGGTGTCAGCCTCCGCTTAATGTTTCTTGTTCCTCGGGGGGCCAATCAGGTAATAGCATCGGTAATTGGGGTTTGGGGATTTAGGGGGGTTCTGGGTGTTCTGGATGCACCCAATCTTATGCCGACGGTATTTAGCAGGCGTCTGCTACGCTACCCGACGCTATTGTCAGAACAGCTTGTGGTAACTGCATCGAGCATCATTGGCCCTACATGTATCTTGCAATCTGGTGGCTGTGTATATAGACAGACTCGTGTTACGTGTTACGGACTATAAAGAGTCAACAGCTATCGATTAGTATTACGAGGCCAACAATTCATTGTGTAACAAAGAATGAGTTCTAGTCAATTGAAGAACAAACAAGGGAAGCGGGAAAGAAAGGATAGCGCCCGCGATACCGTCGGCCTAAAGAAAAACGAGATCTGACTCCAGACCAAAACAGCGTTTCACTAAGAACCGAATACAGCGGGTCAAGTCCACTGAACCATGCCAAAAACAGGCCCAACTCCATGCGCCGCAGCAACACAGAGCAACACAGAGCAACCCAATCTCACCCAGCACAGTGGTTGAAAGAGATACGCCAGCTGACATTTCAGTGCTGGCACTCAACGGCGGCTGCTGGCTGCCCATCAGATCTCGGTTCTGTCCCAATTCCCCACCAACCATATTCCGTTCTCAGATGTGTTTCATCGCTTGTTCTTGCCCCCAAGCCCCCAAGCCCCCAAGCCCCTCTCAAAAAGTCCATGAAAGCTTGTCCTTGGACGGCGGCACGTCCGGTCACGTCAAGGATTGGAAAGAAGAGAAAAAGAGTTATTTCCAGAATTACTCAGGCCATGGTCGTATCATTATCATCATTCCACTTTTTGAAGCCCATCGTTTATTCAATTCACGTCGGATCTCTCTCCGAATTTGTATACATGCTTAAATCAAGATGGATTGAATAAAGTAGGGAGGCCCCAATCCTGATCCTGGGGTTTTGCTCGCCCTCTCTCTCTCTTGCTTCCTCCGCTATCCCGATCAGAATCCTACCCTTCTTTCGTTTTCCATCTACACGCGAGGTGTATCGACGTCGTTATCTTCAATATCAGCATCCGCTGCTGGAGTGTAATCATCTCCCTCTTGCTTAGCCTCTTGCCTTTGTTCATCGTCCTTATCGCTAGCCAAGCGCAAGTTGAACATGGTAGCCAGGCCGCGGATGGTGGGGAACGCGGCAAAGACGGCGCCGCATCGCATCTGAGTACCGCACATGTCCAGGACTTCAGGCCACTGCATCGTCACGAGGTCGGCGAAGGACGGGTTCAGTACCAAGAGCGTGCAGAAGGACATGTTCCGCGTTTCCAGTGGGATCCCCTTGTAGGTCTCGTCCCATTCATTGCCATCGTCGTCTTCATTCTCTTCCTCCGGCGGGGATGTAGGGCATTGGTATTGATCATGGCTCTCCTCCTCTGTCTCTATACTGAAAATCGGGACATCCGCAAACGGTATATCGCCGTCGTCATCCTCCTCGGAGGTGGGGGGCGTAACGAGCGCCAGTCCGAAATGGCTCATGTGGACCGGAGATGTCTCCGCAAAGTCCATGATGCTATCCATGTCTTCTTGCGACATGTAGATGAGGTCTTCGGATGACATGCCCATCGGCAAGATACCGGGAGATGCCCATTGCTCGTGGTCCACTGGACCGGGCTGCGCGGCGGCGCGGCTGGCCAGGAAGTCCAGGGTGGCGGGCAAATCGTCTAACCACGAATGCGATCCGTCGTTTTGTACCATCGGGCCGGGGTAGTTGACCGCGGCGAACGGCTCGCGAGGCCGATGAGGCTCTTCTTCTTGATTATTGTTGCCGTCTTGTCCATGCTGGTGGGCCGGTGCGAAGTAAGGTACTGTATGTGGGTGAAATTGGTCAGGTGCAACCGGGTCCAAGGGGACATCCGCCACTGTACCCAAACCCATCGCAATGCCGTCCATCTGCCAGGCGGAATCCTGACCCTCCATGAAGAAGGTATCGGATTCAGTGTCAATGACACCGTAGGGTGCAGTTGGCACGCACATGCCTATGTACTCCACGCCCAGCATATCGCAGCTGTCCATAGCCATCTCAGTCGTCTCACGGTCAGTCGCGATGTCCATACAAGGCCTCTTGCACCTCTTCTCACACTCTCCCACGTTCTCCTGGTCGAGCATCCCGAGATCCTTGTTATCCGCGGTGGGAATGGTGTTGTTGTTCTCGCTTTCAGATTGCATCGTGACAGATAAAAGCAAGGACTGGAGAGTTGCTCTCCAAGGGCTGAATAACGATAAAGTTTTGATACAACAAGGTCGATTGTCAGAAAGTTCTGGTATTTGGTTTTTGTTATACCACCAGGTACCAGATTGGAGGCTCGACGTCTATTATATTGGGCGACGCGCGAGCAATCTGCCTATCACGGAACGCCTACAATGGCCATTGTGAATAACAAGTACCTTCTTTTCACACTTCTCCCCGCCTTTCACATAACAGTCACTCTAATAGAGACAAAGGTTATATCCAGCACGGAGAGCGGAAAGATTTCGGAACATCGTATAAGGTGATTGTCCTTTCTTTATTACATTGCTTTGAAGCCCGAGTCCCTTAAAATGGACAACTTTGTGGGAGGGTCTGCTTTGTATCCCATTTTACGAGTCTAGTGCCAGGCAGATATGCAACCCATGTTATACTGGACTCGTCGACACGAACCGTTCACCCTCTTCACAGCCCCTGTCGCTTCAAGAAGTCAAAGACCAGCTCGAATGCCCTGGGCGCAACAAAATGAAGATTCAAATTGTGTCTGTTGATTCCCACGTTTGTTAGTAGTGTACTAAAGAAACTATGATGCAGAAAGGAGAAGATTAGGGGAAAAAGAAACAAAAGCTTACCCAGCCGGCAGATCATCCACCGTCTCCACCACCACCGCCCCCGTCAAGTTCCCCCGGATCTCGCCCAGCTGCCCCTCGCAGTTGCCCCCGCAGGCCGAGAGGTCGTACTTCCCCTGCAGCATCTGCACGGGCGCCGCGACGGCGCCGTAGGCGATGTCGGTCGCCAGCAGCGAGGGCAGCTCGCCCGCGGCGAACGGCTCGCTGCCGCGGGCGTGCGTCCACCCCGCGACGCGCCGCGCGAAGTCACCGGCGTGGTAGTAGATATACGTATCGGCGAACTCGTCGACGGTGGTCAGGTAGCCCGGGTCCAGGGCGCCCCAGCGCTGGGGGTTTTGCTCGCGCGCGACGCGGAGGCCGGCGCCCGCTAGGAACGGGGCGAAGTGGGAGAAGCCGCCTGCGAACCCGGTCAGGATTACGGCGTCGACGCCACTGGTGGAGCTGTGGCTTTGGTTCGATGAGGCGGCGGCGGCGGCGATGGAGATGTAGGCGCCGTAGCTGTGGCCTACTAGGGCGACTTTGCGTGCTGTGCTGTTGGTGCGTACGTGCTCTACCAGGGAGTTGAGGACGGCGACTTGGACTTGGAACTGGGCGTCCGTTATAGAGTTGATCCTATGCATTTGAGTTAGTAAGAAAGAAGAGTGCAGACACCCAATGAGAGGAATGGGTATGAGGGGTTCGTTCGTTACCTGGAAGATGAGCGCACGCCGATGCGGTCGTAACTCAGGATCGAGTAGCCGGCCTTGACTGCCGCCTTGACAAAGTCGTATCTCTCGGAGTTGGCGAAGTCGGGCTGCCAGTATCTGATGGCCAGGTCAATTAACTGTCTTGTTTAACATCATTCTGCCCCCCCCCCCCCCCCCCCCCCCCTTTCTCTTTGCTCCTCTTTGCATCTGTATCCATTCTGTAAAACGGCCCACGTGGTGAATAAAACGACTTACAACTTTGACTCCAAGATCCCGTGCGTGAGTATTAAGGTAGTCGAACCGTTCCCGCAGAGGGTCGCCCCCACTTCGTAGGTGCTCTTGACCGGGCCCGACGTGGTACCCGTGATGGGAAGCGGGAACGTGGCCTGACCAAAGTCACGCCGCGTCAGGTTGAAAGTGAGAGCGGCGGCGTCCCAATCGTTGCGAATCTCGGTACTGATGAGAAATCGAGGGACTTCGACGGTGACGGGGATGGTGACTTCTTTACAGTCATCGGGCTGAGTTGCGATAATGTCAGTCTTTGATGGCAGTGCGGCCGCGAGTGCCGTAAGACAGGCGGTGCTCAATAATGCTCTTGGTAGCATGGCTATAAGTTTAACAATAAGTATGATGGTTCCCGTATTATCTGGCCACAGAATGCCTGACCACTCAATGCATGATAGAGTGCTTTGGGTCGCATCATGGGGGTCTTTATATATCTCAACCGTGAGGTTATTGACGCAATACCCACTTCGTAAACCTAACAGGGGCACATCTCTCTCTCCATATTGCGATTTCTAATTCAAGAACCTCATTGCGAGTATGTAAGCAACTCGCAGACTCTACGAGCATATCGACGTAAGATACCACCAAGCCAGGTTGCTTACACATGCACGCGCATAATTGGCTGGCAATGCTCAGCTTCCAGATCGCCTATTGGCGAGCAGAAGCAGGCACCATATATCATAGTTGTTATCTCAGCCCCTCATTCGCCAGGAACGTGGGACGACCCCCTTTCTACCTGTATAGGAAACCGGGCTTGGCAGGGGTTGAGAAGAGGTGTGGGCCGGGCGATCATTCTGCCTAGCACGTTGCTGACATATACAATTATTCAGGAACGACCTAAGAAGAAAGCGTTAGTGGATCGAATAGGCATGTCCATGTTCCTTGGACTCGGCTAGAATGTGGAAATTTACGATGTTGTTGAATTGCCAGAGGTATAGTGACTACCTTTCATACAATATATATTTAATCTGTTATACATAGGTGAGATGCTGATGACACAAGAGATTCTAGCTATCTTCATGCGCGTCTACCCTAATAAGCCATGTACAAATAAAGCAAATTATCAATAAAGTCGTTAGTGGAATGCAATAGCATTCAAGGCCGTTGTGCCATGAGTTTGCGGAGCTCCTCCGCATACAGGTCCTTACAACGCTGGATCGCGTCGTCGCATTCCTGCGGCGTCATTTCCGACGTCTTGTCGGACCTGTCCTCCTCCACCAGCGTCTCCCAGTCCGCCTCGGCCGGCTCCACGACCCGCAGCGCGGCGTCCAGCCCCCGCGCCCGCATCACCGCGTACAGCAGCGGGTGGCAGTCGCGGTAGATCTTGCGGGCGAGCCGGACCCGGTTGGGCGTGGGGCCCTTGTTGTTGGGGCGGTAGTAGCTCGAGTTGTACAGGTGGCGCCCGACGAACGGGGTCCGGATCTCGAGCCGGTCGAGCCCGGCGCCCGCGTCCCGCAGCAGCGCCACGGCGGGCAGGTTGGTGCTCGAGTGCGAGCGCGTGTCGGCCCAGTAGTGCACGGCGACGCGGCGCAGGCGCGCCACCGTCTCCGGGCGGAGGCCCATGAGGAAGGCCATGAGCGCGAAGCCGTCCTGGGCCACGAAGCGCTGCCCGCCGTACAACATGGGCGCGGCCTCGGCGTAGACCTCCTTGGAGACGGCCAACAGGGCGGGCGACAAGCGGTAGTCGCCGTTGGGGTCCCAGGCGCCTTCGCCTTCCCGCGGCCCGACGCGGGAGCCGGAACACCAGCTCTCGTAGGTAGAGAAGGGCGCGCAGTGCTTAGCGATGCGGCGGTGGGCCTTGCTCTTGGCTTCGAGGTGCACGCCGCCGCGCGGGTCTGTCAGGGCCAGGGCGTAGATGGTGTTCCTCAATTCCGCCGGGAGGGACTGGAAGGGGAAGGGTTTTTGCTTCTTCTGGGATTTGGGTTTGGCGACTCGCTTGCGTTTCTGGAAGCGTTGTTAGTCCAAGCACGGGGCATTTGCCAATTGACCAATTGGAAGTTAGGCTAGCTCTCTGTAAGTACCTACCTTTTGCCGCTTGCCAAATTCGCCGTCATCTTCATCACTGTCAACAGCTCCCTCTTCCTGCTCTTCCTGATCGACGTCCATAAAGGTCTCGTCGTTCAAGTCAGGCTCAATATAGGACACCGCAGTGCGTTTTCTTTTTGAATACCGCACGGGGGGAGAAGTTGGAGTCGACATGGTGGGGATCGTTGCTGTGAAATAGCCTAGAACAGAGCTGATAGTGGGGTACATGAGCAGGTCGTGGAAGCAGCAAAAAGCACTGTGTCTTGATTTGAACGAAAGTTTTCAGTTCTTGAATCGATTCGCGAGAAGTTTGGGCAAGTCTAACCAATATAATACGCGATAAGATCTATGCCTGAACGACACGAACTTGACGCGAAACCAGGTGTTTTAATAACTCTAAAGTTGTTTGATTCTGTTGCTCCGCTTGGCGTTGCTGCCTGGCTTCTGCCTGTTCTAAGCTGCTAATTCAAGGCACCAGTGTCAACTGCCTCTAAGGTTACCTATAGGTAGTGCAGTACATAACCCCACTATTACATCACACATGATGCAATAGACAGTGCCCCTTTTACGCCCATCTCTCAGTTTTCCAGGGGCATCACCCCCTGAATTTCATCATGCGCATTTTTGACACAAAGCAGTGCTAATAGGTACCTATTATATGATGTTCCGGACTCTATATAAAAGAAACTAGTTCTACACATTGCCTTGATAGCCACAGTCGCCCTGCGCTGAGGCTTCCCGTCTAAGAAAAAGCGTACCTAATCACCAATTCCATGCATCTCACACAACAATTCCTTCCCTCCAAAACGTAAAAGAGCGTATGAGCTACATTTCCATGTCATTTTCCGATTTGTATAATGCACACCCGCAGAGCGTGACTCTTGACGGGATGCAAGAACCCGGCGGGCTACAGCCCTTGCCAGATATACAGGAAGCGCCCGGACAATTCGAAAGACTCGGCGAGCAGCAAATGGTAGCATAGCCTCGTCGGGTGAAGCAAATGGCCTCCAAGGGCCCGGCGTTCTCCGTAGGTGGTGACTCGGGGAGGGCAAATGTTGGGGGAGGATTTGTGAAGCTCAGAAATAGGCTGATAGCTATGGCATCCATTGCTAGTAAAAGAAGGCAGAGGACGCAGAGTACGCTCGAGGCAGTGCAGTTCTCAATGTATTGGACGACGGTCAAACTGCCTTCCTTATAGTGTTTGCGAGAAAAACGCTGGTCTTGTGTCTCCAGACGTGCATGACCGGTGACTCGGTTTTGATCCGAGCGAATGGTTTCGTTTTGGGGTTTCACGGGGGGTATTTCCGTCATGTTCGCGTCCAAGGTCCGTTGACTGGCGAGCCAAAGAGGCCAGAGCAACATCCGAGTTTCCCAATATGGCGGCTTCATAAAGGCACTTATATCACTGATGGTTGTAAGACAGCACTTTACAGGGTTATTAACCAAGCATGCCTGATAAGGCTGGCCTGGGCTGACCTGGCACGGAATCGATTCCGAAAAGCGGAGGAAGCCCAGCAGCAGTGCCTTTACAGGCTGCGGGCTTACTTGTGAGTGTTCTTATTTGGCTTCTAGTTTGGCTTGGCTCAGGCCAGTATCGCTTGAAAGGGATATGGGTTGAGTCACATGCCTTGTCTTTGTATGCACATCGTCACACCTCAGAGCTGCTATCTAAGCAGCTAAGGGAGTAGTGCGAATTGGTTATTCCCTGTTGATGATTACGTAGCATCTCAGCCTCGTATACCTATCAGGTCGGGCGTAGGGCTGCCGTCTGTAACCACACTTTATACGAAGTATGAGTCTACGTCGCGAGCTCCAAGGCCAACGAGTTTGCCTATCGGACATGGTCGGCATCATAAAAAAATGAGCCATTGGCCAGGCAATTGAGGGGTTCGAGTCTTTGCAGAAGCATGTGGAAAAGTGCAGAATTTCTATCCAGTGAAAGTGAAGAGTCATCCGCCCAGATATCCATCCCTACCCAATCGCTTACAGCAAACGGAAGCGTCGGAATTTCTTAGCAAACAACAACACGGCCTGGCGAAATTGATATAACCAATAATCAACTGACAAAGTTTCCGTGTCAAGCTATGCCCCGCAATAAGAAGGCTGTGTTCTTCAAGGTCAATTGGAAATACGCACCATAACCTCGCATCCAACCGCAATTTCTATACACACTGAGTCTTTCAATTTTGGTGTTCGTGTGTCTCACCGCTCATCACAATGTGATTCAAAGGATGGAGACTCTAGGGGCGGCTGCGGCAATTGCACAGCTTGCTGGCTACAGTCACTCTACAGTGAAGATACTAGTCGAACTGCTTGAGCATATGCGCACCGGGTCGAGCGTATATCAAGAGCGCATCTACGAGATCGAAGCGCTCCGAGAAGTCATCGAAAGCCTGCCCCGATCCACGCAAGCTCAATCTTCAATAGACTCCGTTGTACGTTCCATCGTCCAGATCTCTCGCGACGCGCTCTCCACCCTCAACAGTTTGAGGACCAAACCCTGCGTGCTTGGGACTGTCCTATGGGCATACTCAGAACGCTCCCGAGTTTCTAAATGCTTCAACAGTCTTGAGTCCAAGAAGAAGGATTTGGTTCTGTACCTAGTCTACGATCAATCACACATCCTAAAGAGCATCGACAACCGTTTTCAAGCGGTGTACCCAGCCAGGAAAATGCCAGACAACCCAAATTTCCGCTCTGATCAAACCCCAGACATGGGACGCACTAAGAACAACCTATTAGCAAGAGAACAGCCGGATCCTCGTGGTGCTGTGAGTACTTTTCGAAATTTATTGTTGTCACACGGAGCTCAGTTTGGTTTCAATATAGCTACTGACGTAATTACCCTGCAGCTGAACATAGGCACCAATGGTCATATAGACAAAGAAAGTGCGATAAGATCAACAGCAGTCGCGACCGACGCCGCCAAAGACGTGTTATCGAGCTCAAAGGATGTCAACATACGAACCGAGAACGGGCAGCTCAGTGGTGAGGCCGTGGATTTGGCTGGGATAAGAGATAAAGATGAGGTTCTTAACATCGTCAAGGCAAAGATCAAGCCACCAAATACAGGTGAGAGTCCTCCAGAAGGAAGCTCCCAGCCGACACCATTCAAAGGCGACGGCTGTCAGCTTCAAGCGTCACCTTCTGGTCCAAAGCTCACACCAAAAGAAGCTGTAAGACATGGGACATTAGTTCGGGATCCACAGAAGCATCGGCAGCAGCAGCAGCAACAGCAGCAGGAGGATGAGGAGGATGATCTAGTTCTGGTGCAATCTATGACATCCAGTGGTACTCCTCGAGGAAGAATCAACTGAGAAGAATATCAAAATGATCAGTGCCGGCTAGGGTATATCTCCTTTCGTTTTATCTTTTCTTTTCAACTCAGGTTTATACCCTCATTGAGAACATCTAGCACTGTTTCCTTCGTCTTACGCAGATAGCGATGACTGGTTATTGTAGGGATTAAATATGTAACTACGGTGTTTCGATTTTCCTTTCCTCCACACGTAAGATTTCACTTCTATTCGGTAAATGACCCTGGATATAGAGCTGGACTGCACAAAACCCAAAGACTAAACGATCCTTTGTCTCTCTTTAGTGTAACTACGTTCTGCTCAGGCTATGATTTAACATCGTCTGTTGTAACTCACCAAGTACTGTTTGAATAAATTAGCCATGAATTTACCCAAAATGAATGGCACGTTACTTTCTCTATACAACTGCCGCGGTCCGTTCCGGGCCGGTGTTAGGTCTCTTGGCCTGGTAGGTTCGACCTGGTGGCAAATTGGGATGTGCTGTTCTCCAGCATTGGCGCTGGAGAGAATGACTTGATCCTCTTAAGCATCGCCAATATTCTCACATTGTGGTTGCAGCCAATTGCCCCCGCCATTATATGCGCCCACAGAGAAGTTGACAGCCTGATCTTATAATGGCCTGTGTATCAAGGCAGCGTTAGGGACTCTGAAGAACCCCGCTATCAGAAGTACCGGCATTGGCCACACGGTATTCTGATCGGTTTTTATCGGCCCTACCCACGGCCCTTATGCATGCTCGAAGAATGCGGTGTAACAGTGTTCGCTATTGGTGTCTGCAATGAGTTTCTGCCCAACCCCGCTTCTACTCGTCTTCCACTTCCCAAGCAAGGGCTCAGTACGATCGTGTTCTTGTAGCTTGCGATGGAGAACAAGCTTGAAGTGTACCAAGGGCGGTTTGCTGCTATTCAGACAGCTCTCACAGACGATGTTGATCGGGGAGTCAAGTTGATGGAGGTATGGTTCAATCACCCGGAGTAAAAAGGGCTTTACCCCTTTCGCGGCGCCAACAATATTGACATACCAGAAAACAGGAACTTTTGTCCAAGCTCACCTCTACCGAAAAAGAATTGCACAAGGCGGAGTTAGATCTGGAAAATGAGAGTAAGGCCCGACGAGATTTGCAACAGGAGAGGAAAGAATGGAAGGAGCGCCAGGAAAGGCGCCCTTTCGTGGCTGTGATTATTGACGCAGATGCGGACGAGTATGCGGTAAGTGTGGCTCAAACCAAGCAGCAGATATTCGGGGAGATACTCACGTAAATGTGACCGTGTCTTTCCAGTTCGGCGAAGACCTGCTCACCAGGGGTGAGAAGGGTGGCGTAGAGGCTGCAGATGCACTTCTGTCGGCGGTGCAGGGCTACGCACAAGGAACTGTCGGGGTACCGGAAGGGACCAACATCACCGTGAGAGCGTACGCGAATTTGAATGGTCTCAAGGAGGCGTTACAGCGGAGAAAATTCTCTTGTGATTTTGCGCAGCTGAGGGCGTTTGCCAGCGGCTTCAACAACCGTCAGGCGCTGTTCGACTTTGTGGATGTTGGCTCGGGTAAGGAGCGCGCAGATTCCAAGATCCGAGGTGAGAATTCTCGACCTTCTACCTTTTAGTTCCTTATTTCCTTGCTCCAGTTCATCTATACTCTCAAGCCTCTCTACCGGGCACCGCCACTGACACTTTACACCATACCAGAGAACATAAGTTTCTTTGTGGATAGTTTCCAGTGCAAGCACCTCATGTTGGCTTGTGGGCACGACACCGGATATGCCCCATTCCTGGGCCAGTTTGTTGGAAACAAGCATGTTGTTGAGCGTATTACGTTGATTAAAGGGAGAAGCCAGTTACCGCCGGACATCCAGAAACTGGAGCTCAAGACGACACAATTTGACGCCGTCTTCAAGGGGCTTAGCGCAATAGCCACGTTCACCCAAGTGGCCGGGACAGTCTGGGGACACACTCCGAATATCTTTAAACCATCTGCTCAGCTTACCCAAGGCGAAGGCTTGAAGGACATGAAGCCACGCATACTGAAAACACAATCTGGGTTTACTAACCCCGCGGCGCAATCATCGAGGCTCGGCCCAGTTATCAGAGACAACAAAGGCCATCGTGTTGACAAATCGCTGCAGCCGGACAGGACTGTCGTTGATAGAATCCGGAGAGGAAAGCTGTGCTACTCTCTCTACCTTCGTGGAGAATGTGCACCGGAAAAGGATAAGTATGCGAACAATCATGTACACCGTCCGCTTGAGACTGTGGAGTTTGATGCACTGTGGTGGCTAGGAAGAACACAAACTTGCTATGCAAACTGGAAAGACCGAACTGGTAATGGTTGTGCAGACGACAGGTGTATTTATGGTCATGGTACTCCCATGTAGCCCAAGCCTGCCCTGTGGGTTTTTGTTGACGGTGTGATGGGAGATAAGATACGGTGGCCTTGGCTCATTAGCATGGATGGAGATTGCACACAATGAACTGTGGGAGCCGGAATTATAGTGTAGCGAATCTTGTTGGTGGTATGTGGTTTGGTTTGGAACCGTGTTGGGGTTTATTGATATGCACAGAATCAAGTATGGGATGTATGTTGATTTCTGGCCAGAGGCCTTGGATATTTCTGGTTCATGATGTTGTGCGGCCCATGGCGCTTGTTCTCGATCCTTACACGTCCCCTTTTTCATTCTTCTTCCTATCAAGCAAATATGTCATTTCCAACATTCAGGCCGGACTTTGAGATTTGCGATATCGTACAGTTGATTCTTCCACACCAGGGGACTGAGATGCCGCCTGTGTTATTTCTTAATTACATGTCATCTTTTGTGTCTTTTGGTCCCTTGGCCCCTTGGTCCCTTGGTGACATGTTTAGCCTTCCGGCCGCGGGTTCGTCGAAAGATTGATGAAATAATACGATGCTGCACTGGAACTACTGGGAGTCGGTACCGGTGCAATCCATACTTACGGGGCTAACGCAAGTATATGGCGTAAAGTTGTGTTGCGATTAATTTGCCTGAGATGCATACACCTGGCTCTCTTCAACTAGACCAATGCTATTGTGTGTTGCTCGGCTACACTCAATATCTTGAACCCGAGATGCTCGGTAGAACAATTACCAAAAAATCCTTTGTACTCCAGTTCCTTTGGAAGTAACATTCCGACCCTCTTGAAATGTGTCAGCCCTCCTTGAATATGAGGCTCACTGACGCGTTCCAGAAGTAGCGACCACACAGGTGAAACTTGCAAAGCCCAATTCTCCTGGCCTGGTCGATAGTCCCAGTCGTCCAAAAACAGCAACCCCTCGCCGCCTCGATCCCCCATATCAACCCTATGCATAAAGAACCCCTTCCTCCATTTCGGATCCCTCGCATTCGTATGATCCAGCTGGCTGTACCAGAACCCCTTAGGCTTCCACAGCTGTCCGCGAAGAACCACGAACGGTTTAGCCGCAGGCGGCGTAGCGATGTGTAGCACCTGAAATTGAGTTCCGCGGGCAAACCAGACAGCCCCCGTGACAGACCCCCAGCTCCAGGTAGGAACGCCCTCCACCCGCCGGCTTTTTGAATATTTGACCGGCGTGTAGTCATCAGTAAGTGGTTTGACGAACCAGGCGAGCTCGCTGCTGATGTGTGACCTCCACAACCCTGCTAGATAGTCGCTTTCGGGCAGGTGGCCCCGCGCCATCATCGCTCTCGCCACGCCTTCGAGGGCGGGGAGCCGGTCTGTGTGCTCGCCCAGGTGGCGCCAGGTGAAGTTCTCGACGATTTTGAGCCAGTTCTTGGCCATATCTACACCCCCGAGTAGCTTATTCTTCATCGTGATCATATCATCATCAAACAACATAGATTCATCTTTTTGGGCCTCTTCTTCCGGAACGCTGGACCTAACGTCTCGTGTGCACTCGCAGCACTCCATCTCTCGGCACTGCCAAGAGAGCTCGGTTTGTCCGAAATGCAGGATGCGTCTTGAGAGCAGGTTCTCCTGGAGACACCAGCCCCGCTTGTCCAACAAGCTTCGAGGCAGGAACTCGTTGCCGTGGTAGCCATGTGTATTGTGGTCCGTAACAACCCGAACGCGGACGTTTGTGGTAGCACCGTCTCCGGATCGGCTTGGGCATGGCGTCTCGAATGCGGAGCGGAGGAGGAACCGGAGCGGACCATTGCCAACCCGGTAGGCCCAGTCCCGGTGGATGTACGGGAATTCTTCATACCGGCCATCGTCCAAGAAAAACAGGTTGCGGAACGGACCGTTGCCGGACAGTCCCTGATACGCATTGGCGCATGCGTCGGCGGCGATGGTGAGGTGTGCGTTACCGTAAGTCTCGGCCATCTTCCCCGCTTCTGCTTCCCAGTCCGACTGTGAATCTTGGATAATGCAAAGGGAGTCAATCCAGAGATATTTCAGCCCCAATTTCCTGGTTACCATCGCGGCATCTCGGAAGAGACGTGGTAGCTCTGACGGCGAAATGCCCTGCTGATGGCGGCGAAGCACACTCTTGGTCGTTTTCAGCGGCTTCTCGCCCTCTCCCCAACGCCAACTGAGAGCTGTGTAGGCTCCGCGCGCTCCCTCATTTGTCGAAACCAGACGTATGTTTTCCTGGGGATCCTCGCTGACGAAAAGGACTCGAGAGGGCAATGCCGGGTCTCGCTGCCCGCAGTCGAGATGGTGTAATAGACAGGTCCCAAGCCAAGTCTTCACTCGGCTCATTGCCTCATCCGAGGTGCTGTCCAGCCAAGGCTCGGGATATTCTGGGACCGCAGTCCAAATAGAAGGTTCGCCTAATGATGGAAAACGCAATAAGTCCACCTGCTATGCGACTAGATAACCTGCCATGCCGGAACATACCTGGACGGGTGTAGAACTCGAGGCATAGTTTCGAGTAGGATCGCCCCTGGTCCCACAGAGGTTGGGGCTGTCCTTCTGTCCAATCGGTAGAGCTCCTGTCGTGAGATAATTCGGCCAATAAGATGTTCTTGCGTTCAACATCATGCCCCCCGACGTTGATTTTATCTCGGACACGGAGGGTGAACTTCTGAAACATCTTGATGGAAGCAACCGACTGCATAATTCCATCACGGATGACTTTACATGCAAGGCAGTTTTCGGCTGCACTCCAGCGAAAGTCTTCATTTCCATGAATTCTGATCTCGAGCCCTCTCTCAAGTGCAGACGGATCCAAGTTGTGGCAGATTGTGCAATCCTCGTTTACCGGTGGGAAGTTGCTCTTGCGGCTGATGCGGCCGCTGGCAAATGACATGACTTGGCACTCGCGACCCTATGTCAAAAAGTGTGATATATTAATTATCGTGAAAAGAGAACCAAGTGAGTTAGGATTGCAGTCTGTTTTGCCTACGGATACTGTGCCTCCCTGACCCCGCTCTTGCTGCCCCTATTCTGATCAATCATCGCTCAGCTTGATCATCTTCCCCGGTCCACCGTAGATAGCACTAGTATTGATCGCACCTGTCGCCATCTTTCAGGTTTTCAACTTTGGTCGCCATTCTTTCCTGAGCAGTTGACCCAATTGCTCAAAGGCAGCATACCCCGATGGCATGAATCTCCAAACAATTTTCAATGCCTCGATATTATCGACACCAGGTGTAGTGGGGATCCGGACTTTATCCTTAATGTCGAATCGAAGCATGGCATCGTCTAAAATACACTTCGCGAAGCTCGAGGGAAGAATGCTCACATCAGCGAAGTCAATGAGTACAATATGGCCAGTCTTATCGATGATGAAGTTCTTGGGATACAGATCCGACTGACAGAGAACCATAGGCTCAAGTGAAAGATTCGCAACGAAGCATTGCTCTTCGACAGGAACTTTGGGCCTGAATCTGTAGCGTACTTCCAGGAGCTTGAATTGTTCACAGAGGCGTCCGTTAGTCTGATATAGAATGCATAGGCAGAATATCCATTGAGTTCATGGGTCTTACCTTGTTGAGATGTATCTCGAGCTGGTCGGTGTTTTCGTAACATGTCGGGGCATGTGAATCGTAGAAAAGCGAATGCTGGATAAAGTTTCCGTCAACGCCAGCTGGACGGAATCCAGGGGGATTGGAATACGGTGGAGCTCGCTGAGACTCAAGGCAACCAAGTCGTTGACATGTTTGATCTCTGCCTGCCATTTGGCTGCCTCGGCGTTGCCTTTGGCTGCTTTCACCTGTCTTTCGGCTTCTTCCAACCGCTCGTAGGCAGTGTCTCCTGCAATGTATTCCATGACGAGGTAGACCATGCGAAGATGCTTGAAGGCGTAGAAGACTGCTGGAGCCCGTACGGTTGATTCAAGGCGCTGTAGCCCGTGATATGCCATGTCTTGGGCCACAACCTCGTTCCAGTACACACCCCCGTCACCGTACTTAATCCAGAAGACCGGCTTTTCTCCTGGTGGCCAGGTGGCATGTTACGCCCCTCATCTGCAGGAAACAATTCGAGCAGCTGACTGGCTGTGGGAAGATCAATGTTGCTCGGGGTTGGAATGCCAAAGAGGTCTTTGTCAAGCTTCAGAAGTTCCTCTTGAGGAGGTGGTGTCGACATTGTAGCGCGAAATAGGGTTCTGGTTTTAAGTGTGGGATATTGATTATGAAGCTCAAATCGATGTGGTTCAAAAGGGGATTGTTCGGCGGAGGACGATATGCAAGGATCCCGGTCAACAAGCAGTATGGAAAGTGGGGGTATCCATAATACACCCAACTGGGCATGTAAGTCGTAGCTTGGCTCGGCTTGTGTATGCAATGCAATAGGCCAGCTGCTGACAAGGTTCAAACTAACCCAGTATGTAATTGCATTTATTCAAAAAGAGTTCATTCTAGGCCAGGTAGTAATGACTCAGGTCGAAACTCTATTCTTGTTTACTTGTTCGGCAGCGCATACCGACCTTTCGGGGTATTTGAGTAAATACTTCCAAGGTTGGGGTATATGTACTCAGCCGTCAGCCCTTAATTATCTTCAAACTCCACGCCAATCCAACTGTCGTCCAACACCAGTTGCTATTCCCTCACCGCCAAGATGCCGAGGATCGCATCTCTGTTGTATTCCTGCCTTTCTGCCCTGCAATGCATAATTGTCAGCGGCCAGGTTACGGACGATGCTACTACTTCGTCCGAGGCATTGTATGACTACATTGTTGCCGGCGCCGGACCTGCCGGTATCGTCGTCGCACAGCGATTTGCCGAGACCGGAGCTTCTGTGCTTTTGCTTGAGCGCGGCGGCCCCTCCACCTTCGCGACCGGCGGTAACTTGACTGTGCCCTGGAACCACACGGCCACGATTTACGACGTACCGGGCTATGGGCACCAGCTGAACTTCATCCCCAGCGCATCGGTCGCCTGGTGTTCCGATACACCGGGCCTCGCGGGATGCATACTGGGCGGCGGCTCAGTCGTCAACGGGCTTCAGTGGATCAAGCCGACCACGTGGGATTTTGACGGTTTCCCGGCGGGGTGGAAATGGGACGACGTCGCTCCTGCGACGGCGCGAGTGTTTGAGAGGAACCCAGGGACGTCTTTGGCATCGGCTGATGGAAAATACTACGACCAAGCGGTCTACCAGACCCTGACCAAGCAGCTGGCTCCTTATGGCTGGAAAGAGGTCGACTCAACGAAAGAACCCGACGCTAAAGTCAAGACGTACAATCACCCTGCAGATAATGTGAGAGAATACTTTTAATGGCATTGGATTTCGTACTAACCACGTGGCCACAGGTTTTGGGTGGTCTTCGTTCTGGCCCAGTACGAACTTATCTTCCCCTAGCCGAAGCGAAGGAAAACTTCAAGCTTCGTCTGAACACGAAAGTCATCCGCGCCGTAAGGACGAACGCGACTATCACGGGTGTCGAAGTCGAGGATGCCAGTGGTTCTCGGGAGATCATCCGGCTGAGCCAGGGTGGTAGAGTCGTCCTTTCCGCGGGAGCGATGTCGACACCTCGCCTTCTATTCAATTCAGGAATTGGCCCAGCAGACCAACTTCGTGTCGTGCAGCAATCCAAGACTGCCAACGTCACGCTGCCAGATGAGGCGCAATGGATCAATCTCCCTGTCGGAAAGAATATCCAGGACCATCCGCTCTTCCGCCTCGTGTGGAACGTGACGGACCCCGGTCTGAACAAACTGACCTCACTCTCCACGGCTCAGGTCCTCAATCCCTCCGCCGAAAATGTCGCACTATTCGCCAAGGGCTCCGGGCCCCTGGTCCAGGGCTCGGTTCGTATGGTTCTCTGGGACAAGATGACCAACCAGGACGGCAGTGTTCGTTACATCGAGTCGATGAGCTTCACGCGCGCCAACGGCACCGTACTCATAGGCGCCACGCTCACCCACGGCGCTGACTCGCGCGGCGAGCTCGGCATCCACCCCAACGGCACCACGTACTTCATCAAGAACCCCCTGCTCCAGACCGCGGGCGACAAGGAGGCTGTTTCGAGCTTCTTCCAGCTCCTGCTGGACTACGCGCGGGGCCCTGACAGCGTCCTCGAGTTCTCGAGCCGGGGGCGCAATGCAACGGTCGAGGATATGTGGGCGGGCGGCTGGGACTCAGCGCGCCACTTCGTCGGGTCTGCGAAGCTCGGTACCGACGACGGCCGGCAATCAGCAGGGTCCGCCGTCGTTGATGTCGACACCAAAGTCTACGGGACCGACAACCTGTTTGTTATCGATGCGTCGGTCATTCCCACTCTTCCTACGGGCAACTCCATGGCGATCACCATGGTGGTTGCGGAGCGAGCGGTTGAGAGAATTCTGGCTCTTGACAAGACGAAGCAGTAGCAATATGGTAGGAGTGCGGTGTTGGCCAAGTGTACAGAGCGATAGCATTCAGTTCTCTTTAGAATATAAGAAACTACAATTACAGTAGGGTTGCTGAGCCCGCAGCACTTTCTTGACTACATCCGATCCAAAATTCAACTTCTTCTGACTCTACACCGTCATGACAAATACGTCCGTCCACCTAGTGGCCTACCGAACGAACTTGGTGAACCAAAATGTGTCCGGCTTCGTGCTCGACCACATGTACTCCAGAATCCGCGAACCTTCCTTGGTCATCGCATACAAGAATGAGTCCTGGCTCAGCGCGATAGTCGCGAATCCTGCCAGGGGCTTGCCAGTAGTCTCATTTATGTGCTCATCCGTGAATACGGCAGGCAGGTTTGACATCCCCCCTACCTTGTTCCAATCCCCCGAGGGAGGTAGAGAGTTCAAAGTGATGTTGCCTCCTTCCCATAGCTCCATCACCATGCCCAACGAGTTCACGGAAGAGGGGGCGGCGGTGAGGATGGGTGCCCTTGTCGGGGCAGGAATGTGTTCCGTCGCATAATACGCCCCTTTTATGTCTTTCCTTAGCTCCTCCGACCCCCAAGTCAAAAAAAGGAGAAGATTACGTACCACTGTTCCAAGTAAAATCCGTCTTGTTGTTGAAGATGTGCTCGGCAACCTGCCCTCGGCGATAGTACAACAGCCGCACCTGTGACATGCCGGCGGCCACGTTTACCCAGCCCATACTGATCATGGGCGTCGAAAACATCGTCAGTGGTGACCCGGGGTTTGCTTCTGTAATTCGACCCGAGCCGCGCACGCCATTACCCGCGATATAATTCAGGTAGCCCTCGCTGTCCTGAAACACCACCAGGGTGCTATTCAGGCAGAACTGTGGGCAATAGTGGCCTACGACGGCGAGATTGGAGTCGGCCCCGACGGTCACGCTGCTGTTCCAAAACCGGCCCTTTTCCCAGGCTCGGAGGTCGTCAGACCAGCTCACCAAGTCTCGGATGCGATTGGCCGAGTCGAGGTAAAAGAGCGTGGTGCCTGCACCGCCCGTACCGCCGCCCCCCTCGGGAAAGAAAGCCCGGGGTATGGACGCAGATGCCAGCGGTGTCCCGTTTTTCACGTCGAAGCTGTCTTCGGGGTCTTGGCTGAGCTGGATGGGTTCTTCGACCCAGCCGGTGTCGCCCGTGCGGCTCACGTACAACGTCCCGTCCCGCTGGTAGAACACGGCTCTGCGCGCGGTGCCGTCGGATCCGGTCCAACTGACGGCGTTGAGATGGGATGTAGTGGGAGCACTGGTGGAAAGTCCTGATACTGATGGTGCCTCGGGAGAGTCTGAGCCCCGGTGTGATGATGATCTCTCCGACTGGCTGCGATTGCCGAGGAGTCCGCCAGCGATGCCCCCTGCAATGGCCGCCGTTAGCAGAATATTGAGGACAATCACCACAATCCAGAATTCGCGAGTTGATAGACCAAATCGCTTTTGTTTCAGTCTCGAACTTTGGCCCTTCGAGATGACATCACTGTCACTGTAGCAGGTCGATGTTCTTTTGTAGTCACCGAGTTCGCAAAGTCCCTCCGTATTGCGGCCAGCGCTCGGACTGCAGGCGATCTTCTCGGTAAGATCAGGTGTGGGTTTCTTCTGCTGTGTCGAATCATGGCGGTGGCTCACTTCCAGAGTGCTGTAGAACTCGCCAGTGTTTCGAGACATCTTCACACCGCAGTAATCACTCGGCCGTAAAGGTTTAGTTTAGACTACTCATGACGAATGCGCCAACAAATACTTCGAGAAAGATTATTAGACTGTGGTACCCAGTCTGTCATAACCGACAGAATGGGTGTTAAGAACAATACATTACTTATATATCAGCAATTTAGGAGCAGGCTATATTGCCAAGCCGTAGATCTCATTGTTCTCGGTCGCTGTTATGGTCTCTCATGGCCAAGAGATGGAGCCTAGCCAGGTTTTGAAAGGAAGACAGCCTGGGGAAACGAGCCTCTGTCTATCGGTACTTTTGTTCTCCTCTGTTATGAGAACCACCCAGCTTCTGGGATAAACATATTCATCCCACAGCCATGCTTATCTGACAACATTCATTGGAAGATGAGACGCCAAAGCTACTGCAGCTATTAGTTACAAGGCTGTAACTCCACCTCATCGGTGGCGTTGTTTACGGGATTTGCAAATCCTTCGGCAGGATCTCACCCTCACCAGGCTCTTTGCCCCTATCCAAAATTGCATTTTCGATTCGCTATCTCGATCCGTGGCTGACATTTGGCGTAAGGGGGGGTAAGTGTCTCCCCCTTTTAGAGCTGCCTGAAACTAGAAAGCAATATTTGAAACAATTAGGCGCGGCGCTTACTTGACGCGACTGCATAGGATGGTTCTGGCGTGTAAGACATGGCCGCGGCCCAACTTGCGACCACGCCAAGACTTCTGGCGTTACTGGCGCTTAAAGCAGCAGTGGGACTAGACATCGATTAGTGGCTGTAGACAGAAGGCTGTAGTTGGTTTCTTCTTCTGATAATATGACAAAGCATTACAGAAATCGCTGAAATCCATCAAGGCAGCACAAGAGATTTCAACGCACTTACGGAAAGTATAGCTTCGAGTGAACCAACACACATGAGCTGAGGGTCCGACACAGGCAGGTAGGTTGACAGGGGTCCAACCCAACACGGCGGTATTCACTAGGGATAAAGAACCCCAATTTCTTAATTTGAACCATTTCCCGACGTCTTCTACATCGATCTTCCATCCTCACTATTTCCAAACCTTGAGCATCCAGATTCCAAATGACGATGCCTCAGTCCCGAACTGATCGTGAACCGGTCGACGAGTTCCACTTTACCCCGCCCCCTCGTGATGCACAGCTCCCCACGGCCTGTGAGCTTCTCCAGCGCTGCCCCGAAGGCACGCAAAGGGCAAGTATCACATGGCCGCTGGACAAGCCCATCTTCTGGGTAAAATACGGTCGAGCGGTCCATTGGAAAGAGTGAGCTTGAATAATACTACTTGACTTCCCTTCCACCCAACTATCAGAGCGCGCTTCATGAGTGACAGACTAATCTAACCTTTTGCCAGTTCCTCAAACTCGTAAGGAGTACCACATCAACACTCAACATCACGGATCTTTCACTTGAGCCGTTGGTGTTTTGCCAGCCGGATTGGTACGCCAAGAACTTCATGGTCGACGATAGGAGCCAAGCTGTCGCCATCGATTTTGCGGATGCGAGCTTTGTGCCGTCGAGCTTCGTCACGTACCTACTGAGCCAGCACCATAATCGACTTAGGGAAGACGTGGACGGAAAGTTCTGGATCCCACCTCCGGAGGGTACCAGGAATGCAACAGCGTTGAGGTTTTTATCTGGCAGGACGATGGCTCGATCTTATGACTTTTATCACAGGGGAAAAGGTGTCGGGACGCGATCGTGAGACACAGAATAGGATCCAATGTTCGCTTGAAGAGACGCGCTCTAGGTTTGAGGCCCGCTCTGGAGTGCGTAGAATACGCACGTGTACAAACATTAGGTAAAGTGGGCGCTTATCGTACTCCTTAGCTACTTCGCTATAATAGCCGAGTAACCCCGTTTTCCATTACTCTTTTTGAAATTATCAAAACCGTATCGCTTTAGACAAAACCACAGGAGATGCTCCAGCTTGCTTCGAAAGAGTACAAGAGAAATGCTACAGCATAGCAAGCTCCAAGGCTTTGTTTCGACCCTTGTGTCAAGGTCGTTAGCAACTGACGTGGGAGATGATGGGGAGGAGAATAAAGACGACTTCGAGGTGTACGATAAACAAAGAATTGTCTGTGCAAGAATATGAAAATGGCACTCCCGCGTAACCTTTGTTCAAGACCAGACACTAGTTGGATCGAAGGAAAACAAGATCTTTATCGAGGTTCTGATGTTTCGAACCTGTTATATAAATCCAGGTAATTTCTCGCTTTCCTAGCCTGTTCTATATTCGAGAGTATCCAAAGATGTATTGATTTGATTTGCACCACTGAGTACGTATTGCTATTACTAACAGAATACGAGAGAATAGTTCATTATGCCTAAGTATTGGGTCAAAGACGCCGATCGCAGCGGGCTCCCCGTCCTCACCGAGGAGCAGCGAAAGCAGATCCGCACTTGCTTTGTGGAAGATTTAGGCCATAAATTTTACGTCGAAAGCCTATACTACTACCTGCGCGAAGCCCTCATTGACATCGCTTCCAAAGATGCCGGCTTCGAGGAAACCGCCAAGTACAAAACCGAGTGGTGCACACTCAAGGTGTCCAACCTAGCCGTCTATGTCCATGAGGAGGACCTCTACGAGCTGTTTGGCAAATACGGCGAGGTCACATTCGTGTACCTCTTCGAGGAACACGTGACGGATCTGCCCCGGGGCGACGGCCTCGTCACCATGGCCAAGCGGGAAGAGGCCGTCGAGGCCCGGCAGCGGCTGGCAGGCTCCACGTTCTTGCACGAGCGCATCGGCGTCTCATTCGATCGGCACCCGTACATAGAGGAGGAACCCCGGATTCCCCTGCAAGACGTTGGAGCCGGCTGGTTCGGCTCCCACGAGCCCCCCGTCCGGGCCAAGATCGAGCTCGAGGACATGTCCGAGAACGAGTCGACGTACGCCACGATCGTCATCACGACATCGTGGCCGCTGACGGAGCAGCGCAAGGCCGCGCTGGAGCAGAAGAAGACGATGTTGCTCGGCGACACACTGGGCCCGCGCGTCTTCCTCGCCTATGACGAGTGTGAGCCGCCAGCATAGTCGCACGAGAACCATGATGATTTGAGTAAATACAACGGTGACCCACGAGGAAGAAATCAGAGTGGAACAGGACCCTTCAGGTTCAATACTCGGAGTAACATGCACCAAAACGAAGCTACAAAATGAAGAAAGAGTGTCTGTCGAAACAGAGATCGTAATCGTCCGTCTTCCATGCATAATTAGTCCGAGCGCAACTGGCGTGCAGCGTGTGTGTGTGTGTGTGTGTGTGTGTGTATGTGCTTGTCACCGTCCCCCCGCCGCGCTCAGCCAGTCCGCTGACGCTGCGAATCGGGTTCGTTCCGGTCCACCCCCCCTTTGGCAGGTTCCTCCTGGCCAGAATCAGACAGTTTCGTTTTTGGAGGCCATTCGGCCGTTGACGGCATTGACTAGTAGCTTAATGGGAAGCATGCCGAATTAATTGTATAGGCATGTGTGTGGTGGTGGTGAAGAAGAAGAAGAAGAACGGCGCGAGCTAATAGGCCCCAAGTTGGAGACTGGCCACACTCGCGGTCTCTCCAACTTCCTATCACTACGCATCATGCTTCTCATTGCAGTGTTGCAGCGTGGCTAATCGCTGGCTTGTGATCCCTGAGCTGAGGCGCCTGCACTCTGCCGATATATAATCCAGCAACCTGACCCTCTAGAGGTCATATAGGAAAGGGGCCTATTGAATGGTGACCTGGCAATGTCCTTCTATGTTACACTATAAAGTAAACTCCAACTGACTCCTCAGTCAGAAGATTGCTCTTAACCCCGCCCCAGGCGAAGAAGAGCCACTCGTGCTCCGACAGGAAGGGACAAGAGAAGGTGCATGTGGGAAACTAAATGTAGTGGTGTGTGGCTGGTAAGTTGGGTGCATACCCTACATACGGAATCGCACGCAACCACTACTCCGGCGAGCCGAGTTCGCTTCGCGCAACCACTATAATTAAACCTGTGAAGCTAGACGGAAGCGGGAAGGATCGTCAGGCACATCGGAGTCTAATGGGATGGAAACTCGTGTTCAGCGATTGTGTATGACGTAGGTCTCAGATGTAAGGCAGGTTTCAACTGCACTCCGAATGTAGTCGGGTGTGCTATGTGCGTTAGCTGTGGGCGGTAGCTTGGAGCTTGGAGCTTGGGGAACAGTAAAAGTGGTGAAGTAAGTGGTGGTGGGGGTCCAAGCTTTCCAGCCGTACAACCATGCTTTTGCAACCTTGGTTTGAAGTATTATTTATTCCCCGTGGCTGGGGAATTGGGCCAGGGATAAAGAAAAAAAAAAAAAGAGGCGCCACTAAGACGGATTTTACTGGACTGGACAAAGACGACGTGGACGACGGACGGGCTGTTTTCTGACGGGCATCAAACGACGCCTCTTCGCTGCAGCCATCCGACCGATAAGACGATCAACAGCAGATCCGACTGGTCATGTTCTATCTGCAATCAAGGCAATCAATACGAGACTCCCTGCTGGAGTCTAGGGAGTCCATAATATGCAATGCATGCAAGAGATGGCTACATGATGGATGGGCATTAGCTTCATGCTGCCATCTGAAAATCGAGCGGGCTGGGGAGGACGGACAAGGACAGGCCCGGGTGGAGTTGATTGATGATTGGGAGCAAAAGAGAGAGATCAGCGCCTTAAACCGAACGGTCGTGTTACTGGTCGGGTCCCTTAGGCCTGCAAGGCCTGCAAGACCTGCAAGAGACCTGCTAGACTTTGGGGCCCTGGAAATCCCCAGCCGCCGCCTATTCCAAGTAAGTGCTAAGCTCCAGACAATTACCAACCCCCCATTTTGTAGGAGCTGCGTATTTCACCACCCCCCCTCGAGGGCGATCTCCCGACCGACATGGAGATTCTCTTTTTCTCTCTTCTCTCTTTTGAATTTTTATATTCACTCCTCTTTTGTTTGAAACTCTTGAACGGGCCCTAGACCCATTTGGAATCTGAATAAGACTCCTCTCAATCTGATTGTTCATATTCTATTGCATTCAATCAGAATATAGGGGGACAGAAATTCAATTGAGCGAGCTGCAGCTCCAGCTTCACCTTGTCACTCCCCAAAAACTCCACCTTTGGTTCGGGATTGTCTCCCAATCTCAACAGCCAGCCAGGCCCCATTCCCACTTCTTTGCTTGTACTGCCAGCTCACGGGCAACCCCACCCGCACTTACACACACACACACAGCACACCCAAGTCCCCGAGTCAAATATATTGCCTTGCCGCCCCCTATGAGCGTCGCCGTCCAGTACCCTTTCCCAGGGATGCACTCGCCCACCACCGCCTCCTCCAAGCCCGTCCTCCCACCCGCCTACCACTCCCCCCGCGACTTCGAGAAGCTGGCGGCCATGCAAGCTGCCCAGTCCCCACAGCAGCAACAACAACACACCTCGTACAACGGCAGACCCAACATACCCTCCAGCAAGTTCGACAGCCACGACGACTTCTACGACTTCCTAGACAGCAACCGCGGCGGTAACGGCGGCGGCCCTCCCCCACAGTCCCAGACAGCAGGAAGACCCAGCTCCATCAACTCCAACAACACCAACCCTAACAACAACAACATGGCGATGGGAGGAAGCCCCAACGTCCAACGGCCCATCCCCATCAACGGCCCGGACCAGCAGAGCCGCCCGCCCGTCACACGGGGTGCCGGCGGCGCCCAGATGCGGTCCCGCCCCCCGTCCTACGGCAGCGGGAGCCGGTCCGAGGAGATGCTCGTCGACAAGCACCGGGAGCAGCGCGAGCGCGAGCGCCGCCAACAGCAGGCGCGCGAGCAGCAGCAAGCGCAGATGCAGCAGGCCAGCCCCGGCGGCCCCCCCTCCATCAACAACAGCGCCCGCAAGCCGCTGCCCGGCGGCCCCCGGTCCCCCTCCAGCGACTCCCCCAGCCACAACGCCCCCTGGCGCGCCGGCAGCGGCGCCCACGCTCCGCAACAGCAGCAGGCCCGCCCCACCTCCTCCGACTCCGTCTCCAGCGACGGCCTCCGTCCCAACGGGGCCTCTAACAACCAGAACGCCATGGGCGCCGCGATCCAGCGTCTCAAGTCGCCGAGCGTCGCGGACTGCGTGCTGTCCCCGCTGGAGAGCAAGGTGACCGAGTACATGGGCTTCATGAACCAGGAGGAGGACACCATCTCGCGCCTCGACGCCGAGATCTCCCTGCTCCAAGCTCGGAAAGCGGAGGCCGAGGCCCGCCACGCCGAGGCCAAGTCCAAGCACGACGACTACCGCCGGCAGTACGCCGACGTCGAGCGCGCCCTGCGGGGCGACGCGCCGCCGATGCCGGGGATGCGGCACGCGGCGACGGCCACGCCCGGCGGCAACATTGTCGCTCCCCAAACTCAGCACCAAGCCCCGCAAGCGACGGGCAACGGCCCCACCACCACGCGGGAGCTGCAGCAGATGCAGCAGCAGCAGAACGGGGGCCCCATGATGGGCCGCCCCTCGGTGCACAACCCGCAGCATGACGACCGCGAGATGGACGATATGGACGAGGACGACTACGACGACGAGGACGAGTACCAGAACCGCCGCCCCGGGAGCCGCCGCATCATGAGCCAGCAGTCCTTCGGCCGCGCGTCGCAGCAGGGCAAGAAGAGCCGGTTCCGATTCAGCCTGTTTGGCGGCGACAAATGAGCTCAGCCTGATATCATCATGAACACGACAAACAAACAATGTGAGGAAATGACGAGGAAACAGGAGATGAGATGAAGATGAAAGAGATGATGAGGAACCCCGGGATGAATAACGAATACGCTTCTTCTATTGTCTTTTTCTTCAAGGGCGGTTGGTTGGTTGGATGTCTTTTAATCACTACTACTTCGTCATGTCTGTATTTGCCACACACTATTTCTGTTGTTACTTCTCATGACACAAAACCGAGATAGGCAACGAAGCCACAACTTGGCCGGGCAAAAATGCATATAGACGGGGAAGAAGCCATGGCCTTGCGTACGAGACATAAGACAGGAGAAGCCAAGGGAGCGAAGGAAGGGAAGGAGGGGGTGTCTGGTTTACCGGCGTTTACATATTGAGTGCATCACCGCAATATTAATGATATGAATCAATCAAATATTTCTACATCTACTGGCTTCTTCACGATGAGATAGACGGAGAGAGATGCACGTGAGACTGACTGGAATGTGTGTTGTGTAATATGTGTTTGTGATTTCTTCTACTCTTCAAGTCATTCAATCTTGCGACAATGATTTCTTTCTTTCAACTCCATCTATATGCGACGTAGCAGCATGCCACCAACACCACTACATGTCATATCATTATTAAACCGAGAATTCCAAAGGGAGAGGGAGAGAGAGTCGTCGAGGTTGTCAAAGGCCAACAACCGAATTCGTTATCCAATCCACATCAAATGTTGCATCGTTCCTCTGGAATGCCATAGTGGGGGGGTATCGCAGCATTCCCGAGTCAGACACAACACGTTTTGACCAAAGCTTGACTCCACTACCCACGCAGCACGTACGTATAAGAGTGCAGGCCGACGCGGGTTGGTTCATTATTGGTTCCATCCAAGGAGCTCCAGAGTGTTGCGCGCCTCCGGAACTGACATAGCCTGGACGCCCAGTTGGCGCACTTGAGTACCGCGACGAAGCCTCTGCAGAGCAAGGGGCACCTTCCATCCCTCCTCCTCGCCGAGGACGAACAGGTAACTCTTGCCATCCTGGTCTCGAATCGTGGCGCGCAAGACGTGGAGCCCCTGCTGTTTCCATTCGCCCGATTGGCGTGAATGCATAGAGGCGCCATCCCCGTGCGGGCACAGGCGGCAATCGTTCTTGCAAGTCATCAACATGTTCGTAAGGAACGTGTCGGCTTCGTTGCCTGTGAGGACCTTGGGCAAACCGCGATCCATACGAGCACGTTGCTTGCCTTTGGGCGCAGGGGGGGTGGCCGCTGGGACGGTAAAGTCCTTCGAGGAACACCACACCTCCATAAGCTTGAGCGTCCAGGCCTTAACATCCCACTCTCGCTGCGGGACGCCTCGTACATCGTCGTCAATGAACAAGCCTTCGGTGGTGATGCGCAGGATCAAGCCATCAGTTACCGTGCCTTGTCCAGAGAACAACTGTGATGCCGGTGTCTTGGCGAACTGGTTCATAAAACTGTAAACAGCCTTGATAACAATCTTGTCGGGGTCCTTGGTCGAGTACGCGCCTCGTTCTGACGGTGGAGGCGAGGTGCGTGCGGTCGATTGTGAGTATGCATAAGACGACTCGGTGAAGACGGTTTCGCCCGATCTCCGTCGGTTATGTTGCTTAGGAGTGTCATAAGGCCGGAAGGAGTATTCGCTTCCATCGCCTTCGGTCGTCCTGGCAGTAGGAGGCGGTGGACGTTTGACAGAGCTGGGAGCGGCGCTGGGAGCGGACGGGGCAGGAGAAGAGGGCTGAGACGGCGGTCTACCATTTGGCCAGGGGTTGGTCTTCTCGCCGACCGAAGAGAAAGCATACGTACTCTTCCGGACGGTCTCTGCCTTGGCCTTGCTTTCGGCCTCCTCCTTGGCCTTCTTCTCGGCCGCCTCCTTAGCAAGTTTCTCAGCGGCCTCCTTGGCTTGTTTTTCTTTCTCGGCCGCCTCCCTGACTCGCCGCTCAGCTTCCTCGCGGATGCGCTTCTCGGTCGCTTCTTTGGCCTCCTTCTCAGCTGCCTCCCTTTTTCGCTGCTCGACCGCCTCCTTGATCCGTCTCGCAGCTTCGTCCTGGAGTCGCTGTGCTTCTCTCTCCATGGCCTCTTTCTCAAGTTTCTCGCGGAGTGCCTTCTCGCGCAAGAGTCGCTCTCGCAACTCTCTCTCCCGAGCTTCGCGCAAGCGTGCTTCTCGTTGTACACGATCTCGGATGGCTTGCTCCTTCTCGCGCTGAAGCCTCTCCTTCTCTTCTTTCTCTTTCTGCTCCTGTTGCGCCTTGGCCTTGGCCTCGGCTTCTGCCTTATCCCTCGCTACCTTGGCCTCAGCTTCCGCTTTCTCCTTCGCTTCCTTTTCACGCTGAGCCTTCGCCTTCGCTTCAGCTTCAGCCTTCTCCCGTGCTATCTTGGCCTCTGCGTCTGCCTTTTCTTTTGCCGCCTTGGCTGCAGCTTCGGCCTTCTCCCTGGCCACCCGAGCTTCAGCTTCAGCCTTTTCTTTCGCGGCCTGTTCCCGCTTTTTCCTTTCTCTAGCCTCCTTCTCGCGCATCTCTCGTAACCTCTTCGCTATGGCCTCCTTCTTCTTTTCTTCTGCCTCCCTGGCTTTGCGTTCCTCCTCTTTCCGCCGAGTTTCTTCTCGAGCCTTCTCCCACGCATTCTTGTGGCCGTCGGGTGGGGGCTTAGGGTCCTCGGGTGGTTCCTCGGGTTTAGTGTCGTCTTCCTGCTGTTGTTGTTGCTCCTCAGCTTGAGGACGTTCCTGCCAGGAGTTGTTTGGTTTCTCACCTCCGTGCGCTCCTGGGTGTGGTCCCGACTGCGATGATGACGACCGGTTGCCGTGCGGCGGGGGTGGTGGGGGCGCACCGTTAGGAGTGGGGCCCGCACCTGCTCCAGTGTAGGAACCAGCACCTGGACCAGAATGCCAGTCGCTGCCGGCGCCTCCTCCGAAGCTGGCTCCAGGGCTGGCACCGTTCTGTGTTCTTCCGAGCACCCAAGCGCCAACTCCGACTCCTATGGTCAGGAGCATCATACCCATTTGACCCATGCCTTGGAAGTTGCTCCACCACGTCTTGAATGCCGGCGCCATGCTCTGGAAGAGCACGACGAGCACCAAAGCAGAAGCGAAGCCAGCAGCGAAGCTGTTGACATTGGGCTTCATGGAAGGCAGGTACAAGAAGCCGGAGCCGGAGGAATGGGGAGGTATGATGAAAATGTCATATTTTCCAGGAGGTAGATTCGGGCCACCAGCGCCGCCGCCGGAGCTGGTGGTTCTGGGGTTGGAGCCATGAGGCGGCGGAGGCGGTGGAGGGCCGTCCATCTTGTGGGAAGACTACCGGTAGTCTCAGGATCAGGGAGAGGTCGAATAGAAAGGCTTGGGCGCGAGAAAGCAATGCAATGCAATGCAAACGCAACGCCACGCAATGCTCTAATTACAGAAGCGGTAGATTCGGAATATCGAGGGGTATCTTGAATCGGCCATCAGGGGTTTGTCGTAACGTCGTGAAATGAGACTGATGTACTGTATAAGAAAAGAGATCAGTTGTCTATGTTTTTGAACGGAAAAGAAATGCCACGAGGAGTTGAGTTGCGAGATAAGGAAGGGCGGCAGGGCGGGAGAGGAATTTTCTGTCCTCAAGCATCGACACCGAAGCCGAGGCCACCTATATTCGACCAGGGGAGGAGAGTTTGGTTTGGACGGGCAGGGGTTTGGGAAGATCATGTCCTTGTTCCTGGTCTTTTACAACCCGGAGGACTCACAGGACCACACATCACGTAACTTACCGGGTACGATAATCCTGGGAAGTGGAAATCGGCGACAATCAAACAACAACAGAGAGGAAATCAACGCCCAACCGAACAGGATGCAAATGCGATGCGATGCGACGATGCAAGGAAATATACACGAGAATCTTGGGAATTTCGCGCTCTCTGTTCTCCTCTCTAGTAAAAATCTGAGTGAAGAGCAAACAGAAAGAACGGTGAAGTAGACATGGCGAGGTGAAGGAGCAAAATTGCGGTGTCGAGCCGAAATGGAGTCGGGTCGGTCCTTAGTATGGAGATCGGGTTTGGGAAGGATGGACTGGAGTCGCTTCCAGTCGCTACAGTTCGTTCGCTGGGGTGACCTCCTTCTGTTTACTTCGTTTGCTGGAGGGGAAGCAGAGAGAAAGAAAAAAAAATACCTATCTAACCTAGCGTCTAGCGTTGGAGGGGGCAGAAGAAGTGGGTGTTGACAAAGGCACAGCCAGCCTATGACAGTTGCAGCCCAGACCTCCCGCACTCGGAATTGGCTCAATCTTGGGCCGCTAAGACGCCTAAGACGCCCGGGTGCCCCACCCACACCACTGTGGCTACTCCCGCTCAGAGCTCGCAGCGCAGTCAGCAAAGCCGAAAGCTTCATGTTCAGCTGCATCCTGGCTGGGCTGGCCACTACAACCAGGCAATTGCAAGAATACCTAATCCGTTGATAATTGATGACCATGATGGAACGAACTCTGGATAGCTTCAATAATCGATAATACCTCACTTGCATCTATAGCTTACTCTAAGCGGCAACTCGGCTCCAGAAGGGTGTATTGACACTCTCGCTAGCTCTGTATCAATTTCCTGGAGTTGACCACTATCGATCATCCCATCCCATCCATATCCATCAACCCATCCCATAGACTAGCATTGCAGGTGGGTGTTCATTCACTGGACTGGTGCGGGATGGACAGTAAGATGGGCACATCGAGTTCATTGGTGCTTCTATGCATGGAACGCTGTCAAAAGCAAACAAATCGTTCCTCCAAATAAGAGATTAACAGCACCACTGGTCAGGCTGGAATAGGCAGACATTAGCAACCCGTAATCAATATGACATGTCGTCGCCAAACAGACACCCCCCACTTCGTCACTTCGTCGGATCTTGGCCCCGTCCGTCTCTCCTCGAGTTCGATGTCCCGCAGATGAATGGGGAAGGAGGGTGGTTGCATTGCACGATTGTTGCAATCGCCTCTGCAGATTGCTTCACTATTTGGACAATCACCTGCCAATATTGAAAGTGATACGCGCACAAAGAAACCTCGCCGAAGTTTGGGACGCGTCTCTACGTCGATAAGCAGACAGGCAGACGAATCCCAATGGTCCACGATGTTCGGTTTACTTGTTCAACAGCAACAAAACATGGTGACACCCGTCCAATGGCGCGAGATTGCTCAATCTCTGAGTCGTTACAAGCCACGCCGCTATCACACCGGTCCACACCCACCAGCTGCCAAGCAACGAATCGCGGAAAAGACAGAAACCTCCGGGGGAGCGAGGGGGCGCGAGGGGGCGCGCGTGCCAAACATTATTCTGTTTGGCAAACTGGCTTCTTCTTCTCTTGGAGCTCGTCATCCGGGCTACGGCTACGACTGCCTAGAAAACATACAAGCTGATATGTCGAGTCCAGTTTGTGTGCCAATGCCCAGCTATAGGCGCTAACGAAGTGTTAGCGCGGCACAGCCCACGGATTGGATGAGCCGGACTCAATTGCTGAAATGGCGATCCGTTTAGGTGTGCATCTCCCGCCTGGCCCCGAAGAAGAAGAAAAGAGAACGAAGGAATGTATCACATACATATGTTCACCCCGGAAACTCGTTCGTTTCTGATGCGAACGATAAAACGAAACAATTATGTTCCCCTCGTGTAGTGTAAGGTAGGCCTGCAGCAGTGACTGAAGACGGTCATTCTTGGGCTCCAATGACATTGTGCGCTGGCGCAACCGTTAAGCGTCCACCTGTTCGCCGACAGGGATCTTCCTCTTTCACAAGCGAGGAACAGGGTCGCGAGGGTTCGTGGGCTTTGGGTTGCTCCGGGCAACGCGCCACCAAAAACGCAAGGACGCTATTAAAAAGAGAGTTTTGTGACGTAGCAAAGCCAGCGATCGCCGGCTCCTTTCTCACGTGGCTTCTTCCGTGGCTGAGCGCAAACATTCCCCTCTCCCTTTCTTTGTGACACACCGCGACCGAAGAAAGGAACTCCACGTTTTGACGATGCTCAAGGTGAGACCATGAACAGGGGCTCTTTCGCTTCATTCATTGAAGAGAAAAACATGAACAATGGCAGAGCCTCAAATCATTGCACTGCATAAGATGCACAACGGGCGCCTCGTGTTTCCAGATGAGACCATGGGCATTCGAGAATAAAGCGATTGTACCGACATCCTGGTAAGGCGCATCACGAATGATGCACTACAAATATACTGCACAGCGCAGCAAGTACACCTGTTATTGAGCAGAACATTCGAGCTGTTGTGAATTGTATACCACCTCACAACCAGACCAGACACATATTGCCACTACACTGATTATCACTCATCATGGCTGTATCCTCTGTCCGCTTGGTTGACCTTTTCAATGAAAATAGGTCTAAATTCATCCATGAAGTGCACATCCTGTCAGAAGTCAGGAGCTCTGTCCACACCTTTCTGGATGAATGTTATGTGCGAGATAACTTTCCGAGGACTTTTGGTGATGACGAGCACAACCCTGAGAGGATGGAGCTCGTCAGGGCCACGACCTGTGATTGGGATATCATGATAGGAGACGGCATTTCCACAGATCACGAGTGGGCCAGCTTCCTACAAAAGCACAGCCAAGATCCCATCCGTCAGGCAACTGACGGCGTAGTTGATGTGAAAGTTCGTTTTGTCAAACCGTCGGATGCACTCCGTCGTGTGGTCCCTCCATGGCCATCGCAAAGCTCCCCTAGTATTGCAAGTTCTTCTGACGATCAGGACAGTTCTGATGGAAGTTTATCTCAGTAGAAAGGGAATAAGTCCCTGATTCCACCTCCATACCACGATTTCCATCTCTATATATTGGGCTACCGGATAGACAAAAATCAAATCTAGATTTCTTATTAATAGACTCAAATTAAAAATTCCCTCGCTTTTTGAAAGTGTGTAATGCCATAAAATATAAACTGTGTATTCAAGACCCTACCAGACAGTGGCTACTAGATTCTATTGCTTCCGCTATCTGCCCACCAGAACAAAGAATTTGACCACGACGCCTCAGGTACGAGGTCTCAAACAGGTAACTCGGGACTACTTATACATGAACCGTTGTCAAAGCAAACCTCAGTGACAGCAGCTAACCATTGAAACTCGACCGAGACATTACATAATAACCATTTGACTAATCACAAAGAAGCCATCAAGACAAACTGTCCATCTCCTAACTTACTTGCCTAATAAGCAGATAACCCCGAGTACGTACGTGGCAAGACATTATGCCGCAAAGAGACCACCACCCGCCCCGTCGCTCAACTACGCGGGGATTCGAAGTCCTGGCCCTCGAAAGGATCGAAAGGAGAGAGACAAGAAAGGCCTGCGTCTACCGCCACCAGGCCTCCATCTCCTTCCTTTTCGCGCTGGCGGCCCAAGTCCAGGCCTTGGCCTCCTTGATCTGGGTGTCGGTGCACCGCCACTACCCGGTTCCCATCGAGGTCTTTCTGGGCTGCAACATCGTCTACGTCGTGCTGTTCTTCGTGTATATCCCGTTCTGGCTCTCAAGCCGGTACCATGCCCAATTTTCCCACCGGGACCCCTCGCCGCGGCGTTACGAGTTTGTCGGCCACCATCAAGCCGCTGCCGACGGCGCCGATGGCGGCGGAGGTGAGCCCATGCCCCAGCCGGGAACGGCGAGGGGACAACAGCAGCAACGACAACAGCCGCTGCACGTAGGGGCGGTCCATAAGGTTGAGATTCTGGCAAACCCGCTGGCTGGTGAATCTACTTTCGTGGTGCATCATACTCAGCCATCGGACTTGGAGCATCAATCTCAATACTCGGGTCTGAAGGTGCCCAAGTCCAAACATGAGTGACGAGAGAGAAATAATGGAAAAGGGGAGGGTTAGGAAAGGGGGGGGGGCTCTCCTAACAGGGAGGGCAGGTCTCGTCCTCCCCAATCGAAGTCCAATCAAGATAATTGTCTAAGTAGCTGGCTAGTTAAAACAGTAGTCACTCTGGTCCAGTTCCATTTCCCATGAATAGTGGATACGGCTTCTGACCATTATATCTCGAGAACTCCCAAACGCATGGCAAGCAAGATGGGTGTATCGGATCCAGTCGCTCGGATGTCCTAATCCGAGTCTCCTTGAAACTGCAACGCCGGAATCCCGTTGTTGGATAATAGCGCATAGGTATACAACAAGGAAGGGGTACCAGAAAATCAGGCTTCTTAATGGACGAGTAATCATTCTAAACTCTAATCACCAAGCCCGAGTCGTGTCCGAGAGGGTATCTGCTTCCTGTTTTTCTTTGGCGAAGACTAGCGCATGTCCACAACGATCGTGACGTTGACACCTCGTTGAGGTGGTGTAAGGGGTAACTAGCAATGACACGTGCGAGCTCAAGATGAGATGTGTCTTCGGGTTCAAGCTTGATGGTTACACCATCTCGATCGGAGCAGAGGCCTCGTGGCTGGCCTATTGTCCGAAGGGGCGATTCTCGATGTACTGGCTAAGGCGTGCACCAGTTGCTGTATTCCCTGTGTGTGAATTCTGATGCTGGGACTTGTGTACCGTCACTAGATCTTTCTGCTGACCGCAAGGACTCCTAAGTTTTGTGATCGCTTGTTTGCTTACCATACCTTTGCTTCTCAAGTGGGAGCGGAAGGGGATATGGGTAGATGAGGGCTACTTGAGTCACCCACTAAGATGCCATCGGTATTGATGTGTCTAGACCGGCTGCACGAGGGACGGACACCACCGCTACTTACCCTAAGTCCCGCGAGGAGCTTGGACGGATATTATCTTCGAAACCATCAAGTCGTCGACGTCGCCATTCGTAAGCTTATCTTGCGCGGATCGGAGATTCGCACTGGCGTACGGCTTCCTTGCGCTAAGTCGGGAAGTCTCGATGCACATGGCCAGAGAGAGTCTGGAGAGAGGTATTTTACTCGAACTTGACGGCGCCATTTCCTGTAGCGGCGATGTAGTGGTGCGGCTTGGTGTGTTGTTCCCCCCTAGTACCGAGATATTAGCCTTTGGTGACAACCAAGGTCCCAGGCGGCGATGGGCATATCGGTGTGTGAAAAGTTGGCTAGGGCGACATCGCTCTATTGTCAATGAAACGCCCAAAACTGGTTGTAGGCAGATAGAACCAAGATATCGCGACTGCACAGCCACAACCAAGTAGCAGTCTCCCGTGATCGGAGAGCGTGCACAGAGCCTATCTGCCAACTCTGGAAAGCCTTCGTTCCTTCTTCCTTCCATTCGGCCGAGACTCGGATCCATATCGCATTGTTTGCCATTGCAAATCGACTAATAGTTAGGGGACTATTCGATGATATCACATCTCGGCGAGGCCACCGGCAACCTGCCAATCACATTTTTACCCCTGCCTTCTCGTTTGCCTGACAACACTAACATCGGCATATTGAAAACTATCATGTGAAATCCATTTGGTGATGAGAATCGAGGCCCCGCGGGGACCTGACTCTATTTTGGCCCGCATCAGGGTGATATAGTGGTAGTGGTAGTGGCAGTGGTAGTAGTATTACTAGTCGACCCCAGCTTCCCTAACGGTAGCACCAACGGCGAGGCGCCCGCCTCAAACTCTATTTGGCATCCGCACACAGACGACGTTGATGCGACTCCATTTTGACGTGCACCTGACGCGATTAGCCCATCGGGACCTCCAGCCGATCCCCACGATATGATCACCACTAGCGGGCGAATGCCGTTACCATCGCCGCCGCATTCCACCTTGGAAGACGATTTCGTGGCCGGCAGTCAAAGTCGACCTGTTAATGCGTGCTGTGCCAGCCTGCCAGGTTCTCCACCGCAGGCTAAGCCGCAAAACAGGGATGCCCCTAACTCTCAAACAGACTGCCCCATCGCAACATGGAAAACTGACCACCCTGACGAGGGGTGGCCTTCGCCATCGCCCGCACCGTTGAGAATGAAGGCGAGGAAAGAACCGGACTCGCAGCGCCGGTGGTCTCGACCCTCGGTATTCGGCAGGTTTGGTCCTCAGCCAGTAACCAAGATCTTCGGGATTGCCACCCGCATTTCTAGAATTTCCTTGCTCCAGGCTTCCATTAAATAGCCCAGAAACCGACACGTTGGAGTTACATCGTGTACCTCACAAGATCCCAGCACGCACAGAACCACTGGCCATCCGAACTCTCGACAACCTAAAAACCAAGTCCCTGCCCTGGTTCCTTGCTCTAAATTGGGAAATTTCATTCAAGCAATCAATTTACTGGTAATCTATCTCCTGCTATTACAGTTTAAGCGAACGTGGGGATTACATTACAATCAGGAGAGAGACGACTTAGTTCATGCTGTACATAAGGATGACACGCCTCGCCCAAGACACCCCTCCAGCCCATTTCCTCACCACAGAATCATCAGCCGAAAGTCAACTGCGCATCCTCCTGTCATCGCTGCAGGAACAGAGTCAGAACCAACTGCCAAGCCACCCCCAAACTCAAAAGAGCGGTGACTTTTTCGACCAACACCACCACCACCAATACCACCACCACACCAACAGCAGAAACAACGGCAGCAACCTTGGAAAACACACCGTCGATTCCTTGGCCCGTCTTGTCGTCTGGACTTGTATATACTGGGACCTGCTCGTCTTGCTGTCCGTAGCCGTCGGTTCAGTAACATACTCGTCGTACGTCAGCCAAGCCGGACAGCGATCCATCCAGCTCTTCATAACCCGAGTCACGAAATCCATCGCCTATCAAACCCTGTATCTCGGAGACTAGTCGGAGACCGCGAAAGCAACAACTATTACTATAGAAGACTCAAAGGCGAACCACAGAACCACCATGTCGGGACATGCGGACGACAAGTCTCAACAGAGGCCCGCCAGCATGGCGCCCCGCGGCTTTCAAAGCTCTAGGCCCTTCCAACCCCAGCCCCAGCCGTTGAGCCTCAACACCACCAGCGCCGGGCCCAAAACGTCGATGCGCTCCGCCTCATCCTCCATCTCCTCCACCTCGTCCACATCGCCGGTGGAGGAAACGATTTTCTCGCCCTCACTGTTGTCCCCGTCGCCGACGGCCACGAGCGCGCTGCTCTCCCCTCTATCGCCTTCCTCGCCCACGGACGCCGACCCCGTCACTCACATCCACAAAAACGCCGACGGCAGCCTCCTGATGAACAGCAACTACATGAGCCCCGCCAGTCCCGTGGGTGAGGGGTTTCTCGACCCTCGGACGATGAGGCGGGGCGCCGCCGCCCGGGCGCCAGTAAGAACAACAGGCGGTGTGGTGCTGGGCCGACGGGCGCCGGCCGCGCCGCGCTTGCACATGGACCTGCAGGTCAGCGGGGGCGCCGAGCTAAACGTGCAGGTCCGCGGCAAGGTCGACATGATATTCATCAACACACAAGGACCGCACGGGGGTGCGAGAAGATGAGATGAGAGATGAATTCTACATACATACGAATTATGCGAAATACATACGAGCGATGGGGTGGCTACTTGCTTTTGTCTTCTTCTTCTGGTCGAAATCTCAATGTGAAAGACGTGAGAAGGCGGCTAGAGGAGGAACGACCCCTCTTCTTGAGATGATCCGATGCACGCTCATACACTGAAACGAAAACGTCCGAGTGCAAACATTGCGACAGGCCAATGAGAAGACCATATTCCCCAACGCTCTTTCCCCATGCGGGCATTTCAATCACACCCAACTCGAGCCGCATCTTGGGTCTTCCATCGCACGCGCATTGGTGGGCAACGCATACCGTACTGAGCGCCATTCCCGCGAACCAATGTCAATGCATCCACGGAATGAGAGACTGTCCGGACAGCTAACTGCCCACAAGGATGCAGCGATGTAGCGATGCAGCTTGGCCAATCAAGACAGCAAACTTGGGCGATGGAACGCTGCAAGAGCGTTCAAAGTTTGGCTGAGGCGGACAGTGGACAGTGGGTGCGGCACGGCTTGTCACGCTGCATTGGTGCCCGCTGGGTTTCCATCCAGCGCAGATTTCAGGGCACGAATCAGCGACTCGATTCAGTTATGATCGGGAAACAGCTAGGGGGCCGGTAATACTGAGCTATAGTACCTGAGTTAATGCCTGCTTCTCAAGTCATATCCTACATAGATAGACACAATCAAACAATACACAAACCAAATTGATTTCACAATGAACATGCGACATGGGCAACTTTGCGTCGTGAGATCGGGAAGGTAGGATTTTGAGTGGGCAGTGGGCTTGCTTAGGGGGCGTTATCTGTGCCGACGTTCCCTCCTAGCAGGGTTTTAGCGCTCTCTTCCTACAATTGGCGGACCATTTGATTTTCATCGCACAGCTGAACAGCAGCAAGTTTGCTCTACGTTGCAATCAAAATTGTGAATGATCATAACATCGGTCAAGATCGAATGATATTGGTCAGACTCTATCTGATCACGTACATGCTTTTGTGCTTCAACCTCAGGCTCTTCGCTAATGGCAGCGCTGGGGAAAAAAGTGCGACCACGACAAGAGCAAAGGGGCCTCACCAACCTCGGATTGACGTCACAATCTCCGCCCCTTTCCTGCCCCTATGTTACAGCATACGTGCCACTCGCCCTAGTAATACGAGAGTATCTTTTGCTTCTCTCCATTCACACTTTCAGGTTTGAAAGATGAATGTATGGTTTGGACAAGCAGACCATAACTGAGCATGGAGCTGTCGCATTGAAAGCCAGGCATCCTGTTGAGGTGTCGGGGGGTTCTTCGCATGTAAATACAGAACAAGAGAATGAAGGAGATGACGCATGCATAATATATAAAAGAATATCACAAACGGACTGTCTCATCCCTTAAGCCATATCGTCCCCCTTCCCGTAGGTCGATCTGTTCTCCACCGTGACGTGCACCGTCTTGGTGATGCCGGTCGGCAGCTCAGGCACTTGCCCCTGCAGGATGTACTCTTCCGAGTCACTATCAAGAGCCACCGTGGACATACAACCGATCTTGCCCCCTTTCACGGTGCACGATGCGTTATTCTCGTGGACAAAGTTCGACCGGCTCCCGTCCGCGCCGCTGCTGAACATCTCAAATCTCCCACCGTTCTCGTCCGCCTTCAACGTCCGCCGCCGATGTTGCTGTGCAAACGTCGAATTTCGTGATCTTGACCCTCCAGTTCCATGATTGGAGTTCTGGCCGTAGTAGCGCTGGTGGCTCGACTTGCCGCCGCCGCGGTACGCCGAAGACAGGTCGAGCATCTTCTTGAACAGCGGCTTGAGACAGGGGATCGAGCCTGCGATCATGGCGACGGTGATCTCGATGGTCGTCCATATCGTGATGTCGGCGCTGTCAAATAGGAGGTCGCCGTATTTTCCGTAGTTGGAGAGGTAGGCCATCTTGGCGATCGCCGCGGCAGTGGCACTGAGCGACGGAGCATCAGATCTTAGCGCGTGTCCTGGCAGAGCCTTCAGGTAGATAGTAGCAACAAGAGGGAACTAGACACTTACAAGATACCCAGAGATAGAATGCCGATGATGGCGGATTTGGCCTTCCAGTTCAACTGGACGTTGATGAGCATGGGGATGGGCAGCAAGGCAAAGATCAGGTCCGTTGCGGCCGAGAGAATCGAGTTGAAGTCTGGAATTCATATGATAAGTATACATAGCCAGGAGGGTAAAGATGGCTTTTTGGTAATATCTTAGGCGCATTTCTACTTACAAGTAGCAATTTTGAGGTTCCGCGCCGGGATACATTGGCCGCCCGGAGTCGTGTTATCCCAGTTGAAGCTGATGGGGCGGCATTGAAAGAAGACCGTCACTGCAAGACCCATGATCGTAAGTATTTGTATCCCACTGCTTCGGTCCGTTGTAGCATATGGATGGAAGTAGACTCACAGAACCCCGCCGTCGAAGACAAGACCGTGAACGCGACGATGGCGTGAATCAGCACCCGGTAGTTTCTGGTCGGGGCCAGCCGCAGCAAGAAGACGCCGACGCTGACTTTGGTCAGCATGAGCGCGACGAGGCACATGGGCTGCGTGGCGAAGTTGAGGTGCAGGCCCACGGCGACGTTCTCCGGCGGCTGGATGTACTGGAAGTGGCGGCCGGCGCCGTAGTGCACCTCGGGGATGATGATCATCATTTCAGCGAAGAGCAGGACCATGGCCGCGACGACGAAGAAGTCATCCCAGCCCAGCTGCCGCACTAGGCGTAGCCGCACCCAGAGCCGCAGCAGGACGATGCAGAGCGTCACGCCGACCAAGGTGCCGGTCACGGCCAAGATCTCGGGGCCCCTGTTGACGTCCGGAGGAGGAGTAGTAGGAAGGGAGGCCGGATCCATGGTTGGAACGCGGACGGATGGAGAGAGGTCCAGTGGCTAGTAGAAGGGAAAAAGCAATGACAAAAAGGGGCCGACGGGACGGGACGGAGATCTAGGTGCTTAGTAGATGATCTGATGGGGGCCGGTGGTATTCATTCCAAGGAGAATTAACAAGGACGATCAATACCTTCTTCCATGCATCGACCTCCCAGCTTAATCAAACTAAACTTTGAAAAGGGAGAAAAGAAAATAGAAACCAATGTTGCAGCGGAGCACATATGTTTAGTGGCCCTATGCTGGCTCGTGATCGGGCACATCTGAGACGACGTCCGCAGCATTTTGCCCGGCATGATGATGCTATGACAGTACGATGCCATGTTCCCAGGGTCACAGGAACATGGGGGGTTGAGGTGATAATCTAGGTGTATCATGAAAGTGTTTCTGGAACGATGCTGGTACCTGCATGTGACGACCCGGCCGCCACATGCAGGCTCAACTAGCCTGATCGGACCAGCTGTTCGCGAAAGACCTTTCATGCAAACATTGAGGCAAGAAAGAAGATTACCAAATCTTGCCCACGTCGTATTAAAGGACCTTTTCCCCTTGATGAACTGCGCCCGCTCGCCGGCCATCCACCCCGTCTCCCCGACGTTTTCCAAATGGTCCGTAACGTGTGTTCCCGTATATCTGGACCTGCCGTCGAATCGGATATTGGATGGCCCCCCGGTACTTCCCAGGCGCGCGTGCCAGATATCCTATGACGAAAGCATTGCGTTGACTAGAGCGAGTGTCTGTTCGATTGCCTATATGTTCATCGCAGATATCAACTAGGTAAGACCTTGTTTCCCTTCGATTGCGTCGACTACCATTTCAATGGGGAAATAACACCACAGGAAGCCATGATAGGTTGTTCCAGGTGGTCGGAGAGATTAATATTTCATCTGGAATCCCTCCACCCCGTGAGCTCCGGGTCTGTTGTCTAGGCCTTTGCCTCTGACTCGGAAGGTGCTGAAAAGTTTGGTTGTCGTTCCTGGTTGGCCAGCCGCATTTGTTACAAAGTGTTGCAGCGTCCCTTCCAATGTCGCTTGATATGCTGGAGTGTGGCACAGCACTACCCTCAAGTCGTCCATTTGCACACAATGCAACAGCAATGTAGACGGCCCCTCGCCTTGTGATGCCAGACCACCATGCCCCTTTTTCAGCTAAGGATCCAGGCTACGCCATAATTAAAGCATACGAAAGCGTTGGAAGCATTGTTTCCTAGTTACTCAACGCATAGATCTCTCCCTTGGGTCATCCCTTGCACTGTCTCGAAATTTCTGCAGAAGGGGAATGCGACCTCCCTCATTCGGGTCAAAAATACGGAGATTGCGGCCAGACCGGCACGAGAGCAACTCGGACCGCCGACTCCGACTCGTGCCCATCACATTGAGGTAGCCGAATGAACAGAGAGAAGAAAGGGGATGAGTTATGAGACGGCGTTGCATTGCAGTATCACAGTAAATATTGCGGCGCATTGCACCCCTGTCATGTGTTCTGGGCCTTGGCGGGTGAGGATTCGCCGGGAAAAGAGGGACACGGATCCGAACGAATCAAGGGGTCCTTTTTCGTTCGCTTGTCGACGATATTTCCCGAAAGTCCGCCCGGCATGCCGGCTTTAGTCGCTTTTTCGAGCCATGGCGCCCGCCGCATCCCTATCGGGCGACCTGCATGGGGGAATGTAACTTGGCAAACCCAGGTTTTGTACCCCTGCAATGAGTGCAACTCCGCCAGGGGTACTACTTTATGTCGATATTGTCACGATTCTAGGGTGGCAAAGCACTTTGCAAATTTGAAGAAAGCTCCAGTCCGTAACCAAACTGTCGGGCCTCTGTTGCACGAGCAAAGTTCGCGGCTTGGGGATACAGTAAAGTAAATAGTTAATAAACCTGTTGTAGTTGATTCCTGTCGCAACCCGTCTCCTGTGATCGGCACCTCTCACACCTTCCACCCCGTTCTCTCACTCACCCCTTTGCGTCTCCGATCTGTAGCCAAGGCAATTTTCCTTTGGCTTATCAGCATCATTCACATTCGTTTCGTCTAAGGAATCGCCAATATGCGGGCGTCGGTTATTGCTACCTGCCTTGCAGCCACCCTGGCCAATGTGGCTTCGGGTGCCGCCATCTCCAAGCACGAGCTGCGCGATGCCTCCAACGACCACGAGTCGGCGAAGGAGCCTGCCAAGAAGTTGATCGCTGAGATCCAGCAGAAGTTGATTGACGAGCTTAGCAGTCGCGGCCCAGACGCTGCTTGCAACCTTGACAAGGTTGTCTACCGCCGCGAATAGTATGTGACCTTCATTTCCTCATTCCCCGTATACTCGTTTTCTCATTAGAGGCACCACGTGACTGACTCAACATATAGTGGTGATCTTACGCGGGAGGAGAGACTTGACTATGTCAGGGCCATGCAATGCATGATGAATGCGCCTGCCAAAACGCCCGCCTCGGTATCACCAGGCGCGAAGAATCGCGTATGCCAATTACTGATATGATATCCTATCTCTGTATAGTACCTTTACTAACTGGATTGGCTACATCTAGTTCGATGACTTTGTTGTCACTCACATCCAGCAAACTTTCACGGCGCATTACAGCGGTAACTTCCAAGCATGGCACCGCTGGTTCATGCACAGCTGGGAAAAGGCTCTGAGAGACGAATGTGGCTATAAAGGCTACCAACCGGTAAGTAAACCCCAATATCAAGCGAACACTCTGATACACCTGTACAAAACTGACTATATATTCAAACAGTACTGGGATTGGTCCAAGTATGCCGAGGCGCCCCAAGATTCGCCCATCTTCAGCGGCGATGACGACAGCATGGGAGGCAACGGCGAGTACCTGCCCGACTTCCCCAACTCCGTCATTGTTCTCCCGGAGGGCGTCACCGGAGACGACATCGTGCTCCCCCGTGGCCTCGGCGGCGGTCTCGTCACCAAGGGCCCTTTTGCCAACATGACGGTCAACCTGGGCCCCTTTGGTGCCCTGCATGATACCCCTCCCAACCCCCAAGCCGATGGACTGGGCTACAACCCCCGACCCCTCAAGCGAGATGTCGGCCCCGCCATGAACATGCGATATGCCAACGCTTCCACCGTTTGGAGTAAGTTGAACCCCCATATATGTGTAAGATAGCTTAAGGAAGTTTCTAACGGGACATGACAGACCTCCTGCAAAAGCCTAACCTCAAGGAATACCGCCTGTTGCTCGAGGGTCCGTTCAACACGGGTGAGATTGGCCCCCACGGTGGTGGTCATTACACCATCAAGTAAGTTGCCCCCTGATGCTCATAGTCCCAATATTCCGAATTCCCACTAACATTTTCTCCAGCGGTGACCCTGGCGGTGATTTCGTAAGTTGAACACCAAGCCCTACATTCCAGTCTTCCAGCACAAGCACACAGGCAAAGAGGATAGTTTCTAACCAAGTCGTCGTAGTGGACTGCTCCCGCTGAACCTGTATTTTATTTACACCACGGCATGATGGACCGCATGTGGTCACTGTGGTAAGAACCGAAGCCCCATAGTGAAATCTATCATCAGCTGGCGAGGAAGACTAACAGTGTTGTCTGCAGGCAAGCAATCGACCCGGAAACTCGCCATGTCGATCTTGATGCCGGCGCGTATGGCCACAGAACAGTAAGCCCCTACCTACCCTTCGTTGCCCTTGATCAATACAAACCCCAAATTCTTTCACATTGTCACTGGTGGAGAAACTAGATTTTCTTCACCTTTCAACCCTGATTTAGTATCGAGCTGACCAATAATTGCAGTGGAACAATGAGCCCCCTTCTCCCCTAACGACCCTGGACGACACTATTGACATGGGCTACGTCGGCGAAGGTTCCGTCATCCGCGACCAGATGAGCACGATAGACGGCCCTCACTGCTACCTGTACAAATAAGAGATTGCTCTTCAGTTGCTAGCTATCCAACTCAAGCAGCGTGGAGGTATAAACCCAAATTAACTGACACTAAGCTCGCGGCGAAGGGCAAGGTCGCTGGATAGGAGGCGACTGGAAAAACCAACGTTAGGATGACATGTAATTGCATAGACGTATAAATGGTATATAATCAGCTACGATAAAAGTTTGAAAAGCATTTGACGTCTCTTGCCTAGTCATGAGAAAATTCAACTTGCTCACGCAGGTCATGTTGTCATGGTAAGCTGCCTCTAGGAATTGCCCCAAAAGGGGTCAAGCCCGGCCACTGTCATTCATATGACCAACAATGCAGTCATAGAAACTTCGGCGTTGGATGTAGGCCCTTTAAATAGAAAGGATGGTTCTTGCTTTCATCGTTGAAGTGAGTGCGGGCGATCTACCTTGGATGAGTTCTCGAATCCTGTTGGGCGAATGGCATAGGATCAAGTTGACCTTGATACCAGAATCATGCTAAGCTACCGATTGCTTCCGTGTTTCTCATCAACAATAAGCAATGCCATGCATCTTCCGTGATGCATTATCTTGACGAAGTTACTCAGTCGAGAAGGCAGAGCAACCACATACTACTCGGTGAGCTTGCACCCAATTCGCCCTCCAAAGAGCTTGTCCAGCTAGGCGACATGTCTTTTGCATTTTCTTACTGTGACTCTATGATTTATGAATACGATTCTTCGAAAATGCATTCGTTTTGTCCCATAGAAATGTTAGGGGCAAAAAGGTTGCTGGTGTTTGGAACACCCACCAAAAAGGGATGTCACGATGTGACGGTTGGTTGCCCACTACTGGAATCGAACCAGTGATCTCATCATTACTAGTGATGCGCTTTACCACTAAGCCAAGCGGGCATTGTAATGTCGCTCGAGATGCGTGTGGTGGTGAGGCTTATTGATTCAACTTATGTAGGTCAGATTCGATCAAATGAGCTTATGGTTGGTTCGCCCACTCAGTGCTAAGGGAGGCAATCTCGCCTGTAATGGCAGATTAAATTCTTCTTTCCAGCCCTTTCTTAGCTTCGATTTGATGCCAAATCAGCCAAGTAGAACTAAAGGCATGTTGTCGAAGTAAAAAGGGGGATGAGAAGACTGAGAGCCGGCCGCTGCTCTTCGTCAGCCAAAACACCATGCAGCATCATAGGTATATGGAGCAGATAAACTCACGATGGGTTTGCTCGTCCGGCGAACATACTGTGGGTTTATCCCCTCGGCAGTGTTCTTGCGTAGAATTCCTCCCCGAAAACGAAAGCATGCGATTTCATCTTTCTGGCCAGCCAGTCTCTATTGTTGACTGCTCGAGAGACTTTCAAGTATTCAGTTGCAAACTAGCCTGAATTTGAGTTCAATAGCGCCATTGCCTCTGAGAACAGTAGACGGCGTTGGCATAGAAAGCACACGAGGCCATCGTTGATGGTTGTACGGAGTATTGATACCGCGACGCAGTGATCACCAGCAGGTCGGGAGGCAGCTCGGAGAACACTGATCCACTGATATGTTCTATACTTTCATGATACGTTGTTCGGTTAGTGTTATTGCAGAATGGGGCACATAAAAAGCATCGTCGAGTCAGTTTGGACTGCCACGTCTCTCTGGCGTACGTATGCTCTACTGACATTTTCAAGTGCCGAACAGCCATGGCGAGGAGACGCGAGGAGCTCCTTTACTTGACACAAGCAGTGCTGACTGAAGAGACCTAACTTACTAGGCCACCAGAAGAGGCAAGAATCTGCATCTCCAGATAATAATCCCAGCGATGGAGTAAAACCGAGACCCGGGATATGGGAGTTGTTGATCTACCTTAGTCATCGGAGCCGAGGACTGCTGTCGAACTATCGAAATCCACCGTCCCCAGTCCCACAGCGACTGCTGTCCGCGACCCGTTTCTTTGAGATGGAATGTTCTTTCTATGGAGGGGAGTGAGGGAAGGCCCGCAACGAGGATGAGAGAAAACAGGAAACCCGATCCGCCGTGTTGCTTAATCCGAACACGCAGTCTGGCAGTGTTGGATGGTCTCGGCACGCACGGCTTATTCCACGCGCCGCCGCCGCCGCCTCAAGCACGCGATGCAACGGGAAGATCAAAAGTAAAATGAAAGCCAGCTTGCAGCGCATGGGCAGTTCCGGTGTGGTCGGTCAAATTCATCACTTGCGTTGGGTGGCCCGATAGCCGGCATCTTAAGAGTGTGCCTTATCATACATACTATACTAGAATGCCGCATGCGGCCACACCCAAGAACTAAGAGACGACAAAACAAGGAAGCCCCGGCCGGTACTGTGATGGGAGTTGAGATTCATCTCGCTTCTGCTAGGTAAGCAGGAAAAAGAAACTAAACATTTCCCGCTAACAGCAGGCGAAGCGAGCGGGTAAAAGATGGGGATGGGATAAGCCGCCAGTCGACCGGTTATCTTTTCGTCGTCTTTTTTTCTCCGAGAGGGCAACTTCCGCGAGAGAGGGGGGGAAGGAGAGATTAAGAACATGGAACAAGGAAGCAAGCAGATCAGGCAAGCTCCAGGCCTTCTGGAACGTGCCGCATCGTGATTGGGGTGATTGGGAGAAGGGAGTGGTGAATTTCCCTGCTTTGACCCCTGGTGGGTGGAAGCGAGTGCTGCGCATGCACGTTCGTTTGCTTGCTGCAATGCTGACAGGAAACCGTTCAGCCGTTGGTTGATGGGATGGGATGGTGTGCCCGGCAGTAAGGAACATTTACCCCTGATCTGTACATACAGTACATATGCAGAGTCTACAAAATCTAGCTCTCTATCTAGCCTTGAAATGAACCCTTGTTCAATGCACTTACTCATTCTAGTGCTTGACCCCTACCACGAACGTTGTACATATCTACCTACGATGCATTGTCGAGGGGGTGGTTCGGTTCGTGGAAGAAGCAAAGGCTGATAGGAGTTGGCTTCACCAGGCAGTACCTGCCTTCTAGAGACCAGCAGCAGCAAACGTGAGGAGGCTTTCTGTAACGGAGTTATCCGTTCGTTCCATCGTATCGTATCGCATTACCTCATAACTGCGCCTGCTGACCCGGATGGACGGTGAGCCGGCTGGTCTCTGAGCCAGTTGTTCAGCAAACCAGGAACTGCCGACGGTTGGTTCCACTGCCGGCTTCCCGAGCGCGCCATGGCTCTTGGGCGAGAGAGAGGGAGAGCGAGGAAAAAAGAATGAAAAAAAGGAGATTTGGCGAAAAGGACCAGATTGTTCAAGATATCGACAGGGGTCCGGGTTTGAGAGCAGTGGACAGACAAGTGGGTCGCACTGGGGATCGGAGGTTTCGCCGTTTTGGTGGGATTTCTGCAGGGGTAGAGGGGAAAAAGGTCCGGCATGGGAAAGTTTTGGTCAGCACACGGCAAAAAATGGGAGTTGCGGTTTTGGTGCTGGCGGTGCTTGGACTTTGACGTGACTTCGGTAGATCGATCAGCACTGAAAAAGTAGATCCGCCCTGCCAATCGCTACTCTGTTGGTCCAGCTATGCATACCCACTGCAGGTATTTTATGGACTGATTCCACCCTTTCTGATTCCACCCATCTCTGATTCCCACTCTGGGACTAGGCCGAGGCTTCACGATGATTGGCGGTGGTGACCCTTGGCAAATTGCATTTGTCGTTCGTTGGTGGAATCAGTCCGACAAGAATCAATTCTCGGACGAGAGAGATAGAGAGAGAGGGGGGGGAAACAGCCGAAGAGCTGAGGAGAGAATGAAAGTTTGGAGAAAAAGTCGAGATGACTTCATCGCGTCAACCGAACTCTATTCTGACTCTGAATGCAAACAAATTCCTTAAGCTGCAGCTGTTGTGCATGTCCACCAATTCCGTCACATGTTTCATGATAATTACGGAGTAATGCCATCAGATCTGATACCGGACGACACCAAAGTCGCCGACTGACAATAGGGCGAATGACGTACCCGGGTGGCAGGGTGGGTTACATCTCAATTTGCTGACAGCCCAGACAGCGACGCGATGGAACTCTCTCCAACACCTCCTCCTTGTACGCGCATGGGTGGCGTATCTCTATTAGGTTATTAGATTATCGAAACTCCGATATAGCATGGACACGCAACACTTTTAGAAGAAAGAAACAACACGAATCAAGCGAGAGTAGCGTAGCAATGTGACGAGTTTTAGTCAATTAAGTGATGGATATTATTATTTCGTAATATGAAGTACCAAATGTGTACTACTGAAGATCTCTTTAGGATTGATGCTTCTTGGCCTCCCGCTTCTTGATCTCCTCATAGACCTCGGAGCTGACGGTGCTCGTGCCGCCGGCCTCGGCCTCGGACACGATCTTGGTCTTGACGATGCGGCCGATGGTGTCCATCCAGATGGCTGCGTACACCTCGAGACCCGGGTAGGGCGCGTAGTGGTAGCCCATCTCGTACTCGGTCTTGCCGTCAATGGTGATGGTGCGGTTGTGGCCCGTGAACTGCATGTCCTGGGCGTAGAAGCCGACGTTCTCGCGGCGCACCTCGTGCCCCTCGTTGTTGACGTAGCTGTCGTAGATAGTACCGTTCTGGCCCAGCACGCGGTTTGCGTGCGTGTTGCCAGAGTAGTCGTTGGTAGAGTACAGGATGTTGTGCGCGATGTTGTAGTCCAGGGCGCTGAGGGCGCGCTTGGCGTTGCCTGAGGCCGACGCGCTGGGCGCGGCGGATGAGGAAGTACCAGAGCCGCCGCCTTTGCCGCCGCCGGAAGAGCCGCCTCCGCCAATGGTATCAGTGACGTTGCCAACGATCTTCTTGACGTCCTTGCCGAGCGTGGCGATGATGGGGTTCAGGTCGATGGAGTTGAGCACGTCGTCAACCATGGCGACGACGTTTTCGAGGCGGGCCTCGAGGTAGACCTTGGCGCTGACGTTCTGGATGCTGAGCTTGACGCGGTCGATGGACAGATCCACGCCGGCGGTGAAGTGCAGCAGACTCAGCACCTTGGCGTCGAGGTTGACCTTGGCCGTCAGGTTGTCGACCTCAATGTCGATCTCGCCGACCGACACGGAAGCGTTCAGACGCACATCAGGCTCCTCGGGCAGCAATACGCCGCCCTTGGTGTTGGCCGTCTCGTAGATAGCCGAGTCCGGGTCTCCGCGCTTGTGGAGGTCATAGCCGATATAACCATCGTCGTTTTGGGCCAGGACTTGGAGGGCCAGGAAGGACAGGAGGAAGAAGATGGCGGCCATCGGCCTTGAAAAGAGTGAATGCATCTTGGGAGGAGCAGAGTGCAGCTGTGTGATAAGTCAAGAAAATTGACTAAGTTATTGACTGACTGACTTGACGCTGGACCTGGGATTTGACGTGCAGCAGGATACCAACGAGCAACAAACGTCGGTCGTAGGATGGGGTGGGAGGAGGGGGAGACCACTACCTTAAAGGATGGCCGAAATGTTGCGTCAGTCTAGCTACCAACTACTTGCTATGCGTCGAGTACCGAACGGAGGTGGGCTAGAGAGACGTTGACCGGGGGGTGGTGTGTTTTCTTGCTGGGCCCAGCAGTTCAGTTCATGCCATCCAATTTCAAATTACCCCCGGAATGCCATCTGATGTGATGAATGGAGAGGCTGGATGTGCCCAATTTCCAAGTTTTTCTTCCCAGGTAACTGCAAGTCATGCACGATGCAGGCTGTGTGAGGTTCGCTTGCGGGCTTTTGCAGGCAGCTAGCGATGGAACGAGACGAGAGCGTTGCCAAGAATATCATAACATATGCTTATATGGTACTGAAACAATAGCGCTGGCCCTGAAGAGGGCGTCGGCTGGAACGGCTGGTCGTGGGTTGGGCCTAATCTGGTGCTTCTCCCCGCTTGTAACAGGGGCAGAAAAAGCTGCCGACTGGCTGGGCCGGGCACTAGCCCATGGCTTTAGAGGGTTTAGAGGGGGTGCACCCGCATAGGAGAGAGTTAGAGCACCCAGAAGCACTCCCGGAATGCCAGGACACCGCCAGAAAAAGACCAGAACCTGCATTGTGCAATTTCCCCAAACTTGGAATTCCAGTTTCCATCGTCGTATCACTTGTTGCATCAGAAGCCACCCCGACGAAGACTCGATCACGATGACGGAAGCTCCAGCATGGATGCCCCCATCTAGCCTTATGCGGGACCAAATGACGGGGAGCAGCAAGCAACAAGTGCGGTAGTGTCAACTAATTTCGTGACCAGGGGGGTAAAGTTAGCAAGCAAGGTGGTAGGCATGGTGTGGTTTGTGCCATGCTGCCATGGGAACTCTTGCGATCTCTCGTTCTGTCTCTCGGCTCCTGTCCTGGTACTACTCCCATACTACTACGCCCTTATATGATAAGTTCCCCGGGCTGCCCTCCCAAGACCCGCGTTGTTGCGTGTGTGCGTGTTGCTCTCTATTGTGTGTTGTCTGTCACTCTTTTCACCCACACAACCCACCACCTGCACTGCACCTGCACCCTTTTTAGTCAACCACCACTATGCAGTCTCGCACGCTTCTCTCGCTCCTCTGGAGCTTCCTGCTGCTCGCCTTCGTGGCCGCGCAGACGGCGTCGACCACTGACGCCGCCACCACCACCGCCGCGGCGCCAACCTCGCCGCCGCCCACTTCTTCGGCCGCCGGTGGCTCGTCCCCCTCGGGGTCGGCCACTGCCACCGGTACCGCCACCACCCAGCCTGGAGGAGGCAGCGGCGGCAGCAAGCCCAGCGGCACCCCCAAGAGCGGCGAGGTCGGCCCTCCTGACGTGCTGCTGCAGGTGCCTGAGCTGCACGTCGGCCGCATCGAGTTGATCGTGGACAATCTGCAAGCCGAGATCAACCTGGGTGCCCAGGTCGCGTCGCTCGTCGAGATCAACGCTGGAGTCCAGGTTGGCATCAAGAAGGTGAATATCACCATCGCCGATGTCAACGCCGATCTTGAGCTCGTCATCCGCCTCGGCAACCTCGTGGACATTGTCAACCGCACGCTCGCCTCTTTGGATCTCAACCCTCTCCTCATCAACGTCTTGGACACGGCGACCGACCTGGTCGACTCCGTTGTGGGCGCCGTGGACGGTCTGCTGGGCTCTATTGTCAACGGCGACTCCAAGATCAACTTCCTCATCGACAACCTGGGCAACATCGTCCAGGAGGTGGCCGGCGACGCGGGCAAGATTGTCAGCAGCATCATCGGCAACTTCGACCAGAACATGACCTACACGGGCGCGCAGAAGATCCTCAACGGCGGCCTCATCCAGAAGACGTACAAGTACGACCCCCTCAGCGCCCTGGTCAACATTGTGACCAACGCGGCCGGCCAGGTCGTGCAGGCTGTCGTCGTGGGCAAGGACGGCAACGGCGGTACTACCTCATCCACCGTCTCGTCGCAACCCACTGCCACCCCCGCCGCCCGGAGAAGATAAGAGGCCGGCACACGAAGCCTTGCATCGAAATAGTTATACTAGGATTAATGTCGCCTACATTTTTAATCAAAGAAATTAATTGACAGAGCGACTGCTTTTGGACCGACCATCGTGAATTGATTTCCTTGCTAACTGGCAGATGTCGTTGAGTTTTGGTTTTGCTTCGCCCAGCGCGGTTACCCACCGCAGCGCAACCTGGCGGGCGCTCCCGCCTACAGTTCGCCAAAAACCTGAATATGTCGCCAAAAACCTGCTTGTCGTTGCCTCGAGTCATGCGAACCGCAATATGTCGCCCGCCATTATTACCTGCCAACCCGATCTTCCAGCCCTTTTGCGGGAGCTAGCCATCGTTATGCGATGCGATGTGAGATCGTGCCAACAAACTGCCAAACCTACTTCCTAGAGCCTGCACGGTCGCAGGATTGAAACAATTCAGAGCGACGTTTTGGCTGAATGCGACATCTCATCGGCGCTACCAGATTGACGTCGCATCGTCGCATCGTCGCATCGCAACTTGTCGCGTCGCGTGTCGACATCAAAATGCAAGCTCTCAGCCAAAAAAAACCAATTGAAAGGAGGTCAATTGAGGACAATCTAGATACAAACAACTAACCAACCACACACCAAAAATTCAACCCTGAGAGTTTTCCCTATTCAACTCCACCACAATTTGTATAATATCAATTTGTATCACTAATTACCTACATACATCTCAATGTCCCTCTCTAATTGAGCAACGCGTCGCAGCGCATGCAAAAACCCCCTCAATCAAGCTAACCAGCCAGTCAGTAGTCTCTTGTTTAGCAGTACTCGTTGAGCCACTCCTTGAAGGCTGCAATGTTGGCGCACTCGAGGAAGACGGAGCTCTTGATCTCGAGCTGCAGCTCGTTGCGGAACTTGTCGGCCAGCACGAGCGACATGAGCGAGTCGACCCCGAGCTCCGTGAACGACGCCTCGTCCTGCAGCGCGTCCAGCTCCAGCCCGGACTCGGCCGCGATGATGCGCATACAGTCGCCCACGATGCCGTCCTCCATCTCGATGGCCGAGTCGGGCGCGGCGGGGGCGGCAGCGGCAGCACCAGCAGCAGGGGCGCTCGCTTCTGTGACGACGACCGCGACGGGCGGGGCAGGCGCCTCCACGGCAGCGGCTGGCTTGACGGCCTGAGCGTGCACTGCGGGTGTTGCAGCGGCGACAGCTGGCTTGGGGGTGGTGCCGACGACGTGAGGCTTGAATGACGGGGCAGCGACAGGCTTCTTGGCTGGGGCGGCTATAGCTGCTATTGCCTGCTGTCCAGCCGGAGCCTTCTTGGCCGCTGAAGATGATGAAGCGGCACTACCAGCAGTGGACCCCGCCGGCGAGAAGAAATGGTTCATGAGAATGCGGGGTACACGTCGGAATGTCATGCCCTTCATGAGGCCCACGACAGCGTCGGTCTGATCGAGGACGTAGACGTCGCCCGCGAACAGGTTGGTCTCGCCGCCCTCGGTCACCTCGGCCATGCGCACCATGCTGCGGTAGCGCTCGCCGCCGCGCAGGCGGCGCAGGAGGCGGCAGCTGTCCCAGCCGGGGGTGACGTAGAAGTAGTCGCGGTGGTTGGCGGCGTCGCCGCCATTGAGGACGAGGCCGCCGACGTGGAAGACGCTGTCGAAGAAGTGCGGGGCCGTGTGCCAGTTGCCGTGGGCCTCGTCGCAGAGCTTGACCTCGGCGCACGCCTCCCAGTCCGCCAGGCACACCGTCTGCATGCCCTGGTACTTCTCTGAGTAGCGCACCACGTTGGCGAACAGGATGTACGCCATCTTGCGGTTCAGCCGGGTCGCCGACCCCTCAGCCCCCATGCGCGCCAGCTCGTTGGCCCGCGACGCCACCAGGTGCGAGATGCCCGACCACTCGCGCTTCCAGCTGTCGGCGTCCTCGTACTGGATCGTGCACGAGGCCCAGACCTCCTCCTCGCCCGACGTCGGGTTGTGGTGCGACCAGGAAAGCGACGCGCTGCTGGCGTTGAGGTCCAGCTCGGCCGACACCCGGATCGGGTGCGGTTGCGACGTGTCTTTGCTCAGGACCTGCGCGTGCAGGACCTCGAGGCCTACCATGTTCATTGGCAGGTCCTCGCTCGAGGAGACTGCGAGCTTGTAGACGTAGTCGCCCAGGGTGAAGGCCATGTCTGCCCAAATGGACTAAATTAGAAGAAGAAAGAGAGCATCAGTAACACAGTCTGTTAGAGTTTCAACAACGTGAGTTCAACTTACCGAGGTTGCACAGCCGAATCCGTTCATCTCGTGGCCCGCGACCGAAGGAAGCAAGGACGGGTGCTTCAGGTCAGACTGGGCCACGCATCGGACCCTAGTCCCGTTATCGTAGATTTCCTCCGACAGGACCTGATGGATCGAAGACGTCCGAAGCGACGACTCGGCCGGCGTCGGCAACAAGCCCTTGGCACTGCTGCTCGCGCCGCCAGGACGCTGGTAGTTGGCGTCGCCCGCGAAGGCCTTGTCGAGGGTCCAGGTCCCGACGTGCTGGATCCAGTAGTTCTTCTCGTTCCAGCGGTACGAGGGGAGCTCGAGCAGCCGCAGCGCCTTCTCGTGGGGGCGGTACCACTCCTGCCACGCCACGGCGACGCCCGCGCCGTGCAGCCCGGCCAGGGTCGCGGCCAGGGTCGCGAAGTTGTCCCGCTCGTTCTTGTTCAGGCTCGCGTACGTGCGGGCCTCGGCGTCCCAGCCGCGCACGAACGCCGTGCCCAGCGGGTGCGGGCCCACCTCGAGCCAGGTGCAGCGGCCGTCGGTGAGCCCGACGTCGCGCGCGGCGTCGAGGGCGCCCACGAAGTCGACGGGGGCCCGCGTCGCGCGCGTCAGGTACGAGGCGCCGATGGTCTTGCCGTCGAAGACGCAGTCCTTGAGCAGCGGGGAGATGACGGGGACGACGGGGCTCTTGAAGGTGACGTGCGCGGCGACGCGCTCGAACTCGTCGAGGACGGGGTCCATCTGGGCGCTGTGGAAGGCGTAGGGCAGGTCTAGCAAAAAGGTCTTGATGTTGTTCTCCTCGAGCACGGCCTTGATGCCCGTCAGGGCCTCGCGCGAGCCGCTGAGCACCGTGTCGCGGGGGCCGTTCTTGCAGCTCACCTCGTAGGGCGTCGCCTTGGCGTTGATGAGGTTGCCGACTGTGGCGGCGTTGGTGCGCACCGACAGCATGACGTGGCTGCCCTGGGTGGCGACGCGGGACAGGATGCGTGCGCGCGTGGCGACGAGGTGGATGGCGTCGGCGGCTGAGAGCACGCCGGCGGCGACCAGGGCCGCGTACTCGCCCAGGCTGTGGCCGATGACGGTGTCGGGCACGACGCCCATGAGCTTCCAGAAGCGCGTCAGGGCGATCTCGACTACGAGGATCGAGACTTGGGTTTCGAGCGGCGTGGCCTTGTCGGCAGAGGCAGATCCGCTGACGAAATAAGGCAGGACCGAGGGGTAACCCAACTTCTGGACCAGGGTATCCAAGTCCTGCACCTCCTTGCGGTACGGCTTGAAGTTCTCGTACAACTGCGCCGAGAGGCCGTCGTAGAAGGAGCCTTGGCCGGTGAAGACCATGACGATGGGAGCAGGGTTGGCAGAGACCGATTTGATGTTGTCGGCCTTGGCGACCTCATCGACGAGGACCTTGCGCAAACCGTCGATGCTGTTTGCCGAGGTCGCCACGCGGAAGTTATAGTGGATACGGCGAGCGAGCAAGGTATACGACAGATCCGCTGCGTTGGTATCGGGGTTCTGCTCGAGGAAGCTGAGGAGGCTCTCCAGGTTCTTCTTGAGACTGAGCTTGCTCTTGGCCGAGACGCTGAAGACGTGGTGAGGCGAGGGCGGGGCGGGTCTATCCCGAGGTCTCAGGGGAGGGTCCTCAAGGATAATGGACGTGTTGCCGCCGTGGGCGCCGAAACTGTTGACCATAGCGTACCGCTTCTTGCCGCCCTCGGGCCGCGGCCAGGGCTGCGCCTCGCCCAGGACGAGCCCGGCGTTGCGGCGGTCGAGGTTACGGGCCACGACGGGGTTGATCTCGGTCTTGATGCCAACGTGCGGTGGAATCTGCCCCTTTTGGAACACGAGCAGCGCCTTGATGAGCGATGAGATGCCCGCGGCTGCCTCGCTGTGCCCGATGTTGGACTTGACAGCGCCGAGGTGCAGACGCTGCTCGGGTTTGCGCCGCGCGCCCACGGGCGCGAAGATGGAGGCGACCGACTCACTCTCGACGGCGTCGCCGGCCTGGGTGCCCGTTCCGTGTAGCTCAACATAAGTCAAATCGAGCGGGGCCAGGCCGCTGTGCGCGAGGACCTGGTTGTAGTTGTCCATCTGGGCGCCGGCATGCGGGTGCGTGATGGAGATGGCCTCGGCCGAGTGGTTAGTAGCGCCCGCCGTGACGACGGCCAAAACACGGTCGTTGTCGGCCTCGGCATCTGCAAGCCGCTTAATTACGACAGCGCCACAACCATCTGCTCGGCAGTAGCCGTCGGCGTCCTTGTCCCAGACCTTGCACTGGCCCGTTAAGGACAGAAAATGGCCCCGGCCCAGCATGCAGTAATTGTCCGGGTTGCTGATGACGTTGAGCCCTCCTGCGAGGACGGTGTCGGCCTCGCCCGCCCAGAGAGCCGAGCAGGCGGCATTAACGGCGGCCAGACCGCTCGAGCAGGCCGTATCCATGTTGAAGCTGGGCCCACCGAACTTGAAGAAGTAGTTGATACGGCCGTTGGCGAAGGCGCGCTCACCGCCAGGCACAGAGTAGGTCCCGAGGTTCTGGCCGGCGTTAGCCTCGCGCCAGTCGTCGCTGGCGACGCCGTAGTACGTGCCGATGCGCTTGAGGTTGGTGGACGGTGTGCGATTGGGAGAGAAGCCGGACATCTCGAGGGCCTCGTAAGCCGTCACCAGCGCGAGTCGGTGCATGGGGTCCGTTTCCTCGGCCTCGCGCGGGGACATGTTGAAGAAGCCCGCGTCGAACATGCCCGGCTGGTCGATGAAGTTGCCAAAGGGCGTCGGGGTCGAGTTGGGCAGCTTGCCCGTCGGGTCGAAGTGCGTCTCGAGGTTGAACCGGTCGGCGGGGATGCGGCTGTGCACGTCGCGCCCGTCCATCATGAGCTGCCAGAACTTCTCGTTGTCGACGGCGCCGCCGGGCAGGCGGCACGACATGCCCACGATGGCCAGCTTGGCGTTCCGGGTCGAGCTCGGGTTGATGCCCGCGCTGTCGCGGGCGGCGGGCCAGGCCGCGAGGCTCTGGTGGTCGTCGTTGACTTTGACCTGCGGGAGCTGGCTCTGGATTTCGCTGAGGATGTGGTCGGAGACCAGCGACTTGCCGAAGCGCAAGAACTCGCAGTAGGATGACTGTCGGATCGCGCCGATGAGACCAGCTTCCAGGTTGTCGAGGTAAATGCCGTTCGTCAGGATCTCAACCACGATGGCCTTCAAAAGTTGGGCATAAGTCTTTTCTTTGAAGACCTCGCCGCTCTGAGATGAATAGAGCGGAAGTACCGGTTTGCGGTCAACGGAACTGCGAAAATCCGACTCATACACGACTGTTTGGGCGTCCTCATCTGTATAGAGATGTGGCGCATGGCACAGGCCGCCATAGACGGGCAATGGCAGCCATTTTGAGTACCGCAGGACGTGGGATGAGTGAAAAGCGGCCTTCAGGCGGCTAGGTGGACCTGTTACACTCACGGAACTCTTGTCCGCGGCGGAGACGAAGATCTTGAGGAGTTCAGGGTGGCTCTGATGATTCTGGTTAGCCTCACCAAGTCCGTATCTAGTCTGATAACACGGGTGTTTCTACGTACCGATTTGGAGTTGATCACGTCGAGCTCACTTTGGATCTCTCCAACGCTAAGTCCAGTGACAACATATGCCCAGCTGTCGGGTGAGCCCTCGGTCTGAGCAGACTCGAGGAGCTGTGATTTGGCGTTAACATGGACTCCGAGTCTCCAAGCAATCCTTGCGCTCTTCACTCCGGTCTGAACGAGATCAGACAGAGAAGAAGAGACGGAGACACCCGCAGCCGTGAGGATGCCAACACTCAGGCCAGTTAGGTTAGAAGAGGAGTTGTGTAAGGTGTACGGCGTCTGGTCGGCCTCATGATACCTACACGATCTCATATCAGGTATGCATCAAAATGGATATGTGGGCTGTTCGACAATGCCGACTTACCCGACAAGGCCTGCGACTTGAGAGATGCAAAGCAACGCTCCACTGATGGCCGGTGCCAGTGGGCAAAGGGTGTTGCTGGCATAAAAGGTTGCCAAACGCTGGATATCTTGGAATGGAGGTACCGACTCCCTCAGGTCATTTTGGAGCAAGGAGAGCTCATGCTGCAACATATGCCAGCTCTCGGTGAGAAGCTGATTAAGAAAGGGGAAGTCTCGGTCTCTTCCATGCTTCTGAAAGGATCCAAACAGACTGGGGAAGTTATGATCTGAGAAGTCATTCCCGAAAAAGACAATCTTGGTGGACAGGGCCGACATGACGTCTGACTGTTCTGAGAAAGTTGTCGAGTCTGTGGGGGATGTAGGGAAGGCCATGGTGGGTATTGAAATGTCGGGGTAGAGGAAGGGAGGGCACGCCGTGCTGGACTACCTATGGGTGTGGGTAGCATCAATATCAAGAGGTTGTTGACGCATCAGCAAGGTAATAAAGCTTAAAGATAATACCGACGTGAACAACAAGTGACTCAATATGAAGCTCGATATTTCATGATACCTCGGATATTGCTTTTGGCAATACTGTGGTGGCTGGAATTGAATTCGGGGGCAATTGAGCTTCGGGAGAGCCAGCCCCCGTGGATGCCCTAGAACGAAGCCACCGTCTCTAGCTCTCGCGGCGGGATGCGGACCGGACTCCCACAAGACACAGAGTTTATCGCCCGAGATTGCCGTACTCTGTGTTTACGGGACATGTGGGCGGGGCCGTGGACGAGCCCCTCGGGATTCGCCTGGTGGCGCCTTCGCTGGCAAAAAGCCATACGCCTACCTTTGTTAGCAGCATGCACCTTGGTGGTCGCCTAGGTCTAGAACTGGGAGAACACTTCGGATAACTAATGTGTCACAGTGATTTAATATGAGTCAAGCCATTTGAGCTACATATTTGGTAGCTCGTGGGATATCACGATTTGGCCTCTGGTTACAGATCCAAACCTACGTCTCCCTTAATCTTTTGAGCAATCCTCTTGAACTCATTAACACCATGGAGCACTCACTTTACAGACCTATGCTGGCATCCTCCATCACTGTATCTTCCTACCTCGTTGGTAAGTTATGGGAGTTCATCCATCTTCGCCTAATGCAGGCGTGGTTGGTAAGGATAACCTCGAGTAACCAACCTCTTCAGGATGCCAATTATCCCTTTCCCACGTATCTGCCGCCGCTCTTCTCAACACCCCCAACATCACCGAAGGCGCAGCGCTAGACCAATTTTCCACCATCTTCCGACGCGGCCTACACCTGTGCCCGCCCGCCGCCTTTTTCTCGGGCCTCACCTGCTACGCCAACGCCGCCCTGTCCTACTACTGCTACTACCGCGGCGGTGCCTCAGCGACCCTTGCGGTGCGCACCGAGATCGTTCCGCGCCTGCTGCTCACGGGCACCCTCATGATCGGCATCGTCCCGTTCACCCTAACCTGGATCGTGCCCGTCGAAGAGCCGCTGCTGCACCGAAACAAAACCCTTGCCAATAAGAAATATCCCGCTCGGTATGACCTGACACCACGCGAGTATGGAGACGAAAGGGGCACCGAGGCAGAGAGAGTAAGGAAGGAGAAGGAGGCGCGGGAAAGGGATCAAACTCTTGAGCAAGTGCGCCGCTGGAACCGCTTGAACTACATACGAGTCCTGTTTCCTGCTGCAGGGGTGATCTCGGCTTGGTACCTGTGCTGGTAGTTCGGATCTGAAGCCCCTATAAATCCACGAAGGTTGTTCCAGTCAATTGGTCGTGTAATAATATCTCTGTTCGGTGCTGGGCTCTCCTTTAGGCTTTTTTCACTTTTCTGATCGGTTCATACTAGACGGGTCCAGCTTAATCAAATCACTCCTTATCTTAGTTACACCGATTTTGAACCTGAAAAAGAAGTCATCGTGTCTCTTACGCTTTTACCGAGTAATGAATGTGTCCAATTTGTGTCACATTAAGGACCAAGAATTGTGGATGAAAGTGTTAAGATATCGTGATGATCATGAAAACTAGCTCGCTAAATACATTATCGAATGAAACATGAGAGAAAAGGCTGAAGTGCAGTTATTACAAAGGTATTTCTTCCAACAGGCGCCCCCGGAAGCAGCGATCAACGCCAGGATCCTATCCCACCCCTTAAGCCACAGCACGGATGAGCGAGCTCTTCAGGGCGCTGCCACAGTCCTTGAGGAACCAACGCCGGCTGCCCTTAACGTTGGTGAAGCCCACGCGGCGGTCCTCGGCCAGCTTCTTAAGGACCTGTGCGATGTTGGGCTCGATGCCCTGGGCCGCGACCTCGCTGTTGATGTCGCCGTGCAGCGCGCGCACCACCTCTTTCACCGTGTGGCCGGGGAGGCCCGTGTCGCTGCGCCGGCGCAGCGTGTCGACGACGGAGCGCTCCCGCTGCTCCTTGCGCCGGATGTACATGTCCATCTTGGCCGGCAAGTTGGCGATGACGGTGCCGTGCGCCGGGTACCCCAGGGCGCAGCCCTGGTCCCGCATCTTGCACAGGCTGCGGTGGTACTCGCCGAGGTCCTCCTCGACGCTGAAGCCGTGGCCCAGCACGTTGTCGCCTGTGAAGAGGGCGTTCTCCTCCTCGAGCACGAAGCACATGTGGTCGATCGAGTGGCCCGGGGTGAAGAGGGCTCGCACCGTCGCGCCCTCGACCTTGAAGACCTGATCGTCGCGGATGGGTCGCTGGCCGGCGTCGGGAGTGTGCTTGTAGATGCGGTCCTCGAGGGAGGGGTCGTAGGCGAGGAGGTCGGGAACTCCGCCAGTATGGTCGCCGTGCCAGTGGCTCAGGAGAACGTAGGCGAGCTCGATCTTGTGGTCGCGCAGGTAGCCGGTGATGTTCTCGGCCCAAGAGGCCATGCCCTCGCCGCTGTCGAGGAGGATGCGACGGGAGCCGGTGCCGATGAGGTAGGTGTTGGTGCCCTGAAGCTGCATCTCGCCCGGGTTGCCGCCCAGAACGCGGACCACGCGGTCGGTGACCTTCTCGACATCGGGCATCTCGGGGATGGTGGCCTTCTGCTTGGAGAGCCAGTCCTTGAACATGTTGGTGTTGGTGGCGCCAATGTTGCGAGCCATTTTTGCTGATTGGATTGGGATTTGAAAAGAAGTGTTGATTAAGAATAAGTGAAAGAGATTATCGATTAGATATTATTGAGACTGCCAAGAACCGAGCAGATCGTAGTAGTTAAGTAGTGTGTACTTGTGAGTCTGTTTGATCAAGTTGTCGTTGATGTGTGCTACTTGTTCCCGCCTGTATCCAGAACAAGCAGAGTGATGAGCGGATGATGGTAAGACCGAGTCTGATTGATGAGAAGTTGCGATGAGCTGTGAATGAGACTGTTAAGTCGAGTGTTGTATTTGATGGCTGAGTGAAGTGTTTGAGTGATGATGATGATGATGCTGATGCTGATAAAAGAAAGTCCCATAATGCTGATCATCTGGGGTGTTATATATCAGATGTTTGCATATTCAAAATGAAGACGTAGCGCTTGCTTCATCATAGGGGGAGTCCAGACCACGTCCCAGCATGACTGGTGACTTGTGGAGGCTGAACGCCTCTACCGGCACTCGTAAAAGCCCTACTGTTTCATCTATTTACAGCACAATCAGAATGTTGGCAACGCCTCCCGAAACGGCTGACTGTCTACAATACCCCCATTAGATACTGCAGAACTGTGCGCCTGGTAAGCTGACGGGACCTCCCTACCGAAGCTCATGGGAGATAAAAACAAATTCCTGGGACTTGGTCAAATAAGCACCTACCTAGCGGCAGTTGACATCGATAGTCCGTTTGATCTCAATGGTATAAACACTGCCGGCGCTTATGGCAGTCCAATAGCGCTGATAGGGGTTTAACGGCTGTTTGAAGACGTTGGAAGGGCACTTGTGTGACTGCCATGACGTACATGTTTGATTACAGCATCAAGTTGCCCATTTCCAATACTTATGGAAGATGTGCAATGTTTTGTCAGCTACTTGATAGTGTACGCGTTTTCAATCGACGATCTGTGCAATAGGGATAATCTGTTTAAGACAGAGTAAGTAAACATCTGTAACCAAGCCTGCGTTATTACTATATGATTCTGGACATTCAGTTCTATCCTAGTCTTTGCCAAATGAACTGGCCTTGGTCGCCAATTCTCACCGAATAATAAACCCTCTAGGACATAATCGATAAGGAAATCGAGAGTTTGAATGAAAAAGGAGTCGTAATTGCTCTTCTATTTCATATGGGAACATTGATGCTCCATATAAGGCACTAGCTTTGGACCCTGACCCAGCACGGTCGAAAGGGGTGTGATGAAATAGTAGTTGTACTGAGAGAGCTGCAGATCATCACCCGGCACACTTGAACCAGGTCTAGTGAGCCGCGTGTTCTAGTAACTTCTCGGCACCCTGAGAGAGGTAAGAGGTGTGATTGATTCTCACACGTGATATCTAAACTCAGGGGGTGTCATACCCTGGGGCTGCAGAACACAAAACTTGGTTAGGACCACTGGACCAGGGCGTCGAGCTTGTCAATGACATACGACCCCTAATACCACAAATTACATATGGGATATGCTTAGATAGAGACTAGTATTGACCCGTATCGAATAATGTGCATATGATGACGCAGGCGGGGCTCCCTGACCCATGGCACGGGAAACAATGCAAAGAATGCGCAAAAGGTGACATGGGTCCATGTGAATGTCCAAATTTGGGTTGAATCCAACGTCGTTTAGAATCAGTCTGAATCATCCCGCAGAAGCGAAAACCGCAGCAACCAAGGTACGCAAAGAAACGAAGAATATGATGCAGGTGGTAGACTATGAGTTATGATAGCCTTGAAGTGCCCGCATTAGAGCTGAAAAAGCTCCAGACTATTGATCCTGGGGCGTGAGTTAGTTGCCGAGACATTTGCCGCAGAGGCGAGATGAGGGAGGCCCATACCCGGCAGTAGTCGGTAGTGCTTACCGGAACCGACCCTATCCGGCCCTAACTGTGTTGGGTCATCAAGGTGTGTGGAGGCTCTTGGGTCGTTGATAATGACTAGCGACCTACTTGTCGACAGTATGGCTGGAGGGTTATCTTGAGACTTCTGTTTTGCCAACTGGAGATAGTGGCATCAAGACGGAAGATCAGGGTGGAGGTTGGGGGGCTTCCCCCTACTAGTTAGTAGTGGACGCGGAACTGATACTGCTGTTGAAAGTCCTCATTCCATGAGGCTCTCGATAATGTAATTTTAGGTTGGGGGTGATAGATGGGTATGTCCGGCAGAGTCTTAAGCTTGCAAAGAAAGATGCAAAATGCACACCGCAGAAACATACGATAGACCAAATTACAATCCTATTTACAAGTCTATAAGTCGACAGGGTACAGTGTTTTGATAGGGGCGTGCTGTCCGATCAGATATTCCAACTTCCTCCTCTAGTAAGTCTTCTTCTTCCCAATGCCTCCTACGGCCAACCGCGCCGCGATGAATAGGGCCGTACCGACCGCGCACGAAATGCCGCCGTAAACCTTCATGTTCTTGAAGCTGGAGTGGTCGCTCTTGATGATCTGGCCCGCGATCGGGGACCCGGTCAGCCCGGCCAGGGAGGAAATGGAGAAGGATGTGCCCGAACGCACGCCCAGGTCGCGCAAATCGGAGATCTTGTGGATGAGCACGGGCGCCAGGCCGATGCCCGCCCCGGACCCGATGCCGTAGAAAATGGCGAATGCGATGTTGGCGGACTGGCCGTGGGCCGGGAGCCAGACTGCGAGGATCAGGAGGGAGGTGAAGCCCGACATGAGAATCATCATGTTGAAGTGGCCGAATTTGTCGGCGAGGGCATTGGGAACTGTGCGTCCGATGATGCTGCGAAATTAATTAGCCATGGTGCAGAATGGAAGCCAAGAATAAGAAGTCTTACCTTGCCGCGTTCAATATAGGAACCAAGTATTGCGCGAGAGTGGGATCCATGCCCTGGGCAATGGCTTCCACCACAATGTACGTCAACGGCAAAAACATGCCCCCTGTAAGTAACGCACTTTTAGCTCAATTCCAATACTCCATACATGGGTTCTTGCGCGAGAGTGTCCTACAATAGAAAAAGAAGATCGCCAGCGTGGTGAGTGTAAATGGGAGCTCTAGAAGCGGTGTGAAGAAGGCTTTAATAACGAGAGGTCGTGGGACAGGGGTCAGTCTTGACCGGACGGTGAAGTTGGCAAAAATGAGTAACCCCAGGATCAAGAAAGCGCAAGCTCGGATGGACCAGCCGAATCCGATTTTTGGAATCAGATGGATCAACATGACGGGGAAGATCACGCCACCAATGGAGGAACCCATGACGGCAATGCCCATAGCGATGCCTCGCTTTGCGAGAAACCAAGTGGACACCTGTATGAAAATCAGCCGGGATATCTAAGATTACCCTATGCACCCCTGGGACTTACACAGTTGAAGGCAGGGTAGAAAATCATGGAGCAGCCTATGGCTGATAATACCCCCTGACACAGTATGATTTGCTCATATGTGTCTGATACGCTGGTCAACATGAGGCCAAAGACATGAAGAAATGTCCCCATTATTAGGGGTATCGCGGGGCCATGGTCATCCAGAATCTTTCCGACGAAAACTCCCATAAAGATCATGAAAAATACTGGGGAATTACGACATAGGTTAGCGTCGAAGGATAGACCAGGAATGCAGGGTACGCTTGGGTGAGCTTCAAGGTCGAACAATATGACATACATTGGATAGAAGAGATCCACGCAATATCTGAAGGTGTATACGCAGCCAACTGGTGCTCCTGGTAGTAGTCTTGAAATATTCCGACGCAGTTGATCCAGCCAAAAGATACGAACATGCAAGCAGAAGCCCCAGCTACCGTCCACCACGCCTCAGGGCCACCATCGGGAAAGCTCGAGGGAGGATTCGGGTCTTGAACTTCCGAGTCTCTGAGGGCTGGTGACCGTAATAGTGCATCATCACCAACACCTGAGGGAGAGTGCGGGTTTCCGTGCACATCGGTGCCCTTCTCGTTAATGTTCTTGACCATGCCACTGACCACAGTATGGGTGCTGGCGTTGCTGCTGCTGCCACCGCCGCCGCCGTTGCTCTTGTGTTCCATTGTCGAATAGAATTGGCCGAGTATAGCTCTGCGGTTCTGCAATAATGCAGAAGTCAGAAATGGAGATGTCAGACTTACAGCATCCCAATCTTTAAACTATCATTTCCATTCGGCCTCGCACTTCTCGCATAATCTCAGGAGTTGTTGGCAATATTTACTTCGGACCCTCCGTCAAGTCCAAAAGTCCATGTCTGCCCGTCGAAGCGAAGTGGCTGAGGTTTAGTCTCCAGAAACTCGGCAAGCACAGGGGCCCGAAACTGGGCTTGGGACCTGGCACCTTTGTGGTTCACACGTGCAGCTACCTCGCTGGCCCATCCAAGACTCATGAAAAACCCGTGGCTGGAATTTTGCATTTGGGGCCGACAAGCCCATTTGCCTAGCGTAAGTGGCACTGTACACTTGGAAAGCTTAGAAGCTGCGGTGAGCAACAAGAAGTGTAACCTCTACCAAGCTACTTCCAGCATACCCTTAGGTAGAAGTTCGCATGATCGGCTACCCCGCAACACATCATGGGTGTATGAGTATGCCTCCGGCTCCTCATCCGGTTTCAGGGGGGCGTCCCCGGGCCGGAGCCACTATTCAAATCGCCGAGTTGGAATGAAAATGAAATGCTCTTTTGCACGGGCTGCTCGGTGGCATGGCTGGTTCTAGCCCTTTGCTCGACTAAAGACCTCGGGTAAACCAGAGACGAGGTGACTGGGCATTGGGAACCTACATGGACTCAAGATGCAACGAATATGACAGTGAGTGAAATACGGTAAATATATTAAAGGCGTGGGTGTTGAGCGCAGTGGTTTCAGATATTGAAAGGAAGCATGCTTCAACACCATCCAAGCCATTTTCTATGATATATTCAACATAAGTGCACGTCACAACATCCTCCCTGGTTTCTCATACCTACCTAATTTGACCATGTCAGTGCCTACAAGCTGCAAAGTCCTCGTGGTCGGAGGCGGCCCCGCTGGATCCTACTGTGCCTCCGTCCTTGCTCGCGAGGGTATTAACACAGTGCTTCTGGAAGCGGACAAGTTCCCAAGGTAGGATGAGGTCGAGTCGATCAGAGCATGGTGGTCAAGACGACCCAAGGAGCCGCGCTGATAAGAAATCCAGATATCACATTGGCGAAAGCCTGTTGCCATCGATCCGTCATTTTCTCAAGTTCATTGATGCGGACAAGGACTTTGCTGCCCACGGCTTCCGGATCAAGGTATGGCATCGGCTGTACAATTCTCAATCAGATCTTCATTTGCTAATAAACGGGACAGAAAGGAGCAAGCTTCAAGTTGAACAATACGTACCCGGTCGCATGTTAGTGCCTGTGGCGTCTTCCTCTGCACCATGTAAAACTACTGACATGTCTTCCTAGACACGGACTTTGTAGCTGCCGGTGGCCCCGACGGCTACGCATACAACGTCATTCGTTCCGAAGCCGACGAGCTGCTGTTCAAGCATGCTGGCAAGAGCGGCGCCAAGGTCTTTGACCAGATCAAGGTGAACGACATCGAATTTAAACCCTCGGGCTTGCCCGCTAGTGGTGAGATCCCGGACCCCGGACGGCCCGTGGCTGCGACATGGCAGAACAAGGCTACCAAATTCTCCGGTCGCATTGAGTTCGAGTATCTCGTCGATTGCACAGGCCGCGCCGGTATCGTGAGCACCAAGTACCTGAAGAACCGCAAGATGAACGAGGGCCGCCAGCTCAAGAACGTGGCCTCGTGGGGCTACTGGGATAATGCGGCCGACTTCGCCCCCGGAACACCCATCCAAGGCACCCCTTATTTTGAGTGCCTCGGTGGTAAGTGCCTGTGATTACATATTGACACCTCTAGTGCTAGTATGGCTGACGAAGAGAACTATCCAGATGCAAGCGGTTGGGTCTGGTTCATCCCTCTCCACAACGGAAAGACCTCGGTCGGTGTGGTGAGAAACCAAGATACCGCGACTGCTGTGAAGCGTGAAAAGGGCCTCGACTCCAAGGGCTTGTACCTGGAGTCGATCAAGTCCACGCCTCAGATCGAGAGCCTGCTGTCCAAGGCTACGCTGGGTCCTGAGCTGAAGTCGGCCCAAGACTGGTCATACAGCGCCCCCGCCTACTCGAGCCCGTACTGCCGCATCGCCGGCGACGCGGGATGCTTCATCGACCCCTTTTTCTCCTCAGGGGTGCACCTTGCCATGGTTGGTGGTCTCTCGGCCGCCGTCACCATCTGCGCTGCCTTGAAGAAACAGTGCACCGAAATTGCGGCCGCTGAGTGGCACTCCAAGAAGATCGCCGAGTCCTATACCCGCTTCCTGCTTGTCGTATCCAGCGCGCTCAAGCAGATCCGTCATCAAGACGAACCAGTTTTGTCTGACTTCGACGAGAAGACGTTTGATCGAGCCTTTGCCCATTTCAGACCTAGTGAGTGCTAACTGCCATTCCAGCTCTGTTTGAATCCTGATAACTGACATATATCCCCTTCTCTAGTCATCCAAGGTCGAACCGAAATGGGTCAGCTCTCGCAGGCTGAAATCTCCAAGACGGTGGACTTCTGCTTCTCCTCTTTTGCCCCGGTCGACAAGGCCGAGAAGGAAGTCGTCCTAGCCAAGATGAAGGAGGTCGGCATCGAGGACCCTTCCATCGGCAACGAGAAGTACCAGCAGGGAATCAAGGAGCTTGAGACGCTGCTCAGCCCGGAGCAGATGACCATCGTCCACAGCCTCCGCGGCCGCCAGATGCTCAAGTCGTCCGAGTGGCTCGATCTCGAGGACTTTGGCTCCGACGTCATCGACGGGCTCACCCCCAAGATGGTCCGGGGCGAGCTTGGCCTGACTACCCCGACTAAGGATTTCAAGTTCCGCGACGTCTACGGCACCCTCAGCGGTGAGGACGGCAAGGGCCACGCCATGCACGGAACCACGCCCCAGGAGGTGGCGAACAAATTCAGCAAGGGCGGAAAAGACAACAACGCCAACAAGGGCGCTGCGGGCTCCATTGACCATGTCGATACTCTGCGGGGCACCAATGCTGCCTCGGAGATGGACGAGGCCACTCGACTTCGCATGCAGGAAAGACTCCTCGATCTTGCCGAGGATACCGAAACCCCCAACGACACTATGCTGCGGCTTTTCGGATCGGTGAGTTACATTGCGGACAACTTCACACCATTCCGTGTTGCACCATTTGCTGACTTCTACTTTCTGGTAGACCCTGGAGATTGCCATGGTGCAGATCGCCATCAAACTCGATCTTTTCAGACGCTTTACCAACAGCACGGTGCCCCTAAGCTCGAAGATGCTGTCCACGTCGCTCAAGGTTGACTCCGACCTGATGAGCAGAATCCTACGATACTTGGCCTCGGTCCGCTTTATTAGCGAGGTGGGCGAGGGACAGTACGAGGCCAACCACCACACTCACTCCTTCGTCGACCCCCGTGTGGAGGGTGGTCTGCAGTACACGTATGTCTTGCCTCTTTTCATATCTATCATTATCTCTGGACCGATCCACGACGATGAAGAAAAAGCACTAACCTTTCAACTGACAGGTTCAACATCTCGGGCCCCGTTTACCAAGCCCTGCCTGCGTACCTCGAGGAGATCAAGTACCAGAGCCCGTCGGGCGGGTACCTGGCCTGGAACAAGGCTTACGGCACGGACCAGCCCTTCTTCGACTGGGTGCGCGAGCACCCGGATGAGCTCGACTGGTTCTCCAAGCTTATGAGCGTGCCGCGCAACGGTGACTGGCTCGACGTCTTCGACATCGAGCAGGCCGCCAAATCGGCCACAGGCAGCGGCGCCACCAACAAGCCCGTCTTCGTCGATGTCGGTGGTGGGCTGGGTCACCAGAGCGCCCGCCTCGTCAACCGCTTCCCCCAGCTCAAGGGCCACGTCGTCCACCAGGACAAGGACACGACCATCCAGATGGCGGGCAAGCTGGAGGGCGTCGACAGCCGTGCCCATGACTTCTTTACCCCACAGACGGTCAAGAGTGAGTAAATCCTCCATGTCTATTACCCTTAAGAAAGACCTTCAATAATAACCACGCTCGGACTCAAACAGACGCCGATTTCTACTACCTCCGCACCGTCCTGCACGATTGGACCGACGAGGACTGCGTCCGCATCCTGAAGAACCTGCTGCCGGCCATGAACAGCAACTCCAAGATACTCATCGATGAGATGGTCCTGCCCAACCAGGGCGTGCACCGCTACCCGGCCGTCCTCGACATGCACATGTACGTCATGCTTGGGGCCAAGGAGCGTACCGAGGCCCAGTGGTCCAAGGTATTGGACGCGGCTGGCCTGCGCCTCGCTGAAGTCAAGCTCTACAGCCCCGTTATGCGCCACGCTGTCATTGTGGCCGAGCGAAAGTGATTTAGCAGCTAGACGCGAATGACTGATTCATGGGCGAGCTGGTATCCTCGGAGAAAAGGAGGTTGGTATGGTATTGGGATTGGCGTATAACTGTGGAGAAAGGGGCAAGAATAGACTGTTACTACATATCTGGATAGACAATATTTTTATGGCGCTTGTTCAAGCATGTCTGTATGAGTTACTAGACCAAAGAGACAAAGAACTGTAGTAAGTCGCAAAAGTAGTAGATTGAGGTATATTGATTCATGTATATCATGTACTAATTACTGATGTTGGACTTGTCCCATGATATTGTTATCCAGCACATCGAAGTTAAGCCTGTGACATCAACATCACCCACAGCTGGGAGCTTTCAAGAGCTATGTTCATCATAACACAGCTACACAAACATTGTACCCAGACCAAAGGGACGCACAGCCAGTTCCGACAGCAGGGTTCCATCTGTAGAAGTCTTCTAGAGGAACGCTAGCCGCCGCTGCAATATCGTAGCAAGAATCCCCTGCCACCACGAAGTGAAAAGCCTTACAGTTCTTGGTCATGCCGGATTGGAACGGCGTGGGTGTGGCGATCCCATTTCCAGGACTGGTGGGAGTGGGCGGAAGCGTGGTCGTTGGGCTGCCACCGCTCCCGAGGACGCCGGTACAGACGTAGTAGCCGGCCCAAAGCGAGGCGCAAGTGTCACCGACAGCAGGGTTCCATGAGTAGAAGTCACTCAGGGCAACCCCGGAGCCGGCGGCGATGTCGTAGCACCTGTCACCCCCGACTACGCGATGGAAGGCCTTGCAGTTGCCGACCATGCCAGCCTGCGTCGGCGTGGGGGTGGTGATGCCGTTACCGGCGGTGCTGGTGGTGGTTGCGATGGTTGTGGATGTGACCAAGGTAGTAGGAGGTGGCGACGAGCCTGTGCCAACACACACATAGTATCCAGCCCACAGAGATGTACAGGTGTTTCCTACGGCGGGATTCCATGCGTAAAACTGCTCGACAGAGATGCCTTGGGCGGAGGCGATGTTGTCACAAGTATCGCCACCAGCCACCTGATAGAAATTGTTGCAATTGGATACCATGCCGGCCTGGGTGGGCGACGGCGTGGCGGGGCTGCTACGGCCAGTGGTTGGAGTCACGGCAGGCAGGCTGGTAGTTGTCGCAGTTGGCTGGCTTATGGTAGAAGGGGTCGTCTTGACATAGTTTACCTCGACGCAGTAGTAGAGGTTCGAAATGAGTGTGCAGGTCCCCCCGAGCTTGGTGCTGGGGTTCTGTTTTCGAGGTCAGCATCTTGCACGTTTTGTGGCCATGGAAATGATGTTGTGCTCGGGTTGCCTACCCAAGATTGGAATTGTTGCAGTGTAATTCCAAGGGCCTTGGTAATAGCTTCGCACGTCAAGCTGTACGAGTCTTGCACCCAGGCACTGCAGCTCTGAGTGGCACCTGGAGCCGCGGTTCCCTCGGGGGTAACTAGATAGGCGTCTACCAGACTCAGAGCCAACACCGAAGAAAGAAAGGTATAGTGCTTCACCATTTCGTTGTTGTAATGGGTAACTGTTGGAGTCGGCACTGCGTAACTGCGAGGGAGCCGTGCTCAGCAGAACCAACACGACACTAATATGGGTACTTATCCCCTGAACTCCTCCGCTCTAGTCGGAGCTTGATCCGGACACATAGGCAAAATAGAGTTCAGTTGGTTGTCTAATCCCGAGATGGCCCGCGCCTTTGATTGGAAACTACTGATCTTGTCATTCGATCACTTCGAAGGTTGGCTTTCGGAGACAAGTTGGTTGCGACTGAGATTGGCAATGCACAATAATGGGGACGTTTTCACGAGATGGTCACACCTAGTACAACCTCGTAAATGTCGCTACAAACTTCAATGCAGGGAACAAATATTACGGTATCATTTGGTATAATTAGCCTGTGGTTCTCCGGCGATAAGGCGATACTACTTACGCACGAGTCGCGGTTCGCACTACAGACATATGGGCTGTTCGCTATGAGCGGCAAGCGGGCACGGGTTGTGGGCCCGTAGACCCGGACAGGCTGGGGGCGGAGATCTAATACTACCTTGCCGACCCTTGCGAGTGTGCTCCGTCAGAATCACTTATGTACTTATGCACATAGCGAGGACGAAACTGGGGCATTAGGCCTCTGGGACTACTCGGAGACCCTAGGACCCCAATGAGGGTGCCTTCATGCTGTCACCTTCAGTCCCAGGGCACAGGGCGTTATAGATGGTTGGTTTCAGCAGGCTGGAAACCTGACAAGTCCCAATACTGTTTGATTTTGCTTCTACCATCTCTCATCTTCAGCATATGCTCGTCTTGTCGTCGCCAATATGCATCTCCTCAAGTCACTGTTGGCTACGCTGGGCCTGATCCTCGTCACCACGGCACTTCCATGGCAAACCCACAGTAATTCTTCTATCCTCGACCTTAGCCGCAGAACTCGAATCGGTGGTGGTCACGGGGCCGCTGAAGATACAGGTTCAATTACGGACCTCTTTCTCCTCCATGATGGCAAGAGCAGTTGTCTGGATCGAAAGGACACTCTCGACCATTGGCTGCGCGAGGCCCGTGCCTTACACGAGGCCATGAAGAAAGCATACGCAGACGCCCCTACTGACCCATACACTATCGGGGCCTTCCAAACCTGGTTTGCTCAGAGGTTTCAGGTAACGCAGCAGCCAAATGAAAATCCCATAATTCACCTGGAGCCTCACAGGTGGGCCGAAATTGGAGGTACTGGATCAGAGCCCATTCTCGTCGAAAGGTGTATGTTAACTTGACCAACAGCCCGTATCAATCGCGTTTCGGCCTTCCTGAGCGGCGGCGGCGTGGATGATCCCCAGGTACCGGGAGAGAAACCTCGACTGTTTTGCGGTCCAGATGCGTTCGAGTACCAGCCGTGGGGCTCAGCTACCAGAGACCATAATGGGAAGGAGGTGTGGCTGAAGGGACAAGACAAGCCTCTTCCTATCGACGATACCTTTTTCTTTATGAAGGTTAATGGAATCAGTGTCTTTTGGGTAGATACGTTCAACGGCTACGACTTTAGCAGAAAGAGGGCTACAACTATATGCCCACCTACAGATGGGAAGGGGGGTGTGACGCTTGCTAGAACTTCCAAACACCCTTCAGACATCCTTCAGCAGGAGCCTGTCAAAATGGGAAGATCCAACAGGCATATTGTGTTCTGCCCACCGATATTCGACCCCGTCCCGGGCAAGGCCCACACGTACGAATCCCTCGCAAAGGCCGTCTCACTAGAAAACTATCCACCCCCAGCTACTCCCGGTGCAACTGATAATGACCCAAGGTTCAACCTTGACCGAATGATGCCTATCAGTTCCACCTTGTATCATGAGCTGTATCACCTTGTCGATACTGGGAACGACGACAGCATTGATCAGGAATGTAAGATTCCCTGCTCATTTAGTTCTTTTTTTTTTAAATCTTGTGTCAGCACAGTCCGAAGATCATGAGTCACTGACAACTACATGTGGGTTTAGACGATCTCGACAATATAATAAACGCCGCCGCAAATGACATACTCCCAGACAAGTATATCAACCCCGTAACTGGACAGCAATCAATCACATTGGAAGAATGGCAAGACAATAATGTTAAAAACCCGGAGACATACGCTTTCCTCGCGATGTCGTTCTACTTGCGCTATAATGCGCCTGAAGGGAAGAAACCTGTTATATATACTGGTCCCCAACCACAACTTTATGTTGAGATGTGGGGGCCCCACTAGCATTTGGTGATACTCAGATCGCCTCCAACCCTCAATTCGGGTATTGGGCCCTGGTGTAAATTAGCTGTGGCTCTTAGAGCGATGTTCTATTTCCAATTATTCAGGCATGCTCATCTGCCTCCTTTATGCTCGATTGTGATGTCTTGAAAGGTTTAATGGTAAAGATAAAGAGTATATACTGCTACGTTGAGTCTGTACTTGGTGCATCCATTAAGTTCTGACTGGCAAAGACGAATTGTGGTCGTCGCTAGATACGCAGCTCCGTAGGGCAATCTGATAATGGTGTTTTTGTGGCCGCAGCATGCCGTTTCAATGCCAAATTGACTTTGCGACAAGAACGAAAAGCTTATCGAAAGAAAATTAACAATATTTACTGACTGGCTGGGGTGACTTGGCATGAGCCATGCGATTGGAAGATGAAAAACCCGCCACTAGTCCACAATCACCTAGGAGACGTATCGGAGTGTATCTGTCGTGTGTTGGTTTTCACATTACCTTGCAAATGCAGATGACCACCCTTTTGGAAGGGGGGGAGAGAGGAAGGAGTTCTTCCGTACTTCCGCATATCTAGGGACCCAATCACAGTTGAATCCTTATCCGGTGACTACCTTGATGGTTCATCCCTATGCGGGCCGCAGTGCTTGCTTGAATTTATCCCCAATCTGCCAATCTGGCTCGATATTGTGACATTAAGTTCAATAAGTCAAGGCAGGCAAAAGGCGCAGAACCAAGGCGAGGGTCACTTCATCTAATATGTTGCTGTGGGGGTGGAGCCCGAAATGCTTGTATGTGCTTGTCCCGAGTGATATGCATCTACAAGGTATACAAATACCCCTATACATCATAGCCTGATGCTACATTGCCTACTTCTGTAGGCAACCCATCGGCCCGAGTTGACTCGGCTCAGTGGTGTTGGGGTGCCAAATGCCCTGATCCTCATGCTGTTGGTTATCAAAGATACACATGCAGTTATTATTCCCCGCCAGCTCCACTGGACCATGGCTTATCGCCCGCTCGTTAACTCCACCAAGAGTTCTAGATCCACCAAACCAACTACAACCCGGTTCAATCACCCCGGATGCACCCATGGGCATTACACCCGGCGCCTGATGGGAAATCGGATGGAAACCTGTTCATTTCGAAAGCAACCATGTGCTTTCGTGGGACAGCTACCGATAGTGTGTACTATGTAAGCAATCGTGAAATGTAAAAGCTTCCTGACAGTTCCTCGGCAGAACAGTCAGAAGATCTCTGCCTGACTTTCAATCACATTTGATGGGCGATCTGACTCCTTGAAAACACCCTCCATTTGTGCCTCTTTTGGTCTTTGTACTGGTGTAGCACAATGAAGCCCCCTATTGCCCTAGCTATTGCCACCTTTTACGTCTCATGGGTCACCTCACGCGCGTCGGCACTGGACGGCAAGGCTGAAAATGCAGCCAAACTCTTGGCTGCGTCCATCCAGATCAGCACAGCTACTGGGCCCATCCCAGGTAGACCGACCGACGTGGAGAGCGCCCGAGCTGCCGTCTTGGCTGGAAATTACACCAAGAATGTGCATTTTCAGGAAAGGGACCGTTGTCCCTTGGCCTGCTCCAGCACCGCCGCCAACACCAGCGGTTGGTACGTTTACGGCGGATTGCAGCGTCTTCACAGAGCTTGCGAGAAACCTATGCTTCTAGACCTCGCTTTGTCGAATCCAATCGGCACAGATACACCACATGTAGCAGTCTCTGCTTGTACAGCAGATTTCGAGTCGCCCGTTGGGGACGAAGGTCCTTCTGACCCCATCTCAGCCACATCATGTGGTCTTGAAGGGGTCGAAACCAGCAAGGCAACTTCATATGTCCAGCTCAAAAAGTCTGGGCCCTCTAACTCGGCTCATGTGGTTGATGTGGCATCCATCGTGGACCAGCTACAACGGTTTTCGGAGCTTACAGTCTCAGGCTGTAACGAGACCATCAAATTTGCTTATTTCGGCTCTGTAGCTGTTGGTGTCTATTCCGGCAGCGGGTTCGCCAACCGGGGTGTGCTCGGACCAGTCCTCGGGGCTCTCAGCAGGCAGGTCCGGAGTGATGATAATGTTGCTGAAGAAACCTCCGCCCAGCTGTGCAGCAACTCTTCCTCCCGTTACTCACTGGGTGTAATGATCAACACCAAAGGCAACCTCGGTGCTGTTCAGCATGCTCTTTATACCTGGAAAAACAGCAGCTGCATCGACGGGGGCACAACGGTCTCGGATTGGAAGAGTGTGACATATCATGTGCCTTCTCTGTTGTTGAGCCAATACAACTCGTCGGCAACCAACAACACACGAGGAACACAGAGAAGAGGTGTGCTAAGGCAACTCACAATTCGTGCTGAAGCTTGCACAACCATCCAGGTCCACTCTGGCGACTCGTGCGGCTCTCTTGCAGCGCAATGTGGTATCAGTGCGTCCGACTTCACGAAGTACAATCCAAGTTCCAGCTTGTGTTCTGGGCTGGTCGAAGGTCAGCATGTTTGCTGCAGTGCTGGGAGCCTCCCAGACTTCACGCCGAAGCCAGATGCCAATGGTTATTGTCATACATACTTCGTCTATGCCGGAGATTCGTGCTCGTCCATCGCGGCTGCCAACAGTATCACTAATGAGAAGATCGAGGAGTTTAATAGAAACACTTGGGGATGGTAAGCGATGCCAAGAAATCTCTGCCATTTTGATAACTAACTTAAGAACTGATAGGAATGGCTGCGCGAAAATGTTCGCTGACTACAACATATGTCTCAGCTCTGGATTTCCACCCATGCCGGCCTCAATTCCAAACGCTCAATGCGGGCCTCAGGTCAACGATACGGCAACTCCTCCTCCAGGAACAGATTTGAGTACCCTTAATCAGTGCCCACTAAATGCTTGCTGCAACATCTGGGGTCAGTGTGGAACAACGACCGAGTTCTGCACAGTCTCGAAATCCAAGACGGGCGCCCCAGGAACAGCAGCACCTGGAGAGAACGGTTGCATCTCGAATTGCGGCACAACTATAATCGCCTCAGAAGCTCCAGCCGAGCCATTCAGTATCGCCTACTTTGAGGCCTTTAACTGGCAACGCCCTTGCCTCCGCATGCCGATTACAAAAGTTGACACCAAAGCTTATACCCATATCCACTTCTCCTTCATCACGCTAAACGAGGACTTCACCATCAACACCAACGGCGTTGCTGATCAGCTGATGCTCTTCCGAGGCATGGGAGACATTAAGAAGGTCGTGTCGCTCGGAGGCTGGAGTTTTTCTACTGAGCCCGCCACGTACGCCATCTTGCGTAATGCCGTAGCTACCGAAGCCAACCGCCAGGCGCTAGTGACGAATGTCGTCAACTTTCTCAACGATAACCGCCTTGATGGAATCGATTGGGACTGGGAATATCCGGATGAACCTGACATCCCAGGCATCCCCGCGGGGAGCGAGGACGAGAGTACCGGTTTCTTCCTGCTGCTCGATGAACTCAAACAGAAGATGCCGGCTGGCAAAACAGTTTCTGTCACTGCCCCTGCCTCCTACTGGTATCTTCAACACTTTCCTATCCAAGCTATCAGCCTCGTGGTGGACTATCTAGTCTACATGACATATGATCTGCATGGGCAGTGGGACTACAGTAACAAATATGCTTCCTCGGGGTGCACCTCTTATGACAAGGGGCTTGGTAACTGCCTGCGATCTCATGTGAATCTTACCGAGACGATCAACTCGCTCTCTATGATCACCAAGGCAGGCGTTCCGTCCAAGATGATCGCCGTTGGTGTCAGCAGCTACGGCCGTTCGTTCAAGATGGAGACAGCTGGCTGCTGGACCGAGCAGTGCACCTACACAGGTCCGGAATCGGGCGCGTACAAGGGCCGCTGCACGGGGACTGCCGGCTACATTTCCGACTTCGAGATTGGTGAAATCCTCGCCCAGAACCCGTCGGCCCAGTCCCTGTATGATGCCGATTCAATGTCCAACATAGTTGTCTTCAACCAGACAGAATGGGTTGCATACATGGACAAAGATAACAAGGCGCAGCGAAAGGCGCTCTTTCCTGGCATCAACTTCTTGGGGTCAGCGGATTGGGCTGTTGATCTACAGTCCGAAGATGGCGGTGGCGATGGCAACGGATCCGGTGGCAACGGTGGCTCCGATCAGACCTTCTACATTGATCCGGCAATCTGGGGCTCACTTACGCCCCGGGTTACTGTCCCACCGGGCGTCACGCTCATCTGGCCTCCGATGCCTCTACCTACACCAACGACCATCACATTCCCATCATGGACCACGGCCGTATCGTACTCCAGCTTGACGACGAGAACAAGCACTGGATCGGATGGATCAACCTCGACCTTCCCTTTTTACGTATATACAACATGGCAGACTGTGTTAACGATCCCTCCCGGTTAGCGCCTCCTGCCCGATGTGACCAGATGCTTCTTCGCTAACTACATATTGATTTGATTAGTAACTACGACTGCCATCCCAGTCTGGGGTATCACTCTTGACGAGACTTCCACAGAAGGTGTGATTCTCTTGACAAGCTCTATACAACCACCACCGTTTACCATCACTGTCACCCCGTAAGTATAATGTCCTTAATATCGAACGTTGCACAATCTTCTGAATAGCGACCGCTGGTAAGGCCGAAATCGCTAACTGAATCGTGCAACTACTTCTTAGGGTGATGAACGGCTCGATTTCCGTCATTGGAGCTTCCGAGACCACCACTAGCACACCAATTCCCATCTTCTGGGGCACAAAAACATATACTCCCCCGGTCGTCACGAGAACGGAAGGGCGTAGCACCACCGTAGTCGGTGGGGTGACACTTCCAGCCGGGATCATCACAGTCACGCCCAATCCCCATCCCATGACTACACCTACGCCCAGGATTACAGATCCAGTTCTTAACTCTCGGCAGCCTTCGTGGACTTCTGGAACTGGGACCAAGATTCAACCTACCGCTAAGCCCGGGTGTAAAGGCTGTGGTAGCCCGTGTACGTATACCAACGCGCCGTCTCTGGCAAGTCACAAATATGCTAATGCGAATCGGTTAGGTAAACTATTCTGCGATTCTCTTTGCCCTTTTTGCCCGCCGGGCATATTCGGCAATCCCCACGGCGGCGGTTCATCGGGGAACAACCCGAATGACCCTGACGAGGACCCCGAGGACCCTGAGCACCCTCAATATACTGTCCTGGTCAACGGTATGGACGGCGACGCATTCCCGCAATACTTGGCGGCGGCGGACATGGATGCTCTTGGCGCGGAGATGCGAAAATGGTTCAGTTCTGTCTTGAGTTCCTTTGCCTCGACCAAGACCATAACCAAGACCAAACCCCCGACGACCTCGACCACCACCGTTGTCGTACCGGGGCCCGCGCCCCCCATCCCGGAGGCCAAGTGTGAATATTGGTACGAGTTCTCGAACTACCACTTCAGGATCAGCGGCATCCACAACTGGGCCGAGAACGACCGCGGGCATGGCCTACACGACAACGAGAACGGGTGCGGGGCGGTCACTGCCTGGACGTGGACCTCATTGACGGAGGATCGTAAGCCGATAGCTGACTTCTTCCTGCCACTCTTCATCAAGCAGGGCTGCGTTGAGCGCGCCATCGCCTCGGCGGGCGGGCCCAAGATTTCGTGCCAATACGATGGAGTCAGTCTCAGCAGCGTGGAGGATGGCGTGGGACAGGGCACGCCGCCCAATCCGCCTTATGTCCCCATGGACTGGAGTAAGGAGGCAGAGGGCGCTGGGGCTACGCCAGTGGTTACCATTACGAGTTGGAGTGTTCCAAAGCAGTCTTGGGTACCGTATATTTGAAGGGGATGTACTACGGGTAGGCCGAAAGTTTGTTCTCGTTCATCTGGTTTCCTAACTTCTGTACAACGTGGTGTCTCCATTCTAAACCTGACAATATGTCGGTATGTCGGAGATCTCTCGATTCGACACTACAAGTAGTTACGCTGTGTTTGAACCATTCCACAATGTCGTTGCGTGGGCGACAGGCGTGCCCATGGATGTAAAAATAGCCTAGAGATACTTGAGTACTTGAGCCCCTGGAGATCTATGTTTTTGGTACAGTGATAGACCGCTTAAGTAGGTATTTACTGCCTACTCATATAGTCACATATATCCCATGGCGTATGTATTCCCCCCTCACCGGTTTTAGCATAAATGGTGGGTCGACAATATCCCCCACCCCCCTCTTGGTTTTCCTTTAAAGTAAGGCTTCCTCGGACCCTTTCCCGACTTTTTTGGAGTCGCATATCTCACACTCTTGATTTCGATGATTCAAGCTCACCAAATTCTGATTGCCCCTTGATGCCAACCAACGTGATACTGGCTATTTACTACATTTGTCTTGATACGTTTGCCCTAGTCGATCATGTTTGCTTCGCCTTTATTCAAAGACGTTGGCGTCAGCACCGTTCACCCACAGCCCATGTCAAAGAAAACGGGTAAGATCATGATGGATATATTCCCAGTAAATGCAACCGTGGCTAAGTGTTATTTCTATCCATTTCAGACCTCATTCATCTCTACCCATCCAACACTCCAAGAGTGGGAGTCTTGAAAGTTTGGCTACTCGACATAAAAGGGATGCACCTACCAGAGGAATTGATAGGATCGTCTTTATCGGATGACTCAACGGAGACGTCGATGCAGATGCAATGGCGTCCACTCGCCGTCCTAGAGTATGACGGCTTCCAAGTCTCTGCCCCTGCCTGTTCGTGGACAAAGCATAGCAGGGGTCCCATAGCACCGTCAGGCGAAATAACGTCGATGATGTCTAATGATGCAGACGGTATGTTCTGGACTGAGGCATACAAGTTTGATGTATCGTCATCTTCGGAGTTGACAATTCATATCTTGGCGTTTGGGTCAAATGAGCCGAGCCAGCCACCAAAAAGCATAGGGATTGCATGCTTGACGGTGGACCCTTTCATGGAGACCTGGAAACCATCTAATAAAGTGGTCAGAGTCGATCTCCCCAACAATATGGGGACATTGGCCATCAATATCTCCTTTGTTGAAAAAGAGGTCGGCCCTTCGAAGATGCGGCATCTACTGGAAACCATGGAGAACGCCAGACTGGACGGCCTTGTTCGGGTCCGGAATGATTTTATCGATCCTGCTAGGGTTGGTGACATGGTATGGCCCCTCCAGAGATTCTATGGCATGTCTACTGTTCCTGCTCTCGAATTCTATCGAGAATCACGGGCAGCTTCATTCAGACATCCGTTTATCGCACCACTGAAGTATGCCTTTGAGTCACCGGCTGGCCTGAGCCTCCTCTCTCACTTCGGGTCCGGTGGCCATCTATTCGGCCATTTACAGGAAGAGCGCAGGTTCGGTACCGAGAAGGCGAGATTTTACGTGGCCGAGCTGGTCTGCGTCTTGGAGTTTCTACATGAACACAACATCATCGCCTGCCTGAAGCCGGAGAACATCACAGTGGATCCTTTTGGTCACATCACCATCTGCGCCCCTGGCCTTTTCGGATTGGGAGCCAGCCAGGAAAAGGTCCGCAGTATGCCCGGTACCCCAGAGCTCCCAGCCCCTGAGTTTATTCGCGAGAATATAATTTCCAAGGCTGCGGATTGGTGGACATTGGGTGTCTTCCTTTATGAGATGCTCACCGGGCTACCCCCTTTCTATTGTCACGAATACGAGACTAGGAAGGTCAATATCACCAACCAAGACGTACGTTTTGTTGCAGGCATCCAGCCAGCAGCGAGGGATCTGTTGGCTCGTCTTTTGGACAAGAATCCAACTGAGCGTCTAGGTGCCAATGGCTCATCCGAGGTGAAGTCTCACGACTTCTTCGACAGCATTGACTGGGATCGGTTGCAGCGAAAGAAACCATCCTCATTCATACCAAGTATGATAAGTCCTGTCTATGAAATTGAACCTGAGAAGCCTTTCCCCCCGGAGCGACCGGATCATTTTACAGGTAGAAGGCGGGAACATCATGGATTGTTGGAAGAGGAGCACAGCTACGACTTTTGTGGCCCTTCCATGATCGTTTGGCGCCAGTTAGCCAGGGTCCGGGACGAAAGCAAGGAGCATTCAGTTAATCAGCCGCCGTCCATACCTGAGGCTGATGGCTGGGATATTCTATGGGACTCAGTGGCCCGCGAGTTGCGCTTCAAGAACGGTATCAACAACGAAAAATACCTGGTCCAACCTCCAGACAGACCATCGTACTATCTGGACCCCACACCCCTCGACGGGACCCAAGCCAGTACCGAAACTGATGAGCCAAGCCCGCTCCTTTGGAGGGAGGCACTCAGGACCGCCCTAAGAATGGATTACAGCAGACAGGTCATCTCAAAAATCATTCTCCAGGGGGCTGTTGAAATCAACTATGCAATCCTTCTCTACGAGGAGCCAGCTGAGACCAAATACCTGGAGATGAGGCAAGAAGAAATCCCTTTGACGCCGTTGGAGTGGGCCGTGGAACATGGCAGAGCCGATCTGCTCCATCTGTTCCTAGAGGCTGGCGCCGATGCCAACAAGACCTGCCGACCATACGAGGGGCCCGCATTGATGAAGGCTGTGCGAAGGGAGAACCTACACATGGTGAAGGTCCTCGCGCCACTGACACACCGCGTCGCCTGCATCAGAGCTCTTTGTCTCGCCGTCGATAAGCAAAACAACTCCGTTGTCGATGCCTTGCTGGAAACCCGCTCGTCCGACGGGGATGGACAGCATAAGCAACATGTATGCTGCGACTTTGAGGATGCGGACCGACCTCTGGAGGACCACGGCTACATTGGCTGGCTGGGCCCGGACGACGAGCAAGTCACGGGTGGTTGGCGCGTCCCCAGCTCGCACGACTTTACAGCGCCTCTCGTGCGCGCCGTACGCCACGGAAACCCTCGCCTAGTCCGGGCTCTGCTGGACCACGGTGCCAACCCCAATTTGGGATACCACGGCGCTGACATTACTATACCCAAGGGCTGGTACGACCAAGGAGAGAAGCCAGAAGGCCACCCTCCGTATCCTGAGTTCAATTGCGGCAGGCCTGTGCAGTTGGCCATGGAGCTTCATGGCCACGGCGATATCGTGGAAATGTTGCTGGACGCGGGCGCCGATATCGCGCTGCCCCAGCCGGTTTGGCCCGTGCCGGCTGATATGGAGCGCACGGTGCCGGTTCATACTTGTAAGTTGACGCCAAGAAGTGTGTATCTCAAGGTCACGGCGGCGTTGGAGGCTGTGGTGGCGCAGAGGAAAGCAGGGAGGTAGCCTTCGGGCGGTGGTGAGTAGGAAGAGAACAGAGCTTCCCGAAGGATGCGCTAAGCCCGGGAGGCGTGATAGCGAGTGATGACTATGGAAGATGAGGATGCGATGAGCTCTCTGCCCAGGGCTTTGCTGGTGTAAACCTGGGCTGCGTCAACAAGGCGCATGTAGCTTATCAATCCCATCGAGGTTGACCCGAATCCCCAATTCGCGCCCATCCTGATTCAGGCCAATGTGTGTGACACAGAAGCGGACCTACTGGGCGAGACGAGATACAGCCGGTGTCTCAATCCCTCCGAGTGGTCAGTGGCTGACCCTAAGCTCAACCATGAGTTAATCGAGCTGACCTTGCGGGCCAGGCCGATGGCTTGCCGATGGCATGGCCCGGTCGCCGCTACCGAAGGGTTTGTGCGCCCTCAAGACGTCATTTACAGATGCTCAAGGCTGATATTATTCGTCTCCCATAAGCGAAGTGGCTCGGGAAGAACCGAGCTACAGCTCAGCTCATAACCAGGTCTCGGCTAGAGACAGCATGCTAAATCGCACCCCCTGAATGAGCTCCTAATTGGACATATTTAGGCTTGCACGTGTGGGAGAGAAAAGGCAGACAATGCAAGACGAGTAGACAAAGAAACAGAGAAAAAAAGGGTTTCCTCCTTAGCAATTGTTGATTGTTGCATCACATTTCCCGCCAACCAGTCCCCGTAACACGAGCAAATCCCATTGAAAACTGAAAGGAAAATGGCATCATCGAAGTCTGCTACGAAGCTCACCGTCTATCGCGGCTTCGACTGGCCGGGGCGCTACACCTGGTCCCCTTTCGTGACCAAGCTGGAGACTCGGCTGCGGTTCGCCAGCTTGCCCTATGTCGCAGCCCCGGGATCGACCCGGTCAGCCCCCAAGGGCAAGATCCCCTACATCGACGTGCCCGGCGAGGAGCAGATGGGCGACAGCACCTTCATCATCCGCCGGCTCGTCGAGAAGGACATGGTGCCCGACCTAAATGCGGGTTTGTCCAAGCTCGAGCATGCGCAGGACTTGGCCTGGCGGGCGCTTATGGAGGACAAGTTGTACTTTTACGGAGTGAGCAAAACGTATTCCCTGCACTTCCCCATCAAATCAAGCCGCTGACCGTGGGATGTTTTCTCCGAATAGGTCCGTGAGCGATGGCAAGACAACTACGTTACCATGCGCTCGACCGTCATGAGCGCGATACCGTACCCGCTGCAGCTCGTCATCGGCCTCCTGGCGTACAAGAAGACGACGGCCTCCCTGAACGGGCAGGGCACGGGGCTCCTGACGCACGACCAGATGATGGAGCTCCAGGAGGAGGGCTGGGAGGCCCTCAACGCCCAGCTCGCGCAGGCGCGGCAGCAGTCCAACGCCGCCAGCCGGCCCGACGAGCCCTTCTGGATCCTGGGCGGCCAGCAGCCGACCGAGGCGGACGCGACCTTGATGGGCTTCATCGTGGCGGGGCTGTCCTGCACTGCGTACGTACTTTCGGGCTGAAAAATGCTCCAGACCTATTCATTCTGCTTTCCCACGTACGTGAAATAGACAAGCGATGCTGACTGGATTGTCGCTGGTACAGAGCTCCGGCCGGTGGCAAGGTCATTCGTAGCCACTCCGCTTTGGTTGATTACAGCAGCCGGATCCATAACCGGTACTTCAGTGACTATGAGAAATGGAGTGATGAATTACCAAAGAGCGGATGATTGAGCTCTGGCGTCTCCTGTCAACGCTACAACACGTCTCGTCCAGCGTACGCCTTTCCTTGATCCCGTCGAGACACTGGGCGGGCAGGTGGGAAAGACGAAAAGGTGCTTGGTAATTGGGCTGTGTTGTTATAGAGTAATAGAATCCTCTTCGTTTTGTGCTGCACAGTAATTGAATCAATGTGACCCCAGACGTTGAATACCTAGGCTAACAACTTCTCTCATCATCTAAGCCAAACCCGATGGTCGGTGGGGCACTGAAAGCGTCGTAGCCGGCGGCAAATCGGCCGACATATCGTACGCATCGCGCACTTGTCCGTACTCCTTCCGCCAGACGGTGTCCTTCCCGCCCATGACGACGTCCCACTCTGGGGAAGCTCGCCGGGCCGCTGCGTACTGCAGCAAGACCTCGGGCACCAGGCGCGAGCGACCCGCGTCCTCAACACGGGTGACAAAGGGCAGGACCTGGGCGTCAAGCACTGTGGGGCCTACTTCTTCACCCAATAGCCAGGTGCTGATACTGCTGCCTGACCGGCCGTGCTGCTCGTAGAGACTCGCTACCTCGGCCAAGAGCGCAGCTGTCTGCTGCTCAGCCCGGTCGACGTTGACGTGGTGCAACGACTTGGGCACGTGGGTATCGTCACTACATGAGGTATAACATGTGAGATGCATTCGTCAATGGTTACTCTCCCCAGAACCCGATATATAGCTTTCATGGGAGCTATGTGTGGAGGGCACATATATGGTATGGATGGTGAGTGGATGACAGCATTTAAACAGCTGCTGGACTTACAAGACTTTTTTAGCCTCAAGGGCCTGGCGATACTCTGGGCTTAGGTCGTCACGGGCCAACATGTCATCGACGCAGGGATCGATCAGATCTTCCTTGGGCCCGTCGCGCCGGCGGATGGAGACGGAGATTCCCTCTATCGCATGGAGGTCGCGCAGGAGGCGACGGATTGTGGCCTCGTGTTGGCGGGGAAGCAAATGGGGGAACATGCCGCATAGCCAGTAGGAGATATCCAGACTGTCTGTGATGGGGCCCGCAGTACCCTCGATAGCCATTGATGGCACCTAGTGGTCATATCCCCATCATCAATTGCTTGTCTGCAGCGGCGAGCTGACATTGCGCTGCATGCATACACCTCAAAGTGCAAAAGGGGGCATGAATGAAGTGTCAATTGATGTGTACGTACCTGGCCTTTACGATTCACGGTTAGCAGGTACCATTCGTCGATGTTTTCGTCATGGTGCAAGTCCAGTATTCGCTCATGTATGTTGAGCGCTGAGGAAGCGATGTCGCGCGAATCGGCGGATCTCTTGGCAAATTGGATGAGGTATCTCACCATGATTGAATAGAGGGAGAATGGAAAGCAGTACAAGGTGCACTTGACCGGATTGGTATTGTCCATGTTGGGTACCTATCTCTCCGTTTACTATGCGGATGGGGAATGGTGTTATGCTAAGACTTTTTCGAATCCGGCAATGAATGAGGGCACAAAGATACCAATCTCCATCTACAGGTTATGTGCATAGCAGGATATCTGTGGTGCCTAAATAGTTGCTGATACGAATGATGCATATTGCCTGCCTGATCACGGATATGGCAATACGAATGGCTCGACGCTCCTATTCTCCGACTCGCACCAATAGGGGTTGCTTGCCGTTTTCTGGAGTGCTGTGCTGATGTGAGATGCTTCGCAATTGAGCATCGCTATACCGGCGAAGCGTTTTTGGGGGTCCATAGGTTAGGTAGTGTTGGGATGCTGGAGTAGTTGGTACCTTGGGGTTGGGGAGCTTGGCTTGAAAAGGCCTGCCAATGCAAACTGATGCACAATACAATAGACGATGCAATTGAATACCTACCATGCTCTTGGGTTTTCATAACTACTGACCTTAGCTTGATGGTGGATGGCTGCGGCCTTTGCCAGAAATCAATCACGTTCAGTACGGGCCAGATGATTTAGGTCTGGTACGATCCGAGGAACGTCCAAGACGTCTAGGTTAGAATGTCGAAATTGGTAGGTGCGCTTACTGAATGGGTAAATTGACGTTATCCCGTTTGACGGGCCCGTCGATCTTTGAAAGCTGCCCGAGAAAATATTGCCCCTAAAAAGCTGGTAACATCATAAGGGCGAGTAAGGGGCCGCTGTTTCCCAGTCAGCAAGCCTGACACAAATGGATATCCACCAAAGATGGATACGGAGTATGCCAGCTCAGCCATCACAAGGGGTATCAATTGGATGCGACGGTGAGCTTGAGACCATTGCTGGCCTATGCTGAACCAATATTTAGCTACAAAGTGGGGGGGCTTTGGGTCTTTGGGTCTTTGGCGGGGCAGCCAGAGTATTTTCAACGAGGAACCTGGTGCTACGGGCTGCTACGGGCATCTACCTTTCTCTGGCCCAAGTCGTCGGCTTGTGGTTTAAACTTACCGCAATCTTCCACCAAGACCACATGAGACTTCTCAACGTGAACACTTTGGCAATAGAGGAGGTTGTTGGTTCGCCGCTTGAACACAACTATGCTATCCTGTCACACACCTGGCTGCATGGCCAAGAAGTGTCCCTCCGCGAGTGGGACACCGCCATAGCTGCCGTCTCGTCCAAATGCGACGAAATCCAGGGACGACGGGGTTGGGCCAAAATCGAGGCGGCCTGCCTCGAGACACGGCGTTGGGGACTGGAGTATCTCTGGGTCGACACCATCTGCATCGACAGGACGAACTCGACCGAGGTGTCGGAAACTATCAACACCACGTATGCGTGGTACCAGCACAGCGCCATCTGCTTTGTCCATCTCGCCGACGTGGTGGGAGACGACCTCGACGATGAAGACTGTCTGGCCGATTTCAGGGACAGCAGGTGGTTTACGCGCGGGTTTACGCTACAGGAACTGGTTGCCCCCATTGAGGTCGTCTTCTTCTCCCAAGACTGGCAGGTGCTGGGCACCAAGGACGAGCTCCTCCAGACTCTTGCGGATATCACAGGTGTGAGAGCCGAGGTCTTGACCCATGAAGACCACCTGAGCAGCGTATGCGTTGCCGAGAAGATGTCGTGGCTTGCCCACCGTGAGACGACGCGCATCGAGGACATGGCCTACTGCATGCTAGGCCTTTTCGAAATAAACATGCCGCTGAGGTACGGCGAAGGCGAGCAAGCCTTCCTTCGCCTGCAGCACAACATTATCGAGTCACGAGACGATCAGAGCATCCTGTGCTGGACGCTACCCAACGTCACCGACTCTGCCCGCGAGGACACTATCCTGGCCCCCGACCCCAGCTGCTTCATTAGTTGCGGTACCGTGATGGAGCCCCCCAAAAGGAAACGGCGTGAACCTTCGTGCGCCATGACCAACGCCGGGCTGCACATCGAGGTGCCTCTTATCCGCGGTTTCGCCAACTTCTTTGGCGTCTTGGACGCCATGGACGGCAGCCTATGGGAGCGTGACAATGCCCGCGGTGAGGGCTTACGCATCTGTCTCCCGCTCGAAGGCTCTCTCGCGGACGGCGTGTTCCAGAGGTCGGAGTACCCGCGCCAACCGCCCTTACTTCCTAGCTCATGGGCCGCCACCCGCTCGACCGATGTCTGCATCCCGCTCAGCCAACGACGCGAGATGGTTTCACGGTATGCGCCGCTCGATGACGAGGTGCACAGCCGCTACGCGCTCTTCCTGCTATTTGACACGGCTGAGGACGACCTTTCGAAACGAGTGCAAAGTCTCGAGCTCCCATGGCTGAAGCGACGCATTACTGCGGCCACCTTCGACCCCCTGCGTAGCGTGTTAGAGCTGGTACCGGTGCCGCTCTCAGACGACGATGGGTTACCCGCCGGTACTTCGGTATATGGCGCGCTGCTGCAGTTGACGGACCCGGAGAGTGGAAAGCGGCGCATCCTGTTTCTGGGCGTACGCAGCGAGCCGCGGAAGGGCGGATACCTGCGCCTGTGCTGGATCCAGCACGTGTCGGACCCGCACCCACAGCCGGGGCGGGACTTTTCGGCGGACGAAGTGGCGCGCTTCTGGGACGAGCAATGCCGGGCGTCGCTCCCGTCCAACCGGCGGCTCGAGTCGAGCAACGTATTGCCCCATGGAGGCTGGGTTGAGTTCGGCCCAGTCTCGTTGACGACGACGACGGAGTCGGAGGGCGATGATGACCGAGAAGAGCACATTGGGCACTTGAAGCCTGTCCTGATCAAGCTCAGCCGCGGGGAGGCAGGGGATTTGGTTAAGGTCACGCATACGGTCACGCGGATCGTTGCGCCGGCCTTGAAGCTGGGAGATCAGTACGAGTGGCCGAGGACACCGGGAGTGACATACTAGTGGGTGGGCTTAGGCGGGAATTTGTACCAACACCACCGCCATTATGGCGCGACGGAGAGAATGAAGCTATTCATCCCACGTACCTAGCTATCCCACAAGCTATCCCACATGGCTTTATGCGACAAGGCGGTGGACAGGACCTAATCGCAACCAAGAGCCGTTGGTGACTTGGAATGCATTATCAATCAATCAACCCTTGGAGGCGGTATAGGTCGAATGAATCCAGATCTACCAAGTGGTCTCCAGTACGCCGCAGATTCGGTCAATATGACGATCAAGTCGGGTCACACTTTTACAATTAGTGGCAATGCGCAACCCGCGAACACAGAAGCTACTGGTAAAGTCCGACACACCTCAACTTTAGCGCCCGTAGTGGTAGCTTCCTAAGGTTAATCTGGCCGCTAAACCTTGGGGCGCCTATTTTCATTTGCTCAAAAGCGAACAGAAGAACAGTGTCTCCCATCGTGGTCGACAATTGGCTACTGAGCATCCGTACTTAGGCACGCGACAAATACCGAGATTGCCTCTAGTCTCTCCACATGCATTCGAATCTATTTATATATCAATGGCCATGTTGATGTTCAAGTAAACAAGAAAGATCATGATGAACTTGCACGAAATTGGAAGGCTGAGTGAGCTCTGCGGCTTACTTGAGAAGTTCAGCTCTTTTCCTTTTGGGAAGCCGCACCCAGGGATTTGGGCGGGGGTTCTGGGTAGATCGGAACTTAGCGCTTAGTTCCCATCCACTGTCAGACGGCTCGCTCCTTAGCCTTCCTTGCCTCTCCTTAGCACAGCTCTTGTCCCGCGCCAAAGCAAACAGCCGCAATGTGTGCCCAACACCAGAACATGTTTTTTTTCTCGTCCTCGTGACAAGAAACGTTGAAACTCTTTCCAGTGGCTCGTAACTACAAACCAACACCCATTTTGTGGTATCGCGCTTGAAACTTCGGAGGCGGTATGCGGGTCAGCTCCTTCTTGGGATCCTCGCGCCTAAGCTGGACGAATGACACCCAACGGCTGGAAACGGCGTTGCATCCGTTTGCTCAATGTGCATGAGGCTGTGTGGTCAGGCAAGCAATCAAGCAATGGCGCCACCACCCTTCTTCTGCCTTCTTCTGCAGTCAGTTTCACCGATGTAATAGTAATGAAAAGCCCCTGCATAAGGCGGCGCATCTAGCGACCTGTCTTCGCTGCGGGGGGTTGCAGCTGAAGGGTCGCAGCATGGAAATGCCACCCACCCATGCTGCTGCGAACCAATGCCTTGACCATGTTGGCGCGATGTGGGCGGGGTCTCGTGGTTGGGTTGCACAGCGCTACTCCACATCCTGCTTACGGGCCACGAATCTCGACGTTCGACAGCAGCTCTAGGCCTGCAGCAGCAGGGCGCGACCAGCCAGGCCAGTCGCACACACGAGACAGAATATACTACAAGTATGTTGCAAGGCCATGGTCAAAGCCGTTTATTTCCCGTTTCTCCTCCATGCCAGGTGTGACAGCAGCTTCGTTCGTTCTTTCACTTCAAAGTCTTCTTGTCTTGTTGCTTAGATTCCCCCAAAGCCTCGTTGTGGATAAGGGCCGGGAACCATAGATACCCCTCGCCTGGCCATGGCGCCGATGACTACGGCCATTTCCACAGGCGGCGCCATCGGTGTCGCCAAGGACAGCAATACGATTCTCAGCCCTACCGGAGCCGATGCGGCGCGGGCGGCAGCACAGAAGGAGATTGACGCCATCTGGGCCCAAGTGCAAGACCGAGTGCTCCAGCTTGCGGCCCGGCAGAAGACGCAGGTCCGAAAGAATATCGGTATCAACGACGTTCTACGCTATGTCGACGAGGTCCAGCACTCCGAGAAGGACAAATCGGAGAAGTTTGGCTGGTTCAAAACTGCCGTAGGCAACACATTGCAATGCATCCAGACTATAGGCGGCATCGTATCGAGTGGTGCCTCTCAGGTCTTTGGTCCCACAGACATGTGTTTCAACGCCCTCACATTTGTAATTGCCGCGTAAGTTACACTATGAGGCTGCTTCACCCCAGGCACACCCCCAATCAATTACAAGATGGGAACCAATGACTAACTTGTAACAGTTGGCAAGGGTATGAGGGCATGTTCGAGAATCTGGCAGAGCTGCTCGAGCGATGCTCTAACTTCCTGGAGCGACTGGACTATTATAACAACAAGATGGATGTTCGGCTTACCCGAGTGGCATGCCAGAATTTGCAGCTTTTCGTTGAGATCTGCGACCACAGCATCCGCTTGAGAAAGAAGCATGTCAAAGCTTTCGCCTTCATGAAGCGACTGTTTCTCAATGATGACAACATCTCGGGCCTGCTTGGTATGATGGACAAGCTCAACAACAAGGAAAACCTCTTGGTCAACGCCCAGACATACAAGATTGTAAGCGACAGCGCTGGTGACATCAAGCTGATCCTCGAGGGTCAGAAGGAGCAGAAGAAAGAAGACGACGCGAAGAAGTGGCGCAAGACAATCGCCAAGGTCCTGGGATTTCCCAACTCTGCGCTAGGAACTGATGGGGAACCGTACCCAACATGGCAGAGAACGTTTGATGCCCGCAAGGATAAGCTCATTGAGGGCACCGGGAACTGGATTCTCGATCAGCCCGTGTTCGTCGATTGGACCAAGGCCGAGGAGTCGACGAACCCGTTTCTGGTCATTGAAGGTGCCCAGAACTCGGGCAAGACTTCACTCATGGCCAACACACTAAGGTTGCTTCGGAAAGGCGAGCGCATTAATACCACCAGTCGCACGGTAAGCGCGTACTTCTTTGCCGATGCTGAGAAAAGGAAGCTCCTAGATGGAGAAAAGACCGATATTCTGGAAGTCGTCACTCGGACTATGCTCTGGCAGATCGCCACATCATTCGAGGCTATGACGAAGTCTATGGCCCAAATTGCCGAGAAGACTCTTGAGTTCCAGAATACTGTCGATATGTGGCAGCAGTTATTCATCGGCAACAAGGAACGTCTCAACAACGGCACCTCCTTCCTCTTCTTTATTGATGCTGGCGCGTCGGATATGAAAGAACTGGAAGCGCTGTTGCAGAAGCTGGGCTCTATCACAGACGGAAAGCGTGTCCAGATTATGCTGTCGGCATCGCCCCAAACCAAAGAGCAGCTGAGCGAAAAGTTGGGGTCAAGTATCGGTGTCATCCCCATCAGCGACTTCAATTCTCCAGATATCGAGTTATACATCAACGGCCGTCTGGACGAGATGCCTATTCTCAAAGATGTAAAGAGAGCTGGCATTTCGGAGTGGCGCAAGATCATCTTCGACACATTGCGACAGAAGTGCGAGGGTGATTATTTCAAGCTCCGTAGCAATCTGAAAGACCTCGAAAGGGTCGATCTGGTGGATGATATCTACGAGGTCCTCGACAATGCCGGCAAGAGCCGCGCTGCTCAAATCGAGGCGGCTTTGAAGAACCTGAACAGCGTCCGAACGCCAAAGGAAATTGACGAGATCAATGAGATCATGCTGTGGATCAAGGACGGCCGCGACTTTTTACCCGTTGAAGCTATGGAATCAATCGTGGCCATTAAGCATCGTCGAACAGCGCATCTGCGTGGGCACAATAACGCTCCGCCAGCCCCCACGTTCCGTCGGAGAAAGACTGGACAGTCAGCTGAGGCAACTGAGACAACTGAGACAACTGTTGCGGGTAAGAAATCAGCAGCACCCTCAAGCAACCTGACAGTATCTCTGCTTCCGTTCAAAGAGAAGCTCATCGATAAATATGACCCTCTCTTCACTGTCACCGACTCCAACATGGTCAACTGGAGATCTGAAGAGGTGATGCAATGCATTCCCGAGAAAGCGGGGTCCACAGCCAGCTCGTTGATTGGCCGGTCGGGCAGACCCGTTGCAGGAGGACCTCATGTCATTCAAGAGACTGAAATCGACATTGTACGCCATTTCTTAAACACCGTGTGCCCTAAAGGTCTTTATGAACGATTTGAGTTCGAAAAGTTCCTCGAGGGCAAGATTGGTGCAGGGCAGAAGCAGTATATCTGCCTCGACCCTGACAATGCCCACATCAGAATCGTCATTACCTGTTTGATCATCCTCACAGATGAGGGGTACAGAAACAACAGGCTACTGCGACACTATGCCGCCTTCTACTTGCTCGATCATCTGATGGCTGTTGATCTTTCTGCTGCCGAGCTCAGCAAGGACTTGAAAGCAGAAGTTGGTCCGCTCCTCGTGAACCTTCTTACTAAGGAATGCGGGATTGATGCCTTGTTCTGGCCGTTTGTTCTGAATGTTACCTTCAAGACTTGGCAAGAAGATGAAGGAATCCTCCTGCAAGAGGCTAGGGGTGAATGGGTGTATTCTATGGAAGGCGTCCAACAAGTTGCTCTCTGGCTCAAGGATTCGTTGGTGGTCAAGTATGTTGACGGCAAAGAGGGCGAGGCTCTCATTGAAGCTGTCAAAGATCCCAAGGCCAACCTACATGAACTGGTCCTGGGACGAGCGGCGCAGCACATGGCTACTCATATGTTCCGCCGAGGGGAGTTCACGAAGCAGCAATTCCTGTCTGCCGCGTGCTTCATACGCGGCTATCTTGACCGGGTAAGCAACTGACTTTTGACACTGACGATATTGGCGATTAGCTAACATTCCGCACAGCTTGATAAGAAAAAGGCCAAGAAGATGGTTGACATCTCCGACTACTACATCGGGATAAACAGGGGACTGAACCCCTACGAAAAGGAATCGTTCGCCATTGAAGAGCTCAACCGGGTGGAAGAATGGGCTTCGGGAGTACTGAACAGGGTCAGCGACACACCGGAACAGGCATCTCAGTGGGAGATCCATTGTGCTCTGGCCATGTTCCAGCTATGCCACGATAAGGACACCGACAAGATCTATCTGAGCCGCGCAAGGAAAGCCCTGGAGCTCGATCCCCGAAACTGGCACGCCTGTCACTTTTTGATTTCGAATGATAAGAAGATGCCTGACGAAGAGGCGATTGAGCTGCTTAGCAAGGCGAAACGAGAGATTGACGAAATACGTCGAAAGGACGCCCACTGGGCCGAGGACTCTGGAAACCCAGCCCTTTTGGCGCGCATCACTCTGGAACTAGGCGGTCGACAATGGAACCTGGGGACCGATCTCAAGGCGGCTGCGCAGACCCACCGTGAGAGCTTGCACATCAATTACGTCCGTTTCAGAGACTACGTTCCTCTTCTGGAGCGCTACTTGGAAAAGGATGAGCCAGCTGAGTTCATTGCATTCATCGAGGCCATCAATCACACCCACGAGAAGTGGGCGCCCTGTCTCGACGATCTGGTGCACCAGTTCCTCGGCAAATACGAGGTCCAGAAATCACAGATGCTTGCTCGCGCAGCTAATGCCATGAAGCGCTGGGATGTCATCGAAACCCTTTTCGACCTGGCGATCCATCTCGCTACCGAGAAGGGGAGCTACGATTTGCTATTCTACCTGCATAGCGCATATGCAAAGACCCTCCGTGCTGCGGCCGATGAAACCTTCAAGGCCAAGGTCATTGATGTTCAACAAGAAGCCCTGAAGCTCCTGAAAGAGCATCCGAGCGACGCGATATCCCCCTACGCAGTGGAGGATATGAAGAACAGCTTGGCCCAAGGATACTTGGAGACAGCCTTCATGCGGGACGTGCCTGACGAGCAGATCCAAACATTCGGGCGGCGCATCGAGAGCCTCCTCCCGACGGAGTTGGACGACAAGGTCGACGTATGGACGTCGATCGACCGGACGTGCTGCCTGATCCGTTTCCACCACAAGCAGAACTCGGAGAGCCCGGCAGCCCGCGCGTGGACCCGCCGAATTGTGCGCGCGGGGCTGGAGCTCCTGTCGGACGACGACTCTGAGAACGACGACTCGGCCTACTGGGTGCTGGCCCGCCTGTTCGCGACGGTGGGCGACCAGCAGAACGCCGAGATCGTCTGGCGGCTGCGCAGCATGTTCCAGTTCGAGGCGCAGAAGCAGTGGGACACGTGGCTCGCCGCGCAGCCCAAGAACATCCAGTCCCAGGCCATCGCCCGCAACAGCGCGACGCTCAGCCGCACCGTCTCCGAGGTCCGCTTCGAGCCCATGGACGCGAGCACCGCGAACCTATCGACGCCACCGGACTTGCAGGCTTCGACCCCCTCGCTCCTCGAGATGGTCAGCGAGCAGCCCATTCCCGAGAAAGAAGCAGAGGACGGCGGCGATGCCGCTTCCAACGGTGGCGGCTCGTCTCAGGACAGCGACACGGAACCAGCCGACTCGTCCAAGGACTCGTCGCCCACCACCTCCTCCGCTTCCTCGGTCCTGGCCAGCGCCCCCTCGGAGCCGACGTCCATGGTCAACTGCGCCGGCTGCGGTCACCCGTGGACCTTTGTCGACGTCGACATGTACGACTGCGCCGACTGCGTGGGCACGCAGCAGCTTTGCCAAGAGTGCTACGAGCGGCTGCCGCGCGGTGAGCTGAGCGGTCGTCTCGGCCTCGCGTGCCGACCGGGACACGAGCACGTCCGGATCCCCGCATGGGACCCGGCGGCGGCGGTGCTGGCGGCGGAAACCAAAACGGGGGCGGCGCCTAAGAACAGCGTACCGCTGCCTAACCAGCCGGCGGACGCGTTGGCGTGGATCTCGGTGGATGAGTGGAAGGCGAGGTTGAGGGAGTTGTATTTGGATGGGGCGGCGGGCAAGGTGGTTGGCGGGACGGTGGCATGATTGGGTTGGCTTGGACGGTTCGACGGGGAGGGGGGACTTATGAGTTGGGAATGAGTATGAGTTAATGATGAAATGGGATATGGATATGGATGACAGCTATGTAGGCATTTGAGTTTAGATGGGGAAATTGGATATCATTCACATCGTCTTCATTGCTAAATGCCTTCTGGTTCTGTTTACTGGGTGAATCAGGGGTACGTGCCAAGAATTATATGAAGTCAATTCCTATTTTTCCTGTGAGTTCCTGCCATACTTGTTTTGCATGATGGCAGTTGAGTCCCTGAAGTAAAAGTCGACGGTGCGTGTTGGGCGGTGACTTTTCCCGCCACTTGCGACTATCTCATCTGCATGTTGTTTTCATAAGCAATGATGCTAAGGGAGTGGGCAGTTTGGCGATAACATCTGTTTGATGCATTGAAAAGAAATGTGGACAGCGATGAAGAATCCCAGGCAGTACAGTAACCAGATGGTTGGGCGGGTTCCACCCGCTGTGGGACGTGCTGTGTTCGCTGTGGTGCTACTCTAAAAATACATCATTGGTGACTGCTGCGCGGTTTCTCTTTGGGCATCGGTCTGCCAATTGGAGTGTAAAACATATGCTGTAGTCGCGAAACCTAATAAGACTGGCCTCTATCTAGCATTGGCAGCCACGGCTGTTTCTGCTACTATCGAAGTCGAACATGTAAGTCAAAATACCTACTCTTCCCTTCTCTTCCTACATACCTTGCTTCTGTAGGAACATTACCGGGAAGAGATCTTATTCGGAAGTATGTCAGGTACTTTTGGGCAGGGGTGTTTATGATCTGGTGTAGTGAGAAAATGGCAGGCGTTTCGAGTGGCACGCTATTTCACCAGTGGGCCCAGTCAGCCACGAGGGGTTCATGGGGGGCAGGGGCTCTGCTTTCCTGGCGGGGATGCTGGCAGGCTAGACTGCGCCGCTAACGATACCAAAAAAGATATCGAAACAGGCCAGTCAATTCAACCAACTCGCTTGACCTCCTTGTTTGTCTGCTATAGTGCGCGAGTCCAAACTGCTAGGTATCTAGGTAAAAGAGGTCGATCAATTTGAAACCAATGGCCTCATTGTGTAGGGCTCATTGATGGCTGCCAAGTGGTGTATTACACGTGTTGGGGTTCGGATGACATCGCCTTCTGTACCTATGTAGGTAGGTAAGCACTTGTGCGGCTCGCGTTGCTTGACTTGACAACCCTCGACAAAAAACGTCCGACTCCCCATCTGGGCAACCAAAACGCAGAAAATATGCCCGGAACCAAACAAGAAGCGTTCAAGAGATCTATCATCTGCAAGTAAACGGGATCAGAGCCCGTCATCCAATTGTTGTTCTCTCTTCCTCCAGCTAGTAATCAGACGCTGAGGCCTCATTGTGGTCATGGTCATTAGGCGAGATGGCGACAGGCTCGCCCATGGGTTTCATTAACGACCGCTAACAAAAGACCCAATAAATCAGGGCGATTTCAACACCATCGTGGATCGCTGTCCCCAAAAGATCCCCCACCACAGACTTTGATCAAGTTCATTTCACAGGATCAATACACTTGGTCCATCAAATATACTCGGCAAGTCGGACAAGATATGAGATCACTGTGATATTGGGACAAGGACGCGAGAGCGCGTGCATGATGCTAAGAGGCCCACGCTTGCGGAACCCCCCAGCAACGAACCATTGGATTTGCCCATTTGGATTTTCGGGCACAGCCAAGAGCAGAAGAGTCGCTCCTCTTTCTGGCTCATGTAATCACTGGAAGGGCTTTGGATGTAGGCTTGGCGAGCCAGACGAAGCCATACCCAGTAACGGCCGGTGGGGAATCTTCCACCCGTGCCGCACTCCAATGAAATGACCGCCGTACTTGGGTAGCGTTGGGGACCGGGACTGGGGTTCGATGACGGGCCATCAATGTATTAGCGACTCGAGTGCTGCGCCGCGCGAGTAGCGAGGGTGAGATCGCTTTACTACCCCCTCGGGGCCTTCTCTAGAATGTGATGGGCTGTCCATACGAATATCTTCTTCTTTCTTACTCATCCATTGACCAGCTAAGCAAGTAAGAGGAAGATCGCTATACTTTGAGGTCCAGAGCAAATACCGAGTCTTGATCCTGCTGACCCTACCATCGCTCACGATTTCTCGGTCCGGTATTTCCCTCGCATCCGGGCTTCTTCCTTTCGCTCCTTTCTTTCGTTCCTGGGAATTCAAGGAACCAGTCATCGAAACCCGCCGCCCGCCATGGATAGCAGCAATGCTCCCGAGGTTGACAAGACGGCGGATCATCCCGAGGTGGTATGGAACCATCTCCGGGACCCCGAGCCATACGTACCGACCTACAGTCCCCAGTCGCAAACCCAGCAACCTCTACAGCAGCAGCAATATGCGCAACAACAACCTGAACAGCAACAATATCAGCAACAACAACAGTATCAATCATATCAGCAAACCGATCAACAACATCAGTACCAACAGACCTTGCCGGACTCACAGATGGCGCATCCTGCTGGGACAGCAGCACAGCCGTCATATGGATATGTGGTGGGACAGAGCAGCAGTCACGGTAGTGGCGCGAACGAGAAGGGTGGGGAGCCGGAGCGAAAGGCCACCATATACGGCATGTCGCGAACATTCTTCATCGCGCTGGTAGTCTTGGCCGTTGTGACGATCGCCGCTGCAATTGGAGGTGGCGTTGGAGGGAGTATGGCCGTAAGAAGCGCATACAATGAGGGCGCAAAGGGGGCCTCCAATGACATCCGAGCCGGCGCTGCGTCCGAGTCGTCAAGCAGCGTAGCGGCGGCAGCAGCAGCTACGTCGGCAGCAAGCCCCACGATCTCGGGAGGCAGCACCGTCACCTCAACAGCCGGGGGCCTCTTCACTGCGCCGACGGCTGGGGTGCAGCTGGCGCTCGACTGCCCCAAGCTGACGGGCGAGAAGGTCACCATCAAGTTCGGAAGCGACTACGAAGCCAGCTTCACCCTGGCCTGCGGCCTCGACAAGCCGGGTCGCGGCTTCGATCTGTTCAGCGCCACCGTTTACACGTACACCGACTGCATGCGGCTGTGCGTGAGCTACAACCGCGCGAGCCGCAGCAAGAGTTGTCAGGGGGTTTCGTTTGGTGCCGGTATGTCTTCATCGTCTTCGCGGACGTTTTTTGTGTCGTATATCATCGCTGACAATGTAATCGCGCAGATCTTTCGGATAATGTGGCAAAAGTGTACGCCAATTGCTTCCTCAAGAACACGACGTCCGACATGTCATCAGCGACCGATCGGTTCATGTTCGCATCATTGAACCCCTAATGGAGAAATGACTTTTTAATTAATGCGCAGTGGAGGATGCGACTTCTGTATATATGTACCGCACGGCGAAAGAGATGGCTTTGTTGTGTGTAGCTAATCGTGTCTGCACCGGTGGGACAGACGCATTTATATAAAGCTCACCATTATCTTCAATAGTGCACATACTACGACACTGGTTACATTCATTGATGGTTCAATTGAACTTACGATATGGTACTACACTTGACACAAAACAGTAAGTATCTATGGGAGCCAGTCACTTGATCGTTGCACAGCATCCATGCACATGGTAGGTATGTGACGGACACTTACTTGGGTGACGTGACCAATTAACCTGAGTCGAACCAAGACACCATTGATTCCCAAACTACACGTCAAAGCTATTTAACCGCTATCTTCACGTGATAGTTGAGGGATGTACCGTTCGCGATTGGCAGAAGGTGCAGTTAGGGGCTTTGGTGGCCCACTGATGGATGCCCCTTTCCCGAAACTTACAGAAGCGATAAGATGCGCGTCATTCGCAAACGCGCGATGACATTTACCATCAAAGGACTGGGCCAAGGTCCAGTTTCTTGTGTGCAAGTAGTGCAGCACTTGCTGGACCAGGCGTTAATGGGTGCCAGTTCTGCACTCACGCCTTCCTCGAGACAGTTGAATCAGTGACTGGAAGGGATTTCAAGCACGTCAAGTATGTGCCTGACGCAGCCTGCCCATCAGGAAGGTGCACTTGCTGCGCTGCCTTGGTTTCCTCAAGTATCTGTCCTGGCACGGATGAAGGATCTTCTTCGCCTCTCTCTCCTCTCCTCTCCTCATAGCCAATCTTCTTCAGACACCCACAACACAAACACTCTCCGTTACCGTCTCTCATTCAACTTTCCGTCTTCTTGTGTCGCCTTTGTCGATTCGTTTTACATACTCTCTTTCTTGAGCCTGCCTGACGGCAAACCCAGAAGCACGCCCAGCACACATCAGCAACCTGCACAGACGTCACATCTACCCAATCTTCTACCCACGACGATTGTCAACCCACCTTACCATGGTCAAATTCAATATTCTCAGCCTCGTCCTCTTCGCCATGATGGCTGTTCTGGGCCATGGCAACATGGAGCCGGGCTACTGGTGGTCCGATATATGCAAGAAGGCGTCTCTTCACTTCAGCTACCTGACAGCAACCTGCAAAGGTATCTGCAGCACTTTGGACCTGAACCACTGCTTTGGTTTCGATTACAACCAGGGAATCTATGCCAAAGACGAGTAATTATAACCCTCCTGAAAACCATGTGAACGCGCGTACGCACACAATACTTCTTCTCTCTCCCACAATCTCTTCAATTTCTTGTCAGGAGTCTCAACCCTTTGATCAATATGGTTATGCTTACCTTGAATTGAACCTCGTATCTAACAAATCAATACCAGCGGCAACTTCTATAATTGGTGTGACGCGTGTTCACTCGCGTCTGACGGATACACCTTGGGATGCACCTGCCTCAAGAAAGGAGGAGGTCAAATGAAGTGGACCGTTGATACGGGTGAGTCTTCATTCTGCACCGCCCAACCTTAGTTCTTGGGTGAAATCGGACGCGCAAATGTCCCTATTGCATACCTCTACCCCCTAAAGCAACTCGGTCTCTTATTTTCCCATCTCAACCCTCGGTCCTCCCCTAGATGACTAGCCACTACCTTATGGGCGGTGAATATCTGTTAACCACTCTGCAGAGTATACGATCTCGGTCCAAGAAGGACGTCTGAAATGCTTCAATCACCTTGCTGACCTTTGTTCCGGAAAAGAAGCCAACCCGAACACTCTGAATGCCACCGTCAGCGCCCAAGTCGAAGCCAGTGCCACTACGATTGCACAGTCGATTACCGCTTAGCCTACTTGGGCTCGATCACCAACGACAAAGGCACATTGGTCGACTGCGGAGAAGAATGAGGATGGTCAGCATGAGTGGGTGTTCTATAGTGGATGCTGGCCTGGAGGAACTTGTGACATAGACTTATGTATGGGTGCTGAAGCTCTCGACATTGTTAACATGTCTCTTTGGGAGTGCTTTAATGCTGAGATTATATGGACTTATGCGTCTAGAGTGTTGACGAAATAACATCAATCAATATTTTGGTGCAATGGGAACTATCCGCCTTTGAGAGGCATCACTATTTACATTTATGTTTTTGACACAAGGACTAAGCCAATGCATTACCATAAACTGCGTCGCCTGATCCTCGCATTCGTTTCCAGTAGGCGATGTCGTCTTTTCGTTCTTCTCGTCACCTTGCAGTCAGAGCATAGTTATACACGGGGTGTTTGATTCTGCTTCGAAGTTAGGTTCTTCAAGACTATTAGCAGACGGGCTGATCAATCAATGGCAACTCTAATATCCATTTTCTTCATCATTTGTGTCTCCTTTGATTTGATGACCAGACAGCAGCCCAACAGTTCCAAAATCAGTACAGAAACACGTACTCTACATGCTGATATGGCATGTCCGTAAGCCGACTCGGGCAGGCAATGTGAATTCTGCAAACCTCAAGTTCACTTCTTGTATGACGTGTGGAGCTGGGGCTGCCAGTATGATGACGAGGTGCTTCATCAGAGATGGTGCCAGTAACTTCCACATCGAAGACACCAGCCCGTTTCGGCCAATCCTGCTTACATTATTTATCCGCACCCGCACGAACCCTTAGCAAATGTGGTCGGGTCTGACGGAGATGGCGGAGGAATCTGCGGTCGATGGCTATCGGTAGTAGGGGAATCTTTAAATGCCGACGACCTGGTCCACTCTCGGTTCCTGGCACACGCGATCGCTCAGTCTCTCGGACGTGTCTTTTATTTGGCAGCGGGTAAAATTGAGAGTCTGGTCAACAGCAGTTGACGGGACTCGTTGAAATTGGCCCAGCTGTAGAAGGCAGGAGCTGACCTCGGGGACCAGGCAAGACGCCTTGGTGAAGGTCGAGAAGATGGCAGCACTACCATCATCGCAGGGGTACTCACTCAGCCATGACCGTGAGCGCGGTGCTTTGGTCCAGCCCTGAGGGCGCCGGAGCTGGACATCCAGATCCGGTGAGAGCTGACATTACATATGTAGACGGATTTAGACACAGCTGGACGGGCGAAAGATCAGACGACAGCGAAGGAGAGAGAGACCATGACGGGGCTTCCGGCGATAGACGAAGACTACATTACAGTAATGCTGTTGGGGTGGCAATGTTCTGGTGGTTTACGAAGGGTAACGCTCTGTCATGGCATGTTGGGGTCGGACGCAACGCGACAAGACACCCAAACGCAATGCCGGACCTGGCAAAAGGAAACCGAAACAGGCCGCTAAGTTCGTTTCTCATTGGACCAGGCCGGTGCCAAGGGCTTACGTGAGTGCGTCTTGGCCCTGAGCTTGACAAGCAGTATGTTCACCATGACCACTCCAACAAAGCTGAGAACAGGTGCCTAGCAATTAAGATTCGAGGCCCATGCACCGACAAGACAATACCCTCAAAATAGAAAATCCAAGTCGTTGGCGTTGCGGGAGCCCTTGCAGCTTTGCTTGATGCTAGCAGGCTAGTTCGTCTACTCCTAAAAAAACGACGATCGAAATTGGGGCCCCCCACTTGCTCACATTCCCTGGGCGCAGCGCCAAGCCCCCCAATTACTGTACAAGCAGAGTTCGTATACAAGCATTGCCAGCTTACTACGTACAGTAACAACTCTACCAAATGCTCAATATCGCAATTTACTGTACCCAGCGCTGGAGTCAAGATGGTGAACTTACAATAGACAGCAGCATATGAATGAAATGTAGATGCCTAAAATTCCCACAGAGTATATAGTCGCCAGAGACGTCGGGCATATAGTTTGGGAATTAGCACTCACCAGCTTCCACTCGTCCATCATCACTACCACTTACAAACAACAACCATATAAACAACATCCATCTTCTTCGCTCAACCAGACTGTTTAATCTTTTCTACCAATTCAAACTACCACCACCACCGCTACCATGCAGTTCACCACCACCCTCGTCGCCATCGGCTCCCTCCTCGCCGCCGGCGCCAGCGCCACGGCCATCCCCGCGGAGCTCCAGAGCCGCGACACGTACGACCACAAGGGCTCGGGCCTGTGCAAGACGATGCAGGTCAAGTACTGCGACGAGGCGGTCAACAACTTCCTGATCCGCGACAACCAGTACCGGTACGGGCCCAACCCGTACCAGACGTGCTCGGGCGGCTGCTCGGGCGCCGGGGCCGAGGGCACCACGGTCACGGGCTGCCACGTCAGCGTCGAGGGCGACGGCGACTGCCGCCGCTCCGGCAACCAGATCTGGCAGGACTACCAGGACCTCCGCAGCAACGGCGCCAAGAAGTGCGGCTCCAAGCACTGGACCCAGAAGGCCGGCGACAAGACGCTCCAGTGCCGCACCACGGTCAACTACATCTCGAGCTGCTCCAAGTGGAAGGACATGTCCTGCAACCGCTCTTAGAGTTTGGTATCCATCCATTCCTCCTGAAGAAGAAACACCAATTTGTTGGGGGTGTAGGTGGGGGAAGGGGAGGGTAGTTCGGGGAAAGGGGGAGTGAGCAAGCAGCACGACGGGATGTCAGGTCATTTCTGCTGGTCACTATTGCAATTTCACCTTTCAAATCCTTATCAGCGTCGTGGAGTAGGGAGTCAGGGTTTTACTATTCTTCTTTTCTTCTACCTTTTTATGTTACTATTATACTATGTATGAGCTTTTCTCGATCGAATCGAATCATCATTCCGCCACACGAACTTCTTCCTAGCAACAGCAACCTAATCAAGTGACAATCTAGAAAAAGTAGCAGCAGAGACTGTCAAAACGTGCACAACGCGGTGCCAATATACCATTTGGCGGGCGGAAAACCCCCCCTTAGATCATATACATCAGTATCAGGTTCACGGCTCTTGCATCATATCATGAAGTCTTCACTATTTGATCTGGCTGATGTCAGCTCATGCATGTGCCGGGATAAGAAGCTTATCAATATGCCAAGACACGGTCAACAGTATTTTGTTTTAACGGACCGGGCCCCGTGACAGGTGATCGAATATTACGTGAGATTGGCCACAGCGGTCTTCCAAACTCCCTTGTCAAGAGAGGAGAGATAATTAAGTTATTATTTCTTGGAGAATCAGTCTTTTTGTACTTGTGTTTTTCCTTCCATTTTTGCCAAATGGAAAAATCAATATTATCGAACTCCAAGCCAAGAGAAGACGAATAGAGAGAGAGAAAGAGAGAGCGCGCGTGCGTGTACATGTGCATTTGCTGTTATAAACTTTTACTATCGATTGATAATGAACTGTGAGAGCTATATTGCACAAAAGTGTTGGCTTGGCTTCAGGGGCAAACATGAATGTGAACCTTCGAAGGCAACCCTCTTTCTTGACCTCTGGGTCATTGGCGCTCGCAACAAACAGAAGTCACTTACTCAACTGGTCACAAAATATCCCGACTCATGACCGGCAATTATGTAGCCATTGAGACCACGATTGGTTGAGCATCCATAGTAACCTCAACTCGAATTAGAGAAAAGGGGTCACTCATACATATCAGACTCGAAGGAAGCAGGGGTAAGCCATCCCGCAAGTGCACGGTTCCGGCTTTCACTTTGAGAGGATTCCATCAATCGATATTAACCTAACGACTCGAACAAGGAAAGAATATCTTGATACGGAGCTTTTCTATTTCCGCCCAGGTAGTGTCATCCGTCGGGAAGCAGTCAAGGTAGCCAGTTTGTTTTCGCTCTTTTTTTTTTCTTTTTGATTTGATTTTCTATTTTGAATAGCATTAAGATTGTCTTACTATATGTACATCGAAATCTGGTCCACATTTCTTGCTTCTGGTGGTCTACACAATCAGAGAGGGCATGTGTTTCTTGGACGAGAGAGAGACCAGTTTTTCCAGCGGAGGGGCATTCTCATTACGACCTGCCGGCCAGCTTAGCCTTCCACCCCTTAGGCTTGTTCGCCTCGCCGGGCCGGTGCTGCTGCACGCCCCACGTGTTCCACGTCCCCGACGTCCGGTTGGTCTCGGCCATGGAATATCGCTGCGGGGCGGGTGGCGGCGGGACCTTCTGCGGGTCGATGGCGATGGGGTAGTAGTACTCGCCGGTGGCCTGCTGCTGGAGCTGCTGTGCCGGCATCTGCTGCTGGAATTGCTGCGGCATCGCTGGCACAGGGGGCTGGAACCGAGGGTCCATTGTGGGTGCCGCCTCCTCGCCGCCGAACTGGCTGACGCTGTCGTCGGGCCGGGGCTGCTGTGCCATCTGCGCCCGCTTGACCTCGCCGGCCGCGCTCGATGTCATGCTGGCCCGGGCCGTGAGCGGGTTCAGCATGGTGGACGATTGCCGCGAGAGCCACGAGCCGACGGGCGACTCGTTGCGTTGCGCCGCAGGCTCTGGGGCGCGCGGCAGCAGGTCGTCTTGAGAGCCGCGGCGCTTCTCGTCCATGTATGTGCCGCCGACTTGACTAGTGTTGCCGCCCTCCTCGGCCCGGTACACGTGGCCCATGATTGAGCCCAATGCGCTCGAGTCAGACCGGGGGAGGCCGTTCGGGCCGACGCCGGGGCGTGGAGGATTGTTGTTGGCGGTTCCTACCAGCTCGGCACGGGCTGCGTTGTCTTTCGCCCTCTTCTTGCGATTCCACAATTTCCAGATGATGAACACAATCGCAACGAGGAAACCCACGCCGCCTATACGGTAATAGTGTTAGCTTTCGAATGAAACTTATTAATGAAGGATGATAACTTACCAATAACTCCCAGGGCGATGGCGGCTTTCGACATGGGGGCGGGGCCACCCCCGCCGCCTCCGTTGCTCCCTCCCTTCTCGGCAATTCCATTGGCCGGGACTGCCGTGCCATCTGGCCTCTGTTGCCGCACCGTAGATGACGGGGCACCCGCAGTCTTGCCCGAAGCGATGGTTCCCGTGGGTATCACGGAGCTGACTAAAGTGGTGGAGGATATCACCGAGGTGGCGATCACCGGTTGTGCCGTCGGCCCCGTTGCTGGAGAGGTGGTGATGGCTGCTGTGGGCTTTGTCCCCGTTGCTGTCACGCCGGGCGGAGGCTGCGTCGCCGTGGGAGCAGCGCCGGGCGCGAATGTGGTCTTTGTCGGCGAAGCTGAGCTCGCGACTGAGTCTGGCGAGCCGGGGGATGAACGGGGACCGAGGTCGTCCTTGTCAAGATCCCGGATCTCGATGCGCAGGGCATCGGCGATGTCCTGCCCACGACGGAAGCCTCGTCTGGATTGACTGGTTAGCACACGGCTCTCGTTATACGTCGTTGATATGCCATCCTTACCTCATATTGTCGACGTGGTTTTCGGTATCTTGATTTGAATAGAGTACTCGTTCTTCACTGGCCCCGATATTGCCACTCGTATTGTTTCTTCTTTTTACTCCCTCCAAATTTCGTAGTACAGATAACAAATGAAACGGCGAAAGAGAAGTCGAAGCAGGTAAGTAATACACCAAAAAAGCAGTCCAGCTGTTGCTGAAGAATGTCAATAAAGCTTAATGGGGTCCGGCCCTCGAAACCGTTACAACAGGGAAAAAATGGTGAGATGAAGAATAGATAGAATGAGATGGGATGAAAAGGGAAAGCCCCAGAAGCGAATCCCGAAAGTCTAAAGGCCAAGCCAGCCGGGACGTTGGTGTCTATATCATGTTAGGTTGTAAGGTAGGGTGTTAGGGTTCTGCATCCGGAAGATCAGTGGGCTTCACAAACACGAACCAAGGCGTGGCCGTCGTGTGGTACTGGCGTGGCCGTCCAGCGTCCCTTCGCCTCCAACTCGAGCTGTTTCGACGTAGGGCTTGGCTGACTGCGATGTTTCGAACGCATAGGCGGGTAATTGGATCCCACCCCAAGTTTTGGGCCCTGACTTGCCTGCTGTGCTGCTGGTGTCTGGGCGCCGAGTCCACCAGCTGGGGTACCGTGACACTAGCCGTCTCGAACCGGTGGCTCTCAGCCCAATCAGGACGCAGACGCACCAATTAAGCCCGCCGATCAAGATATGGGTGCTGTTTCGGCTGATGCTTTTTTTCTATTATCGAAGTTCGTCGTCGTACTCGAGCGAGTCGAGCGCTGCCCGTCCCAGAAGCACTACCACATTACAGCCGGCCAAGCAACCCGAACCGTTTCAACGGTGACGTCCCAGCCAGCCAGCGCTTGGGGGTCTGCCCGGGATTGGCCTGTTTTTGGGGTCCTCTCCCCCCCGCTACCTGCCTGTCGTTGAGCTTATTGTACCCGCCGCGACTGTCAGGCTGGCACATGGAACCCAGAAAGAAAAACACCAGACGAGCACACGACCAGTTTCTCGAATAGGAAATGTACTTTCTTATTCGTGGGATTTCACATCACAGACCTCGCTGCCAAGCTGTCCACTCTCCCAGAGCTGGGGGACCTGGTGTCTGGCGATGCAATCAATGGCACCCTGAGCCATCATTGCAGATTGCATTGGGTACTGAGGTTACGCTTATTTGTCAAGAAGCTAGGGTTTTACTTGCTTGACGCGAATGAGATCACAGGGGAACTCGAGGAACTGACATCGTATCGCATTCCACCAGCAACACATCGCCACCCCGGATTCTCCACAGAACAAGAGATGCTTGTCTCAAGTTTCCATGTTCAGATCCGTACTTATGTGAACCAGAGAATGGGAGACTTGGTTGCCTCCCGCCTGTCGCTCACTCACTCACTGCCCTAATCAGTGGATTAAAATGCCGCAGAGTCGGGCGGACGACATCATCATCAAAGGAATGTTTCTGTTTTGAAAAGTTTCGCATGATGTTGTGCACGTCACCATAGCTTTCTTGTATTCACTTGGGTAGATAGATCGCAAAGGTGAAGCATTCTAGGTATTGGCATTGGGCAGAAAAGGAGTCTTCCGGATCTGCAATCAATGTCCAGTGACTTGAATTGATAGATGCTGGATGACCCAAATGAGCTGGGCGCTCAGGCGTTGGTCGCCATGAAAAGAAAAAGAGTCGTTGTTTCATGGAAGAATGATGCTCTCCTTGTCTCTTGGCACAAATTCAAGGTAAGGCGGCCTAGCGTGGCTGCGTGGGGGCGCTTGTCTGTCTGCCTGTAGCGGGCGACTGCCGACACTCAGCCTCTGGAAACGCCTAACAATCAGTGGCGTCTGGTGTCGGCACTTTTGGTGTAGGGGATCGTCTAAGGTTAGTGGCTGTGATTGATGCTTAAAACAGTCGGACCGTCCATTGACTTTTCAACAAGACGGAATTCACTTTCCCGACAACTCTGACGGCAGGAATATTTCAAAACACCAGTACAAACAACAGCAACAACAGGCTAATGAATTGACAAGTCGTACCATACCTGCACACATTTACCGATGCATCCTGGCGGCGGAATCGGATCGACCCAATCGCAACCTGAAGGACAGCAATTAAATGTGTCCGGGTTTGACTGATACACAGCTGACCATTTTCCCCGCCATGGCAAAAATATCGACTTCCAATACGAAAAAGCATGAATATATTCTAGTGATGAGAATCATACTAATCTGTCAGGGGGTCCCGGTAATTGAATTCAGTTTCGTTCCCGGGCAGTGGCATTCCGATTTAACGGTGACTTGATTCACGTGTTCATGTTGGTTGCTGGCTCGTTTGGCTGCATTCGCGAGCCCCAAGTAAGATGCAAAGCCTCAGATACTACGTAGGATAAGCACTGTGGGGAAGGATAGCTGGCGAGCCCAGCGTGTTCTAGCCTCTGATCTGATAATGCTCTCGAGCCCAGCCACCCACAGTCATTTGCGCAAGGAAGCACTTGTCACCAAGGCAAATCAGAATAAACCCAATCATTGGATTGCATAATGTTGTCATTAAGTTTTAGGACTAAGTATATACACTAATAATGAAGTATCCTCAGCTTTTCACCCTTCACCGGATGAGAGTAGCTGTAAGACAGCCCTGCTCTAGAACTCCAACGGAGCACTGAGAACCAACTTCCGGCTGCTAGGACCGACGTGTACCGTCTTGGCGTGTTCCGAAATGACCCAGTTCTGGCTCGCGACGTCCCAGTTGCTGAGGTCGCGGCGCGTCAGCGTGGCCCGGAACTCGGCCGACTGGCCGGGCTCGATGCGGATGCGCTCGAAGCCGCGCAGCTGCACGGGCGGGTCCTGGGGCCCACCCAGGGAGACGTAGAGCTGGGGAACCTCCTCGCCGACAATGGAACCGGTGTTCTTGATCGTCGCTGTCACCGTCTGCATGACGTCCCAGAGCTGGCGGTTGCCGCCGGGCTCGTCTGAAGCAGCAGGGCCGGCAGCGGCGAGGGGCTGGGCCTCCGAGGCAACGGCGTTGGGCGGAAGGAACTCGGCAGCGGTCTTACCGTAGTGAGGATCCTGGGACGCCTCGGCGGCCGACGAGGTGTTGTTGAGGTAGGGGTAGATGTAGTATGGGACGTAGGAGAACTTTTCGCTGGGGAAGGCGTAGTCGTTCAGGTCGGTTGAGAAGTTGCCGAACTTGGGAGCCTCGGTCGTCTTGCCCTCAGTAGGCTTGTACTTGCCAGCACCACTCTTCTCCACCTTGATGTCTGAGTACTCAAAGGTGGTGTACGAGAGCCCGAAGCCGAACTCGAAGATCGGGGTGATGTTCTTGTAGTCGAAGTAGCGGTAGTCAATCATGACGCCCTCGGTGAAGTCCTGCTGGGGCGCACCGGCACCGTTGTTGGGCTTGTAAATGATGTCGACGCCATAGTCCTCACGCTTTGCGCCCCAGGTGAAGGGAGTGCGGGCAGCGGGGTTGACCTTGCCGTAGAGGACATCAACGATAGAGCGACCGCTCTCCTGGCCGGGCAGACCAGCCCAGAGAATGGCAGTCACGTTGGGGGAATCGTACCACTCGGTCACGACAGTAGGGCCAGTGGAGTGAATGACGACGATCGTGTTGTTGCAGATCGAAGAAACGTTCTTGATGAGCTGGTCGCCGCTGCCCCAGAGGGTGAGGTTGGTGCGGTCACCCTCGTTTCCATCAACAGTGATATAGCCCTCGCCAGAGTCAGCATTGACAAAGACCAAAGCAGTAACATCAGCTTGCGATACCAGGGCCTTGGTAGATGCCCACGCGTAGTTGTCGAGAACTGACTCGAGGCGTGTGCCTTCGTCTGCCGTCTTCGCGTTGAGTGCCTCGAGAGGAGTAATCAGATACGGGAAGTCGGCAGTTCCAGATCCCCAGCCCATTGCAAGAGTTCCAGAGTTGCAGCCGCGGTCTGCGCAGCCATTAGGTCCCTTGGGACTGGGTCCGGCATCTTCGCCAATAACAGCAAGGAACTTGGGCGACTTCAGAGGCAGGGCGTTCTTGGTGTTCTTCAGGAGAACAGTCGACTTGGCAGCAACATCCCTGATGAGGTTGCGGTGGTCGCGCTGGACATTCACGTGCCAGTTGATCTGCTGGTTACCCTGCTTGGCGTAGTAGTGCATGGGGCCCTGTGTATCCTTGGTCCAAGAGTCGAAGTTGATCGGGGGCTGTTCAATCTCGTTGCCCATCTTGAAGAAGGCGGCCATAATACGCATAGCCATGTCGTCAAGGCGATACTCGGGAAGGGTGCCGTTGATGACAGCTAGGGTCATGTTGGCACCCCAGTAGCTCTTACCGTCATTGAAGGCGACGTCACCGGGCATAGTCATGTCCAGACCAGCAACAGCGCTTGATACACCGGAATGCTGAGCAGCCCAGTCACTCATGACAAAACCCTGGAAGCCCAACTCGCTCTTGAGGATTCCATTGAGCAGCTTGCTGTTCTGGCATCCGTACGAGTTGTTGATTTGGTTGTAGCTGCACATGAACGAACCGACACCGGCCCTCACGGCATCGACAAAAGGCCAGAGATACAGCTCGTGCATAGTCTTGTCGTCGACGTTCGAAGAGATGGCGTCCGACACGTTGGGGCCGCCTTGTCTGAAGTGCTCTGGCGGGAAGTCAGTAATGCCGTGTCTGAAAATCGGGTCGCAAGATACTCACCCTGCTCGTTAACGATGTAGTGCTTGGCGCAAGCAATGACACCAGTGCTTTGGATACCCTTAACGGTTTCGGCCAAGCCGACACCAGACAGCCAAGGATCGGCGGCGAAGCCCTCCCAGTTTCTTCCGCCTTCGGGGTGGCGGCCGAGGGGTCCAGCGGAGGGCCCGAGCAGGACGTTGACGCCCTTGTCCTTGTGCTCCTGTCCCATGGCCTTGCCGCGCTGGTACATGAGCGACCTGTCGAAAGAGGCCGCAACCGTCTGACCCGAAGGAAAGGCGGAGACATAGTCGGCGAAACGGACACCCAGCGGAGAGTCCTGCAGGCAAAGACCTCGGAGGCCCATTCTCGGGATGGAACCGACCTGGCCCACACACTGCTCGCTTTGCCAGCTACAGAGGGGATCAGTAATGGGCCGTGAACACGGAGGCGGTGGCACTTACCCGACACCAGTGGTCAAGTTGACCTTCTCCAACAGGGTCAGCTGAGAGACGAAGTCCTTTGCCTTGACGTATGCATCTTCCCAACCAATTGCCTTAGAGTTCATCCACGGCGACGGGTAGAAAGGCTCCGAATGAGCAGACTCAGCTCGCTCCTCGATCTGTAGTACATGATTAGAACTTGCGATTTGCGCCAGTGCGAGGACTGAACCAATGATCTTCAAAACCGCCATCTTGACAAGTTCGTAGGGGGGGCCGAATATTGTCAAAGGGTTGGGGGAAAAAGTGCAGCCTTTTTCTTTTTGGATAAACGCGAAAGAGACACAATGGGGCAAGTGCGGCGGCCCTCCGTAAGTATGTGAACTTTTATGAACTCATGTCTCACACGGGCCAGGAAGGAAGGAAGGGATGTTGACTTTTTTCTTCGAAGGAACAAAACAAGAGGGCAGCAGATAGATTAACTTACCGGCTGCGCGCTTGCAGCCGAGCTGCAAGCCGCCAGAGCGGAAACGAGGGCGATGCGCATCGTAGAAGCGTTGTGGCTAATTGACCCCTCTAGATTGGGAGGCAACAAGTAGACCACGAGAGAGAGCTTTCGACTAGGGAGACAAGTCGAATCGCAGAATGGCGCTGACCGAGAACAAGCGAGACATTCGGGACGGGCAACGGGCGACCATGATTATATACTGATAGTCTACGTACATCCAGCCCGGCCGTTTGTTTCCCTGTCAGCTTGTGCGGCCTCGCTGTCGATCGTCACATTACTTTGCAAAGTGCAGGTAAGCATGGCATGGCATGCAGCAACGTCGTACATGCTGCTATGCCATGCTGGGGCTAGAGGGGTGGTGGCTGCTGGCTTGCATCTAGAGCGACAGGGTTCTCCGCTTGTGGTCTCTCCACACGAACTCCAACAAACGGAAAAGTCCAAGCTAGAGGAAAAGGTGTAGGTACCGCTAAGCGGATGGATCGATTCGGGTTGGTTAGTCAAAGTCATGTGTTCCTCAGATGCAGACGCGGGAACTACACACCCGCGCGCAGCATATCAATATTCAGAACTACGTTACAGGTATGTACTGCATACATACAGTAACTTGAACAGGCGGTAAGTATAGAGAAAACAAAGTAAAAGTCATGCACAGGGGTAATCAGCTGAGCCTTGCCTGATTTTGCCTCGTAGCCGTTGGCAAAGAGGGACTTGGTCAAGAGAATGGAGCCGGTGAACGAGAGATGGGGAAAAGAAACATCCGGACGCGGCCAAGACCGTTGGCTACCGGGATGCTGGCTTCATTTGGGGTAAACAGAGAGTGGCCGCTTTCTGGTGAAGAAAAAAAAAGGTGACCTCATCCGGCTTTGCTCTACTGTAGGCACCTGGGTCCTGGGCACTTCGCGCAATTCTTCGGGGGGCGCCCACGTTGGTTCTGTCAAGGTTCAACATGCAGAGTTGGTTGGGAAGGGCCGATGCAACCCCACGGTTCTGGTCAATCCGGGGACACGCAGGCACCAAGCCAGAACGCGACTGGCCAGCTGGGGAATGGAGCAAGCGAAAGCAAAAACCCATTTCGGGCTGACAGCCTGCACACATACATGTTTGCAGATGTTTGATAAGATGCGGACGGCACCCATCAATCAATTGACTTATCTGGGAATCTGTGTTCAATGAACGTTGGGATAAAGTTGCCTCGTGACTTGAGACGCACAAGCTCCGGGTGGTCTATTCGGTATGGATGGTATCCGTCGTGGCGGTGGCAGTTCGTCTTGGCTCGTGGCTAGGATACATGTATCTATCGATTGAAGGCATCGCACGTCGAAAATACATATGTACCTAAGAGGGTCCCAGTATTTCTTGTCCGCTTCATGAGTCCATATCGGCCAAGAACGTTTGATTGCGGGGTACTAAATAAAGTGCCTCTTCTCACAAACACATGTTTGCAGCTTTTCGTTCCAATCGATTAATTGACCGATCTGGATTCCGGTCCCAATGCCAGTCGATTGCCAACGTACAGGGGTAACATACTGCGGTTGTGATCATACTCGATTGGGAACCAACCCGCTTGGGGTCGGTGGGTGGTTTAGTGCGATGAGAAAGGCGCAGATTGGCTTCAATAATGGCTAACCAGGGAGACGTTGGTACTCCGCATCTTGATCCATCCCGTTGTCTTGGTCAGTCCGCAACCACGACCTTTACCGGTCTTGGCAGGTCGTTGTTTTTGGTTCCTTCATGATTTCATCAGAGTCTATGCCCAGTAACCATGGCCCCGGATCTCTCTGCGATTGAGGGATTTTCGTTTGCTTTCTCGATGGCCCAGATTGCCAGACTCCTCTAATTGCCAGGGCTCTAAGGGGAGCGCCGAGCTACCTATATTGCAGGCTATCCGCAATCACACGTCTTGGCCGAAGGGGGTATATGGTGTTTGTACATGATTCATCATCTGCATGTATGTAAGGTGAGAAATGAAATGAGGTCCCCGCTGATCCAAATCATATGCAGCGGCACCACCAGCCTGCCAGTACTAAGTAGTCAGTGACGGGCTGCTGTGCCATGCCCCCATGCAGTACCAACATAATCGAGTCACATTCCCAATTCTATCCAATGCACGCTCGCTCGCCCTGTTCGCCATGTAACACAAAATTGCAGTACAGATATGACAGAATCATGAGATTGATGACCCAACCCAACTTTACCTGGTACGGGCCATACTGTAAACAAAACTAGCAGACCCGGGCTCTCATCCGATGCTGTCCCCTTGCTGATCTCTAAACCCCCGAAATTTATGTCTTTATTATCCTCAATCTAATGTCTACATGTGTAATTTTGATGTTATTGTTGTTGTCTTGTTTGCCTATGTAGGGGGTTTTTGTTTCGCTTTCTTCAGTTGGGGTACTCAGGCACCGCTGAGCCAGCTAGCCAGCACGCCCACTGGCAATGGAGCACGCCCAGTAACCTAGCAGCCTAGAGCACGCCTCCCCCGCTAAACTCCCCCGCATGACCCCAACTAGACACGGCTCAGAAGGGCACAATTCCGAATGGGCACCAGGGCTTCCCCGAACATAACCCGACAGCTCCTCCAGTTTCTTGCCCCCGGGCCTTGCGAATTGCTGCTCTGCCAAGCTGCTACGGTTACCTGATTCGAAAGAGCCGGTAGCCAAGCGGCGACAGGGCCCTCGAGTCGGCCCTTCTCTCTTTCCTCGATCTTGTCTCCCCGCGGATGCGCGGGTTGTGTCTCTCTCTCGTATGTGCTCAGCCGATTCCGACGGCCATCATGGCGAGGTTGTTAGCCGAGGGTGGAGAAGGTGGCCGGTGTTTCTATGTCCCTTCGTCTCTTCGCTTCCCGGTCTTTCCGAAGCAGTGCTCTCGGCAGTGGCTCTTGGCCAACTTTTCATATGAACAACAACGCGGATTTCCGTCATTTCGTCATTTCATTCTTAGGTATACACCAATGCCGATCGGTCAAAAGTTGGACGAGAAGGCAATTCGGTCGGCAGAGAATCGCTGCCGATCGGCCACTGTGTCAGCAATGTTCGCGATAATTTTCTCATTGATCTTTTTCCGACCAGTGTCGCAGGTACCTCTACGATATACGTTATTGACCAGAATCAATGATCATTCAATATCTCTTCAGTCTTATGCAATGCCATTTCACATGTCATAAAAATCACGTTATTCGATATTCTCCTGTTGGATGCATCTCATTCATTCACTGCCAGGCACAAAGGAAACAACTAGATCATCTTGTTCATGTGTCAATTTAGATCGCGGCTGTCTCTAACCTTAGACTAAGTATTATACATATTAACAATCACTGGTGCCTTTCGCTTAAGCCAAGTCGATGCACATCTGTCTCAACGAGATGTTCTTATCGAAGTCGAGGTCGGGCAGGCCGGGGCAGCGACTCTCATTAACCAACTGGTTCGCCAGGTCGAAGCCACCAGCGACCTGAGAGAAATCAAACCGGTCAAACTCAAGGTCACGCACGCTGTGCGCGAGCAGCGCCAGCTTGGTGAACTCCAGGCCGTTGAAGGGCAGGTTGCTGTCCTTGGACGCATTCTCTCTCTTCCGGGTGGGCTGGTACTCCCGGGCCATGGCGACCCAGACGCGGCGGTTGTTGGGGCTGCCCTCCTTGTTCACCTCGAGCAGAAGGTTGTACTGGGTCAGCACCGCTGTCAGCGCGTATGGCATCCGGGTCGCGCGCTTCCGGAGCATAAGCTCGCCCATGTCGTAGACGTAGGCGGGCGGCTGCCAGGTCTCCTGCCACTTCTTGTAGCGGACCTGCTCCTCATTCAGAAGGACGTTGGACTTGATCTTCATCCTCATGAGTCGAAGGTCCTTCAGGTTCTGGTTGCGCAGGAGGTCGTTGGCGCCAGGCTGGTTGATATGGCCCCCGACTCTGGCCACGCGGATGGGTTCACTGAACACATCACCGATTTGCCGCACACCGAGTCCCGTTTGAAGCACGTAGTCGATGGAGTGTGAGGTGAACTTATCATTGAACATGGTGCACCGGCGGGCGATCTTGGAGTTGTCCACCTTGAGCAGCTGCACGATGTGGGTCATGTCGGTCCACTGGATCTTTTCCAACATGGTGCGGTAGCCCTTGTTGGTGAGCACTTGGTAAGGTAGAAACGATCTCGCATCGACGAAGGAGACCGGCGTTGCCGCGGATGCCGCAGGGATGAGCGGGGCACACGCAACCCGGCCAGAGCGAGCGAGAGCATGACCGCCAGCGCTACCATCAGCACCAGCATCAGCACCATCGCCAAGAACACCGCCAAAAATGCTGCCCGCGGCACCGCGGAAAACTCGGCCAGAAGAACCGCCAGCGCCACCATGAGTGGGCTGAGCGGACAAATTGCCAAGGCTACTGCAGATGGTTCGTCTGGGAGCAGCATCAGAGAGAGAGGGAGTCGGAAGTGCCAGCGCAGCGCGGGTCGCAGCGTCATCGTCTGTGCCGGAGACTGGGCCGAATGCTCGGAGGGAAGAGCCTTGCTCCTGGACGCTGCGATTGCTGCGGCTGCCGCGAGCGATAGCATTGTCGCGGGTGTTAATATCCGAGTCGATATTCTTATTTCCATTTCCGTTACTAGCCCGATTTCCGTTTGAATCCTCAGTTCGGTTTCCGACTGAGTTGCCTAGGCGGTTCCCGATTGATTTGTCCGGGTGATTTCCGTTTGAGCTCTCACCCCGGTCTCCGGTTGTGTTATCCGGGCGGTTCTCGTCTGGGTTCTCGCCTGGGTTTCCATTGCTATTCTCAAGTCCGTTTCTGAGTCGGTTCTCAACCGGGTTTCCGGCTCCGGTGCCAAACTCGTTTCCGATTTGGTGCTCAAATCCATTTCCGAGGAGGCTTCCGACCATGTTCCCGGCCACGTTGCCACCGGCGTTCGCAAGAGGCGCATCATTGTTCTCAAAGAATTGCGCCAGGTAGGTTCCGAACCCGCGCAAACGCTCATTCACCTCCTGCTTGACCTCGGCCTTGATGTTCACGGCGTTGTTCTTGGCTGTTTCATTATGGACCGTCTTGAGCTTCTTGTCGTACTTCTTGTCCAGCGCCTTGACAGCCGCATCAATGCCGTTAGCCTTCTTCTCCAGCTTGCCCAGCCGTGGGTGGTTATGGTTGCTTATTCGCTCCCTCATGGTTTCATCGAACGACTCAGCCATTTCCTTCTTCAAGGCGACAATGTTCATGTTCATGTCGTTTTTGACAGCGCTGGTCTTGACGGCCATCTCCTCGCGTAGGTCCTCGGGGATCTTCATGAGGTCTTGGAGCATTTCATGGTTGCGGTTGGTAACCACGGCGAGTGTCTCGAGGTCGGCTGGTAAGGCATCGTCGTTGCCATCACCAGCAGGGCCTGCCTCAGGGCTTTTCCTCAGGCTCTTGTTATCGCCGTTGTCGGAGTCGTCTAGATTAATCACGGCGGGCTCGGAGGGCTCAGGCTTGATCACCTGAACTGAGGAATCTCCGTCGCTGTCCTCTCGTTTGCGCTTGCGATCGGAGTTTTCCATTCTTGCAGCTCCTTTGCCGAACAGCGGCGCGAAGAGATAGTGGTAGTATCCAAGTCGAAGTAGTTGTCTTTGGGTGTCACTGTAAAATCAAGAGTTAGCAAGAAGGCTACCCACGATGGTGACTGCGTCACCCAAACAATGGGGGGGTGGGCCAAGTTCTCCTTTTTCTTCTCCTTTTCACGAAGGAGTCAACGATAAGCAGCTGTGAGAATAGGACACCCACCAACAACACAACTTGTCTCAACACAGTTGCTGAATGTACCAAAGTGAGACTGAAGATAACGGGCGGTTTGACTATCTCTTGAGATGGAAAAATGGCGATAAGATATTGGTTACATACGAGAATGTAGGCAATCGTCGATATCGAATAAGTAAAAATATGGAGAATGTCGCTGCCGCAGATAAGTTATGTCCTATTCAGAGACAAGGTTAGCAAGCACGTTCTTCCCAAGTCAGGATATGATAAGATATTTAGAAAGAATGCTGGATTCAGGGGCTGATTGATGTGAACGAAGAAAGGGGTCAAGTAGCGACAAACCTCTCTCAGATGTGAATAGGCCAAAGGAACTCAGTCAACATCAAAGATTGGCTTGCAGAGGTTCACAGTTGTAGCCAATTGGTAGGTAAAGATGCGAAAATAGATGTCGGCGCTGTGGGAAATTGAATACTGTCAATGTGAGAAATTGAATATCGCCGATGTGAGGTGGGAAAGCTGTCTAGCTGTCGTCGACTCTGCCACAAAAGAGGAAAGAACGATGGGATATCGGCGGCGTGAGGTGGAAAAGTGGTCTTTCTGCAGTCGGCTCTGCCTCAAAGGGGGAATGTACGAAGTGTTGTAGCTGTCTCGTCGCTTCCAATCTGTATTGCCAATGGACGGTCAGTTTGTTTGAGTGAAGTTGATAGAAGGTGAAGAGAGAGAACCAATATGTTGGGTGACGGCACTCAGCAGAATGAGCAGATAGTTAGTTACCGATACTGACACGGGCACAATGGGCCAGAAGAGGTTCAGCCAGTCTGGAGTGCTATGTCAACGGACGGCTTGTTCCCAAGTACAATGGTGGCCAGTCCCAGTCAACACATGTTCTATTGGCGTTGAGTAAATGCTCCAGATGTGAGGCGCGAAAGTGGTCTGGCTGTCCTTGGCTCAACCATCAAGGAGGAAGGAACGAGATGCGTTATCAGTGGTACGGAAAGGTCAGTCAAAGACGTTGACAAGAACTCGATGAGCCTCGAGATATTTGTTCGGGTCGCAGCTCCCTTCTCTTGACTCGTGCGCAGACAATCACACTCTGGATAAAGTACTGATAGTGAATGTAGGTTGGGTTAAGCCAAGTTGTTGGCAGGATTGAATGGTTGAATAAAATAAAATGGGCGATGCTGATGACAACACTTGCAAAGACTTTTTGGTGATGGTTGCCAGGACCTGGAGGAATTAGCAAAGTCACCCTGCAAGATTAGAAACCTCGTTGAGTCGAGATTATGTGACTACGCTCAGGAGATGCCGTTGCCATGTGATGTAGACTGGTAGTGTTTGAGGTTGCTTGAAGGTCAAGGAAATGGGATGTCGAACAAAGGCTGCCCCTTTGGTTACACTTAGCGGGCTGGGACAGAAGTGATGCTGACGATTGATGAAGAATGGGATGACAACGGATTCCACGGCGAAGACGGCGACGATGTACGGGGTGACATCGATATTCAGCTCGAAGATGGTGACGCCGGCTGGGTTCTGGTCGGTATTGGGCGGGCAGCAGAGGAAGTTGGGCAGCTTTTGGTAATATGGGCACCACACCGGGCGGTGACGAGGAACTATTATGCCGGCGGCTCACGAGGCTTTGTAACTTGGGTGATATGAAAAGGGCATTTCATGACTCGGGATGGATTCGGACGGGTAGAAGGTCTCTTTGGATATGCCGAAGGGAAGTGAGCCGATGTAGTAATGATTCACAGTTGGAATTTGCGTTTGTGATATTGGTGAGAAAGGAAGAAGCTTGTGAAGAATTCCTGTCTCTAAGATATTTTCAAACATGTGAGGGTGTGTGAGTGAGTAATTGAATGTAATCAACCATCATTTCAAAGGATCTGTTTGGGACAGCTTTGGATAGGAAAAAGGCAAGCCGTGATGTCGGCGACCCTAGTGTTAGATGGAAGGTAAAGTAGGTACTATAGTAATGGCTTGTGTTGGCCTAGTGCTGCCTTGTATAGTGCTACACTTACTACAGTTAGTTTCCTATAACATCCTTCTACCTCCTGAGTCTCAGTGGGACTATAAAGAGTGGTTCCACTTGCCCAGTCTGGGGCGTTGACTCTGGCCTTCCTGGAATAACATTCTTTAATTATTAGCGGAGTTTGAAAAGACATTGAAGCCAAGTTTGCCGAAGCTAGGATGATCAACAACACTGATGCGACCACAAGCATCACAGTTAATATCGATACTGGCATCACCACTGGAATAACACTCTTGAAGTAAGACATACTACGTACTCATTGGATAGAGCGGTTATGTGTAAACCATCTACTCTGCCATACTACCTAGGTATATATTATAAGTGCTCAGCTTCTTCTCTCATTGGATGCCACGAGTCTTGGCCATGAACTCCTCATACAAGCCCTCGGGCGTGAGAAGACGGCAGTTCCCACGCATCGCCGTGTCCTGCATCAGCTTCTCCATCTCTTCGAGGTGTCGGCACTCTCCACCTCTCAAGTACCAGTCCGCAGTGTTGGTGGCCAGCTGGGCGATGTCGAAGCTGGTCGTGATGCCACGCATGACGTTCTCCCAGGTGTCATGGCCGAGCCAGCCGAAGAGATCGATGTCGCGGTCCCACTTGCAGTCCGCCGTCAGGTGGACTCCGCGCTCAACGCCGCGGTACCGATGGACCAACCACAGGGTGCGCTGGTCGAAGGGGGGCTCGATGTCCATGACCATGTGGCAGCCGATGGGGCGGCATTCATCGAGACCGCCGCTGGTGCCGTCTTCGTTCTTTCTCCAGGTGTAGACGACAATCTCGCCGATCTCGACGACGAATCGAGGGAACTTGGTGGGGGCCTGCTCGTTGGCCAACGAGGATCGTCGGCTGGTGCTGCTGCGTCTGCTTGCTCTACCTTGAGGCTGCCTGGGGGGTGTTACTTCAAGTGACATGACCATGGATTCGAATAGCTCCTTCGGCTTGTTGATGTCGATATCGGTATTGCTTCCAGCCTGGTTCGAAGGTCGGTAGCTGGATCCCAGGTGGTTCGGGTTATCGTGGTTCACTTCGACCATGTATTGGTGAACAAGAGTGTTCTTTTGCTTCTTGCGCTTCTTTGCATCCTGGTCCTTCTGCTCGTACTTAAAGAGGAGAAGTGACTGACGCTGATACTTGGTGCGTACTGCATGTGCGAACCACAGGTCTTGGGTGTCACCGAAGTTGGTGTTAACCAATAGTTCCAGGTAGTTTTGGCCAGTCTGTTGCGGCAAAACCATCGACAACTGAGGCGCATCCATGATGAAGTGAATCTGAGATTTGGCCGTGATAAATGGTATAAGACAGCTGAAGTGGCCGAGGGGGGAGGAATCAAAGCTTGTCTCCCTCAGTTAATGATTCAACGGGGCGAGATGAAGAGGAAAATATGGAAAGTTTGATCTCAGTCGATTGGATCAACCGAAAGAGGTGAAGGGGAAAATGGGAGAACTGGCAAGTCCAGTGGTAGTGGTAGTAGTAGTCGCGTAAAGGGGAAGTTCTCGGCCTATTGTTGATATGAGATCTAGGCAACATCGCGGGTAGCTGCATGGCACGGCTATTTCGACTTTGAAATGATTCGAGTATGGACAATTGGTCTGGGGATTTGGAAATGATTAATCAGATAGGTGGTGTTGGGTTTCTGAATTTCTGGTTTCATGTTCAGTTCAATCAGCAAAAGTTAAGTCGATACCTATTGAGGTCATCATGAAGCTGTTGACCTGGTGGCGGTGACAGAACAAATGACGTGCGACAGCCATTTCGTTGGTTTTGCCAAACCATTCTTGCCTCTTGTACTTGAACCATTTTGATATCCCGGTGAATGAAACACATACCTTGAATTATGAGATCCAGCCAGTCCATATGAACTGAGATGCTGTCGGCATTGAGGGCTCTATAAGTTCGAGTGGCTTACTTAAGGGCGCGCGTGTCTCATTTGACATTGGCCCGCGCGTCTAAGCTGGAGGTTAGCAGGTTAGCAGGCTAGGCTGCCATAATTATGAGCTTTTGGGGGCGCATGGGGCATCGCAACCACCAGCAACCTCAGCACCCAGCACCCCACCAACTCCAGCTTCACCCCCACTTTCCCTGACGGAGCCTCAACTCGCTTCCACAGACGCGCGCCTCGCAAACAGGCAACAGGCAGTCGACTTTCCTTATTTTGATACTTAACTAATGGATTGAAGATAGAATTCCTTCTTCTAGAGAACCCTCACATTTCTGTTTTACCACGACGGCTCTGGTTCTCTTGGGCCTTACTCAGACAAGTGGATTTGCTGCCATATTCCCCGCTCCGTACCGGGTGTCAACCATGCCACGCAGTCTGTACACGACACGCAGTCAACCCTCGCCAAAAGTAGCTCGCAAACAAACTTCCAAAATGGCCCAGCTTCCCAACGAACTCTACCGTCAAATCCTCTCCCCTCTCGATGGCGCCACACTCCGAGCCTGCAGACTGGCCGGCCGCTCCATCCACCAAGCTGCCACCGAACTGCTTTTCCGCTCCGTGTCGCTGAAGATCGAGCTCATTACCATCTCGAATGGTCATCGCGCTAATCAGGACGAAGACCGGGATCCCTTCGAGGACCAGGTCGACGAGGATTGCAAATCCCGGTCCCGGTCCCACAACAGCTTCATCCAGATCGCAAAGGCCCCGCACTTACGACCCTGGGTGCGCGAAGTCACTGTCGACGCCAAAAGCACGGCGGTCCCTTACCTGCACGACCATACCTTAGTCCCGCACCCTTTCCTATACGCCCTGCCTTTTCTACAGCTCTTCACCGGCCTGAAAGTCCTGAAGGTCATATTCGGTAAGCGGCTCAGTGCGGGGCTTCACGGGGGACCAGATCTGAACGGGTTTGGCGGCGGCGGCTTCCTGCCCGTCCATCAAAGCGAGCCATTCGCGCGTCTCGTGCTGGACACCTGTCTCCGATGCCTTGCGGGCCAATGGACTGGCGAGCGTCAGGTCCGCATCCAACACGAGCTTCTGGGCCGACATAACCAGAAATTGAGCACACAATGGCCCGCTTTATTGGCTACAACCTCTTCTTCGGATACTGCCGGGCCAAAAATGGAAGCTAATACCTTGGCCATCTCGAACCTGCCTGTGTCCATGCAACTGGTTATGCCGGAGCTCATGCTAGCTTGCCAGGAGAGCCTCACCAACCTGCAACTCCAGTTCCCCAGCGGCCCGTGGGACACGTTCCACAATCTCCCTCGCCAGGCCGGCGACCGGTTCGACTACTTCCAGAACCAACTCCCAAAGGCCTGGATCCCCCCTCCCATCGCCCAGAACCTCCGCGTCCTGTCGCTGTACTACGAAAACTACTGGGGCTGGGCGCCCAAGTTTGACTTCCGCACCATCAACCCGGGCGTCGGCCTGCCCAACCTGCGGGTCCTGTCGTTAGGCTGCTTCGTGTTCACGCACGAGTGGCAGGTGGACTGGATCGCCTCCCTAGGACGACGGTCGCAGCAGCCCAACGACGGACGCGAAGGGGGCGGCGGTCTCGATGCGCTTTACCTAAAGGACTGTCCCATCATGTGGGAGGCGAGGGTCCATTCGGCCTTGGACGAGTCGACCACCGAGATCCCCAAAGCGGACGGTAGCGGCGAGGTCGTCCGCATCTCCAATGCGGGCTACCCGACAGATGAGTCGCTGGAACTCCCCGGCGGAGATGGCAATGGCGGCGGCAACAATCTCGGGAACCTGATCGAGGTGTCCTTCCCGCTTCGCTGGAGCACCGTTCTAAACCGCTGGTCCGAAACCATGGCGTCGTCCTCGACGGGGTCCCTGCGCGTCTTCGTCATGGGCTCAGGGCCCTGGGGGCAGGTGAACTACCGGTCGTGGCAGCGGCTGCCAGTCAGCTCGACGGGCCTCTTGCAGTACGTCCACTTCGACATCGGGCTCGACCCGGAGCCCTTTATCGAGCAAGACGACCGTCGCCGGCTGATGATGGAGGACGACGGGCTCGAGGCGTACAACGCCGCCCGACTGGCGGACTACGACGCGTACAATGTGCTCGTCAGCACGATCGAGGAGCGTCTGAGGCGGTCGAAAGAAGTTCCCTGGGTGGGCAAGGGGCTGACCTACTGATGATAGTTAGCGAAGGAAATCAATGTTAGATAGAGTGATGAATCAAAAAGAAATGTCAAGTGCAAGTCACCGAGCTTGGCCGAGACTCGAAACCAGCACTGGTATTATTCAAAGAGAATAACAAAAATAAACCAGATAAACTGGTTCACTGCCATTACACCAGAGGTGCCAATGGGCAATGGCTATGAACCAATTTATGATAGTCGCCGACCTTATTACAGTATAAAAGGCCTGGTTACCTCCCTACCAAGCTTGAAACTCTGATCAACATTGCTTTTGTCTTATTGGAGTATATGAGTATAGATAGATGTATATGTAACATGTCTCATGCCCCTCAAAAGGCCTAGAGCAGCAAAGCCGCTCTCTAGGCGTTAAATAATACAACAATGATAACAGCCGAGCTTGGAAGAGACTCGAAGCCAGCACCTTTCTTCAAAGAGCCAAAAAGAAACCAGATAAACTGGTTCACTGCCATTAGACCAAAGGTGCCAATGGGCAATGGCTATGAACCAATTTATAATAGTCGCCGATCCTATTTGGGCATAAGAGGCCTTCTTACCGCTCTTGTAAGACACCATCTGCTGACTCTTATATTCAATCAATCACGCATCCTCAAATAGAGCTTCGAGACAGTAGTCAGATTGGCTGGCAGGCCGGCATCGGTGAACTTAGAAGCATTGATAGAAACAATAGCAATACCAGTCAATAATAAAACCAAAAGAACAGCCCCAGTTGGCTGCTGTGCTTGTTGAATACCGACATGATGATATAGAGCAATAACTTGGCTTGTTGAGAATATTGTATAGCTACATCTATATATGTGAATGAATACGAATATAGTCAATCATTATTGAAACCACGTAGCTTGCTGAGTCATGGGGAGTGAATGTAGCAAATGTGAGTTGGCTGCAATTGAACGGGTGTAACCCCCTATTCTCCTATCAGTTCCGCTCTCCTTTGACACTAACTACAATGAATAGAAATAAATAACGCAAGGAAGGCATTTACATATTAAAACCCACACCACCTTTTATCCATCAAATGGTCAGGTATTGGATCTAGATGTATACGGCGTACGCAAGGTACGTACGGTACTATGGTGGCATCCAAGGCAAGGAAATACGGCAGATAGGTTGGTCGCCAATCTCGCTCCGGGGACCCATAGACCAACAAAATGAATTGTTCGGTTTCTATTTTTGACTTCAGTGTGTACTTAATATATGTAGGTGTGTGATGGTGTTGGGGCCGTTGGATGGATGTGACCACACACACCTGCATGGAACGCATAGAAACGCGCTAGAGCGGATTCAACAGGAGCCCGTTGGTTGGTTCCACCGGACCCCTGTCTTCATCATCTCCCCCCTTGCACACCGATTTCCATGCTTACCCTTGATTCCTGCTTGATTTGGGGTAGACCCAACTTGGGTCTACGGGATTGACCGCTGTATTAGCCGGTGGCACAGTAGATAATTAGTTACCCTCATTGTGCCAGTAAAAAAAAGAAGAAGCTCGCTTGTGTCACCACACTATTCTGTCGCAACGTTGAACTGAGGCTTGGTCTATATGCGTAGACACGTCGGTCGAACGCCACAAGCTTGGCATAGAATGTTTCTAGGCCACCACCAGGGGCCCCCTGGCTCGGTTTCAAGGGGGTAGCAGTAAAACTCACCCCTCACTCCCATTTCCTCCCCCAACGGGAAAATATCTCGTTGGCAGCAATAAAGGGGTAACATATATGGCCCATCACAACAAGATATCACGAAAAGCAAACATGGAATATTCAGTATAGCAAACGATTGAATAGTTTCGACTCTGTTGGATGGTTTTCACAACAAACGGCCAGTACCCCTCGCTATTTGGACAAAGTCGTGTGAGATGGCGATCAAACAGATAATCAGCGAGCAATAGGGAATGAAAAGGCCCCATGTAACTCGGCCCCTGAGAGACGAGATAGGCAAGGAAAATGACAAACGAGACGCTGAACACCTTCGACCCACACCATGCCCCAGGAGCACATTACATCTCGGTCCTCTTCGGGTGAGCGACGTGCTCCTCGATAGTGGTAGTATGTTGGTGTTCGGTCGAGTGGATTTGCTTCTCGGTCGCTGCCACGACTTGGTTGTTGAGCTCTTCGGGTTCGAAGACTGTAAGTAGTTGGTGTGCCGCGTTAGCTGTGTTACTAATTTCCGAGCATATAGGGGGTTACTTACGGAAAGTGAGCTCTTCCAGGGTGCGGTTGTAGGTCTCGGGGTAGAAGAGGAACTGGAAGATGAACTCAAAGGCAATCCAGCCGCAATAGGCAGCGAGGAACTTCCAGCCAATGTTTTCCAGAGCGAGGGGGTTGACATTGGTCGAGAAGAAGCCTCCGGCCTTTCCGAAGACCTGCTCGATACCGATACCACGACTTCGGATGGCGTACGGGAATAGCTCAACGAGGTAAGCTAGTAATTAGGGTTGTTCTGTTAGTATCCAATTTCGAAAGCCCAAAGTGGAGATTCGGCAAGAAAAGGGGAGAGACTTACTATATGTTAACGCATTGTTGCCCAAGTTGTAGCATGGCGAGTAGGCGAAGTAGAAGAACAAGGCGGAGATGGATGCCGGGCCGTTGGTCTGACCATTATCCTTGGCAAATTGCAATCGCTGAAAGGAGATGGTCATGGCTGTAAAGACCAACAGCATGGAGGTCGAGGATGCCATGAAAGCCCACCGACGACGGAAACGAGTCACGAAGAGAGCGAGGACCGTGGCGTTCATGAGAGCCCAGCACTGGTTGGCGATATTGATGCGTGTCTTGACCCGGGGGTCGGTGAAGTTCATCATCTCGAACATCAGGCTCTGGTAGTAGGAGAGGAGCGTGTTGCCCGACATCTGCGTGAACAGGCCGAGGAAGATACTAACGAAGACACGGCGTCGGTTACCGGCAGTGGACCACATGATGGACCACGATTGCTTGGAAGTCTCCATTTCCAGCTTAATGGTGGACTTGATCTGGGCCATCTCAGCTTGCACCAACATCGAGCTGGCATCTCCTTCGGCGTGGTATTTGGTGAGGATGGCGAAAGCCTCATCGTCCTTATCTTTACTGACGAGATATCGCGGGCTCTCAGGGAGGAGGCTATCAGTGTGTCAGTGTTTAGGCATGATTCAGTGAGGTAGCTAGAGTGCGTACAAGACGGTGCAGATCTGCATGACTGAGGGGACAACCTGCAGAAGCGAGGGGAGCCGCCAGCTCCAGTCGCCCTTGATCTCGACGGTGCCGATGGCGATAGCTGCCGCCAGAATGGATCCAATGTAGTATGATGAGTTGAACAGCGATGTCATGATGGCTCGCTCCTTGGGGTGGCTCAACTCGCCAATCAAAGCGGACCCCGAAACGATGGCGAACAGAATGCCTACTCCCAGAATCATACGGGAGACGATGTACATGCCAACTGTGTCAGAGTCCATTAGCCCAGTCCATGCCATTCGTGGTTGGATATATGCCTACCATGCTGGGAGAATCCCTGCAGGATAGCGCCGATGATCATGATGATCGATCCCGCCATGATACCCCATCGTCGGCCATATTTTTGGTTGAACCAAGGTGCGATCGGGACTGCAATAATGGAGCCCAGCTGGTAACAAGATGAGATGAAGCCAAGCATGGCTGGCTCGATGCCCCATTTCTTATTTTTGGGACTGATGTACCCATTGCCGAAATCTATCGCCATAACATCAGTTTATGCTTTTCACGGAGCTCCAGTTTCCAGTCGCGCCGCTACTTACACTTATTGAAGTCGTCGGAGAATTGCAGAGTGCCAATAAGTTGGGAATCGAAGCCGGAAGTCATCTCCACGCCCATGCAGCACAAAAAGAGCCACACGTACATGAGGCGCAGATTGGGCTTCTTGTACCAAGGGGTCGTGTCCTCCTGCAAAAGCCGGGTGACGACGGGGTCACCGGCGTGTCCGGTCTTGATGACACCCATCTTGTCAGTGGATTGTCGCTGGTTGATTCAAGTGATGGATGGTCCTAATTGAACGATGTCAAGAAGGCGCGACGAGCTGGACGACTGGAGAAGAGAAAGTCCGGGTGGGATCAACGCGAGCGGGAGCGTTGCATTATGAAGGTCTGACACGCGATGGGAAATTGGCTGTCCAATCCCAGCCAAGACAGATCCTGGCTGCTATCGGACCGCATGTCCATTCTCTTGTCTAAGAGGCCAAGCCGAACGCACGTAGAATGCAAGCAGCAGGGGAAGCGAGGTAGCATCCTCCACACCCGAGTTATGGGGGGTGTTCCAATGAGATGGTTGATATTATCCGGGGTAGAGTGGGACCGATCCAATGACATGGCTGATATTATCCGGGGTAGGTGCATAACAGGGGGGGCAACGACTGGACAGGAGACCATTTGGTATACGAAATGTCCGCGAAGTGTCAACCCCCGGCGGGCCAAGGTGAGCTATTGGAGCTACGGCGGGGTATCGGTTGCCCAGCCCGGCTTTCTGGTTCCTTATCTTATATTTTCGTGCCCTGGGGCCCCAGGCGGGCTTGTCGGTTGCCGAGCCCGTCAAACGGTTTGTTGGTTTCAAAGACAGGAACCCAGGTTACTGGACGTCTGGCCATGACGAATTGAAATAATTTGGCCTCAGGTCGTGCGATAAAGAAGATCGTCGGGTCGCCCGATAAAGAAGATGGTTAAGCCGCACCCGTGGCCTTGCCTGGTATCATCCGAACTTCCCGACCGAACCCGTCAATCAATTCTGGACCGATCGAAAATCAGCAGCCCACCACTTTACCTGCTGGAACTGCATATCTCTCCCGAGCAAATGGTAGGCGCACATGATTGGGTTGAAGGAGCCTCTGTGGCATTTCAATTAGTGCAGAGCGCCATGTCCTTCTCACAAGTCTTGTCGGGCCATCAAGCTCTCCTAGTCGCTTGGCTCCCTTGCCAACACGTTCGCCAAGGGCACAAGAGAAAACCAAGACGGAAAAAGTCGTCTGGGCGCCGCCCAAACCCCGCATCGAAAAGAGTGAGCCTGTCCTTGACTTCTCCCTTAAATTTCGAAGAGTGAGCGCTAGGTCTGCCAGCTGAATCCTGACGATGTTCAAGACTGTGACTCGCAACTAGCCTAGCTCAAGAATCGACCAGTGAACGCGCCAATTGCTAAATGCAGGTGTGGCCTGACATTGAGGACCGGGAGGGTTACCCTGGGTGCACATGCATCTGAGGATCTATGGAATGGCCCTGCCTGTCAGCTTGTCATTCTGGCCTCATCTGACAAGACCGACTGCAGCTGAAGGCCTTGGCAGCCGATGATTCGATATAGTTGATAGATCAATTTATCCGGTCATCATCCACCTGACTAGTCGATTCCCCGGATTGGTAAGTAGATGGCTTCATTCGACCCTAGACCTGATGTTGACGAGTCGCTTGCCAACTTTGTTCAGTTGGGTTGGGAAAACACATTGATCTGGAACATGTCCAGTTTGAAGATGCGAGAATGGAATATTGAATCCTTTCTCTTGGGACCGTAAGCGAACGAACCAGGCGATGATCCACCCACCCATGCCACTCCAGCTGCAACGGTTTCGTCTGCCATGGTTCGTTCGCTATTCCGGGGGTGTGGGGAGCCAACATCGAAGTGCATCCGGGCCAGGTGGAATGTAACCTCGGATGCAAGCACCTTCATTGCACCGAAAGTATACATATATTATATACGCAGACTTGTGATTACCAGAAATGGCTAATGAGCATCTGAGCCAGCTGGTATCCACATGCCCTACATGTGCATCAAGGCCAAATGGATCTCAAGCCTTGCTGTATGTGTGCAGCGTGCCGGCATCTGGTCTGGTAGTCTCAGGCGTGTAGCGGTAAGGCGGGACGGTGAATTGGCAAACCACGATCGGCCGAGTGACTTGAGCATGTCCGTTACAAAAGGGCTCTGTTTGCCAAGTGGTCAGTCCTCTAGTTTGAATGCCATGCCAGACAAAGATGTAATTTTCGGAGTTGTATATTTAAGTTAGGGCTAGAAGAACACAACAAGGGAGCTTGGCGCGTATCAATCTGGCAGGCACTAACGGGCACGTGTGAAAGAGTTTCCAAGTTTGGTTTCAAATCAAAGCAAACGAAAGGTTGGTTTGGTTCTGCTACCAACCAAAACTGCCAGCGTCCTAAAGTAGCACTAGTATCTGTCAAGTGGGAAAGGGCAATGGAGAAGAAGAAGAAAAAGAAGGACCCGTCTTGGAGTGTCATCTGCCCTCCACTACTCTATGCTCGTAGCAGGGAAGGAATGAGATGCATGAAAAGCATCCTTCGCACATGCACAGAAAACCTGAAAGATGTCTTTGAGTAAAACTAAATCTGCTATGGTTCGTTCATCCATCATTGTAACTGGTTACATAAGTACTTAGGTGTTCCTTTCACATTGCCACCCTAGATCCATGCAATGACAAAATAATATCGCAGCTGTGTCCTTTTTGGCACATGGCTGTCTTGGGAGAAACCTGCTGCACAATTGATGGATGGGTCTTGAGAGATAGGCAGAACTTTTCAACACCAATTTTGAACTTGAGTAGCATCTAGCTTGTTCATAGTATGACTGTCATGCTCAATACCCAGGGGCGTCAAGGACCTCCTGAGCCATCCAAGGCATCATGGAGCAAAATTGATACTCCCACCATCTTTGTCTACCATCATATCTGGGCTTTTTCAAGTCAGTCAGCTACGGAAAGAAGGAAACGGTTCGGCTTGTGTCGAGGTCCCACGCGTATTCAGGTTGGACCAGCTGGGCAAGCTACCCCCAGCCCCGCAGATTGGCGGTAGCCCCTGAAATATACGAGCTACCCCTATCTTGACCTGAATAGGGGTAGCTCGTAAATTTCAGGGGTCACATCTGACCTTGCACATTTTGATTCTGACCGAGCAGTGTCCTCGTCTCGCTTATGAGAGTAGTACAATATACAATTAGAATCAAACACAACCGCGAATTTGTCGTAGAAACACGAGTATTGTACATACTAAATCAATTTCGCAGCCTGATAAGTTTGAATCATTTGGCCCTCCTACCATTTTGAAAGGTTAGCCACATAGCTCCCATGGTGTATATGCGGTTTCTAGAGTAACCTACGGAGAAAGTCCCTTTGTCGTCCCAAACTTAATGCTTTGGATACTGATTGTGAGACCGCATCTCTCAAGAACCACGGGACTCTAATAGGCATGCTTTCGACATAATTTAGCGAGAATCGAGGTGCGCGATACATATATTTGATCAGATCTCTAGTAGAGAGTTTTTTATTTGCCTGGTGAACACATCCCCATTCATTATCAAATTATGATCCAACACAGGCTGTTGGCCAAATCGCCCAGCCAGACCCCATAATCTCTCCAACATCATACTTGCGAATGCCCCTTTTATTTGCATCCAATCCATTCATTCTCTGGCTTTTATTCTGATAACATCTTTCTCAGCGCATCTTCCAGTTCGACTGTGCCCCTGACCGTATCCTTACCACCCTCGAGGTCACCCGCCAGAGCGCCGCCTGGCAGCACCGCCGTTATCATCTCCACAAAGTCCGGCACATATGCTGCCGGCACCTTCTTGCCAAACGTCTCCGCGAGCTCTGCCCTCGGGATGTTGACCAGCTCCCAGTCTTTGCCCGTCACCTTCTCGATGGCCTCGTGGACGTCTCGCGGGCTGTAGCTGCGGGGGCCGTGTAAATCCACGCTCCGTACACCCGGCTTCGAGGATCTGTCCCGGTTCAGGAGGTATCCGGCACAGCAGCGGCCGATATCCTCGACGCTCACCTGGCAATAGCGGTTGCGCTGTGAGCTTTACCGAACAGATTTGGGTTTATACTCATAGCAGCTACCAGTTGCCGCAAACAAATAGAAGGGGTATTCAGCTTACCATGGGGACTTTGTACTCGGGGTCTTCCAGCGGCGACTCGATGCGCAGAGTTCCCGATCCCTTGATCTGGGCTGCGGATATCCACGTATGGTAGTAGTACGCTGGTTTCACGATAATGACTTCGGGCACCGCATCCTTCAGAATACTATCGGTGACGTGGTTTAGCCTCAAAATACCCTGTTGTTGCCCATGTCTCATGTCAGCGCTGCAACATCCAGCTGGGAATAGTCAAAATTGCCTGTATTCGACGTACAGTACCACTTTCATACTGCGACCCCATTGCCGATGATATAACTAGCCGTTTGACGCTAGGTACTCGCTTCAGAGTGGCCCGGACATTGTTGGCGGCCTGGGTAGCGAACAGAGACGCATCCCTCCCGTCGAAAGTCGGCGGTGGGTTGTAGAAGACGACGTCGGAGCCCCTGAAGTCGAGGCCGGCCCACAGGTCTATGTCGCCCTTGGCGGCGTCGAATCTGGGGTTGTTGGTGAATTCTTCAGGTGCCTTGGACGTGTCCCGGTATATGCCTCGGACCAGAGGCTTCTCCTCAGCGTTGAGCAGGGCACGGATGGTCGCCTTGCCCGACTGCGTCGAGGCAGGAAGAACGGTCACATGGATTGGAGGGGTTGAGACTGCCATGATTTCTTTCGGCTGGAAACTTGTGGTGTTTAGAGAGTGAGACAGATAGTTGACGATCCAGCCATTTTTATAGCTGACCCCCGCGTTTTTCTATTACTAAATGGTCGAACCACATGGCATGGCGTGGGCATACCCAGGCGAGTGACGATCCGGCGATGATCCGTGGGGTTCTGCTTGGCGTGGTCGCCGTTTCGCGGCTATCTCCTGTTGTCAGAGTGGCTTGGCATCTCTCAAGGTCGTACGACTTTGGTGGAACACCGCTGCCATCTGACCTATGGTGCATACTAGCTCTGAGAGTGTCCGCGAATTTCGCGGGGCGAAAACGAGTTAACCCCGCGCCCCGGATTCCTTCGCTTTTCGAATATTTTCAATCTGGGGATTTGAGGGGATACGGGGTTGAGAATGGAGTTGGCAAAGAGGACATACATCGCCGAGTTCCTCACCGTCCCAGCACGTATATTCTGAGATCAGCCAGATATGAGTGTATGGAACCTTGGGAAAGATATCTAATCTAATTATTCTCTGTAACCCTTGCAAGCATTTATGTTGTTTTCTCATGTGGTAGCAAATCATGGAGATGATCTGCTCAGACTATGTACGCCATGAGCTGGCACAGCATCGAAAGCGTGTAGGGCTGAAGTGGACATATTGATTGAAGAGAAGCAAGCAATAATCATCCCCTAATGTTTCTGGATTTGGCGATCCTGTTGGACGCTTGAGCATGCTTGCGCGGCTCGTTGGCCTATCCTTGACGAGGATGGGACACCCTGCCGCCGGCTTTGCACGAATTCATATATTTGCCCCCCAGAAAGAGCTAACAGCAACAGGGATTTTAGAAGGAGCCCGCTGATAATCAACCCTCTGTCTCTCAGTGGTATGCGCATCCTGATGATTCGCATGTTACCATTTGCATTCAAGGCGGAGCTGATCTTGCACTATAAACCGCAGCGGACACTAGAAACCGAGGCCCAATGCACACAATTATGACTAGAACCCACGTGTGAATGTACAATATCCTGTCTCCCATCCAAATCTGATGAGAACCTTATCCGATCCGTGCGAGCAGTGATGCAGAACGTACTCTTGAGAGACATGTTCGAGATCAAAGACCCCGATGAATGGACATTGTGAGCTATGTACTATGAAGCGAAAACCCCAGGAGCGGCTCTGATCTACCTGCTGCCACAGTTAGATACCCCAGCTCATGTTATTGGGCGAAATCGAGAATGGCCAACAAGGAACCCCAGTACCTGTCAGTTGCGACCAACGCTACTACCCCTGGCTAACAGATCGACCATCGCAGATCTTGGTGCTTGGGTAACGCAGAGCTTCAATAGCTCGAAAAGACCTACCCGATCCCCGCCTGGCATGTCCATATAGGAGTGGTGTTGAATGGACGTAGACGGGCAGTGCACGCGGGACTTGGATAAGCCCATGCTCTGCTTCCCCTTCGGGACTCGGGGGTGTGGCTTAGGAATTTGACGGGCGGCCTCCTGTTCCTGTCTGTCTGTCTTTCTTTCTTCCTGGGTTGTACAACCACCATCCAACGATCGCATAGCTATTGAACCCGATGAACGAAAACGTCAGGTATTGATGGATTTGATCTCGTTGCGAGAGCACGGGACAGCTCAGAAGGCATTAAGCAGACGGAGGTGCAATGCCTTGATGCAATGCCGATCTCCCGGATGGAAACAGGGTTAGGCGACCAATCATGATGACGTCTGGTGCTACCGTGAAAGCAAGTGAGTGCCACGAGAGATGCGACCCAGCTTCGACCAACGCATTGGCGACGGCCCTTCCTTTTGAAGTCGAGTCGATACGTGTACTGGCAACTCGTGCAATGTGGACACAGGTCAACTAACTGATTGATTCGCATTGGCTTTTAAATGTTGCCTATTTCCATGTGCTGGGGCATTAGGTTAACCCAAATGTGTGCTTGTCATTCAATGCTGGCAGAGCTTGACAAGACGGAATGTCGGCGTCGCTAGCGGGTCGCCAAGTGGGCTAAACACTCCATAGCCCACTGAAGACGGCGATCCATCTTCTTTGTTTCAGCAGCCATGAGTTGGCAGGCGGGTGACGGTGACCGCGGGAGGGAGCTTGTTTAGTTAGTATAAGGTTCACATGGTAGCCTGCTACAAGGCTTTTGACATTTCTTTGCGACGAAACTTTGCTGCTTGTTTGACATCAGTTTTTGAGAAATATTTGCAACAACTTTGCCCATCATGCTCGGCTACAAGGTGAGCTCTCCAGCGGGCGCACGCGCCCCCACTGCCGCAAAAAACAACAAACAATTCTAACGTAATGCGCGAAAGATTCTCCCAGCTATTCTCTTTACCCTGCTGTCTACGGCTGGCGCCGCCGACGTTGCGGAGCGCGGGGACGATGTAGTTTTATTGGCCGAGCGCGACCAGAGCTGCGCCTACACCTGTGGCAACAACTGCTACCAGCAGAAGGACATCGACCAGGCCGTCAAGACGGGCTACGGCCTGCACCAACAGACCCAGACTCTAGGTAAGCAAAATCAACAACCCAACAAAGCAAAGCAGAGCGATCAGCAGCGCATCGCGCGTGCTCACTTTTCCTTCTCCTTATCCCTCTCCGTGTCTTTCACTAACCTCGCGCCATCCTCAACTCTACAGGCAGCGGCAAATACCCCCACCAGTACAAGAACTTCGAGAAGTTCAACTTCCCCACGTCGGCGCCCTGGTACGAGTTCCCGATCCTCTCGAGCAACAAGATCTACACGGGCGGCTCCCCCGGCGCGGACCGCGTCATCTTCGACAACAAGGGCACGCTCAACTCACTCATCACGCACTCGGGCGCCAAGGGCAACAACTTCGTCAACTGCGTGCAGGGCAAGCAGCAGGACGGCAAGAAGCCCGACAAGAGCGCGTCGACGCGCGAACACGTTGCTGGCGGTGGGCTACTCGTAGTCGCGGCGGCAACGGCGTGGACAGCGTTGGTTTTGGTATAGAAGACTTTTTAAAAAATAGGGGCTGCATGGATGGATGGATGAATGAGATAACGATATTAGGTCAATATTACGCATTACATTTATACCCTTATACTATACTATTGCCATATCTGCATGATTTCTCAACCGGGAGCTGTAACTAGATAGGGTCCTGTAGGAGGCGAAGGGGGTTGCTTACCGTGTCACGGTGTTTAGCCCGTCGGGCCAGCATCCATTGACTGGGAAACTCCTCCATCTTCCCCTCGGCCGCGCTCTCGTAATCGTCCCCCATGACGCCTCGCTCCAGCCCCTTCTCCATCTCCACCACCACGCCGTCAAGCGCGACTTGGTCCTGGTAGCGGCCCTCGTACGGCGCGACGCCTCGCCGCGGCGACCAGTGCCAGTTGGGCTCCAGGAAGACGAACAGCCTCCGCAGCCCGCCCGCCCGCAGCTCGCGCAGCGGCGCCAGGAGGTCCGCGTGCCCCCGCACGAAGTCCGTGTCCGTGTACAGAGGCGTGCCGTAGCGCCTGTGCGCCGGCTTCCGCATGCGCCCGAACATCCTCCGGTAGCCGTCGGGTTTGCAGTTGCCCACCCGCATGTACGGCGCGCCGTGCGCGAAGACCTCCATGTGCACGATGACGGTCAAGCGAGCCAGCCAGCCCTCGTCTTCCTTGGTGGTTTTGGTTTGTTGTTGCTGCTGCTGCCCCAGCAAGCCACGGAGGGCGGCGCACCAGTCCTGACACAGGTGGGCTCGTTGCGCCTGCTGATCCCTCGGAGGGGGGCCTTGGAGCCCGAGGTCTGGGAACACCACCTCGAGCGTGCGCAGCTGGGACAGCGCGGCCGGGTAGCCGGCGGCTGCGTTGGCGGCGAGGAACCGCGAGGCGTCGAGTCGAGGCTCCTCCTCCAACCAACTGGCGCCGCTTCTGGGCGCGGGCGCATCGAACAGCCCCGCGTCGTCCCGCTGGGGCAGCACGATGACGCGGTTGCATCGGTAGAGCGTGTCGACGGCCTCGCGGTAGAAGGCGCGGGACACCGACATGAGGCCCCGGGGCGATGTCCAGCTGCAAGAGCAGCGGAGCGGCAGTCCACCTATCGGGGGGCTGGCGAGGCGGATCCGATCCGACTGCATCTGCTGGCAGCCGAAGGCGCATTGGTGCCGCCACGCCTGGCGGGTGTCGCGGCTCCCGGTCTCGTGGAATACGACGCGCTCGTCGTACGTCGACTTGCAGAGGACGGTGATGGGCAACGTGACGCTGAAGCCCTGGCTGGGCCGCCACTGCACCTCGCGGCAGGGCGTGACGAGGTCCGTCTCCTCGAGGACTGCCTGACGGAGCTCGGGTGGGAGGTCCATGAACCGGAAAGGAGGCTTGCTTGAGTTTTCGTCCGTGTCGTCGTCGCCTTGCATTCGCATCGTCTTTCTAGGGTTAGGCCGGGTGATTGGCACGATGCAACCGACAGGGTCCATGGTCAACAATCGTTTGGGGATCGAGAGGTGGTGGTTTGTGATACTGTTGGCAAATACTGCGCTGGTGTTTCTTTTCTCTTCGATGAAACGGCGTCAAGACAGTTGTTGATTTCTTGCTATCTCCGTTATCTCACGTGCAGATATCAGGTTCGGAGTTCAATGTCCAATAATGCAGACCATGAAGGAATTGGAAACGAGACGCAAAAGCGGGTTATAATTGCTATATACTCGAATCACTAACGAAGATGGAAAAAAGTGAGGAGTGTTTGCATTATGCATTGCTTTGGAGCCTACCATTAAGCTTACGTCGTTCCATGGGACTCGCGCTTCTTTAACGTATACTTTTGCGGCGCCTTGGTAAACATGATGCTTAAGGTAATTGTTCAAGAAGTAACGGAATGGCGCGGTCAATTGAGTACGATACTATTCTGAGCTGGGTGTTAGGTCAAGATGTAAAAACTCGTACTTGCACGCTCCAACTACACCATCACCAGAGTATCGGGTATTGCAATTTGATTGTCAATACGTGAGTATTCTATTCTATTCTATGGGGTATATGTCTATATCATTAAATCAAATCCGTGGCCTGGCCCTTCTAACCAGCCTTCTTCGTTGCCTTGCTTCGAAGCTTCATCATCAAGAACACCAGACCATACGAGCTGATGCAGAAAAGCGCAGTAATGCCAACCTAATAAACAAAACGGGTTAGTCATAAGTCTCAAAATGGAAACGAATGAATGGTAGGAAGGGGGGTTTCATTGGGACAACTTACATCTCTCCATCCGTAGTAGCTCTCGTTGATGTTCATGGTGCGCAAGTAATCCGCCCCGGACGTGTACGCGCAGTACTCGCATGTATCCACCGCGCTCGGATCAACAACGTAACCACCGCTGGCGGACAGGAAGTCGGCGAGGTAGGTGCCGCAAGTCGAGTTGGGCGGGACGGGAATCTTTGTGAGCTCGTTGGGCTTGCACTGAACCTTGACGTCCCAGACGACGGGCTCGAGCAGACCGCCAATCAGATAGGTAAAGGGATCGAGCCAGTAGATCCAGTAGCGCCAGAAGGCCTGGATCTGCGAGTAGGGGACGACGACACCGCAGAAGTTGATGAGGCCCGCGCCAATGAAGACGGGGTTCGCCAGCGCCGCGAAGACCTCACTGGGCGAGTAGGCAGCGATGGCCTGGCCGATGGACGTGTACAGGAACTCGTAGATGACCATTTCGAGATAGACCTGGCCGGAGCGGCTGGCCTTGACGGGGAAGCCGGCCGTGAAGTACCAGCAGCCGAAGTAGACGGTGGCGCAGACGATGAGGACGGGGATCTCGGACAGGAGCTGGGCTGAGATGAAGGCGAGCCAGTGGTAGGCCTTGGACTTCTTCTCGCGCGTCTCGAACAGGTCGCGGTTCTTGATGAACAGGGGCTGAAGCTGGTTGATACACCCTGGGGCCACGAATACGAAGTTGAAGACGGCCATCAGGCGCAGCTGCAGCTCGAACGAGCCGTTGCCGATCATCCAGAAGGTAAAGCCACCGAACAGGGAGTTGGTCACGTGCAGGCCGATCTTGTTCCAGATGTAGTCCGGGTTACGCCAGAGCGCCATAGACTGTCGCAGCGTCACGAGCTTGATCTGGTACAGGACGGGCGTGGCGTAGTCCTTGGACTCAGCCTCTGTGGGTTCGGAGACGGGAGTGGCCTGGGAGGTGGTGCCAGTCTTCTCGAGGGTCTGGCCATTGTCAAGGCGCTCCAGTTCGGCGAGGGCCTCAGTGCGCTCCTTAGATGCGTTCCACACTTCGGGCCAGTCGATCTCAGTACCGAACCGTCCCTGGACCACGTCCACAATGTGCTCGGCGGGGTTGACGTCGGGGGCGGCTGCAGCGCCGTTGCGCGAGAAGTAGTCAAGTACGACGGAGGAGTCTTGGCCGGTGGGTCCGAAGTAGGTGGTTCTGCCACCCTTGGCGAGAAGCAGGAGAACGTCGAAGGCCTCGAAGAGCGCGGCAGAGGGCTGATGGATGGTGCAGATGATGGTTTGGCCGGACGCGGCGAGCTTGCGCATGAACCGACAGATTTCGTAGGCGCTCTGGCCATCCAAACCACTGGTAGGCTCGTCGAGGAACAGCAAAGAGGGCTTAGCGACAAGTTCGGTGGCGAGAGTGAGACGCTTGCGCTGTTCGATCGAGAGGCCTGAACCGGGAACACCGACAAGAGCGTGTTTCAGGGGCGTCAGCTCAAGGAGTTCCATGATCTGGTGGACATAGGCGATCTTGTCCGCGTCAGGCACAGCGTAGTCTTGGCGGAGGCGGGCGGAGAAAACCAGCGATTCAAATACGGTGGAGGTCGGCTCGTGGACGTCGTTTTGCTCGCAGTAGCCCGTGGTGCGCTGGAAGCTGATGCCTTGAGGCTTGCCGTTGACCATGATGGAGCCTTCGATGCGACCGCTGTCCTTGCGCTGCGCGAGGACGTCCATGAGTGTCGTCTTGCCGGCTCCGGAACTACCCATGAGCGCGACAAGCTGGCCAGGCTTGACATAGCCGGAGACATTTTTGAGGAGTTGCTTCTCCTTGCCTTCGTGGTGCACGAAGTACGAGATATCCTTGAAGGTGAAGACGGTTGATCCGGCGGCGGCGTAGTCGCCCTGCTCAGGGAGACCTTGTATTTGGGTTTTCTCGGGATCCTGCTTCTCAGCCAACTCTTTCTGCTGGCTTCTGCGATCGTAGAGGACCTTAGATCCGGCCCCCGACACCAGGTTCACCTCGAATCCAATTGCAGCGATGGTAGCGAAGAATACCCAGAATGCAATGAGGATACCGACATCCCTCCAGATTTCCCAGCTGTGGATGTCGTACTGTAGGTATAAGTACTCGGCGCCATTGATCAGATCATCACCGGGAGCCGAGCCGACGGTAGTACAGCTGCGGTACTGATTGACGTCATAAGAAGGGCCAAAGGGGACGAATTGAGGCTCGACACATGTCATCTGCCTGTTGCCCATCTCGCTAGCCATGACTGCGTTGAAAGCGTAACTTGCAGGGTTAATGTAGGCGATCCAGCGGAACCAGGGGTGCATGTTGGGAATGGGGATCAGATAGCCTGCGTAGACCATCATCACCATAGTCATGAAACCACTAATCTGTGCTGCCAGACCGAAATGGCGGCACCAGGCACCGATGAGTCGGTACAGAGACGCGAAACAGAGCGTGATGAGTACATAAACAAGCCACTGAGTGAAGAACCGGCCAGCATCGTGCTGGTAGCCGACCATGAAGTAGTAGACAATGTCGAACAAACTGAACATGACAACGATGAAGGGCACATCGGTGATAGCGCAGGCGAACGCATAGGCGGCCGGGCGGTTGAAGCCGAGACGCTTGTGGCGGGTGAAGATGGGGCGACCCATGAACGATGCGACGGTCTCACTCATCTTGTTGAGACCCCAAAGGAGAATGGGGTAGAAGAGAGCTCCGGGCCGTCGGAAAATAGAGCTACTGTCACCGGGTAAGTTGTACATCAGACTGCCAGTGACGAGCGCCATAACGATAGACGAGGCCAATTGCAGACCGTTGGTGAAGCGATCACCCCAGAGGATTTGGAATTGCCTCTTGGAACATGCCCAGACCTGTTTGGGGAAAGATGCAGTATATGGACTCTTCTCTCTGGATAAAAAGCCGACGGTGCGGATCTTTTCCATCTGCCCCGCCAGCCTAAGATCCTCAATCTCGGCAACGAGAGAGGAATCGGAAGACCGCGCGGTGGCCGCAGCCTTCATGCGATGGTATATCTGGCTGCTCTTGAATCGAGCCTCGAACTCCTCGGCCGTGTTAGGTACGCTATCCTCGAAGCCGGGTCGGACAGTGCGCTCGGTGTGGACGGCGACGGAGGTGAGGAAATCGGCAATGTTAGCACCCGGGGGGCACTTAAATCCCATATCCTCGAAGTAGGCCTTGGCCTCGTTGGCGGGGCCATAGAAGATCTCGCGGCCCTCCCCGGCCAATACGAGCACCTTGTCGAAACAATCGTAAATGCCGTTACCCGCCTGGTACAGCGTGGCAATGATGGTCCTCCGCTGCTCGTCGGCGGCTTTGCGCAGGACGCGCGCGAAATCGAGCGCGTTGCTGGCGTCGAGACCACGTGTAGAGTTGTCCCAGCATTGTAAGGGAGCCTGGGTGCTCATGACCTCGGCCAGACTCACGCGCTTGCGCTCGCCGCCCGACACGCCGCGCACAAACTCGTCGCCCACGATGGTGTCCTTGGTGTGGCCGATGGCGAGCGAGCTAAGGGTGGAGTCAGACGTCTTGGTGATGTACTCCCGAGCGTCCTGGAGGTGCTCGGGCCTAGACCCGGGCAGCTTGGTCGAGGTTGCGAAGTCCAAGGTCTCGGAGACCTTGAGGGTGGGGAAGTGCATGTCATCTAATCACAGTCAGTCACGGTGAGGTCAACCATGTATCTTGACCTGCTGCCTTACCTTCAGTGTTCATGACAATTTGATGGCGGAACTGCTTTGCTTCTTCGTGTCCGATATTTCCGTATCGGACCTGCCCCGATACCTCAGGGAACTCATCCCGTTGGTTTGAGAGGACCTTCAACAACGATGTGCATCCAGATCCGGGTCTGCCCAGAACGAGAAGCTAAGGCGAAGTCAGTGGGACTGCAGCCAAGATCGGATGGAATTCAGGGGCTAACTTACCATCTCACCCGGGCATACTTGGCCGCTCACACCTTGAAGGATGTGCTAAGAGTTGTTAGCTTCTAGTCTTTAGATCTTGGGCCGAAAAGAACGAGCCGGGCACTCACCCTTTTTGACCTGCTGCCTTTGCCAAATTTAGGGACTAAATCGCCCAAGACGGAAAGGCAGTTGGAGCCATAGTCTTCGCCGAGTCCGAAGACTTGGATACCGACGTCTTCGAAGCTGACGGTGATCTGCTTCCGGATCGCGCCGGCCCCAGCGTGGTCGACTTTGCTGGCACTGCTGTCGCTGTCAGATGCCTGGAAGGTTGCCATGCTGAGTAGATGGTCGTAGAATGCGATGACCTCACCTTCTCAGCAAGCAGACGAGGGGCTTGGCTGGCAGCCATTGTCTTTATGTAGGTGTTGCAATATGTGATCGGATATACGGGTTTGCTATGGGTGTGGGTTCGCCCCGTCCGCCCCATCGAAAAGGCCTCTCGCCTGGGAGATAGGAGATCGGCCAGGCGACCGCGTGTCTGGTTTTGTAATCAATAGCCTGCATCAGATCCATTCAAGATAAGCAACCCTGACAGACCAGGTAATCATTGGTTCGCGGTCAAGACAGTCGGTAAGGACTACCCAGCGTGTTGACTCACGTTCAGATGGCAGATCTAAGGGACTTTGTGAGTGCCGGGAAATGTGGAACGTGCTTGCTTCAATGTTGCATGGGACCTCAGACAACGACTAGAAGGTAAGGTTAGGATGGGAGAAGTCCACGGATGAATAAGCCCCGTCTATATCGCATCTCCATCTCGAATTTTCACTCATTTGAATTGCCATATACTTCTGTCAGCAGTATCAAGTATATGGTGTTGGTATTTGAAGGACTACAATCTCTCGCTGCCGATGATGCAAACATGGCGAAACACCGACTTGGACCGACTTGGACCGACTTGGACCGACTTGGAACTCAACTTTATCTGTGCGTTTCAGCACTAAAAATCCGAACTTCAGGGCTGGAAGCCACCGAAGCTACTGCCCCAAGTGCCTGTAATACTGCCCGTAGCCCCCCTGACCAATGTTGACCTGACCGCAGTGCCCGTCAGTGAAAGAGCCCACTCTAGCACGCACCCGCCCCGCTTCACCAACTTCCGTGCATCTCTCACTACTGAAACGTCGCTGCCAGCTATTACCTAAACTAAACGTATCTTACGACACCCCGGGGACCTTTAATTTGCTGCTATGGAAAATTAAAATATGAAATTGGAGTCGCGTGCTTTTCTTCCCGAGTCCCATATCTGTATTTGCTTAAACTGTCCCGTTCAGCCTACTTTTTCGTTTGCTGATAATCCGATCCGGGTACACCCAACCTCACTGCGCGAATTCGGGGAGCCCTACTGTTCCGACTCAGTCCCTTGCAGGCCTCGGACTTACGGAGAAACGTGAGGTCAACCTTTGCCTCTCAGGCTTAATCCGAAGCCCAAACTTGGTTCCCTGGCCAGTACCCTGACCCGACCTCTCTGCTCTCCAGGGCTCTTTAATCAATCCCATCCCTCCTGTTGGATGCTTTCCCGTTATTCCTTTTCCGATCACATTATTCATCCGGTGAAGGATGAACAAGATCTCCAAGGCCTGCGAGCCCTGTCGGGCCCGAAAAATCCGATGCAACGGATCGCGACCGGCCTGTCAAAATTGCCACGGCGACCCAGCCCTCTGCGTCTACCGCGCCAAAGCCCGCATTCGGAAATCTCTCAAGAATCCTGCCCTGACCAATGCCGCTGTACCACGACGCGACGCCGGCCCCAGCGACCCGAGCCAACCCGTCGCGGCACCCGAGTACAGCGTTGCATCAATCCAGCAGGGCCTTCCGTCTGGCGATGAGGGTGCTGTCGCCAGCCCGGCCAGCGATGGCCACGCCATGATTGGCACGCCCTCGCAAAAGCCACTGCCGCTGGCACCACAACGCTGTCAATCTGACCCCCTCCACATCGATGGCGGTGTCACGGAAACTCATTTGGCTCCCTCCAAATTTGACAGTTCGCAGCTTTTCTACGGCCCCTCTTCCAACTTTGCCTTCTTACAGCAGGTTCACAGAGGCATCCTATCCAAGGTCTCACATTCACAGCCGCAATATGGACGGCCCCGGGGTACTGACAGGTCAGGCATGGACACCTTCATGCAGCGATCCATATTCTTTGGGACGCCTTTGAGGGTAGACATCGAGGCCATAAGATCGTCCAGGGTGCAATTACAGTCAATCTCATTTGATCAAGCCAAGGACTTTCTCGAGAACTTCAAGGTGTCGTCGTACAGCCGGATGTCTTTCTACACCATCCCGGAACTAGACGACTTGCTGCGGCAGTTGTACCATGGTGACGATCTGATCCCGCCTCAGACCAAAGCCTGCTTCTTGGGTATGCTAGCCATCGGCGCTCTTTGGTCAGAGCATACCGACTTGGCCGAGACCCTTTATATCCAAGCCAAACGTGAAGCTGTTGTCTTCGACGATGCGGTGACTCTGCAGATGCTGCAGTTCTCCATATTGATGTCCGACTACCAAATCCAGATGGGACGGCCAAACTCGACGTACCTACACCTTGGGGTAGCATGCAGGAAGGCGTACGCGCTGGGCCTGAACAAAGACGGCCCGAGCCTTCGGAACGGGGAAGGGAGCCTTGCGAAGCACCGCAACACACTCTGGCTTCTCTACTTCTATGAGACATGCCAAGCCCTCACGCTGGGACGGAGGAGCTCCATGAGCATCCACGACATATCATGTCCCGTCCCCACCGATCCCCCATTCGTCGCCAACCTTGTCCACATCGCTAAGATTATGGAAGATGGCGCCAAACTCATTTACGGGAGGAAGTCCGAGTCACTACGGCAGCTCTACGTCACGGCCGAGGGCTTGTACGGTCAGTTGCGGCGGTTCGCGGAGACGTGCGATATCGCGTCCGCCAACTCAAACCAGACACAGTCACCGGCTGAGGCGATAGAGACACTCACATTACACAATTGTAAGTTAAGGCGTCGGGCGTTTGAGCTATTAGATGTATGCCTTGAGCTCGGACTAACACGTTGCAGGCTACTATCTTGGGGTCATATTGACATTTCGTCCCTTCTTGATTGCCAACTACGCCATGCGATTTGGTAAATACCAAAAGGACAATGGCGAGATGTGGCTTCGCCAGGCGTGCCGATACGCCACCGACGCTGCGCAAGACTCTATCGTCTTCATGAGCAGTATAGTTCCAAGGATTGCCATCTGTAAAGTACGATTTCCGCATATTCTCCCCCGCTGCATCTTTGGCTAGCGACTTACCTCAGCTTTGCAGTACCATCGTTACCAGGCGTTCTTCATAGAATGTAGCTGTGCGGTACTCATCTATGATATCTTATGTCAACCTTCTAAGTACACGTACAACATCGAGTACATAAACATCGCCCTCCACACGCTCAGCTCCATGATAGCCGATGAACCGGTCACCTCAGCGGTAAACTCCATCAGACGGGTACTTCGAACCATCGAGGATTCGATATCGACACAAGCCCACGCTTCTTCCCCTGCTGAATCTGCAGCTACCCCTCGCAGCCAAGGCCAGGCTTCGGTGGGTGCAACGCCGAACTCTGGAGCTCAAAACCACTACTCCAGCATTCAGTTCCCATCCATTGATCACCTCACCCCTAATGGCGCCGAGCAGATGATATTTCTGACGGAGCGCAACTACCCGCAGCCCACTGCCACAAGGGGAGCAGCGATGGGCCCCTACGCCACCCCTGCTCCCGGCAATGGGTATGGTCCTGACCCTTCCTTTATGAATGCAGCCTCGGGCTTCAACTTGGACGTGATGACGACGGATCTCTTTAATTTCTTCCCCATGGATGTTACAACACCCCTCGACTTCACTCCCAGGTCTGACGGCGGGTAGGGTTCATCTCACGTAATAATTTGGTAGTTAGATGCGAGCGCATTACACATCCCTTCAGTCATAATTCAATTTTCAAGACAAGATGGGGTGAAACAAACCCGTTTCTTTTTCCGGCCTCCCTACACTAGTCGGCTCCTAGTTGCGTGTGAGGCGCAATTGGTCGCCAAAGTGATCTGATCAGTACCGGGCCGAGGGCGTGTCCAGAATGGTTTTCAGTTCTTCAACGACCGTCAGTAGCCAATGACAGCGAGGTGAGCAGGTTAACCGGCTAGGTTTACTGTACCACGCTAAAAGGAAAAAGGAAAAACATATATGCTCGTTGGTACTCGCGTATGACAAGAGCGGGGTTTTTTGGGAGGAGGCTGCATGGGCTGCATGAGACTGTTGGCCGGCACTGTGATTCGACCGCTTGTCCCAATTATTTAAACCGAGCCTTTCCCAAGTCGCCGGACCGAAGTCGCCACTCTATCGGGATGAAATCAAGATTGTTCAGTTATCGGGAGCCATGGCTGTTGAAATAGACACGTTTCAACGAAGATTGACTATTACCAAGTCACCATTACCGAATCCAAGCGCCCTGGACCTTCGGCGGAACTTCGACGGGAGTACCTTGTCAGATTATCACGCACGGAAGGACTGGCTCGTCCAACTCTCAGACGAACTGCTCCTCTTAATATTCTTGAAGTACTGCGATCGCATAAGTGCGTTTGAAGCTGGTCTCGCTTGCAAAAGATTGGTGGACGTTGTGCATGGGGAGTTTTATCGGAAAGTCGCCCAGAATGATGAGGAGATTGCAGACATTGTAATGTGGACAGCGCAGCGCGGCACCTTAACCACACTCGAGCGCCTATCCTACCATCTTCCTCCCGGTCGATCTCTACGTCTCAATGGCCACACGAATGTCTTGAGGTCGCCGGTAACCTGGAGTGAGGTGAAGCGATATCCCAATGGGAATCTCTACAGGTATTTTTCTCAGATCGACTACGCCAGGGGCCAAATAGAGGAGGGACTTGTCGACCTGAACGGGGATCTCTGGAACGGGAAGCGTTATTCTGGCCATCAGTCTGTTGTGCTAAAGCACGGCCTTGGCGGCTGGGCACCGATCCATATCGCCGCCCTGTTTGGAAACGCTGAGATGGTGGAGTACCTCGTCAGCAGAGGGGTCAGCATCGACACTCAGGACCATTCCAAGGCGCCCCGCAGTGCCCTGTTCTACTCTGCCGTATCAGAGAGGTTTGCGGCCGTCCTGCCTTGCGTGGTTCGCCTCGGCGCCGACATCAACCAAAAGGTGCCAAGGCCAAAAGGGAGGCCAATTGAGTGGGAAGCAGGGATCGGCGGTAGCAGCAGCGTGTACATGCCCTTGTTGGCCTGCTTGTGTGACAAACGCTGCTACCAGCAGGCCCTGATGCTACTCCGGGCCGGCGCGCGGGCCAACTACAAGACGTCGCACCGCAAGACACTGTTGCATCTCTGCACAACGCACGCCAACAACCACGCCACCAGATTTGACGACAACACCTGGTTCGATCACGGGAACTGGACGACGCGGGAGCTGGCCGAGCTGATCCGCGCCCTCATTGTCGAGGGGGGCGTGGACCCTAACGCCAGAGACACGACCGGGAACACCTTTTTGCACTACGCGGCGAAAAGCACGGGCCCCTTTTTCGCCGCCGCCTGCGAGGCGCTGGCTTCGCTTGTGAGTCCGTATCCAGCTGTGCCGGTTTTGGGTCTTCCCGGCGGCGGCGGCGGCGGCTATACCAACAATAACAACCAGGGAAAGAGTAACAAGAACAGCGGCAGCAGTAAGATAATTTTCGACGCGGACGCGCAGAACCGTCGAGGCGAGACCGTCCTCATGGTCGCCTGCGACAGGGTGATAACCGCCGTTTACAAATACGAGGGTCCGCCCTTCTTCGCGAGCACCAACAGTAGCAGTGGTGGTGGCGGCGACGTGAAGAACGAGCAACCGGCACCTGCGGTGCGCACGGCTATCAAGGTGTTCTTGGAGGCGCTGCGGCCCAGCATGGAATTAAAGGATAAAAAGGGCTTCCGGGTGGCGGACCGCATCTTCCGCGTCGAGAACCGAAAGAAAGTGCCACCGGGGGCCGACGCCTGGCAACACCCGGTCAGGCCCTACCTCTTGGCTTACGCGCGGGGCTACCTGCAGTTCCCGGTGCCTCCTTCTTCATCTTTTGGGGCGCGTCGTCGGCCTACGTCGGCCGGCGGCGGCAGTAGCAACAGCAGTAGCAGTGGCAGCAGTAGCAACGGTGGTGATGGCAATCATCGTAGCGGGATGAAAGATGATGATAATAGCGGGTTGACTCGGGGTACCTCGTTCGAGGAAATGATGGGTCTGCAAAGGCCGTCTCTCGTGTTTCCGGTGGGACCCCCGACGAAGGGATGGCGGAAGATGGAGATTGACGGGGTGACGCATTGGCAGCCGGATCCAAATCCGGAGGGTAAGCCTTGGACCGTCCTGGAATGTTATGGCGCCGCTTAAATAGCCATCGTCTGCTATATAAGACACACTTTCCCACATCCACACTAACTCAATGATAGCATGTCTCTGGTTACACACCCCTTAACTTGTCTTCCGCGGCGTCGTGCTCGCTGTGACGGGCGGTCTCAACAGGGCCGAACACGCTTTACCAAAGTTGACATTGCCCTCTACGTTCATTCTTTCTGTGTTCTTCACACATCCGTAGTCTTTACTTCAAGAGATAGGAGAAAATTATATCTCCGGGCGTACCTAACGATTTAATTTAAGAGACGCAACCAACGAAACCAGCCTTAAAGGAAATCATTGGCTTTGCGCATCCTCCCTCTTAAAGTGAGCTGGGATGTGGATGTGCGGATACGCAACCCACGCCAAGACGTTCCTATACTGTGGAGAAGGGATCAACAGCTAGTCAGCCAAAGGGGGGAGCCGGGACCCTAGCGGCAGCGGGTATTGCGACAGCCGGCCCAATCGTACGATTTGTGCGAATCAAAGAGCCCCCACGGGAGATAAGGCAGGATAAGTTTCTATTCACGTACTTCCGCTGGGATGCTATGTGGCCGCCCCGGAGATGCATATATCTTAGTCAGCCGACGCTGCCAGTGATTCTATCGCTAGGGAAGAGGAATCTGTGGTAAGGTAACAGCGCCTAGCAGAATCAGCAGATAAGACAGACGTTGACGGGATGATATTTCACATGATGGTGGCATACCATGGTACGATTCAGGTGGATGAAAAAGTAAAAACCAAATTATTCTGCGCAATCAGGATAAAATCGAGGGAGACCCGTGACCTCCATCTTTTTCGCTCTTTGGTGCGCCTAAATTTTGTTTCCCGACTAATCCGCTCGCCTGCCGTACTGCGACATATCGAACGCACCTCCGGAGTACGATAATCAACAGCAGTTTGTTGCACGGGCACTAACATCCACCAACATGGCGGCTGATCCGACCCGCGTCCTCGTGACTAACCTCTCGGCCTTCTCGCCTACCCAGACCATCGAGCTCGTGGGCCGCGCCGGCGTGATCAAGGGCAACACGCGGCCCGACAAGGTGTTCCTCTCCGGAGTCTCGGCCGGGTGTCTACTGTCCTTCGCCTGCGCCGCCGTGCTGAGCTGCAATGCAAGCCCCTGGTACGCCGAGAACGCACCGGGGCTGCTGCGGCTCATCGCCGCGCTCATCTTCCCCTTTGGGTTTGTCATGATCACGTAAGTGTCCGTTGTCTTCCTGTTCTATTGGCCCCCTTTTACTTCATCGCAAAGGAGCCGATGACGATGGTAAGAGCGTGCTGATTTACGGACGATGTAGGTTGACGGGTGCCGATCTGTTCACGGGCACCACACTTTATACGACAGTCGCAGTACTGCAGCGGCGGCTGTCGCTTTGGAAGATGGCGACGCATTGGTTCTTGTGCTTCTGGGGCAACCTAGCCGGCTCTCTGTTCCTAGCTGTTGTCATTTTCGGTTGTAAGTTTCTCCCTTTGGGTTCTCCACCTTATTCTCATCATGAGATACTTCGCTGACCCTAAGATTCCGGTGTGAATATGTAGACGGCGGTGTCTTTTCCGCGTCTCCATTCAAAGAGGCAGCTATCACCTTTGCGGTCAAGAAACAAGTGACACCGGCATGGCACGAGATCTTCCTGCGGGCGGTGGGCTGCAACTGGCTCGTGTGCCTGGCGTGCCTGCTGTCCCTACAGGCGCGCGGCGTCGGGTCCAAGATCGCGGCCATGTGGTGGCCCGTCTTCGCCTTCGTGGCGCTGGGGCTCGACCACGTCGTTGCCAACATGTTCTTCGTGCCCCTCGCCATCTTCCTGGGTGCCCCCGGTCTCTCAACGGGCCTGTATATCTGGAAGGGCGTCATCCCAGTATTGCTCGGAAATATTGTCGGTGGGGGTCTCATGGTGGGGGTGTACTACTGGTACATGTACTTGTGCGGGGAGCCGGAGGTCATGATCGATGGTGTTGGGGGGCCTAGTGGTCCCGTATTAGCGAAACGGCAAGGCGATAGTGTTAATGACGGCAGCGGGTTGTCGGATGCGGAGGAGGGGAACGTGATTCATCGCCAAGCTTCGGCTTCTAGTGGCTTGAAAACGCCAGCGAGTGTTGTGGCGAATAAGAGCCAATAACGGGGACGGGACACTGAGTAGAATCATCGTTTCGTAGTGCAGCATTCAAATTATCCGGGCGACATGTATCTTGCTAACGATTCTGCGAATATACATATAGTGGTCTTCACTTTAACTTTGCCGACTACATATTCGGACCCTCACTCGCCAGGATGTTATTAGACCCAAAACCCAGCAATACTACAACCAAGGAGGATTTGGTAGGATGGATGTCTGAGGAGTACCTCAGCGTGGGAGCCATGCGCCGCGACATTGCCGAATTGAAGTCGCGTATCATGGGCTAGGTCGTCACAGGTCTTATCTCTGAAATTGGGGAACACGTATACAACCTCCTGGGAAATTCTTTTCTTTTACTTTGCTTTTGATCTCCTCTTGGAAATGTAGTTATAGACGGAGGTGAAAAGGATTAAGAAGGAAAATGAGATATGTCTACGACTGTGTACCGTTGAAATAGTAGCACTTATCCACAATCGGGACCTCCGTGTTCCAGATCTTGGAGCTCCAGTACTTAGTAATAAACCCAGACAAAGCAAAGAGGAAGTCCGACTTGAGCTGGACGCCATTACCACAGGTGTTGTTCGATGCCAACGGGTTCCCCCCGTTCTCCAAATCGACGCTCTGTGCTCCATCCAGGGCGAAGTGGTTGTTGAAGGCGGGCTCGGCCGTCAAGCCGCTGCTGAGGTCGACGAGCCCGCCCAGGAACTTGAGCGCCAGCTGCACCGTCACCGACGCGCTGACGTTGGCCTGTACCTCTCCTTTCTCCGAGATGCGCGCGAAGCTCGTGTACTGCGGCTGCCAGCCCGACGTGGCGGCCGATGCGCCGCCCTTGAGGTCCAGGTGCACGTTCCCGTCCGGTAGGGAGATTCCGGCGCCAGTCGTGACGTTGACGCCCGCCGACGTGGCAAGGTCAAGACCGATACCAAACGCGACACCAGGTCCCAGCGACACAACACCGGGCACATCGACGAGGTTGTACTCGAGACTCGCAGGGGCGTACTTGAAGCTGTTCTTGTAGCCCGCCGCGACATAGGCCGATAGCTGCAGGTCGGCGTCGAGGGCGGTGTCGATGTCAAAGTAAAAGGCCTCGTGCTTGAACTTGAGGAAGTTGTACTTGAAGGTGCCCGAGAAGGTCACGTTGGCCGCAAACGAGGCCTCGTCGGCGGCGATCTTGAAGTAGGGGTCTAGCTCGTACAGGGTCACGTCCTGCCAGGCCTTGTTGAAGGCGATGCTGGCGCTCGGGTCGATGGTGAGGCGCTTGGTGAGCGAAGTGGTGGGGATGGAAGAGAAGGTCATCTCGCAGGACTCTGAGATTATGTCAGTTTTTATCTACTTTTTCGAACTGTTGAGAAATGAGGCGCATGCTTACCGGCGATATTGGACATCTGCTCTTTGCTGGCACTGCAAGAAATGGTGTTGGCCGCGGCTCCGGCGGTAACTTTGTCGACCTTGAAGAAGCCGCGCTCGAACTCGATGTCGCAGTTGCCCAGGTGGTTTGTGATCATAAAGAGCGTCTCCAGGGACGACCAAGAGTCGAAGGCGGTCTTGTAGGCCTTGTCATCGCTGAAGGAGACGGTCAAGCTGTCGTCGCTGCAGTCGACTTTGGTCACGGAGTCGATGTACTCCAGAGCGACGGCACCAGTGTTCACTGCGAGGGTCATGTTCACAAGACCACCACCGCCGGCGTTGGCATCCCGGTGGTTCGACGAGTTCCCGTTCGAGCTACCGGCGGCGGCGCCGTAGTACAAGGAAACATTTGCCGCGGGGATGATGTTCTCCTTCTTGGAGCAGTCCAGGCCGGGCGGGGTGATGGGGGTGAACGTCCGTGTCGCGTTGACCAGGGGCGTGACAGGAACGGTCAGGGGTAGCGTATTAGCGGAGTCGTCTGGTACAACAGCGGCCCCGTTGTTAGTCACAGGCAGAACTGCGGGCTCGGGGACAGCGGGAGTGTCAGGGAAGACGGAGGAATTGGCGGGGGAGGGAGGATGAGGCATATCGACGACGACGTAGCGAACGGTGGGCTTGTCGCAGGCACAGGAGTCTTCCTTACCGAGCGCAGCGGCCTGGGCGATTGTCTGGAAGGCGGCCTGCAGCAAGAGCGCCGCGGTTCCGAGGTGTTTGAAAGCCATGGCGGGAATTTGGTTGAGAATTATTAGCTGTTACTGGTTGATGAATGAGTGGATGTGCCTGGATAGACACTGGAAACGAGCGGACGGATGAGCGTAGAGATGACTGGCAATAATGCAGTCTGTTACTACTCGGTCTGGATGAGGGAGATCCTGAAGACCAACGTCAACAAGTGCGTCGCATGTCATGGAACTCGACCATATCTATATTCCAAATGGCTGTCATGGGAATACGATGGCTCTCTTCCAGATTACCTCCTGCCGAACTTCCGCCATGTTGGTTGGCCGGTGATCTAATTGGGCTGTGGGGCCGGCATCCTCCCTATAGTGAGGGTCCACTGGCACTTATCTTTGCTCCATGCCCAGGCTATATCACGGTCCTCTATAGACGATATCACCTCTTGACATTACCCTAGCAATGTCCCCCTCTTCACCAATGTAACCACGTGGTAGGCGCAATTGGTATACCTTGACTCGCAATGTAGCCACAAGATAATGACCGAAGACGCTGGGTCCAGTCAGTAGCTGGTCCGGCTATGCTTCTTAAGAGGAAAAAATCCGAAGGGGGAAGGTCCTGGTTATTTCAGTCGCCCTGGGCTTCAAAGGCTCAGAACATAAATGTTATCGGCGAAGCACTGCCAATTGGACCTACAATTCCTCAGGGCTGAGCCGAATGACTGTTCTTCATCTTTCGGCCGGTCCGGCGGTAGGGGTGATGACTCTGGTGGTACATAAGTAGGTAGGTAGGCTTTAGGCATTGGATGCCAAGGAACTTTAAACTCGCATCTCGGGTCCGTGTCCAAGGATAAGGTAGGATCGGACGCTATAGTCGGCAATCATCCGATCTCCAAGCTCCACTAATGCATGTGAACAACATGCTTATGCAGGGGTCGCAGCCTATTGACATCGGATATGCAAATGGTTCGTCCTTTCATTCATCCGAACTGCCGGATGAGGTAGGTAGTAGCTTTATCTCGACGTCACGCTCGGAATGGTGCGTTTGGGGCATGCCGCTGGCGATGGGTACAGGAAACCAAGCCAGAGTCCTGTAGATAGCCGGAAAGGAGTGCACAGGTCCGTTTGAACTGCCATTATGCATGTGGCCGGATGGGTGCATAGATCTGCCGCGTGTATCTATCGCTTGTTCGTGATAACTGAAGGCATCAATTTCAGTGTGCTATACTACGTTACGTGAAATTCCGCTTTTTGGAGCTAGCCTAGCAGGAGATACCCGGTCAGAAAATCGACATGAGACTGCATAGCGCACACTCGTCCAGTCAAAGCAGTGTATGTAAGCTTGCGTCTTCTCCTGGTCTTTCCCATTCGCCCAGTCTTAGGGGAAATAGTATGCGCAGTGGTGGCACCTCGTAGCTACGCGGAGAAACAAGACTAAGTTGCAACCGTTCCGGTGTAAAAGAAAAGGAAAAGAAAGACAATTTCTCTGACCCAGAGCAATGGTGGCACCTTTAAATGGAACCGGTGCTTACCGGATAATAGTGCGAGTCATGACGTCGCATCAATAATCTGCAGGGCGTTGGCACATGATTGATGGGAATCCCTGTTCTACTACATGACGCCCCTACACCGGATTTACGGCAACCACCAACGTCCTTATCGAAAATTTGTCCGACGGGAGAACAAGAGTTGGGTTCACTGCAGAAAATTAGCCACAATACACAAGTCAATGTAACAGTGGCACACCGGGGAGTCCAATGTTATCCATCATGACGAGATCGTGGATGGCATCGACGGTGCAAAATTTGGCATCATGTTCTGGCCTTACCACGTATCAGCCAGCTTGGTGCCCCAAATGACACCAATCCGAGTTGGAAGATGCCGGATATTCGCACAGGTCAGAGATCTGAGCGAACTGCCGCTCCGAGTACAGGCTATGTCTTGAGAGACACCAGTGCTACAGACAGCAAACAATTAGGCGAGCAGCAGCGTGGGGTTCACTCAGAAGCTGTCAATTTTACCACATACCTCCTGTTTAGAGCGCATGCTAGTGAACAGACAGATCTGATTTGAAAAGGCCCAAAAAGCTTCTCCGTCTTTCCCTTGAGCTGATTCTTCTCTCGAGTTTCTTTTCGGTCAATAGCTGCGATATTATACGAACGGTAACTTCCAAGACATTCAATAGTGTGTCTCTCGTCTCATCTCCAACATGCGCCTCTCCTCGGTCTCTTTCCTCGCGGCCCTGACTGCCCAAGGCGTCAAAGGCCTGCACGCGCCCAGCCCCAACCAGCATCACGTAGCAACCCCGGTTGCCGCGACCCCCACACCCGCCGACCCGCAGCAGACTCCGCCCGGCGGAGCCCAGGCCGGCTTCCAACCTACATACCAGGCGCAGTACTATTGCGGGACCTCGAGCCTCGTCAACCACACGCTGGGTAACTCGCCCCTCTTAGCAGACTGCCAGGCCCTGCTCACCAACGTCACCGGCTCCCCGGGCTACTGGACCCTCACCCAGTGGCCCGGCGACAACGTCATGAGCCCCATGCTTACCAACGGAACATGTCAGCTCGTCATTGGGAAGATGAGGGACGACGTCAACCAGAACGTGACGTGAGTATTACTGTTTTTCTCCTTCTCTTTCTCCTTAGAGCTCGCTGATGCTGACCCTTGGCAAAACCAAACAGTATTGGGAATGGTGACATTGAGAACTTTGTCGCCATGATGATCAACCAGAAGAACGGTACATGCTCGCAGACCGGCCGGTGTTCGGCGTGGGGGGTTACGTCGTGCATCAGCCGCGATGGTGGTGATGTGGCTTTAAGCTGGGAGTTCGTTCAGCCTCAGCCTTGACATGACATGGAGTTCTAGTTCCGTGATGATGAGGCCCGAGGCGGCAATCTCGTTGGTTGGTTGGTTGTTCGACATTTTATCATTGGCTATGCCAGGATGAATGAATGATGAGCTTTTATCCATTCTCTTCAATACAGAGACATCAGTGATGCCTGTGCAGTATTCTGGCTGCCACCGCTGTATAGCGCCGATCTGTAATATTGGATGGTCTACAACAGCCAAAGGATGACATACCACCACGTCCTCGTTCTATGGCACGTCCAAATGTTGATCAATATTGGCAGAAACGTCGCTTCTTTCCGTACCATGGCGCATATGGTTTGGGACCAGATTCTCTGCTTGCCATCGCATTGTATTCGACTCCTTCCTGGCGACGATTTTGTCTTCGGGCTCGAGTTTTGGCTTGGTAATACTCCTCTTGGAACTGTATTGCATATTCCGTCAGTTTCTGTAACACGAAAGGGCTCGTTTGGTTCAAGTAACTTATCTGATAAGAGCTTCAAGCTGGAGAACCGAATGGCTTGCCAGCAAGACCATATTGAGCCGGACCTTTTGGCTGTCAATCCTCTGAAGCAAAGGATTGCAATTGGAGTCGAGACGCCCAGGCTAAACATGCTGCGCCCGTGGAGAGATGTACGAAATCTTGCATTTCGCTACGTAGTTTCCGGATCTGTCGCATCACCGACTCGGCGCACCGAACTGATCGCCGTTTGATGATTCTTTGCCGTCATGAAGCACGCGCTGGAGCTCGCCAAGGACAAGGGAGAAGTCTCCCATAGGCCTGACAATGTCGTAAACCTCACGTGGCGCATTTCTTGTGGCAGACATGAGATTAGAAGCGGCGTTAGACAGCGCAGTACCGGCCTGAGAGAAAGCAGCAATGGGTAAAATGATGGACAATCGATCCATTGGTAAATGCTGATGAGATGGTCAAGAGAAGAATAACGAGACTTAGAGCTTGACACGAGATGAGGTTGCAGGCCTACATAGGAGCCAACCCCACGCTTGTGGCCACAAGCGGTGCCGAGTTGACTGCAGTAGCATCAGCAGGCGATTGGGGTAGCCGACCATGACAGACATCCCTAATTCCAATGTGGGTTACTTTGGAACGTTTAAAGGCTCTGATGTATCGGGGGCTTATGGAGACCAGATCAATCCCAAGTCCTACCCTCATAAAATATGATATCGTGGGATAGGGGTAGCTGGCTCTGCATCTGATTCATTTGCAAACAAGCAAGCGTTCATACTTCTTAATGTAGTGGCACAATGTCCTTTGGGAATTATGTGCAATCTTGCCTGAAGGGGTTCACCTTGCAGTTCAAGGATGCCCGTTTGTCTTTCACCTTTCACTTAGGCGATCTCACATCGTCACTAAAGCTGAAAGGATAACAGCTTGGATTCCACTGGGATAAGCAGGCGAGGGGTGTTCCAATACCCGCTGGTCCCACCGCCTCTGCTATCTTTGTTCAGGTCAGTACTGCTGTAGCCGCTGCCGCTGCTGCTGTTGCTGCTGCTGCTGCTGCCGCTGCTGCCGTCCTTGCTACTGCTCCCACCACGGCCCCCATCCCGGCCGGCCGATAGTTGCTCCCAGTGCTTGCTCCCAGTGCAATCGGGAGCTCAGCCAGCCCGGCCTACACACTAACAAACCCAAACACGGGATCCTATTCTAATACCCAGTCGACAGACTGAATAAAACGATTCTCATGAATCCCATGCCGGTGAACAGCCCAACAATAAATTAAGGGCGCCCTAATTCCCTGCCAGAATATTCACGAAGCCGAACATGGGGCTTGGCTTCCAATTTGTGCCCATCTGACACACTGAAAAGAGTAAATAAGGGGTGCCTCAATACCCGGTGGAGATATTTGATAACAAAGCCTAATTCAGGCCCATACCCACCTGCGCTTTCCGCATCGTACCCAACTGCAGTCTCCGGTTAATACCCAGCTGCTATGCTGATCAAAATAAACAAGGGGTGCCCTAATACCTGGCCGACACATTTAATGACAAAGCTGAAGGCGTGGCCGATTTCCGACTCGTACCCGGCTGCGCACTCCCATTCACATCCTGCTGTCACACAGACAAAAATAAACAAGGGAGATTCTAATACCCAATCCACAGACTGGCCAGAATAATTTTCAAAACTTCCATCCAATCGAACGAATATTCTAGCATAACGCTTTTGAATCCCGAACTCTTCTATCAAAGCACCTAGCACCTGAGATTTCTGTTGAATCACAATGGCATTCTCCAATTTCCGCCGGTTGCCTGCTGAGACCCGTGTCCATATCTGGGAGGATGCGTTGGATGAGGAAGCCAAAGACCGCCTCCTTTTCGTTCATGGCGGTACCCATCGTGTCATGCCGACTAAAAACAACGTCAGTTCTGTCATGTCCGTCAACTGGGAAGCCCGAAGAGTAGCCTTGGCCCGTTATACCACCACCATTCCGATCTACGAGCTGCCTACTCCACGCAACGCCCTCCCCTTGAGCTTTGAGGAGTGGATAATCAAGACCCGGCACGTTCAGTGGGGAGCGGTATTGTCCCTTGGACGTCAGACTTGGAGCAATCTCGAGCGGTACTGGCACCACTACGCCATGCCCAAGCTCAGCAGGTCGGCCAACATACTCATCCAAGAGTACCAGGATGACAAGACTTCGCTTCGCGGCTGTTTGTACATCAACAAAGATGAAGATAAATTCCTTATTAGCCACGATGTCTCCGACCGCGACAATACCGAGGCTGTAGTATCTTACGGCCCTGACCCCGATTGCGAGCGAATCGTGGGCAATGAGTGGGAGCCGGATATGTGCGCCTACCAGACAGTCTTCGAGCAAAAGGCGACCATCCTCGGCCAGGACTCCGTCGAGAAGTATGAGATCCAGCGTCGCCACATCTCAACACCCCTCCCCTTGGACCTCCGCCGGGGCATCATCAAGTTCGTATTCCCGGACATCAGAGAGGAGCTCACAGCCGATCCGGCCTACGTCTTCGGCTCCTCTCTCGCCGCTATGCTCACAGAGCCCGGCGGCAACACGACAACGAAGGAGCATTTTGCGGGCTGGATGGGCGAGGATTACCCCGGATTCGGGGCCATGATAAGCAAGCCGGGTTCGAGGCTGCTCTGTTACGAGGTTGCCGAGTCGGATGCACGCACCCTAATCGGCAAAGTTGAGGCCGAGGGCGCCAGAGCCCTTGGAATCACCGAGCTCGACGTCGACTCGGTTTTGCTCTAGACGTAGAAGAGTATCTCTACTCGTTCTCTACTATTCTTCAACCGTTCTTCAATTGTTCTCTACGTGTTATCTACTCCTTCTTTACTCGTTCTCTACTCGTTTGTGTAAATCGCTGATAATTGGTATTGGTATTATTATTGGTACATGTTTGCTTGCCTCCTTTAAGATAGCTTGACTTTTGATTCGGGCCGCGGGCTGGTATAAGATAGGCCCCCGTAGTCTAATTCGCTCAAACTCATACGAGTCTGTCTTTGGGCTCACGAGAGGCAACTCGGAATATTTGCGAGTTTTCCCTACCTCCCTCTCTCACTTTACGTGACGATCCTTCGCAGCAGCTCAACTATAGAACCCTAGCCTGGGGTCTTGGGTCGTCCTGTTCTTCCAGCTCTTCTTCATGCTCCGGGACCTCAGCGGCAGACCCTGCGCCCTCCTCTCGAGGTCTTCGTTCTTCTGGTCCCAGTTTGTGCCCGTCGGCGTCGGAGCAAAAGTGCTGCGCGCGTTGATGATGGACTGTTGTTCTCGCCGTTGCTGCTGTTGCTGCCTGTTCTGTACCTCCCACGTCCTCATCGAATTCACGGACATGGGCATGGCGGTGGTGGAATCCCGAATGGCCGGGGGCCCCTGAGACGTTGATCGGGTTGATGAAGACTCGCTTCCCGTTGACGAGTTGGACTTTTGCTTGCTGTGTTTTTTGAAGAACATTTTCCTTCCACTTTGATGACGTCCCTTCCACCACTCGTTACTGCTGATTTGTAGGTCGTAGGTTGATGACGATGCTTGTGGGGCCCGCGTGGTGTGTCTCGTAGTGAGCTTGGAAATTTGAAGAGCTGGGTTGTGGTATTGAAGAGTATTAGAGAATGAAACGAGAGATAGTTACGAAATGAAGTTGGGATAGATGCAAGAGATTCGAAGGAAACTCTGGTACGGTTGCAAAATTTCTTGCTTCCACGTTTCTTTTTCCCTGCATCATTCCGTCGGACCACGAACCAGCCAGCGAGCCAGGAAGGAGTCCGAAAAGGAACATGTCACATTGGACTTTTGGCGTAGCGGGCGTAGCGGGCGACGCGCAGCACTAGTGGGCCTTTTTACGCTTTGACGTCATGGGCCCGGGGCTCTGGTTCAGGCTTCTTTTTAGCGGCCTAGAACGCTAGGGCTGACAAGCTGAGGTAAGGCGCGCCCATACCCTTGACAGGACAAACTCCGGCCCTAGCAAATCTAGCAAAAAAAGAAGGGTGACGATGATCATCAGGCACAAGTAAGGGTTAGTGTCTAATGGCTTCTATTTTGGAAATATGTCATGCTCAACTATAGGTTTGGAAGGCACCGCGGCATGATGCAAGGGCACACGTAGTTGGTATTATCATCTTGGGAGTTTTTGATTTGCTATTTTTTTCTTTCTTTCTTTATAGAAACTTCTATTCACTATGTCTATGTCAAAAGCGAATCCCAGCATAGGGTTTCTCGACAATCGTCCGGAGTTGACACCCCATATTTCCTGGACGAGCCATAATGGATTGGTCCCGTCCCTAGCTGGACCCCTTTTATTCGATTTCAGTGGGGTCAGGGTTCTGTGACGTGTGTCGAAGTCTCTGCCATCAGTCCATATTCTTCCAAGAGTAGAACTTAAGACTCAATTGATTAGGGTCCAACTTACGGGAGCCGCTTGCTTGTGTTTGTGGTCCTTGGGCCGGGCGACAAGTGTTACAAAGGTCGGCGCCGGTGCCTGAGCGGCTTGAACGGGGTTGTGGTCCTTAGCAACGGGGGCCTAAGACATTTGTTAGACTGAAAGCTAGGCATGCAGGAGAGGAGAAGAAGAGCATGACTTACTCGTGCTGCCTGGGTGTGTGAGTGGTCCTTTGCTACCGGGGCCTGTTGCATCTTCCGTCAGTATACCATGATATGCTGGATAGTCTGACGCGGGGACTCGGAAGTCAGGCCAGATGGACTTACTCGGGCAACCACGGTGGGTTTATGGTCTTTCGCTGCAGGGACCTGTCATGCATGCATGTTAGCCATCTGATGTTTCGGAATGGAAAATATGCTGTAACAGCTGTAGTAGTGACTGTCTTGAAGAGCGTTGGGACTTACGCGAGCGGCAACGGTATGCGCGTGGTCCTTGGCAACAGGAGCCTGATGCACGAGTGTCAGTCTCACTTGATACAAGTAGGTAGATAAGTATTCAAGGGCGAGCAGAGGCGTCGACAAACAAAGGCAGCTAGTCATTTTGGTGGTCCCATTGAAGGGCGCGACGAAGTGAGTTCGTTTGACTTACACGAGCAGCGATCTCGCGCTTGTGGTCTTTGGCGGCGCTCAGTTGGTGAGGGATCTTCTCTTGGGGAGAGGCCAATGTGCCGGCGGCCAAGCTCAGGCAAATGGCAGTAGCAAGACCGGTAAACTTCATTGTGGAAGGAGGTAGTTGTGTACGAGGGTGTTTCGTTTGTTGTCTGTTGGGTGTTGGTACCGTAGCTTACTGCTTGCAGAGTGAGAACTTTGATATAGTAGTTGAACGAACTGCTGAGTAGATGGTGGAAGCTGAGATCATGTTTGTATTGCGTTGCAGGTGGCTTTTATAGGAGTAGGTTGGATATGGCGTCCTCGGGGCCGGGTGGCTTGCTGGTATTCATCCGGCAAAGACGCCGGTCCCTGTGTCAGTATACATCATCTCGTGTATTCCCAATAACATCACAATCAAGGGTTCTAGGGGAAGAATCCAGACCATGCTTGGGCCCTCTCCTGACTAATTCATCTTGTCCGTTATTCCCAGGCAGCTTGTCAGCCTGCATATCGCCATATTCGGGTCTACTAACATACAACTCCTTTATGTCAGGTCCGGTGAGAACCTATCACAATCATTCTCGTTGCTGACTGGCTGGTTGATGGCTTGATGTGGCACGTTTCGTATAAATCTCACCGACAAGGCGCAGCATACCCGACTGCACCTTTTCGATACTCCATTCGTTGGGAAGAGTGGGATGCCCGTCAGATCCTCCTAGGCTGTTGCAATTGAGAAATCTGGGGTGCGGTTTGGGGTCCATACGCCCCCACGATCACCTCATGGAATCTTGACGGACTTCCAAATGCAATTCTCTATTGGCTGTCTGGCCCGAATCAGTGGTATGCCGGTGGCGTTCGCGGGAGTTAGGCTGGGCCCACCGCCAAGAACACCTCCATGGAATTGCCAGGCTGCCCAGTGGTTACTTCTATCTCGTCACATCCTACATGATCAACTTGATATTTCTTGATGTCCTTTGAAGGTCAAGCCCCTCGGGTATGATTTGACGTATCATACAGCCCAGGCCGTCTGAGGTTGGAGAACCGTGACGTATCTGCTTAATCTACCTAAGCACCAGTTATTTGCATTGATGCAAACTGTTCCAACTGCACGCCAAGTAACCAACCCTCAGGCCTACGAGTTCAGAATATACATTTCCAGTTAAGCACCTCCGCTGTATTCATTTGGCAAATTGGCAGTGAACATGCCATTGCTTACTTTGTCAGTTGACACATACGAACACACCGTTTAATAAGCACTACCAGTGCCTATCCTATCTCATGGTCGCATCGGCCCGTAATCAGAAACAACCAACTCGGGACCAACAACGTTGTAGACGAACCCGACATGGGTACGGTCATCTTGATCTGCATGGCACATTGGATGCGGCTAGATTAGGCGCCACTTGCCCCGTCTTATTGGCTACCCAGAACCCCGGGACCAACAAGATTGGTTCACGTATGGGTTGATAATGGTCAGTATCCCGGCCTAGAATTTCGTAAATACAAACGAGGGCTTTTCTTTTGCCAAGCGATAGGCTGGGTAATGACCGAACGGACTTTTTCCGCATACACACCGCAACCGGAACAATATCTGAAAACTGTGATATGGATCACACCGAGAACACCCTCGTCTATATGGCTGCTCACTCAGCTCTGCGTTGCACTCTTGATGACGCGGGATTACTCAGATCGAGGCAAACAGACGGTCAATGATGACGATCCAACTCTGTTCGTGCGACACAAGAACCTGTAAGCGTGACCGAAGCATTGATAGTGGGTAACCCGGCCAAGGTGAATAGTCGAATGCCCACACCGTAGACGAATACCGGTGTGCTTCCACTGTCAGGTGTACATTCAATACTTGTGTACTCGAAGCGGCACAGTCCAGGCAAGTTTATGCGAAGGTGAAGAAATCAGAACATGGATATGACAGTCTGTCAAGGGACAATGTCTTGGCATCAATTCTACAGATGACATTAACCGTGGCAGGTGTTGAAGATCCTGTTTTTGCGTAGCACAATTTTCTTAGATCACTAATCTCGCTAATCCATGAAGCGGCTGTAATGCTATCTGGTAACGTTGCCCTTGAGACGACAAGCCCGTGCCGGTTGGTTCATGGGCGGACGCCACACCCGACGCCCATCACACCATTTGGCCAACTGCAGGAACTAGACCTTCAATCCTGCCGGTGTGAGGAAGGTTCCTCCGGCGAGATTAATGCGGAGATACCGGATATATGCGATCTGAGTGTTTTCAGCGTATGTCGGTGGCCACTCCGCTACTGTTCATTGCAGGATTTTGCTGAGGTTGCTGTAATCATGGTATGTTCAAATGCGCCATAGTAAAGTTATCAACTCTCCGTGATATTACGAATGACCTGAAACGACATTTCAGATGGGATATCAGGCTTCTCTAGTGATAGCTGTTCATCAATCTGTTCCGCATCATGGGTGTTCAGTTCATAAGTGATGGGGATGTACATGCCCTTGAGACAATAAGTCTCGAAAATTTGCCATTAGGGACCTGGTCTGGTCAAACTCCAATTAACCAAACAAGGCAGAACGACTCATTCTGTCTCGCTGTGACATGCACTTGTTGATGTACCCGTATACACTGTCTGGCAGGCTCTGTAAACACTCTGGTCCATCTGATCGGTTTCTCAGCTTCTCAAATTACTTGTAATATCACCGCAATGCCAGAAAACATTCGGTGTCTTTATATAGCTCAAGCTTGACATTGGACGTACTCGGCCATCCCCGAGGTTTGCCTTTGGATGTTTGCGGCTGTCCATCCACTTCTTGGCTTTGGCATTTTGAACCCAGTCTCCTCGAATATTGATGAACGCCTTCCCTAGTCGCTGTCCGATTTCGCGATTTTCTATGGTCCATACCTACATTCCCGACCATCACGATTTCCACCCAAGAACTCACAACCGTTACAAATATGAGCACGAACAAATGCAGCTGACAACGGGTCATACCACATTTATCATCGTAGATGTTGGTTGGGAAAAGGAATTCTATCAATGTACCAGAGACGCAACCACCGATCTTGGTGGCGCAGAGGACGACGATGACCGCGCCTTCTGGCAATGTAACAGCGATTATTTTCAAAGACTCCGAGCAGGTCTGCCAGTAATACCCAAACTGATTCAGTCATAATACCAAAACACTTGTAGATATATCTAACTGTGTTCGTAAATGGAACGAACCACTAGCCGGTTTCCTGACTCTTGAACCCCATCCAGTCTCGATGAGCGCTTCAATGTAATATTTAATTTGTTATTGTAGAGAAAAAAGAGTAGACATATTCATTCCCATCGTTCCAAGACTCCTGGACTGTCCTTACATATTGGACAATTTGGTGGAAGCAACACGTTCGACAGGAGGGAACAACTCGCCTGGAGTAACCACTCTTGCATAAGTAACCATTCAACGGAACAAGCAGAAACAAATTTGGTCGATTCATCATTACTCCTCCTCAAAAGTCTTTACCATTTTAGATGCTGAACATACATCCATGGGAAGCTGTGACCTGATTGTTGGGCATCTCCTGGATGCGCCTTCTTCTTGTGGTCGACTCAACTTCCACTTTCCAGAACCTTTTCACTTGCGCCAACACTTGAGCCACCTCAACAAACCTCTCAACCTACTCGCGCTGACTATCGACCATGGCTGGAGAAAAGAGCGCAAGTCTGCGGGCAAAGGACGTCAAACCTAACGTAAGTTCATAACCTACCTACCAATTGTCGCATCATCACCGGCATTTGTGCTGGGCTAACCAACAACCACAGGCCAATGCCGGCAAGAGCCCGCCCTCCAAAGCAAGAGAGGTTGTCATCAACCTGGTCAGCGACAGCGAGGAAGATAGCGCACCTGCGCTTCTGACGAAGCCAATGAAGCGCCGCGCCAGCAAACACTCCGGTTCCTTCGATGCCAATCCGCGCCCCAAGAAAAGGGCGGATACGGGCTCCACCGCCGCCAAATCCCCTGACCCGAGCTCTATAGGTCGACTTGATGCCGCCCAGAAGCAGACCCGAATTGCCAACGCTAAGGTGGCCGAGCTCGAGGCCAAGTTGAAGACGGTCAACGCCGAACTTCACACGACCAAAAACACACTTTCCCACAGAGATGCCGAGGTTCACTCATACCAGCAACAGGAGGCCGACCTCGTGCGGACTAAGCAAGTATTGGCTAAGAAAGACGCTGAGCTCGACCGCGTGATCCACATGAAACAGGAGCCAGAGAACGCCGCGCGCATTGAGCAGCTGGTCGCGGAGAACCAGACGCTCGCTGCCGAGTCTCGTAAAATGGTAACCTTCTACGCCGAGAAAGAGGCCTTTGACAAAGCCCGGGAAGCTCACACCGACCTCAAGATCGAACGTGACGAAGCAGTCGCTCTTGCCGAGTCTCGTAAGAAGCACGGCGACGCATTGAAGAAGAGCCTCGACTCAGCCAACAAGTGTCTCGCCCGGGCTCGTTCTGACATCAACGAGCTCCAGGAAAATATCCACGATGTTGAATGCGTCCGAGACGATCTCGAAATCACCAACGAAGAGATCATGGACAAGCTGGCTAAAGCTGAAGCGGAGAACCAAACAGGCAAGGCGCGAGAGAAGGGAGCCAAGGAGGAGATCACCGAGCTGCTCAACGAGATCGCGAACGTCAAGATCCAGAACATTCTGCTCTCTGAGCAGAAGGATGCGTCTGACACCAAGCACGAGCAGGAGGTATCTGATCTTAAGGAGAAGATCTCCCGTAAGCGGAAGGACATCACGAAGCTCATTGGCCATATTAAAAGGTGTCCCATATGCAGCCAGACCTATGAGCAGCGGTTGGGCTTCTATAAGGACTGTCAGGAATTGCTAGCCGTGATTAATTCGCACCGAGGCACCTAAACTTGGGTTGGTCGGGGTCATCGGCGCCACGGCTATGGGAATGGTTCCGGGCCCGGATGGAAGCAAATTGGGCAGTTGTGGTTGATTTTACATGCATCAAATAGGAGGCATCAATACATATTATCCCATTCGTGGCGAAGGCACTATTTCCATTGATTTATGCGTATCGTGAAGATCAGGATATAATGCGACTTGCATATCGAAGTAATGACCGATTGAATCCTAAGTGATAGCGGTTTGGATGACCAAATGTGCAGGATAGATAGCCAGTTCATGATCTGCGGAGAGTTTTACATTTTGAGATCAATTAATGGCATTGTCAGAGCTGGCGCAGCGCGTTGCCAGCAAACGGCAGAAGGGGCAGTGCAGTGCAGCTAGGCGGCAGAGACGGCACCTAGGCTCAGGTTTTGGCAGTGCGCCAAGGCTAAGAGATGACGTCGCCCCTCCCCGCCAATCAACAAATGTTAAGGGTCCTTGGCTCTAGAGGAAGAGTGGACTGGCACCACAATCATCAATCAATCTACCTGAAGGAAGATTGCAATTAACTAGATCCAGGTCTGCCTGCGATACTTGTCAATAGTCTTGTTGTTGATCAACTGCCAGTTCGCTTCTTTTCTGCCAGCCTTGTACACATAACGGCCACCAGCCAGATCCAGTCAGCAAAACCCGACGGACCTGCCACCACATTCCTTTCAAAGCCTTCTGGCGCGACCTGCAGACCTACCGACCTACCGACCTACCTACCTACGCTTCTCACCACCAACCACCAGCCCCAAAATCAACCATGGCGGGCTTCTTGCGGGGCAAGCAGTCGGGCATGTCCAACGACCTCTCCCCTAAAGTCACCGCAGACCTATTCGCCCCAGACGACCGGACGCGCTATGGCATCAATTCTCAAATCAGGTACGCAGCTGCAGCAGAGCTGGAGCTGGAGCTGGGGCGGGGGCTCCATATGGAACCGCGGGTGGTGCTGACACATATTATTTCTTACTACTAGCTGCATCGCTTACGAGCCCGTCCAATCCCTCATTGCCGTCGGTACGAGAGAGTCCAAGTTCGGCCCCGGTCGCATCGAAGTCTTCGGCCAAACCCGCGTTCACAAGTTCCTCGTCCCCCCGCGACCCTGCTCCTTTGCCGACGTCCAGTTCTGCGCGAACCGATTGATCAGTCTCGACACCAAGAACGAAATCATAATATGGGACCTGGACCATGGCAAGCGCGTCGCCGGCTTCCACTGCCCCGGCGTGGTGTCTTGCATGGTCACTGACCCCATGCTGGACTGGTGCTTGCTCGCGACCCAGTCGGGCGAGGTCTTTGCCTACGATCTGGACCGAGAGCGCCTGTCGCCGCTGCGCCTCCCCAACTACTGGGCTGAGAGGGACCCCAAGGCCGCCGCTGTATCCATCGTTAGCATGCAGCTGCACCCCAGAGATATCGGAAAGCTCCTCATCGCCTACAGCCATGGCGCCGTTGTATACTCGTTTAAGCAGAATAAGCCGACCATGTACTTCGACTACCAAGTTCCTCCAGGTGCCCCCGGCGGTAACTGCATTGCGACAGAGACGATGAGGCATCCCAGGCTCACACAAGCTGTATGGCATCCGACGGGAACTTTCGTGCTAACGGTGCACGAGGATGGCAGCTTGGTATTCTGGGATGGCGGGAAGGATGGCCGCCTCGTCATGGCCCGAACACTCTATGACATGAACGTCCACCAACCCGTACCGAATCCGGGAAATTCTATTGCCAAGCATCCCTATATCCGTGTGGCATGGTGCTGCAAGGAGAACTTCGAGGATAGTGGGCTTGTCATTGCCGGTGGTCAGACAGTCGACAGTCCTCCGGATGGGCTGACATTCATTGAGCTGGGCATCACCCCCAACTATGCCACATCAACATGGTCCATCCTCTCAGAATACTGCAAGGGGAAGCGCCAGAGTATACTCGAGACCCCGCCAACCACGGAAGTTGCCGACTTCTTCATGATACCACGATTGACGCCGCATTTTGCTGGTGCACAGGACCCAATTGCTGTCATGACGCTGCTAACATCCGGCGAGGTGCATACAATGAGCTTCCCTAGTGGATACCCTATCTCGCCGACAAACCAGCTGCACCCATCCATGTCTTTCGTCCATCCATTCGCAGTCAAGTTCGAAGTCGCAACCATCGAGCGAACCAGGTGGTTGGGTATGGTAGAGAGCCGCAACCAAGGCGCTCCTCTGCTCAAGGGTGGAAAGGAGGCTCCTTTACAACGCCGCATGTTCGAAGGGCGCAGCATCATTCAAGTTGCCCATGCCGATGGTACCGTCCGTATCTGGGATGTCGGCCATGGCGACGAGATTGAGAACCCCTCCCAGCTGCAGGTTGACGTGCCACGTGCGGTTGGTCGGTACGACGATGTCACCATCACTGCGATGAGCATGGCTTCTAACACTGGCGAATTCGCTGTCGGAACAAACGCGGGTGAGCTTGTCATCTATAAGTGGGATGGCAACCGGTTCTTTGGTCGCGACAGTGGGCAGCAGGTCGAGCCCAACCCAGGTGGTCTCACAGATATCAGCTCACGGACCGAGCCCTCTTTGAAGCAGGGTCTCCAACCCTTCCGTTTGTACGAAATGATGCAAGGTGCCATCACTGCGATTAAGGTGTCCGATGTTGGATTCATCGCTGTTGGTTCAGCGAACGGCTACTTCAGCATCATTGACATGCGAGGCCCATCTGTCATGTACCAGGCTACCATGGCTGAGTTCACAAAACAGGACAAGCGCTCATCTTTCCTCCGTGGAGGCTCAAGTGGGTCATCTACTAAGGAATGGCCGACCGTCATCGAGTTCGCCGTTCTCACACTGGACGGTGACAAATTTTCGAGCATTTGCTGCTTTGTCGGCACGAACCTGGGCAAGCTCCTGACGTTCGTCCTGCTGCCAGAAGGCAATGGCTATAAAGCAAACCCAATTGGCGTCGCGCAGTTAAACGACAAGGTCGTCTCAATCTGCCCCATCGAAACTAGCACTGGAAACCCGGCTGTTGCCACTGGCCAGTCTGTCGCCGGCCTCCGGGAAGGCAAGCAAACGCAAGGCACACTTGTTGTTGGTCAGTACTCTCTCATCCCAATAATGCATATCTAGAGCTAATCTAATTTTTGGCAGTGACTTCAACCGAGATCCGCCTGCTGCGACCAGGAACATCCAAGGGTGCTTCGAAGTCATTTGATGACTATTTGTGCGTGTCAGCCGCCATTACCCAGGTCAACATCCACGGGGTGGCCCTGGTCGGTCTCTTTGGTGACAGGCAAGCGCGTGCTTTCTCGCTGCCAGCCCTCAGCGAGATCAACGACGCGGCCCTTCCTATGATGGATGGTAGCCGCGCAGAAGACGCGATCGTCGACGCGGACGGCAACCTCTTCTGCTGGACCGGCCCCGCCGAGATCGCCATCTTGGGCGCCTGGGGCGTGGGCCGCGAGATCGAGAATACGGCGGACGTGATGATCAACCCGAACCTCGTCATCCCGCCGCGGCCCACCATCTCGAACGCGCAGTGGCTGTCGGGGACGCAGTACATCTCGCCGCTGGACCTGGACCTTCTCATCGGTGGGCCCGACCGCCCGCCCAGCAAGCGCATGCAGGACGCTGCGGCGGCAGAGAAGCGTGGGGCTCCCCCCACCAGCCCACGCGTGGCGACGGGCGAGGCTGAGGGGTGGGGCGACTACCTCACGCGGCAGCTCAACGAGCGTACCGAGAAGCTCAATCTAATGGGAGACACAATGGAAGGAGCGGCTAACTCGAGCAAGAGCTATGCCGACAGCGCTAGCAAGTTTATGAAGCAGCAGCAGCGGAATATGCTCCTGGGCGGACTGAAGAGCAAGTTCTTCTAAGTGAGCTAGCTAGGCGTTCGGGTCATATCTTCTTTTTTTCTTTTACTTAGCGGGTACTCAAGACGTACCTTGTCCAGTTTTCAAATTACGATACCAGTTCACTATTTACTTTTTTGTTCCAGCTGTCGCGTTCCATTGTCATTGTTGGTGGTGATGTTTTCGAACCGCGTCTATTATCCATATGAAGTGCCAGCGAAGCTGACCCCCACCTTTCAAAGTGCCGTTCCGCCTAAACGCCAAGTCAAATGTGACGAGTAATAGTTTGCGATGCAAGAGACAAATCAGGCAATTTCGAGGCACTTTCCAGCATTGTACGACCCTCATTCATGTTTTCATCTCTTTTTTTTTCTTTTTCTATATAGGCTTATATTGTTTCCAGCCAGCCAGATAAGCGGTGCAACACTATCATCTCACTCCCATTGGCGGAACCTTTCCTTTCCCTCCCAAAAGAAGTGTCCCGTCACTGGTTGTCGTCCTTGGCGGTGGGCACGGCAATCACTCGTCACGATAATAGCCCTATCAGAGACCTGCGCATTGCTGACAGCCTCGGCTAAGGAGGTGTGACGAGAAGATGATGATGTTTGTTTGCTTGCTGGGTGCAACATAACCCCTCTATCTCACGAGCAAACCAACGGAGAATCTCTGGGAAAGGAAGGGGGTGAAAAAAGCAACCAACAACCAACCAACAATGGTAGAGACCGAATGCCGTATACGAACCCCGCATGCTTACTGCCTACGATACGGGAGGAGCCTATAGTGATGAATCATATACGGCAATGTATAAATAAGAGGTATCTTGTCGGGCTGTTTTCCGGTACCCTTGCTGTGACGTGAACCTTATTTCTATCGTCTTTTCCCACTTCTGCGATATTGTGAGAAGGAGCATAAAGGAGAGCGTTCGGTTTGGAATAGCTTCGTTCTTTTTAGTCCCGTTTCACTGCGCTTGGTCCTATTATAACCCTGTTTTCGGGTGGAGACGCAATTACGCAGCCAATTAGAGCACGGCCTTCTTTGTGGCCTATAAGGTTTCCCTCCTGTTTCAACCCCCTGGGGGCGATCTCTATTAACCAATTGTTCGTATTCCGATTCGGTGCTGGAAGAACAAGGACATAACCTTCGTGGTAGAAGAGAAATAAGATTCAGGAAACCAACACCCCTTATCTCCTACCTTCGAGAACAATAGCAACAGCAAGTAACAACGAACAAACACCATGGCCTTCTCGTCGTCGAAGCCGACCTTCGTCCTTATCTCAGGGGGCTGGCACCGCGCCGACTACTGGTCCGAGGTCGCCGCGGATCTGAGGGTAGAGGGACACGGAGTCATCCCTCTGGCGCTGCCCTCCGCGTCGTCGGACCCGGATGTGACCTTCCTGGACGATCTCACGTCCGTCCGCGACGTGATCCGCAAGGAGACCGAGCTCGGCGGGCGCGACGTCGTCATCGCGACGCACTCCCTCGGGACCGTGGTGGGGGCGAGTGCCATCAAGGGGTTCACGGCAGCAGCTGCCGCGGATGCGGACAAGGCGAAAGGGATGCTGACGCCACCCCCGGAAGGAGACAGCGACAACGACAGCGAAATCAACGAAGACGTCCACCAATCTACGGCCACCGCTTCTGCCACCGTCCCAGACGAATTATTAATGCAGGACGAGCACGAGCCACCGCGGCGCGGCCACGTCATCGGCTTCGTCACCGTCGCCACCGGCTTCGTGCCCACGGGCGCTTGCTTCCTCGCGGCCCTGGGCGGGACGCCGCCGCCGCTGTGGCGGTACGTGTCGGAGCCCCGGGTGCTGACGACGGACGCGGACGACCTCGCGGACGACGGGTCCGACACGACCACGCGGGCCTTCTGCGCGGTCCGCGTCTCGGCCCGCGAGGCGTTCTACGGGGACCTGCCCGTCGAGGAGGGCGAGCGGTGGGTCGCGCGGCTGCTGCCGCAGGGGTCGAAGGCGGTCGCGGAGGGGGGCGAGCATGTTTATGCGGGGTGGCTAGATGGTAAGTCAGAAACTCAACTTGGTGACATTTTACCAAGGGGGTAGGAAGACTGTTATCGGACAAAAACTGACTTGTTGCGAATATAGTACCGTGCTGGAGTCTCGTAGCGACGGAAGACCGGGCGTTCCCGTACGAGGGCCAGAAGGCGTCGATCCAGGCGGCGCGCGATGCCGGGGCCGACATCTGGAGCGAGGAGATTGCGGCGAGCCACTCGCCCATGCTGAGCCGGCCGGCTGAGACGGCGGATTTCTTGCGGAGGGCGGCGGTGGCGTTTGAGGAGAAGGCTTCTTCTCGGTGGAGGAAATAGATACGAAGGGTCAGGGTCAGGGTTGGGTGATACATATATACACAGGCTTGTAGGGAGGCGTTTTGGTTGGGTTGGGATTTTGTACTCGCGTACTGGTTACTTGGAGAGGAGCCAAGGAATGGGTTTCATTAGACTACTTGCGGCGAGCAAATACACGATTTATAGACGATATGTGCTGTGCGGGGTCAGTTTTGGTCTTTGAGCCTCAATCACGATTTTGGCCATCACTTCCAACGCTATGGGCGACTCTGTCTAATGTTTGGTTTCTCTTCATACTAGCAATTCACCCTTTCAAAGTAGGAATACCGTGAAGCTACTTTGTTTCAAAGCATTTTCTCTGTTTCTGGAGTAGCCCTCTCCCACACTTCATTTAACCAATGTTATCTAGATGTCCCCTTTCGACTGCTCTCTGTCATTCTATAGATATTTCGGAGTTTTCTGGAGGTTTCTGCCGAAATGACAAGACGAGAATGGAATAAAACAAGCCAATGGGGTGCAAGCACCGTCACAGCATCCCAGAGATCTTGAGTTTATCAGCTGCCTTCCTTTTCATCTTGCTAAATTGATGACGCACGAGAGTGGGGGTTTGATGATATTTATATAATATTTATATAAAGTGCTGTCTACAAGAAAGAAGAGAAAGCACAAGAGGGAATGCCGTAGAGGTGCTACAGATACATAGAAAAGGAGGATGACTAGTCCTGTCATCCCTGCTAATATGCTATCCTTGCAGCAATTGATTCGTGGGATTGACACATTGCTGTCACATCGAAGACGAAAGAACACGTAAAAATCCGAGTTTGATAATGTTTGGCTGTTTTGTGCTTCACGCACCAAATGCCCCGTTAGTAACTGGATGGCTTTGCATCAAACAGCCTCGGGTCTATGATGATCGATCTATACAGAAAATCGCCGGAAGTTTAGCTGAGATATTGGGCAATATATTTCCTCTCCGTCTGTCTTTACTCGGACCGGATAAACCAGGCTGGCCCAGCTAAACCGAATGGCCCAATATCTGTTACACAGAAATTGCGAACTGAAAGTAGCATTGTACAACGTCCTTGTAGTCTACCTAGGCTACCTTTTCTCTTTTCCCTTGAAGTGGCCAATCAAGCCAAACAATCCAGACTCCAAAATCACAGACACTTTCAACAGAATATCGTACGGAGTCCCAACTCCTAAGCGCTCTTGCAGGTAAACACAGTAGCCCCGGACGCATCCGTCCCCTCCTGACAGGTCATCTTGCCCGAGTACGTAATCTTGAACTCGGCGGCGCCATCGTAGCCGAGAGTCATGGCCAGGTCCGCTTTGGTTTTGGTCTTGACGTTCCCCGTGCCGAGGCCGATGGTCATATTGCTGGTGGAGATGGTGTAGCCGCCGCCGAGCCCGAAAGCGGGGGATCCGGCCTGGAGTCCACCTTTGACCGAAGTGGTTAGTTAGCCAGGTCCATGCTTTCTGGGGTAGCATGGGATCGAGTTTGCGGCTTCTTCCGTCTCGGTCGTGCATATTGAAGAAATAGAGAGAGGCCTGGGAGAAGGCGGGGAACAGGAGGAGCCCTTCTGTGTATGTTGATGGCAGACAATGACTTACCTCCGAAACTCGTGCCCTCGGCCCAGTTGATGCCGCATCCAACGCCGATGTCTCCAAACGGCGCAAGGGTCCCGCTGGCGGAAAGGGACCCGGTACCGTTGGACGTCGTGCCGTTGGAGCCGGCCGTATTGACCTTGACAGTGCTAGCGGCCGAAGCCGATGGTGCTGCCATCACGGCACTGGCGACGCAGCCAAGCAGAGTGCAGGACAGACCGAAAGAGCGCATTTTGATAATTGATGTGATTGTATGTTCTGTTGTTAATGAAAGTATGTGAGTTCGAAGAACTTATTTCAAGTGAGTGTGAGGTATCAAAAGAAGGTAGAGAGCGCGAGCTGGTCTGTCCGGGAACCGTCAAGTCCGATGGGGATGGATGGAGGTAGCCAGTTATATAGACTTCCAATAGTCGGTATTCGCGAACAGTTAAGGTTTACTAACACTGCCACTTTGCCTATACGGCATAGTCCTCCAGGGGTATACAATCTCGGGATTTGCCGAACCACTGTAACAAGGTTTCCCGAGGCAGCGGTACCCATGCCTGCCATAGTCTCCAGGAACCATTAAGGGGTAAACACTGCCCATCGCCAATGCTTTATATATCATGATCTCTCGGTCTCGGCTCTTCGCACCCAACAACCCTCCGAAGTTTACTTGATTACACACAGAATACGTCATTAATAGAGGTTGCCAACCGATGGAGACACTGGCTTGGATTCCGAACAGTCTTGGGCCTGATCCCAGTACACGCCATGAATGGGTTTTGGATTCCAAATGACTAACGACACGGTCCAATCCTGGCCTCGCAAAACCGCATTGTACGGCCTACGTACCCATCAAGTGGTTTCCCCAGCTATTTGACTCGTGTTGATCGCCTCTCGTTCCTCCTCTTTGGTGGTCTTTTGGTGGAAAGCGGACCGTGCTCGGATACGTGGCCCGAACCGATGAAAGACATAGGGCAACGGTGCCATGACCACGGCAATGAATCCCAAGATGGAGGTGGCCTAGGCCGCCCCGAGCCTGTCGTACATCTGGTGGGATAAAAGGGGAAACGCCGCCCCGAATAGGGACCGGTGGATGGCGTTGGTAGCGAGGGCACTAGTAGCATACTTGCCGTAACAATCAACCACGCAAGACGCACCACCCAAGAAAAGAGTAACAAAGCCAAAACCCTAAGGAATGCCTGATAAGACGCAGCTTGCCCAGCGGATGGAGGGGTTGGATGTCCATGCGAACCAAAATAGTCCTACTGGGATGAGCCATGATAGTAACACCAAGTGCGGTAACCGGGCTTCTGGCTTGGGCCTGCCTAGCTTCTTGACATGGCTACTGTATATACTATTGCTGTAAGGCGATGCAGCAGTCGCCATAGCCATTCTGACTCCGATACCTTTAATATTATGTCTTAGCAAGGGTGGTCCGGCAGGTGAAAGCAACTCACCATGTGCGTGGACGGACTTACCTAGGAATCTGAGGCCCGAGATGCCGGCGTCCCAGTGACGTGTTCACTGGACGACGTACGGGTAGGCGGTGTAATCAAGGTAGAGGATACCGTAGACGAAGGCCATGTAGAGCGACAGGAGGAAGAGGATGGGCTCCGTGAAGAACATGACCGTTGGTCGAGTGATGTTGTTCCTTTTCATGGTCTCTACATCTGTCCCCCACCCGGCGGTATGTTTGCGATATAGCAGGCTGAAGGGATTTGTGGCTTCATATTCTCTCCCGCGTAGAAAGTAATAAAGGCATCTATTCAGGGATTTGTTCAACTCTCTGGTGGCTCTCCTCTTTGTTCTCTTCTTCTTTTTGTCGTGCCTCCCTCCTCCATCGTCGAACGAGAATGAGCGCTGAATGCCTACCATTTTTCACTCTCTGCAGCCACAAGTCGTTTCTCTCGAGTGGCCGCACATCCCACAAACCCAACGCCCATAACGGTTCTTTTGGAATATGGTCCTGGTATCGTTGCATTCGCAGCACCTCAAATACATTTGAGGGTTTGGCCGAAGAGGCGGGTCCCCGGGGCGAGAAGATAATCTCGGGGGTACGCTCTGTTGGTCTTCCGGGCCGGTGTCGCTATCGGAGGATGTGGACTCTTTACCATGGTCCTGGTCGATATCTCCCTCCCTCTCTGTCTCCCCATCCTCATCAGCATCATAATATGTCGGTAATGCAAACAATGCTATCTGCTCAAGATGACGTCCAATGTGCTTTTGGTACTGTTGACTTGATGAAATGAGCTCTTCACAAAACATGCACTCTTGGTTCGCAAATTCGGAAGAAGGTCTCTCGCACTGCGGCCATCTGTGTTAGTCTTCTTGTGCAATCATAGCATGAGATCTTCGCGTATAAATGAAACCCGCAAAATTACGGGCGGTTAATGAGAGCGTAGGCGGCAAGATGATTATGTAACCTACAGCCGTCATGAAAGTATCCATCTGATCTGCGCTGATTGCATTGCGGTGATTTTGCTGGACGTGTGCCATAAATGTGTCCCGTGACGCAAATGCATCCAACTTTTCGAAAGGGCACTTCCACATCCTCCAGTGTTGCTGGCGTAGATGTTCAACCCATTGGTGTCGTCTCGCAAATATATGTGTAGGTGTAGGGCAGCCCTGATACAGACATACGTATGGACGAAGATCGGCAAATAAGTGCTTCCTGGGAGAGAGAAGTCGGTCAGGAAACGGTACTTTGCATATAAATGGGGTATAAAAGGGATGGATGCGGGGACTTACTTCCAAGCTCGTCTTGTCTGAGCCGAGAGTATCATGAAGCAGAAGGGGCACTCAAAGTACTCTTGGGTGGTTGCCCCTTTGGGGAGTGGTGGTATCCGTAGTTGAGTCGAGTCCGCAATCGATGTTGCAAAGGATGTCTGAGTGAAGCCACTCTCCGAATTGTCGTCAATATCGAGATGGCAAACCACAGCCTCGCCCTTTGCAAGTGCTTCCGGTAGTGACGATGCAATAGTGCTCTTCCCATCTGTGACTTTGTCGCTGGCTTCCATGCCGCTGCCGAGTTTATCGCGATGCGATTCTCGATATTTGAAATAGTGTCGGCGCATAGATATATCTTTCCCAAGTCTTTGGGCTATTTCATTTTCGATGTTGGGATGCTTGTTGCGCACATGCTCAATGTCAAAAACCTCATAATGGGTCATGTTTATGGAAAGCGATGACATCAGGTGATCGTGCTGGGAAGTGCTTCTGAGGCTAGCTGATACCTTGTACAGGTAGTTGACAGTCTCGACAATGTCGGCAAGTAACTGCTCGAGCTCGGATGCAAAATCAAACCCATCAGTTCCCAAGTCTTCTTGCTGGCCACTGCAGTTGTCTGGAGGATCATCTTCTTCCCAGGGCTGCACTTCACCATCTAAGATTGTGTTGGCTGCGCCCGAGTCAGCAATTAGTACATGTGAGAGGGAGACGTTCATCATAGTACCATCTGCAAGCGCCTGAAGCAGGTCTTCGAGCAAGCTTGAAACTTCATTTCGAAGGTTGGATGCGTCCCTCAGTCGATAGTCGAGAGAACTAGCTCCTACCCGATGGGCTCCGATGTTGCCAGACCATACCTTGAATTTGTCCTGCTCATTTTTGATCTTAGAGAGAACCAGGCTCGAGCCGGCTACCTCTTCGGGTTCGGGTCTATCGGATAAGACAGAATCAAAGGACTCAAGACAGTCTCGAACAATACCCCCTATGGTTTGCATAACGTTGTTCTCTTTGGCCCTTGAAGACTAAACCAACATGAGGTGTATTCTGGCTGAAATCAGTGAGTGGGCGACGACTTTGGATCAAGATGTTCAGTCTACCTGACGGGCGGGGTGAAGCAATGCAGTACTCTCATCTCCTCATCTCCCCTGTAGCTGTCAGCCAATGCCATTATGTAGAATAGTGGCGCCCGCACTGCAGGCTGTCGGGAGCAGTCACGGTCACATCCGTTTCTTATTCACTCGGGCGATGGAATTTGGTTTTAATTGTCTGATGCCCCGCACCAGAATATTCTTGCGTGCCACTGGCACACCGGTCTCTGCCACGTTCAGCGCATTTGTCTCATCGTGGGAAAAACTTGTCTCGTATCGCAACTCTAAGAAGAGGGATTTGTTCCCATCATCGAAAAGACATGTCTGGCATAGAAGCAGTTGGACTTGTCCTGGGGACGATACCTTTGATTCTGGTCGCCATCGAGAAATACAAAGCCGTTCACTCATGGCGGAAATATACCAGAGAACTCAACAGCCTCCGGAGGTCGCTGAGCGCTGAATTGACTATCCTGGAAAGCACTTGTGAGAGGCTGCTGATCGGATTGGTGGCAGAGACGGATATAGAGAGTATGATCCGGGAGCCGTTTGGTCCTCTTTGGAAAAATGGTAGAATCCACGACAGCATCCGACAGAGACTCTGGAAGGCATACGGAAGCTTCGAAGGCACAGTCCGGGATATGAATGAGGTCGTCAATGAGCTGAGAGTGAAGCTTGGCGCTTCCAAGGTGAGTCGGAGCCTTTGATTTGCGGACATAATTGGCTCATTGAGATTACAGGCTACCAAGTCCGCTCCATCTCCTATTGCAGATGGGCTTGAACGGGTTAGATTCGTGCTCAACAGGTCCCAGTACGCCGAGATGCTGAAGGTCATAACCGACGGAAACGCGACATTGAGCAAGCTGGTGGATCTGGGGGTCAATGAAGGCATGGAATCGAGCCGCCAAGTGCGCTCGGCTGCGCGCTTCTTCAATCTGACGAGGCGGCTCTCGCAAAATGCTTTCAACGCCATCCGCTGTAGTCTTTCCTGTCGATGCCCCGTGTCTCACACCGTGAATCTCGAGCTTCAGCCCCCTTACGTACAGCCTACACCGTACGATGACGACGAGGCTGTAGTTAGGCAGATATTTTTTCGGCTGACGCTGATGTACGACCCGAGCAACCGAAAAGCTAAGCGAACGACGTGGCTTTGGGATGAAGTCGAAATGCGAGCTGAGTTAGAGCGACCCCCAGAACCACCAATCACGGTGATATGTAAACCGGCTACCAATCCTGGTATCAAACAAAAGAAGCGAGTCAACTTCACCGCTCTGAAGCCTGACTCTCCGAGGCTTGGGAGTCAAGTGCAAACCATGGTGCTCCAAGATTCCCTGGCAACTGCGATAACCAGTCTCAGCATCGGAGCGGCAACCCTGGGGATTCCTAAGCTTGAGGCGAAGATGCGCGAGCTTGGAGATCTCTGTCACGTCATCCAGGAAGCCAAAAGTTCCGGGAGGTTGCCCGGGACCAGCTGTTACGGGTATGTGATGGATAAATCAGCATCCATATACAACAAATTCGGAGTGTATCCAGTCCAGCACCCCCAAATACACAATCACGCCTCCGAAGAATGCTCTATACTCACTTTGGGTCAGGTCCTTGAGGGCGCTGGCAAGTCGCTTCCTTCTCTTTCCTTTCGCCAAAAGCAAACTCTAGCAGCCACCGTTGCCTCCAATGTCCTACAGCTAGCCAAGTCTCCTTGGCTGCCCGATGTCTTCGACAGCAAAGACATCCTTTTCGTCAACTTGGACGGAAGTCCGTCGTATGACCATGCTTTCGTGTCGAAGAGGCTACCGGAGCGTGACCGGCCCGAGTCAGTGCCCCAACATGAGGGTGATGCAGGATTCAACGTTTCAAGCATTATCCAAAATGGCACCATATTCAGTCTCGGTATCGTCCTTCTTGAGCTTGCGCTCGGCAAACGGCTGAGATCCCTCCGGGATACTACAACACGGACAGCCGAGAAGGAGGAAAAGAACCCGTCACCCGACGAGGCAGTCCCAGAGGCTAGGCGACGGGACCTTCTGCTGGACTATGAAACGGCCCTGCAGCATCTGAACGCAGTCGATACCGAGATGGGCCCGAATTACTACGATGCCGTGCGGCGGTGCATCCGGTGCGAGTTTATGCACCCTACCTTGGATCTGGAAGATGATGGGTTTCGCCAGGAGGTATTTGGTAGGGTTGTTGCACTTCTCGAATCGAACTTGAAAAACATGAACTCAAGTACGAGATCGTTCACCCGATAACTATCATCACAAATACACATCTTGGCCTATATTGGACTGGCCAAATAAACACAAATAAGGCCAAATCAGAGTTTACAGACAATTGTTAACTCAATAAGAAGCTTTACTGGTATCCAACATGTGACACTCAGATGTGGCATCAGTAAATATGCCCTTTACAAATTACCGCACATAATTTTGCTAGTTAATAGTCCAAGGGAAAGCCAAGACAAGGGAATAAGTTTTGCCCAAAGCTTGAATCCCCCTGCTAGTAGCACTGCTGGAGACTATAGGGTACGTTTCAGTAATACAGGTAGTGCAGGAAGATATTCTCATCCCCAATCACGCTCCAAGCCCCTCATCCTCCCCCCGATCATGCGCCGCCGCCTTCCGCAACGTCATCCGCTCACTCTGAGCCCGATCCCGCGCATGCGCCTCCTCCGACCGGATAACGCCTCCGGCGGCCGGCGGGGTCACGGTAACCCCTTCGCTAGTCTTCTTCTTCGTGGTACCGCCACTTCTACTGCCCGGTCCAGCCCCCTCGGCCTCGGCCTCGGCGGCCTTCCGAAGAGTCTGCCGGTCACTGAGTTGGGCTGCTGCTGACGCCGAAGGGTCACTGCCGGAGGAGGCAGGAGCGGCGGAGGGTGTGACGTCACTACCACCACGGTCAATGTTGCCTGATGCCGGGGCGGTAGTCTCAGTTCCCTGTGCGTGTTTGGTATCGACACCGGAGTCGTGGTCTGAGGATGAAGACAAACTTGATTTGATCTCCGACTTGAGTTTCTGGATTATCTCCGGCATCGTGAGTGGTGTTGTTGATGAAGTCGAACAAGCGGGATTCAAATTAGACAAGTTGTGAATCAGATAATGAACAGATATATGCCAGTGACTTTGGTTTGAATTTAATAGTTATGTCTGCATGGATTATGATCATCTGTGTATAACACGACGTCTCCAAATCAGGCTGATGAGCTCGTTGTACTGGCGGGGTTCTATGACACCCTTAGTAGGTCATACTGACACCAAGATCTCCATGAAAGTCTGCCACACTTGGTCGTAGATCCACTACCCCTGTTTAGCGTGGTGATCAACAACGACTACACTAACCTTACCATAATTACCTGTGGTCAATTCGTATATACCAGGTGCCTGGCAGCCACGAGCTACGGACGTGGCCGTTGCCGGGATCTTGGGTGCGAGTTGAGTCTTCTCATGATCGCCGGGTATATCGTTTCTGCTGCCGGTTGGGGAGGTTGCAACGAGTTTGGTTTCACCAGATTGCATTGATAATTATAATTTCAGCAATGTGTATTACGAGACAAGAGTTTTCGATTATCTGTATCCAGATGAACTACATACACAACACTTTACTTTCTCTTTTCCTCCTATATAGCTTTGCTTTATTGTCCAACATATTTAGGTTGGCGGTGACAAGGCACCCGCACTGGTTTTATCCGTTGTTGCTCTTTCTCTCTCTTCTCCTTCTTTCTAGACGTGGGTGGGGCACTTGATCTGATTCCTCTCTCCAAACAATATGGTATCACTAAAAAAGGGAGTGGTTGGGTAAAGAGATTCCGTAATGCATGTGTCAAAAAGAAGAAAAACCCGAGGCGGCCGCAATCAATGCTAACTAGGCCTGATCGGATTCTATCCCATATATCGTAGGACATACTTGCGTTGCATGTACACTAAAGATTTACATGACAGACTGTGTGTGGTCGGAAGATTAGCATCATCTTCATCAATTCAAGGAATGGTATTGGGAATTGGTGACTTACGCAATCAGATTCGGCTTTGCCTTGTGGGACACCCATCTCCTCAAACGTGGCGGGGCCAGGCTTGGGCTTGGGCTTGGGAGGACCCGCAGGTGCTGTGGCAGCCGAGGCTGCCGTGCTGGTGCTTCCAGCGGGCGAGGGCATGTTGGGCCGTGCCTGGGTCGGAGGCGCGCTGGACCGTCCGCCGTTGCCACCAAGGCCAAGGTCTTGGATCTGGGGAAGTTGTGGTGGCCTAGAGTTGCCCATCCGAGGGCCGGGCCCTCCGCCGCCGCTCATACTGGGCGATGGCATGTTGGGAGCAGCCGAAGCTCGGCCGCCATAGTTGTCCTGCGGGTGCTGCGACCCCTGTCGCTGTTGACCGTATGGAGCACCACCCGATGGTCCGTAGGGTCCAGTTGGAGGGTAATGGTTCGGAGGCGGCATTTGCGGGTTGTGTCGGTTAGGCGCTGGGCTGTGCGGACCCGGGCCAACTGGAAGTCGCTGATCGTAAACGGCCGATTGCGAGCGGTGTTGGTCACCAGGGTGTGCGCCCCTGTAACCCTGCGGTGCTTGAGGGCCTCCCCAGCCGGCGGAAGCGGGACGCCCACGGTTGGGATCCATTCCTGCTGGAGGGATGAGACCGCCGCCCATTTGACCCGTAGATTGCGACTGGCGCATTCCAGGGCTGGATGGCTGTGTCCGGATACCAAAGGCGCTTCCTGGTCGATCGGCGGTGGGGCGTATGTTGGAGTTGTAGTGTGGCCTAACGTCATCCTCGGGGTAAGGTGCTGCAGATCTAGCTCGCGGAAGTGTTAGAGGTTGGGGCTTATCGTCCTCAGGGTACGGGGCACTCGACTTAGGGCGGTTGCCTATGTTGACACCAAAAGCTGGCGCTCTTGTAGGATCAGGCGAGTCAGGATTGTCATATGGAGCTGCTCTCGGCGAAGGCTGAGGGGAGGGACCGGGTGATGGCCGTGGTGACTGTTCGGACAAGGCAGGCATTCCGGCGACGGGTTGCTTGAACCTGTCTGGGCGCTTTCCTCGCTGCGATCCGTATTGAGACTTTATCCTCGTTAGGGTTGTCGTTTCGTGGTCCTGCTTAGAAAGAGACTTGGATTGAGACAGTCCATCCAGACGTCCGACCGCATCTGTGTTACCGTGTTCCGCTGCCAGTTCGTACCACCTTCTGGCCTCTCTCAAGTTCTTTTCTACGTATATACCAATCTCGCTGTAGTATCCCATGGCGAACTCTCCTGTTGGGAGCTTCTGCTTGGCGGCAAGTTGTGCGTACTTGTACGCCAGCTGCTCGTTCTTGGAAAAGGTGTTCTCGTATCCGAACAGGAACCATCTGCTAACACCAAGGCAAGCCTCTGGCTGACCCTGTCTTGCTGCCAGCCCATAATAATGAAGCGACAGTGCGGGGCTAAACTCGCATCCTAGTTGACACAGCTCGTAGGCCTGGCCCATCTTTAGCTGCGCCTTTCCGAATCCCAGGTATGCAGCCTTTTCGATGTACTTCCGGGCCGCATTGACATCAGCGGGCAGCAGGTGCTCAGGTATGTTCACATCCGGGAGATCTCGAGCGATGAGCATACCGTACACGTAGGCTCCCTGAGGGGCGTCTTCGTCGGCTGTGCTGGCAGCCTCGTGAATAAGTCGAAGGCCCCTCTGAGGATCTCGAGGTTGACCGTGTTGACCCATCAGAGCGATCATGCCCAACCGGTATGAAGCCGCCGAATCGTTCACCTGCAAGCCCATTTCGTAGTGCTTGAGGGCCTTTTCGGCATCGTTGGAGTTTTCGTAGAGCATGCCTATTCTGTAGTCGGCACGGCCCCATCCTGCCTGTGCAGCTTCGTCGTAGTCGGCCCACGCCTGCTTCTTATCCTGTCTGAAACCAAACCGGCCGAACTCCCACCACTTTCCTCGGATAAAGACGGCCTCGGGGTGCTTCTGTTCGGCGAGATAATTGATGATGTTCAAAGCATCCATGCGAAGTTCGTGCTCGATCTTGGGGGTGGCTGGCCGGGTTTCACGGCCTCCAGGCGTTTGAGTGAGCTCGAACTCTCGCAGGGCGGCTTCGGCGGCGATTTCGACGTAGGCCAAGACATCGCGAGCCCAGCAAATTTGCATGTCGGGGTCGTTCGAGTGCAGCACGGTTTGCCGGCTTTCGGCCAGAACGGCCTCCTTCTCATCATCGCCGGGGGGGATGTGCTCGCCTTCCACCTTGGGGAAGGGCGAGAAGGAAGGTAGGTCGCGCATGTCCTTTGTTTGATGTCGCGATTGTTCCTGCTGGTACTGTTGGCCGTAGCCGGTATGGAGCACGTTGGAAAGCGAGGGTTCGCGGCCGTGCCGAGACTGGGCGCCACGGTTTGGTGAGCTACGGGTGCTGCCGTTTCTGGAGTCGGGAGAGCGAGCTTCGAGTTCCATGCGTTGAAGATCTTGTTGCATATTCTGGGGGACCTCTGGCATTACCCTGTGGTAGCGGGACTTTTTGTTAGCTTTTCGGGAGCCCCCGCCTTGGTTCGATGAGATCGGATTACGAGGGGAACGGCAGGTAGGGTTGGGCACCAAATGACGCGCGCAACCAGGAACGGATGCGATGCTGCGATGGCTGCAATGCCTCGCAAGAAGGCTAATTGAATGAAGAAGGAGGAAATGCAGAAAACAAATCTTATCGCTTACCTTTGGGGTGCTGGGGCGACGACCTCGGGCATATAGTAGTCGTCAGTCCCAGGAGAAAAGGTGGCTCCCAGATGCGACATGTTGGCAGGTATTGGGTCTTTGGGGCTGTTCCGATGCTGCATAGAGAAAGAAAACAATCAAACTGTCAGCAACAATGGTCCCGAACCAATCGTGGGCTTTGGAGGGATAATAATCCAAGAACGATATTGCGGCTGCAGAAAGAAAGCTGACGCCCTTTGCCTTTACGACCCCTACAGCTGTGTACAAAAGGGATGTATACAAGATGTAGAGATAGATGGTGGCGGGGTCTGGTTCTGGTTTAACCTGCAAGCGAGTGGGTTCTCCTCTCTCTAAAATAGTTGGGTTGCTCCTCTGGCGTCCTTGACTTGGACAGTTGACAGTGGGTAGGTAGGTAGGCAGGCAAGCACAGGCAGGCCTATCTCTTTCTCTCTCTCTCTCCCTCTCCCTCCTTGTACGGCGGGACACGCTAATGAGCCTGGAAAATGGGGGGGAGGGATTAGCTCCAATGGCTGTGTCGTCGTCAGCCTGCTCCCCGGAGTAAAGAGCTCAGCCCTTGTGCAGGGCCGATATCCGAGCAAGAAGATCAGGGAGCTTTGGTGTGAGGCGAGGTCAGGTCACTGGTTGAGGCAGCCTTTGAATTCAAGACCAAAACATGGGATTTGAGGCGTACTGGGCGGCTTTGCTTTGAGACGGACTGCGCTTTTGAACTGAACGTTGATGTCTCAGTGTCAGAATTGATTCTCGCGTGGCTAATTTTCCGCGTGCGGCCAGACAAGAGACACCCACGTTCCTTTGGGATTTGGAGCAGTTGGGTCAGTTGGGTCTTTCAGGCAGGTTCAGGCGGGCCAGACTGCCAGATTGCCAGATTCCTGTGGTGGCGGCACTGAGAACCGGTTACATAAGTCAAGTCGAAGTGGGCTGGCTTTGGTGGGCTAGATGCCTGGATGCATGGCCTTCCATCGGTCGTCATCTCTTGATTCCTCTTCGGTCCCCGTCGCATGAAGAAACCCCGAGGCCCTTTGTTTAAAGGAGATGATGAGGGTGGAGTTGAAACCCAGGCTTCATTGTTGATTGCCTGTCGACCCGTGGCTAAACCGTAGCTACCGCCGCCGCTGAGGCGGGTAGGCGTAGAGCTATCGATTTTACGGAGTCCAACAACCTAGGCAGACGGATATTGAACATTGATCATTGATGCTTGGCATTGCAACAGGAGCAGGACAACAACTAGCGACTTGCGACTTGCGACTTGCGACTGTCTTGCATCTCCCGTGCATCTTTAAAACCCCATGTTTCGTGAATTGGCTGAGTAATTCAGTGAATGCAGAATGCATATGGTTCGGCCACCTCATCAGACGAACTTGAATCAGGGCTGGACGATGCGATACACGCTTCCGGCTCGGGTCGCCATTTCCCCGCCGATATTGGGAGAAAAAGGAGGGAGAGGCCTGAACTGTAGACGCGCGCTGCAACCCACTAAAAAGAGAGAGATAGAGCGCCAAGAATCCCCTGTGACGAGCCGCAAAGACCCCCAATCTGGTGCATGCATGGGGGGTGGGATTTGTAGCAATAAGCTTACATACCTGATGCCAATACTTTTCTTCTTCTATTGCTCATCAACCGAATAGAATGGCGGCTGGAGATGAGCGTCCGTCGTTGAACCAACGTCGATGATGGTCGCAGCCGATTGATTATTGTTTATATTGTGTTAATATATTAGGCAGCCCACCCTCTCTTATTGCCTGGGCTTGCTCTCGTGAGTCGGGGCGCGTGATTGTACTTTATGCGGGAGGGGAAGACGTCATTTGAAGATGGGCGTTGTGGGGTGGGTGGTGCTGGTGGCAGGTGGAATCGCAAAGGGTTCAGGAATTCATACGGAAAACAGGAATGAAAAGAAGTAGAAACATGCGACACTGGCTGCCGAGAGAAGCAGCTGATCCTCCCATTAAGTAGGTATCATTAATTCTTTCTACTGGGATCGAGGCTTGGTTTGCTTGCTTCGTTTTTTGCTATGGCAGGATGCTACTGGCTTACAGGTGCTACAGGGCAACAAACAGTGGACGGAGCTCATGCGCCTTGAACCACTCGCAGACATTCATTCCTCAAGAACTGCGAAGCTGTTATTCTTAAAACCTGGTCAGCTACGGTATCTTTGGGAGCACCAGATACCACCAGACCGGCCGGTCGGGTCTGTCGGGTGTCCATCGCCAATGGGAGCTTGTGTATCGACACCACCATGTATCACTACTACTAAAGCCGTTCGTTGGTTTGCTTATTGGCGCTTCTAAGAGCCCACATAGTACAAAAACATAGCCTCGACATGACTCTATTTCGGGGACACCCAAAGTCCGCCATACGCTGGCGACGATGAGGAATTACAAATGCAATCCGGCTTTGTGGAAGCATAGCTAGGTTGGTTGATGTTAGAATCCTTCTCTTGGCCCGGAGATTGCACAAACAAGCAACGAGATCCTTCCAAGGGCTATGACGGATTGGTTGACATACGTGGATTCTGTCAGCTTACACAGGTCAAATCGACGGGGGCACGGAGTAATAACCTTACTTCCGTAGAGGTTGCACCCTCAATTTGGTGTGCGGTAAGTCCCGGCATGCTGATGCCCAAATGCTACGGTATGGAGTGAGAAAGAAGTTGGTTTGATTTGGGAACCTGACCTGCTTGATGGCCAAATTATGTGCTTTGCGCTGGCTGTGCTGGCTGTGCTGGCTATTTCGCAATGAGAAGCCCATCTACGTGCGAATATTTATTTATGTTTGGAACCATGACCGAACGTTGGCCTCCAACCACAGCTACCGCCCAAGCTACATCCGACGTAGAAAAGGGCCTGTTGTTGGGAATATAGAATAAGCCTGTGGCCAAGCCATATGACCTGCCTTACTATCAGAAGACAGCCCAACAACATGTGAGCCCATCTGAGGAGCAAGTGGCCAATGAGATACTGAGTCCTTAGTTCTTGTGACAGATCATGGTGTATGCCTTTATATCGGTCAATAAATAAAGATAGATTGAATGCATCTACGATATTCACGATATCGTGAGGTTACACCCTTGCTGCTCTCATGTCGAACAAACCTGGAAGACAGAGAGCTGAACAACAAGTTGACCTTCAATGCCATGGAAGCATCAGCCACACAAGTACATAGCTCTGCCCCACCAAGCTTGTGGCTTCCGCAAGCTCAAATCAGCTAAGCCAGCCGCCAGCAGGCCAGCTCTCGCAGCCCACCTTCCATGGCTAAGGCCCAGGCCCACTTGGTCCCAAGGCATGGAGTGGCCAGGCTGAGAGCTTGGTTGCGTCGCCTCGCCTCGACCAACCGGAGGTCATCATCATCACCCCGAGCAATCGAAACCTCCAAACCACCAACAACCAAACAATTCCTAATTACAGATTTGTCAATAACCCCAGCACCACCTCCAGCTGTACCGTTAGTTCCTCGTGAAATAAGCCCCAGTGTACATATCGTACCGCCGCCAGAGACCGGGTATTTGGGAAAGACCACCACGACGATACCGACGGTCAACAACCCGGTACCACTACCCACATCACCATCATCCGCATCTGCCACCGCCACCACAACCAACTCTCCCGAGTCGCCCAAGATGGCCGCCGAACGCACACTCCAAGAGATCATCACGAAGCTAAAATCCAATCCGTCCCTGCCATACAGCGAAGCCAGCAGCCTGCTCTCCAAAGCCAAGCTGTCGCTGCTGCAGCTCAACGCCCTCACACCGACCGCGAACGCCCCTCCCCAGCTGCTGCTGCTCGCCCGGAGCGTCTACGAGTATGGCGCCCTGTCCTCGATCCGCGCCCGCAACCCGGACGCCTTCACCCGCTACCTGTCGCAGCTGCAGCCCTTCTACGAGCTGCCCTCGTCGCAGCTGAAGCCCGACGCCGAGATGCGCAACAAGGTCACCGGACTGTACCTGCTGCTGCTGCTGACGCAGGGCCGCTACGCCGAGTTCCACAGCGAGCTCGAGAGCCTCGGTACACGCGAGGGCATCGACGGACCCGACCGCATCGAGAGCGACCGATTTCTGGGGTACCCCGTCAAGCTGGAGCGCTGGCTCATGGAGGGCAGCTACGACCGTGTGTGGAAGGCCATGAAGAAGGGCGAGGTGCCGAGCGAGGAGTACGGCGTTTTCTCTGAGGTACGTTCATGCTCTTGCTCTGATTGCATGCCCCTCCCATTTCCCTATTGACTCATCAAACACTCATCCCCCATACTACTTAAATTGCTTGCCACTACCTAAGCAGGGACAATCGACTAACATCGTTTCCGCTCACACAGATTCTGACCTCCCAAATTCGATCCGAGATTGCCTCGTCTTCCGAGCGCGCCTACCCGTCTTTGCCTCTTAGTAGTACTAAGTCGCTGTTATTCCTCGACTCCGAGGGCGCCGTGGTGGAGTTTGCCCGCCAACGCGGCTGGGCCGTTAGGGACGGTACCATCTACTTCCCCACAGCGGCCGAGGCCGGCGAGGAAGAGGAGAAGGACGTTTCACAGATGGTCATCGAGAACACGTTGGGATACGCACGGGAGTTGGAGACTATTGTCTAAGCAGATGCTCAGAGACGGGGAGGGGTTGTTACTGTTCCTCCAAATAGGACAACACTAGCGAGGCTAGTGGACAAACACGCCTTGAGAGGTCGACCAGTGAGGGGAAGGCTGTTGCTGTTCAGCTGTAAAATATCATGAAATGTGCCCCATGTTCCCATGGGGCAAAACCGGACAGACAGACGGACAGCCAGGTCTTTAGAGCTAGCCGGTTTGCATAGAACTCGAGAGGCCGAGGCAGGCGATTTGGCGTATGGCCAGTATTCTTCGTAAAAATAGAGATCTTGCTGCCCTTCTTCATACTGATAGTCTCGCTATTCCTTGATGGTGGAAACGCTTACATCTCAAGTTCTCGGGTGCCAAACCCAAACGCTATGTGCATCTCAATTGCTAGGCATATCCGGCAAGAACTACGCGGATGCATATGATGCATATAACTGACTGACGGATTGACTCTCCTCTAGCTTGCCAGGACGGGAAATACCCCCAAGCAAACCCCTTGTCATGGTCACCGTAATATCTATACGTATATGGCCCCTCCCTATTGAGAACGAGATGCACATCCAATCCACCACTATCAAGCTTCAGAACACCCAGGAAGACATTATGCTACGCGTTATATAAAGCAACCTTACATCAATATATGGTGGTAATTCCGCAATACACGTATTCAGAGTAATAGAGAAGCGGAGACGCGAGGAATAGAGATGAGGCTTATACTTCCAGCAAAAGCGGCGCCGTACGCCGTATTATCTAAAACTGGAACGTGTGCACTTTGCATATTACTTACCTACATACATACCTACCTAACCACAGCACGGAACCAAATGGACAAGCATCATTCACACTAATGGGAGTCATCGGGAAATGGCTGGTATTATTTCTCATCTGGAAGAAATGAGGTCCGGCCCTGGGTTCCTTGCAATTGTATTTATGTTTGACAATTTACATTTTCTTTCATTGGAAGGGATGATGAGTCTTCTTTGCTACACACCTACAATCCAGTACCCTCCCATAGTAATTGAAAAACCCATTCTTCTCACAAGTAAATCAGATAGGTCCTCGTTATGCTCCCCCAGACAGGTCGTCCGTAATATTCACGGGTCTTCGGGGGCAAATCCCATACACCGACGGTAGACCGGAACCACCAGACAATTATGGAAATCATCATCATCCACTCTAGACTTCCCCTCGCAACATAGGTTCAGACGTACCATTCACATATGTAGCCATTTATTTCAATAATAGAGCATTGTGAAATATGAAGAACATTTAGAATCGCTAGAGATTTTTTGCAGTGGTACCAGCAGGTAGAGGCAAGATCAGCCGGCCGTTCATTCATCACCCAGCCTACGCCGCACCCCGTCTCCTTTTTGTTTGCCACGTCTAAAGTAAGGTAAGGTAAAGTAACTATTCTTTTTTTGCTTGCTGTTGAGAATTACACTACCGACTCCCAGAGAGAGAGCTTTTTTAATCACAGTTTGATCTACATGGATCTATTGAGCTTTTTCTCCCCTCCCTCTCTCATCATCATCACCTCATATCTATCTATGCGAAGAGCCGGAGTCCACTTCCGTGCTTACCAACCTCACAAACCTCGCAAACCACACATACGGTGCCCTTGTATTTCGAGTGGTACTTGGCACCATCGAACGAACACTCCTCGAATGCGGAGCCGCTGTAGATAGGGGTATGTGACGCAGCACAGATGTCGAACTCAGCGAACTGGTCGAACTCAATCTCGACATTGTCATGAGGGTTACGCTCGCAAGCCGTCTTCATTTTCTTGGCCTATAGTTTATGAACGTGGTTAGCTTTGTAATTGTATTTGAAATGAACTGGGTAGCAATCGGCTTACCGAGTCGGTGATTCTGCCCGTGCCGCCGTTCGCCAAGATGCGGCTGGCAAAGCTGAGCGCGGAGCTGTAGTTCTTGCTCCGGTTGGCCAAGTTCATGGCGCTGAACAGGGTGTATTGGCGATGGGGGACGTGGATCTTGGGGATGGTGAAGTATGCCGACAGCTCAAGACTGCGCTTTAATAATTCCGGGTTGGCATTGACCTCGTCTTGCGAGCCCAGTTGTCGCCGGGCCAGCTCGATCATCATCGCCACCACGTATTCACCGGCAGAGGTGATAAGCTTCTTCGCTTCCGCTGCCTCGGATTCCGAAGACACGGCGTTGAGGAACATGCAGTGGAGGACGCCCTTGAAAACAGCCAAGCAGTCTTCGAGCTTGTTACTCCTCATGGCATCGTAACCCTTCTGCAGGTCGTTCGCTGTGATGTATTCGGGGTCACGGGGAATGATGGGAAGCACCTTTCGGGGATCCGTCTCGTCAAGGGTGCGGCGGATATAGTTAACCAATGGCGGTAAGCCAGCGGTAGCGGGGAGATAAGACTTCGTGGCCGAGTAGATCTCAAGGAATCGAGGCTTGAGCGGCGCGAAGTTGACAGCACCAACCTGGCGATTGAGCAAGTTCATGGCGCTCTCGAAGGAACCGGCAGCAGCATGGTCAGCAGCCAACGGTGAGTTGCGGGCCCACATATCCGCTTCACTGCTACCAGCACCGCCAGCGTCTGTGCTCTCAACGTTGACAAAGTCGGCGTCGGCCTCAGGTATCTCAACATCACCCATATCCCAGCCTGCAACATCCTCGTCCTCATCAACATCCATGGCGCCGTTCTTCTTAGCGGCGCTGTCGTCTTCGGCGAATTCGTCATCGAGACCATTGGCCGCCGAAGGCTCATCCTCCAAGCTCATGCCCTCGAGCTGGCCAGCAAGGGCCTTCTCGAAGAAGGACTGAGAAGTAGCCTTTGTCGGCCAGTTGGTCTTGTAAGTCGGGACAACAGGCTGAGGTTGTCCCATGGGCTCCCCGAATTCAGGGAGAGTCAGCTGGTCCTCGGTAATGCCAGTAACCTCAAGAATGGATTGACACTCCTCCTCCAAACCATGAGCCTTTGCGGTCATGTACGCAAGGGGGTCTAGACACACGTTAGTAAAGTAGCTCGAGAATAGGCATGTGCATACTCACATTGATCAATCTCCTTGAACATCTGTATCCGGTCTTCCACCTCACCAAGGTAAAGAGCATTCTGGAAACGCGCAGTGAAGTCGCCACGGTGCTCTGCAATCTTGGCCATTCTGGCTAGCTTGTTGTGGTCACCGGTAGAGAGGTACAGGAAAGACAGCTTATCGAACTGCTTCTGCTTTTGGTATGCCATCTCAACAACTTGGTGGTTGCCATGTGCCAAGGCCTCGTCGCCCAGTCTCTTCCACAGCGCTGGTCGGTCAAGCTCCTTGCACATCTCAACAGCAACATCAAGGTTTCCGCACTCAATGGCGAGCTCGAATCGAGTAGCAGGGTCCTGAACGAACTGGAGGGCAATCTCGGGGTATCCCTTCTTTTGCAGGTATGAGATGATGGACTGACCAACCAGACTTGAGGTGCGAATGATGTGCAGCATCTCCTCGTAGTTCCGCTTAACCAGAGACAGCTTGAAGCGGTATTCGGTCGGGTCGATCAGAAGCACCTTGGGCTTGGCACTACGATCCAAGCAGTAGACATTGCGGCCCTTAACCCTGACAAGATACACAGTCTGATCAAGGGTCCGGACAATGCCGTTGTCGCCGTTCATCAGTGTGTATTTGATGTGGTTGAGGGTAGAGTAGAGAAGGACGCCAGCGTCGTCCCAGGTGGCACTCTTGATACGAATAGTCTCGTGGAGGGTGCTGACTTGCTCGAGAGTCTTGGTGACGATCGTGACATTGTGCTTGCTGAGCAGAGCGGCGTGGAGGCCATCGTTAGACCAGACCACATATTTGACGCCGTTTACAGCCAATTCGGCAATGCTCTTCTTTTGCTGGATATCGTAGAGGTGAACAGCGGTAGGAGTGATGATCAACAAGTTGCCCGTGCCGCCGAAGTAGATGTCGGTGGTTCCAACAGGGGGCTTGAATGACCGGGCAGTGTTGTTGGAGAGATCCTTGATGTCAACAGTCTGAGCAGCCGTGTTCAAGACAGCGAAACGGTTACGCGCAACAAAGATAGCCGAGTTACCCTGGCCACGCTTCGAGTCGTTGGTATCCAGAGCACCTGAACCGTCGCGAGGGAGGTTAATGAGCTCATAAGAGCCGCCGTCGGAAGGCGAGGTGACCAGGACAGATCTCTCGGCCGGGTTGTAGGACAGGGTTCGAGGGGGTACCCAGGCGCTTCCCAGCCTCTTAAGAGAAAGCAATGTTGGGCTTTCCTGGTTCTTCTGGAAATCGAAGGAGCGAACGTGCTTTTCCTTGGTGATGAAGAACAGCGAGTTTTGATGTACTGTAGAAGCTGGTCGTTCCCTTTCCAGCTTGAAGACCATCACACCGTTATCGTGGCCGGCGGCGAACAGGTTGATTTCGGGGTGGGCAGCAATGACCCAGAACCGGTCGTTCTCGCGCTTGAAGGACTGGACTGCTGTGCGCTTCTGTGAGTCCCAGACACGAATCGTCTTGTCTTCGCCGCAGGACAAAATCAAATCCTGGTGAGGGTGGAACAGACAGCCTGAGGCGTTTTGGAAATGCCCTCGGCAGGTATCCACCTCCCAAGCCTTGGTCTCGCTGAATCGCCACAGCTTCACTAGCCTATCGTCACCTGCGGACACAATATGGGGTGCAGTCGGGTGGAAGGCGACCCAGTTGACACCGCGGTCGTGACCCTCGAGCACAAATTTGACCATGGCATCGGTGTTACCAAACATGTCTGTTTGTTGTGCGTTGTTACGAGCGACCTGGTCTTCGAATGACATAGACGTCGGGGCCGAGTGCTTCTTGCGGAGGCCGGAGATATCCCAAACGCGAACAGACTGGTCCAAAGACGCTGACACGACAAGATCGTCCTTGGGGTGGAATTGGGCGCACATGACGTAGTGGTTGTGACCGGTCATGGTGCAGATGAGGGATCGGTTTTGCCAGTTCCATATCCGAATGGTCTGGTCGTCCGAGGAGGAAATGATCCAGGGGAGTTCGTGGTGGAAGAAGACGGTTCGTACGTAGTCGAGATGTCCGTTCAGGGTGAAGAGGCATCTTCTTGTTTGGTATGACCAGACCTTGATCTTGTAGTCGTCGCCACCGGAGACGAAGAGAGGCTGGGTCTTGTGGAAATCGACACCTCGGACAGGGCCATCGTGTTCCTCGAATCTATCGATCAGTGTACCCATGCGATAGTCCCACAGCTGGATAGTGGAGGAGTGAAGGGAGACAAGAATCCATGGTCTGCCATGAACTTGTCGTTAGTCCAGGAAACAGAATGCGAATCGGTTGGTATTGGCTGGGGGTACTTACCGCTTAGGGTGGAAGGCAATGCCCTTTGCCCGGGAGGACTTGGACTCGAACTAGGAAACAGTCAATATCGAGTCCCACGGAAACGAATATACAGGGCCATTGTCGCGTCGGGGACAGGGCGAAGGGCTTCGCATGCAGAATGCACGAACCTTGGTCAACATCCCCGTGGAAGCCATTGTCGCAATAGTAGGCGGGAGTGGCCCCTAAGCTCAGGTCATGAATGGGAGGGCGTGTCGCAATTTATTGCCCGGCTGTACTCGTTCGGCGAGCGAGTGGAATTGCAATAATACCTAATGCAAGGAGAGAGTGAAAAGGAAGGAGGATATGGGGATGTGTCGTGACGAGGTTATTAATGGGCAGCCTTGTTGGAGGACTGCAACTGGTAGAGGCTGAGAGCTGACCTGCAAGCTGTCCAAAGTCCAATTCGAGGTTGATTGACGACTATGTTCACACGCACCACACAATCCGTCAATCAAGCCAGCCTGACATGAAGGGAGAGCGCCTCCACAATTCTCATGTCGATTCGTGGCCGGTTCCCATCGAATGCTGGGCAGGGATTGGCCGGTGGCTTTTTAGTGGGTGGGCTGCGCTGGAAAGGTGAAGGGAAAATTGGTTGTTCCACCCCCCGACAGCTGCCCAGCTAAAGTACGACATAACCTTAGGTAATGGTAGGTAGCAGTCAATTGAATTCAGTCACTCCAAAGCCAAACCAAAAGGCCAAAGACTGAGGGGCAGGCAGCTGCGAATCGTACTGGTACCCCTGAGCCCCCCTGCTGTCCCTGCCACCCCACTAGCTACCGCTGTAGGCTTAGGCCGTTGTCCTAAATAAAGAGAGGTTGTTCCAATGGAAGCAGCAGCATGCATCCCGCCAGCCGCTAGTCCTGGTTCGTACAGCTTCCTCCCTCATGCCGTTATGGGGTTTTGGCAAGGTGTCAATTGCATCAATGTTATCCAATCCTAGCTAGATATTTCCAGCGTTATCACCAATTGTCCTCAAAATCGAGTCTCACATCTGCTCGTTTCCACTGCCTGGAGCAGATCTACCAGGCGAAAGGGTACATCCCAGACATACCCAACGTCAATAGCTATCTTGAATACAGTCGTACACCATCTCATCCGGGTTACGTAACCAGAAAAGCCCCCAGAAGCTTCATTTGCACGAGAGTTGGCCAGAACCTGCCCCTCCTAACCTCTAAGAGGTTGATATCGCATGCGATCCTACGACCACTACTTGAGACGAACCCTACGAATTTTGAGTCCCGTGTGCACCGTTTGGCATAGCTTCTACATGGCGACGCACGAACAGATTTAACCCCGATTGCGACAATGATACAGCTCCTCAAGCTGCCTTGTGGCGTCGCCACTGCTCTTCTGGCAGCGGCATTCTTCAATGCCCACCATGCTGCGGCAGGGCCCTCAGTAAACGTGGGAATGAAAGCGGCCTTCCCGTCGCCGCCATATCTCCTCGAGCTTCTGTATGTCTTTTAAATCTGTTGCCCCTCTTGCGCTAGAAGCCCTGGTACTAATCGTCGGATGTAGTGAGTCGGCCGCCGGAGAAAACCCCGAATCATACTTCCCCTTGCTCGATCGAGTTGCCAGCGGTCACTTCGCTGCTGCCTCCACGGAGAAAGACCTATATGAGCTGTTCTTGCAAACATTGCAGACAGATGGCCTCATCACGAGCCCGGAGGCGCTGTCCACCTTCAAACTGGCCTTGTCCATGCGGGCTGCTGCGCCCGCCATCGAAGCGCATTACCAGTACCACGAAACCGCAGTCGCCCCTATGCTTCTTGATACGAAGGAAAACTGCGATGATTGGGTCTTGATGGACAGAAAGCAATACTGCTCGCCTACGCTCGCCCAAGCCGAATCTACAATCGACGGAGACGCGCAGCTTCGCTCGTTGCCCTTTGATCGCTTGCTGGGCAAGGGCCCTTCAGTGGTTCTCTACGCTGATATTACCACACCCAACTTTGGACCATTCCACACAAAACTGGCTGGCATGGCCCGCAAGGGAGAGATCTCGTACCGCCTACGATATCGCTCCGCAGGCCGCAAAGATACAGAGCCCCTGCCAGTGAACGGATATGGTGTCGAGCTACAGCTTAAGCGAACAGACTACATCGTTATTGACGATCGCAAAGCTGAGTCGCAGGCCGACAAATCGACAGCCTCAGAACTTGTCCTTGATGCGGAAGAGGAGGTGACCGATCTGAAACCTCTGTCCAGCTCGGAGCTCTCATCGCTTGGTGTCAAGGCAGCTTCATTTATCATGCAAAGCGAAGATCCATTCCAAACATTGCTGAAGTTGACTCAGGACTTCCCCAAATACTCCACTTCAATTGCGTCGCACAATGAGTCTGCGGATTTCTTGGCCGAGCACTACATGAATAGGGGCCAGCTTCTTACGGGTATGAATGTCCTCTGGATGAACGGTGTGCAACTGATCGAGAGACAAATGACACCATACACATTGATCGACATGGTCCGAAGGGAACGCAAGCTCATCCAAGGTGTCACTGATCTTGGGTTCACGGGCAAGGAAGCAGTCTCACTGCTGGGAAACCGTGAGGTGACCGCAGCGAAGACTGACGACGATGCACGCCGCTTCGACTGGAGAGACGACATCGAAGAAGGTAGAGTTATCGTCTGGCTCAACAATATTGAGAAGGATAAGCGGTATGCCGAGTATCCCACGAGTCTAATGTCTCTGTTGCAACGCACTATGCCTGGACAAATCCCACCTATCAGGAAGGATATGTTCAATCTGATAGTCCCCCTGGACTTTACCAAGCCTGATGACCTTTATGTTGTTGTTGAGCAGCTGCAGAGCTTCATCAAGCGGCTTTTGCCTGTTCGCTTTGGTATTGTTCCTCTGACCCCGACAAAGGAGGCCACTGAACAGGCGAAGGTTGTCTACTACCTGCTGGAAAACTACGGCCTTGCCACTCTCATGGCCTACTTGGATACGCTGCACTCGGGTAAGCACGTTAAGCCGGATCAGACCCAATTGGACAAGGCCATAAAGGATCGTGCTCTCCGCGCAGAAGCTGTTGCTCTATCTCTCCCGGAAATACTAGAGTCGGAGCAATACTCCAAACAAATAAAGCTTGCCAACCATTGGGTAGAGAGACTCGGTGCGGATAGCGCTGTGCCTCCGATCTTCATTAATGGACAAGCCCTTCCTCGCGAAAAGGGCTGGCTTCAATCTATGAGCATGGCTATTGGCGGGGATCTTCAAATGGTCCAGCAAGGCATTTTCATGGGCAGCATTGCCGATGACACATGGATCCCTGGCCTGTTTATCGACGGAGAGCCCACGAGAAGGAACATTTACATCTTCCCCGAGAATGCGAATGATCTAACTATGCTGGACGTCCACAAAGTTCACACCGAGCATGGTGATCTGTTCGGTATCCTTCCCGTCATTGAAGCCAACGAGGAGTCGAGCAAAGAGACCTGGGCAACTTTATCCGTCATCGCCGACTTCGGTAATGATAGTGACCTGCAGCTTTTGTTGTCCGCGCTCGAGTTCCGACGCGCCAACCCCGGCATCCGTCTTGATCTTGTGCACAATCCTCAAGATGGTGGTAGTGCTTCCAGCGTCAACTCAGCCCTGAAACAGAATGTGGACAAGTTGCTTGAGGCTGAAGACGTTATGACGTTGAAGACTGCTATCAGTGGCAAGGTTGAGAATGACGATACCGCCTCTTATGATAGCGCACTCCGTCGATTCCACGAAGTAACTGGCTTCGCGCCCGGCGACAAGATTCTTATTATCAACGGCCGAGCCATTGGCCCCATTGCCACTGCTTTCCATTTCAAGGCAGAGGATTTCCAGCAATTGCTCGAATTCGAACAATCCAGCCGGATTCTTCCTGTGTACAAGGCCCTTGAGGCATTGAACCTCACCGCCAAAGTCACAGGTCCACTCGCTGCTGCCAAGATCACCTCGATCACTGCGATGTCGACCATCTCCGACCTCCCAGAAGGTATCTTTGAGTCTGCGCCAACTTTACGAACTACTGTGTACGATGATTGGGAATCGTCTCATACGATGATCCATGCTGGAGATTCATCCACTGCTAGTGTTCATATTGTTGCCGTTCTCAACCCAGCAAGTGAACAAGGCCAAAAATGGGCCCCTATTCTGAAGGTCCTCTCAGAGCTGGATGGCGTTTACATGCGTATCTTCTTGAACCCGCGAGACAAGATCGATGAACTTCCTGTTAAGCGATTCTACCGATACGTCCTTGATTCATCGCCATCTTTTGATGCAGCCGGCAAGGTGCGATCACTTGCAGCGACATTCAAAGGCATCCCATCTGAAGCCCTGCTCAATCTGGGTATGGATGTTCCGCCCGCCTGGCTTGTTGCCGCGAAGGATTCGGTCCATGATCTGGACAACATCAAACTGAGCTCGGTCAAAGCAGACATCGATGCTACGTATGAGCTGGAGAACATTCTAATTGAAGGTCACTCGAGAGATGGACAAGGCAGCCCTCCACGTGGCGTACAATTGCAACTTGGAACCGAAAAAGACCCGAATTTTGCAGACACTATCATCATGGCCAACATTGGATACTTCCAGTTCAAGGCGAACCCTGGGTACTACAATATCCAGCTCAAGGAAGGACGCAGCTCTGAAATCTTCACAATTGAAAGCGTCGGGGCTAAAGGTTTCCATACTGTCCCGGGTGACGAAGGGACGGAAGTTGCGCTCATGGACTTCCAGGGAACCACATTGTACCCACGTGTGATACGCAAGCCCGGCATGGAAAATGAGGATGTCCTCCAAGAGTCCGAGTCGGGTAGCGGTACCGACTTCATTTCGCGCGGTCTTAAGTTTGCCGGAGACCTCCTTGGAGGCTCCAAGGCGAAATCGAAGTCTGCTGAGGAGCATGCTGAAATCAACATTTTCTCGGTTGCCAGTGGCCATCTCTACGAGCGTATGCTGAACATCATGATGACATCAGTCATGAAGAACACGAAGCACACGGTCAAGTTCTGGTTCATTGAGCAGTTCCTTTCGCCATCTTTCAAGGAGTTCATCCCGCACATGGCCGCTGAGTACGGCTTCAAGTATGAGATGGTTACTTACAAGTGGCCTCATTGGCTTCGCCAGCAGAAAGAGAAGCAACGCGAGATTTGGGGTTACAAGATCCTCTTCCTCGATGTTCTCTTCCCTCTGTCCCTTGACAAGGTCATCTTCGTCGACGCTGACCAAATCGTCCGCACCGACATGATCGACCTCGTCAACCTGGACCTCGAGGGCGCGCCGTACGGCTTCACGCCCATGTGCGACAGTCGGACAGAGATGGAGGGTTTCAGGTTCTGGAAGCAAGGCTACTGGGCTAACTACCTCCGCGGCCTGCCGTACCACATCTCCGCGCTCTACGTGGTGGACCTGCGACGGTTCCGCGAGCTGGCGGCAGGCGACCGGCTGCGGCAGACGTACCACACGCTGTCGGCGGACCCCAACTCGCTCAGCAACCTGGACCAGGACCTGCCCAACCACATGCAGTTCCAGATCCCCATCTTCAGCCTGCCACAGAACTGGCTCTGGTGCGAGACGTGGTGCAGCGACGAGAGTCAGAAGGAGGCGCGCACCATTGATCTCTGCAACAACCCGCAGACCAAGGAGCCCAAGCTCGACCGCGCGCGGCGACAGGTGCCCGAATGGACCGTGTACGATGACGAGATCGCTGCCGTGCACCGCCGCGCCAAGCTGGCCGCATCGGAAGGAGTTACTGTGAAGGCTGGTGATGCAGCAGATGTGGCGGATCAGAAAGTCCTCGGAGAGAAGAAGCAGGAAAAGGAAGATGATGTCGTCGTCGAGAAGAACACCAAGAGTCGCCGCTTTGAAGAGGAGGCGGAGCCGACAAAGAGAGTCAAGGATGAGTTGTAGAGAATCATTTGTTTCTTGTCGCATGTATGTGTGTGTATAAGCGTATGCAGAGTCTACGAAGAGATGCAACTATGAATTGAACAAATCTCGGACGCTACCCCCACAGTCCAATTCAATTGATACTCTCACTTCGACCCCATTCCGATTGATATGGCTGGATCATACCACGCTTATTACACGAGTGACTGGGATGTAACCGCGTATTCGATGTAGACCGCATATTTGTCGGTTAGCCGAACACTAGTCGGTTGCTGTTCTTTCCTACGCCTCTTATGCACGCCATTATAACACACAGGTTTGATAGGTGGGTTCGATATTCCGACGTCGTAGAATGCGCATGTGGTGCGCGCCAAGTATGCGTGGCACATACTTGTTTCGGACAAACGACCAACCGGTTCCTCCGCAATGCGAGTTGATCTCTCCCGGTTGGGCGCCTGGGGTATCCAGGAGCACCGTACGAGACCAGTGGTTCTCATAAATGCAGTAGTTCTTCGGAAATCTCCAGGTAACATAACATAGGAGAAATCACAAACACTGTTTCACAACTAACATCAATACATCAAATTACCATATCGTTACTACTCGCAATGGCTCACCGGACTACCGCGGACCAACAAGCGCCTGATATCGTCTCTCTTGCCCGGGATGTGCTGCGTCAGACGGAAGAGATCACAGAGTACCTGAAGGCAAACGACTTTCCTGCTCTCTTACTCGCGTCAGGGTCCTCCTCCGTCCCGCCTGAGACCGTCGAGTATCAAGACCTTTACACCGGACTGAAAACGTCATTAGAAGATCTGCTGCTCTTGGTGGACGGGCCCAAGCGGCTTTGGCGTCGGTTCACCGGTCTCACGGGGGACTTGGCCGGTCTCCAAGTAGCACTGGACTTTGGCTTCTTCACCCTGGTCCCGGCAGAAGGCAACATCTCGGTCCCAGACCTGGCATGAAAATCAGGGGTGCACGTCGAGCTCGTCGGACGGATCGTGCGCCATCTGATCACCCACGGTATCTTCGCCGAGCACCAAGCCGGCTTGATATCGCATACTCCTTACTCGCTGATTATGCAGGATGACGATTTTCGATCCATCGTGTATCTATCGTTCGTCGCTACCTTGCAAACACGCCTTTTCTGAGGCAAGACAGCTCCCAAGCTTTCTGGTCTAACACTTTGACAGGATCAGCGAGAACCTCAAGGCTGCTGTCGACACTAGCGACTTTCTCCGTTCATACCCGGACCAACAACTCAACAGCAGTCACAACTAATTCGTCTTCCATCATGGGTCGGGTCTCTATGAGTATCATGCCAAGACGCCCGAAAGGAGTGAGCGGTTCGCCAAAGCCATGGCTGGGCTTAGAACTAGTGATTATGGGAACAAGAAGCCTAGTACCATCATTGGCCCCCCTTATGATAAACACCAAGGCTGACTAGATATGACTTTTGATAGTGAACAGTCATCAAGATAGACCGCTAGAGGCTTGTTTCGACTGGGCAGGCCGCAGGGGTACCATAGTCGACGTGGGAGGTGGCAACGGTCACATTTCCCGAGGATTTGCTTGTGTAGTCGAGATTCGAGAAAGCGCTGTCGTACCTCCCGGCTGCCCGGGTTTAGCCCCCTTTCCCGATTGGGTATCGCGCGGCCGTGGACCCCTGCCAGTGCCACCCATATAGTGGTATATATATACGGAAAAGGGGCATGACTCGTGCGTATATGCACGTGACGTCTTTGGTGAAGGACCAGCCCCTGACAGGATATACTAACAGCGACTCTCCGATCAGGCAGCAATCAAGCGGTGTTGGCAGGTGACACGAACAGGCGACTCACTGGGTCTACTATTGTGGCGCTCCATAAAGGCACACTTCCTGCCTATTGCTATAGCACGAAAAAGCAGTCAAGTTGCTTCACTTGAACGTCACGCTCGGAATCGTTTAAGCCGGTGAGTTGATTTGCCTAGGAGAGCCCCAGGGCAAAGTTATATACTATAAAAGGACAGAACAAGAGACGCAGAGTTGCTAGTGGAGAAAGTGAGCATCGTGTGAGGACAGGTCTCAACAGGCACATGTCATGAATACATCACTCTACAATACCACTTTCGTTATATGAGCTTTGAACAGAGCACCGACCAGCACACGGGTAATTACGGCAACGAGCTAGAATTGACACTAAGTTGTTCCCAAGGGAAAACCCTCAGGGGAATAAAAACCCTCGGGGACTTAGTCTAAGCGAATGTCCATTGACTGCCATCCCTTTCAAACGTTCCTAACACCAACAACTTTGTATCAGCCGCTCACTGGCACCTCCCGCTAGATTGACCCGCCTGGACCAAGCAGAATCCCGAGCAGCAAGGCGGGTTGGAGTTGACCGTCTACAATTCGCGAATTAGCCATAGCCTAAGATATGCTTCTTTTTCTTGTTGTACTCACGCAGATGTTGCCGTTTGGGAGGCACGACTGGGCAGCAGCCTGAGCCGTGAAGACGGCAATGGCAGCGTAGACGTAGGTGGAGATCTGCATCTTGATTGAGGGGGCGGTTGACCGTTGGTTGGTGGTGGAAGGTGGATGATGTCTTTTGTTTTTGGAGGTAGAATTGGCTTGTTGTGACTGTGGAAGTTTTTGGGACAGAAGGAAAGAAAGGGAGACTCTCTCTGCCTTTATAGTTTTTTTTCGACGTGGAGAGGCGCGGCCTGCGCTCTTGGGATACTCATCGCCCGTTCGGGCGGGCCAGCACACAAGGCTTCGTTGATATTACCTATTGGTATGTAAACGCTAATATTACGTTGACCATCATAATTATGTTGCGATCATCGCTCGTCGTGATTGAGCCCGCAAACTATTGCCTATATGTATATAAGATTAGCACTCCGTTACCAACTGCAGTCAGCAAGGCAGTCCTTGGACGTCGCTTGAATTTATTGATGTCACAATATCGAAACTTGGCGGCCGGCTGCTGACGGCTTACCCGCCAACTTGCTGATGGATATGGAAGGTGGGGGTAAACAATGGAAACAAAGCCGTTGACATCACGCCCCGACCTCTGCACCTTCAACCGGGAATCGTATATTATATTGCATCTCTTCTCAGCATTGGTTGACTGTTGAACGCTTTAGCTAGATGGTAAAGGTAAAAGCTTGCGAACGCTGACAACGGTACACGCGGCTTGTGTGACACGAGGACGGCATCTGTTGCCAAACTCCTTGAATCGGTCTTATTAATTAATTTTCTGGTCTGCATGTATGTCAGATGAAGAGAAGCGGGAAAGCAAAATGATTCCTAAAGAAGGAGCGTCGATGCGGGGCGAAGAATGCTATAGTAATGTGCATTTTGCCCATGTGCCCATAGAACACCGCCTCCTGTCAGATCGTGACATAAGAGCGGGGAAGGCTTGGTAGAGAGGTGCCCAATGTTCAGAAAGTTTGTTTTGCCAATTGTGGCAGGCTGCAGCTGAGAGCGGTGGTGGATACTGTGCTCCCGTCAAGAGGACTGACAACATCTAGCGATGGACTCGAATCCTTCGGTGGCTAGGATCATACCTGGAAGTCGATGCCTGTGTGGACTCCTGTCTGGCGTTGCTCCGCCTAAAACAGTGTGAGTAAAAGCTCGATCTTACTCTTCCGGACTTGTTGGCTCGATAAAATCGGTTAAGTCCATTTGTGATAAGGATACACGCAAAATGATCAACAACCACCCGGACAGCTAAGCCAAGGTGGCGTCCACGACAGCAGCCGCAAGCCTCAATCAGAAATTTCTGGTGGTGGTCGGCGAACATCGGCTTCTTGCAGCCTGACCTTCATATTTCGAGGGTAGCCTGCCTCTCGAGGAGAGCCGGAGAGACGCTGGACTTCAACATTTTTCTCGAGGCAGAAATCGAAAAAGTAACCATCTTCACACGCTTGAAACGTCCACTAAATGGAGAAGATTATCTTCGTCTTCTTTGCAGCTTTTGGCTGTTGTTTGTCGCTTTCAACAAGACCGGTTGTTGACATACGACAGACTCCAGCAAACACCACATCACCTACCAACGCGACCTCCCCGAGCGGGATTTCTCAGTATCAGAGCTCACGTTTTGTCAAGAGCCTGACCGGAGGAGTTGGACTACTCGCTCTTTGTCTTGCTATCAGCACGTATTGCTTGCTGACAAAGTATAGCCGCAGGTTGTCCAATGGCATTCCCCTACCACAAAAATACATCGAAGACAGGGACGCCGTCCACCCGCGCCAGTCACCCGGTGATGGGCTACAACGATCTTCAAACTATCGAACCTCGAACGATCGCAGTATGGCGCAGGGCGTGGTTCTCGGTCGCCTCGCCAGTAATGCGGACTTTTGTTCAAATTGCGATATGGCAGTTCGTCAGCTTGTGGTTTGTCGTTGCCATGGTTGTAAATACCTTATGCTACAACGGTTTCATCAATGGCCAACCTGGCACAGATGGGGGGCTCCGTATCTTCTTGGTCGGTGTCTACGCAGCCGCATCCATAGGGCACATTGTCTATACGGGGGCACTCCTTTGTCAGTCCTACACGGCCTTGGCTCGCCAAGCCTGCTGGATTGTTCTCTCGAGGAATTTTGTATTTTCACACCTAGTGGAATACATTCCCTGGTCCAAGGATCCGGCAATAGTCGAACTGAATCTACGAAGCTTTCAGTTCGAACTATCTGGCGAGCTAAAACCATCCAAAACCCTTAAGATTACCAAGTCCGGGTCCGATGCACAGGCAGAGGGATCCAACAATGCCGCTCCCAAAGGCGCAGCCCCAGGGCCAGCCAGCACATCTCCAGTCCAGTTTACGCAGTCAACCGAGGCCGCCGAAAGCAAGGCATGTGCGTACATCGAAGCGCTGCGCAAAAAGGATGTTACCGCTCTGGAGAAAACGGCAGACGGCTGCCTCGAAAAGGTGCTTGCTAACGTCGTGGTCCTCCTCGGGGTATGCTTAGCCGCCACGCTCGCGCCCTGGACCCGGGCCACAACTGCGACGACAGAGTCCACCGCTGCCCAACTTGGCTCCTACGCCCTTCTTGCGTCCCTGGCAGCAGGGGCCACCGCCATGCTGAGCAGTGCTACGCACCTCGCCAACGCCGCTGGCTTCATGGATAACCTGGCACTATACCCCGAGACTATAATCCGCTTACGTGAAAGCGGCCACTGGCAAGGCTTTAAGGGAATAGACTTCATCATGGAGGCTTTTAGGGACTTCAAGTCGCGCAACGTGGCTCTACTCGACCCAAAGGTAAAGAAAACCCTAATTGGCGGGAAAGATGTCACATTGTGGGATGTGATAAGGATGGGTGACAAGACACGCCGATTCCTAGTATTTCTATTCGGCCCTGCTGTAGCATTACTACCAGGACGATGGGGAATTGGAGATTTGGTCAATTTCCAATCTGATGTTCGCTCAGGTTCGGTGTCCGGTTCGTTGGGAAACTCAGGTGTTATCAAAACGGTGGAATACCATCCACTGAAGGGGCTACCATATGGCAGTTTAAGTTCCACAGCATAACCGGACGTAGTAACCACCCTAGTGATTCGGCTTTGCTGGGCTGACCTTATATAATGCGGTCGGAAAAGTATAGTAACCGCTTAGAATCATACATCAAGAAAAGAAAGAAGCTGGACAGTTGTATAATAGCATCTTTATATGCAGTCTCCTGTGATACACCCCGGCTCCAAGCCATGGATTTAGTCCTGTCGGCTTGGGGTCAAGTACCGGACCAGAAGGGATACTAATTTCTGATGCTACTAGTTGACTCAACCGAGCAATGTAGCCCCAGAAAATTAGTGGGCAGGTATAATATGTGAGGTGAGCATAGTAGGTAACAAGGCTCCCTAACCATCCGAGCGTATTGAGGCGTTGGGTTACAGGGGCTGATTCTAATTCGCTCCCGTTAACGTGCACTTTTGAGAGTCTTGGAAAGCCCTCGCTCGCTCGCTCATTGCCACCTAACACACGAATCATTCATTCAAGCCCCTTCCAGAAACTATCGCTGCAAATAATACGGGAGAGAGGTATAGGATACAGCCTTGCACTGCGTTATCGGATATATGTGGAACGACGGGCGGATGATACACTTACCCGTTGATGGCCTAGTGATCGGGAGCTTCAAATATCCCGTCTATTAAACTCCGAGATCCAGCTCCCCCTTGACGGTCGCCTGGTCGCCTAATGCTAGCCCCATATGAACCCCACAAGCCTAAAATCCATGGGACGATCGCCCGGGATTCTATGGTTGCGACCGGGCCGAGTGTCAGGCCCTTCACAAAGAAGAAGATGAACAATGTCGGGATTCTTTGGCTACGAGAACTGCGAGATGATCCGCTGGCATACATATGGCCTTCATTCATCCCGCTCAACGCTTGCTACATCGTATGTTCCTACCGCAAATCAAGTCCGAGGTGGCCGAAGGTTCCGAGGTATGCACGTCCAAATAGAATCCCCACTGTTCCAGTCATGACCTCGTGAATCAGGTCTGGTGTCTTTTATCCATGGATGTCTGAGGTAGCAGCGAATGCTCAATGGTTCAACGCAAAAGATATCTTTCTCTATTACCATATCGAAATCGCAATTATGAAAATGCACACCCTGGTGAAGCAATTGTTCATTGGCAAGGTAATACAGAGATTTGTCAAAGATCCCAGCTACTGAGCAGCGAGTATTCTACTGACCGTAGCTCCAGAGTCTGCGTATGCCATGAGGATGGCGAAGATCCAAGGGAAACCAAAGGGCCCTAGGATCTGGGGAATTGCTAGTCGACTGAAAGCTCTCTGTACGCTAACGACCGTTGAGGACCCAAGTAGGGGATAGAAGCAACCCGAGTGGTGCCATCGGTGGGCTTTATAGAAGGGCCCATGCAAACCTTAATATTCCTGTCTGTGGAATGGATGAATGGGTTCATTGCGACGTCGGGGCCAATCATAGGCGGGACCGTTAATTAATTACACGTACAAAGCTCCAAACCAAAATCAACGCCCAGCTCCCACCTTCCATCACCTGCGTCGAATCAGCGATACGAGACCTCACCATCCATGCGTTGTCAGAGGCGACGTCAGTATGCAGGGTCGACGGGTTCTTCAATGAATCCGCCCCGTACGTCCGGGACTTGGAATCCCGTGAGCGACTTCTGTGAGAATGTTGCTTTGAATCTACATATGCTTTATGCTCTCTCTCTTTTTGGTCTGAATTAACCAGGCTGGCCAAGCTAAATATGTAACATCGTCACCCTATCGCTGAGCCAAACCGAGTGCTAATTACTTTTTGCATCGCAGTATCTTCCGAAGAAACATCTTACCTTGCACACCATTTTTCACTTGCAGAGTCAACCTTTCCCAGATCCCTACCGTCTCGCACAAATCCAACATGGACAAGCATGCGGCCCAGATGTGGCACAATGTACACAGCAACTCTCAGCTGGCCGCCGGACAGCTGGCAGCTCTTGTGACGGGCTTTGTAAGTGATAAATTAAGGTACCGTCCGTTAAATCCTGGAACGACGACTGACACTTGACATCATCTGCAGACGCTTGCTCTTACCGTGTGCTATTGCATTTTCAACTTGTTCTTCCACCCCTTGCGCAGGTACCCGGGACCGAAACTATGGGCCATGACACGTATCCCGTACACTTTGAATATCCATGCCGGACGAGCACCTTGGAGGATTCGCGACTTACATGCCCAATATGGCTCCTTTGTCCGCCTGGCGCCAGACATCCTCTCCATCAGTCACCCCGACGCGCTCACGCAGCTTCAAGGCCACCGCAAGGGCAAACCCGAAAACCCGAAAGATCCCAAACTCATATGGCAATTCAAGGACAACATCGTCGGCTCGAGCCGCGAAGATCACACGCGACTCCGCCGCGCCATGTCTCACGCCTTCTCGGTACAAGCCAGTGAGTCCCTTCTGTCATCCTACAGGCCTGTCACCTGCACAGCACAGCCACTGGTTTGCTAACATTCCTGATGGATGGAAGTGTTGGAGCAACAGCCGCTTATCAAGAGATATGTAGACCTCCTGATTCAGCGGCTCCACGAGAACTGTAATCAGGGTCAAACCTCCCTGGACGTCACGCAGTGGTACAACTGGACTACTTTTGATATCGTGGGCGATCTGGCGTTCGGCGAGCCCTTCGACTGTCTGGACCAGGCGAATTACCACCCCTGGGTTGCCATCATCTTTGAGAGCATGGTGACGATGGCCAAGATCACGACTTTCCTTCGCTTCGAGTATATCGGCAGCCTGCTGTCCATGCTTATCATTCCCCGTTCCCTCGCTCAGAAGATGCAGCAGCACAAAGACTTATCAACAATCAAGGTAGACAAACGGCTTGCGTTGGAAACAGAGCGCTCGGATCTTATCGGGAAAATGATAACTGGCAGCCGGAAACAGGATAGCGTAAGCTCCCTTCGATGACATGCCCGACACCAAATACCGACTATTGCTAACACTGTGGCGGCGGTAGGAGATGAGCAAGGATGAGTTGGTGGAGAATGCGGCAGTCCTGATCATCGCTGGCTCTGAAACAACGGCCGCGCTCCTCTGCGGTGCAACCTATCTCTTAGCGAAGAATCCGCATGTGCTTGAAAGATTGGCTCAGGAGGTCCGCAACGGCTTCGGCAGCGAGGACGAGATTGATCTGGTTAGTACGCAGCGGCTGAAATACATGCAAGCCGTCTTGGATGAATCCCTACGCTATTTCCCCCCTGCAGTCGGCTCTATGCCCCGAAAGATAGCGCCCGGTGGCGATTATATCCTTGACCGATATGTTCCAGAAAATGTAAGTCCTCTCTCGTTGTACAGGGTGGCTAGAAGAATGATGACGAATACTGATCATTATGTTCGGTGGTGGGGGACAACAGACTGTGGTTGAGGTTTGGCAGTGGACACTTCACCACAATCCAGCTTATTTCCACAAGCCAGACGAATTCCGTCCAGAACGCTGGCTTGGTGGCGACGAGGAATTCAAAAACGACTCGTTGGCAGGCGTGACACCCTTCTCAGTCGGTCCGAGAAATTGCATTGGAAAAAAGTAAGTCAAGTGCGTCCACCAAGAAAGAGCGTTTGAGTTGCATGGCTAACAACATGATACTGCGCGCTGCAGCCTCGCTTACTCCGAAATGCGATTGATCATGGCTCGTATTGTGTGGAACTTTGACTTTGTCCTTGCACCTGGGATGGAAGACTGGTACGATCGGTGCAAGACGTATAGCATTTGGGAAAAGCCTGCTCTCGGTATATCTTTTGTGCCGAGGCCCGACAAGCAAGAGATATCCTAATTGTTACGAAGTAGAAATTTTGAAAGGAGACAGTGACACTACTGCTGCGGATTGGGCGGGACCTAGACGTTCATTCCGCATGGGCGTCAAGGGAACCACATACACTTGGTTTGGTGGTTGGAGAGGTTGGGAATTCGGATGAATTGAGTAAATAACAGCGCCACCGAAGTGGACATTGGGGTATATATAAAGGAGGTAGGAAACCTAGGCAGATTACAAGGTTGAGCCAAGGCTCAGCCACTCCTGCGACCAGACTTGTCAATTTCGCCCAACATGCTTGTCAGCATATCAAAGTGAAGTCTTGGAGACAGAGTCAAACTGCGTCTGCGAGGTCTCTCGTATGTATGACTTTGCTGTGCATGAAATGAAACACTAACGCCGCGGCAAAACCTTCGTCGCTAGACCTGTCTTTAGTGATAGTCTGCGATGCCTCATGTGAAGTCGCAGATGTGAGAGTACTTTTGCCAACCGGCGAATCCATCTTCGTGGCCCTCTATCTCTGTCTTTGTCGCACTCTTGTGCTATTTCATTGCAGGTATGACAGCCCAGATCGGGAAGTTTACCTGCCCAAGGGGTTTCCGTTTGTGGCTCTTTTGAATCTGTGCTGATTTCGACAGGATCGACTCGTGAGCCTAACGATATGGAAGACTGGCGGGAACGATCGTCCTCTGGCGGACGAAGAAACGAGTCTCCTTCAGCATCACGCACTATCTGCCCGACAGTGATCTTGGGCTCAACCACACCCTCGGGTATCTGGAGTGTCCAGTCAGCGGTGCTGCCCAGAGTAAGAAAGATAAAGTAAAAGGGGTTCTTTCGCCTACCTGCGTGGCCTCTGGGAACAGAGAGATATCGTCGGTAGTGCTCGGTTGGTCAATACAGCTTGGTACTTCAGAGAGTAATTGTACCGCATGGAAAATTTCAGTGTATACCTGATCGATTTTCCATCTTGCCTTGACGTCAACAACGAGCATCCCATTGCCGATAATTTCCAGCATACGTTTCACAAACTCTGTGCATTCGTTGCGACTGTATAACCAATTGATCCACTATATACTGTCAGTATCACGAGCTTGGCCGGTGCCAAAAAAAAAAAAACAAAAAAAAAAACACTGACATTTCCTACTGACGGTTTCACAACAGGTTCATTGGTGGCTCCCGAAATGCTGTAAAACTTGTCCGATTGCAAGCCCGGAATGTCCGAATCGTCTTCATCCATACGATCGCCCTCGAACTCGGTCTGCGCCGTGTGGCCCCCGAACTGCCATATCCAAAACTCCAGAAACACGCACCCGAGGGACCACACGTCGTATTTCTGTGATGTCTCTTTGCCCAAATCGGACTCGGGGGCCCTGTAGGTCCAGCTGAAGCCCTCAATCTGTGAGTTCCTCACGTGGGATACCGATTGTCGTGTGTGGTACCGTGTGAGCCCGAGATCGGATACGACGAGTATGTTTCTCTCCTCTCCATACTTGGAGAACCATAGGATGTTCTCCGGTTTGATGTCCCCGTGCCTTCCCGAATCGCGATCTTCGTCGCTCGAGTCGTCAGCCAGGGATTTGCGGTGGTTTTTCTGCATCGTCGTCAACCCGTGGATGCGTCTGATTGCTTTTGCGATACCAAGGCATTGATGCGCCACCCATTCGATACCCTCGGGGCTGGGGTTCGGCGCGTTCTTTCGCCAATACTGGAACAGGTTCATATCGGCCCACTCAAATAGGAAGTAGTTCTTCTTCCCGTGCGTGTAGGTTAGGAGAAGTTTGATCAGGTGTTTCTCTCTCCCCGCTTGGATGCTTGATTTCTCCAGTGCCGCGAGTTCATCACGATAGTGCTTCGAGTTCTTGGAACCAATCTTCTTCAACGCGAAGTACTGACCAGCACCCTCATCTGCCTAACACAAAGTCTCAGCCAAATCATCCCCTCAATATCTATCAATTGGTTGAGGTGACTCGTACCTTGATCTCCATGGGTGTGGAATGGCTGGGGTGTATCTGCACCTTGAACACCACTCCAAAGCCACCCTTGCTCTTCAATTCGTAGCTTAGCCACGGGAGTCGGGCATGCTCGTTGAATCCATAGGAACACAGCTCGTCCGATTGGAGGTGGAGGACCGGCACAAAAATCATCTTTTGGTATGACGTGAACAGTATTTTCTCGTTCTCGTCCCAGGGAGAAAAGTGCTTGCGTTCCACGTCACGGTACTCCTCATCGGTGGGGAAGTTGATGGGCAAATCCTGGTCGTATATCTCTTTTTCGATAAAGTAATCCAAATGGTAGACCTCTTTCATGTAAATTAACACGGCCAGGATCCTCCGACGTTCGCGCTTCTGGTCTGGTCCGAGTATCTTGTGTAGAAGGCTATTAAGCTCCTCGTCGCTTTCGTATGGGTATGTCTCCTTCAACACAGACTTGACGATAGTAGATGTGAAGATCCTCTCAAATGCGCTCACGGGGAGGATGGCCACGGCCTCGCTGTGCCATCTCTGTTCCAATTTCTCCCGGATCATCTTTTCTCTGATGGAGCCGTTGATGGTTGCTTCTCTCCGCTCGGGGAGACCGAGATGTTCCCTGAGTTCAGCGACCTCCATGCAAGTAGTCGCGCTGGCCTCATAAGTATACAATCTCCGGTAACTGGCCAAGCCAAGATGCGGGACCGGAATGATCGAAGATACCCGGTCACTCTCATCGATCTTAGAATTTGGAGAGTAGCCGAGACGGCCATTGTCGAGTCTGCTGAGGTCTGGGAGTCCTGGTCCCTGAAAACTGACTCTTTTGTTCTTGTGGCGCTCAAGGTCCTGATGGATCTGATCGACTTCGCCAACCAAAGGATCTGCCATGATGAATCCACGAGTTCCTGGTGTTGCCGTGTGACTTTACTGACGTGATGTAAAGTGCCAGCCTTGATATATACGCATGGCGTATTTCTGCCAATGGCTTGGCTCAATTATAGCATCACCTGGTGGGAGTGACCCTCAATCCAGCCTGACTGAATAGGGGGCTAAGCCTCAAGCCGGGCACACGGTGCGAGGCAGTGGGTGCATGTATAATTACTGTAAGCGACCATGCAGTTGAGCTGCATGTGCCTCGGGGCAACCCGCATCCTTGCACCGCCCTCAAGCCGCCCCGGTCGCAGATCGAGTCCGACATGCATAACCAACTGCTTTTAATTTACCCCTCTTCGCGCTGACGACACTCGGTAGTTTTTTGCTTCGGTTCTGGTTACCTTTTTGTGTTCATGTTCATATTTGAGAGGTTTTCCGATAGAGTAGACAGATGCTATTCAAGAGGAGTTGTTCTTCTAGGACTATTCGTGAGGCAACCGGGGCTTTGCGTCTTACACGCTGCCGCCAGGTGGCTCACAGCCTGCAGATGACCATTTGGGGGACCGAGGCGCAGCCTTACAGTCATGGCATTTTCGTTGGCCACAGAGCTGCGTATTCTTGTTTGGGTGGTCAGCCACCAGAATCCAATCACGTCAGCCGCAAATAGGCTGAACCGCCCGCCCCCATGACATATGGAAAAACACGCTAGTTCCCTTTAAAGGGACCTGCGTCACTGGTGTTATGTGTTCATGTCACACACCTGTTAATCTCATCTCACCGAACTCGTGTTCTCATTTGCCGCCCAAAGTCCTAGCTTTTCCCTGTATATTTCCCCCCTATCGCCCACCACCACGCTAGCAATCGTCTGTTCCCCCTTTTCAAGCGTTTTATACTACCTATACACAGAGAGGACACACATCACGATCATCTATAGACTGCAATCTTATCTAAACATTCATCTTTCGACGTGGTTGCCAGTCTTTACTGGAAATGTCACAGTGCGGGTTACACTTTGTGAGGAAAGACGCCGACCACGTCGTCTACACCCAACATCCTGACTATATCCATCCGCGCGACCTTTCTCGGAGGCTTGTACAGGAGTACGGAGGAACAAGTTTCCGAATCTCACTGAGGCGAAACATCTACGTTGTTTACGTCAACAATGACGTTGCAAAATGCGACCAAGAGGTGAGTAAAGCCAGCAAATGAGCTTCCACTCCAGACTTTATCGCGTTTTCTAACCAAGAATATCACAGGCTGCCTCTGGCATGGGTGGTGCCGATGACATCGAAGCAGCCCAGGAAGTGCTGATCAAGGCCAACAGGGCCAGGTGTGCATCTCAAATCTAGGGGCGAAGCATTGATGGCAGACGACACGAGGGCTGTTATGTCATTCACAGGCGGCAATAGATACCATAGACTTCGTTCGAAATGGCTGGGTTCCACTATGTATTGTTATTGTCAAATTGATCAGAGAGCGGAGATATTGTATGACGGCGTATTTCTTTTGGAAAGGACTGGCACATAGGAACTTATGATAACGAACTCAGAAATGAAATCAGACATCAAACGTCGCCTCAGCGAATCGTAACCCAGATCCCTTCACTCATGTGTCTCATCCACAACGAGCCAACTCCGACGCGTTCATAGGTGCCCGTGGCCCCATTACGAACCGGCCGGATCACCAGAACGTATTGCCTCGCCATGGTCATGGCATGGGGTTCAACCTTGTCGCGGCCGATGATGACACAGCGAAGGCTTTTCACGTCAAGCTCCGGCTCAGTATCAAAATCGATTAGAGACAACAACTCGTCCTTTGGTAGCTTCACCTCCCGCGCGAGGCCCCTGATGACCGAAAGATCTTCGCCCTGGCCCTCTTCTTTGGGCCGGGTGATGAAGGGGTGCGTAAAGTCGGTGGTGGACGCCCACTCGATCTTGGCGAACTTGGCCACCATATATCGAATCGGCCCCGACTTCGACAGCCAGGACCAGCTGGGCGGCGTACCACTGCTATTGGCATTCCAGGGGATGCGCCCCATGTGGGCTGGCGTAGTCAAGCTACTCTGACTTCCGTCTTCGCCGTCGCTGCCCCCGCGACGCTGCCAGAGGAGGCCTCGCGTGAAGTACTCGGCCAAGAAGCCGTACGCTGCCCTGGTACTGAAAGCGCGCGCAAGCCGCTTCTGGAGGCCGAGGATAGCGACAGCCCGGTCTTCGGGGCTTGTAAAAGCGAGTCCGGAGTAGCGTTCGTAGAGGTCCTGGACCAAGACCTGCCGCCCGTCTCGGTAGTATTCGAGACCTGATTTGGGGAAGTTGGCATCGCCAATGAACGCCGCTTTCGCGCTAAATAAAAATACCTTTGAGCTTCTTTCCTTCCTCGAGGATTGTGGGCGAACCAAGAGACTTGAGGAACTTACTTGTCAAGACGTGCCATTGTCTCACAATGAACACCGCGGCCGCACTCCCAATACATCTGCGTCGAGGTGAAGTGAACGGAGCGCCGAGAAAGCGCCCTCTCCTGCAGAACCCACCCGCGCTGATTGAGCTCCGCCAGTTCGACGTCGCGGTGGAAGTCGTCGATGGCCGGACACACGTAGAGGTTACCCTCTTCTTTCCGCGCCAACATGAGGCATGGCCTCTCGGGACGATCATGTAAGAACCCCTCCAGCGAGGAGCCCGCCACGGTCGCGCCGATGGTGAAGTACGCGCCACTGAAAACCTGTTCCATCCTGCCTGCCTCAGCTTTCCAGTCGTCCCCGTCGTCCTGGATGATGCAGATGGAGTCGATCCAGAGGTACTGGACCCCGGCTTGGCGCGCGACGGTGACGGCATCTAGAAACGACCTGGGGAGGCAATCGATATCAATTTTCTTTTTCATCGCGTCAATGTTGCGTTTGTAGGTGCAAAACTTCTGATCTTCAGTCAGGATACCCCATCGATGACTGAGGGCCGCATAGTGGGCTTTCGGGATAGAACCTGTGTCCACAAGTCGCAGAGGGGTTCCCAAGTCAATGACGCGAGTCGGCATCGCGGGAACGCCAGTATTGTCGGTTCTGCGACACATCTTGTGAGACTTGTCACATTCCCTAATCCATTGTCTTAGGAGTGAGTATTGGGCTTCGCTCCCGGTCTCCAGCATTTTGGGCAACCCCAGCTGCTCATCCTCGCCAAGATATTCGGCTGTCTTCGAGTTAGCTAGGGGCAATGTAAGCATATAGTTGTCTCTCTTACCTGGCTCTGCATATAGCGAAAGCAGGGAAGGGCCACCAGTTATAGCCACTGTAGCGCCGTTGTAATGTAGATGCACTTTACCACGCGTCGGGAGTCCGGCATCAGCGATGGTCCTCAAGAGCATGGAGCACAGCTCGCAATGCCTAGATGAGGATCTCATTCTCTCAAGATCTTGCTCTCCATGGAACGAAGATGGTGGGTTCGCCGAACATCCTTCGCATAATGCCGCTGGACGCTTCTCTGGCTCAATATTCTTCCAACCAGCAAGCTTGATAAACTCTAAAGCGAAAGTGTTGTCTGAGTATGCATTCCAGGTATCGTCAAGCTTGCTCGATTGCTGAAAGGATGTGGTCAGCTCCGTATCGAAATCGCGGTGGATAACAAGAATACATGTACTTACAAGCTAGAAAATTTAACGCCTGGTCTATCGCGGCCACAATATCAACTCAAGCTTTGACTGGATATGGGGTACCTACAGCCTGTTATCATGTTAGATTTGGAAGGATTCTGTCTTTTTGTGGATTGAAAACTCGACTTACATTCTGTGGTGAGATAGCGACTTGATTAGTGCTGGTTGCGTAAGCATTGTGCGGCAATGGGACTTTGAACTAACATACTGAGGAGAGCAAAGGTTAGCTTGTTACCATGAGTCTTGTAGGGTGTCCATGATCGACTTACTTCTAGTTTATCAGACGCTCTAGAGAGTCCAGTACCAAGCGAACCCGACTTGACGTCGCCAGTGGCCATATGTAACAGGATCTGAGGCGGTGGGGTGTTGTATGATGCGGATGCTCGACTTGGTGACAGAGTCCGCGAGAGCTGCAAAGTGTTATCTGTTGTCGAGTGACTTGATGTACTGACGTCGTACCTCGCCCCTCTCTTCAAGTGGGGATAATTTAGCGTGATGGGCCTCATATACTCTTTCGATGCGCACCTGGCTTGAATCCGTTCGACTTCCTCACTTACCACTTTCGCGCAATCTCGGCACCCGGGGGTGCTGATTCCGTACCTGATAGGCAAGTTGACGATGAGCATCCGGCTTCTTGCCAGCTCGAAGAGATCCTTGTACGCCGTATTTGCCTCCAAGCCTGCTTCCATTATCTCCATAGTAGAGACAACTTCAGGATGTAGGCGGTATCCATGCCTTTCTTGCTTCTCCCACACATCAGGTGTCTCTTCCCTGTACGCCACTACTGCTTCGTAGCCAGAAGTAAGCCAGATCAAGAGCTCTATCAAGATGCAGCCCATAGACCAGATGTCATACCCTCGAGATCTCGGCTGGTTTTGGAAGGTTTTGGGCTCTGGCGGTGGTGCGTAACGATGATGTCCATGGGGCGTGTTGGTGCGTTGCAGCTCCTCTCTTCGTTGAATGGTGTCGTGATTGTTGTGAAATGAGGTGAGACCCATGTCGGCAATCTGTAACGTCTCCCTGCCATCAGGGGCAATGAAGCATAGGATGTTGTCTGGTTTCAGATCCCCATGTCGGCCACCCTGTGTGTGGTGGATGTACTTCAGCGCGGCGAACAGACCAGACATTTGGTCAAAGAGCCATCCTAGCTTCTTGGAGTCTTGGCGAACGTTTTCATGCTTTTGCCAGTATGCATCCAGGTTTCCGCCAGCCGCCCAGGGAAACACCAAGTATCGACCATCTTTGATTTGGTAGGCAGCTATAGGTTTTACCACGTGGGGCTGGTCATAGTCCCGGATCTTCAGAAGATTGTCGACCTCTTTGTCAAAGAAATCCGCCAGCTCCTCGCCATGCTTGGCTTTCTTGACAGCCACCGCAACCCCATAGCTCCTTGGATTCTGGAATCTCACGTCAGTTCACCTGCAAGTCCCCCGGATGCGGACTACCAACCAGTTGGGGGAGATCGGGAACGTGATCTCGATGCATCTCGACTTGGGTCACCTCGCCAAAATACCCAGCACCGGCAGCTTTGTTCTCCTTCGACAGCCAAGGGAGTCTCCGCGAAGTGTTGAAGTTGGAGTAGAAAGGTGAACGGTTGGAGAATATCGGTGCCATCACCATCCACTGGTGCATTTCGAACAGTATTTTGTCATTCTCATCCCAGAATTCGAAGAAGGGAAATACCTGGCTCTCTTCTTCCTTTTTCTCCGCAGGCACACCAACGGCTCCAGATAGCTGCACTGGTAGTAGCTCATCCCTGAAACCCTGATACTTCAGGGTCCGAAGAAGCCCAATCGGACTGTTTTCCGGTATCGTTCTGTCGGTAGTCATTCTTACCAGAATAAGAAACAGTTTCTGGGCTTCTCTCATGACCCAAGTGGTAAGGGCCTCGGTATCTTCCAGACCCTGAGCTTCCAGTATAGACTTGACATTTTCCCTCGTGGCGATTCTACCGATTTCATTGATGGGAAGGAAGTCTTTGTCGGAGTAACGGTCTGGCAAGAGGGCTCCTTTGATAAGTTTCCTTAGCCGTGCGATCTCTCCCACTGATGGCTGCTGCTCTGCCCGTCGCAATCCTGGTATCGTGGGGACAGGTTCGTCAAATGGTTGATCAACTCGGCTCAGAGATAGCTCATTAGTGTGGCCATTAGGCTGGTCCTTGGTGTGATAATCGGAGTTGCCCTTCGAGTGATGTGCCAGCTTCTCTTTCCAACGCTTGATGCAATGCATAGTTGACTTGGCCTATTGGACTCGGGTATTGTTCAATGCGAATGCGAGTGGTGGATACTTTCGCGATCGAACAGTATAGGTTCCGCATTCAGTGGCCTAGTATTTGAGGCAACACCGGGTGCAATATGCAGACTCGGTTCGCAACAGCATAAGCGCCAGCCTTGTCCGGTCATGTTATGTCGGCACATTGTGTCATGCACGGGTGTCGTAAAGTAAGTAAGTGCATAACCGACAATCCAGTGTCGCAGATCTGCCACCCTCTCCATGTAGGAAGCCTCATTAAGCATCTAGTCTGTGGTGGCTTTTACTCGGGGACGGTAGCCTGCAGTTTAGTAATAACATTCTAATATGCAGCTGAACCAACAATGCCACGGCAGGCAGCCTGCTCATTGGCGGCACCCAATTGAATAAGGTGCCCGCACACCCTCGCGAAATGGGTTGCCACAGTGCGCATGCAAGTCACTAGGGTACCAAAGAGGGGTTTGGGGGCGTGAGATTTGGAGCTGAAATCAGTATTGAGCGAACGTAGCGATGCCGACACTGCCTGACTGCTTGCCTTATGTGGTGGTCAGTCGAGAGGATGGGAATGCGAACAGAGGGCCGAAGCTAGTACCTAAGTAGTATCCTAGATACCTACCTAGATACCTACTTTAGGTAGGTATAGAAGGTGTGATGGGTATGGGTCTAAGCATTCGCTGTGCCGTACAGTATCCATTTCGTATCTTCGCGATCCCTGCTGCTGCATGTCTTATCGTACCGTTCTTACCCAATACATGGTTCATGTCAGCCCCCAATCTCATTTTAGCCTCTTCCAGCGGCAGGATTGTGAAGGTGCTGACATCGAATTCAGACCCCCCATGAAGGTATTTTTGGGCCACTACTCCGCTGTGTCTGTTGTCCCTGGGTGGGACCTCGCTCTCTTCAGGCGCAAGGGTCTCCCAAAGTCCCTGGTTTACCCATCTGCACTTGCTTGAGTAATGCTGAACACCCCGGTCTTGGTATTATTATTAAGTAATCAAATTGTGTGTGTATCGAGTCCAAATGCTGTAAATACTACTATAAAGCTATGGCTCGATGCACCAGCCCCCCATTTGCTGGGCTGTGCCGTTCCCATCGGGCAGATGTGTCACTGTACACGCGAGTCTTTCCTTGAACATTGTTCAACTGTGTTTTTATGGCATTACCGGCCAAATAATTGATCCATTCAGAGTCGCATCTTCGCATATTCATGAACGTCAATTGTACATCCCAATATGTCATCAAACCGCCAGCACGGAACCTCCTCGGTACCTCCTTACATCAAGCCCGTCACGTGTCTCTACACAGAGACACACGACATAAGCGATCATCTGCTTCATTTCCTTGGCTGTCTAACTTACAAGGAGCGTGAAAATATCTTCAATGAGGATAACGAAATTTGGAAACAAGAGATCCAGCACTATGTACAGACAGAGCTGACATCCACTGACTCGGACGAAGATCGCCTGCTCACAGCCCAAAACCTCACGAGGAAGAAGCGGGAGACCTGGAAGAAAGACTGCGAAAAAGAACTCACCCGCGTCCGGATTTTGCGTGAGGCCATAAGGACTGACATTCATGACTCCCATCTCGATGAGAAGATCCGGGAGAGCTCACAGAGGTGGAGGGATCAATGCATGAGAACCACAGCACACCCCCCGAGTGATGAAACAGCCCCCCAAAGAGCTGACAAATACAACCTGGAGAGAGATATCAGCATTCCCATCATCCAATACAAGCTGAGGGGGAGAGAGAATGGAGCGGCTAGTAACGTCGAGGAACGAGGCCTAGGCAGCGAGACCAAGCCAGAGGAACGTGTCTGGGGAGACTTTCCAGACCAGAAGACGAAGCTGGATCTCTTGGGCGAGGATGCCACTGTCAATCTGTTGAGTCAGGATCGACACCCTGACAGAATCAAATATTTCCATTTCCCGTCGAACAATATGCTAGTAAGTCACCCCTTGGCATCTCAAAGACGAAAGCACGACTGACCGAAACGTTTTCGATAGTGGGCCGAGGTACTCAATCCGCCTCTGTGACCCCCTTTCCGGAATGTAGTTTCTTACCAGTGTGAAACAGAATGCTCTGGCCCGTTACTTTGATGAAAAGCGTCCAGATCGTCATGCTATACGCCGCGAGCTGAAGCGTGCCCCCAAGACCAGAGCTTACATGCTTCTTCGCGATCCATTCTGGCGAAGTCAGCTCCACGGAGGAGGGAGCGCGCCACCACACGCCAGGCATATGGAGCCCATATGCGTTACAGCATGCTCAGGTAGGCCAATGAGAATGCCATGATGTCGCAAATTATCGGCTAAATCATTGTTGTACCCAGACATCAACATGACGGACGCGTCACTTCGAGACACAGTGTCGCCCCAGAACATGGTATTATTTGTAAGTGTATACCCCATGCAACGGCATCTCTCGGCGCTTACTGAGGTCCGCAGATGCCCTTCCTTCACTGGGAGACGAGTAGACAGCGCGAGAAGTATGCACGCACCATAAAGCACACCGTGGAGCGCGACGCCAGGAAGAGGCACGCACATGAGAAAGCCCTGAAGCAGAATCGCATCCACAAGTCTCCTCCATTGGCTGCCGTTACACCAAAGAACTCATCGATACATCCCGAGAGGAGCAACGCCAGGATTGATTCTTTTAAAGACGCGGTCCCGGAGGACTTCTTTCCCCACTTGGTAGCCTTTGGGGAAAACCGTCGGCTCAAGATTAACAAGCCACTTGGACAATACCTGCTGGATGCGGCCAGGCTGTTTGAGGGTATGTCGAACTACCGCGACAAGAAGTTGATTGAGCAGTATCTGTGTGGCGACACGCCCCTTCACCCGCGTCGAACCCTGGACCAAGCATACCATTGGAACCTCAACACCACCAAGAACCGGGACCGCGACCAAGTAGTCTACAGAGCTACCACGATCCCTTCGTATGGATACCATGACTACGACCGTGAGAGCCACAAGTGTCCTCAACACGAAAACTTCGAGATCAAGGGGGATTGTGCTGAATGCAGGGACCATATCCGGAAGGTGTCCCGGGTTATCATGGTGGACCAGCTCTGGATGTGGGTTTTGGACAAGAAGACTATCATCACGTGCTTCCCGAAGCGATACGGCGTCAACAAGCACGATGCGTCAGGCGTCCACAAGGCCATCAGACGACGGCTCGAAGCGACTCCGCAAATCCGAACCGTCTTCGACCTGGGACTCATCATCTTCGATGAATGCACCAATGTCTTCTTTGACCGGACCGAGACGGATCCGAGCCAACCCCCAGTCATTGACATATTCTCCAAGGCCATTGGGAACGTCGTAAGTATCCACGGCTCTACATATATACAAATGCAGATGACTGAGACATTGCTGACCTCTCAACAAGATGCATCGGCAAACAGCTGCGTTCAACCGCCTTTATAAGTGGACGGAGATCGCAAGCAAGGCCTACGGATCCAAGAATGTCATCGCTGCACTACTGGAGGATCCCCTTCTAGACATCAACCCCGAGGGAAAGCTGCAGCGCAAGATCAAGGTCATCGTTGAAGAGCTGGACATCATGTTGCACATCACCAAGTGCCACCGCACGATCTTGAAGCAGTTCGTGGACAACGCCGAGACTATGCTGGACCCGTATGGTGAGTACGGCAGCGCGCACAGAAAGAAGGAGACAAGCCTCTCGCTGTACAACAAATCGCTCCGGGACCAGCAGGTAGCTTCCAAGAAAGCGAAGGACGAAGAAGAGAATGCCAGCCTATCGGAAACGGAACGAAAGAAGAAGGAAGATGGGGAGAAAATAGAGAAAGAAAACGAGGAGAAAGAGAATCGAGAGCGACGGCAAGACTACAACTGGTTCATGCTCAACGCCGACGAGCTAGACCAACAAGTCGAGGGACACATCACCGAGCTGAGCGAACTGCGCGCGAGTGCCGTGAGCACTGCCGATAGCGTAAGTTGGACCAGCATCACACACCACTCTGGAGATGTATGCACATCACGACTGACCATCCTCATCACATACAGGTGAAATACCTTCTCGAGCTAAAACAGCAACAAGCCGGGGTTGTCCAGGCATGGCAGGCCGTGAACCAATCCAATGAGACCATCAAGCAAGGCCGCTCCATCATGATGTTTACCTTGGTTACCATCGTATTCGTATGTCGTCCAAAACCACCCCCTTTCGTTTTCGATTGTCATTGCTGATGTGCATATACTTAGCTGCCTCTTTCATTCATGTCCAGCATATTTGGAATGAACAACCAAGAGTTTTCGGGCGGTGGCTGGGAAATCCGAGATGAGATGAAGCTTATGTGTAAGTCCCCACGAACAGGGAGTCTACTTTCCCCCTCCCTACCTACTGCCGCTAACGCTAAATTCGAATTCTCAGTCCCCGTCTCGGCTGCCGTCATCGTGATTAACCTTTTCTGGGCCTACAGTGGCTGGTCCCGAGACGCACTCTGGGCGGTGTACACCCAGACCAGCACGTGGCTGGTCGTCAAGTCGGGGCTGTTCAGCCTCTGGCTCGCCATTGTCAAGCCCAAGCAGGACCTGGTTATCGAGGCAATCCGGGCATCCGAACGCTTGTTCAATGATGCTAGAAAGGCGAGGTTCGACAAGAATCGCGAGGCATCAGCGCAAAAGGATGCAGAGAATGCAGCGAAGGAGGCGGCCAAGGTATCGCCGGGCGGCGATACGCCTGGTCGCGGTGAGGTGCCGCGTTCTGTTCCGGCGCGCCCAATGCAAAGACATCAGAACGGCGGGGTGCGGGATGTAGAAAAGGGGGTTTCAACTTACCAGTACAATTAAGGTCCCGTTGTGCATGGTGCATATCCATGGAGAAATAGTGACTAATTGGTGCTAGCAAAAGCTCATCACCCGATCGATTTTGGTCTCTTCTGGTGCTGGCTACTGTCCTAATTCTATAGCTATAACATCCCACGTCACTCTCACTTGATCACCCTTAACATTGTCCCTTAGAGTTGCTGTGCCGGAGAGAGATCTTGGGCTGGGGCAATTTATGGGCAATATGTACCTACCCAGGCCAGGCCAAACCCAAACCACTTGGGCTGATTTGGGAAAGAACAGGCTAGCTCAGAAAGCCCGAGTCACTCATTTTCAGTTTTACACAACATTGAGCGTTGAACTCGAAAAGCAAGGCATCGTACCCAGTGCGTTCCAAACCCAAAGAATAAGCCACAAGTATAACTCCAGGAGAGAACGGAAACCTTGTACTGAGGGCAGCAGCAGCGACGGAGAAGTCGATATCGAACTTGAGGCTCCCGAACAGCATATCGAGCGCTGATTGTAAACTGGCTTGGCTATATTCTAGGGACGTTACGGTTCTAAACCCCGACGCAGAGTATGAGGTGGTGGGTATTGGGCCTGCGTGTTCCCGAGCACCCGCCGCCGCCAATTCCCAAGCCGTCAAGGCTGACGAGCTATGACTTCCTCTACGGTCCACAGAACAACTAGTATGCTATACTAACACTACAGCTTAGTACAGCGTCAGATCAATGGCATAATTGGGCAAAACTGGAATAACCCCGGCATAACCTTTGGCGTCGATGCCGGCCTAGAATTCGGATAATCCTGGAATGCTGTATCTATCAATTGCATTAGCTAATCACAGGAAATAATTCTGGGTTTGCGCCGATATGGAAAATCCTGGCGTGAAACCGTCCGTATTATGGAGGGCAAGTTGCGTTACATAGGAATCTTGAAACCCGTCTGCCGCAAGTTCTGGAAGACACCATCCGGATCATATCGCTTGGAAACCTTCCGCAAAAAAGCGACTGACTGGTCGCCGTATCGGGCGATGGGGTCCTCGGAGCGGTCCGCATAATTCAGATACTTCCAGCCCCAGTTAACCCCCAGCTCTGTAGCATGCTGATCCATATCCCTCTGATACTCATGACCGATCCGCTCCAGCGTGTCCAAGTTGGAGGCTTTTGCCACCGACAGCAAAACAATCGAGAGCATCCCCGCACTTTTCCCGGCCTTGGCGAAATAGTTTTCCAGACCGAGAACGCTGGGTCCGTCTCCGTTGCGGATCATGGGCTCGGTGATAGGCTGGTATTGGATGAGTGAGTTCAAGCCTTTGTCGTTTTCGTACCCGATATGCGTCTTGAGCTGTTCCACAAGTTTTTCAAACCTCTTCAGCCCATAGCGTAGGATGCGGATGTCGTTATTGTATGTGCCGGTGACCCAAACGTTCCTGTTCAACAACGGCATGATTAGCGACCGCTTCGGTAGGGTATTTGTTTGACTCCGCCGAAAAGGGACTCGGGCTGACTTGAGAAAAGGGCATTATAGTCAGACATACTGCAGGCCTTCTTGTCCGTTCCCAATATTAGTTCGATCCAGCACAGTCCGGGACTCGAGGAAATCGCGAGTAACCCCTTCGATAGCCAAGAAGTCTCGCAGCCCTTCCGGAAATGCCACATTGCGCACATTATCCAGCGAGGCCGCAATGTACATCCCGTCCGACGACTGGTTGCTAGCGGGGTCCCACCCGAACATGGACTCGACTGAGCAATCCACATGGTCCTCGATGGTATCCGCGAACTTCACCGTCGCCTCCACCACTGCGTCCGACATGTTGTACGCCCAGAAACGACCGCCGCCCCAGGTCAGGGGCTCGGGTATGGTGCGCATGTCGAAGCGGGTCACTACTCCGAGATTGGCCGATCCGCCGCGCAGGCCCAACCAGAGGTCCGGGTTCTCTCGGTGGTTGGCGTCGACGACGGAACCGTTCGCGAGCACGACTTCGAAGTTCTCGACGTTCTGGCAGCCCCACCCGTACGCGGAGGCGTGTAGAGAATTCCCGCCGCCCAGCAGGAAGCCACCGACGCCCACTAGGCTGCTGCGCGCGCCCGTGGCGGTCACGTTGTGGGGGCCCAGGGCGCCGTAGACATCGGCCCAGGTACCGCCGGGTCGCACGGACGCGAGTTTTGTCTCGGGGTCGTAGCTGGTGTGGTTCATATACCCTACGCGTGTAGTAGTTAGCTGAGGTGTCTCGAGACACCATTCGGCCATTGGAACCGGAGGAGGTTTGATCTCACGTACCTAGATCAATCGTCACGCCATGGTCGGTGCTGCTTGAGCCTGCGAACACTGAGTGACCCCCGCCTCTCATGCCAAAGGGGCACTTGTTCGAACTTATGACGCGCATAGTCTCCGAAACGTCGGTGGGGTTCAGAGGCAGCACCATGCACCATGGCCTCAAGGCAGCAGTGGCGGAATAGTAGTCTTTGATACGATGCTCATATGCAGACGAGCTGGGATAAAGTATCTTGTCCCCGAGGACAGGACTGTGCGAGAGTGCATCACACTGCGAGTTGCATCAATACAACTTTTCATGGTCAGGTAAAGGCTTTGCCGAGTCATCTTGGTGAACCCACACATGTATTTGCCAGAGGCCCCGCAGTAGCCACAGTAGATACGACCACCGCTGCGATTGTGATAAGAGCCCCCTTTTTCATCATTTTCGTCGAAACTTATCCCACATTCCAAAATGCGCAGTAGGAATGCAGAGACGTTAAACCTTGGTCCTATACCGCAACAAACAAACATCTAAAATATAGAGTGGAATGAGGGGTGAAGAGGTGTCAGATTTCATGAGGTCATGTTGCCTTCATACGCCGTATCCGGGCGCTTACGCTTACGGCAAGCTAAGTGCCGCTTCACATCGGTCAGCTCTTTTGTTGGGGGGAATTGATGAGGCTCATTAACTTCTCAGACAGGATATGATGCGTGGCAAGTTAGTAACTTAATCTGAGTCAGGCACAATCTTCATGTACAAGCGATAAGAAATCACCTCCACGCCACGCACTTTCTGACTTTCCATGGGAGCGTGATCTGTATCAACAAGACAGGATTTACATTTGGAGTCGAAAAATTACTATATCGACTTCAGCAGACGTTATTTCGTAGGCAGACACTATCCAGGCGGATCAAGTGATCTGAAGTAGGACACCAGCCCACCTAATCCTCTATGAACTTCATTCTAGCATTGAACACTATAACAGTCGCACCGCCACGCAGAGTTTGGCTTATCCCAGTAATGCTTGAGAGCCACCCCGCAGGGGTAGGAGTCGTGATTTCCACCGCATTCACAGTCTGTGGGGGGAGAATCGGGGTTACCTCTTATGGCGTTAAAGGCATCTCCGTTCAGAATGACGTTGACGATTTCCTGAACGCGCCGAGGCACCTTGGCGTTACCCGTCTCAGCGCATACATCATCCAAGATGATGTCTAGTGGGTCGAGGATACGGGGGTTTCCCCCTACTAGTGCGCCGTCCTCGGTAGCCAATTTGTGAACACTGCGGATCTGGTCGACAATATCGTCAGGGAACGCGTCTTGGAGACTCTGATCCACCATGGTCTGGTAGACGGCCTGGTACTCAACGATGCGGATGAGCAAGTCGTGCTCAGTCTTGTTACGCCCCGCATAGTCGTCTGTTTCCCAATAGCTCAGGAACTTGTGCATTCTCCCAAGGAAGGTCTTCTCTACGTCCAAGCCTTCGCATTTCCTAGCGCGGTTGCGCTTCTGGACGTTCTTCAGGACGTCGACGAACTTTGCTTCGGTGTTCGTGATAGGCTCGTCGCGGCGCGTATCCTTTGCCTTGTGAGAGTCTTGAAGGCCAGGAGAGTGCGCTGGATTGGCTGCGCGGTAAATTGCCGGATAGCGAGCCATCGTCGTGCGCTGTGGTCCATAAGGGCTTTGGGCAGCAGACCCCGCAAGGCCACCGAGAAGGGAAAGGAGTGCGATTGAAAGATTCATGTTGTTTTGGTGAGTGATAAGCGTTCGGTTTAGCTGGAAAAGCCTGGTTGATTCAGGCCAAAAAGAGAGGGGGAGAGAGAGAAACGTGTGTCTTGTCGGATTGGTGATATGGGCCTATTGATTGGTAGCCAATGCCGAAAGCGAGAGAAATTTCAAAGAAGTGGGAGGCAACGAGGCCGGCCTCTTATAATCTTGTGCCAGCTTGGAATTGCTGTGCCGGAGAAAGGTCTTGGGCTGGGGCAATTTACGCGCAATATGTACCCAGGCCAGGCGAAACCCAAACCACTTGGGGTTATTTGGGAAGGAACAGGAACAGGCTAGCCCAGAAAGCCCGAATCACTGGAAAACCTTATACTGAGGGCAGCAGCAGCGATAGAGAAATCGATATCGAACTTGAGGCTTCCGACCAGTATGCTGAGCGCCAATCATAAGCTGGTTTGGTTAGATATTGATGAACCGCCAACATGCTACGCTTCGATAAACCCCGACAAGAGATGACCCAGAAACAGCTCGGGCCGACAAGATTACGACGTAGATAGTTGCTGAAGATAACGTAGAGATGAACGATGAAGACTTCGAAAGCGACCGATGCCCTCTGCGGAGAATGGTGAGCGTCCTACCTGGCCCAAGTAAAATATGTGCCACCATAGGAACGTCGCGGGGCGAGCTGGGGACCAACTACATGTTATTCAGAAAGTATTTGGCAAGGACTTAGGTAATACTCCCATTGACTCATGGTGTTGGAGCTACTAAAGATGCGGGAAAAAACAGAGGCATACTTGCAAAGTCCACGCTCGTGTGAACTACGGGTGGCTAGCTAGCTTTTGAAAGGATTCCCAGTACGTCACGGCCTCGAGGTCTAGTTTAACAATAGTCGCTAGCATCTTACGAGACTGGAAATCCAACTGGACCATACCTATCGCTTCGTTTATTTTCTCGCTATACCTTGTTGTATCGAGGAACCATTCCTCGAAACTCTTCGCCAGAACCCACACTAACTCCCTAGCGATTTCTGAACCTACTAATAGCAGGTGGTCTTTCAACGTAAGCGGAAGGTCTTCTGACCCGAGCCAAACGACCACGGTTGATGCGTTCCGATATATACGGCCCATGTTTTTAACTTGATAATTCCCCTCGATCTCACTCTCCGCAGATTGGTCTATGCATATAGCATCGATCCACAAGGTACGGCGGCGATACTGACGACGTGGTTGCATCGTAGCATCATGACAATTTGGAGTCACGAGTAACTCGCGCCCGTGGCATGCAATGGGCTGGCTGCCGTGCCGTTCTCCCCATACGTAAGTGCTTTATATTTGGAGAGCGCCTTATCGAGCATGGCTTGGCGGATCTCGCATCGCAAAGGGGCTTCTCGCTTCCAGGAAGGAAATATATCCAGAAGCCGGATTGGCTCCTCGGACTGAAGAGGTGTGTGTTGGTAAAACTTAGCCATAATGCCGCAGGTCCGACGTTGAGATACGAGTGAGTTGCAACGACGCAGAGTGAAAGAAAGAGTTGACAAACACGCGTCGTGCCAGCCGCGATCTAAGCTGACGTGAGATTACATTTGAGCCCTCAGGTGGCCCAATTAGCAAAGCCCGCCAAGGCTGTTACCCCTGTCACTGGTGTGGCTTGGCCCAGAATCTCGCAGACGCGACTTCGCGGTATCCTAGTCAATATGGAGACCGGCAGTTATCGAAAGAGCAGCATAGACTCGATGTCACAGTTCTTGATAACTAATACTCAAAATTTTTCAAGTTCCCATGACAGGTACCCATCAGCGAGCTCGTCACGTTGCACCCATGTGATGTGGCTGTGCCCTTCACGCAACCACTCAGGGGGTTGACACCCCTGGAGCCCAAAGATTAATACACTTCACTTAGATCAATGAATGCAGGTCAGTTAGAGTTGCTTCCACCTAAGATTTATATGGCTGCCATGACGGCAACTAGTCCGGTTGAGCCCATGACACGACTCGCATTCCCCGTTCTTTTAGCAATCGACGCGTCCGTCGGCGTGGCTGTGACCACCGGTTGCTTCGTCATGGTGGTGGTGGGCGTGGGTCTTGGACGAGGCGGAACGCCCCTGCTCGTCCACAGTTCAAATCCATCACAGTAAATTCTGTTCGACATGCCGAACGACCTACAGCGCCCATGACCGCGAGGTATTTGTGTCTTGCCCAACAAGGTTGAAACTCAAAATTGGCCATCAACTCTCCGATACCTTTTCATGAAGGCCATAATGCTATCCTATTTGTCCTTGTCAGAAACGCACCCTTGGATCAAGACAAAACCACCGTCTCTAACATACCCAAGATTTGCATGTATGCTGGCTCCCATACCCGTCAAAAATCATTCGGCCGTTTTCGTTGGGCAGCTCGATCTGCATGAGCCCCGCGCAACGAACTGATTGCTGCAGGAAGTCGAAACAATGATCGTTATGCAGGATCTCGTGGGGAATGTTCTGCCCACTGGCATCATTAATGGCAGTTAAGTTGTATTGCCCTCGCAAGAGGCCGTAATAAGTCTTACGGATCATGATCTGTAAAGCGTCAATCTCCTATTCGGCTCACTGCAATGGGGCCTAGGGCATGGTACTAGACAGTGAATCTGGTGGAACATGGTTACACCGTAGACTTGGCTGTCCGGGTCGTTCCTCACTGGTCGGCCAAGCCCGAGCCCATACTGCTGCTGCGGCTGTGAGAGTGAGATGAAACCGCGAGAAGCTATACGCCACGTTAGTCATTCTTTCGCTTTGAGGGAAGTTCCGGGAGCCTTTCTGCTGCACTTACGTCCCAGAAGCTCCTCCCATGCCCTGTCTGACTCTGGCGTTGACTCAGATATGTATTTCTCGTCCGGAACAAATTTGAGATCCTCCAGCGGAACTGCTGTTCGTCAGGCTGCGGGACTCGCGACTATTTTCGTGTGGCCGTTGCTCGAGAATACACAGACACTTACAAGATAGCAAGTCGTTCAACCTCTGCTGAGCTACGTCCTCCTTGGACGAATAATTGGCGATCCCCCGTTGGATCATGACTGCCAACATGGCTCCAACGAATGCCGAAACCAAAGCAGTGAGACTCATTTTCATTAAATTGCCGCTGTAGCCACGGCGCAGCCCACGGGTCACATCTCCTTCGTCGCAGGTGCCTCTCTCCGATCTCGGGAGTGGTTCGTACTTCTGTTTTGCTGCCATAGTTAGTGTCTCCTTTTATCAGACAATGTCCGCAAAGGCCGTTAATATTCAAGTGTATCGAGATTGTAGGGGATTTATGGGTACTCCGTTTCAATGGACCTCGCTTTTTAAAACTAGTTGATAATTGGAGGTGCGATGTTGAGTGCTTATACGATAGCGGCAGCAGCTGTCCGGGGACCGGAGATCGTAAAACTAATCAAACGAGTGCAGTGTTTCCTCTACACGAGGGACTGCAGCATGGTGGCGCACCGGTGTACGGTGAGACGCATACGACTTATACTTATGCACACATATCTAGAAACTGATAACGAGAATGCCGATCATCTCTAGACAGTGACGTCAACCCTCTACCACCAACATCCCCTTAGGTATTCACAGTAAGTACAAAGTATTTAACCGGTCAGCTCAAGTCGGAAGATCCTACCGGTCGGTCCGAGTCGAAGGATTTAGCCGGTCGGGGTTGTGCTTGCTTGCCATATACCTCGATACCATAGTTTCTAGCTTCGCTAACTAAATTCACATCCAGCACAAAGTATGGTTTGACAATGGGACAACGCCACAGAGAGAAAGCTATGATAGCATTTACATTGAAAAATCAACTCAAATCACTCGGATAGGTGTACGAGTAACGTTCCAACGGCATATAGATGGTAGGAAACAGGTATATGTAAATGCTAAAATATGAAATGCTACCTGCGGAGAAACTGGATGTTGAAGTGAATGATCAAAGTAGCAGCTTCAAACGAGCATCAGGATTGACTGGAGGTAGCAGGAAGACTGCTGGTAGATGCCAATCTCCTCTCATGGCGCGCCTTACCCGGTATGATCGTGTCTACCTCGTCGAGCGGCCGTCTGCTTTTGATCACACTCCATATATAACCGCTGCAGTGTCGAACGTGCTCCTCCCCGGCGTTCCAAGGCTCTACCACCAACGTACTCTCTCCATGCTCCGCCTTCACCTGTTTACGCCAGGTGAACAGGCAGTGCGCCACATGCCACTCCACGGTGGCGTAATAGTCCTCTCCTTCACGAGCGAGGGCGTCTATGGTGGTAGCTTCGTCAAGCAGAGCAAACTGAGGGCCCATTATCCCGTGGGACGTGACCTGATAGTAAGGCCACGTGCCGTTCCGCGGTGCGGGACCCGATGCGTCGAACTCATCTACAAGGGCGGCGTCGTGGCAATGAGTCGGTAGCCAGTCCACGGCGATGTGATCGTAGATGCAGCCCATGGCTACGGCTTCCTCGTCAGACGAACCGCACCAGCATGGAGGGTCAACATTTGGCTCGGTAAATGCGAAGAGGCCGTTTGCTCGATTTGAAACATGGGACAGGATGTCAACAAGACCCCAGGTTGCCAGAATGGTGACGGCTGCAAGAAGAAGCGTCCTCTTCGGGCTTTCAGAGTACCACTTGTCGCTTGCCATTAGTTTTGGCTGAAGTGGTTCCGCCTCAAAATTGAAAGGTGAAGATTGCATTTTCTCGCGTGAATCCAAAAGTCGCCTTCACATTGAGTGATGATGGCCTGAGTGCAAGAGCGAAGAAGGGGCTGGGTGCGGTGGGTTGGCCCCCCTAGAGAAATGAGTTGAGACAGGTCGAGGGTATTCGTCGTTCTGAACTTGAATCGCTGCGAACCACCTAGAGACGCAATGGCAACCGAGCCGGAAGGATCGTGTTCCACCTAACACACGGTGTGTTACACACCTCTTTCTAGTGAACTAAGGACCGGGGAACTGTCGGCCAAGCCTCCGCTACCGTCCTATTCGTCAGGATAAAGACCGGTTTACCGCGTGCTCGGTTCAAGGCAGGAATTCGCCACAGTATAGCTGTCCCTTCCGTCAATTGGAATCTCGGGTGAGTTGATTGGACTTTGAACATACAGGGACACCGGTCAGGATGACTGAAGCTTGCAGTCAAACCCTTCAAATGGAGTGGTAAGCTGAGGGGTATATGCAGCCTTCGGGAGGATTATTCCCTCCGGCGGATATTCAAGGGGCGTCAGGAGAAAATTATCAGCCAATGAAGTTACATTTGCATAGATCACAGGTTGGGTTCATTGAGGGGTAAGGAAGGAGAGGCGAAAAGGTCTCGCTAGATGGACAATGACAACATCGTTGCACCGAAAGCAAAGCAACCGGCCGGGGTTTGGTGACGAAGAACTGATCTCGATCACTTCCCGTTCGAGAACTGACAAGAGATTCGGATAGAGAAGCCAAAGAGCGGGGTAATGGGGAGGAAGATTCTATGGCTGTAAGGGATCGCCTAAAAAGGATGTAACGATTGGAAATGTTGTCAAATCGAGTCCAGAAACGTGAGGGGGATTGTCGTCACAGGGTATATAAGGAGGCCTATCAGTCCACCTGGTCAATACAGATTGATACCAGGGCAGACAGCAGAGCAGATACATACCAAAACCATTCCTACCACTTTACTACAAGACAGGCAATGTACGCCATTACCAAGCTCGCTGCACTTTTCGTTGCCATGGCTGCCACCGCTCAAGGAGGTTCCGTAATGGTGAGTTTCTCAACATCCATCCCCCTCCTGCCAGAAGAGGCCTTGAAACCACGTGAAAATTTCCGTTTCTGACCTTCCCCCTTCTTCATGGTCGCAGGGACAACGCTCAGCCGTCCAGCTCTCGAATGCCATCAACCTTCCCGACCTAGCACGACCCGAACTCGGGCGCGGCTTCTCAAGCGTGGACCGCGACGGCGTGTATCGGTCCTGGCACGCGACCGAGGGGCGGGTGGTGGATGCGGCGCGGCTGGGCCGCGACCAGCTCGACGCGTACCTGACGGCGCTCGAGGGCGCCGTCGCTGCGGGTCAGTACGAGGCCGCCCAACTAGCCGCCGACCGCGTCCACTTCGCCATGGTCGACTCCGCCGCCGTGCCCGACGCCCAGCTGCTGCACCCGGCTGCCGACGTCGTGCCCACCGCCAAACTCGCGGCCAAGGCCAAGCAGCTCCAGGAACAAGACGCCGCCGCCGCTGCGGGGTCCGCCGGGGGCTTGGCGTCGAGGCAGTACGACTTCTGCGCTGTGCACAATTACTGCTCCGGGCCCTCAGAGTGCAGCTACCCCTGTTACTGCAATGGCGTCATCTGTGCATAGGGGCTGTTGCTGCAACACAATTGGCTGGGTGGTGTAAGAGAAAGGGGTGCGGAAGGATATGAGGAGGCCTTGGAGAAAACTGCCATTTGAGGTTATAATATTTGATTCTGAACGTCCATATTCCTTCCCTAACCGGTCTTTCTTTTAATTCTTCTTGCTGACACCTTTTTCCTCGTCACGGCGAGTTTTGTCGACCGGGGTTTATTTGTCTGGTCGAAAATGCCTTGTTGTCGTGTTCAATAGCCAACGCGGAGGAAATCAGTTACACTCGCTTTAGGAAAAGTAAAATCGAGATCCAGTCCATCCCGATGTGCCGCTTCCACTATCAGTAATGCCATGGTAGCCCTGTAGTCAACATTTCCCGAAGTGGTTCCGTCGAACTGCATGCTTATTTTGTGTCTCTTCGTGACCTTTACAGTATTAATTAAAGCATTGTCGGGTGTCTGTTGCACTAGGACTCCTAACAGTTACTAAGGAGAAATGTACTTAGCAGGTCTTGCAGAAGCAACCATCTATTATTATGGTAGGCTAACTTAGCAGGTACATTGGGCCCTCGCGACTGGATAGGCCGCTTTGCCCTCTTTGATCCCCCCTAATCGTGACGATGCTCCATCAGTAAAGGTGAATAGTCGCCATCTTGTGCTTCACGATGAGGCCCCGTTGGTGCTTCCGATGAACACCACCTCGATGACGGCGAAGGCGGCTGTCGCCGAGAACACCTCGACCTGCTTGGCATCGGTGAGGACGGCTAATGCGACTGCGAAAAGCGTCGTGAACACGATTAGCAGTCCTATTCGCTGTACCATGTCGTGCATATAGTAGAGCACCAAGATGGCCAGCGTCGGCAGTATGGACGAGAGGGCAGCTACGACGCCGGAGGCTAGGTGGTTAACGGCTTTGCTGCTATACTTACGAGTATAGCTGTGCCACATCTTACAACATGTATATAACACTAATTGTAGTAATATTGATAATACCTAGGTAGGTTATTAAATGATTACTCAAATGAAGTATCAAAAGGTTATGAAACTCACCAAGAACAAGAGTTAATCCGGACCATGCAAACTGTGTCTTCAGCCATGCAGCTGTTATCAGAGTTATTAATACGAGATATTCACTTAATTTTAGGCCCGATCATTCAAGATTCCTACTTACCTAGCAAAGGACCTATGAGAACACCAGCAGAATACGAGAATTCGAACAGACCGTACTATTTTCGTCATTTTTAGTATCAGTCAAAGGGAGGAATGGTGTTATGGAATAACAGTAGCATACAGCTTGTGCAAACGCGCCATATAGGCCAAACCGCCCTGGTGTCTCTTCCTCGAGCTCTTCGACAGAGCCAAAAATGTCGCTCAGTACCGGAGTCATGATCATGCACATGGCCACGCCGATGAAGGAAAGGTCAACAGCACCTGCAACTTCATGGAGGGTGTCGTGCCTGTCGTGGAACCGCAGCAACACAAGCATTACCCCACAGATGATATAGCCCGTTGCGGCGATTGGTCGGTTACCGAGGCGCTCGCAGAGCACGCCTGGAGAGAGTTAATTATCCGCATGATATAAAGACGACGTACTCCCATAGTCCGCGATACTAACCGATAATCGGCGAAAAAAAAGCCGGGACCATCAATGGAATGAAAACAAGTGCTGTGATCAGCGTGTCAAACCCAGAGGTCTCTTGGAGGTGGATTGGCAAGGTGGCTTCAAATGCACTCATGGTGACGGCCTGGACGAGTGCACAGGTGAGGTTCACGAGCAGTCTGCGTGATTTGACCAATGTTTCGAAGGCAAATTCCGTCGTGACTTCGCCACCGACCGCTGCCTCCTCTCTAGCTTCTGTAGCGCTTGTACGTTGCTCTCTCAACAACGGAGTGGTGGCATCTGGGCCAGAGTCGGTAGAATCGGTGTCATCGGCCTGAGTAACCAGGGCCTCCGTGGGAGCCAACAAATCCTTTTTTTCGATTATAAGTAGACGCAGGGCAACGTCTAGTCCCAGTAAACCAACAGCGAGCCCCATGGTAGTATTGAATCCTCCAATGGAGTAGGTGACGCCTCCGACGATGGGACCAGCGACGGTACCGCAGCTGAAGCCGATGTTGACGTAGCCCATGGCCACTGGAACCTCGCTCTTGCCTACGGTGTCCACGAGAAGAGCCAGGCCGACGCTCCATACTGCCGCTGATGCCAGTCCTTGCAGGAGCCGGCCAATGCACATGATAGTGATGTGCCTGGCGGCCCATACCATGGCCGTCCCGCCGATAAAGACCGCGAGGCCGAGAAGCAATGATGTGCGACGATTTCGGACATGATCTTTGGGTTTTGTCAATCATCTCCACTGCTGTAAGCATAGGAAAGAGAGGCTAATTACACACCTGCCATATAGCCAAATGCAACTGAAGGTGTAAGCTTTCAGACTCCTTTGTTGTCGGATCGTACTTACAAGCTCCGACTAGGTTACCTAAACCAGAAAGGCCGACTGCGACCGACGTGAATAGCTGCACTGTGACCTTGTCAATAGACAGAAGGAACCAAACCGGCCGGTTGCCATTACCTTTTTCTTGTGGTATTGAACATCTCTCACGGATCACATCTGGAAATACCGGAATGAGTTGTCTGGTCCTCGTGTTGCGGTTAGCTGACGCTAGTACAAAAGCTTGCCTTGGCGTACCCATAAAGGAATGTATCCTTGTCAAACAGGGGTTAGTATTAGACATAAACAGGCGACGAGAAGACATGCCGTGAAAATAGCAATGGCGACCGCGGTAATAACAAACGCATTGCTCGAACGTAGTCGCAGGTGCCAAGGGAGGTTTTTGAGCGGTTGATCCGGCATTTCGGCTATGTTCTCATAACAGAAGAAAAAGAAACAGGATATCCAAACGTAAAGAACTCAAGATTTCACGAAAAAGACTTAGATAATGGATGGAATCATTCATGTGTTCACTTGTCCGGGTGTCCCAACAAACAAGTGTCCCATGCCACATACCCTTTTCGCTTCTGGCCCGCTGCATGCCGCCATGATTATTAGTTTGGGGATGTCCGGCAATACTTTCCAGAGAGGCCTGCGCCCGGTCCTGTCCTGACACGTATATTGAAGATCTTTTCCGATTCAAATCAGGCCCGTCTGGGGTAAGCCCAGGCACACGGAATTATGAGACTTGCAGCCACTTTGCTACACAGACCCTCTACACAGACCATCTTCACAGACCGTCGTGAATGTGTCCTGTGCCAAATACGGCATCTGGCGCTTCAGATAGGCCCTTTTCGTCATTTAAATAGGAACTTCGCGGCACCTTGGGATTGAAACAAATTTAAACCCTCAGCGGCATGATTTTACCAGTACGGTTACTACGACTGTGTGAGCTCGTTGGTCCGAAGTAATAGGAAGATACTTCCTCGCTTTCTGGGTCAGATTCTTCAAATAATTATGTTATAAAAAGGAAAATGCCGGGATACACTTTACCAGAACCTCCATTAGCTCGTGTGCCTGCTTGCCTCTTCCCCGTGTCAACACCGACGGCATGCGACTCCAGCTTGCCGAGCCGAAAATCCCTAACCTCGACTCTTAATGGTAGGTGGAATGATATTGAGTCGAGGTTCGAAGACCAGGGAATTTCTTTTCCTTCGATCTTGAAGGCTGTCTGGGCCATAGTCTTGCAATGCTACGTGGCGTCCGAGATAACCTGCTTTGAGTACCATGATCAGGGAGACGACAATAGAAATCACAACAACGATACAGATCGTGACGCGACGCAGGATGGCTCAATGCTGTGCCTCTTACGCCTGGATGAGACCGAGAATCTGCTCGACTTGATGAAGCGACTGCATCAGGGCCATCTTTCGCGCTACTTGTCTTCTCCGAAGGGGCAAGACATACTCTACGTCTCGCCTGTACCATTTGCGAATTGTTGGAACACGTCACTCAGCTTCAAAGGCTTAGAGTCTGGACACACATATCCGGAGAACTCCATGGTAAGTCTGAACGCGGTGAATTCTTGGTAGTAAGGCTGACTCTGAGAGAAAAGTCGGATCTTTCAATTACCATAACAAAGACATACAATGGTCGCATAGCCACCAGTATTGACTACTGTGCTTCCTCTATTCCTCGTGATTTGGCACGTGGTGTGCTAGGGACCCTCAATCACGTACTGTCTGACGCTCTCACCTCGCCCAATCTAGCAGTGCGAGACCTCGAGACCTGTTCGTACGGCGACCAAAAGATCATCCGCCACCTCACCTCCCCGGTTTCCCCCACCGAGCGAGTCTGCGTCCACGACCTAATTCTCAGGCAGTGCCGGCTAAACCCTGAACGCATGGCCGTTTGCGGCTGGGATGGGGACCTAACCTATGGCGAGCTAGACGACCTCTCCTGCCGATTGGCGCACCATCTGGTTTCCCTGGGCGTGATGCCCGAGTCGTTCGTTTTTAGCTGCTTCCCCAAGTCCACCTGGGCCATCGTCGCGAGGCTCGCGATCCTGCGCGCGGGAGGAGTTTACATCTCCATCCACGCCACGCACCCGCCAGCTTACCTCGACTCCATCATCCTGCGGACACAGGCGCGGATCATGCTAACCGGCCCGGCCTACGCCGACAAGTTCCGTACTTTAGTCGACACCGTGGTTGAGGTGTCCCTGGGCTTTATCCGTAGCCTGCCGGAAAAGCGTGGACCCGCCTGCACGTCCGTCGGCCCCGACAACGCGTGCCTGCTACTGTTCACGTCTGGCAGCACGGGGGAGCCCAAAGGCATCATCCAGGTCCACCAGTCGTACAGCACAGCCTGCCTCGACTACGCCCGTCGCCTAGGCCTCGGCCCGCACACACGGTTCCTTCACTTCGATGACTACGCGTTCGATATCAGTAATTTGGAGCTGTTCGTGCCGCTCGTCCTTGGAGGCTGCTGCTGCGTGCCGAGTTCAACGCTGAAGGTGCAGGACCTGGCGGACAACATCAGCATCCTGCAAGCCAACATCACCTTCCTCACGCCAACCGTCGCGATCAAGCTGGACCCTGCGGACGTCCCCTGCCTCGAAATCCTCTGCGTAGGGGGCGAGCCCCTGCCCAAAGGTCTCATCAATAAGTGGACGAGCAGCAGGACCAAGCTAATCAACCAGTACGGCATGGGCGAGGTGGCCATTTGCTGCGCGCTCAACGACAAGGTGACGGCCGAGACCAACGACCGGATCGGGCGACCCGTCAGCGGCGCCATCTGGGTGGTGGACCCGTCCTCGCCGGAGCGGCTCATGCCGGTGGGTGCCGTCGGCGAGCTCCTCATGGAGGGTCCACACCTCTCGCGGCGGTACTTGGACCAGATCTCGCGACACACCGAGGCCGTTTTCCTGCTCGAGGCGCCGGCCTGGCTGACACATATGCACCAGGGGCGCGCGAAGGCACGTCTGTACCGGTCGGGCGACCTGGGCCGTCTGCACCACGACGGGACGATCCAGTACCTGGGGCGGAAGGATACGGTGCTGAAGCTGGACGGCTGCCGCATTGAGGCGCTCGAGGTGGAGCACCACGCGCGCAAGTGCCTGACGCCTCAGGATGTCGTCGTAGTCGACCTGCTGGGTGTCATCGACGGCGTCGCGGACCCCGAGTTGACCGCATACCTCTACCTCGACGACCACCCGGACAGCACCGCAGCGCTCAAGCCGCACGACCAGCCCACGCTGTCGGGCGCAACCCGCGATGAGCTCGCGGCCCCCAAGGTTCAGGAGATCAAGCACTGCATCGCCCAGGCCCTACCGGCTTACATGGTGCCGAAAGCCTTCCTGCTGGCGACTTGGATCCCACAGACAGCATCTAAGAAAACGGACCGGAAGAGGATCCATATGGTGGGCCAGAAGTACTATCTTGAAGAGCGTTTGAAAAATTAAAAGCAGCTTACAAGTAGATAAAAATGGATTTCTAGCTTCCTATATTAATTTCACACTTGACATCAATATAATTGTACTCAAGTGGACTGACAGTGCTGGCGTTAGCTCACCTTGATTCCAGTACGAGGCTACAATAAGGAACTAGACTTATGTGTCAGTGCAAATCACAGCCTTTCTCTGATAAGATTTCCTCCTTCCGTTTCAATTACAGCTATCAGATTCTGCCATGACCTGGCAGCCCGCGCCGCGTGTGTGGCTGGTGTCTCTGGGCTCGGGTCTGCCAATGTCCTGGAGAACACCTCGTAGGACAACCACCCCCGCCAACCCAGCTGCTCCACCAGTAGCCGCACCACGTCGACGACGGGAAGGTAGCAGCCGCGCTCGGGCTCGCACAGGAAGAGCCGGGCGTTGCGCGACCAGCTCATCCGGGGGGGCTGCCCGGCTACGTAGAATGGGTGGCCCGACCGGAGCGGCTCGGCCAGCCGCTCGCCGTCTGCGATCTGCACGACAAACACCTTGGTCATGTCCAGCTCCGTCGCCATGCGGTGCAGCGTCGCCTGCATGCCGGACTGGGCGGATGCGGCCGAGTCTTCAATCATGCCCGTCTCGGTCGTGGGGTCCGCAAACACGGCAGCGGCCATGTTGAAGGTGTCGAGAGCGAGACCGAAGTTGGGGCGGTCCACCAGCTGGACCACCTCCCAGGCCTGCTCCCACTTATTAATTTCGTTGCCCCAGGCAATGGCCTCGTAGGCAATCCGAACTGGCGGGGAGCACAGCGCTGCTGGGTCTGCCATGTCGCGCAGATCGTCGACAATAACATCGAGCCGCCCAGAGTGAGTGCGGGCTTTGCCGGTGACCGGGTCAGGCCCCAGGAAGTTGGAAGCAACAAGTATAGTGCTAGTGCCTAAGATCTGGATGATTTCGAGCCAGAGTGGTAGAACCTGTTCTTGGAGACGGGCAGTCTCTGCGCGATCAACCAATCCCTCATAGAACCGGAACGGTTGCAGGTTCAAGATTACCAGGTGGAGGTCGTCGCAAAGATCGCGAATGGTTCTCGCCGCCTCCTGTATGTTGTGCCTCGACGGGGGTCGCACAATGGAACAGGTATCGGTAGATAGCAATCGGGCCAACGCTTCAAGATCATCGTAGAACAGCTCAATGCCTCCGAGCCCGCAAGCGGCCGCTTCGCGAAGCTTGTCGCGAATATCGTGCAAACCGGCCTGCCCCAGGGAAATGGTTGCGATAGCAGGCTTGCAATACATGTTGTCTGCAGTATCTGTACTAGAGTATGGATGTTTACAGGATCGTGCTTGAGAGGTCTGGTTCGATATTGATCAAAGTTGGATAGTGCAGAACGCTTCGCAAGAACAATTGGTGTAGTATTGAATAAGGGACTGGGAGCAGAGATTAACCAGGGGCTAGCCTTTTAATGGACACAGGACTCGGCAATGGATGCAACGTCTGGTTTAACGCTCTTCAGGGAGCATCATTGTCTCGGACAAGTTTGCATCAAACCTTTTCGAGAGATAGCTTGCACGACGGTATGGGTAGGGATCACGCCGAGCTACCGGTGAAACATTATGCTTTTCTATTAACGGTCTATCAGTTCAGGCCGGGTTGTCAAACCTTAAGATGTGAAAAGAGGCAATAGGGTTTGGGCTCTACTCCCGAAACCTAAAAGCCTGAAAAGACGCAAGAATGCTTTCACCAGGATAATAGCCATGGGGTTGTGTTACACAATGCGTGATATCATGATCATAAAAGCTGAGAAAAATCCCAACTTGGGAGCATGAAGGCAACAATGAACCATAGCTCCTTATGCCTTATACACCGAACCCTACCGAACTCATCAACATGGGTCAGTCTGAGCCCTACGAGTACTACGCCATCACGGGCATCAAAGCCGGTTGGGGCTTGGACGGGCCTGGGTCGGTACCCACCCGTCAAGAAATCAATGAATGGTCATCTAAGGCCGAGAACGAGAAGCAGGTCAACCTGTTCCTCCTGGCGCTCCGACGCCTCCAGGATGTCCCTCCCGACAACCGGGACTCGTTCTTCCAGATTGCCGGTTAGAAGCCATAATGCAGCCTGAATTTATCATAACTCTATATTAGCTATACTCATTGTTAGATACAGGTATCCATGGCATGCCGTTCAAGGGTTGGGACGAGCCCAACACCACGCCCAAGGATGCTGAAGACAAGGGCTATTGCACCCATGCGAACGCCCTGTTTCCGCCGTGGCATCGTCCATATATGCTCTTGTACGAGGTGGGTACACTGCCAGATCACCCTCTTACGTCTCGTGTTATGTAGAGGGATAGAGAGCGGCTAACATCTCTCAGCAACAACTGTATGATGTGATGGTCAAGCAGATTGTACCGAACTTCCCCAAGAGCGAACAGCAGTCATGGCAGCAAGCGGCAGACACATGGAGGCTCCCGTTCTGGGATTGGGCGGCGAACCCAAGGATTCCCGCTCTCGCGGACAAGCCCGAAGTAACTGTTACAGCGCCACCAGGGCAGAAGGTCCGCATCGAAAACCCTCTGTATCAGTTCCGGATGCCCAATGACGAGCCCATGTCAACACAGGGGGTGGGGACAGTCACGACGGAAGAAGAGGAGTCTTTTGAGGTACGTGTAACTCTTCGTCTTTGCTTTTGCCTACAGTATTGAAGAAATTGTCTTTCAGTATGGCGCTTGCTATGCCACCAGTCGCTGTCCTCTGAAGGGGCAGACCAAGTCGGACAGCAAAGACTGGATTGAGGGCGTGGTCAACAACGAGGAAGTCACCAAATACATGGCCGACCACATCGACGTCAAAGACAAAGACCGCGGTGCTGCCGCCGAGCTGGTTTATCGTCTGATGACGTACCCTTTGACCTACGAGCAATTTGCGACCGTTAACGTTGACGGCAAGAAAGGCACGAGTGAGGAGACTGACGTGAACCTTGAATTCATCCACAACAATATTCACTGGTGGGTGGGAGGTGAAGGTGGTCATATGTCGCAAATCCCAGTGGCGACCTTCGACCCCATGTTTTGGCTTCATCACTGGTACATATTTACGCACCCATGTTGGTATTCGAGCATGCTGACTAATCCATGGTAGCTACCTGGACCGGCTCTTCGCCATCTGGCAGCAGCTTAACCAGGACAAATGGTTCACTGAGGCTCCCCAAGGTTACTTTCCTCAAAGAACCATTGGCATCCCCGAGGAAGACAATGTTCGCAGCACCACACCCCTGCGTCCTTTTCATAAAGACAAGGCAGGATCCGTCTGGACACCCAATGAGGTCCGAAACCATTTCGACCTGGGATACACTTACTCAGGGATAGAACCCTGGAAGCCCGAGTACCAAACGGGAGGCCAGCCCGACCGTGCCAAGCTTATCAAAAGCCTCAAAGAGCTTATCAACACCCAGTATGGAAAATGCCGACAGCAGGCCATCGAGATTTTGGACGAAGCCGTCAGCTCGGGCCAAACAGGTGGCGGAGGCGCTCCTGCCAACGCTGTTGCCATCGCCACCTCCACAGGAGGCCCAGCCACCGCCATTGCGCGGGCGTTTTCTAACCCTTCCGACGGGCCAGCGGCGCCAGGGCCCGTTCCGAGGGGCATGAAAATTATCTCCGGGGGCGCCGGCATCGAGAGCAACGACTTCGCCATCAGCGTCCGCTTCTCCCGATTCGCATTCGGGGGCCACTCCTTCGCCGTCCAGGTCTGCCTCGCGCCGGCCGACGCGTCGCAGCCGCCGGATTTAGCCCGCGACTACATCGGCAGCGTGTACAATTTTAGCAGCCCCGCCACCGACAACGGTGAAACGGTCTGCAGCAATTGTTCCACCCTCGAGCGGCAGAACGTTATGATGTCGGCATATCTTCCCATTAACCTGTTGCTCAACAAGCTCCTCAAGGAGAACTCATTGGCGTCCCTGGAAAAGGACGAGGTCGAGCGTCTTCTGCAGCGTCTCTATTGGAGAGTTACAAAGGTGAAAATGCGAGTGTTCCTTTGCTTCATTCCGTAGTCACTAACAAGGCTGTGTAGTATGGCAAGGAGGTCCCGGAGGATCAGTTGCAGAATCTCCGCCTTCAGATTGTCGTCTCGGTAAACACGGCGAGTCACTTCAAGGATGCATCCAAGCCATCTGGCTTTGCCAACTTCAGCGTCATCCCGTCGCTCGGTTTCGGATCTGGCGTCAATAACGGTCCGCCAATTAGCTCTACATCGAGCGGGAGCCGTTCGTCCGACGCGACTCAGATGTAAGCGTCCCATGTTATAAATGATCTGAGGTTCAAGCTGACATCGAACCGCTCTACAAGCCCATCAGACACGCAGTACCTCGCACTGGACAAGACCATCAGGCTTAAGAAACCCGTTCCCCAAGGCGGCATCATCACCGTCGAGAGTGCGTCCATTAGCCTAACGAGGGCCGACGTCGGCGAGGACAGTACGGGCATATCCTTCATGCACTTTGACGAGTCCAGCAACCAAGACCGGTATGAAGAGAGCAACTACGACGTGCTCCTGAGCGTGTCCATCCGGCGACCGGACGTCTTACGGCTGAATGGTAAGAAGGCGCATCAGGGATGGGGTCAGCAGAAAGACTATCGTCTGGACAGACAATGGTTCAAGACACCCAATCCCAAGTTCGAGGTCCGTGAACAGAACGGCGATTTCGAGGTTTACATCGACGGCGTTCACGTTGGGTCGCGCAAGAAGAAGATCGATAAGGGGATTACTCATGTACAGTATTGGATCAAGGACAAGGACCAGTCTACCTCGGCACTTTCGTATGCCCTACTTGTTCAAGTCTTATAATAGCCTTAAAATAGATAAAAGGAGGAGTATGCTAACCTAACCTTGAAACCCCTTCAATAATGTTACGCATATCGAACCACCATCGCCTTTAGGTAGACCGAGTTCCAGCTCTTTGTCTAATGGACCCGCGGGGCCGACCTTCCCGCACCGAGACTCGACGTGGCTCACGGGCAGGTGCCGTAGTGGAGCTCTGCTGCTGCCTCTCTCGTCTTCTAGCAAGAAACTTTTTCACCGAGATATTAATGGCTCCAGAGGGAGGGAACGGAGCCCACCTATACGAGGGAACCGCACCTTTCCGGTACGCGGCCAGGTTGCTCTCGTAAGCCTCCGTATCTTCGTCCGTGGTTTTACGGTTCGGAAGTCGGACGTAGAACGACATCTCGCCGTCCGGCTCGCCGCTCAGGGTCAGCGTGACGCTGGACCCGTCGCGCAGGGCCTTGGTGTTCTGCGGGTCGCGTTCTTCGTTGCCGGCTTCAATTGCATTACCGTTCTCCTGGCACTTGAGCACAGTGCCGTCCACGACCGTCCCGTGGACTGAGTGGTCCTGAATCATCGGCTCGCCTGAATCCTTGTCAAGAAAGATGCTGAAGTGCACGTCGCTGATGCGGTCTAGCGGTAAACTGTCATTATCGGAGTCGATGTGGATGTCGCAGCGTTTGTCGTCGCGGCCGAACCTGAAGCCCTGCTGCGGGTTTTTGAGGCGCGAAGACATGCGCAGGGCCAGGGCAAACGCTCGGGGCTGTTTGCTTATCTCGGGTCTCGGCCGCTCCGCGACGTGACAGGAGTTTCTGCGCGCCATCTGGGAGACGTATCCGCGGGCGAAATGCGATCGGGGCACGAGGTAGCATATGACGTCGGGCGAGAGGAGGGTGCACCAGACGGAGGTCTGCTGGAGGCTTGGGTCGTCCTCCGTCCTGGCCAGTCTTTGTATATTTCGACGAAGGTCTTCCATCTTGATGGTCGCCTCGCGACACTTCTTGCAGCGTACTGGTGTGGCTAGGATAGTACAGATAACTTCCAGGCAGAGTCGTTAACTTGGAAGACGACAGCAACAAAACGGGGAAGCGTCAATGGTATATTGAGATATGAAAGATGAGAGTGAGCTTGCGCTTGCACCAAATTTTGGAAAACGCAGAGAACATGTAATTTATTACTGTTTTCTTGAGTGGGAACCTTGATTAAAATTCGAGACGAGCAGATTACCCATTTTAACCCATCAGACGTTTTGATGCAAAGGTCACTGAGCAAGTTACCACAAACTACCGAAGTCAGTTTCTCCACAGATTAATACCTTGCCGGCCAGCAAGAGGGCATGATATTGCGGAAGACAAGGGGGCGGAGAAAGGTAATCGGTTGCTTTCCAGCCTCGTTTTCTACTTTCCCCCTTTTAACGGCTATCTAGGAGAGAGACAGAGATAGGTTGGGACTCCCATGAGTTTTCAAGGTGATACGCATGACTTAATGGGAGCATTGTAGGGAGGATCCGAAGGCAAAGTTCGAATACTTATATTTAACGCTATTGGTAAGGGAATCAAAGAGTCTCAAGTATCATTCTTGCAGCATCTTTCAGTTTCCATCGCACAACCTCTACCTCTTCTGCCGAAGGAGGCATGCCAATCAAGCTAGAAGCTGTCGGTCTATTCGCAACTCTCGCCTCAAACATGGCTCTGGCGGCCTGGGCCGCATTGACACAGGCAGTGGCCGAGTTGATCATAGCATTCAGTGGGTCAAAATCTTGCGGCACCTGAGGAACGAACGTCGCCGCGGCATAAGCATAGCTGGCTAGGCCAGGTCCGACAAGGGGGGCTGCGCGTCCCGACACATCAATATCCATAGCTTCTATGTCATCGTTACCGTCGTCGGACTCTGCGCCCATGTCATCGTCATGATCCACACCTTGAGGAAACGAATGAGCGTCAGGCGACTGGTCCGGGTTGAAATGGAAGTTACTTTCGGATCCGCTATCACTTTCGTTGTCGACAGCCCTACCAGGTCGACCCGCAGCATTTTCCTCTAAATGTTAGCACGCTCGTAGCTGTGGCGGGTTGGCAGTACGCTTTTCCGTAAGCCCCATGTAATCCTCCATCGGCTTATGGTTTTGTCGGTAACCTGAATGCCGCGAGCATTCAGAGCAGCGCAGATCTGTTCGCAGCTCTCTCCATTGCGCGTTCGGTCCTCTACCTCGGCTCGAAATTCGTCGGCCATGGTCTTTCTCTTACCGCCATTGGCATCTTCAACCATGAATGCGTTGGGCCGATGTGGTGCCTTCGGAGTTGCGCCATTGTTTTGGATCGTCGTTGGGGCATTCGAGGGATGTGTTGAGGACGGAAAGTCTTCCGACGGATGTGGCTGCTGTGGTTGCGCGACGAAGGCTTGTGACGTCGCGAGTTGGTGGACTGAGTGGGTATAGTGTTGGTTCGATTGGGCGGGGATTGGCATCCATGGTTTTGGCGGGGTGCCGGGGATCTCTGGGGGTGGACCCGGTGGTTTATCTCGCTGGTGTCAGAGCGAATTTCGTGCAAAGGGTTGAAGTTGAGATAAACGCGGCGCTATGACCCCTGTAATAGACTGTGCCTCTGCATCAGCCACAGATAGCCGTTTAAGGGGGTGGCGCGCCCTTGATTCAACCCAACGATATGTGCGATGCTATCTTGGACTGGTTGCATCACATCGTCGAGTTTGTGGGCCCTGCCTTCTCAGAAAGTTGAGCCCGCTCGCTGCCATCATGGTTGAGGGCTGGCTCCATGCTGCCGGCCACCGGGACCGTTTAGAGGACGACAATGTCAGCCGCACTCACACTTCGCTTCGACCTCCGTTGGAATTTGTCTCAGGAGTTGTTGAGCGTTCTTGGCCGCTTTGCTTTTTCTACCCATGGTGAAGTGGAATCAAGTCTTAGTGCAAAGAAAAGGTGTCTTTGAGAGAAGGATAGACGATTCGATCAAAAGAAGAAGATGACTGAGTCCGGATTCAGAATGTTGAGCCTCCCCGGGGGAGCTGTTGAGAGCCCCGGTCCTCACTGAGAGCGCGGCATTATTGAGGGTAGCCCCGGAGGTGGCATTGAATAGAAACTGCATGTGCCTCTTACGTACTCGACTACTGACAACTATGAACGGGAGTTCAGAAGCCCCCCGGGCTCTCTGTAGGCCTTAGGTCTTCCAATAGCACACTATTAGGGACGAAATAGTAGTTATTTCTTGCAGTAGATAGCATAAATATTTAGCGGGGAATAAAACGGAGCTGAATCACATTTATCTCGTCTTGTCCTCTCAGTCAATCCGGCCTGTCCCTCTTTCCCACCCTGCGATCCAAGTTGCATCATCGCTCAGACGAAACCCGGCAGCCAAAGTTCAGTAACCATCTGAACAAAATGGGCTTTTCGAACTTCACCCGGCTTGCCTACACAGCTGCCGTCATTCATGTTCTCGGCACTATCAGCCCGCACGCTGTCGGCAGACGTGGCCGCATGGCTGCTCTAGTCATGGCCATCAGTTTCCTTCTCTCCGTCGACCGCCCCCTTCGGTCCAGCATCTTCCAGGTATTCGTCCCCTTGTTCACCAGACTGTTTGTCCCCACTGTCACCATGCCCGCGTCCGACGCCGACGCCCAGGGTGTCATCAGGTGGATCACGGCTCATCTGCTTCGTCTCGGCAACCCGCTCAAGGGAAAGACCCACATCCGACTCTTCTCCACCGAGGAGGGTAACCAGTTCGGCAGTGAGAAGTTCATACCTCTCCGTCGCTTGGACACCCTGTACCTGGACGAGGAGAGCGTCACGGGGCCTCTCCTTAGAGACATGAAGACCTTTCTCAGCCCGGAAAAGAAGCGCTACTACGCCGACAACGACTATTCGTACCGCCGAGCCTACATGCTGCATGGCCCGTCCGGTACTGGCAAGACCAGCCTCGTTAACGCGCTCGCCGGACATTTTGACCTTCCCTTGTACTCTCTCGACGTATGCAGCATCAGTGACGATGCCGGCCTCCACGCTATCTTGAAGTCACTCCCGCCGCGATCGATCGTGCTAGTCGAGGTTCGTAAATTCCTACATTCACCTTTTATCCCGTTGCCTAGTTCCTGAGTTCTCGTTCCCTATTCTTCCTAACCTCTTATTCTATTATCCTTTTATCCTATTCCCATCTTTATCTAATTTTGTTTCTCCTTCTTTTATTCTGTTGTTTTTCTATGTAGAATTCTCAAGAGACTGACACTGTTACTACTACAGGATATCGATATCGTGAGTGAAGTTATCCAGTCACGCAATGCCCCGGAATCAGACTACGACGGTCCCAGCACCACTATTTCCGGCCTCCTCGAAGCGCTGGACAGCTTCACCTCGCCCACTGGCGGCGGCCATGTCGTCATCATGACAGCCACCAAGATCGACAAGCTTGACATTGGCTTCGACCGACCGGGCCGCGTGGATATGGAAATCTGCATCGGACACATGACCAAGGAACGCGCCAAGGCTATGTTCATGGACATGATGGACTATGGCGGCGACAAGGATGGACTCGAGATGTTCGCCGAGTGGTTTTCTGAGGCTACCCCGAGAACATCATCACTCCGGCCGAGATGGAGAATTACCTGATCAGCCACCGCGGAGATTTTGAGGAGGCGTACAGAGATGTCCACACGTGGGTATCCATACAGAGTAATCAGTACTGGAGAGAGCGGATTCCTCCGACGAACCCACCAAGCTTTGGCGACGGTGATGATAAGGGCTTCGTATGGGGTAATGGAATCGAGGTAGTACGCCAGCGATCTCAGTGGCCCTGAGCTGAGAGAACAGGTAGCAAGGTGGTGGGCAGGGAGGACGCATCATCAAAGTATGGTGGACATTCTATGCCTGCAGATAGCGCCACCGAAGATTTAGGAGGCGTATCTGTTCGTTTCATCAATACGAAGTTTTGCCTTCCCATATAGTTTTGTTCTACGCCCATAGGGTCAGTGCTGTAGCCAATATACGGGAATGAAAATTGCGACATGAACGCTATGTACATTAGTCAAGTGCAGTTACATTCAGCCCCCCTAATACCAACCGACATTTATCATATTGAACCTGCCCGTGATCCGAAACCCCTTGCATCTCAAATCTCGCAAACAAGCAATGATAGATTGGGTGTTGGTGCATGCATCGCAGTGGCAGTTTTCGGCAGTGATGCTGATTGGTTGCAAGGGGTTTGCAGCCCTACCAGTAGGTTGGACAACTAAATTAGCTGAAGTGTAACGGTCAGTAGCTGGAAATCTGCGTAATCTAATCTTGCGGTTGGTTCGATGGTTTCAAGGTTAGACGTTGGTGGTTGGTGGTTGGGGTATGGGGTCAATGGGGCTTGTCTGATAGCGTGGTCTGCCCTGAATTCTGCCTCAAATTCAATTATGCGACTCCACTCCATGCATTTACTGCGAGAGGCTGCAGGCTTGGGAGTTGCATTTCGGGTCCCTCGCGAAATACACAGCACCTGTACTCGTGATCGATAGATAATAGGTTGGAAGTCCGGTGATCTACAATGCAAAGCAGTCAGCAGCTGTCAGCTGTGACTCGCATATGTTGCATTCGAACGAGCACACACTAATGCACGCCCATTTACTTGGGGAAGTTATGCTGGTACTAACCTTAAGATCCTTGTCCCTCGCAGTTTCCTCAGGAGTCTGTCTGGCTGCCAGGGCAAAGGTTGCGCCAATCAGCAGGTGCTGCAAATAGACCCCACCACCCTATTAGGCACATAATTTTGGCAGGGGCGTTCTAGCGTCCTGACACCCCCTGCAGACCCTGTGAGCCCGAAACGAAACATCTGCACTCAACCCGTCATGCCGAGCAGCAATCAGACTGGTATAGTGATTTGACTCTGTTCACAAAATGTCCAACATAAACCAGGAGCAAACGAAATGGAAGTCACCCTGAAGCTGTGGACCCTAGTGAATGTCTTAGCTAGGTACTCTTGGCAAAGTGGGCTAGTGCTGTCTTGACAGTCGGTGAATGCAGGGCTGGCAGGGTACCCAAGGTAAGGTGCAGTGCGAGCGAGTCTGTCTGAATCAACCAACGTCCAATCTCGAAGTCGACCAACTGCCAAAATGCAAACAGAGCAAGTGCATCTCGACTCCTTTGCTCATGCAACGTCGATAGATGCATGTCCCAGGTCGATGCTACTTGTATATTTATCATGATAATTCAATTGCCTCCTGCATTCAATTCTTCCTGTTCCCATTCTTCCACTATTTATTCAGGGTCTCGCTTCCCACTAGTCGCCCATCCCTTCCATTCTCGCACTCCATCATCAAAGGAACCTCGACCCGAACCAGGTGATTGATCGCAGACCAGTGACCACTGACCACCAAACAGCCTCTGCTGTCACACAACCCCCCATAACATCGCCTCGCACAAACCACTCTAATCAAAACAACCTCAACAAGGACATCTCGACTCCAAGGTATTTGACAGTCTTCTCTCCCTTTCCATTACTTCAGTGCGCTGCCACTAGATGTCTTGAACACCAACCACATCACTATTTAAGATTCTGACATTCCTGTGCAGGTCACTACCACAGCAACAACATACCATCACCACACCAACTCTCATTCATTCCGAAACCAAAGTCAAGTCTATTTTCCAAGGCCTACCTTCAATCAACCGCGAAGATGTTCAAGACCGTTCTCTTCGTGTTCTTCAATCTCTTCAGCCTGGCTGTGCTCGGCCTTCCCACCGACGCCAAGCGCGACTTGACCGCCAACGTCGGTGGAGTCATCGCCGCCGGTTTCGACGCCCCTGGCGCCCTGCTCACCCTTCACTCCTCCAACGACTGCAGCGGCGCCTCGCTGGGCTCCTACTACCTGCTCAGCGCCCAGCCCATCTGGAATAACCCCACCGGCAACACCCTGTCCATCTCTGTTGGATCCAACGCCGACAGCACCCAGATCAACTTCTACAGCCAGGCCAACGCCGTCGGCAGCTCGTTGGGCTCCACCACGGGCAACAATGTGTGTGCCCACTTCGGCGCCGACATCTCCAGCGCCGAGCTTGTTCTCAGCAAATAGAGATGGTCATAGACGTCAAGTGGGGAGGCTTCTCTCTCGTCTTACTCCGCAAGGTTGACGATGGTGCGCTTCGTCGTACACACAGGGGAGGGGTGGCTCAACCAACTATGGAGCCGGATCTCATGATGACCGGTAGACAAATTTGCAATGTGTTACTTTCATCCATAATCAAGTTTTAGAGTCGCATTCAAGGGGTTGCGCACATCGCATAAATCCAACAAGAATACAGCACATATCCTATGACCTAGAATACTCGTGTGACTCCTCACTATCGATCTTGTTCAGCGTGACCAGATCACCCGCTTTGTGTGACTACACCCAACGAGTTATTATGGGTGAAGTGTAAGCCTTGAAGCGCGGGCCCGTCTGGAAGAGGCCGTGGAAGTCGTCAAGGCAAGCCATGCCATCCGACATGAACCTCGGACTTGCCAAACTCGCTGGCGCGGTGCATTGGGATGTCGCGCGACTCGCAGAAGCCGGCCACCGGCACCCACGGCGGGCCCAGGGGCTGGATGAAGACCTGACACACCGGAGCACCCATCTTCTGGACCTGCTTCGTGCACCATACCCTGAACTCGCCGATCACGCTGACTTCTCGCAGCATGTATGGGGAACCACCAGATTACCCCTTGACGGCCTCGGGGTTGTACGGGATGCCCGACATCGGCTTCAGGAGACGTCGTTGGCATATTATATAAAAGGCGGTCGCAGATATACTGTAAACCACTCCAATCGGGGCTGTCGTAAACATCACTGGCGACCTTTGCTTTTTACCGCAGACTGGGTTGAGCGGAATACGCGTTGGGTGACAGTTGTGAAGCTGCCACAATATGTTCGTATGCTGAGGCGACCGCACTACCGACAAAAAGGAGAGGCTCAGGGCCGTAAGCACAAGGGGGATATCACCAATTGACAGAATTGGTGTAATTGCTTTTTTTGCTTCATGTGTGCTGCTTATGGAGGCTGTACTGGGTAAGCCGTACGTTATACGTCATTCGGCTGCTGGGCATGAGATCTCAATTTTGGGGCCGGGGCAGGATCGCGGACGCTTACATCTTGGCAATGGAGTCTTCAAGGCTTATACAACCCGCAAAAAGGGGCTTGGGAGTACCATTCCGCGAATAAACGTTCAAGGCCGAATTAATACACCCTTTGACTGTACTACGAGCTTATGAAAGTGAGATACTCCGCCATACTGCCCCCAAACGTTTTCACAGGGGGTAGAGAGAATGAAGTTATCATCTTCAGAGGCCCGGTTATTGAATTAATCCTTTAAAACCAGCCAGGTGCCCCTCGAGTTCGTAAAGGTGTAACGATAGACTAAGTCTTTCATCAACGACACTCCAATCCAAGGTACTCATTCTTTGGGTATATTACCAGGCAGCCGGGCTTGAACCCAGCTATGGACCGTCAGGCGGGGCTTGAAGTTGCGTCCTATCATCAGTCCGGATCTACTGGTCCTCAAGTCTTACCTCCACAGGGCGAAACTGCACCCGAACCTACAAATGTGTGGCAGGCCATTCATGGCATCCCCCTAAAGGAAGAGCACGTGGCGCAAGAACAGATCGAGGGTCTCCCCAGGAAGGAGGGCACAATAACCCGCCCGTACGGGCTGATACGATCATGGAAACTTTGGGCCTTCATTTCCGCCACCATCTTGGTCGTGTCAGTGGTCGCGATCTCCATACTGGTCACCAAGCTACATCCTGCGGCAGTACAGAACAGCAGCCAAGCGGAAACGCCAAAAGACGTCCCTGCCGGTGGCTCGAGGCAGGGTATCCGTCGTAGATCTCGATTAGACGTCAGCGGGTATGAAACAGCCAGCTCTGGTTTGACAGCAAGACTTCTTTACGAGGGGGCGGATGGGGCGTTAAGCTATATGGATCGTGGCGCGGGCGGGAACTGGTCAGCGCCTACCCAGATTGACCGGGTGCGCCGAGAGCCTGGCGCACCCATAGCTATATCTACCGACTTAAAATTCAACGTAAGGTTGTATATCTGCCTCAATGGACCCTCTTTTTGCTGACTTCAATGGGGGGCACAGGTTTCCGGTCGAGTCTACCATGTCTACTACGCAAACAAAGACGGCAAGATCTCGGGACTTGTCTTTGACACATCACTCATGATCGCCGGGGATCCAGATCAATCGACGCTCAGACTGGACGCGCAGTTAGAGAACCGAAGCTCCCTGGCTGCTTACTGGCCATATGTGCTGTGTCAGGACCAAGACACTGGACAGATGATTTGGTATGGTTATAGGAACAACTATCTGGGCAATAACGCTTTGGGCTACGCCAATCTAACCGCCAATTTTACCAACACTCTCGGGTCGCCCAGAACGAGCTTCGTGGTCCTTCCGGTGTCTTCCTGGTGGGACATTTACGTGGGCTTGACGCTCGGCGCTGGGTTCTTCTACCGAAACCAAGAAGGGCTCTTGGCCTACCAGCTCGCCGCCACCACTTTCGTGACGGCCCTTACCCTGATGCAGTGGAATAGGACAGAGTTCCCCCGGGTCGAGCTCGGGGAGTCGGCAGCCATCAGCGGCTTCGCCTTCGCCACCGAGACGGGCGACAAGGTGGAGACGTATGTCTTGTACCAAGACAGGGCTGGCGACATCCAGATGGTCTGGCAGACGCACAATAAGCCATGGCAGGGCCCTTCGACATTCGAGCCGCTCCGAGGCGCCGACAAGGATACCGACATCGCCTGCCTGACCCGAGGGGCATATTCGCGTCCGGGATTGAGCATCGCTCTCTCCCCTTCGCTGACGGCAAACCTGTGCTACTTCCAGAGCCAGGGAAAGCTGAAAGAAGTCTGGTACGATGGGAGTAACTGGTTTGACTGTGGCTTTGTTGAAACAGGCAGCTCGAGGGAGACGAGACAGGGCAACACTATATGTCCATAGGGCATATATAACATTATAGCTAGCCGCATAGTGCTGTGACCTGGATTGCCCTTTGACTTGGAATTCTCACAATGACATGGCACATTGTCTAGTGCTCTGACTACATGTATCGTCAACATGGAGTGACCTTAGGCGACCAACGTACGATTTAACATCCATCAATGACCAATTACTAATTACTTGGCTACATACCAAACTTAGGGTCCAGCCTCCAACCCCCTAAAGCCTCGGCTAAATTTGATTAGCACTCGCTGGAGTTTGTCAAACACGAGGGCTTAAGCAAGTGGCTGGTGACTCTTTGCTTGGATGACGGCGCCTCTGCCGACGGTGGCGAGAGGGCAAGATGGTGGCACGTTCTCAAGGCTCGAGCCCAGTTGCTGATACCAGGTCCCTTGGACAAGGGCTCTCACAAGGATGCGACTGCTCTCAACTCCAGATGCAGGAACAGCATTCATACCTCGAGCAAATCGCCATCAAGGCGTATCCAGGGAAATATGGACAATGCTTCGTTCTTGCATGGATACAGACCCGGGGCGAATTCCGGACCTGTTTAGAGGTCCCTTACAGCAGCCCACGAGAAGCCGGTCTTGAAAAGCCAGTACCTGGTCCAGAATGTGGTACATTTCACTTGCGGGACCCCTTAGACCTAGCCCCACAAGCTTGGGTTGGACGTGATACACAGCTCGCGCTTCATGTGCAAGAACCGCCGCCGGTGCTCGTGGACCGCACTGTTGTACCTCACCGCCTTGGGTGCAGAGGCGGCGCCATCGTCCGGGACGCCGGGGAGCGCCACCGGAACCTGCAAGAAGTTTGATGAGTCGGCCTGCTGAATGGCTTTGGTGTAGATGCGGGCCATCCGCGCGTAGCCCTCGCCGGTGGGATGGGTTCCGTCGTCGGTGATGTCGGACAGCTGGAGGGCGTCGGGGTCCTTGCCGCCGAAGTGCACGTCGGCGACGACAATGGGCAGCCCTTCGGCCTTGAGGCGGGTGTACAAGTCCCAGAACTGCTGATTGATGTCGACGATCAGCGGCTCGCAATGCGGGATGCGGCTGGGTGTCAGGGTGCTAAGGACGACGAGGGCGCGCGGCGACGTCGTAAGCAGGTCTCGGATGAACTTCTCCATGTCCTTTCCGGCTGTGTCCATCTCGTAATTCATTAGGGCGTTGTTGATGCCAGCGTTGATGACGAAGATGTTGGGCTTGTACTGGGCGACGGCTTTCTTGGAGCGATTGTGGATCTGGGACACGCGCACGCCCAAATAGGCCTCGACGTCGTTATCGGGGAAGTCGCCGACCTTTTGCGAACCAACCATGTTGACAGGGACGTTCAGGGCCACGAGGGCGTCGCGCAGGGGCTTGCGAAAGCCAGTGTTGCCGGGAGAGTTCTCGCCGCGGACAGTGGAGGCCCCGAGGGGCATGATGCGGAGTGCGGTGCCATTCGCGATGCTGCCGGGGAATTGACGTCGGTCGGCGGCGCTAGTGGGTTTGGGCGCTGTAACGTCTTTTTTTGAGTCAGTAACCTTAATGTTCCGGGGATCTGGGGTCTGGTCCGGGCAGTGCCACAAGTGTCCAAAGCGGAGAGTTAATTGAACGGCGAAACTCACTTTCTGCTGGTTTATTGTCGTGATGACCTGCAAACACGCCGCTTGCACCAAGAGCTTTTTGGAGATGCTGTAAGCTCGTGTGTTCGGTTTCAAGTCTCGACAAAAACATACCAATCAGAATAATGGCGACGACGACAAGAAGAGACAATGTCGCAAGGACCCTTTTGGTGCGAAGAAAGCCGAATCGTCCGCCTGACGACTTGCCGCCGCTCTTTGGCATTTCCTGATTGAAGCTGCTCATGATGTTGTGTGACCTTACGGATCAAAAAGAAGGACAGAAAGTTGGGAAGGGAAGGTTGAAGTCGGCTTGTGGGTTTTCCTTGATTCTCCCCGGGAATCTGGAGACAGAAGAACGGCGATCCCCCTTAGCGCTTCGCAGGCGCGTACACGGACAAACGTGGGGGCAGGCGCGGCCAGGCCGATTCAAGATTGTTTGTTGGCTGCCAAGATGGTCTGCCCAGCTGAGTGCCGTTTGCCGCCTTGGCGAGATCGTCTTCCTTGGACAAGGCAACCTTGGCGAGCTGAAGGCAATGCGAAAGGAATTGTTGGAAGGTGAATGACTTACCTCCTAAAGATTGAAATAGACATCGGACCCAGATACTTCAAGATGCACATAATTATATTCAATTGAAGATTGAAGATTCTGGGTACCCAAGTAGGTACGTAAGCAAGTAAAATTACGTGGGTAAGGTTAGCAGCTTGCAGTGCACTTTTTTACCCCAGCCCGCCCTTAGCAGTGGATCCGTCTGGTTAATCGAAAACGCCAAATCGACGAACGCCGCATCCCGCAATCTCGAGTCAATTGCCGCCGTGCTTAATGCTGTTGGCGAAGGAAGGACATTATACGCCTTACTGCAAGGTTCAATTGCTCAATCGTTCTAAATGCCGTGATCTCTTGAAAGGAGCGCCGGCGCCAGACGTACATTTAATTTTGGCGCAACACCACTCCACTGTCCGTGTGGCTTACCGCGCCTCCGGAGGATATTGGCTAAGGAAGTCATTGGTCATTGCAGTGGGTAGATAAAAGTCGGTGCGACCAACACATAATAGTAATTAACACATTCTCTTATCTAGAAACGTTTTTCCATTTTTCCATTTCTCCTAGATAGTATGAATCGAGAATTACTAAGCCCATATCAAAACCCCATAGGTTACGAAAGCATGACAAAAGAGATATCTTTGGCCAAGAATGAATACACAACATAAACATTTGAAAAAAGAAAGACAGTCCTGTAAAGTATGTACCCAGAAGATCAGCTGAAAAAGGCAATAGAATGGGATTGATGCCGGGAACAGAACTTGATGGGCCTTCTTTGCAGCCCAAAGAAAGCAGTCCAGACACCTTGGCAATGAAACTGAAAACCCTCATGAGAGATATCGTCCAGATGAAAGCAACATCGTTTCCCAATCTAGAATTGACAACGACAAAAGCGCGCCTGTTGACATCGATGAACATATATATCAACCAAAAGAATTCCATTGTGTTGAGGGTACTGTCATCAATCAAGAGGGGGAAAGGTGTCAAAATTGCCAGCATTGCTACAGAGCCAACGGTTCCCGCAACTAACAAACGACGGTGTCCCAAGAACGGGGAAGCATAGGGGAATACGCAAGTGATAGAGGGGATAGTCTGGAAAACAATGTACGTAAAGTACACAAAAAGTAAAGCCTGGAAGTGCAAATGATAATCGTAAAGATCGAATATGAGACGTACTAAATATTCCGCCGAAGGATTCAAGCAAATATTTGAGACCCCATAGTATTGGACTATGCAGTACAATGTGAAGTAGACTGCAGAGTAGAAAAGGAGAAGCGCCCCTATGATCAAAGCTTCACGGGAGCAGAAGTTACTCGCATAGGACAGATGTATGGTCAGCAGTCTCCCCAACAACTCTGCTTTATAGAGCCATACCCGTGACCGGTATAAAGTCCGCATCGCCAAGGTTGCGTCCATCCTTTTCAGGAAAACGGAAATGACATGCTTGCCAAAGATGTAGTCTTCGGCGACACTGACATGAACAAAGCCTGATCCGAAATTGATCCAAGTTGGTATGCTCGGGTGGTGAGGCTGTAAGTTGTCATGTCTGGCCAAATAAGCGGAAACACATGGAACTCGCTTCTCTGATCCACGACTCGAAACAGCTTGTACGCGCAGGGTAAATTTCAAGCCTGTATCAGTTAAAAGGAATTCAACAGGTGTGTCACCATGGCAAATGAGAGTTCTGTGTCGAGGCTCGCTTCCTTGGATATGAGTAATACGCCGGCCATCTTGTATGGACTTGAGGAGATGCATCGTTGGTGACTTAATGTGGAGTTGAAGGTCGTATCCGCTATGGTCGTTTGTCCAGTGCCTTTGGTGCTGTTCAGAGTCGGTTCTCAGAAGAAGGCCTTGCTCGCACCACATATGCCATTTGCTATGATGGACGTAAAGGAGAGGCCCGGATGCTCTGGAGTGTGCTTTATTGATGGGATCATATTTAGTACATATTGCGATAAAGTACGTTGGATTGTGTCGTGAATAGCAAGGCAACAAAACCCGGGGGAAGGAGTTGTCTGATGTCGGAAGGCGAAGACGAAGACCGTTGGTAGTGAGTGACCAATCGAAGGGGATATTATGGGAGACAATATCTTGGCATCCCTCAAAGTGATCAGGTGAAGGCGCCAGCAATGATTTAGGTGGAGGCCCCACAATATGGGACCAAAGTCTATGTACATCGGGGTCATCGGGACGTACACTGGCGCTCCAGGCATGTTGCTTCAAACGAAGCATAGTCCACACCAAATTCCAGCCAAAAGCATCTGTAGACTCCCCTGGCAGGACAACATGCCCGCCTTTGATGGTATTCCAAGCAAGAAGTGTCGGGTCAGAGTATTTTTGGATGATTTCTTGCTGAAGCCGCAAAAATGCATTCATTCCTTCGCCATAGAGTAGAGTCATATTGATACCAAAGATGCCTAACAGGCAGTAAGCCTTATCTTCCTCTCGTGTGGTGCATCTTCGGGCGGCCCAAGACATCCTCTCTGCTACGCTCGCTCGTCGAAGGAGACTGGAGCGTGTGCGACAGACTAAAAGTGATCGTGGGAAAGGAACTGGACCCGTAGTTGGATTGGGCGCGTTGGAGAGGTATGTCTTGTCGATGCCTGTAATGCAGCTTATTTGGCTAGCAAGTGTATCGCGAGTCCCGATTTTCGACCAGTCCGAGGCATAGAAGGTGACATGTCGCGATGCCAATAATTCTTGTAAGGTCCATCCTCGAGTGAACCACCTTGCCTTCGATAAATATTCATTGAGATCATCCTCGCCTGGCACGACGTCGGCGAGATAGGCCAGACAGTCTTTGGCTTGTTCGTAATATTGGAACATGGAGTTGATGGCCTCTGAAAGCTCCACACTGCTCGTCTTGTCGATGCAGCAAGTGTCAACCCATATGTAATGGTACCCGAGCTCCCCGGTAATGGCGCATGCGGCCTTGATCTTCGAATAGCCTTGGGCTTCATGGGCGTCGGGGTCCTGGAATCTTTGGAGTGTGACTTCCCTTTCACCCCATGTATGGGACAATATCAAGTATCCCGGCATATGCGACCCATGAAACTCCTCCAAGGTGAAAGAATTGACATTGATGAGACGCATGTCCAGGTAGATTTCTCGGAAATTTGATCCTGAAGACGTGGAATTTGGAGGAAACCAGCTCGTTTCCGAGAGAAAACGCCGGAGGTCAACCTGGACTGACTCGTTGTGGTTTCCCGGTGCAAAGCTTGCTCTTCTCGAACGTTGGACTTCCAGTGGCATGAGTGGACTAAACAGAAGAAATAGATATAGGTATATCCATGCGAAGAGTTTTAAAGATGAAGACCCTGGTAATCACTACCTACTTAGGCGGATCTGGGTGGGAGTCTGCATTTCTGACAAATGGAGCAGTTCCCCAAATTGATCAGGCAGCCTGGTCTCTTACCAGTAAGACGGTAAAGCTTTCATCCTATCGGAGACCACTACGTTTGCCTGGTGTCATCATAATTAGGTACCATTTAGCTGTACTGCTACGACTTTTTAGCGAACCACTGAGGTAAATGCCGCCCCCAACAATCACCTGTGGGGTTTATGTCTACATAAGTATGTATGTCTTCTAGGGCCAATGAGAGTTAAGGAATCAGATTCTGTCTTGCCGCAATCGGGCGAAGAATCTTACGTCTTGTGTGGCCACTCACTGAGCTTTCTTCCCAGGCCCATGCAACCACTTCCAGAGCTTGGAGGCTCACTTGTACGAAAAGGCATAGTGTGGCTAAGGCCTTGACCGGTTCGTTACAACACCATATTTTCGAACTCTTAAGGAACTGTGAACCTTTACAATACGGCCCATAAGATAGGTATCCTCAAAACGGTGCACCAAGCCTCTATCTGTGTCTTGCAGGTATCCTCTCCGCCGCCCCCCTGAGTTTGTTACAGTATTCGCAGTGTGAATAGCCTTTATTTGCGGAGAAGATACATTGGAAGCGTTCCCTGCTGCATGCGAAAGTCCACTACTTAATCGCTGCAGAATAAGGGTAAGTTATCAATAGTTACCTCGACCATCTCGCTTGGCCGGCACGGGCAGGCTGGGGAAGCGTATATCAACCGGCCGATGACCTTGCGATCTTTAGATATAATACCTGCGCCGTCGACTCGTGTAAAGAAGTACTTCAAGCCTGGTAGACGATAAGAGACAGCCCCAAGCATCTCAGTTGGTCGCTTAAACATGGCCGCCCGGTACGCAAATCTTTTCCTACATTTGGGCAAGTAGCGGCGATAAATCCTGCGTACGCACTATAGTGCATGGTACCACCATGTCTTATCGAGAAGTCCAGAGCAGTGTAGCCGTCTGGTAGGGTACTTAGTAGTCCCAATGCCCCAGCTAAGCGCCTAGTGTCCGGTATAGTGTCATTCCAAGGGTCACGTTCGTTGGGCCTGGGGCCATTCCAATGAGATCCGGCCATGTCATAGCGGATCTGGAGTTCCTCGTCGATAATGTCACGGCGGCTCGGGTTTGACAGAGTCGCCTCGACTTCTTTGTCGGACAGGTTATAGAATCTCGCCCCAATAGCTCTTGAAAACTCGTCGACGTCCGGGCCCGAATGATGGAGGACCCAGTGCGTGTAGCATTCAAATATGGGGAAGGGCGGCAACCCCCACTGATGTGACCTCGTGCGAGCAAAGTCGACTGTCCCTATCGTCTCCAGCTTTAAGATAGAGACTCCACGATTGAAAATGGAGTCTTTATAAAAGGCTGGACATGAGCCATCGGTGTCAACGCCAAAGCCGAAGGAGTAGACATCGTTAAATCCAAACTCCGACTGTTGCTGTCGTTGATCGTATCTGGAGATCCGGGGGGTCACCATCAAAGGGCTATAATCACCCTCTTTCAGACACGCCTCAGCGATCTGTACTAACGCCTTCCCAGGATCCCTGTCGATTTTCTCGGGTTCCCTGGCCTTGGTTATACCTCGAAGGGCATAGAGAAAGTCCTCGCTCGATCGACAGCCTCGGGACCGCAGTGTGGCGAGAGCTACACCGAAATTCACCAGCACACGTTCCCTAATTTCCATGAGTTGCCCTATTTGCCAAGGGACGATCCTCTGCCCCATGCCCGCTTCCCGCTCGACCTGCCACACATTGCTGCATTGCCGGTGAACCTCTTCGTTCCAGACTGAAAACATCTTGGGCAAGAATACGTGATGCTCGCCTTCGGTAGCGATTTGATATCCTTTCAGCATAACTCTTAAGTCCGAACTTCTCACGTACTCCATTGTCGTCCAGACTCGGCTGAAATACTTAGCATTGCAAATTGCCATATAACTATCGATACGATGCTGCCCAGGTTGACCAGAAGGTAAGTTGGCGACGTCTTCCTTATCCACATCCAAAAGGAGCACCAAGGTGAAGGATGAGGATCGATAGAAATCAGGGATAGCATTGAGGATCTTGATTTTAAGCTCTGTTTCCCACTACGGAACACTGAGATAGTCATACCATATCTCTACGCGCCCGTGTCCGCTGTCTTCAAGGCCTTGGATAATGGCGTGGGCTGATACGAAAATGCGTTCGACAATGCCATCCCTCTGCATTCTGCTGCTCTGAACATCCCCAATCTCTGCGTCCCAGACGTGGGATATAGTCACATATTGGACGTTCTTGGCCTTGAGGCACTTCATATGTCTATTAAACGCCAGTATGTTACCACTGGGGAAATTGAAAATTCGTGAAGGTTCGCCTGAATCATGCATTACGTCTTGCGCCCAGAGACGGATTGTCCGGACTAGTGCTTCGTCGCCTATTGTCTCCGAACATACACAGCATACAGGGACCTGATGACCAGGCTCATGCCAAATGTCATTGAGGCTTAAAAGAGGGGGAGGGCTAGCCTGGTCCATTTCTTGCTATACCACGTCAATCTAGACTTTAGTAATTACATAACCTCTCGCCGCTTTTATTTAAACTTCACTTAGGCCGGTTTAAATTCAGCTTAGATAACCTTAATATTACTTACTCCTACTTAAATCCCTCCGGATTATCTATTACAATAACGGAATTAGTAAGGGTAAATTATTTAAGTATATTAAGACCTATAAATTATTTAAAAAGATATAAATATAAATAAAGTATTACCTTTAGATTTAAGTGGAAAATAAAATTAGGGGTAATCTTATATAAAATAAAAGCTTTATAAAGCTAAAGATAAATATTTATAAAAACCTTCTTTTAATAAATTTATTTAATCTTTCCCTTTTAAAAAGTTTATAATTTAATTATTAATAGCCTTTATATAAAAAAGTTTATTTTATTATAATATAATATTTTCTTATAATTATTTTTAAAATTTAAATAATTCATTTAATATAAATAAATATAATGTCTTTAAATTATTATAATTAATTTAATATAAAAGCTACTTTCGACTTTATTACTTAAAATAAACTATTAAAACGATTTAATATTAATAAATATATTATTTATAAAAAGTTTTAATAGAAAAGTAAAGAGGTTTATAAATAAAAGATGAAACTTTAAAAGTTATAAATTAATAATTATTAAAAAGAGTATAGGTTTCTAACTTAAATAATTATATAATATAATTTCCTAAATCCGATCCTCGTAATATATATGTTAAACCCAAGCCTTAAAAGGGCTTATTATACCTTATAATAGTTAGGTTATTAAATAAGGATAATTTCTTTACTTCCTTTTAGTCGTAGCTACCCTATAATTACCCTATAATTAAAGTAGAAACGACTAAATTAGAAAAGAGTGCGGATTCGAACTTCATTTATATAGAAAACTTACGATTAATTAGTTTTTCCTATATTAAATCTTTTTTCGGAAAATACGTTTACGGTATTTAAGCCGCTATACCGGGTTTTAAACTAGATTAAGCCCGTAGGGTATATATAATAAAAGAAGAATTCTTATATTAAAAATAGATTTAATTCGTATTATATTTTAATTAAATTTAATATATTTAAGTTAAATTTTTAATAAAAATCCCCTAATTAATATACCTATATTATAGCATATTACCACCCTTATAGACCTCTAACGGCTGGAGTTAATGGATAAATATCTACTATAGAATTCCCCCGTTCAATAGGTTATAAGCCCGGAGTCTAGTACTTTAGGTATATTAAACTCTTATTTAAGAACCCTGAGATCTTATTTCTATAATAAATTATAGAAGGTTTACCTATTATACTCGCTATAAATTACCTCTAAAAATATCCTATTATTAAATAATTTAGTACAGTTTCCAGCCCTTTAGATACTATATAATTCCCACTTAGCAACACCCTTCAGGCCCTTAGAGCACTAACAGTGCTAAAAGTCCCCTAAAAACCGCACACCTACAGGCATACATGCACTGTGACAGTACGCCAATTAGGCCCTGCCGACAGATCCACGTATACTATAACCTAGGCCCACCTGACCCTAGACCAATCACTAGGCTAGACCTTACAGTGCCTACACACCACTGTAACGATTCCTAGTTTAGTGCACTCCATCCACTGTAGTGCACTACCTACGCTCACTGAGCCAGACCTTACAGTGCATACACACCACTGTAGCGGCACCTACTTTAGTGATCACCCACTGAAGCACCACCCACTGCACACTAACAGGTTACCCTATAGCTACCCTGTAGCTGGATTTAAGTGTTACCCTGCAGCCGAGGTTACGGGGTACTAGAGAGCTGTATTAGGTACTACCCTATACCTCTCCTAGTGCATATCTAGGGTGTTTTCTCTCTATATTTTACGAGAGTATAGGCTATTTTAAACCTAAAACCTTCTAAAGAAATGTCTTCTTTTAACGAAGGATCTGTTACGACCCGACCTAACTATGCGGCCAAGAACCCCACCCACCGGCACGGAACTACAATGCACCGACCAGCCTACGATATCACAGCCACTAACCGCACCGCCAGCCACATAAACCAAAGAACTCCCCTAAACAACGAACGACAGCAATACCGCCTCGCCCGGCGATAGGACGAATACGCCCGGGAGCGATGGTAACAGTCACCGGATCACGTGACGCAACGGACGCTTAGAGGGAAGCAACTGAGCCGCTCAAGAATGCTCAGTAGTGCTCAGCAGTGCTCAGCTGGAATGTACTGAGCAGGACTGAGCCAACGGGATCAATGAAGAAAGGATTGGATATATAACTATAAACGTTTCCTTTATATTTTATATAGACACTCTCTACTTTAGTAATTAATCTAAGCATTAATCTTAACCTATTAATAAGGCACATTACCTTAACGACTCTATTATAAATACCTTTAAATTTTATACCTAATTACGATTTAATCACAGTTATTATTTAATATATTAATAAGCGATTACTTATTACATGTTTAAATACTCTCTCGTATTATTAAACATAAACCCCCGTACGTTCTACCAAGGTTTCTATTAGACCCCTAATAGCGTTCGTTACAGGATCTAGTAAAGGAAAGGGTAGGGCCTTTAAGGCACCTGATCCTGCTAGAGCTGAATCCGAAGAATCTAAATTGGATTATAGAGACAGAACACAAGAGCAAATTAAGGCTTTAAAAACCTTAATTAACGAATAGGATAAAGTAATTTCTAAATTCGTAAAGCTATAAAATAATAGATTTAAGTCTATTATAGCAGGTTTAGCTAAATTAGACCCTGGAAGGCCTAAATCGGCTGTTAAAGACGAATCTACTTAAGGAATCTATAATAAAATAGAAGGCGTTAACTTAGATAAACCGCCTGTAGCTGCTCCTGCTGCTCCCTCTACTGGACCTAGCTACCCTGTAGCTAGGGACCCCAGCTACCCTATAGCTGGAAACTCTAGTTCCCCTGTGACTAATCCAGCAGTCACTGCCACTACTATTCCTACGATTTCAGCCCTCAACGGCGCTATAACTAGGGAACTAAGTAAGAGGGTCTATAAATTCCCTAAGTCCTACCAACTAGTAGGGCCTGAGAATTTTAATCAATAGAAACAGGCCTTAACTATTTAATTTAAGGCCTTTAGATTAGTACATTTCCTTACTTATCCAGAATCTATATTATCCCTAGGGGATATAGATTAAGCGGTTCTTTTAATGTTATTATAAGAGAGCTGTACCGTTAGTCCCCAGGCTTCTATAGCCTGGATAGATACCCCTGGAAAGGCTTATAAACTACTAGTACAGTAGTATTCCTATAGCGCCGATATATAACGCGGTACGCTATATTCTACTTTCTATAATCTATCGTATTTAAATTATAAGGGAAAGATCGAGTCGTTTAATACTGAATTTAATAATTACCTAACTAGATTAAACCTAGTAAAGGTTATAATCCTACTTATAGAGCAGGTAAATTAGTATATTAAAGCCGTAAAACCTGTTTTTAAATAATGGGCTGAACGATAGAGAAATACTATTAGAAGCACTAAGGCTTTAGGCTTAAGTAATACCTCTATAAGGCTGGATTTATAATACCTTATAGCAGACCTTCTAGAGGAGCAGAGGGATAAGGACTCTTCCGTGGTAAAGGCTAGTAACTATAAAGCAAGCCTAGATTCCCCTAAAAAGGATTCTAAAAAGGAGGTAAATACCTTTAAAAGGCAGCCCAAGTCTGTTAAATCGAAGGAGAAAAAGGGGCCTAATTCTAATTTAAAGAATACCCCTAAGGGAAAGAAAGAGAGCTAGAAATCTAAACGACATATTATAGTTACAGGACGTTATGTCCTTAAATCTGGTGACTTTATACAGGATTTAATGTCCGATTCAGAAGAGGATTTAGACCCTAATATTTTAGAAACAGTTAATTATGCTGTAAAAGGGAAAAAGAGGCCTAAGAGTCTAGGTCTTCTGTATAATATTAGATCTATAGATTATATCATTAGTGATAAATCGGGTTTTAAAACCTATACACTTAACGATAGTTCCCTCGGTAAAATCTCTACCGGCGGTGGTCCCTTAACTCCTAAAGGGAGTGGTACCGCTGAATTTCGAGTCTAGAATGGCGTTATTAAACGCTTTATAACCCTAACTCTCGAAGAGAGCTTATATATTCCTGGTTTTAAGGTAAACATATTAAGCGGGGTAAAACATTATAAATTAAGGGGCTATATTAAAGGCCAATTACTATATTCCTCGAAGGATAAGGTTATATGCACCTTTAATTTTAAAAGATCTAGATTTTTCCTATAACAGGAATCTCTTAAATCTCCTTCACTACGGGCTATAAACTTTATTTAATATAAGCATAATAATTACGCTACTGCCTATAGAATTACCGTTAAAATTCCTAACCTTCCCAGGGCCTTTAAAGACCAGTTTAGGCCTATTATAGAGGAGGAAGGTCCTTCTGATTTAGAGGGGGTCGACCCTAGCTACCCTGTAGTTAGTCTAGGCTACCCTATAGTATCCGACCCCAGTTACCCTATAGCGCCTGACCCTAGCTACCCTGTAGTTGAGTGTGCAGAGTCTAAATTAGAAGATGAGGCCTTTATTAGGCCTGTGGATAGTAATTTAGGGGTTGGGAGACCTATAATAGGGAGGCCCTATGTATTAAGTGTAGCCTAACCTAGCTTAACTAGGTCTATTAAACCAGTTATAGAGGCTATAAGGCCTGGAATTAAGGTAATAGGGCTTGAGGAAATCACTTAAGAGGCTATTAAGTCTAAATTACTGGATTTGGCAGGTTTATAGCATGTCCGTTTAAGGCATCTTAATATTCGGTTATTAAAGAAGACGTCGAAATTAGTAGATAGAATCCCTAATTTCTCTGCAGTTAAAGAAGACGACTTTTAGTATACCGCTTGCGTTAAAGCTACGTCGATTCGGAGAGCCAATAAATCTCCTATACCAGACCCCTTACAGGTGCTTAATACTATAGAAGGTGATACCTTTAAAATCAACCCTATTCCCTATAATAAGAAGCCTATAGGCCTATTATTAATGGATAGAAAATCGAGATATTAATGGGTTTTATAGCTAGCTAGTCGTAAAGGACTAGTTGTTTTCGAAGCTATTAAGCGTTTTTTTAAGCGCTTTAAAACGTAGTATAATAGATACCTAAAGCGTTTTCACTTCGACGGAGGTATTGAATTAAATAGTCTTTTAAAAGACTGGATCGAAAGTAAAGGCATTATTTTCGATACCTCTAGCCCTAGAATACTAGAGAAAAATAGCCTGGCTAAACGCTCTATTAGAGTTATCTTAGATCGACTTAGGTTTACTATTCTATGGTTATAGTTACTACTCTACTTATAGTATTTTATTCTACTTACTATAATTACTTTAGTAAACTGTACTGCTGTAATTAATAGGGATTTAGTCCCCTGGGACGAGTTTTATAGCGATATTATTACTAGCTATAATGATAGACCGAATTTAGGCTTTTATAAGGCTATCGATAGCTTATATAAAGTCGTTATACCTTATTAATAGAGGGTAGATTTACATAAACTCGAACCTAGAATCGAAACTGCTAGATTATTAACTAACTTAGGTGGTAAAACCCACTTAGTGTATATTCCTTCTAGGTACGTCGTCACTTAAACGCCTTTTATTATGTTTTTTAAAGGAGTTAGACCGGTTTCCCAGGGACTTAAACCACTGGAAATGGGAAAAATTTAAGAATTAAAGGGGGAAATCGATTAACTTCCTTCCTTTAGAACTAGGGAAGGGTCCCCTAAAGCAATGCCTTTAGAGGGGGTGATCACAGGTATAGAGGGGGCTAATCCAGGCCTTTATAGGCCTAATACAGCCCTAAAGGGGGTGGTTGGAGATGATGATGATGATGATGATGTAAGTCAATTTATCGTCCGACCGAAGGCCTGGCCTTATGCAGACGTTGTGGCTATGCTAGCTTCTATGGTACACTATGGCGGCGCCCCCGTGGCGCCTTTCCAGCGCTCGCAGCGGTATCCACCCCTAGGCGCTCGGGCCATCGCCCTGTAGGCGCCATCCAACTGCCACTATCCACCGCCCTGAAACTGCACCGCACAGGCCCTGAACGCGCCACCGCGTCCTCCATCACCTGCTATCTGTCAACTACGGCTATCTAGCTATGGAACACGCTGCTACACGTGAAGACAGAAAAGAAAAGGGGAGGGGAAGGTAAGATGTCGGATTTGGTGACCGTTCAGGGTAGCTGCTTGGGCAGCTCCCGGGTAAGTGTTGTGGTGTGGTGATTACCCGTGAGGGTGATGCCTTCGCATCTGGGGGTAGGTCGTTTTGAGTGCTGGCGGGTAGCCGTGGGAGTTTGGCCACAGCGACCGGAGCGAGCTGGAGGGGTGCTTTTCCAGCACCAGTCGCACGAAAGAAGTGCGAGGGTGCCGGAAGGGGTGCTTCGAGTGGAAGCACCGAGGGAGGCTCTATGAGGTGCACTAATATGCGAAAATCCACCGATGCGCAACCAGTGAGCGCCCGTTACCCTGTAGGCTTGTCGACGCCTGAACCCGATCGATCCCCGAGGGAACCGACCGATACGGACGACGACGCCCCTACAGGGTAGCCGGGCGGGTGATGCGTGTGTCTGTATACTGAGGGGGGCTGTCTTCCAGCCTGGGGGGTCTGCTATTCACCGCGGTTGGGTTGGGGGGGATCGTCCCCTAGGGGACCGTCCGGGGGCCCCTTCGGGGGTTCCTTCGGGGGCTTCCTGGGCGGCGGTTCGTCCTCCATCTCCGACCGAGTGAAGCGTCCTAGGAGACCGGTCCGGAGGAGGAAGATGGCGGCTGTCCTTGCTCGTTTCGACTCCCATAAGTCCCGGGTAGAGGTGGGAGGTCGTGGGGATGTCCAGCCAGAGCCAGGCGTCCCCCAGACCTCCTCTCGTAGCGCCCTGTATTTCGTGCAGGCGAGGAGCACGTGTCGGACCGTCTGGCGCTCGCCGCAGTCGCACAGCGGCGAATCGCCCTTCCGTATGGACCACAGGTAGTCCCGAAGGCCAATTTTGCCGGTCCGGATTTGGAAGACAGTGGACGATACCAGTCGCTTCATGCCCTGGTATCGCACCAGGGTAGCCCTCTCGGGCCGTGGGAGGATGTGGTGCAGCACCCTTCCGTGGGGTGCACCATCCCACTCGTCGGCCCAGCGCTGTGCAGTAGTCTTCTTGGCCAGCATGCGCTGTGCGGCCACTGTGGTGTAGGGGGCTTGGTTAGTAATAGGCCTCATCGGCCCCCGTGGGGTGTGCCGCACGCGGCCCCTAGGCGTGTGCAAGGCCCTGGGGATGCGCTGAACGCGCTGGACTACCGGGGCGGCCACTATAGCACCGGCGGCCCGGAGGGCCTCCAGTGCTGCGGCGTCCGCCAGGGTAGCTGGCGCCGGCGTGCTTGGTGAGTCCAGGGTAGCTGGCGCTGTCGTGTCCTCCAGGGTAGCTGGCGCCGGCGTGCTTGGTGAATCCAGGGTAGCTGGCGCTGTTGTCGTGTCCTCCAGGGTAGCTGGCGCTGGCGCTGGCGCTGGCCGTAGTGGAGGGTGTGCTGTGGCAGGCGCTGTAGCAGGCGCTGTGGCAAGTGCCGTAGCAGGTGCTACAGGTGCTGTAGTGGGTGACCGTAGTGCGAAGGTAGCTGTAGTATAGGTGTGTCGGGCCCTTCTGGCGGCCGCTGTAGCGGGTGCTTCAGCGGCCTCCTTAGCCAGCTCGTCAGCGCGCTCGTTGCCCGGTACTCCCGTATGCGCCGGAATCCAGTGAATGTTGACCGAGATACCCTGTTGCTGCAGGGTAGTGAGCTGAACCGAGATACGCCGTAGTAACCACTGTCCAGATTGTCGCTGTGGCCACGCCGAGGAGGCAATGGCGGCCTGGTTGTCCGTGAAAATGTCGATCCGGGAGAATTGTCGGTTCCGCAGCTGCAGGGTAACCTTCAGTGACATATAGATACCCTGTAGCTCAGCCAGGTAAACCGTGGACTGAGTGAGGGTCCCCATGTACGCCGTTTCGGACCTTTCGACCCTGGAGGTCGGCTGCCGTGGCTGGAAGGTCGCCGCTCCGACCCCGCCGTTGTAGCCGCTACCGTCCGTATAGAATACCAGTGACTTAGACCCGAAGGCCTTCAGTATGTATTCGTGATGGGCCTTGCCTGCCTTTTCGCCCTTCGGGACGACTGTCGTGACCTGTTTCCACCATGGTGGGACGATAAAAGGAACGATAATTTCAAGCGGTGGTTGTGTCTTGTGGAACTGCTGGTGGTGTTCGATAAGGCGTGTGAGGGGGGATCTGTAGTGGGCTCGCCGCGCTATGTCGGACGTCGATATACCGTAATGTGCTGTTAAGGGGTTCGAGCGCAGCCTGAGGTAGGCCATATGGTTGGCCTGGAGGAGCTGCTGTTCGATCGGCAGCACGTGCATCTCAGCGCACATCGCCAGCAGCGCTGAGGAGGGGAGTCCTCCAGTGACCACCCGCAGTGCAGCTGTCTGCAGCTGCCGCAGCGCCGTTAGGTGCTGCTTCGTCCGGCCTTCCCTCATTGCCCGGACGTGAGGCTGGTACCACACCGTGCTGCAGTACGTAATCTGCGGCACTACTATCGCCTGATAGAGCTGCCGCAGTTGGAGGGTGCTGCACCCCCATTTCGCACCGGAAATGGCGCTGAGTGCCTGTATCGATTTTCGAACCTTTAGGGTAATCTCTTGAATGTGGTGATCCCAAAGAAGGCCTGGATCGAACCACACCCCCAGGTGCCGAAGCTTCTGGGTCGGTTCGATCGGTGCAGCGCCAGGTATGTGGATGCACTCCTTCAGTGGCGTGCCGTTGGGGCTAGTAGTGGGTGCACCTACCCCTGTAGGTGCTGCTGTGGCCTGATTGGGTGCACCTACCCCTGTAGGTGCCCCCGTGGCTGCTGCCTTTTTAGTGGGTGCACGGGGAGCTGGGGCCCTCTTTGTGTGGAAATGCATTAACTCGTACTTCTGCGGTGCGAAAACACATCCGTACTTCGTTGCCCACACTGCAGCTCTCCCGTGCACCTTTTCTAGCTCTCGACAATTGGCTGCTGCGGACGCTCCGATCACCAGAATGCCGGTATCGTCCACCCACGCCGTGGTAGATAACCTGGAGCTACCCTGTAGGGGGTAAGTCCGGGTGCTACCCGGTAGAGGGGTCGCACTGTCACTGCTGGTGCTGTCCTGGGGGTCGTCTGCACCTGGAGCGGCCCCTGTCGCTGCCGTGCCAGCGTTGACCGCAGTGGTGCCTTCCCCTAAGATCTCGTCGAGAAGGTCTGCGTTGTAGAACAGCCACAGCAGTGGTGATAGTGAAGACCCCTGGGGGATACCGTAGTTCTGGAGGATCCAGTCCGACTCTCCTTCTGGGAGCTTGAGCTTCGTGCGGCGGTCCCTAAGCCAGTTACTAATCCACTGGACGACAGGCCTGGGGAGGCCTCTCCGGGCCAGGCAGTCCACTAATTTGTCGTGATCGACGTTGTCGAACGCCCCGGAGGCGTCCAACATCAGCAGGGTAGCTACTTGAAATTCCCCCTCGTCGGCTGCGCCGTGCGCCTCGTGAATGCGTTCCAGCAGAACGTGGATAGCGTGTTCTGTAGACCTCGTCTTGCGAGCTCCGATGTGGTCCTGTGGTAGAAGGGAATAGTGCTCGACGTAGTAGCTGATTCGTTCGGCAAGGGCCGACTCCAGGGCCTTGCCGATCGTTTCCAGAAGAGCGATCGGCCTGAAGGCCTTGACGGTGCTGTAGCTGGCCTTTCCAGGCTTTTTCAAGACCACTGTGATAGAATCCTTAAAGGGGCAGAGGCCCCTGAAGAGACAGTGGTTGAATAGCGGGTGCAGCAGAGGCATAAGGAGGTCCATCGAGATACGAAGGATGTGGTTGGGGATCCCGGAGGGTCCCGGGGCTTTGTGCGGCCTGGGCCTGAAAATGGCCTGTGCGACTTCGTTTCGGGTGAGGGGCGGGCAGGGAATGAAGTCCCCGTATTCGAGCTTTGGTGGAGGGGTGCGCGGTTTATCTGGGGGCGGGGGAAAGAAGGCCTTGCTGAGCGCCTCGATCTTTCCCTCAAAAGTGGTCTGGTTATCGATAGTGGGAGTGACGTTCTGTTTCTGGACGCCCTGGCCGGCCGATTTGGACATCTTCACCAACCCCCACATGCCCTTCGGTCCCTCGGCGCAGGCCTTGTTCACCCTCTCCTGCCAGGCCTCCGTCAGTGACTTCTTCACCGCCGTGCCCTTTTGGTTCTTGGATTTGCAGTACGCCTCCCAGTCTCTCGGGGCCCTGGTGCGCTGCCAAACCCTTCTAAATCGATTCGTTTCTCGGCACTTCGCTTTGCACTCTGCTGAAAAGCCGGGCCTGTGGTAGGCCACGGGGTCTGCCACAGGCACGACCTCCTCGATCGTATCGTGGAGGGCCTGTACCACCTCCCGAAACGAATCGAGCACCTGCTCATTCGAAGGCCTACCCTGTAGCCGGGGCAGCCGGGTAGCTAGTCGAGTTCTGAACACGTCCACCGGCGTGTTCGCCCAGAGCTTCTTAGGGGGGCGTGGAGGGGCTTGTGGTGGCTGTAGTTGGAGGATGGTGTGGATGGGGCGGTGGTCGGAATCGTGGTGCACCTCATCGGCCCTTCTGCACTCGAGAAGCAGTCCGGCTGCTACCCTGCAGCAGATGGCCAGATCGATCGTGGAGGATGAGGTGTTTTCCAGCCTGGTGTAGGTACCCGGGGGCAGTACTACCTCCAGGCCTTCAGCACCTAGAAAGTCCCTAAAGTACGGGGCACCGTCCCGTGCCGTGCCCCTGTCCCCTAGGTCCTCCACCGCCCAGGCAGGGCTTTCGATATTGAAGTCACCCACGATAAGGTGGGCAGCCTTCGGGTCGGCTACCCTGTAGCTGCGGAAGGTGTTGGCTAGTTCTCGAAGGGTGCTGAGCGGCTGGTCCCTCGAGGGGTTATTGTAGACGTTGTGGATGTATAGTGTATTAGGGGTAGTGGTGGTGGTGGTAACTGGGTCGTACGAGATAGCGAGCGTGGCTAAGTGGCTCGTGTGACTGGTAAAAGAGATACGTGACTGGTCCAGCAGCTTATTCACGTAGAAGGCTACTCCGGTAATCTTATCTGGGGTCGGAAGCCAGAGGGTAAAATCCATAACTCTCGGGTTGTAGCTGTTGTATTCCTTGGAGTTAATCCAGGGCTCCTGGATCGCAATAACGTCGTAGTCCAGGACCTTCGGGTCGTCGAAAAAGGTCCCCATCACCTTTTCCTTCGACTTATGGACGTTGTACTGTAAGATGCGTAGAGTGGGCGTGCCACTCATTGGGTATTCGGCAGGTCGGAGACAACCCGGGCCGGTTCCTCCTCATCTCGTGTCTGTTTCCGGCCCCTAGCGGAAGTGGTTCGGGAGCGTGAGCGTGGCTTCTGGGGGATAGGCCTGGTGGCTTCCTTCGCAGTGCTGTGTTTTCCGGGGGTTATACCGTATAGTACGGCGTCGGGGTCGGCGTCAGGCTTCTTTGGCGTTACCGGGTAGGCGGGGCCGTTTCGTCTCCTTTTCTGCTTCTTCGGGGGAGGCATGGCGTCGTGAATATCCGCTCTAGGGGTCGATGTGCTAGCTAGTTCGTCGAGTTCGTCGCTAAGTCGGCTGCGGTGGCCAGGCTTAAATTTCCTTATAGCGGCCCTCCGGCGCAGGCGGGTTAAGCGTTGCATAAGGGGCTGGGAGTTTAAGTCATGTTCTGCTCCAGGTCCGGATGGTGCGTGGGTGGGGTCTGCCTCTGGTTCAGGGGAGGACTCCGGGAGGTCGTAGGTGTTCTTCGTAACGCCTTCCATAGCGTCGGGGGTAGATGTAGGGGTGGTAGGTACCTGTGGGGTAGCTTCCTGGGCGGTTTGCTCCGGGGCAACCCCCTCGGCATCCTGCTCCAGGGCAACCCCCTCGGCATTCTGCTCCGGGGTAACCCCCTCGGTATCTCGCTCCAGGGTAGTACCCTCGCCGGTCTGCTCCAGGGTAGTGCCCTCGCCGGTCTGCTCCAGGGTAGTCCCTTCGGCGGACCGTCGGGTAGCATCCGCAGCGGCCTGCTCCAGGGTAACACCCTCGGCGGACTGCTGGGTCGTCTCGGCCTCGGCCGTGACTCCCTCAGTGGCCTGCTCCAGGGTAGCACCCTCAGCTGACTGCTGGGTAGCTCCCCGCGGCCACTTGCTCCGGGGTAGCTGTGGCAGGTGCCGGTGCGGGCGCCGGCGGTGGTGGTGGTGGTGGTTCGTGGGCCTGTTGGGCCTGTGACGCTGGTGATTTAGGGGCCTGCTGCGCTGGGGGCGCTGGTGCCTTAAGGGTCGGTCCAGGTACTGGCGCCTTAGGGGCCGGTCCAGGTGCTGGCGCCTTAGGGGCCGGTCCAGGTGCTGGCGCCTTAGGGGCTGGTCCAGGGCCTGCTCCAGGGGCTGGAGGCGCTGGACCCCCAGGGGGGTTAGCGGGGTTAGTGGGGTTAGTAGTGGTCGGTCCAGTGGTCGGTGCGGGGGTGGCGGTGGTGGCTGGTGCGGCAGGCTCTGAAACAGGCCAGTACCGGGGCTTGTTCTTCAGGGCGTCGCTGACCCTGGTGGCCTCCTGCTTCCGGCGGCTGCAGGTGTTGCTCCAGGCGGCGTGTTGTCCTTTACAGTTGGTGCATTTAGGGATCTTGTTGGGGGCAGAGGAAGAACGGACGGGGCACTTCCTCGTGTCATGGGACTGGGAACAGAAACCGCAGATATCGTGCGCGGAAGCGCACTGGGTGGTGATGTGTCCGTATTTCTGGCATCGGAGACACTGCTTGATCCGGCAGGACTTATCATATCTCTCTACGAGATGCGACTCGTTCGACCAGAGGCAGCCGGAGACGATAAGTCGATTCGCCGGCCCGGGCTGGCTGAATTCGACCACGATAGAGGACATCTGCTTGGTGGCCCCGTAGCTAGTCAACCAGCCGGAATAGGTAATTGTAGCATCCTGGAGCATGCTAGCGTTCAGTGTCTGTAGTTGAGTTGCCATTTCCTTCGGTCTTTCAGGGTAGAAAGAGTTCGTCGGGATAGCGTGAATTACCACTCCGTACGTCGGTATGACCACTTTGGCCTTATGTCCGACGTATTTCACCCACTGGTCGGCATGCTCTAGGAGCAGCCTGGCCTGGGCTACGAAAGCTGTGTGCACCTGGATGTCCCCTGACTTGAGGAACATAGCACTGTTAACCTGGATGCCATGGAAGGGCCTAAGCTCCTCCGTAGGGGCAATGTTGCTGTCGGCCATCTCGACGTCGGGGCCTGAAGGCCCTGAAGCCGGAGCTCCAGGGGGTTCGGTGGCGCCCTGGTGGATGGCCTGGTTGATGTGGTTGATGAGGGCCTGGGGGTTGCTGGCCAAGCTACCCTGTAGCCAGGACTTGATCGCCTTCCCGTCGTCCCTCAGGGAGTCGTGCAGCTTGATGGTGATTTCTCTTTCGTGTGTCTCCGTGATGTACTCGTGGTGCGTCGTTCCCGTCGCCGAGGTCCACGACCGGACCGTCTTAACAGCGGGAGAGGGCTCTGCGGCTCTCGCTGCTATAGACGCATAGCTCCCTCCAGGGTAACCCCCGGAGGTGTTACCCTGGAGACGGTTACCCCGAACCGAATCCGGGGCAGTCGGGGGTGCTGTGGCCGTCTGGACGGCCTTTATCAGGTCCGCGATTTGCTGGGATTGGAGCTTCTGGGCGACGGTAATCTCGTTTAAGTGGGTCTCCCAAGCTTGGACCCCAGATTCGCGAGAAAACTTTTCCAGGAACGAGTCGAACGATGAGAGAAGCGGCTTCAGGCGGGCTGCCGGCATGCCGGGAGCGCCGCTGGAGGTCTCTTCTCTGGTCTTGATATAGTTCTGGAGGCGCTGGAGGTCTCCTGTAAGGTTGTGGTGATGTGCCGAGATGCTAGTGGTGATATTGCCTACGTGGGGCCACTGCCCGGACTTGTCTTTGGCCATGGTGTGCCAAGACAGCCTAGAAACAGCGCTTTCGACCACTAGAGGCCGCGCCGGCGCCGCACCGAGGCCTGGAAGGTCCCAGTATATAGCGGGGGCGTCGGAGGTCCAATGACCGAAATTGCAGGCGGGTAGCGGTCTGTATTCGAGAGTTATTTCTAAAAATTCGTTCTAGCTGTTTGTTATTGTTTCTGGTTGGAGATAATCAACCACCTGTCAGCTACCCTGTAGCTGACCCCAGCTACCCTGTAGTTGGGCCGAGCTACCCTGTAGTTCCTGACCCTAGCTACCCTGTAGCTGGGCCGAGCTACCCTGTAGCACCTAAACCTAGCTACCCTGTAGTGGTAGACTCTGGTTACCCTGTAGCTGGTCCTAGACCAGCCCCTGTTCTACCGTTAAAAACTGATTCTAGTGGCAATTCTACGAATTTAGTACCTAGACGTAGGCCTGTAGAACCTGGCTATCCACTAAACCTCCTTGAATCTCAGGAAGAGCAGGAAAGACCTGATAAAATGGATATAGATAGTTATTTTAGCTACCTATCCTTCTATTATAAGGTTAAATCTCAGGCCCCTTTAGGGCCTAAAGAGCCTAAAAGTTAGAAAGAGGCTCTAAAGTCGAGTAAATTAAAGGAGTGGAAACTCGCTAATTTTGACGAGTTTAATTAGCTAATTATCTCTAGTACCTTATTATTTATTAATAAAGCCTAGCTCCCTAAGGGGAAAAGGATTATTAGCACACGTATAGTTTATAAAGAAAAGAAAGATTAGAATAACCGTACCTTTAAATATAAAGCTCGGTTAATAGCTAAAGGCTTTTTACAGCAAGAGGGTTTTAATTACTCTATTAAAGAGATTTATGCCTCTACTAGTATACCCCCTACTTGGAGGGTTTTATTAGCTCTAGTTGCCGTGAATAATTAGGAAATCGAGCAGACCGATTTTATAGGGGCCTTTTTAAACGGTAACCTTAAAGTAGATATTTATCTATAAATCCTAGATAGCTTCTATAAATTTGCTGCTACGGCGAGCCTAGCTATAAAGAAGTTATTAACTAAATTCGGCTATAACTCTTCTGAAATATAGTATACTCTACTGTAAAAGGCACTCTACGGGTTAAAGTAAAGCCCTAGAGAATGGCAAGATAAGCTAAAGGAATTACTTTTAAAGTATAGTTTTAAACCTTTAGTTTCCAACACTACAGTATTTTATAATCTAGATAAGTTACTTTTATAATAACGTACGTGGATGAATACCTTCTAATAGGTCTAGATCTAACTTATATTAATAAGCTTAAATTTAGATTTAATACGGTATATTTAATAGAAGATAGGGGCCCTATAGGATTCTTTCGAAGGGTATAAATTATTCGAGATCGTTCGAAACGTCTAATCTAGCTTTATTAAGGCTAATATATTGACGAAGCTTTAAATCGTTTTAATTTAACTAATTCTACTGCTTTATTTATCCCTATCTAGCTAAGTCTTCTAAATTAATCTAGAAATTATAACTAGAAGCTTCTTTACTCTAAGGTTAAGCTATATTAGTAGATAATTAATATTATAATATATCTAATGCTATTAACTAGAGTCGATATTTACTTTAATGTACAGTTCTTATTTAAGCACCTTTAATCCCCTAATAAATACCATTTACACGCCGTAAAGGGCCTTTTAAAATATTTAAAAGGTATTAAAACCCAGTCGATCTACCTTAGTGTAGAAGGAAATCAGGAGATTATAGGGTATAGTGATAGTGATTTTACAGGGGATAAGTCCTTTAAATCTACCTACGGTTACGTTTTTAAGATAGCTAGAGGTGTGGTAACCTGGAAATCTAAAAGGGCTAGTATTATAGCATTTTCGACTCTAGAAGCTGAAACTAATGGCCTTATAGAAGCTATTAAAGAGCTATAGTGGTTAAGGGGTTTATACTTTAAAGTCGGGCTAGATATTCTAGGCCCTATTACCCTTTACGGTAATAATTAAAGCTCTATTTCTAACGCTTATAATCCGAACTTATATAGTAGAATTAAGTATACCCTATTGAAGTTTAATTATATTCGAAGTATTATAGCGTAAGGCTTAGTGAAGGTTATATACTTAAATATTAAAGAGATGCCTGCTAATGGCTTAATTAAGCCTTTAACGAATGCGGTATTCCAGCGTTTCGTAGGCCTTTTAGGCCTAAAAATATACCCTAATAATGACTCTAATAACTAAATTAAAGGGGGTTAATAAGGATAGAAGGGTTACCCTGTAGCAGGTTACCTGGTAGCTGCCTTGTAGCTACCCTGTAGTTGTCCTGCTACTCGGGAGCTACCTTATAGTTATCCTATAATAGGTTACCCTGTAACTACCCTGTAGCTACCTTGCTACCAGGTCTATTCCTTTAATATTACTGAACCATTCTACTCTTATGGGCGTTAGATCGGTTGGGCCGATTTCTGAACTAAAGATCCTTATTTTATCACTTTTAAAAGTGTTTATAGAGGATAGGAGTGTCTTTTAAAGAGCTGATTAGTTTTTCCTTTATGGTTTTTTCTTAATTTACTTAGTTACCTTAAAAGTTATTAGAAATAGCTTACTTTTCTCTTTATACTTACTATTATTCGATAAAAGGGGGCATTAAACCTAAGCCTTAAAAGGGCTTATTATACCTTATAATAGTTAGGTTATTAAATAAGGATAATTTCTTTATTTTCTTTTAATCGTAATTACTCTATAATTACCTTATAATTAAGGTAGAAACGATTAAATTAAAAAAGAATACGAATTTAAACTTTATTAATATAGAAAACTTATAATTAATTAGGTTTTCCTATATTAAATCCTTTTTTAAAAATACATTTACGATATATAAGCCGTTTTACCGGGTTTTAAATTAGATTAAGCCCGTAGGGTATACATAGTAGAAAAAGAATCCCTATACTAGAAATAAATCTAATTCGTATTATATTTAACTTAAATTTAGCGTATTTATACCGGTTCTTTAATAAAATTCCCCCATTAGTGTACCTATACTATAGCGTATTAATACCCTTATAAACCTCTAACGGCTAGAATTAGTAAACGAACGTCCATTATAGAATTCCCCCGTTTAACATCTACTATCTCCGAACCGTTAGAAAGAAAAATTGACTAGAGGAGGCCGATAAGCCCTAGTTCATAGACAAGCTACATATAGCTAAGCATATCTTCACGGCCTTAATTAACAGTAAAACCGTATCTAAAAGGAAATATATCGAAGACGAGGCTAGATCCATCCTAGGATATCTATCGATAAACTATACCGTCGCGGAAAAGAAGGTCGTAAGATATATTATAGCTAAAAGAAAGACATTAAAGTCTATAAAACGTTAACGATAATTAGTAGAAAAAGAAACTAATATTAAAAGGCCCCTTTAATAAATATAATAGCCGTTAAAAGGCTATAGGTTAGTTAATATTAGCTTATAATTATAAACTTACTATAGTTTATTAAAATGAAAAAAATGAAAAGAAAATAAAGGGTTACCTTAATAATATAAATAAGTAGTTTTACGTTATCCCTAGGACGATATATTATAATATATTAATATCTTATAAACCTTTAATATTTAAAGTTAATAAATATACATTTATTACATAATTCCCTTATTTAATAGTATCGCTTTTTATGGAACTTATATTAAGTATAGGAAATAGTATAATTACTTAATAATCGTGTAAATACAAGCCGTCTAGCGCAATTAATGGGTTAACGGCTAGCTTACTATCGGCGGTAAAAGAGGTAGTGCACTGCCACGCGGATCATGCTCGGCTGCGCTACCGTCTAATAAAAATGATTCGGTAGTTGCTAAGTTGACTGCGTTGGACCAGGATTGTCCAGCGCCACTCAGGTTCCAGTCATCTCCCTCGGGGCCTTACAAAAGGGATGAAGTCCTGAAATTCATTTGAGAGAAGTTGAGTGAATTGATGATATAGTTATAGGGGCGCAGCTGGCTTTATCCAATACCTGGATTTGTCGAGACGACGAGTGAGTGCTCCATCCTTAAGTCCGCCAAGGTTGGCCCCAGCAGCAGTACGTATGCCTTCTTGGAGCGTAATAGCTGATAGAGACTAATATTCGCCGCTCTTAATGTGCTGTACTAGATGTTGAGGTGGGTTCGAAGGATCCAGTGACAGCGTTGATCCCCTTACTCCATCCTTCACTAACTGAAAACTTCTGTTCCGGGCCTTAAAGCACAAAAATTACCTAGCGCGAAATCAGCTGGCACCGACCTGCCCTGCAGTTTCCTCCGCCGGCCATCGTTCGAGATAGCTTTCTGTATAGCGATGGGCAAGCTGATTTCGATCTTCAGCTTGTTCCAAGGAGATATCCGTGACCTTAGGTCACTCATCAAGGTATTATGATATCGCCTCGTGGAGGTCTATTGTGAGTGTGGAAAGGTAAGCTTGCCTTGCCTTCGACACCGTCTGAAGGGTTTTAGTATCCTATCTGTATAAAACGCGTATAGATCAGATGTTCATAGTCTAGTTTCCGCTAATAACAGCAACAGTCCACATCCTACGCCGAAGCACATATGCGTTCTATGAACTCCGCCATAGAAACGCGTTTGAGGAAGCCGCCGGTAGCTACTGGGTGATGTAGCCTATTTTACCCATATGGCGTTTGCTCACCTATGTTGGAGCCAGGAGAAGCTAGCCTCCGATGAATGGGAGGCGTAAAAGGCCCTTAACGAGGAATTTAGGGAGGGAATGTATTATTTAATCAGCTGGACCCCTCTTAGAGTGGGATGATATAAATGTCAGAAATAGACATTGCAGTTGTAGCCCATAGGGCATTGACAAGAGTCGTGGATGTACTAGTCAGCTTCAGCAATCGGAAGTATTCCGTTTACGAGGTTTTTCACAAGCGCGCAACCACAGTTGCAAATTCAGTTATCTAAAGAGGGCAGATATATATCAGTAATGGTTGCAGAGTATACCACTTACTTATTATTAAGCTCTTTAGTGATGGGGGATTTTAATTAAAGGCTGTAATCGTTAAGAAGAATGGTAGATATATAACGGCACTATGTCAGTCCATAGTATCATGGTATCATAACCTGTCACTGCCGCGAAAATGATTCATTTCTTTTACCAAATCTGCAGGTAAAACGCTAGAGGATGGCTTACTTAGTTCTTTGTAGCTCCGGCTTGTATAAATGCACGAAGTTTTCGACGGACGGACAGCTCCCCATACCGATGACCCCAACACAGATAATAATCGATAAGTTTTGATTACATGCCTCGGCGTCTACTTCTTGGTACTTTTGGGCAGGGTATACTTCTGAGCTCCTATCCTTCGACAGCCTCAATAGCTTCATGCTCCCCCTTAAGTGTCGCTTCGTTGAATTCCACGTCATGTGTAGGCAGCTCTATGTGTACTGTCGAGATAGCTGCAGCGGAAACCTCGACCTTGTCCAATGTCACGAAGGCCAACACGTGCCCGCCTTTAGTCCGGTCCGCCGTTACGAAGTGCAAATGATCGCCGGCAACGCTGACGCCCTGCATGTACGCGGGCGATCGGAAGCCGATGATGGTTCCTTGTACAATTTCTTCTGCTTCCGATCTAAGGGTATGCGAGACCTGATGCTTTCCGAGCTCTGCCAATCCCTCATGGGCATTTTTCTGCCCACCCACTGTCCGCACCGTGATTGAGCTGAAACTTCCTTCCACGCGTATGCCTACGTAGTGGTTCCGAGACATGGGCAGGAGCTCTGTGAGCAGGTCGAATAAGGCTGCCTTGCTTTGGAGGAAGGCCACTATCCTGTCCGATGGCTCAAAGTTGGTTATCATGGCGAATGGCGATATGATATCCATGGCCGTAGCAGAGATCTTGGAGATGGATCCATCCGACTTCATCTGAAAAACCTCGCCGTCCAGAATGATCATCTCGCCTGCTATGTGTCGGAAAGTCCCCAAGCCATGATTACCATGGGCAAGCAACATGGCAATAGGCATGCCGGTCGAGGCCACTCCGTCCATCAAGGCCGATACGATCGAGTACTGAAATAATTTATTCGAAGACATTTTATAAATGGCACGCGCTTCTCGCGCGATAAAGTGCCTTTTATCGATATGTTTAGAGGCCACGGATTGAGTAGTTACAGCATGTAATGAAATCCTCACGGTTGTTTAGAAAACAATAACAAACTAGCATCGCAAGGTAAAGTAAACATGTTGGGGGTTTGGGGAAGTTCCAAGCTCACCCGCGGCTGGACATTTCGCACTAGAAAACGACATTTGGGACGCACTTCACACCATGTTCTCCTCTTGTACGACGTACCCATCCATCTCAATAGGCGGGGGTGAAACAATTTGCACGGAGAAAACAGGATAAGCTAAATGTACAATTCTACCTTTCGGACTCTCGGGATAATGCACGACTCCGAAGTTCCTCATTGATACCTTTTCTTTAACGCCACCGGCTTACCGTATAGGCCCATAATGTTTATGGGAGGATTTTACCACCCAGTCCAGCGGCTTGTGCATTATGGTATGTAAAATGTATTACCGAGGTTACCGCATACAACGTTGTATCCTCCTACAGCCAATCGCGGAAGTGCTCAATCCGACCCGTTTCAGACGCTGCACTATCTTGCTTTACAGGATCGGCGACCATCCATGCCTACCTACCTGTCAGGATTCTATATAAATTTAGAGTTAGACCAATTATAAGGATCTTCAGGATTATCCACCCCCCGCGAGATAACTCTCAATGCATGATTATTATTCGATAAGGCCCTGTCTGGAGGGTAATGTGTCACAGCATCTTGGTTGCTAGTCATGCGCTGATCCTGCCCACACAGCTGAATTAGCTGCCTTAATACTAACCATGTCAACACCTTCACCCAAATCTTGTGAACATGCTCAATATCTTGGTCGGGGGATGTGCGTGGCTTCATGATCGGACCTGTAGGGTTCTTGCCTGACGTGGAACCTGTTCATTGGTCATGTGTATCCGGTATATAGAATGTATGCAGTACGGAAAGGTGGCTTAATGCGGTGTTACAAATCCAGATGGTGTGCAATGTGTGAAAGTAACTGAAATGTGATTAGTGAATGTTTTCCGGGCGCATCAAGTGTAACGAAATGACGGCATATGTCATGCAAGTTGGGGAAAACCGCTCTACAGAATCAAGACCCGGGCGCCTTTGTCAGGAAGAATCTGAATGCTATAGTGTCTTTCATCAATATAATCCTGCATTCCATGGCGCCCGTTCACTATCTTTAGGCTCCATCATTATGACGACACATCACCCTCCAACCACATTCCACATAAAGAAGATTGGCAGGTTGGGTATTTTGTGATCTACCGCACTCCCACTGTCCCTTTCACTACAGTGGCCTTCATCCCTAACCATAATTTAACTCATACATTGATATTCTAGTCCTATTTTTCCCTTTCACCTACCGCCGTATTTTGCTTATCTATTTCCTTCCCGCTACCTCGAGTTCAAAAGTTTCACAGTTGTAAACATTATTTGTATCGTATCTCAGGGTATTTTCTTCTCTGCTTCCTGCTTATTCAATTGTGGCTGTAAACCACAATCGTCATCATGATGCGAACTAGGCAAGCCTATAGAGCCAGGAAGGCCTTGGCTCAAGTTTTGCGTACTCATGGCCACCATCGTCTCTTCGCCGCATCGGCCACTGTGCCTTTTATGAACTCCAAAAAGGGTCTAGTTGATGTGAGAGCCCAAACACTGATTGATGTAAGAGCCCGAAAAACAGTAGCTTCTGCGTATGTCACCAAAACAAGTTGACTCCCTGGAGAAACTTATACTGACATTTGGTTACATATTACAGTTCCAGGGAGGTGCCCGCGCCCGCTTTCAACACGGCCTCAATGCAAGATGCTAGCCCTGTGCAACCCATCAAGAATCCCGGAGCATCTGACATGGACGATTCGTTCATCGGCAAGACCGGTGGAGAGATCTTCAATGAGATGATGGTTCGGCATGGTGTCAAGCAAATTTGTATGAAAACCCATGCTCAACTCGGTTCTATATATACATAGTCTAATGAGTAGTAGTTGGTTTGCCCGGCGGCGCAATTCTTCCCGTTTTCGATGCCATCTACAACTCTACACAGTTTGACTTCATTCTCCCGAAACACGAGCAAGGTGCTGGGCATATGGCTGAAGGATATGCTCGCGCCTCAGGCAAGCCCGGTGTCGTTCTAGTGACCTCAGGTCCTGGTGCTACAAATGTTGTCACTCCTATGAAAGATGCCTTCGCGGACGGCACACCCTTAGTTGTGTTCTGCGGCCAGGTCCCAACTACAGCTATTGGCAGCGACGCTTTTCAAGAGGCCAATGTTATTGATATCTCACGCAACTGCACAAAATGGAACGTCATGGTCAAGAATGTGACCGAGTTGCCCAAGCGCATAAACGAGGCCTTCGAGATTGCTACCAGCGGACGTCCTGGACCTGTTCTAGTCGATTTACCTAAGGATATCACTACCAGTATCCTTAGGGAACCCATCTCTATCGAGACAGATCCCACTTTCCCCAGCGTGCCATCGCGAGCCGCTACAGAGATGGCACAAAAGGAGTTGGCCGCGTCTATTCGCCGTGTTGGCCAGCTTGTGAACAAGGCCAAGCAGCCTATTATTTACGCTGGCCACGGTATTATGTCGGGAGAGAACGGCCCGGCGCTTTTGAAAGAACTTGCTGAGAAGTCGTCTATCCCCGTAACGACTACTCTGCATGGTCTTGGTGCATTCGACGAGCTTGATGAAAAGTCTCTCTATATGCTTGGTATGCACGGATCTGCCTTTGCCAATATGGCTATGCAGGAAGCCGATCTTATCATCGCATTAGGTGCTCGCTTTGACGATCGGGTGACGTGCAACGTGGCCAAGTTTGCCCCTGCAGCAAAGGCTGCTGCTGCTGAAGGTCGTGGTGGAATTGTCCACTTCGAAATCCTTCCTCGCAACATCAATAAGACTGTTCAAGCTACAGAAGCTGTTGAAGGGGATGTTGTCGAGAACTTAGCACAGCTGATGCCACATGTGGAGATGAGAAGCATGGCTGATCGCAAGAACTGGTTTAACCAGATCAATGAATGGAAGGCAAAGTGGCCGATGAACGCCTTCGAGCGTACAGAGCGAGCTGATAGGATCAAGCCCCAGGCCGTGATTGAGCAGCTGAGTGACTTAGTAAATGATCGCAAAAATGAGATGGTCATTACCACTGGTGTTGGCCAGCATCAGATGTGGGTTGCTCAACATTTTAGGTGGCGTTACCCGCGGAGTATGATTAGCTCTGGAGGTTTGGGTACTATGGGATTTGGACTCCCGGCTGCCATTGGCGCCAAAGTGGCTCGTCCCAAAGCTCTCGTTATTGACATTGATGGAGATGCCTCTTTCAACATGACTATGAGTGAGCTCTCTACAGCTGTTCATTTCAATATTGGGGTGAAGGTGATTGTTTTGAACAATGAAGAGCACGGTATGGTCACGCAGTGGCAGAACGTTTTCTACGAAGATCGATACGCGCATGCTCACCAGCAGAACGCCGACTTTTTGAAGGTGGCAGATGCTATGGGTGTCCAACACCGTCGAGTTGTTAAGCCTGAAGAGACTATCGATGCGCTGAAGTGGCTTATTGATGCGGATGGCCCAGCCCTTTTAGAGGTGATGATTGACAAGAAGGTGCCAGTTCTGCCCATGGTTCCTTCTGACAGTGGATTACATGAATTCCTGGCGTATGATCCCGAGACCGATAAGAAGCGAAGAGAAACGATGAAGAAGAGGACCAAGGGCCTACATTGCTAGAACGGCTTTGTGGTGTGAAGCAGGTCTATTCCCTTGCTATCACATTTCCGAGTGGGATCGCATTATAACGTCCTGGGTTTCAGTAAATGTCTGTGTGTCGTTGTTTAGGCAGCCAAAAACGGCAGCTCAAGTTGCTGGTGTTTGGAAGCCCCAATTACTTCGTCTCTTTCTTCTAGCTAGCAATTTATTACACTTCATTTACTCAATACTACTTACGTGTCTGCATTTTGCTGCTCACTTGCGTGCGACAGATCAGCAGCCAAGCAACCAGAGCGAGCGGTATATAATTTCATCTATATATATGAATGCTATGACTGCATTTGAACAATAATACACATATTGATGGCAATAGCGTACATCTGAGTTTGAAGACCTCAATCATTGCGATCGATGTATCCGACCTTCATGCCTATGAGCTCCTGGGTGGGAACTTGCTCAGGTCGGTCAGATCCAGGGGCAATTGGCCTAACCGAGTGCCCATAAGGTTACAACCGATCACCCAAGAATTCCAGCATTTACTGAGACCCTGGAAATAACAGACGCCCTTCGGCCCTAGTAGAACCCTGACATGGGAAAACGGGGTTTTGCCGAACCCCTTTGCCGTTATCTGATGCAGAGGAAAACTTCGGCCGTTAGAACCTTGAGTACGATCCGTTTACACCTACGGCAGCCACTGGTAATCTATTGGAAGGATACGACCGACGTCGCACCGAAATTCGGACTGCGGGTCGAACCGAAGCATGAAAAAGCGACGAACCCCACAGAAATTACCTATGTCGCACACCATCGATAGGTTTGAGACAAGACAACCTTCAAACTTCAAACTCCGACTTGACGGATTTGACGACGCACTTACCTGCATCTTCCTCATGTGGGACGATTGCCGGCGGCAGCAGTTGGTGTATGGCTAATCGAAGAATGCGCATAAGAAGGTGGAAGAAGAGTGCCATGGAGAACCCGACACGTATCTTGATCTTGACGACACAGACTAGTAAATCCAGCCGCGCCCGAAGACATGCCGGATCTGTGAGAGGGTGTACGAGGGGATAAAGTTTACATTGAACATTCTATACTAGGAGACAATTGACCTCAAAATCTTATGCGATCCCGTCCGTGGCGGCTGCCCAGATCGTCGGTCGGCTTTGGCCTACTGGCCCGGGGGACTCCTTCATTCATTTGCTAACCCACTACTAGAGCCCGAAAAAGACGTCAGTTATATAACTCCTACCAGTTCGCTCTGCTGTTCTAGTGTAGGTACGGCGGCGAATCGAATCGCTGACTGGAAAAATTGCGGGGAAGCGGACTCTAATATTTGTAATGCACCATGATGGTCGACTTCGTGCGGTTTGCTTCCTCATAGGTATCCGAGCGCCTGCATTGAGCGACTAGCGACCATGCGTACTGTGGGCTCCATTTACACCGGCCATTGCTCGCTAGTGCCCTACCCGCAAGACCAGTTCGCACCCCAAGTGGGTCGAACCGATGCCAGCTCGAGTAGTCCAGCTAACTCTAATGCAACTTCCATTCTCCAACCTCACCAAGTTCGCGGCGAGAAAGCGACGAGAAAGCAACGACTCCAGAGTTCAGAGTTAGATGTTGAGCAATTGAGCGTGGGGCTGTGACGCTCGAAGTCGTGTCGTTGATTAGCGTTACTGCTGGAGTGCAAAAACGGAAAAGTAGCAATGGCTCAGATCGATGATGTATTAGGCGCACAAAATTTTTCCCGTTTAGGCGACTGCTTCCCTAGACAACATGACGTGCTCAACGAACTTCTTGGTGGCATTGACAATATCAGTTCGTATCGCTTAGATGCCGTCCTGAATGTTTTGGACAGCTGTCTCCGCATTGGCACTGCAAGCTAACTACTTATGATTGGTCCAATGATAAATTGATGGCATCACTTGCTTCAAATTCCCACCACTCCGCTTGGGCGAAACTTGTCGAAAACTTACACTGCAGGGGCGTCGATCGGATCTTATTGGAGGAGTTGCACTCATGGTAGTGGCAGGTAGATGATTTCAGCAAGTCGGGCAATGCAACCAAGGGCGTAAACAACCAAACCATATTCAACCAAATCACATCTGGCCTCTTGGTTTGGTTGTTTACGCCCTTGAATGCACCTGTCCTTCCACTGCACTTCATCAGGCTGTTGTAGTCCATGGTAGACCCCACTACGGCCGCCTCCACCGAGATCGACAGCTTCTACATCTGGAGGTGTCGGTTCTTTTTCTCATTTATACCCAACAACTTATTCGTCTCCAATGCTCGGCACGTTTTAGGAGACGCGCTACCTTGGGCAATCGGGGCTTCGCTGGTGCAGAAGCCTGAGCCGTGCTCCAGCAGGGTGGTAAGCATCAGCGGCGACGGCAGGTTTCTATTCAGTGGCCAAGAGTTGGTTACAGCTGTAGAACAGGAATGTGACATCACACACTTCATCTGGAACTGTATCATTACCGCGACATCTGAAAGGGCAATTTATTGACCATCAGTGGCCTGAAACTGACTGTGAGTCAGAAGTTCTTGTATCTTCATCGCGATTGTACTCTGCAGGTAAAGGACCAAATGGGGCCGGGATTTTGTTTCTTTCGTAATCCTCTCTGGCACAATCCACGGCGGTATTCGATGAAGAATGTCTTCGCAAGAACTGGTAGACGCCGCGTACCGCGCTGTCAAGTGCTCCCACCACCCATTCATGATGGGGTGAAGCAGCTTCGCCGATGATGATGTGGTTTCCATTCGACATGATGAGAGATGGGTATATGGTCTGGAACTGCTCAGGGCCGAAAAGTGCTACGCCACCAGCTAGAGGCTCTGAACCCCAGCTCCAAGCATAATGGTCCAGATACTCTTCAGAGATTGTCCTGTGAAGGTCCCGGAAGCCTGCTTCGGAAGGCGAATGTAACTTTGCAAGGTCACGAAGTATAAGAGCCTTCAACTCCCTTTCCATTCCAGGGGAGTCTTGATTGATCAGTTGCGCCATGCGGTCGGCATCTTGCGAAAAGGTGTACGACACGAGTAGCACGCCTGGTAGGTGGGGGTTGTCGTGGATATTGTAGGAAGGGTAGACACAACATCGGATGGGTAGATCTGTCGTTCCCTGTCCGCCACCGCTGATGCCTAGCTTATGTATCCACCAAAGGCTTCGGAAACGAACGCCAACTTTGCAGACTGATTGATAGTTGGCGGAGAGCAGAGCCTGCCTCGTATCCCAACCTAGGTTTAGTCCATCAAGGTCCATCCGCTGTATCGATCCCAGTGGTGCTGAGTTGAACACAGCATCATACCGTTGGGACTGTTTTTGCCCGTCAACAGTGACATCGATCTCATCTCGTGCTTCATTGACGAAGGACATGGCAACGACCTTTCTTTGGAAATTGACATTCTGGCTCTGCTCCAGTCGTTCCCACATTCGATACGCAATTTGCTGAGCACCTCCTTCCACACACCACCATCGCGCTGTATTGTCAAACATGAAATTCTCTAGGACAATCTCGCTGAGTGCCTGCCCGGATCGACGGGTACCACTGCCTTTTCATCAGACTAAAGAGCCTTTCAGTATCTAGGGTAACTCACAGATTCATGGTTGTTAGAAATTCGATAGATTTGGAATCGTATTGTGTGCTATTGAATTGTCAGTGACATAACCAATCTTATTATTCATGTTAACTTACGTCTGTTTTAGGTATTCATGAAAACTGGTGTCTGGCACTTCCTCCACCAACCCCCTCCAGACTTTATCTGTTCCGTTTGTTCTTCGCCAGCTGTCAAACGCCTCCATCTGTCTCTGGAAAAGCTCTCTTGGGTTGGCCTTTATGACTCTATATCGGAATAAGATTAGCCATTATAATAATCAATTAAACATACTTACTCCTTAGGTAGGTTAGTGATCTTAAAATCTGCTACTTGAGGCATTTTATTGCCATCTGTCACTATTTGGACATTGTTAAATCTCGTTGGCTGGTTTATTCCGTTTAGGTAGTACGGAATAAGCTGGCCCTTCCTTGTCGCTTGTCTCTTCCCATCTGCTCTATTGCCGTCATTATTGTATTTCATGCCTAGAACTTCAAACAAGTCAAAAGCTCTCATTAAGCTGTTAGTTGTGACTCGTTAAATTATGTGGGAGCAACTCACCTTTTCATTATATCAATAGCTGGAAATCGCATCGCTCCTATGTCGATATAGTCATGATTCCGGATTTTCGGGTGGCCTTCGCGATTCTTAAAGTAGTAGGTATAAAGTCTACCGCCAAGTCTCTCCTTGCAGTTGGCTTCCAGGATCTCGTAATCTATGCATAGCCCGTATTTGTTGTTTAGATAGTCAAATATCATGGCCGTGAATAGCCCTCCAATACCGGCACCAATAATACAAACCCTAAGGGGCTTGCTCATCGAGCCATGTGTAACTGAGTCATGCGTGCTCTCGGGTGATGGACTGATACTCTAGTGCTCGTTAATTAGTAAAATAGTCGATAATAATAAATGTAGTTACATACATCTTTATTCGCTAGAGCGGAAACGTAATTGGACATTATCACGAACGGTAAGGGAATTTAGGAGAATAACCTAGGCTTGCGCCGGGGTTTAGTTCTTTTTATAATAAATGGAAGATTTAAAAGAAAAGCACTTTAACGAACTTCGCAAAAGACGTGAATAACTAAAGTGGGTTTGCCTATTTTTGGGCGGAGGCGAATTAAAGGAATACCTTCGATTCTATATATGAGATTATAATTACACGAATGAAAGCTATAGATAAAGAGCTCCCCGCGGAGTGGACGAGGACCTTCGCTAGAATATCTCCAATTACGTGGAAAAGGATCCGTAAATAGAAGTGCTTAGGATACTCGTTATGTAAACTGTACGTGGGTTTTACGTAGATACTACGGAGATGCGATGCCGCCTTGTCTACTTGTATCGGGTCAGCAGACATGATTATGTCTCAGTCCTTAGCTAAAGGAGGCATCGTGAAGGATGTTTAAGCAAGCCACCAAAATCGCTCATTGGAACGAGCTGATAATGTGATCATTTTTCTTGGGGGGTGAGGGCTGCAAAGTGTCTCGCGGTGGTGAAATATCGACGTAAGCCTGCAACGTGTCCTCCGTAATAAGGCTTTTCCCGATGCCACACCACTTAACGTACGAATGATTAACGCGGGATTTATGCATGTACAACAAATAAGATTCGATCATGGGTAACATAAGGAGGCGGGTATTATCAGCTGAGCTTCTAAGACAAGTATTACAGCTTGTCCCAACGTGGTTTAAATGTAAACAGCCCGAAATTGATAAATCCGTAACTTTCTACTATAAAGACTACTATAGTTTCATCTTACTGAGAAGGGAGTGTTCGATTTGAGACACTTAGGAACGGGACGGAGCGGGCTGCACTACATTGCAATGTGCCAAAACTGGAAAGCGGGGTTATCCCGATTAATATAGATACAGATGGTGGTGTTGCTCTGCATCCTATCTTAACTAGCCTCTGCTGTATTGAGCCCTTAGAAGCTATTGATGCAGCATACCGTGCTTTAGACCAATCCGCATACATGTGCATGCATGTCAGAATGTAGTTGCAGGGCCAGTACATGGGGTCAACCTTGCACTTCCATCTTGATCCGAATGCAAGACTGGGTTTCCGCCATTTCCCGCCATTCCCCGCCATTTCCCGCCAATGTAGTTCAGAAACTCTATTTAAAGCTATTAACCTAATTGGAGGTAAAGAAAAAGAAAAGAGTGAGTGCTAGGTATCGGTTCCGCAGCTTAACTATTGGATTTGTACAAGATTCCAGAACTTAATATGATGTAAATATGACGTTAATTTCAACAGTGGTGAGCTTTGTCTATTTAGATGCATGCATGTCAGCGTGTGTATTGCGCCTCCGTTCGGAACCTGGTGATTTACTAGCTGGGCGGAGATTTAGATTAGGCAAGAATGACAGCCGATCCTGTAAAGGAAGGTAGTACAGCGTCCAAGACAAGGTGGCATTCAGTATTTCCGCGATTAGCTGTAGTGGTAATAAGTAACATATTGTAATTACTATTACTATCATGCATAAGCCGATTAATACAGCGGCGGAGTCGTTCCATAAACATTCCGGCCCTATACAATAAGCCGGTGGCGTTCATGAAAAGACATGATAGCGGAATGTCTAAATACTGGCCGTATTAGACTTTCGGGTCTAGCGGAGGTTAGAGAGGAGGAAATCTCATAAGGTAGGCAAGTCTCAGTGTTTCAGCAAGCGCGGCGTTGAAGATTATCCCGAGATCCCGAAAGGTCAAATCGTACACTTGACCTATCCTCTCTTCGAGCGTTGTGTTGATCTTCTCTCCCCCCTCACGATGGGTTCCCTTCTACAACATGATTAGATCGCAATTAGATCGTACGGGGATATGCAACGCGTACCAATACTGTGGCCCTTATAAATAATCAAATCTAGTTCTATAAAAGAGAAGGATTGTCTTTAAATATATAATTAAGATATATATAAAAAGCTGTAATAGTTGCATTTGCTAGCTGCTAGGAAAAACACATTATATTAAAGTCCCAGTGTATAGCTTTAACTAGTGGGAAGTGGGAATAGGTTTTACTAATTACAGACAATGCGGGTTATAAGAAACCCATTTTTCAGCCTAGTGCAGTATATGTGATTTATATAAAATGTATCCCCACCCACCATCCTCATCATCCTCACCATCCTCACCATCCTCACCATCCTCACCATCCTCACCATCCTCACCATCCTCACCATCCTCACCATCCTCACCATCCTCACCATCCTCACCATCCTCACCATCCTCACCATCCTCACCATCCTCACCATCCTCACCATCCTCACCATCCTCACCATCCTCACCATCCTCACCATCCTCGCCATCATGAACTCATCCTGGCTAGAATATAGCCCCTTCGATGCACTCGGTCTTGACCCTGCCAATTACGACCCACCAGCTATCCAAAAAGCGTTTCGAACCGCTGTACTGCATTGCCATCCCGACCACCGTGGTGAACAGGTGCCACACGACAGATGGCCTACCGTGGACCATGCACGAGCCTCTAAGGATTTCATTCTTTCCAATGGAGAATGCGAAAGCTTATACCGGGATTATCCAAGGTCATTTTACCCTATCGGTTGCAATGCAGGCGATCCAATAGCCTACAGACTTGTTCACAAGCCCGGATTTGTCACATGTCCCTACTGCTGCATGGTCATTAGAATGACATCTGAGGCCAGCCATCTGAACAACTCGCACTACTTGCAAATTTGCACCCTTTGCGAATCTCACATTCCTCTTAGTAGCGTTGAAGAACACAACGAGACTGAGCATATCTGCCAATTATGCTGGGGTGAGGTTGTAAGTCTGGCTGAACATACGATCGATGTGCATACCTGTGTACATTGCAACTCTGTAATGGAGGATTGTCAGAAACACTTACAGATGCAAGCTTGTTTTCTCTGCCAAGCAAAGGAGACTGGGGGTTTGATACCCGCTTGTTCACTGAACGATCATCTCACCTCCCATCATGAATTGCAACTGTGCCCAAGGTGCAAACCCGAAAGAGAAGGGTTTGCCAAACATGTTGCCAAGTATCACGAGTGGATCGAATGTCCAAAATGCGAAACAATTATCGCGAGTGGAAGCCTCTTTTCACACATGAAGCAAAAGGATAGGTGGCGAAGGTGCTCGAATTGCCCCGATCTCGAGTCAGAATTCGAAAAGAGCCATATCGAGACCCATCACCCGGAGAAGCTATGTGATGAATGCGATTTGACTTTTGCATCTTCGGTCTTCGAAGAGCACCTCGTGGAAATTCACTTCTGGGTAAAATGCGGGGATTGCGGCGAAGTGCTAATGCAGGATAAACTTGATACACACCGCCAGGTTATCCATGACGTTCAAACATGCCCTGTACCAGCATGTTCCGAGGTCCTTTCCGAAACCCAACTTGCGCGACATATTATTGATTCTCATTCAGAGAAAATATGCCCATTGTGCCATTACGCTGCGGTGGACCTCGTTCCACACATTACGGAACATCATATAGCCAACAACTCTTTGACTCCAGTAATACAGCCTGCCGACGAGTCATCATCTAATGCCCAAGAACAAGAAAGAGAGCAACTCCGTTGCCGTACCTGCGACTTTCGAGGGTCTCGTTCCGAGGTGGGTGCACATACAAAGAACGCTCATACGTAAGTACTTCTACCATATGTAAATATGTTAGCTTATAAAGTGCCAGAAAACGCGGAAAGTCGGACAAGGTCCAATGTGAGCATTGCAATTATGCATGGCCACCAAAGAATATACGGCGTCACGAGGAATCATGTAAAAAGCGCAAACTAGGACAGCAGGAACCAAGTTAGCAATAGCGAGAAACTGTACAGTCTAGTACAGCTTCCTAGTGAAATTGCCAAGCAAGATACTAGTTAAAAAGGAAGCCGATATTTAAGTAAAGGGTAAGATAAAGAAAAGTTAAATCTAATAACCGAACTAACTTTATTCTAGAAGATATAATTATATACTAAAGTAACCTTATCTTATTTACTAGTATTAAGGTCTTTATTATAATAATTATCGGGTTCTAAATCGCTTAATATCGGACTTAATTATTGAAAGCCTTATTAAATATCTTAATCATGCTTTAATCGCTAAACTTATAATAATTCAAGTACTTTAATACCGTTATATTTATATTTAACGCTAGGTAAATATAAGCTTACTTAATAACTAAAGGCAGGTAGGTAAGGTAATCGAGTAACTTCGTTATATTTTTATAGCTACCTATATAAATCTCCTAAAGGCATTAATATAAAAGCTCCCGGCCTTCTAATTTATCCAATTCGCCAAATCGGATCACATTACGGGTATCGAATCGGACGGCAGCCTGGTGGTTATGGGTAGCGAACAGGATCGAGCCCGCCCGGCTAAAGGGGAGGGACTGCATTAGCTGCTCATCGGTTAACAGCAGCACATTGTCGACATTATCATATTATGTCCTTCCCAGGGAAGTGACAGCTGATCGCCCCCTCTTGTCATTGTACAAGATGTATATTCGACAAGGGGCGCTACCACAGCTGCAGGTGATGGGCAGCCGTGTCAATCCCAGAGCGGGTGTGCGAAAGAATAGGGAATGCGGTAGATTCTGGAGATCAGCGATGATTTTGACAGTGACGTTACAGACGTAGTCGACGAAACAACAGAGGAGACGCAGACACTTGTGACTAAAGGCGGAGTTCCAGACAATTCACGACCTGCCAAGCATAGTTATGTGATGGTAGAGCCGAGTTGGAAGTCCAACTGAGGGCAGACGCTGAGCCTTCGTAACAGCAGACCCCTTCTGCTCTCACCGTTTCTGGGTCGCTTTGGGAATCCGGCCTCGGCCAGCCTCTCTTAACTAACAGTGGGGACGGAAGTGGCAAAGCGAATCCGTGGGAGAATGTACCTCAAGCTACGACAGGGCAGATTCTAAAGAGTTTTCTACCCTGCAGTAGAGTCAATGTTCGACGTCACCTGGAAGCCAGTGTGGGTAGACGTATACGATACTATGGGAGAAGGTGCCCCGTATCTCTACCAAGCTTTGTACCTACGTGGCGGTTTTGAGAAGGACACGAGATGGTCGCGTTACCTCAAGTTGGGTGAAACAAAGACTGTGGAGGTTTTCCCGGTCAGGGTCTTGCGGTCAGAGGTTGTCAAGGTTGATGGATGCACCAAAGATTGCTTTTGGTGTTATTCATGGACTCCAACGTCGATCTCCAAGATCTATACGGCCAGAATCTTACTATGAGCCAACTCGGGAAAGCTGCTTTGCTCTCGGATGAGGCGGAGGCTGGGCTTTTGTTACATCGCTATCTCGTTTCGGTGCTATAGGCTACCTTGTTGCGGTAGACTGCGCCCGCCTTATACCCGGTCTCGGAATTCACTCGCAAACACGTCAAACGAATGCGCAAATTAGCATACCTGATCCACATAGCTTACCAGGATACTCATATGCAAAGTCATACACCATTAACCACTCCCTCAAAACAGTAGCACTGCTTTATGGCGTGGCATGCTCATAATGTGATGGCTACGGCCCAGCAGCCTGAGGCGCACCGGGGAGGACCAATGACAGCAAAATAGAGTCTCTCTTTGGCGTCCACTCTCGTCAAGAGGATACGCTTTGCGGCGCACCAGTGACCGTTCTTCCTTTTGCGTAGGTTGCGCCTTGCCGTGTTGATCGAGAAGGAGCGTGGTCTTGACCCTAGCATGACATTCATGTCTAAACAGAGCTCTCTCCAAGTGGCACGAGGCTTCATACGTACCAATTGAAATAGATGACGCGCTTGTCGAGTTGATATTCTATGGGGACGACCAGATCTCGGCTTCGTTTTAGGTGTTTTTCGTTGAATTGGGCGCTTCACCAGATTGTTGATCATAGAAGAGCGACGCGTGCCGAACGCGTCTGCAATCACCTTCCTTCCAACCCCGGCTACACAGACTTTTGGACGGTCACTTTACCTTGCGTCGTAAGGCCACCCCACATACAAGCGACGCTACCTACCGAAATGTGCGGGGGGCCATTCCAGGGGTCTCAGGCCACTGAGCCACTACAACGTTACTTGGTAAACAAATATCTTTGATAACAATCGAATGCATCTCCTCAGTTGATGTTGTGCGTCAATTTATAGCTACCCCCGTTCAAGTCCTATATAGTAAGAAACCTTGATGCAGAAATGACTGTGTTTGTGTTCCCTTTACGGGTCCTACTCTGAATGCTGATTCTCTCCCACCAACCTCAACCCCAACCCACCCTCTCAAATAGCGGACTGATAAACGTCGGCTACGTACCTCTCCCCGAGGGCCTCTCGCGCATCCCGGCCGAGAAGGGCCGCCAGGTTGTTCAAAAATCCCTGCTCGGCCTCAGCCGTAGCGCACACGAACACGAACGCGCCGTCGCTCTTAATCTTGGCCACGAGCAGCTCGCCGTTGTCGTCATCATCAAACATGGCGTCCTGCGCCCGCCGCTTCTGTGGGTTGCTGCGCACTACCTTCAGCACGTCAAACAACCCCAGGGCCTGTTCCTCGGCCAGCGATTCTTGGACGAGCGCCTCATCCTCGCCGCGGTGGCCAAGGAACAGGCTGATGGGCGCGTGGCGGGGTTGGGTCTGGGCGCTGCCGCCGACGCTCCCGTTGCTCTGGCTCTTGCTCTGGAGTTTGAGCAGGTGGACCCGGTGCTTCAGCAGACACCGGATCGGCGCCAGCCCGGAGCCCGTGGCGAAGAGGATCAGGGGCCGGTGCACCGCGTCCGCCAGCGCTTCGAGGTGCGCCACTTTCTCCACGCGACAGGCCACCGTCTTCGCAGTCTTCGTCGCCGACGACTTCAGGAAGCGGTCCGAAAACGCGCCGCCTCCATGGTGCTGTACGATGAGCTCTGCTACTGCGTTGCTACCACCACTACTACTACCAGGTCTACCCGCTACCGCCAATTTCTTGGCGACGTTGGAGTCGCAGTAGTCCGGATGTGAAGCCACCGAGTACTTGCGAGGCTGAATCCGGGGCATAGCGCTGCACAGGTCCTCCAGACTGGCCCAGTACCGCCAGTCGGCGGGCAAGCGGGCCACAGCCTCGCGGACGGGCAAGACAGCCAGTATCTCGAGGTCGAATGGCTGCGGCAGTGGTGGCGACCGCCTTATGGTCGCCAGGTCCGCCATATCCGCAGCCCAGTCCATGTTCCGGAAGGGCTGCTGGAGGTCGGCAAAGAAGCGGAAGAACTCCTCCATCGTGATGTTGCCGGCGAACCGGATGCGTTCGTCGGCGCGGATCTTCAAGGCACCGAGAAGCGATCGCACAGTGGCCTCATCATTAGACGGGAGGATCGAGACGTAGCTCATGGAAGAGTATGAGCTACCTTTCTGTAGGTCGAGTCCTACCAGCTTCATGCTGGTGTCGGAATCTCCGCGCCGGAGCTCGCGGACGTCGGCCTTGATCCATTTACTGGTGTCAAGTGTCGGTGCCATTTTTATCGTCGGCAAGTTTTTCAGAGTCTCCCGGTGGGCCACTTGCGTTCCCCGAGGCTTCCCCTTAAGAGCCACAATAACTTGCTCGCTGAAGTCGTTGAAGGCAATCCAAGGTGGGTTCTCAATGACCGTATCGGCATGCATAGAGACTACCAAGGGAGAGCAGCCACGGCTTACGAGGCAGCTCTCCAGGTCGACGGCGGTCTGGCAGAAGGTATCGGCGTAGTCCTTGCTACCGTTACCGAAAATGGCAAACGAAGAGGAAATACGAAATTGGCCTCCCTGCAGGCCTTTCAGGAATGCCGCGCCGTTGAGGGGCATCTCTCCTTTCCGCGTATTGCTCGCGACGATGACGACGACGTCTTCGGAAGCCGGTCCCGCTTTCGTCAATGCATCGAGAGTTTGGACGGGCATAACAGAACCAATGCTTGGATCCACGGCGGCGACAGGCGTGATGTCCTTGGCCAGCTTCCTCGCCAGCTTGGCTGCGACGGTGCCGGAGCTGCAGTAGCTGACGAAGATCCGGCGTGAAGACGCGCGGACATCAGGCTGCAGGCTGAGTCTCAGGGCCAGCGATGCCGTCTTAGGAATCGACGCATTGTTTTGGTTGTTCTCCCGTCTCCACGCCTTGATTGGATCCTGGACATGATGGCATATCATCGGCTTGGGTTGATAGTTTGGTGCCGCACCGCGATGCCAAACAGGAATGAGGGACCCCTGCGGCGGTGCCAGCCAGTACGGGTCTGAAGGTAGCCGATATCCGTACTCTACTACATGTTCATCGTCGAAATTCGTGAACAGCTCCGAGGCTGAGAGGGCATCGATAATGCGGACCTTAGCCTTGGCGAAAGACCAAGTTACTGCATAGTTGAGCTCAAGCTGGGCTCTCGACTATTGTTGCCTGTTGTCAGCACCACCTGTTTGAGTAATGGAAAGAGAGAAAGTGAAGATGGTGTGAACAAATTACGAAAAAGTTACGTACAAGTAGTGCTAATCGTTCAAAGTCGGGCAATGCTTCCAGGTCTCCCTGAGCAAGGCCCATGCTGCGGACGATGTCGGGGAGCACATTGTATCGGAAGGAATCTGCGAGGTTTCTTACCCCAATCTCGGCGTCCATAAACCATCCAATAAAAGGGGCCGCAGTATATTGCACGCCGCCGATGGTGAAGCCAAGCCGGCTAAGAGCGGGAGCCGGGACCCATCGCAGACCCAGCTTATCGAAGGCGAGCTGATGGTGGGGGTGACGTATGCGAACGACCGGGAAATCGGCATCTGACAATTTGGTAATGACAGGTTCGTCACCCTGTGCCATGGTAACAATGGGGAGCAGATCCCATTGGGTACGGATGGTTGGTGGCTTCCATCCCAGCTCGATGATTGCGTTCGTGATGCTGACATTCTGTGGGTCACCGAGTATACAGCCGTCGCCCTGGTCGTACTATAGGGAAAACCAAGCCTAATAGTTAGATCTGCAGTGTACAGTTTGCAGCATCCTTTTACTTAAGAGAAACCCGACTTACCCCAGCGAACGCCAGCAGGTTACTGTTCCAGACCATGGGGCCACGCTCATTGGGCCTGCGAGGGGGGAATACGAAAACTACCAAGGGTCAACTGATTGTCGAATAGCGTTTTCGGTTCGGTTCGGTTAGTCAGCTGGGTCAGCTTACCTGTTGGCCGGATCTCGCCATTGTTGAAGGCTGCTTTAAGACCCTTGATGAGCTCCAGCGCCATTTCGGAGCTGCTTCCGACATGTCGAAGGTCGTACAGCCTAAATTTACGTGTTAGCCATGAACGCGGGTAAGGCTGAATCGGCTAGTTACATATAAGGAAGTACGTACCTGAGGTCCTTATATTCACTTCGCATGATGCACTTCCGAGAGTGCTTCCATGCCTGCCGTATTCCGAACTCTAACTCTTCTGAGGTCTGAGTCCAGTTGCCGCCAACCGTGCCAGTACATTTCGCTTGCGTAGCACTGGAGCCATTAGCATTGAAGGAGGAGTATTGTGCCATAGTCGAGTTATTCTCGATCTCTTGTAGAACATCTGCGAGTCGCTTGTTGAACTGCTGTTCCGATTTGAACACGCCCCCTTTGCGTAGCTGATAGAGAAAGTCAGTAGCGTCTTGTTTGACAACACTGACTCGCTGGTTGCGGCCAACGCGCTCTTCGTCAGTGTGCTTCATACGCCCGGCCTGGCAGAATTCTGCACTGCACCCGGTCGAGGCCAACGATGGATAGGCCTCCTCAATCCGGGAGAACTCTTCTCGAACCGAGACTTGTGTGCCCTCGGTCTGTACATTGTAAGACTCAGAGGCCAGGAATGGGCAGGGCGGAGACATCTTCGAAGCGGCCAGGAGAGAGGGGGAAATAGGAGTGATTGGACGCCTGAAGGCTAGCAAAGGGCTTTATTGTGTCTCAGGAGGTAGATGGACGATCAGGTATTCCACGGTGGCAATCATTCGATATCTGCAAAGAAACGCAGGAGGCACCCAGAATATATACTCCCTCTTTAGCTCTATATCGAAGGTATGCAAGACGCCTTACACCAGCTCCTGGTCATGGCCCGTCACGCCTCGACTTCCTGGCCACCCATAGCCCCCACATCATGCAATTCGGACTATGCTAAGTTAACAGTCAGGCTGGGGTCAGGAACGTCGTTGGTTGTTTGACGCCGTAGAGGAACTGGCTTGCCGTACAAGGGCTTCACATTCTCCGGGGCGAGCCGTCTTCCAGATCAGATGCCTAGCATTCCTGAATCCTAGTCTAGGTCATCCCGCAGGGCCCCTTTCTTGGCTTATGATGCGCCCTTAGTGCCAGTTTGTATTTCATGCCCCAGAAATATGCCTAGAAGGTGTTTCGTACGAAAGAAGAAGCTCGCTGGCAACATTGTGTGGCCCTGGAAAGGGTTCCCAGGGGTTCCGGCTCCGACCAAGGAAACGGCGTGGGATGCTGCACTCAAGTGACCTGCGAACATATCGATTGTGTAATCCTTACGGCACGCCTATGCGCATAATAACGCTCTGCAGTTCGCTTCAGCCGCGGGTGCATGAAAGAGCCTGTTGAAGACCCTTTTTGGGATGACGCCAGGCGGCCGGCAATACTAGATGGCAACAAAGGCATTCCTAAGGACACGGTTTGCTGGAATAATTCCCTCATGTCATGACCTTGCGACGGGCCGAGGTCCAAGATGTGAGCTGGATACACTCAATCTTCTCAGTTTGCACTTCAACATATACCCTAGCATTCCTACATTAAAATATCGCCAGATGAAGGCTATGGCCTGGTCTGGGTGCCGTTGCACCTCAAATCTTGCTTAGGACGCTGCTGCCTCTACGCTACAAGCATTGACTTTAGCTGAATCGCAAAAGTAATAGGGATGCTTTATGAAAGGGTGTGGCGAGCAGCCTGAGGGACGTCGCGATGGCCCAGGCACGCAAGGTTTATTGAATATTATTATTATTAATTGCTTCCGGTTTTGAGATACTGAGCTGCCAACCGGTAGCTTAGCACCGAAACGTTTGTTGTATTGTTAAGGTGGGCGTAGTCTTTCACGAATGATGCTCTGCCTACCGTTTATGAACACTTCTGCAGGTTGGCCCGCATTATTAGGCCACACCTGAGCACCCAGGCAGGCGACGACTAATCGAGCGGGCCCGCTTGCAACGTTCCACGGGGCAAACGGCATCGCCCTCACCCTGGAGGTTAGCCAGGATCGACCACTAAGCTTACAGGCAGGTACAAAAAGGTGATTGAATTAGGCGCAATACTAGTGAGGCAGCCCACCCAACGTCAAGAACATCCAAAACTTTGGGTGTCATCTGGCAAAGAAGACTCAGTGCCCGTATCGCATGAGCCGGTTTACTACCTCTTGCTCAATTGTCTCCAGCTCCGATGCAGTTCAGGCGCGAGATTCCTCACCTGAAGTCTGCTCAACAATGAGTACTGCTTTGCTGCATCAAAGTGAACACGTACGTCTTCACAAACCAGCCCGCCAAGGCTATGGCACCCGAAAACGATCGGCCGTTCGTTCTGTTTGTTCACGCAAGCCTCGCCCTGGAAAACAAGCCCCGGTACTGGCCAGTTTCGAACGCTACAGCACCCGCCACCCCGCATCGACCACTAGACCAGCACCAACTAACCCCGCTAACCCCTCACCCCCAGCCCCCAGGCCAGCCCCTGGACCAGCCCTTGGACCACCGCCGTTAGCAACCGCACCGGTGCTAGATATATCGGCCACCGACGCCGCTACCTGGGACCGAGCTACCTAGGAGCAGGCCCTTCAAGACGCTACTCGGACCAGGCCGCTCAAGCCGATACCTAGGAATAGATAGTATATAAGCAGCTCTAGGGTAAGTATCGTAATATAGTAATTACTTATAAAGGTAATGCCTTTATATCTAGGGGTAGGTTATTTTAAAAATTAGCGGGTAATTATAAGAATTTAATTATAATGACCGGAACGAATTAAAGGAGTACTTTTTTAATATTAATTATATAAAAGAAATATAAAGGTATTAAAAGGGTTACTTTTAATAAAACTATTAAGGGAAGCTTTATAAAATATATTAATATATATAATATAATATAACCCCCGGAAAATATAATATTATATAAATAAAAAGTATATATTAAACCGTTTAATATTTATTATAAATATATAATAACGAATTACTTTTTTATATAAATTATAAATAATCCCGTAAATTAATTTTATTAATCCGGATTTAGAAAATAATAAACGATATTAACCGCTTTATATTTTAATAATATAATAGGGTAATTCTTTTAAGCCGTAAAAGGATATAATATAATACCTTTCTATAAGGTATATTATCCTATTTATCGGTTTAATATTATATAATAATCTTTTCAATTAATATATATTATACGGTTATTATAATATAAGGGGTTTAATTAATAATAAGCTTTATCGGCCTTTATAAAGTATATTATATATAGCTTTTAAATATATATAAAGCTTTAAGGATACGTTAAATATATTAAATTATTAGGGCGGTTATTATAATACCGGCGGCCCGGAGGGCCTCTAGTATTATAATATATATTAGGGTAATTAGGGCTATTATTATATTTTTAAGGTAGCTAGCGCCGGCGTACTTAATAAGTCCAGGGTAGCTAGTGCTACCGTGGTGTCCAGGGTAGCTGGCGCTGTCGTAATATCCTCTAGGGTAGCTGGCGTTATTATCGTATCCTCTAGGGTAGCCGGCGTTATCGTGGTATCCTCTAGGGTAGCTGGTGCTGGCGCTAGCGCTAGCGTTAGCTTTAGTAGGGGGTGTATTATAGCAGGCGCCGTAGTAGGCACTATGGTAAGCGTTATAGCAGGTATTGTAGGTACTATAGGTATTATTACGGGTACTATAATAGGTAACTATAATATAAAAGTAATTATAATATAAGTATATCGGGCCTTTTTAATAGCTATTATCGCGGGTATTTTAATAACCGCCTTAATTAGTTTATCGGCGTATTTATTACCCGGTATTCTTATATATACCGGGATTTAATAAATATTAACCGAGATACCTTATTATTATAAAGTAATAAATTAAATCGAGATATATTATAATAATTATTATCCGGATTATTATTATAAATATATAAAGGAAATAATAATAACCTAATTATTTATAAAAATATCGATCCGGGAGAATTATCGATTCTATAATTATAAAGTAATTTTTAATAATATATAAATATTTTATAATTTAATTAAATAAACCGTGGATTAAATAAAGGTCCTTATATATATTATTTCGAACTTTTTAATCCTAAAGGTCGGTTATTATAATTAAAAGGTCGTTATTCCAATCCCTTTATTATAACCGCTATTATTTATATAGAATATTAATAATTTAAACCCGAAAGTTTTTAATATATATTCGTAATAAATTTTATTTAATTTTCGCCTTTTAAAATAATTATTATAATTTATTTTTATTATAATAAGATAATAAATAAGATAATAATTTTAAATAAATAATTATATTTTATAGAATTATTAATAATATTCGATAAGGTATATAAGGGGGATTTATAATAAACTTTTTATATTATATTAAACGTTAATATATTATAATATATTATTAGGGGGTTTAACTATAATTTAAGGTAAATTATATAATTAATTTAAAGGAGTTATTATTTAATCGATAATATATATATTTTAATATATATCGTTAATAACGTAAAGGAAAGGAGTCCTTTAATAATTATTTATAATATAGTTATTTATAATTATTATAATACCGTTAAATATTACTTTATTTAACCTTCCTTTATTATTTAAATATAAAGTTAATATTATACCCTATTAGAATATATAATTTATAATATTATTATTACTTAATAAAGTTATTATAATTAAAGGGTATTATATCCTTATTTCGTATTAAAAATAATATTAAATATATATATCGATTTACGAACCTTTAAAGTAATCTCTTAAATATAATAATTTTAAAAAAGGTTTAAATTAAATTAAACGCCTAGGTATCGGAACTTCTAGGCCGGTTTAATCGGTATAGCGCTAGGTATATAAATATACTCCTTTAATAACGTGCCGTTAGGGCTGGTAGTGGGTGCTATGGCCTGATTAGGTGCACCTACCCCTATAGGTGGCCCTATAGTCGCTGCCTTTTTCGTATAAAAATATATTAATTTATATTTTTATAACATAAAGAGGTAATTATATTTTATTATTTATATAATTTAAAACCTTTAAATTATTAAAGAAAATCCTTGTTATTATTTTTTCGATTTATAGATATTATATTATAAAATATATAAAATAAATGTATTATTTATTAAATATTCGGTAAATTAGAGGTAATTAAAGCCGGTTCTTTTTTATTTTATATTTATTTCTAACCCTTAATAGAAATAATTTAAGACTATAAATATAATTTTTAAAAGATAAATTTAATAATTTGTTTTATAAAATATAAAGTATTATAATAAAAGGTTTAAGGGATACTTAATTCTAATTAAATATCCCTTTAACTTTTTATTTTTATTTAAAATTTATAAGAATTAAAATAGATAAAGATAGCTATTATTTTCTTCCTCCGGACCGATCTTTTATAACGCTTTATTCGGTCGGAAATAAAGGATAAACCGCTATTTAGGAAACCCCTAAAGGAACCCCCGAAAGGGCCCCCGGGCGGTCCCCTAAGGGACGATCCCCCCTAACCTAATCGCAATAAATAATAAACCCTCTAAGCTAGAAAATAGCCCCCCTTAATATATAAATATATATATTACCCGCCCGGCTACCTTATAAAGGTATCGTCGTCTATATCGATCGGTTCCCTTAAGGATTAATCGGGTTTAAACGTTAATAAATTTATAAAATAACGGGTAATTATTAATTATATATCGATAGATTTTTTATAGTTAATACTAGTACGGCAGCGATAAGGGCTACTCCAGGCGTAGACGGCCCCTAGGACAACGCAAGCACCGGTAATAATGCAACCCCTCTACCGGGTAGCTCCGGTCTATCTACCACGGCGTGAATAGACGATACCGGTATTTTAATAATCGGAGCGTCCGTAGAAACCAATTATCGAATATTAGAAAAGGTATATAGGAGAGTTGTAATATAGGTAATAAAATATAGATATATTTTTATACCGTAGAAATACGAGTTAATATATTTCTATATAAAAAGGGCCCTAGCTCCCTACACACCTATTAAAAAGGTAACGCCCACGGGGGCACCTATAGGGGTAGGTATACCCAATTAAGCTATAACAACGCCTATAGGGGTAGGCACACCTACCATTACCACTACTAGCCCTAACGGCACGCTATTAAAGGAATATATCTATATACTTAGCGCTATACCGATCGAACCGGCCTAAAAGCTTCGATATTTAAGGGTATAATTTAATCTAAACTTTCTTTAGGATTATTATATTTAAAAAATTACCCTAAAGGTTTAAAAATTAATATAAATATTTAATATTATTTCTAGTATAAAATTAGGGTATAATACTTTTTAATTATAATAATTTTATTAAATAATAATAATATTATAAATAATATATTATAATATAATTGTCACGTGCATGGGCCACCTGGCCCATTCGGGACAGACTCCCTAGGGGATCCCTACAGTACCGTCCATAAAACCCATCTATCTACAGAATACAGAAGGACAAGCGTTAGCTTTATCCTTACCCCCCCCCTATACGGACGACTCCATTCTAGTACCTAGGTGCGACCGCCAGTGATCTTTACAATTCTAACGCTTCTGCCCATAACCTACCTACTAGCAATGGCTTCGTCAAAGAAGAGAGGAAAGCAGCCTGCACAGGCGATACCCTCCAGCAGAGTGGAAGAGATCGAGGAAGACTCCGGAGACGAGGTCGAAACCACGACGAGACCTACCGGACACCCAGTACCAGAGGATCCTTCTCGAGATAGAGGGGACAGCAGTAAAACTACAACGCAAGGTCCAGAAGAACCCCTATCGCAACAAGCACTACTTGAATTACTGCAACGACGAGTCGCAGAACTAGAAAAACAACAGGTGCCAAAGGCACAGAAGACATCACGAAGGACGCATAAGACAGTGAAGCACCCCAAGGCCTCACCACCCCCACAGAAACGTCCCAGAGACCCCCCCGAAACCCCCTCGGAATCATCAGGAGACTCCTCAGCGGTGGACACCACCTCCACGGACGGTCCTACCCCGCCCTTGCCGGGAGACCAATCAGATTCCAGCGATAACGAGCGTGATCTCAGCAAAATCGTCAAGTTTACCCACGATAAGCTTAGCGCCAGTTTTACCCGAGCGAAGTGGGACAGCTAGAGAGAAGAACTAGAGATGGTTTTCAAGGGCTCCCCAAAGCAATTCCGACACCCACGCGCGAAGATCCTATACGCATGGAGTAATATAGACCACAATATCAAGCAACAATACCGACTAAAGAAGAGTTTCGGTACGAAATCGGAGGCGAAACTCCTCCAAAAGGACTGGAAAACCTTCGAGAAATGGACGAGGTCTGTTATCAGAAGAGCAGCAAACGAAGAGGCGATAGTTAGCGCCCAACTAGAGAATGCACGCCAGCGCCCAGGCCAGACCCCTGTACTCTTTCACCAGTACCTAGCTTCCTTAGAAGCACAGACCGACCGACGTACCGACAAACAGCAGGCTCTAGCCTTTTTCGGTAAGCTATTAGAGCCTTTACGCGAAGAGATTATAAGCCATTGCGATAAGTTACCCGATCGTCGCAACGATATAGTCGACCTTGCAAGCCGACGTTGGGAGATCCTCCCTAAGTCAGCGAAGGAAGGGAATAGGACCCGACGCCATGCCGAGACCCCCACGAAACGCCAGCGAGACGACCGAGCCACTGAAGATAATGGACGAGATCTAAAGAGAAGGGAGAATAACCGCACGCAGGGAACCACCCGGAAGGCAGAGAAGGGCACCTATACCGGCGTACAGCGCGGCCAGGCAGGCGCACCCGACTTATCTCAGGTCACCTGCTACCGTTGCCACAAGAAGGGCCATTATGCTAAGCAGTGTCCCGAACCTGAGAGTTCCCAGCGGAACACGGGAAAAGGGAAGGAGTCCTAGTTGTTGGAGCGACCTCATCAGATCCCTCCCCTTTCGTTGAGGTGTCTAGGACTCTTCGTGCCCCTGTCTCCATCCATTCCTCATCCTCAAAGACACCCCCTATTTCCACACATGTTGATTTGGATACTTGTTCTGGCGTTAATCTGATTAGTTATACTTTCGCCCTGAAGGCTAAGCTGTCTCAGGCCCCTTTCCAGTCGTTTCCTATTGGCGCTGTTAACGGTTTATCTGTTCCTACCTATGGGGTGTATTGGGTTAAATTTGACCTCACTGATTCACGAGGAACCACACGTTCGTTTCGGAAACCATATATTGCAACTGATCGCGATTTCAGAGAAGAAGGAGCGCCATTACTGTTATCCTACGGAATGATCCAAGAAATGAATATCATCCTCCAACCAAGTGAAAACCGATAGTGGTATGCAGTCGATCCTGCAAAAGTGCAAGTGCTAAAACCGTGTGCCTTCAATAAATGCCTGCAAAATGAGGTTATCTGCTACGCAATTGTCACGGTGACGGAACCGGTCCCAGAACCCTCCGAAGACCCCGCGATACCCCAGCAAGTCACAATCCCAGAGTGTCTTACACATTTATCCCCATTCTTCAACACGGACAATTGCTCTATATTACCCTCAATGAGGGATACAGATCATGCGATTGACCTAATACCAGACGGCCAGCCTCCACACCGTCCCATCTACCCTCTTTCCCACAAGGAGCTACAGATCCTTAAGGAGTTCCTAGAAAGGATAAAGGCCGAAGGGAAGATTAGGGATTCACATAGCCCAGCGGGCGCCCCTATCTTTTTCGTGCCAAAGAAAGACGGTACTATTCGAATGGTAGTGGACTATAGAGGCCTCAACCAAGTTACCGTCAAGAATCGCTACACTCTCCCCTTGATTTCGGAACTGTTAGATAGGGTGTCCGGAGCTAAGGTCTTTTCGAAGATCGACTTGAAGGATGCATACTATCGGATCCGAATAAAGAAAGGAGACGAGTAGAAGACTGCTTTTCGCACAAGATACGGCCATTTTGAGTTCCTAGTGATGGCGATAGGCCTCACGAACGCCCCTGCCACCTTTCAACACTATATTACCCGCAGTCTAGGTAACCTAGTAAATACCTGCTGTGTCGTCTACCTCGACGACATCCTTATCTTCTCCCCGGATAAGGAAACCCACGCGAAACACCTCCGTATAGTGGTGGAAAAGCTCCTGGCAGCGGACCTATACGCTAAAACTTCGAAGTGTCGTTTCTTCCAAACAGAATTGGACTTCCTAGGGTATACCATCTCTACAGAAGGTATAGCTATGGATATAGCCCGAATCGACACAATACGGAAGTGGCCAGAGCCAGAGTCCATTCATAACATTCAAGTTTTCTTGGGGTTCTGCAACTTTTATCGGCGCTTCATAGAAGGGTACTCCGGAATTACCGCGCCGTTGACTCGGCTCCTAAGGGGCGGCGAAACCGGACAGAAACCGGGACGATTGGTCCTCGATACCCCTTCAAGGCATGCGTTCGTGCGCTTAAAGCAGGCATTCGAGGGAGCACCTCTCCTGATGCATTTCGACCCCGAGAAGCATATACGATTAGAAACAGACGCCTCACAGTTTGCTATGTCTGGAACTCTATCCCAGAAAGGTTCGAAAGGGTATTGGCACCCGATCGCTTTCTGGTTAAAGAAATTCACCGGTACGGAGCTGAACTACAGCACACCCGATTAAGAAATGCTAGCGATTGTATCGTCGTTTAAGCACTGGAGACACTACTTAGAAGGGGCCAAGTACCCGGTAGATGTACTCACCGATCACCGCAACCTCCAGAGTTTTATAAAGACGGACCGTCTGAACGGACGTCAGGCACGCTGGTATATGTACCTCGCTCCATTCGACTTTAAGATAAATCACCAGCCAGGGAAGCGAAACCCGGCAGACGGGCCATCGAGAAGGCCTGATTACACCTCCGAAAAGGGGGATAATCTGATGTTGTTGCCAACACTGCAGCGAAAACTAGCAGTCAGTGCAACGCCCCCCGAGGGCAGGCCCCGCGTACTGGTACAGGCGCTGTACGGGGCAAGACCAGACGCTGAGAGAGCTATATTAGCCCAAGCAGTCACACGAAAGAGAGCGCGAGAGGTAACCTCACAAGAAGGTAACCTCACGAACGAGATCAGTCAAGATCTCGAATCGTTAATACGCGAATCTCAGAGCACAGATGAGACGTGCAGACAGGAACTTCAGCGATTGCAAGGGGAAACCCACCCGAAAGGAGACTGGGAGTGCTCCGATAAGGGACTGCTACTGTACAGACATAGAGTCTATATTCCAAACCAAGGCGCCCTGAAGGCCCAGTTACTAGAGGTGTACCATGACGACCCTCACAGTGGCCACTTTGGGATCGGAAGGACCACCGCGCTATTAGAAAGAAAGTTCTACGGGCCAAGCCTAAGAAGTGAGGTTAAGGACTATATATCTTCCTATGCCGTGTGTCTGGGATCCAAGGCGAAACACCATCGACCCTATAGGGAATTGTCCTCGTTACCCCTTCCAAGCCGTCCAGGGGAAGAGTGGTCAATAGACTTTATCACGGGATTACCAGAAACTTTCTAGCAAAAGGAAAGAGTAAATGCTATACTGGTTATAGTAGACAGATTCTCTAAGTTATCCTTCTTCCTCCCAGTCAATACCACGATTAACGCAGCAAAGCTAGCTAAGCTATTCCACGAAAAGATCGAATGCTGGTTCGGAGCGCCGAAAGGAATAGTATCGGATAGGGGAAGTATGTTTACAAGCAAGTTCTAGTCTGAACTATGTTATAACACACAGGTAAAACGCCGATATTCGACGGCCTTTCACCCCCAAACCGACGGCCAAACCGAAAGGATAAACCAGACCCTAGAGGCATACTTACGATACTACACAACCGAGAACGCGGAGCTGTGGCCGAACCTACTACCTAATACCTTCTTTACTACTAATTCAGCAATAAACGCAACGACAGGCCTCTCTCCATTCGAAGCAACCTATGGATACCAACCAGACTTCCGATTATTCGTCGAGGACGACTTACGGAAGGAGGGGGTACTAGCGGTTAGAGATAGACTTTCGAAACTATAGAAGCTCCGTTTAAGCATAAGGGAACGCTGGCGAAAGGCCACCGAAACCCAGGCAAAACACTACGATTCCCGGCACAAACCCATGACCTTCAGGGTAGGACAGCTGGTGGGCCTATCGACCAAGAACCTGAAGATACAGAATCGGAAACTGGCCCCGAAGTTCATCGGTCCGTTCAGGGTACTGGAGCGAATCGGAACACTAGCATATCGAATAGCGTTACCAGAGAAGTATTCGCGGCTACATAACGTATTCCCAGTTCAGTTTTTAAAGCCCTGGAACGCCTCGACTACGGAAACCCTCCCAATGCCGGAACTCGAGGACGACGAGGAGTGGGAAGTAGAGGAAGTCCGCGGCAAGATGGAATCAGAAGGCTAGATATATTACCTAGTGAAGTGGAAGGGCTGGCCCTCGGAGTACAACCAGTGGGAACCAGCCGAGAACCTCGCTAAGGCCCCTAGAAAACTGGCCCAATTTGAAAAGAAACGCCCTAGCTCATCAGTATTAGAAAAGCACTAGGAACCCTCGATCCAGAGGCGGAAGCGAGGAAGACCAAGGAAATACCCTGCTATAGTTTAATAACAAGTCATCAGTCAATTGTGGGATGGTATATACGCCCCCGAAACCTATGCGAATGCTAAACGAAAACAACTAGAGGTGCCTTGGATACCCGGCGGGATTCGAACCCGCGCCCTCAGATAACATTCTTATCTGCGCTTCACCTTTCAGCCACGGGCAAAGGTTACCTCAGACAAACAAAAACAAAACCGTTACGAATGGGTCACGAAACCCCAGAGAACCCCAAATACCTAATAATCGTAGCCATACGGCTCCAGTTCCTGCTTAACGCGGTCGAGGAAGTCGGCACGCGCGTCCGGCCAATCGTCGTTGACGAAGGCGGCGAAGAAGGCGGTCATGTTACGGCGGCAGGCGACGCGGGCGGCCTTCCAGGCGCCGTAACCACGGTTATACTCCTCCAGACGGAGGGAGATGGCAGCCTTGTAGGCCTTACGCTGGGCCTTGGTCTGTGCACAGATATGTAAGTGAAACCCTTCCGATAGAGTACAGATACCGTTGGGAAACCACTTACGGCGGTATGACGGAGGGGGCGAGTCATGCGGATGACGTCGCGCTGGCGCTCCTAGATAATGGTGCGGTAACGCTCCCGACCAGCCTAGGGAGAGGGGGATTTGTTAGCAAGACCATGCAGAAACCCCTCCGATACGGGGACGTACCTCCGACTCCTTGAGGGTGCCGCCGATGTGGAACTCGGCCTTGTGAGTCTCAACCATGCGGCAGAAGCCCATCGCAAGGGAAACGAGGATCTCTCCGCCCCGAATCCGGGCATCCTCGCCAAGGATATGGACGAGGTTACCATTGTCGTTAGCTTGGGTCTCCTAGACCTCGTTGGCGATCTGGGTGAACAGGGTGCCGAAGTACATGGTGTCGGCGCGAAGGAGGCCAGGAGGCTACTCAGATACGTCAGCGATTCACTCTCGACACCCTACCGATACCATGGGGATACGCCCAATACGTACAAGCATGCAAACTTTCTTGGCGGTACGGCAAGCTTAGCCCTCCTTACTGCCGCAGGCCGAGGAGCGCGGGCCGTCGTAAACACAGGCGATCTCCGGCGGAGCGCCCGTGGGCTTGTACTCGTACGCAAACGACGAGATACAGGGGTAGCAGGCATCTTGTACCTGCTGCGGCATGCTGCGCGTGTGCTCCTTGAGCACGCGACGGCGGCGAGCAGAGGCCTGTCTGGCGGCACGGGCTCCGGGAGGCATCGTGAAGTAGTTGCGGACGTGTCGATGGGGTATCGCTAAGGTATCGTCACGTTGAATAGATGGAATGGCAGGAATGGCCACGCGAAGGAAACGAAGAGGATTGCGTGGCGAAACGATGGCGATTGTGTTGCGAAACGTTAGGGGATTACGAACATGCAATAAGGGCACACAGAATGTAAACAAATGCCCGGGACAAAGGGTGTTAGTGGATATTTGGGGCGCCGACCGGAAAAGTGGGTCATAATTGATTGACACGGCGACGAGAAAATTGAGGCCCGGGTGCGCTGAATTTAGCGCCTGTTAGGCTGTAGCGGAGGGCCGCTACAGTGGGAGGGGAGGATAGTTGTCACGTGCATGGGCCACCTGGCCCATTCGGGACAGACTCCCTAGGGGATCCCTACAGTACCGTCCATAAAACCCATTTATCTACAGAATACAGAAGGACAAGCGTTAGCTTTATCCTTACCCCCCCCCTATACGGACGACTCCATTCTAGTACCTAGGTGCGACCGCCAGTAATCTTTACAATAATATAATATTAACCTTATATTTAAATAATAAGGAAAGGCCGGATAAAATAATACCTAATAGCGCTATAATAACTATAAATAATTATATTACGGGTAATTATTAAAAGACTCCCCTCCTTTATATTTTAACGATATATATTAAAATATATATATTATTAATTAAATAACAGCTCCTTTAAATTAATTATATAATTTACCTTCAATTATAATCGAACCTTTTAATAATATATTATAATATATTAACGTTCGATATAATACGGAAAGCCTATTATAAATCTCCCTTTATATACTTTATTAAATATTATTAATATTTTTATAAAATATAATTATTATTTAAAATTATTATTCTATTTATCGTCTTATTATAATAGAAATAGGTTATAATAATTATCTCGAAAAGTAAGAAAATAAATAAAGCTTATTATAAATATATATTAAAGGCTTTCGGGTTTAAATTATTAATATTCTATATAAACGGTAATAATTATAATAGCGGGATTAGAATAACGACCTTTTAATTATAATAATTAACCTTTAAGGTCGAAAAGTCTAAAATAATATATATAAGGATCCTTATTTAATCTACGATATATTTAATTAAGCTATAAGGTATTTATATATTATTAAAGGTTACCCTATAATTACGGAATTAATAATTCTTTTAAATTAATATTTTTATAAATAATTAAATTATTATTACCTTTTTTATATAACTATAATAATAATTTAAATAATAATTATTATAATATATCTCAATTTAACTTATTATTTTATAATAATAAGGTATCTCGGTTAATATTTATTAAATTCCAGTATATATAGGAATACCAGATAATAAATACGCTAACGAGTTAATTAAGGAAATTATTAAAATATCTATTATAACGGCCGCTAAAAGGGCCCGACATACCTATATTATAATTACCTTTATATTACAATTATCCCCTATAATACCCATTATAGTACCTATAGCACCTACAGCACCTACTACAGCACCTGCTACAGCACCTGCCACAGCCAGCGCCAGCGCCAGCTACCCGGGAGGACACCACGACAACGCCCGCTACCCTGGAGGACACGACAACTGCGCCAGCTACCCTGGAGGATACCACGACAGCGCTAACTACCCTGAACCTAAGCACGCCGGCGCCAGCTACCCTGGCGTACGCTATAGCACTAGAGGCCCTCCAGGCCGCCGGTGCTATAATAGCCGCCCCGGTAATCTAGCACGTTTAGCATATCCCTAAGGCCCTATACATACCTAGGGGCCGCGTATAATATACCCCACGGGGGCCGATAAAGCTTATTATTAATTAAACCCCCTATATTATAATAGCCGTATAATATATATTAATTAAGAAGATTATTATATAATATTAGGCCGATAAATAAGATAATATACCCTACGGAAGGGTATTATATTATATCCTCCTATAACCTAAGAGGGCTACCTTATTATAATATTAGGATATAAAGTAGTTAATATTATCTATTATTTTCTAAATCTAAATCGATATAATCGGCTTATAGGATTATTTATAATTTATATAAAAAGGTAATATATTATTATATAATTATAATAAGTATTAAATAGTTCGATATATATTCCTTATTTATATAAAATATAAAATATTATAAAAGGAGGTTTAAAGGACGCCAGGCTTCGGCTAAATATCCTTATAATCTCCTACCTTTACCCGGGATTTATAGGAATCGAAATAAATAAAAATAGCTACTATCTTCCTCCTCCGGACCGGTCTCCTAAAACGCTTTATTCGACTAGAGATAAAAGATAAACCGCCGCCTAAAAAACCCCTAAAGGAACCCCCGAAAGGGCCCCCGGGCGGTCCCTTAAAGGACGACCCCTAGCCTAACCGCAGTAAATAATAAACCCTCTAGGCTAGAAAATAACCCCCCTTAATATATAAATATATATATTATCCGTTTAGCTACTTTATAAAAATATTATTATTTATATTAGTCGGTTCCTTTAAGGATCGGTCGGATTTAGGTATCAATAAATTTATAAAATAATAGGTAATTATTAATTGTATATTAATAAATTTTTATATATTAATATATTTTATAAACCTCCCTTAATATTTTTAATAAAAATATCCCTTCTAATATTCTTATATTTCTTTTATATAATTAATATTAAAAAAATACCCTTTTAATTTATTTCGATCGCTATAACTAAACTCTTATAATTACCTACTAATATTTAAAACGACCTATCCCTAAATATAAAGGTATTATCCTTATAGGTAATTATTATACTATAATACTTACCTTAAAAGCTGCTTAAATAGCTACCCTAAATTATTACTAAATCCAATATCTTACCTTCCCCTCCCCTTTTACTTTTATTATTTATTATTCACGTATTAAAGTATGGTTTATAACGTATATAGCTAGGTAATTAATAAATAATAGGTAATAGAGGACACGGTAGCGCGTTTAGGGCTTATACGGTATAATTTTAGGGTAGTAAATAATAATAAATAGATAACGCTTATAAAGTAATAGCCCGAGTATTTAAGGGTAAATACTATTATAAACGCTAGAAAGGCGTTATAGGGGCGCCGCTATAATATATTATAAAAACTAATATAGCTATAACGTCTATATAAGGCTAGGCCTTTGGTTAGACAATAAATTGATTTATATCATCATTATCATTATATTGTCGCGGGAACTCGTGGACTCTGTTCCCCAAGATCCTTACAACCTAGGCTGGGAGAAGCGCGTTAAAGAGCATAGGAAAAAATTCCCAAAAGATCCTCTTCCTTTCCCCTTCACAGATTATGACCCTCAAGTCTACACACCACTGTCGGAAGAGTATCCCTGGCACACCCAAATTCACCGTGACGTCTTCTCGTATGGCCAAGTACCTGCAACTGTCGACCAGCGATTGGTCGTGGACTTGCGGTGGTTCGGTTACGCCTCGGCTGTCCCAGAAAACAAAGTCACTTTCTCGGATACGATACAGGACCAGTTTGGGATGCCGCAACCCACTTTCAATGTTACTGTCCCTGACGAGGAAGCTCGCCGCGCGCATAGAATGATGAATGATATGTGTGAAGTGGCTTCCAAATTGGGTGGGTTCTTACCTGGAGCCGAGCCCAAGTTCCTGGTTCCCGGATCTGCGTTACACATCAGTGGAACAACACGAGCAGGAATGAGCGCGAAGGATAGTGTCTGCGACAAGTATGGCCGAGTTTGGGGCACAAGAAATGTGATTGTCGGGGGGTGCAATGTGATCCCTACGGGTGCAGCATGCAACCCCACCCTTACTGCCATTTGCTTTGCGATCGCAGGGGTGCAGAAGATCATCGAGGACATTGCCCCTGGATCTGCTAAACAGGGCTGATGCACATAAAACATCGGCAATTCTATAATGCTATGAGTGATTTTTAATATAAAATACACTACTCGCTGCCCCCCAGCTTGGTCTTCGGTTTGGTAGTGTTACAGGGCTGCCAGAAACTAACAAACAGCCTCATCAACACCACAACATGAACTCATACGAGTTGTCAGTGTGTAATAGTTCTATGTATCATTTCATCGCCACTACTCTGGTCCTAGGGATTTCGATGCTGTGTAAGTAGCTAAACACTCATACACATTGATCGTGTCATCTTATCTAATACCTTTCTTCGAAAAACTATCACTACATGTAGCGAGCGAGCGGGCGATCGAGTTGAATCGATTTGCCAAACTGAGTTGTCCCCGTTGAAGAGGTTTCCCTAATCCATATCATGCAATGATCTGTCGATCTCGCCTATAGTTAACTGTGCAGTCTCCCACTTGGAGTGTGAACTTGCATGTCTCGATCGGATATGCTCAACAGAGATGCAAGCCCATCAATCTACCGGGCTTGACCTCTCCCATTCCGCCCAAATCTGATCATGACGGCGGAGGGACTGAAACAAGTCGTTCTTTCTCTTCCTCATCTCGTGTCCTTCGTTGTCCTGACTCAACTTCACATGGATTGTCTCGAGGTTTTCCATCGCACTAGTGACATACCATAGTTTGTCCTTGGGGGAGGCTTCGGATCCATCCTTGAGCACTTGGTTCAGCCAGGGGACGGCGTTTTTGTAGTCTCCATTGTCGACGTATACCTTGCCGAGCTCGAGCACTGCTCGGAGTCTGAGGGGATCTGTTCTGCGTAGATCCTTGGTTTCCGCAACGACGATGTTCTTGAATGCCTCGACCAGCCTTCCCTCTAACGTTGGCCTTGGGTTCTTTGATTCCCTTGCCAGCGCTTGCCGTGCATCCAGTAAGCCAGATAGACCCTCGGGGCGTTTCTTGATGTGGATCTCCAATACTTCTTTGCAAAGCTTGATCAGCTTCTCCGTCACTTGATCAACCCGTTCTTTGTGGAAATGGTAGGCGTCGATAAGCGCGTGCAGGGAAACAAGTCGGCCTTGGACATTGCTCTGGTTGTTCTCTCTTCGCCATTGCCAAGTATATTCGAGATACTTGATGCCGTCGTTGGAATAATCAACGCCTAGTGAACTGCCTTTGGGGTATCTTGAGGATAGTCCCATCAGATACTGCCCAAGTACAAACGAGAGATCAGATCTCTCCTTGGTATTGTATCTTTCGCCGATATGTAAGGCGTGTCTGGCGTGGAAGCTGTACATGATGTGCTCGTCGCCATAGACGTCTGACGTGGGGAAGTTTGACCCGATCTTGTCCATCGCCTTCAGTGCGGTTTTTGGATCTACCTGGCTTACACACTGGAACCAGAGTTCAATGAGCATGTAAACCATACTGTGCATTTCAACCACGTCGCCCGGTAATTGTTCCAGGAAGGAATAGTTGCACAGTAGAGTGGCAGGGTCTTCCTGGTGCCTTGCCGGCGAGTGGTTGAAGAGCAGCGAGTTTGGGATCCATTGGCCGCTACTGAGGCATGTGATGAACGATAGTAGTTCCACGACTGAGTTGCCACGTCCAGGGGTGCTGTAAATCCGCTCCAGGGCTTTAAACGATGTGAGCCATGCCAAGGCTACACCGCGCCCCGCTATCTTCATGCCTTGTTTAAGTTGTACCTGGATCCTCTTATTGGATTCATGGAACCATGTAGCAATGCGGTCGTTCTGATCGAGGTCCCTTTCGGTCTCGGTCAGTACTTTGAGGTACCCCTCAACAGGTGTCTGATTCTGGATGACATAGGCCGCCGCTAGTCTTATCGCCAACTCGCAGTGGTCAAGCTTGCCCAGGAGGCTTAGTAACAAAGTTCCATCGCCGCCGCTACGACGTGGCTGCCTTGACTTTTGGTTACGATTCGACACAAGATCCGTCCATAATCTCTCCGCGTCTGTTGGGTTCATCGGTTCCAGCTTGGTCCCCTCATCCGCTATTAGTTCTAGGCCTCTTGCGCTCAGAAACCCCTCCACAAGTTGTTTCTGGCCCCATCCCTTTGCCTTGGCCCAAGAGTTGTCTTTGCTTCGCCACTCTTTCTCGAGGTCCTCTAGGACGAACGCATAGTTGAGTCTATCTGGGTCCTCCCATCTATTCTCGCTCATCTTGTTCAGGAGCATCCGGCAGTAGTCTTGGCAGTTGCGATTAGGCAAGCTGTACGCCTGCGGGCTCAGCAGTGGGACTCCCTCCATCGCTCGTTTTGAGGTTCTCCCTTCTGGAGAGATACGCAACGCTTCAAACACGAACTCTTGCAGGACAAATTGTGCTAAAGTTTACATTCAGTCACCCTTGCGGCAACCGCAGTGGGTGTTGGCTTCGCGAAAAGAAACAAAAGCAAAAGAACGAAAGGAACTTACCTATCAGCACGAACTCGGGCCAACTGAAGTACAGCTCCCTTTCTTCATAGCCTCCAAATTGGTCAGACTTCGCGCCTTCCGTGGACTTCACGATTGCTTGGAATTCTTGCTTCGTCAGGTCTCGCTTCTCTTCCTTGCCGATTTCCCAGATAGCTTCGAGTTGCATTCCCTTCCCATCGTTGGTCCAGTTGAACCCGTAAATCTTGAACACCCCTTCGGGGACGTCGAACTATTGCGTTGATGTTAGTATGCAGTCACAAACGGTCAAGAAGAACTGATATACGTGCCGGTGTTGCTGCCGCTTTGGAGCTCTCTGTACCAGCCCTGGTAATGTACACTCCCCAGTGGCCCAGACGGTCAAGGCTCACGTTCTCGAAGAAGCGGTTGCAAGCGATGCCAACTTTCCATTTGGAGCGTGGCCACCGGTTCTGACCAAGAGAGACATATTTTCCCGTCACGTTGTCGTACGAGCCTTTGACCAGCGTCATGAACTCGAAGTTCTGATTCTTGTCTGTGGCGAATTGGAATTCGGCGCGCCTCTCTTTATCCGCTCGACCCTTCGCAACAAGGCGCGCGATCCAAGGGGATGAGACTCTGCTGCTGCTGCTGCTGCTGAACATCTCGTCGACTACAACGTTGATGATGCTACGGGGGAAGAAAGTTAGTTCAATCGCCATCGACTCGGGAGTCCCATAAATGCCATGTCGGTTGGGTTGGGTTGGGATCAGGCTGAACGATAAAAAGGGCCAAGGTGATACAGCAGGCGCCAAATCACCCAGCCTGCCTACTAGAAGTGCAATATTATGCGAGTCTGACCACCTTCGGCTGCCAGGTCAGTAAATCCCGTATGGCCTTCAGCAAAAGAAAAACAATAGAAGCCATATGAGGCTGCCTTGGGCGGGGACTGCGTACGTTGGCCGGTTTCTTCTGCCTGATTACGAGAGCTGCAACTATAAACAACATCTTCTAGCCTATATGTTCTGCGCTCGATAAGGAAATCAATTCAAGAGGCAGAGATGAGGCCTTTCTTAAGCTCTGTCGTCGGAGCCTTTATTGCTGTCCCTGGATACGTGGAAAAGGCCGCCGGAACATTGTTTCCTTTTCATTTTGCAGCGTGGCACGTCGCCAATGCCTCCATCAGCGCTATCGTGAATGAGGCCGATGATGCGGCCCGAAACCTAATGATGGACCATTGGCGAGCAGCTATGCTGTCGCAGCTGAGCAACGTCGAGCTCATAGTCAGTACTACCCACCCAGCCAGCCACCCACACACCACAATACCCCTCCTCTCACACCAGGCTCTACATATAGGCAACTGCCGATATTGATGCCCGCTAATCAATCATACAGGGTGCCATAATGAGCGCGGCAGTTGTCGGAGCCTTCACCTGGGACAGCCTGTCGAGCCTGTCCACCATCGCCTACGCCCTGGTGCAGATGATGTGGTATTGCAGCCTGGTCTTAGGTATCGGCGCCGTGGCCGTCGGGTTGCAACAGAGCGTCTTCCTGATCCGGATTGGCTGCCTGCCGACGGCCAATCAGTTATGCCGCGACATGCTATCCCGCGACCCCGGGAACGACCGAAGTCGGGTCCCGCGCTGGCACCAGGTCTTGATCTGGCAGACGGCCGTCGCGCTGCTGGAGTTCAGCGTTTACACCTGGCTGGCCGGCTTCGTCGTGTTCATTTGGGCCACGACCAGATCGGGACAGGCCGATGCTAGCACGTCGGACCGCGTGGTGAGCCAAGCTACCCCCTGTTAGGAAGGTGCTTAAGCAGAAGATTGACGAATTTCGGTTGCAGGTCGCCGCCTTTCCTCTTCTCGCGTTTCTTGCCGTCGTGATCCTCTACACGCTGAGTATGCTCCGCTTATGGTACATTGCGGGCAAGCATGAGAGCCACATTCGAAGTTAACTTTCAAGGGGCAAGCTAGATGCCGACATTCATTTCTATTCATACTACACTATGCCAAACATCCATTTGAACGAGTGTTGATTTGAGAGGAACCGCATTTGCGCAATGATGATGCTTAACTGGGTAGTAAGTATAGCAATAGTGGGGTGTATTCGCTCATAATAAGCACTAGTGACCCCTTTTGGCAATTACATGTACTGGATCCAGCTGCTACGTCACTTGGCTTACGGCATGGACTTTGAAAACAATGCTCTGGAGGGAAACTGATTACATAGCAACGGGCCTCGGGACCGAGAACGTGTGGAGCAATGCCGGTGAATCGCGGGGTTAACACCCCTTTCAGCCTCCAGCCGTTCCCGGGAGGATGAATATCACAAGGTATAAAAGGACTTGAGTCGCCTACTAGTACCGATAACGCGAACTCCTCTTCTCTCTATTGCACCGAAGCATCTTAGATTGAGCGCGTGGAACTAGGCTATGCATGAGTACACCGTACGAGGCTGCTTCGGCACCCCGTTGGTGATACTGTTCGCGGCCCTTGCCGGGCGCGTCCTCGCTGAAAGTGGGCAGTACGACTATGTAATTGCCGGTGCCGGGACGGCGGGCCTCGTCGTAGCGAACCGCCTGTCTGCCAACCCATCGACGACCGTTTTAGTGATCGAGCCGGGGGGCGATGAGAGGCTCAACCCCAACGTCACCGATCCCCTCGCTTTCACTGTGCCTTTTGGGACCCATATCGATTGGCAATGGTATGTTACACAAAAACACCCTCTGACGTCCAAGCTGACCTGTTTTTAGTATATCTTTCTAATACCACCCTCAAAACCATGTGGACAGTTCCAAGCGGAGATGCACGGTTGATAGTAGATGCATCATGGTGTGGAGAACCATGCTGACTCGAACTTCTCCTCTGACAGATGCGACAACGCCGCAGAAACACCTCGCGAACCGGTCCCTCGAGTACCACCAAGGCAAGGCGATCGGCGGCACCAGCACCATCAACGGGATGACCTACGTCCGCGCCGACGCCGCCGAGATCGACGCCTGGGCGGCCCTCGGCAACCCGGGTTGGGACTGGAACGCCCTGTACCCGTACTACCAGCGTGGTGAGGCGTTCGCGCCCCCGACCGCGGCGCAGACGGCCGCGGGCGCCTCGTGGGTCCCGGCGTACCACGGCGAGTCGGGGCCCCTGCGGACAAGCTACCCGTACGAGATGCTCAATGGGACGCTGTTCGACCGCATGCGCACGACCTGGGAAGCCCTGGGGCAGCCGTGGAACCGGGACCCGAACGGAGGTGATGTGCGGGGGTTCGCGGCGTGGCCCATGACCGTGGACAGGGACGCGGACGTGCGAGAGGATGCGGCGAGGGCATACCTTTGGGGTGTGGCGGCTCGCAGGAATCTGCACATCGTTCAGGGGACGGTGCGACGGGTACTATGGGACCATAATGGAGAGGATGCCAGATCGCGGGGTCGGCCGGCGGGATCAGGCTTTGATGGCGACGAGAAGGTGGCGGCGCGAGGTGTCGAATATGTGGCTCCCGGCGGTGAGACCATAACGGTAGGGGCCACGAAGGAAGTGATTCTCTCGGCGGGGTCTATCCGAACGCCGCTCATCCTCGAGGAGTCGGGGGTCGGGAACCCAGAGTAAGACCAGGGCAGCAATGCCATCGCTCAAACCCTCCTATTTACCACAACGCTGACTGCAACAAGTATTCTCGGTGCCCTCGGGATACCCACGGTCATCGACCTCCCGGGAGTCGGCGAGAACTTCCAGGAGCAGCCCAACATCCCGCTCGTGTATAACAGCAACCGCCCCGAAGAGGTTCCGGAGGGTGTCATCACTCCATTCGCCGCCTTCCTGACAGCGGGCGACCTCTTCGGCCCATCGCGGCTCCCCGAGATCGCCGCCCGCGCCCTGGAATCCCTGCCAACCTGGTCCGCCCAGATCGCCGCCGCGAACGGCAACCGCATCTCCGCAAAGGCATTGGAGCGCATCCTCCGCCTCCAGCACGACCTCGCCTTCGCCAAGAACGTGACCGTGGCCGAGATTATCTGCTTCGCCCGACCCGGTCAGTTCGGGTCCGCGTGGTGGCCGCTCCTCCTTTTCTCGAGGGGTAGCGTCCATCTCCATAACACAGGCGGCGAGGAGCAGAAGAACATGGTGAGCCAATAACTGGGGGCACTCCACTGCAACCCTGGCCCGCAACCCCCCCTTCCCCAATATGCGAGCTCCTGTTCCCATCATACCCTATCATAATATGTTCCTTCACTCTCCCCGAGTACCTATGCCTTTTTCCCTAGTAAGGGGTGCTCAGTATCAAATGACTAACATTGCGACCTCGCGCATCATCAGGCCATCGACCCGCAGTACCTCCTAGCCGACCTCGACAAGACTATCACCATAGCCGCCGGTCGTGCCGCGCAGACGTTCTGGCGCACCGCACCAATGGCCGGGATAGTGGGTGCCAACGTCTTCCCCGGCGCGGAGGCGCTGCCGGATCTCAACGCGACGGACGTGCAGTGGGAGACGCATCTGGCGAGCGCTGGTGAGTCCGAATTTCTCCCTGTTGCAGCAAAGGCCAAGTGGCTTCATTGGAAGTACCCATTCCCCAGACTACCTCGCAGGCGCCCTCGGAGGCGATGCTGTTCCCTTCCCTCCGCGCACACTGGCTATATAGATCAGATAACTGACTTGGGGGTATTCGCACGATACAGCGACCCCGAACCACCACGGGCTAGGCACAGCCGCCATGATGTCGCGGGATCTCGGTGGCGTCGTCGACTCGGAGCTCCGCGTGTACGGGACCCGAAACGTCAGGGTGGTGGACGCCTCCGTCATTCCCCTGCAGATCAGCGGACACCTGACCGCGACCCTGTATGCGCTAGCGGAACGGGCGTCGGAGATCATCATCATGGGCCAGGGAAAAGGCAGCGAAGGATGTTAGCAGGGGACCAGCGGATCTATACAGGAGGATCGGAATGCATCACGATGCTATGATGGGCAAAGCAGATGTTAGCCGTCGGTTATGTTACATTCTCCGTAGCTATGGTGGTTATTAACATTCTCTATGGTGTGGTATCATACGCCCAATGCCAGTCTCCCCTCAGCCCGACTGCGAGAAGAAAACAAATGCAGGAAGCAGGCTCTGTCCGATTCAATATGGCTAACCAAACTCGCTCTAATTACCGAAAATTCAAAAATGCTTGAACGTCTTGTACAAACCTCATGTACACCAGTAGTTATCTCTTGTTCCCTTGTTCTCATTCTTTCACATCGGTTGCTGGGCGTCATATCAGTCGGTGGCCCAGCACCAGCACGGCCTTGATACACCAGGCCATCCATCCCAGGATCCCCCTTGCGAGCTGGACCGTGATCACAAAGACCTCGACCCAGAGCAGTGTCCCTCGTACAGTCAAGCTCAGGAGGAGGTCCCGTCATCGCAAGTTCTTGACCCGCTTCTTGGCGATGTTGGTTTTCTTGTCGAGTCGGCTGACGTCGTCGTCGAGCGCTTCGAGCATCTCATTCTGCCTCGTGACTTCGCTGTTGATCTCTTCGGCCATCTCGCGCTGTCTTTGCACGATCTTGGTCAGGCTCTCGACATCCTGGTCTTGCTCCTGCATCATCTGCCGCTGGAGCTGTACCACGCCTTGGTTGTCCAACTCGCGGGTCCTGTCGGATTCCGGCAGCGGCGCACCGAGCACCCGTCCCGAAGCGCGCGGCCGGTCGCCACCCAGGAGAGCGACCTTATCGCCCGCCGAGGGCATGGCCGAGCTTCCGTGTCCCCCCATCTTCATCCCTGGCGCAATGGAGCTGCTCAGCTTGTCGAGGTCTTCCCTATCTACCCTGGCAGCAGCCAGTAGGTCCTTCCGTCGCCGGATTTCGCCGTCGCCCAGTCTCTTGCTCTCGGCGATATTCCGTAGCCCGTCGCCCAGCGACGTGAGATAGCTCCCCGCCTTGACGAGTGATCGTTTGGCGGCTGCGCCGGCTTCCAAGGCCGTCGCATTATCCGTGGCGCCGTCGCGCCTCGCTAGACAGCGCCTTGCCTCTTGTAGCTCAGCTTTCATCTCCTTATGTAGATCGAGCCATGTACCGGGGTCTTGCGCACCTGCATTCCTTGCCGCGTCTCGATTCGGTATCCCAAAGCCGGCGCCCGCGCGCACCGAGGCCGCACTGTTCCCAGCGCTGGTGTTGATGCCCGGGAGATTCAAAAACGTCCGCCATGCTGGTGTGTCTCGCCACCTCCTGTCCGGGCTCTCGGCGATGCTGCGAAGATATGTCTCGAGGCCCCGGCGGCGGTCTTCGGTCAGCTCTGGCGAAGATATTGTGCTCTTGAACCACGATTTTGCAGGTAGCGGTGCGGGGGGTGGGGCGCCCACATGTTTCTGTATTGCTTGGTGAAGGTTGACAAAGTCGGAGTAGCGCTTTTGGACTACGTATGTACGGAGTGGCAGGCGCAGGGTAATATTGTAGAGGGTATATGGCTTTGAGCCATCGTCGGTTTTCGAGAGCGACGTCGTGGGGATGGTGATCTCGGCGGGCGGCGCCATGGTCGTCGAATTGGGTGTGACTCGTGTGACTGACGGTGTGTACGATCAAAAAAAGACGGCGCAGGGTATTGCGAAGTCGCAAGCGAAGCGCTGGTAAACAGAACGAAGGCCAAGACGCGGATGTAGTGGTGGAGGGGAAAAGGTAGGAAATGATTATTACTGGTGTCGATATGTATGGGTTTGAAGTCGAGATGTTTTACGAGGAGGAGAAGATGAGGTTTCGGAGTTGAGTTGAGCTGAGTTGAGTTGTGGTGGATGGGTGGATGAATGACGGCAACCTTGGCTGCTTGGAACGGTCACGCCCGGCAGGTCAGATACGCTAATGCACTAATGTGAGGCCTGGAGCACTACGATAGCGCTAATCCCGCTGCACCTGCACTTGCACCGCATTAAGTCGCGCCATTGCATAAGGCAGCCGCATTAGATCATTGGACGGTGGAGAACAACATTGAACACACTTTGTGACTCCAGACTCGAGAGTTCCATCACCATCGAGAATCGAGAATCGTCCGAACATGCAACAACCGGGCGCTGACACATGACGGCCACGTAACTATTAACTATATCGACTCTTCCTTTTGTCGCGTGCGTCGGCCAAGGTCTCAGGTCCAAAGATCCAACCAATACCAGTCTGTCCGAGAACCTTTTTACAAGCTCTGCATTGTGCCCCTACCTTCTCCAAGGTCTTCGTTTTTACATGGTCTATGCGTGCGCTGTGCAATGGGCGGGCGCTCTAAACGAAGACGGCCAACATGGCGGGTGCGTTGTACGATTCAGGCACCAAACCAACCGTTACTTTGGGGCTGATTCATTCACCACCGCCTAACCTCTTCTTGCTTGACAGAAAATCCGATCTTTCGATGCTTGGAACTCCGGCTAGATGTCCTGAAACCATTATTGGCACCTACGAATGTTAGATTTAGCCACATGTGGCTGTGTGGCTATCATTTGCACCTCATGTCTTTGACTTTTTCTCTTCGCGTGATTTCCACCGTTCATGAGCCTTTATGAGCCCATCTCACCTTTTGAGCCTCGCAATCTACTATCGAATGGTTTGGGCGCATCTCAGATTCTCTCCTTATGGCCTCACCACCATCTTCCGACCTCTCGTATTGCCTCTGATGTTGCAGTGTTATTAATGAGCCGCCCAAATATCTGCACCTAGCGCAGGCCCATTCTACCCCAGGCAGCCAAGATGGTCTTCAGGCCCACTGTGGATTTCGTACCAAACTTTACCGTGCCCAAAGACCCGTCGTTCCTGACCCAGAAGTCACTCATACAACGCTTGGAATTAATAGACTACAGCAGTTCTTGAGATACGACCTGCCGACTCGGATTCATATGGCCGTTCTGATACTCCGGTCACGATTCGGAGCCGCAATCCACAGAAAAGGCCAGTCGTGCTCCCAATGATGCACTTCCGCAAGATTACCTAATGACGTGGTATGCATGCCAACAATACCCTATCGGCGTGGGACATGGAGCAGTTAGGTGGGATATATCGCACTGGAAGCAGTAAACATGACTGCTGGCAATGGGAGCTATGCAGTTGTTCTTTGCCTTCCTGGACTGCCGGTATAGAGAGACACGTGAGCCACTACTTTCTGGCTATATCTTCAGAGATACCATAGCAGCTTTACAGATGCCGATCAGCAGTGATAGACCTCATGAGGAACGCAGAGGGCCCAATTTCTGGTGGTTGTGAAGTTGTACGGCGTTGGAGATTACTTTCGAAATCGATTATGTCCGGCAGTTGGATCCTATTCGTAAATGGTGGGGTTGATGGGCGGGGTTAAAGCTTAACACACTTACACTGGATCGGAGATAATGCAGGGACGATACTGCCATCTGGTGAACGACGACACGGGAAACGATGGCGACCCTCCGATCCTCCGCTCGCATTCTTCGTCGGACTTTGTAACATTAACGACAGATAAGTCCGGCTGCATCGATGTTGAAATGCAGCGCTCAAAAGGATGCAATCTGAGATACCAGCGCCCTCCCTAACTCATTCTCGAGTCAGCAGCTCCTTTCTTGGACTCCCCTACCATGGCCCTGCATCTCCAAACCACTATATTTGGCCAGCTCGTGCGCCTTATTTCCCGTGGACGACGTTTCCAATATCCCGACGAACGGAACCCGGCTCTTTGGAAAGGAGCGGTGGAAGAAAATGGTTCTGCTTGTGCAAAATCCGAAGAACGGAACGACGCCCGACTTGCGGTCGGCTCCCATGACCCGGATTTTAAAACAAACGGTTGCGAGAATGGTGTACTCATAATAGGCTGGTATGGACCAGACGACCCTGAGGTTTGTTTTATCACTTTTTGGCACACCACACCCTCTCTCTTCGCCTCTAACTATCACCCAGAACCCGCAGAATTGGCCCATCGGCCTCAAGCACTTGATAGCCTTGCAGCTATGTCTGCTCAACTTCGCCGTCTATATAGCAAGCTCCATTTACGTGCCCGGCGAGGCTAGTCTCATAGCCGAGTTTGGAGTTAGCGAGATTGTCGCTACCTTGGGGCTCTCCCTATTCACCCTGTAAGCAATCGAGTTATCTACCCATTCACAGCTTGCTTAGTACTTCACACTGACCCCTGCACCCCCTAGTGGATACGGGTTTGGGCCGATGCTGTGGTCTCCTCTATCCGAGATGCCCAAGATTGGCCGGTCTGGCATCTTCTTCTGGACCCTCTTTGCCTTTATCCTCCTCCAGCTTCCCGTGGGTTTCGCACCCAATGTGGCCGTCTTTCTTGTATTTCGCTGGCTTACTGGCTTCTGTGGTAGCCCTTGCCTGTCTACTGGAGGAGGGACCATTACCGACATATATGAACCGACCGCGGTTCCGTTCCTGCTCTGCATTTGGGCCTCGGCGGGGATATGCGGTCCCGTATTCGGTCCCATCATCGGAGGTTACCTTGCCCCCGCGAAAGGGTGGCGGTGGACCATCTGGGTGTTCACCTGGATGTGCGTCCTCGTCCTGCTGACCATGTTCTTCCTCTTCCCAGAAACCAGCGCCGCCAACATCCTCTATCGGCGCGCGAGGCGACTGAGAAAGGCGACGGGGAACGACCGTTTGCGGAGCCAGTCCGAGATCGATGCCACGCACCACACCTACAAGGACACCCTCGTCATGCTAGGCCGGGCTTTCACCCTGACCTTCCGCGAGCCGATTATATTCCTAGTGGATCTGTACGCCGGCCTACTGTATGGCGTCCTCTTCCTCTGGTTCGAGTCCTTCCCGCTCGTCTACGGCGATATCTACCACTTCTCGTCGGGCGAGCAAGGGCTCGTCTTCCTGGGCATATTCGTCTTCGCCGCCATCACCATACCCCTCTTCCTGCTCTGGACGCGGTCCCAGATCGTGCCCCGCATGCGAAATGACACCTTCGTACCCGAGAACCTCCTCCCGCCCACCTTCATCGGCTGTTTTGCGCTCCCAGTCTGCCTCTTCTGGTTCGGCTGGACGTCGCGGCCGGAGATCCACTGGATCGTCTCCGTACTGGGATCCGGGCTCTTCTCCGTAGGCATGGTCACGCTGTTCAACTCCATTTACAACTACATCGGCATCGCCTACGCCCAATTCGCTGCATCCGTTTTCGCCGGGGCCGCGCTCTTTCGCGCCTCGTTCGGCGCTACGTTTCCTCTCTTTGTGAGTCCTCGTGTTTTTACCATGTCATTTATCGTCTACATATTCCTTTCGAATATCAGTCTTTCCGAACCGTCGGGTGCGACCACATGTGCTGACAATGGCCGTACTCGTCCAGGCGCGTTCACTTTTCGGTCGACTTGGGTTAGGCCCAGGCAATTCTCTGCTGGGCGGGATCGCCGTCCTATTCATCCCGGTGCCCTTCGTTTTTTACCATGTAAGTTGAAGCAAAACATGTACTATTTCTGCGTGCTGTCGGTCTAATGAATCTATATAGTACGGAGCGCGTATTCGAAACTGGAGTAAGAATGCAGATGGATAGTAGTTTCTGGTGAAGGGGTAATCGCACAGAGGGTAGTGTTGCGAAAACACATGGACCCATCCGGCCACTACCTACCCTGATGTCGCGGCCTACGATATAGGGTTATAGAAATCCATCCTTCCCTTCGGGTCCCATATCTGTTTTAGTCTCCTCAGCTTCTCCAGCCGCCACTGGTCATATCCGTAAATCGCCTCCAGTCCTTCGTCGCCCGAAGCGTAGTTCACGTAGGCATACAGCCTGTCCCCGCTCCCCTCGAGCAGCGCATCGCGGAACCGATTCGCATACTCTTGCATCTCGGCGCGCGTGTCGGACTGCCCCGATTCACCATCCTTGTTGCCGTTATTGTCATTGTTATCGTCATCGCCACCTGGGGCAGCAGCGATCATCACGGGCGAGACGAGCAGATTGTTGAACCGGTCCGGGAACGCCGTGGCGTCCGCGGGGACCCTCTGAACCGCCTCGACGGAGTAGCCCTCGAGCAGGGCCGCGGACGCCTGCAGCCGCGGCGGTAGTGAGGCGTAGACGTCAAAGGCCTTGCGCAGGGCGGTCACGTTCCACCTGCGCAGGCCGACTGGTGACATCGTGATCTCGGCGCCGTAGCCGCAGAAGGGCGAGCTGAGGTTCGCGCCCGCCACGCCGTTGAGCTGCGTGATGTCCACCACGACCGACTTGGGGGGCACCAAGGGCCCCAGGGCGCGGAGGGGCTCGGTATACCGAGCTGGTACCTCGGGGCCTTGCCAGATGACCCAAAAGGGCACCACGGGCTAGGTAGGCGGTGAGAGAGCACGGTCAGCTATTGGAATGTATAATAACAGAGAGAGCCGGGGAGAGGAATGGCAGTCAGCCCATTCGGCACACACGGACTTACATGTTCGGGGTCGACGTCCGCCCTGCGCTCAAAATGTCCGTAGTGCGTCAGCTCCACGGGCCCGCCGATCATGCCGTTGGCGAGCTCGTAAACGTGCTCGAGCTGGTCGTGCGCGAAGAGGTATTCCTCGTACGCCCACTCGTCCGTCTCGGGCCGCCGGTCGAAGACGCGGTACTCGACCGACGCCACGACGCCGAAGTTGTGGCCCGCGCCGCGCAGGGCCCAGAACAGGTCCTGGTTTTGGGTCGCCGACGCTGTAACTACAGAGCCACCGTCGGCCGTCACCACGCGCGCCGACACCAGGTTGTCGGCCGTCAGGCCGTACCGGCCCTGTAGGAAGCCGTGGCCGCCGCCAAGCATCGCGCCCATGATGCCGACGCAGTCACAAGCCGTTGAAACGCCCGTCTTGCCCTGCGCGAACAAGGTGGAGGTCAGCTCGCCCGTTTCGACGCCTGGCTCAATGGTTGCGGTGCCGCTGCCGTTGCTAAGGGTATCGTGGTGGACGGTGATGCTGCGCATGTTGCGCGTCCAGATCCCGATGGCGTTGTGCGCGTTGTTCAGGGCGCGGGCGACGCCGTGACGGCCGCCGATGGTGAGGAAAGGGGAGCCTATCTCGTTGGCGTACTTGACCTTTTCGCATCGCCGCGCACACGCCTGGTTGTTAGTTGAATGTTGCCAGCGAAAAGGCGGGCGGGGGCGGGCGGGGGCAGAGCTTGGGTCCCGGGGTGGGGTGACGTACCGTCTCCTGTATATCGCGTTCGGTCTTGGGCGCAACGACCATGGCGAGGTTCGGGTCAATGAGCCGGCTCCATCTCAGGGTCGCGTTACCGTAGCCTTCGGACCCGGGCAGGAAGATTTGCGCTTCCCCCGAGAGCCGGGGTCGCAGGCTGGTGGAGTGGTCATATTGTTCACATGGAGGTGTTCCGCAGGCCAGTAATTCCCAATCGAGTAGAAACCAGATCAGTGCCCAGAGTCGACATAGCGCAAGCATTGCGAAATCAAATGCACCTGTGTATGGAGGGCTGTTGCGGGGAGGGGGTGGGGCAGGAGCCGGAAGAGAGGGGCCGATGACGATGTCGTGTTAGACCTCTAGGCTGAGGCGCGTTCGAAGCTTCGGGACATTGCTCCCTTTTTATATCCATGCATATTCATTTACCCATCGACAGACATGCACCGCATAGCATAGCATGACATTGCATGCGCTCGCTCACACTCGCTCACGTACGCATGCCAAGAGAATAGTAGCCCCATGGCGATAAAGCCACAGGTCTGATCACCCAATCGAGAAGCCGGAGTCCTTGTCGAATGGTTGAGTATCATTGCCAATGTTTTGCCGCCACATGGAAGCTCAATGAGGACTGTGACACAGCTTCAGCTCGCTTTGTGCCTCCTTTTGCTTTTTTCAATCGGTGATCATATTATTGATTCTCCTCTTTCCAGGCACTTAACATCCTCCAATCAAGAGCCGCCTTGGACCCGAACCACCACACGAGATTCTAGCGGCCGGGAGGTGAGGCTTGGCGTTTCTTACCACACCACACACTCCAGATTGGGGTTACCCTAACAACGGCTCCGTGAACAGTGACGTTTTGGGAGAAAACAAGGTTGACGCATTATGTAGCTATGATGCTTTCCTCGTGCATGGCCTAGGGCTTACCTAATGACGCATGCAGCGCGCAGGCTTGTAAGTTGCAATGATAAACAAGCATGGAGATGCCTGAGTGATGGTATGGTGATCTCGCACGCGCCCGGTGAAACACATAGGAACGGATGAGGAACCGGCTATGAACCATGACAGTAAAGCATACGTAAAACCCATCTTCCGGCGACCTATCCCAGCGAGCGAACAATGCCCGGCTAGTAGTCCGGTCCTAGGCACGGTCTGGACGGACCGAGCCTTTAGCGGGGATTATTTGGGCCCCTTCCGCCGCTACTTGCTACTTGCTACCTGTCATCGGCCAATTCCTTCCGCATGTATATAGTATAGATGGACGCAGTTGAGATACTTGCCATGGCGTCTTTGTATGATGGGGAAAGAGCCAGATAAAGGTTCTTGGATTATGTGCCTACGCCTGCAAGGAGGTAATTATCCATATTTTGCTTTACCATGGCACCAGGATTCATAGCAAGGACTTCACATCGCGCAAAACCTACCGGAAGGCTCTCGAGCTGTATTGGGACCGCTGGGGCAGACCTGCATTGCACTACGTAACTCTCCTAATCTCGGGGGGCATGGCCGAGCTTCTCCTCAATGAAGAGGGTGGTCCGAAATGTCAGAGACAAAGAGGGATAAATACAATCGCTGGCCGCCTCATCGACAGCATCACGTCTTGGCTGGTGTATGGGGACATTAGCACAGCACACCTTCAGTTCTAAATCTTTACGAGTCCCACAAACAAAGGGCTCAATCCCGAGATATCGAATGATGAGAACGGCGACCCCTTCTTCACGTCGCCGCGCCTCGTTGGCAAGCCAAAAACTTGGCCCGGTGGCTACTCGACCATAACATTCGAAGTGACACCACGAACAGCAAGTGGAAGCAACCACTACACACTGTTGTCATGTGCCTGGCCGCCTGGGTTGATGCGTCCGTTAGCTTGATTCGGGCCACCCAGGCCCAGAGCGAGATAATCTAAAATCTAAAGAAGCAGGGGAGGCGGGGGGGATTTAAATTGCTAACACGACTCGGCCGGACGCGGATGGCTTCAGGTTATCCTAAACTCCGACGGTGTGCAGAAAGAAGGCCAAGGAAACCCACCCAGTTCAATTTGGTCACAAGAGACTGCCTGCACCTTACAAGGAGACCACGAACGGAGAGGAAGCGTAGAGATTTGGATACTTTGGTTCGAGTAATACACAACTCCATGTGAGAATCGACTATAGCGATGCAAAGCTCTTGCGGGGGGCGTGGGGACTGGCCAGCTGTACAATGGGTCTTAGGGACCATACAGGTACTAGGGAGACAAGGCCTTGCGGCCATTCAGACATCAAAACCTACAAAATGGAAATGCAAATCGCGGAACCAAGTCTAGTGGGTGAGCAACTGTGAAGATGCATGCGAGAGCCGAGAATCATTGACAAATTGTAAGCATCTGAGTATTCGGGATGGAACTAAGCCAAGGCTAGACAATGACTTCTTTTTCGAGTTCAAACTTAATGTAGCTGTGAAAGAGAGTTATTAGATTCACCTGGGCCAGCCTGATATGAACCGATTAGAAAATTGTGATGAAGGTGGTCGATTCTCTTGGTTGTCCAAAGCACCCCTGGTTTGGCCAATTGCCTGCTTCATGTGTCACGCAGCTTGGCATTATGTAGTGGGGAAAACATAATATGATCCAAATCCGATGCAGTCGAGACTCCTTAAGGTTATACATAGGTTGACATGACCAATTGTGTGATTTTTGTTTCTTGTAGTATGGCAAGGGCAAGGCTTTGGACTATTCACGATGAGTTCTCGTGGCTCACATTGAGACCGAAAGAAAGGAGTGACTGTGCCTGATTCGATTGTCCGTGCCACACTTGCCCTGATCTGCAGCTATGTGGCTAGTGGGATGCTGTTGCAGAGTGGCCGTGCACCCAGCGCGATCTACAGCCTGGATTAGGGGGATATTGAAAAGCAAGTCGCACTTTCGGGCAATGTTGGTTCAAAGCTGGATGTCCAAGACAGTCCAACATGCTGAGATATATATAAAGTCGACATATATATTCCACAACTCCTTTGTTGCCTGCCAGAGAACTTCAATTAGGAGATTCGACATCGTATTGAAATGAGACCCACTACGTCAGAGTCAGAAGCAGACGTCGCATGGTGCCGGGATACGATACCCTCACAAGGGACGCCAATATATCTACCTAAGCGTAATGTCCCAGCCAATAGCGCGAAGTTGCAATTCCAAACGACCCGTCTTTCTTGGTTTGCCAAAGGGGAAACTCATGGTCCATGAGTTTTTGAACTCCGGGGCTGGAAGCGTTGATTTCATTGGTTCCATAAAGAAGTCGTCCTTGACGCGAACAGGTATTGATGCATTGCAAATCCAGTACTTGAAAATATAGTCAGGAAGGAGCCAAGATCATCAGTTACTACCATGTAAGCACCACCGTACCTAAGGTAGCTAGCTTACATCTAGGTTGATGATATTCGCATGCAAGTGAATGGAGGCACGCCTTCGGCGCAGACGACGCAGTCGTTAGTTAGATGTGGGACGTGGCTGCACTGCTGTTCCCAGGTCTGCTCTGGAGTGGCCGTGCACGGTGCACCCGAGCCCGAAAAAAAGGGTACAGTGCCTCGTGGCCCGCAGCCTTTTTGCCTTTTGCCTTTCCACCCCGCCGCTACTAAACATTGGCAGGTTGATTGGGTGACGCCAGCGTCGATTTTAATCTTTTGCCGTGTTATTTGCAGAAGGAGCCAGCCAGCCTAACGGGAAGTTGCAACACCACTTTTTTCTAGAAACCACCACGCCCTCCAACCCAACAACCCGGTTGATCATCTTATTTCTCACTTCTACTTCGTGCTTCACGATCCATCCTCTCGCGCATCTCTCCCTTCGTCTTCTTCCTCGATCCTCGACACAAGCACTTGTCGCCGCCTTCGCTATTTCTTCGATTAGCGTTTGTCCTCCCGAAGACCACCCCGCATCCATTTGACGTTCGTCCGATTCACAGTAAACAAACATGGCCAACGAATCTCGGTGAGTTTCCTCTCGACACTCAACCTCCACCCTCCGCGATAATATGATGGAACCATGACGGCTGACAAGACGATCCAACACTATCTAGGCAGGAGCTCCTTGCATGGCTCAACAGCCTGCTGCAGCTGAACATGACCAAGGTCGAGCAGTGCGGTACTGGGTAAGTCGCCTCGTCCATTTCCCTCTTTGCCCCTCCCCCGCGGCAACCCGCTTCGCTCCCTGAGCTGACCAGCCATCCTTGCAATCACAGAGCCGCCATCTGCCAGGTCTTCGACAGCATCTTCATGGACATTCCCATGTCGCGCGTCAAGTTCAATGTCAACGCCGAATATGCCTACCTTCAGAACTTCAAGGTCCTTCAGAGTAAGTCCCCACTTGCTCCCGCCCTTTGCCCGAACCAACCGAACCGCCCAATACTTGCCAGCTTCTCCGTGTCCCTCCCCAAACAAATTATCCTACATGGATCACCGATATCTGTGTTTAGTACATTTACTGACAAAATGTTCGTGCAGACTGCTTCGCCAAGCATCAGGTCGACAAGATCATCCCCGTGCAAGCTCTCGTCAAATGCAAGATGCAGGACAACCTCGAGTTCCTGCAATGGACCAAGCGATTCTGGGACCAATACTACCCTGGTGGCGATTACGATGCCGTCGCGCGACGCAAGGGAAGCGGTGCTATGCCCGCTTCTGGTGCCGGGCCTAAGGCCGCCCCCAACACGGGCGCTGCCCGACGAGGTGGAACGACACCTTCTGGTGGACCCCGGCTTGGTGCCCGATCCGCTGGTGGCGGTGCCGCCTCGGCCGCTCTGACAGCCGAGAACAACACGTTGAAGGAGACCGTTGTGGGCTTGGAGCGGGAGCGCGACTTCTACTTCAGCAAGCTGCGCGACATAGAGCTGTTGGTCCAGCAGGCTGTGGAGGAGGATCCTGAGATTGAGAAGCAGGAGGACGGCCTTGTCAAGCAGATCCAAGCGATACTCTACTCCACCGAGGAGGGTTTCGAGATCCCTGCCGAGGGTGAAGCTCTCGAGGGCGACGACCAGGAGACCTTTTAGGCACAGCAATCAGCCTGAAGGAGAAGAAGGCCGACTCAAGGAGAAGAGTCACGATAATAGTACTGGGGGCGACTGGGGCGACTGGAAAAATTTGAGTCGCTGCCCATTACGCCGTAATGTAGGGAGGAATGTACGAATGCAACAAAAGGGGCATATGGCGTGCAACGGCGCGGAGTCTGGCAGCGACTGGCAAGCAAGCAGCAAGCATTTGGTCTACAACAAATTCGTTGGGCGCATGACCTGCAAGCCACTGTCCATGGGCTTTGGCCATGGAAGTCAGACTTGCTGGGGCACATTGATACCTGCTATGCTCTCTGGTCTTCTCTTATTGACGAGAGGCCTTTGAGTTGTAGCCTTCATGATAGAGAAAGAGATTTCCTCTGCTAATACCTTTTCACACAACACTTCACCTTGTTCGTGAGTCTCTCCCCACCACTGTTTCCGAGATGGAATGCGTCATTCCTTGAGTCACCGTCCCGTTCGGATTGCGAGCAACATGGTGTCACTTGATTCCCTGGGAGCAAAGTGTGGGCTGGCTGGTGTGTATGCTTGTTATTGATACCCTTCTTGATGTCTTGATTTCTTGCTTTCTTACTTTCTCCCAGCAAGCATGCCACTTCATATTCAATACTGTGAGCACTTACCTTGATGCTTAGTTGCCACTTCGACCGAACCTATATCATCTTCCATGTCCCACCCATCCTTTTCTGTGGGATACACAGAAGTTACAAGCAAAGCAACCGACATAGTCATTCCGTGCCCAAGACTCTGCTTTATCCAAATGTTCCATCCCTGACCACTCTCTGCCTATTACTTCTTCTCCCTTTGGTGCATTGTAAGTTGGCGACCCCCCTGGGGGACTTGAAGTCTTATTCCCAAGTGTGATGGCTGGTGCAGGTGGCCGTGTTCGGATTTCGAGAATGTATTGGTACTGGCGAAGGAGCGACGCGCCCCCTTTATTATCTGCCGACTTAACTCTACCAAGAGCCATCCATCTCTGACACCTGCATGAACTTGATCTTTCTTCGATATTGCATGGCTCGATATCATCGCGGCTTATCTCGTCTTTGTACATTTGTATCGTCTTTCCCCTTTTCATATCTGCAGACGAGGTTCTACCAAGAGCCGCCAATCTCTATTCAATTCCAGGGCTTGCCCCCTTCTTCGAGCTTGCGCAATTCAATATCGCCTCGACGTATCTGTTCACTTCTATGATCACCTTCCCTGCCCCTTTCATCTGCCAACTCCATTCCACCGAGGGCTACCCATCTCTGCACACCTACATGGTCTTCCCTGGGTTGATATCCCGTGGTTATATTGATCCGCGGCTTATCTATCATTATACACTTACATAGTGAGGTCTCCTTTCTTCCTCCTTTGGTATTCTCCGACTCGGTTATACAGATGGCCACCCACCTCTACACACCTACATGATCGTCATCTTCCTTCCATGTCTCGCGGTTCACACCAGGCTGGTTTAGCAGAAACAGATTGATTTTATGCTCTGTGTCGACGATCTTTTTACCTCTTTGTCCACCTGATGGTCGTCTGCTCTTGACCCGTCCACCAAAGACCCAACGCACCCAACCCTTCGAGCCGATCCTTTTCCCGAAGTTACGGATCTATTCCGCCGACTTCCCTTATCTACATCGTTCTATCAATCAGCGGCTGTTCACCTTGGAGACCTTCCGCGGTTACAAGTACGACCTATCTACTCTTCTCGTGTGGGTGTGGGACTTCCCAAAGCTTGCAAGCAAAGGATTAAGAAGGAACGCCATCTCGTCCAAAGCGCTGGTCTTCGGGTGCCGCATTGCATTGAATTACCCCATCGTCGACACAAAGGAGACTGCGCAGATTGGCACAAGTCAAGTCTCGTTTCAAGTGTAATTGGTAACACTGCTCGTTCTTTCCTTCGTCGATGCTCTGTACTCTGCAGTCAACGACCAACAGTCCCTCGACGATCTTTCCATTTCTGCTTTCTCAACAGGTGGGACTGCGGTGCCTATGCTGCGTTTCTCATCAGGGAAGAAAGGGCTCCCAGTTCCCCATTGAATCCGACTACACTGACGTCGTTTCCCTAACTAAGGGTCTTACGTCGCTTCCTAATCAGGAGTCTCACGTCGCTTCCTGATTAGGGGTCCTCTACTTCCATTCAACTAAAGTTCCCGACATAAGACCCGCTCCGAATCCCGTTGGGCTCACCCACTATGGCCGATTCCAATGCAGACAATCATCGTTCCAAGACAGCCGTGACCGCTATTGAGGAGAACATGATGCACAGTCAGCGCGTTACTCGAAGCAAGACGACATCATCTTCTACCACCTCGTTTCCGTCGTCGGCATCATCCAACGCACACGAATCTCTAGTCCAAAGGTCGCCCAGTAAGCGCGCAGCAGCCAGACATAACCCCTTGCTACCCGGCGTCGAACGACAATCCATGCGTATCGCGATCGCCAACAGCATCGAGGCTGACAGACTCCACAAGCTCGCCAACCCTTCCGCCGATGGCAGCAACACTGCCAACAAGATTACCCGTCCCAACACCGGCCGAAGAGCCTCCTCATCCGTCTCCCCTTCGGCGCGCGGCACCACGCGGTTTCCGAGAGCTGCCGTCACAACAACACCATCCAGCCCTGGCGGCACATTCGCGGCAAACAACCAGGATCAAGGTACCCCTGATAATACTGGCAACACGAAGAAGAAGGATCGCTATGTCAAGACAAAGAACATGGCCCAAGCGGGACTCGGTCTCTCCCGTGGCATCCCCGCCGAGCGCCACGGCTACTACTGCATCAAAGACATACTCGCCGAGGCGACCCGCAATGGAACCACTCAGTACCTTGTCGAGTGGGATGGCATCAACCCGAGTACCGGAATTGAGTGGCCTGCCGATTGGGTAAGTTGTCTCTATTTTCCCATAACTTTATCCTTATTTCATTGCCGCTTTCTTCTATGATATTACCCCTTAACTGTGTCTATCGATGACAGCCAGGGATCTATTACTTACCCTCTTCAGGCGTCAGCCGACGGCTATAGGGGTGGTGACAGATTTCTCTTTGCTGGTGTTGATTAATGACGGCAAAGTATCCACTTTATACCCCTTTCCTTTTATTTCACCGAGCACAGCAAGACGTACATTACTCAATCCCCTTCAATCTGCTGGCCGAGGACAGCAAGGATACAGGCATTTTTTAAAGATGTTGCTTGTCCCCTTTACGTGGTGCACCATTGTTCATTGAGAAATATCGATACAGAAAGCTAACTAAGTTTCACAGGTTGGTGCATCGGATCTGAGCAAAACCGCCCTACAAGCGTGGGAAGTAAAGAAGGCTAAAAATAAGGGCAAGCCTGCTATGAATTGAGGGCTTAGGCATATCTGAGGAAGCCGAGTTCGCCATGGACCTGATGAGCTGCAGAGCTGTTGTATGTTTTTCTCAATAGGAGGGGTATTTCTTTAGCACGACGCTCACATCTAGCTAGACCAACACGACCTGTCTTTGACACATTTCCGCATTCACACCTGCGCAGCGCGTATGCCATCGACGCGGACAAGAAGAAGCAGACTGGAACCAAGGACGATGCCATCAAGCCCGCCCGCCAGGTCTACTTCACGACCACCGACACTCGGATGCTGGCTTGGCCGTACTGCTACGTTCCGGACCAAGACAGCCACCGCCGCCGTGTCAACCTGCTTGTCCGTGAGAGAGGAGAAGCGCGATGAGGAATTCCGCACCGCCCCCAATTCGCCCGTTGCTTCGGAGGATGAATCAGATGAGGAACCTGGCAGTGATATCGAATGGCCCAGCAATTCTGATTACTAGACTGGAATCTATATTGTGTTAATACTGTGTAAGAATTCGGATAGAGGAAAGGTATACAAAGAAGCATACAGCAATTCATCATTAGTTAAATAGATACAGAATTGCACCGACTATAAGCCACCTCATGGCGCCTTCTCTGTGTGATTTGTTCATTTTCCTAATAACTACCATTTTCCTATTGATGAGAAGTTCGAACTCCATGTAAGTTCACGCAGTCGAGGCACCAAATGTGACGCCTCCTTTGCAATAATATTCCGACATTCTCTAGCGCCACAGCAGTGAACCAACGCACCAAACTCCTTAGTCCCCCTTCCATTGCATATTAAGATCTCCCAGTAAAGCTTAGTAGATTATCGTAGGCCCTGTGCGATTGCCAAGGTGAATGTTGTATGTTTTTTTATTTCTCTCTCCTTGTAAACTTCTCGTGGTTTTCTTGCCATTGCTAGTTGCAACTAAACGAGAACAGGTTATAACAAAAAGAGAACTGGCTATAACGAAAAGTGAACGGTTTATAAAATGGCAGACCGAGACTAGCTCTTCAGGAGTTGTGTATAATATATTGAATGAGGCCAAGCTTTGTCTCATCTTGTTATCTTGTGCCAGTTATTGTGCCTACTCTCACTGGTGTTGACCACCCATTCACGATCTCTGTAGTTAGCCCTAACTGGACCGGCAGATCTTCTATGCTGACTTCCCCGCGAGCCAGTAGATCCCGAGAGACCTCCCTGTCGTCCCTAGTCAAGATATCCCATGGATTCTCCGAAGCTACATCGACCGTCTCTGCCTCCTCCCCATCCTCCCCTTTCATCCCGCCGCCATCGCCGCTAGTACTACTGTGCTCACCTTCTTCTCCCTCTTCCCTCCAGGGGCTGTTCCGCCCCACAACACGCAGCAAGACCTGCTCCGCCCGCCGCCAGACCCGCCGGTTCACGAACCACAGCCCCCGCAGCCGGGGCCCGAAGTGCATGACGACCCGGCGCATCCACGCCGGCGGCGACCCGCGCAGGTAGTCGTGGACGATGACGACGTTGGCCGCCTGCCCCAGCGCCGCGGGCAGGCCGTGCGGGTGCCAGCGCCAGACGGCGGCCGCCGCGCCCTCGACGAAGCTGAGGACGAGCACGTCGCGCCGCCACTCGACGGCGAAGAGGCGGCGGTCCCAGTCGAGCGAGGGGAAGAGGTGCTCGAGGGGGGTTCCGGAAGAGGAGGTGAAGGTGGGGTCGTGGGGCCAGGAGGCGAGGCCGAGGGGGATCGTGGAGGAGTGAGCGTCGTTTGGGTTGGTGAAGGCTTCGCGCCATAGGCTTGCTTCGCTTTCGAGGTCGGAGATGCCGAGTTGGGGCGCCAGGACTAGTTGGTAGGACGGTCGGTACGGTGGCGGCAGTTTTGGGAGGGAGACCTGTGATGATGATGATGATGATGATAGCAAATACGACGGCGGTGAAGGGGGAGAGGGGGAGGAGGAGAAAGACGACGAAGAAGAAGAGACCCTTCTTCGACGTGAAGATGCGGAGAGGGGCGGGGCTAGGAGCTCGGCCCGCGCCTCGTGGCAGGTGTGCAGCAGCGCCAGGCGGGCGCGGAGCCGGGGCTGAAGGTAGAGCGAGCGCCAGCGGCGCGGGATGTGGATGTAGGATCGAGGGGGCTCCCAGTAGGGCTCGTAGGCGTACATAAGGGGCAGGACCATGGGGCCGGTGCTGCCTGCTTGGTCGGCGGCCATGTGCCAGATCATGAGACGGAGCTCCGGGGGCAGATGCATGAAGCGATGGAACGTGGGTTCGGGTGGAGGAGAGGCCCCTTGACTCGGCGACATGTCGGTCTCTTGTTGGTGGGGGGAATCGTTGCCCATTTGGCTAGGTATGGTGTGGTATCTCGATGGTATTTGCTCTCTAGTCGGTTTCTAAGAGGATCCGTAAGCCACTCAGTTGTCTTGGTTGTCTTGAGAGTCTGCTTTAGGATACACAAATACCTTTATACCTTCCGGTCTCATAGTTTGCCGCAGAAGAGTATCATTTTATATATAGAAGCATCGGGCATTCCCTGCTGCCATGTCACATCTAACAGACGTGGCATGCCAAAGTCGTGTTGCCCTTGTGCAACTTGGCATCTTGGGTTGACTTGGAGTGACTGAGGCATTACGAAAGCCATTCAATAAATCAAATGAGTAACAGCACTTAATCTTCTTCATCATAACCCCAAGTTCTATGTGCGTCTGTTCAGAGCCATCCAACTGGTCGAGACAGCGGTACTGTGTTGTTGACTGGTTAATACTCTATGCGACTCCAAGCTAGACAGCACCCGCGCCCTCTGCGCGCTGGCTTCCACATCAAAGCTTCTACTAGATAAGAAAGACATATTACCTGGTGAATAGCTTCCACTCTCTTCCAGGTCTTGCACTTCTTGTTTACAGAGCTGCAAGCTTGTGACGTCATAGCTTCCGGACAAAGGGTATTCTGGTCACAACCAAGATCAGGTCTCGGATTTTGTGTTGTCAGTGAACTGTAAGCCAACCCACCCATTAGAACCTAGCAACAGAAGAGTATATTTACTGGCATGAAAGGACAAAGCATATCACTGTCGCCTCCCAGGTCAAATTTATTTCTCTTGTTGTATGCTGTGAATCGATCTCCAATAGTACAGCTTCCACGAAGAAGGCCAAGACGCCAGTTGAGATGATACTGCCATGAAGTGTCCCTTGTACCATGTGTTAGGCTTGAGATTTAGGTGCCCTGCAAAGAAGACGTACTCGGCTTTGATCATCATATAGAATCTTGTAATCTAGACAAAATCGAAACACGTTGAACTGTCAATGTTTATGAAGTTAATGTGGCTCAAGGCAGCGTTCTAACAACTTGTCATTCTTCTACTTGGAACTGGCCTCATCTTGTTCCTTGATCTGCTTCTCCCACTCCTGGAGAGACTTCGTCCCCTTTGGGATGCCGATCATTGTTAGACCCTGCTCATCCATCAGCTTAGCCTTGATCTCCATGGACTTCTTCCAAGCAGGGCGCGCCGTCACTCTCTCGTGCCAGGCCTTCACGTTGGGAAACCCCTTGAACCCTTCTCCGGGAGCACAGCACGTCACATCGTCGAGCCGGTCATTCCAAGGCGCGAATGCAATATCGGCAAAGGTAATGTGGTCACCCACGAGCCATTCCTTGCCCTTCAAGCATCCATCTAGGACGCCGAGGACACGATACACCTCGTTGTTGTATCGCTCAATGGCCGACGGCAGCTTGTCGGGATGGTGGTTGTTAAACCATCCTGCTTGGCCAAAGTACGGCCCCTGGCCGCTGGCTTGGAAGTACAACCACTGGTTGAGATGGTGCTTCTCGCGCAGCGAACGGCCCGACATAATTTTGTCTGTGTCATACTGCTCGACGAGGTAGATGATGATGGCTCCCGACTCCCAAAGGACCAGATTGTCAGCATTGGGGTCCACGATGGCTGTATTGGGGTAGTAAATTAGCGACTGCCCGGCGACGTTGACGTGAAAAGGAGTGCGGTACTAACCTGGAACACGGCCGTTGGGGTTGAGGTCGACGAAGGGCTTTTTCTTGATGTTCTCAAATCGGATGGACTGTATCTCGTATGGCACCTTCAGCTCCTCGAGGATGACGACGACCTTCCAAGGGTTCGGGCCGGGTGCTAGGGGTCATGTGCGTCAGTATGCGATTGGCTTTTGGAGAGAGGTATACTTTCATAGGGGATAGCTTACGAGCCATCCATACTTGAATCGGCTTCGTCATTTGGTTCAGTTTGGTGTGAATGCGAATTGAATCAACTGTGGGAAATGCTGCGTCAACGGCTGCTGGAAGAATGAGGGGTTATATCGAGCAGAGTCGGAGCAAGGGGTATGGGGTTTTGGCGGAAAAGAAGAGAGGCCGTGTTCCGTCGCTGCCTGCAAAGGCCTCACACATACATGCCATTACCTTACATACCTATGCAATCATGCACACACCCAACTCAAAGGGCAGTGCCAGATGATCAGTAACATAATGCCTACCACGGCCAACGTATTACTATTGTGCATTTGGTGCTCTTTGCTCTTTCGGGTAATTTGCCATCCCTTCCTCCCCACATCGAAACAAAAATGCACTCCGTTGGATGTTACTTCCGTTGTCACTCGGCAGGCTGCGTGCCAATTCCTGAACTGCCCAAGAGCTAAATGGGGACAATGCACCACTGGCCGTGATCAGCGACATTAGAGAAATGTTGAGTCGCAACGTTGTTTGGGTCCTGTGACAAGGGCAATAAGGGCTTGGGTCTGATTCAGCTAATAATTGACTATGGCACTTCTAGGGGCTCTGGTCTTCTGTCTTCCCTCTTCATCTGGGAGGGTGATTCGTCAGGTTTATATACACCTATCTTGGCTTCCTCCAGGGGTCTTTTTATCCCATAACCGCCATATCCTTCAGGAATGTAGTTATCCGTTGGGCCGTCATGCATGCCTTCGTTGGTATGCGTGTGACAGGTCCTGCAGAACTGTTTGGTGAGAAATAATCTCGCCAGGGGTCAAGAGAAGTTACGCTTCGATCTCCGAGCCTTCTGTCTGGCCCAAATAAGATACAACCCATGGCGAAGAGAACCGACGACCTGCACCCTGGAAGCAGCGAAGTGGTCGGGGGTCTAGGAATGTTCCGCAAACTGACGGACTTGTACGGGCAAATCTACTTGATCCGAGACATGGCGGCCCGGGTGCGATGAGGCTAGTTTTCGGGGAGATTTCCTGTCCACCCGCATCGGCTAAAACTCCGAAAAGCCCCTGTTTGCCTGTGCCCAAGTGGACCAGCTCCGTTCTTGGCAAGACCCTAGCTCTAAACAATCTCAGCCGTTGCCGATTGCCCGACTGCGCCGCTCAACGCGAAGATAATAAAAGCATCGCATGTTACCGCGTCAGACGTCCAAGGTCCCTTTCCCTCTTTTTTTTTATTTGCTTGGCAGGTTGTCGCTCTCCCGCAAATTCCCAAATTAATTCCGCCGTCCATCGCTGAATATCAACCACCACCACACTCGTTTTGCTCTATACCAACTCAAGTCGCTCGCTTCAATCAATCACTTAGATATTACATCAAGAGTCGCTCCCCTATTATTCAAGATGAAGTACACAACTCTCGCTACTCTGCTGCCTCTGGCCGCTTCGGTAACCAACGCCGAAAACTCCAAGCGCGCCGATGTCACATTTAACGTCGAGAATTTCTCGGCAGAGTGCAATGATTACAGTGTCTACTGCTGGTCCGTTGCCCTCACCGCATGCCCATGACGATCTACCGGGAATGAGTACTGACATCTTTTGGTGTTGGGCTTTTGCAGGTACAACTTCGAAGGCTTCAGCAGCTCCAACAACCCCGGATTCGGCCAAGGCTGCAGCGTGCTCAACACGAGCCAGAGCGGCCTGCTGCCCGCCGTCGGCGTGACGCAGTGCGGCACCTACCGGGTCTCGGTCGAGAAGCCCGACGACGCCAAGAAGGGCGCCCTGGTCCTGACCGTGTACCTCCGCAAGGACAAGCTGGTCGGCACCTACGCCATCGCGGCCGACGACCTGACCATCACCAAGACCGAGGGCGGCAAGACGGTGCAGTCGTACAAGGGCAAGAAGGCCATCACCATCGCGGCCCACACGAACCCGAACCCGGTTCCCGAGCCGGTCGACCAGCACTTTACGGACCCGGCCTCTACCGCTCCCGTGCCCGAGCCGACATCGTCGCCCACCGGCTCCGCTCTCTCGCCGTCTGCCACGACCACTGATGCTGCTGCTGCTTCCAAGGCTTCCCAGACCATGGCAACGGAGGCCTCAAAGACCGCCAGCCCCAGCGCGACTCCTAATGCTGCGGCTCGGGGGAGCGCGTTTGCCGGTGCCTCGTTTGTTGCTGGCCTCATGGCCTTTGCTCTCTAGATTCTAGCATAACTAGCCTTCTTGGATACCCGCTTTTAATATTATCTAGTCTGCAGATCATCCAGACTAGCATCGGCCTGTTTTGAAGTTCGCCCGGCCCACGCAGCGCTGTCTAAAGTCTTTATACCTGTCCCTGGTGCTTTGCATTACAGTACATTGGTTCATTAGTGTGCACGAATGCTGAGGACGTCCCAGCATCTCTCGGGACATTAGGAAGTGAGTGGGTGCGGGATCGCTAAGTTCCACTCTTGATTTCTCACCGACGAGAGACGAGCCTTTACGGAGAGAGCCACAGCTCAAGTTTTTCTCCCGCTATCTAGAGAGTTATGGTGCCTGTAGCGTATATTGCATGTTAATGTAGAATGTGGATGACTTTTGTAGGCCCGCATATCGAGTTTGCTCTGGCATGAAATATCGTACGCAGGGTATTGTTCGTGTGAAGCTAATATATGATGACGGTCGAGTTGAAGAGAGTAATGCTTTATCAGTAGCTCCTGGAGCCCCACTTGGGCAGCAAACATTTGTTGTGTTTCCCTTGCCATTGCGAACGGCTTCTTGCCACCAGAGAGTGCCATAAAGGAGAGATGTTTGCGACAGGAACAGTTCGAGGTATGCTGCGCCTGGGGTGGTTCCCTGAACCAACATTTGAGCCCTTGTTTGCAACGTTTCCACCCCCAACATGATACCTCTAACAGGGCGGAAATAAAGGAGATTGCAGCCCCTGAGTTTGTGTTCTTAAGGGTGTTTGTCAGTTTGTGTACACAATCTCTTTGTCCAAACACCGGCGTCCGACGAGGGATCCTGGAGAACGTTTCCCGGTATGACCCTGCCAATCTGTTGGTCTTAAGGCTTGACATGCCCAATCCACTCAGTGCCATGACGAAGTAACTATCTCTTGAATTGTCCCCATTCCAATTAGCAATCCAACCCAACGAGAAAACTCAAGCTCTCATTATCTGTCTCCAAGAAACAGAAAAGAAAGACAAAAAGAATGCCGACTGCAGCAGCTCCTCGTACCCGCCGCAGCGCGGCCGCAATCTGCAATATGATCTTCTTCTTAACTCTCATCATCCTCATATTCTTGACGCTCTGCCATGCGGCTCCCACCGCCGCTGAGTCTGATCTTCCGGAACTCATTCTTCCTCGAGAACTCTCTGGGACTGATCGGGAGTTACCCTACACCAAAATCAATCTCAAGAGGCATGGTCATCATAGTAAGAATGGGACCCGAACTCACAGCGGTGGCGTCGCCGAGGCCCATCAATACCTGAGCATCGGTCTATTGGGGACCGTTACCACAGCCGCTATTGTGGTGGCTTTGACCTAGGATATCCAATGCCCATATTGACGCTGAGCAGCCCTGGGTCTTGGGCTTCCTGAGCGGGAGTCTCGGCACATGTTTAGTGTCTCGGTAGGATTCGATGGTGAATCAGGCTCTCACAAAGACGAGCCAAGTATCAGTAACTAGTGCGGGATGAAAACGGAATACGAGCGATTCCTCTCTGGCAGGGCCAGGTAGACAGTTAGTCAGGTCAAATGGAATAGATCAGTAATCATTCTTTCGAGCACTGTTGATTTGGGAAATCCACAAAGCCTTACTCCAGTAATGACGGATTCAGGCAACAAATTAACATCAAGTGATGTGCAAAAAGAGTATGCCTTGCCGGAGCAGACTATTTTGAGCCAATGCCGAAAGTCGCGAGTGAGCCGATGGGACCGAAACAGGGATCGACAACGGATAGGAAGCGGACGGACTCTTCGGGTTAGGGTCTAAAATGCTGCACGGTGGAACTTATGGACAAGAGGGCGGATCCGAGAACAGAGGCAGATAGATAAGTTGGGATAGGAAATGAATAAGCATGCGAAATCGAGACGGGGAACTCAGATCTTAATATAGTCAGGCAGCAGAATACTTGAGACTCTAGCGCACACAAAGTTTCTGGTGAGAAGCCCATTGGCGGCCGTGATTGGCTGTGTCAGCTGGGGGGAGCTGGGGCAGGGTTCGGCAATGTTTGCGAGTGGGATTTGACGAAACTGAAAAGTGTTCTCTGGCTGGTTCTCTTGTCAGCGGGCTGCGTGCGGCTGACTGCTGACTGATGCTATGGCATATGCGGCAAAAGGCTGATTGATGCCAAGGTAAGCATGGAGCCAGGACCCCGGTCCATTCAGAGTGGATACAGGTATGTACATGCCCCATGTGACACTCTGGCTGCTGCTGCTGCTGCTGCTGCTTACTTACATAGAGCGTGGGGGCCGGGTGGGATCAAGCCATTTTCTCGCATAGACGGAGCGGGCAGCAAACAAGATGGATCTGAGATCAGGCCATGGACCAAGGGCGAACCGAGTCCGAAGGATGCGGAGAGTTTGAGGTGCATTCCCGCACCATAAGCTCTAACCCCCCTCCCTGTCTATAGACGCGGGTCCCTACTCGAGCAATGAGGATTCTAGACGAGCGCCAATGTCGTCATCGGTAATTGCCCACCACATCGTAGCTTGTACAATTCCTCAGGCAAACAAGTCATCAGCCGGATCCGAAAACGGGAAGGAATACGCTGTGAGACGGCAACGTTGGGCATGACCCAAAACAATCAAGTACCTTAATGTAAAACCCACACCTGCAACATGCTCGGTGCCTATGTAGTTGACGGGGTTGAACTGGAGAGGCCATTCTATCCCATTCCCACGGAGTCTGACTGTCTAATTAAAACATAGCATTGCGATGGTCAGAAAGTGATGTTGGCACAATGTGATTTCTGCCCAGTGCTCTAAATGTCAAAGTAAAGTAATTCAAGCAAGCGCGGGTAAACGGCGGGAGTAACTATGACTCAACCCAAGAGGGTTATGAGAGGGTTCAACGCAGCTCTAGTGGCTAGTCCTACCAGGTCTAGCTGCGACACTGTCAAGTTGCGGGAATTTCCTAAAGCTTTTAGCTACCGCGGCCCTCTGAAAAGCACGACGTCCGCACCGGGCGTAACGCTCCCAACCTCATTTGTATCACAACGTCAATAGCGCAAACTCGAAAATTAAGCTTTTTGGAAGTTGAAGATATGAGTTGAAATTTAAGGAAAAGTGTCTGCCCGTCCTGCGAGAGACCAAGGATAAAGGGGAAATATGCCGCCTCAGCCTGGCTGGTTGAAGGAAACTGATCTTGTAAACATAAACCCACCCCAAGCCCCGGAAATGCATGCAGTTACATTGCTGTGATCCATTCTAAAATGTAGACGCCTGAATCCGCCTTCTATTTTGTCCCTCTTTCCGACCTCCGCTTCCTCCTCCGCCCCCAAACCCATACGGAGCAAAAAGGTTCGCCTTGGTATTTCCCCACACTCATTTTCCGTCGGTGATTGGATATGAATCCGGGAAAAAGTAAGAAGTAAGTATGTATTGAAGAATGATAAGAAATCCCCACTTCCGGTCAGCACTTGTACCCATCTAGACCAGCATGACGTTCCGCGACGTGATGTAAATCGTCTTGACGCCGAACTTGTGCCGGATGGCCGCGACGATGGGGTCCCCCTCGACGGCGACGACGGGCATGCCGTCACTGGACTGGCGGCTCGCGAACCGGATGGCCGGGCTCGAGAAGGTCACGAACCCGGACTCGGCGTCCTGCTGCTCGCTGTCGGGCACCATGACGCGCTGCCGGATCTTGCCCGAGCGGAGGTCCACCTCGGCGATGAAGTTGTTGTTGTTTCCGTTGTTGCTGCTGCTGCCGCTACTGGAGCTGCTGGAGCTGTGACCGTGTCGGCTACTGCTGCCGTGGTGTCCCCTGTGACGCCTCGAGCTACTCGAGGAAGAGCCACCACCGTTGGAGGAGGAACCCGACGCCGCAGAAGGGTTGGAGGACGCACTGATCTGCGAGCGGTCCGCGAAGTTGGTGACGGTGCGGGACTCGGCGTCGACCCAGACCATGCCCTCGGCGACGCGGGCCGACAAGTAGACGGCGTCGTGGTCGAGCTCGAGGGCGTGCGGGGCCGAGTAGCCGTGGGCGCCGAGGTCGACGACGCCGACCGTCTCGGCCGTGGCCAGGTCAACCACCGAAATCTCGCCCGAGGCCTCGATGGGCGCGTAGGCGTGGCCCTGCCGGTACCGCTGCGCCACGTACAGCAGGTTGCGGCCCCAGTCGTGGCACACCTCCTGCGGCTCGGCCAGGAGGTCGTCCAGGACGTAGACGCGGTAGGTGACGGCGACGTCGCCCAAGGTGCAGAGGGGCTGCGAGTTGCTGCTCATTTTCTTGCTGTTGTTCTTTTTGTTGTTGGTGTATAGGGGCCTGAAGAGAGTGGCGATGGTATCTTCTTCCTCTTTTGATGCTTCTTCTTCTTCGGTTTTGATGTACTGTGGGATGTCTTCGATTGAGCTTCTGGGTATGTCTGCTTCCTCTCTCTTCACCACGGGCCGGCCATCGCCATCTTTATATTCAGACTTCATCATGGAGCTCATCTTGGTAGAAGAAGCAGAAGAAAGAGCCTCAGCCACGATGAGGGGAGACTTCAACCTTAATCGGGTTATTTCCTTCGATGATGGAGCCAGCCGTCCAGGCAAACAGATAGAATGCTATGATGAGATGGGCGGAAGTAACAAAGAGAAGTAGCTTTCCTTGTCAGAAAATGATTACCAACTCTTCGCATAGCTAGGTAGTAAGTAGTAGCTCGCTGATGGCTGGCTGTGGCATGCTATGCCAATTAATGGTATGATGGTATGAGAGATTTGATGTTCCGTATGTGTAGGGCCCGCCAAGTGGTCGGGGCCCGCTACCGACCCCACAGAGGATCGTATATAGTACTTTCGGGGGGGTTAGGCAGCCGAGTATTGTCGAGATAGTCAGGGACGAAGGAATACACGGCGGAGCAAGCCACAGCTGTCAATCCGCGTGAGAGAATAATAAGCTTTCAATTCCAGGCAGGCAGTTAAAGAAAGAGAGACAGAGGAAGTAGGAAAATCAACCTTGGGCATCCAGTCCACTCTACAATCACAATCAATTCCTCGGTTTAATTTCTCTACCTATGTTCTCTGGTAACGCCACTGCATCTTGATTCTTGTTGAGCCCATGGGGGGGAAACCAATGGAGTTGGACTAGTTTCCCAATTTCCAACCAATCAGAGGAGGGAATTGAGACTCAATTGCAGCTTTCGTAACGCGTATAATTCGGCCAATCAGCGTCAAGGCCAACGTCGATTCTTCCGAATCTCGCATGCGGCCATGAAATCCGAACTGGCCAATCAGGACATCCGTCCCATGTTTTCGTCTCGCAATGGCTTCCAGAGCCTCAATCTAAAGCTTAAGTCAGGCTGCCCCCCATTCGGGTATGGTCTTTCCCCCAGCCCTGTAGGGCTGAGATGATCGTGCTGCTCTACTCGTAAAAGAGGGCCTATGGGTGGTAAGAAGTCAAAGTCAATTCTCCCACAAACGACAGCCAGACCATTACCGACATCTGATTGGCGCATCTGGTTCATGTTGATGCCTGATATCAAAGGGCAGTGCGCCCCCCGCCGCCCGGTAACATGTCATCGAGGTGGTCCGGTAGACTCGGGTCATGCAGGTACACACATGCATACGCGAAATGGCGCAGCCACGTGGGACGAGTTTCCCATCTTACGCTATGCGGCCTTTCTGGGCTAGCCTGCGTGACCCGGTATTCATAGAGATGACATGTTCACGGGGTGTGCCTAGAACCGCATACCGTGCTAGCTTCGCATCGGAATGCCTCGTTCAAATTACAGAGGTGCTCAAAATAGCTTCTAGAACTCAATAAAACCTGACTTTCGGTGTGGGAAAGCAACAGCCTCCTTACCAATGCAATGGAGCAGAACTTCGGAAGTTGACCGCTTGTTTGTCTAACATCAACATGATGCAAGGCATGTAGGAAGCAAGTGTTTGACATGGTGCTTACGAATGAATATTGTTTGGTCGTATAGCTAGCTAATCAAGCCCAGCCTGCTGTATTCTCTGTACCACTATGTAAAGTTAAGCGCAACGACCTTCTCTTCCTCCAATCCATCTCTGTTGCTCCCCCAATAACTGCCCACTAAACTAAGGTCGATGCAGATAGAGGTGACATGTGGTCACCCGATCCTGCGTCGCTGAGTGCATTGGTCCCGTTCAGGACAAAGAGAGAGCCAGTCGTGTTACCAGCCTCGGCGCTCGCGGTCTGGCCCGTCCGCAGCAGGGCGAGCAGCGCAAAGTGGCCGCCCACCACCGGCCGCGCCTTGAACGTGACCGTGTCCGGCACCTGCGGGTAGCCGCCGTCGCCCACCGTCTCGTACAGGTCCCCGAAGGGGAAGCGGGTCACCGTGGTGTTCAGCCAGTAGGCGATGGACGTGACAAACATCTTGCGCGTGCTCGACGTGCAGGTGGCGGCGGCCCAGATCTGCCAGTCCGACTTGGTGTAGTGGTGGCGGCTGTCCAGCGGCACGCCGTACTGCTGGGACACGCGCGCGTACCAGGCCGACTGCATCGTGTAGACCGACTTGTCCACGACGCCGAGGTTGAGCAGCTTGTCGAAGTAGATGTTGTACAGCAGGCCCCAGCTGGATCGCCATTGGTATGCGAGCAGCGCGTGGTCCCGCGAGGGGGCAATGCCGAACTTCTCCCAGTCTCGATAGTAAGAGTCGACGATGGCGTCGGTGACCCCTACGTCGGACGGGCTGTTGTTGATGCGCGACATGAGCGAGATGGCTTGTAGTGCGATGATGCCTTTGATGGCCAGGTTGGTTTGGTTGATCAACTTGCCGGCGAAGTCGTCGGTGCTCAGTTGGGCCGCCGGTACCTTGGAGAACTCGAGCAAGTATGTGGCGGTTTGGTTCAAGGTCTCGTAATGATCGCGAAGCCAGTCAGAATTGCCGCTGAACTTGTAGTAGGCGAAGCTCATGAGCACGAGGTTGCCGCTCTCCTCTACTGGCATGAGCTCGTCGTCTCCTTCGACGTGGCCTGTCGCATTAGGGAAAGCCCCGCCAATGTCGTGCATTGCCCATCGGTTAGGATAGAAGCCCCCTTCCTGAAGCTGGAAGATGGGCTCCAGAGCGTACTTGAGCATTTCCGGGTTCGCATACAGGAAAAACGGGGTAGCCGGGAACACCACATCAAGGGTGTTAACGTTTCCTGTGGTCCGGTCAGTACATGATATCTACTTAGTGGAGGGGGCGGATGTGCATCTTACCATCGCTGGAGATCTCCTTCATGAACATCAGAGGTTCACCTCTTCCGGAGGAGGATGCGTTGCAGTCGGATATCGGGGGAGGAATGGCATAAAGGAAAGACCCCATGACCTGGCGAGCACTGAGAGCCACGATGGCGTAGTATGAGTCCCGTTCGGAAGCATCGGGAATTCCCAGGCCCGTGAAGTTGTTGGGATCGAGGAAACCATATGCGTCGCTCGAATCATCGAGATACGGCAGTATGGTCTGGGTTGGCAAGGCGGATGCACGCCATGTGGAATTGGCAATCGTAGCCAGGCCGGGGACAGGGTCGGGGATCGGGACCGGGACCGGTGTGCTGCTGCTGAGTGGAGCTGCCGAGACTTGATAGTATGCATCGATGTCTGACACCAGCTGACTCTCGGCCTGAGCGGCCAGCTCTTGTGCAACCAGGAAGTCGTTCCAGTGCATGTGAATCATGGAGAACATGTCGCCATAGCACGACTTCCACCATGGCTGCAGCTGAGAGACACCTACTTGAGACAGGTATTGGACGATTGGGTCTTGGATGAGTCCTACCGTGTATCTCACTTCTGCTCTGGAGACATTGCCAAAGTCGTGAACATATGCGAAGATCTTCTCCTGGTCACTAGAGCCGCGGTAGGCAGGGTCGGTATTATCGGTGAGATTATGAGGCATGACGTATTTATACCGAAGATTCAAGGCGTCGCCACTTCGGAATGAGAAGCTCCGAGCAGCCATCGGTTGGGTTGAATATGCGACACGTCCCCATTCTGGGCGGTCTTTGTCCTCTTTGAACAGCAAAGGCACTTCGGGTTCGTAAATCCAGCTGTACGTGGTGTCAGGAACGACGGTGGTGACGTTGCCAGTGCCATTAATGGAAGCCCCGTTGCGGAAAATCTCCCAGGTCTTGAAACCATTGTCTCCACCTGCCATCCAAGCCGTGTTGATGTCGCTGTAGAATTGAATACTGTGTGGCTTGTCATCGTTGGACTCGACCGTGGTAGTAAGGTAGCTCAACGGAGCCGAGGTCCGACACAGGTCCTTGGCCAACACTGGACTGAAGAAGCTTGCGGTGATGTTCACGGGTCCTGCTGAAAAAGTGAAGTTGGAGTAATTGGAGTCATAGGCCACTTTCCGGGGAGATGCAGAGAGGTAGCTAGGCAGGTTGGGGAGGGTCTGGACTCCATTTCCGAGATATTCGTATGAGATGCCGTCAACCTTGACGATGCCGGTCCATCCAAGGACGTCGCCGGTCCAGAAGATGGGGTTCGCACTGTTGAGGGGGCCGGAAGACCAAGCACTAAGGTAGGGAGTCCTCACAGCCAAAGGCACTGCGGGTGGGCGTCCTGGGGTGTAGATCGGGAATGAGTTACCACCGCCATCAGAAGCAAGAGCAAGACACCGGGTGGCATGCGCCAGCAACAGTAGGTAGTAAGCCAGCATGTTGATATCCCTGGGTGCTAATAGGCTGACTGGCTGGCCTGTGAAAGGAGTGGATGTAGATGTAGATGTAGAAAATGCAAATGTGTAGCGAATGTTACTTAATTATCCATTCATAGACACGATGGTAGGTTGTTGTTTTTCGGTGACAGAACCAATAGTAGCAATTCAGGTCAACTAGGTAAAAGCAACTGAAAATGGAAACAACAAGACATAGTATTCAATGACATAGGTAGGAAACCAGATTTCCAAGATACATACATAGCTATGTGAGGTTTCCTGGGCAACATTCAAGCAAGGTAAAGCGCTGTCAAGCCTCATGCATCTCTTCAATATTGAGTTTGCTTGATCATCTGCACTCGACTCAAGACATGCAGTGACTTAGGGTGGCCTTCAGAGTATGCGACCAAGAGGCTGTTCGGCGATAGGAACTGGTGGTCATTTTTGGGTCACGACGGGTCACAGCATTTGGTGTGATGACCGGCACGTTCCAGTAAGTTGCACTTGGAGCACCTTCCCGTTAATAGTTCCTGCCTGCCACGAGTTACGAGTCCACGGCAAGTATCTCGAGATATCATTGAATGGAGGCTTCCTACCGTTGGAGCCCCGTATCACGCACGCCTACTTCACATGCTCACTTGGTTCCTGGTCTCAACGAGGCAGTTGCCGTATCTCACTCGCATCCGGCATTGTCTCAAGCGCGTGGCTGTGAGTTGTATGCTGTAGATTTCAATCAGTACAAGAGCATGTAGCACGCCGTGGGGAAAGAAATCCGTGATACCAAGCCACTGCACTCGAGCGCGGCACTCCGGCCGTGGACACCTACAGGCACATGCACTAATTATGGATAACTTCTCAGCATCAAGCTCCGTCAAAACGGGCTATTGCCGGCTTGGTGCAGATCTTACCAGAACTAGTTTGTTTATCCCGAATTATCTCCATGGCAAGCACCCGAAAATGTTGCGAGTCAGTGTTTATTTACTGCCCACGCCTCTTTCGTCATCCCGCGGGCATACACACATGACCAGTAGCCTAATTTTGCTATTCCATGTGCCGCGACCGACCCGGCAGTCCCTTAGACGACATTGAACCTGCATAGGGTATGGCGGTGTTGCACAAAATTCTCTCACCATGTAAGCATGATGCATTGTAAATTCGAGGGTAGCGACACGACCGGACTTAGTCAACTTGCCTGGCCGCTGAGTTTTCACCGGTGAGGCGGCTGACCCGAACCCGTGGCGCATGTCAGCGAACTCCGTTCCGCGCATGTGGCCGTAAATTGGACCGGTGAGGCTGCTGACGTGAGTGCATGGTGCATCCAGAACCAGGTCCGGTGTCGTCTTGTGGTATGCGAGGCTGTCAGAAGTGATATCTGACACCCGGCGAAAATTCTGCTTGGGTTGCGCACCGCGACTGCCCAAGGCAAATGGGCCAAGTAACGAACTCTGGCTACTTAAACCCCTTTCATCGTTTATTCAAATTGCCTTTATCTGATGCGCTTGTCATATTTCCTCCCTGTCCGCCGGTAGTGCGCACGACGGAGGAGAGTCCGAGGTGGACTTGGCCAATCAGGGGGTATCACGACCAATGCTACCACCCCTTTCAGCTTCGATTTGACCGTATGGTATGACCGGTCAGCCTTGTGCGAAGGGACCTGATAAGCTTAGTAGAAGATTGTCGGTATGCTATCCCCCAGACGTACAAGATAATGTAAGAATGACAGCAAAGTGGGATGAGGAGGATCACCGTCCCACGTGTCACGGATGGGCATGAAGAAAAGTGATAGGATAAGGCCGGAGCGACGGTCGTTGCCAACCCACCCCCAAGCAGGGTTGCAGGCAAGGGAGTTTGACAGAGATCACCACAGACGCCTGAAGCTGACAAATAAGGTTTATGGTGCCTCTCCTTCGGCAAATGGTGCCGTGGGTGGTGGTCATGGGCCGCGGCCGGGAATTTATCGAAGGTTGTTGACCGATGAGCCCACCCCCTGGTCGTACCAAGCGCGAAAACACCCAGGTAGGATCGTATGGATGCGGCCGGTCTGCCTCATGTTGGGGGTCCTCCTCAACACAATCCTGATCTTGGGTCAGATGACGAGAGTGTGACGTTCTTGGGGTGCTCCGCTCGCTTTGTCCGACCGCACGATGTGTGGATGTGGTGGAAGAGGGCTCGGCGTGTTGGCGGAGTTGAGTTTTTCGATATTTCTTTGTCCCTTCTTCATGCTCCGGGGCTTCTTTCGTCTTTTGGGCAATTGGTCCGCGGGTTTGTTATCTTGGAAGATTCCCCGGCCCCCTCGAGAACAAAGAAATGCCCGGGCAATCAACGACTCGACTCGACATACAACACAACCACGACAACAACGAATTCCAGTACTGATTGTTACACGAGGGCCAACCCAACAAGGGTAAATTCAATGAAGATGGACAACACTATATTCACAGTCGACTACGCCATGGCTATAAAAAGAGCGTTGGTGTCACGTGGGGGGCACTCAACAGGAAGGGCGTGCAGCCATGAGCATCAAGATATCCATCCATCAGTTCTAGCGTTCGGCAAACTCCTTTGGGCGTATAACTCTATCAAAAGCAATTGTCTGCGTAACGCGAGCCTGTCGAGTATCATGCCTGCATCAAGTCCGCCGACTCTCGGTTTAGGATTCGAGTTTGAATGGTGGGAAGCAGCGCTATACGATGACTTGGAAGACAAAGACTACCCCTTCAAGGGTAAACGAGCGTTTGAAAAAACAGGGACAAATACCACCGACAGCGTGAGGAAAATAAACACAAAATGTGAACACGGCGAGATTCTGACCGGTAACTACGATGAAAACAACCCAGCTCCGGACTGCTGGAATCCAAATGAGGGTCGGATGCCGTCCAAAGACGTTGTGGACAGAATGCTGGGCAAACTTCGCGTTACGGTACAGGATGCTCTAGTTTTGGAGAAGCGTGAACTGGTATCGGCCCTGAGCGTTGAGCACCCTAAAGTTGATAATTTGGTTGATGGAGTCAGCTCTGCCTTCACGAAATACACTGCGCACCGTGATGAAGGGCGGGAACGAAATCTGGCTGACAATCCCAAGACTTGGCGGAAAGACACACATGTTTTTGAACAAGTATTCTATTTCGTTGCTCTCGAGTTACGCACCAGGGTATACACGGAGGCAAATAAGGAGGATCACGGCAACGAAATGCGTGACGAGCTTAAGCGTATTCTCGATGCCATACCAAGGAAACACAATGTTTCAGTCAATGCTGGGAACGCCGCCACATATAGACTTCCAGATCAGTCAGTAAAATCTGGTGAAGCAAGGGCCGGTATGCACATTCACGTCAGCGCTACAGGAGTTTTCGATACCGAAACCCAGGGACGCACAAACAAAGTCGGGATCATGGAAAAGCGTATCCTCGCGTCCAAAAAGCTTTTGACCTTGTACTGGCTCATTGAGCCCAACATCAGCAAACTACACGCATCTTGGAGGTCCGCGGATCCGAGATATGCCGGTTTGCTAAGGAGACACAGCAATCTCGCGTTTCTCAATCTTACCAAGAACCCGAAAGACAACGACAATTGCGAACATTGGGGGCAACATGATGAAGAGGAAAAGCTCAGAAAGGAGGGCAGGTACTTCTATGACGAAGCGAAATTTGAGGCACAAGGCAAATTATATCTAAAAGACTTGGACTCCGAGGCGCAACAGATGTACACAGCAGTGATGGAGCAGGTGTCGAGATCGGGCGGTTCGGACTATGAACGAAACATGAGCGCGATCGATAGAATCTGGATGTGCAAGAATATGGATCAGTTGGTATGGCTCTGCTCGAGCCGGTTCGGAAACAGACGGGCAGCGCTGTCACTCAATCAATTGCTGCCGTCCGATTCCAAATATCAAGGTGGGGGCGTACGGAAAGCCGACCAGAGGCTCGGCACGGTCGAGTTCCGGGCCATGCAAGGCTCGTTCAACTACGAGGCCGTCATAGCTTGGTCCGATGTGGTCATGCGAATCACCGAGGTCTGTGTCACGCAGAGTACAAGCGTCTTCACCGACACCGTCGAACGTCTCCTGCAGGCCCCAAAGCCTGGGGGGGACCCGGTTAAAACGTTTATCGAGAGACTTGATTTCCCCAAGGAACATCGTGCGTACAAGTTCTATAATGATAGGCTACAGAAGGAGGTTTTTGACAAAGAAGCTAATCCAAGGTCTGGGAAATCTCCGACGCTGAACGTCTTCGTTGAGCGGAAATAATCATCAGATATGAGGTGCTGCTGATGAGGCATTGCATTTTGGGTTAGCAAGCAGTAGAACTAGAAGGCTTCATGGTAGGCACTCAAGATGCGCAGCAGCTTTGAGGGGTTTCCTTCTACATTTCCATTGTCTAACTTTTGGATATCCATCTATCACTCTCTTTAGAATGATATCACGTTCAAAACCAAAGCTTTTCGTCCATTGCCACCCGCATGACGATCTTTTGTTGCTGCAAGCTTGGTAGGGATTGTACGTTTTGCCTAGGAACAGGTAGTATCCCCACGATTAAGTAGAGAACCCCCCACCACCTGGCTACGGCCTAGCTTACTGCAGGATGCTGCACAACATGGCCTGCCGAGTCCGGGGGATGTTCAGGGACTTTTCGTACATGCAGTCGTCGCATTTCTTTTGGAGCACGGATACCGTAAGGTTAAGGAGATAGAATGACTTGATTCGTAGATCTTCATGGGTGGTGGTCCCCAATTCCCAGAAGACCCTGTGGTTCGGAGAGATGTGTTTGTGCCTCGGCTCGCTACGTGCCGAGCCTGTCACAATAATCAATTGCTTCTGCCGAGCCCAGAACTGGGTTAGTCACCGAAGCTGTATGGATATACGGGAGGCTTCGACCCGATCGGGCGAGTTGGAAACTTTTTGCAAAACGAAACAGGCTCCCGATAGGAAGCCAGGTACTTGTTAAACCCGCCTTATCACGACTGGGCTAGAAAGTGGAACAATATCGTTTCCATTGAGTTGCTGGTAATGCATCGTCGCATCGGACAAGGTCGTGGCTCTTCCCTGGCAGCGACTGTGCGGCCTAGGATCAGCGACTTCCGAATACTCTAAAATGACAGATCAGGATCGACCATTTCTATTTTCATTCAAGGTCGCGTTTTTGATTCCCATACGATTGGGATTTTTCAGAGGTGGAGTGAATACTGGAGCGAATGTGCCAGCCTTACTGTAGCTGCCTGCAATGCTGTGGGCTGGATACTGTCGATCCCAAAGCAGCGGCTCGCGGCTACTGCCTGGAAGCTTAAAGTATCAGGTTTCCAGGTCCCCCAGGTCTCTATCGCCTGACTTGAGGGACATTCGTCTGCGCCTGCGCGCTGTAACTCGACATGCCAATTGCAAAGCTTATCGTCGAAGAAGCAAATCAATCTGACAGAGATCCCTTATCGCAAGTGTCTCATTCATTTTCAATTTCCCATCCCTCTATCATCGTGTTTTTCCAACTCTTTTTCCTTTGCCATGACTCCGCACCACGAACGATGCAAGTACCTAATGGCTCAACAAGCGCATTGGTTGCTCCAGCTTGCTGGTTAGTGGCACTACCACAATACCACTGGATTCATGTTCCATCCAATCTATCAATGTATTAACCAAAGGCCCTAATAAACACGGAAGGTGCCCCTCTCCGCCTCTCCTTCCTCCTACTACTACCACCCACACTGCAATTGAGCCAGTTCGAGTGCCAAGCTGTTGGCTGCCAGGCTGCCAGGCTGCAACTTGCTCTCTCTCCAATGAGCCGATCAGGCCCGTGAGACAAATGCCAAGCCAACCTCCTTCCTCTGTCGAAACGAGCGAAACAAGATGGCTCCAAGCATGCTGGCAAGTGGCCCTTTCTTGCCAAGACCTGCCCACCTGCCCACCTGCAAGCCAAGCAACTTGCAAGCCTGTCTATCCTCAATGGGCCCATCTGCTCCGGCTGCCCATTGCAGTCGCCCGCCCAAGACCCGCCGCCTGTCCATGTGGATGTCGTTTCCACTCTCGACACGAAGGGTCCATCGACAATCAATTTCAGTCCATCTGACATACGGTAGTGTGTGCCTGTCTGTCTGTCTGTCTGTCTGTCTGCCTCTTGGGTCAGACGTCTGTCTCTCCCTACCCTAGCAAGTTGGCTTTGCTTCATTTCATTTGTCATTTTTAGACGAACATAACTGTGCGCCCTTGTTTGCCGAGTCTTTGGATCGCTTTTGCTTGAGTGCGACGTGCCTTGCTTGGATTGTGTTTCTCCGGCTGTACCCCCGTCGCCCATGTGCATACAAGCCGCTATTTTGACTCGAGGACACTGATCTCTTTGGAGGAGAGGAGATGGCCGTACGATCGCTATAGATGGTGCACTTTGTTAAATTCTGACGATACGATTGCGAAGTCGCCCTTTCCTAGAGATCCGCTCCGCTCGATCACAACTCCAGGCCCTAGGTTGCCCCAGGGCTCAGTCGCAACCATGCTTCGGATTCGCAGATATCGCTACTTTGTAGCTTTCGCCGTTGTTTTGGTCTTCATTCTCTATCGTGTGAGCAGGGCCAGCGATCGATGGGATGACTTGTCTACGACCTTAGACTTCAAACCTTTGCCAAAGCCCCCAATTCAGAACCCTCCGCTGCACGGCCATGAGCTCCAAACGAAGCCCCAGAAGGTGGCCCAAGATGCGCCGCCGCGACAGCAACCTTTGAAGGCGGCCGAGAAAAACGAGGTGCCTGTCAAGATCCCGGTACTAGAAGCGGAGGACCGAGCCGGAAAGTTCGAAATACCGACCACGACATCTTTCACCCCAACGAAACCCACCCACGCTGATGCCGACAATATGCAAGACCAGGCGCCCAAAACTACAAACCCGCCTACGATCCCCGCCATCAACATCCCTGACCGCAAGACACCGCAAGAGGTATGGAAAGAGCAACAGGAGAAGCAATATAATGCGCAGGCCCAGGTGCCACTGGAAGACCAGCTATACCGGCCTAGTACCACTTCCCAAATCCACTGGACAAAACAGCCCGAGCACTTCCCGATTGCCAAAGAGTCCATTATTCCTCTCCCGACCGGAAAGCCGAAAGCGATACCGAGGGTGCAGCATGTCTTTGGGCAAGAGTCGGAAGAGGCCAAGACCAAGAGACTTACGCGCCTGGCCAAGGTCAAGGGCGAGATGGAGCGCGCTTGGGGTGGTTACAAGAAGTATGCTTGGATGCATGACGAGCTGTCGCCTATCACCAAGAAGTTCAGGGATCCCTTCTGCGGCTGGGCTGCAACTATGGTGGATGCTCTCGACACCCTGTGGATCATGGGTATGAAGGAGGAATTCGAGGAGGCTGTCAAGGCCATCGGGACCATCGACTTCACCACCTCCACGCGCAACGAAATCCCTGTTTTTGAGACCACTATCCGCTATCTGGGCGGTCTGCTGGGGGCGTACGATGTCAGCGGGGGCAAGAAGGGAGGCTACACAATCTTGCTGGACAAGGCAGTTGAGCTTGCAGAGATCCTCATGGGTGTCTTCGACACGCCCAATCGCATGCCCATTCTATACTACAACTGGAAGCCGACATTCGCTTCCCAGCCTCACCGAGCCGCGAATGGGGTCAGCATCGCCGAGTTGGGGTCCTTACTAATGGAATTCACGCGACTCGCGCAAGTTACCAACGAAAACAAATACTTTGACGCTGTCGAGCGCATTACCGATGCTTTGGTGGATTGGCAGAAGCGTGGTACCACAGTACCGGGCATCTTCCCTGAGCGTGTTGATGCCAGTGGCTGTAACCGAACTGCCGCCACTGATGCTCAAATGAGGTTGACGGCGGAGGCGGCTGAGAAACTTCAAAGCACTGTTCCAACTCCCGAAGATTATACTGGGAGGGAATACGATAGCACACCGAAACCTGCAACCGAGGAGAAACCGGATTCACTGGCTGGACTCCCCCAGGGCAGCAAGAAGACCTCTTCCAGTGCCATCAAGCAATCTCAACCTCTCCATCGTCGGTCACTCGCGGACGATGAGATTGATGATCGGCCACTCACGGCGAAGAAGGGCACTGGCGCTAGCGTGCAGACGCCGAAGAAGCCAATTATCTCGCCTCCTGATCTGTACCAGCAGATGTCGATACACGGCACAACCGGTGAGCCCTACGTGGACATGTATGAGAAGGAGACGTGTTACCCTCAGGGGTTGACAAACGGCTGGGGCTCTGAGACGTATTCCATGGGCGGTAGCCAGGACTCAACATACGAGTATTTCCCCAAGACATTCTTGCTCCTTGGCGGCCTGGAGCCTAAGTACAAGAAATTGCACATGGACACGGTTGATGCAGTCAAGAAGTGGCTTCTATATCGGCCGATGGTTCCCAATGACCGTGACATCCTCTTCAGTGCGAAGATGTCGACAGTCGGCCAACCCGAGAAGGACGCAACGGTTGAGTTTGAAGTGACCCACTTGACTTGCTTCCTGGGTGGCATGTTTGGCTTGGGCGGTAAGATCTTTGACGATGAGATCGACGTTGCCATTGGCGAGAAATTGACCGACGGTTGTGTTTGGTCTTACGAGAGTACCGCCACTGGCATCATGCCCGAAGGCGCCACCATCGTACCGTGCAAATCGGCCGACAACTGTCACTGGAACGAGACATTATGGCACGAGTACCTTGACCCCATGGCGGAATCCCGAGATCTTCAGATTGCGGAATGGGAGAAGCACCACGAGGAGCTTCAGCTGGCCAAGAAAGAGGCGGCAAGGCGTAAGGCCGAGGCCAAAGCTGCGAAAGAGAAGGCGACTGCCGATGCTGACAAAGAAGCAAGGATGGCGCACAGGGAAGAGGCCATGGATGGGAGTGCTGCTGCTGCTGCTGCACCCGCACCCGCCCCTGCGGACAACAGCACCAAGACGGTCGGCACCGCCAACCACGATGTTCCGTCGAGTGGCAAGGAGAAGGAGAAGGAGGCGGACTGGGGCACTCTTCGTAAGCGTGGCCTGGACGACACCACCGTTGCCGGTAACATCGAGACCAGCTCGAACGACAACTCTCCACCTTTAAAGACGGCCAAGAAAGTGTCTCTGGAGGAGAGCTTGGATATGAATATCGCGGGCGGGACTGGCAAGGTTGGAATGCCGATACAGGTTGGAGTCGGCCAGCTCCCGCTCACAGATGCGGACGAGGTCGACGAGGCTTCGATGATACCGGAATCTCCACGGCCCTACACCCACAAGGAGTATGTGGAGCACAGACTCACCAACGAGATGATTCCTCCTGGATACGTCAGCGTTCCTCACAAACACTACATCCTGCGGTAAGCCAACCAGCCCCTGTCGAATATTTCGTGACCTCTTGGTTGCATTCCAAGATCCAGTGCTAACGATTCGATGATACGTGCTTAGACCTGAGGCCATCGAGTCGGTCTGGTACATGTACCGCATCACGGGCGACACCAAGTGGCAGGACAAGGGCTGGCGCATGTTCGAGGCCGTCATCCGGGCGACACAGACCGAGGAGGGCCACTCAGCCATCGCCGACGTGTTGTCGCCCAACACGGCCCAGAACAACGAGATGGAGAGTTTCTGGCTGGCCGAGACGCTCAAGTACTTTTACTTGCTCTACAGCAAGCCCGATGTCATCAGTCTAGACGACTATGTGCTCAACACAGAGGCGCATCCGTTCCTGCGACCGGACGCCTCGGTATAAACACAGGAGGCAGTGTAGGATTCACTGGAGCAAGAAGAGACTGTACGGCTGTACGACTGTGCGACTTGCTTATATATATACAGCTTGCCCCCGAGAAGGGGGCGCGTTCTTGATGACACGACTCCTTTCGCATGAGAAGAGACATTACCACACCATTGCTTTATTGGGTCTCAGCATGGTAGAAACACCAATGCTGACCGGGCCTCTTTCTTACAATGGCGGAGGAGACCAAGCTGAGCACAGAGCTTGCTTGACTTGCGGCGCTGGGCCACATGACGAAGTCATCGTTGCCTAGTATATATACTTGTCTTCTGATCTTAGAAAGCAAGGGGGGCTTCTCAATATACAGAAGAGACGAAAACATAGGCAGACACGAAGACGCATAGATCCCGTCGTTGTCGTCGTCATCAATGAGGAAGGGGAAGGAGAAGACATCGGGCGCTTATATAGCAATATGGGTTGGTTGGGCTGGGCTCTAATGATGGACGATTGGCGAATGGCGCATACACGCACATCGTTGCATTTGGATTTAGTAGGGGGATGGTGCGGCTGCTGGGTTTTCTTTGGAGAAAGAGAGAAGTCCGACCTACTACTTACTACCTACCTACCTAGCTGCCGACCTCTTGACTACTTGCTAGTATTACCCTCTTGGTTTAACTTGATAACCTGAACATATCTTATTGTCCCTCTTTTTGATCTGGATCGCCTTGAATCGTCGTCTGTGTGTTCCTTTCTGTCTACTTGTCCTGTGGTGCCTAGATCCTGACTCTATCTTTGGAACCACTCTGCGTGCCTAATTACATACCCAGCATGACCACCTGGAGATGACAGTTAGTTGACAGACACCCGCTTTCGTGTACGACAAAAGCATACATCGCCAATTCAACTGGAAGCAGGGCATGTAATCAACTTGGGACTCGTCAGCCCACTCGACACCAAAGAGCGAAGGGACATGGGCAATATGCGGTGTTTTGTTCTTGCTATTACTTTCCTTACATACTACCTATTACTATATATTTACCGGTACCCCTACAAGACTTCTCTCTTGATCAGTCAGTTCCTTTCCATATCTCAATATGATGCAGATGCCCCTTTCTTCCTTTTCGTCCCCTGCATGCATGCATCTCTCCCGCCAGTATCGACTCATCGGCAAACCACATAAGTAAAGGCGATCACATTCACACAAAATCACAAGCAAGCATCAATCAGGAATATCGTCTTTCGTCATCATCGATCATCTTTCTCTTCATTTCATTATATCTGCATCTGTATCTTCTTCCTTTCATTGGTTTTCGCAATCCCCGGTATCGTAATTGGTTCCCTGGGTTGGTCGCAAATGGTCCCTTCCCCAAATAACAAAAAGAACCAATCCAGAAAAAACCCGGGGGCGCGCAAAGACAAACAAAACATGACAAAAAATCAAATGGGGCAATAGGTAGGGGAAATTGTTTTCTTTCTTGTCTGGTATTCCAATGACAAGGAAAGAGAAAAACAACTTTCAACCCCCGTACCCTTCTCGCCTTTCCCTCCCCTTTCCATATTAAACTCCGGTTCCCAAATGCTCTTGTTTGATTCTTTGCGCGAAAAAGGATTACTCCCACAAGCAATGATGAATGATTCTTTCCGTGTGCGTAGTGTTGATGGTGAGGGTGATGCTGCAACTGCTCCTCAGCCTTGCCCGCGGACGAGGTGCTTCAGGGACTCCACTCGCCCATCCTCCTTGTTCCCCAAGAGCCATCTGTTTTTCTCAGTTGGTAGTGGTGTTGACAGGAGAATCGGCGCTAAGGCGGAGCCAATGATAGCATCGAAGCGGTTCGAGGATCCAAGGAGCAAAAATGTACAGTGCTGCTGGGTAGTGTGTAGAGTTGTGTGTGTGTGTGCGTGTGTTCGTGGTCGTCTATAGTGTGGTCGTGGTCATAAAACGCTTGTCGCATGCCGTGCCTGCCCTGATTCCTAGGGTTTGTGAAAGAGAAGAAAAACAAAATACAGAATGATCTCCTATCCGCTGTTTGATCCGTTGCCTCCGTGCCGCCGTCCGTCCGTCAAAAGGTTTTCGTTAAATACAGTCTTGTCGAAATAAGTTGTTCATGTTCATCTTCCCAAGGCGCAATTTCCTATTGCCGCCCGTGGAGCTTTTTGCGCTCGCTCATTAGTCCGCCAATTGCGTCAACACCCGTATGCTCAGAATCATGACGAGTAGACCTATTGTGACGATGATGAGGAGTGTAAAACTAAACCAACCCAGGACCATGGCGGACGTGCCGACTCCGGATAAGACACTACCATTTCCGAAGTCTTGCGCGATGACGGATGCGGCCACGGATGCTGTATGTTGCCACAGCACACTGACCAGCACGAAGATTGAGGCGATGAAGATGATGGCAAGGGCGATTTGCGACACCGGCCTCGAGGGGAAAGGCTTGATCTCGCGCTCGGAGCCCTCGGAATCTTCCTCCTCGTGCCAGCCGGGGAATGTGGCGAGAAGCAGGAAACAGACGAAAGCGAAGATGATCGCGATGATGCTGTGAAAAAGGCGGGTTAGCTCAAGAGCAAAGAGAGGTTCACAAGGACCTTTAGGGTGTAGACTTACATCAAGTATGGGAATACGATCATATCCTTGAACTGCGCCGCCAGCCAGATCAGGTTGAGGGGATCCTGGTCCACCGACACCTCGTTGGCCAGTGCCGTGGCATTGTTGCTACACAGCCACGCGCCGCCGTCCGGGTTGACGCAGATACCGAAGTAGCCGACGCGAGCCTGCAAGTGGGCGCTGCCGACAATGTTGCTGATGGCTTGGTTGACGTTGTAGTCGACCTGGGCAGTGTCGGGCACGGCCGTGTAGTGCTCGTAGTAAAGCGACAACAGGAAGATATCGGGTATCATAGGCGACGAGGAAGAGCAGCCTGCTAATAATAAGGAGAGCAGGATTATTGATATGGCAATCAGGATCATCAACACATGGTGGTAACCCAGGAACGGTATGAACCCTAGAGGGAAAGAGATATGATGTTAGTGAATTGTCTCTCGCCATGTTGGTGAAGGGGGTGTTTGGCCAACGCATTCCTCCCTTTTGGGAGTGAGTTGGGTTGAGAAGGAAGATTGTTTACTTACGGTACCAGCCGACTTGGAATCTTTCCGCCATTCTTTCGATGGGTGTGTGGTAGAACCTCTACTCGAGACCTCAGATTCCTGAGGACGAGCTTCCCTTGGCTTGAACCCGCACCGTCGTCCTCCGTGGGAGCGACGTTGGGTTACGAACTCGAGGACAGACAGCTAGGCTGCTGGAATTCTTGCGCCGACAAGAAGGTGGATCAGTGTCGCCTGGTGATTCGACTTTGCGATGCGATGTTCAACTTGCGCTGCCGTAGAAGGCAAGGCAGGCAGCGAGCTGGAATGTGCCGCTGCGATGTGATGTCTCGGTCGAGTGAAGCCTCCACAGCCGTCGACTCGCGTATAAAGAGGCAGGAGGATGCTGCAGGCTCGGATGGAGAAGTTGGACTCGTTTCCCTAGTTGTCAGAGTAATACCTATGTGTTGTTGACAGTGAGGTGGAGTGAGAGTGGCTCTTGTTGAGGGAGGAGAGGGTGTGGATGTGGATGGTGGTGTGATGTAGAGAGAGTAGAGTATGCAGAGTAGAGTAGAGGGAGTGAGTACAACAACTCGAGAAAGGATTAGTCAGTTGCGGTCAATAACAATTGCCTATGTTGTTCTTGTCAATAGCCTGGGTTGAGTTTTTTGGCAGATATGCAGGTCTCAAATCTCAATTGCACAACTGGGAGAAGTAAGTATCGATCGAGGAAGAGGGAAGAGAGAGAGGGAGAGAGCAGAGCGGGAGAGAGCGCGGTCGGAGCGAACGTCTTTCGGGGTCAGTCCTGTCTAGTCAGTTTGCGAAATATCTCGGTGGTTGGTGTAGGAGAGTAGAGTAGAGTAGAGTAGAGTGGGAGTAGTAGTAGCAGCAGTAGCGATCTTCTTTTCCGGGCTTCGATTCCAAACTGGTGGTATGGCATGCATGTGCAGACAAGATGATGGGAAGACAAGAGAATTGGAGACAATTGACGACGGGACGGGATGTCATTGGTCTAGCCACAATCTTTTTCTCGACGATGAGGTGACGCCGTTGGCTGACGAAGGTCCAAAAGCCCCAAAATCTGGTCTCCCAGCCATCGGGTTTTTGTTGACAGCAGGGGTGGGTGGGTTGCTGAGGGGATGTTCGGGCCCCGGTTCGATTGGGCGATTGGATCTGTGACGCCAATTAAGTGACTTCGCCAGTTAAACCTGCCACTAACCTGCCAGCCTGCCCGGCATTAGCGCCAGCTCTTCCCCCCACCAACCCGCCTATGATACCGCACCAGCAAACCAGCTACCCCACTATGGGAGGCTGGGCTGGCCTTGGTTTTTTCGCTGTGCTTGCCGCTGCCTGCTGTTGCTTGCTGTCTTTCTCCAGCACGCCCAGCCGACTTGGGTTTAGTCTGCTGTAAGTCTGGTGCAGTCCCTGCATACCTGGTTGACATGGTTGACCTTCGTTTTGCGCCGGTGCCTGACCTGGACCTGAGCTGACGGAAGGAACTGGATTCTCAGCTCGCCTGGTCTGAATTGATTTCCCGATCTTCGCTGCTCGTGTCGGCCGGACGCGTTAATCGTCAGGGAGACTCGAACGTCTAGACGCAATCCCCAATCTCCAATCCCACTTGATCCCGGTTTAGCCCCAGGAACCCGAATTACCCGTTGATCCTGTTCGTGATTCTCTTCCAGTTCCTGGCTCTGGCGGTACCTGTTCGTTCGTTGGACCAGGACCAACGCTTGACGCGTGACGCTTGACGCTCGACAGCTTGACGCCTTTTTTTTCTTCTCCAGGGCTTCCCCCATGACGTCGCAGTGTCGCATCCCCCTCGACTCTCTTTTTCTGCCGCTGGGCAACCACGACTGGGCACCCCACTTCCTCTGTCTCTCTGTCTCTCTCTCTCTCTCTTGCTCCCTTGCTCCCTTGCTCTCTTGTCAGCTTTGTTGCTTGTCTCAGAGTGATGGCATCAGCAGAGCTTATTAGGTGCTTGGATGGGGAGTTTCTCAGGGTACTGATCGGGGCCCCTTGCATCTTGCATGTCCCTTTTCCCATCTCTGCATCTTGTTGCTTAGGTACACCTGCATCTTTAGCTCAGCTCAATCAATGGATTGATTGCCTGCAGCCCGCATCGCGCTTCGTACATACGTGTACTTCTATTAATATCGATCAAATGTTTGCAGCGCTCAACTCGCATCTGCATAAGTATATATCTAGGCTTGCTCCCATCTCAATTGCATCTCCCTTCTGCAAAGCACACCGAAATGTTCCGCTTTCCGTTACAGTAAGCATATGCCTAACCATATAGACGATGGATGCGGTGAAAGGAATCGTGATGCCAATGCCCCATCCCAAATAACTGGTCGCCATATGAGCAAGGAATACCCGCCACACGCACAAATCAATGCCTTGCCTTCTTACCTTGCTGCATTTTCCGGGAGGGAAGTGGCGCCATCTCCCGAAAACGTTGACCGTAGCCAGCGAGTCGGACACGGACACATTTGAAGTGCAGACAGCATGCAACATGCTGCGTGCACATACCATTTTGTGCCGATATTCCAGCTCGGCAGGCAGGCAGGACCCGCACCGCCCAAAACCCAGCCATTTGGTCGCAAGCGGTGTGCGCGCTCTTAGCTAAGGCAGCTGCTGAGCTGTATCCAACTTGCAGACAGCATACCTACACGAGTTTTGGCTGCCCAATGTTCAAACTAGGAGTCAATTTGGGTTAATGGAAACCAATGCAATGCGGAGCTTTGCATAATAATAAAGGTAAGAGCTACATCGTGCCTTTACTTCACACGCATCCTACACCACAGTAAAAACATGTTTGGTGGTTCCATCTCCCTCCCCTGCCCAGAAAGTGCCCTGAGCTAGGTGCCGATAACGCCCCGAGCCAAGCGCAAGCATTGGGAGCGTGGCTGAATCTGGGCGATAAATCTCGTCGCTCCAGCAAAATCGTGTCCAACCAATTGCATCGTCGCGCCAGGGTCTTCCTCCTTCCAATCTAGGCAATTACCCATCTCTCTGCCCACCTCCACCAGAACCAGATCGTCCAAATCTGAGGTCCAAGCATCAACCGCATGCCCTAAACCATCACTTGCAGTATCTGAAGATGCGCTTCAAGATGAGATGCACTGGGTCTACATACGCAGTCGGAACCCACACCCAACTTTTGCGAGAACACAAACTCATAGATGCTCATCAAGCTGCATTGACCGATTCAAGGTGTCTGTATTAGCACACTTACACGGCGTTAGAGGGACAAAGAGCCCAACTGCACCACCCCTACGGCAGTCGAACTAGGTAGGCAATTTCTCACATCCAACAACCAGGCCTGAGTTCTGGAAGTTTAGCTTTCGTAGCTTGATTACTTTAACAGGCATCAATGATACATGGGCGTAAACAGCAATGCTGCCGCCTATGCTGTTTCTGGCTTGCATATGGCATGTCCTGAGTTAGCGCCCACCAGCAACCCCAGGTAGCCTATCTAGATCAAATTGTAGATGAGGAGTAGCCTGCCGCCTAGAGAGCTGGTTTAGATATACCTTCTTTGTCCTGCTTAGAACACAACCCGAGTCTGCAACAACATCTGATTCTATATGGCGTCTGGGAGATATCTACCGAAAACTCTCCTTAACCTAATATCATTGGCATCTCTCCCCGACCAGTCGACATCAACCGAGGATTGCCTAATCTGTTCCAATCCAAACCAAGCTGAGCCGCTTCGTGCAACCAAGCTCTTTCGCCTAGAATCGCTTTAGCAGTTGGAAAAAGAGTCAGTGCGCTCTGGGGTATTGGGAAATCCCAAAAAGCAAAGTATCAAAGGCGTCTCCCGAAAGCCTCCAATGAGTCCCGGGCCTACGACTAAGATTAGAAAAACACAGATAGCTATTCTTGTTTGCACACACTTAGATATACATGAGCACATGACAATTGATTCCGGGATACCTCACTGACCCAACTTGGTGATTATGAGTGAGTCTCTAATAGGACCTGGTTGTCGTTTGGCCGGCACCAAAAATGCCGATGAAGCGAACGCCGTGGGTTGAAAATGACGACTGGACTGAGACACAATCTCCAACAGCCACGACGGATCCCGGACTGGAGAGGACGGGCAACGATGGAGCAAGGAAGCCGGAGGAAACAAGCGGTTGTGCCGATCGAGAGATGATGTGTCGCCTTGCCAGTCCTTGAGGTGACGGGCCGCGCTGTCGTGAAGCCACGCCGCCGACTGCAGGTACGGTTTCGAGGCGGCAGCGCCAGATAGGTGACGGCGGTTATAGCAGTACGTTGCGAGGACGTATGTAGCAGAGAGGCGAGCAACTCGTTGGATTTCAGAAAACATCGCACCATTCAACGTTCTCTGTAGCTGAGATGAGCCGATTCTCAAGTGTTTTTATCAATAAAATGGGAGATGTTGAGGGTGATATGGGGAAGAAGGAGGGAAGAGGGAGGCGGACTCAGAAGTCGCGATGCTGGAAAAGGACTGTTTATTTGAGTGTTCGTTCACTGAATAGTGTGGGAATGACTGCTACGCTGAGGTCAATTCAACCTACAGGCATTTGCTTTTATCACATGGACCCATCCATGGGTCTGGCTCAGTTCCCCTACTAAGGCATCTAACAGAAAGACTATTTCAGCCTCCACAAGTAAGAGTCTACCTTTTTGAGGGATCTTGATTCTTAGCCTCGATCCTTGGCGATATATGGCACCTCACTCCAAACCATCAGGATGAAAGGAAAATTACTACCTGGGGCAACTTCCTCTCACGATTGGGGTATTCCATTGCACAGAGATTCAACTACATGCACATGTTCACGAAACAGTTATTACCAGCCAACATTTTCAACCGTAGCGCGATTCCTCGCACTTCCATACACAGTAGACGGCAACATACCTTGTGTCCAAACGACTATGCTGCTGCTAGGCCTCTAATGAAAGTTTTCGTCGGAGGGAGATGGAATCCCAAGCAGCTGGCCAGAACGTGGGCATCTTAATCACAACCAACGGCAGTCGCTAAATAATACTAAAAATTTATTTTGCTATGCGAACCTTCGGTATACAGAGAAGTCCCTCAAGACTTAAGATCAACGCTCAAAGAACTATCATAGCAGTGGCTCTGTCGGTTGCCTCTTGTAGATACATTGAATTATACGTACAGGTCTTACAGCTGAAGCCGGAGGTTGTCTAGCGCACATACGCCACCAGCAAAGACATTGCCGCTCAGGTCACACAAGGGGCGTTGTCAAAGAACCCCACGTTGGACCATGATGTCTCTCGGCATAGCTACTCGGTGTGCTTGGCGCATGAACGGATATTCAGGGACTGCTATGCAATAGCCAGTTATAGTAGAGCCTCACTGGGCTAGTTCATAGAGGTATCGACATGGTAAAGACCGCCATGCTTCGTCTACCATCTTGGCTACAGAATACAATCTATGAGCGGAGACACCACATGAGAAAGAAAGTAGATGGGCAAATACTGTGATGGCTGATTGGAGGGACCTGGCCGTGAATAATTGACCGGCATATCAAATTGAGGGGTCTAGGGTCTAGTTTAGGGAGCCTCGGAGGGTTGGTTGAATGCAGTATTCCCATTGATTTTAGCCTTAAAAGGGGGTAGGATACCACAATCTAGACCCCCCGCACCTACCCCTTGGACAGTTGCCATTGTTATCTGGTTCAAGAATACGACCTGGAGGTGTTGCGCCCTGCTTTGTTCCAGCGACGTTCATTTGAGAGTGAGACACCGTTGGTGACCGCCACTAAACCCTAGCCGCAACGCCGGGAAATTAGCAGGCTATTCATACTTTACAGCATTCGTTACGTGGTAATTACCAACGGCCTGATGTAAAACATACGAAACGCTCTTTGACAAACGAACCCCAGGGCAGAGAAGCAAAGAAGTAGAACCACCCCTCCTAAAAAAAGCTGTTGGAGAAATTGGGGAACATGCATGTAGCTATGACGAGTCAAGGCGGGATAAAATGGTTGCACATAGGAATCCCCTACTGCCGACCCCAGAATTGGAGCGGCAGTGGTCATGATTCGGTAACACACACGCTTTAAAAGGGACCCCTCGCCCTCTCTTTACAGATCCAGGAGCTGGCACATGGAGTAGTACCCTCTTCTGCAATACGACATGCATTATCCTTCATTTACACTTTCCCTCTGGGGTCTTGCTGCATTTGTCACAGCGGGCAACTGTTGTAAAGCAGCAAAGGCTCAATGTCCCGTTGTGAGTACGTCCGCAGTGGTGAACACGGGCGACCCAGTCGGCAAAAGCGAGGTCTACGAAAATGGTAAACGCGCATTCTTCTCTACTTTACATATGAAGTCTGGGACTTCATTCACCTAGGATCTTGTTTCTCTCGGTCGAACGGTGTACGTCCCCAGCTAACCAAGGAGGCGCGCAGTCACCATGTACTACACGGGCGGTGACAAAGCCACCGACGTCTCCGTCCTGTTCCTGACGGACATCTACGGCCTCGCGTCCCCGGAGAACAAGCGCCTGGCCGACAGCTTCGGCCGCGCCGGCTACTTCACCGTGGCGCCGGACCTGTTCAACGGGTCGCCCTCGCCGCTGGACATGAACGCCCCCGGCTTCAACCAGACGCGGTTCCTCGACGCGCACGGCCCCGCCGAGACGGACCCCCTCGTCGCCCTGGCCGTCCAGTACCTGCGCGACGTGCGGGGCGCTACGCGCGTCGCCGTGGCGGGCTACTGCTTCGGCGGCCGCTACGCGCTGCGCTTCGCGGGCACGACGGCGGGCGCGGGCCACGGCAACGGCGTGGGCGCGGCCTTCGCGGCGCACCCGAGCGGCTGGACCGACGACGAGATCGCCGCCGTCGCGCTGCCGGCCTCCGTCGCCCTCGGCGACCGCGACGAGCTCAACCCGCCCGACCGCCGCCACCAGCTCGAGGCCCTCCTCAGCAACACCACGGCGCCCTGGCAGGCCGACCTGTACAGCGGGGCGCCCCACGGGTTCGCCGTGCGCGGCAACGTCTCGGTCCCGCAGCAGCGCTTCGCTAAGGAGACGGCCTTTGTGCAGGCGGTGAGGTGGTTTGAGTTTTGGGCCAATGGGCAGCCAAGTCGCTAGGCTGCATTTGGGAAGTCGGCAGTGGGATGTTTATAATACTCGTGTGTCAGCTTCTAGCCTGCATATCGAGCTGAGAGGAGTTGAGAGTCAATGTAAGATAATGGGCAGGGGGACGGATTTGCACATAGGCAACCCTGGATCTAATGTTATTCATGATACGAAGCAGAATACTCATGGGGCTATCCCCAACCCTGTTCGGGTTATGGGCACGAACGCAACGAAACCTTGATGTTCTCTTCCCTGTGCAGAATACTGATATTGAAATGTCCTGGTACATTTTTCAGAGTATGAGATGACAGTAGCAAAAAGGATAGTCAATCCAAATCAGGCTTTCTTAACAGATGCACAATGGCCGCAATACCCGCAAGCCCCCGAACAGTCCGTAAAGTCCTCCTCCCCATCATGAACACCGAAGCTAATCTCACTATCCGAGTCCGTGTCCGAGCCAACAGAGGCGCCATCGTCTTTCGCCTCTAGCACGCCAGCTGCCGACAGCCACCTGGCCTTGACCTCGGCCGACAAAGCATCGCCTGCGTCCGGGAGCTGCTGGCGGACCTGGAGGATCCCGGGCCTGTCCGCAGCGTGGCAGAGCTCCAACCTGCGCGCCGGGTTCTGCCAGACCAGCGCCCGGATGCAGTGGAGCAGCGCCGCGAGCCGCGCCAGGACGGGGCGCTGCTGGGCCTCCCACGCGGTCACTTCGGCGCGCACGTCCTGGACCCGGATGTCGTCGAAGACGCCGTTGGTGTGGTAGGCCAGGACGAAATTGGGGATCTGCGAGACCCAGAGGCGGGGCAGCTCGTCGCTGAGGGTGTCCTGGTTGAACTTGCGGCGGAAGCTGCGCGTCTTGAGGTCGAAGATCTGGCTTTGGTCCACCTTGGCGCCCGCGCTCTTGATCTCGAGACCTTCGGCTGCGGTAGCTACCGGCGTCTCCGTGGTGTCGACAGTGGTGGATTCGAGTGTGGATAGCAGGTCATCAAAGTCGGTGGCGGCGGCTGTTCTCTGAGCCTTGGCATTGGTTTGACGTGTTGGTGGAGAGACTTTGGCGGCTGGAAGATATCCATCTGCCTCGAAGCGGACGAAGCACCGCATTCCTCCGAAGCTGTAACTAAGGAGTCGCTGGTGGGAGGTGGAGCTCTTGACGGACTGGTCCCAGGTCGTGTAGTGTTCAGGGAAGGTGTGGCCGAAACCCCGGACGTCAGGGATCTTTTCCGTGGGCGACTTCTCCCGGCGGATGAAGAACATGGTGTCCCCTATCTCTTCGACCAGGATGCGGAAGGGCTTTTGCTCGCCTCGAAGAAAACGAACGAGGTTACCCAGGGTACTGCTACAAGCGACTAGGTCGACTTCGGCACTGTCACATTGGCTGGGTGCATCGCTCAACGCGGCCACCACTGCAGGCTCCATGGGATGGGTCGGGTAGCGCGCAGCATTGCGGTCCCGATAGTAGTCCCCGCTGTCCTCTGCCAGCTCCATAGGCTGGCTGAGAGGGGTCCATCGAGGTGGCATTCCTTCATGGGTTAGTAGATGCTTATGGGCTCTCGTGAAAGGAACTGAGTCGGGTAGCTTGGATTATATACCTGGCATAAGCATGGTCGGAGTTGGACTACTGGTCCAATTGTATGAAGCTACGAGCTGGCAGCCCGTGACGCTTGCATGCTGTTCATGGTCAGCAGCGTCTGAGGCTAGATCAGCAGGCTGCAGTTCCTTGATCAAGGACCCAAGCGGATGGTCGGGAATTTCTGGGATGACAGATCTGGAAGGACCATGAGGGTATCCGGGATACCTGCTGCCGCGAGAGCGACCTCTCCCTCTCTCTCTCCAATAGGAGTTGCCACGAGAAGAATTGAAATGCATTGAAGACATTCGTTTACGACAAACAAAGTGGTCCAGCGAGATACAGAGTTGGATAAAGATACTATGTGAATCAATTCACTTTTGAGTCAATAGCTCTGGAGGCCTCGGTTGAGCTGATTTATCAGAGACGACGGAGGCCTGACAGAGTGTGTTGGATGTTGGATCAAAACGGGGGAATGGCTTGGGTAGAGCGCATGGCGCTGCCCCCTTGTAAAAGAGGCCTACCACTTTCATGCCGGTTCGCGTCGATTCCAGAATCAGTTGGGCTTCGGGTCGCACAGAGTTCATATGTGATTTCTGGCCCGAGTCTGCCTTGCTCGATGCGTTGGCCTGATTCTCGGCCGATTGATGCGACCGGATTGGAGGCAGTGCTGCCATTCATGTTGGCGGCCGCATTTTTGACCTGGAAATTTGGAGTCGCCTTGCTGCCTTGCCTGTCCCGCGGTGATGGGCCTCCCGCAGCATGCAGAAACTATCATGCATCCGGCAACCAATCAAAAACATCGTCTGCCTTGATAAGCCTCTTACAAACAGACGGTTGAGATCGTTGCCTTCACGAAAGCACAAACGGATTCTGCCACTTTCTGTCCCTTTGAAAACCACCCTTATACCTCTCGAATCTAGAGTCTAGTTAGACCTTTCTTCTCTATTCCATTTCCCGCCGAGAAGTGGGAGAGTTCCATTGTCGACGGCATTTGTCATTAGCATCAGAATCTAGCTTTGTCATACTTTGCTCTGCATTAGTACCTGCCAACGTTTTCCAGTGTCTCGTTGACTTCATTTTTTACCAGCTTTGGCTTCTGTTTTATTCCATTTCTGCCATTCACTCTGAATTACATACTCGCTATCAGCCATGGCTATCATTCATGGCCCCGTTACGGCAGATGACGGTACCTCGAGCCGAGCCCTCAGACTGGCCAGACTGTTCAAGTCTTCCATCAACGGGAAACGGCCCATCACCAATGCAAACGACGCCAAGCTCTTCCTCGAATCTGCCCAGAGTGGCGAATCTCCCGCCAAGACTATCGAGACTATTGTGGGAAGTAGTAACGGTATGGAATGTGTACGAGCAAGTGTTCGTGCCGATGTGTCCCATGGCTTTATCAAGACTGCCACCCTCAGCTTCGTCGTCTACCTTTCCGACCCCGCAGTGAAGGCACTGGCGGATGGAGGACTGCTATGGCAAATCATCCTAGCCATGGTCGACCCGCCCACTATGTGGAAGGAATTGGTCAAGTCACTCAATGCCCTTGAGGAAGAGCATCTCCGCCCGTTCGCTTGGCTCGTCCATGAGATCGTCTCCTCAACGGACGAAGTCGCCGTATCCCTTTTACCTGACATCAATGCAGTCATGGCTCACAACAGACTTCAAAAGTCAGGCTCGTATGACACCAGAGCACTTGCATACAAGATACAGAAGGCCCTTGACTTGAAGACAATACCCACGGCGGTCAGCTCCAGCTACTCTCCCGGGGGTCGACACGGCAACGACTTTGCCGACTATCGCGCCATTTCATTATGGCCAACAACCGACGAGTTTATGGCTTCTACGAAACCATTTCTCCGTCGAGCGCGAGATATAGATGAGGCAGAGCCTTCAGAACGGGCCAGCATGCACCTGGACAATCAATTCCGGTTGCTCCGAGAAGACATGCTACAGGAGCTCCGCGAAGACTATCAAGTTATTGTCGGTAAAAAGAAGCCCCGCCGGCCGGCTCAAATCCTCGGTGAACTTTCTCTTGTCAGTCTAGAAGCCGGAGATGACCAGAGAGGTAAGAAATGCTCGATTGCTGTACAGTGCCATCAAGGCCTGGGGCAGCTGAGTAAGATGAAGGGAGCACAATGTAAGAGATATCTCGACGAGAACAAGAACTATCTCAAGCACCAGTCATTTGGTGCTCTCGTCTCTGGACCAGATATCCTCGGTTTTGCATTCATCGACCGCAACATCGACCTCCTCTGCAAGCAGCCTCCGGTCGTCTGTCTCCAATTCACCGACAGTAAGGCCCTTGGCAGAGCACTATTAGCACTTCGCACCCAACCCGGTTGCCAGTTTGTCCTTGTCGAGACTCCAGTCTTTGCCTACGAGCCTGTCTTGAAAGGCCTGCAGAATATGGCCGAGCTCCCCCTCCACGAGCTCATCTTGGATCTGCCAGAAGCTCACCAGTTAGATACACCTTTGCGAAACACAACAAGAGAACACCTCAGCAACAAGTTCAAGGATACCTCTGAACAGGGAATCGACGTCATTCTTGGCCAGGTGAAGCGACGAGTTGATCGGTCGCAGGTGAAGGCATTCAGTGCGGCTTTGGTTAACCCCGTGGCTCTCATACAGGGACCCCCAGGTAAGTACTCCCATTACCCAAGATAGTGTGGGTATATTTTGACTCTTGACATAGGAACTGGCAAGTCATTTGTGGGCTCATGGATCGTGAAGGAGCTGTATGACAACTCCAAAGATCGGATTTTGGTCATCAGCTACACCAACCATGCCCTCGATCAGTTTCTCGAGGAGTTGATGGATGCCAGCATTCCAGCTAGCCAAATAGTCAGACTTGGGTCGAAGTACACCGAGGGCACTCAAGGACTCCTGCTATCGAAACAAACATCGACATACAAACGAAAGCCAGATGCTTGGGCCCGCATCGATAGACTAAAAGAGGAATGGTCAGTGCTCCATGAGACGCTTCAGTCTAGATTTGCGGCCCTTGTCAGCTCTACAGTCTCTTTCGATACTATCATGGAACACCTCGAGTTCTCAGACAACGATAGCCACTTCCATTATGCTTTCACGATACCTTCATCTGACCAAGACTGGAAGCGGGTGGACAAGAAGGGCAAAGGTATCCAAGAAGACTACCTATTCAGAAGGTGGTGTCGTGGGGAGGGCCCAGGCGTCTTCACTCCAGATGTCCCGGCGAGCTGCAACAAAGTATGGAACATGAAGATGGACAAGCGTACAGAAGCCTACCAAAAGTGGTGGAGAAACATCAATCTCGAGCAGATCGAGCTTATCCAAGAGGTCGCTCAGCGGATGGATCGTGTATACGAACAAAAACAGGAACAGTTCAATGAGCGAGACATCGAGACGCTGCGTTCCAAGCGTATCATCGGCTGCACTACCACTGCCGCAGCAATGTACACCAACGTCATCCGTGCCGCCAATCCCGACGTTGTGCTCGTCGAGGAAGCCGGCGAGATCCAAGAGGCCCATATCCTGACCGCCATGGCACCTTCGGTAAAGCAGCTGATCCTCATCGGAGACCACAAGCAGCTCCGACCCAAGATCAACAACTACGCCCTATCAGTCGAGAAGGGCGATGGGTACAACCTCAACATGTCCATGTTTGAGAGATTGATTGAACATGGTCACTCCTTCCGGACCCTGATGAAGCAACATCGCATGCATCCTGATATATCTCTTTTCCCTCGAGCGCTCACCTACCCCGGACTCCTCGACGGTCCAAAAACGGCAGAACGTCCATCTATATTTGGACTACAGAATCGAGTCATATTCTTCAACCACGAACAACCAGAGACAACCATCGACTCGTTGGCTGACAAACGTGATCCGACGGTCAAAGCCAGCAAACAGAACCAATTTGAGGTCGATATGGTCGTTGGTCTTGTGAAATACTTGGCACAGCAGAGCTACGGCACCCGAGATATGGTGATTCTTACTCCTTACCTCGGACAACTACGTCTCCTCCGGGAAGCCCTGAACAAGGATAATGACCCGGTCCTCAACGATCTGGATTCCGGTGAGCTCTTGCGGGCAGGTCTCATAACACAGGCAGCTTCGAAAGTCGGGAAGAGGCAGATTCGTCTGTCCACCATAGGTTAGTTCTGCCACCTAATTGAGCGTTCCTGTACAACTTTACAGCCTTACTGACAATGGGCAATAACAGACAACTACCAAGGTGAGGAATCCGACATTGTGATTGCCTCCCTGACGCGTGGCAACGACCAAGGAGATATTGGTTTCATGTCGTCCCCGGAGAGGCTGAACGTCTTAATCTCCCGCGCGAGGAACTGCCTGATCATGATCGGCAACATGGATACGTTCACCAGGAGCAAGAAGGGAGGTCCGCTCTGGACCAAGTTCTTCGGTCTTCTCAAGGAGAATAACAACCTCTACGATGGCATCCCGGTCAAGTGCGAGCAACATCCCGAAACGAAAGCAGTGATAAGCCATCCGTCTGATTACGCCAGATTCTGCCCCGACGGAGGCTGCGCAGAGCTTTGGTAAGTACAACCTGCTCAAAACACAAGCACTATTGCGGTCCACAAAAACGTATATACTAATACCGAATAAGTGGTGTCCAACTGAACTGTGGCAAGCATACTTGCAAACGTCGCTGCCATCGGGAGCGATCCCATACGCAGGTCGAGTGCACTTACCGGGTCGAGTTGGTGTGCGACAGGCAACACAAGCGTAAAGTGGCATGTGCCAAACGGAAGAATCGCTGCGAGAAATGCATCATGGAAGACGAAGAGCATGAGCGAAGGATCAAACGAGATCTCGAGCTTGAACGAAAACGGATCGAACGGCAGCGGGACTATGCCAAGGAGCTGCAGGCGATCCGGGACGAGCTCGATCACGAGAAACGCAAAAGGCAGTACGCGGCAGAGGAAGAGGACGAGAAGTCGGATCTGGCCAAAAAGCGAGAGGAGCTGAAGACGACCAAGGACTTCAACTCGCAGTACGAGCAAGCGAAGAAACTGCAGAAGGAGAGGGCCGCGGCTGTCGCGGCCAAAACAGCGTCCGCAACCCTGCCAACAGCTAAGCCCAAGCCATCGGCATCCAGCGCTGCCAGCGTTCCGGGAGTCCCCGACACTGCAAATGAAGAGTGGGAGTACCTGAAGCAAACTGAGGGCGCCCATAATTCTCCACTGGACGAACTGATGGGTATGATCGGATTGGAAGCCGTGAAAACTGAGTTCTTGGAAATCAAGAACCTCGTCGATACGAAAGTAAGTTGGATCTGTATGCGGCTTTGGATAGGTATGTATGGCACTAACACCAGATTTAGGTCCGACAAGGTGTCGACTTCAGTAAGCAGCGTTTTGGGTCCCAGCTGCTTGGAAACCCAGGCTCGGGAAAGACAACTGTGGCGAGGATATATGCCAACTTCCTTACCTCCTTGGGCGTTCTCCCAGGGTCGAACTTCGAAGAGACCACCGGTGCCAAGCTTGCCAACATTGGCGTGTCCGGGTGTCAAAAGCTAGTCGATAACATTTTAAACCAAGGCGGTGGGGTGATCTTCATCGACGAAGCGTACCAGCTGACGTCCGGAAACAGCCCCGGCGGCGGTGCAGTCTTGGACTACCTGCTCCCCGAGATCGAGAATCTCACAGGCAAGATTGTCTTCTTGTTGGCCGGCTACAACAAGCAGATGGAGAGCTTTCTCGCCCACAACCCGGGCTTGCCCAGCCGGTTCCCCATCCAGATGAAGTTCGCCGACTACACCGACCCGGAGCTCCTCGACATTCTGACACTCAAGATGGACAAGCTCTACAACAAGGCCATGAAGTGTGAGGATGGCCCATCAGGTCTGTACTGCCGTATCGTGGCTCGTAGGCTCGGGCGCGGTCGGGGGAAGGAGGGGTTCGGCAATGCTCGGGCGGTGGAGAACGCCCTAGACCGCATCTCCAAAGCCCAGGCATCTCGCATCCGGCGGGAGCGCCAACAGACGAAGAAGACCAAGCAGACGGCCCCTGACGACTTCTTCCTAACCAAGCTTGACCTCATCGGACCGAGACCGGCGGACGCGCTTGCCAAGTCGGACGGGTGGAGGCAGCTGAAGAAGCTCATTGGACTGGACGCTGTGAAGCAAAATGTCAAGGCCTTGGTTGACAGTGCCACGGAAAACTACGACCGGGAGCTGAAGGAAGAGGCCCTCGTCGAGTACTCGCTGAATAAGGTTTTCCTTGGGAATCCGGGCACGGGAAAAACCACTGTGGCGAAGCTTTATGGCAAGATCCTGGTGGACCTTGGACTGCTATCAAAAGGCGAAGGTAAGACGAGAATCTCTATGAATAATGTGGCGACGGAAAAGGCTGACTTTTATTATGCAGTGGTGGTGAAGCAACCTGCAGACTTTATCGACGCCGTGGTAGGAGGGTCGGAGCAGAAGGCAAAGGGCATACTGGCCGCGACAGAGGGCAAGGTCTTGGTCATCGACGAGGCCTACGGCCTATACGGCCAGACGGGTTCTTTGAATGACCCGTACAAGACGGCCGTCATCGACACGATCGTAGCCGAGGTACAATCCGTCCCCGGAGACGATCGCTGCGTCCTGCTGCTGGGGTACACGGACCAGATGCAAGAGATGTTCGACAACGTCAATCCAGGCCTCGCGCGTCGGTTCCCCATGGCCTCTGCGTTCACCTTCGAGGATTTCAACGACGAGCAGCTTCTGGCGATCCTAAACCTCAAGCTGAAACAGCTCGGCTTCGAGGCAACAGGCGAGGCCAAGAATGTCGCCATGGAGATGCTCAACCGTGCGCGCAACCGTCCCAACTTCGGCAACGCGGGCGAGATTGACATCATCCTCGATGCCACCAAGGCCCGTCACCAGACGAGGCTTAGCAAGGGCGAAACGCAGTCCCGTCAACAACTTGAGGCACGCGACTTTGACGAGAACTTCGACAGGGCGGAGATGTCCGACACCAATGTCAAAGCCCTCTTCCAAGGCACGGTGGGCACCGAGGACACCGTGGCTCTGCTCGAGGGCTACCAGCAGACCGTACGAGCGATGAAAGCGCTAGACATGGACCCCAAAGAGAGCATCCCCTTCAACTTCCTCTTCAAGGGCCCCCCGGGAACCGGGAAAACCACGACAGCCAGGAAGATGGGTAAGGTCTTTTACGACATGGGCTTTCTGGCCAACGCCGAGGTGGTCGAGGCATCAGCGAGCGACCTCGTGGCGCAGTACACGGGACAGACGGGCCCCAAGGTGCGGAAGCTGTTCGACAAGGCGCTCGGAAAAGTCTTGTTCATCGACGAGGCCTACCGACTAGCCGAGGGCCACTTCGCGCAGGAGGCCATCGACGAGATCGTCGACTGCGTGACCAAGGAGGCCTACTACAAGAGGCTCATCATCATCCTGGCCGGCTATGAGAAGGACATCGACCGCCTGGTCTCGGTCAACGAAGGCCTCTCCTCTCGGTTCCCCGAGGCCGTCATGTTCCGCAGCCTGAACCCTCAGGAGTGCACCAAGCTGATAGTCAACGTTATCCAGTCCAAGACAAGAGACATGATTAACAAGAATAAGAATAAAGGCAAGATCGTCTCTTTCGACCTCAGTTGCCTCGTCTCGCCCCAGAAGGATTTTGCTGGTACCATCGAGAAGCTCTTCTTGGATCTGTCGCGCCAATCTGGTTGGGCTAATGCTCGCGATGTCAAGACGCTGGCCGAATCCATCCTCGGCAAGACGATACAATCCAAGGATGGGGTCAAGACTCGACAATTCCTTGTCCACGAGCAGGATGTGGTATCGGTTTTGAGATCGATGCTCACGGAACGGGCGACACGTAGCAAGGCTGCCAAGCCCAAGTCGGCCATCGACGAAATCTTGCAAGCGGCATCAGCATCAGCGTCCGATCACGCACATGTATCTGCGCCACGGACAGCCACGGCTACGAAGACCCAGACCAACACCAACGACGACACGGGGAGCGATGAGAAAGAGGAGGGAGAAGGAGAAACCCCCAAACCAAAGCCCAGCAGTGACGACGGTCATGGGCGGGGCGACGCGCAACGCGACGCCGGCGTGAGCGATGCGGTCTGGGAACAGCTGCAGCGCGACAAGCGTGCCGAGCAGGAGCGAGAGGACGAGTACCAGCGCCTGCTCGAGGCCAAGAAGAAGGCCACCGCGGACGCCGACTGGGAGAAGATCGTGCTGCGACTGCTGGAGGAGGAACGGAAGCGCAAGGAGGAGGAAGCTTTCAAGCAGAAGCTGAAGCAGATGGGGGTTTGTCCTGCGGGATTCAGTTGGATCAAACAGGATTCGGGGTACAGGTGCGCGGGCGGGTCGCACTTTGTCTCCGAGGCGGCTATGAGGAAGGTGTGAGGAGGGACTCGGGGTTCTAGGTTGTGTTAGAGTTGAGGTTTGGCGCCCGGAGTTCTGGATGTGTATTCATACTAGACGTAGAAATGGGTGTTAATGGGAACGATTCAGGCAACAGAAGAAACATCATGATGGGATTTGATCCAAAACTGTATGCATCTCGTCAACAAACAAGCAAGTAGACTCGTACAAGCCTCCTTTTCAGATTGCCGCCGAGATATAATTTGCTCTCCTCCACTTGGAAATAGGCGGTCCCTTTCCATCCCAAAACGTTGCTCCATATCAACTCCTTCTGTAAATGATGAAAATCGCAGTGCTATCACTATCTCACCCAAGCGCAATGGTGCCCTTGAGGGGGGTCATATCCTATCTCGGTATTGATTAGACGGGGGCTGGGAAAGGATCGTCCGGTACAATCCTATAACTCTCCATGGGACTAAGGCGGTCCCTAACCCTGAAGCAAAGAATGAATGGGGTTGTTCTGGTTGTGGAAGTTTAAAACAGGCTATCGATGGCTCGGAGAACCATAATGTTTCGACACAGGTGGAGGGCGCATCTTTTCCAGAAGACCTATTACTAACAGCTTGACGCAACTAAGAATTCTCGTAAACGGAAGGACCAAGCGCGTGCTTCTGTCGCACAGTGTCCAAAACAAGAATAGACGCTTGCCCAAGCGCCGCTAAAAGGGGTAATTATTACCGATAAGTGATGATATGCTATGCAGGGGCTTCCTGTTCGAAACATCATCGCATCGTACATCTTCCCTCCCAGTCTTTTTTATCGATCTATGCAGATGAATCGCAGACGATGGGGGCCGTGATCTTGGATTTTGCTACGCTTGGGTCGGTCATGCCCTCGATGCTGATATCCCTTGCCCACTAGTAAGTTCAGCTCCAGCTCCAGCTCCAACCCCAGCGCTGACCCGATGCAGCGGCCGTAATGGCCACATACCGAAAGTGAGCGGAGCCGCTTGACCCAAAGGAATGGTCTCAGTCCGCGCATCGGCGCAAGGGGGTCGTACAGACCAGCGGCTGCGAACTCGATGGCGCAGTTCGCGCGCGCGGGGGGCGGAACTGGCTGGCACTGACATGAAGCAAGGTCAACGAAACTCCCTTTGTTCCTCTTGACGCCATGACGCCTATCGGAATACAGAGGCCTTTGTTCTCCACAATCAGAAGGGGGGAAAAGCCACCAACAGCCCTTGTTCTAAAGATATCCCTTCAAAGAGGCCGAGAACGCCATCTGTCACGGCTGACATGGGGCATTCTGTATTTCGTGCCATTGAACCAACGTAATGGCGCTTAAATCATCCCCGAATGCAGGGGATACTAATTATTGAAATTGCACATTACCAATTCTCTTTTTTTTCGACCTCATATTTAAGTCCGAACCCCCCTTTCACGTATGTATACCCCAGACTTTGCTCCGGCGCCATTCCTCGCGATGAGACTCGTTTGCGGTTTCCCTCCTATGATAGAACAGACTTAATAATCACTTTTTCTTCTTCTCCGGAAAAGATGGGTAGCAAGAAAGCAAGCAGATCTGAGACACATTCGACAAAGACATCCCCGACCACGCCCACGGCCCCGTACAGCGCCATCACCCCCTCGACAGCCTCAACCGCGGTCCCGTGTCCGCATTCGGATGGGACCGTCCCTGTCTGCTGGGACTGCGTCGAGGCGGGGCATCCCGGCGCGGGAGCCGCCGCTGCGGCCGTGGTACCGACGGGAAACCATGATGACGATGTGGTGTCGCACCTCTCCGAGAAGAAACAGCAGCGCAAGCGGTCCAAGGCCAGCATCTTCTCCAAACTGAGCAGCCGCGCCAGCCACTCGACGCTCCAGGTGCACCCGCCCGAGCCCGGTAAGGAAGTCATCGTGGCCGACTACCAGCACCTGTCGCAGCCGGGCTTGGAAGTCCTCGCCGGCCCGCGCGCCGTCAACCCCACGTCCCCTACCTACTACAAGAATAGCAAAAAAAGCGATGCTGCAAACGCGAACGCAAACATGACCAACAATAAGAGAGCGGACACTGAGAACTGGGATGTAGAGTCGTCGACGGACAGGAATCGTGCATCGTCGGCCAGATCGGACCAGGGCCGCATCCTCGGCATGAGGAAGAAGCGCTTCTGGCTCTCGACGCTCTTGATCGGTTTGCTGGTCGTCGTGATCACGGTGGGCGTCGTGGTGGGCATGCAGCAAACCGGCAAGTTTGCCAAGAACACGAGTGCGCAAGCCAACGGCGGGTACGTATTTCAGTTTGCTTCTCTTCTTTTCTTTTCTTTCTCTTCTCCTTCTCACATTTCTTCCCCCACCCCGAATGTTGCCAAACAAAACATCCCATTGCTAACTCAAGTAGATCCGGTGCAACTCCCACGACATCGGGCAGCCCAGGCGCAACACCCACAGCCTCCTCCTCGCCCGGCGGCACGGGTCCCATCACTTGTCCCTCCGCCAACAACAGCACTTACACGTTACCCGATAGTGGCAATGTCAGGTTCAAGATTGGATGCGGGTTCTCTCGCGACGGCGGTGACCTGCAGAGCATCACGGCGGGCACGTTCCTCCAGTGCATGCAGGAGTGCGCCAAGAGGACCGGGTGCGCGGGCGTTTCCTGGATCAACGACGGGGACGCAGGGTCGGCCAACAACTATTGTTACACCAAGCTAGCGATGGACGGCAAGATGCGGAATAATGTCTTCGCGCAGTCGGCCGAGCTTGTAACAGGCTAATCGATAAAGACGACTTTGGCCTGATGTGCCTTACCACGCAGGGTGTTTGCTCTTCTCCGCTTTGGGGATGAGTCGGGCCATTTTTGGTTTTCTAGTTGTTTGGCTACATTTGCACCTCTTGTTGTATCATATTTCCGTACCTGACACATTATTCGACCATTTTGGGAGATACTACGCTCGTGTCATATACCTTATATCTAGAGTACGAGATGCTTATCCTGCACGTGACGACATCTCCCACCTTACATAATAATACAACAGTACGTATCAAAGCAATATATTATTCAATCTCACGGCAATGGGGTTCATTAGTTATACGGTGGGTTCTTCTTCTTCTATTGGTACTAAATAAGCCTCAAGCGATATTACTAATACGTAGTGGTCCTAGGGGGCGTCTGGCGGTCGACGCGGATGGTATACTTCTGGTCCGCCACGCTCAGCAGCGTCACCTTGACGCCCCAGCCGGGGACATCATACGAGCTGACGGGAGCATAGGCAAGAGACTTGCTTCCCTCCAGGGTCAGGGACAGCGCGCTGTCCACCATATCGTCCAAGATACCGGCGCAGCCGCCCGAACCGGGTGTCGTGTCCAGGACGCGGATGGGGCCGTTTCCGCCCCCTATCCGGGTGTTGACCTCGGTGAGCACGACGCCCGGGGCGCAGGCCTCCTTGTCCAGGCCGGCGGCGATGCGGACTTCGGCAATGAGGGCGGTGGTCTCGCTGCCGGCGAGCACGACGGCCTTCTTGTCGGAGCCGGAGCCCTTGATGGCTAGGGGCGTAAGGACATGCTCCGTGCTACCGACCTCCAGAACGCAGTCGACGGCCTCGTCGCGGATCCAGCCCAGGCGGTACTTATCCCAGGCAAAGAAGTCGGGCGCCATACCCTGGGTCTCGGCCATAACGCTGTAGCCTCCCACGTAGAAGCCCGCGTAGTTTTGGAAGGAGTAGTAGTCGGGCAAGCAGAAGGTGTGGCCCGTCTCGTGGACCATGGTCATGGCGATAAGGTCTGTGTCGGCGGCGCCGAAGGTTATGGCCTTCTTGGCCACCTTCTGGCCCTGGCGTGTGGAAATGGGCTCGAACGTGGTCTGGGAGCGGGAGATCCAGGACGCCGCGCGGCCCGTCGGCACAATGTACAGGGCGTCAACCTCGGGCGGAGGCGGGCGGGTGCCGTTGGCCGTGAAGGCGTCGAGGGCGTCCTGGGCGTAGGAGCTCTGGCGGAACGTGCTGCCCATCCAGTCGTACGCGGCGGCCGGCTTGGGCATGCGGTAGTACGCCGTGGTATCGGCCGTTATGTTCAGGTTCAGGGCGCCGTAGCTGGCCTGGGCGTACCACGCGGCCGTTTGGGGTGCCATCTTATCGTACAAGGACTGGGGCGTATCCTCGCTGCCCTCGGGCACGACGGCGTCCGGGAAATCCACGAAGATCATGAAGCCCCGGAGCGTCCCAGTGCCCGGGACGCAGCCCTCGGCGTAATCGAATCCCATGCTATACATGAAATCCTTGGGGGACGGTAATCTGCAGGTTGGCGTCCATATGTAGTCCCCGCGCCCCGGGGCGGTGCCGTTGGCTGTGTCATTACCGGTGCTCGATAAGATTGAGTCGTCGAAATCCCTGGGGATTGCATGGGCTGCTGCCGTGGCGGCCTGCCAAACGGAAAACGAAAGAATGGTTCCTAGCGCCAACATGATGTTTGTTGGATAACGAATGACAATGATGATGATGCTATTATTAACGAGGGTAATAGCTCTTGGCTAAGAAAAAGAAAAAAAAACAAAAAGCGATTCTGAGGCTGGCGGCCACTACATATAGCAACTGAAAATCTCCTGATCCGGTTGACAGCGATTGTGCCTCGGCCGGCACGGCTTCCAGAAGAGGTTTTTGGGCGGGAGGCTGAGTCTCCCCTAACCCCTTAGGTAACCCCGTCTATCCACCCTTTTCTCGTATTGGCCTTTGGCCCAATGGGGGTGGCCGAGGAGTGGAGCTGGGCGGATCTTTACCCGAAACCTACCCATGCCAGTTGCTAGTCGTCCACCCGAGCAACCCTGGTAGTTGAGTAAATGCCGCCAATCAACCGCACCTGTCATCGAGTCATGCAACGTCGTCGCGAGCTCTGTCCACGGACTTGGCTCTTCTGGACCGATCAACCTAGAAATAGTTTTGTATCATGCGTTCTTGTCTCGAACAAGGATGTCAGACAATTAACTATCGAAACCACCGGGAGGTGGTTTGGGCGGTTTAGTCGGTCGGCCAGACTACGCTGGTTACTTGGTTTATTTAGATAAATCGAGTCCACTGACTGGTTGATTTCAAATGGTTGGTGTAATCCTGTGATAATTTCTGGTGTTTTGACGCGTCCGGCACCCTCGATGCATCCGACGCGTCCCAACGCATTTTGACGCCATCCAGCGCGTCACGTTGGTGACAAAAGTATATGGAGACTGAAAGCATCTTGACGGCCTTGAGTCGGTCGTGACGGCGTTCGAAGGGAGGTGTCAGGGAAAGAGAGAGAGAAGGGGGGAGAGAGGTCTGATCGAATGGGTCGGGTCGGTGGCGTCCGTGGCGTATATGGCGGTGCAGTCTTATCGATAAGACCAGACCCTCGGAAAGGCCGCGAGGTCAACACCATAAATATATATCACGAGATGTCCGACCAAAAAGAAGAATGAGCTGCATTCCGCACGGATCCATGTTCGCTCTATCTCGCGCCGAGAAGACATGTGTTCACGTCGAAAACGCTACGTGATTACGACGAGATTGAACTAGAAACACCCGTGGTGGGTAAATGAAAGGGACAACTTAAGGGGGGAAACAGGGCTGATTAGATGGATCTAAATTATTGAATTCCCTGGCTAGATAGCAACAGGAGAAACGTCTCCTATGTATACGGGTATACACAAAACCTTGTCATTGGAGATAGCAGAATATAGTAAGACTTAGAAACTCCTAGCTCTCCACCTTACGGGTCTGTAAGCCCATATCACTGGTATCGTAACCGTTCTCCTCAAGGTAGTTTCTAAATCGAACATCCTCGTCCTCGAGGTTCTTAGGGGCCTAAAGAAACATGTCAGTTTATTTGTGAAACTTTGAGGAGTGAGATCAGGACTGGGAGGTTCCTTTCGAACTGCCAAACTTACATCCGGGATAAGAAACCAGACACAAAGAGTTCCGACAACAGAGATTGCACTTCCGATCAAGAAGATGACTTGCTGACCCTTCACTTTGTCTTCGTAGGAGGCCAAGGCCTCACTCAGGGCCGTGGTGCCGATAGCAGCTCCGGCCTTACCCACAGCGGCCGCAAAACCGAGGAAGTGGCCACGCAGGGGGGTGGGGAACGATTCAGACGAAACCAAGAAGTTACAATCGCCGGGACCGACAGACAAGAATGACTGGAAAAGGGCGTAGAATACGACGAAGAGCGGGAAGATGTGCTGCAGTTGGATCATGGAGCCGCCGATGACGAAGCCGAAGACGCAGACGATGGACCAGCCCAGGGCGTAGGTCTGACGACGCCCAATGCGGTCCATGAGCAGGGCGCCGAGGAAAGCGCCCGGTAAGGCGAAAAAGTTGATCAGGGCACTCCAGCCAATGCTCTCGATCATGGACTGGTTTTTGGAGAAGCCGGCCACAAGGGTCGGAGCCAGCAGGTTGAAGGGGTAGACGACGAAGTCATACAGGAACCAGGCGGAGCAGCAGCCCAGCAGGGCACGCCAGTAGAACTTGATGGCGAGCCAGTAGGGCACCTTGCGCTGGATGGCATGCTTTTGGTACTGCTCCGAGTCGGTTAAGCGCATGCGGAAGAAGAAGATGGACAGAGGCAACTACGTGACGTAATTAGTTCCACAACATATTCCATAGAGAGCACAGGGCACAACTCACAATGATGCCAATGCCGAAGCAGATACGCCAGATGCCGTCGCTGGGCTTGCCTCCGTAGGCAGCGATGACGATGAGAGAAACGATACTAGAGGCAACGAATCCAGAGATAATAGCGGCGTTCGTGGAAACGGCCACGAGCATTCCGCGTCGCTTACGCATTTCGGGGGTACTGTCAGCACACTCCAGCGCCTGGCTTGTGCATACGGTATACTCTCCACCTGCTCGTCGAAAATCGCAATCAGTATAGTACCAAACGGCTAAAGGGTATACGAAAGGAGGAAAAGGGGTACGTACCGGCCCCCACACCAGCCACGCCACGGCCAATGACCATCATCCAGAACATGCCCTCCACGGTTGTGCCATGCGAGGCTGTGGCGAGTATGATACCGAAAACGAGGAACAAGGTGGTCAGGATGATGCCGACGCGACGACCGAAGCGGTCGATGCAGAGGCCGAAAAGTAACATGCCAAAGACGTCGCCGATGAGGATAGAGTTGGACAGCCGCGTCTTGACCTCGGCTGTCATCTGCTTCGGGTACAGCTTGGCGAGCACCGTGTTCATGTAGCCGATGATCTGGATGTTATATCCATCCGAGAACAGCGCCACGCCCTGGATCAGGACGTCGATCTTGCCGGCCGGCCGCTGAGTGGGGCTTGGAGCAACGGTATCGACATCGGATACCACGCCCGCCGGCATCACAACGTCTTCCGACGACGACGAGTTGGTCGTCTCGGAACTGTTCAGAACAGTCACCGTCTTGGGCATTTCCTTTTCTGTGCTCATGGTGTCGAACGGGCCTGAGACAGGTTGGCGAGTCAAGGAGGGGATGGGTGATGGATGCTCCAATGAGACCTTTCTTGCTATGCTATGCTTCCAGAACGGATACGTTCGTGCCTTATATCATGCGCAGTTGATCATGACCAGGATACATCTCGTCTTGTAGCATGCATTCTTTTCGGGCCACCCCGATTGACTGAACCCCGACTCAGCACGTGTGAACGAACTGGTGCAGACTAAGACGGGGCATATATTGTTTCCAATTAGAGACTTTTGGAAACTATTGACGAGCTTGGTTCCCGCATTACCAGAGATCTGGGATGAAACGGAAATACACAGCTGATGTTGCCGCAAGCCGCCCGGGATCAGGGTGCATCGGGGGCGTACCCTATTTCAAGGGACGTCGGAAAACGGATACGGTCGGTCGCCTCCACTGCGGGGCCTTGCTGTCACCCAAGGCCGTGTAAGCCAGTGGATGGAGGCACGTGGTCGTCGACTTTGCTTTCTTCGGTCGGGTCATCGCGTCGGCTTTCCCTGAATTATGTAGGGCGCATTTAATGGAATAGAAGGGTTTTCTGTTCTTAAGAGGACCCGCGGGTTCTATTTGCCATTCTATGCGATATGCTAAAAATTCACGTTAGCTTCACTGTATCAATTTGCTAGTCGCTGCCATGTGTCGGACAACTTCCGATTTCAATCAATTTGGGCGTAACGACGCCCACAAAGTCGCCCACGTGCGTTCGGGGCCGGTTATATGTTCAACAGAGATTTGCGTAAAACATGCCATATCACGGCTATCGGAATTGAACGCCGCATCGCACGATAATACCCAAAACCCAGAATACCAGTTAACTGCTCTATACACCTGGCAGAACCGGGCAGTTCGTAGAAGCGATTCTTACTCCTAGTGTGCCACATAGTCCGGCACCTTCATCGCCATCATGTTCATTATCCCGATACTTGATGCGGTGCTTGCGGCAACCACGCTTACATTGCGATATTCGTCCATCTTGTTCGTACGATTTGTATGTGACATCATGCCCCCCTACGGTGAACAACCCAGCTCACGTCTGACAGTATCCGATCGCCCGGTACCTGCCCCGGGTGTATGCGAATTTCGCCGCATACGCCCTGTCAGCCCTACTGCAGGCACATCTGACCCGTCGTCATGCACGCAAGGGACGCCGTCACCCCCTCTTGGTTGCCCTGTTAGGCTGGCTTGACGTAACACGGCCGTTACTCTCCGCGCTGACGGCCCTGGTCAACATACTCTGTGTCGTCTCCGCAGTCGACTTTGTGTACAGGGGTCAGTACTTTCACCCAAGTCACGAGCTGTCTTTCTCTCGCATGGGTTATGTCGACGCCACATCGGCCCGCATCGTTGTTCGGGCCCCTCAAGCATCAGTCGTGGAGCTGCAGGCGCGACCAGAGTCCAGTGCATCTGACATATGGCTGAGTGCAATCGTCAGTGGCCTCTCGGAAGAGACCGACTGGGCTGGCACCTTCACGCTGGATGGTCTTCTGTCAGATACGGCGTACGTCTATACGACGAACGCAAGCCACGCCGGCGCCTTCAAGACGGCTGCGGAGCACCCGAAGAAATGGACCATGATCCAGACCAGCTGCGTCAAGCCCTTCTACCCGTATAACCCCTTGGATCACCCTCTCAGTGTCAAGGGGCTGGAGCACCTTGGCCGATATCTCCACAACCGCACGGCGGAGTTCATGCTATTTCTCGGCGACTTTATCTACATCGACCTGCCGTACCCGCTTGGCTGGACCCAGCGCCACTACACCGACCTGTACCGGCAGACGTACGCCTCGCCCAGCTGGACGCCGGCGCTGCGGAACCTGCCGTGGCTGCACGTCTACGATGACCACGAGTTCATCAACGACTGGTCCGGCAACGAGACGGGGCTGTACCAGGCCGCGGTGCCGCCCTACTGGCACTACCAGGGCCACGCGAACCCGCCGTCGTCGCCGCCCGCCCGCTTCGGCGCCGGCGCGTCGTACTACGCCTTCGCGCGCGGCGACGTCGCCTTCTTTGTGCTCGACACGCGCCGCTATCGCTCGCCGTCCGACCGGCCCGACGGCCCGGACAAAACCATGCTGGGCTCGGCGCAGCGGGAACACCTCCGGCAGTGGCTCCGCGAGGAGACCAGGTGGAAGGTCGTCGTGAGCAGCGTGCCCTGGACCCGCACCTGGGTCAGCCCGGACCAGGGCGATCGGTGGGCCGGGTACTTGCACGAGCGGGACATGGTTTTCGAGTGGATGCGGGAGACGGATGGAGTCCTTCTCCTGAGCGGCGTAAGGCTCTTCTCTTTCTTCATCACACCCCTCCCTTTTGGGGGCTAGTTTAAAAGGCATGCATGGAAGCTAACCAAGCAAATGATAATTAGGACCGCCACGAGCACACAACCACCCTCTTCCCTCCCCCCTCGGGAGAAGGGAAATCCCTCATCGAATTCTCTACGTCGGCCCTGAACCAGTTCTACGAGCCGTTTGATCGCTTCCACGTGCCTGTTCAGGGTGGCGACGAGGCGGTATACAACCACTACAGCGGTAACTCCAAGTTCGCGTCCATCTCGTTCGATACGACAGACCCGGGGCACTGGGTGGTGCAGTTCGATCTGGTCGTTGATGGAGAGAAGGTTTGGGACTACGAGTGGGTGTACGAGAGGTAATCCTCAAAAGCATGATTCTTCGTGCGGATTGTGGAAATCGTGGTTGTTATTGTAGGGCTGGAAGGCCTTTGGCTTGCAGTCGACAACACGAGAATCCCTGGGATGTATAATGCCTCTGCACGCAGTAGGCCTTTTGTATTCAAATCCTGAATGATAACGAGAGAACTAGTCGTACCTTATAGACCTGCTACCAAATGACGACCCACTGGTACATATATACTACACGATGTTCCTTTTCCCTTCACCCTCCCACATCTTCTCATCATCTGTTTCCCTGCCTAACCCGCCTCGATTCGTCGCCCCAAACACTTTTAAACCAGGATCAGCACTATGCAGAGCTACCCGGTTGGAAGAGGTAAGGAGTTCTCGGGAATGCGCTCCCGCGTGATTTATCGGTTAATGCATCTGCATTGAGAGCAAGCAACGGGCTTCTTGAAGTTCCTGGTGTTCTTCTTCATCTGGCAACCCTTTCTGCCGAACGAGCAGTTCTCGTCTGCTTTGCATTGAGTGCTTTCGCATCGGCTCTTCTTCTTACTAACGACGTCGCACTTCCCATCAGAACGGGTCTCGAACAGCGACACTGGGTCGTCGTCCTCGGCCTGTCGCTCGACCACGGGCGGGCTCTCGGTGATTCCGTCGGCAGCGAAGCTGTCGACGCCCGTGTCGAGGTCTGTCCCGGGGGCTGATGGGACGGCGGCGGCGAGGGGCGCGGCGCCGATGACGGCAATGGCGAGGACTATGTTGCGAAGGTTGAACATGGTGGGTGTTTTATGCTGATTCGAAGTGCACAATGAAGATATTTGTGTCAAGGGTGGCTTTGGATGTAATGAAGTTTGGTAATGTTTCTTTGATGAGGCTGTTGATGACGATTCTGTAGTTGCTGGTAGGAGGCAGAAGTGGAAGCTTATATACTTTTCTCTCTACATACAATAACACTTCGTGACCTGTCCTTCCAGTACGCCTGTCATGAGAAACACATTGCTGCCTGTTGGAAGCCACGACAACCTTCGAATGCTCCTCTCTACCCAAGACACTGATCGTTGGAGTCCGAAGTCCTACATGAATACTGGATTCTCACGATGTTATGCCAGGATAAGCAGCTAGGCTCTGACATCAGAAACTATCCGAACCGTGCATATAAGTCTACTTGCATGATCCCTTATCACGTCAGACAGTAGAGCAAATTTCCCTGCCAATTGCAGATCTTAGATCTTGAACCCTTTTGGAAGCGACAAACTAGGCTCATTGGCCACGATTACGATCGAAGATTTGCTGTTTCGAAATTATTAGCTTATATGACGCAAACCGGATTCCAGGCATAAGCCAAGGCGGACATGGCTGAGTATGGGCATAGCCTCCCCCATCACCAGCCGTGGCAGCACCTATCGTGAAATCCTGGTGCTATGTAAAGAGTAGAAGCACCAAACGTCGATGATAGACAGTAAGTCGCAACATCCGCAACTACAGTCTCAACGGCTAGCCGGCAAAGCCGCACAAGGCAGACGCCACCCGTTCTATTTGGGACCCTACTGCGAGCTTTCTGCTGTTGGTGTGATCGAGTGCACTCCAGACCGATGTTATGTACTTCGCTGTTATGCCATCATTTTTGATGCACCACGCAGCCTTCCGTCCACCATGATCTTGTGGTGCTTCTCATATCCCGATCTTTTTGCAACGGATCCGCGGGTTCCGTTGCTACTTTCATTTATTTCCTTACGTCCCTACCTTTGATGCTACAGCTCCTAGTCATCTGGGCGAGGTCGGTGTCATTGGCCACTTGAAGTTCGTTGACAATAATGCGCTGGCCGAGCTGGCCAGCGCTGTGCATGGGAGCTCCGGACGGTTTCGTGCTTGAGGGTGACGGCCAATCTCGGCATAGAACATCAATACAAGCCAAGCCAATCCATTCTTTCGTTGCTACTGATGCTATCAGTAGCTAGGGTGGCTGCTGTTGCCTGTGCAAAAGTGTCTCTGCGAAAGCGGCTCCCTTCGCCGCGAATCGAACCTTTCCCGAGCTTTCTGGAGATGCTACATATTTAGAACCAAGGCAGGCCAAAACAGTGACAACGGCAAGCCTCTGCTCGATGTTGCTTATCATGGTTTATCTCCTAATAAATGCACGGTATTGGTGTTCTGGATTATTTTATCTCAGGGGACTGACTGAACTACCTACTTGAAAAGCTCACCGGCAAATCAAGCTGGGCACCGGTGCACATGTCTATACCTTATGTATTGTGTTTTGTTAATCCTCGTGGTATAAACAAACCTAGGAGGTATACAGGCTAAAAGTATTCGAAGGATCTTATGTAATAACCATAGCCAATTGGGATGATAGTTCTGTGCGGCCCGTAGGCGAAGTCGAAGCAAGGTGGGAGCCGAAGCAACGGCTCCTTCAGGGGGCTCTTGGGCGGCCAGTGTGTGACCCACCTAAGCCACCCAAGCCACCCTAGCCGGCTAGCGGCATCGCCCGTAGTTGAATTGAAGTTGATCAAGGACAATTGAACGACCTTTTGATGCCACATAGGTACTGTACATGTCCATGCGTTTGGTGTTAATTGCTGGGAAACCCCCACGATACACGATACGCTGCAATTGAGAATGTTACAAGCGATAAGCAATTTGGAAGTTGATGCAGTGAAAAACGTGGAAATGATGTATGTATGTATGTATGTGAGGCATCTTGGTGTTGGATACGGACGACTGCCCAACAGCCAGCCCCAACAGCTTGCGATGGTGCAGTAAGTTTTTGGAAGCACACCTGCATACGGCAGGTTACAACTGAGAAAAGAAAAGACGTGAAGAAAGATCAATAATAACAATGAATATAGCAAGTTCTTTCTTTACCCACATTGCACCAGGGGAGAGACTTGATTTATACCGGATTTGTACGCGTCAGTAAGCCTGCCAAGTCTCCTAGTCTGTCCAGGAGAGGATTGTTGGTCTTAAAGAAATGAAGAAATCCAACTTGGGCGAGACGATAGCTGCCGATTGCCGACCGAATGGGACCACCAAACCAGAAGCATCCAATCAGATTGCCCATAGAGCCATAGAGCATTGTGCCGGCGCCAGATGGCCAAGCTTCCAAGAAAGAGAAGGTCGCCATTGATTTGATGAGAAATGAGAAGGAGAAGAGAGCACTGGCAACTGGCGTGCTGGGGAGCTGGTTCAGGTCGCACATGCGAGAGGCGACAGGCGACAGGCGACACTTGCTTAGGTACACTTGCGACAACGCGGGCGCACGCATTTTTGATTCAGAGGCCAAATGGATTGGGCTAGAGTCCTGCCTTGGAAAGTCTAGCTGCCCGCTAGAGGCTTGAGTTGGGTTCGTCGCAGGTGGATGTGCAATCAAACTTCCCGCATTCCCACCTGCAGACCTTAAAAAAAAACATAACAATGAAATCAATAGTCTGCTGCAGCCTCTGCTACACTGGATGAGGGGACAGAAAGAGACACAGAGAGAGAGAGGCCTCTTGTCCCATCTCGTTTGCTGCTATGACGACAACGACACACACAGACACACACACACACTCACACACAGCCGGCTTGTGTTCATCGTCATTTCTCGTCAACCACACACCACTTACTTACCTACCGTCTTCCTCCATACTATGAGCTTTTCTCCATCAATCGCATAATCGAATTTATCAATCGCATTGGTCCGATCTAGTATTGTCCTTCTGCTCCGTCCTCCCGTCGCGCGCGAAAGTGTATTTGACTTCTGATCGGCGCCCACCATGTCGTACAACCCGTCCGGGGAGGCCAATGGTTATTACAACCAGCAGCCTCAGCAGGGCGGCTACTACCAGCAACAACAACAACCGCCCTACGGCCAACAGCAACAACAACCCTACGGACAACCGCCTCCTCAGCAAGGATATGGACAGCCGTACGGGGGTCAGCCGCCGCCGCCGCCGCCTCAACAGCAGCAGCAGGCGTATGCGACGGACGGCCATGAGAAGATGACCTTTGACCAGACCTTCAAGGTCGAAAAGCCCAAGTGGAATGACCTCTGGGCTGGCATCTTGGTCCGTGCACTCCACCCTTTTACTTCCATACTTAGTCTTAGTACCTTGTTGACTTCACTACCATTGAACAATCCCATGTCATTACACGTCGGGAAAGTTGGAGGAATCAATTGCTAACCCTGCCGTATAGTTCCTGATCGTCTGCGCTGGCTTCGTCGTCGTCTCAGCCTTTTCGCTGCAAGGCTACAGCGCCGCCAAGCGCTACAATGGCGGCGGCATCTATGACGGCGCCCAGGCCGTCGGGCTCAACACCAACACCATCGTCCTCTTCATCTTCGTCCTCTGCGTCGCCCTGGTCTTTAGTTATGCCTACATGTGGATGGCCCGCCTGTTCCCCAAACAGTTCATCTGGATCACCGGCATTCTGAACATCGTTTTTGGTTTGGTCACGGCCATCTACATGCTGGCCCGCCACTACTACTCGGGCGGCATCGTCTTCCTCATCTTCGTCGCCTTTCTGATCTTCGCCTTCATCACGTGGATACCCCGCATCCCCTTTAGTGCCCTCATGCTCAAGACCTCCGTCGATGTCTCCAAGAGCTACGGCCACGTCTACTTGGTCAGCTTTCTCGGCGGTCTCCTCGCCACCGCCTTGGCCGCCTGGTACAGCGTTACCTTCGTCGCCGTCTACGCCAAATACCAGCCCGGACAGAACCCGGCCTGCCGCGAGGGCGTCGGCGGATGCAGCTCCGGCAAGGTTACTGGCTTGATCGTCTTCATCACCTTCGCCATGTACTGGATCTCCGAGTGGCTCAAGAACACGATCCACACCACCATCTCGGGCGTCTACGGCTCGTGGTACTTCCACCCCCATGCCCCGCCCAAGTCGGCGACCCGTGGAGCCTTGAAGCGATCCTTGACATACAGCTTCGGCAGCATCAGTCTTGGCAGCTTGGTCGTAGCCATTATCAACTTCCTTCGCCAGGTCTGCTCCATGGCACAGAGGCAAGAAGCTGCCGACGGCAACATCCTTGGCTCTATCATGTTCTGTGTTTTGGGTTGTTTCATTGGACTTCTTGATGTAAGAATAAGATGCTTCACATGACATATCTTGAGTTACATCGTACTGACCGTTCTCCTACAGTGGGCTGTGCAATTCCTCAACCGATATGCCTTCTCGTACATCGCCCTCTACGGAAAGGCTTACATTCCTGCCGCCAAAGACACTTGGAAGTACGTATTGGACTCGGGCAGTCTCTTTTCAACACGGTGCATGCTAACTTCTTTGCCAATAGTATGATCAAACAACGCGGAGTAGACGCCCTTGTCAACGAGTGCCTGATTGGCCCCGTGCTCAGCATGGGTGCCACCTTCGTCGCATACGCCTGTGCCCTGATGGCGTACCTGTACATGGTCTTCACCCACCCAGCATACAACGCCGACGGCACCTACACGCCCGTGGTCGTGGCCATCGCTTTCCTGATCGGACTGCAGATCTGCAACATCTTCACCACCCCCATCAGCAGCGGCATTGACACCATCTTCGTCGCCGCTGCTTGGCAGCCGGAAGTCCTGTACCGCGAGCACCCCGAGCTGTACCAGTCTATGGTTCAGGTCTACCCGCAGGTCCAGCAGGCCATTCATCCTTGAGTCTCTCACCGACCGGGCCAGGTTTAAGGCCGATATGGTCTCCGAGAAAACTGCCACATACACAGCAACAATCCACATTGTTGGTTTACAATGCCATTTAATGTCGCGATTCCAAATCGAAACGCAGTACTTGGCGAAATAGCATAATGTGAACGTCGTTCAAGTAATATCAATTCTACAAAGTCTAATTCTCATAAGGGACCTATCTTTGCCATCCGGCAGGATACACACAGCTTGGTATTCAGACAGGCCATGCGCCCAACTAGTCATCGCACTGATCAAAGATTCATCTAATAATGTCTCATAATTTTATTTTATGGTCAAATAACGAGTACGCAGAAAACATATTTCATAAACACCAGCCCAATGGCTGCCTCCTTGCGCGAGCCCAACCTACAAGGAGAGGCGCACCCGAAAACAGTACCAGGTAAACAGAGAAAAAAGAGATCAACAACAGCTCCCGAGCTAATTGTAGCGGCCCGGGCAAAGCAAGGGACTGTCCCAGCGAGAGTTCGTCATCGACGGACCGGCCACAAACAAAACTCGGACAGGAATACCGTAAACGCACCCAAGGCACTGCCGAGGATTACTATCAAGGAGATAGCGATACCCAACGCCAAAAAACTGTAGAAGCCATACTTTGCCCATGCCCACGTCCCCTCGAAGAACCGCTCTGCCGCCAACGCCCCCGGCGGTGCTGGTACTGGTACTCGTACTGGTGCCACCACCATGCCCATCAGGACGTCTTCTTGAAGCTGGGTCATGTCCTGCCTCAGCCCGCCAATGCTGGTGTTCATCGCGTTGATGGCGGTGCCCAGCATGCCACCGTTGGTGTTCATGTCTCCGCGTATCGTGTTGATCCTGTCGTCCAAGTTTCCGCCTAGTGTGTCAACGTTTTCGCGAAGCTGGGTCATGTCCTGCCTCAGCCCATCTATACTGGTGTTTATCGTATTGATGGCGGTGTTCGGCGTTCTACCGTTCGTGTTAATATCTCCGCGTAGCGTGTTGATCCCGTCGTTCATGTTGTCGCCTAGCGTGTTAACATCTCCGCGCAACCTGTCCATGTCTCTGTGCAACACGGTCATGTCGTTGCGAACAGTCTCAACTTGGGTGTTCATCTCGGTCATACCATCCCCGAGGGTTGTCAGTCGCTCTAGTAGCCGTGGGTCCGACGTCTCTGGCTGTGGCGGCGGCGGCGGATTAGTCTGCGGCTGCTGCTGGGGGTTCATGGAACCACCGGCCCGCTGGTTCTGGATTGTTCCGTTTAGGCTATTGATCTTGTTTGACACGGTCTCCATTATGCCTAATTCTGGCTTGATGGATATTTCCCCAGTGATCGGGTCGTCTTCGGTGCCAGGGCCGGCGGGGGCGGTGGATGCTTCTTTCTCCGGGGTCTCCTTGACACCGGACTTTGACGGCGACGACTCTGGCGAGGATTCTCCCGAGGCACTGGTATCTCCGGGCTTGGAGCTTTGGCTGAGGGGACTGGGTGTTTCGGGGTTCTTTCTTCTTCTGTGGAAGTCAAGTGGCGGAATTGGTGGTCCTGTCTTGCCTTTTCTAGGGGCGGGCGTCGATTCCCCATCGGGAGGAGTGCCCAGGGAGGAACCCATATCTATACCACTATCATCGGGGAAACGGCTCGGGGTGCTGCTGACTTGGATACTAAGCTCGCTAAAGCCATCTTGCAACGCTTCGAAATTTTCCTTATTTTTCTTTTCCATTTCGTCAAAACCGTTGCGGATCTCGGTCTCGATCTTGCTCTCGATCGAACTCTGGATCTCGCTCATGGTGCTGTCGTCCTCGAGCTGGCTGAATTGGCTAGTGAGCTCGCTGATTTCGCTCTTGATTTCAGCCTTGATCTCGTCTCGGAGCTTGGTCATGCTCTTTTCAAGATCGTCGGCGTTCTTGTCGATGAGCTTCCCTATTTCGTCGTGGAGAGCGTGGGATTCCTCCCTGAGGTTGTTGACCTCTCCAACGACGCGCTCCATATCCTCCCTGGGCGAATACGGCTTAGGCAACCCCTCCGGGCTGGTCCCGTTCTTCGCAAGCCATTGCGCCTCCGTCTCGTGGTGGACTGGCCACGGGAAGTCCTCCTCCTCCTCCTCGTCGTCTTCGTCCTCTTCGGAATCAGCGGGCGTGGATATCTCGTCCCCAAAGAGTTCGGATTCGGAGACGGACGAAGGACCCCTGAAGTATGCAGCCCAGTCGAACTCCTCTTCATTTTTCTTATCTTCATCTTCGTCGTCGACGTCATCAGCCGGGTCCTCCTGCTCCGGCGGTGGTTCGGAGTCGTTATTCTCTTTCGTCGGATCCGGGCCGCTGCCGCCTTTTCCGTCCTTGTCGGGGGCGCCTTCCGGGCCCTGCGCAGTGCCACCATCTGGTCTGCTGCCATCCGGCGCGGGGGCTGGGTTAGGGTTGCCGCTCTGCTCTTGTGGGCCGGGCGGGTTTCCATTGGCACCGTCATTTCCCGAAGCACCAGAGGGTTTCCCAGCACCATCAGCTGGGTGGGCTCCTCCCGGCGGTTGGGCTGGGCCTGTGCCAGGGTTGTTGTTCTGCCCCATATCGTACGGGTTGTTAATGCTATCACCCTTGCCTGACGTGCTCCCGGCGTGTTCAGTATTACCACCGGATGGGTTCCCCTGAGTTGGAGCGGGGTTGGGGTTTTTTGCGTACGGGCTATTTGTATTGCCAATGTTTCCTTGGCCCTTGGTAGACTTGCCCGTATTCTTTTTGGAGGATCTGCCGGTATTCCTCTTGGAAGATCTCCCGGTGATCTTTCTGAAAAGGTTTCTGAGACTATGCCCTGTCTCATTTCCGCCACCCTCCATTGTGAAAGATCGGTAAGTACAATAAGTGTTCTCTTGCGTAGAGTATTTTGACTCAAGTGCTTGGTATATACTGGATTATCCTGACAATAGTGATTCTGTGTACGGAGAAGAGCCTGGCCTCAATGAGGGTGGCTACAGACTCTAGAAGAGTCCTCCGCCGCTCTTTATACTTCCCCGTCCGTCCCAACAAATAATGGGCTCGACTGGTGTCTTTGTGGAAGAATTTCTTTTGTATGGTATGGCTCTTTCAATGAAACACTCGTCTTTGTCATGTCTATCGTCGAAACGACCCCATTCACTCTTCCCCGAAGGAGACTATTGCAAAAGAATAGTAAGACGAACAACAAAAAGGGAGTAGTTGAACCGACTGTATGAGGCAGCCCTTACAACAGAGACAATTCTTCACATCCTGTTGAGTAAAAGATGAATGCTTGAGTCAAGTGCCCCTTATTGTAGATGTCAGAACTTGGCGACAAAACGATACATCACCATGTCAACAACACCATCAGGCTATCCTGGCAAGAACGGGTCAAAAAGGCGGTCTCAACCAACAACACTAACCTGACCAATGACTAACAGCGGCCTGACCAGCTAGCTCCATATCCCTACAAGCGGTGCGCTGGCTGCTATTCTTTTTGTATCTTCTACTTTTTCTTCTTCTTTCAGTTTTTCTTCCTTTGTAACTCAATACCAATGCCGGAATCCGACCTCGCAACAAGCTGGTTGCCCTCACATATATGACGTTAACAGCAATTTCCGCCGTCCCTACAGTCGCTGCAGTGCCACGATGCCACAGCGGCTATAGTGACATACATATTGTTGGAGAGGTGCTGTCACTGTATGGAACGGTACAAGGCGAAAGCAAGGAGATATCACTGGCAAATGTTGGTCTGCATGCAAATTCTATTGGCCGGTGATGTATATCTATGCCTTGCCGGCTATTTTGGCAGTACGGTTGATTCAAGGACATAGTCGAAGAATTCACAACTCTTAACTCAAAGGTACGTAGTTTCTGTTTTATTTTCTCTCTATTGATATGAATGAAAATGAAGAAAATGGGCTATGAGATGAGATGAGGCCCAAAGCGTATGCAAGGTCGATAAGCTACACTGGAAAGAAAATCGGGAAACAAAAAAAAACAAGATAAACAGAACAACAACCTGCGAACTACTGCGAACGTTCGTGCCATGTCTTCTTCATGCTGGACCAGCTCTCCAGTGCATTGTCAAACGTCTTGATCAGCACAACCCCCATGACGATACACAAGAGAAAAGCGAGAAAAACCCGAACGGAAACGCCGAAGAAGGTAGCAAAGACACCCGTCGCCCGGCCGTTGAACCGTGCGAGGGGGGATCCTGCCGCGGGAGCTGCTGCTTCGGTTCCCGCCCCCCGCCTCCTCCGGGCAACATCTGCACGGATAGCATCAAGCCTCCTCTGCATCATATTATCCCAGTTGTTCCTCGCCTCGTTGTTGCCCTGCTCTCCCGGGGGACCTGGTGGCGGCTCCTGGCCATTGCGAGCAGTGGCGGCGGTGGCAGCGGCAGCATTGGCGGCGGTGGCAGCGGTATCAGCGGCGGTATCAGCGGTGGCATTAACGGCGGCAGCGGCAGCGGAAGCATCAGCGGCGGCAGCGGTGGCGGCAGCAGCAGCGGCAGCGGCAGCATCAGCCTTGTTGGTCAGATCCCTTATGGCCTGGCCCTGCGCTGCGGTGGTGTCCTGTAGGTCTTTCAGCTCTGTATTAGTAGCCTGGCCAAGGTTCAAGAGTTGATCCCATAGCTTATCAAACCCTGCATTAGTACCGTCGCGCAAGCTTTGGAAGAATTCGCCCTGCGCCGCACTTCTGCTCTGCAACTTGTGGATCTCGCCCCCGCCGAGATTGCTGAGTTGCTCGCCAGCCTGCTGTATTTTCCCGATATCGCGCTCGTGGCTCTTTAGCTGTCTCTCGTGGTCCCGCAGCTGTCTCTCATGGCGCTCCAGCCGCTTGGCCTGCTGTTCGGAGTCCTCTTGCAGTTTTTGGATGCGGAAGCCGGGGAACCCTCTGGGGTTCGTGAGATCATTGATATCACCACCACCATGGCCATCGACGCTGCCATGGGACCACGGTGGGATGGGCCACCGTGGAATGGGAATAGAACTGGGGGTGCCAGCACTGTGTGAGAGGAAGCTGTCATCTGACGTGTCTGGCGAATTGCTGCTGAACGCGCTGGACTGGGCGCCGTTTGAACTGTGCCCGGATCCAGGAGTCGCAGGCTTCTTCTCCTCGTCGTCATACGGGTCGGGAAATTGGAAGCCAGCGGTAGAACCAGCTTGCTGGATATTATCGAAGACACTCGGGGCATTTTTGCCAGCGTCTGGCCCGGGGGTGTCCTTACCGGGAAGGGCGCTGGAAGGGCTGGCATTGTTACCGGGGAGCCCGGTGCTGTGAGCAAGACCCCCGCTGATGCCTTTGCTCCCGTCTCCGCTCGCCTTTTCCTCATGGTGATCCCGCTCCGAGCTGGCAACACCCGCCGCCGGCTTATTCTGTTCCGACGCTGGGGCAGAATCAGCAGGGCTCGGCTGTTTTGTTGCGTACGGGGTTCCGCCATCACTACCTCCCTTGTCGGGCTTGCTTCCGGCAGAGCTGGCAGTATTCTTGTTGTTGGAGGTCCCCTTCCTCCTGCCACCGAATAGATGCATGACTTACGGTTATAGTCAATAAAGTTGGGTTGTAGTAAAGATGGGTGTTATCGATGTGCTCTTCAGGAAAGAACTTGGGGTTGACCGAGATTTCTCCAGAGCCCAGGTGGAGGAGCTTGTCGCCCTTTATGTATACGTGCGGAACAGACTCCGGTGGCTGCACTTAATGAGTGTTTTTGCACAATCAATTGTTTTATACAGCGTTCTTTGTGTGGATCAGTGGCTTTTCAACTGTTTTTTTGGTTGAATTGCAGCAAAATATCTGGCCAAACAGTACAATGGAGTCGCAAATCCCCCAGCACCCACCCCCCAAAAACTCCTATTCATTTTCATTTCTTCTTTTTCTCTATTCATTATCTGTGCAGGCCCCATCGTGTAACACCACATGCTCCGGGATAAGGTTGCCGGCAAAGGGGGCCTGCACCAGCACCGTCTGCTCGTTGCTGGGGAACTCGGTAAAATGGCCGCGGAGCGTGCTCGTGCTCTGCAGGTCCGCGGCGATGATGACGGACGAGGCCAGCGTGCCCGGCATCATGTAGGCCACGTTCACGTCAGGACAGGTGGGCAGCCGGTTCCCCAAGAAATCGATGCAATCGGGATCAGTGGATGGGGCCGGCGCAGTGATCCGGATGAGGCCGTTCATGACCATGGTCAACCTGCAGAATGATAACAAATACGGTAAGCTTTCTACATTTTGTGTGAAAAAGTCACGAGAGAAAAGGGGACATACTGTATCGCTGGCGCCCATGCTTCTCCGGGCGTTGTATTGGGCTCGATGATGGACCAGGTGGCGCCGGTGGTGTTGCCGATGAAGTAGTTATATGCCGACATGGCCTGGGTGGGGACGGATGCGTTGAGCTGCCAACATTCCAGCACCGAGACCTGGTTACGGGAAGCCAGCGCCGTGATATTCAGGGGTATAAAATTCGCGGCTCTCGGCTTGATGGGAGCCAGAGAAAGCGCAACGGCTATGCGCTTTAGGAAATACATGGTGGTTGTTCGGTATATTGCCCGGAACAAGCACACGCGACTCGGAGCTTGTAAAAGAAGGTGATTGGGTCTCAGGTGCGTTTGGGATGCGACTGCGACTGGAAGGCAGAAAGGCGGTTGTCATGGGCGGGGTGCGATATATGAGATCTGGTGGTTGGTGTGATGCGCCACAAAGCAGGACGCCACGGGCTGCCAAGAAGAACGACGGACATCCGGCGTGATTAACACGGGATGCAGCATCCAAGCGTGCCCGCCATAATCCGTCTCATCACGCTAACGACAGCCACACTGCAAGCGAGCTGCATGGAAAATGTCTTACCACGGCAAAAGGAACGTGTCGAGTGTCACTGCGCTGCCGTTCCTACAATCCTTCCCCATAAATGCCAGGCTCCGTCCGGCCTCCTGGATTTGACATGACATGTACATTTATTTTGTGTTCTATTTACACTCCTGGACTCTGTCATCGGCTCATCTCGGCACGACCAGGATACACTTATGTATCATACATAGCCCCTGCGCACTGTAATATGATAGGAATGTACATTGCCGCTTACAGGCGCCCAAACAAAAGAAAACGCTCGGATTTCTCAATCCTCAATCTCCATCGTGAACTCAGTCTTCCGAACGATCCGGTTTCCCGGCATGATGATGGCCTCCTTGCTGTCATTCTCGGGCAGGTCGGTAGATCTCTTGTTGCTGCCGGTGCCGGCGCTCATGAACGTCTTGGGGCCGGTGTAGGGGCGGCTTCCTGAGCCGCCCATGTGGGCGTACCGGGAGCCCTTGGAGTGCCCGCCGTTGTGCTGGTAGTCGGGAGTACGTTGCGAGGAGCCGAACATGCGTGGCCACCAGCTCTTAAGGAGCACCTTGAAAGCGGGCGCGGAACCACAGAAGATGGCTGTCAGGTAAAGAGAGGGAAAGTCAGTTCACGACGTCTTTTCGGGGGCAAATTAAGAGGAAATGGGATGTTTGTGATTGTGCTTACCGACGTAGATCTCGAGCTCACACCAGTTGAGTGAGTCTGCCAGATAGAAGTACATGTCCTTCTCGCCGGAGAGCATACGCACGTAGCCGAATCTGACGCAGCCGGCTGTACGAGTTGTCGTTGTTAGCAGGTGTGCTTATTAGAAAGGTGTAACCTTAGCCAATGTTCGCAAACCTACCAGCGACAGAAAAGAATCCGAGACCAAAGACACCCAACAGGGCAATCTTTTGGCGCAGAGCTATCTGGATATTCCACAACATCGGCATCGGGGCGACGTAGATGGCGATGTCGGTAATGATACTATATCAAGACCACTCTCATTAGCATTTGCGTTTTATTTTTGCCCCAACGATGTGGAAAGGTGGGAAGAAAGTATAATAGGAGCCTCCCCCAGGAGTGAACTAGGCGAGACGGGAGAAAGAAAAGAAAAAACTTACTTGAGAACCCCGTTGGCGTCGTAAAAGGCCTGCTGCGCGCCGGGCGCCATGCACTCGCCGTCGACAACGCCCTCGACGTCCCAGAAGAGGGCAGGGGGGAAGCACGAGATGGCGAGGACGACGCCGCTTGCGATGTTGAGGCCGGCGACGACGAACATGAGGCCGTAGACGGTCCAGCGCATGACGCGGCGGTGGTCGAGGCGCAGGTAGAAGACGAGCAGGCTCTGCTTCACGAAGAACATGGCCACGACGTACAGGAGCCGCGTCGAGTAGATGGACTGGAGCATGGGTACCATTTCCGCGGGGGTGATGTCTTGGACTAGTTCGAGGACGCGGTTCTGGTTAGTTTCCGCGTGTCGGGGAAGAAGAGGCGGTGACGACGTTTGTTCGAGCCAAGATATGATATCGCCTTGTCGGGGAGGGACTCACTGTGTTTACCGACGCCATAATACGCAGCTAAAAGATGGAAGTTAGCTAGGTCTGCCAGTATTCTTTTGTATTGGAGGATTCCGCTTACCCATCATCGATGCAACAGACAGCCCGAAGGTGAAGATCTAGCATCATTGTCAGTTAGTACGATGTAGAACAAGAGCAGAGAGCTTAGGGAGCTTCATACAGTGCCGATCAACATGAAGACTACATACATCATCTCATGGTTAGCAGGTGTCTCTCGGTTCTGAACACTGGAAGGATCTCTGTCTGTCACTCACTATCGTCGATCCCGACCGCCTTAATCATGAACATACGGACGTACATCCGAACCGATATCAACGCCGCAATGATGACAATGAAGCTGATTCCAACACCAAATACCGAGGCCTGTCGCGATCCCTCCAGGAGACCGCCGCGGGCTTGCAGCTGGTAGGGGTGTGGCGCCATGATGATGTTCCGAGCATACAACCACTACGTCTTCGAACACAAATACAATCCCTCGTTCGCGGTTGATCGGAGGAGGCGGTGGCTTGAGATGGTTCGGCTCGGGGTCGCTATCACCACACACGCTGGGACAAGGAGGTCTTTTGTCAGGTGTGGTAGATATATAACACACTCACTCACTCGGCAGGAGACAGCCAAGGGATTTCGTCTTTATACAGCATTCGGGATGTAACCATAGGGCCTGAGAAGGGTGGGTGGTGGCGTAGGTAACCAGTTCTCTTCCAGCAGAACTGCCGATGCGCCCATCAACGTTGTATACGTTTGATTGCTGCTTTGCTTTCGTCCTGTCCCTATCGATCGCAAACTGCAAGGGGCAAGGCGAGCAGAGGCTAGACCTGAAGGGCAACCATCTCGGTTAGGGCGTCCCCGGTTTCCTTTTACAACGGGGAGCATGCAAAGAGGGATGGAGGTGTGGGATAGTTATCCCCCCCTTCTGTTTCCAAAGGGGGGCGTCCGCGGGTAACTCATCATTTCTCAGATTGCCGATGCGACTTTGCTAATGTAAGGAATAATACGGCCTTCTTTGTATAGCACGTCAACAAAGGCTCCGATTGGGTACGTCGGCTCATTCGGGGTGTTTACGGATTTGGGGATCAGCGCCAGTCAGACTGTCAGCATTGGCTTGCGGGCGCTCCCGGGGGCCGGCCGGTCCTGGCAAGTGGGCTACCACCTACACCTACATGGATCTAGGCATGTAAGGTAGAAACCCACTACCCCCAGAGGAGCGTTTGCCTATCCTGGCCGCCAGTGTCTATCTTTGGCCAGTAGTGGAAACGGTCTCCGGTATTGCTTTTTTGTAAAGTGGCAAGATGCCCAGCCCTTTGCAGGGGAAGCCAGGCAGCCAGGGAGTGTACAGAGTATGCCGTCAGCTACTCCAAAAAATAAAGTGCGACCTCCATCCTTTATGCGGACAGCACGCAGGATCACGTTGCGACAGGCTGCCCTCGATAGGCCGGTTTACTGTACATATGCAGGCAATCAACTGTCAGCCCTTGGAACACGACGTGCTTGCTTTTCTTTTTCCTTTCTCTGCTTTCTTCTACGGTCTAAAGTGAGGTCAGTATAGGTAGGCAAGTAATGCAGATGCGGACATCCCCCCGACCGACGAAACTCGAGTGAAGTGGTCATACCGGTGCTGGCCAACCAGAGAATTCACCGAACTGGCGAAACCATCGAACAGCGAACCAACGTGGCCATGTGTGATGATAGGTTCCTATAGGATAAGAGGCACAGGCAGGGTCAAATTACTTACCTAAAGCTAAAGCTAAAGCAAGTTGGACGTTGAGAATAGTCTGAACTAAAAGGAATGGGTCCATCCTGGCAGCGGGCCGCACGACCTAAACGCGCCCAGTGCCAGAAGTGCCAGACGTGCCAGGCGTGCCACATCCACACGGCGATATGATTGGTGAGCTCGGGGAAAATACTCTCTTACTAATGCAAGGAGCAACGTTGTTCATAGGGCTAGAGTCTGGCTAGAGTCTGGCTAGCACCAGAGAGAGGAGTCGAATAATACGGGTCCGTAGTGGGTTTCTGATGTCCACCTTTAGTGACATGACTGGCCCGGGGACGGACGGTGGCCCGAGCCGATTAGCTTGGGTGGGTCTGGGTCGTTTCGAGAGAGCAGAGAGACCAAGGACTAAAACAAACGGTGCCTGTGTATAATGCCTGGATTATTACTTGTAGTTTGATGGAAACGGAAACTATGTATGTCCCACTACGCGCTGAGGGCGGTTGGCAGGTCGGCCATGATGTGAGGCTGACCTCACTCCAGAAGCAATACCACCTACGGACCAGTAATGGACGTCCGCAATCTCGAAGGGCCTGACGGGTTGACTTTTCCGTTGAATCCCCTCTCTCGGTAATCGGAATGAGACTTGAGGAAACTTAAGAGTTAAGAGGAGACAAGATTGCCCGGCTCTCTCCACTGCCTGTGCTGTGCCTCCTCCTCCACTTATAGTCAGGGGCCCATTCCAATTGATCCACCCTGCCACCAGAATTATTTCCGCAAAGCCATCCGGCGCAAAAGGAAACACCAAAGAGGGAGGGAGCAGCTATTTACTCGAAGCAGTAAAGGACCATGTCGGAATCATGTACGTGCAGTGGACAGAAGTGGGATCCGGGTCGGAACTGGTAATTGTCTGTCGATGATAATGAAGTTGTCTCTTGGCTGGAGCTTTATGTCCATTTTCGGTCGCTTGGCATCGCCCATCGCACGATCCGGAGCATCTCAAGCTCACTTTGGGCTACATGAGCTGCAAATTTGTGCCCATTTCATCAAAAAAATAAGGAATCAAATTACAGTAATGCTATGCTACAGACAGGCCATTATGACCCCATTGGACATGTCCAAAAAAATGCTACTTATATCGTACTGGTACTGGCTGACTGGCTCTCTCGCGCCCCCACTCACCCACCATCTATACATATCATCCCAGTTATCCAGGGCATAATTGGCCCGGCGGAAAAGCCGGTTCCCATTTTCTATTGGAGCTGCCACTCCACCTCCAGTACACCCCCCCTGACCATCCGTCGGAACCTGGTCCCGATCGTCATTCTTCGCTCATTACATGACAGCAGTCAGCAACAATTACCGTCCTCTAGGCATGCACGCCATAGGCACCGCCCGCTGAGCCGCCGCTCGCCCCGACCACCCCGTCCGCAATAGGCAACACCTCCTTCTCGGCGATGCAGCTGTCGATCGTCACCACGTTGCGCTGGCCCGCGACCACATGGCCTAGCTCGTCGACAAAGTCCTGCTGCCACGCCTCCTCGCACCGCCGAGGCTGCCAACCTAGCGAATCGCGCGCTACCGTGCCCTTGGTCGCCCGGTGGCCTGCCCACCCGACCTCGGCGACGACGAGGTTGCCCGCCGTCGTCGTCGCCGCCTCCTGCAGGTCCACCTCGCGGATGAACTTGCGCGCGGGCGTCGTGTCCATGAGCAGCTCGTCCGCGTCGCCGCGCCGGGGGAGCACGCCCGCACCGAAGGCGGCGTCCAGGCAGCCCTGCGCGATGTCCTTCATGTACACGCGCCCCGAAGTCGGGAACACGACGCCCCGCGCGCCGCTGGGCAGGTGCCGCCCGCCGTGCTCGACGACGTCGCGCACGCAGAGCACGTACAGGTCCGCCAGGTCCGCCACGTGCACGTAGTCGATGACGCCCGTGCCGTCGCCCAGCTGGAACCCGTAGCCCTTCTCGACCACGTACCGCATCATGATGGGCACCATGAGCCCCGCGCGCTGGAACAGGCCCTCGCCGGCCCCGAAGATGCACGGCGCCTGGATGCTGACGGCGCCAACGGCGTCCGAGGCGGCCGCGGGGTGGCCCAGCACGGCGAGCTCTGCGGCGCGCTGCGGGTACCACTCGCGCTCGTTCTCGGCCTTCTCGAAGTCGTAGACGGTCGTCCCGTCCGCGTCGTGCAGCTCACGGTCTGGGAACGCCTGCCCCGTCAGGGGCCGGTCAGAGATGTTGGAGCAGCCGCTGGTGTGCAGCATCCACGGTTTTGAAGTCGTGGTTGTGGTGGTGTCGTTGTTGTTGTTGCTGGACGATGTGGTTGTCCGCTGGCTCAACCCCTGCACCATGGCCTCGGCGCTGGAAGGGTGGAAGCCCGAGCCCGCATTGATGACGATGTCGTGCTGGCTGGCAAGCTCTGTGATCAGATCCGTCTCATCGTAGTCACGGAACAGGACGGGCGCGACACGGTCAGCCCCATAGGTCCGCAGGAGCTGGTCGGCGCGCTCCTCGCCTCGCACCAGGACGGACACCTTCAGATGCTGCAGCGAGGGCGCCGGGCACGCCAGGAGACGGTGAAGTACTGTGCCGCCGACATAGCCGGTCGCACCGGTGAGTAATATCTTGGGGGATGACATGGTTGTTGATGTGTGATGTGGAAGGTTGGGAAGACGATCGACCTGAGAAAAGCAATGGGAGATCAAATAGAGAAGGAGCGAGATGGTATGTATGTCTGTAAGGGTAATAGAATGATGAAGATGTAATAGCAATAAGCTGCAGGCGAGAGGTCATATGTACTTGCTGCCTGCATCCCCAGCAAGACGCACATACATGCCATGTCCTCCTGCTTGCTACGTTACGTGGCAAACAGCCAGCAGCATGTCATGACATTCCCTGAATCCTTTGAGGCCTACGGAGTAGTATGCAGAGAGCATGCAGAGAGCCTGGATGCATGAGCGCATGGATGCAAGGGTGCAAGGGTGCAAGGGTGCAAGGGTGCAAGAGTGCGTGGGTGCATGGGTCGTGATGGGGTGTTGTAACCCCTTTGCCCGTCGAGCTGTGTCCGTGGTCTGTGAGTGGCCCCTCCCATGATCGCCCCATCGCCCCCTTATTTCCGGTTGTATTGCCCGGTCGCCGCGCGTGTCCACTCTAGCCACTCTCCATCTTTTGACGCTACTGTGGGTAGAAACAGGGCACGGCTGAAAGCACGTCTAGTGGTATCCCTTCAGCAGATATCCAATACAAAGACCAAAAGGCCATGTTCATGCAAACGTCTCTGGGTCCTTCGACGGTGGCCGTAATTTCAGTCTATCATCTCGAAACTACCCGGTCCCTTGCAAAACAATTGCAATCATCGTCTAACAAGCCAACACACGTGTCTAAACTAAATTCGGCATTAGCATCTGTCGGGAGCCACTGCCGGCATATTACAGTGATCTGCGGCCTGTATACGGAGCGCGCTTCATTGGGTGACATTTTTCGCAGTCTTCGTATGCTTGATCCAGGCTTGGAGAAGACACATGACTTGCTACTATCTTACTGTGTTTGTCCATCCTTCTGCATCTCCGTCGATTCCCATCATCCTCTCAGGGGCTGAATCTAACATATCTCACCATATGCTGTGCCATATACGGACAAGGTACTTCTCCGTTTCATCCAACAGACAATGATCAGAGCATCGTTATGCGATCAGACCACGTTGGCTTGGGCCACTGTCATGTACCATAACGGGCTTGATCACTTGCCCTCTACTTCGGGACGTTTTCTATCCCATGCCAGGGCCTCCATATCGGCTGTGTTGGTTTTGTGAGTGTGTCTGTACCATAAGATGGGGCCTGAGGTTTTGTCTAGTCATCATGTTGGTGGACAGGCTCATTCATGGCTGTGAGATAGGTACTTAAGTAGGTACGTTGCGAACTGCACTGATCTCCCAGTTCGTGATAACGCCGGATACGAGCGGCTTTTTGAATCATGATGTTCATGAGAGATGGCAGTCTAGGTTTTCTGTTATCATAAGAACATATCCCCTGCAGATAGACTCGCCAGCATCGTGCCCAGCGACTACTTAGCTTGATTCTCTAGGCCCAGCTGAGGCTTGATGCTCTTTACTCTAACTTGCTCACATCTGCTCCGAAAGTATCTGTATGGGGTGGCCAATGTGAGGTTGAGTCATGAATCAATATATCAAAGCCCATGAAGTGTTTACTAATGTGGGGGCCCCTTGATGTGATATACTATCAAGCATTTATGTGTTCATTTGGCCTTCATGCCAAGATGAAATAAAGAAAAGATGTGGCTACTTCTTCAAACTCTATTGAAGCTACATTCTGGGCAGTTATCATCGGCATCTAAGTAGAAGTAGAATGTAGTTTTCGTCTAATTATTTTGATTATCTGCAAGGGAGCCTGACTTATTAGGTGTGATATTATGTGAAGCCATCCCTCTAGCTAATATGGCTTCTCCTGAAATATCTCTTCCCGGTCTTCTGAGTGGTCCCTCGAAGGACCCCTCGAGGGGTCCCTTGCGTACTTTTTCTTTCTCGCTATTCTCTTCTCTGCGTCCATGTCTTTTGCTTGCTCGTTGGTCACCAAGAACACGCAAGCTATCAAGAAAAACGATGCCCAGGACATCCCAACCAAGCCAAGGCCCCCGGCGATCCGAATGTGTACCGCCTGCGTCAGCACGTTCATGACGCGCGTGATGAGAGCTACAGTCGTCACGATGAGGGATGCGATCAGGAGGGCATACATGGCAACGGCGGGGGTCAGTTTGAAGAACCACTTGAGCATGGGCATGTTCTCGGCCAGCCTGACCTTGTTGTTGGGGTTATTCCTGCCCGCGGTGAAGCTATAGACGATGTCTCCGATCAAGCCGAGGAGTAGGAGCCATGAACAACCGCAGGCTACGGCGTAGACTATGAGAGTGGGACCAAAGGTAAATAGCATTACCCCCTTTCTCAGCGAGTTTGTGGCATTGACAATCTCCTTCTGAACAGCGTTGGCGCCTTTGTCTATCGGCTCTCGCATCTTCTGTTGGACGTCCTTGGGGATGAGAAAGATGCCGGTGACATTCGCGATGAAGTCGCCGGGAGAGAAGCTGAAAATCTTACCCCCGTTCGCTACGGGGTCGAATGTCGTGTTTACGCCTGGAACGGGGTCAGCCAACAATATTTCGTCATGGGATTCCCCATGCACTAGATATATGATGCAAAAGGGGAGAAGGCGTAAAATGGGGAAGAAAGTAGTAGCAAAGGGGAGGGAATTTCAAACTTACCTTCCATGAACAGCGAAGTACAATTTTGTGGTGCAGTGGCAAAAACCGTCGTGTTGGTCGAATAGTCCACGGTACGTGGCACCTTGCACCACCTCGTGACATGCAGCGAGTACCGCTGCGAGACGCCGAGCTCGTTGAGCTTGCGGACGACCTTGAGCCCCCACTCGTTGAGCTGGTCCTCGATCTTGGCCAGGACCTTGAAGATGAGCTTCTCGACGATGTTCTTCACGTCGCCGAGGTTGTCGCCGACCTCGTTGACGAGGTCCTTGGCCTTGTCCGAGATCTGGCTCGTCACGTTCTTCACCTTGTCCTGCGCCCCGTCCACCACGCCCTCGGCGCCCTTGGTGATCTGCTGCCCGAGCTCCTTGCCCTTGTCCGTGACCGTGCTGAGATCCAGCCGTCGCACGAGCTGCCGCGTCGCGGGTTTGTCGACGAAGGAGATCTTGGTCCAGTTGAATTCGGCGAAATCCCCCATGTCAATCTAATCACGCGGATGTTAGCTAAGACGTGCAGCCCCCCATGTTAGCTGACGAGAGGGGATATGGATGACTTACCGAAATAACAGCCAGTGTGTTCTTGACCTCTGCATCTCCTCGTCCGACAGCAACCGCAAGCGTCGTCATCAAGCTGACCGCCAGGGTAAGAATCAGGAGGACGAAGGCGGTTTTGTTCGGTATGGAAGGAAGAGCATTCCTAACCCTTTGCGTTCCCCGATTATCGAGAATATACCCCATGCTTTGAATAATTAAGTTGTTAAATGGCACTAAAGATTAGAAGTAAAAAAGAAAAGAAAAGAAAAAGGGCGATGAAAATTGATGTGCTTGGTATGAAGTGAGTGTGATTACCATCTCTGATCTCCGGGAATAGGAGAGGGGAAGCCTCATGATAACTCTTCCCATGGGCTTTCTTTCTTTCTCCCATTCATGTTGGGCGAGTGAAGGGGTGACCCCTGGCCGTCTCTTTGTCCAAGAGCTGGCCACCATAGCCAACTCCAAATCACCTGGTATTGCCTTTGTCACCCAGTTTCATTGTTTCGACCCGAGTTATTTCTGGAAGTTCCAATGTTGGGGAGGTGGAGGAAAAGAAGACCAAAAGACGATGATTGTCCATCGAAACGGCCGATCAATCACATTAGTTTGCTGCCATACCAACGTCTCCCACCGGCTAGCTCCATAAGCTTTTTCTTTGTTGCAGGCCCCCAGACCCTAGTTTTTCGTCTCGACTTACCCCCCTTATTAACTGCCAAGCCCTGCTTGGGTCCAAGCGAAACAACTTTAAAAGGACGACAGACCACGATGGCATCCAAGTAATCTTTAAGAGGTGAGCTGCGTTCTGATACGTAACCTAGGCGAACTCTCCCGACGTCACCAAGCCGCTGTTACGCATCGACGCGATGAACGTCGCCCCGTCCTCGTTGGCGGCGAGCGGCCAGTCGACGCTGTACAGGATCCGACTCGGGGCCGTGTTGCGCACCAGCGAGGAGGAGGAAATCAGCAACGCCACGAAGCAGTGCATGTGGAAAAAGAAGCCTAGAAGACACCGGGACATGTTGAGATGCCAGCGAAAGATGACGAGTTCTTACCAGCTCGGTATACTCTATCATGTGTCGGTATGTACTCGCATTGGCATCTGCAGGCCATGTCGTAGCGGACGCAAGTTTCGGTCGCCTTATCCCTATTTGTAAGCGGGCTTCGAGAGGCCTTGATACCTTTCAACTATTTACGCGAGGTGGCGAGTTGAATTGCCAGTGGTTTGTTTGAAGGTAGTCATCGCGGAAAGATTTCTAACGCAGCACGAACATGGGCTTGCTATGGCAATCGCTTCATATTACCGCCCTATATACTAAGTAAAGGCCAAAAACTTCCAATGTCATGCGAACCAGGGGTACATAGCCTTCCATTGGGTGATGCCATGAGATATCTTTGTCCCCAACTGTACAGATTACGATGTCTTGCCTCCATCGACCACATCCCTATCCTGTGCTTCCAAACCGAGAACCGACATTGTCGCGATTCGTCGACTTCCTCCATCATTTGGTTGCGATCGGCTTTAGCCACACGTGGCTTCGTAACGGCTCCCATCGACTCGCCCTTTATCCGAGCACTCCTTCTTGTCTGCGCAACGATCCTTGACAGAAAGCACTCCGGCGCTGCACTGGAAAGAGATTTTCTTGTTCCTGCATGAATGATAAAGAGTCAGTGGACTGGTGGAGCAGCCAACATCGAGATGTGTATAGAAGAAGAAACGAATGTTGGGAATTGGGCATTAGCCGCCGGAATAGCGCGGGGGGATTGACTGACCCGCAGAATACGTCGCCATCTGAATGCTTGCCGCTGTTGCACTCGCCGGCGTACACCACGACCACGCATAGCGCGATCGAGAGAAGAATTGCGATGAGGCGCATGTCGACAACGAAAAAAGATATAAAAAATTGGCTGGCTTCTTCTTAATTGCGACAAGCCTAGTACCAGGATAGCAATATGTACTGGAAAATGAAGGAAAGAGAGGAGAAAAAGAAAAGAGGCCCGTAAGGCTGGGCAACATCTCACCTGCTCACTTCACTGCTCACTCTGCCCAGCTTGGTGACACCCCGCAGGGGGCTCAGCAACGCAGCGTCACATTATCGATTATGCAGCTTGTTCTATCCGGCTGGTTTAACCGAACCAATGCTACATGAGCACCGGTATATCTCACCTCAGCACGCCGTCGCTGCCAAATGTCATCGTTTGGCTGGCTGCCTGTGCAAATCCGCGAATAAGGGCGAAAAAAGTCGCAGAGATCTGGCAGACTAAATTTGATATCCAGTAAGACATCTCCAATTCTACCAGTTCTAGTCTCCAGGGAACTTGGAAATGAAGTTCAGAATATCCGAGTTCGGAAGAAGATTTCTGTCTCATTTTTCTCATTGCTGCACATATGCCTGCCTGTGGAGTCGGGTGGCTCTCATGAGTACTGGTATCTACTTGTTCAAGGGTTGATCATAGGTAGGTATCTGAAGCATGTAGGTTATATGCTGTGCAGGCTCGGGCAATGCAAGAAAGGTTGGTTGCGACCAGACGCCTGGGTCTCGATATGTCCAAATGAAGAACACAACTGCAGGGGCTGTGAGGTACGCTTCAAGGACATCAATGTTGTTTGTTAGGTACCTGTCTTTTAGGGGTCCTGGTAGTGCACTGTTGCCCCATAAAACAGCAAACCCCCACTTTGGCCGCCCGCCTGTCTGTCGATTTCGGTGGGCTGATTTTTTACTGGTGCAAATGCGGCTACCTCTCTCTGACCACTCATTTTGCAATCTACGGGCAACATAAAAAGAAAAGAAAAAGAAAACACAGGAAGAAAGGAAAAGAAGGAAAGGGTTAAAATAGAGGAGGAAGAGAAAAAGGAAGGGGCTTATACCGAAGAAGTGTGGAGAGAGAGAGAGAGAGAGAGAGAGCAAAAGAAGAAGGAAGAGAAACTTTTTCTTTTCCCTTTCCCAGACTTGCGATGGAGGAGCTAGCAATCGAGCCCCGCGGGCTCTTCTTCCAGCAAGACTTCGTCACGCCCGCGCACGAGGCCGAGCTGGTGCGCATCTTCCGCGAGGAGCTGGACTGGCCTGTCCGGCCCCCGGGCACCCGCCTCAGCCTGCACTACGGATATACCTTTGACTACAAGACCTTTGGCGTGGACCCGGCCATCCCCTTCCGGGAGTTTCCGGCCTGGCTGCAGCCTCTGATCCCCCAGACCGTGGTAGATCCCTCTAGTGGCGTCCCCAAGAGGCCCGACCAGGTCTGCCTGCAGTACTACCCGCCAGGAGCCGGCATTCCGCCCCATGTCGACACGCACTCGGCCTACGACGAGCTATACTCGCTGTCGCTGGGCAGCGCCGTCATGATGCAGTTCCGCCGTCCCCCTGCTACAGCTACAGCCACTGCTTCCGTGAGCGAAAAGAAGGAAGAGGGAGAAGAAGGAGGAGAAGAAGAGGATAAACGCGCCGAGCTGGACCTGCTGCCCCGCAGCCTCCTCGAGCTCCGCGGCGACGCCCGCCTGCACTGGACCCACGGCATCAAGAAGCGCAAGACGGACACGCTGCCCGACGGCACGGTGCGGCCCCGGCTGGACCGCTGGAGCATCACATACCGCTGGCTGCGCGAGCCTGCCAAGGCCCACGAGCCGGCCGAGTGCGAGTGCGGCAACGCGCGGCTGTGCGACACGGCGCAGCGGCGGGTCGGGATCGAGAAGGAGTACCGGTGGAAACAGCAGGAGCAGGAGAAACAGCAGGAAACAACAAATCCGTAAGAGGGAACGGAGTACCCAGCCAGTCAGTCAGTCAGTCAATCAGTCAAAAAACTCGCCAATCATACGGGGCTAAACACTGAGGTAGACGACAGCCATGTTGTCAAGTACCATTATCAAGCATGCAGATGTCACGCTATCCACATTCCTACTGCCCATGCCCACCACTCCAAATGGGAGGTAGCTTGCGTAAGTCTACTCTATTTGCTCCACTCCAAGGACATTCATGGTCGGGGTTGTCTGTGTTCACGACAGGCAATCGAGCACCTGCTTACTCCCTCACCTGCAAAAGGCCGTCAAACCGGCAAATACCTACCATCATAAATGCAGAGAGGCTGGTAAATTTGAAAAGAATGGACATAACCCAGCCAACTCCACTTGCATCACTTGCATGGAGGGCTCCTTGGCTACACATATCTCCACCCGCCAGCCTACCGCGGACCAGAACACATCACCCGGCTCCAGCCAGTTATTGCCGCCGTTTTTGACCGGAACATGGCCTGTTACCTACGCGAAGGAACCAATGCAGATTGGTTATGGAAAAGAAGTCGCAGAACGACGAGCGCGCGCCCCTTGGAAATGGAATTTCCATGTTCTTCCATTTCCCTGCCTGATCTAGATAGGGGTTGCTGTCCCGTTTCATCGTTGCGGCGAGGTAATCAGTAGGGTAAAACTACGATCTTGACCTAGCTTACGTTCTCTGTTCATTTATACTAGACTGTCGGTCAAGGGATTTCGTTCCTGGCCAGTCCCCTGGCAGATTCGCGTTACAGGCGCTCGCCTGTCGGGCCCCATTTCTAAGGGGATTAGCACGTACCTTAAACGAGCACTTTGTAGTATCCGTCCACCACTTTGCAAAACGCGTTACGACGGCCTCTGGGAGGCTCGCCACGAGATTCCTATTGGAACTCGTGTCCGAAGGGTCCCCCGTTCTGGCTGGTGTCGCGGGATAATACCTGTAACTGGCGCACTATCTCCGCTAATAATAACTCACTCTTCCTACCAATAGGAAGAGCCGATATCTAGGGATCAAAAAGCGAAGTCGATATGGACGCCTGGCTGCCGTAAGCTAGTTATCCTTGTGGTCTACCAAGAACTAGACCTTGATATGGTCTCATCGGTCCTTCCCTTTATGCATAGAGCCTTAACCAATTGACCCATGCTCGTGGCTGAAGCTCGTACAATCCACCAACTTCCTCCTGACTGTTCCGTTTGAAGTTGTCATCGACTACGGGAAACTGAATACGCACGGCATGGAATGGCATGTTTAACCCACACTCACATGGCCACTTGCCGAGTATGTATTGAACAAGGAAAGAGCTTAAGCGTGTCCCCGAAGGCGACTAAGATATGAAATACCTGGCCATTATGAAATTGTATACCAGAATCCTTGTTACTTGGGGACCCAACAAGCAAAACAACCCGGTCGATTCTTGCATCGCTTCTACCGACCGTCTCAGACTCAAACACCCATGAGTAGCTCAAGAAGCTTGGGGAAGTTGGGCGACCCCAACCCCGTAACGGGATCCCAGCCCTTTGCCGCCTTAAAGCCCGGCGTGCCGCACCCCGGGTTGCTCCCCGCCGTGACGTCAAAGAAGACCTCCGGGTGCGCGTACAGGACTGGGTTCACGAACCCCACGGTGCTCTTCCCGGCCTGGAGCCGCTGCTCATTGATGAGAGTCAGGACTGCCCCCCACACGGGCGCCGACAGCGACGTGCCCCCGATCAGGTACCAGCTGCCGCCCGTATACACGACCTGCCGGTCCCCGACGGCGGCGACGTCCGGGTACGCGCGGCCGAGCCGGTTGTAGACGCCGCCGCCCCGCGCCGCGGTGATGTTGGCGAAGTCGCCGTCGCGCGGGAACTCACCGTACGGCCGGAAGGGGAGCGACGCGCCCACCGTCTCGACGTAGCGCCGCACGGCGTCCCGCTGGTACGCGGGCGCCGGGAAGACGTTGCTGAACCCGCCGCCGCTGGCGAACCGGGCCGTGGCCACCTCGCGCAGCCGCTCCCCGGGCCGGGGCGCGGTGGCGTTGGCGTGGCGGTCCCACTCGGTGCTGCCCACGGCGAGGACGTAAGGGCAGGTCGAGGCGAAGTCCGGGTTGAAGAGGGTCTGGTTGTCGCCTCCCTTGGGGCAGCGCGCGGCGTTGCCGACGCCGTCGTCGCCCGACGAGATGACGATTGTGGTCCCCTGCAGCGCCAGCTTCATCCACTCGCGGCACTGGCGCTTCATGTAGTAGTCGGGCCAGTCCCACTCGTCGCCGCCATACGAGATGGAGATGACGTTGGTGGGCTCGTAGACGCCGCACTGGAGCGCGCCCGTGTAGCCGCCCGGGTTGGGGTCCGGGTAGGCCGGGTCGCGGCAGCGCTCCTCGACGCAGTTGCCCGTCTCGCCAAAGGCGCTGTAGCTGCAGTAGGACCCGTCGATGGCGTCGAGGAACGTGTTCCAGAAGCCCGAGAAGTTGCTGCTGTGCTCGTAGTACTCGTCATCGACCTGGTACAGCACCGTCCCCTGCGGCCAGATGAGCGGCCAGGCGGCGTCGAAGTCCAGAGCCGACTCGGACCCGGCCTCGATGGGGTACGGCGAAGGTTCCTCGATGGCGCCCACCGCGCCGTCGACGAGCCGCTCCTCGGGGTACGTTCCCTTGGGTATGTTCATGTGTCTTTTACACATCAGAAAGGGGTCAAGTAAAAGTCGTGAGTAGATGGCAGGGTTGGTGGCGGCGAACTTACGGGTAGAGCGTAGAGAAAAAGACATCTAGGTCAGCCCGGCTGTAATGGTCATCCAAGCTCTCGAATATGCCCAGCTCGTTCCCGGGATGGGAAGTGGTTCCATTGGGCAGATTATACTGTACTGGACATTTTGTAAGTATGGGCACCGACATTGTGAGGGAAAGGCTCCAGAGTGAATACTCACCCCTTGTGCATTCTGCCGTGACATAGATATCGCAGGTGGTGGCGTTAGGGTGGGGGAACCCTGGGAGCTTGGTGATCTGAGGACGAACGACATTCCCGTCCTTCAGGCTTCGCTTCCGCCTGCTGCTGTCCTTGCCGCCCGTCGAGCGCGTGCGAAGCCGGGTGCCGGGCGTCACGTAGTCAACGTGGTCCTGGACATGGGAGGGCACGTGGTACGACTCGGTGGAGATGTCGTGCGTGCCGTCCGAGTGCTGCCAGACATGGTACTCGGCGTAGAGCAAGTTCTCCGCCTCTGCCGTCGTGGCATCAAACTGAATCCACTATGAGAGAGGGAGGAAGGTATAAGCAACGGAAGGTAGCGATTTTGACTATTGTGTCATGTCAGATCAAGATTGGCAAACAAAACCACAAACCTGCTTGTTGACAGACTGGGCCACACGGTCCCGGGAGATGCCCGAGGCGACCACCCAGTCAATCACGGCGTCGGCGCTCGACTGCTGTGGAGCGAAGAAGTCTATAACCTCGGCGGAGCTCATGTGTTTCCCATAGTTGGGCGACTGGGGATTTGAGCTTTCGGCGAGGAGGTGTCGAGTCAGCTATGTCTGCATACGTGATTGGTTGGTGTTGCCAGCGTTTCTTTCTTACATGTCCATCAGCCTATCATGTCCGGCGTCGAGGTTGCTCTGCTTCAACCCGATCCGCATGGGCAGCATGGTTCGAGAATGAACCTTGGCTCTCTTGGTCCATTGGTGTTCCAATCGCGGAACATGACGCTCATGGAGATTGTGCGTGGCGGGCACTTGGCGCTTCTTCAGCGAGGAGGACAAGGACGAGGAGCTTCTACGTTGCTGTTGCACAGCCAGCGGATTGGCAACGGCCTCAAGCACGAGGCCAGTGGCAAGGGCAGTCACCAAAGATTGGATGAGCATAGCGGCGGCTGATCAACGGAGATCCAGTGCCAACAAGCAATGAAGGAATAAGGGGTGGAAGAGGCAAGTTCGTCCTCTCTGTCGACCTTTGGCTGGGCCATGGCTGCTCTTATAGATTAGGTACCGGCACCTACATATTCGTTAGGCGGCGGATTTCAGTCCTTGTCGCGGAGAGTGCACATCGATCTCGTGTTTGCTAAACACTCTACCGGAAGCAGGGCAACAAGGGAGGCGAGTCGGTCTGGCGCGCAGATTGCAGCGGTCATCAAGGCCATCCAGGGCCGCAGACAGGGGGGCAAGGCAGCGTATCATTGCCTTATCCAGGCCCGGGCCAGTCATCTCACCTTCCTCATTGCTACTAATGCCGTCCACCTAGTTACATGATTAGGGCCATGCAGTCAGATCAGAGAAGGACACCAATGCACGGCTGGCTCGTCGAAGCAGGCCGGAAGCGTGAGGTCCCGTTGGGTTCCCATAAGCGGCCTAGCTTATCAATCAGTGAAGGAAGTGAATAGGTTATGCAATCTTACGGATCGCCATATCGCTTATTGCTACTTGACCTGCTGGTGATTGCCAGGACGCCAGGACACCAGGACACCAGGACCCCCTGAATCCTGGTCTGCAGCGGCCCCGCAGCATCCACGGCCGGCTCGTATCGCATTACTCGATTGGTCGCAGTTGCTGCTCATTTTACCACCAAGCTTTCACTAGACGGCAATATTCAGGCCCAGGAAGCTTGATCTCACCTCTCTCCTGGAATATCCATGAACAATGCTACGTCGGGTGAGTAGATTAATATTCTCATTCTCATTCTCATTTTCATTTCAATCTGCCAGCTCGCGGTCTTTTGTTCTTTCAAGCGAACACCTCAGCAGGCTGCTGCACTTAGTCACCCTGATATAAGCTTACACATACTACGCCTCGGATGGGAACCACCTTATTTTCGTAGGTGTTGATGTGACTTCTCATATGTAAGGGGCCGAAGACATGTTTAGGTGAGACTCCATATTTTACGCAATCAAGGCAAAGCGTTCTTGTCGCCCGCGAAATAGAATAGCCTGCTTTGTTGCGTCCATTCTGCATTTTCGACTTGTACGGAAACATCCATGGGTACCTGGGTAGGTATTAATAGGGTGGCGTTCAACCCCGTGGCACTTTGCGATGGCTCATTTCAATTGAACTCTATTGAAATCGATGTCCAGGTTACCGGTTCTGGTTCTGGTTCAATTGCCCGGGTGTTTGGGAGGTGCTAATTAGCTTAACTTAACTCGGGGCTGCTTCGAAGGGAGACTGGTAGACTGGTAGACTGGCAGAGGCCATCCATCTGCCATCAGGTCAACCTTGGTGGGGTCAATCAAGACTGGCGGGCAGACGGCCGGGGGGCCAGCGGGCGGTTGATCTGATAAGCTGCGCAGGCTGCGCAGGCGATCAATTCAATCAATTGGCTGCAACCCCTCCCCCGCCATCCGCGATAAGCTCAAAAAATTACTGGCCCTGTCCCGCATTCTGGTGCCATCGTCGCAAACAAAAAGTTATACGCCCTAGCGTAGCGAAGCGATCCAGCCGTCGATACATATACCATGGCGCCTTACGACAGTGATTCCTCTGCCGGCGAGGAAGAAGAGTACACCGAGACCAACGTCTTGTTGGGCTATGCTTCCAAAGATGCCGACGATGACACCATCAGCCGCCTGGGAGGGCGTCCTGTAAGTCCTACTTGACCCTCTTCGACTGCACCATCTCTTCACTGTTGGCTCCAGAACCTGACACCTTCCTGCTTCCACCATCATAGGAATGGCTAGATCCCTCATCGCCCCCGTCGGCTGCCCTTGCCCGGTGCAAAGTCTGCAAGGACATGATGGTTGTCATCCTCCAACTCAACGGCGAGCTGCCCGAGCAATTCCCCGGCCACGAACGACGAGTCTACGTGTTTGCCTGCAGAAAAAAGACCTGCAGGCGGAAAGAGGGCAGCATTCGCGCCGTGCGGGGCGTGCGCATTGCGCCAGGCTCCAAGGCTGTTGTGGCCAAGGAGGAGAAGAAGCCGGCACCGACACCAGCCAAACCTGAGCAGCCCAAGCCCATCTCCAATCTGGGGGAGACCCTTTTCGGCGCAAAGACGATTGGGTCCTCAACTGGCTCCGCCAATCCGTTTGCAACCGGCAATTCGTCCACGACCGCCCCGAGCAATCCTTTTGCTTCTTCCGCGAACCCGTTCAGCAAGCCTGCGCCAGCCCCCGAAGCCAAGCCAGCCGAATCCAAGCCCCAAGAAGAGGACTCCACCGTGGGCAAGGTCGAGGAGGCTGTCAAGGCATTGCCCCAATCCTTTGCCGAGACACTCTCCCTCAACAACCCCCAGGCCAAGTCCGATCCCCCAGAGCCCGCGGAGCCCTGGCCCGCCGAGAAGGACTTGCCCGCCCCGTATCCCGTATCCTACCTGGCCGATGCCGACTACGAGACTTTAGACCCACAACCGGCACCCATACCCCAAGCGGTACAAATGGACGTAGATGACGCCTCGGGGGCGGCGAGCGGCGGGAAAGAAGACAAGGAAGTATTCGAGTCGACCATGGACGCCGACTTCCAAAAGTTCGCGGACCGCCTGGCGCAGAACCCGGAGCAGGTGATCCGCTACGAGTTCCGGGGCCAGCCTCTGCTCTACTCCAAGACAGACCCCGTCGGCCAGAACCTTAGCACGGGTCGTAGCATGCCGCGCTGCGCCAACTGCGGTGGCGCCCGCACCTTCGAGGTCCAGATGACGCCCAATGCCATCGCCGAGCTCGAGGCCGAGGAGCTCGGGCTCGAGGGCATGGACTGGGGTACCATCATTGTGGGCGTGTGCGACGTCGACTGCCAGGCCCGAGGCGTCGGCGAGGGTGAGGCCGGTTATCTGGAGGAGTGGGCTGGAGTGCAATGGGAGGAGCTGACGATGCGACGATAAGATGATGAGCAAAACGAAAACAAATAAATATTAGATGAATGAATGAACAATCCGCATATACCAAGGAGCTCAAGGGGGCCAAGGGGGCCAATATAAACCAAGCATGGAGGCAAGTGTTTTCTGCTTGTCATGAGGGCCACACACTCAGCCGTGTATTGCATACCTAAGTTACTACCTCAAGACGAATGGAAAAAGTGGATTGCTACACTGCGTGTTCATTATTGAAGTTGTTCCTGCCTTCCCTGTTTCAAAGCCTAAAAGAGTAGTCATAAAGTCCATGAAATTCGTTCAGTAAATTCCGGTTTTTATTTGGCTGCATTTCTAACTTGTTCAACTCCAACAAATAAGATGCTACCTGCCATCCCAGCATAACCCAGCCGATAGAACGCGGTTAACTAGTCGTTTTCAAGCGAGAGCACAGCTCGAGACTCTTTCTCAGAAAGAAAAAAAAGAGAAAGGAGGAAAAAAAAGAAGAAGAATGCAATAAATTGAATGCACCTCCAGGTTACGTATCATGTACCCACAACATCTTCAGGCTATCGACCATGCCTATTGAAACCATTTGCCCGCTCATGGCACGTCGTTTGAGCAACGCATGAAGAAGACTCACCTTCAGTATGCTTTGACGGACGCCAAAAGGATGATTTTTCCATGGCCCATCAATCAGGGACATCAGCCGTCTAATTACGATGAAGGGTGTTTAGCAACAATCTTCAAATCGTGGATCGAGCATCATCCTATATTGAGTAGGGATATCAGGTTTCCACCAATCACCACGTGGCTTGGGACCAAGCAGAATGCTCGGCCCCTTGCAACAGCTCCCCCGCATCGCCGGCCAGACACCGCCTTGGCATGCTCTGCCATGGAGCTAACTGTGGTATGCACAGTCGCATCAGTCCTCCGACTGGCAGGGGCGATTCTGGAACGATGCCGTATCTGGCATACCCGGAGCGACCATGCCGCCCATTGGTCGTCTACGGCGCCGTCGACCCTCGCTGTTTCTTTGCAAACCCGCCATACAGTACATATCTAGGATTGCTAACATAGTTCTATATCCCCATCCCGGGCTAACGGCCACGATGCAGAGTGGTGGGATATTACAGGATCCAGGTACGAAGCGACCCTTGAAAAGGGGGTCTCGGGAAACCCTCCCGCATGATTCCTCGTCGCCTAAAATGAAGAAAACACCCAACCTTCAATGGCCCTTCGTGTGATTTTCAAAGTCCTCTCTGACCTGTTCTTCTTCCTTATTCCTACAACCGCAACGACCAGGGATAGTCTCCGCCGTTGAAAACAGAAAACCCCTCCCAAGATGCAGTTCACCACTCTCGCGGGCCTGGCCCTCAACCTCGTCCTGCTCGCCGCCCCCACCGCCTCAGCGCAGGGCGGCGGCAGCAAGGTCAAGGTGATGCTGCTCGGCGACTCCATCACGCAGATCACGTGCTGGCGACCGAAGGTGTGGACGCAGCTGGCGTCGGCGGGCCTCTCGGGAGCGGTCGACTTCGTGGGCAGCATGCGCGGGCTCGAGTCCAAGTGCGGCGCGGCGCCCGCCGGGTTCGACCCGGACCACGAGGGCCACTCGGGCTGGCAGGCCTACGACATTGCCCGCAACAACATCGCCGGCTGGGTCCAGGCGACCCGGCCCGACGTCCTCCAGTTCATGCTCGGCACCAACGACGTCAACATCGGGAAGCGCGGCGTCCAGCCCATCCTGGACGCGTACACGTCTATCCTCACGGCGACGCGGGGGGCGAACCCTAATGTCAAGGTCATTGTACGTACTGGTTTCCCCCTTCCTCTTTCTTTCTCGTCATCTCGTGCTTGTCATCGTTCCCCAAAGGTGATCCCGCGTGCGGTTCCTTGGGAGGAATTGATTGCTCATGCTGTGTGATATGACGCGTACATGTTGAGAGGTAGTAAGGGAGAAAGAAAATGCCAGCCGAGATCGAAAACGAGAGAGCTGCGGGAGGAAAAGGCGAAGGAACATCCAAGCTACACTACAATTACAATTAGAGAGAGAGAGAGACAAGGTTTTTTTTTTTGGTTTTTTGAGAGAGAACAAGTGGCTTGCTTGCTAACTTTCTTTCTCCCGCCAGATCGACAAGATGATCCCCACAAGCTGGAGCGACGCCACCATCGAGTCCGTCAACAGCGCCATCCCCGGCTGGGCGTCCCAGCACAGCACCGCGTCGTCCCCCATCGTCGTGGCCGACTGCTCACGCGCCGCCGGCTTCACCAACGCCATGCTGCAGCAGGACGGCGTGCACCCCAACGACCAGGGCGACCAGTTCATAGCGCAGCAGGTGGGGCCCAAGCTGATCCAGGCCATCAAGGCCGTTCAGGGTGGCGGTGGTAGTGCGCCGGTAGCGACGGCGACGACGACGACGGCGGCGGCGGGGGGTGCTCCTCCCTCGACCCCCACGGGCGACTGCGCGTCCATGTATGCGCAGTGCGGCGGGAATGGGTGGGCGGGCGCGACGTGCTGCTCGCAAGGGAGCTGCAAGGTGGCTAACGAATGGTATTCGCAATGCGCCTAAAAAGTGTAGGCGCTGACTGGCTAATTGACTGCCGCCGGCTGGTTGCACCCTCGTGAGGTCCGCTTCCGGATTTTCAGGGGTAATGTACGGAAATCTATGTGTATGCATATATAGTAGGTATAATAAGATAATTGGATCCATCTGACAAAGCGGACAACTTGCGTGATGCCATGATGTGTCAATGAATGATCAGCGAAAGGCTCGCGAGGGCAGGCGATCCTGTCCGCAACCAAAGGTCCCGTCCCTCCCGTCTACTCCGTTCGCGACGCTGCGGCCGCCCACTTCACCCACTACTGGACTACCGGTCTGCCAGCACAGATTCCAGCAACGTGGGAACTGACTATCTGGGTGGAACAGTCGGGGAAGGGAAATCGGCCATCATAGGCTAGTCAGCTAGCCGCTTGACATCGCTCGTCTTCCCCGTAAATGTAGGTAAATAATAAGAGCCCCCCCCCCCCCCCCCAGTGTCCCCAGCAAATAGCCAGTAAAAGTTGGATTTGAGCGAAGAGCCTCAATGATTGGGTAAGCCACATACAATAGGTACGTTATAATTTTGGGGTACCTGTATCATATTGGATGTCTTGACACGGTAGTGGCCAGAGCGAACTCTCTGATAATTTCAAACAATACCTGACCTACAAGTTGGAAAGATAAAGGACGACAACCAAAAAGACAGCCGGAAAAAAAAAAGAAGAAAAAAATTGCGCGCGCTGGAATTCGAATTCAACACCTTCCTCTCTCTGGGCTAGCTGGAACATTTGGTACTTTTGTCAAGGGAACGGCAGGAGCGTTCAGTTTTTCAGGTGCTCGGCAGAAAGAAAAAAGACGAAAATGAGGCCGATTGAATGTCACATACAGAGATATCGTCAGCAACGTATGGAGTTTTCATATCTACCTAGCTAAAGTATTACGCTAACCTAACAACCTATCATAGCAGGTCTCCAGGTGTGATGTGATTTCCGATGGGCCTGCAGGCTGCAGCTACTGTACAGAACTTTTTGCTAGTGCGGATGACTCGTCCCCAGTGCCCACCGACTGTGTGCCGCCAAAAGTGGCGACGATCAATCTGTGTGTAGGTATCTAGGTAGTTTCCCTCTTCCGGCCAGAACAGCCCTCCCTGTCTACTACTCCGTTCTGGCACTCGACCATCAAAATCCACCTCTAAGGTTACATTCCTACTTTATGCGCTCGAGGCCGCTTACAAGCTATAAGTGTAGCAGAAGGGCCCATCGGTGATGCTGGTGAGCTCGCGCATCGTGATGGGCCCGCCGCCGGCGTAGAAAAGGTCGATGACGGTGTCGAGCGTTGTGTTGTCCGACGGCGGCTGGTTCAGGAATGTGTTGGTGCCCGCCACCTGCTCCCGCCGCCGCAGGAAGTCCACCATCTGCCACACCCACCACACAAGATCGATCATTCCGTGATGGAGGTAAAATACTGGGTCCCCCGGGGACGTAAAGGTGTCCTGATCAAACCCCAAGTCGATTTATGTTAGCCAGCTGTCGTTTCATCATCCCCCGAGCCTGCATCGCGATCTAAAAGTCGGGCGGGGAGAAAAAGGGCGCGGGGGGGGGGCTCTTACGCCAGCTGGATCACCACCAATGGTGTAGTGTCCACCCCCGTGCACGCCGATGCTGCCGGAGCCAGGGACGCCCTGCATGACGAATTGGAAGTCGGCGACGTTATTGTTGTTCCCAATGAGCTGCACGATGGACGTGGCGTTGGCGAAGGCCTGGTTGACGCCGGCCGAGATGTCGCGCTTAAGGCAGCGCGGGTTGAAGTCGAGGCCCGAGCCCTTGACGACGCTGCCGTTGTTGAGCGGCAGGCTGACGGGGCCCAGATTGACCACCATGTCCTTGAAGGGCCCCGTCGTGACGCAGCCGCCGCCGTTCCCGGGCGGGAGCACCACGGGCGCGAAGTCGCCCAGCAGCAGCGTGATCGGGCCCTTGTCGGCGATGGCCGCGCCGTCGCCCGACATGCTGAACTCGCTCCCGTCGAAGATGGGCGACGATAGGGGGTTGTCCGAGTAGAGCGCCCAGTTCCAGTACGGCTGGGAGCCCTTGTAGCCGCACTCGTTCTTCAGGGCTTGCTCGTACTGGAACGTGAACCAACGGTGCCAGGCCATGAAGGTTCCCTGTTAAAGTGGAGACGGTCAGGACGTGGTCGTCGTCGTCATTGTCTATTCGCTTGCCGCTCGGAGAGTTGGGTCGCTTACCGTGTAGTGGATGCTCAGGGTCTGGTTGATGTGGCTAGCCAAGAAGTCGTCAAATCGCGTCCTCACACCGGGTACCAGACTCGTCGGCGTCCGGGCCGGCAGCTTCTGTAAGCACCTGACGGCATCGGTGTATGCCTTACGTTCGGTTGTGCTCAGCGATCCCCTAACAAAAGGCTAGTCAGTCCCCAGTTGCGGCGTTTTCCTGTGAGCTCGGAGCGGGGGATGGATCGACGCCAAGACCACCACCGCGATGGTATTGGTGTAAGAGCAGACGACTTACCAAGGCTTTCGGACGGTCAGCTTCTCTTTGGTACATCGTTGAGAAGCGCCAGGCGGCCCAGGCGGTTGGCCAGGACGACTCCCAGGAGGCGGCGATGGTGGTGCCCGTTTAGCATTAGCATCCAAGATAGCAGCCTGGCTTGCTTGAGCCTGGCTGGCGAGAATCTTGAACTGGGCCAGCGCATCGCCGTTACTGAGGTCCTGCGAAGAAGCTGCCAGAGCTGTCCCGAAGAGGAGGGCCGATGAGGCCAATGGGAAATGCATACTCGGAGAATACCAACACGGGAATGTCCTGTCTGACCAAGGTAGGAGAGTTTGGGACGGGGGTTTCAGAAACGACAGGAAGAAGAAGGGGCTGCGAGAGTATTGGGCAAAGGGGAAATTAACCGGTCTATTGCCCTAATACATACATACAATCCAAGCAACGCGGCTTTCTTTCGATCTCGGCAGACGGGATCTCAAGGGAACGAACGGAAGACTGGGCAAAGCGTACGTACGAGCGGTTTGCTGACGAGAACGTTAGTGGCCATGGATTATATGCAACATAGCCATGACCAATGATGGACTGACTGCCCCCGATGATAGTACAGTAACCTAGGCGGTTGCAGTAGCTGTTCACACTAAAAGCCCTCTACTGCACACCCACATCCCGGAGCCCGTCGCATCAATGCTTGGACAAAGAGAGAATTGGCCTCGTGCTGTCTCCTGTGCGGTAGCCTATAAGCTCGTCCTTCCCTTTCCGTCCAGTCGGCCGTGGGTGGTGGTGGACTCCCCACCAAGCCGGGTGCCATTGAAACCTGCCCAAGATCGCTAGCTCTAGAACACTAGGAGCTGCAGATTCGGTGGAGATTTCCTTCCCTCCCTTGTCACACTCAGCCAGATCCAATCCAGGGTCCTGGTAACTGCTTGGTGCTCCAGTACGACCCTGGCGCCTTCCGAGATCCCCGGTCATGGGTCTGGATTTCTTTCTAGACCTAACCCGACGCCAATCCGGCCAACAGCCCTGCCACCCCCAATCCTCATCCTGCACCGGCTATCGGATTCGGAGCTATGATAGCGAACAAGTATAGTAGCAAGCCATACATGGATGATACTTACCTGAATACCTAGGTACCGGAACTGATGGCTTTTCAAAGCCTGGAGCCCCCGTGGTTCTGTTCTTGCCCCCTTGACGCCGGTGTGTCTTCTCGAGAAAGCAACATTTGAAAGAGCGATATCCTTGCCCGTTCTAAATTTCTGTTAGCGAGGGCCTATTGCCCTGACCGCGCAAACAGCTCGCTGGGTGTTCCCTGTACGGGTCGTGGGTTCTACTTCTCACCTTTTCTGATATCTGTTCCCTACCTACCGTAAATTTGTACGATGGGCGGCGATCGGGAATTTAGGCTGTCCCCTCCCTGAGTTGCAATGTGTGTCGATTGGTCCGCTCTTCCTGCTCCCCTACTAGTCTAATTCAACGGTGGCATTTGAGAGCCAAGGCGTGATCATCGAACCAATCAGTCGGATAATCTGAGCCATCGTAAGTACGTCCATCCTATCGGCTACACAAGCGGATGTTCATGTAGCATTCGCCTGAGCTCTGGCTCATCTCTTTCTCTCTCTCGCCTCTCTTTTTCCTTGTTCATCTCTTATTTTCTCTCTTGACAACCCTAGGTGACATCGAAGAAGTGATGCCAAGCCGGGATTGTGTGTTTTCACGACTCACGCATCTCCGGAAACTTGTACATTAGGTACTTAGATGATCAGGACAATGACTATGCATATGCTTATGCATACTGGCATTTCCGAAGATCTCCCAGCAAGACGGTAGTTTTCCTCTTTTATGTTCCCCTGGCAAGGGTATCGGCGCAGGAGCAGTCAAGCGTAACGACTTTCCAAGCGGGCGAAAGTACCGAGACCAGCGCGGCAGTTGTTCTAGAAGTACGTAAAAAGACTTGGTAGAGTACATAAGAAGTATCTAGTGTGACCGTGTAAGCCGACTTGGCTTTCTTGGGTGAGGGACTTTGATCAGCGAGTTGGTAACGACGTTCGGACGAATCACGCAAAGTGGACATTTGCCACCTTTCCTCCAGATTGGGGAACAAGCGGTTGTGTCGAAGCCAGACGAAGCTAGGTGGTGATACTAGTCCCAGCTTGGTCTGGCGACGTCCTCGTCGCATCCTCCACCCCCTTGGTATCGCCGTTGTTCATGCTAAGGTAGTGCTCACGGCTGGTTACTAATGTGGAGAAGAATAAGATGTGCCTATCTAATATTAAGAAAAGACTTAGGAAGCATGTTCAATTCAAGCAATCGTCTATGCATATAAATACGATCTCGGAAATGTAACCTGGACGGCACGAGAGAAAGAGAGAAAAGGTGTGTTTGGTTTTGTACCTGATGTGTAATATAACCCTCCAGTCGGCTGCATCGCAACCCCCTTGTTTCGTAACGAAGACAGAAAAGGGCATTTGGGACAAGGCGTCAGCCAGTATTGGCATTGGTGACCGACAGGGACTAACCCGTTAGGTATCCCGATCAAAGGCAAAACGTGAAACATGGGGGCAGTATCGGCACCGTTTTATGGCAAGGAGAGCAAGACATTGGAACACTGGAAACAAATCATGCCAGGCCTTCCAGCACGAGAGCAGACCCAAGGTCCTGGAGGGCTGACGGGGATAACGATGCCAAGAGAGTGGAGGAGATGGAAGCAAAATAGAAAGAAAGGATAGAAGCAGGGGAGGTAGCAGAGGAACTGGACTACTCTAAATAAAATCATATAACTCCCGGAGGGGTCTATGACCGCCTGTCCTCGTGCCTGTGTAAGTGTGCCGTGCCCACTTGCTGCTGTCTTTTAACCTCGTCCCCCTGATTTCCGCAATGACGTGAGGATCTACGGCACCAGATCGATCATCATCCCGTCCCCACGCGCATAGATCTCGACCTCGACGCCGACATCGACGACAACGACGACGATTAGAGTACTCGGCTACCAAGACCCAATGTCGGCAACATCACCGCCACAGCTCCCTGGAGCAGGACTCCCTGATGATTATAGAGGCGATGAGATCCTCGGCGCCGTGGTCGCGACGACGACCCTGGCGTTCTTCACCGTGTGCGCCCGCCTCTGGGTGCGCCTGACCATGATACACAGGATGGGATCTGACGTGAGTCTGTCATAATTGAGTTCCCGTCTGGTCTCCTCAATCATAGCCAGCCTCGAAGCACCTGCTGACATTACATGTAACCCAACAGGATTATGCCATGATTGTAGCAATGGTGAGCTAAGACGGTTTGCGAGCGAGTTGCCTTGCCTTGACATTTTCCTGAAGAGATGCTGTTGTTCCTCTACTGACAGGAGTGATGATCCGATCTTGTCTAGATCCTCTCCCTAGCTGGTCTAGGATTGGTCATCCCCCAAGTCATCTACGGGGCTGGTCGGCACATCGCGTACCTGCGGCCCGCCGTGGCGACGGTTGGCTTGAAGATCAACTTCGTCAGCCAGATCTTCTACCTGTGGGCGATCCCGACCGTCAAGATGTCCATCGGGCTCTTCCTGCTGCGCATCGCGCCCAACAAGGGCTACCGCCGCGCCCTGCAGGGCGTCATGGTCTTCACCATGGCCTACACCATGATGTGCTTCGTGACGCTGCTGCTGCAGTGCACCAACCTCGCCGTCCTCTGGGACCCGACGGTCCAGGCCGTCTGCTGGTCCAAGCAGACGCTGCAGGCCCTCAGCTACGCCAACTCCAGTGAGTCTTTCTCCCTATAGCTACATCCTCCTCCTTCCCCCCAAGGAAGCCAAAAGCCGGAATCCATATGTCTTGCGCAAGATGACAACAGCTTACTAACAACTTGGGCTGAAATCTCCTTAGTCGTGAATATCGTTACAGATATGTTCTTCGCTGTCCTCCCTGCCCCGATGCTCTGGAATGTACAGATCAACGTGCGCACCAAAGCTTCCTTGATATGCATCATGGGCCTCGGTGTCTTGTAAGTGACTACGGGGTTGTTCGCATATCATCCCCTCTTTCTCTCCCTCCCGGGTTCTATTGTCTCGTTTCTCAAGAAAGAGACTGCATTAGATACTTAAACTGATATCTTCGAAACTCACCAGCGCTGTCGCGGCCGCCATTGTCAAGTCCTTCTTCATCTCCAACTACGGCAAGACAGGTGATTTCCTCTGGGACTCAACGGATCTCACCATCTGGGTCTCGTAAGTTTTGGAAAACCCTATCGCGCTCATTTTTCTCTTCTCTCTCTCTCTTTTCTTCAATTTGCTCTCCCTTACGCCCCTCCTATTAGAGCTTAGCGACCGGAGAAGAAACAGAAACAGAAGGACTAATTCTGTCCCGACAGGACCGAGTGCAACACAGGCATCATCGCCGCCTGCCTCCCCTGCCTCAAGCCCCTCTTCAAGCGTATCCTCGAGAACACGACGCAGCGCTACGGCGGCTCTTTGTCCCACCGGACGGATCGCCCCTACAAGATGAAGTCGTACGGCCCCGGCGCCGGTCCGGTCTCGGCGGGGCCCCGGCACCTCGCGTCGCAGACCCAGTCCAAGATCGCCGGGGCGACCGGACGGGGCCTGGCAAACAGCAGCAGCACCAGCAGCAAAAAAGCCAACAAGAAGAAACACGGTGTTGGTGGCAGTCATTATGATGATGATGATGAGCTCGCCTTGACGAAGCAGATGTCGCCCCACGCCATCACCAAGGTCACGACCGTCACTGTCGACTCGTCTGCGCATCAGACCGAGAGGTCGTGGTGGTCGCCCACCAGCCCCCGTATGCGGGTGTAGCTGGAGAGAAGGAACGAGAGCAGGGGGGAAAGGAAAATCCGTCATCGGCGGGCCGCGCTTGCCGCGTAACGATACTGTGCAGACTATATATCTACCTACCTACATTGCTTTTTCCTTTCCTGGGGTCCATGTACATTTTAGACAGACGTGAATACTCCAGAAACCATGATTTCAGAGTGCCTAGAATAGCCAGAGCAATATACCAGATTTGATTTATCATTCCCTCAGTCTGTTGCATACCTCGTGAAGCTAAGGAGAGCCCGCGTATGCCTAGCATATAATATATGATGATCCGGTTTCTAGAAACCTGGTTACAGGGAAAGTGACCAAGAATCTAGATCAAGTGGCACACAATGCTACCCTTCGAAATTTCCTGACCCGTGACCACGTACCACTATATGGCCAGAATCAGGGGAAGATCTTCTTCTTGGGGGCTATGGCTTGTGGCTCTCATCGAGCTCCTGCCTCTGTGCCCAGGCTACGGCGATGGCATGCTTCCTGGCGTCCACCAGGGCCATGTTTCGCGGCTTGTAGAGGACACCCTCCTCCTGGCGCGCTGTCGAGAGCTCCCGCAGGTAGCTGAACGACCGGCACACGTGCGTCTGGTCCGAGTCGATGTAGTTGTGCTCCTTCCCCTCGCGGAAGCGCGTGGGGATCAGCGTCGTGCTGCCATAGCACTGCACCGACTGCCGGAGGATGTCGAGGCAGTGCTCCACGTGAAACGGGCTGTGGTGTGTTCCGTAATAGTCCATGTGAAGCGCCTTGCGGAGTGCGTTCTTGGCCGGGGGGAAGGCGGTGTTTGTTAGTGTATGCAGACCGTGTCAGAGAGGGAAAAGCGGCTTGTTTTGACTTACAACGCAATGGAGGGTGTGAAATACGTCAAGCCTGTATACCATACCACTCAAGTCAGCTGCTACTGCCTGTTTTGATAAATCCTCGAGTTCACCGGATCCTGGCCTTACCCAGCTGTGTATCCGCCTTCTTCCTCGTCAACATACTCGTGGCGTTTGTCGCCCCAGGCCCGGGTGGCCTCTTCCTCGGTGACGGAGAAGTACCGGTCGCTGATCAGTCGCTCCCAGTTCTCGTCAATTTCTGGGCTGGGCGTCCCAAACAGGACCATGTTCTCCGGCCACGGCGCCTTCTTGTCGACAGGGTCAAGAAAGCCGGTTCCGTTGAGATCAAAATGTGGGCTCCTACGGAATGTGACCAGCTCCAGAGGAACTTTGGCATCGGGAACTAAAGAGAAGCAAGGAAGGCAGGGTTTCATCAATAAATGGAACCTCCGACCAAAGTGTGGCAGACACAGGATACTCGCTCACTTACTGTGGTCTGTACCAAAGCCCTCTTCATAGGTTCCCCACGCAGCGACCTCTTCTTGGGCGGCGTTGCGGTCGATCAGGAGGAACGCCGACAAGCTTGCGAAGACAATTGTGAGGACCCAGGGCAGTACCAATACCACCCGCTGCTGCGCCTTGCTCTTCCGCCCAGTATCCATGGGAGGCTTCTCGATGAAGTGGTCAAACTCGCCTTCCGAGCCCGTTTCCACGGCCGAATACAGATTATGTGATGGGGATGCCATGTTTCGTGATAGTTGGTCCAGAAATGTCTCCTCACAGGCAGTAAAAGAGTGTGTGGTGACTGTCGGGTCTTTTTGAGAAACTCGAGTGTAACGCACGGAGCGATGATGAACAACCAAGTCGACGAGGGACAAATAGACCAAGGAGCGAGAGCGGTTGTTCGAGGTCTATGAAGGGCCCAGTGCATGCGGACAGACATTGTAGTGAGACAGCTCTCTCTTGGTTTTGCTGTAATAGTCCCCAATGGGTGTGAGAGTGTGGTGGCCAGTTTGCCGATGAATCGCCACCAAGACTCTGGAGCTGATAGCATCCATATCTGAAAAAGGCAAGATTTATCTGGCGATCTTCGGATTTGGTGTTTCTCACGGATGCAGTGATCGCCCACCAAACCATTGATACACCCGTCACAGGGAGTACTACGCGCTATCCCATGGAGCTGAGATACCTTTTCCCATGTCACCTACCTACTTAGCCGGGAGGGGGAAATGGCAGGTTTTCCCCGTCACCATTTTGAAAATGTCCTTGGTTTTCGAAATTCTTACGAGATAGTTGAACCTACCCTCTCTCTCTCTCTCTTAAAAAAAAGGGCATCTTGGGAGGATGGATATGTGTAGGTCAAGGGCCAGCTACCTTCTCAGAGAAATTGGGAGATCGACGGCACGGGACATCCCACTTTGAATTCTGAGACAACATTGTAAGATCTTTATGTGATCGTACCAATAATGTGTCTCAGGTAAAGCTGGCTACTCCGTAGTGGACACGCTGGGTATTTCCGGCACAAGACCTATCATATGCACCCGAGTAGAATAAAAGCTCTTTGCCACCGTCCTGCTCTGCTGCCGCAATAAATCTTCTGTATGACCTCGACGGGTGCCAAGAGGACGTCAAAGCGACTTGAGAGCATGGTCCCAAGCGACGATGTGGCAACATGTACTGTAAGCAACTGGTAACATAGCCGGGAGATCCTAATCCCAAGAACGACACAATTGTGACAGCATCGCCTAACATACTCTGCTGGCGTCCTACAAGATCAGCCAAGATATGGATGTTTGCAAAAGGGTAAAGATAACAGGGTAATCGTCAAGTGACGAAAGTGAAAGAAGTGAAATATCGTGGTGATCCCAAGGCAAACACTTCTGAGCCTCTTCACCACAAACTGCAGCCTGCGTCTTCAACGCACATCCCGCTCCACCGTCATTATATGGCGGTTCTTCTGCGGATCATACGTGCTCGCGAAGTGGCCGTCCGATGACGACGACGTGTGAACCTGGGAAATCCGGCTCACAGGCTGGTATTTCGCTTTGCTGCGCTTCACGCAGAGCCTATTGATAAGCGAAAAATGGCGCCATGTCAGCTTTACAAATCTCTCTAGGAGTCCAAGTTAAGAGGGCAAAAGGGGAGTGAGAGTAGGAGGGGGGGAAGTGTACCAGTAACTGGCCGCGACCGCCATGATGACGAACGAGCCAACCCCGACGCTGACCCCGACGATGACGCGCTTGTCGACGCCATGCACAGCATCCACAACTTTGTCGGTGGACGAGGTAGGTTGCGGGACAAATGAGGACGGACTGCCGGTCGTCTCATACAGCTTCTTAGCCCGGCTGCCAAAATTGACCGTCGTAGCAACCGAGGCATGTGTCGTGGGAGGGAAGGTGGCCTTGACTCCGGGCGGTACCGCCGTGACCAACGTGCGCGTGCTGGTGGCCTTTGTAGTTTTCTGAAGCGAGACCGGGCAGTTGACGAGCCCGGGCGAGCGGCACGCCACGCCGGTGAAAACAACTTTCGTGGTTAGTGTGGTGGTCTTCAGATCACCGTCGCCGGTCTTCTGGCGGGGCGCTACAGGGGGAACTACCGCCGCCGCCGCCGTCGTGGTCACGGTGGTAGTGGTGGGCTGTGCCGCGTGGGATGCGGCACAGGCGCCGGCCAGAGTTGTGTAGAAGATGGGCACGACCGTCTGCGGAACCGGACCCCACTTCTCTCCGGCGATGGCCACGGTCGCACCGGCGGCGGCGCCGATAGCCAGCTGGTAAGACTCCATCACCCGCAGCGCGCAGTCGCCGTGGTCCTTGCGGTCCGGGTTGCTGCTGGGCACCGTGACGTTGGTTACGAACTCGGCCACGTGCGCGAACACGCCGACCTCAATGCCCGCGCTGGCCTCGAGCCCCGGGATTCCTGTCTCTGGCGTCTTGACATTGACCCCGGCATGGACCCCCAGGCGCAGCACTGCTTTCAGGACCCCTCCGGCGGCGCGGACAGTCACCGGCAAAAACTCGAACTTTCCGCCTTTGCTGGCATTGCTGTTAGTGTTGGTTCCTTTCCCGGTCTGTATACCCGGACTAGGTCGGGGAGGGGTTCAACTCTACTCACAAAGTGGTGTCCGTAAGATTGTCGGCGAACATGGCTAAACTGAAGGACGCTCCATCGTCTAGTTTGATGTGGAAACCGCTCTGCATATGGACCTCGGCGTCTGCAGTGAGAACAAGATCAACCGAGAAAATTACGCCAATGTCCAACTCCTTGCCGGCTGAAATGCCGATGGGGGTGTTGGAAGAGTACATGTTCAGGTGGTAGGTGACACCGGCCGAGAGCTTACTGTCCAGCAGCATGTAGAGCTCCAGGCCGTCAAAGTTGAACTTGAGTCGACACTCGGGCATGTGCGGGATGGCAATGTTGAAGTCAACATCGATGGGAGGGGGCGCAAAGTCATCCCAGTCAATGCCATCTTTGAGGTTAACAAAAGTATTCTTAACGTAGTCACCCACCCACTCAACGGCAGTGTCGGTGGCATTGTCGAATTGGGTCGAGACCTGCTTGGTTAGATTGTGGAAAGCTGCGCTGGTGTTGAAGCTCTTGTCGATGCTTAGCTCGGCCGTGGCTTTGGCCTTGAGGTAGCATGACGCGCACACTATGTCGACGCCGGCAGCTACAGTAGCATTCCCCTTTTTGCTGGTCTCATGGCTTGACATAAGAAAACAACGCGTTGGTAATCACATTCTCTCAGACGAGGAGCTTGGAGGAGGCTTACTAGCTGAACAAGGTGGCTCCGTCCCAGCTCTTCTCAAAGGACGTGCGATTTGAGAACACCGGGCTGATTTCGCGACGGCTGATCTCGGCTACAGCCCTCCGGAAAGCCCGGAGCGTGTCTGCAGAGGATAACCCAGGGGGGTCGCGGGTCCGAATGGTGGCATCGGGAGAGGTAATAGTCGCTAGAACGATACTATTAGCCCAAATCAGGCAAGTAACAAAGAAAGTCACTAGCATCATGGACTCCTGCGCAGGACGTTGGGCCGTTGTGTACAGGCTCCGGATGTCCAATGACAACAACCCAAAGAAAAGTCGGTTTATACACAAAACGAACAATAAAGACGAGCGGAGGGTGAATATGGGCTGTGTCAAGGAGCCAGGCTTCCAGCATATTTCTACTCAAACTGTTCCCGAGAACTTGGGTCTATCTCACAGCCTTATCAGGGTTACATCTCGAGGGGCCGTGGCATTGCTGATGCTGGCACCTCGCCGCCCCCAACAAGCAACCACAAAGTCATGGTCGATACATGGGGGTGGCTTTTTTCATGAGAGGGATGCGGCAAACAGCAAATACTCAACATTTCTGGCGACCAACTCTCGCTGTCATGCCATTGCGAACGGGTGAGCATTGCACACTGTTATTCTCCCAGGTCGACAAGTAAGGGCAAGACCACTGGGTTTCTTAGCCTTTGGTCAGAAGTGGTGCCAGGTTGCCGGTACAAGGGCTTGAAGCCGAGCAAACGAGTCAGTATGTAGTGTTGGAGATGGGCGGTGTTTGACCACCTGTGACTTGGACTTGGGCGGGTGCTGCGCGGGGTCTTTTATGAAACAGAATCCTACCTGTTAGAAGTTGGCTGCTGATGGCCCCGGGCTGCGGGATTCGGTTTCAGGGCCGTTTTCTAATGCTAGGCGATTCTAGGGATAGTCGGTTCAGGGGCGCAAGCAACTCCCTGGATTCCTGATTTAAAAATAGCCATGTGAATTTGACGGTTACCGCAGTCCTTGCTGCATGGAAATATGACTATGCAATTCAACCGGAGAAGCAGTCTCGACCTCATCCATACTAGAAATCTCATCTGCCAGCTGCATTGCGTCGTCGCGTTGTCACTTGGTCCCAAGATGCCCTAAGTTTATAAGTTAAGAAAAAGAGACATAAATGAGAATAAAGAAGAGAAAATGCCGTCGTGCCAATACATGGGGGCTGCCCGACCTGTATCCTTTGCCGACGACAAAGTTGCCTGGTAGCCTGTTATTACATTCTACAGCGAATTGGCCAGCAACCTCGCTCTCCCAACCAAACTCGGCAGATATGTTGGTCCAGTACTAGATGGTAGGCCATAGCCCACCACATATCTCTTGATAAAGCTTACGTAAGGATACTCCGTAGTTATCTATGAAGTAAGTACCAGGAACCAAGATCTGGTTTCCTCCATTGCAATCTGGTGGCGGCCGAGCCAGATAAAGGATATATCGCGCAGCTTAAGCTTTGGCAGCTACCCAGCACTGTTTGTGGCCTATATCCTGCATCCAGGTAGAGAGGGGGAGATCTGGCGGGACTTACTTCTTATTTGGCCTCTTATCCGGCGGCTAATACGCAGCATTGGGTTTGCAAGCATCACCACTGCGAGTGTTGATGACAGTCCACTCTATGCTCCCTCTCCCTGGCACAGTCAGCACTTTTTGAGTGCTGCCCATGGGTGTAGAAAGAAAGGGAGGCCATACACCGCCGTCGATGCAGGCAGGGCAGATGGCTTTCATGGCATGTGTCTGACAGAGATATTCCTGCTATATCAATGGAAAAAGCCATGTCTCTCCCCACACGCCCAACTTCTCTTCGTGTTCACGGTCGAAGTGACAAGGCAGGCGATGACAAAAAAATGTCTTCGACGCCACCAAGCCCTGAGCTAACGAGGAATGTTAATGTCCGAACCAAATTTTCCAACCGAGATACATAGCGCCCTACCATGTGGGAAAAAGGAATAGTGCTGCCAGAGCGCACCCGGTCCGTTTTCCGTTGGCGCCACCATACATGGCTTAAACCTGATGAGCTTTATGTTGTTTGAGGGCCATGAGGGAAATAGAAGGTATCGCGCCAATGGACGGGTCCAAATCGGCCGACGCTCGACGCTCAACGTACATGATATGGGTCAAGCGAAGAACAAAACCACATCGACGTATCAAGGGAAAAGGAAGAGAGTAGCACCCGTGCCCCATAACAAGGCTACCGGGCGTGACCATGTCTTTCATCATCATCTTCTTTCGGCTATAGAAGAGAAGCAGTCAAACAAGCAGATGAGTTCGCCGTTTATGCTTCGCTGAGTATTCGTCAGGCGTTAATGTACAGAAACCATGGGAGAAGAAATGTCCAAACTTTCTCCCCAATTAAGAAAATAAAAATAAAAAATAAAAGAACAACCAATCGTTACAGACAAGCCGCGGTCTAAAGGTTTACCAGCTTGCTCATTATGCCTGCCCTCGCACCCATCCCGGTTTTTGATATATTCTGGTTACTTTTTCCAGACCAGCTCGATAACTTCGTCCAACTCGCCCACTTCGGCGTTACCTCGCCAGACGTAGAGTTGCCGCAGGACGCCGTTATCGTCAATGTTGGCATCTTCAAAGAGGAAACTCTTCTTGGCGTCAGGCTCCAATGCTGGCCGGAAGGGTCCGATGCTGAAGTCGAAGCCATCGTTCAGATTTGACGCCGTCTTTTCCATGAATTTGAGATCCAATTCTTCCAGGCCATCGCGGTATTTCGCAATCGAGTATCCGTTCGAGAGGACTTCATCCGAGCCAAACCGCCACCGCTGCAAGAAACAGTCTCCGCAGAGATTTGATGCCAGTGACATCTTCTCGGGGCGTAGGTGGAACCAACTCTTCCAGTGATGAAGGTTCAGCGGTCGTACACCGGATTCAAAGAAGCCGCTGGGGTCGCCCATCAGATCCTGCTGGAATAGCTCGTCAAGGATGGTTAACTTGGCCTTGGAGTGCCGGTAGACGCAATCTCGAATAATGATGTCGCCCTCGGGGGCCGTGGCCTCCTCGATGCACTTGAGCGCATTGTCGCCGAGCTTCTGTGCAAGCGCGGATGAAAGATATGCTCCAGCGCCTCCGAAGGCCATGTAGCCGAAGTTGCGCACCGCGGCAAAATCCTCCGAGAGGGTGCCGATGTAGTAGTCCTTCTTATGGTCGAACTGGGCAAGCGCATCCGAGAGGGGCTTCAGATTGGGGAAAAAGGTGTCGTCATCCAACAGCCCGTACCATTGAGTTTCGGGAGTGGTATGGTTGAGCATGTGGACCAGTACAGTGAAATGTGACTGACTCACGGTGAAGGAGTCGTCTAGCGCCCTTACAAGTGTGGTCTTCACGCCAGCGTCGCCGAACCTTTTGTTGAGAGCCCTGATTTCGGCCGCCGACCGGTCCTGCATATCCGTGACGAGAGCGATGAGCTGGGCATCGGTGCCCGCCATCCAATGCGCAAACGTATCCACCGAGCTCCGGTCATTGAGGCGTTCGTAGCCAGTCGAAATGCCAAAGATCATATTGCCAAACTTCTCGACGGGGTAGGGTTTTGGGACAGTAAGTTTGATAGGGATGCATTTCGGAAGCTTGTTCGACGCGCAATTCTGCATATCGATAAAAGTCTCCCCCTCTCCAGTGAGAGCGGTGGTGATGTTGACAACCTCGTTTCTATCGACATCTGACGAGAAAATAGGCTGAATACAGCGGCGGTTGTACTTGACTCGACTGCTTAGGTGCAGTTCTGCGCCAGTCTTGGCGAGGAAATTCAGTTCGGTTGGGCAGTTGTTGGGCGGTGGAATTGGATGTTCGTCGCCTTGCTCGAATTTGGGCTCAGAGGGTGGCGGCTGCGCTGGCATCAAGTGTCCTTCTGCGCCCGGGTGGTTTGAAGACTGCGCTGCTGTCGGTGGCGGCGGAGGCGGCGGGGACGGAGGTGTCTCTCCTGCTGGGTCTGTCGGGGGCTTCAAGCCAACATTTACCGGAGGTGCGTCGTGGGACTTGCCGTCGGAGTCCGGCGCAGGGCCATCGTCGTGGGCAGCTGGCGCAGGAGGAGGAGGAGGCGGCGGCGGCGGCGGAGGAGGAGGAGGAGGAGGAGGGGCGGGCGGGCGGAGATACAGCCGGCTCATGTTCGACCTTGTCTACAAGGGCTTCATTCTTGGAGCCAGCGACGGGCGGGGCGACGGGAGGAGGCTCCTTGGGAGAACTAGGCTGCTGTTGCAAGCTGGTGGAGGGCGGGCGGAATGGGTCATCGTCGTAGAGATAGTAGTTTGTGCCAATGACGAGGAACAGCAAAACCAGCCCCGTCAAAATGACGACGCGGGGAACTTTGCTGGGAAACATGGAGGTCTTCTCAACGTGGGAGTGGAGAAAGCATCGCCGACGAAAACAGGTTCGAGTCGGAAGGGTTTGGAGATAAGAGGGGAAAAAAGGAAAAGGGGATGTGGTTCGGTGAACAAATGCGCAAGGCGGAAAGATTTGTTTGTGGCTACCGAAGGTGAGAGTCGGGGCGAGGGTGATGGAGAGGAAGGGAGGGAGAGAGGGAGAGATTCAGAATGGCAAGGTAAAAAGGGCAGTGGTGGTGGCAATGGTAATTGCGCAGCTGTCGGGAGATGTCGAGCAATTAGGCCCGATGCTGGAATGCTGGTTTGGTTCGTATGGTGGCTTGGCTGCCTGTCTGTACCTGTCTGTATAATGCGGCGCGCACGAGCGAGCGAGAGAAAGAGAGAGAGAGAGAGCAAGCGGCGGGTGATACAGTGGCACAGTGGCACAGTGGCACAAAATACGAGCTCTTGAAGGGAAAAGGGGAATTTAAAAATTTGATTGAATATGAAAACCCCGAGAAGCCTCTGCTAGACTGCCTAGGCAAATGCAGATATGTAAGAGTTGAAGATTGCTGAAGATGGACAGGATGGAGTGTTGGCAATTAAAAAGATCAAACGGCGGCGGCATGGCCTCTGATTCTGGTCAATGATGGCTAATGGTCAATGATTTTACAGGCGGCAGCTGGCAGTCGGGCCACTAGAATAGCAAAATAGGTACCTGCCTACATCTGGCCTGGGAGCTTGCCAAGGCCTTAACCGCTCAGCTAGGTACCTACTAAAGTATGCAGGTGTACATTGATGTACTCACTAGTAGCAGTAGTAAGGGACAGATTCTGCAGCTGGAACCAAACTGAGGGCTCATCAATGAATGGATTGATCTGAGTTCATCTAGAAAGGGTCTCAATTTGTTCTATTCACCTCTTCTCCTTTTTGGGGGGTGGTCCTTCTTCTTTCCATTTCCATCATCTAAGATACTTATTAGGTAGGAATGCTCTTTTCCGAACTATTCTTGCGACTACTGCTGATACTGGCTGATGCTGGCTGACGCTGGCTGATGCTACTAATCAATCAAATTGATCAATCCTCCGTAATCCCCCTGCCTCCAGCTCAGTGTTCCATGGTATGTTAACCTTGGGTAAGTAAGTAAGTAAGTAAGTATGCAAGCAACAGTAGCCCAGTAATCAGCAATTGGCAATCATAGTGACGTGTAGGTAGTACGGTATTACGAACCGAAGATCCCAAGTGCCACATGCCACCTAATGGTATCCGTCTGGCAGGCATTGTCATCACACCACACTCTCTCTCTTTTAGACTGAGCCGTCGCGTTGGATTTCTTTTTTAAAACGTACTTCCCCTTGTAACCAGCCTGTCATCACTTCAACGATGGCAATCTCCCTTTCTCGGGCATACTTCTGACCCGCCCGTTTGCCTATCATGATCTAGATTCAATGCCAGTACCTGCGGTACATATGTACCTGCATAATCTACTCGACTCTTTGAAGTCTGGTTCCTTTTGCCCTGATAAGGACCCCTACTTCTACTGGCAGACTGGGGTCTACTTATAGCAATAAGGCGCAGGCTACCGGAGGCTAGCCGGTCCTAGCTGTGCACCTGTGTGTGCTCCGCTGAAAGCTGAACTGACCTACCTGCCTACCTACTTTAAGTACTTACCGATTACCTGCATCTAATTTAGGGTCAATTGTCTCCCTGGGTAAACGTCTTCTCTAATGTGCCTGCCGGTGTTCATTCGAAGATTTTGCAGTGCACCTTTGATTTGTGGTACATTTACATTGCATTGTCCGAAAACGATGACAAGCAGAGACGAAGGGAGACGAATCAGTATGTGGGTACGTTGTAGAGCCGCCCAGCCGTCTCGTTACTGTACAATACAACTGTACCTACCTACCTACCTACCTACCTACCTACTCAGTACCCGCCTGATCGACACGGGTGTCACTATGGGGATAAAGTTTAGTTGACAGTTGCTGGATGTCTCCAGAATGTCTCTCTAGCCAAGCCAGGGGGACCCAAGGTCCAGGTCCCCTTCAAGGCATGCCTAGATGCCCACCCACTGAGGGTCCAGTGGCTAGGTCGGACATCAATCAAATAGTCGTGTATACTACTGGCATTTAAAGGCAAATTTTGGCCTTGGATAATTCCTCAAAGAAGGCATACCTTACCCAGTCGACCACTCACTCGTCCAGCCATCTAGCCACATTACGGCGTCCATTTACTTCTAATCGTGCTTCTCGACATGAAACGCCGCGCGGCATCTTTTATCAATAAAGTATCCGTATCTGCTGAAATTGAGCCTGGTAGATGGAGCCCTCGCTTGATCTAATACCAGCCAATAGCAATAGACGTAAGTAAGATGAGATAACTAGGTAGGGTAGACAATTCTTTTCTATTTTTCCTCAGACTCCTCCCTTCTTCTCCTTCCTTTCGGAAGTCGGCCGTTGGAGAGAAGTCTGTACGTACAGTCGTGTCGGCTTTGCTTATACCCACACTGCAAGTATAGCATAGTACGTAATGCAAGATGCATGCAATCACGATGCTGATGCCGTACCGCGTTCACAGCCAGTTTCCCAGCCGATGCTGCATCCCACGTACCTCCGTGTCTCACCCGATACTATACGTTGGGTCAAGTGTACCTCTTCGTCATGCATTGCTGCTCCACCCGCTGGACGGCTTGTTAGTGAGGGAAGAGCCACATGTGTTACTAGATGAATACATACATCCGTCCCGAAACAAACAAACAAGGAACCAGAGGGGGGACGGTGTCCAGTTAAAGTGCCAAATTCGTGAACATATATCTAGCTTACTTGGTTTCCTGCGCCGCCTTGGGTGATTGGGGACATTCTCCAGCTCCGTTGCCTCAAGCCAGCGGTTGGTGGGTTCTCTTTTCTTTTCTTTTTCTTTCTTTGTGGTTTCCTTTGGTTCAAAAGTCACAGCGGGAGACCAAAGTCATTCAAGGTCGAGATTCTGCGATGTAAATCCGCCGGGATACGCCGAGTATCATAAAACTCGCGGTTCATATCTTGGAGCTCGCGGCGCATGTCCTGAAGCGCCTGCTCCTGCAACCGGATGTTGTCCTCCAGCAAAGCCAGTCGCCGCTCGAGGTCTTCCGGTCGCATGTCGAGTTTTTCCCGCAAACGGGACGCCTCTCCGTGTCGCGGCGGGGCCGAGGGTTTTCCGGCTAGTCCTTGCTGTTGCTGTGCAGCTGCATCATGGCAAGGAGAGGGAGGAGGAAAGCAAGCATCGGTTTCGGCTTCGGCATCGGCATAGGTTGCCTCTTCCATCCTGGTACCATTGGCACCACGAGGGGGGTTGCGGCGAAGGGCCCCTCAGCCTGCCCGGCTATTTCACCCCCGCGGCCCTGGGACTGATCGCAAAGGGGTTGATGATGCGGCGGCATCAGAGGCAGGACTTCGGTCGGATCGCACCAGGGTGATATCCGTCTGTCCGCTTGCATATTCATGTCAGGAATGTTCTGTGTCACCATCCCGTTCCGGCCAGTTGACGCCTGTGTTGTACGGGGTCGTAACATACGGGGTGAGCTGCGTCCTGAGGCGGCGACATGTTCTCCTTGGTTATCTGCTGGTTGTCGTCTTTATCGGTCCTGTCTCCTTTTTTGACGTGGAGGTTTTGATAGCGTCTTCTCCACAGATGAGCTTTGCTTGTCTGCAGTAGTGGCGGTTTTGTGCTCAGTCTCATTGTCCCTGAAGAGGTCCGGCTTGGTCGTCAGCTCCCCAAGCACCGCCTCCTTCACCTTCAACATCGTCTCCTGCGCTTTCTCCATGATATCCTTTCTTCCCTGCACCTTGTGTGCCTCGTTTATGAGGCCCCGGTTGGTCTACCGCCAGTACTCCAGAGCCTGGTCCATCGTTTTGGCAATGGCTTCCTCGAGGCCCTTGCAAGTTTATCTTCTTTCTTAGCTTTGAGCGATGCTCTTCCTTCATCGGCGTGTGCATTTTGGGTTGTCCGAGGAATGTTGCCTCCTTCATGTTCAGCTCACTGAATTCGTGCTCGAGCTGGGTTGCCGCATAGTCTATTGCACGATGCATTGCGGGAACGGGAACGTTATTCTCCATGATGGGCCCGAGGATCGATTGTATTTTGATGAAGACACAGCAGTAAGGCGAAGAATACAGCGACTGGATGATGAAATCTCAACTTGGGTTTCTTTTATGGAAGCCGTGTTCCAAGGCATTTATGAAAGGTCAAGAGTATATATGGGAGTTGGTTGCGGTTACTGGGTAACTGCCAAAAAAACAAAAACAGAATCGCGTAGCAGTAGAAACTCGCATTGCCCTCCAGTTTCTTGGCCTCATAAGCTCTAATGAATCCGTTGGGTTGGACGCGTGTCAACTATCCGGCGATAATTATCGAGGTTGCCAACTTGTTGCAGCATCTACGCTCTGGGCCGGGCCCCTTTCTATGTTGAAAAGTGTCTCTCTTGCAGGATGCACTCAAGAATCTGAACATCCTGCGTTTTACAATTCTTATTCTTGCGTTCATATACTCAGACTACTATCATCGACCATGTCGTTCTAGCCATCTTCACATGGGCCGGGCCAGTGCCGATTGGGTTGTTCTAGGTAGCTCATCTCGTCGACGTCGGCCATGTCGATCACTAGTCCACATGTCGCGCCGCCACCTTGTGCTTCATTTTCTCACAATGTCCATCATAATGTAGTCCTCGGTCGCTTGGTCTGGTGCGTAGGACTGTCGTTATATCTCACTTCTCCTCCGTCGCCGTCCTCGTCATCTTGATTGTCGAGATCCGCGCCCCTGGCCGTTCGTTTTGTAGGCCGCTGGTTGATTGCGATGGAGTTTAGGTTATGCGTGCCGCTCAGTGGCGTTTGGGGTGGTTTTGTTTGATAAGACATAGCCACCGCCGAAGTAGCAGCGGCGACAGCAACATTCTGGATCCCCCCACCTTCTCTTCTTCTTCTTCTTCTTCTTCTTCTTCTTCCTTCTCCTCCTCTTCCACCTGCTGGTCGCTTGCTTCCTCTTCCATCCCCCTCATCCAGCCCGAGAGACTCGGGAGCGAACAGTCTCTTCCCGACTCGCGAGGGCTGCAGCGCATCAGGCTGCACGATCCTTCTTTGTACATTATCCCCATTCTCATTGCCATTCCCCTCTCCATCTTTATCGATGTCTCCAACCAATACCAACGTGTCAATGGGCGCCAGGTAGTACCGACATGCGTAGCCAAGCGCGGCGTTGCACCGCTGGAGTGCCATGCCCACCATCTCATGCCGCACGGCGTCGGCGTCGACCCAGCCCGAGGTGCCCTCGAAGAAGCGCTCGTCCTCATAGCCCGCGGTCCCTGGGCACGTGTAGTCGGTTACGCGCCGCAACAGCTCCCGTGTCAGTTGGAAACACCGCACTCCAGACTCCCAGCGCGACGACGACGATAGCGGCGGCGGTTGGGGTGGATTGCCATCACCACCGATAGAGGGCACCGCTGCGGCCACTGCTGCCGTCTCTGGGCGCGGTATTATGGTAGATGGAGCGATCCATAGCTCCCGCTGGGTTCTGGACGGGTCGATGTCGATACCGCCCCTCCTGAAGATCTCGACGAGCCGCGCCGTAACATGCTGCACCCGCTCTTTACTCTGGGCGCAGATGCAGCCGCTGCCGCTACCATCGCTCCACTCGGGGTCCACGACGGCGAAGTCAGTGACCTGGTCATAAGTCGCTTTTCGGTAAGATCTCGCCGGACTGCGCTTGAGGTGCAGCACGCAGAGAAGCCACTGGTAGTGGCCGACGTCGACAGGCCAGAAGACATACTCGCCGTGGTCGCGAATATCGCGGAAAAACTCTGGGTAATCATCTCCCTTATCTCCCTCATCTCCGTCTTCATCGTCGTCTTCATCATCGTCTTCATCGTCGTCTTCATCGTCGTCTTCCTCATCTTCCTCGTCCTCTTCGTCCTCTTCGTCATTCTCATGACCAGGGAGCGGTCGTTGCCGCGGACGTTGCGGTTGTTGTTGTTGAAAATACTCCAACGCCTCGGCAAAGGTGGCTTCATCAACGCTGAACAGTTTGCTCTCTAGTAAATGTGAGGTGGCCGGGTCCAACGGGATAACGACGCGGCGGCGCACCTCATCGGGCAGGCTGCCGAGAAGGAAGTCGAGCGGGTACCGCAGGCAGTACGGGGCAAGCGGGTAGTCGCGCGTGAGCTGCAGGAGATTCAGCGCATACAGCTCGTCCTCGATCCGGCGGCTGATGTCGACGGGTAGGTGGCGCACATAGCGATTGGCAACATGGCCGCCCCGGGTAGTGGTGGCGCTGCTAGGGATGTGGCTCTTGCCCACAAAGGCGACGCTGCCGCGGCGGGCTTGGGGAGGGTAGGTTGCGAGATCGCCATTGCACTTTGGAAACGCCATGGGGAATTAGCAGGATGTACAAGATGTTATCATATGATGGCAGGAGAAGACTCAGTGTTGGGAATAGGGCCCATTGCATACCAAGACGCTGGTGCGTACGAGCTTGACATCGTTTATCTGCCCGGCTGTGGGTTTTACCTTGCGAGACATGGCTATCTTTTGGGCAATGATCCCATAAAAACTCCGTCTGGAAGCTGTATTTTCGACCTGACTTGGCCCCGCTTGGTGATGAGATAGATGGTAACGTCCTGCTTCCCCTTTCCGTGTAGAAAATGAGTATTCGATATGGTGGGCTTTTATTTGCTTCCCAAGTGGCTTGCGGTGATTAGTGAGACATGGGCTTTCATTGAATCTACACGAATGCCGCCAGACAAGGTCACCGCCAGTCTTGGTTCTTTCGAGTTGTTTTCACCTTTTTCGTGTGGCAGCCTATTTCCAGCTCATTGTTCAAGGTGAATCCTGACGTGACATGCTTTATATACCATCTTCTACCGCCTTCTCGACTTTCGCTCCCGCCTCTCTTACATAGTCTATCAGGGACCTAAATGTCTTTCACAGCCTCTCCCCTTCTTTCTATCTTTCCCCTTCCCCCTTCCCCCTTCCCCCTTCCCCCTTCCCCCTTCCCCTTTCCTCGACTCTCTGCTCTTTCATTTTCTTCACATAAGCCCCAAAAAGTATGCAAGCAACGCCCCCAGCACCCCCGCCAGGGAAAGCAGCATCGTCGCCCCCTGCTGGAACGAAACAACCTCCTCGAGCCAGACCTCCCACGCCAGCGGGAGCCGCCGCATGAAAGCCCCCGAGAGACCAGCGCGGCGGCGCTCGAGCACGCGGTCCCGCAGCCGCCCCGGCACGTCGCGGATCTCCACCAGGACCCAGTGCAGTCCCGCGGCGGCGTAGGCGTCGGCGTCGGCGTGCGCGGAGCGGACGTACAGCGTCTGCCGCTCCCGGTCCAGCGTCCACTCCAGGCCGTGGCTGACGGCCACGTCGAGCTCGTGCGACGCATAGTGGTAGTCGGGCACGAAGATCTCGGTCAGGCGGGCCTTGCTGCCGGACGAAGAGGTCGAAGGCGTGAGAGCTGTGCTAGTGCTAGTGCTAGTGCCAGTAGTAGCAGTAGCACCTCTACGCCATACCATGGAATAACGTAGCGTGCGGTGGTCCCACTCGGACTGGACGGGCGTGCCGGCAACCTTGGCGGCGTAGGGCCGAATGACGACGTCGAGAACGCGGCCGCCGCGATAGAGCTCGTCCTCCTCGTGGGCTCGGTTGCGGTAGTCCGGGGGCGGCGGTGGACCACCTGTGCCCGAATCCTTACCCTCGTCATGGTGATCGCCGTTGACGACGGAGAAGTCCTCCTTGTTCCAGCCGTCGCCGTACGCGACGCGGTTGTCCGGGTTGTAGTTCCAGAGCGTGAAGGCGACGTGGTGGTCCTCCATGGCGGAGACGAGGCCGTGCATGAGCTGGCGCTGCGTGTCGTAGTCGCCCGTGGCGAAGGCGTGTCGGTCGTTGATATCAAAGGAAATGCCCACCTCGCCGATCAGGGCGGGCACAGCCCGGCCCAGGGACCGGCGCCCGTACGCGACGAGGTGGCCGATCTGTGTCCGGTAGTTGGCGCGGAGACCCCGCTCGCCAAAGTAGAGCGCCTTGAGCACAAACATGCCCCGCGAGAGGCCTTGCACGTTGACGCTCATCAGCCCGTGCGCCTTGGAAAAAAGCACGTTGAGGTCGTAAAAGTGCGGCGCGTACACCATGTTCTGCGGGCGTCTGGTCGCGATGATGGTCTTGGTGGCATAACTTTGGGCCTTTGGGTCTCCTCTCCCCGCGTCCTCTTGTCCGCCCTCCCACGGCGGCATGAACTCGTTGGGTATCGGCTCCAAAAACGACATGTGGTGAGGGTGGTTGCGGGACACCCGCTCCGAGAACTTGAGCAGGAAGGGCGCCCAACAGTCGCGGTACCACTCGAGCGCCTCGCCCTCGCGTCCCGTCCGGTGGTCATGCTCGAAGTAGTCGTCCTGGTGGATGACGGCCGCCTTCTTCTGCTCGTCCCAGCTCCAGACACCGTGACTGCGCCAGACGCATTCACCCATCCCCCTTGGCCGGTCCACCTCCCCTGTGCCGTCGTCCGTGGATAGCCAGACCGAGCGCCCCTTGGGGTCGACAAGCGAGTTGTGCGTCTTGCGCGTTGGGTGCGGCCACGACTTGACGTAGAAGGGGACCTGCTGGGCGTAGCCGCTGCCCAGGGCCAGCGACTGCGCGAGCGAGGGGCAGTGGCCGATGTGCAGGTCGGTGTTGTAGTCCCAGGCGTGGAAGCCGTGTAGGTTGACCAGGCCCCGGTGCGGTTCGTTCATGGGATCGAAACCGATGCAGGCCTCGAGGTCGCCGATGGCGTCGGCGAGGCGCCCAAAGGCTTCGATGAAAGCATCTTGCAGGAAAGTCTGCACCGAGACTACTTCTTCGTTGCCATCGTTGTTGTCATGTTTTTTACCTTGGCAACTTTCGTTCCCTTGGTTTCTAGATGGGCCTGATGCTTCTATAGGCGACCTCCGGCACTTCAACTTTGGCGCCAGCGCATCGCCGGCCCAGAACAGCGTCGCCATGGTCGACGCCGCCAGCTTCTGGTAGCCCGAGGGCCAGACAAAGGGCCCGCTGGGCTCGCGCGGATCGATGGCCCCCTCCCCCAAGCCCCGGCGCCTCGCCTCGTCCTGGCCATGGACGTATGCGGCACCCGTGTCGGTGAAGGCGGCGACGTCGAGCCCGGCGGCCTCGAAGGTCCAGCCGGGGGCGCCGCTGCCGCCGCTGAAGCGGCTCCAGACGTCCTGGTGTGCGCAGACGAAGCACTTGATGCCGTACGCGGGCATCAGGGCGATGAGGTCGCGCAGGTAGGCAATGTAGTCGCCGTCGAGGTCGACGTTCGGGTTAGGCCCGGCGTGGCCGATGGACTCCCAGGTGACGAGGAGGCGGACGAGCGGCAGGCCCCAGGCCCGCAGCCGGCGAAAGTGCAGCGGTGCTTCGGCGAGGGGGAAGGGCCTGCCCTTGAAGGTGACGGCGCGGTGCTGCTCGTAGAATCCCTCGGTCAAGTGCGAAAGCCCATTGGGCTCGGTGGGCAGCTTGCTGGCGCCCGACACGTTCAAACCCCGCAACGAGAGGGTCCGGCCGTACCCGTCGACAAAGTGGCCATCGTGCACGCGGATCGGGCTTCCTCCCAGCGCCTTCGCCGACAGGTCGTGTGCCGCATACGTCTCTTCCATTTTGTCGGCAACCGTTTCCCTGAGCGACTGGGTTGGTATTGGCAGCTTTGGATATTGCATCCGACCTTTTCGCAATTTGGATTCCGGGTCAATTGGCCGTTGTCGGTGTGGCACGTGCTCTATCTCTCTCCCTCCCTCTCTCTCTATGTATCTCTTTCTCTTTCCTATATTTCTCTCCCTACCTTAGCTCTTTTTGAGACGATGTGGGATATACTCTTCCAGCTGTCACATGGAAATGACCCGTAATGCAGATACGCTTGCGCAAAACCAAACATGCATGCCGGGGTGGAACCACAATATCAAGTAGGTTATGGAGCAGCATGGAAGAGGCATACGATATGGTATCCGCCATAGTACTACACCATAGTAAGGTGGAAGGACATTCAATATTGACACCAACTATCTCTTGCGGCGGTTACCCTATACTGATACATATTCCTCGTAAACCGTTTCTTGTCCGTCATCTTATCAGCCCCCGCCGCCCACATACCCAAGATTCTTTTGGGCAGCTAGTCCATAACTTGTGTGACGTTTCAACAGCCTCCCGCCATGATCAGGTCGACTCATTGCACATCATCCTTTCGTTGACCGATGTAACTCCTTAACACCTTGACAAGAAAAAAAACCAGAAAAAAAAAAGAAACAGAGAAATAAAGAGACAAAAAAAAAAAAAAGAACTCCGAATCCCCAGCAGCGTCAGACAGATCACACAAGAGCAGCCTCATTTCTTCTCTTCGAAATAAAAACGGCCAAGTTGCTCACCTCCACCGCCCGTGCTGCCGAGGGTAGAAGAGGCGCCCCCGACACGGGTTTCCCCTCTATCGAGCCTCTCTCGCAGGATACGCTCGGCGGCCTCTCGTGAGGTGGAGCCGGCGGCGCCATGGTGGCCTCCCTGCATCGGCACGGGGCCCCGAGTTGTCGTGTCGACAAACACATCGTCGTCGGACGTCCCCACGTGGCCCCCACCGTCTACCGAGACGCCGTCCATCATGCGCGCATCACGTCGCTCGGCCTGGGCGGAGGCACTGGCATTGACATCGCCACTCGCCGTCATGTTGGCGGCCTCGCGCATCTGCTGGGAACGCAGCATGGCACCCTCGCTGAGACCAGAGCTGCTCCTTTCCAGACCCCAGACGCCGGCAGCCCCCGCGGCGCCCGGCAGCGGTCGGCGGTGGTAGATGGGGCCGCTCACGGTGGAGTTTGCGCCCTCGCCGAAGCCTACGAGGCTGGCGGTGCCATCGTCGCTCATGCGATCCTCGAAGCCGCCGACAGAACGGCTCGCCATCTCTTCGTCCATGGCGTCGGCGCCCGAAGTGGAGTCGGCATCCATGGTGCGGTAGTTGGTGTCCATGCTCATAACATCCTCGTCGACCTCGGTGGTGTCATCAAACTGCTCGCCGGCCTCGGTGGTGGTGCGGGCGCCGACGCTACCGGTCGCGGACGCAGACCCCACGGTGCTCATCTTGGTGGCCGCGGTAGGCTGGCCGTTGGAATCAAAGTAGGCAGGTGCGACGGGCAGGTTCCCGATCTGGTTCTGCTGCAGCTGGTTGCTGGGGAAGGTGGTAGAGGTCGGGGTAGTCTGCTGGGGCGAGGGCGACTGGGCATTGCCGGGTTGCTGTTGCGGGTGTTGGTGGTGGGAGGGAGTGCGCAGGGTGGAGACGCGTTCGAGGCCGGCGAGGCGGGAGATGCGGTCGGCTCGCTCGGCTTCGAGGCTGTTGGTGGAGGACTGGTGGTGGTGACCGCGGGGGCCTCCAAGAGCAGGAAAGCCATGGGCATGGCCGCGATGGCCGTCCTTGATGGCGGTGGTGGAGAGGGCAGACAGCGAGGTGGTTGTGCTGGTGGGGGTGCCGCTGGAGAAAGAGGATGGGCTGTCAGACAGGATTCCATTGGGCCAGCTGGGACAGGTAGGGCAGCTGGGGCAGCTGGGGCAGGGCGTGGCCACGAAGAAGAGACTTACGGCATGTCATTGGGGGTGTCCGGATTGGACGAGGGGGTAGGGAGGTTGATCAGCATTGGGCCGGTTTGTTGCGACATGGTGATTTGAATGTGTATGGTGTATGCAGTGAATAGCTCACGGCGGGCGGAGAGGTGGTGTTGGTGGTGGTGGTTATTGTCGTCGTTGATATGGACTGGACTGGAAACAGCTGGGGTAGTTGAACACTCGAATACTCGCGCAGTCGAACAGTCTAAACAATCGAAGATGGATGTGATGGATGTACTACTGTATGATAAGTAGGTTGGTAGGTAGGTAGGTAGGTAGGCAGGTAGGTAGGTAGGCATGTACGTAATGCGACGGTTCGTATCGTATGCATGCAAGTGCCACTTATTTGGGTCTCTGGGAGTCTGGGAGTCTGGGTGTGTCTGGGCGTCTGGGTGTGTCTGGGCGTCTGGGGGATCAGCCTTCTAATTACCTACATGCATACATGCATTAACCTTAGGTAGGAACCAGGTAGTTTAGGTAGGTTAAGTACAGTAGGTACCTGGGGGTGAAGTAAGTAAGGTAGGTAGTTGAGCCAATGCTACTACTACCACCCATGGAGAGCTGTGAAGTGATGAAATGGGGTTGTCGCCAGTCTGAGTGTTCTCGAATCAAGCGAATACAAAGACTCATCTATAGCGCCTAGGTATGTAGGTAGGTAAGTACAGTATGTAGTAGCTGTTTGCCAAATGTTTGTTTGATAGGTGTGCTCGCTGTATCCATTATTAACATCATTGGAAGTAATTTGGAGGCATTGGAGTAAGACAGGTAAAATCCTAGGCGGCAACTCTCAGCACTGCCTCCCCCCTCCCCCTGCCCCTCTGTCAGCCCTGTTTTCTGACGGCCCATCCCCCCTCCCCCCAAATCGCGGGGTTCGGTTCCCAGCTGCTGGTATGGTATGTGAGACCCGACTTCTACAGGCACATTTAGGTACCTACTGTAGAAACACATGCTTAATTGGACCAAGTAATGTTCCGAGCAGCGTCCAGGTTAGGTACTGTACCTGTGCCCAATTGCTCTCAAATCTACATCATTGTGTATTGATTCACTATCGGTAGGAGGTAGCTTTGGGCAATTCCACCTTCTCCTAGTGGTACAAGGAAATGTAATTCATCTCCAACATCAAGGGCATTAATCAAGGCATTTTGTTATACTTAGGCCCAGGTTAGCCGGTTAGGTAAGTAGGTAAAGTACCGTCTTCCACCATTGAGATGGAGGATGCCAATAATATTACTGAGGCTGCAGCTCCCCCACAGCACATATACATACAGCACACTTACCCACAGCACACCCACAGCACCACCCACCCCACTAACCCCCGACGGCTCCCGCTGTCCGGGTGTTCCCACGCGGCCAACTGTTCATACATTCAAGTACGTGTAGGTTAGGTAGGTATGCGGTTCACGGCTTTTGGAAATGACCCTTAGAGGCGCATGTTAATCGGCTACCATTGATTTCATTACAAAAATAAGTCATGTCCAGACCAGCTGTGATTGTTCTCCCCGTGCTGCTCGTTACTCAGTCCGTACTCTCTCCCTTTCCCTCTTCCTCTCCATCTCCCGCTCATTTGTTCTTGACTGTGCGCGAGACGGGCGTAGTCCCCTGTCTCTGTGCGTACAGCATATAGCCGAACACGGCAGCCGCCACGGTCCCAAGAATGAAGAAGTTGTCTGTTTTCCCCCCAACCAGCGTCTGGGTTAGTAAGGAGTCCAAGTGAACAGGTAAAGGGTTTCGAAAGAAAAATGGCGGTAACAACGTATGGCAGAAGAAGCGTGTAAGAACACAGCCAAGAGTAAGAACACGAAGAGGAAGAGGAAGAGGAAAGAGGGAAAAGAGGGATGAGAAGAAGAAGAATAAAGACTTACGGACGGCGAAGCCCAGCGTGCCCTCAATGAAGTTGACAGCGCCCTTGCCCAGGTCCACAAAGGTCTGCAGCACAAACTGGAAGGCATGAAGAATGGCGGCGAACAGGCCCTGGAAGACCTCGAGGATGGACTCGAAGAAGTGTCCGACTCCGGCTGCGATGCCCATGATGGAAGTTGCTGGTTTCTGGGCGAATTAGGTATGGTCTACGTGTGTATGTGTATACTTCGCGTTTGTGGGAGCAGACAAGCGAAGTAATGGTTGATGATGTTGGAATCGCAGCTTGGGCGAAAGCAGGTGAAACTGGGAGTCCTCTGCATATATCACTGCATACATTCTATGGTGGCCGATTACATACACCAACAATGAGCCCCCTACATCATAAGGCTACAAGGCTACCCAGGTCATCTACCCAGTCCCTTCCCTTCATAGACAATGGGTTGCCCAATCATCTCCAGTCTTCCACCGTTCGCTGCCTGGTTTCCTTGCTTGCCCATCCGCGTCTGGAAAGAAGCCTTGAGCCCATGGTGCTACTACGTCAGGGCTCTTTGTGTGTGTGCCAGTTAGACACGCAGCACCAGGACAACAACGAGAAGATGTCTGAAAGGCTCCGGGAGAAGGCATGGCTTTGATTGGCCTGGCTTGTCTCATTGTCGTACGGATCGAGCTGGACCATCATGATCGCAGGCGGCGCCGTAGGTTGAATGGAAAAGTGACGCGCGACTGGGCGCGAGATGACGTCAGGTGCGGCTAAAGCAGGGGGCTGGTAACCAGACATCATCACCCACACTTCAATTTCGTTGCTCACCGGGGGACATGCTCCGGGGATGGAAAACCCGATATTGTTCAACTTCCTTCTCCATACTGAACCGCCTCGGTTTAGGACGGCGTAAAAATATACGTAGCTTCATTGGTATCATATTGGCGGACCCCTTTATTCGGCAATGCACCCTCATCAGTCAGCGGCTATATGTACAGAACACCGCCTAATCAACAGCATCGCCAAGATAAAAATAAAACTCGGGATGGGTGACGGGAAAACAAGGCGCTATGCTATGCAAATCGTACAATATCATCATGACGTTGGCATCACGAACCCGATCTCCTCTCTCCGGTCGTCCAAGATTCGCCCCCACTCCAGTAGCAGTCGGAACATGTACACCGACATGTCCTCCTTTCGCATGGCCTTCTCCGCCCACTCCCGACCCTCGGTCGCGATGCGCTCCGCCTCGACATCGCCGGACCGCGTGCCGCCCAGGTAGCCCAAGACGCGCCCGACCTCGCGCAGCCGCACGTCGAGCGGCACGAAGTGACGCCACGCGTGCACGCGCTCCTCCCACCACGTGCGGAACAGCGCCGCACGGTACGGTAGCGACGCGCTGCTGAGAAACGGCAAGAAACGGCCGCTAAAGGCCGCCCCGTCCAGGTCTACGAGGTGCCGGTGGTGCCAGTGCTCCTGGAAATCTTGGGGCGGGGCAGGCTCGGCCGTCGGGCTGCCGTAGAACGTCGCTTGCTGCAGGCGGCAGTCGCGCTGGTCGCAGCGGTCGTCGAAATTTCCCACAAACGATACGTTCACCATGACGGGCGGCTGCATATCATCATCACGCCGCTCCGACGCCATGTAGCTCAGCAAAGTGTTGGGACGGAGCGAGTCGCGCAGAGAAGCGGCCAGGTGAACCAAACGGGCGCGGAGGAAGACTTGCCACGCGCCGTTGGTAGCATAACCATCCGAGGCACGGCCACGCCAATAGAGGCTGCTGAGCTTGTCCTGCCAAGGGATGCCCTTTCCATCTTCGTAGACCACCTTGTCTCCAAAGTTCCAGGGGCTCGGGTACAGGATATCCGCAAAGTTGTGCATGCGACTCTGGCTGAATATGGGCAACAGAGTGTGGGTGGCCGCAAGAGCCGACGGCGCGTAGAGGAACCCATGGAGATAGGCGAGATCGGGTTGGTGGCAGAGATCTCCCGACATGCTCCAGTTGGAGACAACCCCATCCGTCATGTGCGGCGCGGCGCAAGTTTGGCAGGTCGCTTTCCTGTTCCACCAGTGCAACTTGTTCGCTGGCGCTGAGGGCGCGCAGGTAGATGAAATCCAATTGTAGAAAATGGGCGACTTGGACCATACCTCGAACCAGGGTGAATTCTGCTGCCAGAGCTTTTGGCTTTCCTCGGTATCTTCCAGATAGTGTCGCGGCCACGGCGGCTCGTAGGACGAACTGAAGCCCGAAAGATCGCTCTTTGTAGCCAGGCGTGAACGGGAGGCAGTACCGTCGGCATAGTGGGCTTCCATCGTGTCGAAGGGTACGGAGACGCGACACTCGTCGTCCAGGTTGAAGGCTAGCTGCATGTCCGGCAAGTGCTTGGCAAAAGGCTCAACCATCCGCTGCATCACTTCCAACATCCACCTGTGTGTCCCATGTATAAGCGGTGCGATGGTCACCTGGCCGTTCTCGATGATCAGGCCGCCTACAGAAAGATTAGGCCGTTCCAGTAAGTGAATCGTCCTCTGGCGGAGCTGGCCAGGCGGCACGCCCCAGAACGGAAGCAGGTCGGCGTGAATCTGCCCAAAGTCGTCGATGATGGGCGAGTCCACAGAAGTAGCATACGCGTACCACTTGTCGAAATTAGGAGGCGGAGGGATGCCATGCCGTGCCTTGTATTCAGAAACCGCTTCGGCCAGGGTGCTGCTCTTCTTGGCCCCAGAGATCCATCTATCGGATTCCGCCCTGGCGTTGTTGATGACACGACTGATGTCATCGGTATGATGTTGCGACCTGATGACTATGAACGTCTGCACAGCTACGCCGAGCAATAGCAGCGACGCGGCCCCGATGTATTTGTTCCTGTATAAAGGGCCCTTGCCCGGGGATTGCGGAGCCGAAGATGGGATGGAGGCATGCTGAAGCAGCGCTCCGGTGCCCCAGAACACCGTCGCCGTTGCCGCCAGGCCCCGCAGAGTCGGCACGAAGGCACCCATGGTTTCGTCGTATACCGCCGTCTCGATCCGCACCATTAACATGGGTGCAAGGAAAGCGAGAATGACAGTCAGGGGCTGGTACGCGCCCATCAGATACATGGCGGCCCCCATGGCGAGGACAACGGCGCAGCTATCAACCAGAAGATCGCGAACGCCGGTGGTGGTAAGAAGAAGATTCCAGCGCAAGTTCCCGCGGTCTATACATGACCACAGACCCATGAAGACCAAAAGACCGGCTGAGATCAGGGAGGATTGCCCAACGACCGCCCAAGCGTCCTTCTTATTCTCCTGGTGCTGCCGCAATCGTCCTACGTGAGCCATGATAATGGCGTCGCACCCCACCAAGACCATCTGAGCGAGGGGGATCATGCGCTCCCATACGCCAGGAGGGCATATGACGGTAGTTATCTGCTCGGTTGAATGTAGCAAATCGGTTGAGGCTACGCCCCAAGCCAAAGCGACGATTAGCCAAGGCGCGGAGCTTGCGAGCCGGTCCCTGGTCGACTGGGGGGTCTCAGCCGCGTCCCACGGCAGGGCGGCATACTTTCGCGCATCGAGAGCGTTCATGGCGAATATGGCGCACGGAAGGAATGTCTAGACCAATGTCAGCGGCCGAGCCGGGCGGTATGCTTGTAGCCTGGGGTGGAAGAAGGCGGGGGAACCAACATGCAGCCCATCATATGAGCAGTGTATAGTCCTTATAATCCTCCAAAATAGAACAGTTCTTGCGACCATGGCAGAAACAAGCAGAGTGTGGTCTCGGGAGCCAAGGGTCACTCTGAACAGAGTGCCGAGGGTGTTGCGCAGGGTGGCGAGGGACAGCAGCTTGTGGGCGGCTGCCCCTCTGTCCAGCAGGTCGGAAGGGCGCAATGGTTCATAACGGCCGACACGGCGCGGCGCGACAAAGGTCGCGTATAAGCGGGAGGCTAGGCCAAGGAGGAGCGATACGAGGACGGAGAAGTGGAAGGGTCGCTCTATAGTGGGCGCAAGAAGCACGATGCATGTCAGCCATATGCCAGTCTGGAAGGTGGATGTTGGTCTCGATGTCTGGTCCGTCGCAAGAGTGTCGCAAGAGAGGGAGGGAGGGATTGGAGGGCATACCGAAGGCGGCGCTCTTCTGATACCGGGAGGTGATGAATGCGGTGGAGAGGGCGAGAAGGCTACATGTAAGTAGGCATCGAGGCAATTGGGTTAGTGACAGGCCTGTCTCAAACTCTGGGCTCTTTAAAGAGAGAAAGAAAGAAAGAAAGTTAAGAAAGTTGCAGCGCAGATGGGGACGGACGGCTGAGACAAGATTGAAGTCACTCACACAAAAGCGCCCACGGCGGGCCGGGAATGCTGCTGCCACATAACCATACCTACCTCACCTAACTTTACTCACCTACCCAAGGTCAAGTACTTGCTTACTTAGCCGGGGAAAGGTCTGGAAACAGCTTGGGTCCAACCTCGAAGGAGTTGAAGCAAGCTATCGCGACAAAGCGAGGAGGTGGCAGGGAAACGGCGAGGCACGATGGGAATGGGGTATGGGCGGCATGTTCAAATGTTGCATGTGTGCGCGCGCGTCTGGCTTTAGCGGGTACAGTGGGTGGTCATGATGAGGTGGTGGTTCAGGTTGGTTTTTGGTTCAATGTTTGATTTTTTGGCCCTTGTCCCTCTTCGTCATACCAGAAGGTGATAGATACATACCCCGGGCAGCGGGCAAGCGATCAGTGCTTGAGGTCTACTCTGCTCCCTAGCTCCGAACTCAGCACTTGGCAATAGGTACATACTGTAGGCATTACTGTGGGCAGTACTGTAGCGACATCGATGAATACGTGGGGCCGCGATGGGGGAATAATGGGGAATGGGGGATGGAGACATTACGCCATTATCTTGTTGCTTGTTTGGGACCCCTTCCGTCTCCAAATCCCACGTGCTGCATGCTACTTATCGTACCTTAGGTAAGGAGGTAGGTAAGCACCAAGATTAGATTAGGTACAGCCGAGACCCAAAGCTCAGAAATGTGCCAAGAGAGGCACAGTAGACAGCCAGATTAACAGCAACCCCCAAGCGCATACATATCTATCATGCATGCAGGTCATTTAGAATATCCTCAAGTATAATAGTCTTAGGCAATTAAAATTCAAGGTGCTCACTCCGTACATTACCTTACCTCCTACTTACTCAACCCAGGTAGATACGCCAGATCAGAGCGTTGGCAGAACAGAAAGAGCTCGCAACACAGATACCCAATGAATGGAGAGAGAGGGAGAGAAAGAGAGAGAGAGAGAGAGAGAGAGAGAGAAAACATCAAAAGCAAAGAAGGAAGAAAAGGGCAACGTAGAGGTTGCGTTCTCCCCCAACCCAACACACCACACCCAGCGCTGGAAATCCAACCAGGGCGTTCGGACCCCTACATCTTCTACCACTACCTAAAAGAAGTCTCCGACACCTGGGCCGAAGTGCCCGCCCTCGGGCACCTGGTACAAGGTGCAGGCCGTCTCCTCGCAGCCCTGGTAGATGACCTCGTTGCCCCACCACTTGAGCTCGACGCCCGTGTACTGCAGGCTGAAGAAGCAGACGAGGCCCGTCAGCGCCACCCCGACGCTGAAGGCCGCCGACGTCACAAAGTTGTACTTGGACCAGAACCCCAGATACCGCCGCTTGGTGTAGACCCACGAAACGTACGCGATCGGCAGGCACGGCAGCAGGTACCCCACGTTGTACGGCGCCAGGAACATGGCCCCGTACAGCAGCGCCACCGGGTGCATCTGCCGCAGAAACGAACAACCCGGGAACGCCCGCTGCGCCCCGTACATGGCCGCCGCCACCCCCACCCCCAGCGGCCACCCCACCAGCGTCGCCGTGTACGTGCCCCCGGCCCCGAACACGCGCCGCGGGCCGATGGTGCCCCAGAGCACCGACGCCGTGAAGAAAGTGTTGATGCCCGGGCAGGTGAACCGGAAGGGCGCCTCCGCCGTGCACACCCCCGCCAGCCCCATCTGGAAGTTGAGGATCGCCGTGCACACCACCGTCGACACCAGCGTCGCGCACATCTGCGCCCAGAAGGTCTGCCGCGGCGGGATCTTGATGTAGTGCGCGAGCTTGAGGTCGTTGGCGAACCACACGGCGTGCGCGCACGTCACGTACCCGAACGACTTGAAGAAGTTGAGCGACGTGGCGTTGCCGGGCACAAACGCCCCGCCGATGAACTCGGCCAGCACGTTGAGCGTCACCTCGACGCCCGTCATCGACTTGATGATGCCCACGGGGATAATGAAGACCAAGCACAGCACCAGGCCGTAAAAAACCACCCCCGGTGTCGCCTGCGTCGGGTATGCCGCCACCCCCGCCACCCCAAACGCGATGGCCACCACCAGGCAAACTGCGTACCACCACTCAGGCACCTCGGGGTACCGCCGCATGAGGCGGTTGTGGACGTCCTGGTACCGGCCCCGCGTCTCGTCTGCCGCGTCTCCTTCTTGGCCGCCCTTGCGTGTGCTCTTGCTGCTGCGGCGGCGGCGGCGGCGGCGGCGGAAGGAGTTGAACAAGTTCTTGAAACCCATCGTGACCTCAAACCAGTGGTTCAGGGCAATGTAGGTCAGGCTCGCGGTGTAGAGGGCGAAGAAGGCAATGTAGATGACCAGGTTGCCGGCCGCCATGTAAGCGGGCGAGTACGCCTGGTACTTGTCCACGTCGAGCATGCCGTGGCTGTCGGTGATGCGAGAGACGTTGTACGGGGCCCCCGTGTTGTCGAAGACGCGGTTGCTGTTGATGGGCAGGTAGCCCGTGTGCCAGGCGTTGGAATACCAGAGGGCCGCCACCGCGGGCACGGCCAGCAGCGAGCCGACGACCTTGTTGCAGGTCGAGAAGAAGGGCACCATGAGCGGGTCCGTGCCGTCATACGCCGTCAGCGTGTTCCAGTCGAACGTCGAGACCGGGTTCAGCCCCAAGCCGTTGTTCCAGCCCGTAATGGCCGCCAGGTTCACGTTGTCGGGCGCTATCCACGTCATCCAGCTGAATATGCTGAGCGCCTGGAAAATGTAGTAAGGAAACCAGTAGTAGAGAAACATGCCGCCAAATGCCAACAGGAAGTATCGGTATCGAGACATGGTGTATACCTTCCTGAACCAGCCTTGCACGGGGCTGTTCCCCTCGGTGTGGAAAGACTGATTCAGCGCAATCGTGACTAGGGAGGCAGGCCACCTGGTTTCGACGTCAACGTTAGTATCTTTTCCCTCGTCGAGCTCTGAAACGTTCAACACACAAAACTACTTTAGTTTTGTGTCGGCGGGATGGAAACCTACACGCAGTATGACGGATAGACCAGGAAACGTCGGGCAATGCCGGCCATGCCGTAGCCTATGAAGTTGGTGCCAAGCGCGAGGAGGATCTGGTAGCCAAAGTCACCGGCCCAGGCCTGATTGTAGTAGTTCGGCAGCTTCTGGACCCAGATGATGTTGGCGGTATATGGGGCTTGGTAGCCAACGTTAGCCATGATGGTGATGAGCATGTGCTCTTTTTTGGAGAAGTGACCTGTCCACGCCCCCAGCAAGTTTGAGTCAGCTATGTTACCACTACAAGGTGACCCTGGATCTTGAGGTATCGAATCTTGGGGGGAGGGTCGTCTCACCCGGGTTGAGCGGCAGGCCGAAGACGGTGGCGTGAGGCATAAAACGCTCCCATGCCTTGCCGATGGGGAAGGACAAGAGCTGAGCAACGTTGGCCATGAGCTGGATGGCGGGCTGGCGCACCGAGAAGAACTGGTTGATGAAGCCGAGGATGGCAGCGAAGAAGAGGCCTATGACCCAGGCGCGGATTGTGCCACACGGCATTTCGGGATCATCGCGATTGGAGACGACGGAGCGCACCTCGGCGTAGGGGCTGTTGTTGGTGATCAGGGCTGCCTCCAGCTTCATCTCGTAGACCAGCTCCTCGTGCTGCTCTGGGTGCCGAGATACGGCTTCGTTTCCTGAAGTTAACCAGTCATGTGAGCACAACCGATGGCACACCGTCCTTCTGTGGCAGGTATAGACGAACCGAGAAATTGGCGGATCTTTTCGATGATGGCAATGGGAAAGTTTGGGTCGTGGTCGTGCATCTTAAGCACATCTTCCATGAGCGCCTTGACTTCCGCGAGGGACATCCGGTCTGCCACAATCTTCGCCTGCGCATAATCATCATCGGTCATGACAAACTCACTGCTTCTCGTTAGTTGTCAACCATCCCGGTGTTACCATCCCCGAATTGAGAACTTGGCCAAACGTGCATGGGTTGCCTACTGCTCGATCGCCACGTCCACAGACTTGTTAACAGAGTCCCCGCGCTTCATCTCGTCCTGGGGCTGTATTGTGAGCCAGGTCCGCATGGCACGCATAAAAGGCGATGGTGAGAAGGGGTCGGTTCGCAATACGTACAGATGTTTCTCTGTTGAGTGAGACGCCATCGCTGGACGATGGCGACATCACGGCTTCTGTCTTCTCGATCACACACGACATGGCGGTTAGGATCAGGGGGTAGAACTATCAGGGGAAAGCTCAGGCTACCCAGCTGGCGAGGAAGAGAAATAGGGTAGACGACGTCTCGGAGGGCAGTGCGGGGTGATAATATGGTTGGCCTGCGCATCAAGGAGTCGCTTTCTCCGTCTTGCGTCCTATAACCGGCCCTTGCCTGCACTGTCGTATGAGGGGTGAATAACGAGGAGATCATGGGGCCCCTGGGGCCAGGGAAGCTCGTCCCGGCTCTTCGCTATCCACTCCGGAGGATAGCTATAATCGGTGGACACCGGGCAAAGCAGTCTCCGAGGGGACACGTCCCGTAGTATGTAGAAAGCCTACCGCACCTACCCTTCTGCAGGCACTTATCTGCAACATGGCCAAGAAGCAGCATTGTGGGGGTTCAGAATCAGACAGCCAGGGGTTTTGTTGGACCAACCGCCAACGGCTATCTGGCCATTGCTTATTCCGGGCCATTGCCGTAGCTTTTGTAATCGTTGACCTCATGGTACCGCTCTCTGCGTCCTCGAATATGCAAGATCCATTGGGGTCGCCCCTTATTCTGGTGTTCTAGAAACCTTTTTCGAGTACAACCCGGTTGGCCAAGTCACGGGCATGCAACTAAGTCAGGTAGTCGCAGGGAGAGAGGGTGAAGTAGAAAACGCTATCACCATAACCTCCCACCAGGGTGAGCGCTGTAGCTTAGATGGCCTAGGCGAATGCAACCTTGGAACACTATTGAGAACTGGCAGCAGCCACATGATGTCCCCTGTCTCTTTTCCTCGCCTGGAGTTCGTCGTCTTATCTTTGCTGACTCGAGTGACTGTCTGAAATGAGCGGTGGCATTTTGGCTCCTCAATGCCAATGGCAATCATTCGGCGATGTTCCTGCTCATAGTCTCCCTTGTCTCGCCTACCTAGGTACCTACGCGGTTGAGGGAATGATCACATATGCATTCGAGATTACAGTACATGCTCGAAACTCAAAAGCCTTACAAGGTTCGCCTCGGCGACGTTGGCAACGGCATTGATAAGCGCTGGTCTCCTTTATAACCTATACCCGGATGCTGCCGGCAAGCACTTGGAGATCTGCAGTGTAACATACCAATTAATCTCTCTCCTCCTTTCGATTCCAATCGGTACTGGTAATCCCCGCACGCCGAAATCGCTTCGGGTACCGACCGTAAGCACTCAAATCCCACCTCCATCAAGCTTAGAATTGCCGGGCGAGCCGGGCGCGTCAAGTTTTTGCATCACAGAATCTGCATCATATTCGCAGTGGGCTTCAGAATGTATCACATGAAGTATCCCCAGGTAGGAAGAGAATAATAAACAGCTGCCCTGACATAGCAGGAAACTCTCGTTTGTGAACAACAACGTTTGTCTCTATCGTCTGACTTGATCCTCTCAATCCCCCAACCCCCCAATCCAACGGCTAAAGGAAGAAGGAGTTAGATAACCCCCGGGAAAAACGTGACGGAAAACCTCCCATTATTCGAGTTGATGACGGGATTGGTATCGTCATTGAGGTAGACGCTGTTGGGGTCCAGGTGCTGCGTCTCCCACGCCCGGGCCACGCTGTTGCCGCCGACGCTGGTGATCTTGTCCAGGCACCACGACCCCGTGGCCTTCTGCGCCCACGCGCCCGCCGGGGCATTGCTAAGGACGTCGACGTTGAACCCCTTCCACTTGATGTTGCTGCTGCTTCCGCCGTCCATCGCCTCCAGGATTACGGGCCCGTCGTTGCCCTGCAGCAACGACACGTCGCCCCAGGCCGTGCCGTTCGCGTTCCAGTTGAGCTCGGCCCAGGTGCCCAGCAGATGCGTTTCGCCGTCGAAGTTGGTGACATCGCCGCGGACGACCCGGCCCTCAAACGTCGAGCACGGCACTACGAAAACAGCACCACCGGGTGGGATCTGGGGGGAAAAAAGATAGAGATTGAAGACATCAGTAGGCAAATATCTCACAGCATCAATGCCCGCGAAAGGGACGAGGGTGGGATGAAAGGAGGAAAACATAGGATGAGACCTACAACAGTGTACAAGTAGGGCACGAAGTCATGGTCGTTCTCGTAGAGAAAATACATGGTCCCGTTCACGGCTCCGTGCTGCACGGGATCGCCATTCAGTATGTACAGCCCAGGACCTCCGTTATCCGGCTGGCTAGCTTCAGCCACACACAAATCAGATCACGTCTTGGGCACGTCAGCAGTAGGTAGGTATCAGATAGTTACTGAAGTAGACCGGTGGCTGCGTCTCATTGTGGCAATAGAGCTGAGTGTGGCCAGTGCCACTGCCAGCAGCTTGGCGAACATATGGAGGCCCAGCCAGATATCGATGGCGACGCCTGGTGGATGTTGTCACGCCGTTCAGCGACAGTACAGCTGTAACAGCCAAGGAGAAGATAGCCGCCCTGGCCATGAACTGCATGTCGATATAAGATACGGTGTCACCGCTTCTATTTTCGCATTTGGATGTAGAGTACTCGACCTAGAGCAGTGAGCAGATTAAGAAAAAAAACCTGAGTGAGCGCGTTCTGGGAAAATGGCGGTTCATATATACAGTCACTTTGCCCATCTTGTGGTATCCCGTAGCTTCCAGGCCGAGGGGCCGGTCAGGGAACCAATCGTCTCACCCACTTATTGGAAAAGACAATGACTGGCAAAGGTAAGCGATGCGGATGATTCCTAATCCCACCCTCCTTCTTTTCAGTATTCTTCTCGTGTTGGGCAGCCCCTAACATGTCGTAGCAACTCTCTTTTACAGGCCAAACAACAGCATCCAGCAGCACTAACTCGCACAAGTGTGCCGGTGTGTGCAATTCGCGAAAGACGGTTACTTCGCCCTCATTGGAATTCGGAACAGAAATATTCATTTCTTGAGATGACGAACGTATTGCTCTTATTCGATACAGGGTTGGTGTCCTTTGCACCATGGCGCATTATGCAGCAAACATTATAGAGTCGGGCCAGCCGGCATGTAATTATCACCAATCAGACCTAGTTTTCCACCTGGGACTTCCTCACGTAGGCCCCAGGATGGGAAATCATACGTGACCGAATGGCTGTGTGATGAGATATCCCAGTGGTGTTGCGCGACATGATCACGACTGAGAAGGCCCATCCCCCGAGGAGATGATGGCTCTGGGGTGATCAGGGGAGAGATGCGTGATTGGACTACTACAATGCCCGGGTGCTTGCATATACGTGTTCGAAGGAAAAGAAAGAAGGAGAAAAAAAAGGAATGTCACAAGTCTTACCAACTGGTTACCTAGCTACTACTTGCTGCGGTGTGATCCTACCTAACACACTCAATTGGTGGCTCATGGCGGTACATGTAATGGAATGCTCTCGTGATTTTATTTTTACTGTCGCTTTAAGTTCGGCCCAGGCATGCGGCTGATGCTCAATTCTCTCCTGCATCATCGACCTCGGCAGAAAGGGGGATAAAGCTTGACCCAGAAGAAGTTCACCTCGTCAAAGGGAGCGGGAAAGGATATGGGGGTCTCGCCTTGTCATATGGGTGCCACATTGTGCGGCCACAAGGTTCAAGCCGGGACAGGGGCTGTGAGCGCCATGCCCGGAATGCTTGTTTACCTTCTTAAAAAGACGACCAGTCACGTAAAATAATCGTCACAAGGGGATAGAATCCTCATCACCGTCATCATGGCATCTAAAGCAAGTACATAATGTTTGCAACAGCTGGTGTGTTTAATTTTCCACTGGCTGGATTTATAGAAACTTCTGAAACCAAGCAAAGTCTCTCATGGGTATTTCCCTTTTCTCGTCCCTTATCGTGAAAGATGCAGTCATCATGAGATCGAACCAACCAACGACCCCTCTTGCCTTGTGTGCCCGTGGCACACAAACGCCAAAATACCGAAAAATGAAGAAGTAAAAAGAAACATGCCCTATTCAAGCTATGTACAGATCGAAAAAATGGGTCGGATGTCCAAACGAGTGGAATGGAAAAAGGAGGGGGATGAAGAAGAGAAACAAAAAGTGGGTTTGAGTCCTGCTCGGTTTTCGGTATTTGCTGCTGGAAGAAAAAAAGGCAGATCGATATATTTACAGGAACTGAGAGACGAAGTCTATCTGTCTCTTTTGATTTACATGGCCTCGGCGCGGATTCCGCGGCGAAGTCGGCGCGAGGGAACCCAGAGAGAGGTAGAGAATCCCTGGCTGCACTTGGTGCCCGCGGCCATGGCCTGGAGCGACGTCCAGGCACCCGAGGCGCATCGCTGGAACTGCTGGCCGACGCAGTTGTACTGGCCCTCGTCGGTGCAAGGTCCGCTCATGGCGCCCTTGGAGCTGCCGGAGCCGGCACCGGCGCCGGGAGTGGCGGGGACGGTGGCAGAGGGCTTGGGGGCAGAGGGAGCCGAAGGGGCAGAAGGAGCCGAGGCGGGGGCGCTGGGGGCGACAGGGGCGGCTGCGGTGGAAGTGGGCTTGGAAGCGGCCGCGGTAGAAGTAGGTGCGCTACCGCCGTTGGGGACCGTCACGAAAACACCGCCGGGGGCGGAAGCGGTGGGCTTCGAAGCAGCAGGCGCAGAGGTGACGGCGGGAGGGTTAGCAGGCGAAGAGGGGGCAGAGTCGCCGCCGCCGGTGGAGGGAGAACCGGCGGCACCAGCCAGGACACCCTTGGCGCTGCCACCCTTGGGGAAGCACTGGTCGCCAATGGCCTTGGAGAAGGTGTTGCTGGAACCAGGCTTCACGACATTGGGGCCGGGCACGGGGAACAGGACATCGACGCTGGATCCGCCGTCGCGGGACTTGCAAGTGTTGACGCTGGCGAGGTTGGCGACGAAAAGGTTGGGCATCTCATCGGCGCGGGTGTCAACGGAGCGCTTGTTGCCACCGCCCTCGACTTGGAGCTTGGCGCAGTTCATGTAGTACTAGTTATGCAAAGGTTAGCACGGCCCGGGGTCGTGTAGATGTGAGGGGATGCTTTGCTTACCTCGGGAGCACCCGACATCTTGGAGATCCAGGTCCAGGCGAAGACGTAGTCGCCGCTGGGGACGCTGTCGGGGATGGAGAACTCGTACTCGCTGGGGCCGCTGCCGTCCTTGGAGGGGCAGCCGCCCTCGATGCTCTGGATGACGGACCACTGGGTGGAGGCGGTGGGGGCCTTGTCGGTGGTGATGGCGAGCTGGCACGAGCCTCCGCCGTGGACGGCGCTGCCGGTGAAGGACAGAGTCTGCTTGGCGCCGGCCTTGACCTTGGTGACCTCACCCTTGGCGTAGAAGGTGGCGGGATCGCCGGTGACCTTGCAGGGGAAGTTGGAACCGTCGGCGCTCAAGGGTGAGTTGTCCGGGTTGCCGATGGGGGCGGGAGACTTCATGATCATGTGACCGCTGGCGGTGGCGGCGAGGGTAGCGGCCAGAGTGGCGGCGTAGCTGGTGAATCGACCCATTTTGGATATGTTGGTGGTTTGGTTTGGGCTGGTGTGTGTGTGTGTTGTGTATGTGAGTCGGTGCCGAAATATGGTTACCGCGTGTTTTGTCTGAAGGACTGAATGGAGCGCCGGGCTATGGTGTTGATGAAACAGGCGGTTGAAGAATTTCGTGTAAGATGTTCACTGAAAAGTAAGAATGAATGAAAGTATGGCAAGCCCCAGGCTGGAACGACTATTGCGTTGATGCTGGATGGAAGGAAGGACTGGCTTGTGGAATGAAGAAGGGAAAAATGATGGTGAAGATGGAACGAAACGAAAGTCTGGATAAGATGGCCGGAATCGAGGGTTCTAAATATCCGCCGTTTGTCGCCCGTCGTCGTCTGTACCGTAGGTGTGTAGTAGTAGGAGGTACAAACCTACAAACGCAGATGCGATCAAATGCATGTCTCCAGAACGGGCGGCCGCCTGGTCTGGCGAGGGTAGGTACTTCTTAGGGGCCGGCCACCCAGTCACTCAGTCACTCAGCCATTGTGCATGTCCATCAATATCCACACCTTTGATGGATTGGATCATATCAATCCCTACTGCTAGTAGTACTAGACAATAGCGACAAAGAAAAAAGAACCCACCTGCTCACCACGCGCGCATCACGTCCGGGCAGGCCATTGTCCTCTTGGATCGGCACGGCATCACTGGATCATTGGCTACCAGGGCGTGGTGGACCAAGGCCCACTGTTGTCAATCCTCATCCCCGGTCCCCTATTGACCTACTGTACGTTTACGACAAGCAACAAGCAGATTGTCTGAGTGGCATTCAGTGGCCGCATTAGGGAGGCGACAAGAACAAAGCATCCACCGAACACTAAGGCACCTTGTAGGTCTCAAGCGTAAAAGGGGAGCGAGTCTGGAGAATCGACCTTTCTCAGCCAATCAAGCGCTGCAGACTGCTCAAGATGCTGCGGATTTGGAACAAAGCTAACAGGTTGAATCGCCCCTGGACGCTGCACACAGGCACAGTTACCCTGCCCAGTAACCCCCCCTGCCTCCTATGAGAACGGGCCTGAGAGGCCTTGAGAGGCCTAAAAGGGCATGCGGGGCCGGCGGGACGAGGCCTAGTTTAGTGGGGTTCAGGCCGGGAATACAGAGTGAGCACTGGAGTGGGAGTGAGCACCTAAACGGCAGAAGCGCCCCTCCCTGTCCACCACCCCCTGCCCGCCCCTGCCCACCCCTGCGCGTGCCTTAGGAGCGACCTCAGCAGAGCCTCTTATTTGCCAGATGACAAGGGCAGACGAGCAGAGCCGCCGTTTCATGTGCACACCAGGACACTTCCTTGTTTCCAAAAAGTCTTCATTACTACCACACACTACATAATGTAAGTACGCTGTAGGTCGGTCGCTGAGGTTAGTCACCAGTCACCTAGGTTAAGGCGTAGGGATTCCCAGTTATGGGCCCCAACCATCGTCGCATGCATGCATGTGCAATCCAATTGCGAAAGATAGGTAAGGTAGGTAATGTAGCTAGTAAGCGCGACGTTTCTGGTTGAGACTGCTCTCGGATGAGTCTTTGGACACCATCCAGCCATCGGCGGAAGATGGGAAAGAATACATAGTAGTAGGTAGGTAGGTAGGTACCTATTGCAGGGGGCTCGGCGAAATACCCATAAAGATTGCCGACGTACCCGCTGCCAATTCATGCGTTTCGACGATCAACCACGCACAGCCAAGATAAACGTTCAGGGGGAAGGTTAATGCAGCACACCCATTAGTAATGTATGTACAGTAGTAAATAGGTAGGATGTGCATTCTGTAGCCTGTAGGTCAAGCAATTCTACTTAGTAATTCTTCATTCGACTGGGACCGGGACCAAGAACAAGGACCACCCCTCTTCGCCCATCGCTTCTTCGTCGCATCTGAAGTTCGGATGGTTTTCCCTTATACGCTGGGCCGGATGGCATGTACATCATACCTACACAATGTACAGCCATACTCGCAGAGCCACTAAACTACCGCAATGGCAGGTCAACCCGACAATGCTGCACCTGGTGGCCTCCCATTCCAAATCGGTGCTTGGTACAGAGTAGTTGGTCTGGCATCCGGTCGTGTGTATCTACCGAATGCCCAGATGCGGACAGGCAGACAGCGACAGCTGTCTGTCTACGATGCTGTCTCGCACGTCTCGATCCAGGTCTCGCATCAGGTCTCGCATCAGGCCTCGCACACGGGCTTCAGCTTGAACACTAATACCGCCCTGGGAAGATTACGTAGCTGGATGTCGTCACTGCATATGTCGCTGTACGGTACGGTATGTACGTAGATGGAAAGGTAGGTATGTGATATCAGATGGAGGCTTGATAATGTTTCACGCAGGTTGTCGCCCCAGAACCAATCATTGTTGGCGGTGGCCTGTGGGATGAAAACGGCTTACGTATGTACGGAGTACGTATTCGCCAAACAACCCACCCCCCCAAAAGAGAGAGGGAGAGAGAGAAGCATGCCCTGTTCAGATCTCGCATATCGTACGTGATTGGGTGGAACTCCTGTTGATCAATGCCATTCTGCGCATCTTTCGTCCGAGGAAAAGGACAGGAGATGTGATTCCAGAGAGAAGGAGTCAAAGAAGAAGCCCCCCCTCCAGAAACCCCTCCACCCCCCGGCTACTATAATAATTGACGATGTTAGTACCGACGTAAAAGGCCTAGCTCGCTCGATCTCAACCGCCTCCCGCCATGGCTGGGCTGGCTGGGCTGGCTGGTGAGCGGCTGGCAAGCCCGACCCCTGACACAGGCCGACGCAACGTTACCCACCACCAACTTGGCTAAGCATTTGGGACGGCATTTGCATCCTAACGGGTGGTTCCCAGTGAATCTGGGTGGGAAAATGCCCGCTCCTGGATGGAAATTGTCCCAATAGCTGCGACAGCATATCGCCCATTCCTTCGAGATATTGTCACCCATATCCATGCGAGCTTGGTCGGGCTGCTGTGTGACTGGCGCCCTCTTGAAACCTCAAAGACGAACACCAGTAATCAGCGACTGCTTCATCCATATTGCCCGTCGCCTGCGCTACGTATGATACCCAGTATATACAGCTACTCCGTACTCTGTACACCCTGCGCGAGACATGTGAATGTGTGTAGTCAGTTCTCGGAATAGAATCGGTCGGTCGCGAATTCATTAATTAGTAAAAGAGAGAAAGAAAGAAAGAAAGAAAAGAAGGTGCCGCAGGGCCGGACACCCACTTGACCCAGAGGCGTAGGCGCGCAGGGGCTCCACGACAATAGTACTGTAGGGTTGGGTTGGGTTGGGTTGGTGTGCCTTTCATCTTCTCGGATGTCCTTCCCGCTGCGGGTACTCAGGGCACCGAACCCGCTTGCATTACGTTCACAGTAAGCTTCTTCAACGGCCTGCCCCTGCCGGGGGCAATCACGTGAATCATGTATTTCTCGATACTTATCGATCTGGCGAAGACGGACGGGGGATCAGGAGTCAGGAGCAGAAGGGAATTCGGATGATCCGTGGCTTGCGGTGGAGGTTTCAACCCTCCCCATCTGCGCCTGGCGCCTGTGCCACATGGAGTGCGGAGGCTGTGTCTCGATTTGAGCGTTGCATGATCCAAGGACGGACCCGGTCCCAATGCAACTTCAGGCAACAGGGAGACAGGGCATGAACGAAGCTCGGAAATCTTGACATCGTATCGCGGGTGGTGGCAAAGGGCCGCCCACGCACCCACCACCGTTCGCTAAGCGAGTACATACTGGCGCCGGGGCGGCCCTGTAAAAGACCCTACGTAAATTCTACAGGGAATTGGGGTCCGAGACCAAGGCACTACATGCCTTACCTACCTACCTGTCGCTACGTATCCTGTCCGATTCATGCTTTCTCCAGGCGGCGAGGTCGATGAAAGCAAAGGCCAGCACCAACTTTTCAGTCCGAAAATAGGTACACCCTCCGGCCTCTCAGCCCATTTCTGCCTTGCTAGCTTGCCTGCTGGCTCATTCGTTCGTTCATTCGTTCGCCCGCTTGCCCTGAGCACACCCGCGCCCTCCGTCATAAGAGAGGCCTCATAGGGCTTCCTCCCGGGGGGAGGGAGGGGGGGGGCGAACCCAGCCTCTTCTGCACAAACAATCATGTTGAATTGAATCATGGCCCCTCCCCCTCAGCCCACCTCTCCGTCCAGCAGCACCAACAGCACCAGCACCAGCACCAGCAGTAGAAGAAGAACCGCGCCCCTCCGCGTTAAATTCCGGCTTGTGTTACGCGGCAGGCGACGGACAAACAAGCTTTCCAGTTTTCGTGTTCGCAAGGTGCAGATCCCCGTCCCCGTTCTCTCCTCTTGGCCGAGGCTTTCCCGCTTGCCGCCACCAGTCAGAACCTCCAGCAAACGAGCGGCCTCGTTCCCCTTCCTCGTCGGGGAGAGATCATCGGAGTTTGGTGCAGTAGGCAAGAGGATGTCGCGGATATATGTCGTTCGGGTCAAGAGGTGGATAGGTGGTACAGTATCGCAAGTCCTCCGCCACCACGCGAAGATATGTTCTATATCCGGCGTCTCTGAGGTCATTCGCTGCTTCTTCGAGGCTCGGACGGCGTCTGGGAAATGGCTACTGGCAACTGGCAAGCACTCTGCTTCTTCCTCTCTTTCTCACTCTCTTCTCGCTTTGTCTCTTGGCGTGTGATTTGAGCTCTGTTAGGGAATTGTCGCGAGGCGAGAAGCGCAACATCTCCGGACTTGGGTTGGTTGGTGTTAACATATTACAGTTGAACCGGGTGGCAAGCGGTGCATAGGGGGAGTTTGGACAATATCCCGCTCAATCTTGACCTCAAGGCTTCATCCCCTCCTCCCTCGGATTATATGAGCCAAGTGAGCGTGAGCCATGTGAGCGGGGGGGGGGGGGGGGAGACGGAGCGAAATCAAGCTGAATTGGCCCATTGCGCCATTGACATCCCCAGCAGTATACGACATATCAACATCGGCCAAGTTCGTATTCACTGCCATGTCACAAAAACGGAGTAGAGAGAGTACTGGGTGCATACTGCGATGTACTTAGGCTCTTATCTAGGTATGCTACATAGTTGAAAGGAGGTGACATGATAAAACACGGTGGGTATGGATGTGATTGACGAGTGGCGTCGCCAAAAGAAAAGATTGGACAAACCAGAAAACGAGAAAGCATTGGAAAATGATTTATGGCAGCACCACCACCGTGACCACCACCATGGCCACTACCAGCTCAGCTCGTTGACCCCCCCCCCCCCCCCCATGCGTCTGTCTGGCCGGTGACCGGAAAGCGGCGAGGGCAAACCGCCGCTTGAGATTGGGAGGTAGGCATTTCGCAGATACCCGAATGCGCAACTTCTACGCCGACAGAGGAGATGCATACATTTCTAATTATCATTGAATATCATTGATGTAGGTTGCGCTGGGACGAATGGATCACATACCTACATGTAGGTATTCATTAATCAAGAGGTCAGGTCAATCAATCTTTAAGCAAACATAGCAAACAATCGGGCGGAAAAGCCGGTGGCTGGGTTGTAATTAAAGTTAATTGCCAGAAGCAAAAACGCGCTAAGTTGATAAAATAGGCAGGCCATAGAACCCGAAGATTCACGTCGAGTCGCGCGTCGGGAACGCGAGGGGAGAGAAGAGCCCTTTCTGCAACACCAACGAATCTTCACCACCTGCACCCCCATATGAACGACCAACAATCATATTCAATAGCCTTACCGCCGTACCTATGCTTTGACCCCCCCCCTTCCCTCAAATTGGGGAAGTGATCTCACCAGGAAAAAGAACACCCCACTAAGCTTCACCACCGCCAGCGCCTTTCTTTGGGTGACTTGGACTTACATACAAGCATGATTTGGGGGTGAGGTAGATGTGAAAACCTCGGTTTCTCAATTGCGACTTCTTGTCGGCCAACACTCATGCCTTGATCTCTTTGGCCATCAGTCGCATGGGTCAACGTCTACTACGCCGAGTACATCCACTACATCGAGCGCATCCATCACAACCATCTCTTTGCGCTGGATTGGCGACTTCCTTCAAACCCACGGAGTACCTGCTACGTGCCTACCTACTTATCTCTTTGCACGTCTACCACTTTTGCCTGCTGATGATCTGAGATGCGCGCCTGTTGACTGTGAATCCCTTATCTTTGGTGTCCATCACATTAGAGGCCCTGCTCTCATCTTTTCCAAAACATTTACATTTTGGCCAACACCCGTATCACGACTTGGCGCCGACCTCCACATCTCATCGCAAAGGTTTCGCGCCTCCTTCGCACATACAAGACTCACGTTCCATACGCTTTTGACAAACTTCTTGAATCGTTTCTGCACCGTTTCTGGTTTTCTATTCGTTCTCTTACCCTCGTCATGCCTCGCACCGAGGGACAAACGAGGGGAACGCCTCGCGCTGTGGGTGTCTCCATACACAGCCACACCAAGCAACATGATCCCAAGCACGCGGAAACCCTTGGTCGCTACAGGATCAGCATGAGGCAAAACGACACTTTCGCCGATGTTGGGCTCAAGGCGCTGCAGAGGTTTCGTCAGGAGAAACCCGACCAAGGCCGACTTGTCGAGGTCGATATCATTATGGACTCAGATTACTACTTGTGCGCATTGACTGATCAGCTCGAGACACTGAAGGATGGCGAGGCATTGCACGTTTTCCTGACCGAGCCGTCGTCTGCCTTGTCCCAGAAAACACCCGACAAGTCACCCGCCAATCCCAAGGGCAAGCCTACTCAAACTGCAAAGGGGCCTGCTACACCCAATCCTCCCAAGCCCGCCGAGAGTGCTTCGCCAAATCCGGGCCAACCAGCTCAAGCCTCTGGTCGGATGTTGCGATCAAGCACAAAGCCAAAAGAAACATCAGCAGTAGCAGCAGCAGCAACAGCGCCGCCGCCTCAAATATATATTTCAAGCGACTCAAGCAGCCCGGGTAGTGAAGACACTGATTGCGTCATCGTGGGTGAGAACCGTGGCAGCACACAGAAGCCGAGTTCTACGCCGGCACCTGTGAGTAAAACACCTCCAACCTCAAACAATGTAAGTTGTACTATCTTATTTGAAGCATGAGAACTTAGCTCATGTCATGTAATCTAGGATGCTCCGGGAAGCCGTAAAGCTTCATCTTCGCTACCAAAGAATCGGACTCTTGGGTCCGCTGTCAGGGACAAGCCTCAGGGAATTGCCTCCCCACTCAAAGCAGATGCACTGCGGGCGAACACAAAGTCGACTGCAACTTCCAAGTCCCAAACTGCTGCCTCCCAAGTATCATCCGCCCCTAGCTATGGGAAAATTAAGAAGGATGTATATGAAATTTCATCCGACGACGAAGGAAGTATCACACCACAACAGAGTCGCAACCTGCGCACCCGGTCCCAGGCTTCGCAAGACGGCATGGTCCCGCCGTCACCCTTGCCACAGAAGGCTGCCAGTGAGCGAGCTACATCACCTCGCCAGAAGCTATTACCCTCTCCGGCTAAGGTTATTTCTATTAACGATAGTGAATACTCGCTGTCGAACGAGTCAGATGACGAGATACGCGGAGTTGCGAAAACACCGGACTCTTCTTACACGGTGAAGAACACGCGAGGGTTGCATTCTGTGTCCCGTAGGAAGGGAAGCAGTGCCCAGCGAGGCACAGCTACGGGCATACCTTCAAGCTCGGGTGTCGCCATGACGGGGTCGTCTCCATGCACGAGAACCTCAACCCGCAGATCCGGGGATTTGGTCCGTCAGCTAGGAGAGTTCACCAACGCCACAAAGAAGAGACTCGAGGAAGAGGCGACAGCCGCGGCCGCAGCAGCGGAGGCGGCCATGAAAGAACAGGCCGAGGCCAAGGCTCGCAGCAAGCGTGGTTCGACTCGAGAAGTCATTGACCAGATCAAGAAGATGACGAATCGGAGGACTGAGCCAAAACGTAAGTTGTCGAATATCTGTCACCTGTTCCAGAACCATTCACCTTGCTAACCACACAAACAGCATTAATGGAAGAAATCCCGGACTCGTTCTTCGAAGACACCGATTTGTCCGATGATCACCTCGGTGATGACATTATCTATGGGCCCTCACAATCGCAATCGCAATCATCGAATGCAACTGCAACGCCAAAGGACCAAACACCGCGTTTCAAAGGAAAACGCAGCAGCCACCCGGCACCGACCACATCGTTCACGCCTGTCAACACATTGTACCCCGAATACGAGACACAGCCACAGTCACAAATACAGCCAGGCCATATGACAGGCAAGTCATTTGGACTGAATTATCCAAAACATTTCCGAGACCGGTTTTCCGATGCGGAGCAGTCGGACGACGAAGACAACGGTGATGATCGGTCGGTCGGTAGCGAAGGGGAGAGGTTTTGGCGTGGCGAGGTGCTGGGCGAAGATGGGCTTCCCAAAGCATTCAAGGAGTACTCTTGGAAGTACCCGACACAGTTCGTCAGCTTGGGCCAACGCGGTTACACCTACGTCGGGGATGGACCATGGGAAGGCCTCATTCTCAGCGGTCGCCACCGCGGGAAATATCTTTTTGGTTGCGAGCCTCCCACGAATGAACAAATAGCAGAAGAGGAGGAGAACGCCGAGCCTCGAGTCCAGACACAGGACTGGGAGGAGGAGGAGAAGGACCAGAGTGATGTTGGCACCAACAACAACGTAGCAGAACAAGTTGAGCTTCCGCCCTGCAGCCTGAACCTTGACCATATGACCCCGAATCACACGACTCCTACTCCTCAAGGGCAGAGTGGGCAAGATGTTGCTAAGGTCTCGGATGACTCGGATCTTCGCTCTGCCGATTCGGAAGCCTCTTCTGTTCTCATCCGAAGGCAGCTGGAGGCGGAATGCCCTCCGTCCAACCAACAGCTTGGCATACTGATGTCGTCAAGTCCATCCAAGACGCCTACTATTCGCTCTAACGTAGCGTCCAACCACTCCCCGTCGGTGCGCACAGGTGATGTCCATCTTGGCCAGTCCGATGAGGACACGGAAGACACACCGAGACCCGTGTCTAAGCTCGTGGTTAACAACTCGGGCCTGTCAGAGGGTAAGAAGGCTACGATCAAGAAGGTCACATTTTCTGACCAGGTTAATGGGGAGAAGGATGACGGCAACGAAAAGGCGACCATACTGCCATATAACGAGCCGCCAGCAAAGACCATCGCTTTCAAGACTCCCGAGGATGATACACATGACGATGAGTCCTTAATGCCGCCCAAGCCGCTGGCGGAGATCACAGCTTCCACGATTTCTGATGATGGCGAGGACGGAAACGAGGGCTCGCAAGGCTCGGACGTCCTGGCGCTGAAATACGTGCTACAGGAATCACCTCGCTGGCTAAGCAGCCTCACCACGACCGGCCAGGCCCAGGACAACAGCAAAGGGCTTGAACAGCAGCTGCCTGCATCATCTATCCGCAAGCAAAGGCAGAAGTCGGAACCGCCGCCCTCTTCTGCGCCGCCGAGATTGCGGTCGTACACGCCCATACCTCTGCCCGTCATCCCAACTTTCACAGCGGCCACGCAAAGCCAGATCGCAACGGAGGGTCCAAGGATCGCTGGTGTTGGCCTGGAGAGAAAGCGTTTGACGTCAGAGCCGCCCGGGTCTGCCTTGCAAGCCACAGCTTCCAAACACAGATCATTCACGCCCGTGCCACCGCCTACCATACCCGTCTTCTCGGGCCCGGCACTTGTAGGCTTGGATCCGATAGCGGACGACCCTTTTATGATGAAGGAAGTTGATAGCGCGGTACAGCAAGAGCAACCCAAGTTGCCCGAAACGCCACTCAAAGCCCACAGTAAGCTTTCAGACTCCCACCTTCTAAAGTCTGCTGTGTCATCGGCAACAAGCCCAATATCTACTTCCAATAAGCGCCGACACCGAGACGATGAAGACGAGCACAGCGAAGAACTAGCAGAGGAGTGGCCGTCTCGAAAGAAGCACAAGACGAAGAAGCACCACAAGAAGGACAAGCTGGCTCGGGAACACCGTCACGAAGAACAGCAGCAGCAGGTTGAAGACAGCCATGAACGGGGAGAGACAGCAGCTCGTGATGCCAGCAATACCGAGTCTGTGCAATCCAGCCTGCAACATGCTTACAAGGACGACAAGCAGAAGAAAAAGACGAAGAAGCGCAAGCATCAGGACAAACATGACAAGACTTTGGACAAGCTGACGACACCAGGCGGGCCAGCCGAGCTTGGTGAGAGCTCGTCCCGCAAGAAACCCAAGTCCAGCAAGAAGCATCGCAAGTCAGTTGAGCAAGAAGAGACGCCCACACTCAAGAAGCGCAAGCATAGCCGCGATGGCGACGATAGCCTCGATTCAGCCGCGGCAGCGACAACCAATGCGCCGGTTCCAACGCCGCAACCACCGACCGCCGTGCCCAAACATGCCGCATCATCATCGACCTCTCCGGCGATTAAGGCCGAGAAAGGACTGAGCAAGGGCAGCAGGTCGCCATTACCGCCGCCGTCGTCATCATCGTCCGCATCATCTCCATCCGCGGCATGTCCTCGCCGCGGGAAAGGCGAACAGGCCAAGCGGAAGAACAGGACAGAGAAGAACAGGCGGGACCGGCGTAACCACCGGCGGAGGAAGCTGAAGAAGAGACTCGGTCAAGATGGCAGCAAGTCCGCCCCGGCGTCGTTTGTCGGCACCTAAAAGGCGAGCATGCCAGCAGGAACGAAGTTCGATCCGATGGCGGTGATTGGGGCCTCCAGTCAGCTATCCCGGCCTGGACGAGGAACCAAACGAGCGAGATTTGGATAAGTACGCAGAGAGACCAGGGTGATAGGGGATGAGGAGTCATTCATGTCCTGGATTTTGAGACTGTATTTTCTTCTTCTTTTTTTCTTTCACCCCCACGTTCAGTGAGGTTCTATCTTTCTTCTCTTTGTTTAGACTTTCACAAAGATACCCACTCGCGAGTTCCCTTTGCCCTTCCCCTCCCCCATCTTTTCCTTCCCAGTACGAGTTAGATCTCTCCTCTGTCCCCTGTCTCTCTGTGTCTCGTTTCTCCGAAGGTCCCAGCCAAGCCTCGACATGAATACTGGGGAAGGAGGGCGCAGCGAGGAAGGCAATCGACAGAGCAACAGGGGTATCTTCATTTGTATCAAGAAGGGAAACGGAAAAGGTGGGAAGGGCACCAAAAAAGCGATGATTGTACAATAGCTCTTCTTTTTTTTCCCATCTCCCTTTTTACCAAAGGGGACACACACATACCTGGCAGGATTGGCTATGCCCTGATTGATTTGGCATTGAATGGAAAGAAGAAACAATGGATATGGTTATTTAGAAACCCAACCCCCATCCCATGGTGGCCGACTGACTGGCTCCTCAAGCTCGGAAGGTTGGAAGGGGCTTTGAACTTTACAGTACCATTTCGGCCTCCGCGCAGTCGGTTAGTTAGTCAAAGATGGCGATGCATTGCAAGATGATGAACAACTTTCTCTTTGGATTGGAATTTGCCTGCCCGCGTGCCATTTCGATTTTCCATTCAATGTTGTCTTGGACGTTTCCCCGCACTTCCCACCCACTACCGCCCACTGACCAACCTTACGATACTACCTACAGTACCTAGCTTACTAGGTACTATTATTACTACTACTGGTAGGTTGGTTGGTTGGCTCCCAGCGATTGATACCCAAGTAGCTCGGATCATGTCCTGATACGCCACCATCAACCAAGGCAAGTAAATCATCTGCAGGTTGAACACCGGTTTGGCAGTCAAACACAATCGTCAATTCTAGCATGCTATACTAGGTCTATTTCTAAAATAAATATAAAAACACCAGTCTTTTCGTCTTGGTCTTTTCTTTGGACTCTTGTCGTCATCGTCATGGTGGTGTCTATATTTTCAGGGCATAGAAGATTGCGTCGGGTAACCAAGAATCATCCGCAGGACCAAAAGCAGCTAATTGCAACTCCAAAACTCCAGACGCGGAATTGCCGGGATTGCGAACATCCTGTTCAAAACACGTTCACATTCCCGTCTTCAGACCTGCACCATCATTCCCTGCTTTCATTACTCTTCTTTTCCAAACCAGTCTGCCGGCCGCTCGGTTTTCACGCGGCTTCCGTGCGTGGGGTGACAGGTGGGTTGATTTTACCACGGACAATCGAGACCGAGACCCCCATTTTGCTACTTCTTCGTCTTTTCTTGTTGTTGTTGTTCTTATTCTTCTTCTATAATCTTTCATTGTCGTCGACGGACATAATCAAGACGCCGGAGCCTCCATCTTGGCGGCTTGGGTCCCGATGCCGTTGGCATTGCGGAAGAACAGGACACCCTTGCCCTCGCCCTGAGCACCTGCGCTGGGCTCAACCCACTGACACATGCGGGCGCTGCGCCACATGGCTTTGATGAATCCAACGGAACCATCCTTAACATCGGAGCGGTAGTGGCGGCCCATAACCTTCTTGATAGCATCGCTGGCCTCGTCGGCGTTGTAGAAGGGGATAGTCGAGACGTAGTGGTGGAGAACGTGGGTCTCGATGATACCGTGCAGAAGCTGGCGACCGATGAAGCCGAACTCGCGGTCAATGGTGGCGGCGGCGCCGCGAACGTAGGTCCACGACTCGGGCGCGTAGTGAGGGAGCGAGGGATCCGTGTGCTGGAGGAAGGTGATGGCAACCAGCCAGTGGTTGACCCAGAGGTAGGGCAGGAAGTACCAGACCATCATGTTGGCGGTTCCAAAGGTCTTGCACAGGAAGAAGAGGGCGGTCGCAGTGATGGCAATGCCCAAGTCACTGAGCAGGATGAGCTTGGCGTCCTTGGCCTCGTACAGGGGACTGCTGGGGCTGAAGTGGTTGACGCCTCCGCCGAAACCGTTCCTCTTGCCCTTGCCGCGGCCCTCGCGCTGGCGCTCGTGGTAGTTGTGGCCGGTGACGTTGGTAAGCAGGTAGTTGGGCCAGCCGATGAGCTGTTGGCCGAACAGGTGGATGAGGGTGACGATGGGCGTCTCCTCGCCAAGCTCGCTGAGCTCGTGGACCAACTTGCCGACTCTAGAGGCCTGCTGCTCACGGGTGCGGGGCAGGAAGACCATGTCGCGCTCCATGTGGCCGGTGGCCTTGTGGTGCTTGCCGTGGGAGATCTTCCAGCTGAAGTAAGGGACCAGAAGGGCCGAGTGCACGATCCAGCCGACGGTGTCGTTGAGAACCTTGGAGGGGCTGAAGGCCTGGTGGCCGCACTCGTGAGCTAGGACCCAGAGACCGGTGCAGAAGAGGCCCTGCAGGAAGGCATATAGGCCCCAGAGGACCACACGAGCAGGCGTGCTGGGGATGATTTCGGGCGTCACGTAGGTGTGGGCCAGGTAGAAGTTGGCGGCCACGAGGGCAATGTCGCGGAAGACATAGTACAGACCCTTGATGGCGGAGCGCTCGAAGCAGTGCTTCGGGATGGCGTCGTGGATGTCCTTGATGGTATAGTCGGGGATGGTAAACTCATTGCCGTACGTGTCGATGAGCTTGCCATGCGACGTCTTGGTGTTCTCGTCGAGCGAAGACATGGAAGAGAGGGACGTGGACGAGGCTGAAGCTCTAGGGGAGTCGATAGGCGAGCCCATGCGGGTAGAGGGGGACGACATGTCCGACTCAGCTGTAGTCGAGGTCATGGTACGACGAAGCGCAGGGTTCTGGCGCGTGGCCCTTCCCGTCGTGGAGGCCATGGTCGTTCGTGTTGTGTAATGGGAAGAGAGAGAAGATAGATGTGTTGTTGTTGTCCTGATTATTCAACGACGTCTCTTCAAGATCCTTCCTTCTTGAAGTAGAAAAGCCGAAGGCGAAGGGAAGGAAGTCAGGTCAAATAAGATTCCGACTTGCAGACCAAGTTGAGACAGGGGGGAGGATGTCTTGATGTCTTGGGGATCTGCGTTTTGAAGCGACAGCCAGACACTCGAAGAAGTAGTGTGTCCAGGGAGACTGTGGACTGTAAAATATGCGACTTCTCGAGGAAAGTGAGAAAGAATCGGGCAAACGACAGCAATAAAAAGAAACGACGAAACACCAATGGAGAAAGAGGGTCGGTTCCAATTGGCCACCGGACAGGATAGGATGTATCTCCTATGGTAGTGGCAGTGGTGGTGGTGGTGGTGGTGGTGGTGGTAGTAGCGGTAGCCGGGTATTGAGTAGTAGGCGAGCCAAGGCTTGTCGGTTTCTTGTCCTTTGTGAGCCAATTTGTTGGGGGAGGAACTGGCGGGTTTGGCACGGAAGTGGGATGGACTTTTTTTTTTTTTTTAAACTACCTTTCTCCGAGGTATCTGTCTCTCTCTCACTCGTAGCTTCCCTTTGGCTAACTGTTTTCTTTCCAACGGCTTCCGGCTGGCGTAGGTATTGTATGTATGTATGGACTTCTGATCAACAATTGAAAGTTGGCAATCAATTTAATTGATCAGTTGATGTGCCTCGATGATATGCCAAACACCTTCCATATTGAAACTAAAAAAAAAAAAACGAGAATTATTGGGACAGAGTTTGGCATCAGCCGCGGCTTGGGCAAATCCACAGCTTTGGGACTGCAGACAAGGAGATACTGGCTAATTACTTCGGAAGGAGAAAAAAAATGGTAAAAACAGAATTGAAAGCCTCGCTGGCTGACTCTTTGCATTGGTTCATGCTTCGCTGCTATGGGTATCCCTTCCTGGAGGCCATACAACTCTTATTACTTTGTGCACACTTCCAGGCTCCTATTCATAGTCTGCCTGGCCACCAGGTGTGCATGTGTGTGTGTGCGTGTGCGTGTGCGTGTGTGTATCGTGTCAAATACCAAATGCCTCTGTATACTACAGAGTATACTTTACCGAACAAGCACCAAGCCAGGACGCTACAGGAAGGAGGAGGAGATGACCCCGCCACCTCTCCTCTCGACCTTCGTAGACCATGCACATGGCGTACAGCACAGGAGGTATATGTAGAATAAGACGAAGAAGACCACAAAAGAAGAAGGGGTTAGACCGATCTGGGCAACTAGTTGGAATGGACAGACCACCAAAGGGGCAAATCCAGGAGTGTTTAGAACGCCCCTCTGCCCCTAGCTGCCTAGCCCTCGAGAGGCAGAGCAAAGAATTACAAGTAGAATCGGCTCGCCGCCGATCAACGGGGGACCATGGATCAGACAAAACAGTCGAGACTCTTGGAGTACCAAACAGTATGTACGTGGTAGTAGTACAGTGAAAGAAGGAACGTTCTGCGTACGGTACGCCGGGTATCACGAACGTGGAACCCGAGATACAGGGGCCGATCTGTCAAGTTCAAGGTTCTAGGTTCTGGTCCCCTGCCGTCTCCAGAAAAGGACGGTTGTTGGGTTCGGTCCTGTTCCGCAAGTCTGGGTCTGGTTTAACCCCGATAACCGTTGGTCGCCCAAAGGAGATAGCTAGGCAATTCGGCAAACCAAACGGGCGCTTTCGATTCCCATGTGTCAATCGGCAATCTTGGTGGTGGCAGGGCGGCAGGGTGGCAGGGTGGCTTCTCCCTCAGCCTATTATAGGTAGCCCATATCTATCATCTAGGTATGTACAGCACAGCACAGCACAGCACAGCACAGCACAGCACAGCACAGCAGCCAGGCAGGTCATCCAGTCTGATCATCTTGTCTGGTGACTTCCTGAGTAGCGAGTACTGTACTGCACGTACGGTACATCAATGTACGGAGGCACTGCCTGACTGCCTTGCCTTGGCTCGCCTTACTTCCTGAGATTTGGCTTTCCGCCTGCACGAAATATCGGGACGATAAAGGGACGATTCAAAGTGTAAATGTGCTGCTGGCCTGCCAGCCTACCAGCCTGCTGCAAACCAAGAACGGACGAGGAGATGAGGGTACAGTAGGCGGGGAGCTGCCCACTGCACGCAGCTCACCCCCAGAGAGAAAAAAAAAAACAGAAAAAACTCAAACAAAGGTAAGGCATGCGTACAAGTATGATGGTGAGCGAGACACACAGCTCGCAGCAGAAGCATTGACGTGTCACTGCTTGCTTGTGGTTTTTTTCTCTTTCTTTCTTTCTTTCTCTCTCACCGCCCTCGAACCAACGAGCCAACGAACTCAAGCCGTGCTGCCGCGGAGGGCTAAGCTAGTTAGAGGGGCTTTGGACCCGCGTGGCGTTCAGTTGGCACTCAAGCAGTCAAGGCACTTCCAATGTTCGATCTGGCGGGTCTACAGAGTACTGCCGGGCTACTTGGCATGTGATATAAACTTGGATATATGTTGTCTGGTTGTATGTAGGTAGTTGGGTAGGTAGGCCAAACCCCATTTGTAGGTGAGTCTTTGTCAGACTACCTCTATGTACCGACAAAGTAAGTGTCCAAGTTCCTCTCCTCTGGATTGATTCCACTCTGACGGTCGAGGGAGGAATGCATAGGTACATAATTATAATCCCCCGCCCGTCCCCCCGCGGTCCCCTACATAGTGCCTGCCTATGTAGAAATGTACTCAGTCTAACCTACATGTAGCATACAAGGCTATCGATCCTTCGCATGGTGTTGGCTGGCATGATGAACAAGGCGCTGGGCACCGATGACCTGATATAGCACGATGGTGAAGTCATTTCGTGGGACGGAGATATGGAGGCGGCAAGCAGAAGAGCGAATTGGCGAATCTCTCGGCGGTCAGGTTGCGAGATCTGGAGAAATGGTCTTTTCGTCTTTTTCACGTTGGTCGGTGATGTTGAACTTTGGGGGACGTGGGGGACAATGGGGGACCGGATGGGGCTTTTTACCCGCCCAACGCTACTACTGCAGATCTCCATGTCCGGGCAGATGTATCAATTGATGTACGTACTACGTACCTTGACTGAGAGGTTATCTTACATAAGGTAGGTCCCCATACTGCCCCCTACATACATACATACATGTACAGTACCTAGGTAGAATAGGTAATGAACCGAGTGCGGGCCAAGTGTAGGTCGACAGCAATGGCAGAAAGGGGGGAGAGAGAGAGCCTGGATGGTGATGAATTGATCTCAGTCCAATTCAGTCAATTCATGGTCAGAAAGCTGGATCTGGGCTGATCGATAAGGGCAAGAGGCAAATGCAGGGTCCTGGTATATTTGGAGGAGCCCGGTTGCCCAGGAAAAGGAAGGAGTGGAGAAGGACCTCGTCTTTTCTCAATCAATTCTTTTTCTTTTTTCCTTTCTTTCCCCGTTTGTCCACGCCAGCCAATGAGTGAGTGCTAATAAAGCGTTCCAGGTGTCGGGACCCCTGAGCGGAACAGGGATTCGTTTTTCTTCCTTTTTTTTTCTGTTGGGGAAGCCGATCAGATGCCAGGTGCAAAGGACCAGCCCCTCTTGCCCGAAACAGACAATTGTTGAGAGCTGAGGGGATACTGTACGTACTGTAAGTACCTCCTAGCCTAGCCTACTTACCTGTCTAGCCGTAACCTACCTACCAGACCTATTTGCACTACCTACATATGCACGGCATCCATCACGACTACCCGACGATTCTCAACTTATTCAGTGCACAGCAATTGCACGTGTCAGCCCCATTATTTATTTTATAGGCATCTTCAGTAAGCACATACTGGGCATTATGACACGGGATATTGGAAATGCACTGCTCATTGACTGTAAGAATGGAGGAAAGTTTTCTGTATGTATGTACAAACACATTAACCTAGTGTATTACCGACACATTTGTGTGTGTGTGTGTGTGTATGCTCTTGCATTGCGGCATGATATGTTGAAGAGCCTGGGAGTCTGTTTAGTCTGGTCCTCTCGCGACTCGAACATCCGACCTTCGCCGTGTCCCTACCTCGTGGGATCCCTGCAGACGTGTTTTGGTTGGTATATTCACTCTCTTTCCTCCATCACATGCAATTTGCACAACTCATATGCATGAATCGGCCTTCATCGTTGCATCACCTTCAAAGCATACATGCGTAACGCGCAACGGGGGCGAACCAGAGGGAAAGGAAAGTATTACGCTGACTCGGAATTCCTTCTATCTACTATCTCAAAGCTACACGTACGTAGGGAGATTGACGATTGACCCCCATAACTCGTGAACATAACACAACATAACACAACATAACATAACATACAGACATTGATTCAATCAACAAACCCGAAATGTGAACAGAAAAAAGTGGAGGGAATTGGATAACCTGGAGAGCGTGCAAAGAAGAAAAAAGAAGATTCCTAAAAGATCATCCTCACTTCCTACGTAACTGCAGGTGATCTTCTACATCCCCAAGTCGTTTTAACACCTGTAAAACCAGATACTCGGGGGCTGTCTTGAGACCGGCCATGGCCTGTTGTTCTGGTTGACATCCCCGCTTTTGCAGCATTCGGTCTTTGTCCCTGGCAGAGAGCGGTGGCGGTACACTTTTAGAGACCCTCTCGTAGGGGTTCGAGCCAGCATGTGCTTCCTCGCGGGACGATGACAGTGACGGTGCCGTTGTGAAAGAAGGAGCCGAAGATGATGGTTGGCTTGGTGGCGGACCCATGGTCAAACCCCCCGAGGCCTGACTGCTGACTGCACCACCCTGCCGCCGGTCCCTGCGGCTCGGTTCGCAGTTTGGCGCGGAAACAAAGGGTGGTGGCGGCGGCGGCTCGGCGAAACTCCCCGGGCCCTTCCGTTGCTCCCTAGAAGGCAAGAAGGGATCATCGGTAGTGGGTTCAGGGCGTACACCTGGCGCACCAGGCGCCGATGGCATGACCGGGTCGAGGCGGCCCGCCGTGCCATGACGCCTTTTCTGACGCTTCGCCGGCGAGGGCTTCTCTGGCCGCTCCTGCTGCTGCTGCTGCTGCTTCTTCTCCGGACTGAAGTCGGGAGCAGCACCACCCGACAGCGGCATAGCCGAGTCGCGACGGCTCGCCATACTCTGCTGGCGTTTTCTGCTTCTCGCCCTACTGCAGCGATTCCGTTTCTTTTTCGTCAAACTGATGCGGGAGTCGTCATCATGACTGTGTACGCTTTCCTCCTCTTCTACTGTCTGCTGCAGTGATGGTGGCGGCTGTGCTGATGATGGTACATCTGGATCAGCCGGACGTACTATTGCTACCTTTGTGGCCGATGATGCCGCCATCCTTGCCATGCCTTCTTGACCATGCTCCGTCTCCGCCTCCCGGCCGTGCTCATCGAAATAAATGTGCACCGGCCGCTTTTGCTTTGGCGGCTCTGGTTCTGGCGTAGGCGTGATGCGGTAGTGTTTCAACACAGGCCTGTTTCTGCGCTGTGGAAGATCGGGAAGAGCCTCTTTCTTCCGGGGAAAGGCTTCTTGTGACGCTGGCTTTGCACCGCAAGCGACAGGGATTGGGAATCGTCGCGTGACCTCCTGACGCTTCACTTCCTGGAAGGTTTTGGGCGCGTACCCAGGCCTTCCCTTGCAGCTCTGGGGCTCCTCCTGCTCCATAAGTCGTTCGAACTGATTCTTTTCCGACCTCGTGCTGGAGATGGCTGGCTCCGATGCGGCCCCTTTTCCCGCCACATTTTCCTCGGTATTATTATTTCTATTCTTTTCTCTTCCTCCTTCGTTCTTCTCCATCACCTCCTCTTCCCCACCGCGCCGCTTCTTCTTCTTCTTCTCCTTATTTTCCTTCTTCCGAAGCCCAGGGCGCTCGTTTGAACCAGCGGGTGCCCCTGGTGCGTGCTCATGCGACCGGACAGCGTCTTCAGATGCCAAGGCTCCGGCCCTGGCATCCTCGCTGGACTGCGCAGCAGTAGCACCGACACTCTCCCGCCGCCGGGCCGCGGTTCGGCTTGTTGCTCGTGTCGCGGACTTCCTCCTGCCTCGACACTCCCGCTTAGCGATGCGCAAGTTGGGAGTGGAGGTTTCCTCGCGCTTCCCCCTTTCGATGGACGCGCACGCCCGCGGCGGCTCCGGGGTGGATATTGTTGTGCGTTGGCGGACGAAAAGGCCGGACTCGGACCGCGCCGGAGTGACAGGAGTCGCACAAGTAGAAGCACGAGTAGAAGCACGAAGGGACTCTCTACACGGGCCCGGAGGAGGCGAAGGAGATGCCTGCTGCTCACACAGAAGAACAACGCTCAGGCTGGGCGACGGCCTTCGGGGGCTCGAGGGAATGCTCGGCGACGGGAACTTGGTCGAGCTTCGACGACGAGACCTGTGGGAACGCGATCGGGCTCTGGCCGTTCGAGCGCGCTGGGAAGATTTCCTAAGGCTTCGCTCACACGATGGTGGTGGTTGGGAAGGGGCCGATGTTGATTGCCCACTAAGGGGGGGACCCGCATCTGGCTCGTGAAGGAACTCGGAAAAGTCCATGTTCCGGATGTTGTCCACCACCGGCCAAGGGCTGTTCCTCGGAGACTCCCGGCCGCGGCATGCAAGAAGCAACGATGACTCGTCGACCTCCGCTTCGATTTCTTCTTCATCAACCTCGGGTCCCTGCTCGATAAAGGCGGAGCTTGAGCTACAGGCTGGGTTTGATGATCGTGGTGGCGTCGGGGGGAGGGTTTGGTCCATGTTGGCTTGCCGTTTGTTTGCTCGGCTTCCTGATGAAGAGGCCCGTCGCTTAGCCGACGGCGCGATCTTCTCAAATCCGTGGCGTGTGGAGGGGGGCAAGGTCGACGCGTACTGTCCCTCCCAGAAGTCATACTTCTCTTGCTGTGGAGGTTCTAGGTCAACAACATAAGATGGGTCTTCCAAGTCTGCAGACTCCCAACGAATATACTCTTCCTTATTAAGTGTCGGCGGCACTGACTTCCTGCTTTCACCCGAGGCTGGTATGGGTTTTTCGCTGTCAGAACTGGCAGCGCTGTCGCCTTCCTCCTCTTCGATAGATGGAATCACATTGAGATCCTCTGTATCATCGTCGGCATCGTCGTCACTGTCGTTCAGATCGTTGCGGTCATCCTCCTCCAGAGCCTCTGCGAACAAGTCTTCCAGCTGCGTCCCGAACGGTGCCGTCTTGACCCTGGAGACGAACTGCTCTGTCGCATCAAATATCTGGGGCGCGAAGATCAAGCGTGCAGCTTCCTGCTCGTGCGTCTCGTCCCGGACAACGTCATCGCCACCGTTGCCGGTATTCGCTGCGGCGGTGGCAGTGGCCATCTGCGACACGAGCAGTCGAATCGCCGCCGGCGTCAGGCATTCCGCCAGTCGAGAATTGGTTATGGTCATGCTGCTAAGAAGCTCGACGGCCGCCCATACAGAAACCACAGCGTCTTTGGCTTCTTCCAACACTGTTCTCTCGGGTGTTCGGGTGGCGAGAGTGCCATTGCGCCTTGTCTTCTGTCGCCGCCCGATGCAGAGGCGATACATCTTCTTTCTGGCCTATATGCAAAGACGTCCAGCAAGGACGATTTGGTTAGCCTCGGGAACGTGAGGGTGGATAGAACCCAGGGTTGATATAGAAACACATGCTCGCCTGTAGACAAGCTTGAGGCCCGCGGGGCAGATGCGACGTGATGCCGTAGCTTGTGTGAGCCCCGTGGGCGGTTGAAGAAACAGGACTTCGCTTACCTGAGGGGGCTCCTTGAGAATTTGGCCTCCTTGCCCATCCTTGAACTCTTTTGCTATGAAAGCCCAGAACGTTTTGGCGTCCTCGGGTGACTCTAGCCACTTATTCCTATGCTCCCATACTAGGCGGAGAAACTTGATGTTCTCCGCCTCCCTTTGCTCCGTCCTCTCGTCCGTGGCTGAACGCCTGGCCTTGATGACATGTCTGTTTCTAGGCATAACGACGTGAAGATGCGTGAAGATGAGCTTCTGGGTGAGGCTACAGCAAGACCTGATGAATAGGTTCCTTCCTATTGTAGCCTAGGAAGAAGGCGATGGGACGGGATTGATAGCACTGTGTTGAGGAGTCAAACGGAACAACTGCTGACAAATATGGTACAAATCGGACACAGCAACAGGACAGAACTGGTTATACTTTGCAACTAGGTAAGGACGTCTTTGGCAACTTGAAGCTGAAAGAGAAGCAAGCAACTCATGAATACAAACAAATGCACAAGAACGAGGTTGTACAGTGAGATCGAGAAAGATGAACATGAGAATTGCACAAGAGTCGGGAGGAAACGAAATCATGATCATCCACGGTCCTTCCAACACAAATACATCAGGGCTTCAGACCTACATTCTGCCTGTCCTGCACCGCTCCCAACATGGTAAGTAGCACAACGGATGCGTCGACAGGGAAGAAGGGCGCGCGGTCGACAAACGCGTTGGCAGTGAAAAAATCTAGTTTTCCCCTCTTAGCAACGCCAGGCTCTGTTTGTTCCGATGGGCTCACTCGAGATGTTTGGGTATGTGATTGCTTTTTTTTCTTTTTCTGTCCCCTCGCCTCCTTCCAATCTCTAACACACTCTAGGGTAGCTGCAGCAGTCCGGTAGGATTGGGAGAGGCTGGGGTCTCACGGTTCAAAGGGTCGCCAATGCGCCGTGGTAGACAGCCACGAAAGGGGCTAGGTCTGCGAGGTCGACCATAAGCGAGATGTTGAGACAATATAATGGTGTATGAGGAGCTGCAGCAATGCGCCATCCACCTACTAGCACATCAGGTTTTTTTCCCCCCCTTTCCTTGCTTCTGCGGCAGCAAACATTTGTGCCAAGAGGCAGATGGCTAATCAGTTCCCGGCTAGACATCCGGGCGACTCGATTGCAACCCTCGCCCTGGGCCTTGTCATGTTTGCTTTTTTTTCTCATTTTTTTTCCCACCTCCCCTTTCTTCCGTCGGCAATTTGCAACCACACAAAGTGTTTCCAATCCAACAACCCCTGGTGACCACCACTTCAGCCAATGTAGCTTTTCGACTACAGGAGGACATCTTGTTCTGTTCGTCCTTGGGGGTTCTGGTGACCAATGGAAACTCTCAACGAAGCAAGTGTAGTTCCAGATGATGAAGGGTATGTGGTAAATGGAATACGATGGACAATGGATTAGATGGTGGGTGGTGTGGTCACACAGCACACTTGGGCGAGGCTCGATCCCCAAGCCAGTACAAGCCCCCTGGCAAGGTTGCAAAGCCAGGAGCCAAGAACCAGGAATCCCCTCCAAGCCCCTGTCTTGCCGAACAAGGGGCAAACGCCTCATCACCGCATCTTTCCACATACTGTACCACATATAACACGCGGTTTGGATAGATTGGCGTTTTGTGGCCCTGTGTACGTACTTCCTGCAACCTGAACAACACTGAAGAGAACTTGGGGAGGAGATTCGCCCAGAATGGTGTGAGAGAACATAATTCTCAAGCAAATGTCAGCCAGCAAACAATTCCTCGCTTTAGTCTTTGGTTGGCTAATTTCAGAGCCACAACGCGGCAATCGTGCTCATCACCACAGGCCCATGCCACTTAGAAACGCTGCCAAATACCCATCCATGCCATGCTTGCAAATATGCACGCAACCAATCAACATCTATTCAGCCATTCGCACCTAGACTGCCGGTTGAAAGGGCACCTGCAACCTGCAACATATGACACGGCGGGATAGCGGAAGCGTGAATATCCACCAGACGAATGGACATAAGCACAATAACGAGGCGATGACATTGCCGGATTAGTCTTGGCCTATACACTTGCACACTGCTGCCGCGGCGAGTCCCGACACATGGGAGATGGCATATGGACAATATAGGTTACAATACAGCAGTTCGTGGGAAATCAAGGCAAGCATATGTATGCTAAATAACAAGGCTTGTTCAAGGTAGAAGCATAGAGTTAAGCATAATTCCAATTAAATCCATTAGGGTTTAAGGCAACAATTGTGGCTCGCTGGCTTGCTATATAACAGTACGCAAAGTTGGCTTTGGTCTTTTTACGACGAAGGGTATAATAGTTAGCTTTTCCTTTCGACCACTTCTTTTTTCCCCTTCTCCGGTTCTGCCCTTTCTATGCCTTCCCGGCACTGCGAACGCGGATCATCCAGTCATCACCACGGCCTTGTAATGTTTTGGAGTGCCCTGCCGCGCACACCGCCAGCACCTCCTTGGGGGTCTTGGCAGCAAGCAGGCGGCCCTCATTCTCAACAAGAAGCGCCACACCTGCCCGGACAAGCACGGCATCGCCTTCGAATACGTAGACGTCCCAGAGGCGACTGCAGTCGTCAAGGGAAAGATGCTGGGTGAACATGGCCGAGAAGAGACCAGAAAGGTACGCTTCAGGGTCGAGTTGTAGCTCTTGGCTGACCAAATGCTCATGGAGGCGAGGACTCTTCTTAGAAAGGGTATCCAATAATAAATTATAGGCGCTGTGCTTGGCCCCGTGGTCACAGGCGATGAACGATAGGGGCAAAGGGCGGTTCAACATATTGGCCAGGGCGATAAAGGTTGCTGTGGCCGAGGGCAGGTTGAGCAGAAGAGTAGCCGCAATAGTCTAGGCTTGTGTTAGTAGACTGGTGGCATCATGAGGTTAAGGGACAGACAACTTACATTAATGCCCGAGACATAGCCGATGTCACTCCGGTACATGGCATATGCCTTCAGGACGTCGACAAGCGAGTCGTGGAGAGGCCCTCCGGCCTGGAAGATCTTGAGATCCACCCAGGTGCTTTCGAGCACATCCCGTCGGATCTGGCTGAACCAGTTGATCCGCCTCTCGTCTTCGGTTGTTGCTTTGCCTTCGGCAACGCGTGCTTCGATCTCTTGGGCTCTTGTCAGGGCGGCGTGGTAGCTAGTCTCGGTCAGACCCAGCTCATTGCCAATGGCCTTGGTCCAAACGGCACCTCGACTCCGCGGGGCCACTCCTTTCCACCACAACTCGCGGGTGCGGCGCTCGCGGATTGCTTCATTCCACCGCGGCAGCACATCCTCTTCCCAAATGCGGAGAGTGTTGCCCGACATGTCGTCTTTGTTCTTCTCCTTCTCGAGCCGTAACGCAGTGCGGCGCTTGTCGGCCTCGATACTCTTGGCCATCATCCGCTGGTACTCCTTGATATGCTTCTTCTCCTCGGCAGGGTCCTTGGGCGGCAACCAAGAAGGCCGGGTGCGGGAGAGAACAGCCTCCTTCTCTTTCGAAATGGGAAGGGGGTCGATCATGATGTTAGTCCTGCGCAAGGGCGGAAGCTCGGCCAATGCCGACTTGACGCGGGGCTTCGGCACCGGCCGTGCGGCAGAGCCGCCACGGACACCATGCTTATCGAGCTCGTTGGCGTGTTCTTCTAGTTTTTCCGTGAGAGACCTGGCCTCAGCGCTCAGCTCTGACAGCGCCGCGTTCCAGCTTTTGGCTCTACCCTTCAGCGGCGACGGGCAGATGCCAGGGCTCTTGATTGACTCGGCCGAGGAGACGTCCGACCGCCACGATGGGGACCGGAGAGAACCTTGTTCGGCGGGAACCAACGGTGTGCCGTTACCAACACTGCGGACGCGCGACTTGGATCTTTCGGGCGACGTAGAGGTCGAGACGGGGCGACTGGGGGTGCGCTCCTCCACAGGTCGGGGAGAAATAGGGACGTTGTCAAGGATGAAGCCTTCTGGCACATGATCGTCGTCATCTTGCTCGTCGAACTCCTTTTCCAAGTCTATGGTCGACTTCGGCTCATGGTTGGACTGCCAGCTCCTTCGCCGCGGAAGTGCGCCGACACTAGGGTTTCGCGAGGTCGTTGTGCGCAGCGACAGGTTCGGGCTGGGACTTCTATGGCGGCGGCTGGCGCTTGCGGTGGAACTGGAGCGGACGAGGAGCCCGCGGATAGGAGCAGGGCCGGGGTGGGGTTGCGGACCTAGACCAGATAGGTTGTGCGTGCTGGTATCCCTGAACTGTTGTCCCCGGAAGTTGAGGAAAGGGGGGCGCGTCTTGCCTGCGGCAGTGATGTCACGTTGTGTGCGCAGCGTGCTACTGGGCTGAACCGGCTGTTGTCGTACTGTGGTGCCTGTGGTGCCGACGTGTTTCGTGGAGCGAGCACGAAGATCGGCAGCAAAGGATGCACTGTATGGGTTCGGGTTGTGCTTGTTCTGTGTGAGGTCGCGGGAATGGGCGGCGTCAGCGGTGACGGTGTCGTCGTCGAGGCCAATCTCTTCAAAGTTGCCGACGTCAACTACTTCGTGGTTGTCATCGTCGGAGCCAATCGAGGACCGCAGAGAGGACGCTCTGGACGTCTTGGACGAGATCATGCCGGGCGGAGACCCAGGACTGGGTACGCACAAATCAATCGCTCCAGAAACGGTATTGTCTTGCTCGTAATTCATTATTATTGCATTTGTAGGCCTTCCCCTGAAAGGCTACTGCCAAAGATTAATGAGGTAGTGGTATTTTCCTGTCGTGCGGTGCTGGTGAAAGCTGAATCCGTCTCTATGTTGCGTTGCTCGAGGAGGCTGTGAGGGTTGCGGCGGAGATAAGATGATCGGTATGTTGGTCAGTGTATTAGATGGTGGTGCCGCGTTTCGTGACGTTATCGCCTGATTAAGTATGGATGTATGTATGTATGTAATGTAATAGTGGTCGGTGGTCCTGGTGGTGTCGAAGTAGGGACAGGAGAACGAAGGTCGAATGCCCAGCAAAGTCGACTTGGAGGACGGGCAGAACAAGTTGGACGAGTGAAGGTAATGTTGGCTGACGTTTGGGTCCCAGAGCAAGACGCGTGGGTTGGGTTGATTCGGTGCAACCAAGTCTGCAATGTTTCAACCTTGAGAAGGAAAAGAACGAATCAGAGAATCAATGGGCTGTAACGTTTGGACCGAGTGCCGAAAGACGCAGCTGGACCAGAAAAAGGCGAAGAGGTGGGATCACAGAGGAAACCCGGACCCCTAATCTGCGCTTGAATGGGGGATGGGCGTGTGAGGCGCGGGAAGTGTCTCAAGATCCTGGACCGAGACTACAATGCACAGCGGATTGCCCTGGCAATGCTACACCGCAGCCAACAACGGACAACAACAATAATAGCAGCAGCAGCAGCAATAGCAGAAATGGCGAGGGCGAGAGCGATAGTGAACAAGAGAGGACCTCAGGTTCCGATCAATCCGGGAATCCGATCAACTCGTCGCTTCTGGCACCCGAGTTGATGGATGGAAAGGTTGAGGGAAAGAATGATAAATCAATCAATCAATCAATGCTGTCCAAGTGGGCGGTTATGCAAGGGAGGCGTAGGGAGGAGGGAGCTATTTTGGGGGGGCTCGGGTCGGTGATGCAACGGACCGGCGGGGACCCTGGCTGGCTGGGTTCCTGGTTAACTTTCTTCAAGATTGCTTTGCTTTCCTTTCCTCTCCTTTCCAAAAGGCCTAGCAAGTTCAAGTTGGCAGCACTGGACAAACAGTAGTCGAGGGTGCTAAAGGTTCGGGCTTCCAGAAGATCTGGCACAGCAGAGTTCCAGATAATCCAGTGGTGCGCTGATGATGTGCAGCCTTGTTGTTTCAGATGGTGGTGGTCGCGGTATCCAAAGGTTGTCCAAGTTCAGATGATAAGAAAAAAGGGTCGCCAAGTCAACTCTAAAATCCGCCGGGAAGAAGCAGGTCGAGGCAATTCTAGGTACTTTTTTCAACAATCAAACATTACCATATCCTGCGTGTCTCGGTAATGGAAGAATGGGCGGCGGCAGCGTCGTCGTTGTCGGCGTCGTCGGGTGGATTCGATGGTGGCAGCGTCGAGGACGGCGGACCAGGCCAGGCCGGGAATTAAGTACTGTACGGTATAGGCGGGCGGAGGCGCGAAGGATGTAACGAATGGTCCCAATTTAGATCAATAGAACTTATACCAAGTCCGCTTTCTTCTTGTTCTCTCTTTGATTACTGCTACCTATACGGTGCGGTCTCTTCGGGGCGGGCGAAAGAAGAGACGGTCGTGGGCGCGTGTGGAGCGTGTGAGATATTAGGCATGTAGTAAGTACGGGCAGTGCTAGCGGTCCGGCTCCTCTTTCCTGGGGTGATGGTTTTATTTTTCTTGAAACCGAAGAAGGCTTTGACAGGAGAATTCCAAGAAGCGCGAAGGAGAGGCAGGGAGGGTCAACCTGGGCGACTGGGTAGGCGGGCAGTGTAATAAACGAATGAATGGTTCGACTTGAGTCGGTGAGTGACTGAATGAGGGAGTGAGTGACTGAGCGGGTGGGTGAGCGAGAGTGAGGGTCGGGTTGACGACTAAACGAATGAATGACGATGTTGCAGCAAAAAAATCAATAAAAGAGCGACTGAATCAACAACGGGCAAGATCAAGCCAAGCGAGAGCGGGGACTTGAAGGCTTGGTGCTTGGTGCTTGGTGCTGGGAGGGAAGGAAGTGGTGAAGGGTCGAAGGAGAGAGACGATGATGCTATGCGACGGGAAAGTTGGCTATTAGTTTGTTTTTTTAGGGACCATGGCTTTGGTTGCAATTCATTTCCAAGGAAAACCAATCGAGCGTGGGCGTGCTAGTCTGTCTGTGCCTTGCCTACATCCTAACCTCCAGCCTACCCTACCTAATCTACCTACATCTACTCCGTACCTAACCTAATGTACATCCATCGGCTTACTTACGGAGTACCTACCTACATACCTATCTACCTTACTTACTTGCATGCTTCCATTTCCTCTGGGGCTTAGATCAATTGATCCAAATGTTCTACGCCGAATTCTGGGCTGACGGACTTCTCCTATCCCTACTGGGCACTGGGCACTGGGCACTGGACACTGGACACTGGACACTGGACACTGGACTGGGCACCTAGCCACCCTGCCACCCTGTTCTGAGCCTGCCACCCCATGCGCTTGCCATGTCGACAAAAGGAGAACGAACCGAACCGAACATCCTGTGCCTGCTTCTTCCCCAGCCCAGCACCAGCTGCCTATGTACATACATACCCTACTACCGAGCCCCTGTTTTCTCTTTTTCTCCCTTTTTCTCTCTCTCTCTCTCTCTCTCGTCTCTTTCATTTGATTTGATTTGATTTGATGGAGACGATAAAGGTGGGCAGCGACCCCGTCTTGATTCCCACCCTCCCCCCTTAACCGCCAGCACGACTAGCCTCATCTGGCCAGCCACTCTCCACCTCAATCCCGGCTTTTCTGTTAGGCACGCAGGCACACAGGCACACAGGCGGCACACAGCCAATCGAGATGGCGAGGCCAAAGTCCAGCAAAGCCAACCGCCCGGAAATTAGGTACTTTCTTCTCCCCCTTTACTAAGTAGGTACTGCGCATACCTCGATCCCCCATCCAATCACCATGCTCGACCACACTGTGCACACACACACACACACACACACACACACACACACACCCCCATAGAACACCTTATATTAAGTAAGTAGGCATTCGAGCTCAGCTCAAGTCCAAAAGGTGGGAATCATGGGATGGCACATCCGTGGCTCGAGAGCAGCTGTCAATATAATAACATGGCCTTCCGACCCGGGAAAAGCTTGTTTCATCGCAGGAAAGCAATATTATTAATAAACCCCGAGATAATTACAGGTAGAATTAATATAGGTGGCCGGTACTGCTGCTGTCAATCTAGATTGCCCAAGGTACACCTTTCCTTTAGAGGGGTATGAATGTAAGAACTGAAGCAGAAGACACAACTTGGAAACTTGAACTTCGTACACCTCCAACAGGGAAACGCCAGCATATACACCAACTCCGATACTGGATTGACAGAAGTGTGGCTTCGGTCATGTAGATATGGCTTTCGTCTTGTTTTCTCTCCTTCCTTCTACCTTGGTGAGGTAAGCCATCTTCCTAGGCCACCAGCTAGTTGCCGATACTAGCAAAATCATCCAAGAGCGACCGCCGGATTCCATCCACCAGCGCATCCTCCGCCTCGACGGGAACGCCCAGCGCGCCCCGTCCCCATGTGATGGTGCCGACCAGCGGCCCCCCACCAACGCTAACCAGGTTGAAGGCCAACGGGGCGCTGACGACGCCGCCCGGCTGCGCGAAGATCATCTCCGTGATCCTGCAACTGCGCGACGCGGTCTGCCTGGGCTGCTGCTGTGGAGTCGCCGGGTTTTCGTCGTCGTCGCCGCCGCTGCGGAAGCTGGTCAGGTTACTCACCTCGTAGGAGCAGTCCCGCCGGCCGCCCACCTTGCCCCGGATCCAGTTCCGGATGCTCGGCGCGTACCGCAACAGGCCGAGCGGCTGGTCCTGCAGCTGCGCGGCGCTCTCTGCAATGGTTTTTGACAGCGACGCGGCGTTTGCCCACATCAGGGCCGGGAGTGGGGATGGTGATTTTGATGTTGATAATGGTGATGGTAAAAACGGCTGTTGTTGTCGCTCCTCTGTGACGTCCTGCTGCTCCTCATCCTTTTCGACGACGGCGGCAGCGGGGTGCATCCCGTAGCAGCCGGAGGCGAAGTTGCCCCACTCCTCGCTCGGGAGGCCAATGGAAGCACGCATGCTGATGGCGGTCTGCGACACAAAGTTGCCGCCGGCCTTTTGGTTCGTGATATGTTTGCTGAGGGCGCGGACCTATGAGTTCGTGGTTTTTTTCTTCATTTTAGCCGGGAGAGGATCCTCTCAAATTATGGGAAAAGAACAAAGGTAAACATGGAATTGTGTGCCCTGACTTACCACTAGCTGGTGAAAAGTGCCGGTGAGCTTGGCGCCGTGAGCCCGAGAAGCGCGGATGGCACCAGAGACCCGGGCCTCGTCGACGGCAAACATTCGGACGCAGCTGCGATTTGGCCCGGGGTCCAAGGAGACGTCGCTGCCCGTCCACGTGGCCTGTTCTACCTTGGCGGCGTGCGCCTGGAGCCCGAGCCAGCCCCCCACGGTTTTAGGCAGCAGCGCAGCCAGCAACGGGCCCAGTAGGAATGACCAGGAGACGGGAAGCCGCCCCGGCATATCGAACGGGTCGGGCAGAACGAACTCCGGGACCGCCACGGGGCCGGTTGGCTCTACCGCCTCCTCGAGGGCGGCCGATCCCTGCCGCAGGCCGTCGAGGAATGCACGGTGGAAGGCGAGCGCGGCCGGCCCGTCCCCAATGGTGTGGGAGTAGGCGAAGGCGACGAAGCAGCGGGTCCGGGATATGGGAAGGACCATGACCCGCCAGGGCGGAGTCGTCGCGATGGAGTTTGGCTCGTCGACGAGCGATTCAAGGAGCTTCTCCTTCCATTGTTCTTCCTCCTCGCCCCCCGCAGGCGCGACGCCAGCCGCGGGATGTGTGATGATTCTCAGATGGGCCTGGGGATTCAGGCTCGTGACACGCTCAAAGAAGGGTTTCTCCGTGGACGCATCGCGGACCACGACTTTGAGATACGGGAACTTCTCAATGCAGCGCTTCAGCGGCCTCGCAAAGGTCTGAAGGGATTGCAGGTCGGCCGCGGCGTCCCGGCCGGTCTCGTAGGTTGCCCCCACGACAATATTGCTGTAGAAGCCGAGGTCTTCTCGAGAGATCATGCGCCGCTCGCTAGGGCCTAGGTTGGCCGCCGATCAGTATATGCCTGCACGTTTCCAGCCAGCAAAGAGTCTTTGGCACTTACTTGCGTAGCGCAGGAACACCTTCTCCTGGCTCATGGTGAATCGACTCTCTAACAAACTCCAAGCTGCATTAGTTGGCTTGATATCACAACACCGCAGGGAAAAGCTCCCGGGGCTCCCCTACTAATCTCTCAGTGTTTAATTTCAGCCGTTTATTCTTGAAGTGGAGTGCGTGAATGGTGGTGCTATTAGAGGAAACTCTTTCTAAAAAATGGTGATCCATGGAGAGAAAAATTGATTTACATAGAATCCTAAATATAAGCAATAAATAGTCCCAATGTGTGACTGTCCCAATCCCGACACCGACACCCGCGATGCGGAAAGTAATGTTTTCGCATAACAAGGAACGAACGTATCGATAACGACCCGAGACCCCGACGGGCTTGTCCTTCTCCCTAGCGAAATGAGAGGAGGTAGGCATCTTAGCCGTTAGTGCCGAACGTCACTGAGCACCAGCGTTAGACGATCTCGGGAGGCCTCAAATGACACCTTTTGCGTAGAAAAGCTCTCGAGTTACTGCGTGCAGGTGCAGATATTATCTGTTGGTCGGCCTCTGTCCTTACATGGTCATTTCATTACATAAGTACCTATATACTAAATAAGAACCCTACATATGTCTCGCCCCATCCCCATCCCAAACTTCAATATAGGTAACCAGTTGACCTGAGATTACCCCGTTGCTTTCCAGGTACTTTTAGAGCATTGCCAGCTTACTTGTGTATCTCGAGAATGCTACCGCAAAGCCAGCCTGGTCGCGACTCGCCTTTTACATGTCCCTCGCCAACATGGCGGCCCCAATGGAAGACGCATGGACGGGGTCTCGCATCGGGAGGTACGGGATGCCCATCGTATTTCCAATTTCGTGGCCCAGCCGTTCTCGGGTATAGGGCGACTGTGAAAAGCCGCCGGCAACGCAAATCCCCTGAATTGGTTCGTTAACGGCAGCAACATGGTCCCTCACCAGGCCCAGTATACCAAGCACCATGGGTTCGAAGGTGTCGCGGAGATCAGACGCCTGGACGCTCATCTACCCATCCTGGATCCGGAGCTCCACGTTATCTGCCATGCCGCCGACGGGGATGCGGAAGGCCTCTTCGGGGACCGATTCCACGGACGCAACGGAAAACGTGCATTTCGCCTGTCCCGGTGGACGGGTTTTGTGTGCTAGTGTGACAAGCTACGTACATCATCTGTGAACGAAGATATTACACCCGAAGATGCTTACAGTGTCTTCAAAGGCAACGACGGCTGGCCCCAAGGTTCTCTCACTGAAACCTTCTTCGTCCTTGAGCTTGCCACGCAGGAATTGCTTGAAGTTTTCATCGGCGTGGTAACCAGCATAACCAAATTCGTGGTCGACTCGCGACAGTTGCTGCATTCGTCGGGATGGGCGAAGGCCCAAGATGATATGACTGGTGAGGTCCACCTTGCCTTAAGAACCAGTGGTTATTAGTTAAGTTCAAATCAATCGACCCAAGGGGTAGGTAGGCACGCTTACTGTAGCCGATGTCGAGGACGGTCATCGTATCTCCGACCTCAAAGTCATAGTTCACATTAGGTATATACATGTTGTGTATGGGGGAAGTTGCAATACCAATACGTAACCAGAATGAAAATCTCCAGGAAGATGTGAGAAAGAGTCAGCTAAAGGGGATGAGAAGAGGTTTGGGGGACAGTGAGAAGAGGAAGAGCAAGAGGAAGGGGAAAGGGGGAAATCGAACGAGAAGAGAAGCGGTGGCAAGTCTGTGTTACTCTGATTCGCGGGTCGTTGCAGGCAAACAATACTGGGAGGGGGAAACAGGCTTTGCATATGTGGCGGAAGACAACTGTAACCATGTTGTGTGCAGAGGATACCAGCGCTACATTATATTCTCCTCATCATGAACTTCCTCCCCCATGCCCCTACGAGCTGCCCTAGCCATTCCCGAGACTCTCCGAACTGCCCTACCCATGCTCGAGGCCGCTGCAGCAGCCCGGCGATTGCCTCGTCGAGCCCCTTGCGATCCCAGAGACCGGACAGGCTGGCCAGCACCAGGCACAGGATCCCCAAATGTGCCACCAAGATGAGGAAGGCGTCCAGCCGCTCCCACATCGTCGCCTGTAGGGACGTTAGACGTCCGGCGCGGGCCAGCATTCTCGTCCAAAAGGGCTTGGCGCTCTATGTTATATAACATTGCGTTTGTGTAAGCAAGTGGAAGTGGATAAATTGCATAGGAAGTATGTGCGTAAAAAAAAGAAAAGGGGGGGAGGGGTAGAAAAAGAAAAGAAAGAGGTACGAACCTGTACAAATTCAAACACATCCGCCGCCAACATCTCCACCTCAGCCTCTGTCACCACGGAGCCACCATAAGTACTAACACCCGCAGCACCACGCCCGCCGTTCTTATCACCGCCCCTGGCCCCTGGCCCCTGGCGCCTTCCTTCTCCCCATTTCGTCGCTTTCGTCGTCATCATCCCGTCCCCCCCCGCGCCCCTGGCATCGGCATCCGACCTCACCAGCTTGGCGCGGAACGCGTCGACGAGGTCGGCGCGCGCAAGGGCTTGCAATTCAGCCCCGGACCATAGGAAGCCGTCGGCGCGTCGCGCTTCAACGCCGCGGTACGTGAAGTAGCCCGCGAGCCAGAGCCGGACGTAGCTGGGCGGGCTCTCGGCCGTCGGGAGCCGGCTTCGGATCAGCCCCCGGAGGCCGGCTTCAGTGCAGAGGAGGATCTCTTCTTCCTTTTTCTCACCCCCCCTATCTTTATTCTTCTCCTTCTCCCTCGTTGTTGTTGGTGGCAGTGGTGCATATGCTGTCTCTTGTTGTTCTTCTTCTTTCTGGAGTCCCATTTTCGTTGTCTCCTGCTGCCGTTAATATCCACCAAGAGCACCCAGTACTGCCTGGGCTATGTTAGATAGGCAAGGCAGGTAAATGTGTGCGTGCGGGCGCGTTTCTGGTTTTCCGACCTCATACCCCTAGCGAGATGTTCTGGTCAAATTGTATCTAATAGTTGGTGAAGGAAATCTCTTTCCCGGTGGTTTCCTTAATACGGGGAGTAGGTGACAAACCACTTACTTCCTAGAAACCTGGAGGTAGACCGACAGCTGCTATATTCATCGTATGACAATGGCCATTGGGCTGGCATATGAATGACCGCGTCACAAGTCATACGCATTCGGACAAAGAAAGGGGTGCATTAGTCCAGCGTTGTTTGGGATTAGACAAGCTTTGAGAAAGCAGAAAAGAGGGTGACACAAAGAAGCTACATCCTCATAACCATCCCTTCATGAGACAATTGAGCTTGACCAGCTCTTGGATAATATACCAAGTACCTAAAACTTAGATGCCCAACAACATGTGCGTAGCCAGCCCAGCCCAGCCCAGATCAGGGCATGCAAGTACAAGGTGTAATAACAGATGTAAGCCATGGTAATTCAATCCATCAGCCTACCATCTTGGACCGAGGCTGCTCTGTTCCAGGATTGGATCGTATCAAGACCTCCTGTCGGGAGGAAGCAACATTGGATTAGCACAACGCAGCTGGAATGATGGGATGGGCATCAAGGCAAAGCACTTGCACCCATACCCATAGTTTAGTAAAAAGTCACCGAAACCTTGGAAGGAACGATTGGGATTCTATCGCTGTGTAGCTCCATGCCATTTTTGTACTACCGGTGAAATTCATTATATGCCCATACACTAACGCCTCATGCTGCCATTGCGCTCTCCTCCGCATGTGCGACATGGGACTGGCTCAACGTTCCTCGTCATATCGCTGAAGCACCTCCACTCTCCCGCTGTCTCCTCGAAGATGATAATCGATCCGGCTTACTGCACGATCTCTTCCGTCTCCTCGAGGACCTCTTCCACGATCTCTTCAATCACCTCACCCTCGCCATCATCGCCCTTGGCTGCGGCAGCGTCTTCGGGCTTGGACAGGCCGAGGTCTTCCCTCTCGTACTCGAGGTCCTCCTCAACGCTCGCGCGCCATGCGTACCACTCATCCAACATGCGGCGGCGCTCCTCAACGACGGCCTGGTCAGCTCCAGCCACGCGCTCAGCATCCTCCTGCTCGAACGTCTTGGAGTACTCGCGGAGATTCTTGCGGATCTGCTTTTGCTCCTCCTTGGTGAGCAGCGTAGCAGGGCGCGGTCTCCAAGCCCACTGCTTGAACTTCTCCAGAGGCTCTTCCCGCAGCTGTTCTCCCTTGAAGTCGTAGATGTGGTATCCGTTCTCCATGGCATGCTTCCACGCCGATGCCCAAGACGTCACAAAGCGGCCAGAGGGATCCCACTGCACATCTGTGACACCGTAGTGGTCGGAAATGTTCATGAGCTGCAAGTTGGCGGTCAAATCCTTGTCGCTCTCGGGCTTCTCGCCTTCAAAGTCCATGTCGTAGAACTCGAGATCGGAGCCTTGCTGGTTGGCAATGGTGGCAACGACGACGAAGCGGCCTCGGGGGGACCAGTAGATACTGTTGCTGTTCTTCTTTTCGAGGGTGCGCAGGTGCTTGAAGTTGCCGACAACATTACCCTTGACCTTCTCGGGGCAGAAGAAGGCGACAGAGGTCTTGGGCGGGACGGCCGTCTGACCGACGGGCTCGGTGGTGGTGATGATGACGAAACGGTCGCCCTTGGGTTCCCAGGCAAAGTTGATGACGGTATCCTTGATCGTGTCCACCACTTCGACGGGCACACCCTTTTCCTTAACGCGGAAGATCTCAAGCGTCGTGGCTTGCGACTTCTTGGACTTGGAGTGACGGTCGACCTTGACAGCCAGGTAGGTACCATCCGATTGCCAGTGCAGCTTGGCGTCGCTGACGCTGAACAGGTTGAGGGAACGGACGACCTCCTTGGACGGGATGCTCATCAAGCCGACCTTGGCGGGGTTGCTGCCCAACTCGGGCGTCCAGTAGCAGAAAAGCTGCTCGTATTGCTTGGTGCCATCTCTTTGGACGGTGGCAGGGGCCCACTCGAAGTCCATGACACCCTCGATCTTGATGGTGGTCTTGTCAAGCAGAGTCATGCGCGGGAGCTCGTAAACAGAGATGGACTGGCCCTGGGTCAGTCTGGCAACGTACTTGTCGTCGGCAGACCACTTGAAGGCGGGCCAGGGGAACTTGGGGGGTGCCTTGAGAGGGGCGCCGTCCGGGCCGGTGGTAGGCAGGTCGAGATTGGCAAAGGATCGCAGGGGCTTGCCGGTCTCGACTTCCCAGATGACGTAGTTCTTGCCATCGTCGTCCGCAGCCAACTGAGGATGACCCTCGTCGGGGATGGAGATAGGGCGGTTGGACCAAGTAACGACATACTTCTCGCTGGGAGAGAAGTCGAGCATGTTGACGAAGGGGTGGGCGAATCGCCTCTGGCGCGTCCACGAGGGGCCGCCCCAGAGCTGAACACCTTGCTGATGGACCGAGGTCAGGAAAGTACCCAACGGCGACCATTGTATGAAGCTCTCAGTCCAGTGTTGGCGGTCGACGACGTTCTCGGGCACATCCTTCTCGTTGTTCCAGAAGACACCGACCGACTCACCACGGTACATGGCGAACTGGTCGCGACCGCGGCCGGAGGGGTCGGCCAGCCAGGAGCGCATGTGTTCCTTCTCCTTGAACTCGTCGATAACAGGGGGCTGATACTCCTCCTCGACACGGCCCTCGCGGCCGAACCTCTCGATGTCAGTCATCTTGTTAACGCGCAGGGTGTGCTTCTTGTCGAGGGGAACCATGTCCAGCTGGCGGACGGCGGCGGCGGCCTCGGCGGCGGTGGAATACTCGACAAAGGCGAAGCGTAGAGACTTGCCATCATCGCCCATGGGCATGAAGATGCTCTCCTCCTTGGTGTTTCCGACCGACTTGAGCTTCTTCAACAAGAACTTGACCAGCTTAGGCTTCTGTTCTTCTGTGACTTCAGGCAGGCCGTCGATGACGACAAAGGTGTCGAAGCCCTGCTCGAGCTGGACCTCGTACTTCTCTCGCAAGTCGGAGAGATCGATCTCGTTCTCATCGTAATCGTCTTCGTCGACATCTGCATCGCGCAGATGATCAAATGAGGGCGCCATGGTGGGTGGTTGGGCTCAAGTTGGGGCTTGAGATCCGAGATGGCAATTGAAGGTGCGGTGCGTTTGGGGTGTAAAAGTTGGATTTTTGCTGTTTCCTGTGGGGGTTGAGGGAGTAGCAGATTTGCCCCGCGCCAGTAATCGATAGGATAGGTGGCACTGAAAGACGGTTTGTCGCAAGTATGGAAAGGCAGGTAGCTGCTGGAAGGGAGAAAAAAAACCAAGCCAGGCCAAAGTTAGAATACAAATATCCACTGGAGTTGAATTGCAGCTCTTCTTCCAATTGAAGTAACTTCCGAAATTTGGGAGTTGAGGAGATGAACAACTTACAAACAGTAACAGCCTATCTCTCTCTCTGTCTCTCTCTCTCTAGGCACTGCTGTATGCGAATGCTGCTTCTGGTGCTGCTGTCGGCGTCTCGCACTGCTCAAGTGGTGATGGCCCGTTTTTGCCATGTACCTTGGAAATTATCAGGTGGGGGGGAAAGCAATTGTGTGGCGGCCAAATTGAAAGCCCGTGACCCGAGCCCCGCGACTGGAGGTACCTACCTACAGTGAGTGAGCGGGCAATTAGCTGATTGATGGCTCTTGGCTGTAGACGGGTAGTAGTAGGTAAGGTAGGCAGGCTGTAGGTACCTAAGGTACCTCTTTAGGTATGTAGTGACAGGCTCGTGTTCCAACTGCCTGTGCTCACCGAGACTAGCCCACCTAGAAGAACATTTGATTGAGCGAAGCCGGTAATTGTGACTGTCACTGTGACTTGTGACTTGTGACTTGTGACAAGGTTGTGACCAAACTTGATTGATTCAATCAAGGCCATAGAAATGTACCCGCCTCTTCTGCCCGCTCACCACTAGAAATCCGTCATTAGGCGGCTAGCTGCCACTGATAGCAGATAACCCAGGTACCCCCCCTTCCCCCCTTTAGGCCTTCAGGCTTTAGGTGCCTACCTGCGTTACCTCATTCTTGTAAGCACTGAGGTAGGCGACCAAGAAATTGTCCCGCACTTGGTCCCTCGCCAAGCAAAAAAGTTCTGGGCTGCAAGTGGGTAGGAAGCTATTGCTGGTGATCGAACAGCAACCGCCACCGACAACATCCAACATCCCTCCCCTACTCCATCCTACCGACATATCCTGATTCCCGTGAGAACTTGCTTGCTACAGTTTTTGACGCTTCGACTTCAAAACTAGCTGCAAGAATGGTAAGTCTTTTTTGTTGATTATTCCCCTCAAACCCCACAGCCCAGACACATCATGCCTCCTCTCCTCCCCTTCCTGCCACGCCATACTGCCTACTGCTTACTGCCTACTGACTTATGCTTGTTTTCTTTGCGTAGTCGTCCTTCAGCCCAACCCAGATCTTCGAGGAGGGCACGACCGAGGAGAAGGGAGAGAATGCCCGTCTCTCCGCCTTCGTCGGCGCCATCGCCGTCGGTGATCTGGTCAAGAGCACTCTAGGCCCCAAAGGCATGGACAAGATCCTGCAGTCGGCCTCGACGGCCGAGATCATGGTGACCAACGACGGTGCCACCATCCTCAAGTCCATTGCGCTCGACAACGCCGCCGCCAAGGTCCTCGTCAACATCTCCAAAGTTCAAGACGACGAGGTCGGCGACGGCACTACCTCGGTCGCCGTCCTGGCCGCCGAGCTGTTGCGCGAGGCCGAGCAACTCGTCAACAAGAAGATCCACCCCCAGACCATCATCGAGGGCTACCGGATAGCCAGCGTCGCCGCCCTGCAAGCCCTCGAGCAGTCCTCGGTCGACCATAGCAAGAACCCCGAGGCCTTCAAGAAGGACCTCCTCGCCATTGCCCGTACCACCCTGAGCTCCAAGGTCCTCGCCCAGGATCGCGACCTCTTCGCCAAGCTGGCCGTCGACGCTGTACTGCGCCTCAAGGGCTCCGCCGACCTCAGCCACATCCAGATCATCAAGAAGGCCGGCGGCAAGCTGAGCGACTCCTACCTCGACGAAGGTTTCATTCTGGACAAGAAGATTGGTGTCAATCAGCCCAAGCGCCTCGAAAAGGCCAAGATTCTGGTTGCCAACACCACCATGGACACAGACAAGGTCAAGATCTTTGGCGCCCGCGTCAAGGTCGGCTCCACCAGCAAGCTGGCCGAGATCGAAAAGGCCGAGAAGGACAAGATGAAGGCCAAGGTCGAGCGGATCAAGGCTCATGGTATCAACTGCTTCATCAACCGACAGCTCATCTACAACTGGCCCGAGCAGCTCTTCACCGACGCCGGCATCATGTCAATAGAGCACGCCGACTTTGACGGCATCGAGCGCCTGGCCCTGGTTACGGGCGGTGAGATCACATCCACGTTCGACAACCCGGAACAAGTCAAGCTCGGCCACTGCGACGTCATTGAGGAGGTCATTATCGGTGAGGACACCCTGATCCGCTTCTCGGGCGTCGCCGCCGGCCAGGCATGCACCATTGTCCTGCGCGGTGCCACGGACCAGCTGCTCGACGAGGCGGACCGCTCCCTGCACGACGCCTTGGCCGTGCTCTCACAGACGGTCAAGGAGCCCCGCACCACGCTGGGCGGCGGCTGCGCCGAGATGCTGATGGCCAAGGCCGTCGAGGGCGCCGCGACCCGAGTCGAGGGCAAGAAGCAGATGGCCGTGTCGTCATTCGCCACGGCCCTACGCCAACTGCCCACGATCCTGGCCGACAACGCCGGATTGGACTCGAGCGATCTGGTCGCCCGACTGCGAAAGGCTATCTACGATGGCATGTCCACGTACGGCCTGGACCTGTCGACGCCCGGCGGAGGCATTACCGACATGCGGGACCTGGGCGTGATTGAAAGCTACAAGTTGAAGAAGGCCGTGGTATCGTCAGCAAGCGAAGCTGCCGAGGTAAGTTTGCCCCCCCCCCTTTTCCTCTTTTTTCCCTCCCTCCATTTTCCTCGTCCCTCTACTTTTTGCCGGTAACTTGTTGCCAATATGAAAGAAGAAGAAGAAGAAGAAGAAGAAGGACAAAGCGTATACTGACTGCTTTTCTTGCAGCTGCTGTTGCGTGTAGACGATATCATTCGAGCCGCACCGAGGAGGCGCGAACGGATGTAGATGAGTGGAAAAGCGTCGAAAAAGGCAGGCGACCCGGCATACATTAGTTAGAATGGATGTAACATATTGATGGATTTGTTATACCCAATTGTAATAATTCATGAATAGAAGAGTGTGCCTACAAATAAAACCAGTCCACCGATCATGGGAGCATGTAAGTATGTGTATATATTGTTTTCCTCATCTTTTTGTCTAGGATGGTTCGCACATGAAGCGCAATCCTGAGATGGGGCGTATGTATCTACATCTCTGGCCATGATATGTGGTCCATCTCTTCCCAGGTATATCGGGCAAATCCGTCCCTGTGAAGGTTGACTGGACACTAGGATAGCCAGATACCAACCAACCCCGTTGCGTATACATACCCTACCATCTTCACAGCCATAACGACGACAACGACCATGATGAAGAGTTGGTTATTGTATGTGCTGTGGATTGAGTGGACATGGCTTCCTGTCACTTCTTGCTTCTTCTCTTTCTTTTGCCTCAGCTTATCCCCCCGAGAAGAACAATGAGTTAAAAACGTCCGTCCATGTCAAGAGAAAAATAAAAAATATCGCCAAGGTATTGTATGTCCTTTCCATACTCCCAGTTACATTCTATATATTCCCTCTGTCCCTCCCGCTCTACGACGCTCACTAAGGCTTCATCGGCTCAAAGTACTCCCTAAACCGCACCGCCTCCTGCAGATCCAGCACATAAATAATCTCGTAGCACGTCGCCAGCAGGTCCGGGAACCTTCGGCTCCAGTAGCCGAGGTACTCGTCGTGGCTGGTCCCCACAGACCTTCGAAGCGCCTCAGACATGTCCTCGCGGTGGTTCCACTTGTTGCGCAGCGCCCTCAACAGATCCAGGAGCCGCGTGCCCGTGTACTTGCGCTGCTTGCCCAGGCTCTCGACAAAGTCCCGGGTGAGCGCCTTCAAGAAGTCGCCCCGACAGATCCGCGGCGCGTACCGCTCCAGCGTCTGGAGCGCCTCCGAGGGCGGGTCGCGCTGCTCCTTCTCGAAATGGTCCGACACGTCGCAGAGGAACGCCAGGCGCTTCTTGGCGTCCCAGAAGAATGGGTGTGCCATCACCTCGCGGATGTTGGGCCGGTCGCGCGGTTCCGGAAGCAGCATGATTCGGATCAGTTCCTTGGCCTCTGAGGCATAGTCGCCGAGTATTTCCAGAGGCTGCAGGTTCAGCTGCCCCTTGCGGATGTTAACCTCGCGCATATATCGGTCGCCACAGTCGAATGGGTGACACCCCTTGGTAAGAACGTAGAAGAAGACAAGGCCCAGACTGAAGATGTCGATCGCTCTGGTAGCACGGCGATTGGGCATCAGGCCCGAGCTGACGAGCTGGCTGGATTCGCTGTGAGAGCTGGACATAGATGCCGACCCTTCTCTAGCATCGTCATCTAGCAGAAGCTCAGGAGCTCGCCAGCCTGATGTTCCAGCCGCGTGGGCCGTGGTGGCACCAAACGACGACTGAGCGCCATCAAGCTTCTTGCAAAGACCAAAATCAGAAACAACAAGTCTCGGGCGTCCATCCTTGGTCATTGTCACCAATATGTTCTGCGGCTTAAGATCGCGGTGGACAATTCGAAGATTATGGAGATGGCTCAAGCCATTGGCAATCTGGAGGAGGACGTTGGGTATGTCCAGCTCTCCAGCTCGTGCGAGCTCCCTATGCATGTGCGGCTTGTCCACAATATCGGCAAGGGACGCATGGCAGCGTTCCAGAGCAATGTAGAGGAAGGCATTCTCTTGATGGAAAGCATAGTATTGAATGACTAAACATACATCAATTAGTGATAAGCAATGGCAACAAGTTATATCGAACTTACCATTAGGGTGGTTGTCACTTTCTAACAACAGCTGGGTCTCTTGATAGGCGATATCGTAAAAGACCGCAAGCATCCGCTTCACAGCAACCTCTCGCATATGGAAGGTCCCTGAGTAGACAACCGTACCATTGCTGCCCATGCCAAGCTGGTCATCCAAGTTGACACGTAGACCGTTGGTTGTCTCAAACCCAGTAGCGCTGATATCGCGAGGATCATCCACAACCGATCTGACGTTGGGTTGCAAATGAGTTTCTTGCGGTATATGCTTGATTTGGTTGATGTCTTCCTGAGTTGGGCCATGGTCCGAGTGCTGGGACTTATCATCTTGACCTTGCGTTTGATCTTGCTTCTTCTTCTTGTGCTTAGCCCCGCCTCTCGTGCCACGATGCGTTTTCCTCCTCTTCTTCTCGGGTGACTCGGGCGTCAACGCAGGCTGCTGTGAATCAGCTTCTGCCTGGAGACCCGCATTCAAGGGCGCTGGAGCTCCTTCCTCCAAGCCAACGGCTGCGTCAGCCACATTGTTTTCAGGCTGCACAGCTCGAGTCTCGTCGACCACGGGCTGAGCTTGCGCATCCATGTTTGGCAACTGTCCAACTCCCTCGGTGATGACCTTGTCAGACTTGAGGGATTCGGTGATGGTAGGCGATTCATATTGTGGACCGTTATTGCGAATAACATGACTTCCCTTTAGATACCAAATCGCCGCAGTCATGACGAACAGGAAGAGGATGGGATTAGTGAAGAAGTCGCGGACCCTAGCATATGCATATTCCGGCAACGTCTTGAATTTGTCTGCGATGTTGGCTAGATCAGATCCGTCATCCGAAACCGTGGCAAGAGATGCATTGCTCGTATCTTCCTCATCCGGGAATTCAGGCTCCTGAGGGAGAGCGGGCAGAGGTTGTGGCCAAGACATCCGACCAGTCCTATGGGCACCTTGAGTGTGGCCAAGCTGATGTTTCCCCACGAGAGCCTCGTTGACAAATGCGTCGTCAAAGCTCCAAGTATTATCCGAGTCAGCCCACTCCTTGGATTGAACTTCAGCCACAGGAGCGTTGAGAACAAGAGGGTATGCGGCCCCTGACAGAGCATACCATCCACCGGACTCGGTTCGGTTGAGGAAGATGCTGGAAGCTCTGGCCAAGCCATCCTCATCGTTGCGCGTGGGAGGTATGGGCTGAGGCAAGAGCACAAGCTCGGGATTACTGCCCTTAGGGGCATCGCCTGGACGAGCCACGTCAAATACACGTGCAACGGGGACAGAGAATTGGCGAGGCATGGACGACTCTGCGCCATTCCCGTCATAGGTGAACAATTCTCCGTTGTGTCCAGTAGTGAGATACCGACCATTTTGGGTAGTGGTGTATTGCCGGTGCAGATCCTGGTCGTAGGAATTGGGTCCCCACTCGGTATATCGCAAGGTGGCCAACGCCCGACCGTCGTCCTGGCGATGGATACTGACAGTATACTCGGTGCGGCTCAGTGTGATGATGCCGGTACTGGTGCAGGCTTCGGAACTGGAATCGACAAAGCCATTGGGACGGAAGCAAGTAGCACCCTGGTCAACTTGAGAGCCGCTTTGGCCGAACCATTTCAACACACGTCCTGTGGCCGCATCCACGCTCACCATGGTTGTCTTCTTGTCGCCAGTGTAAACAACTGGGGGGTTGGGGACTGCGTACGGTCCCAAGTCGTCCACCAGCTGCTTCATGGTGAAGCCTGTGGGGTTGAGACCGGAGTTTGGTCCGGAAGGTTGCCACAGGTAGACCGGGCCATGCTGGGTGGGTTCCACGGCCCACACATGGTCATCGAGAGGGTGGTAGCTGTAGTCTTCCAGGAGGGTGTTGTTGGGGCGGTGGTGAATCGTCTCTACGGCCGGCTGCTCGACCTCGAGATGCCAGCGTTCGTCGCCACTTTCTTTGTTAATGGCATATAAATGTCCATCGACGGTCGCCAGAAGAACGTAGTCTTCCACTTCCCATCTCCCCAGACTCCGCGCATAATGCAGCGAGGACAAGCCGGCGCCGGCAAGGACGCTGGAAAGCTGTCTTGGAGAATTGGAGGCTCGAACGGGGGTATCCGGAGCCACAGTCGCGAGGGCGCTCGCATCGTAAGAGGGGTTGTTATTTTTGTTGCCAGTGTAATCGTTTGGCGTTGGGGGTTGTTTGCTTTGGTTTCGATTCGGTTTCTTCGCACGGCTCGATTGCGCCACGTTCATGGCATTCTCCTGTCCATCGTAGTCGACCTGACGACGGACGCGGGGTTGGTGTTGACGAGCGGTGGCATCTTCCCTGAGTATGTTGGCCACTGGGGGCTGCTGGTATTGTAAAGATTGCTGTTTCTAAGAAACAGATTCGTTAGCATCACGATGGACCAGTTTGGGCTGGCGGGTGGTGGCGGCAAATCTATAGTAGCAAAGTGAAAAAGACGATAGCCAAGACACTTACTTGCTGCTGCTGAGCATCAACGAGCGTAAGCCACGGAAGCACAAATACGGCCAGAGCGAGGAAGACCTTGGCCTTGCGCTGTTCAGCGACAAGCCGTCCTTCGCCAGGAGGCCGTCGCCACATGTTGGAACCGTCAATATTGATGTGGTTGCGGAGAGGCTGCTCGGAGCCTTGGACGTGCCCAGCCCTAGGAAAGAGGAAGCTGGGGTGAATTATCGGGCAAGAGTCATCCAGTTGGTACAGGGCGTGCGGCGAGGGTGTCGCGAGCCGGGAGAGCAGGTTTTCGGTCGGGAAGAGGGGCCCGACGCGTTCGGTGAGGGTTGAAAACTATCGCGAGGTGGTTGTCGGTATTGATGAAGGAACAAGGAAAGGAGCTCAGTCGTCGAGGCTGCAAGTCAAGAGAAGAGAGCGTCGAGGAAAGGGATGGAAGCCGAGAGATCGGAGGGATCGGGTGAGACGGTGATAACCCAGAGTGGTATTGCTTTTGGTGGAGGAGAGCTCAATAATGCCCGACTCATTGAAAATCAGACCCCAATTGTTTCGGCGTCGTACGCGTTGCACCAGTGCTGTGCGGTCGAGGGGCCGGGATGGATGTACAAATGGCCGTGCAAGTGGATGGGCGTTTCTATGGGCAGGCAATCGTGTATATGTGTGTGTATGTGTGTATATATATATCTGACATATGTCGAGTATCTAGAAGTACGAGTGCTTGAAAGTGGACTAGGTAGATTGAAGCTGGTGATGAGAAGTCGATGCAGCGAAATCGCAGGCGTTGGTCCAACTCTGGCTGTCTGGGGGGGCCTTGGGCGACACAATTCGAAAGCAGGCAGCTGGATTTCCCTAGGCGAAGTGTGCGAGCGGTTCCAACCTTGGAAGTTCGGGCTAAGGTAAAACAGTTGGCGCGCTAGGACTGCTAAAATGTCGCGGGCTCAAGCAGGGCCCAAGCTCGGAGACTTGAAGTTGGTAGGTACATGTAGGTATTCAATGGAAAGAGGGAGCGGAACGATGGATGTTGAATATGATAATGATGGAAATGATGAAGATGGTGGATGAGCTCAGGACCTGGGACCTGGAGAAGAAAATAGAGAGAGAGAGAGAGAGAGAGAGAGAACAGGTTGACGGGTTATGCTGTTGCTGTATTCATTCACCGTAAGCAGGGCAGGGCAGGGTGGCAGGCACTCTATGTTGTGTGTTCCAAGTGTGCAGCAATCCAATCCTTTCAGTGGTGGTGGTGGTGGCTGCATGTCAGATTCCGTCACTCGTCAGCACGCCGCCCAGCTTTTCCAAAGCGAGCAATTTACCACTGTACCGCACTCTGCTGTCTCACCACCCGTATGTCCCCCTACATGTAAGAGAGAGGGGGGGATCTTCTGGATTCAATTGAGCCAACGCCCGGAGGGATGGGATAGGTAGGTATTGACCTGGGTAGGTGCTCCGTACTTTTGGCATTGATTACCTAGGTATTTACTTACAGCATAGGTAAGTAAGTACACCATACTGCATGCCTATATCCAGCATCCATTACTCAAACAACCCGACAATTATTAGGAGGAGAAGGGGCCAAAAATGGATCAATTGTCCAGACCGTCGTCCTACCTACTTTAAGCTACGGGCTGTTCCGATTTGGGGGTCCCTGGTCTAGGCTGAGACTCCTGCCACTTTCTGGAGAGGGGGACCGGTTGCGGCAAAAGCCCACTATAAAGTTCAATCGGGGTTCGGGGTCGGTAGGGTTGGCAGTTGGCTAAAACTGCCAAGTGCCTGCCAAATTTCCGTCACCACCAGCCATCAAGTTCAAGGCTGTCCTTGTATGAATTCTACATATGCATTCTTATATGGCTGCCTCACTTTCCAATACACCGCCAAACTCATCGTTTGCCAGCAGCAAACCTTTGGAAACCTGCAGTTGGATTTACCTAGGTACATGGATGGCTTGGGCACTGAAGAAAAAAAAAAAAAACCCTTTAGATCTTGCTTTTCGCGTTCGGTAGCTCGCCGGAAGCAGCCCTTATATGAAGATGGCTGGACACATTTACCCGGGACACAGAAAGCCGGGTGGCATATCGAGTATAAGTATAAGCAGACGACCCCTGGCCAGCAACCAATGGCCATGCGGATACCATGCACACATGCAAGCCTCTTTGTTATCAATATGTCCTGGCTTTCTTTATCTACCACTCAGAGATGCTTGCTCACATTCCTGATTTCTGTAACTTCAGTGGACAATTGGGCAGGAGCGTCGGCCATGTTTTGAGTATATGACAGTTCCATTGTTGCCTCCCATGAGTCGTGCCTTGACTCTATATAGTACACCTGGCTGGCGCAACCAGCCGTTGCCCATGGTACGCCTTCTACAACAATCTGCTTGGTCTATATTGAATAGACATACAGCCTTGTACTGGTTGACTCTCTCTGCCTACGGGGTACTGGCATTAATTTATACCTGAAGCATTTGAAAACCCGTCAATGGGAGGTGTATGATAACCTATTAGGTAAGCAAAGCAAGCAGGACTGCGCCAGCACCAGTAGCAGAGTAGGTAGCCTCCGTCGGTTGCTGTGCGTTGCATTGCGGTGCCATTACGTCCCGTTGCCCGCCTCCACATACCGTCCATCCCCAGTGCTACATATCAAATCATACATACATGTACCATGCCATCAAATCCATTAACCAGGTGATGGACGATTTATTCAGTGCCTACCTACATCTTCTTAGTTTTGACCTCCTGCCAGACCAGAGACCAGAGACCAGAGACGAAACGACCAAAAGATCAAAAGACCGAACCAAAACTTCTGCCCTGCTACTGCTACTCGCCCAAGTCTCCACGTCGCCTCTACCTCTCACTTTCTCGCCTGGATTGAATAAAGTAGGCAGAAGACTGAAGTTATCCAAAGGTACAACAGGTCCAGTATACGCGTTAGGACGGCGACTACCTACGCTACCTAAAGTTGAGGACTGGATACCTACTCCCAAGCGCCCCATACATCAAACCCATCCATAGGCAATTATCCACATTTCGCGGCTTCTGAACTAGGACGGCGGACCTCCCGAGACCAACAATCATACTTTACTTAGCTGGGTAACGAATCATCTTCAACGGCGCTGCTTTTCGGAGGGCATTGACACACGCGACAACCACCAACAATACTCCTTCTCCTCTGCTCTGCTGCAACGAGACAACAGGACAACGGGACAACGGGACAATAGCAGGAACAACAATAGCGTCACCGCCTGTTTACACCTCCCCTCCGGAAAGATTGTCGTCATTGTTTCTCTTTTTCGCTGCCGCCGCCATGCTTTGATCCTCGGATTGCGACAAAAACAAATAGTTCTATCTACCTCCTCCGTACCTAGTAGCCCATCCGGACAAAGCAGCCGCAGCAGAAGCAGCAGCAGTGAAAGAGTGAAAGAGTGACGGAGTGACAGAGAGCGACAGAGTGACAGCACCAAGCAGCTCCAAGCTACATACGTCGATACCCACCTTGCGCAAGCTGTCGAACCCGCCAAAGCTGTTCTCCAGTCCACGTCAACATCCAAAACGTCCATCCTCTCCGCAAGAGGTTTCCATCTTTCGCCCATTTGCCTGCAACTGGAACTCTTGAGTTGCATTGCACCATCCGAAAGTGACGGTCTCGCCTACGCCATCGGACTTTTTGGGGCTTGGCTGCGGGTGAACGAACCAACAATATGTCGGCTCCTTGTATGTTTACCTCCGGCATGCTGGGCTACAGATGTGAATTGATGCCCTTACTGACCCTATTGCCCTTCCAGTATCCCCCGACGAGGAGGCGCTGTACACCAGGTACATCGACGAGATTCTTCATAGCGTTGACCTGGAGACTGTCACTCGCAAGAAGATCCGGGCCGAGTTGGAAGACAAGCTGGGTGGGAAGGATCTCAGCAGCCAGAAAGTAAGTCGGTTGCAAACCGTCAGTGTCATGGGGGCCAAGCACCTTCGACACCGGCGCGTGTTTTTCTCTTGCTTTCTTTCATCCATTCTTTCTACGTGGCGCGCATTCTCCGCCTTCTTGAACGCGCGCGCTTACTGATGTGTTCTCTTGTCGTACAGGCGGCCATAAAAAATCTCATCGAGGCTAGGTTCGATGCCCTCACATCCACAGAACCCGTCGCCAAGGACGAGCCGGCCTCCCCCCAGCCCACCCCGAAGCGCCAGGCGAACGGACACATTGACGGAGACGATGACGACGCAGTAGACGGTGACGCCGACGGCGGCGAGATCGAGGTCTCGACACAACCGCCCAAGAAGAAGCAGCGCAAGAGCGAAAAGAGTGAGGACACGGAGGACTCGGACGCCAAGCTGGCCGCGATGCTGCAGGCACAGGAGAACCAGATGAGCGGGCGGGCTACGCGAGGCGGCGGTTCCAAGGCCAAGCCGATCAAGAAGAAGCCGCGCAAGAAGAGCTCCAACAAGGTCAAGCGCGAGGACGACAGCGATGTGGACGGGAGCGAGGAGTCGACCAACAAGCCTCGCAAGGCCGGCGGCGGCTTCCAGAAGCCCTTTAACCTCAGTGCACCTCTGTCCGAGGTTTGTGGAGGGGAGCCCAGGGTAAGAAGAGCCCACGTTCTCTGGGTGCATGCTATGTTGTTGTACGTATGTATCTATGCTAATCTTCTCCTTTGTAACCACAGCTTCCGCGACCTCAGGTGGTCAAGAAATTATGGGAGCATATCAAGGCCAACGAGCTCCAAGACCCTAGCGACAAGCGACAAATCCTCTGCGACGAGAAGATGTACGCCGTGTTCAAACAGGCAAAGGTGGACATGTTCCAGATGAACAAGCTCGTGGGCAACCATCTCTACCCCGTGGAAGACGAGTAACCCCGACGGCCTGACCTGGGAAGTAATGGGCGAAGGGGTGAAGGCGCGAAGGGGCGAGCCCGTCATATTGCATGGTGTGTTTCTACGATTATGGGCACGGCTGGCTGAAGCGGTCTTTCTCCTCCTGGATTTGAAGAACGAAGGGGGCAAGGGGGCTCGGATTCAGTGCGTATTTGGCGTCTTGGTTTCCGGGGGCACTGTGGACTGCTCTTTCGGCTGGCGGTTGGCATTGGCAGCGATGCGATCAGGATATCGTGGTGATTTTATTATTATTATTTCGTTAATGCTCTACGCACACGCACACTTATCTACCTGGGGCAGCCACCGCCAGGGGTGGGCAATATGGGGAGTAGCAAAGTGGTTGGCCAGATTATGAACTGATCTCAGAGAGAGAGAGAGGGGGGAGGGAGGGAGGAAGAGAGCGAGAGAGCATCTACCGAGGGACCGATATCCTACTGAAAGGTTCGAAGCCGTTGGGGAAGCCGTGGGCTGCAAGGGGAAGCAGTCTGCCCTACATATCTTTAGGAAAATATAAAGGCTATAGTACTTCTAGCGGTTAGCTGAAATTTCACCCATGATACGGCAGCGGCCTGACTGATCGGGCCCTGGGGCCTGCACTTGCAAGCTTTCACTGCATCATACCTACCTAGGTACCATCAGTCTACAGAGGTAGCCTTAGGTTACCGTGGCATGGGAGGGTGTGCCCCGCACAACTTCCAGCAAATCAATCAATCAAGCCGCACCTACTCCGTAGATTTCCATGGGTTCAATGAAATAAATAAGTATCGGGCACGACATTGTGCAGTCAGTCGGACAGCAGGTCAACCGGGCAATCAGTCAATTAGTTAATTAGTCATACTTGATGTCTGCGCAGTGAATGCAGTGAATGCAGTGAATGCAGTGAATGGAGCAGGTAAGCTGAGGTAATCAATCAAAAGTACCAACCTTCATGTTGGAAGACACTCTGGGCTGGGTGCTACCTCATGTACTGGCCGGCCTTGGAGACGAGAGTGGCAGGGTGGATTTTCCGGCGAGTGTGTCATTGTTGTATTATGTACATACCTACCGATCTCAACCTTCCATCAACTTTTGCTCCCCCACCAAGCCTGCAAGCCCGCAAGCCCGGTCAAGCTCCACTGCGAGAGTTGCCATACTTGAACCCAGTAACGCATCATCTCTTCCTCTCTTCGTCCCTGCACAACTTCCGGCTACAACGCCGCTCATCTCTCTACATCATACAATACTGAGGCAACTGAGGCAACCGAGGCCACCAGCACTGTTGTTCCCACCCCGCCAATTGGGCATTTACGTCACCAGTCGCACTCAGCCTTCGTCTGGCCTATTTCGCATCTTTCTTTCGGCCGCAATCACCCCCGAATACAATCTTGACCGACAGACCACCCCCAGCCCAGCTACGAAACTCTCCCGGCAGCATGTCTTCTGGAGGGGCTGCCGACACCAGTGGCCCGTCCCCTACGCCTGCTCGTCCCAGAGGCGAAGGCCAGGGCAGAGAGCGAGGCAGGGGACGTGGACGCGGTAACCAAACAGGCTCAAGAGGCGGCAAATCTCAGAGGGGCAGAGGACGCGGCCAAGGCCAAGGACAAGGAGGCGCTGCCCAGCAACAACATCAACCAGCCAAAGGAGCAGGTGACGACAGCTCCGCGCCTTCTGCGCAACCCAAGAAACTCATCGCCGCCACCACCCCCGCCGCTGCGGGAGAGGCCGACGGTGACGATGTCGAGGCCGAGGTCTGCTTCATCTGTGCTAGCCCAGTTGTTCATCAGTCTGTCGCGCCTTGCAACCACCGGACTTGTCACATCTGCTCTTTGCGCATGAGAGCCCTGTACAAGAACAAGGAGTGCGCCCACTGCCGCACCGCCTCCCAATTCGTCATCTTCACCGACGACGCCACCAAACGCTTCGAGGACTATTCTACTGATGCGCCTGATATCACCAGCGTCGACGACAACATCGGCATTCGCTATGCAAAGGAGGACATCGTCGGTGACACAGTTCTGCTTCTTCGCTACAACTGCCCCGACGTCGACTGCGACTTTGCCGGCTTGGGCTGGCCTGACCTTCATCGCCACGTTCGGAGCGCTCATAACAAGAAGATGTGCGACCTCTGTACCCGAAACAAGAAGGTCTTCACCCACGAACACGAGCTGTTCACAGATAAGGAGCTGGAAAAACACATGCGAAATGGAGACGACCGACCAGGCGCCATTGATCAGACAGGCTTCCGGGGGCATCCTCTCTGCGCCTTCTGCGGCTCTCGCTTCTACGACGACGACAAGCTCTACGAACACTGCCGCAACAAGCACGAGCGATGTTTTCTGTGCGACCGTGAGGACCCTAGGCAGCCTCACTACTACATGGACTACAATGCTCTGGAGAAGCATTTCCAGAAGGATCACTATCTCTGCTCGGATCGCGAATGCCAGGAGAAGAAATTTGTTGTCTTTGCGTCTGAGCTGGACCTGAAGGCCCATCAACTGAGCGAGCACGGAAGCACACTCTCGAAAGACGTTCGACGAGACGCCCGACTTGTCGACATGGCTGGCTTTGACTTCCGTCAGCCTTACCAACAAGAACGTCGCGGGGGAGGAGGTGGTGGGGGTGAGCGAGAAGGAGGTCGCGGCGGCCGGGGTAGGAGAGGGCGTGACCCCAATGCCGAACCAATACCCGCCAGTTCGGCGCAGGCCCTGCGCCGTGATGAGCAGGCCTTCCAGCGGCAGATGGCAATTCACTCGTCTCAGTCGGTGTCCAACCGCACATTTGGAGGACAACTTTCTTCCAGCTCCGCAGGTCCATCAGCGGCCGCCGCCCCTAGAAATGGCCAGGCGGGACAGAGAAACGGTGCATCAGCAGCAACCAGTGCCGCGCCGGCCATCGACCCAGTCCCGACTGCGGGCATGGAAGGTCTTAGTGTAACCGACCCCAACCTGACGCCCGAGGAACGCGCTCGCCTAGTCCGCCACGCGTCAGTCGTAGAACGCGCCTCGAATCTCCTCCAGAACGACGCAACGAAGATGACCACGTTCCGCGCCAAGATCTCGGCCTACCGCCAAGACTCGATCACGCCTACCGCGCTAGTCGAGTCTTTTTTCACGCTGTTCTCGGAGACATCGTCGACGGCGCTGGGAACGCTGGTGCGCGAGGTCGCGGACCTGTTTGAAGACAAGGGAAAAGCAGAACGGCTGCGCAAGGCGTGGAACGACTGGCGCGCCATCAACGAGGACTACCCGACGCTGCCCAACCCGGTCTCGGGGATGCATGGCGCCACGACGCAAAGCAGCGGCTGGGCGGCGGCGGCGTCGAGCTCGGCCACGGCGGCGGCATCCAGCGGGCCGGCCACGCAGCGCCACACGACGCGTGTACTCAAGCTCAAGAATATGACGCAGCAATCGCAGCGGTCCAACTCGCAGAAGCAGCAGCAGCAGCAGTCCAGTAGCTGGGCCGCATCTGCGGGCTCTACGGCGTCGAGGCCGCCTCCGACCGTTTCGTTCCCCTCGCTGCCCCCGGCCCGCGCTTCGGCTTCGAAGAACGCCGCCTCCGCGGCGACATCTGCTTCACTATGGGGACCGAGCAGCCACAGCCAGCCGTCCGGTAGCGGCAGCGGCAGCGGCAGCGGCAGCAGCATCAACTACAACTACAACAGCAATAGCAGTGGCAACAACAATGTCATCCACAGGGCGCCCAAACCGGCGGGCGGAGGCGACAATTTCCCGGCCCTGCCAGCGGCGCCAAAGCCCCTGACTACCATCTTCGGGTACGGCCGGGGCGCCGTGCGCCGGGATGTGGGCGGGTCGCGCGACACGGGCTTCAACTGGAACGGGAGGTCGGGGGGCGATGCGGTGGCGGCCGAGGCAGAGGAAGAGGCGGAGGCTACTGATGCCAAAGGCAAGAAGAAGAAGCAGAAGAAAGTATTGGTGCAATGGGGTTGAAAGTCTAGTGATATACGGAGCACAAAAGAGAGAAGAAGAATAAAAGCAGGGAGAGATGGATAAGAAGGAGCCCTGGCATAGAGAGGGGAGAGGCTATGAATTAATGGCTATGAATGACTATACTCTCTAAAAATGAAGACGAAGAAAAAGGATGGTTGGGCAATGCCGTTGAGTTTGCCTGGTTTCATGGAGCACTTGAATGTTCATGTTTATTGAGGTAGTCTGCATAGGTATATTATTAATGGCTGTTCCTCTTGTACGTGATGCCCTTACATGATCTAGTCGGCCAAGAACGGAGAAGCAATGAGCTTTTTTGCTTGGCATCCTTAGCTATACATAGTTGACTATCTTATATTTGCACATATTGGTACTTGATCGTCTTCCAGATTCCCCCAAGGTCAAAGCTTGCCCATCCTCATCTTCATGCCTAGCCTCAATAGGTGGAGAGACGAGGGGCCCCTTGTCCACCAGGGCGTGGCAGACCTGTTCTCCCTGATGACGCCGCCGCCTGGCGCCTTCTGCCCCGATGTCGCGTTGTTCCAGTGATGCAGCGCTTGGGATAGTAAGGTGCTGTTGCCAAAGGTGTCGCCAACCAAGTCCACCAGCGACCCGCCACTGGTTCCGTTGGCGCCGTTTCCTCGGGTCAGGCTGTTGATGACGTCGCCAAGGAGGGTGAAGACGCCGATCTTGGACGTGACGCGCTTCTTGTTGAGGATGGCCTCGACAAAGGGGATGTGCTGACCGTTAACCACGGTGGCGTTGCCCGTGGCGTCGATCTGGATCATGCCCTGGTTCAGGGCCTCCCCTTGCGCCGACAGCACGGCGCCCAGGTTAGACATGAGCTGGTCCAGGTAGAGATGGCCGTCGAACTCGCGCGTGTTGTTGCCCGGCGGGATTAGCACGTCGTAGATGGTGATGAGGCCGATGCGTATGTCACCTGCCATGAGATTCAGCGAGACGTTGCCCAGGCCCAGCGTCAGGCTGCCCCAGTTGGGCAGGTTAAGCGTGCCGCGCACGTTCCGGCCGTCCTCGAGCGGCGGCAGGACCAGTGACAGCTCCTCTATGCCGAAACCATTCAGCTGGTTGAGCGAGTTGACCTCTACCGTCTTTTCGAGGTGGACTTTGGAGTGCAGCGCCCCCAGGTGCACCGTCGAGTCGCCGCGTACTGACAGCTCCGTCTGGGGCTTGTCCCAGACCTCGTTGAACCAGGTGATCAGTTCCGTCTGGTTGGTGATGGTGACGGTACGATTCGTGACGATGATCGGGGTCTCGCCGTCGAGCCGCTGCGGGGGCAGCGTCAGGTTCACAAAGGGCGAGAATTCGGGGGTGGCCCTGTTGTACAGAAACATAGTCAAGGGGTCGATCTGGGCCGCCAGCGGCGTCTTGAGCGATGTCTCCAGCGAGATCATCATCTGCGACGGAGACAAGCACAAGAACGCGCCGCCCTTGATAGGAAGGCTCTGGTCGTTGACGATGCGCTGCACAATGGCAGGCAGGATCACCATGAATCTGGGATGAGGAGATCCACGTATCAGCAATTGTTACCGGTCTTGGCAGTCGTCTCTGCCGGCCACACATGTCAGGAAAACACTCAACTTACATGAGGGGCAAGAGAATCGCGAGGAAGATGATGTTTCCTGCGACATACCACCACTTGAACCTCCCGCAATGACGCTTGAACTTTTGCCTCTTGGTGAGGGTAGCGCCAGGCGCCACCTTTTCCTGGACGTGGTCGTCTGTTGAGATATCGTCCCGCCCTGGACCGTCCAGAAACGTGCCTGGCTGCTCCCCTTTGGCACTGATTCCCCTCGCACCGTGAACAGAAGGCGGCGGACTTGGCCCATTGTGAACCTCTTCTTTAAAGGCGGAGGTCATGATGTTGGATCACTTGGTTTATGTCTTCCTACGACTGTGTCAAACAGGCACTCGATGATGAAAGGGGAGACTACGTGAAGGAGCCTTCGCAATAGGACCGGCAACGACGAGGGATACGGTAGCACATACGCACATGTAGACGACAGTGAAATGGTCACGCATCAAGTGGAATCAACAAGAACGGAGGGGAAGGAGACAGATGAAGTGAACCGCGGCTTGACTGTACCAGGCAAAGCAACAAGATGCAACCCGAGGAGCACAGACAGACAGACAGACGGCTCATGGCGAGTAGCGCCAGCTACAGCGAGGAGAGCAGAGAGCATGTGAACGCCCGTGTTTCCCCCTCCCCTCCCCTCGCGTGACCTGCAAAGCAGATCAGCATCTATCTCCTTGGGCCGTTCTTCTCGTCGATTTCGCAACGATGCCCTCGATCTGGCAAGGAGCTCGGCTCGAGTGAGGCCTCGTTCAGCTTATTTCCCCGCATCCGTAAAGCACTTTGCTGTCAGATTGCAACGCTAGCAAGGTAAGTACACACCACTCGGGCATTCTTCCTCTTCCACACCCTGTATGATGAGTGCAGAAGCAACTCTCACGGGGAGGCGAGCGAGGGAAAGGATGCGAGGTTGCATACGAACCCCTGTCTAAAAGCTGCACATCATAATCAATATTCGAACAGGAATGGTTAGGCTGGATGAAAGGCCCCGCGGCCGCGGTAGGCGTTCGGCGGAGCATGGCAGGCTGGGGAGCATGGCAGCATGGCAGCATGGCAGCATGGCAGCATGGCAGCATGTAGGGTGTCCAGGCTAGGTGCTAGGCTTCCTAGGCTCCCTAGAATCCTCACGATCAGCACTATTGATTATTGATTTACAAGTATGGGTGATCGCTAAGGTTACATGGCAATGTCTGTAAACATGATGTCACCATCCCCCATTTTGGTTGTCCCTGTCGGATCCATTGGACGGCTTCTCTAGCTTCCATCCGTTGCTTCCCAATCGGGCAGCTCGCATTGGAGGTTGGACCATTGGGGAGAGAGAGAGAGAGAGAGATGTGAGCCAAAGCGAAATAGTACCTACCTAAGAAATCTCATACTGTAGGTAGAGTAGGTTAAGCAGTACCGACTAGAACCGTCACCCTATACGGCCTGGTCACGACCCCCCCCCCCCCCCTTGCCCCTTGCCCCTTACCCCTGTCAGTAAACGGCTTCTTTTGGGGGGGCGGGGGGCGGGGCACCCTGGCACCCTGGCACCCGCTACTTTAGCTGCTTGTTTTCTCCCCGTTGCCCCATTCCCATTCGCCAAGATGCGGGGGTGGATGCGCGTGGGAAATGCTTCTTTTCCTCTGCTTGCTGGTAATTTTGAAATGGCTCTCTCTCTATTCCTTGTCCTTTCCTACTACCATCAAGTCTTCCAAGTCTTTTGCCCAGGTGGATGGCTGCCAGGCTGCCGAGGTCCCCTGTGAAGACTGATCCGAGTAGGAAGGATGCCACTCATGATATTAGGACCGATATTTGCCCACTCACTTACATATATGTCCGTTTGAGATGACGGACGTGCCCTGCCAATGAACGTCGTACCATGGCTGCTGCTTGTGGATTCTCGGTTCGGCGGGTTGCAACAGTAAACACACGGGCAGGAAGACTCGATTCCCCAGGTTGATGTTGGCGGAGAGGTGGAAATGGCGAGAGGCCAAGTTGAGAAACTTCGTGATAGCCTTGCATGTGTTACCCAGAAATCTGCATCCCACCGCTATAAGTAGGTTAGCCAGTGGCCAGCTCCTTGTCCCACCCACCGTCCGAGTGTGCTGGCCAGGTTCAGCGGACCATGATTGGATGGTCACTCGGGCGGTTGCTTGATTTGGGAAAGGTGGTGAGCAATCTGGGGTAAAGACGCTCGAGTAGCTCCGGTAAAGGTGGTGCGAGCCAATGCAGATCAGCCATCACATTGACAACACCGGACCCCATGTGACATTTGGGGATTCTAACAACATACCATCCGGCCGAGACATACGAGGAGAAGGAGAAAAGACTTAGGTAAGGCCGAACCAAGTGCGGTGCGGTGCGGTGTAGTGCAGCCCTTGGCTAGGATGTGCCGTGCCAAGGCAGGGTAGGCACAAAGAACAGGGGGCAGGGGGGAGATCGCGCCCGTGCAATCTGGGAGAGATCCGAGGCTCCCCACATCGAGCTGTCAGTCGCCGACTTGGGTGCATGCACTTGGGGTAAGTTTGTAGGTAATGTCCCTGCGAGGGGAAAAGTCGCGACAATAGCATGATGCCTGAGTTCAAGGCAAGGCAGGGAGGGGGGGGGGGGGTACTCCATTTTCCCATGTTGAGGGTTGAGGCCCTTGCCAGAATATGATGCATTAAGGAAACATCTTCTGCCCGTTGGGCTTGTCCTTTCCCCCTTCCCTTCCCTTCCCTCCCACTCCGTCCCGTCCTCTCGCCGCCAACCTCACCCTCTGGACGTTATTGTGTGTGCGTGCGTGCGTGTGTTCGTGTGAATTCAACACATAGTCCACACGTCCTTCCTCCATCACTATGCGCTTCTGCAATATTTTTGTCCTGGCTTTGACGCCGCTCGGCCTTGTCGCCGGCGACCCCTCCAGCCCCGAGCTTGAGCTCGATGCCTACCTCGCCAAGCACAACCTGGCGTTGGTGCCCCGGTCTGAGCTCACCGAGGCGCTGACGGAGCTCACCACCTTGCTTAAAAGGCGGGAGAGGGATGAGCGCCTAGCGCATGTCCTGTATCCCCGTCAGAACAGCACAAGGCCTGGCTCCGGGCCCGGCTCCGGGTCCGGGTCGGGGTCTGGCTCTAGCGGCGGTCGCGGAGGTAGTGGCAGCGGTTCTGGATCTGGTGGCGGTCTTCTCGATCTTCCGGGGCTGGGCGATCTGGGTGATATTCTCGACAGTCTCGGGAAGTTGGTCCTGCAACTGACTGATATCGCCGGCTTTCTTAACGCACTCCAGAAACTTCTCAATGATGATTTCCTACTGGCTGTTCACGACTCTCTGACCTACCTGGCCCAAACCTTACAGCCGCCTATTCCCAGTATTGCGAGAAACCTTCTCACCAAGTTGAACCCGGTCGTAGACTTGGTTGCCAAACTCGACCTGGAGAAAATCATCAATGAGATCGAGGGCGTAGACATCGGCGCCCTTATCAAAACCGTCTTTGGTCTTCTGGACAAGGTCAGCCCGATCTTGGACGAAGTCGCCCAGCTGGACATCAAAGGCTTGTTTGATGCCATTAGCCCCTTGTTAACTCCCGGCTCCGTGAAGGGCATTGCCGGGCTCTTGGGCAACGCAGAAAACTTGCTGACCCCGACTTTTGTCAACCAAACCCAGGGCCTGATCGCGGGCGCTGGTCCACTCCTAGAGGGCCTTGCCGATGTCGACATCAAGGGTCTGGTCGACCAGATCGGACCGCTTCTGAACAAGTTGGGCCAGCTTGATCTAAAGGGCCTGTTCGATGCCCTCAGCCCCTTATTAACGCCCGACTCGGTCAAGGGGATCGCAGGTCTGTTGATGAACGCTGAAACGCTCCTGACCTCGGACTTTGTGAGCCAAACTCGCGACCTCATCGCAGGGGCCGGCCCACTCTTGGCCAGTCTCAAGGATGTCGACCTCAAGTCCCTGGTAGATCAGGTAGCCCCGATCCTCAACGAGTTAGGCCAGCTTGACCTGAAAGGCTTGTTCGACGCCGTCAGTCCTTTGCTGTCTCCAGATTCGGTCAAGGGGATTGCAGGTCTTCTCGGAAACGCCGAGAATCTCCTTACCTCGGACTTCGTGACCCAGACGAAAGACCTCATCGCCGGCGCCGGTCCGCTGTTGGCCAGTCTGAAAGACGTCGACCTGAAGTCATTAGTGGACCAAATCAGCCCCATTCTCAATGAGCTGGGCCAGCTCGATCTCAAGGGACTCTTCGATGCTGTTCGGCCGCTCCTTTCTCCAGAGGCCGTCAAGGGCATTGCCGGACTCCTCGGGAATGCCGAAACCCTTCTCACAGCTGAGTTCGTTAATCAGACAAAAGACCTGATCGGCGGCGCTGGACCCTTGCTCGCTGGCCTAAAGGAGGTCGACCTGAAATCACTAGTTGACCAGATCGGTCCTATCCTTAACGAACTAGGTCAATTGGACTTGAAGGGGCTTTTCGAGGCCATTAGTCCCCTCCTCTCGCCAGACTCTGTGAAGGGCATAGCGGGATTGCTGGGCAACGCCGAGAAGCTGCTAACCTCCGAGTTTGTCGATCAGACCAAGGATCTGATTGGCGGCGCCGGGCCCTTGCTTGCGGGCCTGAAGGACTTGGATCTGAAGTCTCTGATCGACCAAGTCGGGCCTTTGTTAGACAGCCTCGGCAAGATTGATTTGCAAGGTCTTTTCAATGCCATCCAGCCTCTGTTGACGCCCAGCTCCGTCCAGGGTATCGTTGGGCTGCTAGGCAACGCCGAGACTCTGTTGACATCCGAGTTCGTCGGCCAGACCAAGGATCTGATCGGAGGGACCGGGCCTTTGGTTGCGGGCTTGAAAGACCTGGATCTCAAGTCACTCGTTGACCAAGTCGGGCCCTTGCTGGACAGCCTTGGCAAGCTCGACCTCCAGGGCCTCTTCAACGCCGTCCAGCCGCTGCTGTCTCCCGAGTCCATCAAGGGAATCGTGGGCCTCCTGGGCAACGCAGAGAACCTGCTCACGGACCAGTTGGTTGAGCAGACCAAGACGTTGATCGGCGGCGCCGTACCGCTGGTCGCAGCGCTGGGCGGTATCGACCTGGAGGGCCTCATCAGCCAGCTGAAGCCTCTGCTGGACTCGCTTAGTAAGGTGGATATTGCGGGCCTGGTTGGCCAGGTCCAGCCCTTGCTGGCTGCCCTGAGCCAGATCGACCTGGTTGGCCTGGTCAACCAAGCCAAACCACTGCTGAACGAAGTCAGCAAGGTCAACATTGGCGGGCTCGTTGGCCAGGTCCAGCCACTGCTCAACTCTGTCAGCAAGATTGACCTGGTTGGCTTGGTTAACCAGGTGCAGCCGCTCCTCAACGCAGTCAGCAAGGTCGACATTAGTGGCTTGATTGGCCAGGTTGAACCCTTGCTCAGTTCCCTGAACAAAATTGACCTGGTTGGCTTGGTCAACCAAGTCCAGCCGCTCCTCAACGCCGTAGGGAAGGTCGATATCCCTGGTCTGATTGATCAGGTCGAGCCGCTGTTGAGTTCGCTTTCCAAGATCGACTTGGTCGGTCTTGTAAACCAGCTCCAGCCCATCCTCAATGCCGTCAGCAAGGTTGATCTGTCGGGTCTTATCGACCAGGTTGAACCAATCTTGAACACAGTCGGCAAGATCAACCTGGTGGGTCTTATCAACCAAGTCCAACCACTACTGAACGCCATCAGTCAGGTTGATATCGCCGGTCTAGTCGGCCAGGTTGGTCCGCTCCTGACCTCGCTCAACAAGATCGACCTGGTCGGCCTGGTGAAGCAGCTGCAGCCCATCCTGAACGCTGTAGCTAAGGTCGACCTGTCCAAACTGGTAGATCAGGTTGAGCCGATCCTGAAATCGGTGGGCCAACTGGATCTCGCGGGCATTATCGAAGCCGTGTCGCCGCTACTGACACGGGATTCGGTGAACGGGCTCGTGGGCCTGGTGGACAATGCCGAGGAGTTGCTGACTAAGCGCTTTGTTGACGATACGCAGACCATCATTGGCGGCGCGGTGCCCCTGCTGGCAGCGCTGGGCGAAGTTGACGTGCCCGCCCTGGTCAAGAAGCTCAGTCCGTTGTTGGGCGCTCTCGGCGACGTCGACCTGGCTGGTCTGGCCCACGCCGTGCGGCCCCTGCTCGCGGCACTTGATCATATCGACATCCAGGGCATCGTCGACGAGATCACGCCCCTCATCACGCCCGAGTCTGTCAATTCGGTTGTGAGCCTGCTTGGAAATGCGCAGAGTTTGCTCTCGGCCGCCTTCGTCTCGCAGACGACGGAGCTGATTGGCGATGCCACGCCGGTATGTTTTCTCTCTCTCTCTCTCTTTTCTCTCTCTTTCTTTCTCTTGCAGCTCCCTACTGCTCAATATCGAGTGAATGCTTACGTAGTACGACAATAGTTGGTCGGTGCTGTTTCGGACTTGGTGCGCTCATTTCTCGAGGCGTTGATGCCTCCGGCAAACCAGTAATTCGTCTGCATACAGGTAGGTGACTGGGAAGCGGATGGGATAATAGGGAGATCTGATATAAGGGAACCGAAGATGCCTGCGCATTGGACGGTGTCTTAATTATTTAATTTAACTTTTAACAACCTGATCACCACGAAGCCAGGACGCCACTGTCGGTTAGTCGATCTCAAGACCTAGAGTCCGACTGTAAAAAGGCGGTAAACTTTCATATTTCCATATTTCCATTATACCCGAACGCCATGCTTGCTAGCAGAAAGCTCAACCACCCCCAAGATACCCAGCCAGTGTCCAAGTTGAAGCATCGTCTAGCCAATTATATCTAGACATGATGTAGTTACTTACTCCTTAGATCCGCCCATATGTGTGTGTGTGTGTGTGTGTGTAAGGATACATTGTTCCTGTCCGCTACTTTTTCTCGTCCACGTGCCATGTTGCCATGTTGCCATGTTGCCATGTTGCCATGTTGCCATGTTGCCATGTTGCCATGTTGCCATGTTGCCAATCAGCAACCAAGCAGTTACTGGAAGGTACCCCGAATCTTGGCGTAGAGATCCGTGTCGAAAAAGTTGTAATCTTCGTTAAGATCACAGAACTCATGCTGCATTAGTAACCGTTCGGCTGTCGGACGTTCCCTTGGGTCACTGTTTTGTTATTGTGTCATTAGCAACCTCTTGGTCGACGACGTCCCAAAGGGATACAACAGGCATGTGACTTACACAGTGAAGCAATCCAGCATGAACCCCAATGCATATGGACTGATAGCCTCGCGGACTTCATCCGCAATCGGTGGCGTCTCTCCGTTGGCGATCTTGTAGATGGCGCCCACGGCTTCTTCCTTGCTCCAGGGACGACGCCCTGCAAACATCTCGAGGACCACGCAGCCAAGAGACCATATATCCACTTTGGCACTGTATCCTTCGCCCTGGGACCGGATCACTTCGGGGGCCATCCAGAAGACCGAGCCTTGCATCGAGTTAGTCTTGTCGTTGCCGTAGATGTCGTCCGTCTTCTTGGAAATGCCAAAGTCGGAAATCTTGCAAGTTCCGTCCAGATCCAACAGGATGTTATCGGCCTTGAGATCACGGTGCAGGATGCCTTCGCGATGGAGGTAGGCCAAGCCTGATAGCGCCTGTCGCGTCAGACTGGAAACGACAGGCTCTTCGAATTTGCCGTGCTTGCGGAGGCAGGACCCGATCGAACCACCGGAGATATACTCGAGGAAGATGCTGATGCTGGTTTCCTTGCGCTCGCAGCCCAGATACTGCACAATGTTCACATGGTCAAGATACTGCATCGTGTCGATCTCCTGGTCCAACGCCGCAACGAGCTCCTTCATCTTGTTCTTGTCACCCGCGGCCGCCTTGGGGTTCACTTCCACCTCCTTGACCGCCAAGAACTCGCCAGTGGTGGCGTTCATACCGAGGTAGACCCGGCCGTAGGTTCCTTTGCCGATGAGTTCACCCTTGAACCACCGGAACGTCGTCTGCCGCTTGGGCAACGTGTCTTGGGGAATCTGTGGCATGATGTCGATCATGGAACCACGCTCGGGTCGAATCTGCACCAGGTTCGCCCCAAACATCTTGGTGCTCTTGCGGCGCTGGATCATTGAGGTGGGGCCGGCGCCCGACGCGGCCGACGCGGCCGTGAAGCGCTTGTTCGCCTCATGGGCACCCCGCGCAACTTCACGAATCGACTTCATCCGGCCAAGCCCGCCCGAGCGGCGGACACTACGCTGGGCAACCGAAGCGATGGAACTCGGACGTTCGGCCTTGAGTGTCGATTCGTCAGAGCCAAGCGTGTCGTTGTCGCTATACATAGACGACCGTGCAGTGGCAATACCCGCTGGTGGCGCAGGCACCGGCAGGCTCTGCTCCGCTGCTTCGGAGCTTTCCGCTCTGTTGTTGTTCTCCGTTTCCCCTTGGCCCTCGGCCGGCGACGTCGGCTCTTGGAGTTGCGACTCGTCCAAGACGGGCTGGTCGAGATCGAGCTCCGGGAAGAAGGCATCGAGGTTGCTCAACAGAGCCTCTGGGGGAGGTCGGTTTGCCCAGACATCACGCTCGATGAAGGATTTGCGACGACCCAGTTTTCCGTCGTCCGAGTCCGAGGGCGTTGCGGGGGTGCGGCGGCGGGCACTTCGACCACCATCTTCGTCAGCGAGCATGAGGCCATCGGCTGAGCCCGGCGAGTCGAAAGAGACCGAAAGTTGCTTTTTCGATCTTCTTGTCCTCAGGGTCAGGCTTGGTCGTTTGCCGCTCCGGTCGAACTCGCCTCCCTCTGAACTGCTAACTTTGACAGAAGGTGTGCGGCCTCTAACCGGCACAGCAAACAGTCCATCATCCGAGTCGTCGTCCGAGTCGTCGTCTTTCTGGACCTTGGGCGCCATTGGCTGATCAAATTGAACGTCGGTGTCGGTGAAGTCGATATCAGGGCCGTGGGACTTGCGGCGATTAGGCGGCGATTGAGCTACGGCGCCCGTCGGGTGTGCCGTGGTAGGGCTGGGATGGCCGGGCGATGGCGCTCGTTGTGCTATTCCGTCAATCTTAGCAGGGGCTTCATCACCAAGTTTGTCACGTCTTCCGCTGAGTGGGGTGCCACCAGGAGAGTAGTCCGGGACCACAAAGGCCAGGTCTCCTCGGCTCCAAGTCAGAGTTCCGGGGGATCCGGACCGCGGACTACTACGGCCTGAAGTGGTCATTCCAAAATCAACGTTGGCGATCGATCTCTTACCTCGTTGCTCCTCGTGCGCACTCCCTGCTGCCGGCCCAGAGTTGTTGCGGTTGGGTGACGTGGGTCGTCCATTACGTTGCGTTGTAGGCCGGCCAAAGTGGCTCAGAGCGCTTCCCATCCCTACCAGGGCACCAAAGGCCGATGTTGCGGGCTCTCGTGATGCGGATGATGGTCGCCTCTGCGACATTTCCTGGTGACTGTTCTCGCTAGCAGATGTGGATGTGGATGTGGCAGGCCGACGCGGACTGGGAAAGCCGTCCATACTACCCTGTGATGCCCGCATGTTATGACCGGTCCGGCGGCTAAGCGAGTTGGCCTTGATCAAGGTGGCCGTCTCCACGCCGGGGGGCGCGGGTGCCTTTCGCTGAGGGAAAAGAAGATCCTGTTTCTTCTCCTCGTATGGCGACACCCGAGGCTGGTCGAAATCAACGTTTCTTCCAACGATACCGTACGGAGATGTCGATGCCAGATCCTGGGGAGATGACTTTTCCAATGCCTGTCTCCGTTTGGCCAAGTAGGCTTGCTGCTGTTTCTCAACTTCGGCCTTGTAGGCGGTGGCCTTTTGGGCTAGTTCGTTGGGATCGGGCCCACCGTCGCCTACCGTATCAACCCTCGAGGTCGGAGGCGACGAGCTCGAACGCGATCGCTGCCCACTGAGGCGTGCATACGTGTCCTCGTCCATGGATGCGCCCGGGGGGATGTACCCAGGCGTGAGCGAGCCAGGCACCTCGGTATTGACGGGAGGTGGCGCGCCTACTCGAACGAACAGCTTGAGAGAGCCGTTGCTGTCGCCCTTGTTCCGTTTATGAATCACCAAGCTCTGGTCCTCTAGGGGCTCTTCATGCTCGACCCGGCCCAGCTCAGTCAAGTACAGCTGGACCGACCTGGGATCATGGATACCGAGGTTCGCGCAGATATTCTCGCGGATCTCCTGCGCCGTTTCGCAATCCGTAACGACACACATGCGGTAGTCCCATCCATTCACCGTGGCCAGTAAGTAGGCCCTTGGGGCATTCTCCTTCCTCGAGCGGAAGGACAATGCATCGAAGTTGGCGGCATCATGCGAGCCCCCAGTACCCGACGACTTGAGTAGTTCGGGGCTCGTGGGTGACTCGGCTTCTTTGGGCGAGGGGAAAGTGCCGTCTTCCCTCTGCTTGTGCTTGTTGCGCTTGAGAAAGCCGAAGAGGCTGCTGTTATCCCCTTTGGCAGATGCGGGGGGTTCGGTGCCTGCCGACCTATCGCCCGGTTCGTGTGGCGAGCGTGAACCATTCAAGCCACTGCGAAGGTACGCACTGGCCTCGGGCGGCACACCCGACCCGTAAATGGCCGCATTGGAAGAAACCGAATCTGTACTGTTCCTCGACCTATGCCCAAATCTCCCCGACGGCGACGATGCCGACAGATTTCCAGTCGAATGCGAGAACACGGCAGAGTTCGGCTTGGGGCTTCCACCGGGGCTATCACTGCGGGGTGCCGAGCCGCGTGAGCTGCTGTTTCCAATCTCGCCGGCGCCCGGACTGTGCCTCTGGCTTCTCTCGACGTCCAAGTTCTTGAGTAGTGTCCGGTGGTTCGAATCTGAACTCATGGTGTTGCTGCTCAGAGTGGGCATGGTGGTAGACCTTGTTTGCGAGAACCTCCGGCTCCCGAAGCCTGGCCCGGGAGCTTTGATCGGGGTATTGGGCGATTCTATATCCGTGCCAGCCCCCTGTGAGGCGTTGAGGGAGTCCTTGCGAGAATGGCTGTCGGGTCGGCTGCCAGTAGATACGGAAACCCCGCCACCATGTACGATATTACGGACGAGTCGCCGCATGCGCTTGCCCTCTTCTCTCTCTCGTGTGGGGTCCCATCCTGTATAGCTATTGATGCATTCCGTGGCCAATCTCGGATAGACTTGCTGATGCATCATCCCAAAGTTGCCCCGGCCGTGTTGCCCGCTCCCCAGTTCCAGAAACTTGGCGCCGCACAAGTTCAGCGCCTTGAACGTCTCTTGCCAGTCTTTGGAGAACTGGTTTGACGCCAACCACAGCAAGACATGATCCAAGGGCCATCTGGCCGCCATTTCGGGTGGGATGTTGGAGGGAGTGTTTGTGGCGTTGGACGCCGTTGACAGCATGCGGCTCTGCGAATTCAAGGCATTTGTGTACAGCCTATCTCGGCTCTCGCCGTCGGCGGGCGTGGTATTGGCAGTTTCAGTGTTGCTTCCCTGGGCCGGCCACGAGCTGTGCGAAGTTGCCGAGAAGGTCGAATCATCGGGCCCAAACGCAGGAATGCCCACCCCTTCGCCATACGTGTCGCCGTGGGGGATGTACGTCGCAGACATGCCTACCGACTGCTCGCCGGTTTGTGGGATGGGAAATTGAGTGGGCGGCGGTGGGATGGTTAGGTTCCCCATGGACTGCTGGGTATGCAGGCGAGGATTGTAGGCGAGATGCGGCCCTCCTGACGGGGGAGGCGGTATTGCCATAGTGCCATGCCTTCCATCGTACATGCGGCCCCAGTTCCCCTGCCATGTGGCTGCGGGACCCATGGTGCTGCTCGGGGGCGGTCCGGAAGGCGGCGGTGGCAGCTGCAAGCCACCAGTCGTGGTCGGCGCACTGGGGTAGCGAGGAGGCGGCGGGGGGATGTTCATGGCAGTGGCGGCCATCTGGCCCATGACGGGCGGCGACATGGGGGGCGGGGGCGGGACATTGTACGGTCGGGAAGGGTCTGCTCGCTGGGCATTGGAATACATGGTGGCAGAGGTTGGCGGCGGCGGAGGAGGTGGTGGCCCTCCTCCCCGTGTCGCCGGTCGACTGTTGTTGCCTGTTGAGTCCGCCCCTCCGTAGGCCGAAGGCGCGAGGCTCGCCGTCGACGCCCGCGGGCGTAGGGTTGCCGCACCACCAACGCCGGCGAAGTTGGCGGACAGGTACGGCGGCGGGTCGTCCGTGGTTGTGGCTGGGCCTGGTCCAGGGTATTGAGACCCCGGAGCCAGAGTCGAGGGGGGGTGAGCAGAGACGGGTGCAGCGGCGACAGCAATCGGATTCGGATTCGGATTGGGATTGGGGTGATTGATTAGACCGTCCAGAGTGTCGACGTTGTCCTGCAAGCGCTGGCGCAGGTTTGGATATGGAGCGGCTGTTGTGGCCTCGCTGGTACTCTCTGATCTGGTCAAGGCAGTGCGCGAGCTGATCATGACCTTGCCACGTTTACCAGCAGACAAGGGCAGCCAGTTTAGTTAGGTTGGATAATTCCCGACTTATTGAGGCCAGTAGGTTGGTGGTTATCTGTAGGTGGAAACAGAAACAGAGGGCGCAAAAACCAGGGCCCTGGGGTGCTGGGGCAGACGCGGTTCGGTCGGCCGGTGGGCAGCTTCTGGGCAGCGGGTTTTCCAATGGAGTTCTAACCGTAGGTACATGCCCACTGTAGCCTGTCGGTTAGAGGGGGGGTTCGGGGGTTCAAAGGACTGGGGGCAAGTTGCAAACGACCAATCCAGGGGTGGCCAGCTCGTTTTAGGAAAGATGCAGGTGCACATTGCTGGACTGCAGTGTGTACCTAAGGTTAGCACGTAAGACACACTCAAAAGTGCCCAGGTGGCTGGGCAACCCCCCTCGCGGCTAGGCGCCTAATACCAAACTATGATTTGACTGCATAATAGGCAAGACCCAGTGTTCCGGGTCTTGGAACGTACATTTGCTGTCGGGTGCTTTCAAATGAATGCCGTTTGCTGGACGTCACTACCTGGCAAACCTCTCTTAGTGTCGATTCGTCTACCCAATGATGAGCGTCAAACGGTATCTTTGCCATGTACGTAGTACTAAATAAAGCCTTGGTGCATGTCGACCGGCGCGCAGCGTCTTACATTTCCACGTTTTTAGCACACTACAGAGGCTATCAAATGAGGCATGTACGAGGGCACAGGGGCGCCAGGGCGTCTCGTTCAACTGGCGAGACGGGACAGGATGCAGTGATCGAATTCCAAATTACATAGCAGCATTAAATAACATTGAAGGCCTTCGCAGAGCAAAAGGGCATATCGACTAAATATGGTACTTTACGGTACGCAACTCCCCAACGCCCTCGTAGTAGTTACCTGATAACACACTTTAATGAACAATGCACACAAGCCAATAGAACGAACCCAACCTGCTTTCGCCTCCAAAAGAAGAGCCTCCAAGGCGGGCTTGAGGAGAATCTGCCAGAAAAGAAAACATCACATGACGGTGCACTTGTCTACGCCGATGCCATAGCTTTGCTGACACTGCTCCAAGTATCCCGCTTCCTCGGCACTTCCCGCGAGGGAATTCTGCGGCCGAACCAGGCCCTTGACTCGCATTGTCTGCTTTCCATCTCCATGCCACCACCGGATTTTCTGAACCAAGGCGCGCTCGTCGTCGTCGGTGCTGATCTCCCACTTGCCCCCGCTGACTTCGACGGTGCATTGCTCTTTGGGGAAGTGGTACTCGGGGAGGAAAATGGTAGTGGGCTGCTCGTCGTCCTGTGGTGCGGCGCCCCGGATCTCCAGGTGGAACTCGCAAGTCTTTAGATCGAACCCGTAGTTCATCATGGTCCCGTTGATGCCGATGGGTGCCGGCCGCACAAAGGCTTCGGCAGCCCGCAGCCCAGGCGCATTCGTCACCTCTGGATTCGGGTTAGTAGGGTCCGAGGATATGGACGGGTTGGTCAGAGTCCTCTTTAGGTTGCCTGGGTTGACCGATGTCTCGTCGTCTACTTCTTTCTTGGCATGATTGTTGGCTGCCGTCTTCAGCAGACCAGAATTGGACCCCTCCGCCTCGGGCGTGCGTGGCAGCGGTGACATGGGCAACGTCTGGTCGTCCACAGAGAAGATGGAGAGATCCTCCCCGTTCCACTGATCGCCTCGTACATGGTCATTCTGGCCGGTGGTTAGCATGATGGTCTTGTCCTGAGGAAATGCCCAAACTGACCTGGGAGCTGTAGAGCCATAGTGTATAGCCCTCCATGGGTGCCCCTTCGACTGCGAAATGATTGGCATCCATAGCTGCCGTTTGGCTCGAGTAGTCGCCGGTTCGGTAGGCGTATTTGTCGTCCATGTCATAGGGAATCCCAAACTCGCTGAGCAGACATGGATGGTTGCCCATGTTGTCGAGACCTTCTTTACGCATGGCAGCAAGTTGGTCCCTGAAGCAGTTGCGTATGGCCGTCTCCCCGATCTTGATGGCAAAAGCAGGATGGAGGTAGCGCCCGCGCAGCACCCCTAGGACATCGACGTTCCATGTGCGATTCCATTTCTTGGTCATGAGCGTGATGCCGTCGTAGTAGTGAGGCGTGTACACCATGTTGGGGTCGTCGTCGGCAGTGCCCTTGATGGACGGCGGAATCTCCAAGACGGGCGGCTGGCAGAGCATGATGGCATCACGATGATGTGGCCGTATCGTGTCGCGGTAGAGCCGGTAAAAGTCCATAAAGTATATGTTGGTGAATTTGGGGTAATCCAGAACTTCGCCCGTCTTGGGATACTTTTCGAAATAGTTCTTCTGCAGCAGCACGTCCTTGGCCGGGTCCCAGACCCCGTGTTGCGCCCAGATGCACTCGCCAAGTTTCCAGCCAGGGTCTCGCGACCAGCCATACCTCGAGTCGTCGTAGTCGCCGGGAAGCCACGCCATTTCGCCATGCGGGTCTATGAGCGTCCGGCCGACCTTGTACGGCCCTAGCCCGCCCATGTCCCAAGACTCGACCTCGCAAGCCCGCCCGGAGCCCGTAAGAATAGCTTGCCACATGGTCGGGCATGTGCCCTTCTTCAGGTTTTGCTCTTTGGGCACCACACCAAGATCCATGTGGCCAATCATACCTCGGCTTGGCTCATTCATGCTCTCCCATCCAAAGACTACGTCGTCCAGGACGTCGCCAGCTTCCTTGAGCCGTATGGCAAGGTGTTCGCAGGCACGGAAGAAGTGACCTTGGAGATAGTCCTGGATGTTTTGCCCGTCTATGATGCATTTCGGAGCGAAGTCTTTGCCGGCAAAGAACAGTGTGAAGATGGTGGCAACCGCCAGGCGGTTATAGTTGGTCGACCATATCATCTTGGGAAACTTGTCGGGCTCGGGGTACGTATTATGTACAATGGCGGCTTCTGTCGCAGCGAAGCTCTGGGGGTTAAAGCCGCAGGCATATACGGTCCACATGGGAGCGCCGGAACCGCCGCAATACCGTGACCACTGCAATGTTCGGAGTCGTGGTTAGTCAGCACCGAGCAAGACGACCCGGAGGCACTCACCACATCCTGATGCGGATCCATGAAAACGTAGAAACCATAGTCCTTGGCCACACGCAGCACCTCAATGGTATGTTGAATCCACTCTTCGTCGTATTTGCCAGGCCCGGCGGCTTCGATAGCCTCCCAAGTGAAGACGTAGCGGATAGTGTTGTAGCCATAGCGCTTCAAGCGGGAGAAGTGGATGTGGGCATCTTCCTTGCGAAAGGGTCGGCCGTGGAATTTGACGTTGTCGCCATCGAAGAAATCGTCGACAATATGGGAGGGAACTTCGGGAGTGGTAGGGTATTTGGCTTCGCCGGCTACATTGATGCCTCGTAGAAGAACATAGCGTCCATATTTGTCCTTGAATTGGCCGTCTTCGATTGTGAGCCGCAGGGTGGAAGACATAGTAGTATGTACTTGGGTAGCAGCGATTCGATGACAGGCGAGGCTTTGGGGTGGGTGGAGTAGGTATGTAGGTACGTAGGTATGTCTTGAACAGCAAGACTAGATGATACCTAGGAGGTATGTATGTATACTGCGCAGTTCGACGCAGTGCAAGAAGACAGCCAGACAGGAGCTGTCGAAGAAGAAGGGGGGAAATGTTGTCGGGAGCGTAGTTGGGTTATTGGCGGTGCATGGTGAATCGTGATGTACATTGGATAGCGATAAGTATATGCGAACCAGACAGGAATGGAGCATCGGTGACGAAATGGTCTGGGAAGGAACCTCCAGTTTGGGGGGGGAGGGAGGGGGGGTTATCAATGACACCACTAATTTGATCAATCCAATTACCTCCACCGCATGCCAGCCCTGGAGTACACAGGCTACAAGCAATACAGGCCATACACACTAGAGGCCACAGGCGAACGAACCCTGAGGTACATAACCTATTGTACCCGACTTAAGTAGAATGCAGTGGGATGCCCATTGAATTATAAGAGACTGATTAGAGCTGAGAGCTCCCCGCAGTTTCCCGCCAGCCAGCTAAAAGAGCTGCCGATGTTACTTACCTACCTAACCTTAAGTACCTAACTTACCTCCCACCTTTGGTGACGACAATGATGAGCCATTGGCGAAAAGCCTTCATTATTCAATGCCTTCATGGAGCCTCTCCATACTACCTGTACCTACCACCCTGGATAATACATTGACGCTTTCGTTGCATACCGAATCTACAGTTCTCTCCTTGGCCGTGCCAGTCAAGGCCAGCTCGCCGCAATATCTCTGCCCTCTGTCGCCCCCCTTCGTAGCTTGAGCAGCTTCCACGCTCTCCCTCTCATCATGTCCAAGCAGCTCAAGCTCGTCCGCGACGCCATCAAGCAGCAAAAATGGGACGAGGCCGTGCAACAGGCGCAAGACATCGTCGATAATGACTCAAGAAGCTACCAGGCCTACGTCTTCCTTGCCTTTGCCCTCGACAAGAAGAATAGCCTCGGCGACGCCGAAAACGCATACGAGACTGCAACTTCTCTGCGACCCTCTGATCCCCAAGCCTGGCAGGGCTTGATCAAGCTCTACGAAAGACAAGGCGAATCCAAGCTCGCCCGCTACAAGCAAGCTGCCCCGAAGCTTGCCGCCATCTTCCACGAGCAAGGCGACATGTACAAATCTCAAGATGTGGTGGACAAATTCGTCGACTTCGCCCGCGCCCAAGGCTCGCGCACTCAATACGCTGACGCCCTCGAGGTCATGCTTCCTGGAAGTCCCATCTATCCCGCCCTCGAGGGTCGCTTCCCACACCCGGCCAAAACCTACGAAATCGTGGCCCAGATCACCGAAACCGATGAGAAGAAGCGCATCAACACCCTAATCGGCGAGAGGCGCACACGAATCGGCGCAAAGGTCAGCGAAGTCACTGTCGAAGTCAACAGAGAGGTTCTTGCCCAGAGCAAACTGGGCCATATCTATGAGCAGCTCATCAATTGGACCAACGACGATGACATCCGGCGCCAATATGAGGAGAAGCTTCTACAGTTCCGCTACGACCGCCTGGTGAATTTTCTCCCTGGTCCGGAGAAGGAGGCCGAGCTCGCCATCGTCCAGAAGCTTGCTGGAGACATGGTCATCATCAAGCACCCGTATCGGCTTGCATGGGATATCGCCGTTAACTGGCAGGACCATGAGGAGATCAAGGATTACAATGTCGACGTACTTCTCGAATACTGCTCACTCTTTCCCGAGACTGATCTCTGCAAAGTCCTGACTGGATACATGACCAGCAACATCTCCCCGTTCCCCAAGAAACCCTCCGCGTCGTCACCGCCGGCAGAGGCCGAGGCCGAAGACGAAAGCAGTGAAGATGATGAAGATGGCGGCGCCCCGACCCTGGTCATCCCGTTTACCGACGAGGACCGACTGCTCATGATGATCGACGGCATCTCAACATCAGATTCGTTGCTCGCCCACCGACTTATGGGCGAATATTACCAGCACCTCGAAGAACACGAGAGCAATGTGGATCTGATGCGTAAGGCCATGAAGTTGCTGGGTCAGAGAGCACCAAAAATTGGGAAATCGTTCAATTATACCAATCAGGCCTACATGCTATACCTAGGTACGGCCTTGGTCTTTTACCAGTCGCCGAGGCATCATGCAGAGGCCAAGTCATTTTTCGACAAAATTCTTGCAGTCAACCCGTCGTCTACAGCTGCACAAATCGGCGTCGGCTTAATCTATGAAGAAGAAGAGGAGTTTGATCAAGCCATCAACTTCTTGGAGAAAGCCCTCGAGCGCGATCCTGGAAATCTCCGGGTGAAAGCAGAGGTAGCCTGGCTATACTCACTCAAGGGCGACTTTATCCGGGGAAAGTCTGACCTCGAAACTACGTTGCGACTTATGACGAGCAAAACCTCATTGACGTCGAAAGAACTGCTTGCACAGACGCAACATCGGCTAGGTGTCTGTATATGGAATATCGACACGTCTAAGGCTTCTCGCAGGAGCCGTGATGGTGCTTATGCATGCTTCTTGGCTGCCCTCAAAAGTGACATCAGTTACGCTCCCGCCTATACCAGTCTCGGCATCTACTATGACGACTACGGCAGGGACAAGAAGCGTGCTCGCAAATGTTTTCTCAAAGCCGTCGAGTTGTCGTCGGCCGAGATCGTCTCGGCGGAGAGGCTGGCCCGGTCATTTGCCGATGACGGCGATTGGGACCGCGTTGAACTTGTTGCCCAGCGCGTAATCGACTCCGGAAAAGTACGCCCACCTCCTGGATCCAAGCGGAAAGGGGTGAGCTGGCCCTTTTCGGCCCTGGGCGTGGCGTTGCTCAACAAACAAGACTACCACAAATCCGTCACGTCGTTCCAGTCGGCACTGCGTATGGCGCCTAGCAACTACCATTCTTGGGTTGGACTGGGCGAGGCCTACCACAACGCAGGGCGCCACACGGCTGCCAAGAAGGCCATCTTGAATGCACAGAGATTGGAGGCGTCGTTGGTCGACAAGGCCCTTGGTGATACATGGTTCACCAAATATCTGCTGGCCAATATCGAGCGCGAGACGGGTGAATACGACAATGCCATCCTACTATATCGTCAAGTCACCAAGGATCGACCGGACGAGGCAGGCGTAATGCTGGCTCTCATGCAGACTCTGGTAGAGAGTGCCCATGACTGTGTGGAGAACGGCTACTTTGGCAAATCGGCGAGTCTCGCAACCGAGACGATTGAATTTGCCCAGTCCTCTTCCAATGCCATCTCGGCCACCTTCAACTTCTGGAAGGCAGTGGGTGATGCCTGCTCCATCTTCTCCAAAGTGCAAAGCTGCATTGATCGATTCCCTGTCGACGCCATCGAGATGCTTGTTGGGCAGGCCAGTGATCATGATGATGCCTATAGTATTATGCAAGATGTTGATGGCGTCTCAAAAGACCTTGGCTTCGCTCACGGCCTGTCACCACCGAACGACAAGCTCGATTTCAAGCTTACTCGATGCCTTCACGCCACGATTCTTGCCCACAAGCGAGCAGTGTATTCATCGTCCCATGACACACATGCTCAGTCCATTGCCTTCTACAATCTGGGCTGGGCCGAGCATCGCGCACACAGCTGCCTCCCGAAAGAGCTACGGATGAAATCCAGCAGATACCACAAGGCCGCGGTCAGGTGCTTCAAGCGGGCGATCGAGCTCGAGTCGGGCAATCCAGATTTCTGGAACTCGTTGGGTGTTGTCACGAGCGAAATCAACCCAGCCGTCGCCCAACACTCCTTTGTCCGGGCACTCTATCTGGATGAACGGGGGGTTCATGTATGGGCAAATTTTGGTGCTCTAGCCTTGCTCCAAAACGACCTACAGCTTGCCAACGAAGCATTTACCAGGGCGCAATCGACTGATCCGGACTATGCGCATGCTTGGTTGGGACAGGGCTTCGTCGCCCTACTCTACGGCGACGTCAAGGAAGCCCGCAGTCTTTTCACCCATGCCATGAACATTGCCGAGTGCTCATCTGCCGTCACACGGAAACAGTTTGGCGTCACTATCTTTGACAACATCCTCAATAGTCCCAGCGGACCAAAGCTTAATGATATCATCCAGCCGCTGTTTGGCCTGAGGCAGCTGCAGCGTCTCCAGCCGCAGGACATGGTTCATAGCCATCTCTCGACCCTCTTTCTAGAGCGAGTCGATGACCACTCGCGGTCCATTGGTGTTCTTGAAGATATCTGCGGCAAGCTCGAGGCTCATTACGAAGAGTCCGAATCGCCGCTTGCCCTGGGTCAGTTCGCCCTGGCCAAGACTGACCTTGCCCGGATGTACCTCGCCTCGGGCAAGAACGAAGAGGCCGCCGGATGCGGCGAGACGGCCCTGCAGCTTAGCAATGACGACTCTGGAAACGAGCTCGCTGCGGAGCAGCGTAGGAAAGCCCGGCTGTCGGCTCATCTCACGGTTGGCCTCGCCAAGTACTTCAACAAAAGCCCGGGCGAGGCATTGGCCTATCTTGAGGCTGCATTGGAGGAATCCATGAACAACCCCGACGTCATCTGCTTACTGGCTCAAGTTCTTTGGGCCATCGGAGATGAGGACTCCCGAAACAGAGCACGCGAAGTGCTCTTTTCCGTCATTGAATCTAATCCGACACATATTCAATCCGTCCTCCTGCTGGGCGTCGTGGCTCTTCTGGACGATGACGAAGAGTCGACGGATGCAGTCGTGTCTGAGCTCCAGGCTCTTCGTGCCAGTGACAAACCAACCGACTCGGAGCATGGCAAAATTGGCGAGGTGCTTGGAGCGACAGGCTTCCTCTCGAGCAACGGTACCCACGAGGACATGGTCGAAGAGTCGCAAATCAACACGTTTTTGTACCCCCACCTACCGCATGGCTGGTCCAGTCTTTCTGAGCTCGGCGATCAAGATCATGCAGCCGAGGTGGCCCTTCGAGTAGCAAGCCTGAGGATCCCACCAAGCGGCCAACTCAACACGAAACAGTTCGCAGACGCATTTGCGGGCACCGGAGTTGCTGCCGACGCGCAGATGGCCGCCTTCATGGCACCGCCATCTACCACCGGCTGGAACTCACTGCAACAGGCAACATCAGCAGCAAGGGCAAGCTCATGATGGCAGGTCCCCTTAGCGCAGTTTATGCAGGGGTTAGCTCTTTGATATAGCGCCAGGCGTCGTGGTGTTGCTTGGAGGCCGAATGAGACATGATGCGATGAGCCATGTAGGCCTGTAGTAAGATTATAGATGATAAAGAAAATAAAATGGCAATGACTTTTACTTTCTAAACGAAGTGTCTCAGCTCCGTCAGTATTTTCTTAAGCTAATCGCAATATGCCACCTCTCTCTGCGCCTGCCTCGGCGGTTCGCATGCCACATATAGCCTGCGGCCTGACGTAACGGTAACCATGGGCTAGGCAGGTAGCAAATTGTCGCTGCAATGGCATGCGGAGGATGCAATTGAGGGGGGTGCATCTGCCAGTACTACCAGAACCCGGACTCCAGACTCTTGAGGCCCAAGGGGTTCTGGGGGAGAGGGGGGCGAGGCTAACATTGACCAATGGATAAGCCGGGCATCCCACCACTGGAGCTTTGGAGGGAGACCTGCAGGCAGGAGACCTTCCGGCTCCAGACGCAAAAGCACCCCGCAAATTTCTGGTCACCGTGACACGGCTACCTACCCAAGTCACACCACCAACTACGTCGTCGTGCAGGCAAGCAGACCATTCAATGCGCTCCCGATTTATTGTCTTTGGTGTTCCCTATGCGCCCGTCCAATACCCCAGCAGGCGACCGATCCCTACCCACCCCCCGGCCCCTGGTCGTGCCATCATAGCGCGTTGATGCTCACTACCTTCGACCATCCCACCCCCGCATCGATGCCATCGCCGAAGTCACTGGTAAGCCAGACCCGACACAACATATAAGAGTACTCGAGGCAGGAACAGTTGTGTCTATTGAACCCTACGAACCTTCCAATCCAGGCAGACCAAACGGTCATCACTTATTGAATCAGGTACATAACCTCCTGTTCTGGATGAAAGATTGAGGCAACATTGAAGCAGTGTTCTACAAGTTCCCTACATTTACTTTGAAAGACCATTGATTCCTCTCCCCCCCCCTTCTGTCCAGGTGCACTCATGACCATCCGACCCCTCCCTACCTAACACGCACGCATCAGTAAAGATACAAGGACATCACTCACCATACGCAATGACTACAACTCAGGTTTTCGTCCCCTACAGCCCAACAGGCGGGCTCCCTTCCCCCACCATTCACAGAATGTCGGGCCCAAAGGAACGGTTCTATCGTCACTTCCAGACAGAGATTACCGGTATGTCTGAATGCATGCAGCCATATATTCAAATTGGCTAACACTGGCCGCCCAACAGCAATCCAAGACCAGATCGACGACCTCGCTACTCTGTCCCCCGTCGGCGGCGAGCGCCGGGACTGCATCGACCACGTCCTCGCAGGCGTCTCCCGTCTCAGCAACGAAGTCGCCGACGCCAAAGAGTACATCCCGGCATACGACCAACGCGCCTATGGACAGGCCGTGAAGGCCCTGACTGACAACCTCAACAAAGCCACCGGCCAGTCTTCCACGACATCGGCCACGTCTACGTCTACCACCTCCACGGCATCCAAGCCCCGCTTCCAGTTCAAACCGCGCACAGTCCCTACAACGGCGACACAAGCGACACAAAAGGACAAGGACACGGCGCAGTACCAGCATGACCCCCGCCACATCAACCTCAACCTTCCCGATGTCAGTCGCCGCCATGAGAGTGGCGACACAGACTCCTCCGCCGTGGCCAGCGACGAGGAACGCGATAGCGTGAGCAACCTCCCGCAAGGCGAGCCAACCAGAGACTACAACAAGGAGATGGCACAAGGCTCCGACACCAACCCGGGAGTTAGGAAGCCGAGTTTCTCGAGCGCCCGCACCATCTCCATCTACGAGCACACGGGTCTGCACATTATTCTGCCCTCCTCGGCATCCCGGGCCACGGCATCGGGGTCGCTGACGGACCTGGATTCCTGCGTAGTAGATATGACGGTGCCCACGTCGTCCTTGACGTCTGGGGTGCCCTTCGCGGGGCTGGCCGTCAAAAATATCCGGCGCAGCCTGCTCGTCTGCGGGACCGTCGCAGGCTCTGTGCACATGACGGGGGTGAGGGACAGCATCGTCGTCGTCGCGGCGAGACAAGTGCGCATTCATGAATGCGAGAACGTAGACTTGTACCTGCATTGCGGAAGTCATCCTATCATTGAGGATTGCAGCGGGATGCGGTTCGCTCCTATCCCTGCTGCCTACGATGTAAGCCGGGTCTCTGCTTTTCTTTCTGTTATGCTATCATTGCTTCTTATCTCCCATGTCTCCCCGATCTCAACATGCTGCCGCGATGCCGGATACTGACATTATCATGGAACAGACCGGAAAGGCCGACGAGATCGGCTCGGACAACCAGTGGAACCAGGTAGATGACTTCAGGTGGTTGAAGGCAGAGTCATCGCCCAACTGGCGAGTGCTGCCCGAGGAGGCGCGTATCCCCGATGACATATGGCAAAACACGGTGTCTGGCAGCCTGACTTCAAGGAAACGAATACTGCGCAGTGTTGGTGTTTTAAGCTGATTGGGCGGTGGGGGCACGCCTTTTTGTAACGACACTTCTGAATCCTATACCCACATGTTATTGAATCAATGTTTCTGTTGTTCATGATCCGGCCAATGCCTTACTTGCTCAAGGTGGGAATAGAGCATCGTCTGACTTGATCCGAGCGAATGATACATAGATCCAGGATCGTGCCTAATAAGCTAGCAGTGACGCGTCAGCTTGGGCCTTGCCCATGTAACATCTGTTGAGATATTGTACACACGCACCTTTAGGGTCTAATGGGACAAGATCATGAGTGCAATGGTAGCAGCCGACCTAGTGGTTTCTACTGCACAGCCCGCTTCTTTATATCCACGTGTAAATCTGATTGCCTTTCTACCTTGTTTATTTCGACAAAGGCTGAGAAAGCCCGTATCACTCCTCCATCTTGTCGCCGGCCTGACCCCTCGCGGCGGCAAAGTCAAGGCCCTTGCTCCGAAGCCCCTCGAGCACGGCACGCTGACGGGCGATGCGTGCCTCCAGCTCGGCCATCTCGGCCTCTTGGTCTGCAGTCCCGCGTCCCATGTCGGGTAGCGTCTTGGCCGCGGCGCGCGACCGCTGCAGCTTGTGCTTAAGGGCATCAGTCGCCATGGGTAAAGACTGAATGGAGATGGTGCTAGTCGGGCCGTTGTTGGTGTTGAGATTGGACGGGGTCGGAGCGGAGGTGGCGGCTGGGGTCGCTCCGGTCGCGACACCGCCAGTGACCGAGGCAGACGGCGGGGGAGGGGCGCGGAGTCGCGAGAGCAGCGAGGTCAGTTCGGTCAGAATGTCGAGATTGTCAGGAGAGAGGCCCGGCGGCAGGCCAAGGGGTGTGGGCGGGCCGGCGGGGGGGTTCTTGGGCGTCGCCATCTGTACTGGCTTGTGTGGGTGGTGGGTTGGTGCGTGTATGGTGTTGGTCTCGGGCTGTCATGCAAGTGGATGTGGGCGCGGGAAGCGGGTGCTGCGGAAGGCAATCAGGATGGTGATTCGGACCGTCGTCGGTCTGGCAGTACTACATGTACTTAGCAGAGGGGCCGAGGGGTCGAGTGTTCGTCTGAATGTGTAGTACCGGCTCTCGCAGGACGCACAAGGAAGGTGCCAGGAAACTTACAAGTACAAACAATCAAGAGAAGGAAGGAAGGGAAAGAAGAGAGAAAAAAAACAGTCCCCTGTTTTCCCGGCGGGCTGGCTCACTGGAATGAAGCGCTTAGGTAGGTACTGTACAGCAGTGGCAGAAGGTCGTACAGTATGTAGTGGTGCCTGAGTTCCCTCTCTGCCTGGGCCGAGTCAATTCGATCCGATCAATCACTTCTGGTGACACTCGCAGTCGAACCTTTCGAGTCACCCGTTGTTGTCGCCTGATTGTCGGTTCAGATCTGCTGGTTATTCTGGAGAATGCCACTGGCAGACTGGGGCTGGCAGGCTGGCCCGTTGGGAAAAGCTGCAGCACGCTGGAACTGACTAGAACATTGGTATCGCACTTCAACTCATGTTTGAAACGTTTAACCCGATAAGGTAGCATCGACGCAATAGTAGGCCCGACCCCTCCGTCCGACCCCTCCATCCCACCAGCCCTTGTCTTTCCGCGCGAGGACCTGATCTATCACGCTACGCTACTTACAAAGTGTCAAAGTGGCATCAGGGGATGAGAGAGAAAAAAAAACATCTCAATCGTTCATCTACCTAAGTAGCTACTGTACCTATCTGCATCTGCAAAATCAGAAGCCACGCTGCTCGTGATTGTCGTGCGTTTTCCCAAACCCGCTCATAAAGTCGTCTCCCTTTCTCCCTCCCACATCCTAACTTTCTTTCCCCTTCCTCCTTCTCGACTTGACTTCTTCAACCACCACTACAGATACCATGTCCAACACAACCCACAAGAAGACCGACCAGAAGGCATGCCTCATCGTCATTGACGGTTGGGGCGTCCCCGGTGCTGACAGCCCCAAGAACGGCGATGCCATCACCAACGCCAAGACCCCCGTCATGGACCAGCTCTACAAAGGTCCCGGCTTCACCGAGCTCGAGGCCTCCTCCCTGGCCGTCGGTTTGCCCGAAGGCCTGATGGGCAACTCGGAAGTCGGCCATCTCAACATCGGCGCCGGTCGCGTCGTTTGGCAAGACGTTGTCAGAATCGACCAGACCATCAAGAAGGGCGAGCTCCTCCAGAACGACGTCATCAAGAAATCCTTCGAGGCCGCCAAGAACGGCAGCGGCAGACTGCACCTCTGCGGTCTGGTCTCCCACGGTGGAGTTCACGCCAAGCAGATGCACCTGTACGCCCTCCTCGAGGCCGCCAAGGCCGTGGGTGTCCCCAAGGTCTTCATCCACTTCTTCGGCGACGGCCGCGACACGGATCCCAAGTCGGGTGCCGGCTACATGGAGGAGCTGCTGGCCAAGACCAAGGAGCTCGGCGTCGGCCAGCTGGCCACGGTCGTCGGACGATACTACGCCATGGACCGCGACAAGCGCTGGGAGCGTGTCGAGCTCGCCTTGAAGGGCATGGTCCTCGGCGAGGGCGAGGAGAGCACCGACCCCGTCAAGACGGTCAAGGAGCGCTACGAGAAGGGCGAGAACGACGAGTTCCTCAAGCCCATCATTGTCAACGGCAAGGAGGGCCGCATCCAAGACGGCGACGAGGTCTTCTTCTTCAACTACCGATCGGATCGTGTCCGCCAGATCACCCAGCTGCTCGGCGACGTCGACCGTTCCCCCCTGCCCGACTTTGCCTACCCCAAGGCCAACTTTGTCACCATGACGCAGTACAAGGGCGGCTACCCCTTTGAGATCGCCTTCAAGCCGCAGCACATGGGCAATGTCCTGGCCGAGTGGCTCGGCGAGCAGAACGTCGAACAGGTGCACATTGCCGAGACGGAGAAGTATGCCCACGTCACCTTCTTCTTCAACGGTGGCGTCGAGAAGGTGTTCAAGCTGGAGGCGCGTGACGAGTCGCAGGACCTGGTGCCCTCGAACAAGAGCGTGGCGACGTACGACCTGGCGCCCGAGATGAGCGCCGACGGCGTGGCCAACCAGGTTGCCAAGCGCCTCGGCGAGCAGCAGTTCCCCTTTGTCATGAACAACTTTGCCCCGCCGGACATGGTGGGCCACACGGGCGTGTACGAGGCTGCGCTGGTGGGTGTTGAGGCGACAGACAAGGCGATTGGCAAGATTCTCGAGGCGTGCAAGAAGGAGGGCTACGTCCTCTTCATCACGTCGGACCACGGCAACGCCGAGGAGATGAAGTTTGCCGACGGCAAGCCCAAGACGTCCCACACGACCAACAAAGTGCCCTTCATCATGGCCAATGCCCCCGAGGGCTGGAGCCTCAAGCAGGGCGACGAGGGCGTGCTGGGTGATGTGGCGCCCACTGTCCTTGCGGCCATGGGCCTGCCCCAGCCGGCCGAGATGACTGGCAAGAGTCTCCTGGTGAAATAGAGAGTGCCGACCGGTTCCTTACAATAGAGGCACGAGAAATACGACATGATACAATGGATGAATATAGATAACGAATACATAGATAGAGCTAGCGAATGTGGAATTTGAATTTCTGGGAACAACGTCGTAATGTTTTCTTCTTCTTTCTTTTCTCCTGGATTTTTTCTTTCTCTCTGTTCGCTTACTGCATGGTTTCCATGATCCCTTCCAGTGAAACGGCCAGACTCGGTATAATGTGGTGTTTGCACATTTATAATGAAGTTGATGGCATCATATTAAATGTCACATAGAGACCTCACCTCGCTCCTTATACAACGTGATGCACCTCTGGTTTTTGGGGCACGCGCCTGCAATTGGTTGTGGTGCCGGGCTTCTGTAAAGTAGGCTTTCAGAGGTGAGAGACTGGGCCCTGGCTGGGGAGAGACAACCTATTGAAGGTACATCAATTGTCGGAACAAGCTGGCGAGTTTCACCGACATAATCAACTTCACCATTTGGCATGCACCTACAATAACTGGAGTCCATTATTTCGATTTATGTAGTTACCTAACATTGAGGAAGAAGTACCCGACGGTACATATTGTAGGTACTGACAGGCCCCACAGCACAAATCGCAACGAAAAAAGACACAACGTCCAACCCCCACCAGACCACAGCTGCCCGCTGGCCTCGAATCCAAACCACCAACTTTTGCAGGCAGCCCTCTCCACGCCTCCCAACCCAATTACTCTTTCCCACCTTCACCCTCACCTCCCATCCCCTGCTGCTCTTGTCTGCCAAGATGGAGTGTGAAGACACCCAAGAGAGGCCCGAGGCCATCACCGCCATCATCAACGGTCTCGAGCGATACAACCCAGAGGCTGTCGGTCTTCTCGAGGACTACTTGCGACAGCAGTGCGAGCAGCGCTATTGTGACTGCAATGCCAACCGCACTTTACTCAAGCTGTGAGTCTCTCTCTCTCTCTCTCTTTTTCTTCTCGGCCGTGTATCTTCTTATAGCTTATTTCCTTTCCTTCCTTTCCTGGGCGTGATGATCAATAAACGTAAACGTTTCCTATTACCTGACATGGCCTGACGTCTGAACCCGTCGCGCCGCTCTGATGTCTAGTTATTAGCTCTATCTGACCAACCCAACCTCTCTTCCTACTGCACCTTGGTTTTCTATGTTTGTTGCTATGGCCTCTGGAACACCTTGCTGACCCTCGCCCTCTCTCTCTCTTGCCGACCCACAGATATCAGCTCAACCCCGACCGCATGAAGGATGAGGTCGTCACCAATGTCCTCGTCAAGGCCATGACCTGCTTTCCCTCGCCACAGTTTTCTCTCGCCCTCCACCTGATTCCCCCCTCCACTCTCGCTCCCAACTCGCGCGCCGAGCTCCCAGAAGCCCTCGCCAAGCTGCGAGAGCTCAACACTCAACTGCAAGGTGCCCAGTACGCCCGCTTCTGGCGCAACATCGAGGGCGACGACTTGTGCGCCGATCTGGTCGCCGACATTGATGGATTCGAGGACATGGTGCGCATTCGTATCGCCACCCTGGTCAGCCACGCCTTCCGTGAGGTTGACATGGGCGTCCTTGCGGAATGGCTCGGCCTCGAGGAGGGCGCTGCCCGCAAGTTCGTCCAGGAGACGGTCGGCTGGAAGATTGAGGGCGACAAGGTCCAGGTGCCCCGCAACAACGAGAACGAAGCCAAGAAGGCCGAGGTGCGTGAAGACGTCAACGTCGACATGTTCTCGCGGGTGGTGCGGAGAGCATGGGAGGAGACCGCATAAGGCACACATGCATGCATGTCTTTTGTCGTTGGTTGGGGGAAAGACGGAAATGAGGAAGCCAGTTTGATTGTACCATCTGGCGACATGACAGAATTAGGCGTTCGAGGGTTTGCGTTTTGGGCTGTGAATTGAACCCACTGCCTTGGGTTGGGGAGGCTGTGATGAGTTTTACATCATGCTACTAGTACCCTCCGTGAATAACGGGCTATGAGAATCATGATATCCCTGATCAAGTACAGAGCAGCTCACTGGCTACAAACTAATTGCGATGTCTGCAAATGTGTCCATGATGTGGATGTGTACTTTGCGTATCTGGGTGCTTCTCACGAGTCTCTAGGTACCCAGTCAAATACACCTTATTATGATAGCCAACAAGGGGTTTGCGTGGAGTTTGAAATGAATCGAGATAAAGGCCAAGGCTGCCCAGATAAGTAAAGAAGTCACCATCAATACGCCTTCCCCGTACGGAAGGATGCCGGGCATGGATACTTGTCTGCAATGAAAATGTACGCAACGATATCGCTGAAGGACACCATGCATAGCCGGTGCTGGCCATCCCCTTGGCAGTACCAAATCAGGCAGATCGACGGGAACTGTCTTGCCCGCTTGGCGTTTTCCCCTCCCCTCCTCGGCTTCAACTTGAAGCCATGATGGCAGGGTATCGCAAATTGCTGCATATTCAAGAGGCAATCCTATCCCCAAGCAGCAAGCACCCCAAGGTTCCGCCCAAGGCAGCGCGAGGCGAAATGCGGAAGGTCAGACTGCAAACGAGGCAAATAGCCGGAAATCATTGTATTTTGCAGTGCACTCGGCCACCTGGTCAAGATGATGGATGTCGGCTGGATAGCGCACTAGATAAGGAAGGAGCTTCGCCAGCAGGCCCTGCGACGTGACTCCATGTAAAGTATGTAGGTGCAGAGGGAAAACGGAGGGGATGGCCATTGCTTCATGGAGAGTCATGCATGTGGTGTATAAAAAGGACCAGCTGCTGCCTGTGTATTCCGGCACTCCTGGCTAGCTACCACGATCCCGAGTCGTGTCTGTCTGATCTCACTATCCTTATCGTCTATCGTCCACTGTCATGAAGCTCCTTATCTTGGCCTTGTGCTTGGCGCAGCTTCTTGCGGGGGTCGCTGCGATGCCCAACCAAGATAACATCAGGTCCTACAGCGGATACAAAGTGTACCGCATCAACACACTCGGAAGGACGTCCACGATCCAAGACAAGCTCACATCGCTGTCATCCTACGAACAATGGCACACGGACGCCGGGCATCTGGATGTCCTCATCTCGCCCGACGAGGCGGCCACATTCGAAGGCCTCGGACTTGACTTTCACGTTATGCACCAGGACCTTGGGGCCTCCATCTCTGCCGAGTCTGGCTCAGCGAAGAGACAGAGCAGGAGGCAAAATGAGCCTCTGGCGTGGTTCGAGACTTACCACAATTACGAAGATCATATCCAATACTTCCGCGACTTGCACAATGCCTTTCCCAACAACTCCGAGATGGTGTCGTCGGGCAAATCATATCAGGGCCGTGACATCTTTGGCATTCACTTGTGGGGAGCGGGTGGTCCGGGAAAACCGGCAGTACTGTACCATGGAACCGTTCACGCCCGAGAATGGATCACTGCACCGGTAAGGTGGAACAATGGAGGAAAGACGTCAACGACGTCGCGGGAACCTGACAGCTGACCATCTCCAGGTAGTTGAGTATATTACATGGCAGTTGATTGACGGCTACAACGCGGGCAACAATCAGACGAGATCCTTCCTGGACCAGTACGACTACTACATCTTCCCTTTTGTGAACCCAGACGGCTTCTTATACACACAGACAACGGATCGTCTGTGGCGAAAGAACCGGCAGCCGCCACCGGCAGATAGTCCCAATGCGACGTGTCTGGGGCGGGATATCAATCGGAACTGGGAGCACGGGTGGGATGCGAACCCACGCGGATCGTCGACGAATCCGTGCTCGCAGACATATCGAGGCACCAAGCCCGGCGACAGTCCCGAGAACGCCGGCTTGGACGCCTTTATGCGCAAGGTTCGCGATACACAGGGCATCAAGCTTTACATTGACTGGCACAGCTACGGGCAATACCTTCTGTTTCCTTTTGGATACTCCGAGACGCTGTACGCACCCGAACTGGGCAAGTGGACAAAGGCCTCGAGCATGATCAGCGAGGCAGTGCGCGACTCGTCGGATGCGCGCACTACCTACACGTTTGGTGCCAGCGGTGCGACGCTCTACGCCACCAGCGGGTCGGCGCCCGACCATGCCTACAGCGTTGGGCGGGCGGAGTGGTCCTATACCATCGAGCTGCGGGATACGGGCCGATTCGGCTTCGTGTTACCCCCGGATCAGATCCGGCCTGCGGCAGAGGAGATGTGGGAGGGGCAGAAGGTATTGTTCTCGCTTCTCGATGAGACCTTTTTCGACGGCGTCGGCGCGGCGCAGCTCTATGAGGCGAGAGTCGTTTCTTGAGAACCAAGTTCGGGGAAAAGGGTAGGAGCGGGCCCAGGTTCACAATACCACCGTAGCGTATTAATCGCATTTATCATATCATATCTAATCTTATCGTATTTTATCTAAATCTAATCGATAAATAGTCATTTTTGTGGGGTTTTGGTACACTGTGGCGTTGAACCGGACTCTTTCCACCAAAAGTAGCCCTGTGCTCCCAGGACAGCTTTAGGGACGTGCCGTTAAAATTCTTTCCAAGTCTGCTGCAACTCTTCATAATAATCATTACCTCGGCGTGCTCGGTAGCTGCCTTCTCGAGTATATATGTGAGATACAGCGCTTAGTTAGATCTGATGATAGTTGTCGGTCGGTATTCCATAGGAGCTATTCGAATGTCGAATACAGTGCCCCACGGACTTGCGTCGAATCATAGGGTAAAGAGATAATATCCGGCCACTAGAACTTGTTTTGACGAGAACCAGAACCCCCCTCCGCAAGTCGCTGGTTGTGTACCTACCTACCCCTACCTAGCAGGACAGACCGCTTCGAAGCCAGTGCCAGCATGTAGCCAGCAGGCCCGGCAGGCCAGGCGCCACGCCAGGGTGCATGGAGGCCTAGTAGGTGGTTACATGTATTTAGGTACCGGCTAGGGCCGGTGGTACAACAACCGACGGGTCGGAACCCCTAACCTAAGGGATTGAGCCCGACCAGAACTGAGAGCGACCGTCGCCTGTTCATACTGGTTCATCGTTAACCCTTGTCATGGCTCCTCGCTTGCACTGTAACCTAACCAAGCCAAGGCTGGCATCCAGTTGAGCTAGACGATTCGTGACTGGCCAAGTCAGGTACGTACATCAGTAGCCCATAATCGGGGCAGAGATACAAATACGGTGAAGAATCTAGATGCCGGCGGTGGGAACATCAAAGGGGAAAAAATACATATGTCACTTTTCTCTTAATTGCCCACCGTCTTGCACGATGACTGAGATTCAGCCGCGGTATATCTGAGATTGACTTCAGTAGGCCCGTTGGCCAATGGAAATGTCAAGTCGTTTGTCGGCAACGCTAATGGATAAGAATATAATAATAGGAGGCGGGAACAGATGCCTTTGGCTCAGAGAAATTAGACGAGACGAGTTTTCCAAACACTATGAAACCTGGAGGTTCCACCAGCCACCTGGAAAACCCAGGCAGCCAGGAGGAGAGAACGCGGCCTAGCTTCCCTCTCAACGAAAAGCCTGGCTCCATACCACACAAAAAAAAAAGCCCGCAAAGTCTCCAGATACCCTACCAGAGATCTGCGACCAGGTAAAGCGTTGAGGAGCATGGGGGTGGAAGCGGGGTGGCAATACATTAAGTATTTGCATGCGTGTGTAAGTGCTAAGCAATGGACCACCGACGACAACTAAACCGCCAACAGTACCTATCAGCCATGTATACCTACCTATATGGGTTTTGCTTACATACATCTCTCATTCAAGAGAGGAAGAATACATAGGAGGGGGGAAGAGGACGGGGAAGAAGAAGAAGAAGAAGAAGAATAAATACGGGGAATTACCGGTTTGTTCGTCATCGGCCACGTCCCTCATCTCTCATGACTTGACAGACGGGGAATCTCGTCTCGGGAAGAACGAATTTTGTCAAAGCAACGCCACCATATAGATGTGTGTGAGTCGCTCTCCAGTATTAATACGACTCGCCTGCCAACCGGGTCTCTCAACATGGCATAGTTTGCTCTTGCAACCCGCGTTTGGAGCGACAAGAATGGTCCCTGATAGACAGGAGAAAGTCTTTTCCAATCAGCCATGTGGGCCAGGATCCAGCATGGCAGAAGCATTGGAACCGTTGAAAGGGACCCTAGTTTTACCTAACTTTATGTACATAGAAGACCCCTAGATCTAGAACCCATGTGCATGGATGAAAGATCTGTTCACATGTGCCAGCCTGCTACCTACCCAGCAAAATAAAAAGGCAGAGCCGATAAGGAGAGACGTCTCGGATTTTTTTCCCACTCCCCAGACAAAAGTGACTCGTTTCCCCTCGGTCGCTGCTGTCCAGTCTCCTCCTTCCTTCCTCCCCTCCTCCCTCATTCTCGCTCAACCTACCCGTGTGTGTCCTGGGTACCATTCATTCATTCATTGATCCATTCATTAATTCATTCATTCGGTTCTCGACAATCCTGACAGAACGGCCTCCGAGAGGCACCCTGTCTAGCGACAATGGCTACCACAGCTACCACCACCATGTCCTCGACCGCGACGACCACCGGGGTCATCTCCCTGAACTCGAGGCAAACAGGAAGCACGACCAAAGAGTCGACGGAACCGCAATTTCCTGACGTCAATGCCATTCGCAAGGCCATTCCGACCTACTGCTTCCAGCCCACCGTTGCCCGATCCATGTCGTATGTGGTGCGGGACCTGGCCTTTGCCGGCGCCCTCGTCTACGGCGCCCTGACCTTCATCCCTCAGTTGCCGAACCCCTGGGTGCGTGCCGCGGCGTGGGCGGCCTACACATTCGCCCAGGGCCTGGTGGGCACCGGCCTCTGGATCCTCGCACACGAATGCGGCCACGGCGCCTTTAGCTTGCACCGCGGCGTCAACGACTTTGTTGGCTGGGCGCTTCACTCGCTCCTCGGCGTGCCCTACTTCTCCTGGAAGTTCAGCCATGCGCGCCACCACCAGTTCACGGGCCACATGCACAAGGACATGGCCTTCGTGCCGGCAACGCGCGAAGATCATGAGCGCAAGCGTGCCACCCAGTGGTGGCACTCGGACTTGCTCGAGGATGCTCCGGCTTTCGTCCTGCTCAAGTTGATCGGCCACCAACTGTTCGCCTGGCCCACCTACCTTCTTTTCAACGTTTCGTCCGGCCCGCGCAGCCTCCAGCCCGACAAGAACACGGCCTGGTACCGCGTCAGCCACTTTGACCCCTTCAGCGCCGTCTTCCGCCCCAACGAGGCCTTCTTCATCCTGCTGTCTGACATTGGCCTCGGCCTTGTCGGCTTGGGTCTGTACTTCGCCGCACAGGCATTGGATGCCCAGACCGTCTTCCTGCTCTGGGGTATCCCCTGGTTCTGGGTCCACCACTGGTTGAGTAAGTCAAATCCAAACCTCGTTCGTCCAGTCGATCAATTGGGTCTTCCATTTGGTCTTTCGAGTCGAATTTTCTAGGCTGCTAATGCTGTGAGCTTGACTAGTTGCCATTACCTACCTGCACCACAACCACCCCGATGTCAAGCACTACGACGAGAACGGCTGGACATTCGTCAAGGGTGCGTTGGCTACCGTCGACCGCGACTTTGGCTGGATCGACCGTTACCTCTTCCACGGCATCATTGGAACCCATGTGGTCCACCACCTGTTCGCGTAAGTTTTGGTTTTGTTTCCTGGGGATGTCCTTTGTTCGCATCACGTGATTACACGACCCCTCTACCCCTCCCACTACTCCTCTCCATTCCCCTCATTACCAGCCCCGTCATGTCCACCCATTGCCTCACGCAGTAAACGTACTGACTCCGACTCTTCTCAATAGTCGCATTCCCTTCTACTATGCTGAAGATGCCACTGAGGCCATCAAGCCCATGCTCGGCGACCTGTACCACCAGGAGAAGGGCTCCTTCTACGGAGACTTGTGGACCACCTTCAACCACTGCAAGTATGTCGAAAACGACCCGGCCATGCCCGGTGTCATGAAGTGGAACAAGCGCGGATAAGAGGGGAATATTTTCATCTTCGTGCTTTTCTTGCAACCCCACTCTACTACGGTTGGTGGTTGTTGTTTCTCCCGTTGCTAGAGCCGTGTTATTAGATCTGAAGAGTTTAAAACGCAAAGACCACGATACTTTGTCGTTGATTTAAATGATAGAGAAGCAGGGCACCACATAGACTAGACAGTAGACGAATGGACTAGGCGTTTGATAGAGCAGCAAGCAGGCTGGCAATAAATAGCTGCCACAATAACCACCCTCCTGCTACCTATAAGAGCATAACGAGTGTCCACAGAGGCAAGGTTGCTAATTACCAAGCTTCTATCGTGCTTCCCCTTTCCGCCAATGTGAATGAGATCGACCATATATGGCCCATCTGCAGCTGCTTTCTCCTAGCTCACATCCATGTATACCTGCACTTTGCGGGAGAAGAACCGGCCAATGTACCAATTGGAGGTAATTAACAGTTAGCTTCGAACGTAGGTGTATATTTTGTCGCTTCTGTGTAAGAGCATGGTTGACCTCTTACAATACCTTGCCTTCGCCAGGTCTGGGTGCACCCGTCACGCCTGCAGGCGCAGCTGCTCCATCTTCCCAACCGTCGCAACATTTTGGAGATTAGAACAGTAACGGCAGCGGAGGTAATAATCCATTGTCTGTCGCTGCGGCGATGAGGTGCCCTATAGCGCCTAATTATGAAATCTGCTGGGATCGGCTGTTGTTTGGGTTGCCCTCATGAGCAGCGCTATTAATTGGGCTGGTGCATGCATTGAACTGGGCATTGCTAAAGGGCAGGATGGGCAGTCTGCAGAGTCGCAAGTCCTGAACTCGATACCTATACTCCCCGTGTAAATTTGGTTCAGCTGGACGTACTCGACGTATACCATCGGGAGACTCGGAGAAACATCATTGAGAAGGCACATCAAGGACGGAATGAACATGTAACCAAGCGCACTGACATCTTTCCAGCAACTCAGAGTCTCTTTCCGGCTGGGCTGGGCTTGAGAATAAACAGAGCCTGGTGGCGGCGATGGGGGTGTTTATTTTGTGGCCTACGTACCATGGTAGTCACAGGAAGACCTTGTCCGAAACCCTTCCACATCCTGCAATTCTTCTTGTATTTCTTATGGGATTGGCCCCAAGGAAGCCTAGGGCATCCCATCGCAATTCAGGATGCAGGTCCTATTCAGCGCTGAACCAAAATGATGTGGCCAATCAACTGATAAAGCTTGATGGCATGTGTCTTCCTAGTGCAATGGCCTGGACGGACTATCATTCTACGTCAAGAGGGAGCTCCGGACAATGCGCATCAGAGAATCCACTAAATAAGAAAACAAGCCGTTCGGATGTCTTAAATCGGAAAGGGCCAGGGGGGACTTATGATATAAACCTCTATACACACAGCATCGTGCTGCGCTCTAAGGTAATCCCAACTGGAGCGGGAAAGGGGTAAAGGAGTTGAAAAGGCTAAAGGTACTCCCTAGAGGATTCCAGCCTACATCCATACCTAACCATCCGTCTATCGGTATTCATCCATCCCATTCCGATCTCATTTCCACGGCCGCGTGGCTGCGTGTTGCATCGTGGCACTTAATGCGAGTCACATCCCAAAGGATCGCAAGCATTGGTCCAAACAAGGAATTGCCAGAGGCCGGCTTGTCTACTTTGAGTATAGCTTCCCGGCTTGCCGCTGTGGCGTGCGGACATAACAGACGAATGAAGCCTGGCCGCCTTACCAGCTGGAAAGCAAGTATCCCAAAAGGGCAGGCCAAAGATGTCTTGAGAACCACATTAGTCATCGTTTTCCTATTGGTGTTATTGGCCATCGGTGTACATACACCCACACCAGTCAAACCGTACCTAGGTATGTACTTACTTTTGATAACACCAAGTAATCACAGCAGGTCGCTACCGGACATCGATGGACTTGGGGGATATCCAGGATTCGGACACCTCCATGTTTCCGCTCCTAATCCGCCGGCGCAAGCACATGAATCCAGCAAAACTGCAACGTTTGAATGAAACGTCCCAGATGCAACTTATAGATTCTTAAGACCTGGTCTCAGTCCGACGCTTATTGGTGGCATTGGAGACTGACTCTCATCCGCGTCCCTTGAGCCTCATTCGATGCCACCCCTTGATGAGCATTCTATCCAATTTCATGCCATCGGGGGGGCCAGAGCCTGGGCTTCCTGTCTAGGAGCAGTCATGGGTGCCGTAAAGAGTCGTACACAACGTTTGATTGGACCCTTGACTATGCCATCTCGAACGACCGTCATTCCGGGCCAGAGGATGCGGTTCAGAGGTGTGAAGAGACGACCGTGAGCCTTAAGCATACTTGGACGCATATAATACGGCTTGTGTCCCCCGATGGCCGTCGATCGTACCTAGAGATGGACACGTAACCCGGCAACGATCGAGCTTGTCTTTTCACTCCTTATTCCCTACTTAATCCACTGATATCTCTTCTATACACCCATGATGTGGTCTAATACCCTCTTGGTTCTTTCTCCCTTTGTGGCCTCTTCGCTTGCCTGGGCGCCTCCCTCGTACAGTGACTTCAGCCTCAGATGGAATGACGCTTTCGACGGTTCCGGGGGTTCAAGCCCAAATACGGGCAACTGGAACATCATCACTGGCGACTTGAACGTCAACAACGAACTAGAAACCTGGTGCGTAAGTCTACTAGGCAAGCCTCAGTTACTCATAATACTAATTGTCATCATCTAGTATGTATTCTTGCTGTACTGCGGCTCCTAGCGGCTACCAGCCTTAACACTGCCTGTTCTCGGATGCATGACTGGAGATACACGTCTGATATTCCGCGCAAGATCGGCTTGAACCGTAGCTGACAGACGCACTGATACTAGATTCGTCAAGTACGAGGAATATTCAAGTCTCTGGTGGAAAAACCCTCCAGATCGTGCCATTGAAGGGCAGTGGCACCCATGGCTGGACCTCCGGGCGAATCGAGAGCAAATACACATTCACGCCGGCCAACGGTGCAGTGACACGCGTCGAGGCCAGAATCCGTTTCGGCTCCAACGACGTCGGCAACAAGCAAGGACTGTGGCCGGCCTTCTGGATGCTGGGTAACTCCATCCGTAACGGGGTGAGTTGGCCTGGCTGCGGCGAGCTTGACATCATGGAGACGATTAATGGCGTGCTCCGGGGATACGGGACTGTCCATTGCGACAAGGCCCCTGGCGGCATTTGCAAGGAAACACAGGGCCTGGGTGCATCGATTGCCATACCCAACCAGGACTGGCACAACTGGCGGCTCGAGTGGGACTTGACGTCTAACGACTGGCAGTCCCAGGCCATCAAGTGGTCTATGGACGGCAATGTATTCCACACCATCACTGGAGGCAACATCGGCAATCAGGGGGTGTGGAACACGTTGGCGCATGCTCCCATGTTCTTCATTCTCAACATGGCTGTCGGCGGAAGCTGTAAGTTGGCCCCTAGACGGAAAGAAGGGGAAAGAAGAGGAAAGAAGAGGGAAAGTGCGGAAATCAAGTGACTAACATTACATAACCGACGGTAGGGCCTGGCAACCCCAACGGTGCCACTCAGGACGGTTACGGCGCCATGATGGAGGTGGGCTACGTTGCGCACTACCAACGCAACGGCTTGACCCAGCTATTGAACCCGGACAATAGCACCGAATATCCCAACACAGGCGTGCCGGTCAAGCCCGAAATGATGACCCAGTTGAACAAGGAGGCACCTTTCATCAGCGAGTCGACAGACACCGTTGCCAAGATGGCAAAACTCTTCCGCTCCTGACTTTGAGATGGTGAAGAGAAATGGAGAGAACGTGGGGATTTATAGCGTCCATGCCTAGAGGCCAAGAGCTGGGCGGAGGCGAGCTGCCAAAACACTCCATCGCCGTTTCTGCTGCGTCACGTTATTTTGATAGGGTGCCCTGTGAAGTTTTTTAATACAACAAAGACCACCCTTAGTTTAAGGCCTGGGTAAGCCTGCCCACATTATTATGTCATACCATGCAGGTGATCTGATCTCAGCAAAGACGGACCGGCGGTACCTAGATCTCCAATTCGGTGGGCGCGCCTCCGAACCAAGATTCTTGAGAAAGCTCGTCCCGTGCCTCGAGTTGTGTAAGATCAACCAGTGTGGTGCGACGCCTGGCGGACAGTCCAAATGGCGATATCATGTTCGGCCGTGGTGCATTTATCCGGCACATGCGCCATGCCGATCACCACCCGCAATAGACGGAAACCCGGGGCGCTCACTCACCAAGTCACGACGCCAAGGCAAATCGCGACCATATACCCGGCCCGCCAGGCGCTACCATAAAGTCCCAAGACTCTCGGCACCGTCTCGTGTCCCCTCTCGGAGATGGGGGTTGGGGGTTGCGAGCCATCTCACTACAACCATCACACTTAGTCCAGCCCCTATTTCGCGCCAGCTTTGCCTGTGAATTAACCTCAAACCGTGAGAGGCGCCAATAAAGAGACCTGTGATTTGAGCCCAGGGTTTTTTTTTCTTTTGTTTCATTCTCGGAACAACTTCATATCCTGTGCCAACGATCAGTCCGAGAGGGGAAGATTATGGATCCCGAGAAGACATTCATCTGGCGGGACAAGATTGAGGTGCCTCCGTTATTCATTGGGAAGTCAACGGGCCATTAGGAAAGTCATACATAAATAGTGCTGGGTAAGATGAGAGAATCCAGTTTGTCTCGAGTCCCAAGCATTAAGCACAAGCTGAATCTGCATTGACCGCCAACTCTGTTTCTTCAACTTCTACCATCATGTTATCCAAGCTTGCCATCCTCGCCTCGCTCGTCGCGGGCGGGCAGTCGCAGTTGGCGGGAACCGAGCAAGAAGAGGTGCACCCCAAGCTGACTTGGCAGAAATGCACGGCTCCGGGCGCCTGCAGCAACGTGGCGGGCTCCATTGTCGTCGATGCCAACTGGCGATGGGCACACGGGGTCGGCGGTTACACCAACTGCTACACCGGAAACACGTGGAACAAGTCGCTCTGCCCCGACAACGAGGCCTGCGCCGCCAACTGCGAAATCGAGGGTGCCGACTACGAGTCTACGTACGGCATCTCGACCTCGGGATCCGCCGTCACCTTGAAGTTTGTCACCCCAAACAGCAGCGGCACAAATGTTGGCTCACGCGTCTACCTCATGGCCGACGACGAGTCGTATGAGATGTTCACCATGAACGGCAATGAAATCGCCTTCGACGTCGAGAACTCCGAGATCGGCTGTGGGCTTAACGGCGCGGTCTACTTCGTCTCCATGGACGAGGACGGCGGCAAGGCCCGCTCCCCTGGCAATAAGGCGGGTGCCAAGTATGGAACTGGCTATTGCGACTCACAATGTGCCCGTGATTTGAAGTGGATCGACGGCAAAGTAAGTCTCCCAGATCCCAACTCCCAGAGACCTCAACATGGTTCAGGGGACTAATGATACGACACAACGGTCTAGGGCAACGCCGAGGGCTGGCAGCCATCTGCCGAAGACGTCAACTCCGGCGTCGGTGCCATGGGGCCCTGCTGCGCCGAGATGGACCTGTGGGAAGCCAACAGCATGTCGTTTGCTCTGACACCCCACCCCTGTGAGGAATCTGGCTACGTTGTGTGCGAGACGGATAACTGTGGTGGCACTTACAGCGAGGACCGCTACGCGGGTCAGTGCGACCCTGATGGTTGTGATCTCAACCCGTTCCGCCACGGAAACACCGACTTCTACGGCCCCGGCAAGACCATCGACACCACCAAGAAGTTCACCGTCGTCACTCAATTCCATGGGTCTGGCAACACACTCAACAGCATTTCGCAGTATTTCATCCAGGACGGTGCCCGCATCGACGTGCCAGAGTCCAAGGTTGTTGATGGCGGCTCCGTCATCGATGAAGCCTTCTGCGACGCCTCCAAGGAGCTGTTTGCAGACAACATGCGCTACCAGGAGCTTGGCGGCCTGGCACAGATGGGTGATGCCACCGGCAAAGGCATGGTTCTCACCATCTCGATTTGGGACGACGTAAGTTGAATGGAAGAGGTTTCTTGTTCTTTCCCCAGGCCAATGTGAACATGAACAAAAACGAGAAGCTGACACGACTAAATGCACATAGTTGTATTCCAACATGCTCTGGCTTGACGGAGTTGTTTATCCCACCGATCGCAACCCAGGCGACCCCGGTGTTGCCCGCGGCGAGTGCCCACTCGAGGGTAGCGAGCCAGCAACAGTCCGTCGGAAGTTCGCCAATGCCAAAGTCACTTACAGCAACATCAAGTACGGTCCTATCGGGTCTACATATGATGTCTAGGCATGACTGGACAACGGTCAAACGAGGGGAGGTACGCCACCATGTACGCCAACGCCTCGACAGGCAATTGCGGACTACGGCGTGAGTAACTAATTTCGTTTGGTTGGTCTGGTCCTACAGTGGGCTGAAAAGATAAATGAATGTATTTGGAGAGTATTCGAGAATCCGCAGATTTCATGTACATTGTGTTTCCCATAGGGAGGGGGAAACTAGTTGTCAAGGACAATTCATCAAGATCTGGCTTGGCGACCTTCCCTGTTTTATTGACATGGTAGGGAGCCATATAAGAATCCATCCAGCCGGAAATAGATTTCAAGCCTTGGCATTATCAAGATGACTGCTGTACACCCCAACGCCCCTTTGGTCCAAGTTGGCATATGCTTCGCTTGCATCAGACGTCAGCACCTCCAAGATCGACCGCGTCTCGTCCCAAATAGCTTTCCGCATCTCCTGGGTCTTCTGAGAGGTCATGAAACTCGTGGGTCTGTAGTGTACCTCGTAAGCCTGTGGTCGCCATGGATGTAATCATGCATTGCCATTAAATCATACTTCTCGACTTCATAATCCCAGAGCATGGCGCCATGTGCATTCTCTACGGGCAGACATGAATTGACTATGGCCCTGCCACATACGACTGGCGGGCGCCCAAATATGCTCAAGAAGATTCTCGCAAGGAGCGAGCTCGTGCTCAGAGGTGATTTCGTCACGCCTGGGTCAAGTGAGTGTACATGGACCTGGCTTGGGTCCAGGAAAGAAGACAAGGCCTCGAACCAGCAATAGGAGACGATCTTGCAGATGCCGTATTGCGCAAGCTTCCAACTGGCCTTGCCGTCATTCACATCCTTCAAGTAGCCAGCAGCACTTGGATTCGGACATGGGTATTTAACCCAAGGGGCTGTCAGTCGAACTGCAGAAGAAGACACATTGCTAATGACAGTCGGGGCATGGCGCTCCGTTGCTGACCTTTGGAGATTAGGGAGTAAGAGCATGACCAGCAATGCGCATGAGAGATGTATTACTTGGAGATCTGAACGATTGTTAGTAAGTCAGCGGCACTAGTTGCGCAATTATTCAGAAGGCATGAATAGGAAATCTTACTTTCTTCCCAACCGTCTCCAGTGACGAACCTCTCTGTGTTGTTGGTGGCAGATCCTATGAGAAGAACGTCCACACTGGGTAGGCTTTGTAATTCTGCAGCGAAGGTCTTCGTGCTTTCAAAGGATGTAAGATCAATCTTCTTTATCAATATACGCCCTGGGTCAAGACCGTATTGCGAGACAATCGCCGTTGCCAGCCTCTCGGCCTTCTTCGTGTTTCGGACCCCAAACACAAGCGTGCCGACGTTGAGCTGTGCTAAGATTTTGGAAGCCTCGGAACACATTACCCCTGTAGCACCTAGAAAGAGCACGGCACTAGTAAGCGACTGATGTGGAAGTAGGCAGCCAAGATTGCAACGTTACCAATGATCACGACCGTCTTGCCTTCGAACAAGGCTTCTGGCTGGGCTAGTTGGGCCTTGGACTGTCGTCTGATTGCTCTGAAGGGATACGATTCCCCAACGTTCGCCATTGCGAAGTTCTGTCTCTAAAAGGAGTTGGTGTTGAGTGGTGTGATAGCAATACAAGTTGACCTCGTCCCTTTTCCGTCCCGTCTTTTGTTTCTTCAAGGGCATGACTCAACTTGTGTTTACAGCAGGCTTGAATCTTGATTTGGAATTCAACTCGTCGAGTTGAAGTCTAAAAGTATATCGCTTGTGTTAGAAGCCTACGCAGCTTGCACGCAACCTGTTCGAGACATCCAAGCTGACAGGGACGTACAGAATATCCCAGGGAGTATCTTCCTCACAAGCCGTCATCATCTAAACCTGAGGACTCGTATGGCAACAGGGCACGCACACGCCCACTGCTTCAAAGATACACCAAGCAGGGATGGAGTAGGTACTGTCTTGGCTGGAGGGCAATTGTCCTTCACGTTTGAATTACACTATGCCAAGGCGAAGCCACCTGAAGCCACCCCACACAAGGTGCCGGTGATGGTTTTCAGTCATGAAGACCGAGATACTCCGGTCATTGACCTACATAATGATAAAGTGGTATCTTTGGGTGATATATACATTCGGCAGATTAGGGTGCTACCAGATCATTCACGTCTGCAGGGGGCTTAGTCGTAGGCAGTTGCGATTAAGTATTAATGTGAAGGGGGTATCTATTCTAAATGCGTCTCTATCGTCTAATATATATTTTCCGCCGCTGTAACCTGAATCGGTACCAATGGACAAACGCCCGTCATAACCCAAATGTGCACATAACCGAAGGTCTCCTAGGTCTGGATATCGCGGAACCACGCATGGTCAAGTGCCTGTTGGGCCGTGATGCGCTTGCGGGGGTCAAAGTGAGTCATCTTGCGGATAAGGTCCTTGAAGTCGGCATCGAGTAAGTCGCTTTTCCACATGGCGAAAGGGCGACGCGGATTCTCCGAGCCGAAGGATCGAGCCATCTTGTTGAAGCTGGATCGCCATGGGTGACTCCGGCCAAGATACTCGAGGAAGTCATCCAGGTCATCCCATTCGGCGAAGTGGGAGATTTGGCGCTCCAGAATGGCGAAACGGGGGTCATTGGCGTCTCGAGGCATGTCCATCCAAAAGATGACACGTCGTAGCAGTAGAAAGATGCTGACGATGGCAAAGGAGAAGATGTCGGTCTGCTTGTTAATGGCACCCTTGACGTGCGCCTCGGGGCTCCGCCACCAGTGGTTGCCCACCTGGATGCCGCGAAGGGCCTGCTGGGGAGGAATGTACGTGGAGTCTTCAAGGTCAGACAACTGTACCCTGTCGACGACAATGACCTCGTCTTCGGTCGTATGGTAATCAACCATGATGTTGTTGGCCTTGACGTCCAGGTGAGCAATGTCATGAGCATGCATCGAGGCGAGTCCGCGCAGAGCGTCTCGGAGGATGCGCTTCTGTGTCACCAGGGATATGTCCTTCCAGGCAAAGTTCAAGAGATGGTCACTGAGGTACTCGTTGACGAACATGTTCTCGCCGGGGATGGTGTCGCGGACGGCGCGCAAGTAGGGGTTGTCGGAAAACTTGTGCTGCAGCGAGAGGGCATAGCTGTATTCGGGCTCGAAGAGCGTCTTGAGAACAAATTTTTGGTGGTCGGCCTCGGCCAGGTAGACATGACGGTCTTGCCTGTCCTGGAGAACCTGCTTGATGATATACTTTCGACCGGAGCTTCCGTGAACAGAGGCGCCGACGTGGGCAAATGGGTTCTGGGTACTCGGCGACAGACCGGAAGCCGTGTTCTCAATGGCGGTGGCAAACGATCGAGGTCGAATGCACTCGGCTCGGGCAGAGGGGGCGACACATTGTCGGCGCACTAGGCGCGTTAATGGGGTGGGTAACGAAGAGCGCAGTAGTCGTGATCCAAACGCCGCGGTCGCAGTCCGTTGTTGCATATTATGGGACCTTCCCGATAAGCGTCGTAGCCTTGGTGGAATGATAAGAAGGGGTGTGTTTGTTGGCTGGTCGGTCTAGAGTGGTTCAAGGGGTATGTGGGTGTCGACACAATACAGTGGATGGGGGAAATATCGAGATCGTGTCTTCTGTGCGGGGAGGAGTAAAGGTAAAGCAATGAGTATCAGTGACAGACTCGAGGCGTGTGTGTGTATGTAGAGCAAATGCGAGAACCAGAGATTGGTCAACGGTTGTCAAACAATGAGATGGAAGCGGACATCGGATGTAGGTATTAGGGGATTCTGGCCTACTAGTAGAAGCTAGAGCTTAGAAATTTTGGGGGATCGGCGTGACAAGGGCGGGTCCGGGGCGGTGGCCTACAAGTTGACAGATGGTGGAGGACGCGCTGGGAATCTAGGCCCTGTGCGGCGTCGGTTTCAGGACGGTGGATAGTGGCAGTTGGATGAGGCCAAGGGGCAGAGCTCGAGCGCCAGTGGATGGATACCGCTAGACAAGCCCACTAAGGCGCCCGCCACAGTAGCTAGCACAGCCCCAACGTCTGCACAAGGCTTAGCCTTCGGTCGGACGATAAATTGACTTACATCATCATCATCTCCTTGTCCCAGGCAGTTGACAAACGCAAGTCAAATACCTCTAGCCAACCGTATGTTCAAGGAATTTGGTAATCACAATACTTGTTAGCGACACAACTTCTTCACTAACAAGCCAGCTCCGAACGCAGTCGTGGAGGACCTCTTTATTGGGCTCTATTGCTTATGCGGACTTGAGAACCCGCCGTCGGATAAGGCGTTACTATGCACGGCCGGGTTTCCAGTTGCGCTTCACCTTCCTTTCTATCTACTGGACGGCTTGATACCCTACCTATACGCCGTCCTTCTCAGGAGCCAAATTTCACAGAACGTCGCGACAGCTTCTTTGGGAGGATGTCCAATTTCTTGAATTGCGCCGTATCTTACTACATCGAAGGGGGCTGAGAATATTGCGATTGTTATATTGATGGAGAACGCCGAGTTCCAAGGCATGCAATGCTGGCAGCCGTCGGTATGACCAGACGGGGACGACTCGTACGCACACTATGGAGAGCAAATAACGCAAAGGCCCAGAAGTGTGGCCACCGATCGCCAAAGCCATGAATACCTAAAAGCTATTCATGGAAGACTCACCATTGCCCAGCCATCACAGTGTTTTAGTGGTCAGTAGCTTCCTTTCCCGGTACGCCTGCGAGGATTATAAGGTGATATGGAACATAATCACGGCGCAGTGTTGAGAACATGGCTTGCATTCGTTATTAGATGATGTCAATCAATCTAAGATATATTTCTAGGAATTTTGCCTCTCCATTAAAGAAACAGCATTAATGGCTTGTACCGGGACTATATGAGTTGCTATCCAATTCGTACGGGACGTTATCCGCAGGTCTCTCGAAACCCTTGTCTTGTGCCCAAACCGTCTTACCGTGCAATTCTTGAGGTGCGGTGATATGTTGCTGTGCTGGCACAGCCGACCAGCCCGATGGCGCATATGTCATACTACTGCCGGTATAGTGGTTATTGTTATCGTTGTTGTTATCGTTGATCGTCATGCTGGTTGTGCTTTCGGCTGCCCTCCCCTGTCTCCGCTTGCGCACTAAGAATAGTCCTGCGAGACCCAATATTGCCAATACCCCCACAGTGGCGCCTATGGCTATACCTGCAATAACCCCGGAAGAGAGGCGACCGTTATCGCTTTCACTGCTCTCAGGGTTCGAGTTCACCGTCGCAGAGGGCTGGACGACGCCCGGCATGTCTCCGCCGCAACCGTCCGCCGCCCTCTTCTCGGCTACGACGGGCACCAAGCTTGACGAGGAGGTTGGGTTCGCGCGCCAGAGCGTGAAGGTGCCGGCATCATGATCAACCATGAGGTACGCGGCCGTGAGGAAGTAGCGACCGAGCGTTGCCGGGTTGCCATCATCGGCCAGCGGGCTCAGCAGGAACTCGCGGTAGTTGCGGTCGAACAGGCGCGTGCCGTTGCGGTCCACATACGCTTTGGGCACCATGAACTGGTCGTTGGGCACACGTACGGACAAGCCTGACGACAGACTGATAGATAGATCTCCGCCGAAGAACTTGCTTTCAGGGGAAGAAGAGTATGTCAGCGCCCCCCAATGCAGCTCGGTCGACGCCCCGTTAATCCCCGTGTCCGTCACATGCGACGTCTGCGTCAGCTGCTCGAACTGCGTCGCCACGCTCCACGGCGCCTCGATCAGCAGCTGCCGTTGCGGCACGATGTAGACCGGTAGTGAGTAGTTGGGCGGGAAGAGGCTGCTGCTCTTGCCGTCGCGCGTGATGATCTGTATGTCCAAGACAGTCACCTTCATGCCAGTCCAGCAGCCCGTCGTGTCGCTGTAGTCGAGGCGCTGCGTGTAGTTCGCACCGATCGTTTTGTCCCGGTCGTAGCCCCCGAGCACCACCGATCCGTCCAGCGGCCTGCTGTTCCACATACGACCCCAGAAAATAGACCACGTCCGTGACCGAATTCGACCCATCGCGACCAGTTGATTCAGCAGCGTCGAGTTGGCGCCCAGCCCCAGCGCGTGCATGATAGTATAGCCGTGGTCCCAGTTCAGGCGCGGGATGCCGAGCGGGAACTTGTCGAGGCGCAGCAGTTGGTCATCGGCGAGGGCGACAGTGTCAGTGCCCCCGAGGCTCGTCGACAGCAGCTCAGGGATGCCCAGCTCGGCACCCTTGGCACCTGTCTCCACGGTGGCTCCCCCGGCTGTGCGAATGTCGCTTGACTGTTGGTAGGTGGAAGAGGCGTTTTCGTAGAAGTACTCCCCCCTCCGGACCGCGCAAATAACATCATTCCATATGATGCTATTGTCACAATAGGCTTCGTAGTCGTAGAGCCATGTGTTATTGAGCTCTCTTCATCGTTGTCAGGTCAGCGCGGGAGTTCTCCAGTAAATTCTTATCATTTGATCATTTTTGGTGAGTACTTACGCCCATGGCATGACTACCAGATCCTGTGGCGGTGTTCCAACCTTGACAGGAATCCCACGCATGTACGAGCCCTTCACCTTGGGGAGAACCTGAATATCCTTAAGGGGCAAAGCCACGGGCTGCGCGTAGCATTTGGATGCAGCAGCATACGAGAATTGAGAGAGGGAGGTCAAGGTGATGACGGTCAGATGAACGACTATCATCTTAGCTTTCATTCTGTCCCAGGATGATTCTGCTTGGGGAAAACAGGAAGTCAAAGTACCTGGCGTAGTCACCTTCGCGAAAAGAGGTGCGGAAGAAACGAGACACGCTTCGGTAGAGGGAAAGGCCAGTATATTCTCTTAGGCTAGATAAATACAAACATATGGTCCTGTCTCGCCTGTGCCGCATCGTATTGTAGGTTGGCGCGCGAGCAGCTAAATCCTTTCATCATAACCAACTACGTCTTGGCAACCACATCATGGCCAACCACATCTTTGCTGCTCGAGGCAATATGGCACCAAAGCTTCATCCCTGTTGGTTCAAATAGATCTGATTGGTTCTTTATTCGTCGGCGGCTAGTATTGCCAACATGAAAAAGGCTATCTGTCACAGGTACGGGAACCCCCATCCTGGTCAGGGACTGCGCCTCCTCCACACCACCTAAATGCCCCAGCATAATCCTCTGATGTTGGGTAGTTACCCGACCATTTGGCGACGTTTTTCATCGCATGTCCTTTTTGCTGATTTCATTGAACATTGTCGATATCTTGCTTTACAAACACTCAACATACCCGATCTCCGGCAAGCTTTTCAGAGGAGTCAACTTCATTTATCCCAGGTTGAATGTTGTAGGCCATTCGCTCCTACCATTTTCGTCGATCTTTGGTCCGACCGCACGAGACAGGATCACTCAATGGCCGCCTGGAGGCGATCGCGCATAGTGCCTTTGCTGGCACTAGTCGTCACCCTCTTTTTACTATATGAACTCGACTTTTCAATACCACAGCCACCGGCCGTTAGCTCCGGCCATCGAAACCAACGTAAAGCTGAATTCGAGACCAGCTCTTCGTTTCACGCCGTCCTCCGGCTTCAATTGGTCGACGGCCGAGTTGTTCTTCCCCGTCAAGCCCTTAACGCCGCTACCTAGGGGTCCTCGCAGACAGCTAGCTAAAATCCAGCACAACTTTGGCGCACATGCGCGCAATGACCCCGTCACTGATAAACGCCGTCTGGCTGTCCGGGAAGCCTTTGTGCGCTCGTGGGACAGCTACAAAAAGTATGCCTGGCTCGACGACGAGCTGAAGCCTGTCAGTGCGGGGTCCAAGAACCCCTTTGGCGGGTGGGCGGCGACACTGGTCGACGCCCTAGATACTCTTTGGATAATGGACCTTCAAGATGAGTTCTTCCAGGCAGCGCAGGCTATGGTGGATGTAGACTTCGGCAAGACGGAAGAAACAGGGGTCAATCTCTTTGAAACCACCATCCGCCATCTTGGTGGACTTCTGAGTGCTTACGACTTGAGTGGTGAGCCAGCTTTATTAACGAAAGCTATAGAGTTGGGTGATATGTTATATATGGCATTTGATACGCCTAATAGGATGCCGGGGTTTTGGCTCACTTTCGAGAATGCTAAGCGAGGAACACAGACAGCTGGGTATGCCATCAGATAAAGGACCACTTTTAGGAGCTTGCCTTACTGACTCGACCTATATAGGACACACGATCCAAGTGCTGCGCCCACTTCCCTATCTATGGAATTCACGCGCCTGGCTCAACTGACCGGAGAAGACAAATACTATGATGCCATTGACCGCGTAAGAGCCTTTCTCGAACGCACCCAGGAAGACTCCCTCCTTCCGGGTATGTGGCCTTCCATGATTGATTTTGCCAATCAAGGTGTGCTCGGCGATAATGGCTTCACAGTGGGTGCGCTGGCCGATTCCCTTTACGAGTACCTGCCCAAGATGTTCGTGCTCTTGGGCGGCCGCGAGGGTTCCAATTCGTACGAGAAGATGTACCGGCGAGCTATGGGGGTCATCTCGGAGCGCATCCTCTTCCGGCCAATGATCAAGAGAAGCCAATCTGACGCGCCTTTGCTTTTTGCCGGAACTCTGTGGATTCACCAAGACGGCCCGTCCTTCGTCCCGGAGGGCCAACACCTGTCCTGTTTCGCCGGCGGCATGTTCCTCCTGGGCGGCAAGATGTTCGGCATCGAGGACCACGTTAAGATCGGCGAGGCGCTCGCGCGTGGGTGCGGATGGGCGTATGCGGCGTTTCCCACAGGTGTGATGCCCGAGCTGTTCAACATGGTCAATTGCGGTCCGTACGAGGACTGCGGCTGGGACGAAGCACGGTGGGCAAGGGAGGGCGACCCTCGGCTACCTTTTGGCTTCGTCAACGCGCGCGATCCGCGCTATCTCCTACGACCTGAGGCCATTGAGAGCATCTTCATCTTATACCGCATCACCGGCGACGAGAAGCTGCGCGACGTCGCCTGGGCCATGTTCCAAGGTATCATGAAGTCGACCAAGACCGAGTACGCCAACTCTGCCATCGCGGACGTCACTGTGGAGGCCGAGACAGAAAAGCAAGACTCGATGGAGGTGAGATAACTCAACAACAGTCGAGAATTCATGAGGGAAAAGTGAAAAGATGAGCTAATATAATTACACAGAGTTTCTGGCTGGCTGAAACGCTTAAGTACTTCTACTTAATATTTTCGCCCCCTGATCTCATCAGCTTGGACGAGTTTGTCCTGAACACGGAGGCTCATCCTTTCAGGCGGACATAAGGGCCTGCTCCTCAAGCAGTAACATGATTACGTTTGAAGGAAATATCTTCCCAAGCCCGTCGAGTGCTGATGCACTTCCAAGTACCATCAATTGGGCCCTATTCAGACTTTGACCAATGAATTGACGCCAACGATGTGCCGAAACTATATACGGTTGTGGAGACCGGAATATGTCCATGATGATGACAAGAGTAACCTTGATGTGGAATAGGAGATTTTGATTAGGTATGTGATGAGGGACAGTCATATAGACACGTCTAACTCATGCAGACCTTTCGTGAATCAACTCGGCGATCATCTCAATGGAGGGGCGGCACAAGCACTGACATCCGTGCCGCCATCATGTTACCCCGCTCTCCGTATTCCGCCCGCATACTAGAGACCCCGGCCCTGAAGATACCGTTTCATGCAAAATTCTCGAAGCTCTTGTCAAGCGAGACTTTGAGACAGGCTCTCTGTATATGTTTGGCCGCTCTTCTCCTCCTGGGCATGTGAAGATTGGATGGACAGCACGCAGCATTGAAGTGCGCCTCAGCCATTGGGCCAAGTGCGGATACCTCCGCACTTGTTGTTCCGCGAGGACAATGTTCCATTTGCGCACGAGCCAAGAGACCATATTGTGGGGGTAAGAGTCATCAGGAGTGGTTCGAAGTCAGCAAGGAGGACGCAGAACAAGTCATAAGTCGCTAGGCAAGAGTTCTGAAAGAAGTTCCGCTTTATGACTGTGAAGGAGCTTTGAAGCCTTAATGGAAGCAATACCTAAAGCAAGTGGCCATTGATGGGAAGGTATTTACAGATCAGAATCTGTGGGAGCACCATGAGTCTGCTGCGGTCGGTAGTTCAACGCGCCTGACAGCTCCCTATAGCTCAGCACATACGCTCAAGCTCGAGGAGGTGAAAGAAGAACAAGAGAATAATCAGTTGTGTCCAGTGGAAGAGAGGAAAGTTCTACCAACCAAGTCAAGGAAAAAGAGGTGGAGCAGCATAATGATCGCCTGCATCCGGCGGTTGAGAAGACTGTGTAGAACTTGGGGGTATTCACAATAGAGTCGTTAAGGCAGTGTGACTCACTAATGAGTTAAGATTGATGCTTACATTGATTATTAACGTAGAGAGTGTCTATATGAAATACATAGGAGACGTCCGTCGTTATATATCTAATCTCACCTTCACTGACATCGTTGGATCACCTGATCCTGGTGATCCCTTTATTGGTTGGCTCAGTGGGCTCACTGGCCGTTTGCTGGTGATCCCCGTGAGCCGTCACGTGACTCATGTTCCTTTGTCGTTGTGTCTCGTTCTACTGCTGCCGCCCTTAGATACTTCCCTAGCACCATCAGAGGGAAGTAGTGGCGATACATATCAAAGCCCAGGTAGATATGATTCGGGATAGCTGTCCCAGTAAATCTCCATTCAGGCCAACTTGCGCCACCACTTTCTAGGACATCAGTCTGCGTATTAACGAGATACTCAATGCCATTCATAATCTCCGTACTCTGGGCATTGCAATTCGCCAGGAGCCCCAGTAATACCCAGGATGTCTGAGAAGGCGTCGATGGGCCTTTGCCAGCTCGTGAAGAGTCTTGGTAGGACAACAGGCTTTCACCCCATCCTCCATCTGGGTTCTGCATCTGATTAAGCCAGCTCGTAGCGGAGAATATCATGTCTTGGACTTGGTCATTCTCTTCGCTAAAGTATGACAGGCCGCAGATAACGTTGCTTGTGCCGTAGAGATAGTTTGTGCCCCACTTTCCCCACCAGGCGCCGAACTGCTCTTGCTCGCTGGCTAAATATCCAATGGCTCTGGTGCATGCGAAGGAAATCTTGTCTCGGATTTCTGGCTCTAGATACTCGTTCTCCGAGAGCTCGATCATAAGTCCAAAGGCTTCCAAGACACGGCCCGTCACATCAGCAGAGGATGGATCGCAGAAGCCATCCATATCCGAGAACGGTATCTTATTCAGCCACAGGTTATCGTTTTGGACCTCGAAGGCGGCCCAGCCTCCATCGCGGTTCTGCAAGCCACATACCCAGCTAGCCGCTTTTGCGACGGTCGAAGAGCCAACGCCTGAGGGGTCCTGGGTAATAATGGCGAGGATGACGGCTGCCGTGTCGTCCATATCCGGGTACCAGCTATTGTTGTACTCGAAGCAGAACCCGCCGGGGTCAAGTGAGCTACTGCCATAGACCCGCCAATCGCCCACCCTGTTATCGAGGACCTGTCTGGATTTGACCCAATTAATTGCCTTCCGCATACGCTCGTCATTCCTGTTGACGCCAGCGCCGCAGAGGCCGCGCAGCATAAACGCCGTGTCCCAGACCGGCGAGACGCAAAGTTGGAGGCGTTTTCCCCACTCTTCATCATGCAAGGTAAACCGCTCAATAGAATCAATCCCGCGCCGTACGCAGTCGTCCTGGAGAGTGTATCCCTCTAAGAGCAGGGCTTGCACGCTCGCATGCGCAAACGTCGCCATACCCCCCCAGTCACCCTCCTTCTCCTGATGGTCCAGAATCCATCGGATGCATCTTCTCCGGGCAGCGTAGCGGAATATCCATAAAGGCTGGACTTTGTTCAAAAGAGATAGCCCTTTGTCTATTAAAGTAAAAGCAATGGAAATAGGGTCAGACTCCCAGGGCCGTAGGAGCGACGGGCTGTAGGGAATGTTTTTGTTGTCTGGATTCAGCCAGAGCTCGTCGAGAAACGGGTTGTTTGCGCAGGGTACGCCATTAGATCATTAAACAATAACAAACAGCTAGAACGAATTTTTAGAAATAACTCTCGAATACAGACCGCTACCCGCCTGCAATTTCGGTCATTGGACCTCCGACGCCCCCGCTATATACTGGGACCTTCCAGGCCTCGGTGCGGCGCCGGCGCGGCCTCTAGTGGTCGAAAGCGCTGTTTCTAGGCTGTCTTGGCACACCATGGCCAAAGACAAGTCCGGGCAGTGGCCCCACGTAGGCAATATCACCACTAGCATCTCGGCACATCACCACAACCTTACAGGAGACCTCCAGCGCCTCCAGAACTATATCAAGACCAGAGAAGAGACCTCCAGCGGCGCTCCCGGCATGCCGGCAGCCCGCCTGAAGCCGCTTCTCTCATCGTTCGACTCGTTCCTGGAAAAGTTTTCTCGCGAATCTGGGGTCCAAGCTTGGGAGACCCACTTAAACGAGATTACCGCCGCCCAGAAGCTCCAATCCCGGCAAATCGCGGACCTGATAAAGGCCGTCCAGACGGCCACAGTACCCCCGACTGCCCCGGATTCGGTTCAGGGTAACCGTCTCCAGGGTAACACCTCCGGGGGTTACCCTAGAGGGAGCTATGCGTCTATGGCAGCGAGAGCCGCAGAGCCCTCTCCCGCTGTCAAGACGGTCCGGTCGTGGACCTCGGCGACGGGAACGACGCACCACGAGTACATCACGGAGACGCACGTAAGAGAAATCACCATCAAGCTGCACGACTCCCTGAGGGACGACGGGAAGGCGATCAAGTCCTGGCTACAGGGTAGCTTGGCCGGCAACTCCCGGGCCCTCATCAACCACATCAACCAGGCCATCCACCAGGGCGCCACCGAACCCCCTGGAGCTCCGGCTTCAGGGCCTTCAGGCCCCGACGTCGAGATGGCCGACAGCAACATTGCCCCTACGGAGGAGCTTAGGCCCTTCCACGGCATCCAGGTCAACAGTGCCACGTTCCTCAAGTCAGGGGACATCCAGGTGCACACAGCTTTCGTGGCCCAGGCCAGGCTGCTCCTAGAGCATGCCGACCAGTGGGTGAAATACGTCGGACACAAGGCCAAAGTGGTCATACCGACGTACGGAGTGGTAATTCACGCTATCCCGACGAACTCTTTCTACCCTGAAAGGCCGAAGGATATGGCAACTCAATTACAGACACTAAACGCTAGCATGCTCCAGGGTGCTACAATTACCCACTCCGGCTGGTTGACTAGCCACGGGGCCACCAAGCAGATGTCCTCTATCGTGGTCGAATTCAGCCAGCCCGAGCCGGCGAATCGACTCATCGTCTCCGGCTGCCTCTGGTCGAACGAGTCGCATCTCGTAGAGAGATATGATAAGTCCTGCCGGATCAAGCAGTGTCTCCGATGCCAGAAATACGGACACATCACCACCCAGTGCGCTGCCGCACACGATATCTGCGGTTTCTGCTCCCAGTCCCATGACACGAGGAAGTGCCCCGTCCGCTCTTCCTCGGCCCCCCTAAAGATCCCTAAATGCACCAACTGCAAAGGACAACACGCCGCCTGGAGCAACACCTGCAGCCGCCGGAAGCAGGAGGCCACCAGGGTCAGCGACGCCCTGAAAAACAAGCCCCGATACTGGCCTGTTTCAGAACCTGCCGCACCAGCCACCACCGCCACCCCCGCACCGACCACTGGACCGACCACCACTAACCCCACTAACCCCGCTAACCCTCCTGGGGGTCCGGCACCCCCAGCACCCCCAGCCCCCGGAGCAGGCCCGGGACCAGCCCCTAAGGCGCAAGCACCTGGACCGGCCCCTAAGGCGCCAGCGCCACCGGCGCAGCAGGCCCCTGAACCACCAGCACCACCGGCGCAACAGGCCCCTAAGGCACCAGCGCCTCCAGCGCAACAGGCCCCTAAAGCACCAGCGTCACAGGCCCAACAGGCCCACGAACCACCACCACCACCACCGCCGGCGCCCGCACCGGCACCTGCCACAGCTACCCCGGAGCAAGTGGCCGCGGGAGCCACCCAGCAGTCAGCTGAGGGTGCTACCCTGGAGCAGACCGCTGAGGGTGTCACGGCCGAGGCCGAGACGACCCAGCAGCCCACCGAGGGTGTTACCCTGGAGCAGACCGCTGTGGATGCTACCCGGCGGTCCGCCGAAGGGGCTACCCTAGAGCAGACCGGCGAGGGTACTACCCTGGAGCGAGATACCGAGGGTGTTACCCCGGAGCAGAATGCCGAGGGGGTTACCCTGGAGCAGGATGCCGAGGGGGTTGCTCCGGAGCAAACCGCCCAGGAAGCTACCCCGCAGGCACCTACCACCCCTACATCTACCCCCGACGCTATGGAAGGCGTTACGAAGAACACCTACGACCTCCCGGAGTCCTCCCCTGAACCGGAGGCAGACCCTACCCACGCACCATCCGGACCTGGAGCAGAACATGACCTAAACTCCCAGCCCCTTATGCAACGCCTAACTCGCCTACGCCGGAGGGCCGCTATAAGGAAATTTAAGCCTGGCCACCGCAGCCGACTTAGCGACGAACTCGACGAACTGGCTAGCACATCGACCCCTAGAGCGGATATCCACGACGCCATGCCTCCCCCGAAGAAGCAGAAAAGGAGACGAAACGGTCCCGCCCACCCGGTAACGCCAAAGAAGCCTGACGCCGACCCCGACGCCGTCCTATACGGTATAACCCCCGGAAAGCACAGCACCGCAAAGGAGGCCACCAGGCCCATTCCCCAGAAACCACGCTCCCGAACTACTTCCGCTAGGGGCCGGAAACAGACACGAGACGAGGAGGAACCGGCCCTGGTCACCTCCGACCTGCCGAATACCTAATGAGTGGCACACCCACTCTACGCATCTTACAGTACAACGTCCATAAGTCGAAAGAGAAGGTAATGGGGACCTTTTTTGACGACCCGAAGGTCTTGGACTACGACGTTATTGCGATCCAGGAGCCCTGGATCAACTCCAAGGAATACAACAGCTACAACCCGAGAGTTATGGATTTTACCCTCTGGCTTCCGACCCCAGATAAGATTACCGGAGTAGCCTTCTACGTGAATAAGCTGCTGGACCAGTCACGTATCTCTTTTACCAGTCACACGAGCCACTTAGCCACGCTCGCTATCTCGTACGACCCAGTTACCACCACCACCACTACCCCTAATACACTATACATCCACAACGTCTACAATAACCCCTCGAGGGACCAGCCGCTCAGCACCCTTCGAGAACTAGCCAACACCTTCCGCAGCTACAGGGTAGCCGACCCGAAGGCTGCCCACCTTATCGTGGGTGACTTCAATATCGAAAGCCCTGCCTGGGCGGTGGAGGACCTAGGGGACAGGGGCACGGCACGGGACGGTGCCCCGTACTTTAGGGACTTTCTAGGTGCTGAAGGCCTGGAGGTAGTACTGCCCCCGGGTACCTACACCAGGCTGGAAAACACCTCATCCTCCACGATCGATCTGGCCATCTGCTGCAGGGTAGCAGCCGGACTGCTTCTCGAGTGCAGAAGGGCCGATGAGGTGCACCACGATTCCGACCACCGCCCCATCCACACCATCCTCCAACTACAGCCACCACAAGCCCCTCCACGCCCCCCTAAGAAGCTCTGGGCGAACACGCCGGTGGACGTGTTCAGAACTCGACTAGCTACCCGGCTGCCCCGGCTACAGGGTAGGCCTTCGAATGAGCAGGTGCTCGATTCGTTTCGGGAGGTGGTACAGGCCCTCCACGATACGATCGAGGAGGTCGTGCCTGTGGCAGACCCCGTGGCCTACCACAGGCCCGGCTTTTCAGCAGAGTGCAAAGCGAAGTGCCGAGAAACGAATCGATTTAGAAGGGTTTGGCAGCGCACCAGGGCCCCGAGAGACTGGGAGGCGTACTGCAAATCCAAGAACCAAAAGGGCACGGCGGTGAAGAAGTCACTGACGGAGGCCTGGCAGGAGAGGGTGAACAAGGCCTGCGCCGAGGGACCGAAGGGCATGTGGGGGTTGGTGAAGATGTCCAAATCGGCCGGCCAGGGCGTCCAGAAACAGAACGTCACTCCCACTATCGATAACCAGACCACTTTTGAGGGAAAGATCGAGGCGCTCAGCAAGGCCTTCTTTCCCCCGCCCCCAGATAAACCGCGCACCCCTCCACCAAAGCTCGAATACGGGGACTTCATTCCCTGCCCGCCCCTCACCCGAAACGAAGTCGCACAGGCCATTTTCAGGCCCAGGCCGCACAAAGCCCCGGGACCCTCCGGGATCCCCAACCACATCCTTCGTATCTCGATGGACCTCCTTATGCCTCTGCTGCACCCGCTATTCAACCACTGTCTCTTCAGGGGCCTCTGCCCCTTTAAGGATTCTATCACAGTGGTCTTGAAAAAGCCTGGAAAGGCCAGCTACAGCACCGTCAAGGCCTTCAGGCCGATCGCTCTTCTGGAAACGATCGGCAAGGCCCTGGAGTCGGCCCTTGCCGAACGAATCAGCTACTACGTCGAGCACTATTCCCTTCTACCACAGGACCACATCGGAGCTCGCAAGACGAGGTCTACAGAACACGCTATCCACGTTCTGCTGGAACGCATTCACGAGGCGCACGGCGCAGCCGACGAGGGGGAATTTCAAGTAGCTACCCTGCTGATGTTGGACGCCTCCGGGGCGTTCGACAACGTCGATCACGACAAATTAGTGGACTGCCTGGCCCGGAGAGGCCTCCCCAGGCCTGTCGTCCAGTGGATTAGTAACTGGCTTAGGGACCGCCGCACGAAGCTCAAGCTCCCAGAAGGAGAGTCGGACTGGATCCTCCAGAACTACGGTATCCCCCAGGGGTCTTCACTATCACCACTGCTGTGGCTGTTCTACAACGCAGACCTTCTCGACGAGATCTTAGGGGAAGGCACCACTGCGGTCAACGCTGGCACGGCAGCGACAGGGGCCGCTCCAGGTGCAGACGACCCCCAGGACAGCACCAGCAGTGACAGTGCGACCCCTCTACCGGGTAGCACCCGGACTTACCCCCTACAGGGTAGCTCCAGGTTATCTACCACGGCGTGGGTGGACGATACCGGCATTCTGGTGATCGGAGCGTCCGCAGCAGCCAATTGTCGAGAGCTAGAAAAGGTGCACGGGAGAGCTGCAGTGTGGGCAACGAAGTACGGATGTGTTTTCGCACCGCAGAAGTACGAGTTAATGCATTTCCACACAAAGAGGGCCCCAGCTCCCCGTGCACCCACTAAAAAGGCAGCAGCCACGGGGGCACCTACAGGGGTAGGTGCACCCAATCAGGCCACAGCAGCACCTACAGGGGTAGGTGCACCCACTACTAGCCCCAACGGCACGCCACTGAAGGAGTGCATCCACATACCTGGCGCTGCACCGATCGAACCGACCCAGAAGCTTCGGCACCTGGGGGTGTGGTTCGATCCAGGCCTTCTTTGGGATCACCACATTCAAGAGATTACCCTAAAGGTTCGAAAATCGATACAGGCACTCAGCGCCATTTCCGGTGCGAAATGGGGGTGCAGCACCCTCCAACTGCGGCAGCTCTATCAGGCGATAGTAGTGCCGCAGATTACGTACTGCAGCACGGTGTGGTACCAGCCTCACGTCCGGGCAATGAGGGAAGGCCGGACGAAGCAGCACCTAACGGCGCTGCGGCAGCTGCAGACAGCTGCACTGCGGGTGGTCACTGGAGGACTCCCCTCCTCGGCGCTGCTGGCGATGTGCGCTGAGATGCACGTGCTACCGATCGAACAACAGCTCCTCCAGGCCAACCACATGGCCTACCTTAGGCTGCGCTCGAACCCCCTAACAGCACAATACGGTATATCGACGTCCGACACAGCGCGGCGAGCCCACTACAGATCTCCCCTAACACGCCTCATCGACCACCACCAGCAGTTCCATAAGACACAACCACCGCTCGAAATCATCGTCCCTTTTGTCGTCCCACCATGGTGGAAACAGGTCACGACAGTCGTCCCGAAAGGCGAAAAGGCAGGCAAAGCCCATCACGAATACATACTGAAGGCTTTCGGGTCCAAGTCACTGGTATTCTACACGGACGGTAGTGGCTACAACGGCGGGGTCGGAGCGGCGACCTTCCAGCCACGGCAGCCAACCTCCAGGGTCGAAAGGTCCGAAACGGCGTACATGGGAACCCTCACTCAGTCCACGGTCTACCTGGCTGAGCTACAGGGTATCTACATGTCACTGAAGGTTACCCTGCAGCTGCGGAACCGACAGTTCTCCCGGGTCGACATTTTCACGGACAACCAGGCCGCCATTGCCTCCTCGGCGTGGCCACAGCGACAATCTGGACAGTGGTTACTACGGCGTATCTCGGTTCAGCTCACTACCCTGCAGCAACAGGGTATCTCGGTCAACATTCACTGGATCCCGGCGCACACGGGAGTACCGGGTAACGAGCGCGCCGACGAGCTGGCCAAGGCGGCCGCTGAAGCACCCGCTATAGCGGCCGCCAGAAGGGCCCGACACACCTACACTACAGCTACCTTTGCACTACGGTCACCTACCACAGCACCCGTTGCAGCACCTGTGGCACCTACAGCACCTGCTACAGCGCCCACCACAGTGCCTGCCACGGCGCCTGCTACAGCACACCCTCCACCAAGGCCAACGCCAGCGCCAGCGCCAGCTACCCTAGAGGACACGACAATAGCGCCAGCTACCCTGGACTCACCAAGCACGCCGGCGCCAGCTACCCTAGAGGACACGACAATTGCGCCAGCTACCCTGGCGGACGCCGCAGCACTGGAGGCCCTCCGGACCGCCGGTGCTATAGTGGCCGCCCCGGTAGTCCAGCGCGTTCAGCGCATCCCCAGGGCCCTGCACACGCCTAGGGGCCGCGTGCAGCACACCCCACGGGGGCCGATGAGGCCTATTACTAACCAAGCCCCCTACACCACAGTGGCCGCACAGCGCATGCTGGCCAAAAAGACCACCGCACAGCGCTGGGCCGACGAATGGGATGGTGCACCACACGGAAGGGTACTGCACCACATCCTCCCACAGCCCGAGAGGGCTACCCTGTTGCGATACCAGGGCATGAAGCGGCTGGTATCGTCCACCGTTTTCCAAATCCGGACCGGCAAAATCGGCCTTCGGGATTACCTGTGGTCCATACGGAAGGGCGACTCGCCGCTGTGCGACTGCGGTGAGCGCCAAACGGTCCGACACGTGCTACTCGCCTGCACGAAATACAGGGCGTTACGAGAGGAGGTCTGGGGGACACCTGGCTCTGGCTGGATATCCCCTCGACCTCCCACCTCTACCCGGGACTTATGGGAGTCGAAACGAGCACGGACAGCCGCCATCTTCCTCCTCCGGACCGGTCTTCTAGGACGCTTCACTCGGTCGGAGATGGAGGACGAACCGCCCAGGAAGCCCCCGAAGGAACCCCCGAAGAGGCCCCCGGACGGTCCCCTAGGGGACGACCCCCAACCCAACCGCGGTGAATAGCAGACCCTCCAGGCTGGAAGACAGCCCCCCTCAGTATACAGACACACACATCACCCGCCCGGCTACCCTGTAGGGGCGTCGTCGTCCGTATCGGTCGGTTCCCTCGGGGATCGATCGGGTTCAGGCGTCGACAAGCCTACAGGGTAACGGGCGCTCACTGGTTGCGCATCGGTGGATTTTCGCATATTAGTGCACCTCATAGAGCCTCCCTCGGTGCTTCCACTCGAAGCACCCCTTCCGGCACCCTCGCACTTCTTTCGTGCGACTGGTGCTGGAAAAGCACCCCTCCAGCTCGCTCCGGTCGCTGTGGCCAAACTCCCACGGCTACCCGCCAGCACTCAAAACGACCTACCCCCAGATGCGAAGGCATCACCCTCACGGGTAATCACCACACCACAACACTTACCCGGGAGCTGCCCAAGCAGCTACCCTGAACGGTCACCAAATCCGACATCTTACCTTCCCCTCCCCTTTTCTTTTCTGTCTTCACGTGTAGCAGCGTGTTCCATAGCTAGATAGCCGTAGTTGACAGATAGCAGGTGATGGAGGACGCGGTGGCGCGTTCAGGGCCTGTGCGGTGCAGTTTCAGGGCGGTGGATAGTGGCAGTTGGATGGCGCCTACAGGGCGATGGCCCGAGCGCCTAGGGGTGGATACCGCTGCGAGCGCTGGAAAGGCGCCACGGGGGCGCCGCCATAGTGTACCATAGAAGCTAGCATAGCCACAACGTCTGCATAAGGCCAGGCCTTCGGTCGGACGATAAATTGAGCTCGGTGGTGATTTGCGTATTGTAATTTAAACACGCGTGGGATTAAATCCTTTGCAGACGACTTAGCTGTGCGAAAGGGTCCTGTAAGCAGTAGAGTAGCCTTGTTGTTACGATCTGCTGAGGGTAAGCCCTTCTTCGCCTAGATTTCTCATATGTGCGCCCTCCTGGGGCCGATGCGAGGAGTTTACTTGTTGGTTTTTGTTGGCGTGCGCCGGCCGCTACAGGGTAGCTGCGGCTGGACTTGGTAAAAACGCGAGTTGGAGATCGCTACAGGGTAGCTGTGTGTGAACTTGGTGAAAAAAGTGAAGGCGTCGCTACAGGGTAGCAGTGGCAACGCTACAGGGTAGCTGCGGGAGTGCTCCAGGGTGGCTCCAGGGTAGCTGCGTGTGGACTTGGTGAAAAAAAAACGCAAAGTGAAGGTGTCGCTACAGGGTAGCAGTGGCAATGCACGGCAAAACGAAAATTGATTTTGCCCCAGGCAGCCCGGGCGAGAACGAGACATACACCGTTGTGTAGAGCGCGAGCGTGCGAGCCGTATGGGCACGGTCCCAGGCGTCCGGCCTCACGGGCAGGCGAGAAAATGCGGTTGGAAGAATCGCTACAGGGTAGCTGCGCCAAGCGCTACAGGGTAGCTACGCCTGACTTGGTAAGAAATTTTGGCTTTTTTCGAGCAACCAAAACGGCGGCGGGTTGTACACGACGGGACGCTACGACGGGACGCTACGAGAGCGTGCGGAGCGTCCTGTTCAGTCGGCAGGCGCGCGGGGGCGCGGGCGGGCGAGATATCGCGGAGTGACGTTGCTGCAGCTACCCTGTAGCGGCTATGCATGATCCGCCCTCCTGGGACGGTACGGCCTTTCCCTGTACCAAGAGGCATTTCAGGGGGTAGTGCGCGGCGAGGCGGTCCTCTGAGGCCTACCGCGGCGGCGGAGATACGGGCGAGTGTGTGGCCGCTACCGGGTAGCTGCGAGATTCGAACGAGCGTACCTCGGCGGCGGAGCGAGGCAGGGGCACGGCGAAGCGTTTTCCAGGCGCCTGGCGCCCGCGGGACCGCGCCTGGACACTCGGGGAGGCGCCCAGGGCGCCGGGTTCGATTTTCGCATTTTTGGGCCCGGAAGGGCGAAAAGTGCGTTTTGCAAGGAGGGCTCCCAGGGCCACGACACGCATACCCGCCGGTAGCCCCAAGCCGTCCATTTCGTAAAAGCGCATCCCCGTGCCGTCAGAAGCCCTCGTCGTCGAGATATCGCGGAGTGTCGGTTGCTCCGAGGCAACTACAGGGTAGCAGTGGCAACTGCTGCAGCTACCCTGTAGCGATTTTCGAAATCCGAAACCAGCGCCGCCGCGACGGCGGGCCGTACACCAAGAGGATGCGGCGCTTCTGGCAGTCCGGGAGCACCCACCGCTGTGCCTGTATCTGCCGTCGTCGTCGAGATATCGCGGAGTGTCGATTGCTACAGGGTAGCTACCCTAGAGCGATCGTACATGTGCATTTTCCTCGACGCCCAAGGGCCGTGGGGACAAGCGGAGGGCGGTTTATGAAATTTCAGAGCCGGCTTTACGTGGCAGACACGCCGGGGGGGCCCGAAAAGGCCGTTTCGCATTTTCCACTTTTCGCCTTCCGGAACGAGAAAAGTGAAATCCGGATCCAGGGGTGTGGCGGCGATGAGGGCCATACTACGAGAATGCGGCGCGCCTGGCGAGCAGGGAACACCCACCGCCGTGCCCGTGCGTGTCGTCGCCGTCGAGATATCGCGGAGTGTCCACCGCTACAGGGTAGCAGCCGCAGTTGCCAGCTACCCGGTAGCTACCCTGTAGCGAGACGAAAATCGGCGACGGCGAGGGGCACGAGACCGCGACGACGACGTGGGCGGGCGCGTTGAAAAGGGCGCGGCGAGTCGCACCGGGCCGTCGCCACGCCGTCGCCGCCACACGCGCCGTCCGCGGGCCATTTTGGAAAATGCGGTTTTGGCGCTACCGGGTAGCAGTCGCAACTGGCGCTACAGGGTAGCTAATGTGCGGATCCGAAGTTGGTTTGTATGGGGAACTCACGATTATTTTTTTTCCCCATACAAAATCTTTTTTCGGAAAATACGTTTTGGACCCAGAACCCGCTGGGCCGGGTTTTGGACCCGAGTTGGGCCGCAGGACCCCCGGGGGGGTAGTCGAGCCCCGGCAGGCCGCTGCGACCCCCGCCGGGGCCTCGGAAGGGGCCCGCGGGCGGCTACAGGGTAGGGTATCAAAAAATCGGCGAAATCGCCGGGTGAGCTGCCGCCCTTTGAAGGGGGTGGATTTTCGCGGAGGGCACACAGGCGGCGGGATCTGGGCGTCTGCGGCTCCCGGGTAGTCGTGGCAGCGCTCCAGGGTAGCTCCAGGGTAGCTGCGGGAGTGCTACAGGGTAGCTACAGGGTAGCAGTGGCAACGCTACAGGGTAGCTGTGGGAGCGCTCCAGGGTAGCAGTGGGTGGACTTGATGAAATATTTTCCCATCATTTTCCAGGCAGCCCGGGCGACGTCGAGGGGTACGCCGCCGGATAGAGCACGAGCGTGCGAGCCCCAGGGACACGCTCCCGTCCGTCTGGCGCCACGGGGGGGGCGAGAAAACGTAGTTGGAAAAGTCGCTACAGGGTAGCTGCGCCAAGCACTACAGGGTAGCAGTCGCAGTTGGTGCCAGACAAAACAAAGCCCAGGCCGCCGGGGACGCTTCCAGTGGCCGT